>CM072554.1:2099029-4699029 GCA_036898215.1 Platycarya strobilacea | reverse complement strand
GTGTGGTGTGTATCTCATATAGCTTGCTATAAATACCCAAGTCCTCAAGTCTTGTAAATCATCAAGAAGTGAAGAAGCAAATAAGACTACAAGTCTTATATATAGCTTAGAGTGTTGAGTGTTTGTGAAAGTGAAGAGATTTCTTTGTCTCTTCTTGTGTTTTCAATTTTGAGTGAATTTCTTCTTGGAGATATAAAATTTGGAGTTGAATATCCTAAATTTTTTCTCAACAGTATTTAGCGAAGGAAATGGTGTTGCTAATTGTTTAGCTAGATTTGCTTAGAATGTGTTAGATAGTCAAATGTGGTGGAAGAATATCCCTGCTGTTGTTGATTACGCTTTTTGACGTGATTAAACTGCTTTGTAATCCTTTTATTTAATGGAAGTTTGTTTATCAAGAAAAAAAATTAATGAATTTGAATTTAAAATTTAAAATCTTATTAATGATTTCATGTTTCAATAATATGTGAAATTAGATAATTTGAAATTTCAAGAAAATAAAAAAAGTAAAAAAACATATGTTATATTGAAATCAAGCATAAACTACTTATTTATTTATCTATTTTTTATATAAAAAAAAAACGTGATAGAGTTACGACATTTCTTCTTGCAACTTGTAGATGGTGATGACTCCTAAATGGACCAGGAGAAATAAATACGACATTGTCCTTTCACCAAAATAATTTGATTTTTTCAATATAATTTGAACTTTGAAGTATGTATAATTTGATTTTTTCAATCGGGGTGGTTATAATTAAAATCTGGTTTTACATTGTCCAAATTCAAATTCAGTCCAAATCCAAGGTCCAAATATTGATCATTCTCTTAGATCTAGTTGTTATTTAGATAGTGAGTTAAAGAATTTGAAATGGGTTGAAATGAAAGTTGAATAAAATATTATTAAAATATAATTTTTTTAAATATTATTACTATTTTAAAATTTGGAAAAAAAAATTATTTATTATATTTTGTATAAAAATTTACAAAAATTATAATAATAAGATATCCAAACCACCTTAATAATTAATGTGATAGGGTTACGACATTAATTGTTCATGCAACTTGATTTTTTCAAATATTGCATTGTCCTTTAACCGAAAATTAATCAGTTAGATGGTGACTCCTAAATGAACCAGGAGAAATAAATACGACATTGTCCTTTCACCAAAATAATTTGATTTTTCAATATAATTTGAACTTTGAAGTATATATAATTTGTTTTTTTAAATCGGGGTGACTAAAGTCTGGTTTTACATAGTCCGATTCAAACTCAGTCCAAATCCAAGGTCCAAATATTCATTTTCTTAGATCTAGCTGGTGCTATTTAGATAGTGAGTTAAGAATTTGAGATGGGTTAAAATGAAAGTTAAATATTTTTTTTTTAATATTAATATTATTTTAAAATTTAAAAAAAGATTATTTATTATATTTTATATAAAAATTTAAAAAATTATAATAATAAGATATCCAAATGAGCTTTATAAAAATAATTAATCTATTCATTATTCTTTTTTTCATCATGCTCTCATTATTTTATGATGTGATATTAGATGATAGATTAATAAGTAAAATATGATAAATAATCTCCAATCATTTAATGTCACATTATAGAATGATCAGAAGATGATGAAGAATGAGATGATGAGTAACCTTGCTCTCTTTATAATAGTGTTCATATTCCCAATTTTTCAATGAAATTTACAGCACCGGTTAAAAATTTGACAAAGTCAGAGTTCAAATATTAAAAAAAAAAATTGCCACGTTTTCTTACAATTTAAAAATGATAAAGAACTTTAAAAAAACAAAAACAAAATATTGAATCGACTAGTCATCCCTACCCCAATATGTCCCTCGAAGTGACCAGATCATCAGAACCACCTTGGATTTGAAGGATATATGGCCGACAAACGTCCATGCATGCACCCTGCGAAATGCATGTGGTTTTCGATCGATGGATCGACCTAAACAAAAAATTAGCTATATATATGGGACATATATATCTGTCTCTAAACAGAGATCAATAATTTAATTAAGATGATGATCAGGGTATAGGAATAAATCCGAAGCAAATTATAACACAAATTAGGCGTACATTGCATGCATGTGTGTATATATATATATATGTAATTAATTAATACATGACAAATATTTCAACTGTGAAAACTGGTGAAATTAGAAAAAAAAATGTTTGGCATACGTATGAACGTCTCGTTCATGAAAGTTAATATAATTAAATGCATACAGTTGGGTTCGCCGTTTGTGAAATATCGTAACGCCCACAAAGAAAAATTAAGGATTCGATCGATCGTATCAACGTAAAACAAACTGAAACAGGAATTCTGAGATATATCTCAACGAAAGAAAAGGAAGATATTTGACATGATCCATCACAATTATTAATGCATGCATGCAGTTGGGTACGTAACGCGCGCCCACAAAGAAAAAATAGTTCAAACTTCAAACAGTAATTTCACTGTTGATACATGTGTTGTGTTCGTAATTAATGTTTATTAATGTAAGCCGCACATGCCGGTCAACACACACCAATATTGCCAAATTGCATGCCAATCAATTAGTTGCTCATTCTTCTTCAGCATCATATATATACATATATACATATATAAGATGAAAATTTATTTGAGTTTGCATGTGATTTGATCTTAAATGCAGAGTCTTGATCTTTTCATTTGATTATCATATCTTTATTAATTAAAGAAAAATCTTCGATAGCTCTAAATGTGTGTAATTCGTTGTATAATGCCCCAAATGTACATTAATATACAGATCAAGTGGCTCGTAAAAATATATAAAAGAAAAATAATTTTATGCACAATCATAAAGGGCACATCGTGTAATTGTTTCAAAAAAGAACAAAGTTTACCATTAATTTTTTTTATATGAATTATAAATTAATTATTCATTTTTTCAAAAAATTATATCGTAATTATATATTCTACACCGTAAATATGATCATTTCTTATAAAAAGGTAAGAGAAGTTGTAATTGTAGTAATTTGATCCAAATTAATTCATCCTTGGAGGCACTTACGCACGAGTATTATTAGAATTGTGATCGGGCTGAGTCGAGCAAGCTTTAACTTGTCGAGTTCGAATTTTTATTTATTCTTTGTTCGAATTTAACTTGATAAATTAAACTTCTAACTCGAGCTCATCCCACAAACGAATTCGAGTCGAGCCGAGCTTGAGCTCAATTTTTTTTTTAAATTTTTTGAATGAAATTTAAAAATAAATAACTAATAAAAAAATGAATATTTAATATCTAATAGTTGATATTTATTCATCATAACAATATGTTATATGCTTATATATATTATTAATAAATACACATAATATGATAGTATATACATATTTCACATACTTCTCACGTACTAATATATGAAATTATTAAATTTTATAGACTAATTTTGTACAAATTATAAAATATAACTATGAAGTATATTCATACTTATAGTAAGATTACATATTACATATTTAATTATAAAAATGCTATACTTATATTAGTAATACATATATATATATATAAAACATATATACATGTGTATATTTTTATCAATATATAAATAAATTTTAATCGAATCGAGCTAAACGAGCATGTCTTAATAAGCCTTAACCGAGTCAGGTCGAGTCGAGTTTTGTCGGATATATGTCATTTACTAATCGAGCAGGTATCTGCTTTCACGAACGAGTTTTTTTTTTATTTTTTTACGAATCGAGTTTAACCGAACGACTACCGAGTGAGCTGTCAAGTAGCCTAATTTATTTATAGTCCTAAGTATTAGATATTCTTCGATCACATACCAACTAGACCTCGAACCAATAATCATTGTAATATGCATATACACACATATACATATATATATATATGTGTGTGCGCGCGCGCGCGCGCTGTATTAATTTTCTTAGTGAAGAGTATGGTATTTCAATTTTATTGATAATCCTCAATTTTAGTGTAGGAAAATCATGAATACAGCAAGATACCTGAGGATTACAGATAATCTTAAAGGACCGAAACCTCGATATCAAAAACAAAATTAAACAAACAAAAACACGATTCATAAAACCAAATAAAATAACATAAAATACATATGGTCCAACAAGATCCCAACACGAAGAAAGAAGAAACAACCGATGTTAGTGCACACCAATAATAAAATGAATAAAGAAAAAGAAAGAGCAACTAAACATGAACCTGAATTTGAAATAAGCAAATAAAGGATCCTCATACTAATAATTTTGTCCATGCGAAGAAGGCCTTTGAACTTGCTGGGTAATGTAACTCTATTTTCAATCCAATCCAGATTTA
The DNA here is from genome assembly GCA_036898215.1 of Platycarya strobilacea. Lineage (NCBI taxonomy): Eukaryota > Viridiplantae > Streptophyta > Magnoliopsida > Fagales > Juglandaceae > Platycarya > Platycarya strobilacea. The sequence continues at coordinate 4,694,706 of CM072554.1, read as the reverse complement.
AATCCCCACCTTCTTGTTTAGTTAAGAAATCAACCACTGCACATTATTTTCACGAAAGACATGATTCACTTTATATTCCATACAGTGAAGTCAAACTTGGATCTCATCCCAAAAGTCCTCAAAATAGCAAATTATATAGTCTCCTCTAGTAATCCAACTAATTAGAAGTTGAGAGTCTGTCTAATCTGAACCCTATAAAAACCAACCTAGCTAATAACACCTCCAAACCCCTTTTAACAAACTTTTCATTTCTGCAAAATTATTATAACCCTAACCTAAAAAAATAGAATAAGCCGCACACAAATTACCATCAAACTACTATCATCAATATTAAGTTTCACCCAATTCTATTGTGGACGAATTCATTTTACCACATAACCCTTCTTTATCTTATGTAAAAACACTGGAATATTCAACCTATTTACAATATTAATATCCTGAGTTGGAAACCTTGAAGATTTGATGATCAATTGCATAAGTCTACGAATCCATAATTTGATGCATGCCAAGCCAATTCAATCAAGTCAACCTTACCTTCATACCTAGCTATAGAAAGCCTATCCCAAAGTTTCCACGATACAATAGAGAGACGAAGGCCAAAAATCTAAATAGAATTGCTAGTACGACGAAATCAGAAATTAACTTGTTCTTTCCAAGTACGATAATTATTCACATGCACACCTAGTTGAACCGAAATTCTTTGCTAAATATGTCTAGCAATATCACCAGTACAAAGCACATGATTATGGTTCTCAATATGCCCCCAAAGAATAACAATTATATTTAAAAGCCATAGAAATACCCACCATTTTGATCTTAATATCCACATTCAAACAATTATTAAAGGCTTAATTTCCACATGATCATGATGGAAATTTTCTTAGGCAGATTAGCATTATTATTTGTTATGAAAATAAAAAAAAATGATTTTGTTATTAAAATAAGTTTTATTATTATCATAAATAATTATTTTCAACATAAGTTACTTTCTAATTAAAATTTATTTCTCCTTTAATTGATCATCATTAAGTAGAAAAGGTTAAATTTTATGGAAGGGTCACTGCAGGCCGTCATGGTGAAGAGCTCGATCTTTTCTTTTGGCGTAAAAGATCAAGCATGTAAAAAAGTAAGTACTACTAGCTAGAAGATTATATTATAAGATCATGTCCTCTGATCATTTCAATTGTAGTGAATATCCATGTTCCCATGTGTTTGCAAACACGTATATATATCACAGACGAAGTTTTTAGTTTACTTTAAAAATCTTCTAATTATATCTTTATCTTAAAAAAGAAGAAGTGTAAATAATGAATTTCACACCACCAATCACACGGATTACCTGTAACAACAATAAGACGGCATCAAATGTTCGAGAAACACTATAATACCAAGGTAAAAAAAAAAAAATAGTAAGTACCATAAATGTATTTAGAAGTCAAGTAGTGAAGTATATTTTTTACTTCATATAAGTTATTTATGAGAGACATGGACGTACTGGTAACTGTTAATAATCACTAATCTCATATGCTAATTCTTTGTAATCCCTCAATAATAAAAGAAGATAATTATTCTGTTTTGTATGAGTTATCCCATCCAAAATGATCGTTTTAAAACGTACGTGGGTTTTATCTCTAATTCTCTAAGGAGTTATCTCCCATTTGTGATAGTGGTAGTGGTAGTGGGCCTTTTGGCCGTAGACCTCCCAAACCCATGTATTAATTTGGGCCGGCTTTCTAGTGATGGGCTTGGTTATTGTGAGGGCCTAGATATCCCCTCTATAAAGATTTACAATATTGATGTGATATATCAAGAAGCTCCCACCTTATTCATGTGAACTGTGGAGAGTTCTCTTGAGATGTTTTGAGATGCAGAGCAATATTTTTTTTTATATTTTAATATTTTTTAAAATAAATTCACAACATTATTAAAAAATACTTTTGTAACTATTAAATAAATAAATAAAATATCGGGACATGTAGGGAGAAAACTATTGGGTGAAGTAGCTTTATTCTTCATGTAATTAAAGAAGGATATTTTGGACTAATTAATTGGTTTTTTAATTTTTCTTTCTCAAAAGAAAAATAAAACAACGATGTTATACGCTCCTTTAGGGATCAAATGAGGACTTATGAATTTAATTAAATGTTACCTTTTAAATTAACTTTAGTACTTATATATTAATTAGATAATTAAACCAATCATGTTTTGAATATTAAACTAATAAAAAATTATAATTATAGAACAAGGGGATTTCTTGAAGTTATAATTTCAAATTACTTGAGATTTCTTCGATTTCTATGGCTGTCGGTTTAATTATAAGTATAGTACGACAATATAATTTGATTTTTAATTATTGATACCAGGGGGTACTAGTTCTAAGGATCTAACTTGAATAACACTTCCATAGATCATAGATGTACAATCGAACGTTTTCTACGGCCTTTTTGTACGTGCGAATTAGTACGTGCAAGTACGTACGTACCCTAATATATTCACACTACCATAAAATTATTCAATCATAAATTATGTGAATTAATATTGTCCAAGTAATAGTATATATGGGCCTAGAAAAATATAAATCACTTAATTGTAATATTGTCCGAGTTATTTCAGATGATCAAAATCATGACTATTTGTAATATATTGAAATATATTGAAGTGATCCAGTTTTGCAAATAAATGAAAAATGACTATGCATTAATGTACAGCAAAAATAGACTAACTAGTACTGATCAGATATTATTTTGGTTATTCATTTCTTGGTTCTTGGTTTAATTAATTAGTCGTACGTTTTATGATTTATATATATTTTTTGTTCTTATAACATGCGGTTTTCGCTCGTTGTTTTCCTAGACTAGTCCATGTTCTGCCCCATGTCACACCTAGTGATGATCAGCCAACACTAAATTATTGTAGAAATTTATAGGCCTAACTCATCTCATAAATCGGTTCAATAGAAGAAGTTTATACATTACTTATAAGCATGTTCAAGACCTTGTCTACAGGTAATGTGGGATTTATTCCTCAACACCCTTCCTCACTTATAGGTTAATAATTTTCTGGTCCTTATCACGAGATAAGTAGTGTGGACCCACATTCATCCTGTGGCAGGCTTTGATACCATGTAGAAATTTTTAAGCCTAACTCATCTCATAAAACTGGTCTAATGAGAGAAGTTTGCACATTACTTATAAGCATGCTCAAGACCTTGTCCACAGATAATGTATAATTTATTCCTCAACAATTATTACCTCAATCGATACAATATTATATGATCAGGATATATTAACTTGCTTGAATATAACGACTAATCACTAATTAGATTCTACCGACAGAGGAATATATGAGAAGTGATATATATATAATATATTTTAAAATATTTATACTGTAATACATGTTATAAAATAAAGATATTTTTGTAGATTGTCTTATAAAATTAATTTCATTTTATAGAAATATTCTTATTTCACAATACATGTTGTATAAGATGCTGTAAAAAATATTGTGGGTTTATCACTTCTTGAAATATATTTGCTCATCACTTTGAAATGATTAGACATTATTAATTTTGATCAATTTTGCATTTTAATTAAATTAATGACAAATCAAACCTTCTAATTCTACGAGGCGGCTCATTCTATGCTCCAGCTGATATAGCCAAATGAATACGACTTAAAACAGCTTGCCTAGAATTCTCAGCAGAAGAATAGCCACCAGAAACAGTTAAACAATGTCCTTGTTTTCGTCCTCGGCAAAGCAACTAATTTTAGCTGTATTAATGGAATATCCCCAAGAAACAGTTAAACAATGTGCCTATGCCATTTCTACTTGTAGATAACTCCCCAGCACTGCATGCAGAAACCATGCACTAGACTTGTTTTAGTTTTTTTCTCTCTTTGAAGAAGTACTACTGCATGCATGATGGGGTTTGCTGCTCTATTCATGATCAAAAACACTATTCTCACGATCACAGTAGTTTCTCTGTTGTTGTACAAAAGCGTCACAGCCCAATCACCAGATATTGATCCTTCTCTAGGGGACCCCCTAGAGAAGGATGCCCTTTATGATCTCAGGGGCACTTTCAATGACCCTTTGCTAAATGATAACTGGACCGGTCCTCATTGCAACACTGAAACACCTTGGATAGGCATTCAATGTTCTAATATTGGTCATGTTACCACTTTAGCGTTGGAGAATATGAGGCTGTCGGGGAATACCAACATCAATGTATTCATAAACTTTCCAGAGTTGTCTGTCTTGAGCTTCAGGAACAACTCTCTAGGGGCAAATATTATGAATTTCTCCTCCAACCTTAAGTTGAAGCGTATTGATCTATCAAACAACATGTTCTCCGGCCCAATTCCAGATTCACTGCGTAGTCTTGATTTATTGGAGTCGTTGCAAGTTCCAAACAACAAATTAACAGGTAATATCCCAGAATTTAACCAATCTAGCCTGAAAGACTTCAATGTCTCTAATAACGGTCTCTCCGGCTCGATCCCACAAACTCGAACTCTTAAATCATTTGGCCCTGATTCATATTCTGGTAATGCTGGATTGTGCGGTTCACCCTCGCCAACTCCCTGCAGCCCGCCGAATACAAATGACACAGGAGAATCTCCTAAAGGTTCTTCTCATGATGATGATAAAGTTGAACTCGATAAAATAGTTTTTGGTCTCATCATTGTTGTTCTAGTTGTTGTAATTGGGGTCTCTGCTTTTTACTGCATCAAAGTTCATAAGCTTGAGAAGATGTTGATTGAAAAGGAAGTAGATATAGAAGATCACATGAAAGAGGAAGATGATGAGCAGAAGATTATAGAGGCAGGAGGGAGGAGAGTGGTGGCAGAAGAGAGAGGGAACCTCATATTCATGGAGGATGAAGTTGGTTTTGAATTCAGCGATCTTTTAAGAGCTTCTGCTGAGGGATTGGGCAAGGGGAGTTTCGGGAATTGTTACAAGGCTAAGCTGAATAATGGGCCAACCATTGTTGTGAAGCGGCTAAGTGATTTGAGACCATTGACTAGCGAGGAGATTTCAAAGCAATTGCGTCAGATTGCGGATTTGAAACACCCAAATTTGCTATGCTTCCTAGCTTATTACCATTCCAAGGACGAGAAGTTGCTGCTGTACAGATATGCTGAGCACGGAAACTTGTTCTACCGTATTCATGGTGCTAGATCTTACTTCTTCCTCTTGTTTTCATTTAGTATATTTTGTTAATTTCTCTCTTCTGCACATGCATAAATTGCCGACAAGAAAATATAGTATTTTGGGATAATTTCCATTTTTTTTTTTTTTGGAGTTCTCTAGCTACTTTATTGGCTACTGAAATAATAACTCCTCCTTCCTTTATAAATGGAATTCAATGGACATGATTGCAATTTGCAGGAGGGAGAGGAAGTGGTGACCGAGTTCCATTCAGATGGAGCACAAGATTATCAGTTGCTCGAGGTGTCGGACGAGGTTTGGAATATCTGCATGTCAACATGAACAGGTCCCGAAGCATTGTTCCCCATGGAAACGTAAAATCCTCGAATGTACTTATGGATGAAAACGACAGGGTTCTTGTTTCTGACTACGGTTTTGTTTCACTAGTAGCACTTCCCATTGCAACCCAAAAAATGATTGCATTCAACTCACCCGAATATATAAATGTAAAGAGAGTTTCGAAGCACTCTGATGTTTGGAGTTACGGCTACCTTCTTTTAGAACTACTGACCGGAAAGATGCCAGCCAAAACGGCCCCGCCGGGAGTGAATGGCGTGGATCTCTGCAGTTGGGTCGAGCGAGCACTCAGGGAAGAATGGACAGCCGAGGTATTTGACCCGGAGATATTTAATTCGCAGAGAAACGCCGCTCCGGGGATGCTGAGACTGTTACAAATTGCGATGCGTTGCTGTTCGAAGTTCCCCGAGGAGCGGCCGGAGATGACAGAAGTGGTGAGAGAGGTGGAACTTATTGAATTTCCTGGACCAGAAGATCATGAAGATGATTTATCGTTGGATCCATCGTTGACAGACGATTATTCAGAAGCAACTACTGCTTCTGGGGCTGCTGAAGATGAGAGATCTAGATGATATATAGTTAGATTACCCACTCCTTATAAATATGCAACTTTTTCATAAAGTTGATCTCTTTTTCAAGAGAATAAAAAAGTAGCTAGTTTTGATGCAATTTTCAAAGCCAAACTTGCCTTGAGCCCTGTTTTTGTGTAATAATATATGTAAAATGTGTGTAATGCTTTCGATAACATATGTTATATGGTAATGGTATAATAGATTATTGAACCTTGTGAGTCATACCTGCGGTTGGGCTAACATTGTAATCTCTTTAATCACATTACTGTTGTTCTACTCTCTGATATGGCTACGTAGTAGCTTTCTCTCTCTCTGGACAACAAAAAAATGCATGGGAAGAGCACATAGCCTCTGCTTTTATGTTAAGAACAGCAGCTTGATCAGCTTCGTTTGGAACATGACTCTTCTTAGTTGAGTTCAATTTAAGTTTAATCTAACGTCCAAGTACACAATTTTTAAATTATTAAACATGACTCAATTCTAAATTTCAGCAGTGTTTTCCCAATCTTAACTACCGGACGACTCAATAAGTTAGGAGGCGTAAGGTTAAATTTTGATTGAGACTTTTTGAAAAAAAAAAAATTATTTTCATCTTTATTTTTATATTCGATTTTTATTTAAAAATAATTATTCTCATTTGTTAAGTGAATTACTACTTAAAATTTTATACTAGCTTTTCAATCAATGTTTTTAATTAATAATGTTATATATATGTAATATCTACTTGATATTTTTTATGTTCTCTTATTGAGTTAATTTCTTTTTTTAATTAATTAATTTTTTTAAAATTCTATTTTAGATTATTTTGGAGACGTTATTCTTTGAAGCTTTGGGCAATTGTTTAAATGCGGCCATGCTTAACTAATATACCATCGACTGCAACAGTATCGATGTTGTGCTCATGCTGTGCGTGTATCACTAACATGAGGCCCTATTCCAGCCTCAGACCACGTCTTTCTAAAACATCAGTCCCAGTTTTGAGGGCATTTCATTTTCACCACATTTCAAAACTGGGACTTTTTGAAAAAATATAATGGACTTTTTGTTAAAGCAATTATAATTACTTTCATTAGAGAGTATATTCTTTATGATTTTATATTAATTTGGAAAATGATATTTAGTCCAATGTATTAGCTAGCCACTCAAAGTTACCGCTCGAGTTTTTTTTTTTTTTTTTTATTTCTTAATAGTTAAGGAAATGAATATTAGTGAAGTTGGATGTTTAAAAAATGTTTGAAAAAATGGAAAAACAAAAGTGCAATTTCTATTGTTAATTTTTAGGGGGCAAATCCATGGGGCTGAATAGCAACACCCATTTTATCATATCCCTAGTCAAACTTGTTAGATAGCATATTTTAAATGGCTACTGTTTAAATAGTTTATATATGAACCTACTTAAAATATATTATTTTAATAAGTATGATTTAGGATGAAACAAGCATTCCATTTCTCTTATATTATGCCACTCTTCCCTTAGGATATGTATGTATAGCCACAGGCCCACAAACCATTGTGACTATGTACAAAATTACGTAAGCTATAATTTCGACAAAAACCCCTACGAAACTATCAAGAGATTGTTGCATATCCCATTTTTTTCCTAAAAAAGATAATGTTGTCCCTAAAAGTCTTTAATAAAAACACAAAATAATAAAGTGCTAGATGATGCTAAATATCAGACATATCAAGTCGATGGATTGTAAGAGTGACAAAAACTTCGCTACGTTAGGTACTTTATGTGGATTTCATAGTTGCCCCCCTGGTACCTAAATTCACATTCGAGAATCTTTTAGTCATTGGCACAATCAATCTATGGCCAATAAGCTGCAACCGCCCCAAATCCATACTTGATCTCAATTTGCAAGTCTCAGAACTCAATCTCCCCAAATCTAAAGTCCCAAGTCCCAATTTGGATTAGCCAGAACACTGTTCCGGACATCTGGTGCCAATCGGAGAAAAAAGAAAAAGAGTCTAAAAGACCCGATTCCCAATCATGGCTTTCCATCCTCCAAAGCTACTTCGTCCCTACATGTTTATAACCATCTTCCTGCTTTTCATAATCCCCTGTGCAACTCAGCTATTCTTCAACTACTCTGATTTCAATCAAGCAATCAACAAAACTATAAGACTTACTGGAAACGCTACTCTGTTAGGTTCAGCAGCCATTCAACTCACTCCAAATGCAGTGGACAACTGGGGTCGAGCCACACATTCGGAACTGCTGCATATCTGGGAGGAACCTGGTAAAGTCGCAGACTTCAATACCAGCTTCTCCTTTATCATTGATTCGGAAGGTAAAGAAATTCATTCAGATGGGATTGTATTCTTCCTCACAAGCCCCGGTTTCCCAAATCCTAGTCCAACAGATGGCTCTGGCATTGGCCTTTTAAGCCGCGGCCAGTTGATAAACTCGAATTTATTAGCTGAAAATAAATTCGTTTCAGTGGAGTTTGATACGATTCGAAACGCAGAATGGGACCCGCCCGAGCCTGTCCAAGAACACGTTGGTATCAATATCAACACTATGAGATCTAAGAACTATGCACAATGGGATGCTGTTATTACCGAGAACCGAACATATAGTGCAAGAATTAGTTACCATTCCAGCACGCAAAATCTCAGTGTCACCTTCACTGGGTTCAGTAATGGTGTCACCCCAATTCAACAGCACCTTTCTTCTACAGTCAACTTGGCAGATAACCTGCCGGCACGGGTTGAATTTGGCTTCGCATCGTCGACGGGATTGGTTACCGAGTTGCATATTCTTTGTTCTTGGTCTTTTAACTCCACGGCACCTTTTCTGATACAGACTCCGGTTGTACCAAAGAAGAATGGAGATGGAAGCAAGAGGAAATTGGTGCTGGGCTTGAGCGTGGGTGGATGCATTTTAATCATTGGCATGTGGTTGGTTTGGCTTGTGTATAGAAAGAGGCGGACCAAAGGGGGAGAGCAGGAAGTGGAATTAAGCTTTGTTCATTCCATGGACGAGGAGTTTGAACGAGGTACAGGGCCAAAGAAGTTTTCTTACAAGGATTTGGTTTCCGCAACGAATAATTTTGCAGCGGAAAACAAGCTTGGAGAAGGAGGGTTTGGAGGGGTTTACAAAGGATTTATAAATGAGCTGAATTCCTACGTTGCTGTGAAGAGGGTATCAAGGGAATCTAAACAAGGGATAAAGGAGTATGCATCTGAGGTGAAGAGTATTAGTCAACTCAGGCACAGGAATTTAGTGCAACTCATTGGTTGGTGCCACGAGAAAAAAGATCTCCTGCTAGTTTATGAGTTCATGCCCAATGGCAGCTTAGATTTGCATCTTTTCAAAGGTGAAAGCTTGCTAACATGGGTGATGAGGTACAATATCGCCCAAGGCTTGGCATTTGCATTGCTATACTTGCATGAAGAATGGGAACAATGCGTGTTGCATAGGGATATAAAATCGAGTAACGTCATGTTGGATTCAAGTTTCAATGCAAGGCTTGGGGATTTCGGCTTGGCTAGGCTGGTGGATCATGGAAAAGGATCCCAAACCACAGCTGTGGCCGGGACCATGGGCTACATGGCCCCTGAATGTATTATATCAGGCAGGGCTAGCAAGGAATCAGATATATATAGTTTTGGGCTTGTGCTTTTGGAGATAGCCTGTGGAAGGAAACCCATTGAAGCCGAGAGGGTGGGAGATGAAGTGAGTATGGTAGAGTGGGTTTGGCACCTTTATGGAATTGGAAAGCTTGTTGATGCAGCTGATCCCAGATTGTGTGGGGACTTTGATGAGCAGCGATTGGAACGGCTGATGATTGCTGGCCTTTGGTGTGCTCACCCAGACTACAATCTCAGGCCTTCAATTAGGAAAGTCGTTCACGTGCTTAGTTCTGAAGGTTCATTGCCCGTTATAGCATCAGAGATGCCTTTACTAGCCTACCTTGCCCCCCCAGGTAGTGCATCTGCATCTTCAGCATCCACCACAAAAAATAAGTGCTCTCAACCTGCAAGCCATTCCGGTGCCACCGGTTCCTCACAGGTCACATCTTCTACAGCTTCTTCTTCGTCTTCTGCACTTCCTCACTTGCACTTGGTTCATACTACGTAAACTTGTCTTGGCAAATTGCACAGTTGAGATGTATGATTTACCTCTTTGTATTATAAATTATGTCATCATGTAAATTTTTCACAAACTAAACTTGTTATGGTTAATGTGATCATATATTTTATTTTATTACGTACTGATAAGAGAAAATGTTCTTTCTTTGTTATTCAGACATTATTTTGACTTGGAAAATGATAGACTTACAATCTTATTACTATCCATTTACTATCTATCTTGTATTTGAATTTTTTTTTTTATTTTACTTAGTGATTAAGAAAGTGATTATTAGTAAGATTATATATTTTTTAAATTTTTTCTTAATAATTAAAGATGTTATAAATATACTTAAAAGAAAATTATAAAAAAAAAATGAAAATTTTGAATATAAAAAAAAGTAGTATATGGGTAGTGATATGGTAGTAAGCCTATCACTGCCCTTTTGACTTATTGATCAATGATATTTCATTCTGATAAAAAAAAATGTAATTTGTGTAAGAAATCTCATATTATTTAGAAAAGAACAAATATTATTTTTTATAATATTTAAATGCGGTTCCAATTATATAATTCATTTTAAAGTATAATTATGTGATTTGGACTTTCTATTGACGTGCTACATAATCAAGAAAAAAATAATCCCATTTCCATAATTACCATAAGCCTCTCTTCATGTGTATATGTTCTTAATTAATTAATTCACTCCTTTTTGAAACAACATGATCAAACCATGTGCAATAAATATATACATTATATGGTACTCCTAATTGACAATAATTTGACACACTGTTGAGTCAGGGACTCTAATGGGACCCAATTATAAACATAAAAATCCATAGTGATATTAAGGTATGCATGGAAAGTTTTACATCACATGACTAATAATAGTGAAGTCCCCTCGTCCATTAATTATATAATTCAACTTTAGCTGATTGATCTCTGAACATATCATGTTCACTCATACAACTTTTTCACGAACACATTTGATTAAAGATCTCTATCCTTTACATCCCTATTTTTTATTTTTATTTTTATTTTTATTTTTATTTTTATTTTTATTTTTTTAGACCCGTTCTGCTGTACTTTTCTCTTTTATTTTTTTGTCATGTTTGCTAGGCATCAAGGCAAAGACATTGTGTGTTTTCTTATATCTATAACACATGATAGAATCGTTAACAGTACGACCTAAAAAAAGGAAAAAGCTTGCCTAGCATGCAACTAATATGAGACCACCTGGCACCTATATATGCATCATATTCAATCCACTCACCAGTGTAAAACCTAACACAAGTACTTCTTCACAACGCAGGATATCATAGTCAGTCGAGCAATAATGTTACTTTTTCATCATTGATTTTTGTCATCCTCAGTCACGCTTGCTAAGGTGGCACATTTTTAACTAGTTTACATATAAAACCCACTTATACTACACTATATAAACACTGTGATTGTGAAGTGAATGACAAAATTAAGAATGAAGAATATCATTTTTCTAGTCAAAATATCAAACACTTGACGGAACCTCAATAAAAAAGAGAATTGAAGGTGAACGCAAACAAGAAATATCTGAGTGCTTTGGGAATGAGTGAAAGTGTGTTAAGACTTTATCATCTCTGGAGAATTAGGAACAAGAAAAACTAAACAAACCTGTAATATACTTCCAAGTAGATACTTTCTACAAGAGGTTTTGACAATGTAAGAATGGAAGAACGTGAAAATGTGAAATGTTATTTAAAAATAATCTTGAGATTGGTAGACAAAATGAAAGCTTACGATGAAGAAAATATTGGTTGTAGAAGTTTTAAGATTGATGATCGTGTGGTAACTGTTATGGAAGAAACCAAAGACACCTCTAAGGCCTTATTTGTTTTTACAGATAATTTCATCTCATCATTATTATTTTTTAAAATTTTTATATAAAATAAAATAAAAAATTTATTTTTTTTCAAATCTCAAAATAACTTTTTTAAATCTCAAAATAAAATTAATATTAAAAAATATTTTATAATAATATTTTATTCAATTTTTAATTTTTATTTCATCTTTTCTATAAAAACAAATCGTGCCTTAAATTAGACCTAACATTTATTAGCATTTTGTCTATTATATGGCAATACTTGATAAGACATGAGCCTCCAAATCACTTATATAAACAAAACAATTATATTTAAGTAATATCACAAACTAGCATGACTCCACGTACATGAATTTTTAAATATGTATTATAATAAAAATAACTCTTTAATTTGACAAATCATATTAAGATACGTGATATGATTATTTTTATATAATTACTTTGTAAATAGAATACTTTTCTAAAAGAAAATAAACATTTATTGATAACTATATGTGGATTGAAAATCGTTCACATGGTTTAATCACTTTATAAAGAAAGAGATCAAGCAAACCATGGGTGATGAACTCTGCCTGCGTAGGTATGATCTGATAGAGAATATTTTTTTCAGACACTCGGGTATTGCTGCCAGAGTTATAGTAGCCGAAAAATAATATGGAAAATGATACATTTACACTTTGTCTACAACTTATTTATTCTTTTTTTAAAAAAAATTTAATAATTTTTTTTATTTAATAATTAAAAAAATAATTATTAGTAAAATTCTATATCAAGCCACGTTCAATTCACAAATAAGAATCTGAGTATCTAAGTTATAGGATAGTAAACAAGTAGTAACTAAATTAAGAGTATTACTACCAAAGAATATATAGCCATAAATGATGGTATTGACTTTATGCCAAGCATTTATTGAAAGAAAAATTCTAGATATAATCCCAGTTCGGGCTTGTATGAGCACGAAGTGAAACGCTTCGTTTCATTTAAGTGGAAAATTGCATAGAAATACAAACCTTCATTTAACTTGATTGTTATTTTAATTGTTCAACTCCTTTTCTTGAGTCAGATTACGTTGGATGTCAAGAGCATTCGAAAGTGTTTGTAAATAATAATAAATAAATATTAAATAAAAAAATATTAAATAAAAGAATAATGAATAATAAAAAAAATAAGTAAAAAATAATAAATAATAATAAAAAGTATTTAAGAGTGTTTTGAAAATATTTTATTTTCAACCCTGCCCAAATCTCTTTTTTTTCTTTCTAAAAAGTTCTTCTACAGCCACGTACAGATCTTTCCGAATTTAATTCCCACCTGACATGTAATAGAAAGTGTAATGACTCATAATTAAAAATAAATAAATAAAGACATACGAAACCAAACAAAAAAGTAAAAATCACATTCGTCCCCTTTCCATGAGTCTGAGACTCTGATCTCCCCTTCTTCAAAAAATATTGGCACGGTCCTCTGAGTCTCTCCCTTCCCCTCTCATCGATGGCCGAAGAATCACTATGCCGTAAGCCATTACTGGCAGCAATTCAAAGAGCTCCATTGGCCTTTTTCTCTTTCCACAAGCTCTGCAAAATCCCCCGTTTTAACTCCCGTATTTAAACTACGTGCAACTTTCAGATTGGATTATCTCTCACTTATAAAAGAGTCTTTGTCACGTGTCTCTCACTTTTAAATCTAGGGTAATATTCAAGTATTTTTGCTCTGTTCATTCATGCTCTGTCTCCTCTTTTAATCCTTGGAAATATTGGAAATTTAGACCTCTCAAAATTATCCCCATCAAAATCTATTTTTGACAGAATACTAGAAAAAAAAAAATAAACACAATACAAAAATTTACGTGAAAAATTCCAAAATAAGAGAAAAACCACCAGACTCAGAGAAGAAAACGTACTATGTGAAAAATTGTTATAATTACATAATTTTTTTCCTCATCCCAACTACACCCACAAAAACTTCTCCTACCAGTAAAATTCTAACTTTCATCTCTCTTCCTTTTACATACAAAAATGACAACAGAAGAATTTTATTAAAATCAAAAGTTACTAGATAAGTTTTTGATTGGTGTAATTAACTAAGGAGGCTAGCCTCCTTTTATAACCACGTGCGCTTGCCTTATTTTATAAATTCCACCGATATTAGATTAACAAAATAAACAAAAGTCAACGGGAAAAGATTAAAAGGTTGTACAAGACTACAAGGTCTCCCGCTAAACTCATAAAGGGTAAATAAAAGCCAAGGGAAGATAAAAGGTTATCAATGTTGAAGCAGAAAACAAACGCAGAGACTAGTTTTCAAATGTTTGAAAACTTTCTTTAAAATCATTTGCTGGAAGAATGTGGAGGCGGGCCTGGAAATCTACTCTGCGTAGAGAGAGAGAGCTGGAAAGAATGAAGCCAAAGGCAGAATGAGATCTGATATTTGGAAGAGACAAAGAACAGCTTTTTTTTAAAAAAATAAAAAATTAAATTGGCTGCCACGTTAGGGGGGAATTTAAATTTGGAAAATGTAGGTGTGGGAGTAGCATTTCTCTTTTCTGAAACTTCTTGAAGAAGAAGACGATGATAAGCATGAAGAAAAGCACACAAAGAGAGAAAAACAAAAGAAAGAAAGAAAAAACTTCGATAAAAGAAAAGGTTGAAAGTGAAAAAAAAATGATAAAAATAAAACAATGCTTGGATTCAAGTCAAATTCCTCTTCATCCTGACATCTTAAAAGAAGAATCGCATGAAGATCCAAATAATCTCTTCAACTATCGGGATTCAGTTAGTAAGCCGATACTATTCAATTTAGGTTGGGATCTTCCGATATTCAATATGATTTTTCAAATGGGTATACTAGTTTTGAAATGCAAGATCGCTCTTATGATGGTCCTGATGGGAAAATTACTATGGAAAAGATTGGAATGATTTTTTTACAGATGGGAAACCAAGCTTTTCTCGTCGGAAGTGGAAAGAAATTTAACTAGCTCCATCTTTGAAGAGGTCCATCGCAGTGCCTTGAAGTGGTCTGTTGCAATGCATTGAAGGAGAAAGATAAAGTGGGGTATTTTTAACATTTGACCAAAATTATAAGTAAAAGGATATAAATATCCTATTCGTACGCACGCAAGCTCCCAACGGGGACCATACGTAGCACGCCTCTGACTAGTTATTAAAAATATAAGATAGGAGGCGCTTGGAGCCTAATGGGTGCAAAACTCAATTTTACACTGGCCAATAGGAATATGCCACATAGACAATTCATGAAGAAATTTACTAGACATTGTTGCACTAGATTCAACTTAGCCCAAGCTGTCATCTCTCTCTCTCTCTCTCTCTCTCTCTCTCTCTCTCTCTCTCTCTCTCTCTCTCTCTCTCTCTCTCTCTCTCCCCATTTTATCTACTCATGTCCTAGATAACAGACCTCACCCATTTCGACGCAACCCAAGTCGGAGAGTCCACCGACGCTAATGCCAATATCCATCGACGCAACCTAACTCGCAACGGAGCTGTAGCTCACTCCACTTCATCATGCGCGACGTAACCCTAGTTTCACTCTGAAATTATTTTTTTGGGGTATTCTCTTGAATTGTCATCTCATTTTGCCAATTACATGTTGATTTGTGTGTTAAGAATAATTTTCATTAATGGATTATTGTTTGAACATGTTATACCTTCCTGATTTTTGTATGTAATTTCTGGATTTTTTATGATTCCGTGATTGTTGTCTTAGTCTTCATTTGAAGTATGCATCCAATGTGTTTCTAAAAATAACACAAAAAAATTTGGAAAATGAGAATTAAAGCCTCTTCGAACAACTTTGAACCTTAACCTACCCCTAATAGATTTAGATACTAAATTATCCAAATTATGCAAACCAAGTATGCAACTAATGTGTTTGTAAAAATAATCAAGTAGCTAGTTTTGATGCAATTTTCAAAGCCAAAATTGGGCATGTTGGTATCCTTTCCTTAAGCCTTGTTTTTGTTTAATAATATATGTAAAATGTGTGCAATGTTTTCGATGACATATGTATGGTAATGGTATAGTTTATTGAACCTTGTGAGTCATATTTGCTATTAGGGGTGCTACCCGCATGGTGTGGGGTAGGGGGTACCCAACCCCGCACCCCGTCCTGCACCATGCGCCGGGGGGAAGAGGGGGGGCACCCTGCCCCGCTGCCTAGGGTGGGATTGAATCCGCACCTCGCCCCGCACCCCGCTCAATAGAGAGAACTACTGGGTATGTAAATTATTTTTAGGTCTAATCTTTTTTTAAACCCAAATTATAATATAATTTAAATAATAAATTAAAATTTATACATCCAAAAATAATATAGACTCATTAGAGTTGTATTTTGGATTGATTTGGCCTCTAAGGCCAACCTTTATATAAGAGGTCAATGCAATACAAGTTCAAGTCCCACATTACTTAAGTTTCACTGTTATATTGTCTTGGTCTTCTATATAAAGGTTAACCTAGAAGGTCAAGACAATTTATTAACTTGAATTCCACTTCAAATTTATCAAATTGTAAATATTTGTATACAATTTATGGTTCTACAAATTATTTATATAAATGTATAAAATATTTTTTTTTTAAATAATGAAGGTGCGGAGCGAGGGGCGGGGCGGGGCGGGGCCCCGCAGGAGTCATCCCGCCCCGGCTTGAATTTCTCATGCGGGGGGCCCCCGCATGGACGAAGCGGGGTAGCCCGCTCCGCCTTGCTGAGGCGGGACGAGCAGGGCGAACGGGACGGGCAAGCAGGGTACGGATACCCCGCTGCCCACCCCTACCTGCTATTGGGCTAACATTGTAAATTTAGATCTCTTTGACCCATGTAAATGTTTATCTTATTTGATACCATTTTATTATCAAATATAATTCAAATACAAAATTTTTAAATTAGTCATTACAAATTTTTTAAAATTTTAAATATAAAAGATAAATAATATTAATTTTTTCAAAATTTTAAATAAAAATAATATTATAAAATTTATATTTTGACAATATTTTTATTTAACTTTTTTTCTATCCAAAACTAAAAAAATTAAGAAAAAAATCAAGTTAAACAATCTCATTATTATTCACAAATTATTTTACTATCATTAACAAAATTTTCATCTCATCTCACTCTACAAACAAACATAATAGCTTTCTTTTTCTTTTTTGGACAACAAAAAATGCAAGGGAAGGTACATGGATACTTTTATGTAAAGTACACCAACACCATGATTAGGAGCGGGCTACAAGATCAATTAAAACCTCGTTTATTTTGAAAATGAGATGAGATAAATTCAGATAAAAGTTAAAAATTGAATAAAAAATTATATAATATATTTTTTAATATTAGTTTTATCTTAGAATTTGAGAATGATGAATTGTTTTTTTTTATGCGAATTTTAAAAAAAGAAGTTTAATAATTTAATGAGATAAGATAAGAAATTTTTTTTTTTTTACAAAAATAAACAAGACCTAAAAGCTACATTTGACAAGTAATTTGCCAACTTATAGCACTAGAAATGGTCTTGCCAAAGTTAAGTCTAAATTGAAGTCCAATTTTGCTCTTTTGACTATAATCCATGTGGTTTAGCCAATGAATCTACATTAGTCTAGCTAAATCAAAGTCTAAATAATAATATAATATTATATATTTTAATACAAAAAAAAATTTAAAAAATTGCAAATACACTTAATATATTAAATATTAATTTTAGTAAACAATAAATTATTTTTTTAATTTTACAAATGCCCGCAATATATTAAATATTAATTAGGCATAAGAAATCATTTTTTTTATAATTATATCTTTTCTCAAACACAAGCACAATTTTATTGTACCAACCAAACATCATCTACAATTCATCAATCAACAACCACATTATAATAACATTTCTTATTTTAAACGATCATTCTTCTTTTACCAACTTTTCTGCTTGTAGCTAATAATTAAATGGTCTAATTAAAATTTGTTGAAACCAACAACCACATGATACTTATCTTTCTTTTACCCAACAATCATATCTAGAATTCTTTCAGAATGGAGCATACATATTGCCCAGATGACTAACACAAGAAGGGAAGTGAATTGGTTTATATTAAAAAATTAACACTTATAAACCAAATATATAATATAAAATATAAACAAAATACGAAGTAGCAAGAAATATAAAAAGTAAGGGCAAGAAGAAGCAAACTCAGTATTTTAACGAGGTTCAACCCCACTTCTACGTCCTCGCCCTAAACTACCTATTGAGAATCCCAAATTTATTATTCAATCTCCTTCAGGTGGAGATAGAAACGTATTACACATTTGAGCAACACCGCTACAAAGAATCCGTGTAAAACACCCTCTACACTTGCAATCACATCACATTTGGTGATTCAATTATTACCTGTGTAGAATATTTTCTACACACATAAAAGTTATACGCACCTTCTTACAAATACAAGAGTTGATAGTAGGTAGATTATCAGAGTACACTCCTCAATGAGTGAAATAAGAACAATACAGCACAACTTATATCTCTCTCAAAATGAATAAGGATTAAGGCACAAATTTTAGAGAAGAGAGAATGAAAGTTTTGAAATAATACTGCAAAATTTAGCAATTGATATGTAAGTTCTTGTTGTGATTTTTGCAAAACTTAAGTGAGCTATTTATAGGCAAATGAGTCTTCATATTCAAATTTAAAAAAGTTCACATATCAAATAAGAGTACTATTCATTTTTCAAAAGATTCAAATTAAAACATCTCATTTTTATATTTGTTAAAGACAACTCCATTCATTTTTCAAAGAAATTAAACCTAATTTTTTTACTTTTCATACATGAAAAATTGAGTATGATTTATTTTTCTAATCAAATTATCTTCTTTTTGCATATGTAAAAAAAAACACACAACCACCCTTCAAGATTTTTAAAGAAAATCATCTATCTTTTGCATTTGTAAAAAAAACACACAACTACCCTTCAAGATTTTTAAAGAAAATCATCTATCTTTTGCATTTGTCAAAAAAACACACAACCACCCTTCAAGATTTTCAAACAAAATATGCACATATTAAAAATGACAATCAATCATCTTACAAATTCAAATCTTTATATATATGTGGAAAAAATAATAATTTTTTAAATTAAATATTTAAATAAAATTATGCAAATGTAAAAAATGTAATTTGATGCTTTATGAGAAAATATTAATTTTGCACCTTAATCCAATTTCAAATTTTAAAAGATGTACAAAATTACTCTATGAGTTTTATTTGTAGACTTGTTATTCTTCTTGCTCATACTTGATTTCTTGATATGCTTAGCTTTCTTCATGCGTATACAATTTAAACTTAAGTCTTAAATTTATTTGTTATCATCAAAATCTATTCGTAGATACGAGACTTGAAATATTGGGTTTTACAATCTCCCCATTTTTTATGATGATAAATACTTAGTAGAAATCTATGACCTGCAGTAATACTTAAGCTCCCCCTGAAAATATGCGTTAGTTTTTCGAATAAAATATAGACATGATTCTAACATATATAACATGGTAGTATAATACTAGTATAAGACTTCTCCCCATTTCGACATCATTAAAAAGGAACCGCAATTGGTTTCAGTAAAATTTCTTCCCCCGTCTGTGTCCGACAAAAGCTGTAAAGGCTGAAACCTAATTTTATCGTCTCGATGCATAGATCCGTTTGATGTTGGTGATAAATGAAATATTATCAAGATTTGGTGCGGAAGAAGATTTCTTCTCGTGTCCGTGTCCGACAAAAACTTTCAAAAGCTGGAGGCCTAGCTCTGGCAATTTGGTCCGGAATGAGATTTTGTAGAGAGTTGAATAATTAAAGTCACCGGTGTCCGACAAAACCTACAAAAGCTGGAGGCCTAGCTCTAGCAATTCGGTACAGAAAGAGATTCAAATCCGCTTGACGTTGTTGACAAACGAGATTTTGTAGAGATTTGAAAACTTTCGATTTCTATTTAAATGATCATTTTCATCTATCGAATACTCATAAGAAAATTCATACATTTCTCATTGATCCAGTATCTCTTTATCCAAAACGATAGAATGGCAGAGAAAATTTCTTCTAGTAATATTCCAAATTTGAATCAAGTACCGTCTCAATCAATCATCTCACCCGTCTCATCTAGCATATCTTATAAGTTTGAGTAAGTAAGATTTGAAGAGATGATAATGTATATTTTTCTTATTTCCGTCTCTATAAGAGCAATTCTTAGTTGTATCTAATTCGTATCAAATTTTCTTCTTATCTTTACAATTCGCTTGCATTCTCATTCTACAATTTTTTAATGGCTCATCAATTTTCCTTAAATACTTCTCGTGATCAATCTATTTCTGCGTCTGTCATAAGTGCCATGAATTAACAAGAGACTAATTTGACTAATAAATCAGATCATGACGTCATTTATGAGTTTGTGAGTTTCGGAACTCGATACTCATCATCTATTATTGCCTTTTCCGCTCGATTTCAGTCCAACACTAGCGAAATTAAGAAGTTTAGCGAAATGGTCTCTGTATTTCAACAACTTGTTTATAAGTCAAACAAAAAAATAGTAGAGTTAAAACAACAGAATAAGGATTTAAAATTTTTCATTGCCTCTTCATTTTGACTGCCTAATCCTTTAGGCGATAATAATATGTCGATCTATGAAGAGCATATACAATTGAAAGATAAGGTTAGAAGTTTCAAATTTTTGTAAGTCATTTGAGATAATGAAATAAAAATATTTAACAGATATTCATAACATACATTATTCCTATTTCTCTTCTAATTATGCATAATCTATCTTTTAGTAGGAGTTTTGTGAAAATGTCCGCCAATTGATCATGTGTGCTTGTAAATTCTAGTACAATATCATATTCTGCATATGATCTCTAAGAAAATGATATCTAATTTCAATATACTTAGTCTTAGAATGTTGTATTGGATTTTTTAAAAGATTAATAGCACTAGTATTATCACATTTAATAGGAATATGATTGTACAAAAATTCTCAAGTTGTTGCTTTATATAAAGAACTTGAGCACAATAACTACCTGCAACAACATACTCTGCCTTAGTAATAAATAATGCAACATAATTTTTCTTTTTACTAAATCATGAAACAAGTGCATGACCTAAAAAATGACATGTTCCACTAGTGTTTTTTGATCAATTTTGCAATCAGTATAATCTGTATCTGAATAACTAATAAGATCGAAAGAAGTGTGCTTATAATATTATAACTCTAGATTAATGATACTAGCAAAATATCTAAAATATGCTTGATTGCAATCAAATGAGATTGCTTTGGAGATGATTAAAAATGTGCACATAAACATACACTGAACATAATATCAGGTTTACTAGCTGTTAAATATAATAAACTACCAATCATACCTCAATATACATTTGAGTCAACTGGCTTACCGCTTTCATCTTTATCAAGTTTGGTGGTTGGACTCATTAGTATTCTAATTACTTTCGCACCTTCCATCTCAAACTTTTTGAGTAACTATTTGATATATTTTGACTGATTAATAAATGTTTCACTTTTTATTTGCTTGCTTTGCAATCCGAAAAAGAAATTAAGTTCTCCTATTATGCTCATTTTAAATTTTTCATGCATACTCTTAGCAAAATTTTGGCACATATTTTCATTAATAGCACCAAATATTATATCATCCATATAAATTTGAACTAGAAGAATATCATCCTATTCATATTTGATGAAAAAAGTTGTATCAATTTTTTCTCTTGAAAAATCTTGGGCTACAAGTCGAGCTTTGTTTCTAAAGATGATTTCAAACTCATCCTTCTTATTTTTAAAAACTCATTTTGTTTCAGTGACAGCATGATCTTTGGGTTTAGGAACAAGTGTCCAAATACCATTTCTTTCAAATTGATTTAGCTCTTCTTGCATAGTTAGAATCCATGATTCATCAAACAGTACTTCAACAATATTTTTGGGTTCAATATGAGATAGAAAAGCAGTGTGATTGCAAATATTTCTAAGAGATGATTGAGTACTTACACTTCGTGAAGTTTCTCTTAGAATTTGTTCCACTGGATGATCTTTCACATGTTTCTACTATTTGATTGCATCTTGTACTAAGTCTTAATGATCTTTCCTGATGTCTTCATATTGGATTTCTTCCATTGTATTCTCTCTGTTGAGATTGAGACTATTTGTGTTATTTGTACCTTCTGATTCTTCATCAATAGATTTATTGGAGAGTAGATGGTTAGATTCATCAAATACTACATGCATATATTCTTATACAGTTAAAGTCTTTTTATTAAATACTCTATAAGTTTTGCTATTTGTTGAATATCCAAAAAAGATATTTTCATCAGATTTTGCATTAAATTTTCATAAATTATCTCTATCATTGAGTATAAAATATTTGAATCAAAATACATGAAAGTAATTAATATTGGATTTTTTTTCATTCCAAAACTCATAAGGGGTTTTACTTAAATTAGACCTTAACATAATTCTATTTATAACATAACATGCAGTACTTACCGTTTCGGCCCAAAAATAACTAGGTAAACTATTCTCATTAAGTATTATTCTTGCCATTTCTTGAAGAGATTTATTCTTCATCTTTGCTACCCTATTTTATTGAGGAGTTCAAAGAGCAGAGAAATTGTGTTAAAAATAATTTTCATCACAAAAAAACTCAATATCTTTATTGACAAACTCTTTCCTCTGTCACTTCAGATGTTTGAAATAATATAACAATTTTCATTTTGAATTCTCTTGGATAACTTGGTAAAGGCATTATGTACCTCATTTTTATGAGCGAGAAAGATGACACAAGTCTATCTAGAAAAATTATCAACAATAACAAATGTATAATATTTTCCTCCCAAACTTACAACTATGTTTAGTCCAAAAAGGTCCATGTGTATTAGTTGCAATGGTTTAGTAGTAAAAATATGTTTCTTCGTTTTGAAAGATGTTTTTGTTTGTTTACCAAACTGGCATGCATCACAGATTTTGTCTTTAAAAAAGTTCGCTTTTGGCAAACCTCTCACAAGATCATTTTTTAAAAATTTAGAAATAAGTTTCATGTTTGCATGACCTAACCTTCTATGCCATAACTAACTATTTTTATGTTGAGTTGATAAACAAAAAGTATCTTATGTGGCAATTTCTTCAAATTCGATTGTATAAAATTATTGTTTCTAAAAGTAATAAAATAAATATTGCAATCATGATTATTCAAAATAATGCACTTATCATTTTTAAAAGTAACTGTAAATCCTTTATTGCATAATTGACTTATACTCAAAAGATTATACTTTAGACCATCAACAAGTAGAATACCTTCAATTATGAGAGAAGACTCCTTACCAACTTTACTTATTCCCATGATCTTCCATTTTGAATTGTCTCCAAATGTCACGTGTCCTTCTTCTTTAGAAGTGAGGTTAATAAATTTAATTTTGTCTCCTGTCATGTGTTTTGAGCATCCACTGTCTTAAAACCATTTACTTTTACCTATGGAGGACTTCATGCATAACTCAAGATCATCTTTAGCCATAAGACAAATATTTGCAGATTTTTCATTGTTTGCATCGCTGTCTGAGCTACTTGAATCATCATCCCACGTAGTTTTCATTGTTTTCTTGCTTTTGTATCGATCTTTCTTTAGCATGAGACAATCTGCCTTGATATGTCCTAACTTTTTGCATTTATAACAAGTTAAGAAGTCGTTTTTACCTGTATTTTTGTTGAAAATTTTTTTGAAAGATTTTCTTAGAAGAGCTTTATTTTTCTTTAAGAATTTCTGAAATATTCTTATAATCATTGTAATTTCTCATCTTTGTTATCACTTTTCTCGTTTTCATCGTTTTCATTTTCATGGGGAACAACTTTGAGTGCCAAACTCTTCTTTTGCTTTCATTCATCTTCTCCTCTTTTCAATGTGTACTCATGAATAATAAGTGACCCGATGAGTTCATTTACTTCAAGTTTTTTGATATCTTTACCTTTAAGAATCGTCGTCACTTTTAATTCACAACATTTTGACAAAGAATTAAGAATTTTTCTTATTATCTCCAAATTAGAATAAACTTTTTCAAAAACTGTCAATCTATTTATAATATTAGTAAAAGGAGTATACATAGAGGAAATAGATTCATCATCAATTATTTTAAACATTTCATATTCATGCGTAAGAATATAAATTTTTAATTTTTTGACTTCCGAAATTCCTTTATAAGTTACTTTCAAGTTATCCCAGATTTCATTTGCTGTCCTGTAAATCTTTATTCTGTTAAATTTATTACCATTGAGAGTATTATACAGAAAATTCATAACCATTACATTCACTGTATAAAGTCTATCATCTTCACAATCAAACTCTTATTCTTTCTTGTTGACCTTTACTCTATCAACAATTTTTGTTGGAATATAAGATTCATTTACAATATATTCCCAGATTTCTCAACCTTGAGACTGAAGAAATATTATCATTTTACCTTTTTCAGAAAGTATAACTGTCTCCACAAAATAGCAAAGGATTGACTTTCAGCGAATATAGCTGCAATGTTAGCCATATAATCTTAACTCAACAGATAATTAATCTTATAATAGAGCCCTTACTCTGATACTAATTGTTGCCCAGATTACTAACACAAGAGGGAGGGTGAATTAGGTTATATTAAAAAATTAACACTTATAAATCAAATATATCATATAAAATATAAACAAAATACGAAACAACAAGAAATATAAAGAGTAAGGACAAGAAGAAGCAAATTCAGTATTTTAATGAGGTTCAGCCTCACTGCCTACGTCCTCGCCTCAAGCTACCCCTTGAAGATTCCAAATTCACTATTCAATCTCCTTCAGGTAGAGATAGAAACCTATTATACTTTTAAGCAACACCGCTACAAAAAATCTGTATAGAACACCTTCTACACTTGTAATCACCTCACACTTGGTGATTTAATTATTCTCTGTGTAGAATACTTTCTACACACGAGGGTTATACACATAATCTTACAAATACAAGAATTGATAGTGGGTAGATTATCAGAGTATACTCATCAATGAGTGAAATAAAAACAATACAATGTAACTTATATCTACTTATATCTCTCTCAAAATGAATAAAGATTAAGGCATAAAACTTAGAGAAAAGAGAATGAGAGTTTTAAAAGAATGATGCAAAACTTAGTAATTGATGTGTAAGTTTTTGTTGTGATTTTTGCAAAACTCAAATGAGCTATTTATAAACAAATGAGTCTTCATATTCAAATTTGAAAAAATTCACATGTCAAATAAGAGCACTATTCATTTTTCAAAAGATTCAAATAAAAACATCTCATTTTTATATTTGTCAAAGACAACTCCATTCATTTTTCAAAGAAATCAAACCTAATATTTTACTTTTCTTACAAAATGAGTATGATTTATTTTTCAAACCAAATCATATTCTTTTTGCATATGTCAAAAAAACACACCACCACCCTTTAAGATTTTCAAACAAAATCATCTATCTTTTGCATATGTCGAAAAACACACAATCACTCTTCAAGATTTTCAAACAAAACATGCACATGTCAAAGATGACAATCAATCATCTTACAAATTCAAATCTTTATACATATGTGGAAAAAAAATCGAAATTAAATATTTTAATAAAGTTATGCAAATGTAAAAAATGTAATTTGATACTTTATGAGAAAATATTAATTTTGAATCTTAATCAAATTTCAAATTTTAAGAAATGTACAAAATTACTTTATGAGTTTCATTTGTAGACTTATTTTTCTTCTTACTCATGCTTGATTTCTTGATGTGCTTAGCTTTCTTCATGCGTAGACAACTTGAGTTTGAGTCTTGAATTTATTTGTTATCATCAAAATCTATACGTAGATGCGAGACTTGAAATATTGGGTTCTACAATACCCAACAACTTATTTAGGTGTAACTAATAATGGAGGATGAAATCCTATAAATAGATCCATCTTCTTAACTACATTCATCAAAAATCAGACTTTCTTCCTCCACTGCTTCTACTTTTCTTCCTCCATTTCTTTTACTTTACTTCCGTGAATTTCCTATGAATCCTTTTTTGAATTTTGATGATGATTATTCGGATTATGAGTTAGATATGATGCATGCAATTGTAGTCACATCTGAGGGATCATCTTCTTCATCTTGTCGTACTCCTCAACGTCGTAGGTTCATCATACATGACTCACCAACACATCCGTCTCATTTTGTTGAATCATTATTTTGTTGAATCACCAACACATCCGTCTCATTTTTTTAGGAGGAGGTTTTGAATGAGGCGAGAATTTTTTTTATGCATACGTGCTATAGTAGTCTCCCACAATAATTATTTCATCTAAAAGAGGGATGCTCATGGGAGGCTTTAATTATCTTTCTTTCAGAAGATGCTTGCAACAATTAGGATGCTTGCATATGGGGTCACCTTAAGGCAAGTGAAATAAACAAGCATGCCCCTCAAATAAATGGCAACAAAACTTACACAATGGCAAAAGACTAAAAGCATGTTAAAGCAAATTAAATAAACAAGCAGGCTTTCATTATAAATTGCAACAAAATTTACACAAAAGCAAAATGCCAAAAGCAAAATGCTAAAAGCAAGTTGAAGAGAATTAAATAAATAAAACAAGCCAGATAAACAAGTTGAAGCAAATTAAATAAACAAAGAAGATACACTATCAGAACTCTGCAACGAGTTAGTTATTAGAAACAAAACATATAATCAACGTACTAAAACAAGGAAAATACAACATAACTAATGATTGATAAACAAGTTCATATTAGGAAGGGAAGCAAAGAATAGATGTGAAATGTGCAAGTTAATAGAGCTATTGAACTGCATCTTGGATCAAGAGAATCTTCTTGGATCAAGAGAACCAAGAAGAAAGGAGTTTTGAGTTCTTGAAAAGTGTTGAACAAAAGTTATAATAAGGTTCTTCTTTAGTTTAATACAACCCTATCTTTGTCCACTAGAGTTTTCAGTAATTTAATTAAATCCTTTCTTTGTCCACTAGAGTTCTTAGTAATATAAATCTAACAATAAAAGCTATAATAAGTTTTTCTCTAGTTTCACCAAAAGCTAGAACACCAAAAACTTCTAGAGCTAGCAACAAACATGGAGAAACATCAAGTTGAACCAGCCCCGGTGTTAGGTTTTTTTCGAAGTCAATCTTTGAAAAGGAAAATCAATAAGTATAATGTGCTTCTGTCTGCTACAAAATCCAACAATCCCCAAAATCGATTAAAAGCTCAACCTTAAACCAGAGTTGAGATCGATTAAAAGCAAAGGATTTACCTAAATCGAGAGTGTCCTCCACCAAGTTTGGTTTCCTTTGTGTGATTCATCACAATTTCCTACAATAATCAAGGAATTTGTTAGTTGGTCGAAGGAATTTTGATTCATGAAACGAAGATGGGACGCTAGAAGCAATCTGTGTCGACCTACTATTCATTGGGACAAGAAGACGAAGGAGGGAAAGAGGAATGCAACCCTAGTCGCGCGTTTGCATGAAAGGAAAACTTTATTTTCTTGTTTCTATTTCGTGCAGACGAAGGAAAATTAGAGCTCAGGATGGATGTGTAGGGGAGACGAAAGGTACACTCGAAACTGAGGAAATAAACTGGCTCTATTTCTCGCTAATATAGGACAAATCAATGGAATAAAATAATAGGATGGTTGATGAACAGTAACCCGCTATGTTTGGAGATGATGGATAATTTACTGTTCATTTTAACTAAAAGAATATTTGTGATTCGAATTTTATAAGTATTGCATAATTATTTTGAAAAATAAATAAATAACATATAAAAATTATATAAAAAATTCTTTTTTTAATAAAATAAATCTTATATTTTTTTAAAATAATTATATTATATTATATTTAACATTATTCTAATATGCAATTTACGCAATAAAGTCATAACCTATTTGGAGTTACGTTTTAAAATTTAAAAAATATTTTTAAACAGTTAAAAGTACTTAAGTAATAATACTTATAATCATAGAGTTGCAAATAACATGCAGTCACTTTGAAAAAAATTGAAGTCTACCATTAAAAATGTTAATTTTTCAAAATAATTTAAAAAAAATGATATAATTGATAACTTCATAAAAAATAATTTAATTGATTAAATCAACTTAAAAAAAAAATACTAAATTAGAATTATTATCAAAAAATTCTTACACATTACTATATATTTTTTTTAAAATTATTATAATTAATTTTAAAAATATTTTAAATACATATTTATCAAACATTAAATAATTTTTAAAATATAAAATTTATTATTTAAATTATAAACTTTAATACTAAAGTTATAAACTATATTTTTCGCAATCCAAATATGGTAATTGGACGATGAAATCCCTCACCCGCTCAAACGGCAGAGAAGCAGAAAGCGCAGAATCCCTAACCAAAGTAGCCGCTAATCGTGCTTCGTTACTTGTGAGCTTCAAGCTCTCAGACCACGTCGTTTCGGTTGCTACCTTTTCTATTGATGTCGAATTCTGGCGATGATGTTCCCCTTAGCTTCAATCGCAAGAGGCATTATTCGCAGGAGGTGTTTTTTATTTTTATTTTTAATCAATCCTTTTCTGTTTACTTTCTCCGTCTGCATTTAGACGATTTATTTGGGTTTTTTATTCACGATAACTATATATTTGCATGCTGAGAAATTGTAATAAAATAAGCAAAATTCTGATTTTGATTCTTACGGAATCTTCGTATTCTGATCAGTGGAGAGTTAAAATAGTATTTCCCCCATTCCTTCTTTCCCCTGGATTTTCTAAGAAATCAAACAGACGGTTAATAAAACAGCCAGGACCTAATTTTGACGTTTTTTAATCCAGATGTTCTGTGCTACTTCTGGGTGGCTTTATAAGATAAGAGTAAGTTTTAAAATCTCTTGCGACGTATCTATTTTTTAAAGCATTTGGTAATAGATTAGTTCTGTTCACCTTGCAGGGAATTTCTACATCGTTTCTGTTGTCTCCAGAAAAATTTCCCAAGTCTCTCAGCATTGCCTGCAGCAACTTCATTTACCCAGTCCCTTTCTTACAGTTTGTGTGCGGAGCCTCTTCTCGAAGCACCATGCATATTGTCTCGATCCGCTTTTTCATTAGAACATAGATCAAATGTGTTTGGTTTCCATACTCTTGGAGTTTGGATGCCTGCGAGGTACATGAGTAATGCATCAGTTGAGCTGAAGACAGAAAATGATGTTGTCAGGTTTTCAATTGGTAAGCCCGCTGATAATGCCTTCTCCCGAACAGAAGGAAAGAAGAAGAAGAAACGGGTCAAAATTTCTAAAAGGGCCAAACTGAATGAACTCAGATTCTATCGCCTGAAGGCCAAAAAGAAGATGACTTCTCCAAATCCAGAAGTTAGAATTAGATATAAACTCGAAAAGGTTGGACACTGCAATTTATTTTTCTAGATTTCACAATACAAGTTTAAACCATTCCTTTAAGATGTATACTCTGTGTTGTATTAGTTTGTTGAACATTGTCAGCAACCTTTAAATTTAGTGCTTCTGTTTTATAGACGCTTCAATTTTTTTCCATTGTAATTTTCTTGAACATAATGCCGGGATTAAAGCCTAGTGAAATTTTATGTGATACAGATATAATGCATTAACAACAGCTTTTCCTTTATACTTGTATTCAACCTTTGTTTTTTCTTTTTAGTCCTGCTGGTTTTGAAAACTTACTGTAAACACCTCTCTGATTTTCACGATATTTCTGTCATGACTGACATTCATTGCATGAAAGATGCATTTAGTTATGCACATGTAGGTATTTTGTATTATATATTATTTTAATGGGAAAAAAGTAGATTGCACTGCAATGCATGAGAACCTTCTCCTGATCTTAACTTTTGATCGCAATTTTAATTTATCTTTTTTGTTTATAGTGGTCTAGAATATCTTGATAAATGTTACTCAATATCTTGATAAATTTTAGTGCTTTAAGTTTTACAAATACAGGGTCTATTTCATGACTATATAATTTATGAGTTCTATTCAGGCCAAACGAAAGGAAGTATGGTTGATTGAGATGTTGAGGAAATTTGAAGTTCCCAAAGCACCTGCTGAAACATATGATCCTGAAATCCTAACTGAAGAAGAAAGGCATTACTTTAAGCGAACTGGTGAGAAAAAAAAGAACTATGTCCCAGTTGGAAGACGTGGCGTTTTTGGAGGGGTTGTTCTTAATATGCATCTTCATTGGAAGAAGCACGAGACTGTAAAGGTAATTTGCAAGCCATGCAAACCCGGACAGGTTCACATATATGCTGAAGAGCTTGCTAGACTGAGCAAAGGAATTGTGATTGACATAAAAGCTAACGACGTTATACTTTTCTACCGGGGAAAGAATTATGTGCAGCCAAAAGTAATGTCACCTGCAGATACATTGTCTAAAGACAAGGTAATTTCAGCATTCCCTTTGCTGATCATTCAATGAATCTATTGATGACGGGGAGAAAGATAATTGCTCAAAAATGTTCTCTTCTTGTCTGGAAATCAAGTCATAATGAGCTTGTGTCTTACTTGTTTCAATACATACATTTTTTTTTTATCAGTATAGAAGAGCTTTATTAATGAGAAAAGTAGGTGTAGCCCAAGTACAAGGAGCTTGTTTTAATACATACAGGGTCTAGGATCGGTATATTAACAATGTTTCTCTTAGTGCCTTTGAATTTGAGGGTATGGGATTGCCTAGCTATAGCTGCCTATTTGCTCACCAACTTTGTCTTCTTCTGTTTTAGGACTTTTCCCCCTATTGTTCTATGGTGTCTTTTGTGATGGAAGGAATGAGTGGATAGGTACGATGTTGTTTCTTGTGATTTTGGTTGGTTGTTTAGGGTTTTCGGCTCTGACATTACTTCTTCCTTGCTTAACAACATATGATACATCTCACCTGAAGTTATATCCCACCTCAGTCTCAACTAGATTCACGAGATATGCAAGTAGTTCATTGACAGTATTGGCAGTCATGCTTGTCAATGTTATTTTGCAATAGCTTTTATTGCCCTTAGTCATAGGAAGCAATTGAAACATGGTTCTGTACAGGCAGATTCTGGAAATATGTTCATTATTATTTTTTCTTATATTGTGATATCCCGTATTTACGTGCATTTTTATTAGAGGATTATCTAAATTATTATAATTAATGGTTCTTTGTTTTAAATTAAATGTGTTTTTCATTTGTTTGTTTATTGTGTTTTATTTTAAGTTGTAGAATTTAAATTGATGTGCTTTCTTATATTAATTAATGTTTCGTATTTAAATTGCTCCTTAATTTAAATTAGTTTATTGTTGGGTTTTAAATATTTTATTTTATTGATATTGAACTGTAGTCTTTTCAGTTGGCTTTTATTTATTTCATTGTGCTCTTTGTCTAGTGGGATTTTATTTCTTTTTCCTCTTTCTCTTTTATTTCTTTTTCTTTTCTTTTTCTCTTTGATATTTTTTATCTTCTTTATTTTTCTTTCCCCTGCCTTTTCTCCCCCAGCCCGTGCGACCCCCCTCCCTGTTCTTCTTCTCTTTCGCTGTTCTTCCCCTCTCTACCCAGCACTGCCGTCCGCTGCAGTCTGGCGACACCGCCCAGCCCAAACCCACCCCACTGGCCGGCGACCAACCCCCACCAACCTCAGCCCATCCTATGCCGCTGTGTACCCCACGTACACCTCCAATGCCGCGGTCTTTAAGTGCTCTAGCGCCGCTGTCACCCCACCATCGGCCACCACTTATTTGCCACTTCACCACCGGCCTCCCAGCTACCTAACCCACCCTTCCTGCACCCCGATCCGCCACCCTTAAAGCCCATTGAGCTACATCTCCATTTTAAACTTTTTGGCCTCCAACCGCCGCCCACGCCGCCACCCATGGCCAACCACCACTACCAATCACTTCACCAACACTCCTAAACCCTTCCCTAGCCATCTCAAGTTTTTGTTTGTCCCCATTTAAAAGTTGGGTTTTTGAGATCCACGGCCGTTGTCCGTTTTGTACTGTTACGTTGCTTTGCCGTTGTCGTTTACACATTCAAGATCCTTTGTAAATCATATTTTAGCAACGTAAGTATTTTTCAAATAAATTTTGAAATTTAAATATATTTTGCAATAACAAATATTGGATATTGGTTGGTTGTTTGATATTTTGTGTATTTGTTGGTGGTTGGTTATCTTATTGTGTATTGTCATATGCATTGCATAGTACACGCATGTTCATGTTTGTAAAAGAAAACTGGCTTTTCGCATAATTGCATGCATGTTCATGTGTTTGATTAGAAAACTGGATTTTTATGTGTAAATGGTTTTCGGGTGCGTGTGTATCACGACCCCAAGCCGGAATTGGGCATTATCTTGGTGGAGTTCCTCTGGTCACTCGGGAGCGGAATATACTGAGTGACGTCCCCTGAGCTGTCGCCGGGCAACAAAGGGATCGGACGGGATGGTAACGCTCTTGTGCCGACTCCGTGGCCCCTTTGCTTGTGGGGGTTAGGGTTTAGCAAGGCATGGTGCATACGTTTCGAAGTGCTGAGCGCATGGTACCATGACCAGGCATGGTGCATACGTACCAGGCCTAGTCATGGTACGTGCTGGGCGCGGTTAGCAAGGTATCGCACGTTTTGAAGTCACATGCGTGGTCGTTACCTACGGTGTGATGATGAGAGTCAGGGTGTGCGGATGGTCCCTAGGGGAGACCATGGTGTATATGTTTAATAAAATGGATGTGTAAGCCATTTTTTGAAAATCGCGGGTTTTGATTATTGGATTTGTGGGTCATTATCTGGGAAAATGGCAGCTTTTGTTAATTGATTTGAGAACCATTTTCTGGGAAAATGTCAATGGTTTTATTGGACTTACATGTATCATTTTCTAGGAAAATTATGGATGTTTTTATAGAATTTTATCTTGAGCCAAAATGAGATTTTAACGTTTGTTGTTATTTTATTTATTTTGAGAAAGATGATTTTAAACTTCATGCATATGGTGTCATGTTCATGCGTATTGTTGTTGCATGAATATATTTTATATTTTGTGGTTTGTTTGGGTTGTACTTATCTACGATGCCATTTTTGGTATTGTAATTTTTTGATGCAAAGGTTGAGGAGGCTGAGCCTGAGGAGGTGGTTCTGCCGTTGAGTATTTTGAATAAATTGTTATTTTGGAAATTGTTTTCCCATTTTTTTATAAATATGTGTTTTTGTTATTTGTCTTTCGGATGACTGTATTAAATCTCCTATTGGAGAATTTATGTTAAAACTGGTTTGTAAAATAATTCTAAAAATTCTGGTATTTAGATATTGATTTCAATTATCTGCTGCTTTTATTTGTGCATATCACGTGTTCATACACTTAGCACTTGATGTTGGGGGTGCATGACCGATATTGTCATCATCCAGATGCCTCGATTCCCGTATTCTTTTAAAGAGAATTTGGGGACATCACATATATAGAAAAAAATTAATTTGAAGTACTCTACACTGTATTTACCATAAAAAAAATGTTGCGCCGTGTATTATGACATTCATCATTAAGGAGGGCAATTTTGTGTGGAGTGATGCCTTTGATTATACCACATAAATTAACCCCAACTATAATAATTTCTCTACCATGTAAAAAATTGCAGGCCTTGGAGAAGTACAAGTATGAACAGTCACTTGAGCATACAAGTCAGTTCATTGAGAAATTGGAAGAAGAGCTAGAGGAGTATCAGAAGCACCTTGCTCGATACAAGAAAGCAAAAGAGGACACGCCAAAAGATTCTGTTATCAATACCTAATTTGGTATTTCTTTTTCTTTTTCAAACTTCTTAACTGAAGCCTTCAGTTTGTCTGTGTTTGATTGTTCTTTCGATGTGCACTTACAAGTGTAATTTCTATCATTTTAAATTTTAATGGGTTGAAAAAGGTGTAAAACTTAGCACATGTATACTGATGGTTCGACCATTCAAGGAACATTGGTGATTCTCTTTTATTTATTTTTCTGATGGTCTCATATCCTGGAGTTTCTGTACATGATAGGATCAGTTGTATTGTCCTTTGACTGTATATGTTTATTCGCCCACCCACGCACCCACCCACCCTTGTATGTATGTTTTTTTTCATCATCTCCTAATGTGGCACTAGATGATTGAAGATTATTTATTATACTTTACTTGTGAACCTATCATTTAATGTCACATTATAGGATGGTGAGATGATGATGAGAATAAAGGATGATGGATATATTTTCTCATATTATTATATTAGTGAAGTTGGATGTTTAAAAAATGTTTGAAAGAAAATGAAAAAAAAAAGTGTAATTTGCACTAGCGGTAACTTTGAGGAGGCAAATCTATGGGGTTGAATAGAAGCACCCTTACATACTATCATCCCTAGTCAAACTTGTTAGATAGCATATTTTAAATGGCTACTGTTTAAATGGTTAGTAAATGAAGCTACTTAAATTATACTATTTCAATAAGTATGATTTAGGATGAAAGCAAGCAATGCATTGCTCTCACATTATGCCACTCTTGCCTTAAGGCCTAGGATATGTATGTATTGCCATAAACCATTGTGTCTATGTACGAAATTACGTAAGCTATAATTTCGACAAGACCCCTGCGAAACTATCAAGAGAAATTGTAACATATTCTATTTGGGAAGTGATATACACAACACGTTTCGCAATATTTACATACCACAAGTTATAAAATAAGGATATTATTATAATCTGTCTTGTAAAATTAGTATTACTTTATAAAAATATTCCTACCTTAAGATAATGTGATCCCTAAAAAGTCTTTAAAAGACAAAATAATAAAGTGCTAGATAATGATAAATTTCAGTCAAGTCAATGGGTCATTGTAAGAGTGACAAAAACGTCGCGAGGTTAGGTACTTTATGGGGCTCTCATATGCCTGGTACCTTAATTCACATTCGAGAATCGTTTAGTCATTGGAATAATCAATCTATGGCCAATAAGCTGCAACCCCCCAAATCCATGCCTGATCTCATTTGGCAAGTCTCAAAACTCAATCTCCCCAAATCTAAAGTCCCAAGTCCCAATTCGGATTAGTCTGTTCCGAAAACATCTGGTGCCGATCGAAAAAAATAGAGTCCAAAAGACCCGATTCCCAACCATGGCGTTCTATCCTTCAAAGCTACTTCGTCCCTACATGTTTATAACCATCTTCCTCCTCTTCATAATCCCTTGTGCAACTCAACTATTCTTCAACTACTCTGATTTCAATCAAGCTATCAACAGAACCATAAGACTTACTGGAAACGCTACTCTCTTAGGTTCAGCAGCCATTCAACTCACTCCAAGTGCAGTGGACAACTGGGGTCGAGCCATACATTCAGAACGGCTGCATATTTGGGAGGAACCCGGAAAAGTCGCCGACTTCAATACTAGCTTCTCCTTCATCATTGATTCGGAAGGTAAAGACTCACATTCAGATGGGCTTGTATTCTTCCTCTCAAGCCCAGATTTCCCAGATCCTAGACCAACAGATGGCGCTGGCATTGGCATTCTAAGCCGCGACCAGTTGAATGACTTGAGTTTCTTAGCTGAAAATAAATTCGTTTCAGTGGAGTTTGATACGTTTCGGAACCCAGAATGGGACCCGCCCCAGCCTGTCCAAGAACACGTTGGTATCAATATCAACGATATAAGATCTAAGAACTATGCAGCATGGGATGCTGTTATTACCGAGAACCGAACATATAGTGCAAGTATTAGTTATCATTCCATTACGCAAAATCTCAGTGTCACCTTCACTGGGTTCAGTAATGGTGGCAACCCAATTCAACAGCACCTTTCTGCTATTGTCAACTTGACAGATTACCTGCCGGAACGGGTTGAATTTGGCTTCGCGGCGTCGACGGGATTGGTTACCGAGTTGCATATTCTTTGTTCTTGGTCGTTTAACTCCACGGCACCTTTTCTGATACAGACTCCGGCTGTACCAAAGAAGAATGGAGACGGAAGCAAGAGGAAATTGGTGCTGGGCTTGGGCTTGGGCTTGGGCGTGGGTGGATGCATTTTAATCATTGGTATGGGGTTGGTTTGGCTTGTGTATAGAAAGAGGCGGACTAAAGGAGGAGAGGAAGGGGATTTAAGCTTTGCTCTCTCCATGGATGAGGAGTTTGAACGAGGTACAGGGCCAAAGAAGTTTTCTTACAAGGATTTGGTTTCTGCTACGAATAATTTTGCAGAGGAAAACAAGCTTGGAGAAGGAGGGTTCGGAGGGGTTTACAAAGGATTTATAAATGAGCTGAATTCCTACGTTGCTGTTAAGAGGGTATCAAGGGAATCTAGACAAGGGATAAAGGAGTATGCATCTGAGGTGAAGAGTATTAGTCAACTCAGGCACAGGAACTTAGTGCAACTCATTGGTTGGTGCCACGAGAAAAAAGATCTCCTGCTAGTTTATGAGTTCATGCCCAATGGCAGCTTAGATTTGCATCTTTTCAAAGGTGAAAGCTTGCTAACATGGGTGATGAGGTACAATATTGCCCAAGGCTTGGCATTTGCATTGCTATACTTGCATGAAGAATGGGAACAATGCGTGTTGCATAGGGATATAAAATCGAGTAACGTCATGTTGGATTCAAGTTTCAATGCAAGGCTTGGGGATTTCGGCTTGGCTAGGCTGGTGGATCACGGAAAAGGATCCCAAACCACAGCTGTGGCCGGGACCATGGGCTACATGGCCCCTGAATGTATTATATCAGGCAGGGCTAGCAAGGAATCAGATATATATAGTTTTGGGCTTGTGCTTTTGGAGATAGCCTGTGGAAGGAAACCCATTGAAGCCGAGAGGGTGGGAGATGAAGTGAGTATGGTAGAGTGGGTTTGGCACCTTTATGGAATTGGAAAGCTTGTTGATGCAGCTGATCCCAGATTGTGTGGAGACTTTGATGAGCAGCAATTGGAACGGCTGATGATTGCTGGCCTTTGGTGTGCTCACCCAGACTACAATCTCAGGCCTTCAATTAGGAAAGTCGTTCACGTGCTTAGTTCTGAAGGTTCATTGCCCGTTCTGGCACCAGAGATGCCTATACTAACCTACCTTGCCCCCCGAGGTAGTGCATCTGCATCTTCAGCATCCACTACAGAAAATAAGCACTCTCAATCTGCAGGCCATTCTGGTTCCACCGGTTCCTCACAGGTCACATCTTCTACAGCTTCTTCTTCATCTTCTACACTTCCTCACTCGCACTTGGTTCATACTAGGTAAACTTGTCTTGGGAAATTACATAGTTGAGATGTATGATTTACCTCTTTGTACCATAAATTATGTCAGTATGTAAAGTTTTCGCAAATTAGACTTGTTATGGTTAGTGTGATTTCTCAGCACTGTTACTAATATTAGCTATGGTTTAGTTATTGAGTTATGTTTAACTGAAGTGAGATGAATGGCTTAGAATCAACCCATATGTCTGCTCTGAAATTATTCGAGTGTATATGTTCATCCACCCACCCCCCAACCCTTGAATGTATGTATGTATGTTTGTATCCACTTTGATTATGATATATCTCAACTATGCGGTTCCAGCTGCTTCATTTTAGAGCTTTGATATATTATCCTGCATGCCTGTTTGGCTTCTTCAATTCTGGCCTTTACTTTCTGTTGCTAGTAATGGTAGTTACGGAGTTCACCCAAAAGGATCTTCGCATCTCTTGTCGTTCGATTTTCTTCGCATCTCTTGTCGTTCGATTTTCTGATACAACGTGCTAGTCAAAATGGGTTCCAGTTTTGAACATGCATTTCAGCAGTGTTTTCCCAAGCTTAACTAATATACTATCGACTGCAACCGTATCGATCTTGTGCTCATGCCGTGCCCGTATCACTAGCATGCGGCCCTATTCCAGCCTCAGGCCCCGTCATTCTAAAACATCAGTCCCAGTTTTGAAGGCAAAATCACCACGTTTCATCAGGTAAGATTTGTCTTAAAAAATATAATGGACTTTTTGTTAAAGCAATACAATTACTTTCATTAGAGAGTATATTCTTCATTTCATATTTAGGAAAATGATATTTAGTCCCGTGTATTTGCCCCCTCAAAGTTACCGCTTGAGTATTTTTTTATTTTTTTTTGGTAAAGAAAATGAATATTAGTGAAGTTGGATGTTTAAAAAATGTTTGAAAAAATGAAAAAAAAAATGCAATTTCTAGTGGTAACTTTGAGAGGGAAAATCCATGGGGCTGAATACGAGCACCCTAGTCAAATGAAGTACTCTCTAATACCATCATTTATGTTTTTAAGTTCATTCAACGCCATCATGCTACTAGGGATAAGAAAATTCATCAACTCCAAACAGAAACCCTAAGGGGTAGCTCAGTTGGTCAGGCCTTGGGTTTGCTCCCCAATGGTCACCAATTCGAGTCCCCTTAGGGCCACTGGAGGTTTACCTGGCTGTTAACTTCAGGGCTCCGTGGGATTAGTCGAGATGCGTGCAAACTGGCCTGGACACCCACGGATATCAAAAAAAAAAAAAAAGACTCCAAACAGACCTCATGGAGCACCTATGGCAACAATATAGTGCCTCATAATTTCTATTTCTAATAATGGTTGTAGTAATGTTACGTTATTGTAGTATTAAATGCTTGGTGGTTGTAGTATTAGATGCTTGGTAGTTGATGGTTTCATTATGAGTTGTGGTTGTAGTATTAAAATGTATTTACGGTTTCTTTATGAGTTGTGATTGTAGTACTACTATGCTTGGTTTCATTATGAGTTGTAGTTGTAGTATTTTAAGGTATTTATGGTTTCTTTATGAGTTGTGGTTGTAGTATTAAATGCTTGGTTTCTTTATGAGTTAAAGGTCCAAAAATACCAATACAATCCAATCTAATATTTAAATCATCGACTAAGTGTTCCTCCATAATTTAAAAAAAAAAACAAACAAACAAACCACAACTTGGAGTTAAAGGTCCAAAAATACCAATACAATCCAATATTTAAAACATCAACTACATGGTCCCCCATAATTTAATAATAATAAAAAAAACCCAACATACCACAACTTGGAGTTAAAGGTCCAAGAATACCAATAAATCCGATATTCATCACATCAACTAGTGTTACTCCATAATTCAAAAGAAACAACAAACAACATAGATAGTTTCATTTCCTTAGCATGCTCGACTTATAAGCATTTCCATTTGTCGTTGGAGATAATATTTTTGTAGCATTGGAGCCATGGTGCTTATATTCATCGTTATAATTCTCTCATCTTCTTTCTTTTCTTCACTACTAATATTCTCTTTCTGAAGACGCGCTTCCTCTTCCCTAAGACTCACTTCCTTTTCCCTAAGAACAAACATTTTATTATCATGATCTAGTGCTTCTTTCATCAGTATAAGTTTACTCTTTCTATCTTCTTTCATCTCACAAAAGAATCTGAGTCTGTCCTTTCTTTTCTCTAACGTTTCTCTTTTTTGGCCTTACAACCCATCGGTCGATCCAACTTCGAAGATACTCCATGAAAATCCAAATCTTCATCTAAGTTCATTGAATTTGGTGTTGAACTATTTGAATTTGGTTTTTTTTTCTCCTTCGATGCTTCGAAATGGTCCACCCACTTTGGGTGGAATTGCAATTCGCGCCAACAATGATCAAAGTGAAAAGTCCCATTCTCTATTTCTTGGTACATGACCTTTGCTTTGCCAATCTACATACATAAAGCACCATGCAACTAATTGTGATGCTCACTTTATATAATTAAGTAAAGTTTAGATTTTCAACAAAATTATTACGTTAGTAGAAAGGAAGCTTAAAAGGTAGAAAACATATATTGTCTTGCTCATTATAGCCACTTGGTTGCATTCATTCAACTTGTGCCAAGTAACTACAAAACCTATTCACCACTAATTGAATCGTCGACCACTAGTTCATTAGAGAAGTGGAGTTGCATGTAGACTCAAATTTCTTGTTTTGCTCATAATATTCATGAATTCTTTTGCAAAAGATTTGGTGCTTTTGATCTTTTTCATGCACCGCATCTAGGGAAATTTCAAGTCATCCCTCCACAAGCATCAAATCTTCATTCTCACTAAAATTACTACATCGTTGCGTTTTACGTCCATTTGATTCACCACCAGTGTTCCAACTAGAGGTGACGAGAATTGTTGTACATTAATGTCATTTGTGGCTTCCACCACAAACTCAACGCTACTTAAGAGTTGTGTAGTAGGCATTACTTTGAGTGTATGTATCCATTCTTAACAAGATAGTGGCGCACAAACTTAAAAGGTAATTAAGATCTATCATTTATGTATGTCACTCAATAAATGCAAAATAACAAATGCGGATCACAATGGAGCTGGGCAATCCAGAACATATATAAAAGCTTACTTAATACTCCAGTAAGTAAAAGAGATCATTAATTGATAGGTTGTTACAAAACAATTCTATCTTCATCAAATGATGCACTCTTGTAGTTCTACATTAAACATTTTTTTAAGTAGTAGTTCTACATGAAACATGCAAACCAAACCCAGTCAGAATCCAAATATGAACTGGGGATCTAAAGAAAGAAATTAGCATCACATTGAAAGCAGAGTCCTAAACTAAACATGGAAAATCGCAAATGGATCATGGTTGGACTATCTCGACCTGGGCATGTATAATCAATTACTTTGGTCGTAGATAAACAAGGGTTGATACCAACTGTTCTTCAGCAACAAAACGAAACGGTTACAATTCACGACAGCACAATTTCCCCCCCTTTTTTTATCTCCTAAGTAGCATCCACAAACTCCCACACGAACAATAATGCTTTGATGAGGCCTTTTTACAAATTTAATATACAATTTGAATCTCGAACATCAAATCTCCTACATCTTTGATGTTCCTACATGTTTTTCCTAACTTATGCAGAGTAGGTTTGCATAGAAGTGAAAGCATATGGGTTTGTGTGCTACACCCAAAAACGCTGAACCTAACAAATCTATGGCATTGGTTTAGATAAACCGAAAAAAGAAAAAGACAAAAAAAACAGAGAGAAATCAGAGAGAGAGAGATAGAAATCAACATGGGGCTGGATTGTTCTTGCGCATTTGAGAGGAGACAAAAATGTTGGGGTTGGGGGGAGGCCAGGGTTTGTTTTTTAAACGATAATGCTTTCATTACTTGGCAATAAAATTCCCAATCCGGACGATATGTGTGGGATCAGATTTGGCCCAAAGGCCCAACAGCGATGGAAGCCCACCAGAAAGGGAAAGCATACTAAGGGCCCAACTTTGCAGAATCTAAAATATATATCAAACCCGTCGCCACCTTTATCGGGATTTTAAGTAGATACGAAATATCAACAAATTCAGAAAGATATATCATGCAGATACGCAATCACGATGATTACGGAAGGCGTTACAAGGGACATGTATCGCCCCAAAGGCTTATAAATAGACCAGGTAAACCTCAACTATGTACGTTAAAAATTTTTCCCGTAAATACGTGATCACTAACTTGAGCGTCGGAGTTATCTCGGATGGAAAGCCACCATCTTCCCTTAATTCTTCTTGAAGGTAACGGGAGCAGGAGGCCGGCGAGACACATCCTCAACATTGGCGCCGTCTGTGGGATCCGACTTTACAGACGATTAACGTGGTTCTCGCATGCCAACTGTGACATGTTTCGTAGCAAGCCGAATGACAAGAGCATCGATGGAAGCACGGTTAGCAGCGGCGGAGGAAAGACTGAGAACAACAATATGAATTTCCAAGAATGTTTTGATTTCTGTATCTTACAAGAATCAGGCCAACGAGTGCAAAGGCCAAGAACCTTGCTCTCTTGCTTGAATTTCCAATACCACCTCCATATATGTAAAACTGAAACTAGATATCACACCCATCAAATCTACCCCACAAAATCCCACCACAAAATAGATTCAATGAGCATATGAGCGAAAAAAACATAGAATACGAGAGAAACCAGGAAACTTACTGGAGCCAATTTTCACTGTGTCTGAGACCGAGTGAGGAGAGATGCGAGGGAGAGACTTATTTATAGGCCTTGAAATTACTATGCAAGTTACTATGCAAGTCACTATGCAAGTCACTATGCAGGATTTAAAATAATAGTGGTGGGGTCATTCACATAATTTTAATGGTGGGACAGGGGACAGCAACCGTCCCTCCACTTATGTTTAATTTCGTTACACTCCCCCTTGAATGATCACCCATAAAGAATCTGCCTTAAAACCTTGCCAAAGAAAAATCCAATGGGAAGAAAAATTAATAGCGAAGGAAAAAGAGTACAGTCTTCTTATGTATCCACAAGTGCTTTAAGATTGTCTCATTAAAACCTTGCAGAGGAAAACCCAGTAGGACAAAACCTCAACGAAAGAAAAAGAGTACAATCAGCACAAGTTTTCAAGACATTTACTCCCCCTGAAAAGTGCATGACAATAGATCTTTGAGTCTTCGCATTCCAATATTATGCACAATCTTCTTGAATGTCGAAGTTGGTAACGCCTTTGTGAATAAATCTGTCAGATTATCACTAGATCGTATCTGCTTGACATCAATTTCACCTTTCTCTTGAAGTTCATGAGTATAAAAAAAATTTAGGTGAAATATGTTTGGTTCTGTCACCTTTGATATATCCTCCTCTGATTTGAGTGATACAAGCAGTATTATCTTCATATAAAATTGTTGGGCCATTATTGATCATGGGAAGTCCACATTTTTTCTTGATATATTGAATAACTGATTTCAGCAAAATACACTATCGACTTGCTTCATGAATAGCAATGATCTCTGAGTGATTTGAAGAAGTAGCAGATAGTGTCTGTTTAACAGATCTTTATGATATGGCAGTATCTCCATAAGTAAATAAATATCCAGTTTGAGATTTACCTCTATGTGGGTCTGAAAAATAACCTGCATCTGTATACCCAATTAATTGTGGACTTGATCCACTTTAATAAAATAATCTCATATCAACCGTACCATGAAGGTAACGAAGGACATGTTTAATGTCATTCCAATGCCTTCTAATTCGTGCAGAACTATATCTTGCAAGCAGATTAACTGAGAATGTAATATTTGGTCGAGTGCAATTTGCAAGATACATCAAAGCTCCAATTGCACTGAGATATGGTACTTCAGGACCAAGAATTTCTGCATCGTCATCACAATGACGGAATGGACTATT
This sequence comes from Platycarya strobilacea, assembly GCA_036898215.1. Lineage (NCBI taxonomy): Eukaryota > Viridiplantae > Streptophyta > Magnoliopsida > Fagales > Juglandaceae > Platycarya > Platycarya strobilacea. Next base: position 4,651,508 of record CM072554.1, on the reverse strand, counting down.
CTTCACATCAAATGTTCGAACAACCATTGGAGTATTCAGGGGAAGAGATTTGTCCATATAAAAATGTTTTAGGACTTTCTCAGTATACATGGACTGATAAATAAAAATTCTATTTGGCAAGTGCTTGAACTGCAAGTCGAGACAAAGTTTTGTTTTGTCAAGATCTTTCATTTCAAATTCATTTTTTAAATATATAACGGTTTTTGAGATCTCTTCAAAAGTTCCCACAATATTTAAATCATCAACATAAACCACAATAATGACAAATCCGGATTCTTATTTCTTAATAAAAACACATGGGCAAATAGGATTATTCTCAAATCCTTCTTTCAATAGATATTTGTTTAAGCGATTATACCACATGCGTCCGGATTGTTTCAACCCATATAAAGATCTTTGTAGTCTGATTGAGTACATATTTCTAGATGTACTTATAGATGCTTCAGGCATTTTATATCCTTAAGGGATTTTCATATATATGTCATGGTCTAAGGATCCGTATAAATATGCAGTGACCACATCCATCAATCGCATTTCTAATCCTTTTGTAACAACCAGACTAATAAAAAATCTAAATGTGATTGCATCCATAACGGGAGAATATGTTTCTTCATAATCAATCTCGGGTTTCTACAGGAAACCTTGTGCGACAAGTCGTACTTTGTACCGCACAATTTCATTTTTTTCATTACATTTTCGTACAAATACCCACTTATATCCAACAGGCATTACACCCTTTGGTGTTTGGACAACAGGTCCAAATACTTCTCGATTTGCTAGCGAATTTAAATCAACTTCAATAGCTGCTTTCCATTTTGGCCAATCATTTCTACGTCGACATTCTTCGATAATTTTTGGCTCACTTTCTTCATTACTTCTAGTAATGTCAATGGCCATTTTATATAAAAATATGTTGTCGACAATAGTTTTATTTCTATCCAGAATTTCTTCAGTATTTATGAAATGTATTGATATCTCATTATTTTCAGGTACCTGTTCCTCTTCAAGGGAAAACATTTCATAACACACATTTTCAGGAAGTCTCTTCTCAGGAGATTTATACTCTTCAAGAATTTCCTTTTCAGGAGATTCTGAAATAGAAGATTTGAGCTCTTTAGGAGCACCAATTATATTTGTATCATGTATTGTGGGTACGTGTTCTTCAGGAACACCAAATTCATTTTATATTCTTTTCTTTTTGGGAATTTTGTCTTTTGCACCAATAGGTCTTCTACACTTCAGGCGTGCTTTAGACTCACCTATTGTTGTTTTGACAATTTGTCCTTCAGAAACTTCAATTCTTGCTGGAGCATTAACAGCAGGAATATAAGATTTTACTACACATTTAGTGTCAGTAAATACATCCGGTAATTGATTTGCAACATTTTGTAAATGAATAATCTTCTGAACTTCCAGTTTATATTCATTTGTAGGAGGATCAAAGTGAGACAGGGTCTTATTATCCCAAGTAATATCTTGTCGTGCTTCAGACACAAACTTTTTTTTATCCATTAATGGAAAATTGGATTCATCAAAATGACAATCCTTAAAACGTGCTTTAAACATATCCTCTGTAAGGGGTTTAAGATATCTAATAATAGATGGAGAATCAAAACTAACATATATCTCAAGTCTACGTTGAAAGCCCATTTTTGTACGTTGTGGAGGTGCAATTGGAACATATACAGCACATCCAAAAGTACGAAAATAAGAAATATTTGGTTGTTGACCAAATGCAAGCTGTAATGGAGAATATTTATAATATACAGATGGTCTAATGCGAATTAAAGATGCTGCATGAAGTATAGCATGTCCCCAAGCAGAAACAGGTAGTCTTGATTTCATAAGTAAATGTCTAGCAATTAGCTGAAGCCTTTTGATCAAAGATTCAGCTAAACCGTTTTGTGTGTGTGTATGGGCAACAGGATGTTCAATATCTATTCCTATTGACATGCAATAATCATCAAAAGCTTGAGATGAAAATTCACCTGCATTATCCAATCGAATGATCTTAATTGGATACTCAGGAAATTGTGCTCGTAGTTTAATTATTTGAGTAAGAAGTCTAGCAAATGCAACATTTTTAGTGGAAAGCAGACAAACATGTGACCATCGACTAGATGCATCAATCAAAACCATAAAATATCTAAATGATCCATTTGATGGATGAATAGGCCCACATATATCTCTGTGAATCCTTTGTAAAAAGGATGGAGATTCAACAATGACTTTTGAGGGAGATGGTCTGATAATCAACTTACCTTGAGAACATGCAGAGCACGAAGATTCATTGGGTAGAAATATCTTTTGATTCTTTAAGGGATACCCATGCGAATTTTTAATAATTCGTCTCATCATTATAGATCCCGGATGTCAAAGGCGATCATGCCAAGTCATAAATATTTTGAGGTCAATGCACTTCTGGTGCATTACCACATATGATTCAATTGTTCTCATCTTTATATAATACAATCCAGAATATAGAGCAGACAGTTTTTCTAATATGAGCTTCTGGCCCAATATTATTTTAGTAATAAGAAGATACTCTTTACTGCCTTCATTGGTCGTTTCAATATGATAATCATTACGACGTATATCTTTGAAACTCAATAAATTTCTTCTGGATTGTGAAGAGAATAGAGTATCATCAATACAAAATTTGGTGCCATTAGGCAATACAATATAAGCTCTTCCGGAGCCTTCAATTAAATCTGATGAACCTGATATGGTATGAACATAGGCTTTACTTAGTGTTAGATTTTGAAAATATTTCTTTTCTTTGATAATTGTGTGAGTTGTAGCACTGTCAGCCAGACATATATCTTTATCATTCAACTCAAAAATAAAAATCTCTTCAATGTGATCCATGATTAGAGGAATAAGACCACTAACTTCAGAATTGGTAGAACCGTCGTGCTGATAACGTTTTATAAAACTAAAGAAAGAAACTACTATTGCAAGAGAGAAATATATAATAAACTCTCTGAAACTCTTAAGAACTGAAACTTTCTTTCTCTCTCTATATTTTCTTATGAATTTCATTATAACTGAAACCTCTATTTATAGGCCTTGAAATTACTATATAAGTTACTATACAAGTCACTATATAAGTCACTATGTAAGATTTAAAATAACAGTGGTGAGATCATTCAGATAATTTTAGTAGTGAGATAGGGGGCGACAACCGTCTCACTTATGTTTAATTTCGTTACATTATTGAAAATATCGTGCATTCTTTTTTAAAAAATGGTTAAAAAAATAAAGGCAAGACTGCTTGGCCCAATTTCTGCTAGAAAGTCTCTCAATACCAAATAATGCCTTTCTAGATGCAAAGATATTTTAAACGGATCAATCTAATTTTGTCAGTGGAGAGGTAGCTAGCAGCCAAAAACTACATTTTATTACTCAAAAATACTAGTAAAAAAAAGGCGAGCAAGACATTTGAAACGTTGTCATGATGATATCCACAAAGCATTTTCCTAATCGGCGGCTAGCAAGACTAGATCTAGTCAAATTGTAATCAAATTTCAGCCATAAAAATGCCAGTGTACCTCGGCTACAAATTCAATCATATTTGATGACAATTTGCAAGCCTCGAAGCTCAAAACTCTCTCTGGAGTCTCTCCCAATCATGGGTATCCCACCACCAAAGTTGATTCTTCCCTGCTTGATGATGACCATCTTTCCCTTTCTCATAATCCCTTCTGCAACTCAGTTATCCTTCAGCTATCCAGATTTCAGCAAAACTTTATTACTTTCTGGAAACGCCACAGTCTCCGGTTCAGTCATTCAGCTGACGCCAAACGCAGTGGACAACTGGGGTCGAGCCATATATTCAGAACCGTTGCATCTTTGGGACAAAAAATCCGGAAAACTCGCACAATTCACTACCAATTTCTCCTTTATTATCGATTCAGAAGGTCAAGACAGATATTCAGATGGGATCACATTCTTCCTTTCAACCCCCAATTTCCCACCTCCTCGACCGACGGATGGCGCCGGCATTGGCCTTATCAGCCGCGATCAAGCGAGAGACTCGAGTTTCTTAGATGCAAATAAATTCGTTGCAGTTGAGTTCGATACTTTTCGCAACGTTGAATTGGACCCTCCGGAGCCTGTTAATGAACATGTCGGTATCAATATCAACAGTCTTAGATCTCAGAAAACCACACCATGGTCTAGTGTTATCGAGGAAAGGAGAACATATAGTGCTACTATTAGTTACGATTCTGCTGCCAAAAACTTGGGTGTCACCTTCACTGGGTTCAGAAATGGTATCACACCAATTCAACAGTACCTTTCTTTAATAGTTGATTTCAAAGATTACTTACCAGAACGGGTTGAATTTGGCTTCTCTTCCTCTACTGGGTTGCTTTCTGAATTGCACATTCTTCGCTCGTGGTCTTTTGAATCGACACCACCTTAATTTGTAGAGAGACAAACTTAATTCTGATAAGTTCCCCCAGGTGTTTTGAGGTTCTTGTCGGAGTTTAAAAGAGTTTGTAGCTTTTGTGTCTTTTGGTTTTTCATGCACATGCTCGGGGGAGATATAGTAACACCCGTGAGAGTTGTATGAGATCTAAATAAATAAAATGTGTTAAATATTTTAACATGACATTAATAAAACGGATCTTTGATTCTCTATGATCTACAATAATAAATTAATAATATAACAAACGTACATTTCTCCATCTGGTTGATGAACAATTAATCTGACTATGAGAGAAGGATCGCCCTAACAACGTTTGCCTCACAAGTGTCTCCCGATGGCTAGAGGCACTCTAATGTTGTAGGTGTGAACCCTTGAGCCTCCCAGTGCTATTTATAGACTTCCGACCATCAAGAAATCTATGAGTTTGTATTTGACTATAACTAGAGATATAGAGTTTAATCCTATCTCTTAGGAGTAATTTTTATCCCTTCATAACTCAAATATTATCCAATAAGATTTTGAACTATTTCAAACTGATAAGATGGGTGTGTGGGTCACAGAGTTTAAATAAAACTCTTACATTCTCCCACTTGGCCCATACGCCCATAAAACAATACTTTTCTAATATGGGTTTATCACAGGAAATTAACCATACTGCGCAAATTTATTTCCTGAACTTTTCATAGCTCAAAACACATTTCATGAGTTCCATAATATCAATGTCAAACTAATTACTAATGCGAGTCATGGCGGTCCTCTATTATATAATCAACAGATTCCCTTCCATGTACCACAACACCAGTAAGCAATTTAACACACGATCTTTAATTGGGATAATTAAGGCTAATACAATAATGCCTTTGGGTTCCAATTCATGTCTATTGTAGACATTATCTTGTCATCATTCATCCACACCATTCAATGTACATATAAAGTGGAAAGACAAGAAAACAGAAACAGAATAACCATAATTGATATCATTAAGTGTCAAAATAGAATCATAACATCCATGAGCTCAATAACATGTTTACATCATAAGACCCATACTGTTAACATGTTCTTTAAACTGTTTCGCTATCAGACCCTTTGTTAATGGGTCTGCTATCATAAGCGAAGTCCTAATATGTTCTATGGACACTGTTTGTTTCTGTACTTCCTTCTTGACGCTTAGGTATTTGAGCTCCATGTGCTTAGCACCTTTAGAATACCTATCATTCTTGGAGAAAAAGACTGCAGAGGAATTGTCACAATAAATTCTCAGCGGCCTGGCTATAGAGTCAACAACCCCAAGCCCTGAGATAAAGTTCCTCAGCCATAAACCATGCACTGTGGCCTCAAAGCACGCCACAAACTCAGCCTCCATTGTTGATGAAGCAGTGATTGTTTGCTTCATACTTCTCCATGAGATTGCTCCACCGGCCAACAGGAAAACATAACCCGAAGTGGATTTCCTGCTATCAGGACAACCGGCAAAATCAGAGTCTGAGTATCCAGTTACGAACAACTTTTCATACCAAATTTCTCAAGAACTCTTTCCAGGTAACTTTTCTGAGACAATCCCAACAGTCCTTGTTTTCGATCTCGAAAAATTTCGATTCCGATTACAAATGATGCCTCACCCATATCTTTCATTTCAAAGTTCTTAGAGAGAAAACCCTTGGTTTCATAAAGTAAGCCAAGATCACTACTAGCCAACAAGATATCATCAACATACAAGATCAAAATTATGAACTTACTCCCACTGACCTTTAGGTATATACATCGATCAACGATGTTCTCTTTAAAACCAAAGGCAGTAATGGTATCGTTGAACTTTAAGTACCATTGTCGGGAAGCTTGCTTAAGCCCGTATATTGATTTCTTAAGTTTACACACTAGGTGATCTTTGCCCTTTTCTGAGAAGCCCTCTGGCTGCTCCATGTAGACCACTTCATCCAAACTTCCATTTAAAAATGCCGTTTTCACATCCATCTGATGTAACTCTAAATCATAATAAGCTACCAATGCCATAATGATTCTAAATGAGTCCTTTTTAGATACTGGAGAAAAGGTCTCTTTGTAATCAATGCCTTCTTTCTGAGTGAAACCCTTAGCAACAAGTCTGGCCTTATGTCGTTCGATGTTGCCTTTTGAGTCGCGTTTGGTCTTAAAGACCCATTTACACCCAACTCTTTTACTACCTTCAGGCAATTCAACGAGGTCCCAGACTTGATTCTGATCCATAGATTTCAACTCTTCTTTCATAGCATCAATCCATTTACTAGAATCACTTCCCTCTATGGCTTGTGAAAACGTTAATGGATCTTTTCTTGTCCCAATGTCAAATTCAGATTCTTGGAGATACACCACATAATCTGTCGAAATGGCAGGTCTCCGATCTCTCTGAGATCTGCGCAAGACAATCTGTTCTGGTGACTCCGAACTTGGGTCATCAATGGTATTTTCATTCTGAGATGGGTGATCATTTACTTGTTCCATGTTATCATCGTGATGATCAATTAGAGGAACTATTATCTTTTCTGAGGATGTAGGTATAGGGACATCTACCCCCATTTCCTCAATGATCACATCTCTAGGTTCAATTTTTCCACTGATCTCGCCAAGTTCAATGAATTTGGCATTTCCTGTTTCCACCATTCTCGGACTATGATTAGGACAGTAAAATCTGTACCCTTTGGATCTCTCTGGGTAACCAATAAAATACCCACTTACTGTTCTAGGATCCAACTTCTTTTCATGTGGGTTGTAAAGTCTGGCTTCGGCTGGGCAACCCCAAACATGCATATGTCTCAAACTTGGTTTCCTACCAGTCCATAACTCGAAAGGAGTTTTTGGAACTGCCTTACTGGGAACTCGGTTTAAGATATACATTGCCGTCTTAATGGCTTCACCCCACAATGATTTGGGTAAGGTAGAATTACTTATCATACTTCTGACCATATCCAATAAGGTCCGATTACGCCTTTCAGCAACTCCGTTCTGCTGTGGCGTCCCGGGCATCGTATACTGTGCAACAATACCACGCTGTTCAAGAAGTTTGGCGAATGGGCCCGGATTACGGCCCGATTCATCATACTTTCCATAGTATTCTCCACCTCTATCCGACCTGATGATTTTCACTTTTCTATCTAACTGTCTTTCCACCTCCATGAGAAATACCTCAAGTACCGATACAGCTTGAGATTTCTCATGCAACAGATAGATATATCCAAATCGTGAAAAGTCATCAATAAAGGTGATGAAATACTTTTCTCCACCAAAACAATCTATGGAGAATGGTCCACATATATCTGTGTGAATTATTTCAAGAAGCTCTTTACTTCTTGTGGCGCCTTTCTTAGTATGTTTGGTTTGCTTTCCTTTTATGCAATCCACACACACTTCAAGATTGGTAAAGTCAAGGTGCGGAAGAATCCCTTCTTTTACTAATCTCTGTAACCTTTCTTTGGAGATATGCCCCAACCTTTTATGCCACAAGTTATATGAGTTTTCATTCATCATGTTTCTTTTCATTCCAATACATGTTTCATGGTGTTGGGTATAGGTATTTTTAATGAATGTATTATCAAGGCAAAGTTGATAAAGACCATCGGAAAGAAACCCAGAACCAATAGATAAACTGTTTTTAAACAAATTGAAACTACCATTATGGAATGAAAAGGAATAACCATCAGTATCAAGTCTGGAAAGGGAAATTAAATTACGCCTCACAGAAGGCACAAATACTGTGTTATGAAGGTCTAAACAATGACCGGTACTCAAAACTAAACGAAAGGTCCCTATGGCTAAAACTTCAGCCTTATTCTCATTTCCCATAAAAATGAATCGCTCATTGGGGCTTGGTGTTTGGCTTGTAAGGTATCCCTGCATGGTTATGGAAACATGAACATTAGCACCTGAATCTAGCCACCAAGAATTAGTAGGAACATTTACAAGGTTTGATTCAAGACATACAAAGGTAAGAGGCTTACCCTTCTTTTCGAACCAAGCCTTACGTTTTGGACACTCAGCTTTCATGTGTCCATGTTCCCTACAAAAGTAGCATTTGCTACTGTTGTTCTGAACCTGATTAGCTTTCACAGGTTGCTTTCCTTTCAGTGGTCCAGTTCGCTTCTTTTTACTGTAATGGTGTTTTTTCTTTCCAGCTTCTTTATTCACGAAATTGACAGAGTGATATCCTTGTTGTTTCAGTCTTGCTTCCTCCTGAACTACCATACTTGCCAACTCATTCACATTCCATTTATCTTTTATAGCATTGTAATGCATCTGGAATGGACCATACTGAGGTGGCAATGAGTTCAGAATAAACTGAACAACGAAAGACTCATCTACTTTCATTCCTAGGGTTTGCAATCTGGCAGCAATATTGGTCATTTCAAGGATATGCTCCTGCATTCCTTTAGCACCATCATATTTCATGGTGGTGAGTCTAGCCATCAGTGTTCCTGCTAAAGACTTATCAGCAGATTTAAACCTCTCTTCAGCATTTTTCAAAAAGGTTTGGGCTTCCTCAGTACTGGGGAGTGAATTTTTGATATTTTCGGCTATGGTCATTTTCATAAACATTAAACTTAGCCTATTCGATCTCTCCCACTGTTTAAAAGATTCTTTCTGATCATTGGTACTGGTTTCATTAATAGGTGATGGTTTTGAATTCATAAGGGATGAGTCTAAATCAAGGACTCCTAGGGTGAACCTAACTCTCTCAACCCATTCAGAAAAATTGGAGCCATTCAAAACAGGAACAGATGAAGTCTGTGAGTGTAGTGATGTGGGTACGCTTACTGCAAGAAAATTTTATAATAAATTGCTTTGAGTTAGACACTTATAAAAAATAATCAGAATTTAAACAATTATGGAAGAACTAATAGTGTCATCAAAATCCTCCTTTGGGAGTAGATCTTGAAACACAAGGTGTTCCATCCAGTATTAAATTCTGTGGATGAACTAGCTGTATCATCAGAATTCTCCTTTGGGAGTAAACTCTGACACACAAAGTGTTCCCTCCAACCTTACTTTGATGGATAAACTAGTAGTGTCATCAAAACCCTCCTTTGGGAGTAGATCTTGACACACAAGGTGTTCCCTCCATCATATCCACCTTACTATGGGTTTAACGACTTGTCACCAAAATCAAGAAAATCTTGTACCTTTGGGCGACCAATTTTCTCTTGATTTTGACGTAAATCATTTATCCCATATCGGATATACATGGCATAATAACAAAAGCCAAAATAGACACTGCACAATAATAATATGCATATAATGTGGATAGCAATAATATGCATGAAATAGGAACTTTGATGAATTTTACAACGGATGTGAATAATACTCACTAAGTAAGTTTCCAGGAAAGAATATTCTTTCCTAGACAGAACTTCAAGGTTCCCAGAAAAGATTGGAGGATCACAACGGACACACTTGGAATTTCCAATCTCCTAGACAGAACCGCCTCAGTTTGTACACATTCACCCCCACGACAAAATTCATAAAAAAAAATTTCATGTTTAAACCTTAATTGATTTTACAGGAAAATCACAATAATAATATTATAGAATTTAATAAACTTTTCATATATACATGTACATAACAATTAACAATAATAACATGTATATAAACATTTCATACATACATGTAAATAATTATAATAACATGTACATAATTTAAATGTATACACATAACATTAAAGTATGCATATAATAGAACTTTAATTAATTAATTGATTTTTTTTTTTTTTTTTTTTTTTGGAAATAATATTATAATATTAAAATAATATTATTTAAATTTGAGTTGGGTCGGAAACGGGTCGGGTCAAGAAACCGGGTCAGGACCCGGATTATGATTGGTCAAACCGTTTTGGGTTGACCTGGGTCGGGCCTTACTGTGCTGGCCCGACCCCTTCTTTCCTTCTTACTTTTTTTTTTTTTTTTTTTGTTCTTTTATCGGGCTGGGCCACAACAGTGGCCAGCCCATTATCTTTTAGCATTTAATTCTAACTGGGCCACCGCCCATGACCCGGCCCATGTCAAAACCTAAACCTATCTTTAATTCTTCTTCAACCTTCAGATGCCAGCCAGCCGCCGACTCATGTTCTGCAAACATCAACCACCGCAACTTAAAGTTGCGACACAGCATCGTCGGCGAGGCAACATGTCATCGTCCTCTATCCGCCGGCGACTTCAGGTTAGTTTCCTGCACCTTTTTTTTTTTTTTTTTGTTTACAACGGGAAAGTGCCGTGGCCAGTGGGCTTCACAGCCCACTGCCATCGTTACAGAGACGCCGGCGAGAAGTTTAACTCGTCCTCCCGGCGCCGATCTCCCCTCAGCCGATGGATCTTAAATCGGCAAGGCTACACATGATCATGCGGCAACTCTACAATTTTCTGAAGCACCCTTTCTCCAACGACACAGTATGAGTATTACGACAGACATAAGAAAATAAAACCCAAGTAAAATCAATGCATATTCGTCTTTACTTGGTGGAATCGTGAATCATGAGAAATTTTGAAAGAATTTATCTTCCTCTTTTACAAACACAATGCGGCTGGATGTAAGTAAAATGCATTAAATATATATGTCAATCCGTAAGACATATTTTTCATTCTTTCGCAATATAAAATCATACGTACACGAAAACATAAACGTACAAATTTTCGTACTAATAAAATAATCATTTATTCATATTTTATTGAGATCATAAAAAATCTATAACCTGAAGCTCTGATACCACATGTTAAATATTTTAACATGACATTAATAAAACGGATCTTTGATTCTCTATGATCTACAATAATAAATTAATAATATAACAAAAGTACCTTTCTCCATCTGGTTGATGAACAATTAATCTGACTATGAGAGAAGGATCGCCCTAACAACGTTTGCCTCACAAGTGTCTCCCGATGGCTAGAGGCACTCTAATGTTGTAGGTGTGAACCCTTGAGCCTCCCAGTGCTATTTATAGACTTCCGACCATCAAGAAATCTATGAGTTTGTATTTGACTATAACTAGAGATATAGAGTTTAATCCTATCTCTTAGGAATAATTTTTATCCCTTCATAACTCAAATATTATCCAATAAGATTTTGAACTATTTCAAACTGATAAGATGGGTGTGTGGGTCACAGAGTTTAAATAAAACTCTTACAAAATGAACCAAGGAGTGTGGTTATTTTGCAGATCCTCAGTGTAGACTTTGAATTAAAATGAAAACTTTTTTTTTTTGCCAGTCGGTGCTTTTATTACAAGCATAACGGATGGCAAGGAAAAGGGAACTTCATTTGGAATCGACAAACTATGTCACAGCACAATAATAATAGTTTTTGTCGTAAGCTATAGCATATCCCCATCCAGCTGAACTTGGCTATCAAAATCTGAATAACTGAACATCTAGGCATAATCCTCTTATCCAAGCTGAAACATAATAATGTAGGATTTCTAGCAATGTCTGTTGATGAACAACCCATTTTGCTCACAAGGAAGTCCATTGCTTTTGTGATCTTCCTATCTTAAAAGAATAAAATTTGGATGCCTTTTTAAATGCTAAGAGAGTAATGTCTTTTGACCAACCCCATCTCTTTTAAAGCCCGAACTTCGATTCCAACTTTGGTCCACTCATCCTCAATAACACTAGGATTGTATTGGCGAAAACTGTTTTGGAGGGATCAAACCCATTTTTAGGGTTATAAATGAGTCAAACTTAGTCGAGTTTTGGCTTGTCGAGCTCAAGTTCAAGACCGAGCTCGACTCGATAAACCAAACTTCGAGCTCGAACTCGTCTTACAAACGAACTCGATTTTTTTTTTAATTATTTGAATAAAATTTAAAAATAAATAAATAAAATTAATTAATAAAAAATTAATATTTAATATCTAATTAGTTAATATCTATTCATCATAATAATATGTTATATGCTTATATATATTATTAATAAATACACATAATATGATAATATATACATATTTTACATACTTCTCACGTACTAATATATGAAATTATTAAATTTTATAGACTAATTATTATACAAATTATAAAACATTACTATGAAATATATTCATCATATAGATATAAGTAATAAGATTACATATTACATATTTAATTATAAAAATACTACACTTATATTATTAGCAATACCTATATATAACATATATATATGCGTGTATATATTTATCAATATATAAGTGAATTTTAATCGAGTCGAGTCGAGTCGAGTCGAGGATAAACGAGCGAGCCTTAATGAGTTTTATCCGAATCGAATCGAGTTTTGTCGGGTCTGTATTATTTATTAATCGAGCGGGTATCTGCTAAGTGAGCTTTTTTTTTCATGAGTCAAGTTCAATTCGAATTTAACCAAACGAGTATCGAGCAGTCTGGCGAATAGCCTAGTTAATTTAGAGCTCTACCCATTTCCTTCACCTCGTGGATAGCCCTAGCAAAACTAGTATGCTTAACAAACGCTGCAGAAGGAAAATTAGTTACCATGAAAGAGATTGCGGATTGAGGCACTCCGACTTGTCTTCTCAAAAGTGCGATATTGGAAACCACAGTATATATCCAAACAACCCATGGTGAGTGCTTGAAAACGGTAACCAACTTTCTCGTCTAGAATAAGCACACTCTTGGGGAAATCATAACAGGGTATAAGATATTTCTCCAAGCTTCTTCTTAACAGAGTAGGTTTTGAAGAGAGGATCCTAGAGATTTTGGAGCAGCTTGAAGCACCCATAGAACGGAAAAACTCAATCTTGGGCAAAAGGGTCTTCTCAGCTTTAGATAAAAGCCGCCGCAAAAGAATGCTTCTTTTCTTCTAGTTTTTCATTAGATTCAGATAAACCGACTGAAGCAGATAATTTGCCAATAAGAAACCATTTTTCGAAAGAATACCCTAATGGGTCTTCCTATGTTTGCCTAGTAATAGATGTCTTGAACAGAGATAATCAAACATTATCGACTCACCACATTTTCAACAATCAGCGTCAACTGAGTTCCCTTGATGGTTTGATTAATTCTTCAGAGAAGCCAGGCCTCTGAACTATTCTCCTTGCGCTTCGAATCAGACATGCATGCCAATGGCAATGGAGATAAAGACTTTTGAGGGCCAGTCTTCCTTGTTGAATTATCGTTAACAAAACTAGCAGTGGTGGCATGAAAGTATCTTTGTGACAGATACATGTCCAGATTTCCTGATGCGGTAATCATTCTTGAAAAATGATAAACATGGATGACTCTTGTATATATATGAAGCTTCGACCTGAAAAGTGAAATGTCTCATCACATCTGCAATTAATAGAGCTTGCTCAAACAGAGGGAGAAAGAGATAATAAATACACAGACCAGTCTGCGAGGGACTGCTTTGAATTAAAATGAGAACTGGCAAATGCCTTATCAAGTGTTAAATTTAAAGATCTTAGTGCATGCCTACTTTAGGTTCTACGTTATTTTTTGTTTGCAATTCACATTTTGATAATTTTTCATCAAATGATTTCCTTATCAAGATTTTCTAAGGAATATGTGCACGTATGTTGTAGAGAAATTATGAACCACAAGTCAACTCAGAAAACCATGTATGGGCCCTTGATTTTACAAGTCCCTATAGATCCCCGAAATGGGTTGCTAACAAACATAGAAAGAACCTTTTTTCTGAAGCCTTTTGACTAAAACCAGCTGGGGAAGGATTCCTCTGATTTAGTACCTAATATTAGAGCCGTTAACAATGTAAGAGATGTAACAGAGACGCTCTCAATTAGTACTTGCCCCCTTTTTTGTGTGATATTTTAGCTAAAAGGAAGTCGACGGCACAGGGAGGAAGCTCGAGCTTCAAGCTGGCAAGAATGAGAAAGTGAATGTGGTAGAAATGGTACGGTTGATATTGGAAATGAGGATTTATTCCTTTCTTAATATTCTTCCACTTTGGACGTGTCTGTTTTTTCCTCGACAAGTTCTAGTGAGCGAAAAGTGAATAGGAAATTATTCCTTGGAGTTGTCTACAACAGCTGCTCCACCTATAAAAATCCCTGTTAGGTTTCTTGGGTTTTAGCATCACACACAAGAAACATACAAAGACCATACATTTTATAAGAATTTGTTGATGGCTAGCAATTCTTTTCAAGGCAAGGAACGATATGAACTCGATGGCCAAATTCTTCATCATTATCTATCTGGTATGTTTCCATTTTCCCCTTCTTCATTGTTCATGTGTGTTTGGTTGGAAATTGAAAGAAAATGTTTTCCAACCGTAATTATTATGAAACAAAAACATAATAATGATCTCCATTTTGCAGTATCATCTAGACTTTAACAACATCACTTTTGTCTTGCTAATTATGCCAAACAATTGTAGGCAATGGTACAATCAACAACCAAAAGCTTGTGGATATCTTCGTACACAAAAGTTCCTTTGAGTTCAAGCTCATTCGTCAAACTTATGCTGCTCTTTATGGTCAGAATGTTCTTCATCTCTTCTCAAATATCCAGAGGAACAACCCACTTGCTGTGAGTATGGTTGCTTCTACCCCGTTTGGTTGTTGGACTGTACTGAATTTAGTCTAATTTTAAGTTAAATCTAATATTTAAACACTTAACTTTCAAATTACTAAATTCATCTTTTTACATGTGGGATTCGTCATCTTTTTCAATTTAACATATCTTTAAATGTAGGACCCACAACCTTTTTTAAATTTTTATAAATATATTTAAATTTATATTAACATCCAAACATATTTAAAGTGGGCTTTACAAAATTTACTCCACAATTTCAATTTATTACCATTCATAAAAAAAATAAATAAATAAATAATCAACTAAGCTCCATATCCAAACACAACTAAGTTACTTTCATTTTCCTTTTTTCACCCTTCACAAGCAAGACCTCACACTAACGTTGAAAATATGTTGCATATGTACAGAGAGCAGCTTACCTTCGCATGATTGAACCGCAAGAGCGTGATGCCGAGATAACTAGGAACTCGCTTTTCGGAGGGAGTGTGAATCTTAACACACTCATTGAGATTGCATGCACCCGAACTTCTTCGGAGCTGCAGTGTATTAAGCAAACCTACCGCTCAAGATACAATTCTGAACTTGAGCAAGATGTCACAACAAAAGTCTGTGGCGGGTTCAAAGAGGTAACTACTTAGCATGCATACCATTAAGGTGGCAGTTGAGTTGATTAGCCGTGCTTGTATTCTATAATTTCGAGGTCAGAAATTCGAGTAAGGACATAAATTGAAACCACTTGTGTTGTAAAGCCCGACTTTTGAGCCATGTGATAGGCTTTAGACCAGTTGACAACTTAGCGGTGTTTTGGTCAGAGGCTTGCCCCTTGAACAGTAACTATAACTCAAATCGGATATTCTACAATGAGAAAGAGTTATAATAATAAATAGGGAGGATAGTTACGCTGGTCGACCATCTCCCCTTTTGCCAAGGAAACAAAAACTATTTAGCATGCATCTATTTTTAACGATCAATTACTTCAAAAGATCGTGTCATTAAATTTTTGGTGTTGATCCATAGATTCTGCTGGCGGTTTTGAAGTCGTGTCGCAACAGTGGTGGGAGAGTGGACATGAGCATGGCCATGTGCGATGCCAAGACTCTGTTTGAAGCTGTGGAAAGTGGGAGGACCGTGGACCAGAAGACCATTATTTCGCTTTTAAGTCAGAGGAATTCAGGCCAAGTCAAAGCCATTCTCGTCTCCTACAAACAGCTATATGGCCATGAATTCTGCAAGTCACTGAAACAAAGCAAATGTGGGCAATTTGGAAGAGATGTACGAATCGTTATTCGATGCATACAGAATCCTGAAAAGTTCTTTGCCAAACAGCTAAGGATGAAGAATGCTGATGCTCGGGAGATTTTAATCCGGATAGTGATTACTAGGTCCGAGATAGATATTAATGACGTTAACAAGGCTTTTGCAGCTAAAACAGGCAGTTCCATCGAGAAACTTGTGAGGAGGGAATTCAATAATAATAGTAAAGATCATAAGACTAATAATATTGTAGCTGATATCTTGATTGGACTAACCAAACGTAGTTGAAATTTGCATATATGTATATATATTACTAAGAATTTTTAGAATTAATAAGAATTGTAGTTCGATTGTAAGGCTATCATGATCTAATGGGAATTATATTTTGTTCCCGCCAAATTTTTATTTTTTATTTTTTATTTTTTAAAGACAGGTATTTCATATATAAAAGCAATTACAAGATATAGAGAAGTGAGAGTCTTTAATAATCATCATAATATAACAAATACATAGCAGACAGCTGCAAAATTCCTATTTGTTAAAGGATATGTATTCTCTATTATCAGAATTAGTATATTAAATCAAATAAATGATAAAATAGATGTAAATGAAACTATACTGTCTTAATTATAGTGGAGGAAGTAAATTTCTATCTTGGTCAGGTTAATTCGTAAAGCAAATTAGTGGGCCAGAATTTGTGAATGGGCCGAGCTTAATCTATTTGAAGTTTGCGATGAGGGCCAGAATTTTGTTCAATGGGCCCACCTTCATAGTATTTTTTTGGTTTGTAATGCACGGGGATTTCTTTTATTTTTAGGAATTTTGTTACCGGTGACTAAAGCCATGTTTGAAAGCAGGAGTGAATTGAGATCAATTTAATTGAGTCTAATGTTAACTTGAGTCTGATATTTAAATAGTTAATTCTTAAATTATTAAGTTTATTTCAACTAAAATTTTTTTATTCATGAAATTTATAATTTTTTTAAACTCAACATCTCTTTATTAGCAAGATTTATTTTTTTAAATTTTTTATAAATGTTTAAACTTATTTTAATATCAAAATACATTTAAATTTAAATTTATTTTAAATAAATTTGATAAACTCACTCCACCTTCTTATTTCCTTATTGTTTACAAATAATATAACTGATCCTAAACCAGCCATGAACTGGCATGGGCGGGTTGGGCAAGCTTTGGCATTAATCCTGCAGTACACCTACCTCTGATCCTGGCGCTGGGCAGCAGGATTTAATAGCCAATAAAGTGAAAAGGGCGATCTGCATGCCTGATCTCAGACAAAAGTACGCCTACTGTATGCACAGATCTTCTTCACATGCAACGAACTCTCTGGCATCTGCTATAAGAATAGAGCGTCTTGTCTATGCAGCGAGATAGTACGTACGTACAGTAAGTTACCCAGGGGTTCTTAAGCTGTACTCTAACATGTATGAATGATTGTTAGCAGTGCCTACTGCTCCAACTTATGGGGTACCGTGTAGCCATTTGTGCCTAGTTTATGTTGGAGATTATAATGAAAAATATAATTTTTAATTTTAATTTAAATAATAAATTTATATTTAAAAAATGATTTATTATTTAATAAATATATTTTTAAAATATTTTTAAAATTAATTATAATAACTTTTTCAAAATATACAATTATCTATAAAAAAAATTAAATAAAAATTTTAATTTTAATTTTTTAATCGATTAAAATATTTTTTATAAAATTATAAAATATATCATTTTTTAAAAAATATTTTTAACTGCTTAAAATTTTTTTTTAAACTTCAAAACATAATTTCACATATACTCTTAATTTTCTAGAAAAAACTAGGTCACTTTTTACATGATATTATTATTTTATTTTTATCTTATAAAATGAAAGATGATCTATTTATTATCATTAAATAATTAATTATAACATATTTTTTTTTATTTAATAATAATAAATATGTCAAAAGATCAAAATAAAATAAAATTATTATATTTAATAGATCAAGACAATCCGATATTGTTAAAGAGATTTAATGCCAGCCAGCTACAGCCTACAGCTACATAAATAACTTAGCAGAACGGTCGGTCCGATACTACGTATTAAGTCAGAATCTGCGCTTGTACGTGCATGTCCGTTTGAATTCATTGCCCATGGTTAAATAGAAGGTGAGTGTAATTAAAGCATTGCGGGGGGCATGCTTTGACTACATTCCTTTGTATCCGATGCTTTTTCAGAGTACTCCTTTCTCCTCTCCCTCTCTGGAGCGATGGTATGCACGTACAGTACTGGTGATTAATTAGTTTTTTAATAATAAATCTTTTTTTTTTTAAATATATGTATAATACGTAATATTACTCTTATTCTGGCCTACCTTCTCCCCTCAAATACGATTTAAGACTTGAATACAACCGCAACGCATGTTCATACTGATTTGCTGCATGGTAAGAAATAAGAAAAATAATTTATACATAATATTTTTTACAATGCGTAATAATATAATTATAATTTTTTATACAATCATATTATAAATGAGAGATATTTTTATAAAATGATGTATAAAAATATATTTTATTTTATAAAAATATCCCTCATTTATAATATAATGTATACAAAGTTATAAAAAAAATGTAATATATATCATTACTCTTTTTACTATACATTTTATAATAATATGTTAAATTAGCGATAATTTGTAAAACCTTATTTTATAAAATTATTTTTGATTTAATATGTTAATATAAAATGTGTTGCGTACCAATGCTCAAAAAACAAACACTATCTAGCTCCACATATATATTTAATTGTTATAAAACTAAAAAGAAAAACTACTATTGTAAAAGAGAAATAAGAAACTCTCTCTGAAACTCTTAAAAACTGAAACTTTCTTTCTCTTTCTATATTTTCTTATGAATTTCATAACAACTGAAACCCATATTTATAGGTGTTGAAATTACTATGCAAGTTACTGTGCAAGACTTAAAATAATGGTGGTGGGGTCATTCACAAAATAATTAAGGGAGCAGGGACCGCCCCTAATAATTCATAACACTCCCCCTTGAATGACCACCCATAAAGAATCTGCCTCGTTAAAACCTTACCAAGGAAAAACCCAATGGGAAAAAAACTAATGGCGAAGGAAAAAGAGTACAGTCTTCTGTATCCACAAGTGCTTTAAGATTGCCTCATTAAAACCTTGTAAAGGAAAACCCAGTGGGACAAAACCTTAGCGAAGGAAAAAGAGTACAATCAGCACAAGTCTTCAGGACTTTTACTCCCCCTGGAAAGTGCATGACGATAGATTTTTGAGTATTCACATTTTAATATTCTGCACAATTTTTTTTTTTAATCTCGCAGTTGGTGGTGCCTTCGTGAATAAATCTGCCAGATTATCACTTGATCGTATCTTTGATATATCCTTCTTTGATTTAAATGATACAAGCAGTATTATCTTCGTATAAAATTGTTGAGTCATTGATCTCAGCCAAATATACTCTCGACTTGTTTCATGAATTACAATAATTTCTGAGTGATTTGAAGATGAAAAATAATATCTGGTTGATAGACTTAATAGAAATCTGATACCTGTAATAATACTTAAACTCCCCCTGATAATATGCATTAGAATTTCAAGTAATAAGCAAATATTATTTCAGCATATATAACAGATTACGAATTCAAACATGGTTTCCATCTAAATAATGCATTAGAAAGAACATGATAATATTTTCATGTAAAATTTTCTCCCCCTCATTCGGCGTTATTAGGGAGATTTTGTTTATATACGGCAAAAATAACATTGGAAACCGTTCATGTATGATAAAAGCTGTTAAAACTTTGAGGTCTAATATTATCGGTTCGGCGGAAAATCAAATCCGCTTGACATTGTGGACAAACGAAATCTTGAAGAGATTTGAAGGTTTCGGGTTGTTGTTTAAATATAACCAATTTTACCATTGGTTTACTCCAGCAAAAAGATCTCGCATTCCTCGTAGATTCAGTTGTTGTTCATCTAGAACAATATTAGGTCTGATAGAAATTCTAATGTCCCAGATTTAAACCATGAACCTTTTATACTTCAACCATTTATATTTTCTCTTGAGGCTGTAAACACCATGATAGGAGCAGATATATATCTTTCTAATAAATCTGACCTTGAAATTGTTGCAGCATCAAGAACCCTCAGTGCTCAATATGCTGCATCTCTTACAACCATGCCTCAGAGGCTATTGGCGAGAACGAGTGAGACTGATCATCTTAAAACTCAAATATATGAGTTACATCAAACGCTTGCAACTAAAGATAGAAAAAATAAAGATTTAAGACAAGAAAACAAGGAGCTGAAGAAACTTGTAGACTGGTATTCTCGTGACCTGAAAACACGAGTAGAAGAACTAGAACGAGAGAGAACTCAGATACAAAGTCAACAACAGCAGCTAACGGCAGAGGTTCAGCGTTTACAAAAAAATAGGGATAGCTGTAATTAATCTCGCTGGCTTTTGAAATTATGCATCCAGCATATCTTGTAAAGTGAGATTTGAAAAGATGATGGTTTGTCTTATTCTTATTTCCATTTCTATAAGAACCGTCTTTAACTTCATTTAGTACGCATCAAATCTCCTTCTCATATCTATAATTCATCTGTATTTGTATTCTTATTCTAAAAATTTCCAATAACTCATCAATTTCCTTTTACTATTTCTCACGATCAACATATGAGGTTTCCTTCACCTCAATTACAAATTATTCCTGCATCTTCCGTAGGTGCCATGTTGCAGCAAGCGAATAATCTGGCTAATAAGTCAGATAGTGAAGCCGTTTATGAACTGGTGACTCTCGGCACACGATACTCCTCCTCTATTATTGGATTTTCCAACCGATTACAATCCAAAAATCGTGAGATTGAGGAGCTTAACGAGAAGGTTTCCGTACTTCAACGACTCGTTCAAGAGTCTGACAGAAAAATTACAGACTTAAAGCAAGAGAATAAGGATTTAAAATCCTTACTTGCCTCTTCATTTCGACTGCCTAATCCTTTAGATAAGGATGGTATGTTGCTTTATGAAAAGCAAATGCATTTGAGAGATGAGGCTAAAAGTCTCAAATTCTTGTAACTCATCTATCAATTGAATAATAAGATTTTTTCTTTTCAAATGCATTCCTTGAATTTATAGCAGCCCTTATGATCTCTTCAGGAGTTCTAATAAGGTAAATCATCAACGTAAACTGTAATAATGAAAAATCCAGATTTTGATAAAACACATGGACATATAGGATTATTCTTAAATCCTTCTTTCAATAGATACTCGTTGATTCAATTATACCACATGCGTCCGGATTGCTTTAACCCATATAAAAATCTTTGAAACTTTATAAAGTACATACTCCTAAATGCATTTGGATTAGATGATTCAAGTATCGTATATCTTTATATATGTAATGATCTAATGATCCTTATAAATATGCAGTGACCACATTCATTAACTGCATATTTAATCCTTTTGTAATAACCAAATCGATTAAAAATATGAGTGTGATTGCATTCATAACAAGGAATATGTTTCCTCATAACTACTCTCGGGTTTCTGCAGGAAACCTTGTGCGACAAATTATACCGCACAATTTTATTTCGCATTACGCTTTCGTATAAATACTCACTTATATTTTATAGGCATTACACCTTTTGTTGTTTGGACAACAGGTCCAATTACCTCTCGCTTTACTAGTGATTTTAATTCAGTTTCAATAACTGCTTTCCATTTTGGCCAATCATTTCTACATTGATATTTTTCGACGGTTTTTTGCTCACTTTCTTCATTACATCTGGTAATGTCAAGTGTTATCATATATGTTGTCGACAACAGTTTTATTTCTATCCATAAATTTTCCAGTACTCATGAAATGTATTGAGATCTCATTGTTCCTTTTCAGGGGAAAACATTTCATGAAACACCTCTACAGGAGGTTCCTCTTCAGGAGGTTTGTACTCTTCAGGAGTTTTCTCTTCAAGAGTTATACTCTTCATGAGTTACCTCTTCACGAGTTACATTCTTCAGAAGTTATACTCTTCAGGAGTTATATTTTCAGGAGGTTTCCTCTTCAGGAGGATTATAGAAAATACGGTCTCTTCATGAGCACCGATTTTTTTTCTTTTGTGCACCAATAGGCCTTCAACGCTTCAGGCGTATCTTAGACCCATTTATTGATGTTTTAACAACTCGTCCTTCGGGGATTTCAATTATTGCTTAAACATTAACAGCAGTAATATATGATTTTACAACTATTTTAGTATCAGTAAATACATCATGTAATTGATTTGCAACACTTTGCAGATAGATAATCCTCTGAACTTCTGGTTCACATTTATTTGTAAGAGGATCAAATTTAGACAGAGTTTTATTATCCCAAATAATTTCTATCGTGCTTCAGACACCGATATTTCATTATTTCAAAACATGATGAAATATTAATAAGCTTATATATAAAAACTTATCAAGTGCTTGGCCGTACAACAAGTATGTGACCACTGTTCAGTCATACCACATCTATGACAAACATTTTCATCTTTCTATGAAGAATTATTCTGAAAGCCTTTACCCTTCTCATAGTTGGATCACTTCTGGTGATATGATATATTTTTATCATCTTTAGTGTTGTCGTTTTTGGGGGCCAATACTTCTATAGTTTTTCTACCACGTCTACACCCTTAATTCTTTTGAAAGGATGCACCGTTCATTTCTGAAAATGGTGTAAATTCAATATCATCAATAGGACGTAACTGGTGATTTATTAACAAAAACTCATTATTTAGCTCAATCACTGGAAGACAAAATAAAAATTCAGAATATTTGTTGAACTTTCACTCTCGATATTGCTACTGCAGGAGCACATTCGAGATATGAAAAATAATATGTCTTCTTTTATATATTATCATCAGTGACCTTTTCACTGCATAATTTTAATATTGAGCTGATTTTAAAGAGTGCAGAATATTCAATACCACTCTTAAAATCTTGCAATTTCAGGTGCAATAAATCATAATGATCTTTTGAGAGGATTACATTTTCTTGTGTTCATATCTCTCTCTTAATTCATTTCACACAGTAAGATGATTTTTCATCATAAGATACACAGCACGGTCCTTCAGGGACACATGATTTTCTTCTATGATTGTATCTCCCAAGTTCATCATCATATCCAAATGAATCTTATCAAGAATCCTGGATATATAACTTTTTCTAGAAATGTCAATAGTAATAAATTTCAATATTTGACATTATATCACAAAAATAAATATGTGAATTTAAGAAATATATTCACATTATCATAAGAATAAAATTAGAATTTTATCAAGTAATATTCAGTAATATTACCTTTAATATTTATCTCGAGGACTGCAAATAATATATTGAAAAACTTACTTGAAGTAGGAGACCACTAACTTCACTATCGGTAGAATCTCGTGCTGATAACGTATTATAAAACTAAAAAAAAAAACTACTATTGTTACAGAGAAATAAGAAACTCTCTCTAAAACTCTTAAGAACTGAAATTTTTTTTTTCTTTCTATATTTTCTTATGAATTTCATAACAACTGAAACTTATATTTATAAGTGTTGAAATTACTATACAAGTTACTGTATAAGACTTAAAATAATAGTGATGAGATCATTCACAAAATAATTAAAGGGGCGAAAGTCGCCCCTAATAATTCATAACATTTATATATTTATATGTCAATTAGCTTTTTTTTACTTTTTCGGGGTCTGAACGGCTACATTTGGAGTTCGAAAAGGCAATGTTTACCGTTTCTGTTCCCTTCCATATACATATCCATATACGTGTTCAGATTATTAATAAAGTAGGGTAGGCTAGCTGTCTTGCTTAAGAAAACGAAACGCGCGGAGTGTACAATTACTAGAAAAAAGAGATCCAGATGCTGCGCTCACCTGTAACTTTAGATCAGGATCTGATGACTGAATCCAACTGGCTATTCATAAATGAATATTAATTAACACAAATATAATTATATACGTAGCTGGAAATTAAAAATTAGAGGAAAACTAAATGACCTTTGTAAGCCTAGGGAGCACATGCACGAAGGGAGGTAATGCTAGCTATTTATTTGTAAAGGGTGTGTTTACATGTGTAACATAATAAATTGTATGACTTTATTATTATGAAAAAACTTACTCAGTAATCTTGTATTATATATCTGCATTTATTTTTTATTTTTTATTTTTTCTCCAACATATGTATGGTGTAAGGCTGGTGAGGAGAAAAACTTTCTTTTAGTATCATGGAAAAATATTAAAATATAAGTAATTTTTACACTAATTAAAATGGTAGATGTTGATATTAATATATAATATATTTGATATATCAAGAAGTATATTTAAAAATAGAATAATTCTACGTACAATCGTTAGTTACGTAAACATCACGAAATTATTTTAAAAAAGAGTAGAATTTACTATTAAAGAATTAATTTTTTTTTATATAAATCTCATATTTCATTCACTTTTTTCAAAATAATTACGCATTAATTATCCAATTCGCAATTATATAAATATTTTCTCTGAATAATAAGTGTTTTATCATGGCATAATTACCAAGATTGATTTCCTAAGCATTCATGATTGGCATGGGTGGGAACAATTCACGTCCTGTATTAATTTTAGTTATCTTTCTTTCTTTTAGATGAGTTCTTGTTATTTATATAATTTTTTTGTCAATTATATATAATATATATATATATATACTTATAATTTCTTACACCTTATATCTATTAAGAATTTGGACCTTTCAAATTCACCTATTAAGATTTATCCTTTGCAGGAATATCGAGAAGAATAAAGACATAATAACAATATAAAAATTTACATAAAAAACTCTCAAAACATAAGAAAAATCATTAGACTCGAAGAAAAAATTTCTTATGTGAAAAATTGTTAAAATGATACAATTTTTCTGCTCATCTCTAAATACATTCACAAAGATTCTTTACTAGCAAACCTTTATCTCTCGCATCTTCTTTTTTATCAAAAAGACCAGCAGAAATTTTTTTATTAAAGTAAAAATTACTAGCTAAACTTTTGATGGTGCACTTAGCTAAAATGAATAATTCTCCTTTTATATGTCTTAGACCTTGTTATATCTTTATTCCCCACTAATGTGGGACTAATAGCAAAAGAGCAAAAATCTAACAATTTTTATTTTGCGACTTTGACTGATCTCATAGTAATGCTCCACCTTAATGAAAATCTTCATAACTTCCACTATCATGCTCCATCATAAAAGCATACCCACTCAGAATAAACAAATTCTAAATATTTCACTTCGATCATGTTGAAAATAATATTGTTGAAAATTATGGTATAACTTTTATATTTGGCTACCTGGAAGTTTATCAATTATCGACATAAAATTTCACTACACACCTTGCATCATTGCCAAACCAATATCTGTGTGCAAACTTGTGGACCTACTAATATTACACATCATCTATTATCACAATTTTGGGATTAGATGAGGATGTACATATCTATTTTTAAAAGACATCATCTTCTATGGAGAGAGATACAGAGTTAGTTTCATTACCAGTATATTCATTTATTGACTTAGAGCCTTTTGTTAAACCTACTTCAGCTCTTGGACAAATTTTCTTAACATGCCTAGATTGTCCACATCCCCAACATATTGCTTTATTCTTCATGGAATTTTTATTCTTCCCATCACCAATTGCTACCATTGTTAAGTCCTCAGATGGATCATTACTCCACCATTTAGTTTTCTCTCTTTAGGAATTCTTTTTACTGATAATATCTAAAAAAAAATATTTTATCTTTCCCATGTATCAAAATAAGCTTCATATACTTATAGGAGGGTGGAAGAGAACAAATGAATCTCAAGATTTGATCTTTATCATCAACTTTAACTCTAATAGATTCTAGCTGAGAGACGATGTTATTAATAATACTTAAATGACTTGAAATAATCGTACTCATTTTTAAGAACTATTAATAATCGTACTTATTTGCAGTATATAGAACTACTCATTCAGGTACATCCAAATCGAGACACCCTTCGTCGAAAACAACTCTTCAAGTTTTTGCCAAAGTTCTTTTGTTATAGATATTTCATGCACATTTTTAAAAACATTTTTTACTAGACACAAACGTGTTGCATTTACTGCTCTCAAATTCAAATATTCACAATCTTCATTGCTCATTCCAAATCTATTATTTTTTTCACTAGTCACCTTAGTACCATGCTGACTTCAGGGATTGGTCTACTTTTCAATGCCTTATGTAATCCTGATTGAATCAATACATCATTGACTTACACTTGTCATAACCCAAAATTAATTCTCCCATCCTTAAATTTGATAGGATTTGAAGCCCTACTTCTTGATGTTGTCTTCATAGATTTTAACGTAGAAATAAATAGTAATTACTAAGTAAGTTCTTAATTTCTTAATAAAGATTATCATTTCCTAAATAAAACTTTAATATTCTCAGGAAAAACTAGAAAGGTTACAATGTACCTGCTTAAATCTCAATCTTCTAGACAGAAGTTCTTTAGATTGTATGTATCCACGCTACTATACCAAAACTCCAACCCACCAAAAAAACATAGTAGCTCTGATACCACTTGTTGAAAAGTTGGACTTCCCAAATTCATCCTAGGATATACCCTTTGCATGAATTTCAAGAAAAATAGAGACATAATAATAATACAATAATTTACATGAAAAACTCCAAAAATATAAAAAAAAAACTACCAGATCTATAGAACAAAATTTCCTATGTGAAAATTATTACAATCATATAATTTTTCTTACTACCCAAAATACACCCAGTCACCCACAAACATTCCTTACTAGAAAACACTTTAAACTCATCTCTTCCCCTTTCATAAAAAAGGTCAATGGATAAATTTTATTAAAGTAAAAAATTATCAACTAAGTTTTTGACTGATACACTTAACAAAACAAAGGAGGCTATTATCTTTTTGTAGGCCTTGTTCTTTCTTTATTCCCCGTCAATATGAGATCAATGTCAAAAGAGTAAAAATCAAATAATATCAATACGTGATTTATTATTTTTATTATTTAATTTAAATATACGCATATTGATGTATAAATATATGTTGAAATAGAAGAACAAAAATAACAAATTACTTTACGTATAATGTGGGAATGATGACTATCATTTCTGTTATATATATATATATATATATATATATGATTAAACACAGGTTGTTTGTCCTAAAAACTTGAGGTTATAGGAAAAAATGAGTTTAATAATATATTTATATAAAATATTAAAAACTATGAAATAATTTAGACTTGTGTAAAAACACACATGCTTATAAATAAAATTATATTTTAGAAGTGGTTCTAATACTCATAATATTGTTGACAAGACGATATTCTATCACGACTACCATGAAAAAAAAAAACGATTTGCTAACAATCAGACAATACCTTTTAAGATTCCTATTTTGGGAATCTTTTTGACACGCTTACAGGATGAACAACGGAGTAGGCGTGTCGGACTTTGAGCAAAGCGTGAGGACACCTGTGGGCTGTGATACGAAAAGGATTTCCCTTTTAAAAGGCCGTCTACCTATCCCCAGTTTCCATCCCCGATGTATTATTTATCCCTTTGACTATAGATAAGCATATATAACTCCAGGAACCGCACCCTAATGGCCTAACTACCAGAACTTCCCCAATCCCAGTTTTCTCTTTGGGCCAGGATATCTCGAAGCAATGGTGGGAGACGCCCACATGCTTCAGACCTTCAGCAATTCTAATTGCAGTAACCATAACTCGAAGAAAGCAAAAGAAAAGAAGAAGAAGAAGAAGCGTGGTGGGCGCATGAAGAAGATGACCGCAGAGCAGACTCTGGCGTTCAAGGCCGTGAGTGAATGGGTGTTCTTGGATCAGCCATCTTCATTGCCTTCCTCTGCTGCGTCCTTTGTTGTGGATGACTTTGGCGTGCAGAAGGCTCTTGGAAAAGGTGGGGAGAAGTTGGTGTTCGAACTGCATTCGCATTCGAAATTCAGTGATGGGTTTTTGTCTCCCCTGAAGCTGGTTGAGAGAGCTCATGGAAATGGGGTCAGTTTCTTCGAAATTGTCCGTGTTACTTTTAACTTTTTTTTATGAAGATAGAAAATTATAGAATCCAAACAATGCTTTACTAGTTGGGATTTTATTGAGGTTATTTTTTATTACTTGATGCTCTTTTTATAACTGTGTATAATATTAAAAGTAATAAATGGATGCATAAATGCCCAGATTTGAAATATTTTGTAGAGCTTGGAGTTTTGAGCAATTGCATCGTATGTTTATTGCAATCGCGAAAAAAGATAAGGAGATGTGGGTTTAGGATTAGGGGAATTAACTACCTAAAGACATGGAGATCCGTTTATCTCGTCAGCTCCTTACCTAAGGCTACCTCTTCATGTCACTTCCTTGAACTCGCTTAAGGAAATGGATCCAAGGTCTAGGAATAGATGAACAGTCCCTATTAAGGAAAGAGATTGGGAGTCTCTTAAGATAGTTTGGACATGTGCAAGGGAGAGTGACTAAAGTGTAAGGAGAAAGAGTTATTTTAGTTGAAGGATTGACATAGGTAGAGGTCTTGAAAGTCAACACCAAACAGATAAAGATTGAATCTTCAAACTGATAAAGATTGACTACATTTTCTTGAGGAAGAAGGCTGTGTTTGCTTGAAGGAACTGAAACAATGATGAAGGCCAGTGGTGATAAGGTAAACGTGGAGGGACACTTGTTTGGAAGCAGCCGAAATGTTTGAAGATCTTCACTGCCATTGATGATGATTTTCTTATCCTTAAAACCGACTTAATGAACCTATAAATACATCTATAAGGCTGCGAAAGGTAGATATATGGGTGAGACCGGTGAAGCACCATTAGTGCTGTGAGAGTTGAGTGAAACCAGTGTAACATCGGTTTGTGATTATAAAATCTCCTCTTTGTGTGGACGTAGGCCAAGTTGGCCAAACCATATTAATTTCTTGGTCTCATTTTATTTGTGAGTGTCCGCCGGTCCTAACAAGAGGGATGTCTAGAACAGCTTAGGTAGGCAAAGAATATGATTGTAGATGAGACGTAAATAACTGGGATCCACAAAGCTAACCCCAATTAACTCGTATAACAGCTTGGTTAGGTCGTATAACTACTTCAGTTTTATATGGTTCTTGAGGCATACAATGTCAGCATGGTGGATAAAGATGATATCTAGCTATGGCCCAGAAATTATGTTTCAAGAGGATTGTCTACTTGCTTATAGTCAGCAAAATGATTTTTGAATACCACTGGTTTAAAGCTACCAATAACAACAATAATATTAAAGTAAGATTTAATTCAATTTCTTTATAGCAGAATTTAGAGACTTGAATAAACTTGGGGATGCCTCACAAGGAACCTCTGATAATATCCCGCAATGCCGCCTGTTAATGTTATGGGACCCTTGTGTTGTGTGATTGAAGTCCGAACTGTTTTCAGAACTGTTATTCTTGATTTTAAAATTCCAGCCTATTTGGTAGTACTTATAATTGTTAAGCTTTTTTTTTTGTTTGACTGCTTTTTAGTTCTTCTTATTTTCTATTCTGTTATTATATTTTGCCTTGAATAAATCATAAGATGTCTGAAATTTAATTAATAAATTTGCTTATAACAGGTAAACGTTCTTGCTCTGACAGATCATGACACAATGGCGGGCATCCCTGAGGCTCTAGAAGCCGCTCGAAAATTTGGCATAAAGATAATTCCTGGTGTTGAAATCAGTACAATATTCTCTCCAAGGTAAATTTCTGAAGTTTTGGCTTTGGATGGCTTGTACACGCAGACAAGTGAGTTCCTGAAGTGGCTTGGAGTGTTTAATTTTGGTTTTCCCTTACATTAGAGAGTGCAGTTGCGTTAAACCATGTTTGGGACTGAAAATGGCAAGAATTGTGAGAACCTAGTTTTCAGGATTTATCCTCATCCATTCCTTATATATGTCTCTGATGTTTGGCCACTGATATCAGTGCTGAGTCTGAACTAGAGGAACCAGTGCACATCCTTGCATATTATAGTAGCTGTGGACCAACAAGGTCCGAGGAGCTGGACAAGTTCTTGGCCAATATAAGAGAAGGGCGTTTTGTCCGTGCAAAGAACATGGTGTCAAAATTGAACATGCTGAAGCTACCTCTTAAGTGGGAACATGTTGCCAGGATAGCAGGCAAGGGAGTTGCTCCCGGGAGAATGCATGTGGCCCGTGCTATGCTTGAAGCAGGTTATGTGGAAAATCTGAAACAAGCGTTTGCCCGATATCTTTTTGATGGTGGACCAGCTTACTCTATGTACTAATCTGAACTTATTATTAAATCTTTCCTCATTCTTGATGCAAATTTTTTATTTATGTTTTCTTTTAACATATGGTTTCAGGGGAAGTGAGCCTCTTGTAGAGGAAGCAATACATATGATATGTAATACAGGGGGTATGGCCGTTCTAGCTCATCCATGGGCCCTGAAGAATCCTGTTGCCGTTATCAGGAGGCTAAAAGAGGCTGGCCTTCATGGCATGGAGGTTTACAGAAGTGATGGGAAACTAGCAGGTACGTTATTTACTTTTCTCCGTCTTTTTCTTTTATCATTTTGATGGAGTTGTAAAAAAATTTTGGTGACTGTCCAATCAATTGCCACGAAATGTTAAAAATTGTGTCTCCATCTTCAGGCATGTAATTGATCTATATTGCATATCTTGGGCATGAAACAACTTCATCAAAAGAACAATTCTGGAATAAATCAACAGATGAATTCGGTTGACTTAAAATTCATCATTTGTAATGCACAGCCTCAAGTTTTCAATATTATAATGCAGTAAATTTTCAAAGTTCTGGTATGAAAGTGCTTCCATCATTGTTGTTATTGATATAGGGAACTGTATGGAATATTCACTTGTTGATATCCATGAAAATCTTCTTTGTTGCTATCTACACTGTAGAGCCATGTTGACCAGATTAATATCTTTATGCTGTACTGGAAAACTTGAAAAGCTGATATTCTGATGGAAAATGATCTCCTTTAAACTTATGGAGCCAAAATTTTGCTTATATTCTCTATTTGGCACTTAAAACTGTAGTTCACCTCTTTGGTCAACAGCATTCAGTGACCTAGCAGATGCTTATGGTCTATTGAAGCTTGGAGGATCAGATTATCATGGAAGAGGTGGGCAGGGGGAGTCTGAACTGGGAAGTGTGAACCTACCGGTATTGGCTGTTCGTGACTTCCTCGAGGTAGCTAGACCAATCTGGTGCAGGGCCATCCGGGACAATTTGGAGAGTTATGCCAAGGAGCCTTCTGATACAAATTTAGCAAGGATAATGAGATTTGGGAGGACCCGGATTTTTAAAGGAGGTTCGCCCTTGAGTTGCGGCAAGGATTTAATTGATCGTTGCTTGTCTTTGTGGTTGACAAATGAAGAGAGGCAAAATGCAGAGTTTGATGCCATCAGGTTGAAGCTTTCCAACATCTCTATCAATCAGGCAGGCATTCAGGTTCCTATTGAGAGCATCATATGATTCTGAGTTGATTATCTGAATTAATTTTCTTCATAGGCCATGATATTCATTCCGTTCATCAAATTCATTTTCTTCTTGTATTTGATATATTTTTTGGGGGGCAAGGGGCCAGTTCATTTTCACTTCTTCCTTTTTGGTAGTTCTGCAGTCATCTGCTAAGATTTAACTAATTACCATTCTAGCTATTCCAAATTTATTTTTAAATAGAATATATGCCTAGAAAACAAGATGTTGGACATTGAAGGATCTCTAACAAGATGCAGAAACACATGATTGTCTTGGTGGTTGCTTTGTTCTCAATTAGCAGGCTGTACTATTAAGATTTCAGTTATTTTTTATTTTTATTTTTATTTTTTGCCGAGATTTGTTGTATTGATATATTAATAAAAGATTTAACCAAAACTAGTTTAGGTTAATTTTTTTACCCTCTTCACTGGGACCGTTTTCGTTCAAACTGATATCCATTGCATAGAAATGAAATCATGTGGAGCTTGTTCTTGGAATTCAAACTACAGGTTCCGACCAAATTTAGGAGCTATCTAGCATCACAAGCGAAATGAAATCCACTGTAATTGTTGAGATAGCGGATCCTTTCCAACTCCATTTGGCCATTTAGCATTTGTGTATGCCAAAATCACTCGCTAACCACAGCTAATTGTTTCTCAAATTGAAGAGCTACTGGAGACGTTATGAATAATATGACTTACAAAGTAATGTATCTTTATAAAATTTATTTTATAATAAAAATAATTTTATAATATGACTATTAAATCAAGTTATATTAATTTGTGAGTTTTACTTTTTTATGACTAAAGTATTTTTCTTTACAGAAAAATTAAAAAAAAAAAAGTATTTTTCCGTTAAAAATGGATGACATCATACTTGAAGATGAAGAGTCTTTCTTTGTGGACCAATAGTATAGGCCCATTGAAGGTGATGTCCGGGCTTTAACGACCCACCTCGTGCTCTTCACGAAGCAGCCCAACAACCACTGCTACCTGAGTCCTGATTATCCAGGACAGCAGCACCAAAAGTCCTGGTTCTACGACATTCATTCAGTCCCCCCCACCCTAACAATCAAAATCTGCCTTCGTCTTGCCTCAAAATTTCCCCTTCCGAACTGCTAAAGGCCACTTTTTACTGCAATTCGAAGGGCGAGCCCAATGAGCTTGTCTCTCATCCAAGGTTATTCTTCAGCAGAGGAAGAAGCACAAGAACCCCACCATGCTCACCTCCATTACCCTAACTCTTCCGACGACGACGACGACGACGACGACGACGAAGACGATGCCTCCGCCGTCCGTAACCATTCGGTCCGCAGGAAATCCTTCGTTGACCTCCCCCAACCCTCCTCTGTATCCGGCCTTC
Source organism: Platycarya strobilacea (assembly GCA_036898215.1). NCBI lineage: Eukaryota > Viridiplantae > Streptophyta > Magnoliopsida > Fagales > Juglandaceae > Platycarya > Platycarya strobilacea. The sequence goes on along the minus strand of CM072554.1, from coordinate 4,618,365 downwards.
CTTCCGCCCTCGATGTATTCTCCCAAGTAATTCTTACTACCCCCTTTGGTTGCCCAGTGTTTTCGTACTCAAGTTCGTTTTCCTCTATTTTCTTTTCACTATCGTGAATCCAGCCGGGAATCGTGGATATAAAAGTTTTTATCTTTTTGTCCTGACTTTGTTTTAATTCGTTACCGGAGGTTTCAGGACCGCCGGAATTTCTGAACAATAGCGTGGAGGAATATGGTTCCACTAAAGATGTGGATCAGAATGAAGGGAGGCGGGTCGGCCGCAGGAAACGCAAGGAGAAGAAAGACTTACCTACCGGTAAATTTATGTTAATGTAAATATTACCTTGGGCTTCATTGTGTTTGAAAAGTCATTATTTAGAGCTGTTGAATTAGACCCCAGATATAGGAGATTAGGGGTTTGGTTTATCATTTATAATTTCTTAGTTTTCTATCTTGTAAGATATCTACTGAGGCACATTTCCTGGTTGTCCATTTCTTGAGAGGAGTGCGTTCACTATTAGCTAGTATTGGAACTCATCCCAAAGAGGCACAACAACTCTAAAATCTATTTTCAACCATCTTTCAGAGACTGATATCTGTATCGTTCAAATTAGTTTTGTTAAGATATAATATAATGAAATTTATTTCTTTTCATCTGCTTAAGTTTTTAGGACAAGTAATAATTTCTACACTCTATCATCATTTAATTAAATATTTCACTTATTAGCCTTACTAATTGAGGGGAAGTTTGGCCCTTAAGTGAGGAAAGTGTTAAGATATAAAAGAATAAAATTTACTTTTTTTCATCAGTTTAAGTTTTTGGAACAAGTAGTGTTTTTGGTGTTTTCACAAGTTTGACCATATAAATTGTGCATGATTCAAGAACATACGTTTGGGGATGATTCAGTGACATGCATTTTGATTTTCTTTTTACCAAATTAAAAAAAAAAAACGTTTGGGTATGCTACCTTTTAAAACATTCAAGCATGAGAAGTTCATCACTTCGGCTATTCCACACTTTAAGTTGTTCTTCTACTAAAAATTCCTTTTTCTTTTTTTCGGCTGAAGCTCAACTAAAAGCATTTTTTCTATTCTCCTGTAGTATCAAATAGAAAATCTTACCAAGCCGAAGGAAAATTTAATTATTACTTTGTTCTGGTAGTTTCAGAGAGAAAAAAAAAATCTATATTGACTTGTATTTGATATCCAATATAGCAAACTGTTGTACTTTAAGTATTTTTCTTTTATTGGTGTAGGCCTTGACTTCCTACCTGTTGCCAGTTTCACTGTCTGGTTTGTTTTTGCAGATGTGATGGGATGAAATAAGTTGAGATAAAAGTTAAAAGTCGAATAAAATATTGCTAGAATGTATTTTGTTAATATTTCTTTGATTTAGAATTTGAAGGGATTGAACTGTTTATTTTATTTTGTGTGGAAATTTGGAAATATTATAATAATTAGATCAGACGAGATGAGTTAAGAAAAATTGCAAAAACAAATAAGGCTGAAATAGTATTTGATGATGAACGGGGCAGAATAATTTACACTGATTACAGTATGCTTCTTTCCTGCATCCCTTTTCTTGATTCCCCTATGCGCCGTCCCCCCCCCCCCCCCCCTTCTCTTCTCTTCTCAAATAGTTGTCTGTGACACCACCACCACCACCACCACCACCTCCATCTCCATCTCTCCACCTCCCACTTCCCTGCTGCCACTACTTCCCTCCACGCTACCCTCCAACTCCTTGCCGCTTCCCTCCTTCCTCCTCTCCTCTAGCTGTGACTGTGACTTCCTTTTCCTCTCTGTCCGCCTCTCCTCACCACCACCTACACCACCTTCCACCCCATTACTAAACAGAACATCACTGCCACATTAAAATTGATTCTCAAGTATTTACGAGTCAATACATACAATTCTATAAAGATTTATGCATGATCTTTTTCTTTTAGCTTAGTTTTTCCTTTTAATCAATTTTTGTCTCAGCTTAGTGGTAGATTCCTTCAATTCTAAAGATAATATGCTCGACTTTGCTTGATATTGTTTGTAGGTGCTGTGGTGGAGGCCAAAGCCCAACTAGTTGGAATCCATGAGCGAGTAAGAAGTGATATTGAGGGTAACCAACCTCCTGCATCATCAGCTTCAAGCACAATGCAAGGAAGCAAGCGCGTGGCCACTGCAGCCAATCCTAATGCAGAGGATGCTGCTGAGCTACTGAGGTAAATCTTGTTTATTCGAACAGTTTTTAAGTTGATGACCATGCATATATTATTTCAAGTGCTGAGCATGCATGGAGGATTTATAAATATGTAGTGAAGAAGATTTGCAACATTGAGCGGTTGTTTGTACTGGGTCTTAGTCTCTGTACTGATACAACTCTAAAGATAGAATCCCCTGATGTCTTAAGCTCCCACTGCGTCTCAAAGGATCAAAGAAATCCTTGTGTTGCATGCAGGTGGTCATCTTCAAAGAACAAAGATAACCATGCATATGCATTCTGCACAATGGTATTCTATCATTATCTGAGTGTGAAATGTTTATATTTGTAGGATATGCTTGCAATGTGGAATTCCCAAGACTTACTCGAATGCAAGAGGAATGGTCTGCCCAGTTTGTGGCGATCGCCCACCTGATGATGCTAGCAATGAGCCCAAGAAGAAGGGGTCTGTCATAAAAGACAAGGAGAAGAGTAAGAGGATGAAAGGCCAATCATCTCATGCCACATGGAAAAGTGAAACAGAGATGCAACTTCGCCAGCAGTTTGATTAGCGGATTTCATTCTTTACAGATTTCTTTGGCATGGTCAAGCATTTTTATGTTACGAAGGTAGGTACACTCATGTAATCGATATTTAATGGTGTTCTACTGGCTAGCAGTTTGATAGGCGAAGGTCAGGTCCATCAGGGAATGTGCATGTACAATATATCTTAGTTTCTGTTTGAGGATGTCTCATGCTTTTGCTTTCATAGTTCCTTGTCTTTATGCATGTTCTCCTTGTTCTCGAAGTTTTAAGGGAAGATTACATGGTCTTTCCTACCTGAGGATGACGAAATTCTATCATGCATGACAATTTGAAAGACATGCAGTTTGTTTCTTTCAAGATAGGAGGGCATAAGTTGAGCGCCTAACCCCATGTATGTGTCTTAAAATGAAGTCATAAATTTAGAATCTGAGGTTTTTGCGGGCAAACGTACTTCAAGGTCAAGATTACCAGGAAATTATTTCATGGTCATGCTTCCTAAGGTGGATGTTAAGTTAGATTGGGACAGTTGTTAGAGCAATATATTAGGTCAAATCTGACACGTGCTTTTGGCTAGCACGTATTTGTATTTTGTTTGGCATGTAAATATAAAATCGGAGACAAGCAAAAAGGCAGAACCCACGTGTGAACGCCGGATCGTGGATCGCAATCAACCTTGTGAAAGTTTGGCTTGCATAAATTGTTGGGTAAATATCATGCGAGAGAGAGAGAGCGAGCGATCGAGAGAGGAAAATGAATCAGAATCGTTTGCCGCTGCAGTAGCCGTGACTCCTTTTGGTAAGCGTGGTGATTGGAGTGGCTGCAGCCAAACGGAGGATTCTATCGTTCTTTCATATGGGGTACTTCTTGGTTTGTTAAATTAAAGACTACGCCATTGAAAGAAGAAAGAAAAAGACGTTCGAAAAAAGAAAAGCTATTAATGGAGCAAAGTGTCAAACACCTAGTTGACGTGTGTACGATCGGTTAACATGCAGAAAAGCTGTTTTGAAACCACAAATACTTGCTTGGCACTTCTTTTTCCGAGTGTTTAGTACGTTTGACCGCAGATATTTGTTCATACATGTGTCAAAAAATAAATAATAGGATGCCAACAGAAGAATTAACAGTGTCATAATCCTAAGAAATTCAAGTCATGAGCCAAGGACATGTTAAGATAACAAATCAAATGGTACCAACAGGGTGAGATGGAGATGGAAGGAAATTCTCGTGACAGATTGAGAGGACAAATAGTTAGCTTATCAAGATGAGTGCTGCAAGAATATACACCAACATAGATAAGAAAGCCTATCTAACAAACACGTTTCGAACCAAACCTGGCATCTATGTTGGGCCTCAAAAGCTTGATTATACATTCTGATTTGCAGTCAGTTCAAAAATAAACACATTTAACAAAAATGGTGCAAACGCTAACCATTTTTTTTTTTCCTTATTTGTTGTCCATCAGCATTTTTTTATCTGCACAGGCAACGCTATCTTCCTGGAAAACTTGTGTCTCAGCCATCACAGGTGGCCTATTATCAGACCCATGAATCTGCTAATTAAAGATACACAGCATAAGCCCAAGATTTTGACACATAACTATATCATATGGCATTAAAAGTGTAAAATGCTTACCGAGCCTTGAGACCTAAGAGATACGGCATTGTTAGTAGGCATTACAGATGCATCCGAGGGTCTGTGAAACAGTAGGTGTGCTATAGAGCGATCTATGGGATTGGTACCGGTTTCCATATCCACAAATCCAGTGCACCTAAATAAGGGAATTATCAAAAGCACAAGAAAACTTAATCAAAGACTGCAGAAAACTCTTAGCAGAAACTCAGCAACTACAAGAAAAAGCAAGACAGATGCACATCATCCAGGGTAATTATCATTTTTTTTTAATAAGTAAACAATGCTTTATTGATGAAAGAATAGGCAAAATGCCATTACAAGACTTTTATGCCCTATCAAGTAGAAGCATTAGAACAGGGTAATTATCATGAGAAACCAATTAACTTTAACACTCCCAGTTCAAAGAAATATGACCCACTTCACCATTTATTATCTTACTTAAGAATGAATTATAGCTAAGCCAGTCAACAGCAGTACAGCAAGCATTGAAAACAAAATGTAATGCCAGAGCAAGCAGTGACTGCATACTTGTTAGTTTCTTGAAACATCAGTCCTCTACTTGCATCTTTGCCATCTCCATTGCCACTACTCACATTTGCACAATTATGCCTTTGTTCAGCACTCCTAGCCAAGCGGTACAGACTATCCCTTATACACAGTTTAGTCCTGATATCCAACTGAATTCAAGCAGTTTCAGGTCAGTCAATTGAAAAATATTGAACACTATAGTTTGCATGTGATGAGAAACCTATTGATATGTCACATATATTGATTCATTGAATATCGAGGAGTTCTCTTTCTGTGCCAACTTTTTAAATATCAAGATGATTAGTTGACTGGACATTTGGGGTAAAGCACTGTTTTGGTGCAGCCACAAGTGCGGTACCAAATCAAGGCAAACTCTAAATACCAGATATGATCTCAAAATAACAAGGGTCAATGTTGGCCAGCAAGACGATTGGGGCTAAGCTTCATTGTCGAGAGGGAAACAGAAAGAGCTATGATTAAAAAATTATCTTGATTCATCCCCCCTATAAGATTCTTTTTTGAATTCTCTAATGAATAATTGTAAATCTATGTAAGAATTGAGACAAAATTTATTGTCTTCTTCACTTTACCTTAGCTAAAATTGATTATTGTTCCTATATTGTTGGAACTATCTATATGGCAATCATCGATATTGAAACATTCCGAGTGATCCAGTTGTGCGTCAAGATGTTCTGACAATTTTTCACAATCTAAAACAATAGCAGAAATTATAATCATCCGTATAATTTAAAACTTTTTTTACATTAATAATGTATAATCCAGCCCATACCAAACTTGTGATATGATATTACAAGCAAACCAGATGCTACTTCAATGCTTTTCACCTGTCGCTATTTGTATGAGTTTTATGTGTAGTAACCAATAGATTGAAATGTTAGAATGTGTAAAAAATACCTCCAATGCTTCAACAAGATGTTTTAGAAACTGCATTTGTAGGTTTTAGATAATGATAATGTGAACCGACATATCAAAATATATGGGCCAAACATCAGTAGTTTTCTTCTTAGTTATTGGTTTTTAAACCAAATTGCCACAAAAAGTTTACAAATATAATTATAGAGTTGATCATTCAAGGTCAAGTTTATACACCGTGTATTTGTATTTCTCTCAAGGCAAATTCTAACTTATAAAACAATGTCAACTTAATACGCTACTCGTTTGCCTATTTTTGTCCTATCACTTGCTGCAGGGCCCTTTTGCCACAGGGCATTACTAGATTGATTATGATACCAATTGCCATGATCTAGTGAATAGCTAGCTATATCTGCACCACACGCTAAAACAATTAATCACAATAAAGCTCCTTATAATTGCTTCCACAGCCCAAAATTAACTTTCACACAACTAATGTGCAGCTTAGGAACAACACATTTTACAATCCAATCCAAACCAATCTGGATATCACATTGTATTTTTCCGTTTCTTCTCTTTACCATTTGCTCCTCTATTATTTTTAGTATTTCTAATATTAAAAGAGAAAAACAAAGGTGATGAGAATCATGGTCTATGTTTTATAAATCTATGTGCTAATCCGTGTTTCTAGTTCAATAATTTTATATTTCAAAGATTTTTCTATAACTTCAAAGAATGAAATAGTTGCAACATCAGAAATGGAGAAAAAATGAATTGGCATTTCATTTTTGTCAAGGATTAGAAGGGTGAATGAAGGCCATGTTGAACTTTGGGAAACCAACTCCCGCATTTCTTTGATCTCCCCACCTTGCCAAATATTGACATGTTCGTGCAAGTAAGAAGTATCTAAAACTACTGACAGAATTCAGCTCTTACATGAGTTGTACAATGAACAAAAATGAGATGATTTATCATTTCACATGCCAGCACTTAAGTTCTCATAGAACCCCATTTAAAAGTTGGTAGTAAATAAATATTCAGTAACATTTGTACCTTTTCCATCACTTGTTGAAGCTGGCGAAAATTAGTTGCTTCTAGTGAGATTTCATCCACCACAGAGCTCATGCAAGAGCTCTCCTGTACATTTGAAGAATCCAAGTCTGCTGGAATTCCTACACTAACTCCTTCGAATTCACTATGAACTTCAACGTCATTTTCAGAGTGCTGAACTTGCTTATGAGCTGAAACAGGATGACAAAATTCCGTCGGAGCAAACGTATCGACATTTTTAAACTTCCTAGTCGTAGGAGTTTGTAAATCCTGGCATAGCTGGTCTCTCTTTTTGTTGACTGTTTTTGCTGGAACCTCGAATGAAGGGCAATGAGAGCTCTCCATGGACTGGACTAGATTTGATGCATAGGAAGACTCCTTAGGAGAATATGCACGGCCACTGTTTTCAGATTTGTTACCTAATGGAGCTGGACAAAATGAAACTGTATCTGAAGGATGACTACATTCCAGGCGCATACAGGGCATCTGTGTCCGAATATAACACAAAGTATCAGGTCCTACGTCTTCTTTATGTTGATGATTTCCCGGGGGAGAAAAAACTTCACACATTGAGTCTCCATAGCGATGACCCAGATCCGCATGTTTACCATGATAGTGAAAAGAACCACCATTTTCCAGATATCGATCTTTCCTTTTTCTTTCCATTTGGTTCTGGTTCTTGGACTTCTTTCGATGCATATTCATCTGTGAAGCATACAATTTGTTAGAATTTCAAGTAGTTATGTTCATCACAATATAAGGGAGAAAGGATATGCAGCTCTCAGCCGTTCACATAGATTAAACATTCAAATTTATATGGAAAAATATACCAAAATAACTTTTTAAACACAAACCACATGAAATAACATCGCTAATAAGGGAAATGAGGCCAAGAGAAAGAGGAACACAAAAACAAAAATTACAATCTTTTCCATTGCAAGTTTTGTGAAAGACACACACAATGCCTTTATTCTAATAAGAAGATTTGTTATCAACCACATTATCACATTTTAATCAGTAAAAAGCTAAATTGAATTGAAAAGGTGGTCCCCAAGGTCTGGATTACAATGCAATGTTTTCAATGTTTTGTAAGGTAATGTGTCATAAGTGGTTATAAGCTTTAACTTATACTACAACCACTAAGCCAAAAGTGAGGAGCTATTAATAAAATTGGGCCTTTGTCCTAAAAAAAAAACTGCCGTCAAGTGACTGTTGGAATCTCAAAGTTTTGCCCATAACAGGGAGTAAATTAAAATATAATACATATATATATATTTTATAAGTATCAGATAAAATATAATATATATATATATATGCAATCGGTTGAAATCATAGAAACTACCTGTTCTTTAGGCCTTAAGTCATCCCTGTGCTCAGTTTTCGTATCAGACCCATTCACAAATGATAACTGACCAAGGGAAGCAGGGTCGTCAATATGTGAAGTATAAGAACTCATTTCACCACGTATAGAAACACTTTTCTTGTTGGGATAATTGATTGGAAGGCATGCACTTTTTGGACTGGACGTTTCATCACATTCTGAAATACTTTTGAACATGCTTGCCTCATGACCTATAAACTTGTCAGATTTCAATGCATCTTCGGATACTTCAGCAGCATGTGAAGATGGGAACCAGCACAATTCTTCTTCATTACTAAGTGACCCTAGCCCAAAACTTGTATCACAACTTCTGTAAGATCAAAAGTAACAAGTAAACCTACTAAATCATCAATTGCAAAGAGAACCAGCAGTAGTATATTATACAAAAAGGAAAACAATAAGAAAACCTCAAGCATAATAAGAATGAATTTGAAGATCACCTAAACATCCTGTCAACGTCCTCAAAATTTTCTATATCCGGCCACCAATTGGATAAGAGATCATTGCTTTCTTCGCCTTCATGTTCATTTTCCAAAAAACTGAGATCATTATCTGTTTGGGATATGTTACTGAGTGGATAATGGTACAAGTTGTTCTCAACTGCAGTACACTTCTCACCCAAGATAGAATCATCCACACAAAACTCACTGCCATCAGAATCTATCTTCCCACTTTTTAAACAACAGCTGGGGATCCTCCTATCATCAGATTCTGTAATTGTTACTCCATTAAGCAAATCGCCATCACATGAAGAAGGAAACATGCCATCAGGTGTTTGAGACCATGAATCCTTTTCCAACATCATGTCTTTCTTGGTCAATATTGGTAAATTTATTTCCTCCTTGCCTCGTGTACCATATTTAGTTTCATTGGCAGCATTACTTGTAACACCAATTCCTACACCTTGCGGCTTCTTACAGCTATCACCCTGTACAGCAATTTGATTCTCACATTCATTGCCATGATGAGGCACTATATGATCGTCACTCTCACCAAAGTCATCCCACATGTTATCTTCAAGCTGCAACATCATGACCAGAGACTTAGAATACTAGATAGAATTCAGGATCTATAAGGAAAAGATTGTTTTATTTTTTTCCTTTTTCTTATCCATTACAATAGGTTTTTTCTTTCTTCTTATCCATTATAATAGAAATCACACGAGGGGAAAATGAAAAAGAAGAACATATAGTAACCATTCCATGAGACCTTGTTCATTTGATAGAAACTCGAATGAATGGTAGATACTGAACAACAAAGGAGAAAGAAAGCTTTTACTGCTGGATTACAAAGAAGCTCAGAATAGAAATTCATATAAATGGTAGATAATCCAAAAGCATAGGGACAACTCAGAAATTTATATCGTCTGACCTCATTATAACTCTAGGGCTAACATAACTTGCTGATGCAAATTGGCAATAGACAACTTAAACAGGAAAATGGAAGCTCATTTTTGTTCTCCGATAAGTAATTGTTGGAAATTAAAAATGCCTTTCACAAATTAGTCAATGATGGAAAAACTTCAGATAGGATTCAATAGAACTACATTAAGACAGTTGGAAAATGGAAAGTTAATAAACATAACGACTATCATAAAAAAAAGTCTTCATAAACATACATAGGAAACTTCATACCCAGAAAAAATTATTTTCCCTTTAAAAGGATCTTTCTTCCTATTTTTTCAAAGCATTAGATCTCATGTAACTAAGATGTAAGAGGTTTGTTCGGATGAAGATAATGTGTTCACGTAAAGACTACCATTGATTATTAGCTTTTTCTTCTTGTTTTGTTGTACATTGCATCTCCTGCAAGTATTGCGAATCTTAACCACACCAGCTTCCTTTTATCCCTTTCCTTTCCTTTCTTTCAATAAATCCATTTCCTTTATCATTTAAGAAACAAAAACTACTCAGTTTCCCTGATATACCGATATATGATATAAAATAACCAGCAAAGTTGGCCACACTTGAGTCTCAAGACATTTCTCCCATCAAATCTCATTACAATGCATGCATTTTAGTGGAATTAGATAAAAGTCCTCTTTTTTCCTTTTGATTCTACCTTCTGATGGCTTTGGTTAGTTAAAATGTATGATTCATTTCAGTTGAACATATTCAGCTACCGAATAGCGAATAAGTAAAAAAAATTATGTATACAAACACAAACACTACCTCACACATGTACAAGTCTGACATTCCTCCAGATCTTCTATCCACCACCCCAGAAAGATGCGGTTGATTTATATGATTTCATGTTTCAAGAGAAACTCTTCTCACCAAAAACTGTTTTCTGAGTCAAAAATAAACTAAGGAAACATAAGTGGAAATCTTACAATTTAGTCTCAGAATTTATAGCACTGATGTCACTGATTAGAAAATAAACAGCAGTGCAATATTATAGACAAGAAAAATTAAACGAAATAGCAGTATTCCCATTGACTCATTCTGTTTCCATAGTCCCACATGATTAAACAAATAAAAAACAATAGAAATCTAGGAACACAAACCCAAACCAATACACAGACACTTTAATATCTGTTGGATTCCAAGAAAGAAGGAAAATTGGGTCCTGTTAAGTTTTATAAGGAAACAGTGAAGCTTTATAAGATCTTTCTGTCCAGGTGCAAGTAGTCCGCATCTCCAGATCTTGCATTTCAAAACAACAAAATGAAGCATGTGCCAAGAGCCCAAAAATTAAATTTAAAAACAAAAAAAAAATAATCACCCCCAATAACTATTAGGAAATTAGAGAAAGGGAAGAAAATGTGTATGTATGTAAAGAGAAATAATTATGATCCTCCTTTTCTCTGTTCTTGCCTACTAATCCAATCCTTTTATTATGCTTAATTTAAATGTAGTTTCAGAAATTTATTGCATTGAAGACCCTAAGGCTTAGTACTTGATTATCAGTTCATAACCAACATTTTCTGATGACCCAAACAATTCAAAATGACGCCGTATATCAATTACTGAAAATATGTCTCACAGTTTATACTGTTATATGCTTATTTTGAGGGGAGAAACTGGAGAAGCTCAAATTAATTGAGCAAACTACTAAAAATATTAGAACCAGATTGGTGTAGTTAGGATCCCCAAATATACTGAATATTTTCCTGCATATTTCTAATGATTTTTCTATATTTTACCAACTATGCAATTAAGCTTGATTTACCATATTGGCGGGATCTGCTCCTATAATGAGCTGTAGATGCCGTATGCCAGATTATCAAGGAATAATTCATTTGCAGGAGAAATACTTGGAAGCCCAGTCCCCTAAAAAAAGATCATTCCTTATCCCTCCCCGTCAGCTTTTTTCCCCTTCGGCTTTATCGGATTCAGGCTATCTATTTATCTCTCTACTTATACATATCATCTGAACTTTGACTATGAAAACTCCAAAAAAAGCATTTCATTTACGTTATTTTCTCAATAGCAAGTAAATCGAACACAACTAAGAAATTTAAACATACACAAGCCGCCCCCACCCCTGGTCCAACCAAAAAAACGAACAAGTTGCAAAAAAGGGGAAGTTGGAGTTACAGAACCAAATCAGCACCGATCTCCAAGCAAAACTTAACTGGAAAACTAAAATATTCTGGATTTACTAGAAGGGTAAAGTTGAAGATACATCAGCAAAGATCTTCGAGCAAAGCTCACAAGGAAAACAAAAACATCCTGGAAAAATAAATACTCACCAGAAAAATGAAAGTTCCCTGTAACAGTTGAGAGAAAATCGCGAACAAGACCAAACAGCTCTTCCCTAATCTGGCTATCTGATTCAGGGACTTCTCGGAGCTTCCAGAGACGTCCTCTTGCACGAGCGCTCGGGCAAAAAAATATTAAATTGAAAATTGATAAGAATATTTTATTATTTTCTTAGGATGAATAAAAAGGGTGACGCAGGGGTCGACACGTGGTGAGAAGATCAATACAATGGGGTGGATATCAGAATTCGTGGACGAGAGGTAGGCGATGAGATCCGATCAGTTTCGAAGAGGTGATTGGTCCACGTACTTGGTAGGTTTTGGAATCACGACACGTGTCTGGGGACCACTTGTTGGTGGGGGGGAATATTTCAATATAATATAGTGGTGCCCTCGTGTCGTGGACTTAGAGCGTGCGTGGTTGAGCGTCATGACGTGGCCACTTGTCCTTTCTCATTTTTTTAATTTAATTAAAGCTTAAAAGTAAAACAACGGAGCACCGGATCAGAGCATTTGGTATCTGCGGCCTAATGCTGCCGACCTTTTCTTTCTCCTCTTTTTTTTTTTTTTTTTGTCTTTTTCTTTCTTAAATATAAGAAAAAAACAATATAAGTTTTTATATAAGTGTGATTCAATCGACAATTCTATTATGATTATTTTTTCATCTTCTTTTTTATGTGAAATTAAATAATTAGTCTATAAATGAAACATTACAAATAATCATCATAAAATAATATAAAGATAATAATAAAAATAGTTTATCTTAAGATCGGTCGCACTCTTAAAAACCTAAAGACGGCCTGCAAATAAATAAACGCCATATATACAGCACATTAAATTGTAAAAGTTACCATAATGCATAAGATTGTAAGGTTTCAAAACCTTACTTCCAACAACGATGATGATTTTAGTACCCTTATTCCCCTCATTCCTACTCCATTTTGGAAAAATTCAACAGATGAAGTTGGGAGTTCAAGTATAAACTGGGAGCATCGACAAGAAATCGGCATGCAGTGCTTGGCCTCTTTCTTCTAACTAATTTTTCCATTTCGATAAATGGGTTTTTGTAGGTTCAATTCTTTCATATGCAACAATGGCCATGAATGTGATTGGGCTATTGAGAAATATTGAGGGGTTTAGCTAAAAAGAGGCAATCTCTGTTTCTTAGAGGGAGATGCCGCGGTGAAAAATCTTGTTAGGGACCTTGGTCTAGTCCCTAAACAAAGTCGTCATCTCTACGCACGTCGCTTTATGATGACCGAATGTTGCTTGTCAAATGTCTTGGATATAGTTTGTTTCTAGCTTTCGTGAATTCCTAGAATTATGGGGATTGGTATGGGTAGGAGAGATGGTGGTTTAAGTGGTAGGTTAAAGTGTAAAAGGGTTAAAGGAATATCATTTGGGTAGGCTTATAGGTTGGAATATTTTTGATAAGGTGTATGGCTTATAAGATGTAGGGAGACTAGGATTTATGTGGAGGCTAAAAGAGATTTCGAGATTTATAAGATGAGTCTAGAGTTTTGTGTTTTGGATATGATTAGGATGTAAGAAGGTTGTCTTAGGATGGATTTTAGTCTCTAGTGTTTGGTTCTAAGATGGATTGGTCTAAGAATTTGAATTTGTATTTTGAATTTGAATAAGATAGAAGGATAAGGAGATGAAGATAAAAATTATTTAGGAATTGTAGTTGAGTTAGGACTAGGAATTGGAGTTGGGCTAGGTTTAGGTTTAGGGTTTCCAAAGTGTAGAAAACTCTAAGATTATACAATGGGTTTCGACCAAAAGGTGTCTGGAGAGATGAAAAGTATTTTCTAGGGTAGTCTATGGATAATCTTCAAATATATGGTGAATGAAGAAATTGGAAATATTTGATGAAAGAGAAATTGAAGGAAAATATGAAGAACACGAAAATAAATAAAAGTAATTGACACAAAGACGTGAGAAAAACCTCTACTCATAAGATTGAAAAACAAAATAGAAAGATAAGTTGAATTACACCTATTCACAAATTACAATGTGTAATCATTTCTAGGAAATTCACAAATTGAATCCCTAAAACCAAAGTGCAAAAGCACCAACAAAAATGTTTCTTGACACACTAAACCAGTCTCTAAAAAACAAATGCTTAAAAATATCTAAACTCAATTCTTAATGACCTATTTATAGAAAAAATAACAAGTTCAAAAATTCTAATGAGACCCATAAAAAGATAAGTAAACTTAATCAAACATAACAAGTTAGATACTCCTAGTAAGATTCATAAAAGGATAAACAAAACCTAATTAAATTATGACTCAACTAGATTTGGCCCTTAGTGGATTTAGGATGGCCCATGGCATGGGCCATGAGCAAGCTGGTATGTTGGTTGGCTGGCTGACATGGTCCAGACAATGCTGGGTTTGGGGCGGCCCATGCGTGGGCATGGCCACTGGTGCTCTTTAGGCATGTCAAGGCATAGTCTTTAGGTTTGGCCGGGCTTGTCAAGCTATGTTACATGGCTTGTTTTTGGGTGGCTTTTGAAGGGGTTCTGACAGACCCCTTGTAAGCGTTCAACATCCTCTCTCCCTTGAATATTTCTCAATAGCCAAAACCCATTCAATGAGTTGAAGTGCTTTTTTCCATCGAGTTTAAGTTTGTGTTCCATCGAGTTGTGTTGATATTATTTTCATAAATTGGTTTGTGTTATTTTTACAAATTGGTTCTTGCAACCTTTGAGCTATTTTTGCAAAAAGGCATAATCCAATAGACATAAATTGGTTTTTGCAGATCCTTGTGTTGGAATTGTCCGTCGGAATGATTACCGACATCAAGGTGGGAATCAAAACTTGCAGCAGTGGTCGACAGCAAAAGTTGCAACAGTGGTCGATAGCAAAAGTTGGACTGGTATGCAGTTTGGATAGAGATTACAAAATGTATTTGATTGGCTGTGGGTGTATGCATCGGTTATTATGTGTAAAAGGCGACATGGAGACCACTGAGTGGAGGGTTGTTTTTCTATGCTTGTAAGCTGAACCGGCTGTAACCGTCTCTCTAATAAAAATAATGGTGGATAACATTACTATTTTATTCTCAAAATGTCATTAAAAATCCTTTGATTATGCAACTAGGTAAAAAGATAAGACGTAAATTTAAGATGAAAAATAATGTTTGTTTAATAAAAATAATATATCTAAATAGAAAAATAGAAGTAGGAAAAAATATAAATGTAGAAGTCATATAAACATAACTGTTGAAGGAAAAGACATTCTACATCCAAATTTTGAGAGTCAATATGTAAACTAAAAATTATTGGAAGAAGACATAATCAATTTTACAAGGGGAAAGGCTAAATGAACCCCCAACTCTTATTTATTTGTTGATCATGGCTACCTCTCACTACCAACATAACCTACCACTATTTTCTTTTTTTCAAAGGGGAATGAAAGTCTTTCTTAAAAGTTGTTACTTGATTGAAAGGATATAGTGCATACGAAACCACTTCCGCTCACAGACTCACAAGTTTGAATAATTCTTCTTTTAGTCTATATTTGTTGGCTGTATTGCAGGTCTAATTGAAACACTTCCATTTCAAGAGTGAATTAAATGAATCTTTCAGATTTTAAAAATATTTTATTTGTAAATAAGGGAATATTGGTCAAGTTTATTCTAAAATAAGAGCATTTCCATCTTTTTATTATTTAGATTGCAAAATAGTCCAATTTTATAGACTTTTCATTTGTAGGAGGACAAAACATGCATATGCAAAATCAAATAGAAAATTACAGAAAAAACATCTGAGTTTGTATAGCAACAGAATCCTAAACAATTTGTACTATACAATAATATAGCGAAAGTCCCACAATGAACCAAACGAAAATATCCAAAACATAGTTCAACGACATAACAAAATAATACACGGTGTCTAAAATTAGGCTGTAAGCAAAATTTGTTTATCTTCCCCACTCAAGTCAACATATGGAAGCCATTTTTGTGCAGTCTTGAAAACATATTCTTTCTCCGATTATCAGTATCAGGCTTTATAGATTAAATTTTCTACTGATAGATTGGAATGGTAGTGGAAGAGTTAACATGCTAGTGATGGTGTAAAATAACATCACTAATTCAAATGGAGAAAATGCAAATGTACATCACTTCTTCAAAAGCTTATGAGAGAAAATCTCCTTAGAATACGGGCTATTGTGTGAAATTGCTTTGTGGGACTCGATTTTTTCAACCAGTAAATTGTGTGCAAGACCCTTATAAGGAAAAACCAATTAGTTATGAAAGACGAGATTACCTAGTTCTTAGTAATGTGCACTAAGAACTAGGACTAATTGATGAATAAATACTAAATAACTCTTTAACTCATTTAATAAAATAGTTAGATGGCATGGCATTATCAGACAAAACTTTGTCCCTTTTTAATGAGATACATGAGCTTTTTCTTCTTTCGTTCCAAAAAACAGAGGCCAAACCAGATTTTCCCAGTGACAACCTATTCATGTCTCTTGTAAAACTTCAACATAGAGTTCTTTACCTAATTTTTTTTTCTAAAAAAAACATTCAGATTTGATTCTCATATCTCGAAAACTCAAAGAGATGTTTGAACAACGTAGTTTGCATGTGGATGTTGAAGCAGATGTTCAAAGTGTGAAACAGAGAGCAATTCATAGATGATTCTTGATCGTATTTCATCATTGAATACGTCAAGACATTTCTCAATCACATGGCTGCTGAACTTCTGTATTGAGAGCTTGACATAGTTTCCTTCACATTTGGAGGTTAACATAGTTCCCTTCACATTTGGAGGCTAACTTTGAAGTGGCATAAGGGATTCTTTACTCCAAGATAAATTGCACGACATAATTTCTAAAATAAAAAGAAGAAGAAGAAGAAGAAGTAAGCCAAAATGGTATTGAGGAGAAATGGTAGAAAAAACAAAAGCATTGAAACCTTTCAAGGGTTTGGACAACATTTTCTACAGATTCACTCTACAGAATGAAATGATAAAAATTATTGTCATAAGAAAGTAATAGTTGCATGATCCCCTATATGCATACACAGTTGCACGATCCCCTATATGCATGTCCACAAAACGAGGTTCAAAACTTAAAAGAACATAAAAGGACATTACAAGGATACGTATAGGTTTTTCAAACGCACTTCCATTATGATAGGCCATTTTATTACAAAGTAACAACAAGACAATGATGATCACAATTAACATACATATAGGTTTTGGATTGGAGGCTTATAAGAATGCAGCTACTACACATTTTCAATAATTACATGAAAGCAAAATCTTTATCATTAACCAAGCAGGAGGCATAGGCTAGATGCAAAAAGGTCTTAATCTGGAACCCAAATAGATCTTTCTAGTGTGCATGTCTACCAACTTCCCAAGTCAAAAATAGCTTGACCACCCAATATTTAACTATAGATTCATCAAATTATTATGAATTAAACATGGTTTGACATGGGACATGTTTTCAGTACTAAGAACCCAATGAAGAAGTTTTTGATTTATTGAAACTTGAACAAAGCAAGTTTCTTAATGTCCTTTAGCTAAAAATATAATTAGTAACTACTAATAGATTTGCATTTTTCATGTTGATTACCCATACGCATCTTGAGCATGCAGAAGTCCATTGGTAGATATTTCTACAACCAAGTTTTCTTGAAACTCCCTAGTTGAATGACTGATGCATCGTTGTAAAACACAGCATCCATGTTGATAAGTTCTAAGGTCAACACAATAATTTGCAGCAGCAACAAATATGATCTATCAAATATAGGTATGAAGGGAAGTGTAAACTATATATGAAGAGAAAGTTCGCACGATAATACACAGAAACTACATACAAAATGATGGCTCTTAACACTAATTTTTATTTTGGCCATAGGTTGAGGGGAAAGGAGAAAATGTGATTCTGAACACTAGTAACCAAATCTGATTCGCATCTATTGGAAGTTTTTTCAGTCACAGAACAATTAAGGTATTCTGATCCATGTGTTCATAGTAAATTAGCACACTAACTTAATCATGATAGATTCCTCATAGCAAATATTACAAGCGTTACAGTTTCTAATGGCACCCATAACAAAATTCATTGGGAGACTGGTGAACTATTATTGACTCTTTCTTAGAAGTTCCATTTTATTTGTGGTAGAAGGGCCAATTACACCAATTTCACATTGATAAATCTATTTATCATCTTATACTTACACTCCTATGCCCACAATCAGGTGTCAGACTAGTGAACAGAGGGAATGCCCTAACTATATGTAAAAGATGATTCTAGAAGTGTTCTGTATATAAAAAATTAAAAATAATCATGCAAGGATCATGTTGCTTTAAACTAGGTGTATATGTCCCGAAAAGGTAATACTCTTTCAACATATGCCATTGACTACTATATCCCGTTGATAGGTATGGTAGCTAAATTTTTCTTTTCTATTTTCACCCAAAAAGACGGAAGCACCAAGTCCAACTTCTAGCTGAAAAAACTTGTATCGAACAAGGGAATCCTTGTTTTCTTGCTACTTTTTGTCAACATTCCTTTTATAATCATTGAAAATGACTTTCTAGTAGCAAGGGCATTAAATATAAAAGGAGAATTTGGATGAAACTATAATCCTATATCAGATGTTCCCTCTAGGACCTCCCTAGTTTCAATGGCTAAATTTAAGTCTCCCATTTCACCTATTGTAGCCAAGTACTCGAAATATGTACAAGATGGCGTGTAAACATTTAACAAGCCATTGATTTCATATTTTTAAAATTCAACATCTTTGTTTATACACGTGCATGCGCGCACACACATATCACTTCTGGTTCGATGTGTTCATACAATCTCAACTCTTCTTAGTATATAGAACTATGACTGGCTTTATTTTGCAAAGCATGATTTACATTTTTTTTAGTGCCTTATGTCATAGAGGATGAAGGCAAGATCCAACAAAATCATGAAAGTGTAACTCAGAATCTTCTATATATTACATGAACACCCATTCCATGCAATTTACACAGTAATCCGTAAGATTTTATGACAAAAAAATGACCTCAATAGCAGTAAATGACGATCTATCCTAAAATAACATGCGACTGAATTATATCATGTCTTGAGTGCAGTTAAATATGCTACAAACTATCAAACAATTAATAAATAAATTTACACTCAATATCAGTTGACTTAATTCTCTCTTTTCTACCAAGCTATGTCAAACTAAAAGCATACATAAGATGACAATGTAGTGGACTCATAAACCATATGAGTACATATATTCTCATTTGGAATATTTTGCTGCACTTGCCAAAATCTCATGATTTGAACATCGCATAAGAATGAATTGAGAGTAGAGGAGTAACTAGTCAACTATCTTTGATTACACATTTGTTTTCTCATAAAAATCTAACCATGACATGTATTGTTTTCCATTCTGGAAATTGATTTTGCATAAGATGAAAAAACAACTTCAATTCTGCATTCACATTTGCAAGGTAAAATAAAAGGTGCATTCTTCTATGTGATTCTAATTTAAAATAATAGTTATCCACAAGAAAATTGTAAACAACCGCCATATGTATTTTCTAACAAATTTGATTTTACAAAATTGATGCTTTGTAACTTATAGAGAAAGAGAGTTTATCAGACTTTAAACCAATTTTACAAAAGTGGTTAAAAGATGTGTATTAAGATAAGTGATAAAAAAACCAAACCAATTGTTTATAAACAAATTTATTACAATTGTGCACAAATCAAGCTTACTAAAGCATATTCTAAATTCATGTTAACCATGGTGATATTATGCATGTCTTTAGGATAATACCAAACAAATATTGGCAATTTAAGAAAATTATACGATTCACCTTGTTATGTGCAATGCTAAGGCACTGTAAGCAACACTGGACCATATGATTTCCATTGAGATCTTTAACAAGAGCAAGAAATCCTGATTCAAGGGCTGTTATAACCAGTGAGATCTCTTGTCCGGTCTCAATAACCTCATGTATCACACGAGTTCTGATAGAAAAAAGTGTTCAGATAGATATAAGAAAATGTCATATTTAGATACATTATGTTCGTGAGTTACCCATGGGGTCTAAAGAGATTTTGACAAGTTGCCATGGTTCTTCTGTTACCTTGAGCAGGATCTACTTTTTGTGTGCCTCATTACACACATCCAAGAACTTTTGCATAAGGTAATTCCCAAATGGATTCATCATTAGTTCAGCCTCATGGTCAATGATCTCATTAAATACAATTTTCACTTCTTTTGGAGTACTCCTGATTATGCCCAAAAATTAATGCGGTAATTGTAGTGTAGCTTTAGGTGTCGATTTCACAGTGAGACAAATTAAAAAAATAGTAGAAAGAACAAAAAAACGAAAAAGAATATATTAAATTATCAATGAGAGAATAAGAATTGTTTTAAATGCAAATTAAAATGAAACAAAGTAATTAATGGAAATATTACTCAAATTGACGAACAGTAGAGTTTCGAAAATCTCTTGCACATATCCGATATTTTAATTATTCTTAATTCAGTGATAACTCAATTGATAATTCAATTCCGTAATTTTCAATTGAGGGATATAGAATTATGAACCCAAAATTAAACCAAATGTAACACTTTGAAAAATCATTTATCACTTTTAAATCATACAAATTGTTATCCATATTGAACAAATCCAAGGACGACAATATAACTAGAGAGCGATATTGTAGCAGATTATTAAATCAATAGAAATAATCAATGAATTCAAATACGATCACAGATCTAACCATTCAATAGAAAATGCATGACTGAATCTATAAACAGAGTAAACTCTATGGTTGTTTGGAAAAGAAAACACCAATAATCTATTGAGAATGATTCAATAAAATAGTTTTAATAAATTAAAATCAAATACATGAATTAAAAATAAATTAAAAATATCATTTAGTGTTCAAGTTCATTCCTAACCCTACTTGAGAATTTATTTATTCATAAATCGAATGGATAACAAAAATCTCAAGAAAAAATCATCCAAGCGGCCATGAATAACTCTCGTTTGCATACGTGTTTTTGTTCCAGCCGTCCTCCTCATGTTGCTACGTCCACACACACACCACACACAGACACACACACATATATATATATATATATGTATATCTACCCCAAATTCAAGTCCCAATTAAATTCAAGTTTAATTGCCGTGTGAGGTTGAAAGTCCATCAATAAAGCATACGATGGTTGAACATTATTGGTGTGCATTTGTGGGCTAGGTGAAGGATTGGAATAATGGGTCATGTGTTCCATGAGTGCTTGTGGGCCCTTGTTGAAGTGAATAGTTGCATGCCCATTAATTGTATTGAAGAGAAGTAGCCTTCTTAAGTAAAGGCGTGTGTTACATGTAACCCAAGTGATGAATTGAGATCCATGCATTATTTTAATTGAAGTTTGGCCCATGTGCAAACTATCACTCACATATCAAGAAATAAATAAAATAAATAAATAAAATAAGAAAAATAATATTTAAAAACATTTCAATATAAATAGAAATTCAATTCAATAAAATAAGTGAAATCCAATTATTTATATTTTCATTCTTTGGAATTTAATCAAATATTAGGATATTTAGAACGCACTTTCATGCACTCATCAACTCTTATCAAATATCCTTCGCAAAAATCTACAACCATGCTAATCCTTTGCTAGCAAATAGATAAAAACCTTGAACATCAACCAAGGAGTTATAACTAGGAGGTGGAGATAATGGGCAACATATCCTATTACTCTGAGCATTATCACAAAGTCCTGCACTTTGATGTCGACCATCTAGATGTGACCTTCCTACATGCTTGTTCGCACCAATCTCAAGCAAAGCTCCCTTACTCTAACCCCTTGAACGATCAAATCCATTGTTGACTGCATGATTTAAAGCCTCACCTTGAAAAAAGAAGCCCTCATCTCCAATAACAGACTCAATACCTGCTTGTGAGAAACTAAGGTTTGGAGAAATCATTGTCCTCCCACTAGATAGTGGCAAGCCAAAGGGTAGCATGTTTTCAACTCTCAAATGAGAAGGTCTCGGATTAGTCAATGCAGGAGAATTGGCCTGCGTCAATATACATTTTTCTTCATTTAAATCCATCACATCTTGTCTTGCATATAATAGAGACTCAACCATCGGCAGTCCACTAAAAGAAGTGGCGAGATTCGATACTGGGCTCCCTCTCATGTAATACTTTCCTATCTGCTCCATTGTTTTCTGCCTCAGGTATTTCAACGAGTTATTGCAGTAATTGAACTGAGGTAACAAATTATTAGGCTGTTTGGGGGACAATCTTGACCCCAATGAATTAGCCCTTTCATATTCTTACTGATATTCGGAAAATGTCGAGCACCTATGACTATCAAACTTGTAGAACTTAATGGAACAAAGGATTGAAGGCCCATATAATTAGAAAATGCTCTCTCGGCATTGCTATAGTTCCCATATTCATCGGTGTTAACTTGGTTACTCCCATTGAAAGAACAATCACGATACAGACCCTTATCCTGGTCTAATAAAAAATCTCTCAAACTTGAAAAATGCTCTTTTTTATTGTCAATAGACACTTCACTAAAATTTCTACATAAACTCAGTTCTTCAATCAAACTCTTGTCGGCCTTCGTCCTAGCAGATCAATCGAGAATTTTGTAATCCAAGCATAATCCATCTGAGTAGTGGAAAGGTGTAAGGGATTTAGGCTCTTCTAATGGAGGTGGGGTAGGCGATCCATTTGTCAAAGAAAGAATTTTCACCAGAGCATAGGGTTGAGGAAGAGCCATCTAAATGTAAAGACAACCCACTAACAGGAGATGATGCACGTTTATGCTTATAATGAAAGGAAGGGTCATCCAAGTGCATACCATACATGCCCTGAGTGTTCATCATTCCTTAAGTTTTCTCAATCTCAAATCTTCCAAATATCAGACAAACAAACAAACAACAATAAGCGACAACAACAAAAATATAAACACACATGGCAGAGAACGAGATCACAAACCAATCAAGCCCTTCAATCCTCGGTATCAGAAAACTCACACCAGACATGATTCACAAACTCTGAATACCAAATACCCAGAAGAGATTTCCAATTTCTATAATCTGGATTTCGCTCATAAATCGAAATGAATGTATTTTTGTTTGTAATGTGAAAACATTTCAATCGCATTTCATTCTGACAAAAATCATCTCATTTGGGTCCTGGGTTTTCTTTTAGAGGAGTTGGTAAAGCATGCAAAGGTTTAAGGATTTTACATACGATTTACTCAGAGAACGTAGATACACACATACACCTCCCACCATATGGTCTTTCACACCACTAAAGCTGAAGAACAATAGACACTAAATGGCGCCCAATAGAAGTATATACACACACGATATTTATATATAATATTATAATGCACAAAGAGCAAAGCGACACAAACATGCACTGGCACAGAAACTATATTGTGTAAGTTTCATACTTTTTGTCACAATTTTTAATTTGCAGATTATGACGCCTGAGTCCTTGACTAACACTCCTTTATGATGCGTGCTTTACATGCTCAAAAGTGAGCTTGGGACCTAGACCGTTCAACCTCGCATTAAACTTAATTTGAACATTTGTCCCTCCGACCTTCAGTGCATGACTTGATGTCTCTGCAGATATATTATTACTTTGGGGCGGCGTGTGGAGAAAGAGTTTTTTGGGTATTAATTATTAATATTCATTTTATAATTAATGAGAATTAAATTCGAAAGATTTTTTTTTTTTTGCTTTGATTTTACTGTTATTCGTCTCATCTCTCAGCAACCCATCCCAATTTCTCTCATCTAATATTGGATTTAAAATATATCTCAATAACTTTTTGAATTCCTACTAGACCCTTAAGATATGCTTCCTTTTACCTCCTTGCCAATACCCTTCCTTGGTAAGTTTTTAAATATTAAAAATAATTTTTTCCTTGGTAAGTTTCGTGTGTTTTATTATCCTTAGAGAGCAAGCCACATTACTTATCACTAATTTTGACATAAGTTTCATATCTAATTTCACCTTTTCTCGTAAGAAATATATATATATACACACATTAGCATGTACCTCCATATCCAATTTTCCTATAAAAAAAAGTAAGACAAAAAAAAGGTGGTGAGAAAGAGCAGTGACGTGGCCACGAGAGTCATTACCAACCTTGATGCAAGGTGTTTGGTATAGTGAGCCCCCTTATATCAAACAGAAAATTCCTTTCACAATGTTGGAACCAACAAGAGAATTGATGAGAGAAAGACATTTAGGAAGATAGGGAGAGAGAGAGAAAGAGAGAGTCAAGAAGAGAGTTGAAGAAGCAAATCCATAATTGGTCTCATTCCCAACTGATGGAGCTTTTATAATTGAATTACCTCTATGAATGAATAGCTCAGCTTCGAATGAGGAAGATTAAACGATGTGTTTAATCTTCCGTACACTTCTCCACTTAATTGACAATGTTGTTGCTTACAAGAGTGTCAACTACTCACAGTTTATTACAAACTTTTTAATAGAATGACGTCATTAAGGGACAACTTTATTACAACATATTATTAATTCAAATGACGACGTTTACTTCCAACTAACATAACAGACTCGTTACCCTTATTTCATCTTCTGTTCTTCAATAATAGACTATTGCTATGCTTGATTCTCTTAACAGGACCCTAACATACCTCTCCCGTTCAAAAAACCTTGCCCTCAAGATAGGGAAACCTATTTCTAAGCTTCCAATAAGGCTCCCAAGATGCATTTTCCACAACTGCTCCATTCCATTGAATCAACAATTCAACCAATGGCCTATTATTGACTTTCCTTATTCTTCTATGCAAAACAGTCTCAGGTTCATGCATCAATTCTCCACTATTATCAACTGGAGGTAATGTTGACAAAGGAGAAACCAGCTATCCAACTTTTCTTTTAAGACAAGATACATGAAAACTGGATGTATAGATGAATTTTGAGGCAAATCCAATTTATATGCAACCTATCCCACCTTTTCAATTACTTGAGAAGGACCATAAAACTTTGGTGATAACTTGAAATTTCTTCTTGCTATCAACGATTGGTGTCTATATGGCTGAAGCCTCAAGAATACCCAATCTCCAACTTTAAAATGCCTCTCAGTTCTCTGCTTGTCAACTTGATGTTTCATTCTTTCCTGTGCAACATCTAAATTCAGTTTAAGTGTGGATAAAATATCCTCCCGTGTCTTCAACACTTCCTTTATAGCTTGATTAGCAGTAATACCAAGTACATAAGATTGTAATTTGGTGGGGGATCCATCATAAACCACTTCATAAGGAGTTATCTTGGATGAAGTGTGAAATGATGTATTATACCACCATTCAACAAGTGTTAGCCAATCTGCCCATAACCTTGGTCTATCAAATGAAAAACTTCTCAAAAAATGCTTCAAATATTTGTTCATTGCTTCCGTTCGGCCATCACTTTGAGGGTGATAAGATGATGAATGAGAAAAGAGTCATTCCTTACAATCTGAAAAGCTCCTTCCAAAAGCAACTAGTAAAAATAGCTCCTCTATCCAAGACTATATTAAGAGGCATTTCATGTACTTTAAAAGCATGGTAAAAAAATAGTAATGCCACTTTAGCTGCTGTGAAAGGATGTTTAAGAGGCATAAAATGAAAATATTTTGGGAGTCTTTCTACCACTACCATAATGACTAAGTATCTTTTAGACAGTAGAAGTCCTTCAACAAAACCCATGGACAAATCTATCCAAATTGCTTGAGGAACCGGCAATGGTTGTAGTAAACCAGGAGGATGAATATTCTCAATTTTATTTCTTTGACATATATCACATTCTTTGATATAATTCTTCACATCTCTTTTCAAACCCAGCCAATAGAAATCGTGCCGGGCTCTTTGTAATGACTTTAGGAAACCAGAATGACCTGCTGGGGGATTTGCATGTACAGAGTGCAATAGTTTAGTCTTCAACTCTTGAGAATTAGGCACATAAATCTTCCCTCTCCTAAACAATATCCCATGCCTCACTTTATACTTAGACCGAACCACATTAGGATCATTAAGTATGTTCATTTTTTGCTGCACTACTGAATCTGTTGTATAAGCCTTCTTCAATTATTCTAGCCATATAAAAGTAAGGTAAGATATTGCATAAGTTGTTGTTATGTCTTCCTCCAAAACATCTCTTTGAGACAAGGCATCAGCCACCTTGTTTTCAACCTCTTTTTTGTACTTAATGATGAATTCATAACCCAAAACTTTAAAATCCACCTTTGTTGTGCCGTAGTGCCTATTTTCTGTTCTAACAATTACTTCAAGCTCAAGTGATCTGTTCTTATAACAAAAGCTGACCCTAAAAGATATCACTTCCATTTCTTAATAGCCAAAACAACAACAACAATCAATTCTTTCTCATATGTTGAAAGAGTAAGACTTTTACCCTTAAAAGCTTGACTCGTTAATGGGGCTACAATTTGGCCATAATTTCTAATCAACTTTTGGTAGTACCTATTAATCCCAAAAAGCCTTTCAAAACTTTGATGTTTTTTGGATTAGCCACTTAACCATAGCCTCAAGCTTTCTTGGGTCAGCCTTCACTCCCTCCTTAGATATCAAATGACCCAAATATTCAATTTCACTACAAGGAAAATGATATTTTAACTTCTTAGCATACAATTGATGTTGTTGTAAAACATCCAAAACAGTAGCTAAGTATGACAAGGAACTCATAATGCCCATCATGTGTTCTAAAAGTTGTTTTATGGACATCTTGAGGCCTCATTCTTATTTGGTGATAGCCCGATCTCAAATCAAGCTTAGAAAACATAATTGCACCAAATAGCTCATCTAATAATTCCTCAATAACAAGGATTGGGTACTTATCTATAATAGTGGCATCATTGAGCATCTTATAGTCCATACACATCCTCTAAGAGTCATCTGCCTTCCGGACTAATAGAGCAAGTGATGAAAATGGTGACTGGCTTGGTCTGATCACACCAAATTTCAACAGGTCAGCCACAATTGATTCAATTTCTTATTTTTGACAATGAGGATATATGTAGGGCATTAAATATCTAGGAACAACTTCATTCTTTAATAAAATCTGATGATTCCGAGATCTGTGAGGGGGTAACCCTTTAAACTCCTAAAAAATACCTTCATACTTGTTCAACAATTTTGCAACAGAAGGGTGTATGCATTGTTGTTTTTGGCCTACATCGACACTCATCAATTGTAACTAGAAACCTTTGGATCCTACCTTCGAAATACTTGTCATCTCTTTGTTGTCCACCAACTCAGGTTGAGGGGAAGAAAATTCCTTCAACACTACTTTCTTGTTGTTAAAAACAAACTCCATCCTTAATTCATAAAAGTTTAATTAAATATTGCCCAATGAATGCATCCATTGTACACCTATTACAATATCACAACCGCCCAATTCAAGAGTATAAAAATCAGCCACACACTTTGTTCCTTGCATTTGGACTGTGACATTAGGAATTCTACCCTTGCTAGTAGTCACTTGATCATTAGCCACTCAAACCTTCATAGATTGACTTGTTTGTACTGCCAATGCACACTTTTATGCTACAAACACATCCATAAATTTGTGGGTACTACCTGTGTTAATCAAAACCACCACCTTCTTGCCATTTATGTGCCCCAAAATCCTAATAGTTTTAGGATGAGTTGTACCAACAATAGCTTGCAACGAAATCGTAGCAATATCCCCCATTTCTTGTTGTTCCTCATTAGATTCTTCCTTTCTTGGTATTCACTTGTATCATCACCAAAAAAATTCATACCTTCTAGAAGGTATGTCTTCGGTTTATTGCACTTGTGCCCTTGAAAATACTTCTCATCACAGAAGAAGCATAATCCTTTTTTCCTTCTATCTTGCATCTCCTTATTAGAAATTCTTTGATATGGCAGCTTGGTTGTAGGTAATCGTTTTGACACACCTCCACTCGATCCAACTCCTTGAGGAGCATATTCACCAGAATTAATTTTTCATGCTCTTTTTGTGGACCCTACATGTTGTTCTTGCATTTTTGCTAATCCAAATGCCTGATTCAAGGATGTAGGATTGAGCATCTTCACTTAAAATCTAATCTCATCTTTGAGGCCACTTAGGAAACTACTCATTTATTGACATCCAAAACACCTTTGACTCTATTAAAAATCATCTCAAATTCTGTTTTAAAAGAAGTTATAGAATGTGTCTGTCTAAGTCTTGTTAGAGCTTCCATTGGGTCATCATAAATTATGGACCCAAATCTTACTTGAATAGCCTTCTAGAAATCCTCCCAAGAGGAAAATGGGCTAGATTCAGTAGCATTTTGAAATCAAATAAGGGATTCATCATCCATATGAAAGGACGCTAAAATTATTTTTTAATTGGGTGGAATTTGATGAAAATCAAAGTATTGATTTGCCCTATATACCTACGTTGCTGGGTTCTTGCCAAAGAATCTAGGGAAATCAATCTAAATTCCTTTAATCAAATATCTATCACCAACATGGCATACCTGGTTTTCCCCCACATCTTCCACATTTAATCTTTCATTTCTGTGGTGATTACCATTATCTTGATTATTTCTTGCACCATTTTCTTCATTATTCAACCCATAACAAGAAATCTTGGACAATTGTTGAAAAATATCGGCAAAATGTTTCTCCTGCTTTTCTTTTTCAACCCTTGCAATATCAAAATAGTATCCTCGATTTGTTTCTATTGCCTTTCTTGCATTACCTGCACTTGATTAATTGCTTATGTCTTGGAACAGGTCTTGACCATTATACTGACTGCTGATACCGATTGTAGTGAGCTCCCTTATATCAAAAAGAGAATTCCTTTCACAATGTTGGAATCGAAAAGAGAATTGGTGAGAGAGAGATAGTTAGGAAGATAGGGAGAAAGAGAAAGAGAGAGTCAAGAAGGAGTTGAAGAAGCAAATCCATAGTTGGCCTCATTCCCAATTAATGAAGCTTTTATACTTGAATTACCTCTGTGAATGAATAGCATAGTTTCGAAGGAGGAAGATTGTTTAATCTTCCATACACTTCTCCATTTAAACGACAATGTCTCTGCTTACAAGAGTGTCAACTACTTACAGTTTATTATAAAACCTTTTAATAGAATAATGATGTTAATGGACAACTCTATTACAACATATTATTAATTCAAATGGCGACGTTTACTTCCAACTAACATAATAAACTCGTAATTATCCATATTTCCTCTTTTGATCTTCAATAACATACTACTGTAATGCTTGATTCTCTTAACAAAACCTTAATAGTTGGCTGCTCGTTGATCCATATTTGCTTGGTCTTCAAGATAGGGATATGTTGGGCAGTTTAATCTTTTTTGAGAGGCAAGTAACGATAACAAAAGCTGAAAAGAAGGATTCTATTCTATTCATACAATCAGGCATAACAACCAAATCAACGAAGTTGCAAACTAAATTACGTATAATGGATCCCTGTACATTGTGAAATGCAAAAATCAAAATGAACCGAAACATTCTCGTCGTAGACTCGTTTGACTCGCTCGCCAAACTTTTTTTAATAAGTAACGCTATATATAATTTATTTTTATTTAATTTTTACTTCTAATATTTATTTTATTAGTTTTTTTAATTTAAAATTTAAAATTTAAACTTCATGATTTTTAGCCTACCAATAACTGAAATGTGATGAAATAAATATTTTGCAATTTTTTAAATACTTTTAGCATTTTTTTTATATATATGATAGAAAAATTATATTGTGATTATAATTTAATCTATACGATAAGATTTTAAATGTTGTACTAGAAAAGATAGATTTTAAAATAATTAAAAATCCCGCCACCCATTTCGCACAGTACGAGCCGTGTTTGCATTTCTCAGTAGCATTTGATTTGTTGTACAGAAATATATATTAATTTCTGAAAGGGTTAGTAGAGAACGTTTGAGGCTCGACTCTTTACCTTTTAAATTATTAATCTTATAAATTAACAAGTATTTATATGCTCATAAAATCCCATATGCTTAAATGAAGAAAAAAAGGCAGCAGCAAGACAGGCAACAGAGCATGGTGCAAGAGGGTAAAGCTGGAAAGGGCAAAGAGTTGGAAAAAGAACCAACGGTGGAAAACGATCAGACGTGGAACGTCCTTTATTGTGCCCAGACGCCATGATAATTGTAGCACAAACGGCTAGTCGAAAGGGCCATATACGGAATGAAGCCACTCTGTTTAGCTGAAGCCTGAAGAGCACGATGTAAAAGCAAGGAGGGATGGGATCAATTCTTAAACAATAATGATAACATTATTATTATTTTATTATTTATTTATATATTTTTTTGTATTTAATTTTTGTATTTAATTTTTAATTTTACTTCATGATTAAAAAAATGAATATTAATAAAATTGTATATATATATATATATATTTTTTTTTCTTAATGATTAAAAATGTTAAAAAAATACTTTAAAAAAATGATAAAAAAAATAAAAACATTTAAATACACTAATAAATTATAAAACAATAGTACATCTATCCCTACTCATTCTTAAAATGGCTTGGTCGTAATCGTAAAGTACCCTTCACTTTCCCATCTATATTCTAAGTTAGTTTTCACTCCGTAGCGGCCTTTTTTATCTCATGGCTGTGGTATCGTATCTCCTACAAAATGATTCAGAAATATATTTTAAAGACTTGCTTAGCCTTTCTACCCACTCTTAACGGTGGATAATTTTTTAAATAAATAAATAATTTTTTTGGTAATATTGCCTAGCTTCACATAATTCCTTTAAAAAAAAAAGGTAAATAGACTTTCACAATAAAACATTATTTTTTAATAACAAATTTTACCTTTTACTTTTAAAAAAATACTATCTACACACTCTAAAACGGTACCTAACATTATAAAACAAAAAAAAAACTTTTGGAACGGTTGGACTTATTATCCAATAAAGAGCCCCCAATAATAAATTGTCACATATGCTTCACTGTATAATTCATTGCCATGGGTAATCGCACTGCATACAATTTCTCTTGCACGAAACCTAAACCTTCGCCATTGCACTTCATACCCCCTTCGCACACAAGAGAAACCTAAACCTAACAAAGCTTAAGTTGGGAGACAGTCAACTTGCGGATTAGTGCATTGTCCTCTTCAACCAAGATTTTCTTTCCCTTCAATAAAAACTCGTTACTTAGGTCAACACATTCTTGTATTTCTTGCTCTTTTGGTGGATTTCCATGACTCCAATGCAGTCTTATACAAACTTGGAAAGAATTCTTAACACTTCATACAAACTAGAACCATGAAATGGTTTAGATATTATAATATCATTTGGATCAATTATCAAATCTTCAACATTTCTTTTGGAATTGAAACTACGCATCATTGGTTTGTCCTCTTATAAACTCGTGAAGATCTCTTATGAACTCGGCCACAATCCCATATTCTGGCAGTGGTCCAACACTGGCATCAATCATAGTTAACATGTAGTATTCAAAACAATTTATGGTTTCAACTGAACAAAAAACCTAAACCTAATCGGAGAAAGACAAAAGATCTTGAATTGCAATGGGTAATAATTTTTTCGATGGAATGGGTTGAAATTTACAGGACTGAGATAGTGGTGGTTGAAATCTTAGGCGGTGGTGTAAATAGACGAAAGAGATGACCGACCCCTCGTAGCAAGCAATGATTTTCGATTATGATTGAAGAGATTACAAGGTCTCGATGAGACGTGTTTCGACAGGGGTGACCTAGCTTTCTATCTAGTGTGGTCGTACCTAGTTTTTGGTGTTTTTCTAACATGGTTGATAATGATAAGATGGCTGCTTATCTATAAACAGTCGGACCGTTATAAGCAGCTATAAAAAAAAAAGGAAAAGTTGGGGTTCGATTCGACCGAATTTCATGGGTTTTGCAGCCCCTTTTGCCGCCAGTGGTGGTGGGCTAAACCGCCCACCCCATCGAGACCGGCGGCTCTAGCGACCTCACCCTTGCTCCGGCGACTCCCGACGATCTCCGGTGTGCCCGCCACAGCCTTAAACCGGTTTCAGACCCGTAGCCACCACTGGCGGTGAAGGGGGTTAGGTGAGGCCGAAAATACCTATTAAATCATATTCATTTTATTTTTTGTTGTGTTTTTTATTATATTTTTTTTTTTCATTTTATTGTATTTTTTATTGTGTTTTCTAAATTTTATTTTTTTGTTATGTTCTTTATTGTATTTTTTTATATTTTTTATTGTATTTTTATAATAATTATATAAATTTAGAGAGTAAAATACAAAATACTAAGGTACAGCCTGACCACACCAGTATCTCCCAAAAAAATATATTTAAATTTCCTATTAACATTCCGCTCGTTGTTTAGACCCGTAAGAAGCTATATACTGGGCCTATGAAAAATCAAAACGGCCTATATCCTCTGTTATTTATCAAGGAGTGTAAAATCTCTATGGCCCACGTTAGCAGAGCGTAGCCCTATAGAAACTTGTAAAGCCCAATAAAGCTTGCTGCCATGGTTTTTTCCCGAGGGATCTGAGAAACATGGCGACGGAGGAGAAGAGCAAAGGAAGCGAGAGATGGACGGGAGCCATAACCAATCTGACGGAGATGGCTTCGAACCTGGAGTCACTTCAGAAATTACTCCTCAAGAAAGCCGTCTTTGTCGACGAAGAGACCTTTGCCAAAGCGTCTCTCAGCTCCGAACAAGCCCGTACCATCAAGGTTGGTGACTCTGTCTGGACTTTGATTTTGCGATCCAATTCATCTCTTTCTTTATTATCTTGTTTTCTTTCCTTTTTGAATGAAATTGCGTGATTCTGTTTGACTTGAGCTGTATTTGCGGAAGAAAGGCGAATCCATGTTCATGTTGATAGTAATTATTGAGCTGTACTTACAAACTGTTTTTTGTTTCGTTCTTTCTTTCTTTCTCAAGTTGTTTCCCATGGCTTTCATGGATATAATTCCCAGGTTTTGATTGATGTACGAGTTATGGATGATGTAGATGAATTGAGTAGCTATAGATTGTTTGATAATACTTGGTCCATGACGCCTCAGATTTCGTGATCGAGATTCGACGAGATACGCATGTATTTGGTTTAATCACGTCCACGCACTAATCTTTGTATGTCTACATTCATACACGCTATATTCATACACTCACTATATTCATCCACTCAAATCAATTCATTTATACGCCATTAGGTTTATGAGATTATCCAATCACTTTTCTGGATGTATCAAAACTTAAATAACCCATTTCAAATGATCTGTCACTTCATCAATGGCGACAGCAACTGAAGAAAATGAATCGGTAACATAGCAAATGCATGAATTTATTAAGAAAAAAACGTTTTGGTTGGATATAGTTCAGTTTCGGTTTTGGGATGATCTGGATTGGTATTTGAGTGAATCTTTGGCTTATTTTGGTGGGACTGATCCCAGTTACTCTCTCAATGACCATTTTTCTCAAAATCCCTCTTTTCCTCTTAAGATCACCCTCTTGACCTCCAAATCTTGGAGTTGAAAGAGACCCTTGAACCTAAATGTCTTCATCAACTAGCGTGTTACCATAATCCTAATGATTCAAGATGGTTAGAAGGATCCAATGACCCCAATAACTCTCAACAATAGGATTTACAAGCAATTTTTATTGGATCTTCCTTATATTTTTCCTCTTTCCGGGTGAACTCAATTTTTTTTGCAGAATAACTAAAATAAGATTGTTTTTAAATCATTGGTAAGTGGTCTTCAATCTACTGGGTTCATATTATTTTGTTGCATGTTATTTATTACTACGCATTGGTAGCATACACATGTTTGTCTTCCACAAATAGCTGCAAGGACTACTTATGCAGTTTCAGGAATCTGACATATTGCAGTCTACACTGTCTGTCTAGGTTCTTGAACAAAGGGTAGAGACTTTGGAAAGAGAACTTGATGCAGCGATTACAGCTGCTGCTCATGCTCGTTCTGAAAAACGTCAGGCTGAAGCAGCTCAGAAAGCTGCTGAATTACATGCACAAGAGGTTACAAAAGAGCTTGAGAACACCACAAGTATGTTGTATCCTAGTCGTCCCATTCTCCTTATAATATATTAATAAGAACCACAAACTGGGAATTACTTACCTATTCCCTCCCTCCACCTCATGTCCATGCATTGAAAAAGGTTCTCATCAACTGTGAACCATATTTTCTTAAAATAACATCCAAGTTTTTTGATAGAAGATTGAGGCATGCTGATACACAAACTGTTTTGTAGTAATCGCATTCAATAATTTTCAAATCCTAATTCTGAGATAACTGGCTGGGTTATAACATGATAGCCCCTCAACTTTTGCTCCATACATGGAGGAAAATAATTAGTGCTCTTTTGTCTCTGAATCTGTCAATTGATTAAGGATGAATGAGGTAAGTACAGCCTGGAGGAGCAAGCTACTCCATCCAAGTTCCAAAAGGCAGAGGTTGGCACAGAGTGAGCATCTCCTTCCCCCTCAGTGCGTGCCCTGCCTAAATGAGTTCCATCTCGATATCCTCCGTAAATCCAGGTCTGGGTAGCCTTTCTTCCCTGAAATCCACCAAAGCAAAAATACTGTGTATGTCCTGCCCCTGCCCAGTTAACCAAAGCTTACCAAACTCTTTGGGCTACAACACTTTGGCAATGTATCAGGAATTGATAGTCTTCAAATGGTTGGCTGGAAATTTTCTAATTATGTTTCAAATACAATTGCTTAGGTTAGAAAATGTAAATGCTTCAATAGATAGAAACATGTATATATGGTTTAAAAATCAGGGGTGCAAATTGATACTATTGAAATTTCAAAATGTGTTTAAGTTATGGCCCATTTATGGAATTTATCAGTACAATAACCCCCAAAATAAAATTTCACATAGCACATTATTGTTCACTGCAGAGGTATTTGAGCTACACATGGAAGAGTTGCGTGCAAGGCAGGACGAAATCTCAAAGCGTGACAAGGACATTAAACTCTTGGAAGCTATTATTCAAACACTTGGTGGAAAAGATTCACATTCTACACACGGGTAGATCGTGCTCTTCGGAGCATAGTTTGTGTTACCTATGTTCTATGTAAATTCACAGGAACGTTGAACATCTGTACTTTTTTAGCTACTAGATACTTAGTTTTCACACGGATTATTAATGAGCAATTACTTGATATATATGAGTTGAATTGACCATTCTTGATGAAACGAAGACTAAAGTGAATTCATTGAAGGTGCTTATTTCTTATGTTAATTGTCTTTCGGGCTGTACTTGTTTGGCGTAAGACATTTTCTACCGGAAAATCTTTTCTATTGTTGATATCAAGTTTTGGACTAGACGGTCAATGGCAGCCAGATGGCTTGGAGATTGTGGAAGAACAAAACTTGCACCACATTAATGAACCAAAATAAAAATAAAATAAAAAAATTAAAGGGGACAACATTAGCATGATTCGACATTAAGCATTACATTTATGCCTAGCTGCAAAAAGGATGACCAGGCCAAATCTTATGTAAACATGGATGAGATTACAAGATGGAGCATTTGAGCTCCTTGCAATGGAAGTTTGTTTTTTAATGGTTTCACTCTAGTCTTGCAGCTTCTCTCTCTCTCTCTCTGAAATTTAAAAAAGTTCTTTCTCCCTACCTTCACAACGTCTTCGCCCCTCCTTTGCAGATAACATTGTCTTGCTTGTTTTTTTGGAAAAGGGTGCTCTTCTCTTGCTTATTGCTTGCTTTTACTTTATAGGACCCAATCACTAGCATGGATTCTTCAAAACTCAACTTGTGCTTTACAAGAACAGTAACGAATCAAATCTTTCGTCTGCCTACTTAACAAACGGTTTCTTATCATTTTAACTACATTTTTCTTTCTTTCTACAAGTTTTTTTTCTTAGTTTAGAATTTGTACTCTCACAGGTCAGAGAATTGTCATTTTGGTGCCTCAAGTCAATCTGTGTGTGTAGACTTTTTTTTATAGATAGAAAGACTGTATTGTATTTCCTTAATAAATGAAGTTACAATTATGATCAATAGTTACGAAATAAACTCAAATTACAAGTTAAATTATTTTCTTATCTGTAACGTCCTCGCATACAAGAATGACAATAATTATTCAACTTCTAAAACTCTTAAGTGACAAATTAATTAAGGTTTCAATCTCAGTTTATAATTTATCTAAGAAAGTGTCACTCTAAAAGTAGAGGCAACGAACCGAGGTAAAGAATCACATTTTCTAAAAAGGAGGAGAAAATTACACTTCTACCTTTCAAATGAGAGGAGGGTAGAAAATTCACAACCTCCAAAAGAGAGGAGGGAATTAAGTGAGTGTGTGTAGACTTAGGCAGAGACAAAGGATATCAACAATCAACAGTACAACCCCAAGGATTTTCTTTCTAAAATTCCAAGTGTCTAAAGTCGACCCGACAAGATATACACGCTTTGACAATCATGGTTGATAGAAAGGAAAACAAACAAGCAAAACAAGGAAATCAAAGTATCCTTTAAGAAAAACAAGGAAATCAAAGGAAAGTGATTGGTGCGGATATATTTTAGGGCATTTGTGATTTGTGTGGTTACCAATCAAATTGGGAACCGTCCCTTCAGGCTTCATGTCTTGGCCAGAATTGGAGGGTCCCTCTTCATGATCAGTGCCTATCTCTATGATCCTTTGGCTAGGCTAGCTTGAATCCATTCTCCCATCCAAAGTCAAAGGTTTGATGCATGGGCCAAATTCGGGGAAGAAGTGGAAATTAAGCTCCATTTTCTTGAACCTTTTTTGGGTCTACCTCTATTCCTCCCGCGTGATATGCTCTTAAATATTTGTCTTGATAAGAAATAATAGTTTCTGGAATTCTTGATTGTGTGGTGCTATTATGCCATTTAAGTTTGTCCACTTGATCATGTATCTCTTAGTAATTGTATTTTTTATTTCATTTTTTCAAAAAAAATATTTAAATATTAGTTTTAAAAAATAAAAATATTAATACACTAATATTGGCCACTTTCTTAACTATTAAATAAAAAATTTAAAAATAAAATAAATACATGAGCAGCCAAATTGAGAGGAAAATCTTAGAGCATAGTATCATTTTCCTTCATGAATATTATTTGAGCATGCCTCATCAATATTTGTGTTAGTGTTGTTTGAAAAGAAACGAATTAAGCGTTGTCCTAATTCTCATAATTAAGACTTTTAAGGAGCTTATTAGTTCACTCAAAAGCATGCATATTATTTACTGTGGATTAATTCTAGCTAACTTGAACGTACAACTGAACAGAGGATCATATTGATTCTAATTAAATATTGTATATTAAGACAACTCTAGTTCTTTTATACAATATTAATTATATATATATATATATAATGTTTTTACTTTTCAACAAAGTGGTTGGGAATTCTTAAAAAAAAGATGTATATTTTCATATTTATCATGATCTATTTATAATTAGGTAATTTGGGTAAGTATTAGAATGTAGATCGATGCAAGAGATTTTTTATTCATTAATAGTGATGCATATGAGCTTCAGTAATATAATTAAAAAATCAATGGAATAACGACAAGATCAGTGTCTCATGAAGAAGTTGTGGATCAAAATGTAGATCACTTCGAATCTTCTGCTAGCTTCGTCTATATATATATATGGCTAGCTGGTCAACTTTATGATCAAGCACGCGCGAAGGCCGCCATTAAGCCCACCATGCCATCGAAAGTAAGTCGGACTACTGATCCCTGATCCCCCAATGATGAAAAGCAATTAGTGGGATTCGTTTCTCGAACGTCAATGACTACTGACTGATCAGAAAGTCAGACAAAACGTCGTCGGTAATGGACGGTTACATCGTGTCTGAAACCGATGGATAGAAAGGCTTTCAGAATCAACCACACATGATGCAGGACGTTATATTTGACCTAGTAATGGCAAAATGAATCCTATATATAGAACTATGATATAATTAGATCAATGGTCCT
This sequence comes from Platycarya strobilacea, assembly GCA_036898215.1. NCBI lineage: Eukaryota > Viridiplantae > Streptophyta > Magnoliopsida > Fagales > Juglandaceae > Platycarya > Platycarya strobilacea. The sequence continues at coordinate 4,580,467 of CM072554.1, read as the reverse complement.
TGCATGCATGTCTGTCTTATATATAAATAAAATTGATCATTAATTATGAGCATAATTTATCTTAATTAAGTATTGATCATAACGATGAATCAAATATTATTTCTTTTGAAATTTGTAACTCATTTTTTATGGGATACAGTGACAAATAACAAATTTTCGAATCACTTCCCTACATATAATGTAACCATCTTTTGATTAATACTGAAATTATTGATTCCCGCTCGCGTGGATGTAAGTATATTGTCGAACCACGTAGATTTTTATTTTATTTTTCTCTTATTTTTTTAATTATTTCATATATTCATTAATCATTATAATTACTGCACAACCACAACTATTTTAAAATGAGTACTTGCAGCTAACTGCGAAAATGCATCTAGCTGCAAATAAGCAGATATATTTATTTTCCTATATACGACGAAAGTTTACAAAGGGTATGGGTGTGTCATTCAATATTGGATTCACATCTTCATGAGTCTTCCACCCAAAAAAGAAAAAAAGAGAGAGCGAGAAAAGAAAGAGAGAAGAAAGAAAGAAGATCAAGAAGAAGAAAAACAGGCAGCCCGCCCTTTCTAATGGAATAAGCCTTAATTTTCTTTTTGGGTGCAGTACTAGGCAATATATATAAGATCATCATCATCACTAACAAAACCATATATGATCGATCTTTATACATAAAATATATATGCTGATTATAACGTCTCCTGATCTTGTGTACATGCATGATGCATATATGTATATATATATATATATATAATATTATAGGCATTAATTTAGAGGGGCTTCCTGATCATGCTAGCCTGTGTCAATCCTGATCATGATCAAGATTCATCAGCTGTCTTAATGTGACCATGTCAAATGACTCAGAGAAGGATTGCCTACGAGTTGATAGCTCTTGAGATACACGCTCCATGGTTGGCCGAATATCTGGATTTGCATTAATGCATGAGAATGCCATTTTAGCAATTTTCATCACTTCATCAGCCATTTCAGCCTGAGGAGTTTCTATACGCTTGTCCAACATATCCTTCAGTAGCATACTGTGAGGATTGATCATTAATGGCGAAAAAGACGATGTAGCTGATGAAGATGACGACAATGAACATGAAGTACCACTTGAAAGAGAGCATATCAGATCTCCAGGATGATGTCCCACAATTATTTCCAGTGTCACCACCCCAAAGCTATACACGTCACATTTCTCAGTTACCTTCATTGTGTAAGCAAGCTCTACAAAATTTAGAAAGGAAAGGAAAAAAAATTAGATTTTTGAAATTTGATGGATTTCAGTAGTACTGAGATGATGATCCATTATCATAAGAAATTGAATGAAGTTATGCTATATATAACCACTAATTTTACATATTTCTTGTGCAGTCTGTTGATGTAATTAGCTAAAAGAGTTATTTTATAATAAAAAAGAGTAATGCAACTAATCATATTAATGAAGTGCATAAAAAAATATACAAAAATGACTATATATAGAATTTTTAAAATGGATTAATACCTGGAGCAATGTATCCATATGTTCCAGCAACACCTGTCCAGTTACATGAATCAAGCTTCACAACTCTTGCAGTGCCAAAGTCAGACACATGAGCTTCATAATCTGTATCCAGCAACAGATTGTTGCTCGAGATGTCTCGATGAATTATCGGCGGCCTGCAATCATGATGCATGTAGCAGAGAGCATTAGCAAACCCTTTAATGATGTTGATTCGCTTGATCCAATCTAATTCCTTTGATTTTCCCACATCGCTAAGGATTTTAGACATGCTTCCTCTCTCCAAGTATTCATATATTAAAAATGACTGCTGAGCATTTGAACAGAAACCATGAAGCTTCACGATGTTTCTATGGCGTATCTTTGTCAGAGCCCGAATCTCACTCTCATAACTCTTGCGCTTTTCCAACATTGCATGCTGCAGTATCTTCACGGCTACAATCTGGCCCGATGACATTTCTGCTTTATAAACACTTCCGGTTGCTCCGACTCCGACGCAGTACTTGGCGTTGAAACCTTCAGTCGCTTCCTTAATATCTTGAAACACTAATTTCCCATCATAACTCCAGATTGAAAAAACATTTTCATGATGCGAAATATCCCTTAGTTTGTTGCCTTCGATTTTTTTCCTTTCTTTTTTGATCAGAATATAAATTATACCACTTATGGTGGTAAAAAGGAATACAGCAACAGGTATTGGGATGATAACCAAAAGGGCTACATGATTATCGTCACCATCTTTGGCATCTTTGACAGGAAGATGGCAGCTCATCAATCCAGTATGGTTCCCGCACAAGCCTTTATTATGTATAAATGTTTCACTCCTCGCATCTTCAAAGGCTTTGTTGTTCGGAATCGGACCCTCCAACTCATTGTAGGATAAATCAACCAACCTCAAACTCAGCAAACTATCGAAGGAAGATGGGATTGAACCACTAAGATAATTGTGGGAAAGATTCAGAATTTCGAGTTTGACCAGGTTCCCAAGTTGCCATGGAATTTCCCCAGTTAGGGAGTTGCTGCTAAGATCTAATACAACTTGCAGAAACAACAAATTGCCGATTTCGATGGGGATTCCTTCACTAAAATGGTTGTTTCTCAAGTTTAAGTACAGCATTTTCGAGCAGTCACCAAGCTGTCTAGGTATTTGACCGCTTAGGTTGTTTGCTGACAGATCAAGATACGTCAAATCTGGAAGATCAGTTCCGATTTCTGGAGGAATAGTGCCAGAAAGATTGTTGTTGCTCAAAGTCAAGTTGAACAATGGTTTTAGCTTCCCCAATTCATAAGGAATTTTTCCCACAAGATTATTTGAAGAAAGGTCAATCACATGCAAAAGAGTAGATTCTCCAAGCTCCGGGGGGATCTCTCCGGTAATTTGATTATCGGAGATTTTTAAGCTCGTCAGAAGTTGGCACTTTCCCCAGTTTGAAGAAATTTCTCCAATAAACTTGTTGTAGCTCAAATCAACGTAATCAAGTTTTGGGTATATACCAAAGTCTTGAGATATATTCCCAACGAGGTTGTTCCTATCAAGTCTGAGTCTGGTTAGGCTTGTGCAGTTTTTCAAGCCTTTAGGAACAGTACCTTCAAAACGATTGTTGCTTGCACAGAAATCTTCAAGTATGCCACCAGGACATAAATTTTCTGGTAAAAACCCAGAAATGCTGTTGTTCGACAAGAAGAATAATGTCAAGTTGGTGAGATTATTGATCTCATCAGGTAATGGACCAGACAACTGGTTTCCATAGAGAGACAAGACCTTCAAACCAATCAAATCACCCAAAGACGCTGGAATTGAACCAGTCAGGTTGTTCAAATTCAAGCGAAGCTCAGTTAGAGATTTCAACTTGCCAAGTTCAGTTGGGATGGAGCCAGATAGATGATTGGTTCCAAGGTTTAGGACTGAAAGATTGGTCAAGTATCCAATATTGGAAGGAATAGAACCTTGAAGAAGGTTATTTGAGAAGATTAATACTTTGAGGTTCATCAACTTTCCTACTTCCAGAGGAATAATCCCAGAGAATTGATTGGAACCCAGATTTAGAACGGAGAGTTGGGAAAGTTTGCTGATTTGAGAAGGGATTTCTCCAAAAAGCAAGTTATGGTGGAGATCAAGACTGTTTAGGTTAGGAAAGGATGTGAAGTTGAAGTAAGCAATCGTACCTATCAAACCGATGCTTGTTAGGTTTATGCGGGTGACATGACTTCCCACATCGTTGCAACCGATCCCTATCCAACTCATGCATGGGCTTGAAGTTGAGGTCCATGAGGATAGATGAGATTGAGTTTGGTTTTGGAGGGTTGCTTTCCATTTGAGCAGTGCTTCTGCTTCTGCTTCTGCTCTTCCTTGTGCTGTTGAAGAGGCTGAAGCAGGAGCATTAATATGTGAAGAAAAATAAAAGAAGGTGATGATCGTGATCAGAGAAAGAGGGAAGAAGGCCTTGGGCAGCATGATCTTGATTAATTTCCTACAAGATTGGGACGATGACCTAAGATGAATTGATCTTATAGAGAAAATAGGACGTAAGATTAATAATTGGCCTTAGGCAGCTTTTGCTTGCTTATGTGGTTTGAAAAAAAGAAATATGCAAGATTTGTCTGATTTAGGGTAGGAGAGTGGCATTATAAATAGATGATATTCTTGATGGAGATGCATGTGATTGACTGTTTTTTTTTTTTTTTTATGATGTATTAATTGACAGGTTCTAGATCTGTATATACGTATTATGGAGTTAAGTCATTTTCTTTTGTGATCGCTGGTCATCATGAAGACTTGGAGAGCATCTCGTCAAGTCAAAGCTTTTTAATTTGCTTTATGCTATTCTTTTAGTTTTAGTCCAGTAGTACTAGTACTTGCCGTTTCAAAGATATATTGATCCGCAAGATATTTCTTTTGACCAAGTGTATATAGCACCAAGGAAGCTCCAAAAATGTGAGGATTTTCCAAGCTGGCCATCATGTCCGTCCATATATGAATATATTTTAATAGGAAAAAGAAAAAGACTAGGAAAAAACTTATAGAGAAATCTAGTCTAGCTGGTGACCATGGCTTGGAATCATTTATTACTCATAATTAATTAAAAAAATGAATTTTCAAAATAAAATTGGCAGCAAAAATATGCATGATTCGTTGCCCATTATTCTATATATACTAAATTCAAGTCTTTAATTTCTCAATCGGTTAATTAATCATATTTAACAAATTAATCAAGTCAATACACTTTCATTTAATAATATTCCTGGCAATTGTGGAAGATCGAACGACTTTGAATAATCTTTACTTCTATAGTACTTGGCTAGTTTCGTTTCGGTGGGTTCTAACTTCTCATTAACAAAAACTAAAATCAGTCCTTAATTTGTGCATGATCTGTCACAGTAAGTACCGCTGCGAAGAAGAAAATATTGGCATTAAAAAATAGCCAAAATATCCACAAATGGCTCACATTACAAGTCTAATTATTTTATTCATGGTAATATATAACACTAGTATACGAGCAGAAAAAGAAAGTTCAAATCATGATATTATAATTAATAAATTATTCTCAAATGTTAAATATTGTATATGGTTAATTGTGTATATATATATATATAAATATAATATCTGATATCTCTGTCAGTACCACCACAATTTCCTTGTTTCTTCCCGAAATGCAGTGCCTTTCTTCATACTAAATAAACTCCTAACTAACTGCATGATCATTCCAAGCAATTTTATAAGTTTTGGGAATAGTATTTCAAACACCGGACAAGATAAATCAGGATTTTGAATAAGATATTGACATTTGAATTAGCCGAATCAGGCTAATTTATACATGACTATAGACATATATATATAATTAATCTCAATTTAGAAAAAGCCGGAAATATTATGGGCTGTATATATATATATATATGGAACTAGCTCTTATATATATATATATATGATGTAGAACGTAATACTCCTTAGTCCTTTCGATAAGCATATATGTATTTCGTTTGAATTATTCATTTTATTGTAATATTCTATTATTTTATTACTGTATATGCACAAACAATATATAATGCAAAGCAAATCTGATTGCTTAGGATGTATTAGGTCAAGTCAGTTTTAAAATTTAACGTGTCTAATACACATAAAATGGTACTCATTGTTAAGTATTATGGCGTAACCATGATTGGACATGCATAACTTGCGGAGATTTTTGAAAAGAGAAAATTGAGCAAATATGCTGTATAATTAATGTTATGAGCTAAGATAAGCTGATTTCACTATATAATTATTAGCTCAAAGACTGACACAAAGGATTTTGACCAAAAATAGTGTTCCTTATTGTTTGGCGAAAGTATTCTGTATACCCACTTGGGAAGGGTGGACATATTTGACCCTTGACGGGCCAGTAATATTACTCCACCCCATGATTTGTGGATCCAACCTCACTTCTCCTTCTTGTAGGCTTCCCTTTGCCGTGTAAAACTACCATTTCGCAAGGAAAAATATTTGGGAACAGCCACTATTTGGGGAAGCCGGAGAAGCCCACTTACATGAACAGTACTTTCACTATTCATAAAGCCCCACTCACATAAACAATAATAGTTTTCTTTTTAGTTTTATAACACGTTATCAGCACGAAGTTCTACCGATACTGAAACTAATGGTCTTCTACTTCAAGTAAGTTTTTCAATATATTACTTACAGTTTTTGAGATAAATATTAAAGGTAATATTGCTGAATATTACTTGATAAAATTTTATTTTTATTCTCATGATAATTTGAATATATTTATTAAATTCACAGATTTATTTTTGTAATATAATATCAAATATTGAGATTTATTACTATTGACATTTCTGAAAAATGTTATTTATCCAAGATCCTTGATGAGATATATTTGGATATGATGATGAACTTGAAAGATACAATCATAAAAGGAAACCATGTGTCCCTGAAGGACCGTGCTGTGTATCTCATGATGAAAAATCATCTTACTGTGTGAAATAAATTAAGAGAGTGATATAAGCACCAGAAGATGTAATCCTCTCAAAAGATCATTATGATTTATTGCACCTGGAGTTGCAAGATTTTAAGAGTGGTATTGAATATTCTGTACTTTTTAAAATTAGCTCAATATTAAAATTATACAGTGAAAATGTTACTGATGATGATATATAAAAGAAGACATTATTTTTCATATCTCGAATGTGCTCCTGCAGTAGCAATATCGAGAGTGAAAGTTCAACAAATATTCTGAATTTTTGTTTTGTCTTCCAGTGATTGAGCTAAATAATAAGTTTTTGTTACACCAGTTACGTCCTATTAATGATATCGAATTTACACAATTTCCAAAAGTGAATGGAAACTAAGGGCGTAGACGTGGTAGAAAAATTATAGAAGTGTTGGTCCTAAAAGCGACAACACTAAAGATGATAAAAATATATCGTATCACCAGAAGTGATCAAACTCAGAGAAGGATAAAAGCCTTCAGAATAATTCTTCACAAAAAGATGAAGATGTTTGTCATAGATGTAATATGACTAAACAGTAGTTACGTACCTGTTGTACGGCCAAGCACTTGATTTATTTATACTAAGTTTTTATATATAAGCTTATTAATATTTCATCATATTTTGAAATAATGAAATATTGGTGCCTGAAGCACGACAAGAAATTACTTGGGATAATAAAGTCCTGTTTAAATTTGATCCTCTTACAAATAAATGTGAACCAGAAGTTCAGAAGATTATTTATCTGCAAAGTGTTGCAAATCAATTACATGATGTATTTGATTTGCAAATCAATTACATGATGTATTTGACACTAAAGGTGTTGTAAAATCATATATTACTGCTGTTAATGCTTAAGCAAGAATTGAAGTCCCTGAAGGACGAGTTGTTAAAACAGCAATAAATGAGTCTAAGATACACCTGAAGCGTTGAAGACCTATTGGTGCACAAGAAAAATAAAAATCGGTGCTCATGAAGAGACCGTATTTTCTGTATAAAATATAATCCTCTTGAAGAGTGTAACTCCTGAAGAGTGTAACTCCTGAAGAGTATAAACCTCCTGAAGAGGAACCTCCTGTAGAGGTGTTTCATGAAATGTTTTCCCCTGGAGAGGAACAATGAGATCTCAATACATTTCATGAGTACTGGAAAATTTATGGATATAAATAAAATTGTTGTCGACAACATATATGATAACACTTGATATTACCAGAAGTAATGAAAAAAGTGAGCCAAAAATCGTCGAAAAATGTCGACGTAGAAATGATTGGCCAAAATGGAAAGCAGTTATTAAAACTGAATTAAACTCGCTAGTGAAGCGAGATGCATTTGGACCTGTTGTCCAAACACCAAAGGGTGTAATATTTGTCAGATATAAGTGAGTATTTATACGAAAGCGTAATGCAAAATGAAATTATGCGGTATAATTTGTCGCACAAGGTTTCCAGTAGAAACCCGAGCAATTATGAGGAAACATATTTCCTTGATATGAATGCAATCACATTCATATTTTTAATTGATTTGGTTATTACAAAAGGATTAGATATGCAGTTAATGAATGTGGTCACTGCATATTTATAAGCATCATTAGATTTACGATACTTGAAACATCTAATCCAAGTACATTTAGGAGTATGTACTTTATAAAGTTTCAAAAATCTTTATATGGGTTAAAGCAATCCGGACACATGTTGTATAATTGAATCAACGAGTATCTATTGAAAGAAGAATTTAAGAATAATCCTATATGTTCATGTGTTTTATCAGAATCCGGATTCGTCATTATTGCAGTTTACGTTGATGATTTACCTTGTTAGAACTCTTGAAAAGATCACAAGGGTTGCTATAAATTCAAGGAATGCATTTGAAAAGGAAAGATCTTATTATTCAATTCATAGATGAGTTACAAGAATTTGAGACTTCTAGCCTCATCTCTCAAATGCATTTGCTTTTCATAAAACAATATACCATCCTTATCTAAAGGATTAGGCAATCGAAATAAAGAGGCAAGTAAAGATTTTAAATCCTTATTTTCTTGCTTTAAGTCTGCAATTTTTCTGTTAGACTCTTGAACGAGTCGTTGAAGTACAGAAACCTTCTCGTTAAGCTCCTCAATCTCACGATTTTTGGATTGTAATCGGTTAGAAAATCCAACAATAGAGGAGGAGTATCGGGTGCCGAGAGTCACCAGCTCATAAACAACTTCACGATCTGACTTATTAGCCAGATCATTTGCTTGCTGCAACATTGCACCTGCGGAAGATGCATGATCAACTTGTAATTGAGGTGAAGGATACATCATATGTTAATTATGAGAAATAGTAAAAAGAAATTGATGAGCTATTGGAAATTTGTAGAATAAGAATACAAATACAGATGAATTATAGATATGAGAAGAAAATTTGATGCGTACTAAATGAAGCTAAAGACGGTTCTTATAGAAATGGAAATAAGAACAAGACAAACCATCATCTCTTCAAATCTCACTTTACAAGATATGCTGGATACATAATTTCAAAAGCCAGCGAAATTAATTACAGATATCCCTATTTTCTTGTAAACGCTGAACCTCTGCCGTTAGCTACTGTTGTTGACCTTGTATCTGAGCTCTTTCTCGTTCCAGCTCTTCTACTCGTGTTTTCAGGTCACAAGAATACCAGTCTACAAGTTTCTTCAGCTCCTTGTTATCTTGTTTTAAATCTTTATTTTTTCTATCTTTAGTTGCAAGCGTTTGATGCAATTCAGATATTTGATTTTTAAGATGATCAACCTCACTCGTTCTCGCCAATAGCCTCTGTGACATGGTCGTAAGAGAAGCAGCATATTGAGCACTGAGGGTTCTTGATGCTGCAACAATTTCAGAATCAGATTTACTAGATAGATATATCTCTGCTCCTATCATGGTGTTTACAGCCTCAGGAGAAAATATAAGTGGTTGAGGTATAAAAGGTTCATAGTTTAAATCTGAGACATTAGAATTTCTATCAGACATAATATCGTTCTGGATGAACAACAACTGAATCTATGAGGAATGCGAAATCTTTTTGCTGGAGTAAACCAATGGTAAAATTGGTTATATTTAAGTAACAACCCGAAGCCTTCAAATCTCTTCAAGATCTCGTTTGTCCACAACGTCAAGCGGATTTGATTTTCCGCCGAACCGATAACATTAAATCTCAAAACTTTTACAGCTTTTATCATACATAGATGGTTTCCAATGTTATTTCCGCCGTATATAAACAAGTTCTTCCTAATAACGCCGAATGAGGGGGAGAAAATTTTAGATGAAAATATTATCATACTCTCTCTAATGCATTATTTAGTTGGAGATCGTGTTTGAATTCTTAACTTGTTATATATACTAAAATCATATTTGCTTATTACTTGAAACACTAACGCATATTATCAGGGGGAGTTTAAGTATTACTGCAGGTATCAGATTTCTATTAAGTTTGTCAACCAGATATTATTTTTCATCTTCAAATCACTCAGAGATTATTGTAATTCATGAAACAAGTCGAGAATATATTTGGCTGAGATTAATGACTCAACATATCCAAGAAAAGTGTGATATTTTGATAGCTCAACAATTTTATGCGAAGATAATGCTGCTTGTATCACTCAAATCAAAAGAGGATATATCAAATATACGATCAAGTGATAATTTGGTAGGTTTATTCACGAAGACATCACCAACTGCAACATTCAAGAAAATTGTGCAGAATATTAAAATGTGAAAACTCAAAAACTATTGTCATGCACTTTGCAGGGGGAGTAAAAATCCTGAAGACTTGTGCTGATTGTACTCTTTTTCCTTCGTTAAGGTTTTATTCCATTGGGTTTTCCTTTGCAAGGTTTTAATGAGGCAATCTTAAATCACTTGTGGATACATAAAGAGACTGTACTCTTTTTCCTTCGCCATTGGTTTTTCTTTCCACTGGGTTTTTCCTTGGCAAGGTTTTAATGAGGCAGATTATTTATGGGTGGTCATTCAAGGGGGTGTTATGAATTGTAAATGAACGAACGAAACGGCGCCACCCCCTGTCCCACCACTAAATTATGTGAATGACCCCACCACTATTATTTTAAAATCTGCATAGTGACTTGCATAGTAACTTACATAGTAACTTCAACGCCTATAAATATGGGCTTCAGTTGTAATGAAATTCATAAGAAAATATAGAGAAGGAAGAAAGTTTCAAAAAGTTTCTTTTATATTTCTCTTGCAATAGTAGTAATTTTTTTTTTAGTTTTATAACATCTGAAACTTTCTTCCTTCTCTATATTTTCTTATGAATTTCATTACAACTGAAGCCCATATTTAAAGGCGTTGAAGTTACTATACAAGTTACTATACAAATCACTATACAGATTTTAAAATAATTGTGGTGGAGTCATTCACATAATTTAGTGGTGGGACAGGGAGCGGCACCGTTTCATTCGTTCATTTACAATTCATAACATTATAAAATATATAGTGCGGATATATATATATATATATATTTTGATAAGTAAATATATAGTGCGGATATCATTGCTCATTTTATGGCCATCATATATAGGCGCTCCGGCCAAATTGAAAATAAATAAATCTGATATCTTCTTATAAAAGATCTTATAAGCATCCGTTCGTTTGGCTCCCACAAAAGCCTAATTTACCGAATGTAAATAAAGTGCTTGGGCACTTTCCTAAATGGACATGCATGCACATGCAGCTTATAATTGTAAGCAAATCTCAGAACTGTAATGTTCACCGATGGAGGGAGATACGGATCAAACCATTAAACCTGTACTTGCGAGAGAGATTCCAAATAACTACTCGTATACAAATTTCTCAGAATGTTACAAGCAGCAGGAACTACGTACGGATAAAACGACTAGCAGTACAAATAGCGTTGCTAAGATGGAGATGAGATGCCAAGGACGCTTTTAGTTTTATATCAATGCTCGATTCAGCCCAGGTGGGCTTATTATTTATGAATATGTATGGCTCTTTTCGTTGCCATTTAATAAGCACCAATGATCTAATAAGCATGGGCCACTTTTATTCCTTCTAGAAACTCCAAATTCCAACGCTTCTCACAAAGTATTCTTTCCTTCCTAGATTGCACTGTGTACTATCACTCCTCCTGTTAGCCTCTTGCTCCCACGCTCATCTTGTCCTCCATTCACTCATATGACCTCCAACTTTAGAACCCCCATATCTTCCACCTCTTTTCAAACCCATCCAGCTTCGGCTTCAGCCTCGGCCTCCATTAGATCAACGAAGAGCTTTGACATTCCCTTGGTGGTCAGTTCAGCATGTTCACGGTTCTCCGCCCATCTCTTCACCTAAGTTTCAGCCATACAACCCCAGATCCCTCAGCGCCTCAACACTGGTGTCTTCTCATGGCTCTTGATCAAAGCACAACCCCCCAAGTCCTCCTCGGGGGGTGGGGGGATTAGTCAACCCCACACACCACCATTCTGTTCCACCACAAGTCCATCCCCAACAGGAACACCTAGACCATCAATTTTTAGGTCAAATAGGTTCGTGCTAGCTCGATTCAAATCACATTATGAGTCAATTCAACTCAAACCAAAATTAAACTGGTCCTGAATAAATCTTTGACTCATTTAGTTATCCATATAAGGTGAATTGACCCAATGTAAATTTACCTGTCTAAGTTCCTGAGGATTGTAAATACCAAAAATTTAGTTTTAACCGATGCAACAGGTTTAGTTTTAATGGAAAGAGGTCACTAGGACCAGAATATGCCCAATGGTCAATCCAGTAAATTCAGTCAAATCCAAACAATCCCAAACCCAATTGTGTCCAACCCAATGGTCATGTTTCATGTCACCCGCCTTATCAGGTGAGAGAAATGTGGCCTGGAGGAGAGCCCTCTATCCCCCAGCAGGCCACCCACGTGTCTAGACACCCTGCCATTAAGACCAAAATACACAGGTATTTTTCGAACAGAACTTGAATTCTTAACAAGTGAGAAATATTACCAGTAGCATACCAGGATTTGAATCTGTAACCCTCTGCAATAACACCAGTGTTTAAGTTTCGTTGACATGAGAAAAATGACAACAAATCAAATAAAGATTTTTAACGCATAAAACTTGTGGGAGTGAGATCAGACCATAAATCCAAAAGCTCAAAGCAAAATGCCAGGCCTCTGAACCAAGTAAGAGGGCAGCAGCGGTCAGGTGGCATTGTTTAGTCACTAATAATTCAGAGTTAATCACGGACCAATCATAGAACAACAGGCATCAGCAACCACTTCACAGCTACGGTCATGGACCCGTGTGCTAAAACATCTCACCACATTAAAAAGCATAAATTATAATCTTAAGGTTAAGCATTTTAAAGACCAATAACCCTAAACAAAATCACATAACTCGTTACCATGTCTCATTTTTTCTGGCAGCAAAATTTAACACCAGAACTCAAGAACCCACATATAGAATTTGTAGTTCATGTTCAGTGGTCAGATCACGGAAATGAATCATTGGTCCATCTCATTGTGCAGCATCAGCTACAGGTTAAGTACACGTTCAACTTTTGTCTTTAGAGCATCACAGCAACTAGAACCTCTTATAGGGCAATATTTTCTTTGAGATCAGTGAAAAAGATCAAAAAGGATTATCAGGTCAGAATCAGAATCCTGAAGGATTTGACTTTTCAGAAACAAAGAGCTGCGCTATATAAATCTTACCATAGATGATTTCCAGAGGGAACTAGTTAACATATATAGCTCTCGGCAACCAGCATACTGGTAAAACTATCATACTTCTAAAACCAGCATACTGCTGCAACCAGCAATCAATATCACGACCATCCATCTACATTTTAGGAACAGCATCAACAGCTAAGATTCAACTTCCGTCTATCAAGCCCCCACCATTGTTCCCCGAACATAACTATAAAACCCAATAAATAGCTCATGATGAACCAGAAGAAACAAGAAAACATAACCGATCAAGCTTAAATTGAGAGAGAGCGATGAGAGGCACTAGAAGCAGCAACAAAATCAAATGTATAACAGAAAAAAAGTATCTATAAAGAGCATAACAACTCTTATCGATATTGAAATACCAAATTCAAGTCCACAATTTTGAAAACAGCCAGTAGGGATTGTCTCTTTTTTTTTTTTTCCTACTTACATTGCACACCTAAACGAGGATTAGGTTCAAGACAAAATGGTAGATAATCTAAGAAATTCAGTCCTACCATAACTAGCCCTTAGGATTCAGATTAGAAAAGCAGAACGTTGTCTCCATGAATTTTCTGAACCAGGATAATCACTCCTGTAAGAACAGATATGTCAGGAAAAATAAGTTAGATCATTTAATTCATCAACCAATAAAAAAAAAGTTCAAAATCTCTCTTTAACTGCAAGTACGAACAAGACAATGACTCATATCAACATCTGACTTTCACGGGGATTGGCTTTGAGAATCAGCAGGATGGCCCCTGGGCGAAATACTATGAGAAGTTGGGGACCGTCCTTCATGGCTTTGCCTATCAGAACTTTCACCCCTAGGAGACAAAGACTTCTGTGGGGAAGGACTTCTGCGAGGACTAGGGCTACGCCTGCTATGCCGATAAGGGGAGGCACTGTAACATAAACAGATTGAATCATAGGAAGATAGTACAAAACAAAACATGTCCATAATATTGAAATAATAAATTATAACTAAAGCATTAAAAACACTAGTTTATACTTATCCATTGATCGGCTTCGGCTTCGGCTTCGTATTTGAAACTCATCATCATAATGACCTCTTCCTCGGGCCCTATGGTAATCAGGACTAATGCTGCGGCTCCTGCTGCGGCGACGATAATCCCTATCTCTGTAACCCCGATCTCTGTAGGCATCCCGGTATCTGAAAAGAATATAATCAAAGATCAAGTATTTGCTTGCAAAACGCAACATTGCGTGAGCTTAGAAGAACCAACAACAGCTTTCTTATCTTCCGGAAACAAAAAGAAGCCAGCTGAAGGCACATTTGCAATGCTAACAACTGGAGATGATTTCCATTTTCATTGAAGATACCTGACATCTGCATAGCTAGTTAAACTAATTTTTGACTGGTTTGCAGAAATAAAATCCACAGCTCAGAAGCCATATACAATGTATGACAAAGATGCTACCTAACCCATCCTGAAGGCTCAACATCTAATCCTGATGCCCATACAGAATCTTAGGAGTTGAAAAGCTAGCCAAGGAAGGGATTTAATAAGTAGAGAGACACAGAACTAGCCGCCCAAAACTTTTTTGACATTACAACCAATTAGCATGAGTGCTAAATTACTTTAGATGCAGACAAACACCTAAAAAGTCCTGCAGCCAACTACATATGATAAGGCTTCATTGCAACTGTAAGATGTAGGAGACTCTTTTTAATTTTGTAGAGGTGCTCAAAATATGACTTGACTTCTTTCTATATGATAATTTATAATAACAGTGGAATTTTGTTTTCTCTCTGTACTGTATGTGCGATAACAATGGTTTCCTGTTATCGTAGCTGGTTTTCGATCATTTTTTCTTGAGCTTAGCAGATTTAGAGCAGTTTTTCTTACGTTTCTTTTCTTGTTTCTGAGGGGATTGTAATGGGGTCGACTAGGAATGTAGTTATTGATCAAAAATGTTTTGAGTTCAAGAAGGAGAATGGACGGCAATGGAGGATCACAGAAAGCAGTCCTTGTCTTGTGAAGCACTTCTTCATCGCTCAGGATGATCTGTTGTGGGTGACAGATGCGATGGAAGAAGGTGCAGCCCCTAGGACTCACCTGAGTTCCTTAAATCCCGAAGACGCGGGTTGAATGTTCTGGTGGTTCAGAGGAAGAAAAACATCCATGGGAACTTCTACTCCCTCTCGGAGGTTGGACCTGAGCAGCGGAGAGGCCTTTTGATTGTTCCCGAAGGAAGGTTGGGGATGGGGGGGAAGAATTTCGGAGATACCTTGAAGGAACTCTCCTCCATAGCAGCATCTCTGGTCCTGGGTGGAAACAGACGTCAAGAGCCTCAACCAGCGCTGGTTTTCTCCTAGCGATTTGAGCCCCAGCGATCGTACAGGGAAGCGCTACAACATGCAAACAACAAGGGTGGAGCTCGAGGTGCTACGACATTTCAGAGAAGATCTGTCGTGGAGGGAGAAGATGGCAGAACTTTGTTTGGCCTAAATAAGGAAAATCTCCAACAGGTAGTGGGTGCTATGGAACGACAAGTATTTGGTTTTAACCAGAATTTGCTCTGGTTAAAACGCTACATTGAGACATTGTGTGGTAAGGATGGGCAAGTGGGCTTGGGGCAGGCAGTGATTGGGCTTGAGAATCAAACCCAATGTATGGGCCTGTCTGTGGGCGAAGAAGCCGTTATGTGTAACTGCGCGAGTTTCAGGCCTGAAAGGGTTGGGCTCGAGCCTGATAATGCGTTGCAAGCACAGAGAACAAGCCCTAGCACTGTAGAGGCCTTGCCGAAGACATCGGTGATGTCGAAGATGGCGTCGGAGGAGCTCCGGTCTAGACAAAAAATGCCGGTGTTGTCAGAGGAAACACCGGCATTGCAGCAACCCAAGGAAATATGGGAGATCTCATCGGCGTTGCAGCAATCCAAGGAAATAGTGCCGACGATGTCGCAGGGTAAGGAGTTAGGAGAGATCTCACCGGTGTCGCAGCAATCTAAGAAAACTGAGGAGAACTTGTTGGAGGTAGTGCCGGCGTTGTCGCATGTTTCTAGTTACTGTCGCGAGCACAGATATTGCCGGAAACTGCCATGTTGATCCACCGGAGAAGACACGGAAATAGCCGAAAAATGCTGGTGAAGGCTTGGGTGACAAATTCCTACAGCCAAAAATACTGCAAGTTGTTTGTGTGCAGGCTGTAGCACCGATAGGTGTGTTTCAGTGTTCTGGGTCTCTTTTGGAAAAACAAGGGAACCTTGAGGCCAGTCGGGAGGTAGCGGATTTGAGGGAAGGTTTCAGTGCTCAAATTGGGAATCAAGATTGGCAGTTAGCCATTTGTGACCCGTCACTATCCAGGGGTGAGAGATTTAGCTTAACCCCTTTATGTACTCTTCCTCCCAGCCCCATCAGGGGGACCAATTCTTCAAATTTGGTGTTCAATCAAGTGGAGACTATGAAGAGTGTTATAGGGATTACTTTTGAAGGTTACGAAGAACAATTTCGTGCTCTTCTTATTGCTATGGAAAATGGGCGTATGAAGTCATCTTCTAAGCATGAGAGGATTAAAAAAAATAACTTGTTCCATTAATTACGACATGAAGGAAGGGAGTAGTGGTAGGGATAGATCAAAAAGGAGGGATTCCTAATTGTTTCCATGAAGCACAAAATTCTCTCTTGGAATGTGCAGGGGCTCAATAATCACAATAAACACCTCCATATCAAATCTTTATTGCGTATGTGGAAAGTGGATGTAGTGTGCTTGCAGGAAACAAAGCTCCGGGTCATTGATAGAAGAAATGTTCGAAGTCTATGGGGATGTTCGTATGTGGGTTGGTCATATTTGGCCTCCATGGGAGCCTTGGGTGGAGTATTATTAATGTGGGATAGACTGGTTGTGGAGACAGTGGAAGAATGCATTGGTGAGTTCTCGGTAGCTTCCCTATTAAAAAATGTTGCTGATGGGTGGGAATGGGCCTTTGCAGGCATCTATGGGCCAAATGTAGACAGGGAAAGGCGAGGTTTGTGGGAGGAATTGGCGGGTATTTATTCCATTTGGAATGTGCCTTGGTGCATGGGTGGTGATTTTAATATCACTCGTTTTCCTAGTGAGCGTTCGGGAAATTTTCGGAATTCTGTAGCTATGGAAGAATTTTCCGAGTTCATTTTTTATTTGGACTTCATGGATATCCCTCTAAATGAGGGAGAGTTACCTGGTCGAATGGACGTGTTTGGTCAAAGCTTGATAGATTTTTAGTTTCCCCAGCATGGGAAGCACACTACCCTGAGTTATGCCAGAAACGGTTGGCTCGTGTCATTTCAGATCATTTTCCTATTCTGCTAGACTATGGAGGCATACATAGAGGTCGACGCTACTTCAAATTTGAGAACATGTGACTCACAACGGATGGATTTAAGGAATTGGCACGTACTTGGTGGGCATCGTATCATTTTAATGGCACTACTAGTTTCATTCTTGCAGGTAAGCTGAGGGCATTGAAGTAGGACCTGAAGAAGTGGAATTTGGAAACCTTGAGTCACACTGACAATCAGAAAGCAATCCTTTTGGAGGAACTGCAAGAGTTAGAGGAAAAGGTATTGTTAGGTGACAGCTCGAAGGAGGTGTTTGCAGGAAAAGATATAGTTGTGGCTAACTTGGAAGGAGTTCTGTTGGCAAAGGAGATCTCCTGGTGTCAAAAATCCAAGGCCCTTTGGTTGAAAGAAGGGGACAAATGCACAAAATTCTTTCACGAAGTGGCCAATTATCACAGACGAAACAATGTCATTGAGGTACTTCATTCCGAGAATCAGGTTCTTACTTCTCCATCGGACATTGAAAATCACATAGTGCATTATTATGAGGATCTTCTTTCAGAACCAGTTGGTTGGAGACCTAAGCTTGATAATTTGTCTTTTGATGTGACAGACTCACAGAGTAGGAGTTGGCTGGAGAAACCTTTCGAGGAAGAGGAGATTTATAAGGTCATAATAATTATGGCTAGGGACAAAGCGCGGGGCCTAGATGGCTTTTCAATGGCTTCTTCCAAACTTGTTGGGACATTGTGAAATGTGATGTTGTGAAAGTTTTCAGTGAATTTCACCCTTTCCAAAAGTTTGAAAAATCCCTTAATGCAACTTTTATTGCCCTCATCCCTAAGAAGAGTGAGACTTTGGCCATTGAGGAGTTTCGCCCTATAATCTTAGTTAGTAGTGTGTATAAGATTATATCCAAGGTTCTTGCTAACTGCCTAGGCCCTGTTATGGAGCAAATTATCTCAAAGTCTCAAAATGTTTTCATTCGTAGGAGAAAAATTCTTGATTCAGTTCTTATTGCAAATGAATGTTTGGATCATAAAACGCGAGAGGGAAGTACAGGTATCCTTTGTAAACTCGATATGAAAAAGGCTTACAATCATGTGAATTGAGACTTTCTTTTACTCTCTTGGAAGGTGTGGATTTGGGGGTAGGTGGATCTCCTGGATACGTCATTGTATCTCTACTGTATGGTTTTCAGCACTCGTCAACGGCTCACCCGCCGATTCTTTTGAGAGCTCCCGGGGCTTGCAGCAAGGAGACCCTCTTTCTCCTCTCCTAATTGTTATTGTTATGGAGACACTCAACATGATGGTGACAGCGGCAGTGGGGGGTGGTTTCATATCTGGCTTCCAAGTTGGAAATGGCAATAGTGGGTTTGTTAACATCTCTCATCTATTGTTTTCAAATGATACACTACTCTTCTATGATGCGGAGGCTAATCAAATTCAAAGTTTACGCGCACTATTACCTTGCTTTGAAGCAGTATTAAGGCTAAAGGTGAACCTTAACAAGTCTGAGATGGTGGCAGTGGGTGCAGTTCCACACATTACTAGTCTAGCAAACCTCCTGGAGTGTAAGGTATCTTCGTTGTCAATGAAGTATCTGGGCCTTCCGTTGGGTGTAACTTTCAAGGCTACAACCATTTGTGATGGGGTTGTGGAGAAGATTGAAAAAAGAAGACTTGCATGGTGGAAACGGGTGTACTTATCGAAAGGGGGTCGACTCACCCTTATTAAAAGCACTCTTACTAATCTCCTTACATATTTCCTCTTTTTGTTTCCTATGCCTGCAAGAGTGGTAACTAGAATTGAGAAATTTTCCAAGGCCTTCTTATGGGGGGCATGAGAGAAGAGAAAATTTTTTACTTAGTTAATTGGAAGACAGTATTTTCCCCAATATCATATGGTGGCATAGGGGTTTGCAACTTGAGAACCTTTAATAAAGTTTTATTGGAAAAATGATTATGGAGATATCATCAAGAGAGGGGGTCTTTGTGGAAGGAGATTATCGACTCTAGATATGGAGGGGCTAAGGGGGGTTAGTGTTCTAATGAGGTCAGGAGGGTTATGGTGTGGGTTTGTGGAAGTTCATTAGGAAGGGCTGGCCATGTTTTGAAAGTCACATTCGTTATGTGGTTGGAGAGGGCACTAGAATCAGTTTTTGGAGAGACGTTTGGTGCGGTGAGGTTGAGTTGGGTAGAGCATTCCCCTCTTTATATCGCATTGCTACTAATAAGGAGGCCTCAGTTGTTGACATGCATTCACTATCTCGTGGTTCTCATCAATGGAATATCCTCTTCAATAGGAACTTTCATGATTGGCAAGGACAGATAGATTGAAATGGAAACAAAATGACCATAAGCAGTGTATAGTTAAGGCCTACTACAAAATCTTGGAACCACATGGGCATGCCTCTCTCCACTGGAAAAACATTTTAAGATCTCGTGTGCCTTCTAAGGTTGCTTTTTTTGTATGGACTGCTGCTCTTGGGAAGATTTTGACTACAGATAACTTGAGAAAGAAGGGATATATGGTGCTAGATTGGTGCTATATGTGCAAAAAACATGGAGAATTTGTGAACCATCTCTTATTGCATTGTGATGTTGTAAGGGTGTTATGGGATGGGGTTTTCCGTAGAGTAGGCATTGCTTGGGTCATGCCAGGGAGGGTGGTAGATTTGTTGGGTTGTTGGAGGAAAATGCCAAGCTGTCTGCAAGTGGCAGCAGCGTGGAAAATAGTTCTGTTATGCATAATGTGGTGTCTTTGGGCGGAAAGAAACGAACGTTGCTTTGAAAATCAAGAGCGTGATTTGGCAGAGCTACAGGAGTTTTTTACGCATACTTTATTGTTGCGGTTTTCCACGATTGTATTAAATGGGAACAATGTTCATAATTTTTTTTCTTTAGCTTCCAGCTCTTAGCTTGTACTTAAGTGCTCCTTTGTATACTTCATGTATACTTGGGGCTTGGCCTTTTTTACTCTCATTAATGGAATTTATCTCTTATAAAAAAAATATATATGACTCGCAAAATATTCAGACTATCAAATAGCTGCAAATTAAAAGCCAACCAAACTCCACAAAAGCTGAGAAATGATGTATTAGAAACAAAAAATAATATAGTTTGGATATCAAACCAGATCACAATGCTAATCACCATGCCTAGCATAGGAAAAACCTGGAAAACCTGGCCACAGTTAATTATATGGTGGGCTTTACAGTCAGAAAAACTGTGATTTAAGGATTTGAAATAGTAGAGAATGCAGCTTACTGTTTGTAGATTTGTTAAGGTCCAAAAATGCAAAATCCTTTTTTCTATGAGCAGGACTAAAGATATAGAACCTATATGGATGCGAGATGGAAACCGAGATTTGTGCTGGCAAGAAAATTATGGACAACCACCATGATGGATTCATTCAATTTGGTTTGATGACCAGTTTGTTGGCTAACAGGTACTAAAATATATTGGTTATTAGGGTATAAAAAAGGTCAGGAAAATAATTTTTAATTTGCATTAACCGAGCAGATATGGAACTAGGTTTGAACCTGTTCAGAGAGTTCAAACTATAAAGAACAGGAAAGAGTCGCCATACCTATCCTTCCCATAACTATCACGATCGTATCTATCAAAACTTCGACTGTGGCTTCTTCTCCTGGAACCCTGATCTCTGTAGTCATCCCGGTATCTGAAAAGATTATAATCAGTGATCAGGTAGTTGCTTGCAAAGCGCAAGATTGCGTCAGCTTAGAAGATTAACACAGCGTTCTTGTCTTCCAAAAACGGAAAGAAGCCTTGTGAAGGCACTTTTGTAATGCTAACAACTGGAAATAAAGAGCTATAGATTTTACTGGTTTCTCTTTAATGGAAATATCTGAAAATAAAGAGCTTCGTTCTTTATTTTTCCATACTTTAATTTTTTGGGCCACAGTTATAGATTTTAATGGTTTCTCTTTTCATAAGTTTCTTGTATCGCATCTACCATCTCTGACCTAAATAGGTCTTGTCCCATGTATACCACCTTGTGTACTTGAGCTTTGCCTATTCTATCAATACAATCGTTTGCTTATCAAAAAGAAAACAACTGGAGATGATTTCCATTTTCATTGAAGATACAAATTTCACTCAGAAATTGCTGACATATCTGCATGGCTAGTTAAGCTAATTTTCGCCTGGTTTGCAGAAATAAATTCCACAGCTCAGAAGCCATATACAATGTATGACAAAGATGCTACCTAACCCATCCTGAAGGCTCAACATCTAATCCTGATGCCCATACAGAATCTTAGGAGTTGAAAAGCTAGCCCAGGAAGGAATTTAATAAGTAGATAGACACAGAACTAGCTGCCCACAACTTTTTTGACATTACAGCCGATTAGCATGAGTGCTAAACTACTTTAGATGCAGACAAACACCTAAAAAGTCCTGCAGCCAACTATATGTGATAAGGCCTCATTGCAACTGTAAGGTGTAGAAGACTCTCTTTAATTTTGTAGAGGCTGCTCAAAATATGACTTGCAAAATATTCGGACTATCAAATAGCTGCAAATGAAAATCCAACCAAACTCCACAAAAGCTGAGAAATGATGTATTAAAAACAAAAAATAATATAGTTTGGATATCAAACCAGATCACATAATGCTAATCACCATGCCTAGCATAGGAAAAACCTGGAAACCCTGGCTACAGTTAATTATATGGTGGGCTTTACAGTCAGGAAAACTGTGATTTTAAGATTTGGGATAGTAGAGAATGAAACTTAGTGTTTGTAGATTTGTTAAGGTCTAAAAATACAAAATCCTTTTTTTAACGAGCAGGACTAAAGATATAGAACCTGTATCAAGATGGAAACTGAGATTTGGGCTGGAAAAATAATTATGCACAACAACCATGATGGATTCATTCAATTTGGTTTGATGGCTGGTTTGTTGGCTAACAGGTACTAAAATATATTGGTTATTAGGGCATAACAAAGTTGAGAAAATAATTTATAATTTGCATTAACCGAGCAGATATGGAGCTAGGTTTGAACTTGTTCACCTGTTCAGAGAGTTCAAACTATGAAGAATGTGAAATTGTCCCCTTCATTCTTTGTTTGATTCCTACCTTATTCCTCTCTCTCTATCACTCTCTCTCTCTCTCCGCCCCCGCCCCCGTGGTCCTTCCAAACAAAAAAATTACCCTCAATCCTCATCCATTCCTATAATAAAAGTGTAAACTTGTTTTGAACTCCAGAAGTTTAAAATATCTAAGATATTGATTTTTAATGAACAAAAAAAAGTTATGAAAGGGAGGAAAGAAGATTTAAATTAAAGCATAAGGATTATAAGGTTCTTAGCTCTGTGCATTCAAATATTTCACATGCTCAACCAAAAAAATAGTTTCACAAATGGCATCAATTCATCTTATACTATTGAGTACTAAAGGATTATTAAACCAAAGTTTTGAATTTCGTGCCGTTCCGGCCAAAACGGCCGGAATTTACCATTCCGGAGCAGTAACCGGAATGGCTGACTGTTGTATTCCGCCCCGGACCAATATCCGGCCGAAATTTGATGTTCCGGGTGGAATTCCGGATTCTGGGCGAAATCATGTGTTCCGGACCGAAATTGAAGTTTGTTGGTTCACGAGTCCCGATTTTAGAGTACAAACTACAAACCCTTTAATTGGTAGTTCTTACCTTTGCTTCATGAGTCCCGATTCACATAGCAGACCCCCTATTCACGACAGTGGCACCAGCGATTTCATCACTTCATCTCCATTTCCGAGCCACACCCACAATGAGCTAAAGATCCCCACGATGAGCCACCTCCACATCCAAGGTATAGCTCTGACCTCCGATCGCCAACAACGAGCCTCCAATCGTTGGACTCGATGGCAAAAAATTTCGTTTGCCGACGAAACTCTGATCGTTGAACTTCCTACCATTTTTCCTTTAGATTCTCCACGAGGAACTAGAAAGGAGGAGGTAAATGATAGGGATGGGTGGTTCGACCGGGATGGGTTTCTCGAGCGAGACTCGGGTTTTCTAATTGGAGAAGAGATGAAGCTTGATTTCGAGTGAGGGAGATGAAGCTTGATTTCGAGTGAGTACTTTGGAGTCGTTTCACAATAAAATGACTGGATTTGATGAGGGCTTTTCCTCTTTTAAAAACTTTAAATAAAATAATAATAATAATAATAATAACATTAATAGAGAATATTATTTATTTAATAAATATATAATTTGTATTAGATTTTATAAATACTTGTGTTTAAGATTTGTATTGATTATAGAAAAATATTACTAAATTTATTGTATAATTTTAAGATTTGTATTGGTTTTATTTTAAAACTTAGTTATTATATATATAATTTATTCATATAATGTTCATCCTGAAATAGCACACTGGAACGGAACGAAATCGAAATATTTCGTTCCAGTGCTTCAACCGGAACGGCCATCGGAACGGAATTCAAAACTTTGCATTAAACCCATGTTTTTTTACATACCTCAAATTACAATACACTAACAAAATGGTTTGGATGTGCAAGATACGCACTCAATAAAATAATTTGCGACGAAGAAAAAAATAAATGGTGGCTTTTCCAACAATGAAACAATGGAAATCCGTAATCCATGTACAAAAGGCTATCCTTTATAGAAATAATGTCACTAATCTTCATTACAAATTTATCTCAAAACACTAAAGAGTCCAGAATCCATATATAGAAGGCTGTCTTCTCCTCCCTTTCACAACCATTGAATGCTTTTTTTTCCAAGACATTTTTCTGGCAACTACTGTAAAATAGAGATACTTGACTGCACGTGAAGCAGCAAGTCGGGAAGACAAGTATATAAAAGAAATTTTTCTCT
The DNA here is from genome assembly GCA_036898215.1 of Platycarya strobilacea. Classification (NCBI taxonomy): domain Eukaryota; kingdom Viridiplantae; phylum Streptophyta; class Magnoliopsida; order Fagales; family Juglandaceae; genus Platycarya; species Platycarya strobilacea. Next base: position 4,556,140 of record CM072554.1, on the reverse strand, counting down.
AAGATATTAAGAGCACACTATGATGTCACAATCTAAACACTTTAGAAACCCAAAAAAAAAAAACAATAGAATTTATTTCCAGTATGCATAAAAATGTGTTCTACAGAAACAAGAAGGAAAAAAGGTTACCTCCTACGAGGACTGCGACTTCTTGACCTCGACAACGGTTCAATAATCCTCCCTTTGTCGCTGTTATAGAAATAAGATACTGACTGAATATCCAACAATCAAAGAAATCTAGTAGTCCAACAGGCAACATCAACACACACACAATCACTTCATCGAATTCAAAGTACATTATTCAAAAAAGAATAGAATGACTGTTATATTATATCAATGCATGCTGTCCAATCGAGGAGAACAATTTATAACTAGTAAAAAAACACTAAACATAAAGTAAATCCAAATCAAACTTAAGACTTCAACCTATGTGCTGATGTGCACCTATTTAGCCAAGAAAGGCATCACCTACACGTAGTCAAGGCACTCTTCTGTTCAAAGGGGTGGAAAAATATTCTTTCACGAGAATTTGACAAAAGTAGCATAATTTGTTATGGACAACATCATTTCAAAAAGTTCAATAATAGTAGTAGTAACAGACAAGAAAAAAGATTTTACTGGTAGAAAATATGGATAGAGAAATAGTAGTAGTAATAATGCATTTTAAGTGGATTTCAATTCCATTCAAATGAAAATCCAAGATGAAGAGTATCATTGTTCTTATGAATATCCTCCCTATAGTTTTCCATCAGATTATGATAACAATTTCAACACCACAACAGTGACTAGGAGGCAAAAACCCCACCATTATAAAAATGCTCAAAAAGTTCTAAAACTTACATCCTCTCCGCGTTTGGCCCATATTTAGCAAATTGAACTGTTATCTCTCGACCATCAACAACTTTTCCTAAAAAAGAAGTGAAAACCAATTGTCAAAGGAGCAAGCAACAAATTACCAAATTGTAAAAAAACAATACTGAACAGAATATATAGTGTATATGTACAAGGATAAAATACGATCTATTAAGAAGAGACACAGACGGGGGAGACAGAGTGACACAAACCATCAAGCCTATCCACTGCTTTTTGTGCCTCATCAGCATACTTGTACCGCACAAATGCAAAGCCCCTTGAGTCACCAGTCCTAAACCGCAAGAAACGGCACCAAAATTACAGAGAAGCCAAATGACTTTAAAAAACCCTAAATTCCTCAAAGGAGAGCAAGAGAGACTATAGCAATATTTAACTCCCAATTAACTGACCAAAACAAATCTAAATGAATAGAACAAGACTGCAAAATATGGATGTATTCCCAATTTATAAACTAATTTTTCAACATACAAACAAAAGCTAAAAAAAATAACTGACAAAATAATACGTTTACTGAAAAAAATAATAACAGTCGCTCATAATCCACATGAATGAAGAATTACTTGTTTCAATACTTTAAACGTAGCCGTACCTTCGATTTCTAGGGATGAAGATATCCACGACCTTGCCGTATTTATCAAAATACGGGAATAGATCATCCGCAGTCGTACCTAAAACCCACATCCAAACAATACGTTCAATGTGCAAGATAACCATTAGTGCCATTTTTCTAAGCTCCCAGAAATTAAGAAATTAATGAATCTTCTAGAGAGAGAAGCCTCACGGAAGGAAATGTTGAGGACAAGGAGGGAGTATGTGTCGGTAATGTCCGGAGGGCCTGTTCTTCCGAAGTGCGACATTTTGGCTCGAGAGGCTGAGAGAGATACGCGGGGGGAGGGGGGACTTCAGAATTAGGGTTAAGGTTTGTGGTGAGGATAATAAGGGTGAGGACTGAGGACAGAACTTGCTCGAAAGATCAAGATTGTTTTCGGACTCTACTCAGCGAGTACTCACCGTCTACATTAATCGCACGGTGATGATTTTGTTATTCGGGCAGCAGGATGCAAGAATGATCCTCAGTTTATCTTAAATTACGACGGCTGCCCTTATTTTTTCCCAACCTTTTTCAAAAACAAAATTCTCAACATAATTATATATTTTATTACATGAATTAATTAAAATAATTTAGCTCGGAATTCTTTACTTGTGCCACGCGCCGCAACGAACGTCGTACAGTTTTTTTTTTTTTTTTTTGTTCTTTCGTAAAATTTTCGATTCGTTGATTTATTTATTTGTTTATTTATTTACAGGGAGAGACAAGGCTATTACAGAGAGGATTCTCTTCATTTCCTCCGAGCCCAAAAGCTCAACACTCTAGTCTACACACCATACAACGGCCTCCCTAATATAGCTAATCAGAAAATAGAATCTGAATTTTCCGTTATTTTCCCTCACTTTCTGTCAACCCAAACACCCTCCCTTAATCTCCTATTCATCATATTCCTCGTGATTCTGAATTGAACTCTGTCCTAGTGTGGTTTCGAAAGGTGATGGCGGAGGAAGAGGGATCCGACATAAATGGAGGTCAGGCCTCGATGGACTCGACAGAATCACGGTGGGTGTTCCAGGACGAGGACGACTCGGAGATCGAGGATGACGACGAAGATGACGACCTCTCGCATCGCTCTACGGCGGTTGCCGGGTTGGATTCGGAGGACGACGAGGATAATGCCGCGCAGAGACTGATTCGCACCGGGCCACGCCTCGACTCCTTCGACGTCGAGGCCCTCGAGGTCCCCGGTGCGCACAGAAGTGACTACGAGGTAGCATCCAGAGCTCTGACTCGATGTGACTTTCTGTGAAACTATTTTTTGTCTTTATTATTATTGTCTGTTTAACGTCCAATTTTGGTCTCACTGACTGTTTGGCTGCCGAGAAAAGATAATTGAATTTCAAATCATATGGTTAATGTCTGTCTTTGCTTAATATACTAGAATGAGTTGCTGCTATAGTTAACAAAGAGCAAATTCATGGAAGAGGAAAAGTTTAACTGGCGGACACTTCCCTATAGATACACCGATGCTATTTTATGATTTATGAAACATTGTTAGCGTTATCTGCACTTTAAGGTGACACCAACTTATGGGGGTTATTGCCCTTTATCCATATGTCTGGATTTGTTAGTTGTGCAAGAGCTTTATAATGAGGATAGGTATACTTTTAGGAAGAAAAATGCAATTATCGAATGTCTTGGTTATGTTTAGCTAATGTCAAAACGATTCAAGGATTTTTAGTTTTGGTAAAGCTTGAGTAGAAATTCTATCAAGCATTAATATATAAGTAGCTCTGAATCAACCTAACCACTAGATCTCTGCTGGATCAATTATCCTGCTTTGGTATACCGCTCTCTGTCTTAACTACCCTTAGGGATTTCATTGACACATCCTATATATTGTATGTAATAACTTTTAAGGAGTTTCGGATAAACTTAAAAATTTGGAACTCAAAATAAAATAGGATCTTTGACAAAATTGTATTTTTTGGTATATACAAGATGGTGTCCTTTTCTTAATACCCTTTTTACTATAATTCTTGTGACGTTTGCATCTTGACCATTGTTTCCTTCATTTAACTTATAAGGCATAGTATGTACTTGACTGTACCCTTTCTTGTACTCCACTTCTCTTCTCTTGATGAACTATTTCTTTTTGAAGGCTATGATAGTGTTATTAGAGCAGTGTTGTTGCGATCTTGCACTCTTTTTTTTTTTTTGATAAGTAAGAAATTTATTAAAAACAATATAATTAGACATAGCCCAAATACATAGGAAGTATTCAAAAGAAAACTCCGAATTACAAACTAAAGCTGAAAAACCGCACGAAAGTCATTGGAACTAAATCCATCCATTACAATAATCGAAGCCCAAAGCAACAAAGTATGAAAAAAGAAAGCCTAATCCCACCCACCAAGCGTTCTCTATTATCTAAACAGCGTTCATTCTTTCATTCTAAACACACCAAGGGATTCCCTACACTCTTAGGCATCATCCAAGAAATGCCAGACTTGACAAAAGACCTCATCCCACAAAGCCCTTGACACATCACAATGAAGAAGAAGGTGATTCGCCGATTCTCCACACCTTTTGCACACAAAGAATCAATCCATTTCAATGATTTCATGCTTCCTCAGCTTCTCAATAGTAAGTATTTTCCCATGAGCAGCCAACCACCCAAAGAATAGGACCTTGAAAGGCACTTTGCATCTCCAAATATTTTTCCAAGGGAAAAAATCACTCGAAGTATGTGGCACCAAGACTTTGTACAAAGATCTAACCAAAAAATTCTTATTACCAAGCTGATTCCAGATTAATCTATCCTCCCCTCCAGATTTTAAATTTAAGTCATAGAGCAAGCTGTAAAAATCAGTGATAGCCCCCACCTCCCAAACTTGGGCATTTCTAATAAAACTCACTGACCAATGCATAAGACCAGCAGTGTTGCTCATGCAATCAGCTACAGAGGCGCCTTTATCCAAAGCAATTCTAAAGAGGGAAGGGAAAGCAATCTTCAAGGCCAGGTCTCCATACCATAAATCATGCCAAAAACTGATCCAATTACCCTACCCACTTCAAATCTAAAATTTCTGAAACTCCCCCCATCCATTGCGAATGTATTTCCGCACTCCCACTCCATATGCCCCTCTAACCTCATTTGAGCACAAACCTTCCCAAATACTTCCATATTTGGCATCAATAAAAATCCTCCAAAGAGTATCCCCTTCTTGATGATACCGTCACAGCCATTTCCCTAAAAGTACCTTATTGAAAGTTTCCAGCTTTCTAATCCCTAAACCTCCCAAATATAGAGGAGAACAAATCTTATCCCACTTGAGCAAGTGGAATTTCTTCTCATCCTCCAATCCACCCCACAAGAAGTCAAGGAATATCCTTTCTATTCTCTTTACCAATCCTGCAGGCAAAGAGAATAAAGAGAGGAAATAGGTTGGGATATTTGATAAAATACTCTTGATTAAAGTGATTCTACCACCTTTGGACAAGGAGATATTTTTCCAGCCAGCCAACCTACTTAATTTTCTCTAAAACCCCATCCCAAATTGCCTTCGATTTAAAAGTTGTGCTCGTAAGGGAAGACCCAGATATTTCATAGGCAAAAAAGACACTTACATCCCAATAATATTGGCCAAATATCTAGATTATTGACCAAACCTACGGGAACCATTTCAAATTTGGACAAATTGACTTTTAAACCAGATATAGCTTCAAAACATAACAAAAGTGCCCTCAAAGAATGGATGTATCAGAATTTGGCTCGCACAGGATCAAGGTATCATCTGCAAAGACTAAGTGAGAGACAGTAATGCTGCCATGGACAGAACTGCCCACAAATAGAAGGGTCCAGGTTTTTAGTAGGCGAGGAATGGATTAATTATGTGGTTGTTGACTTGTTTTACGTAGACCACAAATAGAAGGGTCCAAGTTTATTTTCTGAACTATGTGAATATAATTGCAGGACTTCAGCTTGGGAAAGAAGTTTACACTTGCTTTCCAGACCCTTGGGGTCGTTTTTGGTGATGTTGGAACGAGTCCTTTATATACATTCAGTGTGATGTTTAGCAAAGCACCTATTAATGGAAATGAAGATGTTATTGGAGCATTATCACTAGTCCTGTACACCTTAATCTTGATCCCACTTGTCAAGTATGTCCTGGTTGTTCTTTGGGCCAATGATGATGGTGAAGGTATGCTGAATTTTGTGAACTCTCTCTCTCTCTCTCTCTCTCTCATGCTTGCATGTGTGGTTGGGTTAGTAGATGCAGTGTGGGTGTTCTGTGTGCATGGGCATATGCATGAAGTTTTTGTATTAGTAAATGAATTCATAGTGTCACTTAACTGCTTCAGGTGGTACTTTTGCATTGTACTCATTGATATGTCGGCATGCTAAGGTCAGTCTTCTTCCAAATCAGCTTCCATCAGATGCTCGTATATCAAGCTTCAGGTTAAAGGTGCCATCTGCTGAGCTTGAGAGATCACTAAAACTCAAGGAAAGGCTTGAGAATTCACTGGTTCTGAAAAGGCTTCTTTTAATGTTGGTGCTTGCTGGTACTTCTATGGTGATAGCAGATGCAGTTGTTACACCAGCAATGTCAGGTATTTACTGTTTTCCTTCATGCTTTTTTTTTTTCTAGATGACTTGCTACTTTGAGCATTAAAACAAAGAAAAATCTGTTTTAGGCTTGTATTTTTTATTTCACTTCTATTGTGAACTGTTGTTTGTGTAATTATCACATTGTTTTAGTTGTTACCTTGTAATAATTTGGTCACGGTTTTTTTTTTGTTCTTATTTCAGTAACGTCAGCTGTTAGTGGTATAAAAGTTGGAGTAGATGCAATTGAGCAAGGTGATATGACAGTCTGTTATTCAACTCTGGAAGTCTTTACGAGCTGTTCAATTTCTTGTTATTTTACATAAGGTCCATTAGATTAATACATATCAATATGGCGAGGCCTGTGTCACGTATGGTGATTGTATACCTTTGTCATTGGCACTGTCAAAGAAATTGAAATCTTTTTCGCAAATAAATTCATATTCATTTACCAGCCTAGTTGTTTTGTATACCTCCCGCGTACTTGGGCTATGCCTATTTACTTCTAATAATAAAATGTTGGTCTTACTTATTAATAAATAAATAAAATCATTTACCAGCCTAGCGGTTAAAGGGTAGAGTTGCTATGAGCTATAGACTAGGATACCCTGGATTTTATCATGTATTACTTGATACATGGTTCTGGTCAGTGGGATTGTGTATCTGGGGTTCTCCCCCAGTAAATGATTACATATAATCGACTCCCTATAGAATTACTGTTTCTCCCCATGGTTGGTTCTGAAGGTCCATGCATTGTGGAGGTTCCACATCATCAAAAGTACAATGATAAATTACTACCTTTTCCAAAAGCTTAAATTAATGGTGGTTCAGTGTTGCAATAACTACCTGATTCAAAAGTTTAGGCTAAACTCTTTATGCCTTCAGTATAATATTTGTAGGTATTGTAGCTATATTGTATTCTAGATTTGTGGAGGAAATCCCTTTTTTGTGAGCAAAGCAAGCTTTCCACTGATAACTTCATCTGAAAATTTTTCTAGTTTTGGATGGGTGGTTGCCAATGTGATCTGCTGCTTAAAGTATTGCCCTTTGTCTGCTTTCATGCTGTTACACTTTGCTGTTCTATTTGAGTATCATTGAATTTTGGCTAGGGCTTTGCAGAGTATTGTAATCTCATAGGCATGTTAAATATTTTCTAGAATTGTGAGATCAACAGAATTTGTGTAGTCATATAGTTTATAATCGTGAGATCATAAATTCAGATTTATGGGTTTTGTTTACCTTCAAACATCTTTTCAAGTCTTATCAAGAAAAAAAAAATACTTTTGAAGTGAATTTATTAGAATTTTCCAATTTATAACCTTTTGATTTGTTCTCTTTACTTATGCAGCTGAAGTGACGATGATTTCAGTTGCCTTTCTTGTGATTTTGTTCAGCGTACAGAAGTTTGGGACAAGTAAAGTGGGACTCGTTATTGGTCCTGCTTTATTAGTTTGGTTTTGTTCTCTAGCCAGCATTGGGATCTACAACCTTGTAAAATATGACAGCAGCGTCCTGAGGGCATTTAACCCTGTTCACATATATTACTTCTTTAAGAGGAACTCAACTAAGGCTTGGTCTTCTCTTGGGGGTTGTCTCCTGTGTGCAACAGGTAAACCGTAGGCATTGGATTTTGTTGTTTATGTAAGAAATTATTCAATTTAGTAAAGGGTGCAAACCAAGTGTACATGAAGTATACAAGAGATTCATCTAAGCAAAATAAGGCAAAAATTTAGAAAATCCTGAAGACTAGGGACATTAAAAAAAAAAAAAAAACACACCCAAAGATAAAAGGTTTTAAGAAAGAGGGGATGTGTCGTGGTGGATTGGTGTTATATATGCAAAAAGAACAGGGAATCAATGGATCATCTCTAATTGCATTGTGAAGTTGCACTTCACAAGGAGTCTAAGAGATGAGGTCTTTCAAAGGGTTGATATTGCTTGGATTATGCCAGCGAGAGTAGTGAATTTGTTGGGCTGTTGGAGGAAGTTGCAGGGTTGCTCTCAAGTGGCAACAATGTAGAAGATGGTTCCATTATGTATTACATAGTGTATTTGGTCGGAAAGGAACGAATGCTACTTCGAAGATAAGTGGCGCACCATTGCGGAGCTGCAGAATTTTTTTAGTCATACCTACTGTTGTGGTTTTCAACAATTGTCTTAAAGGAGAACAACGTTCATAATTTCTTGTCTTTAATATTTAGTTCCTAGAATGTAATTAGGTGCTTTTTCATATATTTTCTGTGTACTCAAGCTTTGCCTATGGCATTCTCATTAATAATACTTATCTTTTACTTATCAAAAAAGAGAAATTCGTTAGAAATTCTAAGTTGTCCACCCCATATGCATCCTTAGATCTGGTAACACAAGATAACACTAGGAAAGCTTTCATGAGAGACCAATCTCCGCTCTACATATCATGCCAAAACGAACTGCAGAGCTATACAATCCAAACCTTCCTGTTTTTCCATAGGTCAACTATATACAATCCAAAGGAAGGGATTTTAGATTATGGACTTTGAGACGTGAATTATGGATTTCTTGTATCATTATTTAATAACATGTTGATAGAATTAGTTAACAATCTATACCATTATGAATTATATTTTTATTGGCACTGGGTGACCGGAACAGCGTCCCAACTAATCTCGGGGGTGCACAAACCCTCGGATGACATGTGCACCTTAGTTAGTTCAAGGGAAAAATCTCACAGTCCGATGACCCCTAAAGAAAGATTGTGCCCAAGGGAATATGAATCTTAGACCTAGATGAAGCATTTCTCTAAGCCCAAAGCCTTTACCACCTGAGCAAACCCCTAGGGATTATGAATGGTTATGAGAATATGCCAATAATGGTTATCAAAATTTCATTACTCAACTAGGAAAACTAAAAGGAGGGTATTATGAAGGCGTTCTGTTTGAAGGTGTTTCGGGTGATTATGGTTATTAGTCTATAGGAACCATGAGTTGGGGTTGGGGAGGTGTGTTGTATTTCAATTTGGGCTTGAGGTATATTGGATAGTTTTTCACGGGCTTTTTGGGTCCTTAGGAGCTATATCAATCTGTATGGGCTAAATGTTTTCTTGTATACATCCAGTGTACTTATTTACTCTTATTGATATATATAATATTATTACTTATCAAAATTTCATTACTCAGCTGTTTTACTTTTTTTTTCAAAAAAAAAAAAATTATAACTCAGCTATTTCAATAGTGCTGACAATGGAAATTTTTTCAGGTTCTGAAGCAATGTTTGCAGACCTTTGCTACTTTTCTGTGCGATCAGTTCAGGTAAAAAAGAAAGAGACTTGGTTCCCTGGATCAGATTGCATAATACATGTTTCCTTTGATATGTGGTAATCGGTATATCGATTAGCTGCACTTCTGATTTACATGATAGTGGCTGTTTGCAGCTCACCTTTGTATTTCTCGTTTTGCCTTGTCTTCTGTTGGGTTACTTGGGTCAAGCTGCATACCTTATGGACAACCATGCCGATGCTGAACAAGCTTTCTTTTCTTCGATTCCAAGTAAGATTCACCACCATTTCTAAACCAGTTAGGAACCAATGAGCTTCATACAATTTTTTATAGGTGTGATTCTCTTTTCTTCAGTTGTTACTTGTAATACATCGTTGAATTTTTTGTGTAAGAATTTGGTTGAACATATTCCTTGTCATTTGATACATTTTATTTGCATGCTTACACAGTAAAACAAAATTTAATTGTTGAGAAATCGTATTTGTATATAGGTGATGCTTTCTGGCCAGTCTTGGTAATTGCAAACATTGCCGCATTAATTGCCAGTCGGGCAATGACAACGGCTACTTTTTCATGTATTAAGCAATCGACAGCACTTGGCTGTTTCCCTCGTCTTAAAATTGTTCATACATCTCGGAAGTTCATGGGCCAGATTTATATCCCTGTCATAAACTGGTTTTTGCTGGCAGTTTGCCTGGTGCTCGTCTGCTCTATCACAAGCATTGATGAGATTGGAAATGCTTATGGTAATAATTCTTCCCTACCTTCTTTTAATTAATCCATTATGTACTTATAAATAATAATAATTCTTCCATACCTCTTTTTTTCCACTTTTGTATGAATGAATTCTGGGCTTTATTTTCCTTGCAAGGTTTCTGCATATGATTGTGTAGATTTCTGTTAGATCCAGAGAAATACTTTCCACCAATTGATATAGCAGTGTTTTGTTTGACTTTAGTGGAAGCAGATAAGTGACATTTTCTTTTAAATTTGTATTTCAGGAAGCATAAACACTAACAGCAAGTATGTAGATTTGTGTTAGACTTGGCAGTGTACTTTCTTGGCCAGGAAGCATGTACACTAACATCTGTGCAGCTCTTTCCATAAATCCTTCCTATCTTATTGTACTTTATTAATTGGGATTCACAGGCATTTTATTATCAGAACTTCGTGAAAATGACCATAAAATGTTTGTAATAAATCGATGATAGTGTTGTATAGAAATTAGAAATCAAATATAAGCTTCCATTTGTTAGTTCAACAGATCTTAGTAGTGCTTCCTTTGTGGCAACATGTACAAGCTCTTTGATCTTTCTAATTTTGAGTATTTTTTACAGGCATTGCTGAGTTAGGAATAATGATGATGACAACAATTTTAGTAACCCTTGTTATGCTGCTTATATGGCAGATAAACATTGTAATTGTGCTGAGCTTCCTAGTGTTTTTCTTGGGGTTAGAATTGACTTTCTTCTCATCAGTTTTATGGAGTATAACAGATGGAAGTTGGATAATATTAGTTTTTTCCGTAATCATGTTTTTGATAATGTATATCTGGAATTATGGAAGCAAGCTTAAGTATGAAACTGAGGTAAAGCAAAAGCTATCAATGGATTTGATGAGGGAATTGGGTTGCAATCTTGGGACAATCAGAGCTCCCGGCATTGGTTTACTCTATAATGAGCTGGTGAGGGGAATACCTGCAATTTTTGGCCATTTTCTGACAACTCTCCCAGCAATCCACTCCATGATAATATTTGTCTGTATAAAGTACGTTCCAGTTCCAGTAGTGCCTCAGAGTGAAAGGTTCCTTTTTCGGCGTGTCTGCCCAAAGAACTACCATATATTTCGATGCATTGCCAGGTAAATTTTCTGCTAGTTGGGCGCTGTTCTTATTAGTTCTGTTAGTGAGTTACTTTTCAAAAATAAAATTAATAATAATAATAATAATAATAATAATAGTAAACATCTGTTTGGTGGGGGAGACCCATCATGTAATATTGAACCTATTATGAACCTTAGCCCTTAACCTTCCTAGTGAATAAACCAAATAGTTAAAGTCATCTCCGGGAAAGTCACTGCCTGAAACTGGCTGAGGGAGCTAATGCCTTCAACTAATTGAAGTAGCAAATTCGATAGCTTCATTTCTTCTTCCGGACTCTCTGTGAATTCTTTACATTTGAAGACGGGTTATCGAGTTGAACAACTCCACAAACCCGAGTCGGTTTTCTTTTAATGACCCACAAGGAATGAGGTGGCATCTTATCAGTATTTTTATATGATGATTTATATGATTGGATTTAATTCTCTTTTATTGTTACTTTTACATCTATGTGCTTGCACATAACCTTAGAAGTGCAATTAATCACCTGAACAGGTATGGCTATAAAGATGTTCGCAAAGAAAATCACCAGACTTTTGAGCAGCTGCTGATTGAGAGCCTTGAGAAGTTCATTCGGCGTGAAGCTCAGGAACGGTCATTGGAGAGTGATGGGGATGACGACACAGGCTCTGAGGACGAGTCATCTTTCTCGAGGGTTCTTATTGCTCCCAACGGGAGTGTCTATTCACTGGGTGTTCCTCTTCTAGCTGAGTTCAGTGACATAATAAGCAAGCCCATCTTGGAAGCAAGCACATCAGAGGAGGTGAGACCAGTAACACCACCGGCTGAGCCAGCAATGCCTGATACAGAGCAAAGTTTTGAAAGAGAACTTTCTTTTATACATAAGGCTAAAGAATCTGGGGTCGTTTATCTTCTTGGTCATGGAGATATTAGAGCGAGGAAAGATTCCTGGTTTATTAAGAAGCTAGTCATAAATTACTTTTATGCTTTCTTAAGAAAGAACTGCAGAAGGGGGACTGCGAATTTGAGCGTGCCCCACTCACAGCTAATGCAGGTTGGCATGACATACATGGTTTGACGATGGATGTTGTTACTCGTGTAACAATTTTCAAAATGATTCGACACCGAGGTTGGCAGCACAGGCTATTGGGGTTCCAAGAAAGAGTTGTCTGACTTTCTCTGCCGTTTATTCAACTTACATTCTTTGAGAGTGTACACAATTTTTGCACTGTTCTCATTATTAGCCCGGCCTTTTGGATCTCTACGAAACTTTTTGTTATCTACTGCATCGGGAAAGTGTCTACACTATATCTTGGTTGCCTTGTGATGATTACCGTCTCAAAGATACATGAATGTCATGATTCATCACGACATAATTCAATTTCAAATGTTTTGCCTTAGATAGCGTTGGACTGGCTTAGTTTTTGACCTCACATTACATCCAAGAGTACATAAAGTTACTTGTTATTTGGTTTTAACATTTTATTAATGTGATGTAAGTTACTTATATGGTTTAACATTTTATTAAGGTGATGAACCCAAACATTCAAACTGGAAGGCGGCATAGATTACGCGCATTTTGTTAAAATCATTCAAGCTTTATTACTTGCACCATCGATAGGATTATTAAGATATAAAAGCGGGCGCCAAGCACTGCGTTAAATTGTGAGCATTTCAATCAAGGGGCAGATTGTGGAGATCATGGCTGCAGGCTGCTACCATCGCTCTTCATAATTTTATCTCAAATTAATAATGATTTTTCAAATGAAAGCAGAGAATGAGCACGTAGTTTCATTTCTTATGGCCTATGAACAAATGTTCAAAACTAGGCAATATATTGTAGAACGTTGGTATGATACGGTAGGGAGTTTCCTTCCTTAACCAGACAACCCATAATTGTTAGTATTTTATTTTCTCACTCAAGCTATTAAAGTATTGCAGCTAAACAATAAGAAATTTTATTTTTTCGAAGCCCCCAAGAGTCAAATTGAAAACACTCCTCAAATTTACTTTTTAAGTCATTTACTGTTGGCTCCAACCATGTATAGCCCGATGGTCACATGTCAACAACGCCTCCAATAATAACCATCATCAAGCTCATACGGTCAACCTAAAGGCTTGTTTTCTTACCACCTAAACCCTAAAAATCACATTATCAGCCATTAATAAGCGAAGAGAATGGTTGGACCTTATGTAACTTTCAGCCAGGGATAAATTAATCCAGAAACAACGTATGCAACAATTTCTATCCTCTCGCACATAGATATTCATATTCACAGAAGCAATGTAGTTGACCTGTTCTTCGCGGATAACTTAAATGGAGCCTCTTGTAAATGCTAATTTATTTTCATCCTTAAAGATTTTATGACATAAGATTGCCAATCTTTCTCTCATTATGCTGCTCTGCACTACCATATGCTGCTCTGCACTACCATTCGCGGATAATCTTTCTCCAACTAGCATCAGAATAACGATACTCTATTTTCTCTTTTTGGTCCCTTTCAGGATCAGAATCCAAAAGGATGTTGGCGTTTCCATATGAGCAACATAACTGTTTCTGTTGTGAGAGGAATTTGAATCTCAAAAGCAATGAATTGGCCACGACCCAAATACAACCCAACCTCATGAGGGCTCCAGCAATTAAGACTCAACGTAGTCCCAGTCACCGGCAACAACAATCCAGCAGCAATTGGAATTCCAACCTGTGCCAAAGTACCGAGGCCATAAAATCAATTTTTCTTCAAATCTCAAAAAGATTTCCACAAAATCAGAAAGAAGGTTGAAAGGAGTCAGAATCATATGCTAAATCCTGTAAATTGAGGTAAGTACCTCAATAAGAGGGAAAGTGGCAGCTTAACAGTGACAGCATATCAAAGCAGAGACCAGACAACATCAAAGTTGTGACAGTCTCAGACACTAAATTAAGACAAATGATTTCTTTCTGCAAAACTGACAAAGAAGGAATGACTTTTTAAAGCTTTCAGATTTTTTTTTTAAAGGGTAAGATATCTTTATTAAAAAATGAAAGCCCAACCCAAAGTACACAGAATGTATACAAGAGACTTATCTAAAAGGAGAAAGGTCTTCCAACAGATCTGGGGGATGAAACACAATAGTAGCTTCAGAATTCAATTTTTCTTCGATTTTTCAGATAGGAGACAATTTCAGACCCAACTCCATGATCACTTCATACCATAAAGCGGTAGAAACTAATATTTAACTTTACTTACCCCAAAAATGAAAAAGAAAAAGAAAAAGAAATGGCATGACCATCTCTTCCTAGATGCTTATTTCATGTGCACTTTCACTTCTTAAATTAGTAACAATAACATAAATAAAGAGCAAAAAAACTATGCTTATATGATGTAGAATATCTTACAATATTGTATGCAAAAGCCCACCAGAGATTTTGCTTCACAGTATTCATTGTTAGCCTTCTAAGCTCCACAGCATCAAGCAACTGCATGATACAATCTAGGTCATCCAACCAATATGTACTACAAGATCCCAAATCAACACAGAGGATTGCTCATAAGATGAAAATTAGATAAAACTTACATGGTACAACAATTTCCCAAACTAGACATATTGGGAAAGGTTTTTTATTTCGACCTGTACAGTGTGACCATTAGGTGATTAGAGAACTAGATACATTTGGGAAGGAAATGACTTACTAGTTAATATTTTAATAAAAGTTAATGGAGCCATGCAATTTGTGAGCCGTATGCGTTAAGGAGAAAGGCATTGCCACTCTCAGCCACCTAAGAAAAAGACTTGTATTTTGTTTCTGAAGCCACTTCTATTTTAACCCGTGCCTCTTGTGCGTAGTTGTACTTTCAGTAATACTGGTTATACATCTGAATTTCCAAGATGTGTTATGCACATAGGCAAACTGATATTGCTTCCCAGCAAAACTTGAACTTAGGGATATGGATTTCCTTTTTTTTATGTAATGTAGAATTTTATTTAATAAATAAGGTTTATACTATAACAAGTTAACAATGATAAAGATAAAGCCATTCTGTATGAGTAGCTTACAAGGTCAAATAGATTTTTTTTTTTTACCGATAAAAAAAAATTATTGATCATGAAATACACAACAATAGAAATTAAAATTCTTAAAAATATAGAACTTACCTACATAGGCCTTGCCTTTCAAATCAAGTATGCTGTGTCTCTGAAAGAATAGTAAGAACATTACTTATTAAAAATAAAAATTAAAAGAATAGCAAAAGCATCTAAACACACAGATAACAAGCACTAAAATGCTTAAATTCAAAGCTACTATGACTTCTGGTTAGACAACCAATTCTTCAAAACAAGCCCGTGCAAGAACAAGCACAGTATAGAATCTTAGGACAAATAAAAGCTGCTAAGGCTCCTTAATTGTGGAAAAAAGATCCATATAACACCAATTCCCCCTTTTTTTCATAGGTAACAACTATTCCCAAATTTATACACAATGTGTAGTTTTCAACAATTATTAACATTAAATACAGCTTATAAAAAAGTCCTTAGTTTTCTGATATAACTCAAATAACTGCTAAGCTCGGATTGAGCAAGAGCGAATTCTCCACAATGAATGGTCTCTCCAGTGACAGAAATGGCTGTCCGACCAATCCACCATATGTAGCTGATGAGACTCACCTATTGAAATGAGATATTGTAATGTCAGTGACGAGTTTTATGGATTTTCTTTCATATTTAATATCATGAAGAAGATATAAAAAGATTCTGCTCATATAGACAGGTCACTGAAATTAAAAACCAATAAATTAGAGACATACCAATTATGGTTGCTCCTTACAACAAATCATTGGCATTTCAAGGTGAAATTTCTCCTTCAATAGCTCCTTGACCTGCCACTTAACCCACCAAGCTTCACTTTGAAGATTAATTTAAAATTTTATATCTTCATTTGAACAGGTGAAGCAACGATTACCAAATGAAAAGGATTCACTAAATAGAGGTGCAAGAATAATAATCCATCCTCTTAGAGCAACAAGGACTAAATTAGGATTCCATAAGCCTTCAACTCCATAATCCAGCATAACAAAATCTAGATTAAGAAGACCTTACAAAAAGGCCCGATGATATGGAAAAGCTTTCGACCATATATATATATATATGAAGATGAATAAATTCGCTATTATGAGCTGATGGGGTACGTCGTTCAGTAAAAAAAGGGGGGTACACTTTTTCAAGAATACACTCTATAGCAAGTATGGTGATTTCTTAAAAAAAATATGCAGCACATATCCCAATACAGATGAAGGTCAACGCAGGATCCACAAGAAAATATTGGAACTAAAAACCAACTATATATGAAGCATGTATCCTAATACTCATATAAAAGAAGTGCAGTAGACCATAAAAAATAACCAAGAAATATGCCAATGGAATTCCCAACATCAGCCCAACTATTATTGAAATGAAATTTCCATCTATTAGCCGGTGTGGATAACACACCTAAAGTATTTACATGATATAATTTGATTTGAAAGATAAATTTTAAAGTTTGAATCTTATAAATCAAATCTTACCATTTAAGTGATATGGATGGCATGTTCTAAACACTAGTATGATAATCGAATAACTTCTATTGAAAATCTCTCTTTACATTATACTACTAGCAGTTTAATCTCTATAAATGTCATGTGCAAGTTTCAAATATATCAAGATCTTGCAATATTCCTGATGACCTAAGAATTCACCATGCATCTTGATGATGTTAATAGCCATCCCAAACGAAATTCTAAGAAATTAGGATATTGACAGCCTTTTTACTCCAATATTGTTCTTAACAAAGCATAAGCAGACATACCCATGGCTGTTGGCTCAGTGATGCAAATCTTGGATACGTGTAGGGTATCGTCGTATAGGTTATAACCTTTTATTTTCTTTTTGACAAGTAATATAGATTCAATTCTTGCCTGACAAAAAGTAAAACACAAGACAGACCACTGGCAAAGATTAACCATGATAAAGACGCTTATTTTTTGTCTTTTGGTCAATAAAGATGACAAAGAAGATGATATTAGTGATTTTTTTTTTATAATTTTATAGTAATGATGATAACTATAATGTGAACATGAAAAGTAACAATAATCAACATAAAAAGAAACGGCAACAACAACAATTGTGGGGAAAAAATATCAAGATGCTTACCTCGAAGGGTAGACTTAAAACCACAGCTAGTCAAATGATTTGCTAGTACCTCTCCTAACTGTTGTTGCCAGTTCTGTGTGAGCTTGGCTTCAGATACAGGACATACTATAGCTGTCTCTGTTCCCAAGTTCACATTAGCAGATGACACTTGTGGCTGCCCAAATTTTTGTCAAGAAAAAATGAAGCACACAGATTTAGTTTACAGAATGGTGAAAATTTCTTGATTGTGACAAAGAAATAGGAGAGGAGAAACTCAAGAAGAATAACAGAAGCTCACATGTATTGACAACCTTATCGTGTGTTTTGGCTGGTGGTGGACACTAAGAAAGTGAAGGTGTAACGTATGCTGCTGAAGGGTGATAGGTTGTAATATAGGAACATGTGCATGAACCAAGTGGTCGCAATTCAGATAGGCTTGTGAGACATGATTCCCATATGTTCGTTTACTCAAAGGGTAATTTCCCATGGAAGTTTCCATATTTGATGGCAGATTAACTAACCAATTACCCATAGAAGACACATAGCTGTGTTTCTATCCTATTGCTGCTTCGTTTTTTCTTCGGCCCCGCTTTTGGGGTTTTGGGGGGGGGGGATTAAATTGTAAATTCCACATACGCCAGAATCCGAATCAAATTAAAATCCATTTTGATTCAACAAAATGCATCATTTTCGTCAAACTTCTTTCATCTATTGTCGCACCAAGAAATTTGGTTTCGACACATTAGCAAGAAAAATCATTGTTCAAATTTCAGGTCTTGAACTCGGAAAAACCCCCAAAAATAAGCGGCCAATGACTCAAAGTCAAAACCCTAACGCATTTTGCCTAGTAATCGATAAAAGGAAAAGGAAAACAAAAATTTAAAGCAAATTCAACTTTAAAAAAAAAACAGAACAAGATAGATTAACTTACTTGACTTTCTAGAATTCTTTTCACACTAGCTGCACATCCCCCACATGTCATTCCCTAGCACACAAACACATAATTAAAACCAATTAACCAAATAAACAGAAGAAAATAAAAACTAAATTAAGGGGGTGAGAGAGAGAAGGGGGGGGGGGGCGGGGAGAGTTCATACTCCAACGTCAAGTATAATCACTTCAGTCGAGAGCGCCAAGAGCTCCTCAGCCCCCCCGGAAACCAAGTTACTGTTAGCATCCCCACCGTCGGATCCATTCTCACCACCTCCGCCGCCTCCGTTCTCTCCACCAAACCTGCCACCACTCCCACCACCAGAAGCGAAGGAAGAAGCGGAGCTCGACACACACTCAGGAAGACTTTGTACAGGAGGCACTGCCGAGGAGGCCCACAGGCTCGACGAAAGGAAACCGCGACTGCACCTGAGTTGGCGAGTCAGGTCTGGAGTCGGAAGCCACGGACTCAGAGGAGCCCCGCAAAGGCGACGGCGGCTTAACGCTTTGGAGACGGTGAAGAGAGCTACTTTCGTCGTCGTCGTCGTTACGGACAATGTGGACTCCATTGGAGAGAGAGAGAGAGAGAGAGAGAGAGAGAGAGGGGTTGGGATTTGGTGGAGACTTCTTAACGGGAGGCTGTGCGAATCTGCGATTGTGCTTTGTTCGAATTTACGATGTACTTTTTTGACAAAAAAAAAAAGAAATAGAGATTACTAGAAGGGTGCTTTCGTAAATTTAAACACATGCATTTTGTAAAATTTAAAAGTGAACTATTTTCTTTTTCTCGACGCTATAACTTACGAATAATGATAGGTGTATATTTTATTTACTAAATATCACAATTTTTTTTTTTTTTTAATTTTTTTAAAAATATTTTATTTAATAATTAAAAAAATGACTGTTAATGAAATTATATATTTTTTAAATTAAATATATTATAATTAAAAATAAATATATTTATTAAAAATAATAAATTAATAATAAATAAAATATAAGTATATCATTACCCATAACTTATAAATGGTACTTTGGTTTTCTTAATTTTGATTGAAATAAACTTGATTCAAAATTCTGTTTTATTTTTATTCCCGTGTTTTAAAAACCAAACAGAAACAGAGTCTATTAGTATAAAATTTTGTTTGGCTTTTGATGAGGAATGGTAATCGACTTTTTTTTATTTTTTCTTTTTATAGGTTTTTTTTTTTTATTGAATTGGTTGTTCCATAAATAAATAAATGTGCAAAGTTGATATATGCGCATATGAGCATTGTGTTGTTGAGTTTCCTTCATTTGTGAAGAGTGAAACTGCCAACCCTAGCCCCCAGCTGCCCCGGCCTCACGGCGCCTACCACCTTTCTCGACTCCATCTCTGGCGAGTTTTTCATCTACACAGAAACTCCATAGGACTCACGGCCCCCTCCCAATTCGACGCACCTGCCATCAAGGTAAAAATGCTACCCTATTTTTGGAAGGGAAAAAAAAAAAGTTCTTTACCGATAGAATTGGTTTTGAAAAAAAATGCTACCCTAGTGTGCGAATTGGTTTGAGCTTACCTGTGCTCACCTCACAGAATATTTGTTGCTTTTAGTGAATTGGTCATTGTCCTACAAATTGAATTTTGCTTGAATTTTAGGCTTACCTGGGCTGTTCTTAAAGCTTGTGATTAACTTAGGATGGGAGCTTATGAATTTTCACGTTACTGAAACTTGTGACTAATCACATGGAAACAAACGGCCATGGGTTCCGTTAGTCTTCAAAAATTTTGGTTATGCCTTCTTCGGCGATAGTTCGCGACGGAAGGTACTCGTGAGGTGTGATGCTGTTCAGCGACGGGACGGCGATAGCCGATAGGAAGGTGATGGGACGGCGATGCACCCACGAGGGATTCTACGGTTCTACCTCTCTCGCTCGTCTTCTTCCTCTGCCCGATTTGAATAAAAGCAGCCACTTTTTCTTCTTTTGGTTCTCTCTCTCTCTCTCTCTCTTAATTTTTTAATTATTTATTACATGACGTGGCATGACATGTCAGGCAGTCATCTGCAGCGATACTGTACGAGCGGCACAGTAACACCACTCTTTCATTAGAGTGGAGTTTGCTTTCTGATTCTTCAATTGCTGCCTTTATTCACAAAATAAGAATTGATTAGAGCTAATAAGATATATAATGAACCTATTGAATATAATAGCCCAAATCACTTTATTGTGTAATTTAACCATATGAGTTGTACTTAAGCAAAAAGAAAAGATAATAGTTATGAGTTGTACCTTACCTAGTCAACATTCGGGATAATTTTGTTGTTGTGATTGATATAAATGTATAAGCATCTTCTACCACATTACTAACAAAAGAATGTGTTGTTGCAGAGACTAGATTGTTCAAGAGAAAAAGATGGCCAAGGTTCATTTCACGAATTACCCTATCGAGTTTATCATGCCGCCTTCTTCTAATAATGTCAAAGATATTTCCATCAAAACCATCCCTTCTGTTACAAAGGTACTTTATAAGGCATTAATGTACTGTTTTCTGATCAGTTGTTCACATTATGCTTTTAGTTAACACTCAAGTTTCTATATTTCTTATATAAGCGATTTTTCTTTTTTCTATTATCGAAGAAGAAAATGATTTTTCTCTATGCTTCTAATGGACAGCCGGAGATCAAGAGGATTTTAGAACTAGTACATGGATGTGAGGTTGAAAAGGTACGGACTCTAAATGTGAAAGGAAAGAAGAAGATGCAAGGGGGGCGCTTGGTTGCTAGACCAGATTACAAGAAGGCCTACGTAACTCTAAAGAATCCTTTATCTTTCTCACATTCCTATCCAGTCCATTTAATTGAAGATGAGAAGAAGAGCATAAATGTGAAGTCGAAACTAAGCATCATTAAGGAACGAGAAATCTCCCTCACTTGACAGCATGAGAGTTGTGCTGTGGTGCCTGAGAAGCAATCAAGTTAGAGAGGAAGCAGTGGCATGCATGCTGATCTACACAGTTGGGTTTCTGAGTTTTCATACAGCTCAAAGCATTTTCAGAGATAGTTAGGCTCTTAAGGAAGATATTTCTTCGGTTTTGTAGGGTAGATTACCCTTTTTACATGTTGGAAAAGGATAAATCTCCATTATTTCAGCTTGATTATACATGTGGAAGACAGTAACGCCATTGTTTTAGGCAATTATGATTTTTGGAAAAAGATTTGCTTGTGTTGTCCGACTGTCTACTTGAGGCTTCTCTTTCTATTATATTACATGCTTGGTTACTGTATCAGAGAGATTGCGATTATTGCTTTGGCAGACAAGGATGGTTCTTGACTTTTGTTTACACTTAAAATTTGAGTATGAAGTTCATATGAAGTTTTCGTTGGCAATGTGATATATGGGTGTTTTTAGTCTTTGCTTATTACATCGGAATAAGAGGGTTGAAGGAGGGAAGAGATCCGGTAGTAGTGGATGGAGAAGAATTTGGTTTCAAATATATAAAAGAGTGGTGTTATTATATCTCTTCAATTTGCTCACTCAGTATTACTCTCTAATGCTATTTATATTTTTCTATTTTTTTATTTTTCATTTCAAACATTTTTAAACATGTTTATATTTTTTTTAAAATAAATAAATAATCTTAATATGTTAATAGTCACTTTCTTAATCATCAAATTAAAATAAAATTTAAAATATAAATATATTAATAATTACTTTCTTAATTATCAAGTAAGAAAAATGAGCGATTGATGAAAATGAATTGGTATAATAGCATTTCTCTATTAAAAAAACATGTACGGACAAATAAAACCGACAAGCGCTAGAAGGAGGGCTCGAACCTCCGACCTTGTGGTTAACAGCCACACGCTCTAGCCAACTGAGCTATTCCAGCTTTGCTTCTCAGGAGGAGAATGTATTTAAATAACTTGAAAGTTATAAACCATTCCTCGCTTGGTACTCGCCCCGTTGATCAACGCTTGGCCCCTTGGGAGTAACGTAGCAGTTTATTTTAAGAAAAATATTAGTTTCTTCACTTATTTTGATATTTCATATATTTAAATTTTTTTTATTTAATAATTAAGAAAGTGATTGTATTGAATATCATATTTGTTTAAACTATTTTAAAATAAAAATTAAAAATTAATTTCACGATAAGTTGTAATAGATATCGTAGCATCGCCCTTTATTTGGAGGACAGGTGGTCGCGAGACTCTCTAGGCCATGCCCGTGGGGCCGAGGCCGTCACAATCCTGACAGTGCGCAATACTCATTACAAAATGATGGTCTGTGCTTCGCCCTTTATTTGGAGGACAGGTGGCCGCGAGACTCTCTAGGCCATGCCCGTGGAGCCGTGGCCGTCACAATCCTGAGTCCCTGACAGTGTTCCGCTAGACATAACAGCTTGGATATGTTCGGATATACTCCAGTTTATTTTCTATCGTGTTGGGAGGTTTTGAGTACTATCATTTTTGTAAAGAAGTGAGAACAACTGCAAGCATCTCTGATTTCATTCTTGCAGTGAATCTCGGTTTTTGCCTGGAAATGAAGATCGACTATAGTGATGGAGCCGTAAAAGAGAGCACAAAGAAATGATTGCAACTATTCATCACTCACCGCGTTAAACCCAACAATGGCTCCAATAAAATATTCATACTATATGTTAATTGTATGAAATGGACATGCATTCAAATGAACCTACAAAAAATGAACGAAATGCTTGACAGACCCAACTGAAACATGGAATTGCCGATACCCATATGCTAGAAAAGCTGCAACTAAATTTAACCAAATTCCAATTTGGAGTCCACATACTATGTAAGTATCCACTTCAAGTCATCACATTATCTCATATATCCAATAGTGCTCCTGTACACACAAATCCTCATAATATTCAGTGGCAGATTATGTAGACAAATTACATATTATGTTGCTGAATTATCCATTTGAATCTTCAAGAAAATACATCTTAATGAAAACCAAGAGGGGCTGGTGCCTCTCTCAATTCCTTTCCCTGAAAGTGGACGTCCTGCAAAAAAAAAACCCGGTCAAAATCCAAAATACAGTTAGTAGAATAATAGACAAGCATCGAGATTAATTTTCTAAAAAAAAAAAAAAATTAGAGCATGGTTGTTCTCAGTGACAAGAACCAAAGAAGATAATAAATAAGTTACCACGAAATAATCCCCCCCCACCCCCCCTTCCCCGAACCTGCAATTTTTAAATGAGACACTCAAAGCAGTTTAGCTAGGTAGTTACCTTTCCCTCTTAGCTATTTGTAGGTCAATTGAACCTGCTTTCAGTCAAACCTAGGTCAAGAAATCAGCGATGATTCTATATGCATCCAGGTCACAGGCTTTACATACGTTTCATTCCATATTTGTTTTTACTATATGTACATCTTATTGCCAGCAAACGTGGAATACTATAAAATTACAGAAAAAGAGAGGTCCACTACATAAAATGTAGGTCATAATAAAGTGATAAAGTGAGAAACATCAATTTTGTCTCATTGACTGCGTGTCAGTCCCATTACTTCAGGACAATTGCTGAGAGGCCTCAACTGAAAGATGCCACTAGCTTTCCTAACATCTAGAATGTTATAGGTGCTGATCAGAGTAGTGTGCAATTCAGTTCATAGAGTACAGGGGATTTTATAAGTAAATTTCCTCGTCGTTTTATCACTGAAACAGTTATTGATTTCCAAAAGTTCTATGTAACATCAAGTAATGGACATATATAGACTGGAAATTAGACGTTATGACATTTTAGGTAACTATATACATTCAGAAAGATAAATACGAGTATGCAATGTTGTTAACAAGAAAAGAGTATGATCAAGGAAAAGTCAAACAGTACTCACAGCAGCAAAATGGTTAACATCCCGATGGTGAGCTTCATCAGCACGGATGACAGTTATAACATCTTTTAGAGTTGAATCCTTGGGCAGCCTCCAGTAGTCTATTGCAATAGCAGGAGCTGGAACATTTTCAATAGCGCCATCCTCAATATCCTTCAAATATTCTGTATACGAGTGTACAGCCTCCTCCTCCAGGTAACCAACAATTCTATGGGCTAGTTTTGGTGAGAGTATATAAACAACAAAGAAGGAATTGAAGAAAACTCCCTGCACAGTAAGGACCAGCAGCCTTTCATACCATTTGGGTTTAACAAGTTCCACCATGGTCATTAGGTGCATCCTCTCGTTCTCTGCTTCTTCAAGCAGAGCTTTGATCCAACCACCACTATGCTGGAACTTGCGGAGAGACTTTAGGTGCAGCAGCATTCCTCCAACCATACCAGGAACAGCTGCCACCGTTTCCAGCATCATTGCACGGCACCCATACCGTCTCTGCAAAAAAAATTTACAAACTGAAATCAAATTCACATATATTTTGGCAGCAACATCAAGAACCACTAAAGGTTGCCAGCAGATGCTGTCAGTATAAAAGAGCAGTTGAACTTCTTCATATTGGCATATTTATTGAAAAGTAGAGATATCTGACATAAAATTAGTTGTTTCGACATATTTAATTTCTAGTTTTAAAAATTATTCTTTATTATGGAAGGAATATAATTGAGTGAATATTATTGTTAATTATTGAATAATATGCTATTCCCAGCAGGGAAAGAATTTTTGGAGATTATTCTACATTTTTAGGATAAGTACAAATAATAAAGTAAAGAATACTTTGGCTAAAAGTCAAATTCAATAAAAATTTAGACATTAAAGCTTATTTTAAGCCCACATTGGATTGTTCAAAAGTCAAATAATTTGGCTTTTGTGAACAGTAACCCCAAACCAAATATCAAATATAGCCAATCAAATACAATGGCAAAACTTTTATTTTATTCTTCTATTCTTTTTGTTTCTTATTTACTCTCTCTTCCTATAATTCTTGGGTATGAAAAATTATAGTAAAAAGATATAGTTGGATAAGGAATGAGTAGAAATAAATTTTTTTTAAATATCGATTAGTAATTTAATTTAAATATAATATGAATACTAATTATTTTTTTAAACTCATAATTTAATTAATATATAATAGATAGAAAATTCAAATATGATAAAATTAATTAATTTAATAATTGTAAATAATTAAAAATATTTAATTATTAATTAATCATTATTATATATTTTCATAAAAAAATAATTTAATGTGGAGATTTAATGTAAATAACAAAAATCAAAAATTAGTTATATTATTTTATTGTTATATTTTGAAAAAATAGTTATTTCAATGTAAAGACTTGTGTGAATAAAATGGTCAAAAACTAAAATAAAAGTTACATTAATTAAAACTATACTTTAATAATGATCAATTCAACGAGGGCTAACCAAGCAAACAGAATGGCTATTTGACAGTAGAGATATAATGAGCACCTAAAGTTGATGAGAACAAGCAACTAAAAGAAACCTTCACGAATTTTCATGACAAAATGAACAGCTCAAAAGTGACGAGTGCATGCAAAAGTTTATAATATAATAAAAAAAAAATAGCTGTCTATCATCGTTTACACAATGTTCTAAATTTATGTGACTGCAAGAAGAAGGTACAGAGTGAGACATTTTCTCCATATATAGACATCCACCCACTTAATTGAGAAAAATATCCAGCTCTATTGATGACCAGAACCCAACAAATGAAAAGACTGACTTACCTGGAAAAAGATATCCGTTGGAATTCTAAGAATTTTCACCGTCCTGTAAGCAAATTTGTCCAAAAAAGCTTTGGGCACATGGTGTTTTTTCAAATCTATTGACAAGTCTGCCTCATAAGAATGCCATGGCTACAACAAAAACGACGCAACAATTAATATGTAGACACTATAGAAAACTTTCGAGAGTTTTATGTCACATGAACTCACGAGATAGGCATTGGTAAAATCACAAAGTGATGGATGAGTATCCTTTAGTTCTTACTCAGAAACTAAAGTGTACCGGTAGACCTACAAGTGTGAGTTGCTCGTTTTCCTTTCTAATATCTCATGGCCTATGGAGTACGAGAGACAAATAAAAACAGAACAAGCGATCGTGATAATTCACCGGAATTCGATACCAAAAGAGAATAAAACCATCTAACAGTCGCTAACAGTCGCACATATACAACAAAAATATAGAGCAAAAAATTAACACCGAAACTTATCATAAATTTAATTTAGGACAAGAACAACTGAAAGAGTAAGAGGTATACAATGGAAACATTGATTCAATCTTTAAAGATCGATGAGAATGTCGTTACCATGAAACAATTCCAAGGCCAGTCAGTCCCATCCTCTCTCTTCATTTTCTGCGGCGACGTCCCCCAGTAGCTCGACACCACAGCAGCCTTGTCGCTCTTCTCCGATTCCACTCCTTCCTCTCTGCCTATCTCCTTCTTCTCCGCCAAAGTGGAGGTCATGGGCCCCGGCGATACCGAGCTCATCATTCTGATCCGGTAAAGGGCACCGATCAGTGCACTCGCACTCTGGTGGTTCCTCGCCAGACCCGCGGTCTGCGACGGATTCACCCTCGAGGCCGTCGAAATGCCACGGCGGCTGTGGTTACAGCCGTCGATGAGGCCTCGCATCAAACTCCTCGCCACGAACCGGTTCATCTTTGACCAGCAAGAAAACGTAAACGGAAGGTTCCGGAAAACGATTTAGAGAGGGTTTTTCTCTTTCTGTTTTTTCAGTTTTTAGGTGTACGATTGTCGGTAATAGATCGGGTTTTGCCGTGGGAGAAGGGCTGGCGTCTGCGAGAAGACTTAAATAATAGCGGGGAAGTCGGAGAGAAAAGTGAGGGGTTATGATCCTGTGTTCCGCGATCTGTATATGTGATTCTAGTTGGGGTGCTTAATTGGACTTTACTTGGGATTCAAGGAAGATCAGGACAGCCAGGATAATGGGTAACTTCGAGGGAAATTGTATGGTACAATTTAAGAAGTTTAGAATAGTAATAATCATATCCTTACTTCTACTCATAGCCTATCACTTAAAATTGAAGGGTTGAATCGGGAAGACGGGGCTCGGGGCGGTTACAACCGAGAAAGATTCTCTGCGGGTGCAAAAATGTACCTTCTTTCTCATTTGATCTTAGTTTGACCATTAATGTGTCGCCATGCATTGGACACGATGCCTAAGAAATAACCGCCAGGAATCGTGGACCTTTTCTTTTCTGAATAAAGCGGCCGTGTACTTGGTAAGAAACTTTTAGCTCGTTTGTTGTCGCAACTAATTTTCTCTCATTTTATTTTATTATTATACTCTTTTAAAAATTTTATATAATATAAAATTACTTAAATAAATTTTTTTAATTTTAAAATTAAAATAATTTTAAAATATATATTTTAATAAAATTTTATTTATTTTTTATTTTTTATTTTAATTTATCTCATTTGATCTATAAGACATACATTCATTTATGAAATTATGCGTCATCATCAGACCTTAAATTGTAATAAATGAAAAGTCAAACCAACCATTCAATGGAATTGACATTTTGCACCATCATTAAAATCTAACCGGTTAAGATTGTACCCAGTTACATAATTTTCATCCATCTGAACGCATAAATGAATCAAATGTTCATTTTTTGCAATTTGGGCATGCAATGCAATATGCACAAAAATATGATTTTTCCTTATTTAATATCCTTATATATTAGATTTTACTAGTATCATTGATGTAATAAAATTTTTCAATTACTTTTAATTAGTTGTGATAGTTGTAAATAAAATATAATTAGATATAAATATTGTAAGATTGAAATAGTTTGAAGTCACTTATATATAAAAGACTCTCATCTTGTAATTATTTTTAATGTAAAATACACTGTTCATATATTACTATTACCCAGATGACTAATACAAGAGGGGGAGTGAATTGAGTTATATTTAAAAAAATAACAATTATAAATCAAATATATAATATAAAATATAAACAAAATATGAAACAACAATAAATATAAAGAGTAAGGGTAAGAGAGAAGCAAACTCAGTATGTTAACGAGATTCGGCCCCACTGTCTACGTCCTCGCCTCAAGCTACCCCTTGAGAATCCCCAAATCCACTATTCAATCTCCTTTAGGTGGAGAAAAAAACCTATTACACCTTTAAGTAGCACCGCTCTAAAGAATCCATGTAGAACACCCTCTACACTTCCAATCACCTCACACTTGGTGATTTAACTATTCTCCATGTAGAACACCTTTTACACTTCCAATCACCTTACACTTGGTGATTTAACTATTCCCCGTGTAGAACACCTTCTGCACACACGAGGGTTATACGCACCCTCTTACAAATACAAGAGTTGATAGTGGGTAGACTATCAAAATACACTTCTCAATGAGTGAGATAGAAACAATACAGTGCAAATTATATCTCTTAAAATGAATAAGGGTTAAGGCTCAATGCTTAGAGAAGAGAGAATGAAAGTTTTAAATTAATGTTGTATGCTCTTGGTGTTATAAATGTGAAGCTCTCAAATGATCTATTTATAGGCATATGAGACTTCATATTCAAATTTAAAAAGATTCACATGTCAAAGACATCATCATTCACTTTTCAAAAATTTCAAATCAAATCTTTTTACTTTTTGCATGTGACAAAAGGAGCACACTTTATTTTTCAAAAATTTCAAATCTAATCTTTTACTTTTTGCATATGATAAAAGGAGCACACTTTACTTTTCAAAATTTTCAAATAAAGATATCTACCTTTTGCATAAGTCAAGAAAAGCATCCATCACTTTTGAAAATATTCAAATAAAACATGCACATGTAAAAGATGACAATCAATCATTTTAATATTTTCAAAATTCAAACATTTAATCATGTCATGCACATGTGAAAGATGACAATCAAACATCTTAATATTTTCAAAATTCAAACTTTTAATCATGTCATGTACATGTGAAAGATGACAATCAATCATCTTTCAAAATTCAAACATTTAATCATGTCCTGCACATGTGAAAGATGACAATCAATCATCTTTCAGAATTTTCAAATTTAATTTTCAAAATATTCATGCACATGTGGAAAATATATTTTAATGCTTTATGATAAAATATTAATTTTGAACCTTAATCCTAATTTTGAATTTTTAAGAGATTTACAAAATTACTCTATGATTTTAATGTGAATTTGCTCTCTTCTTGCTCATGCTTGCTTCCTTGATGTGCTTGATTCTATTGTATGGACAACTTGAACTTGAGACTTCTTTATTCTTTGAATTCATTTGTTATCATCAAAATCCATGTGTATATTTATACGAAACTTGAAACTTTGAGTTCAACAATCTCTCCTTTTTTGATGATGACAAATGCTTGATAGAACTTGAAACCTGTATGAATACTTAAGCTCCCCCTGAAAATGTGCGTTAGTTTTTCAAGCAAAAATATAAATATAATTCCAAGCATATATAACAAGTTTAGCAAATTAAACAATGTTAATATTCTAGTCTAAAACTTCTCCCCATTTTGGCATCATTTAAAAAGATCGGCAGTAAGTAAATAGACTGAAGAAAACGGTGCGTTAATAGACACTGTAGATAGTTGGAAAAAAAAAAAGAGTCGTCCGTGACCCGACAAGTGCTGCAAGGCCTCGAGGCCTAACTCTATGATTTTAGTGCAGCTGAAAATTTAAACAATCGCCTGATGTTGTTGACAAATGGGATTGAAGGCTCTGAGTTTCTATAAAAAAAATAATCATTTTCACCTATCGGATGCAAAAAAAAAAAAATTGCTTCTTGACTTGAGTTCTATTTTTCCATAACGATAGAATGGCCGAACAATTCTCTTCCACTAATGTTCCAAACTTGAATCAGGAACCATTGACGTATCAACCATCAATCTTCTATCTTGAGGCCGTCAATGCCATGATAGGAGCAGAGAACCGTTTTTCTAGTAAGAAAACTTTTGACAACGTGTGTCCAACATATCTTGTATTTCTTTTGACTAATAAGATTTGAATAGACAATAATTTGTCTTGTTCTTTATGCTATCTCTATAAAATCAGTTTTAAAGTTTATCCGATTTGCATCGAATCTCTATAACTCATCTGCATTTCTTCAATATTCTCGCTTTAAGTTTTCAATTCTTTTCTCAATGGCTCATTCTTCTAACATTCCTCTAGATCCATCTATGAGGTATTCTACACCTCAATCTCATGTCCTTTTTGCAGCTACCATTGGCGCCAGGTTGCAGCAAGAGAATAATAGTTTGGCTAATAAGTCAGACTCCGATGCTATCTACGACTTAGTGAGTCTCAGGACTCGCTACTCATCTTCTATTGTTGCTTTTTCCCAGCGGCTACAAGTCAAAAATCATGAGGTTTAAAAGCTTAAAGAACAAATTGTTGTACTTCAACGAATTGTTCAAGAGTCTCACATAAGCGAAGGAATCCTTCGACAAAAGAATAAACAGTTGAAATTTCTATTGGGTTCTTCATTCCGCTTGCTAGTTCCCATGGGTAGAGATGACATGATAATGTATGAAGAGAATGAGCATCTCAAACATGAGGCTAAGAACCTCAAGTTTATGTAAAAGTATTTAAAAAAATATCTCTCTATTTTTATGAACTCTGATATATCTTTTAAGAGATATTCATAACATGTATCATACATATTTCTCTTCTAATCATACATAATCTATCTTCTGGTAAAAGTTTTGTGAATATATCTGTTAACTGATCGTGTGTGTTTGTGAACTCTAGTATTATATTGCCTTTCTGTACATGATCTTGAAGAAAATAATATCTTATTTCAATATGCTTAATTCTAGAATGTTGTATTGGTTTTTTTGAAAGATTTATAGCACTTGTATTATCACATTTGATTGGAATGAGATTGTACATAAGTTTAAAATCCTCAAGTTGTTGCTTCATGTAAATAACTTGAGCACAACAACTACCCGCAACAACATATTCTGCCTCAGTAATAGATAATGCAACAGAATTTTCTTTTTACTAAATCATGAAACGAGTGCATGACCTAAGAAATGACATGTTCTACTAAAACTTTTTCGATCATCTTTGCAATCAGTATAATCGGTACCTGAATAACTAATAAGATCGAAAAAAGTGTGTTTAGGATACCATAACTCTAAGTCAATGGTACTGGCAAAATATCTAAAAATCCACTTGACTGCAATCAAATGAGATTGTTTTGGAAATGATTGAAAACGTGCACATAAACATATACTGAACATAATATCACGTCTACTAGTTATCAAATATAATAAACTATTAATCATACCTCGATATACATTTGAGTCAACTGGCTTATCGCTTTCATCTTTATCAAGTTTAGTGGTTGGATTCATTGATGTTCCAATTACCTTCACACGTTTCATCTCAAATTTTGAGTAACTCTTTGATATATTTTGACTGATTAATAAATGTTCCACTTTTTGCTTGCATGATTTGCAATCCGAGAAAGAAATTAAGTTCTCCCATCATGCTCATTTCAAATTCTTCCTACATATTCTTAACAAAATCTTGACACATATTTTTATTAGTAGCACCGAATATTATATCATCAATATAAATCTGAATCAAAAGAATATCATCATTTTCGTATTTAATGAAAAGAGTTGTATCAATTTTTCCTCTTAAAAAGCCTTTTTCAATTAAGAAACCACTAAGTCTCTCGTACCACACTCTAGGAGCTTGTTTGAGTCCATATAGTACTTTTGTGAGTTTGAAAACATGATTTGGAGAAATATGATTTTCAAAACCTGGAGGTTGCTCAACATACACCTCTTCATTTATAAAACCGTTTAAGAAAACACTTTTAATATCCATTTGAAAAAGTTTGAAATCTTTATAACAAGCATATGCAAGTAGCATTCGAATAGCTTCTAATCTTAGGACTGGTGCATATGTCTCATCATAATCGATTCCTTCTTCTTGATTGAAACATTGGGCCACTAGTCGAGTCTTATTTCTAGTAATGACTCCGGACTCATCTTTCTTATTTCTAAAAACCCATTTTGTTCCAATAATAGTATGATTTTTGGGTTTAGGAACAAGTGTTCAAACATCATTTCTTTCAAATTGATTAAACTCTTCTTGCATAGTTAGAATTCAAGATTCATCAAGAAGTGTTTCATCAATATTTTTAGGTTCAATGTGAGATAGAGAAGCAGTATGATTGCAAATATTTCTAAGAGATGATCGAGTGCTTACACCTCGTGAAAGTTCTCTCAGAATTTGTTTTACTGGATGATCTTTTACAAATTTCCACTGTTTGGTTGCATATTGTATTAAATTTTGATGATCTTTCCTGATGTCTCCATGTTGGACTTCCTCTATTGTATTCTCTTTGTTGAGATTGAGACTTTCCGTATTATTTATACCTCCTGTTTTTTTATCAATAGATTTCTTGGAGAGTAGAGAATTAAATTCATCAAATACTACATGCATAGATTCTTGTACAGTCAAAATCTTTTTATTGAATACTCTATAAGCTTTACTATTAGTAGAATACCCGAGAAATATACTTTCATCAGATTTTGCATCAAACTTAACTAAATTATCTCTGTCATTTAAAATAAAACATTTGCATCCAAATACATGAAAGTAACCAATGTTGGGTTTTTTTTCATTCCAAAGCTCATAGGGGGTTTTATCTAATTTGGACTTTAGCATAACTCTATTTATAACATAACATGCAGTACTTACCGCTTCGGCCCAAAAATAACTAGGCAAGTTGTTCTCATTGAGCATTGTTCTTGCCATCTCTTGAAGAGATCTATTTTTCCTCTCTACTACCCCATTTTGTTGAGAAGTTCGAGGAGCAGAAAAATTATGCACAAAATCATTTTCATCACAAAATGTTTCAATATTTTTATTAATAAACTCTTTTCACCTATCACTTCGGATACTTGAAATAGTATAACCCTTTTCATTTTGAATTCTCTTGCATAACTTGGTAAAAGTATTATGTACCTCATCTTTATAAGCAAGAAAGATAACTCAAGTATATCTAGAGAAATCATCAACAATAACAAATGCATAATATTTTTCTCCTAAACTTGCAACTCTATTTGGTCCAAAAAAATCTATGTGTATCAGTTACAGTGGTCTAGTAGTGGAAATATATTTCTTAATTTTAAAAGAAGTTTTTGTTTGTTTACCAAATTGGCATGCATCACAAATTTTATTTTTAAGAAAATTTACCTTTGATAAACCTCTCAAAAGATCATTTTTTGAAAATTTGGAAATAAGTTCCATGTTGGCATAACCTAGTCTTCTATGCCATAACCAATTAGTTTCATTTTGAGTTGAAAAACAAATAGCATATTGTGAGGTAATTTCTTCAAATCGATTTTATAAACATTGTTGCTTCTAAAAGCAATAAAACAAATATTACAATCATGATCATTCAAAATAATGCACTTATCCATTTTGAAAGTAACTGTAAATCATTTATCACTTAATTGACTTATGCTCAAAAGATTATGTTTTAGACCTTCAACAAGTAAAACATTTTCAATTATGAGAGAAGACTCATTACCAATTTTACCTATTCCCACGATCTTCCCTTTTGAGTTGTCTCCAAATGTCACGTGTCCTTTTTCTTTAGATCTAAGATCAAATAACTTAGTTTGTCTCCCGTCATGTGTCTTGAACATCCACTATCTAAAAACCATTTATTTTTGTTTGTGGAAGACTTCATGCACACCTATAAAAACAATTAAAATGATTTTTCTTGGTACCCAAATTCTTTGGGTCCTTTATTTATTAGTATTAGAAGAAACAAGATTTTTAGGTACCCATATGACCCTAATAGTCATTGTATGTTTTCTTCTAATAGGACAAGCAAAATAATTATGACCATTTCTATTACAAAAATTACAAATAGCATGTGACATATATGAAGAACTTGAGTGATTATAATAGTATCCTTTTTAACAAAATTATTTTTATAAAAAGAATTTTGAATATTGGACTTTGATGTAGAAGGATTATCAAAGAAGTTTTTATAAGGTTTGTATTTTTATTTTGGCATATATCCCAAACCTGCCTTGTCAAAAACACATCTTTGACTACCAAGAAATTTTTCAAAATTTCTTTTTCCATTCGTAAAGTTTTCAATAATATTTTCTAAATCAGTTTTCTTTTTCTTCAACTCAAAATTTTCATTTTTCAAAATAATACTTTCTTTTCTTAAAATATCAATTTCGTTTATTAAAAAAGAATTTTTCTTTTTCAAAACAGTATACTTGATACCCAATTATTCAAATTCTTCATATACCTTTCTAAAACATTTTGTAATTTTTCATATGAAAGATCTTCAATATTATCAAGATTTGTTACCTCAATGTCATCTTTAACCATAAGACAAAGATTTGCTGATTCTCCATTGCTTGCTTCACTATCTGAGCTACTTGAATCATCATTCCATGTAGCTTTCATTGCTTTTTTGCCTTTGTTTCGATCTTTCTTTAGTAGAGGACAATCTGACTTGATATGACCAGGTTTATTGCATTTATAACAAATTAAAGTGTCATTTTTATCTGAATTTTTCTTGGAAATTTTTTTAAAAGATTTCCTTGGAGGAGTTTTATTTTCTTTAAGAACCTCTGAATTCTTCTTGTTATCATCGCAATTTCTTCATCTTTGTCGTCATTTTCCTCATTTTCATCACTTTTACTTTCATGTGAAACAGCTTTAAGTAGCAAGCTCTTCTTTGGCTTTCCTTTTTCTTATCTTCTTTTCAATGTGTACTCATGGGTGATAAGTGACCCGATGAGTTCATTCACTTCGAGCTTCTTGAGGTCCATTTACAATGCATTTCCAGATTTCTCGACCTTGAGCCTAAAGAAATATTCTCATTCTAACTTTACAGAATGAGTAATTGTCTTCGCAAAAGAATGGAGACCGACTGCTAGATTGACTTTCACTAAATGAAGCTGTAATGTTAGCCATAAGATCTTTACTCAAAAGATAGTTAATCTTATAATAGAGTTATAGCTCTGATACCAATTGTTATACAGATGACTAACACAAGAGGGGGGGTGAATTGAGTTGTATTTAAAAAAATAACAATTATAAATCAAATATATAATATAAAATATAAACAAAATATGAAATAACAATAAATATAAAGAGTAAGGGTAAGAGATAAGCAAACTCAGTATGTTAACGAGGTTCGGCCCCACTACCTACGTCCTCGCCTCAAGCTACCCCTTGAGAATCTCCAAATCCACTATTCAATCTCCTTTAGGTGGAGATAAAAACCTATTACACCTTTGAGCAGCACCGCTCCAAAGAATCTGTGTAGAACACCCTCTACACTTCCAATCACCTCACACTTGGTGATTTAACTATTTTCCGTGTAGAACACCTTCTACACTTCCAATCACCTTATATTTGGTGATTTAACTATTCCCCCTGTAGAACACCTTCTGCACACACGAGGGTTATACGCTCCCTCTTACAAATACAAGAGTTGATAGTGGGTAGACTATCAAAATACACTCCTCAATGAGTAAGATAGAAACAATACAGCGCAAACTATATCTCTCAAAATAAACAAGAGTTGAGGCTCAATGCTTAGAGAAAAGATAATGAAAGCTTTAAATGAATGTTGTATGCTCTTAGTGTTATGAATGTGAAGCTCTCAAATGATCTATTTATAGGCATATGAGATTTCATATTTAAATTTAAAAAGATTCACATGTCAAAAATATCATCATTCACTTTTCAAAAATTTCAAATCAAATCTTTTTACTTTTTGCATATGACAAAAGGAGCACACTTTACTTTTCAAAAATTTCAAATCTAATCTTTTACTTTTTACATATGACAAAAGGAGCACACTTTACTTTTCAAAATTTTCAAATAAAGATATCTACATTTTGCATAAATCAAGAAAAACAACCATCGCTTTTGAAAATATTCAAATAAAACATGCACATGTGATAAATGACAATCAATCATCTTAATATTTTCAAAATTCAAACCTTTAATCATGTCATGCACATGTGAAAAATGACAATCAAGCATCTTAATATTTTCAAAATTCAAACCTTTAATCATGTCATGCACATGTGAAAGATGACAATCGATCATCTTTCAAAATTTTCAAAATTCAAACATTTAATCATGTCATGCACATGTGAAAGATGACAATCAATCATCTTTCAAAATTTTCAAATTTAATTTTCAAAATATTCATGCACATGTGGAAAATATATTTTAATGTTTTATGATAAAATATTAATTTTGAGCCTTAATCATAATTTCAAATTTTTAAGAGATTTACAAAATTACTCTATGATTTTAATGTGAACTTGCTCTTTTCTTACTCATGCTTGCTTCCTTGATGTGCTTGATTCTATTGTGTGGATAACTTGAGTTTGAAACTTCTTTATTCTTTGAATTCATTTGTTATCATCAAAATCCATGTGTATATTTACACGAAATTTGAAACCTTGAGTTCAACAATTACATATATCAATTTAATGTAAAATCCTATATGCGTTTCCGCACGTATTTCGATAGATAGGTCATTCTTTCTCCAACTTTTCCCTTTCTTTCTTGCGCTCCTCGCGATCTCATCACGATTTCTTGATTTCATTCCAAATATGTTCAAGAAATTCATTTGATTTTATCCTTTGAATGTTTTTGTGACCTTCTCAAATCTTTCTCCTTTTAGTTTCAAGTTTTTCTTTCCATTTCACACTCTGACCAAACTCTAGGTCAATTTGTTTTTCTTTGATATCTGTTTCTCTTTGATAATGCTTGAATTTGAGGACAGTCGAAACTCTGTTCCTCAACAATCTGTTCCAAATGTTGAAATTGATTTGAGGAGTCTTTATTTCCTCGCATCGACTGATCATCCTAGAATATTTCTTGTTTTTTAGAAACTCAGCCACATAACTATCACTCATGGTCTCGTTCCTTTTTTCTTTCTCTGAAAGCACGGAATAAGCTAGGGTTCATTGAATGAACCATTCCAACTCCAAGAAAGGATGATCCTCTGTTTTCATCTTGAAATGAATGCGACACTATTGTGTTGTCATGGCTCCTTAACTCTCTGGATTCCAAAATTGCACATAGTGTGATCTATGTTGATTCATCCTTTGCGATGTGGATTGAGTTGAAGGAGCTGTTTTCACGAGGAAATTGATTGAGGATTTTTCAACTACAAACTGCCATCTCTGCTCTACGACAAGGTCAGAATGATGTTAGTTCATATTTCACTGAACTAAAGGTACGTTCTGATGAACTCTACAACTATCAGCCTTTGCCTATATGTACTTGTCGTGGTTGTACATGTCATTTTTCGAAGACTTTTGCTAATTATTATCATCAAATTCACATCATGACTTTCCTAATGGGCCTCAATGACGGTTTTGCTAATGTGAGGACTCTGAATTTGATGATGGATCCATTACCTACTATTAACAGAGTCTTATCTCTTGTATTCAAGATGAGAGGCAGAGACTTGTTAATACTCGTAGTGTTATGCCTACTGTTGAATCTGTAACTTTGACTACCAAATCTGATGTTTCCTTTAAATCTGTCAAAAGAAATACACACAGTAAACTGCTTTGTAGTCACGATGGTCTTAATGGACACACAATTGATTGTTGTTACAAGTTGCATGGTTTTCCCCCTAATTACAAGTTTAGGATAAATCAAAGGCTTCTGTTGCCAATTCTGTTTAGTCTACTGTTGTGGTTGCTGAGAGCATTTTTCTTTTGCCCTCTAGCATTATTGTGGATCAATGCCAGCAGCTTTTAGCGTTACTGAAACCATCATCCTCTTCTTCCTCAGCCAATATGGCACTGGTACCTAATTTTTCAGGTACTCTCAATTCTTTGTGTCTTACTGTTTCATCGGTTGATTCCTGTACCTGGATAGTTGATAGTGGAGCTTCAAATCATATGGTCCACTCTCCCAAATTTTATTCTTACGTGCCTCTTGTTGTTTCTAATTCAGTTAAACTTCCAAATGGAACTTATGCCAATATCACACATATTGGTGACATAATTATGTTCCCTTACCTTGCATAATGTCCTATGTGTTCTAAGTTTTTCATTCCATCTTCTCTCAGTCAGCAAGATAACACACTATTTGAATTGTTGCTTTGTTCTTCAAGCTAACAAGTTTTTTTTTTTCAAGACCTAGCAACCTGGCAGATGATTGGGATGGGTGAATTGCGTGATGGCCTATATCAATTGACAATTTACAGCCTACATACAATAAACAATGATCCTTCTTTTCCCTTTACTTGTTTCAATGTCAAGTCTAATGTAGCCTTGTGTCCTTTTAGACTAGGACATTCATCTAGTTCTAGGATGCATATTTTCAATTCACATATTCCTATATTATCACATAAATTTGAGTCTTGTATGACATGTGCTCTTGCTAAACATAAGAGATTGCCTTTTCCTGTTGGTAATAATAGATGTATTATTTCTTTTGACTTATTACATTGTGATATATGGGAACTGATGTCCATACCTTCTAATGATGGATTTAGATATTTTCTGTCTATAGTGGATATTTTTCTAAGGCCACTTGGATTTATCTAATGAAATCTTAATCAGAAATTGGTCAGATTCTACAGTCTTTTTTCACTCATGTAGAAATACAATTTTCTGCTAGTATTAGAGCACCCAGGTCTGATAATGGGCCTGAGTTTGCTTTAAAATCTTTATTTGCTTCTAAATGGGTAATTCATCAGTTAAGTTGTGTTGCAACTTTACAACAAAATTTTGTTATGGAGTGCAAACATTAACATATACTCAATGTGGCAAGAGCTTTACTGTTTCATTCTAAAATGCCTCTTTGTTATTGGGCTGACAACATTCTCACTGCTGTTTACCTAATTAATAAAACTCCTAGTCCACTTTTGTCCAACAAAAGTCTTTTTGAGCTTCTC
This sequence comes from Platycarya strobilacea, assembly GCA_036898215.1. Taxonomy (NCBI): domain Eukaryota; kingdom Viridiplantae; phylum Streptophyta; class Magnoliopsida; order Fagales; family Juglandaceae; genus Platycarya; species Platycarya strobilacea. Next base: position 4,517,082 of record CM072554.1, on the reverse strand, counting down.
TATAACAAAGTCTCTTCTTATAATCACTTAAAAGTCTTTAGATGCCTATGTTTTGGTGCTATTCTTTTTCACAACAGATCAAAATTTTTACCAAGAGCCATTAAATCGGTTTTTCTAGGTTATCCTTATGGTGTGAAAGGATACAAACTTTTAAATCTAGAAACTCATATTTGCTATATCTCAAGGGATGTAGTATTTCATAAAGATATTTTTCCTTTTGGAAATTCTTTATCCACACCATTTCATGCCACAGATTTTTCCAATTTTTCCCTGCCAATTTATGCTCCTAATTCTGAAATTTCTCAATCTGTTCCAGCAATTAATTTTCTTACAGTTTCAGATCTTTCTCAAGGTTCAAACCATAATTATGAGCCTATTATCTCTCCTACTACCTTAGACGTCCCTCTTAAAAAGTCTACTAGACCTAGGTATCCACCTTCATACTTGCAATCTTATCACTATCAGTAGGCTGCCATGCAATCAACTCATCCTTCTCACCAAGATGATGGTTCAACTTCAAGTACTTTTCATCTTCTCAGCAATTTTCTCACCTATGACAGAATTTCTCCTTCTCACAAATCCTTTATTTTTGCTGCCTCAACTCTAATTGAACCAAAGACTTATTTACAAGCAGTAGCTATACCCGAGTGGAAATCTGCTATGCAAGCAAAAATCTCAGCTCTTGAAGAAAATTATACTTGGGATCTTGTTCCTTTACTTATTGGTCAACATCCCGTGGGTTGTAAATGGGTTTACAAACTCAAGTTGAAGTCATATGGTAGTGTGGAAAGGTGTAAGGCTAGACTAGTGGCTAAAGGGTATACTCAAATCGAATGATTTGATTACTATGACACTTTTAGTCCTGTAGCCAAGCTTCCTATAGTTCATGTATTTATTTCTATTGTTGCTGTCAAACAATGAAATATTATTCAAATGGATGTGAATAATGCATTTTTGAATAGGGATCTCTAAGAGGAGGTTTATATGTCTTTGCCACCCGATTTTGACAGTAAAGGGCAGTCTCATTTAGTTTGCAAGCTCAATAAATCATTGTATAGCTTGAAGCAAGCTTCAAGACAATGATTTGCTAAGTTTTCATCCACTCTACTTGCCAATGATTTCACTCAATCAAAGTCTGATTATTCTCTCTTTAAAAAAGTTGTAGGCAACTCATTCATCATGTTGTTAGTTTATGTTGATAACATATTAATTATTAGCAATGACATTTCAGCAATAGAATATTTAAAAGTGTATTTGAACAATCACTTTAAGATGAAGGATTTGGGTTCTCTTAAATATTTTTTGGGTTTGGAGGCTGCTAAATCTTTTGAAGGAATACATCTTTGCCAAATAAAATATTTCTTAGAAATTATAGAAGATTGTGGTTTAATGGGATGTAAACCAGCAAATTCATCAATGGAACAAAATTTGTCTCTTAATGCTAGTATGATGGAGAAGAGTTTAGAGTTTGAAGATGCTTTTTAATATAGGAGGTTAATTGGTAGACTGCTGTACTTAACTTTTACATGGTTAGATATTACTTATTCAGTCCAAAAGTCGAGTCAATTATGCACAAACTAAGGAAACCTCATTTGGCAGCAGCTCATAGAATAGTTCAATATGTTAAGAACACTATTGGACTAGGCTTTTTTTTCATCTTCTTCAACTGATTTTAAGTTGAAAATCTACACTGATTCTGATTGGACTACATGTCCCGATACAAGGAGATCTGTTCCTGGTTATTTTGTGTTTTTGGGAGATAATTTAATTAGTTAGAAATCAAAAAAACAACACACCATTTCAAGGTCTTATGCTAAATCAGAATATAGGGCAATGACTGCTGATGTTTGTGAAATTTTATAGATGAGAAATTTATTGTTTGACTTCGGCATTAAGCATTCATAGGCTGTTTTGATGTTCTGTGATAATAAAGCAACTATACATATAGCTTCCAATCCAGTTTATCATAAAAGGACTAAGTATATTAAATTGGATTGTCACCTTATAAGAGAGAAGATGCAGGCAGGGGTCATCAAGTTGTTCCATGACAAATCAAATAAACAAATTGCAGATGTTTTGACCAAATCTCTTGGGCCGTATCAATTTAATTATCTGATTGGTAAGATAAGACTACCTAATATATATAGTTCATCTTAAAGGGGAGTATTAAATTTTACTAGTATCATTGATGTAATAAAGTTTTTCTGTTACTTTTAATTAGTTGTGACAACTTTAAATGAGATGTAATTAGATGTAAATATTGGAAGCTTTGAAAGTTTGGAGTTACTTGTATATAAAGGATTCTCATCCTGTAATTATTTTTAATGTGAAATACACAGTTTACATTTTACAGATATCAATTAAATATTATAAGTGAAGGTGAAAGTCAAGGAAATAAATAAAAAATTGGAGCACATATAGTGAGGTTTCTTTATTAGGAAATAAATCAAATAAAATTTATATTTATAAGTTGGTGTGAATAACATACATTTTGCGTTGTTTACATAGCATGGTTTTATCTATATAATTAAACCTAATCTTAATATTTTTTATAAATAAACTATTATTATATCCCCAATATGAAAAATACATACTTCACACTTTGAAACTATATTAATTCCAAATAAATTTGGTTTAAACGTATGGGACGAGCAACAACTTTAAAGAACATACAACCGGCCATGATACATAATTTTAGTACGTAGGTAGGAAAATGAAATGAATTTGTCAAAATTTATCAAGGTGCGGGTTGAATAATTAGTTGACATGAAATTTAAAATTTGATTAAAATTTGATTAAAATATTATTTTTTTAAATTATTATTATTTTAAAATTTAAAAAAGTTGAATCATTTATTATATTTCGTGTCCAAATTTAAAAAATTATAATGATAAAATAAAATGAGATAAAATACTTTCATTATTTAAATGAAATCTAAATTTATTCACAAGAGAACAATAAAAATAAAAGAGAATTAATACTGGCACTATAAATATGGAGGAAATATATATTAAAAAATGTTTTTTTTTTATAAGGGGATGGGAGGCTCGAATCTAGATTTTTTATTTGCAAAACCGAATTATATGGACATCAAGTCATCATATTCTTCATTAAAAAAAATGTTTGTTTTGAACAGGCTTAATTGGTGTTATCTACGACCCGCCTAAATTATTTATAAGTAGAATTGTTAGCTATAAATTACAAAATTTAAATCCTCCAACCTTAGGTTTCAACAAATCACATGTCATCTTCTCTTACAAAATTTGACCGTTTATATCACCAAAAAATTAGAAAATATAACGACATATACGCATGCAAATAATGTGGATGTAAACGCATTTTTGAGGAATTGAGCCAAGTCTAATGTGTAATATTTAGAGTGCATTTGATGAATCTTTAATTGTAATATTTTAGAAATATATTAGATGAATCTTTAATGTATTAATATAAAGATAACCTAATTTATATTTTTGTTTTTTAAAACGTAACATTACATTTTATATCATTTAATTATTATTTATAAAATATGTTATTATTATTCAACAAATTTTCATCCTCACTGACTTGCGAAAGATTAGAGACAAGCTTCCCATTAAATTAAATAATCATTGCTTAAAAGAAACTCATTTATATTTTCATTTTTAAAAAAAATCTTTTTTATAAATGTTTATTTAGTTAATATATATTATAAACAATATAGATCTCCATGCCACGCTGAACTTGGTAGTCTTCCAATGCAAATAGCAATTAAAAAGGCGAACACTAAAAATATAAAAATCATGCAGCTTATTATTGCCCCATCTACTAATAGCTTGTGGTCTGTAATCATTTATCCTATATGAGTTTGTCACATAACTTGTAGCTGAAAATTTTTCACTTTAGTACTTTTTTATTATTAATACTAATATCTATTATGTTTAAAATTCAAACCAAGTTTTGGTAATAGTTAAAAACTTTTTAAAATAATTTCAAAAAATCACATTCAATATTTATATAATACACAACCTAAATAGTTTTTTATTTCTTTTTCTACATTTAAGGGCTTCAGTAACTTATTAGTAGGTTTGGATATTGAGAAATATTAAAAAGAGTCGTAAATAGTAGTAAAAAATAGATAAAAATTAATAATAAAATATTAAATAATAATAAATAATAATAATAAAATAATAAATAATTGTGAAATATTTTAAAAATATTTGAAATATTTTTGATTGTCAAATGCAACTTAATCACATCACACTACTAAAGATTTCTTGGCTTTTGTGCCTAGTGGCTCATTATGATTTTTTACTCATTTTTCTACATATAAGAGTTTTAAAGTACTCTCATTGGATTGATCATGGTTAAAGTACAGTCTTAATTAATATAATCCTCATTTTAACTTTTAGTCATTTCATTCACATAAGTCTTAACATTAAATTATTATTTTTTTAAATATAACAATAAAATAATACATCTAACTTTTGATTTTAGCTATTCACATGATTCACATCAAATATCCGTATTGGATTATCTATTTATGAAAATACATAATAATGAGTAATTAATAATTAAATATTTTAAATTATTTACAGTTATAAAATTAATTAATTTTGTCACATTTGATTAATCTATCTATTATATGTTAATTAATAATTATATTTAATTAAACTATGAGTTGAAAAAATAGTAATTATATTATATTTAAATTAAATTACTATTTTTGATTATTATATCTCTTTTTTATTTATATTTTATAACAGTTTGTATATGATTGTAGAAGGCTTGCAATCAACGTGATAATTTTAAGCATAAGAGAGAGTAAAGTAAGAAAAAGAAATAAACAAAAGAATAAAATAAAAATTTGGTTGTTGTATTTGACTGACTATATATATATATATATATATATTTTTTTTTTTTTGTACTTTACAATTCATTTTAGGTAATATATTTAACTTTTGACCAATTTAATGTGAGCTGAAAATAAAGTTTATTGTCCAAATTCTCATTGAATTTAACTTTTAGCCCATCAAATAAAAATGTCCTCAATAGCTCATTAGTCTAACTAATCACATTAGACTAATTAGCTTTTGTGTTAAGCAAATTATTGAAATCAGTTATTTCTTTTAATTTCTTTCCCTCTCTTCTCTCACTGATGCTTCATTATTTTTCTCTCTCCTCTGTCTTCCTCAAGCTTCAACGGACGAATGCTTCTTCATCAACTCTCTAACCCCTCTCTTACTCTGTAAATGTCTATGGCGGCGACTGAATCTCATGCTTGTCCCACTATGGTCATGATTTTCCTTTTCACTTTTTAAACTTATAATTTTTCTATATATAAGAGTTTTAAAGCATTCTCATTTGATTGATCATTGTTAAAGTACAGTCTTAGTTAATGTAATCCTCATTTTAAATTTTGGTCATTTCATTCACATAAATCTTTACATTAAAATAGTTATTTTTAAAAAATATAACGATAAAATAATACATCTAATTTTTGATTTTAGCTATTCACATCAAATATCCACATTGAATTATCCATTTATGAATATACATAATAATGAGTAATTAATAATTAAATATTTTAAATTATTTACAGTTATTAAATTAATTAATTTTGTCACATTTGATTATTCTATTTATTATATGTTAATTAATAATTATATTTAATTAAACTATGAGTTAAAAACAAATAGTAATCATATTATATTTAAATAAAATTACTATTTTTGATTATTCTATCTATTTTTTATTTATATTTTATAACAGTTTGTATATGATTGTAGAATATTTGCAATCAACACGATAATTTTAAGCAGAAGAAAGAGTAAAGTAAGAAAAATAAATAAACAAAAGAATAAAATAAAGACTTGGTTGTTGTATTTGACTAACTACATATAATTTTTTTTTTGTACCTTACAATTCATTTTAGATAATATATTTGACTTTTGACCAATTTAATGTGAGCTGAAAATAAGGTTTATTGTCCAAATTCTCGTTAGATTTAACTTTTAACCAATCAAATAAGAATGCCCTTAATAGCTCATTAGTCCAACTAATCATATCAGACTAATTAGCTTTTGTGTCAAGCAAATTATTGAAATCAGTTATTTCTTTTAATTTCCTTCCCTCTCTTCTCTCACTGATGCCTCATCATTTTTCTCTTTCCTCTCTCTTTTTCAAACTCAATCGACGAATGCTTCTTCATCAACTCTTTGACCCCTCTCTTACTCTGCAAATGTCCATGGCGACTGAATCCCATGCTTGTCTCGCTATGGTCTTGATTTTTCCTTTTCACTTTTTAAACTTATAATTTTGTAAAATAAAGGCTGATTTCAAATGAGTCTCTTCACTTTCTTATTGATGGTTTTTTAATTTTGTTTGTTTTCGTGTACATTGATATAAAGTTTAACTCAACCGGTAGAAATTCCAACATCTCATAGATCGTGTTTGGGTTTTTGATTTGTAGTTAGAAATTTTTACTTATATCCGTCATTTTTTTCGATAATCATGTGAGGAATATGATATTTTATTGTTTAAATCTATACATATTACCAATAATTTTGTAAATTTGATTTGTTCTTGTGTACAACGATATATATTTTTTACTCAACTTTTATGAATTCTAACATGTCATAGATTGTGTTTGAGTTTTTTGTTTGTGTTTGGGTTTTTGGAATCGTTTGAAAGGGATGTTTTTACTTACAATCTATGTTGATTTGATTTTCATTTTATATTCAAACACATCCTGCAATGAAAGAAAAAAGAACAAAATGGCATTGGGGCATAAACCTCTGACAAAGAAGCGACATTGCAAGTGGTTTTGTTTTATCATGTTAGCATATGGAGATGAACCAGACAAAAGAGAGAGGAAAGAAGGAGCAACGTGGTGGGAGGAAATAATCTAGTGTATCTAATTTCATGTCTTGATTTTCACGATTGTCTACTATTCTACTCTTTGTTCTTCTCCATTTAGGCTTCTATCCTTCCGTTATTTTAAACCTAGTTAACCATATCACAAAATGGGAGATAAAATGGGAAAATCAAATTATAAAATTAGGGGCAAAATGGGAAAAACAATTGTATACCAAAAATCACTGTTCATATTTATAGACGCTTTTGATAATGAAATGAAATCAATGATGAAGATGGAATGAAATCTTTTTTTCTAAGCAAGATGGAATGAAATCGATGATGAAGCTAGATTACTATATTTAAAACGTCAAAATTGGCGGTAACGTGTTTGAATTTACCACTAAACAACTTTCATCAGCGTTATAACGTTTGAGGAATTGAGCTAACAGTTGGGCTGGACTAATGTGATCCGACCCATCCCGATGTTTTCGGCCCACGATTCGACCGTCACCAGATGACCTTCCACCAGATCGTCTGCGTTTCTGTTCCAACCTTTTCATTTTAAATTAGTTTGACTGTTTGATAAAATATTAAACATAATTACGGATTATACCATTCCACTTCACTTCGATCACATTATTGGTAGTCTGGTAGATAAGGATACAAACGATTGAGTATTATAATAATTATATTCGTGAGTTTAGATTAATAAAGCGAGGTAATTTAATCACTATTTTATTTTTATTAAAATTATATTATTTATTTTTTAGATATTTAAAAATAATCTTATTTAAAAATATTTTTATATTAAATATTTTATATTGAATATGTCAAATTTAAGTTTGGTTTGTTTTTAGAAATAAAATGAAATAAGATAAGATAAAAATTAAAAATAAGTAAAATATTGTTGTAATATATGTTTTTAATATTAATTTTGTTTTAAAATTTTAAAAAATTAATTTTAGAAATTAAAAAAATTAAATTTCTTATTATATTTTATATAAAAATATAAAAATATATAATAACAAATTTTAAAAAAATTTAAAATTTAAAATTTCGTTTTCCAAAATAAACCAGGTCTTGAGTCCAACCATTATTTTCATCCGAATCTTCGTCCCGCGATCGTGGTTCCATGACACGAGCTGACGACGCGTCGACGACCAATACTTTTGACGGTGATTCAACACGGTACAGGATAATAATAATAATAACAAAATAATAATAATGATGATGATGATGATGACGACGACGGTATAAACGGCAACGCTGCAGTTCGCGGATGAGATACGAGGATTTCATAATTACACTGCACGGACGGTTAAGATCTTGTAGAATCTAACCCGGAAAAAGAATTGAAGAAATAAAAAAATTAAGAGAAAAAGAAAAGAAAAAGAGCAGACCCACTTTCCTTCGACCTTCTTTCAGTCGGCTGAACGAAGAACTTACATTTGGCTCGGCCAGCAGGGCACACCCATTTAAATTGACTGCCGAATCTTCCATCCCGAGCAAACTTCATATTATTACCGGCAACGCGTCGTCGATTTTACTTCCTCGCGTCATTTGAAACGCTGAACTGAAAGTAGCCTCTCAAAAATTTTTAGCATTTCCATCCAACTCCATGTTTTGCTACTCTGGTCTCTGATTCATCAACTCTTCCTCATGGCGGAGCGTGGATCGTACGGCCTTGCTCCTCGACTTGGTAAGATTCCTAACACAAATTCTTTCTCAGTTCTCTCTATATATTTTTAATTAATTTTACTATTCGGTAGTTTCTCATGTATAATTTCGGGGAATTTCAGTCGATGCCTTTGATTTCTAGGGTTTTATGTGTTACTTTCCAGTGGAAATAATTCATCATTTTATTTTGGTTGAAGCCACTGGAGGTTTGTTACGGTCCGTTTGAATACTTGGAAAAAGCCGGAAAAAACGACGAAAATATACTGAGAATTTTACTTATAATTTGATGTTTCGGCTTTCGAGTCTTATAAACACTCATTTTCTTGAAACAGCTAAAGCTGGTTGGTACCGGGAAAATAGTGTCTTCGGATTAGTTCATCGAAGCTGGTTACTAATATATTATAAAGTTATTTTGCCTGTGTTTCGTGTTTCCGCGGCCACAGAATATTTTCCAAACTCTTATTACAAAAGCTAGTGGAAGAGTTAAGTATGGAGCCGTACTGATGTATTTTCACTAAGCGTCTTATTGGTATGAGTACCTTGCGGTACTTATTGGTATGAGTACCTTGCGGTACTTATTTATACCGTAAAGTCACTCTCAACGTTTCTTAACCTATTTGTATGCGTGAACTAGAGAGCTTCTTGCTCTCTGTTGCCTGCTCTTTGATGTACTTGGTTGGACATAGATACACGCACGTATAATTCCAGAGGTTCTTATATAATTGACCTCCCTGCCTATAGATGGCTATCCTTAGCATTTTCCTTCCATTACCAATTTACAATGTCCCATGGTTTGTATCTCTCCACTTTAGCGCCAGAATACATTTTTAATGTTTGTCAGTCTGATTTTTTGTGTGCAGATATTCAACAAATACTAGCAGAAGCCCAGCATCGGTGGTTGCGCCCTGCTGAAATTTGTGAAATTCTTCATAATTATAAGACGTTTCAGATTGCACCAGAGCCTCCGAACAGGCCTCCGAGTATGAATCTAGCAGATATTAAAAAACAAAAAATAATCAAACCTAGTCATCAGATATTAACCAAAATACTACCCAACACCACACATTCATACATTGCAATTGCTTTTGGTGCCAAACCCAATCCTCAGATATGATATTTTGCCCTATATATGCTTGAAAATGAAAATATCAGAGAAATTAAAAAAAGGGGGGGAGCAAGGTTTCTAAAATACTTGGTCCCCAAATTTGTGAAATCCGTAAGAAAGATGATTAGCAAATTCTTTGCACATGTAAAAACGGGGGGACTTTTGGGATGCTGCTACACTCCCCCACCATATGCAAGGAATTACAAGTGATTTTTATTTTTTGGTTTGAAAAAAATGCTTCTAGGATTATTTAAATCCAATCCATTAAAGTGTTGCATTGATTATTTTACTGATAAAAACTGTGCTTCTTGGATTATTTGGAAGTTTCTTAGTTTCTGTGCTGTAACTGTTTTGATATTCCTAATTTTTTTTCCAGTTTTTCCAAGTGTCTTAGTGTTGGCTATGTCTTTCTTGCCATTAAAATTTGTTTTTAATGTTATTAGTCTTATTCTGTGACTGAAATCAGAATATATATTGTCTGAAAATTCTCCAATCATGGGATGATTTGTTGTTCAGTTTTTTGGTTGGTATGTAACAATGGTGTCTCCTATCGAAAGAAGATCATATCATCTTTTTGCTTCAATCTTAATTAGATAACTTGACACATATTCCACCATGCTAGGTGGTTCTCTTTTTCTCTTTGATAGGAAGGTGTTGAGATACTTTAGAAAGGATGGACATAATTGGAGGAAGAAAAAAGATGGAAAGACCGTGAAGGAGGCTCATGAGAAGCTGAAGGTAAGTTTGCAAAACAATCATTATGGGTAGAGGGAGTTACTCATATCTCTTGTTCCTGAAATTTTTGTTTGATGAAAATAATAGTTCTTCTGAACTATATTAAATTCTCCCAAGCGTCTGATAGGTAACATTCTTCAAGCACTTTTAGGTTGGTAGTGTTGATGTGCTACACTGCTATTATGCTCATGGGGAAGAGAACGAAAAGTTTCAAAGGCGCAGCTATTGGTTGCTTGAACAGTAAGTATGAACCAACTTATTTCACCTTAAAAAAAACTTCTTTTAGAGTCATATACTTTTCACTTTAAAAAATGCATATTTTCTCCTCTTCAAGGCAAAACTTGCTAGTAATGTATTTTCTTCAGCTGTGTGGATGTCTTGCCCTTTTAGAGCCTTTACCTGGATAAGTGTGCTTCTTCTCCTTTATACTTTTTTCTTATTCACCAAGGGTGGGAGATTAGTTGGAGGGCCTCATCAACATGTGTACGTTAGAGCTATGGTAGTATCCATGTTTCATTTTATTCTATGGACTGCTCTTGTATGCTCCCTGTGTATTTGAGCTGGGTACTTATATATATATATATATTTCTTGTGTGTATATATATATATATATATATATAAACTTTCTGGACTGATGACTCTTACAGTAGGCTTTCCTAAAGGCTGCCTATGAAGTGTTGATGGTGGGTGGTTTGAGGGTGAAGATAGGTCTTCTTGCTCATTCTATGTTGTGATATTTACTTTATGATAATTGCATGGTTGTTTGTGCGATTGTTGCAAGGCCTGAATTAGCATATACTTAAGGACTGAATGATAAGGGTTAGTTTTATCTTGTAATGCATGAGGAACTTGTGTTTCTGCTTTTTCTAATTTACTGCTGCTTACATTTTCTTATTTCAACATATTTTTCTTTCATTCCTTTTCACCTTCGTCTCCCAGTTCCTCCTTTCAACATAGTTTTTAATGTGGAATCATTAGATGTGCGAGATTTGTATGTTTGATCAACATTATGCTTTATGGAATGATTAAAATTCTACAATTTTGGGTTTGTTTTTCTTTTTTGGTTCTCCTGAGCTTGTTGCTTTCTTTTTTGGTAAGTAAATATATTACTGATAGAACTAGGCAGATGCCCAAGCGCACACGATATTGAACTTGTTGATTCTTGCAGGGATTTGATGCACATCGTTTTCGTCCACTACCTGGAAGTTAAGGTAATCATCATCACTTAGTTGTTATCCTTCCATTTTTTTGCTGCTACTCTCGATTCGTGCTTTCACAATTTGAGTGCAGATCTGTGGATGCATTTTGCTGGAATGCGGACTTGTCCACACTCTGCTCCACTTGGGTTGTTCCAGTCAATATGAGTCAAGGGGTTTCAAGTCCAAGCACTCATCATTAGAAAGCCACATAGGCTAAATCAATTCAGTTATCTCATTAGCTGCTAAATCTAACCATTTTATGCCACATACATTCAGTGTTTGCCACTCATGCACATATTTGTGGACATTATTTCACATTAGCATATTACAAATATTAAAAACATTGTCTGGTCAAAAAACAAATATTAAAATAGGGACCATTGCCTGGTGCAACAATAAAGTCTTAGGCTACAAATCACAAGTGGGTAAATTCAAGTATTAAGAGAATGGTTTCCACATAGGGGGAAGAAAGATTACAGATATTCTTCAGGATAGGATTATATCCTAGTCACCTTTCCCACGAGTCACACATAGGTGCGAACAGGACTGGATATTGACCCTTTTGTATTACACTTATATATGTTTTCACTATTTTTGACACTGCTTTAGAGGTTCTGCTTTTGAGAAAATTTAAGAATCAACACTCCGTGGTGGGTATATTTAGGTATATGCAAAAATGTAACTACAAAGTTTAATAAACAGGCAAGTGTTTTTCTGTAGCTAGCTTTGAGCATGTAACTTTTCAAAAACTTTTCATTTGTAAGATGGCCCATATCCTAGCTCTTCATGCTATGACGGTAGGATTCCAGTAGGTCTGGTTTTTTTGTTTCTTGGCAAGGTATTAGATTTCGTAGTTTTGTGGAAACAGTATCAGTATCATGTATATATTTTTGCTAAGGAATCGGTGCACTCCTGTCATTTGGATTACTTTTCCCATCAGGGTAATAGGACAAATATTGGAGGCATTAGAGAAAGTGATGAGGTTGCATCAGATTTCCAAAAGGGCAGCCCTTTGAGTTCTGACTTCACCACAAACCATAAAGGAGCACCTAGTGGAAATACTGATTCACCAAGCCCAAGCAGTTCTCTAACATCGCTATGTGAAGATGCTGATTCTGGTATTTTTTGCCTCTAATATTGGTTCTAGAGGTTGTCTTTTGCTCACCCTTTTGCCGAACCATGACATATTGAAAATCTACATATGTTATACCATGCATGTCAATGCCTGTTATAATTTTTGTGAGATTCAATGCAGGGGATAGTTACCATGCAAGTTCAAGATCTCACTCATTTCTTGAGTCACCGATGCAGAATGGTCCTCTGACGGATACAATGGATGCTGGTGCCTTGAGTTCTTATTTTTTGTATGCAGGTAAATGTGTTGTTTGTGTCCTTTTTTGTGTCTTCCTTTCTTTACATGTCCATATCCCTACATACAATTTACTCTTTCCACGTGCTTTTAAATGACGTTGACCTGATTGTATACTTGAAACTCTCACCAGATGGTCATGATCTGTCATCAATTCCTGGTGGAAATTATATTTCTCAAGGTCAGAAAGGTGGACCTAGTGATAGTGATAATGTGACTGGTTCTCAAAAGGCAATTGATTTGGCATCCTGGAAAGAAGTCTTGGAACACACTACAAGAGGGCTCCATTCTTCAGTATCTTCTCATGAATCATTGACTTCCCTCCAATCTGCCTCAACTGGAATTGTTGGCAAAGAATTGACTCGAGGTCAACATTTAACTGGTGGGAGTGTTCTGAAGGAAGAGGTTCAAAATCTTGAACCAATACACTCAAACTGGCAGGTAATGACTATCCTAATCCCCTACCCCTTTGTTCACACCCATGTTAATCTACCGCTGCTTTACATGTCCTTGGATGTGTTGGCTGCTGAACCTAACTTTCCTACTGGTTCATGGTTTAGACGATAGGACTGTTGATTCAGTCATTGAATGATAACTAAGGCCAAAGCATATTTTGTTTTAGTATTTAATGCATTAATTTGCTCACTAGCTTAGTCAATTGTTTTGTTTGATTTTGTTTTGTTTTTTAAACGGGGAGGATGAGGGAACTTATTTTGCTTTCATTTTAATTCTGCATGCATGACATGTAGAAATCTTTTGTTCCTCTGTTTTAATGCTTCTTAAGTTCATTTCTTTTTCTCACGTTCTGATCTTAGATTCTTTTATGCAGACTTCTTTTGGCGATAATTCAGTACAGTTGCCCACATGGCCTATGGACCAGTCATCAAATCTGGACTTGGCATATGATCTTGGAATGACAATATTTGAGCCTAAAATTCATGATATGGACTTGAGAAATGCTCCAGAGCTGTTTGCTACTCATCCAATTCTGCAAAGTGAACAGAATAATCATCAAATACAGTTTGCAAATTATGAACCTCAGTTTTCAATAAAATCAAATTCCAAAACTGATATGCCCATTGAAGGAAATAGTAACTATGCTTTGACTCTAAAGAAATCATTATTAGATGGAGAAGAGAGTTTAAAGAAAGTTGACAGCTTTTCTCGATGGGCTACAAAAGAACTTGGAGATGTTGATGATTTGAATTTGCAGAGCTCGTCTGGTATATCATGGAGCACTGACGAATGTGGAAATGTAGTGGATGATTCCTCATTGAGTCCCTCTATTTCTCAAGATCAGCTTTTTAGTATTTTAGATTTTTCACCCAAGTGGGCTTACTCAGACTCAGAAACTGAGGTAATTAATATATATTAAGATATTATCCCTGCAAATTAAAGAGAAAAAGAAGAAGAAGAAAGGCCATCAACCCAATTTCTAAAATACTGTTTTTGCACTGTGATCTTACCTGCTTTATTGTTTGTGTGTAGATTCTATATATTTATGTTCTGTCCTCCTTTCTGACTAAGCGGTAAATAAGTTTCTAGTTTTAACAAAATAAAGAAAGAAAACGTAAATAATCTGCTAGATAAGGCTGAATCATACAGGGCAGTCTTTAACTTTATATAGTTCATGTATTGTTATGTTCTTATTGTTTTGCTAGTCTGTGCATTTCTTTTTATGCTTCTGCTTTTTCCCGCTCAAGTAAATTGCTGTTGTAATTTCCCAGTTAGTTCTACTGCTTTTCTTCCTGACTTTTTCACAAGTCAAGTTTATTGTGAAGTGTTACTTTTTTCCAAGTTCTGGACTGGTGTATTTTACCATCTTTATTGAGTTTTGCCAGTGTACTGTTAAAGAAAAATACTGATTTATTTCTTATTTCTTCTCAATTTGTGTATCGAAACAGGTTTTGATAATTGGAACATTCTTTAAGAGTCTACCTGAGGTTACAAAATGTGATTGGTCATGCATGTTTGGCGAACTGGAGGTTCCTGCAGCAGTTTTAGCCAATGGGGTTCTTTGCTGCCGCGCTCCACCTCACGCTGTTGGAGAAGTCCCTTTTTATGTAACTTGTTCCAACAGGTTAGCTTGTAGTGAAGTGCGAGAATTTGACTATCGAGTGGGATCTGTTAAAGGTATAGACATTGCTGTTATCTACAGCGGTGCTGCAAATGAAATGCGTCTTCATTTGCAACTTGAGAGGTTACTGTCTCTGTCTGTCACTCCTCCAAGTCACTTAGAAAGTGTTACTGTGAACCGAGAGTTAATCAGTAAGATTATTTCATTAAAGGAGGAAGAGGAATATTACCAGATGGTAGAGCCAGTCTTGCAGAAGGATTTATCCCAGCATGAAATGAAGGAGCATCTCCTTAAAATGTTGGTGAAAGAGAAGTTGTATTCATGGCTCCTTCGTAAAGTATCTGAAGCTGGTAGAGGGCCAAGTATATTGGATGATGACGGGCAAGGTGTGATACATTTAGCAGCTGCCCTTGGTTATGATTGGGCTATAAAACCAATTTTGACAGCAGAAGTCAGTATCAATTTCCGGGACGTAAATGGATGGACTGCTCTGCATTGGGCTGCATTTTGTGGCAGGCAAGATCCTTGGAACTTGATATCTTACTTTTAAATTCTTCTAAATTTTACCGAGCCTAGATTATATTCTTTATTACTAAATTCAACCTAGGGATTTTGAGTTAGAGCCTAGCCTTCCCCACCTGAGCCATTTTAGACTCGGGAAATGCAACTCGACGAAGTCTTTTCCCATCTATAGTCTGCATTACAGATGAGGAGGCCATCTAAGAGCTTGTAGCTTGTGCAAGATGTCTATTAAAGATTCTCCCTCTCTTTCCCTTTGTGCAATCCCATTATGTAACGAAAATGCCCTACCATACATAGGGTTATGAAAGCCTTATTTACTTTTATATTCGATCTTTCAAGCTTTAAGTCTCATTAGTTTTTACTTGCTGAAAATAGTCTTATTGGTTTTCTTCCATCAAGTACGGATAACCTGCACACAAATTTTTACTAATATTTGTTATTGTTGTTGCTTGTGTTGGGTTGATTTGCGATTAGTATCGGCTACTGTGAAATCTGTATCATTTACAAAGCAACTAATATTTCACTATTTTTTATCCATACTTGTGGCCTTGTTAAATTCAGAGAGCAGACAGTAGCATTCCTTGTCTCTCTAGGTGCAGTTCCTGGTGCATTGACAGATCCATCGCCCGAATTCCCATTGGGTAGAACACCTGCAGACCTGGCATCTGGAAAAGGACACAAAGGAATTTCTGGTTTTCTTGCCGAGTCTTATGTGACGAGCTACCTCAAGTCCCTAACGGTGAATGATAAAAAAGAAGATGGAACAGTAGAAGTTTCTGGAATGAAAGCTGTGCAAACGGTTTCAGAACGAACAGCAACACCTGTGAATTATAGCGATGCGGCAGATGCACTGTCACTGAAGGATTCACTTAATGCCATCTGCAATGCCACACAAGCTGCAGATCGCATACATCAAATGTTCAGGATGCATTCATTTGAGAGAAGAAAGATAACAGAGTATGATGATGATGATGGCAGCCTATCAGATGGACGTGCTCTTTCAATTGTATCTGCCAAGTCACGCAAGCCTAAACAAAGTGATGGGCTGGCCCATGCTGCTGCAACACAAATACAGAAGAAGTTCCGTGGCTGGAAGAAAAGAAAAGAATTCTTAATAACCCGTCAAAGAATTGTCAAAATTCAGGTTTTCTTTCTCCTTTTCCCTTGTACCTTCTTGAGGATCTTATAAATGTCATTGTTCTCTCTCTCTCCCCTCCCTCCCCCCCCCCCCCCCCCCCCCCCCCAAAAAAAAAAAAAACAAAATGAAGATGGTACTTGTCACAGTAAGCAGATGATTTTTTATTATTGAATTTAATTAATTAAGAAAAATAGAAGGATGGGAGTGGAGCAAGCTGCCAAATTATGGAATGGGTCTTTAGTTGCTTTAGATTTCAGGAGTGTTACATCCCCAAAAGAATTATATAAAAGTAATCTCACAACCTGACATGAGTTCATTTGATTTATTAGATCTCTTTTATAATAAAAAGTAACTTTACAATATGATAAATTACATCAAGTTACGTCAGTTTATGAGATTACTTTTGTATAATCCATTTGTAGTTAGAGTATTCCCCTTTATATTTAGAACATGCTTTGGGATTTAGGTTATGTTTCATCTTTGGCTGAGTTGACTATTTGTTTCCAATCGGTCCATAATGACATCTGCTTTTGTCACCAATGATTTATGAAATTATATATTCTATTAATTGTTCTTTAACTCAAACTTATAAGCTGTATATTATGAAAATGGCACTGATTGTTAATTTTGTGGTGCAAAGGCCCATATAAGGGGACACCAGGTGAGAAAAAAATATAGGACGATCATCTGGTCTGTGGGTATTTTGGAGAAGGTTATATTGCGCTGGAGACGTAAAGGGATCGGTTTGCGGGGCTTCCGACAAGATGCACATAAGGACGCCAATCCACAAAGTGAACCGTCAAAAGAGGATGATTACGATTTTCTCAAGGAAGGAAGGAAACAGACAGAAGAAAGGTTGCAAAAAGCTCTAACTAGGGTGAAGTCTATGGTGCAGTATCCAGAGGCACGGGCTCAATACCGTAGGCTGCTAACAGTTGTTGAAGGGTTCCGAGAGACTAAGGTATATATATTATATATATATAAGTTTATTTATTTGTTTATTTAAGAATGCAAAATCTTAAATTTGTAATCATCTAAGAAAAATGCCCTTTTCTTAGATGATTATCCATATGTGGCGTCCCGCTCATTTTTGTCATACTTTGTGTTTGAAAGGTCTTGTCTAAGTTTGACATGGATCTATTCATGCCTCCCAAACGATGTCCTTTTCTACTCCCCTACCACACGGTCATAAATTCTGACTGCTTCTTTCCACTATAACTTTTGGGCAGGCGTGCAATATGGTTTTGAGTAGTTCTGAAGAAACAGTTGATGGGGATGAGGATATGATTAAAATTGGTACGCTGTTGGATGATGAGATGCTGTTGGATGATGACACTTTTATGTCTTTAGCATTTGAATAAAACTTCATCTTCTCCGATTTGTCGTGTCTGTCTTCAAAATCTCTGGCTATATTGCTGTACCATGAAGAATCATCATCCTGTATATATGATGTCTGATATGTCATGTGATCCATGATTTTCTAGCAGGTTTACAGCTACATTTTATTGACATTCAAGTTTTCTGCACAGCTGTTCTATATGATTGTAATTTGTTTTATCAGGCTTCACTAGGGACTTGGTTTAGTAAATTTACCTTCCTTGTATGTTTGTAGAAGGCAGTATTGGCTTACAGCTGGATTGTAATAACAAGCACAGTTCTAAATATCACCCGTGTGGCTCTCTTACACCCCCCCCCCCCCCCCTCTTCTTCTTTCTTTCTAAAGAGAACGATGGCCTTAATCATTTATTAGGTGGTTATGTGGCACAAAATTTTTTGGTTTATTTGTTGATCGTGAAGGATAGTTTATTTTATTTTATTTAAAGTTCGGACTCGGAGCCTCCGAACTTTAAATAAAATAAAACAAAACAAAAAATTCAATATTTATAAATTTCAAAACAAAAATAATATAAAAAAATATATTATAATAATATTTATTTAACTTTTAATTTTTATCTTAACTCATTTTATCTTATCTATAATAACAGATGTGAGGCCTAAAATTAAAAAATGTTCTTCATCCAGAATCCTACAGCCACATACTATAGAGTATAGAATGAAGAGGAATAATGTTAAATTAATTATATACCATTTCATACGACTTCTTTGTTTTTAGTTTCGGGCGGGCAAATAAACATTTCCTAAGATATAGGCAAAAAGAGCAAACTATAATCTTACAAGTTCGAGAAGATGTCATTTTGGTTCTTGAAGTCGAAACCTACAGGGAGTGAGCATATAGAGCCTTGTTGCTCCTAAACCCAGAAGATCAAAGCCAAAAAGAAACTGCAAATATTACAAGTTGTGGACTCTTTTATCAAGCAGTGAGAACCATTTGAAATTCCAGTCATTAAGTAGTGGGAGACGAGATTGCATTGCAGTTGTATTGATAAATAAGGGTGAAAAAAAGAAAAAAAATATTATTTTAAAGAAGCTATTATTGTAATTTCAAAACTTTTTTATACTAGTTTACATTGCCGTCCCCACTTAACATTGTATACAACATTACTCTAAAACCAATGACGTGATAGTCCAATCTTTTGGGCAATGTCAGGACAAACTTTCAATCCCAAGGCAAATATATATTTTCAAAGTGGATGCAGGTTTCGGTGCAAATTGAGGACGATTACAAAGGAAACAACATAAACAAAGATGCAATTCATAGCCATTTTCCCATGAAGAAGCATTATCAATCTGACTTCTAGAAGACTTGAAAGGGTACTGATATTATTACACCATTAGTCAAAAAGATGACTTTCATTCTAACAAGAAATTAGAAGGAATTTACAGAGAGAGAGAGAGAGAGAGAGAGAGAGAGTTTCGGAGAGTTCTGGTGAGAGCATGCATGGGAAACTAAACAGTAGCTCAAAGTGGATCACGCTTCACAGAACCTTCCAAAGAATTTAAGGTCAGTATTACCATATTAAAATTAAATAGACAGCTTCAACTGATGGGCTGATATTGATCCGAGATACGCCTGGGGGGCAACTTTCGCAGGATGAAGAGCACTAAAGCAGATGGAACAATCTCTACCAACTGTACAAAAAACATAGACAGTGAAAACTAATTACAGTAAAATAAGAAAGACACAATTAGCTCTACCAATTGTCAATGCCAGCCCAGGACATTATGAATATTTTTACTATACTACTCTGGTGGAAGGCAACATCCACCATTGTTGCAGGGGAGGAAGACAACAGGAAAGCCGGTAGCAATAGCATTTGAAGTCATTCTTTTCTTTTTCATGTGGATGAAGGGAGAGGATATTCATGAAACTTGCCATGTAATATATTAGGTTCAAGATGGGGTGATTCAGGACATCAACATCTGCATCCTTGTCCACTGTGGCAAGAGCAAGCTACAGTAGAAACCAAAACAAATGTCCTTGTCACGAATTCAAAACTTTTGGTTTATTTTTGCATAAATCTCAGCATCAAAAAGAACTCACCACAAAACATCTTATCAAGAAGCAAGTACAACAAATTCCTGTGACACAGCCAACCTGCCAGTGAAAACAGATTAGGCACCAAATGCTTTAGCAATGCCAGCTCAGTTTGCCTGCTTCTTTCTCATTATGGTCCACATACTTCTTGACATTTTTTCGTGGTTCCTTTTCAGTTATCATTTTTTTTTCCTGATTTTGGAACGTGTCAACGATCAAGCTTCTCTACCATACAAGTATAAAAAGTATCAGAGTTCTTTCCAACTTGTAGGGACTAAATACAGTGGTAAAGTAAAAACAGCTAGCTAGAAAAATAATTCTCTGAAACTCCACCTAAAGAGAATACCGAACAGAAATAATTGAGGGAAAATAACACCAGCTTCCTTCTTAATTAGTAAAACCGGCCTACTTTTTGACAAATTTTCATAGTGCACTTCATGTTGAATGTCAGTAACCAGGGTATAGTTTCTCTCTTCCATTTAAAGTTTTAAACAAAATTAAACAACTCGAACGGGCACCTTATTGACAAACCTCATATAGCTTTTTCTGACGACCTCTTGACTCGATGGGGAAGCGTCTCAGCATGAAAAATAACCTAGAAGGCATAAACATTTTGAATGAGTGCATATTTTATGGCTTGGAACAAGGGTACTATGTCCGTGCTTAGATCAAGCAGTTACCTCCCACCATATATCAGGAATCCCAGAGCAACAGAGAATGACATGACTGAAATAAAAAAAGATTGAAACTATTATTTTTACATAGAAGAGGCTTTGCACATATAACTCTGCCCAGCTTTACGACTGATTTGGTCAAAGAAGACAACTTGAGACAAAAATTATTGTTAATGAATTTGTATGAGAATTCAGTTGAAGGGGAGGGATCAGCGATTTAAAGTTTGATGGCTTGTACGAGAATGTGGTGTAGTCTGTGGTGTGAAATAGAGCTGCCCTTTTTTTTGGTCGTTGTTACATTGTAGAGTTCGAACACCAAGTTTTTAGGATGATGTATGAAAATGATGTGATTCTTAATAAGGCATTCATAAAGTTGATGGGACAAATTATTCACCCCAAGCAATGGCACCTGTTACCATCTCTCGGATTTTCTTTATACAACTGATTTTTCTATATAAAATTGTACAAAAATTTTCACATTATGGATGATTTGGACTTTTCACATGCATTTCCATCTGATTTATGGCTGGTTTGGATGGGACAAATCAAAACTACGTTCAATTTCAAATTTGGGGGTGAACCATGACGACCTAAATTAGGTGGTACTTTTTGAATGAGATGATAGTTTTTCAATTGAGATGGCACCGGGGCGTGGGACACCCTGGTCGGTTGAAGAAGAAAAAAGAAGGCATGGAGTTCTGTCATTTGTTCACTAATACCCCGTCCAATACTGGCTTCCAGCACTCCAAAAAAAAAAAAAAAAAAAAAATCCAGACTCACCTCTGTTTGTGGAGGTCAAGTGCATTTACTCATAAGAACTAAATACATATAAATGGCATAGGAAAATTTGGTCTTAACAATATTAACCTGAAAAGAAGAGTTTAGCGGCTTTCACTGAAACAGGACTTCGGCTTAATCTTATGAACATCCAGATGCACACCTGTTGTTGTAAAAGAACAATTGAGAAACAGACACAAACATAATTAGCACAGTTGAATCTTTGTCATTTCTTCAGGGCCTCGTTACAAGAAGTAGAATTTTCTCCCTTACCTGTGTAAAATACACAAGTCCATTTGATGCAAAATAAGCAGGCCTAAGCTTATCAACTGATAGGCTTCTTGCCTGTTAACAACAACCAAACATATCCATGTGTATGTACATCAATCATATAGCTTGGTTGCTACTAATTGACTCAAATCATGATTTATGGCAAAAAAGTATGCACACCTGGTGATATATCTCGGCCCAGAACAAAACAAGTAACGTGTACGTCGAAAAGAATAGAAGACCAGGAAGGTCCATAAGCACCATTTCAAGTACCTATACCAGGATGATAGTTTAAGGAAGTGCAGTCAAAATAGATAATGATACGGTCATAATACAGTGCTCCAGAAAAAAACTTACAATAAAGAAGACGAATTTATATAACGCAGAGTTTGCCTTTCATTTTTTTTTTCATCTTTTTTTAATCTTTTTCATTTCATAAAGCATATACACAAATCATTACGCCAGGAAGGCTAAAACAATAAAATTTCTACTAGCAAGCCAAACAGTAAATTTTCAGCTATGTCTTTATTTCGATTATTTCTGTACTTCAACTCCTGTCCCACTTCCTACCTCACGTAATGGGGCCTAAATTTAGTTGAATTTTCCAGGGTTAAAGAGCCACATAAACAGCATAAATGTAAGTTAACTCTTAGAATTTTCCTGCAGTACAGAGGAGGTATGTTCCTCACCAATTCTATTGATGCAAAAGGGAGACGCAGGTCATCAATTTCTTATGTCAGGAAGATGATATAATAAAAGCTTGCCATACCAGACAGCAGTCCGCCAGTGATTACCTAAAATTGGGAACTAGCGGTTGGAAATTGGGAATTAGATGTTTCAGTTGAAAAATTCTTTTTAACAGTTTTACAGAAAAAATAACCAGGATGATTATCGCACAAAGCAAAATTTCTTTTTCAGGTATGCTGAAACAAATAGCACCAAATATTGGACTCCAGATTACCAGAATTCAGAACTAACATACCTGTGGCTTAATATGGAACACGCTTTTGTAGAGAGCAAAGAGTAGAGCCCTCACTGAAAACGCAATATTAATTTTAGCAAGCTTGTAAAAGTAGATGTCAGAAAAACTATGAAAAATGAAACATGACCCATACATCCATTCACAATAAAGTTCATCAAGTGAAAAAGCTTTTGTGTCGTCCACCCATATTCTGGTACTCTTAACTGAATGCGCACTAATTGTACCTGGAAATTAAACGAGAATTCCACCATAAAACTAAGTTTAGTATACTTATTTGGTGAGTGTCATGAAGGGTAATGGATGTGACAATAAAAAACAAGAAACAGAACATTTTAATGAACAGGTTGTGTGAAATTAGTAATGATTTTATGCCTTTCTTCTTTGTATGTGTAATGTGTAACAGTGTGCAATTCTTGAATATAAGTAAATAGATAAATAGCTCCTGATGACCATGATTCCATTCTGGAAAAATAAGTGCTAGAATAGGAGTATCCTTGACTTTAGAATATTATTGCAAACTCTAAGAAGTAACCGTTTTAACTCTGTTTAACTTCATTCTCAAGGATTAAGATTCCCATTTTGACTTCGAAAATCAAGTCCATAAATTCGTTGGGCTCCTTGCCACCCTTCTGCTCATCCATAGAAATTCGAGGACTTTTACCCAATATTATTTCCAGACATCCAACATTCAGAAGAAACAACACAAGTTTTGCCAATTATTCACAGAAAACTGATAAAATTAAACAAAACAAAATAAAATAAAATAAAAAACAGCTTTTGTTTTGAATGAAGGTCTGGCTAACAATGCCGCAGTTTTGACATCATCAAACATTTGCAACTAGTCAATGATCCGTCCTATTACACAGCATTATCCTCAGATATAGAGATGTAATCAACATGAAGGCTCGAAATTTATAGAAACGAACATGTTTTCTGGCGATCATATGCATTGATATATACAACTCAAGAAATTTAAAAGAAAAGCGAAAATGTTATTTATCAGAGACCGAAAATTAATAGATAAAAAAAAAAAAAAAAACGCACCAGGGCAACAAGGGAAACTGAGGCATAACACACGCATAATGTATAGTAAATGCCTCTTTGCCATTGTCTTGACTCGTCGATTTCATCCCACCAACTGACCACGCCAAGAGCTGCCTGAATCTCTTCCTCTCTAAGCACAAAACTCTTTGTTCTCTGCATCCACGCCATTAGAGACACAAAGCAATAACGTTAACGTGGAAGAAGGAGGAGGAGAACAATGGAGTTTTGCGCTGTTTAAAAAATAATAAAATAATAAAAAGAGTTGGACATGCACGTGGAGACGAGAGACATAATACACGTAGACGGAGTGAGCCACGTGGGAGAGAGTAACGGCCGGGGCGAGCTGGTGGTCGCGGAAGATATTCGTTGATTTCGCAACGGACATGCTTTGCTTTTCTTTGTTTAGGAGGAGAGATTAGTTCACTACGAGAATCATGTTTTTATTCTTTTGACTTGACTTTCCATTCCCGAACGAAATTAACCCCAAAATTAATCATTATTCCTTTTTATCATTATTCGTGTAATATTAAACAATTAAAATTTAAAATGCTATTATTTTTAATCATATTTATTTATTTGATAATATTGTAAGAATAATACTAAATGCAAACACTTTTGAGAACCAATCTATTTATCGATATCTGTCTATTAGTTATCTTCTTAAAATCTCACTTTTTATATCACGTTAAATAAGTGCACATATTAATATATAAAATTGCTTATAATTATATTTTTTTTATATTTTTAAATAATGGTTCAATTAAGTGGTAGAAATATAAACTTATTCAATATGTATCAAATTAATCTATATAATGGAGAATGATAAAATATAGATTAATTATAGAATGCATAAATATTGTATAGTTATTTTATAAAAAGTGAGATTTATTATTAAAAATTAATTTTTATATAAAAATTGTGTTTATTAATTTTTTCTAAAATTATTGCAAAATGATTGCATACTCACTATCATAATTATCATTTTTCGAAATATATAATAAAAAATAAGATTATTCAAATTTTATTCAAAAGTCGGAACTTGAGTTAACATTAAGGACTATTTGAATACGAAGATTATCTCAATTTATTTTAACTTTATAATCTCATTGTTATTTATAAATTATTTTAACTAATCTCATGTCATTTTACCATTTAAATATGTCCTAAGAGTTGCCTTAGGTCGAGTTAATTAAAAAGTTTTAAAATTTTCTTATTTATGATGAAAAATGAAACCAACCTATTATATAAATTGTAATAATTTTAAAATTAATTAATAAGAATATTATTATTTGAAAGTCTTTATATTATATACTATTTATATGATATGATTTGATTTATAAAATCTAAATTTTAATATTTATTTTTTAAATTGAATCATAACCATGAATGATGTCTGATGTCTGATTTATCCCACTTGCAAATTCGTGTATTTGCTGTTGAAATTATTTTTGTCAGATTAAACAGCAGCAAGCCGGGAGTATCCTTCTTACTTGCCGGCTCCGTTTCATTCAAGTTCGGCCCAATGTTTTAACCCATTTGACTTGGGCCAATTTGTCAATCCATCGAACGCATCTAAAAATAAAAAACTTTCCATACGTGCAAGTAGAACGAACATGATATAAAATAATTTAGGAATATCAGGGGTCGGTCCACCGACCCCCCTAATCAAAAGTAGTCCTTATTATCGTCGGTAATTGTGGGTAGAACTGTCTATGTCAATGGCATTAACTCCTTCTGGTTACCTTATTTTTGTGATGGTGGTCTTTGAAGATTTTTCATATTTTCTGAAAGCTTTAAATTTAAAACGAGTCTATTACGATGCTAGGTGATGGCGAGAGTTAGACTAAAGCCAAATGCTTCTTATAAATTTATCTTCATTTTATTTTTTATTATATTTTTTATTATATTTTTTTTATTTTTTTAATTATATTTTTTAATTATATTTTTTATTATATTAAAAAAAAAAATTATTGTATTTTTACAAGAGTTATAGGAAGACTGTTTTGATTACAGACCGCCTGCGTCACCCAATAGTTTAATTCTTAAATTTATGATTCAAGTTGTTTATTAATTAGATCACGCACTAATTTATTAAAATAAGCCAAGAAGTTTTTTTTCCAGGGTTTGGGCTTCAAGTTTCAAGCTCACATCATTAATCCATAAAAGAATAATAAACACATGACCCTACAAAATGATTAGAAGAATGTGCGTCTAAATAAATGGTTGCTTATCAAACTTACAAGACCTTTCAAATTAACTTAAAATTTGATGAGAAGTATTCGAAATATGATTTATATAAGAGAAATATTACAGTTACAAATAGATCTTATAAAAGTAAACTAACATAATTTTATATAATATAATATATTTATTTTATCATAAAAATAATTATTCAAATTAACTTATTATATTTAACATTTTTATTAACATAAATGAACAAAGAGGCTGAAAAGTTAACACCAATGATGACCAAACACAATGGATGTAATTAGTCTGCCTTAATCTGGGTTTTGACAAAATTTAAAATTGAATTGGTATATATTAATTTTACATTTTTTAAAATCGATTACGCATTAATTATCTCTCTAAATTGGTATTTTTAATCTTATGGATTTCGATCTAGCTTGGCTTTATTATTTTAAAATTTTAGTCTATATTAATCTATTAGACTATTCATATTAGTATATATGTTAATATTAGTTA
Source organism: Platycarya strobilacea (assembly GCA_036898215.1). Lineage (NCBI taxonomy): Eukaryota > Viridiplantae > Streptophyta > Magnoliopsida > Fagales > Juglandaceae > Platycarya > Platycarya strobilacea. The sequence goes on along the minus strand of CM072554.1, from coordinate 4,490,540 downwards.
TAGTAATTAAATTATATATTAGTATTTGTTATAATAAATTTACTTTTTTACAACTATATAATTGATAATAATGATAATAATATACTAATGCTAATAGTATTAGTTTTGCTATATTATTATCTCATATGTAATTATTTATTATAATGATTTATATATAGATTTAAAGTATATTGAATCAGTTCGATTTAGGTCCTGTTTGTATTCGTAACTCAACTCAATTCATCTCAACTTATCTTAATTTCATCATTATATTTTTATAATTTTTTTTTATATAAAACACAAATTCCTATACATCATTTTCAAATCCTAATACACTTTTTTTAAATTCTAAAATAATAATAATATTAAAAAATAAACTCAACTCATCTCATTTTTAAATCCAAACAGAGCCTTAATAATATATTGAATCGATCGAATTTTAAAAAATTTAGAATCAGAAATAGATAGCTGATTTTGATATTAGATAACTGATTTAGGATCAGATTGATTTTACCAATTTGGACTGGTCCGGTTCCATTTTTTGTTAGACTTCTACCAAACACTAATGATGGGAATAATAACTTACAACTTGAAATCCACAATTTCTATAAAATGTCGATAAAGATCTGAAATCTATCACCCATGTAACATTACTTCAACCTTTTTATATATTTTTTTTGATAGGAAAGAACATTATTTCTACCTTTGACCGTGTCTTTGCTTGTAATATTGCGCCATTGAATACGGTTGCTCGGGAGAAAGAGACTGAAAAAAATGGGAAGGGGCGGATGGGGTCATAAACATGTGAGCTTTAACGGGGGAATATGAAAGAGATAAACGGTGATCGAACATGGCCGAATGAAAGAAAGTAGAAGTGATAGGGACGGGAATTGAGCAGGTATCCGTGGTGTTTCACCAAAAGGAAAAAGATTGAAGAAGTAAAGATGAATTCTCATTGTCATAGCTCATAAATATGAAAAAAAAAATGACTTTTTTTGAAGGATGGATAACTGATATCGAGATTTCGACGATAATCGATCAATCAATCCCTTGCCTTCCTGGTTCGACAATGACGTTTCTCCTATTTTGTACCGCGTATACTGCCTTTCCCTTCTTCCGCACTTTTCTTTTTTCTGTTTTTCCATTGAAAAAAAAGTGATGCAAGATGCCGTCTGATGAACAATACTCGCAGTCATATTTTTCTTGCTAAATTTTGTGTATTCCAATGAAATACTTGCCGGCTCTAGTACCAGTTTAAGGTTAAACCTTAAAAAAATGAAAAAAAAACTATTTAATTTACACTTGTTCTTCTCTCTCACAATCTTACCTGTTTTTTCAGGAAAAAGATGGGAGACCTTGACCTACTCTCCTCTCCTCACTTTTTTTCCCGTCTTCTCATGATATATCGAAGAACTTCTTAAAAAATATTTTCCGATATTTGGTTTAGGGGAGAACCTAAAACAAGAAAAAAAGAGGCAAAAGATGGGTGAAGTCTCCTACTTTGAATAAGCAAGCATAGGCTGACTTCCAAGGAGAGGTCCCCACACAAACGGTGACCAAACCAAAGCGGCAAAAGATCCATTTACAAAGTACTAATGCAATGTCTAAGAAACCTCACCAACAGCTGTAATAATCAAAACAAACAAATAGTGTCCGCAATAAATCCAACAAACGCAGGCACGACTGCTAAAAGTCAATAAGGGCAAGCCCTGCCTTTCGGTAGCCATTTCTTCGCCCATCTATACGATTGATTACTCCTTGAACGATTCTTACCTTATCCTACATCCCCACATGATATATCTTTCTGTATCAATCTCCTGTTTCTCGGTGGTTCCGCGTTATTCTCTCTCTAGAAAAGTACTTACCGATTGAGAATTCAAGTCCTGTGCAGTTTTTTTTCTCTCGTTCTGTTGGGAAATTGGGCAGTTCTTGGATCGTTAGGGGAAATTCTAAGGTACCCAATTGCTGATTTATATGTTGGTTTGTTTTTTGTTTTGTTTCGCTTCTCGGACTGTTATGAGGGGTTTTGGAGGGTTGGGGTGGTTGTTTGGATCATCAAGATTCTTGATTTTGATTTGCAGGTTGTGATTTTCTCGGAAAGTTGTGGTTTTTTCTGAGGTGGGGTTTTGGTTTTGGAAACTGGCATAAGAAATATATGTTGACTTGAAGAGGAAGGAGGTGAGCTGGGGCTGAATTATATGGATAATTTTTGTTGCTTCAATTCGGTGTCTCAGGTATGGATATCTGCATCTTTTCAATTTCCTTTCCAAACATAAATTTTCTTTTGTATACAACTATGCTTATATTATAGATGTACTTGCTATTTTGGGATTTAGACTCTGAAAAGGGATATGATCTATATATATATATATATTTTGTTTTTCATATGAAAAGGGGTATGATCTATATTTTCATTTAACGACTCTGTAAATTGTAATTGACTTACTTATTGTAGGTGGACTATAAATTTAATGGAAAGTTTGGGTTATTGTAGGTGGACTATAAATTTAATGGAAAGTTTGGTTTTCATAATAAAAGGCCAAGGAAAAGTTACACCTTTATATTCTGAGGCGGGTTACAGCAGCTTGTTTTTTTGGCAGTTTTTAATATTCTTGAAATTATGAAAAACCCAGAATTATAAAAGTTGTAGCAAAATATCTGTCCTCCCTCCCAAGCTGTTTGTTTTTCTAGAAAATTTGAGGGTAAGAGGAGAAAGATTCTTAAAGATTTATAATGTACTAATAATTTGTTTTTAGCGTTTCTTTGTGTTTACTTGTACTTTTGTTACCGACTAAGAGTTTATTTGAGATTGCGATTCGAGATTTAAAAAATGCTTTTAAGCAGTTAAAAACATTTTTAAAGAAGAAATGACATGTTTGATAATTTATAAAAAATATTTTAGTCAGTAAAAAAAATAAAAAAATCAGTTTTTTCAAAAAGCATTAAATTGGAGTTTTTATAAAAAAAACTTCTACAGATAACTATATATTTTTAAAAAACTACCGTAACTAACTTTAAAAGCACTTTAGACATATAAATCTCAAACAGTAAAAGACTTTTTAGTTTTAGAGCTTATTACATTAAGTTTTAAGCTATAAGTTTTAAACTAAAAGTAATATTTCTCACCATAACCTCAAACAGGCACCAAGTGAATTTAAAATGATAATGCCAAAATCCTTTCTACGTTTCTGGTTAAAGGGCCATAATTAGGCAAGTGTTTGACAACAAATTGACAAGCATAGTGTCGAAGGCACTTTGCCTGTATCATCTTTTATATATTCAGACACTAATTATGGAAGCTGTTTTTAGTGGAACTTATACCATACACATCCTTTTGTTTTTCAAAAACTAATCTCATGCCATGGTTCATGTTTTGGGGCTTTTTGTTGAGATGAATGTCTGAGGAGTTTGCAGTGATGAGTTGTATATTCTCATGTTTTGATGAAAACCTTCTCTGATCTTGGAATTGTGGATCCTGATGGCAGTTGGATCAATGCCAGCAATTATTTATGGCATTCGTGAACATACATGAAATTGTTCAATATTATGCATTTCCTTTTAAATAGTGGGAAGTGGTTTCCTCTCTTCATTCGGGAGTGCCACTTATCATAGAGTAAAGTGGGGAACTTCGCCTTACACTTCCCATGCTATGTCTGCTCATGATGTGGCTCATTAATGATACTGCAAACAATGATACGAACCCATGAAAGGTGGGTAAAATGCTTTCATACACATACACACCCGTACAGCCATAATCTTGGTTTGAAGATCATTTCATGTTTTTTGTCAGTAGATTTTTTGCAGAATACTGATACTGATTTTCTAGTTGATGCCCGTGGCTTGACAAGTTTTATCATGCTGAAAAAATGGCAAATCCCTGCTAAAAGTAAAAGTTAAAATGGATTATATGGTGTTGGATTAATTTTCAGAGTTCATTTTGTTGAATATTATTTTTACCTTCTGCTTAAGTATATATGTTCTGCTTTCGAAATTTATATTTTGTCCACTTCTGCTTTTCCCATATGAACTGTGCTAGAGTTATTTGATGCTGACATTTTCCTCATGTTTAGGGTGGAGGGCGTTCTTCATGTAGCTCTGGCAAGGGCAAGAGCCATCAGAACGCAGTCAAGTATGGCTTTAGCCTAGTTAAAGGGAAAGCAAATCATCCCATGGAGGATTACCATGTTTCAAAGTTTGTTCACTTACAGGGACGTGAGCTTGGACTTTTTGCCATATATGATGGACATTTGGGAGATAGTGTACCAGCCTATCTACAAAAGCATCTGTTTCCTAATATCTTAAAGGATGTGAGTATTAGATTTAAAGTGAAGCATTACGTGTTTGTGTTTAAACAGGACAAAGAATTAGTTTGCGTGTTCTTGGGAAATATAATTTGGGATTATGGACTCAAGGAAAACATGTTTTTTAAATGTTGCAATTAAAGGCAGTTACTCCTTCTGTTAGAACAGGGCATAGAAAAAGTTCGTGTGTTTAAACTAAGCAAATAGATATAAAAAAGAGTAGCATTAGAAAAAATAAAGATCATTGTCGCACCAATATTGTAGTGCAAGATGGATTGAACTTCTAGTGAGATCCGGATGCCCTTTTACATGCGCTGATCTGCAAAAGGTACTTAACATTATGTTGTATGATTTATTCCAGGAGGAGTTTTGGACAGATACCAACAGGTCCATTTCTAAAGCCTATGTGAGAACAGACCAGGCAATTCTCTCTCACAGTCCTGACTTGGGGCGAGGTGGATCCACTGCAGTGACTGCAATACTAATAGATGGTCAGAAGTTATGGATAGCAAATGTTGGAGATTCACGAGCGGTTCTTTCAAAGAGGGGGAAGGCAATACAGATGACTATCGATCATGAGCCCAACACTGAGCGGGGAGACATTGAGAACAAAGGCGGCTTTGTCTCCAACATGCCAGGTTGTTTTGCACATCCTTAAGCCTATGCTGCGAGTTTATTTTTTTTCTTTTTTTTTGGGGGGGGGGGGTTTGTTGCATGCGTGCATCTCTGTCGAATGCACGTATAATTGTGACTTATGTATAATACTTGCTCGTCTCCTCTGTATAGCTGTGGGTTGTCTTGGGATAGCTCGTTATTATGTAGTCTCTTCAAGGTAATACTGTGGTGATACTTGGACTGTTGATGTTTTAAGCTAACGTTACCATGGATAATAACTTGTTATGTCAGGGCATGGTACCTCGATCTGATTTCCTTGATGGAGTTTTTACTATCAAATGCATGTATAACGTCGTCAGTGTCACATTCAATGCTAGATCTGACCATAACATTACGGAGACAAAACCCACTCCTATATTATTAAATTCCAATGAAATCTCTTTGTTCTTGAATGCAAATTGATCTAGAACAACAGTTGGTTCAGTAACTGCATCTTGGTGCATCTTCGTTCTTTCCTTGGTCTTTCTTTCTGTCACATTTCTATGTTCAGCTTATTTTTGCTATGACATCTCCATTTACCTACGTTCAGTTCATTGTTAACTTTTGTCCAGTTCAACTCAAGACAATCTTAACTTATCTCATGCCCATAATTGTCCAATTCGTGTCATATTTATACTCATGTAAAATTTTGTTTTCCCTGTTATACCATATTGTGTATTGTTTTAAGTATTTTAGGATAAGTAAGGAATAAATTTTAATACTGAAGAATTGTTATTAGAGAGCTATTATTTTCATGAGATTAACGTTCAATGCCATTCAGTTAATTTTTTGATCTTATGAACTTAAACAATACAGAAGTTGTCCACGTTATTTTCATAAACATTAACAAGTGCCAAAACATATATGATCATGTTGGTCTCCAATTTCCTGTTTATAAATGGAACATTTATATAGTGAAGAATGGGAGAGGGGAGAGGGGGTTGGGAAGAAATACACTGATTTGAACTGCTCCCTCTACCTTGGTTACATATTGCTTATCTCTTTTCTCTCTTGTCCTCGAGTGCAGTCAACGGAGTTTCCTTGGGAGGTATAGGGTTAGGAGAAAATCTCTCAGTTATTGTCTATTATTGTTCTCATTTTATGATTAGGTGTTTATCCTCTGTACTTTCGATATGGGCATTGATAATGAATGCTCTTTGCATTATCAATAAAATCTTGAGTCTTGACTTACCAAAAAAATTGATTGGAGGATTGCTGGCTCATGTATATGAACATGATGCCCGAATATTAGAAAATGGACTCCTTTCAATCACTTTGTTCAGAAAATGGTATGGCAGTATGCTCTGGAGGACGATCATACATGGAAAACCTCTTGTGGTAATTAAATAAGGGGAGGAATGGGCTGTTGGATATCAAATTACACACGAACTGGGGATGAATAACAAATATTTTTACTTGTTCAAAAAATAATCAGTCAGTTTTGGTAGGTTGAAGTGTGTGAGGGGGCATTCATTATTGGATTGGCTGCAAGTGAGATAATAGATATGGTTTGGTGCGGGTTTCACAAATATATTCCATGTGCCTACCTACACTTTTGAACCAGTGGAGTTGAATGCAATCAATGATCAGATAGAGAGATTATCACAATTTCTTGATGAAGCAAAAGTGCCCTTCGGAATAATTTTGTCTCCAGTGAGAAAGGCCAGGCAAATGACTGTAAAGACGAGTAATTTTTTGATAGGCAAAAGACAAGTAATTTGTCACGTGGGATTCTAGAAAGGGAAGATGTGAATTGGATGATCTACCGTAGGATTGGGATGGATAGACCCTGGAGGCAGAAAATGGTGCATGTTTTGATTGCATTAGGTCTCTTCCTCTTGTGTTATTTTTGCATCAAAAGGTTATGGTATATTAATAAGCCTGTGAGTTGGTGCTTGGACTGTGCGACTGCTACTCTTCTTCTTTATTAGTCATTTTCTGCTCTACCACTTATGCTTCTATGCAGTTGCCATGTTTAAAGTCTATTTGTTTCCCCTGTGAATTCAATCTGAATGTGTAACGATTTCTGTGTTAGACATCTGCTTAAAGTCATAATAACCGATGCATGTGTTGCATGCTATATTAGGAGATGTTGCTCGAGTGAATGGCCAGCTAGCAGTTTCTCGAGCTTTTGGAGACAAGAACCTCAAATTACATTTGAGATCTGATCCCGATGTACACAATGCTATTATTGGCCCAGATACTGATCTTCTCATACTTGCGAGTGATGGTGTATGGAAGGTGATTCACCTATCTCCCTCACTCTCTATCTCTATGATGTATTGCATTAATCTTCATCAATTGTTTTCAATCAATCCAGGTCGTGGCCAACCAAGAGGCAGTTGATATTGCGAAAAGGACAAAGGACCCACAGAAGGCAGCCAAGCAACTAGTCGCCGAGGCATTGAAGAGAGAGAGCAAGGATGACATCTCCTGCATTGTAGTTCGTTTCAAGGGGTAAAACAGAATACAAATACAGCCTCAGATTCCAGAATTTATATATATATATATATAAAGTGTTTCTAAGCATGGATGCAATACCAGAGGCTAACACCAGCTCAGAGATCTCATGATATCCCTGCATAAGTTCGGAATTCTCTTAAAAAAAGCTTAGAAATCTGTGTAAATTTGTTGTTTTAGGTGGTGTGATTTGATATTGCTTAATTTCTTTGATGTGTAGAGAGTAATACACTTATTTTTCCCTGTAAGTTGCGTTGTGATTTCAAAGCAGTGTGGTGACCGAATTCCCATAAATTTATACCGAACGAAGTGCATGGTTTGTAAGCAATTGTTGCAATGGATAAAGAATGTATCGTAACAACCTTGAGGGTTTTTGTCAGTTTTCAATTTCATCAAGTTCTGGATCATATTTTTGTTTTTTTATATAAAATTATTCTGTAGCCTGTTTACCCAAGTGCAGTCATTTTATATGGCCTTGCAAAACTAATCAAGTCTTGGTTTCTTGGCGGTTCTTTAATGTTCAAACTTCTTGCAATTTTGATGAATGAACATCGCCATTCTCAGCATCTAGAGTGACGAGAGTGTCTGGTTTCAAGTTTGAGATTCGGCTTGCCAAATCTCAAGAGGTTGGCCCAAATGGTGAAGGGCTTAGCTCTTGGGTATCACTTCTTTCAAAGTCTTAAGGTTTAACATTTCTTGGGAGTAAACAATCCTTTGAAGTTATTTTCTGTTAAAAAGCTAGCGACTAGCTTCCTGTAAGAAAACTTTTGAGAATGGGATGTATGAGATCGAAATTTACTCTACAAGGGGTCTTAAGGATTCTGTCTTGGGAGGGATTTTCCGACATAAAAAAAAAAGGATTTGGCTTGTCAATTTTCTTCACCTCATTTTCTTGAATTTATTGACAAAAATTTGCTAATTATTCCATCATGAAGATGCATCTCGAACTAATTTCCAAGTCTCTAGTTATTGACTACTTGACATTCCTAGCAAATAAAACTTTATGGGTGTCAAGTTCCACAATCTACATGTATAATGTTCATCACACTTCTTAATTGTGGTTGTTGTGGTTGTTTTTTCAATATAATTATTGGATGTATTAAGTGTGTGAGATTATTTTCACCTGATTTATAATTTATATAAAGGAAAGTATTATTTCGAGGCCAAACTATTTATTTATTTTTAATTAGTGAAGTAGTATAATTATGAAAAGATTTTATTAAAATAAATAGATAAATTGATATTATTTTATATGATATGTTAGATTTATTTAATTTTTTTTCATATAATTTGATATGTCATATTAAATAACGTTAATCTATAATTTATTTTTATAAAATTTCATTAGATAAAAGATTTCTCAAACATGTAATTCTTCAAAGTCTAAATGCGAAGCCACGCAGAAGGTACCAAGAACGTTCATCGATATAATAAAATTAAGTTTTTTTTTTTTTTTTTAAAATTTTAAATTTTGTGTTTGTGAAAAAAGAGTTTCGTGGACTCGACTGGAATTTGAGAGAAAAAATCACAAGAAAAAGAAAAAAGAAAAAGAAGAATATTCGCGCGTTTCTCGACCAGCTGCCTTAACCCGTCGCGCATCAGGCTCACAATAGCATAGATCCCTTCATATTTATTATAACTATCCATCAAATACCCCCTAAACTTTCCCTGCAAAACCCTCCCAAAACCCCCTCACCATCTATCTTTAAAACCCTCGAAGCTTCTTCCAACTTCCATTTCCTCATGTCGAAGCCACTCAAGCTGATCAAGGTCAATGCCTCCAACCCAAAGCTCTGGATCGTGGTCGGGATCGGCGTGGTCGGGGTCTTGATCATGGTGGAAACGCGGAGGCGGAGATCGAAGGCGGCGGGAATTAAAGATTTTGGTGCTTTTGTGGAGCGATTCGAGATTCTCCCATTCCCTCAGCCGCCTCCTCCCGCTGCTAGGCAGTCGCTCGCCGGTCTCACCTTCGCCATCAAGGACATGTTCGTTTTCTCAACCTCACTGTGTTCGTGTTTTCGAAATTTGTGTCCTTTTTATAAAAAAATTTTAACATGTTGTTTTCGGTGTTTGCATTTATATTCATTTGATTGGGAAAATGTTTTACTTTCCTATATGGGTTTGAGGAAGTTGCCTTTCTCCATCTACGTGCAGAGCTAGGGAGCGCTATATTCTAGTATTATTTAGATTTTAAATTCGTCTAATTTTGATTTTATTTACTCGTTCTAGTTGTTTTATTGGATGCATCAGATTTTAGTTCGTTGTTCACATACGCTTGCAGATTTGATTTGAAGGATCATGTGACCGGGTTTGGGAATCGCGATTGGGAGAGAGCGCACAAGCCTGCAGGGAAGACAGCCGTGGCAGTGACTGCTCTGTTGAAAAATGGGGCTACTTGTCTTGGCAAGACTGTTATGGATGAATTGGCCTTCGGGTGAGCCTTTACGTTCCCCACTACCTTTTCTCTTTATCAAGATTTGCAGCTTTGTTACGGCGCTTGTGCCTTATTGCCATCTCAGGATAACGGGGGAGAACATGCATTATGGAACCCCTACCAATCCACAAATGCCATCACGTATTCCAGGGGGTTCTTCTAGTGGTTCTGCTGTGGCTGTTGCAGTTGAAATTGTTGACTTCGCTCTTGGTATGTTGTTATTTTTCGTGTTGCAAATGCTGTATCTTCCCTCTCTCCTCCTTGCAACTTGGTGAATATACAATTTGTTTGAACAATGTAGGGTTCAGTTCTTTCATTTTGAGGGTTCTGGGGAAATCTTCTCTTGGAAAACTTGTTTTCTTTTATTACTTGCAAGGTTTATTCTTCTGGGAGCAGAGTCTGGACTGTGGTTCACAGAACCTGGTTCACTCTCGTCTATCTATTTAATTTTTCCAAGATCTAGTTGCCAATTGCTACTCTTTGAACGTTATTTGGAGTTCAAATTAATTTAGGATTGTATCTGCAGTTTCTTTGTTGCTGAGAGATGGATAGGAATGAAATCTAAAACCACTTAAACCCCAAATAGTTGTAATCTTTTTTTATCTTTATCTCTGTTGGACCCATTTTGTTTTATATGTTACAACTATTTCTTGAAACGAAAAATTTCCATAAAGGTTTTGACTTGTTAAATATCTGAGATGCTGAATTAAGTTACATTTGAAAAGATATTTGTTATAAGTTCTTTTTTATTGGCATTGTATGTCTGAAACAAAGGGCCGAGTTATCCCTGGCTCCACAGGCTTGGCCATTGGTAAGGAGTATCTGATGAGTGCACCTCGGGTAATTCAAGGAGAAGTTCCTCTAGTCTGATGATCCTGAGAAATTTTTCGGACCAAGGGTTCGAACCTTAAACTTGGAGGGAGTATACCACCAAGACCAAAGCTTTAACTACTTGAACCATTCCCTAGGGGTTATATGTTGTAAGTTGTATTGCTATTAGGATGATAATTTTCTCAATCCTCTGTTATAAATATAATATGTATATTATTTTTAATTTTGGGTGTTTTATTATGACATCTCATTATTCACATAAGGATTATCTCGACTTTATTCCAACCAAAAATCAATTATATTGTCATGCAACCTTTTAGTGAAAACAAAAGTAAGGCCAATGGGGATAGTTACTGCAGAATAAGTGCTTGTTATCTATAGTTGATGCGGCTATTTTTGCTTATTGACTTATTTTTTTCCCCTTATTGACCTTCTTTACTTACTGTTTATGATAGTCAATGAAAAATTGTATTCGGATTTTGCTTCCTAGTAATACCTCCTGATCATTTAAGGTTCCTTTATTTGCAGGTACTGATACGATTGGAGGGGTGAGAATTCCAGCATCATTTTGTGGTATCATTGGATATCGACCGTCCCATGGGGCTGTATCAACAATTGGAGTTATACCAAACTCACAAAGTTTAGACACTGTTGGTATGTGGTATGGAACATAATTACATAGTACTATAAAAAATTGTTCTATAAAATGGCCTTGAATTTTAGTGTTTTTTATTTACTTTTAAAGATGTGGAACCTCATCAAGGTAGCGCCCTTTGGGTCACCCCTAAGGATTAAATCTTAGAATCACGACCCCACCCGCCATAATCCTATATCAAGTATTAAGTGGAACACTTGGTGCGGAATCGAACCCAGGATTTTTGAGTCTACAACTGGTTCCAAGCTCACCCTTTGACCACTTGACTGCACCTTGAAAGATTAGGGTGTTTAGGTTTATAATGAATAGTCATGTAGACACGTGGGTACCCATATTAAAAAACTTTTTTTTATGATTAGAATACCTCATACCTGTTTTTCCTTTTTCTTTTGTTCCTTTTTTTTTGTCCCACTAAAAACCTGGTGCAGCAGGATGCCAGTTTGTAGTTTTGCAAATGAGTCATAATTTCAGAATTTTAAATATGCGGATAGTAGTGTTCCTTATACAAATATTGATGTCTGCACATAAAGATATAAAAAAATTGTATAGACATAAATGCACTCTCAGTGGGCAACTCTATTGGAAGTGTGGCAACTCTATTGGAAGTGTGACCATCATAAATAATACATGGGTGTTTAAATGGTGGCAGTTGGCTATCTTTCCTGTGTATTGTGACCTTTGGGGACTTATATCTGCCTTGTTTCTTTCTAAATTTTGCCTGTTAATTTTCCTGGTTTCCCCCATGCTCATTTAATTATGTGACTATCTTTCAGGATGGTTTGCTCGTGATCCATCTGTTCTGCATCGTGTTGGACATGTTTTACTTCAATTGAATTCAGTGGAGCCTAGAAGGGCAAGACGCCTCATTTTTGCTGATGACCTCTTTCAGTTCTCTAAGGTTCCCACACAAAAGACATTATACGTTGTTAGCAAAGCAATTGAAAATCTTTCTGGGTGTAAGTTGCAGACTTCATGGTAATGCGTACATAGACAGAAAGCAAGATGCATGCATACATACTACACTCATATTCAGTTGAAATTATTTATTTTTTATTGTCAATACCACAAATTGCCTTTATTTTAATTTGTCAATTATATCTTGACCAAAGCAATGTGGTAGTGATATTAAAGTTGTTACTTTGTTTTGTTTGTTTATACAGACCAGCTTCCAAAGCATATGAATTTTGGTCAGTATATTGTTTCAAATGTACCCAGCTTGAAAGGTTTTCGTGAACCATCAGCAAATGTGCAAAATGGGGCATCAGCTTTAAAAGCTCTCTCTTCCGTAATGATTTCATTACAAAGGTATTCACAAAGGGTTAATTTTTTTCATCCCCTTTTGCATTTCTTTTGGTTCATTGTTCGATTTATATGTTTAAAATTGGTATTTCTTGATGACAAAGCCATGCTTTAGAATTTTCTCTCTACTTGATCATTAGGAGATTCGTGTTTAGCCTCTCGTTCTTGATTTCTGACTTTTCATGAAAAAGTCATACACACACACACACAAACACAAACTAACGGATACAGCCCTTGATTTTTTTGATAAGTAGGATGCAGCCTTTGATTATTGGTAATACTTTTGTGGTCTAGTTGAGGCCTCATTTTCCTTTTGGCTAATATCTGTGACCTGGACATCTGCTTTCAGATATGAATTCAAAACAAATCACGAAGAATGGGTAAAATCAGTCAAACCCAAGTTAGGACCTGATGTGTCTGATCGTGTTCTTGCAGCAATTAACACCTCACACGAGAACATGAAAATTCTATATAGAGTCAGGACTGAGATGCGGGCTGCCCTTCAAAATCTCTTGAAGGTATTCCCTGCTGCTTATTAGTTATTTTGTTTCATGAATATGGCAACTTTTAAGTGTTGAGTTCACATAATATTATTATTGTTTTATACTTTTAAGTTGGGTACTTTTCTTTTGTGTCATATAAAGAGTAGTGTATTTACTTGTTTATACATTTTCCTCTTTGCTAGGGATGTGAAACAATCCTCCCAGCACATTAAACCTGACTGAACGGGCTCAACCGAACAGAGTTCAGTTGGTTTATATGCATGGGTGTAATGGCTGGTTTACATGGTGTTATGGGTTGGTTCAATTCCCTTTTAACAACCCAATGACATCAGTTCAATTTACAGTCTCCATTTTCCCTACTAATTATTAATTGAAACTGAACATTGATACAAATCAATTGAAATGCACATTCCATGTGGAGAAATCTGAGTTTCTGGACGCGGTTACATCTAATCTTTTTGTGAGGCTTATAAATCAGAGTAAATTCCCCATTACAATTGAGATTTCCAGCAGTCCCTTTCCCTCATCTATCTCCATCATTGCCTCCAGAAATTCCATGGCCTGGCCTGCTCCATTGTCATTGTTGTCACAGTGATGCACAAATGATTCAACCATCGTCTTGTGCTCTTTGGAAACGCTTCCGCTGCAACAATTTCAATGATACACATATTGACTTGTTCCTTTGCATCCTTGACAAGGTCTCGAAAGAGTACATTTTCAGGGTGCCAGATGCGTATAAGTCCTAAAAATGTAAATTGTTGGGTTTGGGAATTGGTAATTTTTTTGGGTCGGAATATATGTCATTAGTGTATTTAAATTTACATTGTGATTGTGCAATTCTTGGAGTAGTTTTTCAGAAATGTTTGCAAAGTGAAACATTAGGGTTGAGTTTTGTCCTAGGAGTTATATGAATCTTGGCTGATCATGGTATTCTTCGAGGGTGGTGGAACTTGATAACGTCGGATAGAAGGAAAATACTTGAAAGATCAAAAGCAAGCCTTTTGTTGTGGTCGTGCAGAGCTTCTTGTTGGTTTAAGTCAATCGGTTTGATTGGTTTTGAATGTTTATTTTCTCTTTTTTTTTGTTAGTAGTTTTGAATGGTTTAATTGATTTCTATTTTTTTTATTGTTGTTTTGCATTATATGATCCATTATCTGCAGGAATCTACATATTCCTATATTAGGATTTTTATTAGTATGTTCAAACATCTTGTGTTGCATACTAATCTGTTACACCTTTCTTTTTATTTTTTCTCCAGGAGGATGGTATTTTAGTAATCCCCACAGTAGCCGATTCCCCATTAAAGCTCAATACAAAAAGAGGTCTTTCTGCTGAGTTCCATGATCGTGCATTTGCACTATCAAGCATTGCTAGTATGTCTGGGTGCTGTCAGGTGAGTTTCTATTTCTTGCTTCAGTTTTTGTCTTTCTGATGAGTTCCATGATCGTGCATTTGCACTATCAAGCATTGCTAGTATGTCTGGGTGTTGTCAGGTGAGTTTCTATTTCTTGCTTCAGTTTTTGTCTGTATGTTTTAGGCCCCGTTTGGATTCGGAGACGAGATGAGATGAGTTGAGTTTATTTTTTAATATCATTATTGTTTTGGGATTCGAAAAAATTGATATGAGAATTGAAAAAGCTGTATTGGGATTTGAAAAAACTGTATTGAGATTTGTATTTTATATGAAAATATGAAAAAGTGTAATAATGAATTTGAGATGAGTTGAGATGAGCTCTTCTCATCTTCAAATACAAACGGGGCCTTAGTTTCCATGGCCTGGTAGACTTGATAAATCTGTCTTGCATTCCATTGGCAGGTTACCATTCCAATAGGCAAGCACAATGATTGTCCAATTTCTGTTTCATTTATCACATTCCATGGTGCTGATAAATTTCTTCTTGATACGGTCTTGGATATATATTCATCCCTCCAAGCGCAAGCCAGCATTGCATCTAATTTGATGCCACTACCAGATACCAATGGTAACATGGATGCTTCTGAACTCCTGAAAGAAAAGGTACGTTTATACCTAACGTTGTCTCTGAAATATTGACACCTAATTTGCGATTTTTTTTTTTTGGTGCGGACTTCTGTGATCTAGTGATTGTCATTCGATGCATCTTTGACATTGTAAATTTGGGATCTTGCTCAAATGATACCAGCACTTACAATAAAGAAATCGGCCAGACTTGTTTCAGATTCAATACAAGCACTAATACACAAAATTATTATCCTACAGATGCATATACGAAACACTTGTGCAGACAACAATAACAGCTTTTTCATATTGCTCTTGGAATGTTCTTGCAGGGAAATGCTGCATTTAAGGGAAGGCAGTGGAATAAGGCTGTCAATTACTACACTGAAGCTATCAAATTGAATGAGACAAATGGGACTTTTTACTGCAACCGTGCAGCTGCTTACTTAGAGTTGGGATGGTATATTCTTGTTTAATTTCTAATTGCATATTATTCATTGCACTGTATTGTATTCATAGGCTAGAGTTGGGATGATATATTCTTGTTTAATTTCATTGCTCTGTATTGTACTCATAGGCTTTGTATTTGTTGTTCTCATTATATTCAGTTTTCAACAAGCTGAAGAGGACTGCAGTAAGGCAATATTACACGATAAGAAGGTGAGCGGATGAGCTTATTTTCAGGACATTTTTTGGGGGCATGTGGAGATTGAAACTGAATGAAGATGCTGACTTCTGAGTAACTAAAAATATGAAGCATTGCACAGGACTTTTGCATCATGTTCTGCATGGTAACACAAGGGAATGTGAGATGTGCATGCATATAGAACATGTGTAAAAATAAAGAAAGAAAGAAAAAACGTGTAATGTTTTATTGTTTCTGTGCAGAATGTGAAGGCATATCTAAGGCGTGGAACAGCTAGAGAATTGCTTCTCCGTTACAAAGAGGCTGCCAAAGGTAAGAATCCTGATTTTATGCTGTATAAATAAATTCCATTTTGTTTGCAATAAGCTGCAGCTTTTATAGGTCTAGGAATGCTATGGTGATTTTTTATATATCCTGTTGAGCATCTTCCCTTCAACGATTGAGAACTCAATTACTGATCAAAATGAGCTTTCAATATGCACGGCCATAAAAAATTGCAAGATAGGTTATCTTGCATAGTGCTCCTAATCTTATCTCAATATAGGTGCTCAAAGATTCATAGTGAATTTTTGATAGGAGCTTCTCTTAATATAATAAATGCATTGATCAAGTTGCCTCCAGAGCCACGAAAGATTGTCTAAAGATTCTTTTCTAATGATAAGCTCCAATTGCATAACCCTTGGGGGTTGCCTCAAGTGGTAAAGGTGTTGGGCTTGTGGCATGCTCTCTCCAAGTTTAAGGTTCAAATCCCCTTAGGTGCAAACAATTTCTAAGGGTCATTGAACTTAGGGGTGTTCCTCATGAATTGCCGAGGGTCTGTGCACCCCTTGAATTAGTCAGGATGTTCTTGGACATCCAGTGCCAATTAAAAAAAAAAAAAAAAAATAGAAGAGAAGCTCCAATTGCATAATGGGAATTACCATACAAAAACCATAATTTCCCACCTTTATATTTCAATAGATGTTGTTGCTTTTTTAAAAGAAAGAAATTTGAAAATCTCTGTAATTACATGAATTTCAGCTATTTGAGCAAATACTTTCTCATTACAGACGTAGAGCCTAGCAGTCTTTTATGCATGTTGTTTCCAAAACACCCATATAACCAAAGGAGTTTGTTGAACTTGAAATAGGGACGTGGGTTGCTTTCTTTATCAATCACACCTATCAAATTATGTTCTTTCAAGTTGTAGTTACATATTCCATGCCTTGTTGCCGTGACATGTTACGGGACCTAATTAACGTGGTTGCTTTGATCTAATAAGGCACGAGTTGGACACACACAAATAGACTGTGTACACGGCTCGTTCACTCTAATTATATGCTACATTTGCAAAAGTTTTTAAGTCTTCAACCTGCTTATATAATTCTTTTTCTGTGTATAAGCAGATTTCAAGCATGCTCTTGTTCTAGAACCACAGAATAAGGCTGCCAGTCTTGCTGAAAAAAGACTTGGGAAGCTGATGAGTTGATACATGCTCTCCTTTCTTCTCTACCCTCCTCCCCTCTCCAATCAGAAACAAAATCAGGAGAGAACGCTTTTTTCCAACGTTAAGGAAATAACACTTATGGAAGTTGATTTTGGATTTCTGAGAAATATAGACCCTTCTTCCTTAACAGACACAAAGAAAGATAAAAAAAAAAAAAGATGTGCAGCTCTGTTTACCATTTCTGCATTTTTTTTGGTTCCTGCCCTGTGCATATTGTTTAATTGTAAGTAAAATCTCGATCTGAATTATCAGGAAAGACATTCTTGTAATGTTGGCTACTTGCAGGTATTAGTAATATGCAAGCAATGATTTATTCTCAATTCTTCCCTCATCAATTCTTATTGTGAACAATATGAGGATTCTACAGTACTCGATTTACAATTCTATTAAGTAAAAGCCTAGAACGGGTTCAATTAGTGTTAAAATTTTCTCCCCAGCCATTTCTTCTATGACATATGGGATATTGGTGAAATGATTAAAAATTTCATTTAATATTATCCCCTGTAGTCCCGGAGTAATTTGTGGAGAAACGTACGTAGGTTAATGTTTTAATTTGGACACACGTACAGATGATCATCAATATCAATAAAGCTGCCAAATACATTATCTAACTAATAATTTATTACTTTTCATCAGGAAGTTGCGGGGAATATTAGTACATTTTACAATATATTTTACAGCATATAATATTGTGAAATATGTCATGATTTTTTTAATATCACAGGAGGTAATGATATTATAGTAGTAGAAACTGCGTCCTAGAAACGTCAAACCTCTCTGATGACGACAACTGGGGCTCCTGCATGCAAATAAAAATAAATATTAATTCATGTAATATGTCATGATTTTTATTAGTTTATAATTATATCCATGATCAATGGGGAAAGAAAGAAAATTATTTTCTACTCTTTTCCCCCCTAATCTTTTGTACAAATTACTAAATATACTCAGACGATGAAACAATATCAAAACTTTGTGTTTGCATAAATAATTGTAGCATTAATTAGTTTGCGGCTATTTGCAGGAATGTTTAATTAGGCTCTCTGTGTTTAGCCATGGTTAAGCAGGCCGTGCGTACTGTGCATGAATATGATAATTTCAATGATAAAGCTAGCTATATTAAATATAATGGTTAATGGCCTGATCACTTGAATTAATTAATGAGTACACTAGTACTACATAAGTACGTAACGTACCTGTGAAAAATGCGAACGTAATACTAATTTATTGACGAAAGATGAAATTGAGCCTGTATTTGGATGCGCCTCACGAATTCCATTGCGCATGGAATTAATCAAGCGGCCGTAGGTTATTCTGGGTTCTTTCTCAACGGCTCGGATGAAGGTATAAGTCAATGCACCTGTCGGAACGTTCCCTGTGAAAGCCTGCATGTAAAACAGAAATTGGATGCATGCAGGTTGAGTATAGATTGGTACTCGAGACAGTACCAAATATTACACATATATATCACGTTCATATTAATTAGTACGTACGTACATATTCCTATATTAAAAAAAAAATTAATACATATTTTTATTGTGCACAACTATTGCATAATCCGTTATTAAAAAAAAAACAAAGTTTATTATTAAAAAATTAATTATTTTTTATATGGGTCTTGCATTTATTCCCTTTTTTAAAGAGATTATATAATGTTTATATACTAATCCATGATTGCAAATATTATTTTTCTAAATAATATGATCAGTTTTGTATGTCATATTATTAATTAATATGAAAAAATATTTACAATTTAATTCTTTTATATTTATATATATATAGGACTGTACAAATTGGCCGCATTCTGACCCGACCCATTATTCCGTTAAACGCCGACCTGAATTTCCGCTCGTGCCGACTCGAATACCCGAATTTCTGATTTAAAGAGAAACAACTACTGGACGAGAGCTGGAAGATTATCACCACAGTGGAGAAGAAGATATCGTTATCTTCGACATTGTCCTACGACAATGACGAGGTTTTGTCTTTCCGAAGAGAAAGTCCGGAGAGTTTTACAATCTACGGCTCGGTGTCCTTGATAGGGAGGAGGAGAGAGATGGAAGATGTGGTGAAAGCTAAGTTAGGATTCACGACAAAGAGTAAGACTCCCTTAAAGTACGATTTTTTCGGAGTTTACGATGGGCACAGAGGGCCCCAAGTGGTGATGGCGTGCAAGAAAGGCTGCATGGGGTTTTGGTTGAGGAGAGAGATCGTGATCATGTTCACGGCGAGAATGAAGGGATGGATTATTGGCAAAGGGTGATGGAGGCGTGTTTTGGTAAAATGGACGAGGAAGTGAAGGATAACGGTTTGGGAAGGACTGTGGGGTCAACGACTGTTGTGGCAGTGATGGTGAGGAGGTGGTGGTAAATTGTGGCGATTGCAGGGCGGTGATGTGTAGTGGTGGTGTGGCCTTGGCCTTGTCTATGGATCACAAGGTACGGACTTTTTTCTTGCCTTTCTTTTGTTTCATGTCAGAAAATTTAAGAAAATCGCCATTAGAAGCAGCAGCTTGGGGTCGGGGCTTTGAGGTCGACACGACGTTTGATCTGTTGCAATTGTTTGGTGTAATGAAAGTCTTTAATTGCTGTTTCGAAGGGCATTCTTATTACTTCTTCCCCGTAAGGCACATGGCATAGAAAAATTAGAATTACCGAAGAAGATGATGAAGAAGAAGAAAAGAAACGGGTAATCGGCTTATCGGGCATCGGTAGATCGGAATTGGAAATTTATCGGGTCGGGTCGGAAAATGCGATAACGGGTCGGGTCGGGTCGGCTAAACAACCCTATATATATAGAAATAAGGAATTCCACAAATTTACACACTACATTATTAGCAACAGAAATCAACGTACGAAAAATAATGAGGACAACAAAAATAAGCTAGATCGATGATCAGAATATGTGGAGAATTTTATAACAAAATAATATAATATTTGCTAGCAAAACCTACATAATTTTAATTTGCGCGTTTTGACTTTTCTAATACCATATATATATATATAGAATTATTCATATTAATATTTCTATTATATATTTACACTGCAAATATGGGAATATATAGACGAAAATGATTAAGATTCAAGTAGTAGTATATTTGTTACTCACAGTTGTGTCCACAGAGGTCTGCGAATCAGTACAGGCACTGATGGAGATAGCCAGCCCACCTCTGGTGCCTTTATATACACCTGACCCACATTCTTGATCTTCCCATTCCTTATCTTTTCCTTGATCCCTAATTCATGATCAACAAGATAAGAATGGATATTATATTTATATATATAGTACTTCTCATCATGTTTAATTTTACTCATGCATGTTGTTCGATCGACACGAACCTATTGCATATTTATGTAATTAGTTAGATCGAAGTACTTGAAGTTCATAAACCAAAATAAAATGAAGTTTTATTAATGAGGTTCAATTGTAGAGTATGCAAAGCGTCAATGTAGTCACTTTAAAAAAGAATGAATTAAGAATATTATTAAAAAATTAATTTTTTTTCATATAAATTTTATATATATATATTTTTTAAAGTACTTGCACAGTCACAACCATAACTATATATCATTTCTCTTGTTCAATAAATCAAAACATTAATCAAGTATAATCACATGCACGTACGTACGTACCATGAGCTGGTATTCTCTTGTGACGGCGGCCTGTAGACATATTGTAGGTCAAGTATAGTGCCACTGTGGCAGGCATCCACAATGGCGTGAAGGCAGGCACCTTTGGGTAGTGGCCGAACGATGGTGGCATTGATTTCATCATCAATAATCATCCCAGCGGTTAGGTAATCAACAGGACACAATGTTTCGTTATACCCGTCTTTCTCATCATGGTTATAGTCAGGCACAGATGAGCCATGTCCGGAGAAGTAGAACACCAACGAGTCACCTCTCTGAGCCCCCTGGACCAACCATCTCATGGCCATTCGCATGTTTTTTAACGTTGGGATCCTATATGGGTCCTTCTCTTCCTCTGTATACAATTAAATAATTAATTAATTAAAAATACTTCTTTTATCTCATGTTGATTTCTCGTTTAATGAGAAGGCAGCTCGCTGATCACCTGCTAGCTAGGTACGTAGTTAATTATAAGATATATATTGAGATATTTCAATAATTAGCAGTACTGTTATAGTGATCATAAAGAAATCATTATACAAAAAATAATTTTAAAATTAACGTGATTTAATATAATCTGTTATAATAAAAATAGTTCTATAATTTGACTAATTATATGAAATCACATTAATTTATAAAAAAAAATTATTTAATTTATTTATGACTAAAATATTTCTTTAAATAATTAGTTGTCTGAAGTTTGAGACACCTTTGATCGATGATCAGTTGCAACTTGCATGTACGTGATTAGATCAGCGTGTATGTTTATTATTTGGCTATAACTTTACGTGCTAGCTTTTTCATAAGTTTATCTTCGTAAAATTATTAAAAATATAATTAATACGATTATATAATATATGTAAAATAAATCACTTCAGTTCTAACACGTAGATCAAGTGTCACATCATATCGGCATCCTACTTTCTAACACCAGCTTATTAATTCTACGTTCTTAATTACGTCCCCGAGTTATTACGATCCGTTATGTAATATATATATATATATATATATATATATAAAACATCTAAAAATTTTCAATTTGTAACTCAAATTCTAGTATTAATGTGTCAGTATACTATTTAATTTAGTTTTTTTTAAATATAAAAAATCTGATTTTTTTTTTGACATGCTTAAAAAATATATTATTATATTTCATCGAAATTAGTAGAAATTATTATATTTCATCGAAATTAGTAGAACTCATGAACAAGATTAACGTGTCGCCCTTCATCTTCCTTTAAAAAAAAGTTGTAGAGTGCTCAAAATTGACTCGTTATTTAAAAAGATTATTTTCCCATAATTTTTTTTATATGCGCGTTTTGAAACGACATTCCATATATATATATATATATGCAGTTTTAAAAGTAAAAAGAAAAAAAAGAGAGCAATTTTCAATATTGCAATTTTCAATATTGCAATTTTCAATATTTCAGTCGATGATATATATATATATAGTACCTGTGAGGATGAGTATGGAATCCTTGGGGAAATGTAACTTCTCAGCCAGTAAGTATTGCATACACTTAACATCATTCACACTTCCTTTGAGTTGCCAATTGGTGTTTTTATAGGTAACTCCACACAGCACTGCTCGCTTCCTCCCTCCTGCATACTGCAAGGGCAATATCGGCCGAAGACCTGGCGCTGCTGTTTCCACGACAGTTCTGAACCGAAGTCCTGGGTTAAGTACTGAGTCGTGGAGTCTAAGCCATTGGTCATTATTTTTTCTGGGAAGCTGAATGATGCCTTGGCACACACCACACCTAAAGATTTGAGTCTCGTACGGCACCAATTGTTGAGTTCCACAGAAATTACACTTCTCTACTCTTGTAATTCTTCTTCCTGCCATTTTTATAATTTGCACTTGCTTGCGCACAGCTATCTTGCTTGCTTGCTTCCTATACCCAATTTAATTACTGACGAGCTAGGCTAGGATCGATATCGATGATCTTGTCCGTAGCTAATTAAATAATACTGCCTAGCAGCAAGTCGCATTCCTCTTCTTCTTCTTCTTCTTCTTTTTTTTTTTTTTGTTTGCTATAAGGTTAGGGGAAAAGGTGGAGAATCACATTCGATCTTTTTTCCTTAATGCGTGGATGATAATATTGATGGAGTTTATCTAATGATCTTTTGTGATCATTCATTCAAGGCCGGTTTAATAAGTTAAGGGATCTAAGATTAAATTTTTGGTCGAGGTCTTTTTTTAAATAAAATTATTTTAATTTTAATTTTTATATTAGATTTTTATTTAAAAATAATTCTTATTATTTGCTAAGTAAATTACTATTTAAAATTTTATACTATATTTTCAACTAATATTTTTAATTAATAATAATATATATAATATTTACTTGATACTTTTTTATTAAGTTAATTAATATTTTTAAAATCTAGTTTAAACTCTTTATGAGGCCTTTTTTCCAGGACCTTAAACAATTGCCCAACTGTCTAATAGAAGAGCGCCCGGCCCTACATTAATTAAAAGCGAGTTCGGATAGGGTTTTGAACGAAGACCCATGAAAGCGGCAGATTTTATTTGTAGCATCTGAAAATATATAAAATTCCACATATATATATATATATATATATATATATATATAAAAGAATCTTGCTATATATCGAGCCACATTGACACGCTAACAATTGCAAGCTATTTAACAGATAGACATTGATTCTCAATCTGCCTAATCAACATATATAAAAGCATCTACTATACATACATACATACATATATATATATATATATTGGCAATCGAATATTTGAAATTAAGACGTAAAGTTTGTGATTTGGAGCAGTCAAAGATCCCCTTTCCTAACGTGCATCCATGTGGAAAAAGAATATGTATCATATCCGCATGATCCGAGAGGCAGATGTAGTACTAAACAGCCTTCAGACTTTCAGTTGTATATATCTGTTTTCTTTTTTTTTTTTGTTTCTTTTGTATTATACTACTAAATAATTAGATCCCTCAAAGATGTTGATTTAGCCAATTAGCTATTGTTTTATCTTTTTCTCCTGAAAGTAGGCGCACTAGCTATGTATTTATGCGAGCAAATCACCAGATCAACGCTCTAAAAACTTTGAGAAAGAGAGAGCAATTTTTATCCATTTCCTCCGTTCCACATCATCCATGGCATCTAACATCGTTTCAATATCATGTGAAGCGTACTTTTTAATCCACCAGTTTTTGTAAAGGCCAACTCCACGTTTTGTTGTTCTTAGTGTCGGTTTTGGCGAAGTTGGAACGGAATCGACCTGTTCGGTTTTGGAAAACATGGGCCTAGATTCGATCTGATCTGATATGCATGGTTGCATGATGATGATCAACAGAATATAACCGATCATCAGTTTGATACAAATCGGGAATATTCTCAAGTACACTAAACTTTTTGAAATGGGTATAATATATGTAGATTCGTCTCTGTCCACCATTATTGATTGATCCTTTTTTAAATGAATGATCGAAATGGATAGCTTTTGATCTCCCCGACTCCCCCCCCCCCCCCCCCCCCCCAAAAAAAAAACACTTGGATCCTCTCACAAAATGTGCGCAGATCAGGTCATTAGATTTTACTATTTAAACTATTCTGCAGTACTAGTTGATCTAGTACTGTACTGGAAAATAAAATGATCCCGAATATTTGCTGTACGTCAAGCTGACGTCGTACGGGACCAGTCCATGCTCGGCCGGGTAAGCGGCTATCGAGCTCGAAACAACAAGCTGCATATATATATATATAATATGTATGTAGAGTTATTAATTACTGTTCGTCGGCTGATGAATATATACAGTAATTAAGAAAAATGATCATCCAGTACATGTTCAGAGAAGAATTATTCAAAATGTGGATGCGTATAGATATATATATATATAATATTAAATATAGCATGCATTATCAAAATTATTTCGTTCCAAGAAGATAACAGTACGCGTTAATTTCTTTTTGTTGCCAAGAGGATCGAATATGCATGGATTAATTTGCCAGAAAATCCAGCTAGCTAGCTGCCTGACCAGTACGTATGCAGCAGGATTACGCGGGAGGCAGCCACGGCACATGTACCCGAGCTAGATCAAGCCAACCTGCAGAGTCTTCCGTTGGTTTCGCGTCCTTGTGAGTTGTGCCGGACATATATATAATTATATATATCGTAAAACAGTACTAGCTAGTAGTACTGGTACATGCATATCATGTAGCAATAATCCTGAAAAAACTGTTAACCTTTTTTTGTACGTTCAGAAAAAATAATCATGCATGATCAGTAATTAGTACTAGTTAATTAGATTCAATTTACAGCATATATTCATCATGATGTTTTTTTTTTTTTTGAAAAGTTTATTCATCATGATGTGTCTCAGGAAATCTGCATTGAGAAGATGAAGGGGACTGCTCAACAGTGAAGGGAACTATACACTGCAGGCCAAGGATCAAAGCAGAGCAAAACAGTGAAGGGGACTGCTCAACCCCATCCTGCTGCACTGTTGCAGAATTACCAAAAATGTATAGTACAGATATGTGTTTATGAAATATAGTGTTGATCTTACTATTTTATCTTAGAGGATTTGTGTATATATGTAACCTCTACTATTTGTATCATCATTCAGATTATTAGTTGAATAAAAAACAGAGTGGTTCACACTTCTCCTATTTCAATTTCATTCTTTCTCATTTCTCAATCTTTAACACCATTTTCAACAATCTTCAACATGGTATCAGAGAGGGTTTAGTGCTCTTCTCATTTCAACAATCTCTCAAGAATTTCTGGTACGTAGTATCATCTCAACTTCATCTCTCAAAGTTTCTTTCATCTCTCAGAAATTTTCTCAAACACCTTCTGTGCATATCACTTCACTCACTATTTTCAATGGCAAACACCCACAATGCTTCCGTGTCACCCACAGAAGTCCCAACTAAACCCTTTTACCTTCATCACAGTGATAACACTTATACGATTGTTATCTCACCTCCATTCACCGGGCCCAACTATGTTTCATGGAGTCGTTATTTTATCTTGGCCATTTCAATCAAGAACAAACTTGGGTTTCTCGATGGAAGCATCGCGACCCCGGAACCCTCTGACCCACTTTATACACCTTGGTTGCGCTGCAACAAACTTGATCCTTTCATGGATTCTCAACTCCATCTCGAAAGAGATAGCCTCCAATGTGTTTTACATTAGCTCTGCAAGAGAGGTTTGGGAGAAGCTCAAAATACGCTTCTCTCAACCCGATAATGTGCGAATATATCAGTTGCAACAACAACTTGGAACCATTACTCAAGGGACACGATCAGTTGGTGAATACTTCACCCAACTCAACGCCGTTTGGGAGGAGTTGCGCAACTATAGACCATTACCATGTTGTTCTTGTGGACTATGCTCATGCAAAGCACTCAGCTCCATTGGTGAGGTACAAATCTCATATTATGTTTTTAAATTTTTAATGGGTTTGAATGATTCCTATGAAAGCATTAGGGGACAAATCTTGCTTATGAGTCCAATCCCCTCTTTGGACAAAACCTTCTCCATAATTATTCAAGAAGAAAGGCAACGAGAGGCACGCACCTTGACCCTTCCCATTGCTGAATCTTCAGCATTGACAGTGGTCAATAATCAAGCCAAGAGAAGGGACAAGATGGATATCTCATGCCAACACTGTGGAAAATCTGGACATACCCGAGAAAAATGTTATAGACTTGTTAGTTTTCCACCAAACTTCAAGTTTACAAAAACCAAACAAGGGCACTATAGCAGCAACACTTTTACTCCACCTCATGCAGCAAATCAGGTCCTCTCTCAAACGCAGCAGCATGAGGAAATGCCACAGCTATTGTTGCTTCAAGATCAAGTTCAGAAACTCATGGCTCTTGTCAATGGAAAGACACCGCAGCTTAATCATAGTCAACCCCCTGCACCCGAACAGCCAAAGTCGCCTCACCGCTCCAATATGGCAGGTATACTACCTTTTAACAATCTCATTTTTCCAACTTCTACTCTTCATTCTTGTAGTGTGTCTAGTCATCATTCAGCACCATGAATAATTGATACTGGTGCTACAGACCATATGATTTGCTCACCTTCACTATTCACGACCATCACTTGCACTACACAAGCTTATGTCCAACTACCAAATGGTACTCAAGTCGCTGTCACACATATAGGAACTGTGCAACTCTCACATGAAATCATGCTCACCAACGTTCTATGTGTCCCCTCCTTCACCTTTAATTTACTATCTGTTAGCAAGCTCATTCACAACCCTTCTTTGTGTGTTGTGTTCCTGCATGATCATTGCTTTATACAGGTGGATGACGATTGGACTTGCTAAGAATAGTCATGGTCTTTATTACCTTCTACCCAGCTCTCTCTGATTCAAGTCTTCAAATTCCAAGTTCAACTCACAAGTTGCCTGTACCACAAAACAACCAGAAATTGATGTTTGGCATTTTAGACTAGGGCATTTGTCAAGTCAAAGGATGAATTTAATTCAATCCTCATTTCCTGATGTAAAATTTAGCAATCAAGATCACTGTACTTTTTGTCATTTGGCTAAGCAAAAGAGAGTTTCTTTTCCCATTAGCATCACTCATTATGATTCAATCTTTGATTTAATACATTGTGATGTTTGGGGACCCTATTCTCAACCATCCTTGCAAGGACATCAATACTTTCTCACAATTGTTGATGATCACAGCCGTGTAACATGGGTCCACTTAATGAAATTCAAATCTGAAACCAAACAAATTCTGCAATCCTTCATTAGAATGGTAGGCACTCAGTTTAACTCTGAGATTAAACAAGTTAGAACCGACAATGGTATGGAGTTTCATATGCCAGATTTTTTCAACACCCATGGGATCCTACACCAAAAAACTTGTGCTTATACTCCACAACAGAATGGTGTCGTGGAAAGAAAACATCAACATCTTCTTAATGTGGCTAGAGTATTACTTTTTCAAGCTAATCTCCCACTAAGGTTTTGGGGTGATGCTGTATTAACGGCCACCTATTTGATTAATAGGATTCCCACACCAATTCTGGACAATAAAACTCCATATGAGCTTTTGTTTGGTTCTACTCCTTCCTATGACAATTTAAGAGTTATTGGTTGCTTATGCTATGTGTCCACCCTCAAGCATACCAGAATGAAACTTGATCCGAGAGCTAAACCATGCATCTTCATTGGTTATCCAGCTGGGGTAAAAGGTTATAAGGTCTATGACTTGTACACTCACTCCACTTCAATTTCTCGGGATGTCACTTTCTTAGAGTCCACATTTCCTTTCACTCAATCAAGTTCCATATCAGTTTCAGACCCAAGCCCTTCTAGTCTTACCTTACCACCAGTCCTACCAGACATTTCCTTCCCTTTTTTCACATCCAGTGATCTCGCTCAACCCTCGCTCGACACTCCGCTCGAGCGAGGGTCAGGCAGTGACTTCGCTCGAGGAATCGCTCGAGCGAGGACCAGGCAGTGACTTCGCTCGACACTCGCTCGACACCCCGCTCGAGCGAGGGCCAGGCAGTGACTTCGCTCGACCTTCGCTCGAGTAATCGCTCGAGCGAGAGCCAGGCAGTGACTTCGCTCGACACTCGCTCGACACTCTGCTCGAGCGAGTTTCCGAAAATACTAGACGTTCTGATCGTGTTAAACGTGCTCCCTCCTACCTACTTGATTATCACTGTGCTGCAGCCTCATCACAGAATCCTCCACATAACTCTCCAATCATTCACCCTCTTGCCTCTTGCCTCTTGCCTCTTGCCTCTCATCTCTCATACACTCACCTATCTCCCTCTCATAAATCCTATGCATTATCCCTCTCTCTCATCCATGAGCCGAAAACCTATGATGAAGCGGTTGTGTCAAATCATTGGAAAGAAGCCATTCAATCTGAACTTTCAGCCCTTGAAGCTAATGGTACTTGGACCATCACCTCTCTACCACTTGGACAGAAGAGTATTGGTTATCGGTATGTTTTCAAGACTAAGTTGAAATCCGATGGCAGCATTGACAAGTATAAAGCTCGTCTAGTAGCTAAAGGTTACACTCAACGGGAAGGTTTTGACTATCAAGAGACTTTTAGCCCTGTTGCCAAACTCACCACCGTGAGATTATTTCTTTCTCTTGCTTCTGTCTATGATTGGCATTTAACCCAACTTGATGTCCACAATGCATTCTTTCATGGCGACCTTAATGAAGAAATATACATGGATCTTCCTCTTGGTTTTCAGCTCAAGGGGGAGTCTCACATACAAGGTGAAAAGCTTGTATGCAAACTACACAAATCTCTCTATGGCTTGAAGCAAGCCTCTCGGCAATGGAATTCAAAATTCACTTCATTTCTCATCTCAATGAGCTTTCATCAATCACAATCAGACTACTCATTGTTTACTAGACATGACAAATCTGGTTTTGTTGCTCTTCTTGTATATGTGGATGATATCATATTGGGCAGTGGTAACTTGACAATCATTGAAGAAATCAAAGATCATCTACATTCTCAATTTAAAATTCGAGACCTAGGAGTCCTTAAATATTTTCTTGAATTAGAAGTATCAAGATCATCATCAGGTATTCACCTGTGTCAAAGAAAATACACTTTAGAAATTCTAGAGGATGCTGGACTGCTTGGGAGTAAGCCTGTTAGTACACCGATAGAGCAGAATCACAAGTTATCTCACTCTTCCACGGATTACTTGACTGATACTACAAGCTATTGTAGACTAATTGGAAGACTCATCTACCTATCCAATACTCGGCCAGATATCACGTATACAGTCAATGTTTTGAGCCAATTTGTTGATCAACCGGCACAAGAACATCTACATACAGCTCATAGAATTCTAAAGTACTTGAAAGACTTGATTGGGCAAGGTGTTTTCTACTCCTCTAAAACAGATTTGCACCTCAAAGCTTATAGTGACTCGGATTGGGCAACTTGTCCTGAGACACGAAGATCAGTGACTGGTTTCTGTGTGTTTCTTGGAGACTCATTAATTAGTTGGAAGTCCAAGAAGCAACCCACTGTATCTAGATCATCAGTTGAAGCTGAGTATAGAGTATTGGCACACACGAGCTGTGAAATTGTTTGGCTTAACTACTTGTTGAAAGATTTTAATGTACACCAAGAAAAACCAGCAACTCTCTATTGTGATAGTCAATCAGCAATTCATTTGACCAAAAATCCTATCTTTCATGAGAGGACCAAGCATGTTGAGTTAGACTGTCATTTTGTTCGGGAAAAGGTCTTGGCTGGAATCATTACTATGGTTCATGTAGCCTCAAGGTTTCAATTGGCTGACATCCTCACCAAAGCATTGTCAGCCCCCACTTTTCAGTTTCTATTGTCCAAGATGGGTGTACTTAATATCTATGCCCATCTTGAGGGGGAGTCTGAGGAAACTTGCATTGAGAAGATGAAGGGGACTGCTCAACAGTGAAGGGGACTACACACTGCAGGCCAAGGATCAAAGCAGAGCAGAACAGTGAAGGGGACTGCTCAACCCCATCCTGCTGCACTGTTGCAGAATTACCAGAAATGTATAGTGCAGATATGTGTTTATAAAATGTAGTGTTGACCTTACTATTTTATTTTAGAGGATTTGTGTATATATGTAACCTCTACTCTTTGTATCATCATTCAGATTATTAGTTGAATAAAAAATAGAGTGGTTCACACTTCTCCCATTTCAATTTCATTCTTTCTCATTTCTCAATCTTTAACACCACTTTCAACAATCTTCAACAACGTGCATGCAAAGAGTACTATATTGAATGTAAAGGCCATACGTACGTAGTTTGATCGATAGAAAAGAACTCCGTTAATTAAATGTATTTATAAGAAATATTCATCTAATTACATAGAACATTAATAAATAAACAAAGACGTCGTAGCTTTTTTCTACGTCGTGACAAATAAACAAATTAGTGATCATAATTTTGCGTATGCTGATGAACTATATATTTATATAATCATAAGAAAGTGATCATGAGTACCATCAATTCATCACAGGATCGATGAGGTATATATGTAAATTACCTGTGAGGACCGGACGCTGTTAATACACGTCGGCCGGATGACAACCAAAAGGGTATCTGAATTAACAGATTTTCAGTTGATCTTCTGAGATGATCATCACGTCGTTAATATATAATATTTCTTTGAGGTTGTATTGATATCTTGTTCTGGTTGTAAGTAACCCCACATGATATCATGCAGTACTAGCACTATATGCATGCGCGCCTCGACACTCTTCCGCGCGCGCTCATGTAGCTCCAGCGCCCAGCTAGTAATGGCTGTCAATATATGCAAGTTAAGGCTAAGCAACGAATTAATTTGCTACTAGTTTGTGCGTTGGATTCACTCCATGCATATAACTACTCTAATTCCCTCCATTTTTTGTGTAATAATGTCGGTCCAGATCAATGCGCGCGCTCTCTCTCCATCTCCATCTCCATCTCTCTCTATATATAGTTATATATATACACGTTGAGAGATTGAGGACACAACTTTATATACATGCATGTATAAATGCGCACACAGCATACAGGCATTGCATAATTTGCATCAAACCAACGGCGGAGAAGAGCTGACGTTTTGACAGGGATCGATCGCGGAGTCACTTTTCACTTTTTTGGCTTATTCTATTATAAATATTAATATTTATAATTAATTTGCACCGTTCAAATTAAAAAGTAATATACTTGGTTTTGTCTTAATATATAAATGGCGGCGCCGGAGCATTTAGGCTCCTTTTAACTTATATATATTTATATCTATATCAATATATATATATATATATATTTTTAATTTTTGAAATCACATTTGAAAAAATAAGAATCCCCTTATTTGCTGAACGACCACACCGGCCTGCACTCCTATCATCCTATGCCAGGGAGGTTAATTTGATTTTAGTGGAGATGTAATTAGCTAGCTAGCATGATCATATACCCTGTATAGTAGCTAGCTAGCTAGAAGCCTTGTGTCGGACGGCTAAGATCCGTCCCTTGCGGGTTGATTGGTAAATTGTATCCGCTAGCTTGCCCGAGGCGGCCAAACCATCCCCTTGTTTTTATTTTTTTCATATCTTAAGTAAATTTAAATAATATGGTACTGCAGCTCCTAGCTAGCTGATCAAATCTATAACTTGGATATCCGTAAACTTCTATAATTAAGTATAAATATTTTTTTTATTGGGGCCGTAAAATTAATAAAAAGTTTTAACCCATGAAAATGGTATGTATATATATAAACTCTCTAACAAGATCAGTTTTAATATTCATGATTAATGGTAGGTATATATAATACTCTCTATTAAGAATCCTTTTCACTTTGTTTAGACGGACGTTAAAACCGTATATATGTTGAAAAATTCTAATTTGTTGCCGACCTGATCAGAGAAAAGAAGATGCAAATAAACACATGAAAATTAATTAGATTAATTAAGACTCAGCCTAATTTGGAAGAAAAAATGTATATATGAAGTCATGATATATTAATCATATTATATAATTAGTTGCTGTTCATCGAAATGTTTTTATATTTAGACATGAACAATAAATGCTTAACAAATTATATATATATATATAAGTCATTTGAGGAAGGATACACATACATCATTTTCTACGACACTTTCTTTCTTATTATTTTATCTTTTTAAGCTTAGCCAGAAACTACTAGAAAGTTTTTAATGATGCCAATATTTTACACATACGTGTAATAGAAAAACGAGTATTACGACAAAATAAATATTTTTATTGGAAATAACTTTTTACAACAGTCTTTCTTATTTTTTACGACAAAATATGGCGTTATAAAATGTATATTTTCTTATAACAACTTTAATTAATTTATTATCTCCTCAGAGGCTGATTTTAAATGCTGTATATTTTTTTTTCATTTTTATTCATTCGTAAAAGGAATTTAAATAAACTGATGCAAACTTTATAAGCGCGCGTCCCATCAAACAGTACCATCGATCGCTTGTGTTTTTTCACCCTTTATTCTCTAAGTACTTTTATCATTAAAGCAAGAACTCGATTCCCTATATTTCCCTTTCTTTATTTAGAGGCGGAAAAGAAAGATCAGCTCAAATCCTTTTTCTTTATTGTCACGATCTCCTCAATTCTCATTTATGTATTGGCTAAACCAATTATCATCAGAAAAACTAATTATAATTAAGTTAAGAAAAACATCGTATCATACTGATATATATTATATGCAATATTGGAGTTTTGTTTTTTTTTTGTTTTTCCTTTAACATATTCCTTATTCCCGATTTAACGGGGGAAAGTGTGCATGCAAGTTATAATATTCTCATGCAGAAAGGTTCTTGGAGTACTATTAGAGCATGCAGTGACGTACGTGAGAACATTAGCAATGCTTTTATTATTTTTTTTTAAAGTATAATTAATTTAGAGAATTTTAAAAAATTATTATTAACAAATAGAAAAATATTTCATTTTCTTCATTTTTTTCTTTTTACTATTATTCATATTAACAAATATGACTAATTCATTTTAAAAAGTGTGTAAAATTATACTTTTTAAAATATATATATATAAAAAGATTATTGCTAATGCTCTTACTTGTTAGTGATCTGATAGAGAAAATATTTTTCCGGTACCGTGTAGTACGTATAAGTAAGAGAGAGAAGAGAGAGTGCAAGAATTTTAAAGGTATAGCAATATTGGGCATTTTACTAGTGGGGCATTTTACATATATATATATATATAGGGCTGCTACGGCCATACGTAACAAAAATGTAGAGTTATTTACGAACTGACGCGTCACTTTTATAAAAGTTAATTAAAATAAAAAATTAAAAAGAAAGAAAGTGATTGTGTGTGCCTCTTGCAAAATACAGACTCTACAAGTTTCTTTTAAATGTCTTTGAGTATAGCTTTTTCCTTTCTGACTCGAAACTTTCACCAAATCCAAGCATGGAGAAGGTAGTGCAGTACATTGTAAGCACTCAATTTGTTTTTTTAAAAAAGCAAAACCTTTTTCTGTTAACCTCTTTTAGTTCTGATCCATTAACTTTTTCTGGAGATTCCAAAAGGTATTTGAGAGGATTTTATGGCTAGTTTTTTCCTTTTACCCTATACAAAATCCAGCATCTTTTTTCTTAAATCTCCAATCTCCAAGTTTCTTCGATTCCTAGAACAATGTAAGAGAAATCCTTAGAAAGAAGCCAAAATCCATGTAAATCCAATTGAAAAGAAGAAGAAAAATAACAGAATATAGGATGCCCTAGGACACAATGGTTGCAACCGTATCAAGTATTTGCGTTTGAAATTTATTTCCAAATTTTGATTGAATTAAATGAATATAAATGTATAGAATTAACTTGAAATTAGAAAATAAAAAATGTTCAATTGAATTCAGGACAAAAAAGAGTACAATAATTGCTATTTTGTTTCGCATCTAGATTTCATGAACTGCACCTTATATGGTTGCTGATATTTCTTAGAGAGAGAGAGAGAGAGAATGTTGTGCAAGAAGAGGGAGGAGAACGATAGAGACAGAAAAGGCCTTTCGGTCAAAATATGCAGAAGGGTAAAGGAAAAATTAAGTTTATTTAACATTAAATTTACATTTATGCCCCTTACCACATCAGTTCGTAAAAATTTCTACATTTTTTTATTAGTACATGTAGCATTTCTCATATATATATATATATATATATATATATAAATAGAGAAATACTAAAGTCATAAATAAAAGTCACAAATAAAATTCACACCTTATTAAAAAAAAATATTTTTTTCACTTAATGATTAAGTAAGTATTTTTTATTAATATTGTGATTTTATTTTTAAAAAATAAAATATAAAAACTATATTAAAAAATTAGAAAAAAAAATCAAAAAATATATAAAAAAAAAGTTTTGCTTGAACGGGATCCCATTCGGGAACCTCCAAGAGTGGCTGTAGTGCCGCTCATATATATATATATATGGTTCAAAGTTATTTTCATTAATTATTTTGCATTTACATTTCAAATTTCATATTGTTGCATTTGGCTAGCCTTGCCGCCTTCATATCTTGTGCATCTTCTCTTTATCTATACTTGCTTCCGCGTTTACGATATCAGAGCCATTTTCTGGTTCTGGTTGTTGATAGGTTAATTTTATCTTTGCTTTTTACTTTTCTTGATAATTTTCAGAAACACTCTGTTTTCTATTTCTTGTTCTTTACTTTATTCTGTTGGTGCCACCGTAGTCGAATACTCCAAGCTAAACAATAAGATTCGTGTGAAGTCAGGAAGACGTGTGAGGGCATGAGAGGCTGTTGTTGTGACCCACCAGTATGTATTACGAAATGTAGCAAAGTAAGATTCAAGACCTAGAGTTAGGAAGCACCTGAGTTTTGTTTTGGTCATTATCGAGATGGATAAGATGTTTAGATCTAGTTCATCTGTTAGTTCCAGATCAGGTTTACCGTCTGATATTATCAATGAAGAAGATTGTATTTTTTAAAGAAATGATTCACTTGATATTGATCGATGGCACATGCCAAAGATTAACATTGCTTCACTTTACAACACTTCTTGGTGTGAAAAGGTTTTCAAAAGTGAGTTCAATGTGAAACTATTGAACAAACATTTGCTATTTCAAAAACTCAAGAAAAATATTGTTTATCTCAAAAGAAAATGATTCAAGCCTTTATTGATAAAAGTTATAATTTTATGCATATTGTTTCAGTTCAAGTTGCTGTCAAACCTCTTGTGAGGAAAAGTATTAATGTTTCAGTGCTTTTATGTTTGCGTAATGGTAGATTCAAAAATTTTGAGGACGGTAAATTAGGAATTGTCCAAACCTCCCTTATGGAGGATCCAGTTTTTTTTTTATTGCTATCTAGATTTTACTGTTGATTTACGTGATTAAAATATTTTATCTGTTTTAACTCTGAGTATTTTATATATACTAGAAGCTGGATACACACCGGGGGCTTAATTAGAGTATTAATATTAGTCTCATCAAATTTTAATAAAAGATATAAGTTTGTTGAGAAGCCAACACCAAAATAATCTCACTTTGAACTTATAAAAAAATATTTTCGTCATAGATCTAAAATGAAGAAAAGAAAGTTGGAAGAATAAAATAAAATTACTTCTTCCCACTTTCTTTTTCCAAATATCTCTACATACACATATCTCTTCTATATATATTACAGGGACTACTGCAACCCTGTCAGAAACTCTAGGAGAGTTGCCTATGATCATGCTTCAACACAGTCCCTGGAGGGTCAGACCTTGACACGCAATAGGCGCCTAGCCAGACTACTGGCCGTGCGCACTTCTTACGCACAGCCATGCGCGCACCCATGCTCAGCCCATCATCCGCGCGCCCCAGCACCACCTAGCGAGGTTTGTGGCATGTCTTCACAGGCACGTCATCCAGCTCACGGCATCAGCCCGCACTTTGCAAAGCAGGCTAGTGGCAAGCCAATAAGGCATGTCATCCAGTGCGCGGCACTAGCCCGCGCCTTGCAGAGTAGGCCAATGGCATGCATACCATGCATGCCATCCAACTCACGGCCCCAGCCTATACCATGCAACCCGTGCCCAGACTGCCAGTTTGGGTTATGCATGCACACTACTCTAACACTCAGCCCGGGCCATGCATGACCACCGCCCCAACAATCTGACTGGGCCACTTCAGAGCGATGTAGTCTGACCCTATGCCTACCACCGAGACCATGTATGACACACTGCCATGACCACTATCAGTTGGGTCTACACAGTGCCATGCTACGCGTATCACCAGATGCCATGCAGCCAGACCGTACGAAGACAAGCATGACTGTGGACCTTGCATCATATTAGCCCAACATGGAGCCATGCAACCCACGACCACTACATGTAAATGGCGCCATCTATCTTATTTAATTATGTTATTTTATTTATTTAATTGCATTGAATAGTTTAGTAATTATTTCTTTTTAATAAAGAACCTTTTAGGGATTTTCAAGTTGTAAGACAATATAAATAGGATTTTTATGTTTTATTTTCACATCTTTTGGACATTTGAACATTTGGGATTGCTCTCTAGAAGAGTTAGGCCGGCCATTCACCTAGTAGTTTAGATTTTGGTGCTTAACACTTGGATTTCAAATGGTGCAATTCATGAATTCTTTTAGAAAGGATCACACCGTACAATTCGTGAATTGGTGTATTTCACATCTATATTTTTATTTTACTTTATTAATAAAATTTATGAGGTTATTCAGTATATGTGTTTCGGGTTTGGCATTATTCTTGAGTTGGTGATTGTGTTGTGTTCTTGTTTGATTGTTGTGTGAGTGTTGGAGTGTGTGAGGTCGAATTCACATTACTTGTGAATTTGAGAATTTGAGTGTGAGTGCATTGAGGATTTGATCCGCAACCCTTGTGAATTTTGGATTCATCAAGTGTAAGTGAGTGTGAGTGTGGTGTGATTGAAGAAATGTTGGAATGTGTTGAAGAGGTGATAGCCGAACCACCCTTGATGCATTGTCATTGGCGTGTCATCATGTGCATGGAGTGATCAATCAACTTCTTGGTTGTTCTCTCTTTGTGTCTTGAAGATTGTTGAACTTAAGGTTTCAAGTTTCGTGTAAATCTACACATAAATTTTGATGATAACAAATAAATTCAAAGAATAAAGGAGTCTCGAGCTCAAGTTGTCCACACAATAGAATTAAGCACATCAAGGAAATAAGTATGAGCAAGAAGGGAATAAGTTCATATTAAAATCATAGAATAATATTGTAAATCTCTTAAAAATTCGAAATTAGAATTAAGGCTCAAAATTAATATTTTATCATAAAACATTAAAATATATTTTCCACATGTGCATGAATATTTTGAAAATTAAATTTGAAAATTTTGAAAGATAATTGATTGTCATCTTTCACATGTGCATAACATGATTAAAGGTTTGAATTTTGAAAATATTAAGATGATTGATTGTCATCTTTCACATGTGCATGACATGATTAAAGATTTGAATTTTGAAAATATTAAGATGATTGATTGTCATCTTTCACATGTGCACGTTTTATTTAAATATTTTCAAAAGTGATGGATGCTTTTCTTGACTTATGCAAAATGTAGATGTTTTTGTTTGAAAATTTTGAAAAGTAAAGTGTGCTCCTTTTGTCACATGTAAAAAGTAAAAAGATTAGGTTTGAAATTTTTGAAAAGTGAATGATGATATCTTTGACATGTGAATCTTTTTAAATTTGAATATGAAGTCTCATATGCCTATAAATAGATCATTTGAGAACTTCACATTTACAACACTAAGAGCATACAACATTCATTCAAAACTTTCATTCTCTCTTTTCTAAGTATTGAGCCTTAACCCCTGTTCATTTTGAGAGATATAGTTTGCGCTGTATTGTTTCTATCTCACTCATTGAGGAGTGTATTTTGATAGTCTACCCACTATCAACTCTTGTATTTGTAAGAGGGTGCGTATAACCCTTGTGTGTGTAGAAGGTGTTCTACACAGGGAATAGTTAAATCACCAAGTGTAAGGTGATTGGAAGTGTGGAAGGTGTTCTACACGGAGAATAGTTAAATCACCAAGTGTGAGGTGATTTGAAGTGTAGAGGGTGTTCTACACAGATTCTTTGGAGCGGTGCTGCTCAAAGGTGTAATAGGTTTTTATCTCCACCTAAAGGAGATTGAATAGTGGATTTGGGGATTCTCAAGGGGTAGCTTGAGGCGAGGACGTAGGCAGTGGGGCCGAACCTCGTTAACATACTGTGTTTGTTTTTCTCTTATCCTTACTCTTTATATTTATTGTTGTTTCATATTTTGTTTATATTTTATATTTTA
Source organism: Platycarya strobilacea (assembly GCA_036898215.1). Taxonomy (NCBI): domain Eukaryota; kingdom Viridiplantae; phylum Streptophyta; class Magnoliopsida; order Fagales; family Juglandaceae; genus Platycarya; species Platycarya strobilacea. The sequence goes on along the minus strand of CM072554.1, from coordinate 4,451,859 downwards.
TATTTATAATTGTTATTTTTTTTAATACAACTCAATTCACCCCCCCTCTTATGTTAGTCATCTGGGCAACAATTGGTATCAGAGCTAGAGCTCTATTATAAGATTAACTATCTTTTGAGTTAAGATCTTATGGCTAACATTGCAGCTTCATTTGGTGAAAGTCAATCTAGCAGTCGGCCTCCACTCTTTTGCGGAGACAATTACTCATTCTGGAAAGTTAGAATGTGAATATTCTTTCAGGTTCAAGGTCAAGAAATCTGGAAATGCAGTGTAAATGGACCTTATATTCCAACAAAAGTAGTTGATGGAGTAAAGGTCAAAAAGGAAGAAGAAGAGTTTAATCGTGAAGACGATAGATTTTATACTTTGAATTTAACTGCTCTGAATTTATTATATAATGCTCTCAATGGTAATGAATTTAATAGAGTAATGACTTGTGTTACAACAAAGGAAATTTGGGATAACTTGGAAGTTACTTATGAAGGAACTTCTCAAGTCAAGGAATCAAAAATTTATATTCTTACTCATGAATATGAAATGTTTAAGATGAATGATGATGAATCTATTTCTAGTATGTACACTCGTTTTACTAACATCATAAACAGCTTGACAGCTCTTGGCAAAGTTTATTCCAAAGTGGAGATAGTAAGAAAAATTCTCAACTCTCTACCAAAACGTTGGGAATCAAAAGTGACAGCGATTCTTAAAACTAGAGACCTCAAGAAGCTCGAAGTAAATGAACTCATCGGGTCACTTATCACCCATGAGTACACATTGAAAAGAGGAGAAGAAGAAGGAAAGTCAAAGAAGAGCTTGGCACTTAAAACTGTTCCACATGAAAGTGAAAGTGATGAAGATGAGGAAAATGACGACAAAGATGAAAAAATTGTGATGATAACAAGAAAAATTCAGAGGTTCTTAAAAAAAAATAAAACTCCTCCAAGGAAATCCTTCAAAAAGTTTTCCAAGAAAGATTCAGGTAAAAATGACACTTTAATTTGTTATAAATGCAATAAAACTGGTCATATCAAGTCAGATTGTCCTCTACTAAAGAAAGATCGAAACAAAGGCAAAAAAACAATGAAAGCTACATGGGATGATGATTAAAGTAGCTCAGATAGTGAAGCAAGCAATGGAGAATCAGCAAATCTTTGTCTTATGGCTAAAGATGACATTGAGGTAATAAATCTTGATAATATTGAAGATCTTTCATATGAAGAATTGCAAAATGTTTTATAAGAGGTATATGAGGAATTTGAAAAATTGGGTATCAAGTATACTGTTTTAAAAAAGAAAAATTCTTCTTTAACAAACGAAATTGATATTTTAAGAAAAAAAAGTATTGTTTTGAAAGATACAAATTTTGAGTTGAAGAAAAAGAAAATTGATTTAGAAAATATTATTGAAAAATTTACGAATGGAAAAAGAAATTTTGAAAAACTTCTTGGTAGTCAAAGATGTGTTTTTGATAAGGCAGACTTGGGATATATGCCAAAAAAAAAATACAAATCTTATAAAAACTTCTTTGATAATCCTTCTAAATCAAAGTCCAATATTCAAAATTCTTTTCATAAAAATAATTTTGTTAAAAAAGGATACTATTATAATCACTCAAGTTCTTCATATATGTCACATGCTATTTGCAATTTTTGTAATAGAAATGGTCATAATTATTTTACTTGTCCTATTAGAAGAAAACATACAATGACTATTAGGGCCATATAGGTACCTAAAAATCTTGTTTCTTATAATACTAATAAATAAAGGACCCAAAGAACTTGGGTACCAAGAAAAATCATTTTAATTATTTTTATAAGTGTGCATGACGTCTTCCACGAACAAAAATAAATGGTTTTTAGATAGTGGATGTTCAAGACACATGACGGGAGATAAGACTAAGTTCTTTGATCTTAGATCTAAAGAAGAAGGACACGTGATATTTGGAGACAACTCGAAAGGGAAGATCGTGGGAATAGGTAAAATTGGTAATGAGTCTTCTCTTATAATTGAAGATGTTCTACTTGTTGAAAGTTTAAAACATAATCTTTTAAGCATAAGTCAATTATGTGATAAAGGATTTACAGTTACTTTCAAAATGGATACGTACATTATATTGAATGATTATGATTGTAATATTTGTTTTATTGCTTTTAGAAGTAACAATGTTTATACAATTGATTTTGAAGAAATTACCTCACAAGATGCGATTTGTTTTTCAGCTCAAAATGAAACTAATTGGTTATGGCATAGAAGACTAGGTCATGCCAATATGGAACTTATTTCCAAACTTTCAAAAAATGATCTTGTGAGAGGTTTACCAAAGGCAAATTTTCTTAAAGACAAAATTTGTGATGCATGCCAATTTGGTAAACAAACAAAAACTTCTTTTAAAATTAAGAAATTTATTTCCACTACTAGACCACTGCAACTGATACACATGGATCTTTTTGGACCAAATAGAGTTGCAAGTTTAGGAGGAAAATGTTATGCATTTGTTATTGTTGATGACTTCTCTAGATATACTTAGGTCATTTTTCTTACTCATAAAGATGAGGCACATAATGCTTTTACCAAGTTATGCAAGAGAATTTAAAATGAAAAGGGTTATACTATTTCAAGTATCCGAAGTGATAGGGGAAAATAGTTTGTTAATAAAAATATTGAAACATTTTGTGATAAAAATGATTTTGTGCATAATTTTTCTGCTCCTCGAACTCCTCAACAAAATGGGGTAATAGAAAGGAAAAATAGATCTCTTCAAGAGATGGCAAGAACAATGCTTAATGAGAACAACTTGCCTAGTTATTTTTGGGCTGAAGCGGTAAGTACTGCATGTTATGTTATAAATAGAGTTATGCTAAGGTCTAAATTAAATAAAACCCCCTATGAGTTTTGGAATGAGAAAAAGCCCAACATTTGTTACTTTCATATATTTGGATGCAACTGTTTTATTTTAAATGATAGGGATAATTTAGGCAAGTTTGATGCAAAATCTGATGAAAGTATCTTTCTCAGGTATTCTACTAATAGTAAAACTTATAGAGTATTCAATAAAAAAACTTTGACTGTACAAGAATCTATGCATGTAGTATTTGACGAATCTAATTCTCTACTTTCCAAGAAATCTATTAATGAAGAAACAGGAGGTATAAATAATACGGAAAGTCTCAATCTCAACAAAGAGAACACAATAGAGGAAGTCCAACATGGAGATATCAGGAAAGATCATCAAAATTTAATACAAAATGCAACCAAACAGTGAAAATTTGTGAAAAATCATCCAGTGGAACAAATTCTGGGGGAACGTTCACGAGGTGTAAACACTCGATCATCTCTTAGAAATATTTACAATCATACTACTTTTCTATCTCAGATTGAACCTAAAAATATTGATGAAACACTTCTTGATGAATCTTGGATTCTAGCTATGCAAGAAGAGCTTAATCAATTTGAAAGAAATGATGTTTGGACACTTGTTCCTAGACCCAAAAATCATACTATTATTAGAACAAAATGGGTTTTTAGAAACAAGAAAGATGAGTCCGGAGTCATTACTAGAAATAAGGCTCGACTTGTAACCCAAGATTTCAATCAAGAAGAAGGAATCGATTATGATGAGACATATGCACCAGTCGCAAGATTAGAAACTATTCGAATGCTACTTGCATATGCTTGTTATAAAGATTTCAAACTTTTTTAAATGGATGTTAAAAGTGCTTTCTTAAACGGTTTTATAAATGAAGAGGTATATGTTGAGCAACCTCCAGGTTTTGAAAATCATATTTCTCCAAATCATGTTTTCAAACTCACAAAAGCACTATATGGACTCAAACAAGCTCCTAGAGCGTGGTACGAGAGACTTAGTGGTTTCTTGATTGAAAAAGGCTTTTCAAGAGGAAAAATTGATACAACTCTTTTCATTAAATACGAAAATGATGATATTCTTTTGATTCAGATTTATGTTGATGATATAATATTCGGTGCTACTAATGAAAATATGTGCCAAGTTTTTGCTAAAACTACGCAGGAAAAATTTGAAATGAGCATGATGGGAGAGCTTACATTCTTTCTCGGATTGCAAATTAAGCAAGTAAAAAGTGGGACATTCATCAATCAATCAAAATATATTAAAGAATTGCTGAAGAAATTTGGGATGGAAGGTACTAAGGAAACTGGAACACCAATGAGCCCATCCACTAAACTTGATAAAGATGAAACCGGTAAACCAGTTGACTCGAAGGTATATCGAGATATGATTGGTATCTTATTATATTTGACAGCCAGTAGACCAGATATTATGTTTAGTGTGTGCTTATGTGCACGCTTTCAATCATCTCCAAAAGAATCACATTTAATTGCAGTTAAGCGCATTCTTAGATATCTTAGTGGTACAATTAACTTAGGGTTATGGTACCCTAAGTACACATCTTTCGATCTAATCAGCTACACAGATGCAGATTATGCTGGCTGTAAAATAGATCGAAAAAGCACTAGTGGATCATGTCACTTCTTAGGTCGTGCGCTAGTTTCCTGGTTTAGTAAAAAACAAAATTTTGTTGCACTATCTACTGCTGAAACAGAATATGTTACTGCGGGTAGTTGTTGTACTCAAGTTCTTTACATGAAGCAACAACTTGAGGATTTTAAACTTATGTACAATCGCATTTCAATCAAATGTGATAATACAAGTGCTATAAATCTTTTAAAGAATCCAATACAACATTCTCGGACCAAACATATTGAAATTAGATATCATTTTCTTAGAGATCATGTGCAGAATGGCGATATTGTATTAGAATTCACTAGTACACATGATCAATTGGCAGACATTTTCACAAAACTCCTACCAGAAGATAAACTATGCATGATTAGAAGAGAAATAGGAATGATGTATGCCATAGATATCTGCTAGATACTTTTATTTCATTATCTTAAATGACCTACAGAAATTTGAGACGTTTAGCCTCATCATTCAAATGCATTTTCTCCTCATAAATCATCATGCCATCATTGTCTAAAGGATTGGGCAATCGAAATGAAGAGGTAAGCAATGATTTCAAATCCTTATTATGTTGCTTTAACTCTACTATTTTTTTGTTTGACTCATAAACAAGTCGTTGAAGTACAGAAACAGTCTCGCTAAGCTTCTCAATTTCGCGAGTTTTGGACTGCAACCGAGCAGAAAACGCAATGATAGATGATGAGTATCGAGTTCCGAGACCCACAAGCTCGTAAATGGCGTCATGATCTGATTTATTAGCTAAATCAGTCTCTTGTTGCTTCATGGCACCCACAACAGATGCAGAAATAGATTGAGACTGAGGTGAAGGATACCTCAAATCTTGATCAAGAGAAGTATTGAAGGGAAATCTACGAGCCATTGAAAAATTACAGAATGAGAATGCAAGCAAATTGCAAAGATGAGAAGAAAACTTGATGCGAAATAGATAAAACTAAGGATTGCTATTATAGAAACAGAAATAAGAACAAGACAAGCTTACAAATCATGATAATATCTCATTTTTCAGCAACATCAAGCGGATCAAATCTCTGCACCGAATTGCCAGAGCTACGCCTCCAGCCTTTACAGGTTTTGTCGGGCATGGGTGGTTTCAATTATTCAGCTCTTTACAAAATCTCCTTCCGCACCGAATTACCGAAACTAGGCCTCCAGCCTTTGCAGGTTTTGTCGAACACGTGTGGTTACGCACCGAATTCTCTACAGTCTCTACTAACGCAGCGTTTTATTTATCTATTGGTTATTGCGGGAATATATCTTGTTGATCTAATTATGATTCCTTTTTAATGATACTAAAAGGGGGAGAAGTTTTAGACTAGAACATTAACATTGTTTAAATTGCTAAACTTGTTATATATGATTGGAATTATATTTATATTTTTGCTTGAAAAACTAACGCACATTCTCAGGGGGAGCTTAAGTATTAATACAGGTTTCAGGTTCTATCAAGTATTTGTCATCATCAAAAAGGGGGAGATTGTTGAAGTCAATGTTTCAAGTTTCGTGTAAATCTACACATGAATTTTGATGATAACAAATGAATTCAAAGAATAAAGGAGTCTCAAGCTCAAGTTGTCCACACAATAGAATTAAACACATCAAGGAAGTAAGTATGAACAAGAAGGGAACAAGTTCACATTAAAATCATAGAATAATATTGTAAATCTCTTAAAAATTCGAAATTAGGATTAAGGCTCAAAATTAATATTTTATCATAAAGCATTAAAATATATTTTCCACATGTGCATGAATATTTTGAAAATTAAATTTAAAAATTTTAAAAGATGATTGATTGTCATCTTTCACATGTGCATAACATGATTAAATGTTTGAATTTTGAAAATATTAAGATAATTGATTGTCATTTTTCACATGTGCATGACATGATTAAAGATTTGAATTTTGAAAATATTAAAATAATTGATTGTCATCTTTCACATGTGCATGTTTTATTTAAATATTTTCAAAAATGATGGATGCTTTTCTTAACTTATGCAAAAGGTAGATGTTTTTGTTTGAAAAATTTGAAAAGTAAAGTGTGCTCCTTTTGTCACATGCAAAAAGTAAAAAGATTAGGTTTGAAATTTTTGAAAAGTGAATGATGATGTCTTTAACATGTGAATCTTTTTAAATTTGAATATGAAGTCTCATATGTCTATAAATAGATCATTTGAGAACTTCACATTTACAACACTAAGAGCATACAATATTCATTCAAAACTTTCATTCTCTCTTCTCTAAGCATTGAGCTTTAACCCCTGTTCATTTTGAGAGATATAGTTTGCGCTGTATTGTTTCTATCTCACTCATTGAGGAGTGTATTTTGATAGTCTACCCACTATCAACTCTTGTATTTGTAAGAGGGTGCGTATAACCCTTGTGTGTGTAGAAGGTGTTCTACACGGGGAATAGTTAAATCACCAAGTGTAAGGTGATTGGAAGTGTGGAAGGTGTTCTACACGGAGAATAGTTAAATCACCAAGTATGAGGTGATTTGAAGTGTAGAGGGTGTTCTACACGGATTCTTTGGAGCGGTGCTGCTCAAATGTGTAATAGGTTTTTATCTCTACCTAAAGGAGATTGAATAGTAGATTTGGGGATCCTCAAGGGGTAGCTTGAGGCGAGGACGTAAGCAGTGGGGCCAAACCTCGTTAACATACTGTGTTTGCTTCTCTCTTACCCTTACTCTTCATATTTATTGTTGTTTCATATTTTGTTTATATTTTATATTTTTGATTTATAATTATTTTTTTTTTAATACAACTCAATTCACCCCCCCTCTTGTGTTAGTCATCTGGGCAACAAAGATCAAATCATTGTTCCTTACCACAAACACCAAACAACAACCCTATCAACCCTAGCCACCCCACGACAACATCCATGCAATCCTAGAAGCCAACTTACCCAAAATGCCTTCATCTCCACAAAACCCTAGCTGGCCACTTAACCACCCTATCTTCCCATATTTGTCTCAACCTAAATCAAATATTCCCTCACCAAATTAAGCCAAATTCGACCAACCCTAACAATCCCATAGCCGGCCACCTCATTCTCTCCAAATTCAAATTAATTCAAATCAAAATCCTAACCACTTATCTTATCCAACATATTCGGCCACCCCTTTTAACCCTAGCCGAAACTCTCATTTGCCACATCACCAAAATATATTTCAATTCCCTCATTTGATTGGTCAATTAATTAAAAGGAAATACTCAATCAAAGATAACCCATTTCCAACACATATTCGGCCAAAACCCTTAGGCCATAGTCAAAACCCTAACACCTATATTCCTAAATTTTAGAAATTCTCAAAACCCTAGCCTGAAATACCTAGACTACCCTTGGCCGAAATTCTAGCTTTGCCCTAGCCCCATTCAGCCACTCAATTCCCCAAACCAAGCACAATCTCGCCTAAGCTATCCTACCACATTGCCGTGACCAGGGGCAGATCCACGTTAGCCCCCCTCAAAAATTTTCCAAATTTTATCTATAATATCAATATATAATTTTATATATAATTAAAATTCTCTCTTAGATTATAAAAATAAAAATAAAAATAAAAATTGCCCCCTCTAAATTTTTTTACGAAAATTATTCTTTTAAATCTCAATATACATTTATTTATATTTTAATTTTAAACTTTACGTAAACCCAAATTTTAACTTACATAATATTACAGTTATTATAGTAGTCTAACACTAGTAAAAAAAATTGATTATAAATTTATATGATTATAAAATTGATTGATTATATTCACTTATTTAGTTTCACTCTAACTTGTATGATTGTGAGATATAGTTTGATAAAAATCTAATAGCATTATATCATTATTTATTAGAAAGTTTTCAAATTTATTATTGATTTATAAATTTTTCTTAAATCATAAAAAAATATGAACAAGTATTTAAGAACATTTTTTTTAAAAAAAAGAAAGAAATGGAGTATAATTCAAAAATTAATATACGTTTAGAGAGTTCAGTAACAATAGAATATGATATTTCTATTACTGATGATTATCTTTCTAAAATTTACACGCACAACACACTTTATCGATCGCCTCCCAAACATAAATTCCTGGTTTCGCCCCTAGCCGTAACCTTTCTTCCCCATAGCCTAGCCATATAGCCCAAACACTTAATCTTTACTTCACCATATTTTAACCTCACTTTACCCTTACCATCACCCATGGCATCCTACACCAAGCATTGAAGTCCATTTCGGTTATTGAGGAGTAACCTGAAGCAAGGAGGATCCTTAGGTGATCGGGACTTGATTGAGGTTCTTATCAAACCCCTCACGTTACAAGACTCACGTCGCCTTAACTACTCCACAACCCACGGCGCACCTGCACCAGTCAGAGAGAAAGCCCTCCACGAAACACTCTGCCATTGCCCTGGATCGAGGGGAACATAGCCCTTCCTCATCGCTGCCCTCCTTCAGATTACCACCGAAAATCCACCATAGCGTCCCCTGTTTTACCACCCAAAAAATAGAGTAGCCATAGCCCCATGATCGGGTCACTACCGTGTTCAAGGGACGCATATGCCATGCACACCACCGTGAGTCCCTCGGACCAATAGCAAGAGTACCCTTCACCACCTCAGATAATCTCTAGCAGCCCCAAAAACCAGCCCACACAGCCCATGTTTTAATCACCCGAAAACAGAGCATTCTTTGCTCTCGGTTCTGTTTAGTGCCACCAATTGCGACAGTGAAGCCCAACAACCTTGATGTAGATTTGTGAGAAGCGGAAGTAGATTTATGAGTGAGGATTGGCAGTTTGCCATGATTATCGAGAGGTATATGAGAGAAGTTTAAATCCATAGATCCGATATGAGAAGAAATCTAATTAAAACAAACTCTATTTTAAGACATATTTCTAAATCAAAATAATGATAAAATATTAACAATTATATTAATATCTATAATAAAAAAATATCTATAACAAAAAAAAATCCGCATTTAAAGTATAAAGTATTTATTAATCTCATATAATTCGATTAAAAAGATAACTAATCTACAATAATTTTGAAAAAACTTAAAAAAAAAATAAATCAAATTACACGTATTAAACTTTAAATATTTAAATCGAGATGTTACATGCAATCTCAATTTATCTGCCTAATTATTAACATATAAAATAGCATCTATATTATATACATTGGCAGTCGAATATTGGAAAAGACGCGCGTAAACTTTGTGATTTGGAGCAGTCTAAGATCATCCCCTTTCCTAACGTGCATCATGCATGTAGAAAAAGATTATCAAATTCGCATATGAGAGAGATAGAGTTGTTGCTTTAGCGCACTAGCTTTTGTTTTATACAAAAAAAAAAAAAAAAATTATATGAAGTTATTTTGTATTTTATTAATGTGATTTTTCGGATCAATTTTTTGATATAAAATAATTATTTTAATCAATTACATCAATAAAATGTACAAACAATACATAAAAATAATTGCTAACTGTGTATGCATAAAAATACATCGACGCACTAGCTATTTATGCTAGCAAATCACCAGGACGCTCTAGAAACTTTTATGAGAGAGAGAGAGAGAGAGCAATTTTTGTCCATTTCCTCCGGTCCATCATCCATGGCATCTAGCATACATCGTTTCTACTGCTCGTGATACGTACTTTTTAGCCCACCAGTCTTTGTGAGGCCAACTCAACCACGTTTGTTGTTCTTAGTGTCGGTTTTGGCGAAGTTGGAACGAATCAATCAACCTGATCGATCGGTTTTGGAAAACATGGGCCTAGATTCGATCTGATCTGATATGCATATATGAAGTTGGAGCGGAATCAACCTGCATTGTTTTCTCCCCATCATATTTTAATTAATAGCTAATATTGTTAATTTTTTAAAAGAAAGAAATTTCGAAATTGCTGCATGCAATTACATGAATTTCATCTATTTGCTCAACTACTTTGGCGTTACCCGCTCATTACAGACGTAGAGCTAGCAGTCTAACAAATATGCACGTTGTAATTTCCAAAACACCCGTACAACTCGTAAAGGAGTTTGCGTTCTACCGTACGTATGTTGTTTTTTTAATTTGGACACACGTACAGATGATCATCAATATCAACAAAGCTGCCAAATGCATTATCTAACTAATAATTTTTTACTTTTCAGCAAGAAGTTGCGGGGAATATTAGTACATTTTACAATATATTTTACAGCGAAATATGTCATGATTTTTTTTATATCACAGGAGGTAATGATATTATAGTAGTAGAAACTGTGTCCTAGAAACGTCAAACCTCTCTGATGACGACAACTGGGGCTCCTGCATGCAAATAAAAATAAATAATAATTCATGTAATATGTCATGAGTTTTATTAGTTTATAATTATATCCATGATCGATGGGGAAAGAAAGAAAATTATTTTCTACTCTTTTCCCCCCTAATCTTTTGTACAAATTACTTAATTTACTCAGACGATGAAACAATATCAAAACTTGTGTTTGCATAAATAATTGTAGCATTAATTAGTTTGCGGCTATTTGCAGGAATGTTTAATTAGGCTCTCTCTGTTTAGCCATGGTTAAGCAGGCCGTGCGTACTGTGCATGAATATGATAATTTCAATGATAAAAGTATTTATCCTGATCTTAATCCGGCCAGTTGTTTTGTAAAGCTAAAGCTAGCTATATTAAATATAATGGTTAATGGCCTGATCACTTGAATTAATTAATGAGTACACTAGTACTACGTAAGTACGTAACGTACCTGTGAAAAATGCGAACATAATACTAATTTATTGACGAAAGATGAAATTGAGCCTGCATTTGGATGCGCCTCACGAATTCCATTGCGCATGGAATTAATCAAGCGGCCGTAGGTTATTCTGGGTTCTTTTTCAACGGCTCGGGTGAGGCTATAAGTCAAGGCACCTGTTGGAACGTTCCCTGTGAAAGCCTGCATGAAAAACAGAAATTGGATGCATGCAGGTTTACGTATGAGTTATAGTCGACATGACACCAAATATTACACAGATCACGTTCATATTAATTAATACGTACGTACATATTAATCCTATATAATAAAATTAATTTAATAGATACATATCGTGTGCAGGTATTATCGCATAATCATTTTTAAAAAGAGTAAGTTCATTATTAAAAAATTAATAAGTTTTTATGTGAATTTCACATTTATTCACATTTTTAAAAAATATTATATATCATTTACACACTTTACAATTATAAATATTATTTTTCTAATTACTTTGAGCTTCGTACGTCATATCATTAATTAATACGAAAAAATATTTATAATTTAATTATTTTATATTCATATATAGAGAGAGAGATAAGGAATTCCACAAATTTACACACTACATTATTAGCAACAGAAATCAACGTACGAAATATAACGAAGAAAAGAAAAATATGCTAGATCGATCAGAATATGTGGAGAATTTTAGAACAAATCAATATAATATTTGCTAGCAAAACCTACATAATTTTAATTTGTGCGTGTTGACTTTTCCAATACCATATATATATATATATATAGAATTATTCATATTAATATTTCTATTATATATTTACGCTGCAAATATGGGAATATATAGACGAAAATTATTAAGATTCAAAGTAGCAGTATATATGTTACTCACAGTTGTGTCCACAGAGGTCTGCGAATCAGTACATGCACTGATGGAGATAGCCAGCCCACCGCTGGTGCCTTTATATAAACCTGACCCACATTCTTGATCTTCCCATTCCTCATCTTTTCCTTGATCCCTAATTCATGATCAACAAGATAAGAATGGATATTATATTTATAGTAGTACTTCTCATCATGTTTAATTTTACTCATGCATGTGGTCGAATCGACATGATCCTATTGCATATATATGTAAGTTGGATCGAAGTACTTGAAGTTGATCTTAAACCAAAATAAAATCGAGTTTTCTCAATAAGTATTATTATATACATAAAATGTGCAAACATCAATACAATCATTTAAAAAAAAAATCTACTGTTAAAAGTTAATTTTTTTAATATAGATAATCTCTTATTTATTAATTTTTTTAAAAATAATTATATGGTACAGCTTATACAATATTCATGATTACAACTATCATTTTTCTTTTTTCAATAAACCAAAATATTAATAAAGTATCACACGTACGTACGTACCATGAGCTGCTATCTGGTGACGGCGGCCGGTAAACATATTGTAGGTCAAGTATAGTGCCACTGTGGCAAGCATCCACAATGGCGTGAAGGCAGGCACCTTTGGGTAGTGGCCGAACGATGGTGGCATTGATTTCATCATCAATAATCATCCCAGCGGTTAGGTAATCAACAGGACACAATGTTTCGTTATACCCGTCTTTCTCATCATTGTTAAAGTCAGGCTCATATGAGCCGTGCCCGGAGAAGTAGAACACCAACGAATCACCTCTCTGAACCCCCTGGACCAACCATCTCATGGCCAGTCGCATGTTTTTTTTCGTTGGGATCCTACATGGGTCCTTCTCTTCCTCTGTATACAATTAATTAATTAAAAATACTTCTTTTTATCTCATGTTGATTTCTCGTATTGAGTTATTTTAATAATTAGCACTGTTATAGAGATCATAAAGAAATCATTATACATGAAAATCAATTTTAAAACCGACTTGATTTGATATAATTCATTATAATAAAAATAATTTTATAATTTAATAAATTATACAAAGTCATATTAATTTATAAGATTATAATTTTTATTTAATTTATTTATGACTAAAATATTTCTTTTCTGAAGTTTGAGACACCTTTGATGGATGATCAATCGCATGTACGTGATTAGCTCTGCGTGCATGTTTATTACTTGGCTAGAACTTTACATGCTAGCTTTTTCAAAAGTTTATATTTTACCTTCTTCGTAAAATCATTAAAGAATATTAATACGATTATATATATGTAAATAATAAATCACCTCAGTTCTAACACGTAGATCAAGTGTCACATCATATCGGCCTCCTACTTTCTAACACCATGCAGCTTATTGATTCTACGTACTTGATTACGTCCCCGAGTTAGTATGATCCGTTATGTAATATTATATATATATATAACATCTAAATTAATAATTTGTAACTCAAATTCTAGTATTAATGTGTCAGCATACTATTTAATTTAGTTATTTTTTTAATATAAAAAATCTGATTTAAAATTTCTTGTAATGCTTAAAAGATATATTATTATATTTCATCGAAATTAGTAGAACTTATGAACAAGATTAACGTGTCGCCCTTCATCTTGCTTAAAATCAAATGTTGTAGAGTACTAATTAAAATTGATTCGTTATTTAAAAAGATTATTTTCCCATAAATTTTTTTATATGCGCGTTTTGAAACGATATTCCATATATGCAATTTTAAAAGTAAAAAGAAAAAAAGAGAGCAATTTCCAATATTTCAGTCGATGATTTTTATATATATATATATAGTACCTGTGAGGATGAGTATGCAATCCTTGGGGAAACGTAACTTCTCAGCCAGTAAGTATTGCATGCACTTAACATCATTCACACTTCCTTTGAGCTGCCACTTGGTGTTTTTATAGGTAACTCCACACAGCACTGCTCGCTTCCTCCCTCCTGCATGCTGCAAGGGCAATATCGGCCGAAGACCTGGCGCTGCTGTTTCCACGACAGTTCTGAACCGAAGTCCTGGGTTACGTACTACTGAGTCGTGGAGTCTAAGCCATTGGTCATTATTTTTTTTGGGAAGCTGAATGATGCCTTGGCACACACCACACCTAAAGATTTGAGTCTCGTACGGCACCAATTGTTGAGTTCCACAGAAATTACACTTCTCTACTCTTGTAATTCTTCTTCCTGCCATTTTTATAGTTTGCACTTGCATGCGCACAGCTATCTTGCTTGTTTGTTTGCTATACCCAATTTAATTACTGATCACGAGCTAGGTTAGGATCGATATCGATGATCTTGTACGTAGCTAATTAAATACTGCCTACCAGCAAGTCGCATTCCTCTTCTTCTTCTTCTTCTTTTTCTTAATAGTATCTTGGCGGCATGATCCGTTCACTTAAGGTTAGGGGAAAAGGTGAAGAATCACATTCGGTCTTTTTTCCTTAATGCGTGGATGATAATATTGATGCCTGATGGAATTTATCTGATGACCTTCTGTGATCATTAATTAGAAGCGAGTTCGGATAGGGTTTTGAACGAAGACCCATGAACAGCTGCAGATTTTATTTGTAGCATCTTAAAATATATAAAATTCCACGTATATATATATATATATATATATATTATCGATCGCGAGAATCTTTCTATATATCTAGCCACATTGACACGCTAACAATTAGAGCTAGCTATTTAACAGATAGACATGCAAACTCATGAACCTGCCTAATCAACATATATATATATACATATTGGCAAAGCATCTACTATACATACATATATATATATATATATATATATATATATTGGCAATCGAATATTTGAGATTAAGACGTAAAGTTTGTGATTTGGAGCAGTCAGTTTAACGTTGTGGAAAAAGAATATGTATCATATCCGCATGGTTTGAGAGACAGATGTAGTACTAAACAGCCTTCAGACTTTCAGTTGTATATATCTGTTTTTTTTTTTTTTTGTTTCTTTTGCCAAAACAAAAGTTACTACTAAATAATTAGATCCCTCAAAGATGTTGATTTAGCCCATTAGCTTTTGTTTCACTACAAAAAATAATTGGGTTGTTTAGCACCAATTTCTTTTTTTGCGAAATACGTTAATGGTAAAAAGTGACTTGTTGAGATGAAATGACAGGTGGCTATAAAATCCTATTTGTTATCAAGAATTTTTTGTGGTGGATAAAAAGTGATGAAGAAAAATAATTTGTCACGAGAAAATAAACTTTTGCCACAAGGTTAATTTTTGTGGAATGTAAAAGACACCAAATTATGATGTTATCAGTTTAAACTTTTTTTTCCTACGAGTTTAACGTTTTTGGCCACAAGTCTCAGTTGCCGCAAAAGTAGTGAATTAATTATGGTCCTCTGTTCGTGGCTTTTTATTTTTTGCCCCGATTTATTTTCCTAATTTTCACGACTGTATTTCATCGCAAATACTCTTATACAAAATAACGAAATCAGAATCCCTAAATGAGCGCTGCTAGTGACCCCGACCAATGAGACTCGATTGGGTCCCGATTTTAAATATATATATATTTTAGTTTTTTTATATAATTTTTGTTTAAGTGTTTTTTTAATAATTTTGTGTTTTTTATATTTTTAAAAAATATTTTAATATGTTAAAAAACAATGTTAAATGGGCGCTGCTAGCGACCCTGACCAACGAGACTCAATTGGGTCCCGATTTTAATATATATATATTTTAGTTTGTTTATATAATTTTTGTTTAAATGTTTTTAAATAATATTGTAATATTTTTATATTTTTAAAAAATGTTTTAATATGTAAAAAAACACAACATTATTTTTTAACATATTAAAATATTTAAAAAAAATCATAACATTATTTAAAAACACTTAAACAAAAATCATATAAAAAACTTACAAAAGAAAAAGAAAAAGAAAAAGAAATCAGGACCCCATCGGGTCCCAATTGTCGGGGTCAAAAGCATTTTCCTCCTAAATTTCGAACTATTACCTCTATATCTTCGGCCTTTACATTGACCTCAATCCCCCTCTCCCCGATCCCGATCCCAATCCCTAATCTCTCACTTTCTCTCTATCTCTCTCTAATCTCACTCTCGTAGCGCAGCGGTAGACTGCATCACAGGAGCCCACGCTGTAGTCATACCGCACCGTCGCCGGTCTCCTAGTAAATGAGTGTGGTACTCTTTCTCTCTCTCGCTCTGTTTCCTCTCTCTGTTCGTGTCTCTCCCTCTCTCTACTTTTGATATTGTGGTTGAATGTAGGGTTCATCAGCTGTTAAGAAGATTATAAGAAGATCTAGGGTGGAACCTTCGGGCGTCGCCCTGTTGGCCTCCTCTCCAGCTCGTCTCCTGAAGCATTTCCAAATGGTGAAACCCTAGCCCATATCTCCTGAAGGAGAGGGATAAACATAGGTAAACTTATGTATTTTGGTTTTCATTTTTGGGGATTTTGGTTCTACACGAAATGGAAAACTAGGGCTACTCTGAAAACTTTGTTTTACTTCCAGCCAAGATTCCTTCTCCATTGCTTCAGATCACATGCCTCCATTTTGCTTATTCAATGTTAGGAACTTTAGGATGGTTTTTGAAGCGATGGAAGGTGTTTCTGAGTTACAGAAGCTCTTGCAAGATTTTTTGTTTGCCTTACTTTCGGTGTTGCAAGCTCTTGTAAGGTAGAAAAAAAAAATTGCAAGTTAACCATTAGTGCTTTGGTAAAAACTTGGTCTATATGTCACTGTTAGCTGAACTTAGTATGTTTACTTTCTCAGGTAGTTTTGGAAAACGTTGCAAGAGTCATCAAGAAAAATGATGCAAAGAGGAATTATGAGATTGTTGATTTCTCTTGAATTAATTATTTTTTAAAAAAATAAATAAAGTCAGCTCCAGTTTAATTTTTTTTCATGATGTTGCTTTAAAATTATGTTTTTGTGAGTATACATCCAGTATAGTTGATTATCCATTGTAGTGTAGTAAGATAGGGATGCATTGGATTGGTTGAAGCCCCAAAACAGAGTACCCAAAACAAACTGCTTCAACCAGTCTATTGCATCCCCAAAGTATAGTTCATTCTTTCTTGTTCATCAAGTATTATATTGTGCTAATTTCATCTTATGGTTGTTACTTCCTATTGACATTGGTTGTTTTAACTTCTGCATTTGTGAGGATCAAATTTTTCATTAAAAGCTTTGAAATATTAAGATATTTTTTATTAGTTTTATTTTCTTAACAATTAATTATACTCTTGTCTAAACTATAAGTTCTTTTTCTACAGTCTGTTAGTAAAGAATGTGAAGAGTTGCATGCAGTCTGCAAGTTCTCACGACAGTTCTTTTTCTGCAGTCTATTATCAACTTTTTAGTGCTTGTATTGTTTGCTGGCTTTGAAGCTTGTTAAGAGAAATACATTCTACTTATATTTGATTTTGGGTAAAAGTTGATTTAATAAAATTGCTATGTTTTTAAGCCCTGATTATGTTACTTGTGGCATGCATTCCTGATTATGTTACTGGGGTGTTATATGTATATTCATCCCTGATTATGTTGTCTAAATTCATTCTTAGTATTCAATGTAGGAAGGCAGGATTGTTTGGCAGTAAATATGTATTTCCTGTCCAAATTCATTCTGAATTTTAGTTTTAAATTTATGATGGTACCTTGGATGCTTCTTTGTTACGATTAATTCTCACTCATATAAGTAGAAAAAAAAATCAATAAATAGTTTCAATGAAATGAAGATGGCTGTAGTTCTTAATAGTTTTAATGACATGAAGATGGTTGTAGTTCTTAATAGTTTCAAAAAAATGAAGATGGCTATAGTTTCAATAAATAGCTTTTCTTTGCCTGCTTTCTCTCTTGTTATGCATGGTTGTAGTTCTTATATGTAATTTTTTTTTATAAGTAGTTCTTAAGGCTAAAATACTAATATATACATATATAGTTGTTCTTATGATTTATTCGTGCCATTTTGTATTTTTGAGTAAGATGACTTTTTTATTAGGTTTTCACTTCTAATTATACTGAGGCGATGACCTTTCTATTCTTTTGGGTTTTGATGTTTGAAACTCAGAGCTACATGTCGTAAATTGGATTCCATAGCTTATTTTTGTTCGTTCAAACTACACTATTGAGGTTTGGCTTGCTAATTCTATGTATATGTTTTGATCTAAATACCACCAATAGGGTTACCGATTTACTTTTTTTTTTTTTGGTTTTTTTTGGGGGGGTGCTTTATAGACAGTCGAAGCAGAACGTATTTCAGTTGATCATGTTGCACATCTTAAAATATCTGATGGTGGTTCAGTAGCTACTCAATGTGAGTGCCCGACCCCCTTCTTATTATTTTTCCAAAACACGTTTATAATAAACCTTGTTTGAGGAGAATATATGTCGTTGATAATTGAAATTAGTTATATAATTTCTGTCTCAAAATAGTTAAGGAGCTTTCCTTTTTGGCTGTCCCAAAATATACAAAAGTTCCCAAGAATAAAAGCATTTATTCATTTTTATCCTGAAATTTAAACCACCTTTCTTAACTTGCATTTCTTGGCCCACCTAAGGACATTTTAGAAAGATTGATATGTTTTGTTGAACTCAAGATTTCAAATCTTGTATTTACATATAGATTTTGATGATAATAAATAATATTTAAGACTCAAACTCAAGTTGTCTATGCATGAAGAAAGCTAAACACATCAAGAAATCAAACATGAACAAGAGAGAGATGAAGTCTACAAACGATGCTTATAGAGTAAATTTGTACATCTCTTAAAATTTGAAATTGGATTAAAGCTCAAAATTAATATTTTCTCATAAAGTATCAAATTACATTTTTTACATTTGCATAAATTTATTAAAATATTTAATTTCAAAAATTATTATTATTTTTCCACATATGCATAAAGATTTGAATTTGTAAGATAATTGATTGTCATTTTTAACATGTGCATGTGTTGTTTGAAAATCTTGAAGGGTGGTTGTGTGTTTTTTTGACAAATACAAAAGATAGATGATTTGTTTGAAAATTTTGAAAGGTGGTTGTGTGTTTTTTTTGACAAATACAAAAGATAGATGATTATCTTGAAAGGTGATTGTGCGTTTTTTTGACAATTGTAAAAGATAAATGATTTGGTTGAAAATCTTGAAAGGTGGTCGTGTGTTTTTTTGACATATACAAAAAGAAGATGATTTGGTTTGAAAAATAAATCATGCTCATTTTGTCATGTATGAAAAGTAAGAAATTAGTTTAATTTTTTTGAAAAATGAATGGAGTTGTCTTTAAAAAATATAAAAAGGAGATGCTTTTATTTGAATCTTTTGAAAAATGAATAATGCTCTTATTTGACATGTGAATCTTTTCAAATTTGAATATGAAAACTCATTTGCCTATAAATAATTCACTTGAGTTTTGTAAAAATAAAAACAAGAGCTTACACATCAATTGCTAAGTTTTGCATCATTTTCTTAAAGCCCTCATTCTCTTTTCTCTAAATTTTGTACCTTAATTCTTATTCATTTTGAGAGAGATATAAGTTATGCTGTATTATTTTTATTTCGCTCATTGAGAAGTGTACTCTGATAATCTACCCACTATCAGCTCTTGTATTTGTAAGAGGGTGCGTATAACCCTTGTGTGTGTAGAATGTGTTCTACACAGGGAATAGTTGAATTACTAAGTGTGAGGTGATTGCAAATGTAAATGGTGTTCTACACGGATTTTTTGTAACGGTGTGTTGCTCTAATGTGAAAAAGGTTTCTATCTCCACCTGAAGGAGATTGAATAGTGAATTTGGGATCCTCAATGGGTAGCTTGAGGTGAGGACGTAGGCAGTGGGGCTGAATCTCGTTAAAATACTGAGTTTGATTCTTTTTACCCTTACTCTTTATATTTCCTGCTGTTTCATATTCTGTTTATATTTTATATTGTATATTTGGTTTATAAGTATTAATTTTTTAATATAACTCAATTCACCCCTCCTCTTGTGTTAGTCATCTGAACAACAATTGATATCAGAGTAAGATCTCTATTATAAAATTAATTATTTGTTGAGTTAAGATCATATGGCTAATATTGCAGCTACATTTGCTGAAAGTGAATTTAGTAGTCGACCTCCGCTATTTTATGGAGACAATTATACTTTCTGGAAAGGTAAAATGAGAACATTTCTCCAGTCTCAAGGTCGAGAAATCTGGAAATGTATTGTAAATGGGTCTTATATTCCAACAAAAATTGTTGATGGAGTAAAGGTCAACAAGGAAAAAAAAGAGTTTGATCGTGAAGATAATAGACTTTATACAGTGAATGTAATGGCTATAAATCTTCTGTATAATGCTCTCAATGACAATAAATTTAACAAAATAATAACTTGTAGGACAGCAAAGAAAATCTGGGATAATTTGGAAGTAACTGATAAAAGAATTTCGCAAGTCAAAAAATCAAAAATTTATATTATTACGCATGAATATGAAATGTTTAAAATGATTGATGATGAATCTATTTCTTCTATGTATACTCGTTTTACTGACATTATAAATAATTTGACAGCTCTTGGAAAACTCTATTCTAACTTGGAGATAATAAGAAAAATTCTCAACTCTTTTTCAAAACGTTGGGAATCAAAAGTGACGGCGATTCTTGAAACTAAAAACCTCAAAAAACTCGAAATAAATGAACTCATTGAGTCACTTAATACTCATGAGTACACATTGAAAAGAAGAGAAGAAGAATGAAAGTAAAAGAAGAGCTTGGCACTCAAAGTTGTTCCCCATGAAAGTGAAAGTGATGAAGACGAGGAAAGCGATAACAAAGATGAAGAAATTACAATGATCACAAGAAGATTTCAGAAATTTTTAAAGAAAAATAAAACTCCTCCAAAGAAATCTTTTAAAAAGTTTTCCTACAAAAATACAGGTAAAAACGACTCATTAACTTATTATAAATGCAAAAAGTTAGGACATATTAAGGCAAATTGTCATATGCTAAAAAAAGATTGATACAAAGGCAGGAAAGCAATAAAAGCTACATGAAATGATGATTCAAGTATTTCAGACAGCGATGCAAGTAATGAAAAATTTGCAAATCTTTGTCTTATATCTAAAGATAATCTTGAGGTAACAAATTTTGAAAATATTGAAAATCTTTCTTATGAATAATTGCAAAATATTTTGGAAGAAGTATATGAGAAATTTGAAAAATTGGGTATCAAGTATACCGTTTTGAAAAAGAAAAATTCTTCTTTAACAGATGAAATTAATGCTTTAAGAAAAGAACACAAGATTTCAAAATACGAAAATAATGAGTTGAAAAAGAAAGTGACTGATTTAGAAAAAAAATTTGAAAACTTTACAAATAATTTTTTTTTTAATTTCTTCAAAGTCAAAGATGTGTTTTTGATAAGGTAGGTTTGGAATACATGTCAAAAGAAAAATTCAAATCTTATAAAAATTTCTTTGATAAATCGACTAAATCAAAATTAGAATTTTAAAATTCTTTTAATAAAAATAACTTTTTTAAAGAAAAATATTATCACTTAAGATTTTAAAATTGTCACATGTTATTTGTAATTTTTGCAATAGAAATTATCATAAATATTATGCTTGTCCTATTAGAAGAAAACATACAATAACTATTAGGGCCATATAAGTACTAAAAAATCTTACTTCTTTTAATACTAATAAATAAAGGACACAAAGAATTTAGGTACCAAGAAAAATTATTTTAATTGTTTTTACAGGTATCCATGAAGTCCTCCATAGGTAAAAGTAAATAGTTTTTAGATAGCGGATACTCAAGACACATGACAGGAGATAAAATAAAATTCATTGACCTCACTTCTAAAGAAGAAGGACACGTGACATTTGGAAACAATTCAAAAGGAAATATCATGGGAATAGGTAAAGTTGGTAAGAAGTCTTCTCTCATAATTGAAGATGTTCTACTTGTTGATGGTCTAAAGTATAATCTTTTGAGTATAAGTCAATTATGTGATAAAGAATTTACAGTTACTTTAAAAAATGATAAGTGTATTATTTTGAATAATCATGATTGCAATATTTGTTTTATTGCTCTTAGAAACAATAATATATATACAATCGAATTTGAAAAAATTACCTCACAAGATGCTATTTGTTTATCAGCTCAATATGAAAATAGTTGGTTATGGCATAGAAGGTTAGGTCATGCAAACATAAAACTTATTTCCAAACTTTCGAAAAATGATCTTGTAGGAGGTTTGCCAAAAGAAAACATTTTAAAGACAAAATTTGTGATGCATGCCAGTTTAATAAACAAACAAAAATTTCTTTCAAAATCAAGAAATATATTTCTACTACTAGACCTTTGCAAGTAATACACATGGATCTTTTTGGACCAAACAGAGTTGCGAGTCTGAGAGAAAAATATTATGCATTTGTTATTGTTGATGATTTCTCTAGATATATTTGGGTCATCTTTCTCACTCATAAAAATGAGGTACATAATGCATTTACCAAACTATACAAAAAAATTCAAAATGAAAAGGGATATACTATTTCAAACATCCGAATTGATAAGGGGAAATAGTTTGTCAATAAAAATATTGAGTCTTTTTGTGATGAAAATGATTTTCTGCATAATTTTTCTATTCCTCGATCTCCTCAACGAAATAGGATTGTAAAGAGGAAGAATAAATTTCTTCAAAAAAATGCAAAAACAATGCTTAATGAAAGTAGTTTACCTAGTTATTTTTAGGCCGAAATAGTAAGTACTACATCTTATGTTATAAATAGAATTATATTAAGGTCTAAATTAGATAAAACCTCTTATAAGTTTTGGAATGCGAAAAAGCCCAACATTGGTTACTTTCATATATTTGGATACAAATATTTTATACTCAATGACAGAGATAATTTATGAAAGTTTGATACAAAATTTGATGAAAATATCTTCCTTGGGTATTTAATAAATAGTAAAACTTATAGAGTATTCAATAAAAAGACTTTGACTATCCAAGAATCTATGCATGTAGTATTTGATGAATCTAACCCTCTATTCTTTAAGAAATCTATTGATAAAGAATCAGAATGTACAAATAATACAAATGGTCTCAATCTCAACAAAGATAATACAATAGAATAAGTCCAACACGGAGACAATAGGAAAGATCATCAAGATTTAGTACAAGATGCAACCAAACAGTGGAAACATGTGAAAGATCATCCAGTAGAACAAATTCTAGGAAAACCTTCACGAGGTGTAAGTACTCGATCATCTTTTAGAAATATTTGTAATCACATTGTTTTTCTATCTCAAATTGAACCCAAAAATATTGATGAAACACTTATTAATGAATCATTTATTAATGAATCATGGATTCTAGTTATGCAAGAAGAGCTAAATCAATTTGAAAGAAATAATGTATGGACACTTGTTCCAAGACCCAAAAATCATGCTGTTATTGGAACAAAATGAGTTTTTAGAAATAAGAAAGATGAGTCTGGAATCATCACTAGAAACAAGGCTCGACTTGTAGCCCAAGGTTTCAATCAAAATGAAAGAATCGATTATAATGAAATGTATGCACCTGTCGCAAGATTAGAAACTACTCGAATGTTACTTGCATATACATGTTATAAAAATTTCAAACTTTTTCAAATGGATGTTAAAAATGCTCTCTTAAATGATTTTATAAATGAAGAGGTATATGTTGAGCAACCTCCAGGTTTTAAAAATCATATTTCTCCTAATCATATTTTCAAACTCATAAAAGTTTTATATAGACTCGAACAAGTTCCTAGAGCTTGGTATGAAAGGTTTAGTGACACTACAAGAAATTGAGATTTTTACCACCAATATTTTTTTCCACGACATACGATCATGGCAAAAAGTGATTTATTGGGACCAAGAATGCTTGTGGTTATAAAATCGTACTTGTTGCCACGATTTTTTTGTTGTGGATAAAAAGTAGTAAGAAAAAATAATTTATCACGAGAAAAGAAGTTATTGCCACAAGGTTAATTTTTACTACAACATTTATCACTTTTTATCACGAATTTTTTTCCCACGATATGAGCTTATGAAGAATACTTCTTATTGTGACAAATTTCATCCGTGGAAAAAACGTTTTTCAATTTGCCACGACTTCACATCCGGATAAACAACCATTTGCAACGAGTTGAAGTTGTGACAAATACAACTAACCTTTAAATTTACTTTTTGCATTGAAGTCTTCTCATGATAAATAAGTATTCTACATTACTACACATTTTATTTTAATTTTTAATAATAATATAATTATAAAATATTATTTTAATTTTATCACTTATTTAATAATAAAAGATAACTACTTTTATAAATTAAAATTAATTTTTTATGATATGATATTAATATTTTAAATTATTTATTTTAATTAGTTTAATTTAATATTTAATGATTACCGTTGGATTAGACTTGAAAATGATCTAAGGGTTCACATTAAAAACCTAAACACCCAAATTAACCAACCGGCCTTTTTCCTTCTCTGTTTCGATCCCCGTATTCCCCCCCCCCTCCATCTCTCTCTCTCTTTTGGTTCTAGGGTTCTCATAGCCGGCCAAATCGCTGGATAATCTTCTTCTTCTTCTTCTACACACGCCGGCCTTTCACCACGCACGGCAGCATACCCTTCCTCTCCTTTCTCTTCCCATGATTTTCCTCCTCCCTTAGCCGAGTATCATCCACCGCACATGAGCTCAACGATGCCGTCTCAGGTGAGAATACTTCTCTCTCCCTCTCCGTCGCCTCTCCTACACTATCCCTAAATATCTTTCTCTCGCTCGCTCTCTGTCTTTGTCTGTCTCTGTGTCTAGGGTTTCAACGATTTGGGTTCTGTTAAGCAAAGTGTTGCCGCTACGCATAGCCGCCTGAGACACCTCTGCCGAGCCTCCAGGTAAGCCCCACAATTTTCCTCTAATTTTTTAGTATTTGGGATGATCCATTTTTGGTTTCCTTGCGCTGGGTTGAGTGTGGTACTATTTCTCTCTCTCGCTCCGTTTCCTCTCTCTGTTTGTGTCTCTCCCTCTCTCTACTTTTGATATTGTGGTTGAATGTAGGGTTCATCAATGATAAACATGGGTAAACTTATACATTTTGGTTTCATTTTTGGGGATTTTGGTTATACATGAAATGGAAAACTAGGACTACTCTGAAAACTTTGTTTTACTTCCAGCCAAGATTCCTTCTCCATTGCTTCGGATCACACACTTTCATTTTGCTTATTTAATGTTAGGAACTTTAGAATGGTTTTTGAAGAGATAGAAGGTGTTTCTGAGTTACATAAGCTCTTGCATCATTTTTTGTTTTCCTTAATTTCGGTGTTGCAAGCTCTTGTAAGATAGAAAAAAATTGCAAGTTAACCATTAGTGCATTGGTAAAAACTTGGTCTATATGTCACTGTTAGCTGAACTTAGTATGTTTACTTTATCAGGTAGTTTTGGAAAATGTTGCAAGCTTAGAAAAATGATGCAAAGAGGAATTATGATATTGTTGATTTCTCTTGAATTAATTATTTTTTTTTTAAATAATTAAAGTCAGCTCCAGTTTAATTTTTTTTCATGATGTTGCTTTAAATTATGTTTTTGTGAGTATACATCCAGTGCAGTTGATTAAACTGTGTAGTGCAGTAAGATGGGGATCCATTGGATTAGTTGAAGCCCCAAAACAGAGTAGCCAAAACAAACTGCTTCAACCAGTCTATTGCATCCCCAAAGTATAGTTCTTTCTTTCTTGTTCATCAAGTATTATATTATGCTAATTTCATCTTATGGTTGTTACTTTCTATTGACATTGGTTGTTTTAACTTCTGCATTTGTGAGGATCAAATTTTTCATTAAAAGCTTTGAATTATTAAGTTATTTTTGGTTAGTCTTATTTTCTTAACAATTAATTGTTATCGTCTAAACTGTAACTTATTTTTCTGCAGTTTGTTAGTAGAGAATGTGAAGAGTTGCATGCAGTCTGTAAATTCCTATGACATTGCTTTTTATGCAGTCTGTTATCAACTTTTCAGTGCTTGTATTGTTTGCTGGCTTCGAAGCTTGTTAAACATTTGTAGATAATGTTTAGTTTCAAATGTGTCTTTAAATTCAGATTGATCTTAGTTGTCGAAAACTTTTATGCATCCTCATCTGTTAGGATTTTCTTCTCTAACAGTGTTATATTTTCTGTTAGGATTTTCTGATTTCATGTTGATGATTGTGAATTATAAGATATTATTAATGCTATATATATATATATTCTGATACCAAGTCCAACCTTTTATTTTTACTTACAAAAAATATATAAAAAAAAAACCAATCTAGAAGATAGCATAAGTGAAGTAGCTATGTTAACTAGGGGAGCCTTTTTAGATTGATTATTACTTAATTTTTTTGGTAAACGAACAGGGGTTAATAATGGGTGGGTAATTTACCTTAATTTTCCTTTGCAGGGAGAACTATGGGTGGGTAATCTTTGAGTTATCTTTTGTGTTATGTTTAACTCAAATCGTAAATTTTAATTACTTGCAGGTTGCTTTGATTGCCTCTCCCATGTTGTTTATCTATGATTTTCTTGCTAGTATGCGTTACATTTACTGTGAAGTGAATGGTTTGTGTATGAAAAAGTTTTTTGGAAAAAGTATCTTGCTGCTATGCTTTACATTTTGTTGCTACTATATATATACTTAATCCTTTTAATATAACTAATAATAATAACAAATATTAGTGATTTATTTGCTTGCTCTGTATTTTGCAAAAGACTTGGGTGAGAGATCTGCCTACACTTGAGTGGCTTTGGATGAGAGATTTGCCTACTTGTAAATTTTAAATAGCATTACTACATTTTCATGTTCATTCTTTCTGGTTCTAAATAGCATAACAATGTTAGTTTCATTGCTTTTATAGTCATAGTTTCCCATGATTGTTTTAAAAGAAAGATGGAAGAACTATTGGGAAAAGTACATGAATGCCCACAAACAAATTATAGGGTTCTATGGTGTAGTGCTTAGCACTTTGGACTTTGAATCCAGTGACCTGAGTTCGACTCCCAGTAGGACCTTCATCACTTTTACTGTCTTTATTTTACCAACGGAGGTGATAATACTTCTGAAAAAAAAAACATATAAATGAGAAAGCTGGTGAAATGAAGATGAGATCTTTAACTAGGCTTGATTAGATAGAATAGAATTTTGCTATGTTTTGATTTAGGTAATTTGGGTTCTGTTATAGTTTATGTTGTAGATTTAGCTCTATCATTTCCTCTAATTGATTATGTTTAAATCTTTTATATTCATTTCATTACTCAGATTCTGTTTTATGATTTCTACAATTATTTTATAGAAGTTGTTTTATGATTTCTACAATTATTTTTATATATATTTTTTCTAAAATATTTTAGTATTTGCCGTGAACAAAACTTGTGGCAAATACTTTTGCCCACAAAAGGTTATTTTTTGCTATGAAACTTCTCTGTGGGCGTATAGAAGGGCATATGATTAGACTTGGTGGTAAAAGAATATTAGTTATAAGTTGAAAAGAGATAGTCTGGTGGCAAACTTTTTTTACTACGACTCTTTCATAGTGCAAACTTAATAGTCACGACAAGTTTTTGTAGCAAAAGAATAATAGCCATAGAGTTATGGCATTTTTAAATTTTATTCCTGCGAGTAAAATTGGCTATTACCACAACAAATGTCATGGGGAAAAATATCTTTTTGCCACGGAATTGTATGGTCGATGGCAAATGCTCTTTTACTGCGAATTATATGCCACAGACGTCCCACGAGATGAATTGGTGGAAAAAATATTTTATCCACGAAAATCTTATTTTTCGCCACAACTACCGTTCGTGGCTACCCGAAAATCTTGTAGTGTGATTTCTTGATTGAAAAATGTTTTTTAATAGAAAAGATCGATACAACTCTTTTCAATATGAACAAGATGATATTCTTCTAATTCAAATTTATGTTGATGAACAACAACAAATTTTATTTGTAGCATCTTAAAATATATAAAATCCCCCTCCCCCCCGCGATACACACACACACACATATATATATATATATATATATATATATATTATCGATCGCGAGAATCTTTCTATATCTCTAGCCACACTGAGACGCTAACAATTATAGCTAGCTATTTAACAGATAGACATGCAAACTCATGAATCTGCCTAATCAACATATATAAAAGCATCTACTATACATACATATATATATATATATATTATATATTGGCAATCGAATATTTGAGATTAAGACGTAAAGTTTGTGATTTGGAGCAGTCAAAGATCCCCTTTCCTAACGTGCATCCATGTGGAAACAGAATATGTATCATATCCGCATGATCTGAGAGACAGACGTAGTACTAAACAGCCTTCAGACTTTCAGTTGTATGTATGATCTGTTTTCTTTTTTTTGTTTCTTTTGCCAAAACAAAAGTTACCACTAAATAATTAGATCCCTCAAAGTGATTTAGCCCATTAGCTTTTGTTTTATCTTTTTCTCCTGAAAGTAGGCGCACTAGCTATGTATTTATGCTAGCAAATCACCAGATCAACGGCGCTCTAAAAACTTTGAGAAAGAGAGAGCAATTCTTATCCATTTCCTCCGTTCCATATCATCCATGGCATCTAGCATCGTTTCAACTGCATGTGATGCGTCCTTTTTAATCCACCAGTTTTTGTAAAGGCCAACTCCACGTTTTGTTGTTCTTAGGGTCGGTTTTGGCGAAGTTGGAACGGAATCGACCTGTTCGGTTTTGGAAAACATGGGCCTAGATTCGATCTGATCTGATATGCATGGTTGCATGATGATGATCAACAGAATAGAACCGATCATCAGTTTGATACAAATCGGGAATATTCTCAAGTAAACTAAACTTTTTGAAATGGGTATATATGTAGATTCGTCTCTGTCCACCATTATTGATTAATCCTTTTTTAAATGAATGATCGTTCATTTGAAAAAGCTACCCATTTCGACCATGATCGAAATGGGTAGCTTTTGATCCCCCCCAAAAAAATCTTAGATCCTCTCACAAAATATTGTGCGCAAATCAGGTTAATATTTAAACTATTCTGCAGTACTAGTTCAGCAGTAACTCAACTAGTACTGGAAAATAAAATGATCACGAATATTATTTGTTATTAGGGTCGTAAATAAATCAAGTTACTCGATAGTCCGCTTTGTACTCGTTCGATTAAACTCAAATCGAATTCGATTAATAAAAAAAAAAACTCGACAGTAAAAACAGATACCCGCTCAATTAATAAATGACACATACTCGATAAAATTTTGTTCGACTCGGTTATGCAGGAATCGACTCGTTAACTTGATTCGATTAAAACTCATTCATATATAGATAAATATATACATACACACACACATATATAATATGTAAGCATACATTTTTATTATTAAATATATAATATGTAACCTAATTATTTATGTCTATCTATTGAATATACTTCATAAGTATATTTTATAATTTATACAATAATTATTCAATAAAATTTAATAATTTCATATATTAATATGTGAGAATTACATATGAAATAGATATATGCTATCATATTATTTATATGTATTAATAATATATGTAGGCATATAATATATAGTAATATGAATAAATATCAACTAGTTAGATATTAAATATATATAAATTTGTAAAATCTTTTAAGTCAATAGAAGTTCTACTTGTTAATTGTAGAAATTCAATAATAGATTTTTATATTTTTAACTAATCTAATTTATTAGTTATTAAATTCTATTTAAATTTTTTTTTAAAATTCAACTCGAGTTCGTTTATGGGAAGAGCTCGAGCTCGAACTCGAGTTGAGAATTTAGCTTATCGAGTACTCAAGCTCGAGCAAAGAATGAAAAAAAAATTCTAATTATATATATTATAATACAGTACTAGCAACTAGTAGTACTGTACATGCATATCATACAGCATTATATATTAATAATCCAGAAAAAAATTGTTAACCTTTTTTTGTACGTTCAGAAAAAAATAATCATGCATGAGTAATTAGTAGTAGTTAATTAGATTCAATTGGCGCAGCTATATATATTCATGTGCAAAGAGTATATCGAATGAAAAGGCCGTACGTACGTAGTTTGATCGATAAAAAATAACTCCGTTACTTAAAATAAGGAATATTCATATAATTATATAGAACATTAATAAATAAACAAAGACGTCGTAGCTTTTTCCTACGTGACAAATTATAAACAAATTACTGATCATAATTTTGCGTATGCTGATGAACTATATATAATCATAAGAAAGTGATCATGAAATGATCAGTACCATCGATTCATCAGTACAGGATGATCATGAGGTATATATGTAAATTACCTGTGAGGACCGGACGCGAATTCACGCCGGCCGGATGACAACGGCCGAAAGGGTATCTGAATCAACAGATCATTTTCAGTTGATGATCTTCTGAGATGATCATCACGTCGTTAATATATAATGTATCTTTGAGGTTGTATTGATATCTTGTTCTGGTTGTAACTTGTAAGTAACCCCAGTACATGATATCATGCAGTAGTACTAAATGCATGCGCACCTCGATACTCTTCCGCGCGCCGTAGCTCCAGCGCCCAGCTAGTATTGGCTGTCAATATATGCATGGTAAGGCTAAGCAACGAATTAATGTCGCCTAGCCGACCTGCAACCTTAATTTGCTACTAATTGTTTGGGCGTTGGATCCACTCTTTGCTTAGAAAAATGATTAACAACATCCATATTCGTCATATTCATCTTTACATAAATAATAATATGTAAAAATAAATATAATAAACGTGAATATTTCTTAACAATACTCTCATCTTATATATTTTTTGTGTAATAATTCGGTCCAGATCAATGCGTGCGGTCGATCTCGATCTCTCTCTCTCTCTATATATATATATATATATATATAGTTATATACACATTGAGAGGTTGAGGACACAACTTTATATACTACATGCATGTATGCGCGCACACAGCATTCAGGCATTGCATGATTTGCATCAAACCAACGGCGGAGAAGAGCCGACGTTTTGACAGGGATCGATCGCGGAGTCACTTTTCACTTTTTTGGCTTATTCCATTAAAAATATTAATATTTATAATTAATTTGCACCGTTCAAATTAAATAGTAATATACTTGGTTTTGACTTAATATATAAATGGCGGCGCCGGAGCATTTCACCTCGGCTCCTTTTAACTAATATATATTTATATCTATATCGACAATTATTAGGATTAATGGTAATTATAATTTGCATCATCGCCGCCCGCGCGCGCGCGCCTGAATTCATAGTTAAAGATCATTTCCTCATCTTGCAAATTGGAAAAGATCAATAGTACTATTTGAAGATAGGATCAGAGTGTACGTTATCCGAGTTTTGGATGGGTATATAGGATATTAATTTAAAGAGTTTTACTTAAAAATGTACCAATGATTATTAGATTATGAAGAAATGTAAATAAAAATTAGTACTTTTATTTTTCTTTTTATGAAATCACATTTGAAAAATAAGAATCCACTTATTTGCTGAACGACCACACCGGCCTGCACTCCTTATATGCTGCATCCTATGACAGGGAGGTTGATTTGATTTTAGTGATCTCCCTTCGCGGAGAAGTAATTAGCTAGCTAGCATGATCATATACCTGTATAGTAATTAGCTAGCTAGCTAGAAGCCTTGTGTAGGGCGGCTAAGATCCGCTCCGTACTGCGGGTTGATTTGTAAATTGTATCCGCTAGCCTGCCCGATCAGACGGCCAAACCAATATTCCCTTATTTTATTTTTATTTTTTTCATATCTTAAATAAATTTAAAGAGCAGTGTCGGGAGATACACAGTACTCAACGTATCCCCCTCACATGAACAGTGCCATGCACTGTCTATGATACTGTTCATGTGAGGGGGATGCGTTGAGTATACGTGCTCCCCCTCATTTCTCAAATTTAAATAATATGGTACTGCAACGCCTAGCTAGCTGATCAAATATATAATTTGGATATCCGTAAACTTCTATAATTAAGTATAAATTTTTTTTTTTTATTGGGGCTGTAAAATTAATCAAGAGTTTTAACCGGCCATCATAAAAATGGTATGTATAATATATATATACACTCTATCAAGATCAGTTTTAATCATGATTAATGGTAGGTATATATACTCTTTATATATTAAGAAACCCTTTCACGTTGTTTAAACAAAGTTTTAATCATGATTAATTTAGACGTTAAAACCGTATATATGTTGAAAAATTATAATTTGTTGCCGACCTGATCAGAGAAAAGAATTAGATGCAAATAAACACAGGAAAATTAATTACATTAAATTAAGACTGATCAGCCTCATTGCCGGGAAGAAAAATGTATATATGAAGTGATATATCAATCATATATATTATATTAGTTTCTGTTCATTGGAATGTTTTTAGACATGAACACTAAATGCTTAACTAATTCTATATATATATATATATGTAAGTCATTTTATATTGTGTCTATCTTCTTCTCATTTTATCTTTTTAAGCTTAGCCACAAACTACTGGAAAGTTTATAATGATGCCAATACTTTACACATACGTTAATTAATTTATTATCTCCTCAGGGACTGTTTATAGACGCTGTATTATTATTATTATTATTTTGTCATTTTTATTCCTTTGTAAACTGGATTCTTCTTATAGCTCGTAAAGGGAATATAAATCAACTGACAAAAACTTTTTACGTGCGCGTCCCATCAAACAGTACCATCGATAGCTTGCTTTTCTGCCCCCCCTTTTTTTTTTGCCTTTATTCTCTAAGTACTTTTATCTTTAGCAGGAACTCGATTCCCTGTATTTTTCTTTTTTTCACTTTTTTTTCTTATCCAGAGGCTAAAAAAAACCAATTTTAAGATTTAAAATAATTTATTAAAATTAAAAAATATATATTTTTTATATTTTTTTTCTTTATTTGAAAACGAGATAAATTCGTCTCAACTCATCTTAAAATTATTATTATATTTTTTTTATATTTTTATATAAAAGATAAATCTTAATATAATTTTTTTAAATTTCAATGCAGTTTTTTCAATTCTCAAGTTAATTTCTTCAAATCTTCAAATAATAATAATAATAATAAATAAATTCAATTTAACTCATCTTATCTCATCTCATCTTATTTCATTTCGTCTCATTTCATCTCCGAATTCAAATAAGACCTAATCCTTTTTCTTTATTATCATAATCTTTTCCTCAATTCTCATTTATGCATTGGCTAAACCAATTATCATCAGAAAAACATCGTCTTGTACTCTTATATATATAAATATATATTATGGGAGACATTGGAGTTCGATCCAACCGAAACCCCTACAAATGCAACCTTTATCAAATACAATAATTTTTTTTTTAAATATAATAAAATGAAACCTCAATAAATTATATATTCAAAAATAATTGATTAAACTTGTTCAAACGGACATATAGATAAATAATTGGAAAATGAAGGCATTAACTTCTCGAATTATTGGCGATTATATGAATATGTATATAGAAAGAATAAAAACCCAATTATGCGTTAGTCAACTTTTTACCTGTCATTTTAGTGTTTTGGAAAATGAAGGCAATAACTTCTCGAATTATTGGCGATTATATGAATTTGTTTCGCAGTAGTCGCTATATGCATAATCCTGAAAAGACACACTAACATACGGCTAAATGGATTCTACGATAAATTATAGATATCGTAGATTTTGGTTTGAAATTCGAGGAGAGTGAATATAGTCTAGTAACTGGATATGTTGACCTAGGTTATACTGGAGATCTTGACAAACGGCGATTGACAACTGGATATGTATTTACTATATCTAAAGCACCAGTTAATTGGTGATCGAATTTGTAGTTTACGACTGCACTATCATCTATAGAGGCTGAGTATATGGTTGTAACAGAAGTCGTGAAAGAAGTCATTTGGTTACAGAGACTGGTAACAGATTTGGGTTTTAAGCAGTAAGAGGTTACAGTTTACTATGACAATCAAAGTATAATTTATTTGGCCAAGAATCAAGTGTATCACTCTTGATCAAAATACATTGATGTCCGATTTCACTTTGTACATTAAATATTAGAAGAAAAGGACATCATGCTTCAGAAGATTGGCATTGAAAATAATCCAGCAGATATGTTGACGAGAGTCGTCACAGGAATCAAGTTCCAACACTGCTTGGACTTGATCAATATTGCAAGTTGCTAAGCACTTTCGGATGCATTGATACTTTTTGGTGTATTTGTAACGCCCCGTACTCGTAGGGGGTCATGAAATCCAACCTGTTTGGTATAATCCATCCTCAACTACAAATAATAGGTCTCCGACTATGTTCAAAAAAAAAATATTTTTCCACATCTCAATCCATATAACAATGTCCGCCAAGTCATAAATAAAAGAATAAGAATAAATCATAAATGAGAGGATTCACATTCTCCCAAAAAGTTTAACAATAAAGAATAACTAATATTCTAAAATCCAATGAACTAGAATCCCAATATCTAAAATAAAAATTTAATCGTTTTCTCTCATCTAGCCTGAGGCTCTAACTGCTTAAGTTTGGTCAGAACTCTACTCTTGGTCTTCTGATGGAACATCCAAATCATCTAAAAAATATATGAGATAAGGGAGTGAGTTTTTCCACAACTCAGTAAGCGAAGAACTTATACAAGCGTGTAAACATGAGCATTTACTAAGTAATAAAATACGGATCATAACATAATTAAGTATAAAAGAAACAAATGATTTTCAAAACAATTAAATCCTAAAGTACTTTGGCATAACAAAATTGAGTATTATCACTATATCAAACGGAGCATCTCACAAAGTAAAGACCATGTTTAATTCCCGTGGTAGGGTTGTGCAAATTCCGGTAGCCAAATCAGGCAGAGACAGAGGTGGAACTTTCCCTTATTCGTTCTCGGAGCCCCGAGTGTGCACATAGGAAAGCCCACAATAAACCACTTTGTTTCCAAAATGGGTGCACTCAGATATAGGAAATTGGTACCAATCCAAACAAAGTAAAGACAGAGCAGAGTAAAGCAGAGATAGAGTCAAATACTAACAAGAATACTATGCCAAAAGTTTTCAAAGTTATTAAAGACACATAGTTCCAAACTATTTTTAGAATAAAACTTGTATAAATAAAACGTCGTCAACGCAATCAAGGCATAATTTTTCGCAGATAGACAAAAACACTCTTTTTCACATTTCAGAAAATAACATGACAAAAAGCAAGCTCATGTCTACACAATGCATGACAGAAATATTTTTCTTTCTTTTATATAAACTTGCAAACAATCGACTGAGGTTATTTTTTCCTCAGGTTTTCATTTCATAACTAACAAAAGCACAAATTTTCAAAAGTCAACTTAAGTTCTCTTTTGGTATAAAATCGAGCATACAAATCCTGCTTACCTGACTGCTGTAGCGAAAAATCAAAATTTTGAGTCTGACCGCTAAGAGTTTCGTCACCTATAGATGAAAATAATTTCCTTTATGTTAATGACCACCCCAAAGGCCTAAATTTGAAAAATTATAAGTTAACTACATTACCTGCCTAAATTCATAATTTCTAGCAACCCATTGCCCAAACAATCAGCCACGCAAAACTATTTAATAGCATTAAATACGCCTCCAACTAAAACAATCATTCTGGCCACCACTGCATCATCTCAAGTATCACTCTGGTAAAACCAACTCAACCATAGGAACATCATTCGTCCCCTTCCAAAAACTTTCACGCTCCCGGAAACAAAATAGCAACCCAACAAAAATAGTATCAAATACGCTCAACAACTATTTTCCATACCCACAAATTTTCAGCAGCTATTCATCATTCCAGCTTACCATGTATTTATCTCAAAAACTCCAAAATACCATAAAAAAATGATTTCTTCATTACATACCGTTAGCCATCAAACAAAGTATTATTATATGCGTTTCAACAGAATTTCACAAACTACAAAATTTCAACACCCAAAATCATGTTCCTTCATCCTGTATCAACCCAAAAAAAAAAAAAACAAACACTCCAAACAACTCATCGACAGCACCAAAACGGCAAAAGAATTTAAACAACAAACCCTTAAACACCCACAAAAAAAACACTTCGAAACTGGATTCGGAAATTAGAGACCAAATCCATAAAATATTATGGAGAGAAATCTATTCATAGTATCCTTAATTTCTTACTCGAACAGCACCAATCGTGCGAAAATTAGGCAACAAACCACACGAAAAAACAGAGGTCACGAAGCCGGATTTTCGCCTCTCTTATGCTTTGCTTCACCCATCGAAAAAACCCACAAAAATAACAGTGATTAAAACCCATAACCATACCTTGCATGGATAATAAAACGTAAGAGAAGAGAGGAGGGATTTAGATGAACTTACCGGCGCGAAATAGGGGTGAACGAAAACAGAGGAGCGGTGATGAGGAGACCCAAATTGAAGATGTAAATGCCGAAAGAAGAGAGGGAGAGAAATAAATCTTCCGTTGAGCCTTCTAGTGAATTTGGAACTGCCGAGAACGTGGGGGAGTGGGCGCTGGACGTGGCGACGGAAGCATAGTAATGCGTTGGGCAGGGGATGAAGAAAGCAGAAGAAGAAAAGAAGCGGAACGAGAAGGAGGGAAACTAACCTAAGAGTAGAACGACGCCATTGAAGACCCAGGCTTGGCTGGGCTGGGCTGGGCTGGGCTGGTTAATGGGCTTTGGGCCCAAACGTTACAGTATTGGCGTCTTATGGCGCATTTGTTCAACGAAAGTTTTTCATGTCAAAGAAGAATGTGCATTCATTTAAAAAATGAATTATTTTGTTAGCAGCCTAGTATGACACACTTCGGTGAAGGGAGTGATTGTTGATTAAGCCATCTTAGTGTAAATATCCAAGTGGGAATGCATGGAGAACATCAATGTTGGCTGCACCACCCACATCAATATTGGCTGCACCACTCACCTAAAGGAAATAGTTTCAACCTTGGCTGCACCACTCACTTAAAGGAAATAGTTTCAACCTTGGCTGCACCAACCACACTGTCCAATTGAATAAACCAACCAGTTGAATAAAGTTTCTCCTATAAAAGGATAAGCCTGATGTGTGTTAGAAGAGTGGTGGTGAGAAGTAGTAGCATGTGCAAATTAGAGAGTGAACGTGAGATTTGTTGAGTATTTGTAATCCCATACAAATATATTGAATTTGGCACCAGTGGATGTAGACAAATTATTACTGAACCACTTAAATATCGTCTTGTATAATTTTAGATAGTTTTATGCGTGCGCAACAATATAAAAAAAAATGTGTTTAAATTAGGATATATAATTAAATAGTCTATGAAAATTGCTAATTATATTTTTAAAAAATTTATAAAAAAATTATATATCCATTAGTCAGTTATATATTACAATAGTTCTATATTAAAATGTTTAAAATGATTGAATTTAAACTAACAAATTGAGTCTTCTATATAAAATTGCAAATAAAATTATAAATACATATAAGTACACTACTCGGGATATTATTTTGTCCGGTACTATACTTTTTATCTGCATGCACCAATCCCAATCATTTTCGATAACTATATATCCAACCCATCCCAATTAATATTAATGAGAGCCTTAATAATTAATCATATTATTATTTCTCGCAAAAATTACAAGCTGTCAATTAGGGGCCAATTAGGATATATATATAATCATATTAGTTTGATTATAAGTTTATAGTACTGATCACATGATGATGAACAAGAAAATCAAAAGCGGGGATTTATTGATAAATAATTAACCATATCATGAATTACAACAAGTATTATTTGATCGACAGACCGACCCGCCCTCCAATACATGCTACGTCCTATTTTGATTATTCTTTCCTCGTTCCGCACGAAAAACTGGCCGTTGTAGATGAAGAACCTACAGCTTATTAATCCAACTCATGTGCATCGAGAAAATTCAGCAGAGATCATCATGACATGATCTGGGAATTAGAAGAAAAGCTAAATGTAGTTTATGCTCGACCCATCCAGCAAGCTAGCTGATCTACGCCCATCAGCACGTACTATTTTTTATATGATTCACAGCAAAAATTTCTTCGAGTCAACCGGGAACTCCTGAGACGATGACAGCATAGGATTCTGCAGTACTCATGATCCATGCATCAGAATGCATATATTAACATTAAGGATTAATTAATTATAAACTCTTACAAGAAAATAAACTTTCTTGTGATATCAAATTTCGTCACAAAAAATATAAAAAAAAAACACCATAAAAAATTATTTTTAACAAAAATAATTATTTTGATCACAATTATTTGATTATTACTGCTTTTTTTTTATGTAGTGCTGGCTCCAATATGCAGCAGTGATTATAATTTGATAATAAATGATATATTAAACTGAGAAAGACAATATATTTGATTTCTGGGTGAAGCTAGGTTAATTTTCTGGCCTAGCTCTCGTGAAAGTACCTTATGATAAAAAGTTTTCTTGTTTTTAGAGATGGGATAAAATAAAATGAGATAAAAGTTAAAAAAAAAATTATTATAAGATATTTTTTTTAATATTAATTTTGTATAAAATTTTGAAAAAATAGTGTGAAAATTTGAAAAAATGAAATTTTTTATTATATTTTATATAAAAATTAAAAAAAATATAATAATAAATTTAAGATATATTTGAATGTTTGATCTCTTTGTAAGCAAACAAGACCGTCCATTCTTCGGTGTATCATTCCAACTCTACACACCACAATGTAGCAAACACGGTCTGTCGCCACATCACGGCTTTTCACCCCTTGCTAAAATTAGCTCCTCACTTAAAACTTCATGGCTTCTCCTACGCGCAGAATACAGAAAGGCAGGCTGATGAGTTGAATTTTCCCTCCCACCTGAGCGAAATCGACCCTCTTTGAGTTTATCTTCCACTCTCATCTGAATCTCGAACCTTCTCTCCTTCTCCCATTTCCATAGACTCCCCTCCCTCACTTGTTTTTTTTCCCCCTCCCGTCTGAGTACGGAATTGCCGTAGTATCCGCTGGGTATACTCGATGTCACTCTCTCGCGAACGTTAACACTGAAGAGGATTTCCAAAACTTGATTTGAAGGTAATTTTAGTGATCTAGATTCTAGCCCAACTCTGCCAAATATGCGCAGAAAGAAACTCGAATGGCGTGTAAGACAACTCGGTGGGCAAATCACTGCGTGTTTAACCGATCTTTTTACTAGCTTAACATGTTAACTGCTGACGGAGGTATAATTGTGGGTGTAAGGAAAGGCATATAGGGGTTTTCTTGTGAAGTAATTCAGGTTTGGTCAATGTGAGTCTTTTGTTTCTCTTTGTCGATTTCACTTCTTTGAGTTCAAAGATGCAACTGGAACCCATTCGCTCACTACCATAGGTATGAGAAAAAAAATTCTATTCCGATTTTATAGAGTTCACTAATTTAAAATATTTTGAGATTTTTTTAAATTCATACTGGGTTTCTCTAACTCAAGATGAAAACAAAGATTCAGCTTTGAATTGTATGAAAATTAGGGGCTGCTTTTCTTCTTAGAGATTTTGAAACAAAAATGGCCGTTGGAAGTTGGGTTTTATCTCAATTGAAAGCTTCAACTTTGTACTACAAGAGAATATAAGACGTACAAGACATAGAAAGATTCAGCAAATCCAATTTCCTTTTGCCTTCAATTAAAATTTTGTGACTTGGATGCCATGGGTGAAGGTGGGCATAGGGGCGAAGCTGGAGGACAGAGAATATTGCTAGAGAGGAATAGAGTAAAACGAGGGTTTCATTGTGCAGAGGGAAGGTAATAGTAATAAAAGCCACGTGTGTGGAAAAGGAAAATGAAACTTTTTTTGGAAACTTTTTTTTTTTTTGACAAGTAAAATGGAGTTGGAAACATACGGAGCTGTATAGTAGACCTCAATAAAGATTGAAAACTATTTAGTAGTACTGGTTTTTGTACGATTAAATATTTGCCCACCAAAAGTACCTATATATTTGTTGACCTCAAGCAACTTAATTAATAATTTATTCAATTTAAAAAAAATATCAAAATCAAAATGATGAAGCTAATTAACTTGTGTACTTGCATGGGAAATTATGAAGTACTAATTGTTAATATATATATATATATATATGTACTCGATCCATCTCCAAGTTCTTATATATATATATATATATATATATATAATAAATAACATGCAATTACTATTTTTTTTTTATCATAATTAATTAGTAACAAAAATTTATTTTATAGTAAGAATAAAGACTCGCCGGCCATTGATTTTATTTTTTCGTTTCTTATTTTGAGAAAAGGAAAGAAAACAAAGTAGTGGGGGAATTTGTGACTACATATATAAGAGTGAGCCTGCAGGTTATAACTAGGGAAGCTAACCTCGATTTTTCTGCGGCCGAGAAGCCACCGTAAGCACGGCACACCGAGACATCTTTTATTATTTACTTGTTCGATACACTCGTACATTTGGTTCACCAGGCCTCCGTATGTTATTTCAGGTACATTCTCAACAACATGAATCAAGATAAAAGTCATTGCACCAGTCATTTCTTTGCCGGTGAAAGCCTGCACATATTTATACGCATGCCCAAATTTAGAAGAAATTAATTATATGATCATTAAGTTACAACCTTTTGATCAGAACTTCAATCAGATTAACCATTAAATATAATTAATGGTTCGATTAATATTAATCTTTGTTAGAAATTATATAGAGAACTAATATTTTTAAAATAGTGTGCCGT
Source organism: Platycarya strobilacea (assembly GCA_036898215.1). Taxonomy (NCBI): domain Eukaryota; kingdom Viridiplantae; phylum Streptophyta; class Magnoliopsida; order Fagales; family Juglandaceae; genus Platycarya; species Platycarya strobilacea. The sequence goes on along the minus strand of CM072554.1, from coordinate 4,410,891 downwards.
GCTTGCACAATTATGACTGATGATCTAGTACTACGCGGTATTTAGCAAGTACTCTAGCATATATACAAGTCTAGCTAGTATCATGCATGGTAAATGAAGATTATAACAGGAAATATTTCAGGCTAGCTAGTAATTAAACAACAATATTTCATGAGTAATTTTTATCCTATTTAACGAGCTAATTAAGGCATATTATATACTTTCATTTAGACGTACTTAATCATGCTTGAAAGATTTTATTGATCATCACCATATTTACCCATGTACTCCAAATGATATTTACATTTTTAGAGTATATATAGAAGTCTCGTGTACTCCATTTGAAAAAATTAACTAAATCCGAAAGCTATATGAAAAAATTACTTTTTTTAATGACTGATCCCATATTTTTTTTCAAAGGATGCGTAAGGCTTGCATACATCATGCATGATTGTATTTAGTTAGCATTACCATATATCTATATATATATATATGTATATGTTTATACTGGATTATGGGAGGAAAAAGTAATAACAAAAAATCAAGAATAATTAGAAGAAATTAAGGGGAAAAAAATCTTTTACGTACAGAGGTATCGGAAGCCATCTGATCATCTCCACATGCACTCAGGCAAATCGCCAATCCACCGCTTGTACATTTTTCTGCTTTCGATGGAGGTTTGTTGTCTTTCCAAATGTTGCTGTTGCAAGTCTCGAACGAAAGTATTATACCATTAACAATGCCGCCGGGAGGCAATTAATTATAATATTGCCTCTCACCCATGCATGATTATTTTTAAGATCATCATCATCTCTAATTAGAAATCTTCAAAATTTTCACGTACGAAGTATTCTATTAAATTATTTCCAAATAAATATATATATGGCACTATATATATATATATATCAATAAATTAATACTAATAAATATGTACGTAGTACTCACTTCTGTGGGTCGTATATATACTCAAGATCAAGAACGGTTCCACTATGACAAGCATCGACAATTGCATGAAGAGTGATACCCTCCTTGAGAGGACGAACAATGGTGGAATTGATCTCGTTGTCAAGGATCATCCCTTCCTGCATAAAATCAACGGGACAGATAGTTTCATCGAACCCATCTTGCTCATCATCATTGAAATCAGGTTGACGTAAGCCATGTCCAGAGAAGTAGAACACCAATGAGTCTCCCGATTCCGAATCTTCCACCAGCCATTTCAACGACTCCTGTATATTCTTCTTCGTCGGAACAAAATCACTCTCTCCTTCTTCTGCATATATTATTCTATCAAATCTTACTTTTAATTATCAATTCCTCCATAAGTCACGTCGGTTTAATTTGTGAATTTCAACATTGTATATACTCGAAAAAAATCAACGAATTATTAATTAAGGAAGGCGGTTTGATAATAAAAATAGATCAGCATGCATACTACTACTTGGGAAACATGAACCAAAGAAATTCACGAAGCACTCCATATATGGGACATCATCATGTTATGCTTTAGCTAGCAGATCAGTACAGTATTATTCTAATTTGCCTGTGATATTTAGACTCTTAAGTATCTGTACAGATCAGAAATTCAACACAATGAAAGTCATTTTTCTTTCTTTTCAGTTTTCTGTATTTGACCAAATAATAGAAGTATACAACTCCAACTAGGATATGGTGCAAATAAGATTTTTAATTTACACCCTTCAGTAAAAAGCTGGTACATAAACGTATAAAATTATAAGAAATCTAAACAAATAAATGAGATGGCTACTTAGCTGGCCTCTAAAGAGATGCTCTAGCCATGCACCCAAGTGGAGTGACTTGGGTGGGCCAATTAATGAACCCATGAGCGAGCCACCCCTATGGGGGGTTCTCGATCGCCCCCGGCCTACATATGACTAGGGAGGCTAAGATCGAACTATCCCATGCAGGATTTTTACTTATTACTATCGTGGTCAAGATGGCCGAGATCCGCCGATCAGCATTCTCCACTTAGTTTAACCCTGCATAAGGTGGTTAGATCCACTCCAAGTAGGGTGAGTCGATCTCCACCCGCCTCAAGGGGTAGTTGCCACCACCTTTAGGTGACTCAATAATAAATATGTCTACTTTTTAAAAACTATTAATAACAATCCACTGTTGTGCAATAATTTTGAAAGAGATCACTAGGATTCTTAAGGATACTTGTGATTGGAAGTAATTGTAAAACTTAGCAATACACTACATCTTCACCCAATCCTCTAGTAGACTAATAATGTAGATCCACTATACTTTTCAATTAGAAATTATGATATAAGTAGTTTTATAATTTGTAAGTTCTGTGAACTCACTTTGAAAACTAGATAAATCTGAAATTTATATAAAAATATATATATTCTTTTTAATGGCTGATCCCATTTTTCTTGAAAACAAAGTGTGTAGCTTATACAATCTTGAACTATATCTAGCATTACTCTTTTCCAATACTTTACTTTGTTAGTCCATTACATAAAAACTATCATTGGGGTATCTACTTTTATGAATTCTCAACTACTTAAATATGTATTGTGAGGGGATTTTCCCTTAGCCCAAGTCATGGGGTCCAAGGAACCATTTCAGGGAAGCAAAGTGAGAGGGCCCAACCCAAGGCTAGCTGGCCCATTAGCGCGAGCCGTGTAAGACCGGAAGGATTAACAGCTATAAGGAGGTAACCCTACAGAGGATACACTGTAACAAGACCATATGAGTTAATAGAGGGCGTAAGAGATAAAACTTGCCATCTTTGAGCTTCTATCAAGCCAAGCCAGACATTTGAGTATTTATCTAATTGAGCAAATAGGGAGCGACGAGAGCCCTTAATCTCTTGGCAAGAGAACATCAACAAGCGATCAGAAAAATATGCGAAGAGAAGAAGGCTAGGGAACTACACTACATTAATAGTACCACAACTCCAACTACACACGACCACATTAATAACACTATTGCAAAGGTCACTCCACATTAAAAAACCTTGACAAATGAATAGTGGAAAGGAAAAGAGCCCATTAGGAACAAGCACTATCTGTTCCCCATGCTCGATTCCAAGGATAAATAGTAGCTCCCAAGTACAAGAAACTTCTCTAACTAGACTCTCATTATTTACAAGTTTCTAAAGATATTTACTAACTTAATTATTGGAGACTCTTTGACTCTCAAAATCACTCTATTCCCATCATATTTTGCACTGTTTTTGCAAGTCCAATCTAGAAGATCCGAGATTTTGTAACTTAGTTTATAGGTGTGCGAAATATCATGTTAACAAGTACAAACAAATTAGTTATAGTAAGATCGAAAATAGCTATTAAAGAATTTTAAAAAAATAGATATGTTTTTATAATAGTTGATGTGACAGATGTCTATAACGTGTGTTAGAAGTATATTTATTGTGTCATTGATGTCACAAAATCTTTGTTTCCACCATTTAATAACTATCTCTAATTTTTATATACATTTTAGGGAACAAATGAAGGCGGGTTGATTACTACGTACGTACCTGCGAGGATTCGAATACAGTCCCGACGATAACCAAAGCGTTGCATCAGCAAAAGTTTCATTCTCTTCACATCATTAACAGTTCCTTTGAGGCTGTATTTCTTGTCCCGGTAAGTAACCCCACAAAGAAGTGCGCGCTTAATTCCGTGTGCCTCACCGGAATTACCTGTAGGGCATGCCGGCTTAGTATCCAGCCGAGAAACATTACTACTGCTTGGGTACTGCTTACTCTTCGACCATTTACCGCCATTTCCAAATGAATTACTCTTTGTCTTTGATAATGCCTTTCGGATTTGATGTCCCAGCTCCACACTTGCCGGCCCCGGTATAATGGTTTTGCATTCGGTGCAGCGAATAATGGCCGCGTACTTAGCCACCGAGTACTGTTTGTTGCACCTATTGCATATAACCACTGGTTTTCCATCGACCATTTTTGTGGGTAACAATATTTTGATCTGTTCCAGAATGCTATATACAACATGAGCTATGTATAACTCACACATATATAGATCGAGCCTTCCTTCAATTAATCTGCATCAAAAACCAAGGGCTGAGAAAAGCTGACCTTTGGCGGCGGCTGGCGGGGATCATGGAATTTACTTTTGCCCTTTAGCTTATATATAGCATTAAATTAGAATCGTCGATTATTTGGCACCCTTCGTGAGGACATGCATGCATGCAGAGACTTTGCAGAAATTATGCGCTCAAAACCCTACTACGATTGACGGAAATTGAAAAAACGGCGGCCTCTACTTTTGATGATCTCCTACTATGTATATATAGACTCCTTTTTTTTAGTACCGTTGGGTTTGCCTGTCTGCATCAGCTCGCAACTTCTCATTTAAAAGACCATTTGCTCAAAGTACTAGGCGGCAAGAAAGGTATGACTATTTGAAAAATAAACTCTACTTTAGCAGAAATGAATGAATGGAGAAGGAAGTCTAAACGCCAACAAGCCCATTACTACATTTTTCCGTTGAAAGGTCAAGCGAAAGGAAAGGTAGTAATTGGAATATGTTAGAAGACAACAAAGCCTAGGGATGAGTAGGAATACAAAGAATCTTTGATCTTTCAGTCGGCTAAAATGTACGTTTGAGATTCTCTGTCGACCATGGGCCACCTCTAAAAAAGAAAAGGAAAAAAGAAAAAAGAAAAAGAGGAGCGACAAGCTAAACAGGAAAGTTAGCTTGCTTAATAGCCTAATACTTTAAAAACATGAGAAATGATATAATTAATTTTATAATTTTTTATAATTATGTTTTAAATGAAGGACATTTATATAAAATTATATTATTTTTATAAATTACTTTATAAAAATATTACTCATTTAAAATATAATTATATAAAAAATTATAAAAATAGTTATACATGTATTTGATCATTGGGCGTATCTCCTCCTAAATGCGCGCATGCAGTAGTAGCTTGCTAGCTAGCGTATTCCTACTTTGTACGTATTTCCTTTTATTTATTTATTTTGTATCTTAAATCTCCTAGTAATGTACTATTCTTAGCCGCGTCCAATTAATTAAACACTAGCGCTCTCTTTTCGTTTTCCCCTTTATTCTCACTTACGAGGCGAAGAATTCGATGCCTAACCCTTTATTCAGTGGCCGGAAAAGGATCGGTTTTACAGCCACTTTTTCTTTATTTTCTTTATTGGGGTCTCCTCGATTCTCATTCATTTTATATTGACTAAACCAAAGATTCCTAAAAAGATGATTAAAATTAAGTCAAAAAATTATGTTCGTCGATCTTAAGATCTATGCATTGATTTTTAGTCATATATTCGGGATTTTAGGTCGATTATATTGTAGTGTACAGTAACATTTTCTTAACTTTATGTAGATCGATACGATAATTAGGCATCATAAAATTGCGGGAGTACTATATATGCATGCATGCTTGCTTTAAGCTTTAGCCTTTAATATATATATATATATATATTCTTTAAACAGGTCCAAACAATGGATTCTCATAATATGTATTCTTAATTAATTCTTTTTAATATTACATGTAATATAAAATAATATTTTTTATATTATATATAATATTTCATACATTAGTATATAATGTAAAAAAAATTATCATTTACATTTTATGGCTTAATACTAATAGCCTAATACTATATTATTATTATTAGTAATATACTTTAAGTCTATATCTAAATTACTATACTTAATAATTGTAAATGAAATAATGAAATAATAATATTAATACTATTAGTATCAGTATTAGTATACTAATACTAATACCATCACTATCAATTATATAGTTATAAAAAATTACTATTATATCAAATACTAATATATAATTATTATAACCACGATAGCTAATGTTAATATATATACTAATAATATAAATAGACTGATATAACTTAGTTTAAAACTAAAAAATGGGCTCAAAATCAATAAAACTGATACTATAAGTTTTGGAGGGTTATTGGTGCTTAAAGAGTTTTAAAAAATATAAAATCGATAATACCGACTAAGTTTTAAATTTTATCTAAAATCGAACTGAACCAAACCGGCTTCACTCCTATATATATAATCTATATATATATATAGTTATATATATATATATATATATATATATTCTTAATCGGGATATCCCTATTAAGCCCAATGACAATCGGGTTTCTTGAACATCTCGAAGAAATGTAAACACTGGTTGAACGTTTAACCTTTATTCGAAAGAATATCAGAAAGTTGGCCATGATTGTAAATAGATGGGCAAGTTTCCCGGTTCCCAAAGGCCAGAACCCTGCCGTTTCACACGTTAAACCAAACCAACCAAAATGGGAAGAGACAGTACTAAACTCAATTACAAAGACTTGTGCGCACATGCAATTAGTCCGGATAATTGAATTGAGTGCAAGGCTGTAAGTCCTCCAAAGGAATCAGTGGAACAATTTCTTTCTTTTTTCTTTTTGAAATTTCATTTCAGGGGATTAGATTCTATACCTTTCAACTCAAGGGAAACTACATTTAGTTAATTTCTTATGTATATAATAAAGTATTAGAATATTATGCAGGGTAAAAGACTTGAAAGAGAGTGATGCACTATGTGATATGCAGCTTGCCACCTACCAAACTGATCTTGTACGTTTTGCCCATGACAATGAACCTAGGATTGTTTTGTCCGATGAAATTGCAGCTAGCCGCCAAGTCTGGGTTTTAGTTTGTGTGGAAGATGAGGGGAGGGGAGTTCAATGGTGAGGCACCGTCATGTACATTAAGCTGCCCAGGAGATTTTTGCCTTGCAGGTTGGACACATAAACCCAATAGAATCTGGCTGTATTTCAGCATCCGCGGCCTCATGGTTGAACTCCACCTCAAAGCATACACAGTTAGTTGTAACCTGATTTCTGTCGGCCATATTTAACACGGCTTCTTCCGAAGACCCAAACTGGATGGCAGAACCATACGCCCCATCCATCTCTTCATTATATGCCAGATCCACTGGTACCTCTTGCATGGAAAGAGATTCTTGTACAGTTGCAGAACCATACTTGAGGGGTTCTACTTCTATTTCATCAAATCTCAGCTCCTCAAACCCAGTTATATTGTCATGCCTTCAGTCACCCTGCAAATGTTCTTCTCCCTGTAACTAAAATAAGAAACAATACTTTTGACAGGAGCAACTAAACATTTATATCACAAACTTTGGGGGGGAGAAGAGAAAGCTGCCTAAAAAACCTTACAAGTGTATCAGTCAATTTGGCACAAATTAGTTGAATTTCCCTTAATTTCTAATAAATTTGCATACAGAACATGAAATCATGGATGATCCACGTCATATAACCTTATTTACATTATGGAAATGTATGCTTACAAATATATAGCAGTTTTGGCAAACCACTAGTACTATTGAATAATGCTAACACCAGCACACAATGACTTAAAGAGGAATCCTTCTCTTCTCTCTTTCTCTTTGGCATAAACAAATAATTTGAAAACCACCAGAACACACAGGGAAAGCCATTAGACGAAACAGTATTGAAGTTAATTTATGTTTTCCAGAAACTCTTCAGTTTTACAGTTTACTATTATTAGTGTTTTACCATTGTTAGCTGTTTTGGGAAGTTGTATTTCAATCAATGAAATTGTTAGTCTCAATGTAATAGTATAAGTATGTGATTAAAGTGAAATGAAGAGGCAAGACAATAGAATCAATCCGAGAACAAAAGGATTGAGGTTTCTCAAGTATTTCCCTTGTTTTTTCCGCATCCTCTTTGTTCTTTATGTAGATGATCTGATTTTTACAGGATGTAACATTGAAATGATTGAAAATTTTAAAAGGGACATGATGGCAAATTATGAGATGAGTGACTTAGGAAATATGCATTATTTCCTAGGCATGGAAGTGAGTCAAGAGGCTGAGGGAAATTAAATGATCTAGTCATTGCATCCCTTTATGTAGATGATCTGGTTTTTACAGGAAGTAACATTGAAATGATTGAAGATTTTAAAAGGGACATGATGGAAAATTTTGAGATGAGTGACTTAGGAAATATGCATTATTTCCTAGGCATGGAAGTGAGTCAAGAGGCTGAGGGAATTTTCTGTTCCCAGAGAAAGTATACTGAAGATATTTTAAGAAGATTCAACATGGCAGGTTCTAAATCAGTTGCAATTCCATTAATTCCTAATGAGAAATTGAAAAAGGAAGATGGTGGAAAGAAAGTTGATGCATCAATCTCTAGAAGTCTAGTGGGAAGCTTGTTGTATCTGTGTAATACCAGACCAGTTATCTTGTATGCCACTAGTTTACTTTCAAAATTCATGCAATGTCCTAGTCAAATACATCTTGGAACAGCCAAAAGAATTCTAAGGTACTTGCAGGGAACTATCAGTTTTGGCATTTGGTATAAGAAAACATCAAATACAAAACTGGTAGGATTTACAGACAGTGATTAGGCAAGTTCATGTGATGATTGAGGAGCACTTCAGGCTGTTGCTTTAGCCTAGGATCTGCTATGTTTTCCTGGAGCTCAAGAAAGCAAAGTAATGTGCCACAATCCACTGCTAAAGCTGAGTATGTGGCAGCTGCAGGATGTGTAAACCAAGCTATTTGGTTGAGAATGATACTTGAAGACATGGGGGAAAAACAGTTGGGATCTACTGAAATTTTCTGTGATAACAAATCAGCTATAGCAATTGCCAAAAATCCTGTCCAGCATAATAGAACTAAACATATAACAATCAACTATCATTTCTTGCGTGAAGTGGAATCAAATGGAGAAATTGCCGTGAAGTTCTGCAGGTCAGAAGAACAACTTGCTGACATATTCACAAAAGCACTCCCTCGAGACAAGTTTCAGTTCTTCAGATCAATGCATGGAGTTGCTGAAAAACAAATTAACGATGAGTATTTAAGTTAATTTATGTTTTCCAGAAACTCTTCAGTTTTACAGCTTACTATCATTAGTGTTTTACTATTGTTAGCTGTTTTGGGAAGTTGTATTTCAATCAATGAAATTGCTAGTCTCAATGTAATAGTTCAAGTATGTGATTAAAGTGAAATGAAGAGGCAGAACAATAGAATCAATCCGAGAACAAAAGGATTGAGGTTTCTCAAGTATTTCCCCTGTTTTCTCTGCATTCCTCTTTGTTTAAAACCAACAAACAGTCGCATCAAGCTAACAGTTAAAAGGACAAACCAACTGAGCAACAGCAATTATTAGACTAGCCATATTGGTCAATAACCCAGAACAATCTATTAAATCCATGGAATTTCTCAAGACTGACACATCTAATGCATAACTGGACAACAATGAGTCAACATATTCAACAAAAACCACAAAGGAAATGACAATAGATCACTGTTAACATAACAGAAAAGGTCAAAAGAAGCAATGTAAGACTTAGATATAGCTGTAAGCTCAAAAAGTAAGATCAAGAACATTGTCCCAATACCTTATCAGAGGTTGCATTGAATGTTGGAAAATGTTGCAAAGGTGGCTCTGGGGACATTAAAGGGGCACAAACACCACACTCAAATGCATTTTCTTCAGAAGATTTCTGTAAAGTTTCTATCACAATATTATTGGCTGTCCCATCGTTGCGGCCACCAAAGCCACCTTTTAGCTCGCTACCATTATTATCAACTTCACCAAGGGTGGAGGATCCAAAGTGCTAGTACAAAAGAAATTTATGATATCCAGCATCAGAAACAATATGATTGTCAAATTGATCAAGTAAATGACCTTCAGGAATTCCCTCCTGCTCAACCTCAGGATTGTCATTTTCATCATTGCTAGCCACCAAGCCATCCTTTTCACATGAAGGTTTAGGTGTATTACCATTTTTCTCTTCCGCAGGTAAGAGAGTTGTGGCATCCAAACTGCTCACCATCTTGCTCATTTAAATCTTGATCCAGAGTTATGTCAGTCATGCCATCATCCATTTCCTCTTCACTAAAAGAACCAAGACTAATTTCATGATTGGAAGTAGCAGCTGAAATTTCTTGAATGGAAACAAAATTTGGTTGATCAGAAGTGGAACCACCATTGGATTCATCAATAGGTACAGTAGAAGTCTCCATAATAGAATTCTGAGCAATTTTAAAGCATCCATTTTGGAGATCCTTGAAGGCACATCATCCCTGTCTGGAGGCTCAATTCCCTTTTGAAGAGTTGTTAGTCCAGGCATTTCTTCAACCCTCCTCACATAATTCCTCACATGTATCCCAACATGACCATTATAGCAACACCTTTCCAGATATACCTTATGGCAGAACTGGCATTCATACTTGACATCTTTGATTATCACCCCATCCCCAACGGAAGAACCAAGACTATACCTTCTCGTGGTCCTTTGGTGATAGGACAACAAGTGCTGCAGATATGAATCCTTCTCGTCAAAGGTCATGCTGCACTTGTGACATTCAAATAGATCATCTATCTGGACATCTGCAAGGTTTTCCATTCCAAATAAGGTTGCTTCCCTCGCCTGTTCAGAAGATAAAGGAATTTGGTTGAAGTTGAACTAGAAATCAATCCTTGATGTCGGTTTTCTTCCTTTCGGATGAAGCCTGCAAGCTGCTGCACATCCCATAGACCATATTCAACAACATTAAAACGCACCAAACAGCAGCACAAATATTTAATTGCTTACAGTTTCTGAAGTCCTGTTGAGTATTTTTACTCTTCTGACAACTGGCCCATCGTGCATCACTAAGGCCAAAAAAGGACTGCAGATATAAAACAGCATCCTTGCAGGATACAAACTGTTGTCCAGTAGGGCTGGAACATATCAATTTAAACATGCAAGGCCAATTTAAACATGTAAGGCCCAACAAGGAAAAGGAAGGGGGGGAATTTCTTTTTGGGGGACAAACATAACAGCAACAAGAAAAAATTTAACAAGGTTAACGTTTACAAAAATCTGTAGGCTGCATTTGGATGTTAAGTGATCTCAGATGATCTGAGTTGATCTTTGAATAATAATGTTTTGTGAATTCTATTGAGATGTGTTTGAATGTAATAGTTTGAGATATGTGTTTGAAGGTAGGAAATAGGTTGAGATGGATTTTAACCTCTTATGGGAAGTTGAAAAAGTAAGGGATTCGGTCATTGGTTTGAGATGGGTTGAGATCACTTTAACAACCAAACATACCCTTCTTTGAAAGAAGAGTCTAAAGACTCGTGTTTTAGATGAGAAATAAACAGCAACACCAGAACCGAGATACCGACAATCATTGTTCAAGTCATTTCACCATCAAAAAGATCGAGAACTCCAAAGTAAAGTATCCTAACTTTCAGTTCATACAGGATGTCCATCATAAAAATAAAAATAAAAATAAAAATAAAAAATGTTGGATGCCCATCATTTCAAACCAATGCCTGCTGGTTGCGGGCACAATCAAAGCAAACAGAATACCATCACCATAATTCAGATCATTTGCCAGAATATAAGTATTGCTAATCTGATATAAATAACAACAAATTTACATGAGGTATTCAAAGTTTCACATGCATAAAATTTTTTATAGAAAGAGAGGGAGACAAAAAGATGAATATATAGCTTTAACTATATTTTTAATGGATCTCATCTTTGTGAAGCTTTGGTTGAATAATCATCACCAGAACGCCTCTAAAAACAGTTGCCCAATTATTTCTTTTATAAAAAGCAAAGAGTTTATTAAAATAAAAGGAAAGTCATAGGGGAGCACTAAATGCATGTTTGAGATTGTGGTGCAAACCCAAATTGATATGGGGTGTCAGTTATTTTCCCCCAAATCATATATACTTACAATATAAGTTATTTTCTCCCAAATCATATATTTATGCTCATACTTGTATTGTTTATAAATATTTGGTTTCAAGTTTGAAAGTGATTCTGATTTTGATTTGACCAAATTTACTTATGTCTCATACAATAATTTATATTTATCTATTTTTTTGGAAAAAACTTCATAATTTCGAATTTTGCAACTATTTAAGTCCGACTTGTGGGATTCATAAAATAATTTCAACTTTTACCATTAATCAATATTATTTAGAGTTTTTTTCTCTGTATTTTTGGGCGAATCCCATCTTCTCTATATTGATCATATGTTGAAACTGGCCATCAGAATTAATCTCAATTTTGTCCGGCATCATTTTCCGTTGGAAAATATAGTTTATAGGTTTAAAGCTTATAACTTATAACTTAAATTCTATTATTAAAGAATTACTTATAAATAAAAAGTTCTATCATTAAAGAATTATTTATTGATTGGTAATCATATGTTTAATGCACTTTCAAACAAGTTACATTTATTTAAAAACAAATTAAAAAAATACTTTCTGATGTAGAAATGACAATTATTTGATTTTTTTAAAGATCATGATCAAATCCTTTAAAGTTTGAAAATTGTATTTATCTTAAAGTTGTATAGGTATTTTCACTCATTGAAGGTCTTTTTAAAATTCCAATTGCGTTCCACATTATCCAGAAAAGCACGTTTAAGAAAATCATCAAAATGTTGCTTTTCCTCAAACATACTTTTTTATTTATTTGATATTAAAAAGTATTTTAATATGTAAGATCCAAACAATCTAATTTTTCTCATACTAAGTTTTGAACGCTATTTAAGCACTTTTTATGACTCTTAATGCAATCCCAAACAGACCCTAAGATCTGAAAATGAAGAATCGTTAAGCTTCATAGTCAAAAACTTAAACCCCATATATATCCAGCAACTAAACAGCCTACGAGAAAAATGAAACAAAATAAGGAACGCCACCTTTTGTATTGACAAAATATATGAAGGTAATAAGGCCATCTGGTCGGCCCCTTGAGCCTCAACATAAGCCTCCATCCAATTATGGCAAAATGGCATTACCATCCAAAATATATTATATGGTATTCTTCTAAATTAAGCATTCTGCCCACTAATCACCACTCAAAAACCCAATCATATGTAAAAAAATGTCCCTAAGCACAATTTGAATGAACCCCAACTTCCACAGCTCTACAATCAAAGCAGAAATACCGGTCTAAAACCTTCAACATCCATAATTAACAGGCAGTTTCCAGTTCATTTTCTTCCTAAATAAGTATTCATAAATTCATCGTGCAAACCATTCAAGATTGAACTAATGTCACTACCTCAACATTATAAATTAGTTTGTGCGAAGCTAAATAATTAGAAAATATTACCAAATTAACTATAGGAACACAAAAATCACATTTCTAATTTCCAAGAAATCAAACGGACAGAGAAGCCAATTATTAAAAAAAAGGAAAATAAAGGTTAGAGAAGCCGAAATTTGAAACAGAAACAGGAAAACCACCGTTTTTATTTTTGTAGGAAAACCACCTTATATATCTGTGGCAGTAAATTGAGGCGCGCCCGTCTCTCCTCTTGATCCCCGGTAGTAGCTTCCATCCGACCGGCAAGGCATCCCCGAACACGCCAGCCTCCACAATCTTCCTCTTCTTCCTCCTACTCCCCCATTGCCCGCCCAATTCTCTCATAAACTCCAGCAACTCATCCTCCCTCTCCATCCCGAGAGTCCTCCTCCTCAATTCTTCTCCATACCGGTCTTCCAAATTTGCCAATGCCGCAAGATCCACTGCCATACCGTTCCTACTAACAATGTCCATTACACCCCTCCCATACCCCTCCTCCAACTGCAGCACCTTCATTTTCGGTTTCCTCTTCCTCTCCCTGCAGAAACTGGCTGTTTTGTCTGGCTCCGCCTCTTCTTGATTCTTGTTAACAAAAAGGGACGATATAGACGGCAGGGTTAGGTTGGAGTGGTCGAAACGGGGATCTTGTCGGTCAAGGAAGTGCTTGAGGTGGCCGATGATGTGACGGTCCTCGACGCGTTCGTGATCGTCAGAGAGGACGGTGGGGATTTGGTCGTGGGGAGAAGCCCGGCGACTCGGCGGCGGTGGGGATGGAATTGGAGGGACGGGAGTACGTCTGCCGGCGAGACCCTGCGGATTCGTTGAATTGGGGGGAAGGAATTGGGCAGGGTGGCGGAGATCGAAGGCAGAGGAGGAGCAGAGGGAGAGGGCGCGGAGTTCGGATTGGGAGAGTGTGTACATGTCTATGTGAACTAGGGAGTCGATGTTAAGCAGTCCAAGCGGTGCTGGTGAAGGTGCGGTGATAGTCACCGTCGCCAAATTCCCCGGCGGGCGAAGAGTGTGTTCCTACGGAAGGGAAAAGAAACAAGGAAACGGAGCGGCCAGCAGGGAGCAGTGGTAGCAACTCTTCCCTTCAATTGTGCAGTGACCTTCAATTGTGCATCCCTGCATTTAATGATAATAACCATAATAATAACGTTAATAATAATAAAAATACCAAAGCGGATCAAATTCACTGCATTTTTTATCTCGAACAAAAAAAAAACCGCATTTTTTTTAAAATCCAAACAAAAATCACTCCATGTTTTCTTGTATCAAGGGTCAATGATCGGATTTGGTGCCTCCACCGGACATGAAACATGCCAGCCGTAACCACAAGACGACGCACTTGAGATGAAAGAGACGATCGCTAGTCGCGAGAAGGTAACACAGGCAATCGAGTAAGCATACTGTGGCATGTGTAGCCATGCCTCATGCATTCTCATCAGTTTATCATAGCTGTCAAGACAACTTTTGTTTGAAAAGTTTTACTAATCACCTTGGCAGCAAATATTATAACATAATTTTTTTGAAATTCAAATTATATTTTGATAAGAATAAAATTAAAATTAAAAATAAATTATATATAATATATAATATATAATGTATAGAGATAATGAGTTGCAAAACTTATTTTTTAATTATAAGATTTAAAAGAAAAAATTAAAAAAAAAAACATCATTAAATTTTTTTAAAAATTTCTAAACAAAATACAAAACCTAATATACGTTTTTCATATTTTAAAATAAAAATAATATTCAAACAATTTTTTAAATTTATAATATTTTTGTTTAATTTTTTATGTCTTATTTCCCACAATTCAATAAAATATTTTAATTCAAACAAAATTTTACCTCGTCTAATTATACAAACATTCCCTAAATCTTAAGATTCAAAAGAGATATAATATATAAGAAAAATTATACTCATCATCCTTATCTCACACACACACACATATGTATATACTTTTCTTATCAAATGTATGGCTTATGAATGATAAGCAAAAGAATTCTTTTAATTTAGAATAAAAGAAAAAAAATCAAGTACAACATGTGATGTAGAGATGATAAGTAGAAAGGCGCAATACATAAAGGTAACTCCATGACCTTTCATGGTGCATCATTGAAGAAGGAAATGATCATGAGTATAAGATGTTTGATGAAATGCTATAGAGAAAAATAGAAGTGAGTATAATAGCTCTCCATTTTTTATATCTTCCATGTACAAATGATTACAGTATATATAGGAATTTCACCCATAACAGACTTTTCACAATTCTTTGCGAGCGCATACATTCTATTATAATAATAAGCTTATAGATGATTATATTTGATTCTCATGAAATATTCACTTATTCTTCTAGATTTTTTTTTGAGTCTCGTAAGTCTTCAGTTGGTATTTGCTATTGCCTTATCATCTCCCCACGATACAAATGACACTACGGTACAGTGAAATTGGATTGAAGACTAGTAAACCTTGCTGATGACAAAGGTTTGGTCATGATATCAGTAATCTATTCTTCACTGGAAATGAAGGAAACTTGTAGTGATTTTGTAGTAACCCTCTCCCTTACAAAGTGGTAGTCAAGCACTACGTGTTTAGTCTGTGCTTCAAGAGTAGGATTTTGAGACAAATAAGTCACACCATTAAAGTTGTCGCACCATAATGTAGGTAGAGAGGTATGAATAAATACTGCAATCAAAGAAACTCACAAAGTGGTGTTAGCAATCAATTTATATTCGGCTTATGTAGAAAATCGAGCAATAGTAGGTTGATTCTTAAAACCCCATGAAGTCAAATAAGCCCCAAAATAAACATAGTAGTCATTCATAGATTTACGATCATCAAGGCATCTGACCAAGTTAGCATCAGCATAGGCAAATAAATTAAAGGAGGATTTAGAATATGCCTTGTGTGATTAAGGTAACGTAGGATTCACTTAACGGCCTACTAATGAGGAATATGTGGGTTGTACATATACTAATAGACACAATTAACAGCAAAGGATATATCGAGCCTAGTGAATGCTAAGTATTGAAGGCTACCTATGACACTACAATACCATTATGGATCATCAAAGGTACAACCATCAAATGCAATAAGCTTTTCAAAGGTGGACATAGAAGTTGAGACAGACTTAGAATTATGCATATTTGTACAATATAACAAATCAAAAACATACTTTGACTAAGTCAGTTCAATACCTAAGAAAAAATGTAAAGGAACGAGATCCTTGATTAAGAAATGAGTACTCAAAGATTTGATAAAATCATAAATAAGATTCAAAGTCTGAGCCCGTCACTATCATATCATCTATATAAACAAATATAAACATACTAGTAGATGCAATACGATGAAAAAATAGAGATGAATCATAAACATAACACTTGAAATCAAAGGAAAATAGCTTATCACTCAATTTAGAAAACCAAGCTCTAAAAGCCTGTATTAATCCATAAGTAGATTTTTTTAACTTACAAATATAGGTGAACATATCAGGAAAATCTGAGAAACTATTTCATGTAGCCTTCGTCCTCTAGGTCCCCGTGGAGAAAGACGTTATGTATGTCAAGTTGACATAGAGTCCAGTTACATGAGATAACAAGAGAAAGTAAGGTGTGAATGGTTATTAACTTAACCAATGGATTGAAAGTCTCAGTGTAATCTAATCTGGGTTGTTGATGAAACTCTTGAGCAACAAGGGATTCCTTGTGACGCTCAAGGGAGTCATCAGTGCGTCGTTTGGTCTTGAGAATCCATTTGGATCCAAGATGATTATAGGAGGGAGAGGGTGGAATCAAGTCCCATGTTTGGTTTCAGAAAAATGCATCTAGTTCAGACTTCATGGTAAGTTGCCATTCATGATATTTAGCAATTTCAAAATAGGACCGAGTTTGCTTTGGAATGGAAAGATATGATGTATCTTTTCAATAGGTGAAATGGAAACTTTAGACGATGGCCAAGTGATGGTACCATCATTTTGACGCTTTGGATTTTGGATATTGGATTTGGAATGAGCAACCATCGGATGGTGTAATGGCTGTAGGATTGAGAGGGATGAAGACTCAACAGGACCTATGATAAGAGTGGATGAGGAAGGTACAAAGGAAACGATAGGACTTGAAGAAGATGAGGAAACCCTAGATGATGATTTGGGTTAGGAGTGGAAGGAGAGAAATGAAGGGTCAGAATGAGTTGGAGTTGAGAGAGGAAAATGAGTAATGGAATATGAAGGAGTTTGGAAAGGGCTTGAGCTTAAGGAGGGTGAGAGAATAGTAAAAGGCCCATGCGGCTAAGAGTTAGGTATAAGTGCAGGAACAGAACCAAGTGGTTCCTAGGAGGGTTGTCTCCATAATTTTTTTTTTGAAAGCTCTAGTAAGTATATAGACTGGTAGCCTTTTTAAAAAAAAAAATAATTAGATTAGCCCCCCAATGCTAAACAGCAACCATTCCTGCTACACAGACTTGACAATCACTTTCTTTTTAGATGAATTTACTACCTATCATGCTGAACTATAAGTTTAAAACTAATGGTCCATGCTTATATTAGAGAGCAACTTGTAGACAATAAGTTCAAAACCAATGGTTCGTGTAATACCATGATGGTGACTGACCGTGTAGACATGAGCAGCCCCTGCTTACGTGTTGCGCCATTGGGTATGTGCCTTGGGGTAGGCAATTTTTAAGGTGTGTAGCTACTTGAAAGGTCTTGGTCTAATATTTTTCTGGGACGGATGCAAGAAAGAAAAGAGAGCGGTCTGTTTCAATAATGTAACATAATGATTAGGGTTGTAAATGGTCCGGTCCGGTCTGGTCCGGAAAATTTGTGGACCGATTCCATTCGGTCCAAAAATTCTCTCACCCTGGACCAGACCGAACAAGAGTTCAGTTCATACCGATCCGGTCCAATTCGATCCAAGGGCGGTCCGGTCCGGTCCGGTCCAGAGGTGCCCCATATAATTTAATGGGTTAAATTTAATCTAAAATTTTACAATGATTAAATATTTTTTTGACCCAAATTTAACTATTATAAATTATAATATATTAATATTATAAGAGTATATATTATATATTAATATGTTAGTATATATTATATATTAAGTATGTTAGTAAATTATAACTAATAACACTATTACATTAGTATATTATATATTTATATGTTAGTAAATAGTGATAAAATAGTAATAATATATTAAATAATAATAATACACTTATTACTTATAAGTTATTATTAATATTCTATATAGATATATTATAATTTATATTTTTATACTACAACTAGTCAACCAATAAATAATAATATGTTAATATTATAAGAGTATATATTATATATTAATATATTAATTAATATTAATATTAATATTATAATTTATATACTATTTATATATATATGCATATATATATATATATAGGGTTCGGACCGGGACCGGGACCGGACTGGAATTAATCGGTCCATATAAAATTTGGACCGGACCGGACCGAATGAAATTCATTCCGGTCCGGTCTCGGTCTGGGACAACCAATTCGGTCTTTTTTACAGCCCTAATAGTGATGATATTCAATACTCCCATTTTGTTAATGGGAGTATGGACAAGTAATACGATGTGAAATCCCATATGATTTAAAAATGGATTCAAGTGGACGAAATTTTCCACCCCAATTAGATTGGACAGAAATAATATTGGAAGAAAAAGTATTACCCACAAACAGAAGAAATGCAACCATAAGAGATGTAACATTTTATTTAGACTGCATAGGAAATAATCATAGGAATTTCGAGCAGTCATTTATAATAGACAAATAAAAATGGGTACCATTTGAAGAAAGCAGTGAGGTTGGGCCCTATGCATCCAAAAACAAAAGCTGAAATGGGCTTGTTGACTAAGATGGGAATGGTGGATGTGGGAATGTGTGGGCTTTGGCATGTCCACAGGCTAAGCAGAGAAGTAGAGCTACAATAGAGTTGAGAGGTACTAAAACTGACGGAGGATCGAGTGGTTGTGTGAAATGAGGGATGCCCCAATCATGAGTGCCAAAGTTGCGATGCTAGTTCCAATCAAGGCTTAAGGAGAGACAATGGATGAAGGTGGCAAGGTGGTCGACAAAGCATACAGATCGTTTTCAACAAGGCCCGAAAGTAGAATTTTCCAAGAGTGTAAATCCTTCATAAGAAAAAATTTGGAGTGAAACTCAAAAATACATGATTATCTTGATAATATTTATGAATAGGAAGTAAATTTCTTAAGACGGATGATGCATATAGGAGATTGTTCGAGGAGAAATTACCAAAAAAAAGATGTCATTTGAGTTGAACCAATATTGTGGATGGACCAGGATGATCCATTGCCCATATTGACTTAATTAGGTCCCTGGTATGGCAGTGAGCCCATGTAGAGATTCTGAATATTTGGTGTGAAATGATGGGTCGCGACTGTATCAAGGAGCCAACTATTGAAAGGAGCTAAGGTGGGCAGTAGGGAAGTAACATTTGCAGCGAGAGTGGGAAGAGGTGGTGCTTGATACGATTGATCAAAACGATGGTAGCAGTTGATGGCTAAATGTCTAGGTTTATTGCAAACCTAGCAAACAAGGCATGAGTAATAAGTTGTGGGAGTCTAGCCACGAGGTCTAAAAAAGTTATCTTGCCAACCAGAGCGACCACAACGTCCACCTTGAGGAGAAAATAGGGCACGACCAGGGAAAGAATATGGACTAGATGGTCAAGTAATAGTAGCATTAGCAGACAAGTTGGTTCCAGAGAGTAAGGACTAAGTTTGATAAATGAGGCGTGACTTATGATTAAGAATGAAACTGTAAAATTGATTGGAGAAGATGGGGTCTGGACATGTTGTAATAATAGTTACTAAGGACACTCATATTAGGTATCTAACCCAGCAAAGAGGTACACAAAAAACCCAGAATTAGAAAAAGTCCACCTAGTAGCCCCAAGTGAAGAATCTAGAGTTTTTGCTTTGTTAAAATATTCAAACACGGATTCAAACCCTTTCTCAATGGTAGCTAACTAGTATTGGGTATGTACAACGTGAGCATTGATTTGGCAGAAAACAAAATTTGAAGAATTTTCCAAACATCACATGAGGTTGTGCAATTAAGAACTTGATCAAGAACATTTTCAAAAAAAAAGGTGAGAAGTTGATTTTGCTGGAGCCAACACGTATACGCAAGGTTGGGTTTATCATCTAGGATGGGAGGTGGAGTGGGGAAGAAATCATCAACAAAACCAAGAAGGTGATGACCTTTCAAAAATGACACAATTTGTGATTTCCAAAATACATAGTTGTCAATAATGGGCTTGACAGTGATAAAATTGGATTATGGAAGTGTTGAGAGGCTGAGAGGGATCAGGTGTTGCCATGGAAGAAGAATGAGCAAGTTGAGAATGGAAAAGATGGACGTAGGTCCTCCTAGGCTCATGATATCATATTGAAGAAAGAAATGGTGCTGAGCATAAGATGTTTGATGAAAAACTATAGAGCAAAATAAAAGTGAGTATAATAGCTTTTTGTTTTCTACATCTTCCATGTACAATTGCTTACAATATATATAGGCATTTCACCCATAATAGACTTTTCACAATTCTTGCCGGCGCATGTATTATGTTATAACAATAAGCTTCTAGATGATTACATTTGATTCTCTCTAAAATATTCTTTATTATTCTTTGAGTCTTGTGAGCCTTCAACTGATATTGCTACTGCCTTATCAAAGCATTCATCATTGTCCAATAAATTTATTAGGATATTCATAATATGGTGGACCCATATATTAATTCTATTTATCTCCAACCTCACCTTGAGATGTGTTGTGTTTAGTCGTATAACCAAATTCAACTCATTTTAAATTAATTATTGATGAGATTTATTATTTTTTTAATATTTTAACAAAAAAATAAACTCACCTTAATCTATTTTATACATTTTAACCTAAAAAATTTAAACTTATCTCAATATAACTAAAAAAATACTACTATTTACAATTTGAAAAAAAAAAATCTAGATATATTGTTATAGTCTGTCGTACTCATATTGAAGAAAATATTGAGACCTAGGCCCACGCCTTCGTGAAGAGGGTATGGACCTCCAAAAATTTGATCATGTTTTGGGCCTAAGGAGGTCCATTGAAACAACAAAAAATTATTACGGTCCGACCTGCCGAATTCGAACCAGCGACCTAAGGATTGCTGAATCAACAACTACAGTCCTCCGCTCTACCAACCGAGCTAAGGTCGGTTCCATATTGATGTGGTGTGTATTATTATAAATTTATTATAGATCATTGCCACTACCACATTTAATTGAAGTCAGTAAAACGATACGTTTCAATGCATCAACTTTAGCAGCTGATATAAGTGCGTATATAGACTACTAATATAAGTAAACATAATTTTGAAATAAAAATGATAATAATAGGAATGGAAAATTAAATTATATACGGAATGCTTTCAGTTTTAAGAATATTATATGACATTCTACATCCAATATCTATATTTATTGAAAGAAAAAACAATAGATAAATCTATAACTATATGCTTGATATTACGACGACTTTTAACTTTTGTTTGGGATTAAAGTAAGAAATTTTATTTTATAATTTAATATTTATTTGATATTATTAAAAAGTACTGCTTTATATATAATATCTAAACAACCTAATTTATCCATTAAATAGTTTTCAAGACTATTTAAGCAATCCCAAATGAGTCATAATTAGGATTAGGGTCAACAATCTGAACTAGTACTCTACTGTTATGAATGTAAATGAACGAACAAAACGGCGTCGCCCCCTGTCCCACCACTAAATTATGTGAATGACCCCACCACTATTATGTTAAATTCTGCATAGTAACTTACATAGTAATTTCAACGCCTATAAATATGGGCTTCAGTTGTAATGAAATTCATAAGAAAATATAGAGAGAGAAAGAAAGTTTCAGTTCTTAAGAGTTTCTTTTCTCTTGCAATAGTAGTAGTTTTCTTTTTAGTTTTATAACACGTTATCAGCACGAGGTTCTACCGATACTGAAGCTAGTGGTCTTCTACTTCAAGTAAGTTTTTCAATATATTATTTGCAGTCCTTGAGATAAATATTAAAAGTAATATTTCTGAATATTACTTGATAAAATTTTATTTTTATTCTCATGATAATGTGAATATATTTCTTAAATTCACAGATTTATTTTTGTAATATAATGTCAAATATTGAGATTTATTACTATTGACATTTCTGAAAAATGTTATTTATCCAGGATCCTTGATGAGATCTATTTGGATATGATGATGAACTTGAAAGATACAATCATAGAAGAAAATCATGTGTCCCTGAAGGACCGTGCTGTGTATCTCATGATGAAAAATCATCTTACTGTGTGAAATAAATTAAGAGAGTGATATAAATACCAGAAGATGTAATCCTCTCAAAAGATCATTATGATTTATTGCACTTGAAGTTGTAAGATTTTAAGAGTGGTATTGAATATTCTACACTCTTTAAAATCAGCTCAATATTAAAATTATACAGTGAAAATGTTATTGATGATGATATATAAAAGAAGACATTATTTTTCATACCTCGAATGTGCTCCTGCAGTAGCAATATCGAGAGTGAAAGTTCAACAAATATTTTGAACTTTTGTTTTGTCTTCCAGTGATTGAGCTAAATAGTGAGTTTTTGTTACACCAGTTACGTTCTATTAATGATATCGAATTTACACAATTCCCAGAAGTGAATGGGAATTAAGGGCGTAAACGTGGTAGAAAAATTATAGAAGTGTTGGTCCCAAAAGCGACAATACTAAAGATGATAAAAATATATCATATTACCAGAAGTGATCAAACTCAGAGAAGGGTAAAGGCCCTCAGAATAATTCTTCATAAAAAGATGAAGATGTTTGTCATATATGTAATATGATTAAACAGTAGTCACGTACCTGTTGTACGGCCAAGCACTTGATTTATTTATACTAAGTTTTTATATATAAGCTTATTAATATTTCACCATATTTTGAAATAATGAAATATCGGTGCCTGAAGCACGACAAGAAATTACTTGGGATAATAAAGTCCTGTTTAAATTTGATCCTCTTACAAATAAATGTGAACCAGAAGTTCAGAAGATTATTTATCTGCAAAGTGTTGCAAATCAATTACATGATGTATTTACTTACACTAAAGGTGTTGTAAAATCATATATTACTGCTGTTAATGCTTAAGCAAGAATTGAAGTTCCTGAATGACGAGTTGTTAAAACAGCAATAAATGAGTCTAAGATACACCTAAAGCGTTGAAGACCTATTGGTGCAAAAAAAATAAATAAATAAAAATCGGTGCTCATGAAGAGACCGTATTTTCTGTATAAAATATAATCCTCCTGAAGAGGAAACCTCTTGAAAAGGTAACTCCTGAAGAGTGTAACTCCTGAAGAGAAAACTCCTAAAGAGTATAACTCCTGAAGAGAAAACTCCTGAAGAGTATAAACCTCCTGAAGAGGAACCTCCTGTAGAGGTGTTTCATGAAATGTTTTCCCCTGGAGAGGAACAATGAGATCTCAATACATTTCATGAGTACTGGAAAATTTATGGATAGAAATAAAACTGTTGTCGACAACATATATGATAACACTTGATATTACCAGAAGTAATGAAAAAAGTGAGCCAAAAATCGTCGAAGAATGTCGACGTAGAAATGATTGGCCAAAATGGAAAACAGTTATTAAAACTGAATTAAACTCGCTAGTGAAGCGAGATGCATTTGGACCTGTTGTGCAAACACCAAAGGGTGTAATATTTGTCAGATATAAGTGAGTATTTATACGAAAGCGTAATACGAAATGAAATTATGCGGTATAATTTGTCGCACAAAGTTTCCAGTAGAAACCCGAGCAATTATGAGGAAACATATTTCCTTGGTATGAATGCAATCACATTCATATTTTTAATTGATTTGGTTATTACAAAAGGATTAGATATGCAGTTAATGAATGTGGTCACTGCATATTTATAAGTATCATTAGATTATTACGATACTTGAAGTATCTAATCCAAGTACATTTAGGAGTATGTACTTTATAAAGTTTCAAAAATCTTTATATGAGTTAAAGCAATCTGGACACATGTTGTATAATTGAATCAATTTTTAAAGCAATCTACCCTTTTTTCAATTTTTAATTAAAAGAGATCATTTCTAACTTTATATCTAAATTAGTCAAGGAAAAGAACAAATAATAAATTTAGGCACTGTTTTGGAGAGAGACTTTTTGTAAGAGTATTTACAATAGACTCAATAAAACTAATATTGTTCAGTCGAGTAATAGTTAATGAACATGAGTATGAGGTTGTATTAATAGCCTTAACAAATGATAGTTAAAATAGCTTTCAATGGTTTGACTCAACAAATATAACTAGCCTTTTGGGTTATTCAAATAATTTTTTGAAATTAAAATGATCACTCCTCCCATTAATTTACTCTCACGCGCATAAAAAAAAAAGAACTTTTTCAGTTTTCGTTTCCATAAAACTCTCGAGTCCTCTATTCGTAAATATTCAGTGTGAAGATTAATAATTTTACTTTATTTTTTTCAAAAAAAATTAATATCTTTATTTTTACAATCATCAACTGTTAAGAATAATTTGAACATTAGAAAACTAATGTGTATTTTTTAATAACGAATAAGTATTCAAATTATAATTCGAATTAAAATAAACAAAAAGGCCATGAAAATCAATATTTTAAAAAAATGGCTATTAGTTTGTTAAGTCTATTATTAAATGTAGTAAAAAGTGGCTAGTTAAAATTTGTAAAAGTGAAATTTCTAACCAAAATTTAGACAAATAATAACTAGTCTATTGTGAATGCTTGTTTTTGTATTGACACGTGCACTATATTTAAATAAAAGAGTTTAATATTTAATTAAACTCCTTATTTAAATACATTAATAGATATGATATTTGCAGTCGTAGAGTGTTCAATCTTTTTGTAAAATACAGGGTACACATAAAACAAATTTTTTTTTAATAATAAATTTCCCTCTTTTTTAAAATGATTATACGATACTTGCACATTTCACAATTATAAATAACATTACTCATATATTAATAGAAAAAATCTGGGTGCAAGTCGCCTGCGCGCACACACCACTCTGTAAATAGTGTTTTCACTGGTCATGTCCCAGCATTGCTCATATTAATAAGCCCTACAACAATTATTGTGCTGCATGCATGCCTAACTTATAAATAGCATGTATATACATATATATGTTATAAAATTAAAAATGAAACTACTACTTCAGAACGATTGAAACTCATATTTATAGGCCTTAAAATTACTATACAATTTACTGTATAAGATTTAAAATAATGATGGTGGGGTTATTCACAAAATTATTGGGGGTGGCGACAATAATTCAAAACACTCTCCCTTGAATGACCACCCATAAAAAATATACCTCATTAAAACCTTGCTAAGGAAAAACCTAGTGGGAGAAAAACGAATGGTGAAGAAAAAAAGTACACTATTATTATGTACCGCCAAGTGATTTAAGATTGTCTTATTAAAATCTTGCAAAGGAAAACTTAGTGGATAAAATCTCAGCGAAGGAAAAAGAGTACAATCAGCACAAGTCTTCAGGATATTTACTCCCCCTGAAAAATACATGATGATTGATTTTTGAGTTTTCACATTCCAATGTTCTTCATAATCTTCTTGAATGTCGCAATTGGTAATGCCTTTGTGAATAAATCTTCCAGATTATCACTTGACCGTCTATTTGATATATCCTTTTTTGATTTAAATGATAAACTGCATTGTTTTTGTATAAAATTTTTAGACTATCATTGATCATGAAAAAATCACAATTTTCTTGAATATGTAAAATCATTGATCTCAATCAAAATACATTTCACAATCATCTGAGTGATTTGAAGATGTGGCAGATATAGCAGGGTTAAGAATTCAAACATGATTTCTAAAATAATGCATTAAAGAGAACATGTTAATATTCTCATCTAAAATTTTCTCCTTCTTATTTGGCGTCATTAGGAAGAATTTATTTATGTACGGCGGAAAGAGAATTGAAAACCATCCATGTATGATAAAAGTTGTAAAAGTTTAAGATCTAATTTTATCGGTTCAGCGAAAAATCAAATCCGCTTGACATTGTTGACAAACGAGATCTTAAAGAGATTTAAAGGTTTCAAGTTGCTATTTATATATAACCATTTTATCATTAGTTTACTCTAGCAAAACAAAATCACATATTCTTCATAAATCCAGTTGTTGTTCATCCAGAACGATATTTTATTTGATAGAAATTCTTTTATTAATGTTCCAGATTTGAATCATGAACGTTTTATATCTCAACCACTTATCTTTTCTCCTAAAGCTGTAAACACTATGATAGGAGCTGAGATATATCTTTTTAGTAAAAATGATTCTGAAATTGTTACAGTATCAAGAACCCTCAGTGTTCAATATGCTGCCTCTCTTACAACCATGTCTCAGAGGCTACTGGCGAGAACAAGTGAGATTGATCATCTTAAAAATCAAATATCTGAGTTACATCAAACGATTGCAACTAAAAATAGAAAAAATAAAAATTTAAGACAAGAAAATAAGGGTTGAAGAAATTTGTAAACTGGTATTCTCGTGATCAAAAGATACGAATAGAAGAGCTGGAACGAGAGATAGCTCAATTACAAAGTCAACAACAGTAGCTAACAGTAGAGGTTCAACGTGTACAAAAAAATAAGGATAACTACAATTAATCTCGCTGGCTTTTGAAATTATGCATCCAGCATATCTTGTAATCTTGACTAAGTGATATTTGAAGAGATGATGGTTTGTCTTGTTCTTATTTCTATCTCTATAAGAACCATCTTTTGTTTCATTTAGTTCGCATCAAATTTTCTTCTCATATCTATAATTTATCTGCATCTGCATTCTTGTTTTACAAATTTTCAATTATTCATCAGTTTCCTTTCAATATCTCTCACGATCAACATATGAGGTATCATTCACCTCAGTTACAAGTTGTTACTGCATCTTTCACAGGTGCCATGTTGTAGCAAGCGAATGATCTAACTAATAAGTTAGATCGTGAAACTGTTTATGAGTTGGTGACTCTCGGCACTCGATACTCCTCCTCTATTGTTAGGTTTTTTGACTAGTTACAATTCAAAAATCGTGAGATTGATGAGTTTAACGAGAATGTTTCCATACTTCAACAACTCGTTCAAGAGTCTAATAGAAAAATAGTAGACTAAAAGTAATAGAATAAGGATTTAAAATTCTTACTTACATTTTCATTTCGATTGCCTAATCCTTTAAATAAGGATGACATGTTGCTTTATGAAGAGCAAATGCATTTGAGAGATGAGACTAGAAGTTCAAATTTTTGTAATTCATCTAACATTTGAATAATGAGATTTTTCTTTTTTAAACGCATTCTTTGAATTTATAGCAGTTTTTGTGATCTTTTCAAGAGTTTTAACAAAATAAATCATCAACGTAAACTGCAATAATAATAAATCCGGGTTCTGATAAAAATACATGGGCATATAAGATTATAATTCTCAAATCTTTCTTTCAATAGATACTCGCTGATTCAATTATACCACATGTGTCTGGATTGCTTTAACGCATATAAAGATATTTGAAGTTTTATAAAGTACATACTCATAAATGTACTTGTATTAGATGTTTCAAGTATTATTATCTTTATATATGTTATGATCTAATGATCCTTATAAATATGCAGTGATCATATCCATCAATCGCATATATAATTCTTTTGTAATAATCAAACCGATTAAAAATCTGAATGTGATTGCATTTATAACAAGGAAATATGTTTCCTCATAACTAATATTGGGTTTCTACAAGAAATCTTGTGCGACAAATCGTGCTTTGTACCGCATAATTTCATTTTTCTCATTATGCTTTCGTATAAATACTCATTTATATCCGATAGATATTACACCATTTGGTATTTGGACAATATGTCCAAATACATCTCGTTTTACTAGCAAATTTAATTCTGTTTTAATAGCTGTTTTCTATTTTGGCCAATCATTTCTACGTCGACATTTTTCAACGGTTCTTAACTCACTTTTTTATTACTTCTGGTAATGTCAATGACCATTTTATATGAAAATATGTTGTTAACAACAATTTTATTTCTATCCATAATTTTTCAAGTATTCATGAAATGTATTAAGATCTCATTATTTTCAAATATCTATTCCTCTCTAAGAGAAAACATTTTATGAAACACCTTTTCAGGAGCTACTCTTTAGGAGATTCCTCTTCAGGAGGTTTGTATTTTTCAAGAATTTTTCTCTTCAGGGATTTTCTCTTCAGAAGATCTGTACTCTTCAGGAGGTTTGTATTTTATATAAAAAGTTTAGATAGATCTTATTACTTATTTTGTAGATACGGTCTCTTCAGGAGTACCGATTTATCTTTATTTTTCTTTTCTCTTTTGCATCAATAAGTCTTTAATACTTCAGGTGTGTCTTAAACTAATCTATTGCTGTTTTAACAACTTATCATTCAAAGATTTCAATTTTTGTTTAAGCATTTATAACAATTTTTACAACACCTTTAGTGTCAGTAAATATATCGAGTAATTGATTTGCAACACTTTACAAATAGGTAATCCTCTGAACTTTTGGTTCACATTCATTTGTAAAAGAATTAAATTTAAATATAGTTTTATTATTCCAAATAATTTTTTATCGTGCTTCAGACACCGACTCTTCATTATTTCAAAACATGATAAAATATTAAAAAGTTTTACTATAATATATAAAAGTTCAGTATAAGTAAATCAAATATTTGACCGTACAACAGGTATGTGACCAATTTTTAGTTATACCACAACTATGACAAACATTTTCATTTTTTTATGAAGAATTATTCTGAGAGTTTTTACCTTTTTTTTTGAATTGGATCACTTTTGGTTATAAGATATATTTATATTATTATCTCATTTAGTGTTGTCACTTCTGGGACTCACACTTTTATAGTTCTTTCTAATAATTTTAAAATATTACAACTTCAGGTGCAATAAGTCATAATGAGTTTTTGGAAGAATTACATATTATGATACTCATATCTCTCCCTTAAATCATTCCACACAGTAAGATGATTTTTCACCATGAAATACACAGCACGGTCCTGCAAGGACATGTGATTTTCTTTTTTGATTGTATCTTCCAAGTTTATCACATCCAAATAGACATCATCAAGAATACTGGATAAATAACTTTTTTAGAAATGTCAATAGTATTAAATTTCAATTTTATAAGATTTGACATTTTCTATATATATGAATCACAAAAATAAATATGTAGATCTAAGAAATATATCGCATAATCATGAGAATTAAACTATTATTTTATCAATTAATATTCAACAATATTACATTTTATATTTATCTCGAGAACTGCAAATAATATATTGAAAAATTTACTTGAACTAGAAGATCACTAACTTCAAAATTGATAGAACTTCGTAGTCCACGGTACGTCTCCTACTAACATCAAGTCACTATCTTTGTCCTCATAAGTAGGGACATCTTCCACCCCACTTGTAGGACCCATAAATTTTTTCTCATCCAAGTAATTATGGGTGTGAACTTTTGTCACTACCATAATCTTAAGAAAAGCCAAAAAAAAAAAAGCTGGAATGATTCCACACAAAAAAATTGGAATGATTGCAGGTTTTGGGTGTTGATGATTTCTGACAAAAAAAAAATTGAATGAGTGGATCATGATCGGGTTCTCATTTCAGGAAAAAGGGAAAGCAACTGAGAGTTTAACACAAAAAGAGTAAGAGGGTCAAAAGAGAGAAACTCAGTTGGTTAAAGTCTCGTGTTGATAACGTGTTATAAAATTAAAAAGGAAATTACTACTATTGCAAAAAGAAATATAAAAGAAACTATTTAAAATTATTAAAAACTGAAATTTTCTTCGTTCTATATAAATTTTCTTATGAATTTTATAACGATTGAAATTCATATTTATAAACTTTGAAATTACTGTGTAAATTACTATGCAAGATTTAAAATAATAGTGACAGAATCATTTACAAAATTATTGGGAGCGGCGGCAATAATTCATAACAATATATATATAATTGAAATATGACGCACGACCGATTCATTACACGCGATTCAATCGTAACCAAGTATATACTACTCCAAGTGAATATTGCCACTTATGTTGATGTTATGTCTGACATAACATTACTCATATATTAATAAGTCCTACAATAATTATTGTGCTGCATGCGTGCCTAACTTATAAATAGCATATATATATATATATAATTCAAATATGAAGCACGACTGATCCATCACATGCGATTCAATCGTAACCAAGTATATACTGCTCCAAGTATTATTGCTACTTATGTTGATATTAAGTCTGGCAGAATATATAATAAATATACAACCACCACTTCGCCAGTAGTAGGTTTTGCCATTTAATGTTATATATAGCTACTTATGACGTTGTTGATATGTGTTTCAGTCTGGCAGAATATATAATAAGGAAAACATTCGCTATAAAAAGTTTATATAAAAATAAATTTATAAATTAATGTATTTTGTACATTAGATTATAAATTTTTATTTTTTTATAAAACAAATCTAGTGAATTCTATAAAATTATATTAATTTATGAATTTTTTTATTTATATAATCTTTTTATATTTGCAGTAATTCTCATTTAATAAATCAGACGGCGGTATTATATAAGGTTTTTCTATATACAATAAAATAATGATCATGATGAAGGTTACGCACTTGAAAGGGAGAGTCGGGTACTTAGGAATCATGTGCATGGAAAATAAAATCGAATCATGATGTGCATGCGTGTGGACAGAAAAGTGCGTGCGTCCAGGCTTGATCCTCCATATGCATTAATTCCTGTATGTCGTGTTCTGCCTATTGAGAGGGAGATGAATTCTTAGGGAAAAAAAAAATCGAATCATCATGATATGCATGCGTGGGGAGAAAAAAGTGCGTGGGTCCAGGCTTGATCCTCTATATGCATTAATTCCTGTATGTGCCCTCCGTATACATATACATTAATATCTTGTTCTGCCTATTAAGAGAGAGAGAAGAGAGAGAGAGAGATGAGTTCTCATGTGGAGGAGGAGAAGCCTCATGCTGTTTGCATCCCATATCCAGCTCAAGGTCATGTTAATCCAATGCTGAAACTAGCAAAAGTCCTTCACCATAGAGGCTTTCACGTAACTTTTATCAACACTGAGTTCAATCACAGACGCTTGCTCAAGGCCAGAGGTTTCGATTCCTTGGACGGTTTGCCAGACTTTCGCTTTGAAGCCATCCCCGATGGTTTGCCTCCCTCCGATGCTGACGCAACTCAAGACATCTCATCGTTGTGTGACTCTATCACAAAGAATTTCATGGCACCCTTTCAAAATTTACTTGCGAAACTTAATGATACTGTCTCCTCAAATGTTCCCCCGGTGAGCTGCATAGTCGGTGATTTCACCATGCATTTCGCCAATAACGTTGCTAAAGAACTAAGAATTCCTATCATTCTGTTGTGTACTGGAAATGCCAGTTCCCTTTTAGGCTTTGCACATACGCGCCGTCTACTCGAAAGTAGTGTACTTATACCCTCCAAAGGTAAGATATTTAACATCACTTTATAAAAATATCTTTCTAATTTACAATATGTAATTATATTATGTAGAGTATTGTAAAATATATTAAGTGTGTATAATTTTTTAAAAAGTTAAAATTAACGCACATTTTTTTGCAAATAAGATGTTTCCACTTTAGGTCGTAAGGCGTTAATCTTTATACAAATGTTTCTTAGTTTGGAACAAATATTTAGGCTAGACGAGATGTTTACATTTTGTGAAAAGTTTTAATCAATTACACGTGATTAATGTTTAATGAATTATATTTTGAAATTCTTGAATATTGAAAATTATGCAGATGAGAGCTATCTTCCAAATGGGTACATGGACGCTACAATTGACTGTATTCCTGGGATGAAAAATATTCGCATCAAGGATCTCCACAGCTTTCTATTCGCATCAGATCCGAAAGGTATTATACTGAACTTTATTATGGAGATGGTAGAGAAAGCTTCGAACGCTTCCGCCATAGTAGTGAACACTTTTGATACATTGGAGCATGAAGGATTGGATGCTCTTTCCTCCTTGTTTCCTCCTATTTACTCCATTGGCCCTCTTCATCATTTGCTTCTCAGTCAGATTCCACAAAACAATTCAAAGTTGAATAATATCGGTTCCAATCTTTGGAAAGAAGAAGTTGATTGTCTCGAATGGTTGAATTTCGAGGAACCCAACTCGGTTATTTACGTGAATTTCGGCAGCATCACAGTCCTAACCCAACCACAAATGGTCGAGTTTGCTTGTGGACTCGCTAATAGTAAGAAAGCATTCCTGTGGATGATTAGACCTGACATGGTGAATGGTGACTCAGTGAGTGTACCTCATGACTTTTTAAGTGAAACCAAAGACAGAGGTATTGTGGTAAGTTGGTGCCCACAAGAGAAAGTGCTAAGCCACCCATCAATCGGAGGATTCTTGAGCCATTGCGGATGGAACTCGATGATTGAAAGCATGTGCGCTGGAGTGCCTATGCTTTGCTGGCCGTTCTTTGCCGACCAACAAACAAACTGTAGGCTTGCGTGCGTTGAATGGGGTATTGGCATGGAGATCGATTGTAATGTGAAAAGAGATGAAGTGGATAAGCTTGTGAGAGAATTGATGGAGGGAGAGAAGGGCAAGGAGATGAGGAAACATGCCATGAAGTGGAAGAAAATGGCGGAGGAAGCAGTTGGTGCAGATGGCTCTTCAAACTTGAATCTCGACAAAGTGGTCAAGGAGGTGCTGTTACAGTTGAATCTGTAGATTTTTATATATATTTCTTGAATCTATTATTTAAGATTATCTAACTTAGTCTATCTACGTACGTACAATGCCCTTGGAGATATTGATCAACTACTACAAAAAAGATCACTATCCCAAGATTGAGCTTGCATTGTTAATTAAGGACACATTGAAAATTAGCACCTGTCTTTGATATTGTAATTTGTATCCACAATATCTATGTATGAGATTAATAATTTAATATGTAATTAAGACAACTTATAAAGTAAAAATTAAGCACTTACACGAGATGCGAACATGCATGATACGTAACACATGACATGCACAACAGATTTCGAAATGAGCGATGAATTGTCCCAATTATCTCCTCCTTTCCAGTTTTAAAGTATTGACATTGGTATTATCAAAATAAATCATTAAATCTTAATAAAAAGTATAAATTTGTACACATATAAAAAAAAATTCTTTTCGTCATATTTGATCAAGTATGACAATTTTTTTTATATATATGTGCAAATTTATATATATATTTTTATCAAAATCTAATGATTTATTTGATGTTACCAACATCATGCTCTTACAATTATGATTATTGTGTTGGACACCAAGCCACTTAGACATGGAAGAAAGTTTGAAATTATTAAAAGTAGCCCAATATTATTTAATTGTGAAGAGATTAAACATAACAACAAACTAAAGTTATTTGTTGTGCTACCTTAAATAAATTGTAAAACTATTTTTATTATAAATAAATTTAACTTATCATATATATATATATATATAATCATATCAGTTTATAAATATATTTTTATGTGAACTTTTGTTATAGAAGCACTTCTTAAATATTAATCATGATATACAGCTACGTACTAGAGGATGTAGCCCGAGGATGAGTTTCGAGCTGAAGGCCAATTTTTTTTGTTATAATTTTTTTATATCTTTAAATATTTTGAAAAAAATTCAAAACATAATTTAAAAATAGATCCTTAATTTAAAAATAAAAATAAAAAATAAAAGTGTCGAAATCCATATCATGGCCACCCTACTCTCGGTAGGTTTATATATATCATTTTCCTACAAAATAATTGTGGTAGACTTTCTATGTTCGGCAAGAGGAGCTTCTGAGAGGCAGCCAATATTAGCAAAAAATAAGGGAAAAAAAGAGCTTCATTAACATGTTGAGTAAATTACCAGTCTATAAAACATTGGACTCATGCTTGATCAAGGTATATAGGGTTTTTCAGTACATAATAAACAACTAATTTGTTATTTATCATTCTCATACACTATATTTACGATCAAATCTCAAAATTTTGAACTGGAGATATAACGCAATCTTATAATTTTATATCAAAGGTCGGCATGAATCAAATTTGGTGGAAATTATATATTATAAAAAGTGTTAAATCTATTACGTATATATGGTAAAAGAAAGTTTAGCGTACCATATTATGATACATCATATCTATTTTATAAAATAAAAAAAATTAATAATAAAAGTGATATCTCCAATCTGATAAGTGATCATGCTTGACAGGTACTAGTGTGTATAAGATCTTATATTGATTGGAAATGAAACATTTTTGCTTCTTTATAATTTATAATGTTTTAATGTAACTTTAATTATATGGTTGACTAATCTTTTTAAAATAATATAAATATTTTTGATTGAATATTTTATTATGGCGTTACAATCTAACGTAAAATATGAGTAAATGTGTAAGGGAGGTGCTAGGAGTTCAATGGAGGTCCACTTCTTGTGCCTACTTAATGCATTTTTTTTCTTTCGCTTTTTTGTTTATTTTTACTTCATTTTTAAACACTTAGATAATTTTTTTATATAAAAAAAACCACAATATTATTAAACAAAGTTTTCTTAATCATTAAATAAATAAATAATGAAAAAAAGGAGTAGGCACCAAAATGATCCCTTTATCATTTTTCAATGGGTAAAGGATGTGTTTCACACTACCGTAATTGGCCACACGGTTCACCTACAAAAAGTAGAGAAGTGGCACTGGATGTCCTAAGTACACTCCGATGCTTAAATTAATAATATATACAAGAACGATTGTATGTAAAAATAAGATAAATAGTTTGTTACCTATTAAGGGTTATTTATAAGGAATGATGACTTAGTGAAACCAGAGTTGGATATCATTTCAAATTTGTATTATTCGTGATCCCTAGACATCAAGGAAATATAACTACTATCACTCAGGAGATATCTTATCTGAAATAACTTTCATTTGAAAGGGCTATTATGATTATGTTCATGATAGTTATAATTACCAGAGCCTATCTCCAACTTCTTAAAAGGTTGTTTTCCTTTTATCGGAGTCATGGGCCTTAAAGCCTTGGTCGTGAAGCCCAAAGCTAAGCCTCTTGAGGGTCAACTTATTGGTAATGAGTCAGGCTACTAACGAGTATAAATATCTATTTCAGTTATCCCGCTAATTTTTCTTGTGTCATCACATGGAAATTAGACTTTTGTGCTCTTTTCCTTTTTAGACATGGTCTTAGTCTCTCCTTTATAAGCCACAATCACGCCCTTTATTTTACCCAGTTAGGCCTTCGCCATGCTACATTACTTTACCCTGCACGGCTTAACTTGCACATTCTAATGTTAAATTATCCAACTGGGCCTTAGCGTATACTCTGCACCTCTATTGCTTGGCCTTGATTATGCACTCCTATGCTACCCCGCTGGATCCTGATTATGCACTTTCGTGCTATCTTGCTAGGCTTTAATTATGCACTTCTGTACTACTTTGTTCGGCCCTGGTTATGCA
Organism: Platycarya strobilacea; assembly: GCA_036898215.1. Lineage (NCBI taxonomy): Eukaryota > Viridiplantae > Streptophyta > Magnoliopsida > Fagales > Juglandaceae > Platycarya > Platycarya strobilacea. The sequence continues at coordinate 4,375,086 of CM072554.1, read as the reverse complement.
CTTTTGTGCTACCTCGCTAGCCTTGGTTATGCCCTTTAGAGCTACCCCGTTGGGGCTTAATCCATTATCCGCGGTCGTAGGTCCAGGTCCGTTATTGTGAGGATGTCCATACGTGCTTTTGTAATGTACCTAACGTCATCCGTAACAATTCTCGGGCATTCAATTTCGTGCGGAAAGGGGAATGATCATTGCTGCCTGAATTTGTTCAGATTCCCAATAATAATCTTTAACTCTCTGATGGCGTTTAATGATTGCCATCCTTTAGGGTTTTGCTTCCGTTATTCGAGGTGTCTAGTCCTTCTCTTTAGTCATTTCCTTTCTTTATCTTCTTGTCAGACCTTCTGTTGCTTCGTCTTGTTGCTTCTTCCTAACCTTCAACTTTCTAAGTACTTCTCATTTCTTCTTCATCTTAGTCGTCTTCTTCTTCTTCTTTTTTGTTAATCATATTTGGCCGTGGTTCTTCTCGTTCTACTCATCGGCCCTCTACTCAACCCTGGTGAGGACTTCCCTTATCCTGGGCTGAGTCTTCACTTCGTCAAGACCCTCCTTCTTATGAAGGGCATTCCCGATATTCCATTTTGAGAGAGCGCTATTTAACTAGATTGAGAACTTCTTTTCACATCCCTAATTTAGTGGAACTTTCTATCTCAGAAGGTGGGTGTGTTGACAGGGAAGGCTATGTTGGCAACGTGGCATTGATGGTGTGCACCTTTATTCGACAGGGCATTCCTGTCATGGTCTATATCTCCCATTTATTTGCCCCCTCTGTGACATTCTTAACTCTTTGAGATTAGCCCTTGTACAGCTACATCCACACATCTGGTGTGCATTGATGTGTTCCTACATTGATTATACGACTCGATAAAAATATGTAACCCAAAACATAAAATTGTTTTGGAACCTTTGGGTGACGAATATCCAGACTTGACAACAAGAAAGTTTTTGTGTATCTGGGTTGCTTGGCAATCTTTGCAGTTCCATTGTCGAGGGAAACATTTGGCAGCCTTTAAACCGCATTATTCCAATGCCAAACGTTAGTATAATAAATTTCTTTTTTGTCTTTGAAGGTGACTGGGAGTTTCTAATTGATGAGGAGTCTGTAAAAGATTATCCCATTGGACCAATTGGGGTCTGGTCCACAACGTCTAGACTGATTTATGTTCTATTCGATTCTATGACTTTCTAGATATGCATCCTCTACATATGCATCTTCTATTTTATATATTTTTTTTAATAGTTATAATAATGATAATGCATAATCATCTATTTAGATTTATAAAATGCAATATAAATAAAGGTCCATCCATTGTATGAGTTACAGGCTCATTAGTTATTAAATAGATGATGTGACACAATTCGTTATTTAAATGAATTGTATTAGAATTAAAGAACTAATCCATTTAACTTAACAAGTCATATTCGAATTAACTTATATAATCGAATGTTCATAACGTAATATAGCAAATACAACCCAAGAACAAAAGTTTTCAATCCTACTTGAAAATAGTATTCTAACTTGTGAGTGGTGACCTCCCCATTGCCAATCTTGACGTACGTTGGGCTACGCAGGAGTATCATTTTTTTTTAAATCACTCGAAAGTAAAATGTGGTGTATTCTTTACTATTATAGCTAATAAGAGATTTTTTGGGGTTCGGTCGGACTGAACCCCCCTCAAATGCAACTCTCACTGGCCTCGACAGCAATGGGCAACACCGCCCATCTCATCGAGACTGGAGGGAGCTAGCGACCTCACCCCTGCAACGACAAGCCCCGACGACCTCCGGTGTGCCCCCAGCAGTCTTAAACTGGAAATGTGTCTGTTTACGCTGTCGCAAAGGTGAGGTCGCCGACTCCTACTGGTCCCAATGGCATGGGCGGTGTTGCCCACTGTCACTGGCGACGGTGGGGGTTGGGCTGAGGCCGAATTTATCTTAAAAATTCATCTTTATTTTATTTTTTATTGTATTTTTTATTGTATTTTTTAAATTTTATTATTTTATTATATTTTTTATTGTATTTTCTAGATTTTATTTTATTTTATTTTATTTATAGTATTTTTTATTGTATTTTTTAATTTTTTTATTATATTTTTATAAAAATTATAAGAATTTTGAGAGTATGCTGTAATGATGCTAGGATGCACTCTAACAACACCCCAGTGTCACTCAGATAAGAATAATGTCTCGTAACGTAAATGAGGACGTTTTTTGTTTTTTTATAAATTTTTTATACAGGGGTTGGGCTCATGGGGGGATCGAACTTGACTTCTATTTTGGAGAAGCCCACATGTGCAATGAAGCCGAGCGGCTGGGCACAGCAAGGACGTTCTTTTGATTCCATATTGTATAGCTTTCTATATTTAATTTCAAGTGACACCAAAAACTTCTTTTCAGGTTTTTATTTTTATTTTTTTGTTTTGGATAGGAACTTGTTTTAAGTTTTAAATAATTTATTTCGGGCAAACTCCATTCTTTTTCATTTAGGCTGGACTTCAGCCCTTACAAGGCAACCATCAATTCATGTGTTGAAACATCCTTTGAGTTTGGTGTGATGCAACTGTCATGCTAATTTTGGCACCTTTATAGGGTACTGCGTGGGCTGCTGCCCACAGACGAAATCCAGTAAGCAAATACACACTAAGAAGACGAGGATTATTAACCCAACATCTAATGGGCTTCAAGTTAATGGTTAAACGCAGGACCAAACCCAATGAAGAGGGCGGCCATTTTTTCTTTTTTAAATGTGTTTATAAACTGATTTACTGATATTAATTCCCAACACGTTAGTCATGTGAAATACTTTTCGGTGTTTTTGCATTAGATAGGTGAAAAAGATTATATATGTTTAAGCATTTTTTATAATTATAAAGTGTGTTTAAAGTTTAAACACCAACTTATAAATAACAGTTATTTATATGAATTATTAACAAATAAAAGAGCAATAAACCATGAAGTGCATTCTTTCCTCACCTTGTATCGTACTTATTGTTATTCGACCTACCAAAATCTAGACAACTAAAATATTGAGTGGTCAGTCTCTTTTAATTCTAAAAATTAGTTTAAAAAGTAAAACTTTTCTTCCAATTATATATTTAGAGAGACGCTGGAGATCGGTCCGACTGTCTCCAGCGTCCAAAGCAGCCCAACACTAGTTGGACTGTTTTATGATGAAAAACACATTAAAATAAAATAAAAAATATGATTAAATAAAAAAATAAAAAAAATAAAAAAATAAAAAAATAAAATGAACAAAACATAATAAAAAATACAATAAAAACATAAAAACATAATAAAAAACACAATAAAAAAATAAAATGAAGATGAATTTTGAGGGAATTCAGTCATGAAGAAAACATAGCCGCCGCCGGTGGCAGTGGGTGCGCCCACCGCCCACACCATCGAGACCGGGTACGGGTCCGAAACGGGTTGAAAGCTGCCGATGGCACACTGGAGCTCGCCGTCGTAGGGGTGAGGTCGCCTGAGTCCGCCGGTCCCGATGGCGTGGGCGGTGTCACCCACCGCCACCGGGAGCGGCGGGGGCTGCTTTGGTGGAGGGGGGCAGCCCGTCTGCCTCCCAGGATTTCTCATATATTTATCCAGCATCCAAATTTGACCAATGACCATGGGTCATTACTTATTACCTCGTGCCTATTTTTTGTTTTTTTTTGGTAAAGAAACCTCTTGTTGTAATCTTTCAAAGCTACAATAATTGGTAGGCATGCTTTTCTGCTACCACCTTCGTGTCTATCCTTAGCCTGTTTGAGTTTGGATTCTGAATTTTAAAAAATATTTTTAATTTTAAAAAATATTTTTAATTATTTAAAAATATTTTTTAAAATTAATATATTTAATAAATTTATAAAAAATGATTTAATCAATTAAAAAAAATTAAAAGTCAACTTAAAAAAAAAGACAAATTAAAATTTTTATCCAAAAATTTTTGCAACTAATTATATATTTTAAAAAAATTAGTGTAACTAATTTAAAAATATTTTAGATATATTTTTATCAAATAATATATAAAATATTTTATATATACACACATATATATACACATATATATATATATATTTATATATATAATACCATAACTCAAATAATTAACATGACACTTTGAATTTATTATTTATTTTTAAAAAGTAAAAATATGTATATTTTTTATTTTTTATTTTTTATTTTTTATTTTTTATTATTGATGAAATATGATTAAAATTTTTTTAAAATTTTTTAATGTACGTGTAAATTTATACTTTAAAAAAAAAATATTAGCCAATGCTCTAAACCGCGCTCTTTGAATTTTCAGCCAATCACTCCAATAAATTATCCAGTGGGCCACTCTTTGATCTGTCCTGATCCAGTTAAAGGCTTAAACAGTGTCGTTTAATTCCACGCTAAGAAAATGCCACTTAAGTTTCTATTCCACAATTTCTCAATTCAATGACTGGACTCTCTAACTACTTTACTTTTTTGGCTTCATCTTACGACTGGCAGCAATAATGCATCTTCCAAATCCCCTAAACCAATAATTACTTTCACATGATGTGCGAGTAATAAAATTCATGAGAAAGTTTAAACTTGTCATGAATACCTTGAACATGATGTACAACTGGCTAGTGGAAAGCATCTAGTAAACAGATTGTGTTGGATGTGGTTAAATTTAAAAGTTGAATAAAATATTATTTTTTAATATTATTATTATTTTAAAATAAAAAAAATTAAATTAAAAATAAAAAATTAAATTATTTATTATATCTTATATAAAAATTTAAAAATTTCTAATAATAAAATCGAGACAAGTTAAGTCCTTATTTGAATTGAAGAGTGAATTGAGCTCATCTTAACTCATTTTCATTTTATTATTATATTTTTTTAATTTTTCATATAAAATATAAATTCTAATATATATTTTTCAAATTCTAATATATTTTTTTCAAATTCTAATTTAATTTTTTTTCAAAATTTAAAATAATAATAATATTAAAAATTAAACCCAACTCATTTTATCTCTTAATTCAAACGTGGCTAAACTCATCTTTCAATCCAAAATGTATGTGAATTGTGAAGAAGCATTCAAGCAGTAGCAAATTGGAGGAACAGAAAAAGTCATTTACTTTGCTAGACTTCCCAAGTGTGTTCCTCGAAAATATATATGCATTCCTTGTCCACACTGACGTGATTCAAGTCCCAGAAAATGCACCGGAGATATACATATAGAATATATATATTAGGAATGATGCAACGTGCGAGGCACGTTACCTTGTATCACTATAAAATAAATTAAAAAATATATAATTTAATGTAAAAAAAAACTTAAAGTGAATAAGAATAACCGATTTCATTCAAGTTACAAGTTACAAGTTACTAATTCAATCAATAATAAGTTTAAACAAACTATAGATAGAAATGATGGTTGACAAGAAAAGCTCGTAATAATTAAAGAATATACACATAAAATCAAAAGATAGAAATGATGGTTGTCCAAGTCCTTAGAAAGCTCCACTTCAAAATAAACACTTATCTAGTAAACCATTGCCTTGAAAAAATAAAACATAGCAAACTTCGCCAATATTATGAATTAATAAAAAGTTAAAAATAAAAAATACCTTAAACATAACTCTTTTTTTGTGATATCAACTAAATACAATAATAACACCTGAAAAATATCAGTAAAATTAATTACAATTTTTTAACTATTAAGCATTATTAGATTAGACCTGCTGATAAAGAATGTGGCCAACAAGTAATAATAACCTAAATTACATAAAGTAGAAAGATCATATTACAGCCTCAAGTTAGACTCCTTAAAAAAATCCAAGTATACATTCCAACAGGCCAAAACCAATCATTGAAATAGTGGTTACCTTGGGCTATTGGAAGTAGAATAAAGAAGTCCATCTGAATTAGCAAACTCAACCAAACTGAAAAGAATGGAGAATAAAAATTAGACATGGACTACCAATAAACATAAAAATATTATCAATTGATTTCACGAATCACATACAATTAAGACAGTCGGTTAAGCCTTTTTCCACTTGAGTTGTAGGATTTGCTGATTAAATGTTTCAAATACAAAAAGAGGAAAAAATAAAAACCAAATCAGGAAAAACCAATTTAGATAGATATTCCAAGCATTATGAAACTTATAAATAATAAAATAAGTAACAATGAAGCAGAAACTATAAATATCAAAGTGATGACCATATAATGAAAAATTCAACAATATCTCTAATTTTTGCATAAGCCTTGCATATTTATATATAAACCTAAAAAGTAAAGATACAAACAGCTAAATGCAATCCTACATGAAAACATGCATAAATTTTTTTTTTTTGGTAAGTATGAAAACATGCATAATTATGATGTATGGGAGTATTCTGTTTTTTAATACTTATTTGAGTATTTCAATTTATAAGACAAACGATTACTTCTCATAAGAGTCTTTGTTTTTTTCTCACTACATGAAGTTGAGAAAAACCTTTAGTCTATAATGATGCTAAGGGCATATAATCTTACTCCTCTGATGAGGGACAAGGAATGAACAATTATAAACATAATCGATTTGCAACTTTATGTGCTATACCTATTAAACCTACCCATCACCCAAACAGAAGCCATATACCGCATGGTAGTTTAGAAGAAACCATGTTTTATATGTACTTACCAGAGACAAAATGCAACTTTAAATAAGAACAGTTCACCAAAGAAAAGAAAAAAGAACAAATTCATTATCCACAAAACTACAAAACTCATAAGAGACTAAATCTACCATCCAAAAGTAAAACCCATTGACCATTTCAACATATCATTCAAAAATTATGAAACTATTAGAAGACAGAGCATATGTACTCAAAAAGAGCATAACCTACATCAAATATTCATTTCAAATTTAAAATAGCATGAACAATTTTAAAATAACTATCCCATTTCCACAAGCTCTTAATGTTTCTAGCTACTTCTGTTTTCTAGAAGCAATTTGGTGGGTATGTATCTCTCAAAGCCTTGTAAAAATTAAAGTCCAAAACTTTCAAACAAAGCTCATCATTGAAAGCTAGAAAAATAAGCCTACTATAAAATCATGGTAGTAAGTATGGCTAGCACTACTTATTTTATAAGTATAGCAAGAATTACTTTTTAAGGCATTGTTTTTTATTTTGACAGAATAATTTTTCCTTGAAGCTTACTGTTGAACTCAAGATTTCAAGTTTCGTGTAAATCTACACATGGATTTTGATGATAACAAATGAATTTAAAGAATAAAGGAGTCTCAAGCTCAAGTTGTCCACACAATATAATCAAGCACATCAAGGAAGCAAGCATGAGCAAGAAAGGAACAAATTCACATTAAAATCATAGAATAATTTTGTAAATCTCTTAAAAATTTAAAATTAGGATTAAGGCTCAAATTTAATATTTTATCATAAAGCATTAAAATACATTTTCCACATGTGCATGAATATTTTGAAAATTAAATTTGAAAATTTTGAAAGATGATTGATTGTTATCTTTCACATGTGCATGACATGATTAAAGGTTTGAATTTTGAAAATATTAAGATGATTGATTGTCATCTTTCACATGTGCATGTTTTATTTGAATATTTTCAAAAATGATGGATGCTTTTCTTGACTTATGCAAAAGGTAGATATCTTTGTTTGAAAATTTTGAAAAGTAAAGTGTGCTCCTTTTGTCATATGCAAAAAGTAAAAGATTAGATTTGAAATTTTTGAAAAGTAAAGTGTGCTCCTTTTGTCACATGTAAAAAGTAAAAAGATTTGATTTGAAATTTTTGAAAAGTGAATGATGATGTCTTTGACATGTGAATCTTTTTAAATTTGAATATGAAATCTCATATGCCTATAAATAGATCATTTGAGAGTTTCACATTCACAACACCAAGAGCATACAGCATTCATTCAAAGTTTTCATTCTCTCTTCTCCAAGCATTGAGCCTTAACCCTTATTTATTTTGAGAGATATAGTTTGTGCTGTATTGTTTTTATTTCACTCATTGAGGAGTGTTTTCTGATAGCCTACCCACTATCAATTCTTGTATCAGTAAAAGGGTGTGTATAACCCTTGTGTGTGTAGAAGGTGTTCTACACGGGGAATAGTTAAATCATCAAGTGTGAGGTGATTGAAAGTGTAGAAGATGTTCTACACGGGGAATAGTTAAATCACCAAGTGTGAGGTAATTGGAAGTGTAGAGGGTGTTCTACACGGATTCTTTAGAGCGGTGCTGCTCAAAAGTGTAATAGGTTTCTATCTCTACCTAAAGGAGATTGAATAGTGGATTTTGGGATCCTCAAGGGGTAGCTTGAGGCGAGGACGTAGGCAGTGGGGCCGAACCTCGTTAACATACTGAGTTTGCTTCTCTCTTACGTTTACTCTTTATATTTATTATTGTTTCATATTTTATATTTTATTTTATATACTTGATTTATAATTATTAATTTTTTTAATACAACTCAATTCACCCCCCCTCTTGTGTTAGTCATGTGGGCAACAATTGGTATCAGAGTTAGAGCTCTATTATAAGATTAACTATCTTTTGAATTAAGATTTTATGGTTAACATTGCAGCTTCATTTGGTGAAGGTCAATCTAGCAGTCAGCCTCCACTCTTTTGCGGAGACAATTACTCATTCTGGAAAATTAGAATGAGAATATTCCTTCAGGCTCAAGGTCGAGAAATCTGGAAATGCATTGTAAATGGATCTTATATTCCAACAAAAGTAGTTGATGGAGTAAAAGTCAAAAAGGAAGAAGAAGAATTTAATCGTAAAGACGATAGACTTTATACTTTGAATTTAACTGCTATGAATTTATTATATAATGCTCTCAATGGTAATGAATTTAATAGAGTAATGACTTGTGCTACAGCAAAAGAAATTTGGGATAACTTGGAAGTTACTTATGAAGGAACTTCTCAAGTCAATGAATCAAAAATTTATATTCTTACTCATGAATATGAAATGTTTAAGATGAATGATGTTGAATCTATTTCTAGTATGTACACTCGTTTTACTAATATCATAAACAGCTTGACAGCTCTTGGCAAAGTTTATTCCAAAGTGGAGATAGTAAGAAAAATTCTCAACTCTCTACCAAAACGTTGGGAATCAAAAGTGACAGCGATTCTTGAAGCTAGAGACCTCAAGAAGCTCGAAGTGAATGAACTCATCGGGTCACTTATCACCCATGAGTACACATTGAAAAGAGGAGAAGAAGAAGGAAAGTCAAAGAAGAGCTTGGCACTTAAAGCTGTTCCACATGAAAGTGAAAGTGATGAAGATGAGGAAAATGACGACAAAGATGAAGAAGTTGCGATGATAACAAGAAGAATTCAGAGGTTCTTAAAGAAAAATAAAACCCCTCCAAGGAAATCATTCAATAAGTTTTCCAAGAAAGATTCAGGTAAAAATGACACTTTAATTTGTTATAAATGCAATAAACCTGGTCATATCAAGCCAGATTGTCCTCTGCTAAAGAAAGATCGAAACAAAGGCAAAAAAGCAATGAAAGCTACATGGAATGATGATTCAAGTAGCTCAGATAGTGAAGCAAGTAATGGAGAATCAGCAAATCTTTGTCTTATGGCTAAAGATGACATTGAGGTAACAAATTTTGATAATATTGAAGATCCTTCATATGAAAAATTGTAAAATGTTTTAGAAGAAGTATATGAGGAATTTGAAAAATTGGGTATCAAGTATACTGTTTTGAAAAAAAAAATTCTTCTTTAACAAACGAAATTGATATTTTAAGAAAAGAAAGTATTGTTTTGAAAGATGAAAATCTTGAGTTGAAGAAAAAGAAAACTGATTTAGAAAATATTATTGAAAACTTTACGAATGGAAAAAGAAATTTTAAAAAACTTCTTAGTAGTCAAATATGTGTTTTTGATAAGGCAGGCTTGGGATATAAGCCAAAACAAAAATACAAATCTTATAAAAACTTCTTTGATAATCCTTCTACATCAAAATCCAATATTCAAAATTCTTTTCATAAAAATAATTTTGTTAAAAAAGGATACTATTATAATCACTCAAGTTCTTCATATATGTCACATGCTATTTGCAATTTTTGTAATAGAATTGGTTATAATTATTTTGCTTGTCCTATTAGAAGAAAACATACAATGACTATTAGGGTCATATGGGTACCTAAAAATCTTGTTTCTTCTAATACTAATACATAAAGGACCCAAAGAACTTGGGTACCAAGAAAAATCATTTTAATTGTTTTTATAGGTGTGCATGACGTCTTCCACGAACAAAAATAAATGGTTCTTAGATAGTGGATGTTCAAGACACATGACGGGAGACAAGACTAAGTTCTTTGATCTTAGATCTAAAGAAGAAAGACACGTGACATTTGGAGACAACTCGAAAGGGAAGATCGTGGGAATAGGTAAAATTGGTAATGAGTCTTCTCTTATAATTGAAGATGTTCTACTTGTTAAAGGTTTAAAACATAATCTTTTAAGCATAAGTCAATTATGTGATAAAGGATTTACAGTTACTTTCAAAATGGATAAGTGCATTATATTGAATGATTATGATTGTAATATTTGTTTTATTGCTTTTAGAAGTAACAATGTTTATACAATTGATTTTGAAGAAATTACCTCATAAGATGCGATTTGTTTTTCAGCTCAAAATGAAACTAATTAATTATGGCATAGAAGACTAGGTCATGCCAATATGGAACTTATTTCCAAACTTTCAAAAAATGATCTTGTGAGAGGTTTACCAAAGGCAAATTTTCTTAAAAACAAAATTTGTGATGCATGCCAATTTGGTAAACAAACAAAAACTTCTTTTAAAATCAAGAAACATATTTCCACTACTAGACCACTGCAACTGATACACATGGATCTTTTTGGACCAAATAGAGTTGCAAGTTTAGGAGGAAAATATTATGCATTTGTTATTGTTGATGACTTCTCTAGATATACTTGGGTCATCTTTCTTACTCATAAAGATGAGGCACATAATGCTTTTACCAAGTTATGCAAGAGAATTTAAAATGAAAAGGGTTATACTATTTCAAGTATCCGAAGTGATAGGGGAAAAGAGTTTGTTAATAAAAATATTGAAACATTTTGTGATGAAAATGGTTTTGTGCATAATTTTTCTGCTCCTCGAACCCCTCAACAAAATGGGGTAGTAGAAAGGAAAAATAGATCTCTTCAAGAGATGGCAAGAACAATGCTCAATGAGAACAACTTGCCTAGTTATTTTTGGGCTGAAGCGGTAAGTACTGCATGTTATGTTATAAATAGAGTTATGCTAAGGTCTAAATTAGATAAAACCCCCTATGAGCTTTGGAATGAGAAAAAGCCCAACATTTGTTACTTTTATGTATTTGGATGCAAATGTTTTATTTTAAATGACAGGGATAATTTAGGCAAGTTTGATGTAAAATCTTATGAAGGTATCTTTCTCGGGTAATCTACTAATAGTAAAGCTTATAGAGTATTCAATAAAAAGACTTTGACTGTACAAGAATCTATACATGTAGTATTTGATGAATCTAATTCTCTACTCTTCAAGAAATTTATTAATGAAGAAACAGGAGGTATAAATAATACGGAAAGTCTCAATCTCAACAAAGAAAACACAATAGAGGAAGTCCAACATGGAGATATCAGGAAAGATCATCAAGATTTAATACAAGATCCAACCAAACAGTGGAAATTTGTGAAAGATCATCCAGTGGAACAAATTCTGGGGGAACCTTCACGAGGTGTAAGCACTCGATCATCTTTTAGAAATATTTGCAATCATACTGCTTTTCTATCTCAGATTGAACCTAAAAATATTGATGAAGCACTTCTTGATGAATTTTGGATTCTAGCTATGCAAGAAGAGCTTAATCAATTTGAAAGAAATGATGTTTGGACACTTGTTCCTAGACCAAAAAATCATACTATTATTAGAACAAAATGGGTTTTTAGAAACAAGAAAGATGAGTCCGGAGTCATTACTAGAAATAAGGCTCGACTTGTAGCCCAAGGTTTCAATCAAGAAGAAGGAATCGATTATGATGAGACATATGCACCAGTCGCAAGATTAGAAACTATTCGAATGCTACTTGCATATGCTTGTTATAAATATTTCAAACTTTTTCAAATGGATGTTAAAAGTGCTTTCTTAAACGGTTTTATAAATGAAGAGGTATATGTTGAGCAACCTCCAGGTTTTGAAAATCATATTTCTCCAAATCATGTTTTCAAACTCACAAAAGCACTATATGGACTCAAACAAGCTCCTAGAGCGTGGTACGAGAGACTTAGTAGTTTCTTGATTAAAAAAGGTTTTTCAAGAGGAAAAATTGATACAACTCTTTTCATTAAATACGAAAATGATGATATTCTTTTGATTCAGATTTATGTTGATGATATAATATTCGGTGCTACTAATGAAAATATGTGCCAAGTTTTTGCTAAGACTATGCAGGAAGAATTTGAAATGAGCATGATGGGAGAGCTTACATTCTTTCTCGGATTGCAAATTAAGCAAGCAAAAAGTGGGACATTCATCAATCAATCGAAATATATTAAGGAATTGCTGAAGAAATTTGGGATGGAAGGTACTAACGAAACTGGAACATCAATGAGTCCATCCACTAAACTTGATAAAGATGAAACCGGTAAACCAGTTGACTCAAAGGTATATCGAGGTATGATTGGTAGCTTATTATATTTGACAGCCAATAGACCAGATATTATGTTTAGTGTGTGCTTATGTGCACGCTTTCAATCATCTCCAAAAGAATCACATTTAATTGCAGTTAAGCGCATTCTTAGATATCTTAATGGTACAATTAACTTAGGGTTATGGTACCCTAAGCACACATCTTTCGATCTAATCAGCTACACAAATGCAGATTATGCTGGCTGTAAAATAGATCGAAAAAGCACTAGTGGAGCATGTCACTTCTTAAGTCGTGCACTAGTTTCTTGGTTTAGTAAAAAACAAAATTCTGTTGCACTATCTACTCCTGAGGCAGAATATGTTGCTGCGGGTAATTGTTGTGCTCAAGTTCTTTACATGAAGCAACAACTTGAGGATTTTAAACTTATGTACAATCACATTCCAATCAAATGTGATAATACAAGTGCTATAAATCTTTCAAAGAATCCAATACAACATTCTCGGACCAAACATATTGAAATTAGATATCATTTTCTTAGAGATCATGTGCAAAAGGGCGATATTGTATTAGAATTCACTAGTATACATGATCAATTGGCAGACATTTTCACAAAACCCCTACCAGAAGATAGACTATGCATGATTAGAAGAGAAATAGGAATGATGCATGCCATGGATATCTGCTAGATACTTTTATTTCATTATCTTAAATGACTTACAGAAACTTGAGACGTTTAGCTTCATCATTCAAATGCATTTGCTCCTCATAAATCATCATGCCATCCTTATCTAAAGGATTAGGCAATCGAAATGAAGAGGTAAGTAAGGATTTAAAATCCTTATTCTGTTGCTTTAACTCTACTATTTTTTTGTTTGACTCATAAACAAGTCGTTGAAGTATAGATACAGTCTCGTTAAGCTTCTCAATTTCGCGAGTTTTGGACTGCAACCGAGCAGAAAATGCGACGATAGATGATGAGTATCGAGTTCCGAGACCCACAAGCTCGTAAATGGCGTCATGATCTGATTTATTAGCTAAATCAGTCTCTTGTTGTTTCATGGCACTCACGACAGATGCAGAAATCGATTGAGACTGAGGTGAATGATACCTCAAATCTTGATCAAGAGAAGCACTGAAGGGAATTCTACGAGCCATTGAAAAATTGTAGAATGAGAATGCAAGCAAATTGCAAAGATGAGAAGAAAGCTTGATGCGAAATAGATAAAACTAAGGATTGCTCTTATAGAAACGGAAATAAGAACAAGACAAACTTACAAATCATGATAATATCTCATTTTTCAGCAACATCAAGCGGATCAAATCTCTGCACCGAATTGCCAGAGCTACGCCTCCAGCCTTTGCAGGTTTTGTCGGGCACGGGTGGTTTCAATTATTCAACTCTTTCCAAAATCTCCTTCCGCACCGAATTATCGGTACTAGGCCTCCAGCCTTTGCAAATTTTGTCGAACAAGCGTGGCTACGCACCGAATTATCTACAGTCTCTACTAACGCAGCGTTTTATTTATCTATTGGTTATTGCAGGAATATATCTTATTGATCTAATTATGATTCCTTTTTAATGATGCCAAAAGGGGGAGAAGTTTTAGACTAGAACATTAACATTGTTTAAATTACTAAACTTGTTATATATACTTGGAATTATATTTATATTTTTGCTTGAAAAACTAACGCACATTCTCAGGGGGAGCTTAAGTATTAATACAGGTTTCAGGTTCTATCAAGTATTTGTCATCATCAAAAATGGGGAGATTGTTGAATTCAAAATTTCAAGTTTCGTGTAAATTTACACATGGATTTTGATGATAACAAATGAATTCAAAGAATAAAGGAGTCTCAAGCTCAAGTTGTCTACACAATAGAATCAAGCACATCAAGGAAGCAAGTATGAGCAAGAAAGGAACAAATTCACATTAAAATCATAGAATAATTTTGTAAATCTCTTAAAAATTCAAAATTAGGATTAAGGCTCAAATTTAATATTTTATCATAAAGCATTAAAATACATTTTCTACATGTGCATGAATATTTTGAAAATTAAATTTGAAAATTTTGAAAGATGATTGATTGTTATCTTTCATATGTGCATGACATGATTAAAGGTTTGAATTTTGAAAATATTAAGATGATTGATTGTCATCTTTCACATGTGCATGACATGATTAAAGGTTTGAATTTTGAAAATATTAAAATGATTGATTGTCATCTTTCACATGTGCATGTTTTATTTGAATATTTTCAAAAATGATGGATGCTTTTCTTGACTTATGCAAAATGTAGATATCTTTGTTTGAAAATTTTGAAAAGTAAAATGTGCTCTTTTTGTCATATGCAAAAAGTAAAAGATTAAATTTGAAATTTTTGAAAAGTAAAGTGTGCTCCTTTTGTCACATGTAAAAAGTAAAAAGATTTGATTTGAAATTTTTGAAAAGTGAATGATGATGTCTTTGACATGTGAATCTTTTTAAATTTGAATATGAAATCTCATATGCCTATAAATAGATCATTTGAGAGCTTCACATTCACAACACTAAGAGCATACAGCATTCATTCAAAGTTTTCATTCTCTCTTCTCCAAGCATTGAGCCTTAACCCTTGTTTATTTTGAGAGATATAGTTTGTGCTGTATTGTTTTTATTTCACTCATTGATGAGTGTTTTCTGATAGCCTACCCACTATCAATTCTTGTATCAGTAAAAGGGTGTGTATAACCCTTGTGTGTGTAGAAGGTGTTCTACACGGGGAATAGTTAAATCATCAAGTGTGAGGTGATTGAAAGTGTAGAAGGTGTTCTACATGGGGAATAGTTAAATCACCAAGTGTGAGGTGATTGGAAGTGTAGAGGGTGTTCTACACGGATTCTTTGGAGCGGTGCTGCTCAAAGGTGTAATAGGTTTCTATCTCCACCTAAAGGAGATTGAATAGTGGATTTTGGGATTCTCAAGGGGTAGCTTGAGGCGAGGACGTAGGCAGTGGGGCCGAATCTCATTAACATACTGAGTTTGTTTCTCTCTTACGTTTATTCTTTATATTTATTACTGTTTCATATTTTATATTTTATTTTATATACTTGATTTATAATTATTAATTTTTTTAATACAACTCAATTCACCCCCCCTCTTGTATTAGTCATCTGGGCAACACTTACCATAAATTCATCTTCAAAGAAAAAAACCTATTTCATAATTTATTTTTTTTTAATTTATATACAAAGTTACATGTACCCTCACATGCCAAACCTTGTCTCCTGGCACACAAAGTCAAAAACACAAATTTTCTCAACTGAACCGTAGCTCTAGATAAAAAAAAATTAAGTCTTCATTCAATATACCTTGTTTTCAACTAAAATAGATTACATTTACAAACTATACCTTGGTTTCAACCAAAATAAATTATGCTTTTAAATTTCCATCCTGTAATCACAAGACAAATAAGTTGAAGTGACAAATTTAGAAAAAACATAAAAGCATAAATCTAAACATTTCAAACTTAAAAAAAAATAAATAGAACCACCTGTTTTTTTCAAAAAAATTGTAGAGAAGTAACAATCACATAAAAATATGAACAGAAACCAAACTACAATCCAAATTCGTTGTACCAAAAAAACCACCTAAATCAGATCGATTAAACTAAGCAAATAGTAGTATTTGAGAAGTTACCCAACTTGGTGTTAGTAACTTAGTACTGGTTTACAAGCTGGGAGCTTATGCTATATAAATTAATAAAAAGCTTTTATTGCCACTGTATCTGCTGTAGTACTAAATTCCAAATTTGATTTGTCAATATCATCCATGACATCAGAAGAAAGGAACCAAGGCTACACTAATATTTTTCGCTAGGGATAGATATTGTGTGATATTTCTGAAGAGTCTTCATAGTGTTGTCTAACTGGTTTACAACATAGTTCAAAGTTCGCAAAATTTCACCATGAAATTCATCATGCTAACAAAAAGAAGGATGCATCCAATCTTGTATGATAAAAGGGCCAGACACCATTAGCAAGAGCTACGAAAGAAATGAATTTGTCAAACTTGTCATCCTGCCAAACACAAACGGACATAAATATGTTCTTATATGCAAGTTTGAAATAAACTCTAGTTCTATCCATAATGTAAAGAAAGAACTTTAATAAAGTATCAGCAAGAAAATGGGATAATGCAAAAGAAAGAGAAGTAAAACCTCCAATCACAAAAATAATAACAATAGTCGAAAACGTTTAAACTTTAGCATATTGCGCTGCAGGACAAGTGAATACTATAAGCAGAATTAAGACAAATTTTTTGTGTATGGTGCAATTTTTTTCCTTTTATGTTTATCCTCCAACCATAGTAATGATGAACCACAAGATACAAGCCAAAAGAAATAAACCATAGGACAGCATGAAAGAAAGAGGGAGCACCTATAAACCCAACAGACTGCAAATGGAATGGTTAATAAAGTACTGATAAATAAAAGTTATCGATATCAATGAAACTACAATAGTAATATGATGATAAATATTATAATTGAATTTATAGTTATAATCTAAACTCAGTACACGAGTATGCAGAAAATAGAAACTAAAAATAGAAGAGAAGCCACCGAAGGAAAAGATTCAATAAAACGAGTAAAATAATAGTTGAAGAACGTAATCTAACTCAAACCTTGAAGGTAATATGTATCAAGTTTCACATAAATCGGGCTCTATCAACCAATATTTTACATGCTTCTACTCAACAAACTCTTGCAAAACTACCTGAACATGTTTCTTTTTCTCAAACAATTAATAAGGAAAAAAATAAAACTAAACGCCTCAATGCACATTAAAAATAAATAAACATCCACATATACACAGCAATAGAGGTGACGGTTAATATGTTGCATTTTTACCTATATTTTCATGTACATCATCATCAGTTTCGAAATAGAAATCTGCATCCCACAAAGCAACACCACTCGGGATTATTTTTTTTTAACAGTACCACTTGAGATATTAATTGAATATCGGATTGTTGGAAGTTTTCATTCAAGTACATCAAAAGTTTTAGAAGCTTTACAATTACTTTTAGTTGTTGTTAGTTAATAATAGTTTATAGGAATTAAAATCTAAATAGCAAAAACCATGACATTTATACACCTTTTAGTTTATACAATTGAATAACATAGAACACTTTCCAGAATAAACAATTTTCAAGTTGGAAATAAAAGAATATGAAGAAATCAAGTGAACTGGACTATCATGACTTGCGCCAAATCTGTCCTGCATTTTAAAAGAATGGTAAATAAATCATGATAATTGATTAGACTCTATTATTCCATTGTCTCACTTCTATCCATTGAGTCTCAAATAATGCGAGAGGAAGTTGAATTTTCAACCAAATAAAATATTACAAATATTAAAAAAGAAAAAAAAAAAGAAGGAAAAGACATGAAATAAATAAAGTTCCTGGAACACTTTTGACTTTGTGAATTATGGTATTGTTGATGGATAAAATTCCCAGCTCTTCACCATTTACCATATCAACCAAATAAAGAAGATAAAATCAGCAAAAAAAGATGAAGTGGGGCAATGTCTTTGCTTTATTTTTAGTTTTAGTTTTAGTTACTCTTTTTTCACATGCAATAACTATGGGTGGAGACAAGAATTAAAGTTTATTCAATAATAAGAGCAATAAAGCATATATAATTACTGATAAAATTTGGTATCTTTCAAAGCCCAAAAGAATATCACTGTCATTAGTGCCAAGTAACCTCCAAGCACGATGCCAGCTGCAAAAAGTTATCTCAGCTTCTAGCTGTCAAGCTGTGGAGATGGTTTTACCCAATCCTTTGATATTGTCATTATTGTACCTAGAGAGAGTAAAATGATTTTACTAAAATCAGACTCATGATCCTGCTAAGTAAGTAATGGTATATTTTATGAAGAGACATGTTCACATTTGCTTAAAACATGTCTTACCTTCATTTAGGATGGCAATGATTAGAACCATGAATGGTGCGAAGTAGAACTTCCATATCAAAGCAATAAACAGGAAGCCAAACTGCCAGATTGAGAATAATTGGCAAATGTATTAGAATCTATGATGAACTTGCTAAATTACATTGTAACTCTCATAATTCAAATTATTAGTACACTTGTCAGTATACGAATAGTGATTGAAACTGCATATATCTAAAAAGAAAGTAAACAAAACAAGTGAGCTTAGACACCTCTCAAACATAAATGAACCTTAACTATCAGCAATCAAAGATTTAGAAATGAGAGTTTTAAAAAAAAAAAAAACCTGGACTCTGATATCTACAGTCTCAAGATTCTCTACAGTCTTGAACTGCTTTAAAGTCCCCTCAAGGGCACAAGATGTCAAGTTCAAACACTGGATCCCCACAGATGGATCTTTAGGCACTGGCAAGTTGGCACCATACTTTGAGGGCATGATAAAAGACATTTGCCACTTATCTTGATCTTCCAGTTAATACATTAGCAAGAATATCAGATCATATTAAAAAAAAAATACCAGATGCAACAATTAAAAAAAAGTCTACTAACAATTAAGCTTTTTGTACTATACAACTTCTCTTAGACAAAGCAAAGAGACATTCATGGCTTTAAAAAAACCAAACAATATAATTTCTAACTAAAACACAGAATTGGGAAATTCTTATAATTATAATCAACCGAAAGAAGTAAACAGATTGTAAGCACTCGAGAACAATGTTAGAAATATTTTTTTTTATAAGTCAATGTTAGAAATATGAAAGTAGTAATTTCATAAGCAACAAAAACTAAATATATATATATATATATGCCAATAGACTAAATACTCAGAGTGTCTATAATAATGCCAAACAGAAATATAAACATCAAAAGAATAGAATATAAAATATAAAGAAAATTACATTGCCCAACCAAATTTTTACCTCTTTTAATGCTATTGTGGGATTTTTATAGTTCATGCTCTAGTCTTGTAAGCCTTTCTTGTTGAATGAAATTATTTGGATTTCTGTTTTTGAGCATTTTGAATGGTTGGACTGATTGGAATGAGAAAGAGGAATATAAATATAAAATTTATAACTTTTTTGTGAATGAGGAATATTAAAGTTGTTGATACTTACCATTTTGAATGCTTCCAATAATGTGAGATACTTAGCAATACTAAAGTTGTTGATACCCATCAAGTTGATAAAAGTAGTAGTTGTCTTATTTTTCTAAAGAACATATTCTTTATAATGGTAAGGAGATCTAACCAACAAAAGAAGAAATTGAAAAAAAAAAAGTAGAAGCAAGAATTTCAATCCGGATCTCCTAAAAGATCACTTCCAAAGAGCCAAATCGTGACAAATAAGCATAAATTTAAAACTCATTTGTTAAAACCTATTTATTCAAGCTTAAAACCCATATGTTATTTTAATATGGCTTTAAATGACTTGGTCATCAAACTAAGCACTGAATCAAATTTGCACATTGGTTTTAAGCATGAATTAAAACCCAAACTAAGCATCAAATGAAATAAAGAAATAAAGATGCTTAATTTGTTAATACAAATGAGTTTTCATTTCTCTATATCATCTGTACTACTGAATTATCCCCTCAAGAAACATCAAACTAAGCATGAATTATCCCCACAAGAACTTCTTTCTAAAAATATAAAAAATCCAAACTAAGCAACAAGCAACAAAAAATAAAAACAAATTTATGCCAATAGACTAAATATTCAAAGGGTCTGCAATAATGCCAAACAAAAATATAAACATATTAGACAGCTCAAGCCCTAGGAGTATGTGATAACATTGACTTTATTCAAAAAGGCACAATAGGCATCACAAATGAATTTAGAACACAGAGTAAAAATTCTAAAACCTACGAACTAAATAACCATTGATATATAATGCATACAAAACATCATACCCTCTTTGTTATCATTGGAGTTGTCATCTCCATTTTCTCCCCAACAAATTAGGCCTTACGCGTTAAACCAGGTGTAGTAATTGGATACCCTCTTTGTTATCACTGAAGAAAAAAAAATTAAAAATTTCAATAAAACGAAAAAAAGCAAAAGAATTAAACATGAAAACCAAAAAAAGAAACCTATACAGGGGGAGGGGGAGGTCGCCGGTGAGAGGAGGTGTTACTAGTGGTGGTTGGAGGCTGTGGGTGGTAGCATATGGTGGCAAAGGTGAGGAACCCATGCCCATGGGAGATTGGTCCGTGCGTGAGGGAAGAGTGGAGAAGCTAGTGGCTTCGTGTGCGAAGCGGGAGGTGCAAGGAGGCTGTGGGAGGTCTTTAGTGGCTGCTGGGCTGTTGTACGGTGGCGGTAGGAGCCGCACGACGGTGGAGAGTTTATGGGAAAACCCATTTCGGGAAGGGCTCGCGTGAGAGAGAGGTGGATGCCATGAGAGGTTGTGGTGGCAGGAGTATGGTTGCCGGGGTGAGAGAAGCTGATGGTGGCCGGCGGCGAGCTCAGGGGCTGAAGACGGCGGCGTAAAGTAAGGAGAAACCATAGAACCCGTGCGGACTTGAGAGAGTTCGATTTTGGAAGGGATAGCCGACTGAGATATTTTGAAAGGGATAGCCGAATGAGTAGGGGTAATTTCGGAATACGAAAGTTAAACAAATTGAATTGTTTATCACTGTTTAATCCGAGATAGATGTTTTTTTAAGTATAAATATATATATATATATATATAACATAATTGTCTGAGAATCTGCCCTTTTCTCCAGTTTATTAGAATTAAAATAGTAGTACATATTTTTAAAGGAACACATGGCTTAAAAATTTACTCAACCTTTTATTATTTACATAACTTCTACACATTATACATTATTTTATTTTATTTTATTTTTTAATTAAATATTTAATATAGAAATAATGAATAAAAAAATTACGTTAATTTAAAAAGAATAAATTCAAAATAAAAAAATAAAAAATAAATAAAAAAATAAAAAAAAATATAAAAATTAAAAGATTATATAGAAGTGCTCCTTGAATAATTGCGTGGGTTCCAATTGGAAACACCGCTCTTCTGCTCGTGCAATTTTGATTATAGAAAAAGTTTCATTGGTTAGTGCAATCACGTCTGGTAGGCAAATTAAATAAGAAGCTAACTTGATCCTCAGCCGTCAGACCGCCTAATTCCTCTATTATTAATACTATTATAGTGTTAATTTTCTATGGAGGTGTACATGAAGCGTATAATTAATTATAAATATATCCAGTAGCACGTCACTATAGTAGGTACTTTTCGATCGTATCATATCTTCTTATATATATATATACTATATAATAAACAGCAAATTTTGTTCGATTTTTATTTTTTCTTTCTGCCCCTCTATCAGGAAGTGCCGATTTTTATTAACTGTTCATATACAAAATTGCTACTACAATATATTCATATGTATAGATGAAAAATTCTCGAAAACTTCTCAAAAAATTCACCTTTTTATTGAATCACAATCGTCTCCTTAGAAATATTGGATAAAAATTTTCTCAAAAATTATCGTCGATTTACAAAAATAATAATAATAATTAAAAAGCTAAAACGTGTAGATTATAGGAAAGGATTTTTTTTTCTTATAGATTTGAAAATAGAACTTCAGATTTGTAGGGTTGCAACAAATAATTAATATTATTTTACTGAGGCCGGCGTAAAGATGCATGAATCATTGTCAATCTGTATACAAGATCTGAAGAAGAAAATATATTTTCTTCAAATTTGAAAAAACCCTATAGCGAGATCCTATGCTCTCTTTGCGTATCCTTAAAAAAATTGTTAGTTTTAAGTCCGTGCCCTCTCGCTCGTGTGATTTATAATCCGCCACAGCTTGATCCATTGATGAAGAGAAAAAAACATGGCAATGATAGAGATATAGGAAGGGGGAGAGAACAATCTTTGCGAGTGGTGTCATTGTGTCGGTGCTGGAAGAAAAATAAGAGAAATAAAAAGAAAGAAGATATAAGGTAAAATCAATTTAATCACTTTATGTACAGGCGCTGCATGTGATGGAAGTTGGGCTTGTGTGAAATTTAAGGATGGTTGGGTTTTTGATATTAAATATTGGGCTTCCCATATGAATTTTTTTTTTTTTTTGCAAATTAACCTATCTATAAAAGACTTAATCTTCATAAAAGTTTTGTGAAAAAGACTGCACTTTAAAAATAAAAATAAAAAAATAATATTCTACAATATGATATTTTCTTTAATTTTAAACTATAATTACTGAATTTATTTGTTACATTTTAGTATTAGGCATAATATAGCTTTTCTTTTTGAGTATTTTACTTATAGTTAGTTACAATTGAGAAGAAGTTGCACTCTACGTTGGACTGGGCCCAACACAATTAATAAGATGTATAATTGTGAAAAATAATTTTCATCATTTTTCTACGATTTATATAATTGTTTAGTTTTTGAAATTTTAAATATGAAAAATAAAACTTTTTAGAAATAAATTAAAAATAAATAAAATATTAAAAATATTAAAAGAAAGCACTTCAAAGGGCATACGTGCCTTTGGCACGTAGCCCAATACTAGTATATATATATGACTCATGCCTAGCTCTTAGCGTAAAGATAAAAAATTGTTAATGTGAGTAGTGACCTCCCCCATATCCGTCCTCATCTTGACGTTGGGCTGCGCAGGAAGATTTTTTTACAATCACTAGAGAGCTAAATGTGGGGTATTCTTTACTATTGTAATCTCTCGGCAGCCATTCTGTCATTTTGTCATTCTGTCAAACACCTTGTGGGTACTCTGGAACTTTGAGAAATGTAATCTCTCGGCAGCCATTATAATACAAAGCAGAGAAATACAAGGTTCGTTCTCATTTTGTCATTCTGTCAAACACTTTGTGGGTACTCTGGAACTTTATGCAATATTTACTATTATAAGATAGGAATAATGCCTCGTTACGAAAGCGAGGACGTTCTTTTGATTCCATTTTGTATGACTTTCTATATTTAATATTTTAATTTCAAGTAATGCGAAAAACTTCTTTAAATATATTTCAGCCGGCGAACTCTTTTCTTTTAAATTTTTAACTAGATCAATATCAATGCACTGTATATACATTAATATCTTGTTCGGCCTAGAGAGAGAGAGAGAGAGAGAGAGAGGTGAGTTCTATGGAGGAGAAGCCTCACGCTGCTTGCATCCCATACCCAGCTCAAGGCCATGTTAATCCGATGCTCAAACTAGCAAAAGTCCTTCACCATAGAGGCTTCCACATAACTTTTATCAACACCGAGTTCAATCACAGACGCTTGCTCAAGGCCAGAGGTCCCGATTCCTTGGACGGCTTGCCGGACTTTTGCTTCGAAGCCATCCCCGATGGTTTGCCTCCCTCCGATGCCGACGCAACCCAAGACATGCTATCACTGTGTGACTCTATCGTAAAGAATCTCATGGCCGTCCCCTTTCGAGATCTACTTGCGAAACTTAATGATACTGTCTCCTCCAATGTTCCCCCGGTGAGCTGCATAGTTAGTGATTTCAACATGGGATTCGCCAATAACATTGCTGAAGAACTGGGAATCCCTATAATTCTGTTGGCTCCGGTGAGTGTCAGTATC
Organism: Platycarya strobilacea; assembly: GCA_036898215.1. Taxonomy (NCBI): domain Eukaryota; kingdom Viridiplantae; phylum Streptophyta; class Magnoliopsida; order Fagales; family Juglandaceae; genus Platycarya; species Platycarya strobilacea. The sequence continues at coordinate 4,350,862 of CM072554.1, read as the reverse complement.
CTTTTAGCTGTTGCACATACCCGCCGCCAAGTACTCGAAACTATACCACCCAAAGGTACAATCTATTACTTGGTCCTATTAATTATTACTTCTTCACGATCTTCCTTTTATCTAACATCTTCATATATATGCGCTTGATCTATTTACGATCGAATCTCAAAATCTTGGACGGGAGATTTAACTCAAACTGATGAGTTTAAATGGAAGTCCGACAATCCAAAAGAAAAAATAAAAGTTATTTATGGAATTAAGCCATACATCCACCTAATCGACAAATGATTTATAATTTTTATTTTTCTATTTTAATGTTTAAATATGTGTATGTTTAAATATAAAAATCAAAATGATAAATCACATATTGGTTATGTTGAGATGTGTGGTCTAAGTTTTCTTTGTAGCATCTCTCTATTAAAAAGTTAAAATTGCAATATTTTTTTGGATAAGATGTTTCCACTTAGGCTTAGTTTTAATTAATTACACGTGATTAATCTTCAATGAACTATATTTTAAAATTTTTGAATGAAAATCATGCAGATGAGAACCCCAGCCTATTCGCCTCAGATCCGAAAGGTATCATGCATAGCTTTCTTTTGGAGATAGCAGATAAAAATTCGAAAGCTTCTGCCATAGTAGTGAATACTTTTGATGCATTGGAGCATGAAGGATTGGATGCTCTTTCCTCCTTGTTTCCTCCTGTTTACTCCATTGGCCCTCTTCATTTGCTTCTCGGCCAGATTCCACAAAACAATTCAAAGTTGAATAATATCGGTTCCAATCTTTGGAAAGATGAAGCTGATTGTCTCGAATGGCTCAATTCCAAGGAACCCAACTCGGTTATTTACGTGAATTTCGGCAGCATCACAGTCCTAACCCAACCACAAATGGTCGAGTTTGCTTGCGGACTCGCTAATAGCAAGAAATCCTTCCTGTGGGTGATTAGGCCTGACATGATGAAGGGTGACTCAGTGAGTGTACCCCATGAGTTTTTAAGTGAAACCAAAGACAGAAGTATTGTAGTAAGTTGGTGCCCACAAGAGAAAGTGCTAAGCCACCCATCAATCGGAGGATTCTTGACCCATGGCGGATGGAACTCAATGATTGAAAGCATGTCTGCAGGAGTGCCTGTGCTCTGCTGGTCGGAAAACGGCCTCTTTTCCGACCAGCCGACAAACATTAGGCTCGCGTGTGTTGAATGGGGCATTGGCATGGAGATCGATTATAACGTAAACAAAGATGAAGTGGAGAAGCTTGTAAGAGAGTTGATGGAGGGAGAGAAGGGTAAGGAGATGAGGAAACATGCCATGAAGTGGAAGAAAATGGCAGAGGAAGCAGTTCGTCCAAAGGGCTCTTCAAACTCAAATCTGGACAAAGTGGTCAATGAGGTGCTGCTGCAATTGCATCCGTAGATTTTTTTTTCCTTTCTTTTTGAATCTTTCAAAACCTTTGAAAGATTAACTTTACTCTATCTACCTACAATACCGTGGGAGATATTCAACAACCACCAAAACGACTATCCCAAGATCACAAATTATTTTTGCAACAGAAAGAGATTGCCTTATTAGCTTTCCGAGCACTTGACATTGAAAAGCACCTATCTTTGAATATTGTATCCACTGTCTACAATATCCGTGCAGGGACTTAATAATTTGATGTAATTAAGGCAACTTATAGAGTAAAAGTTTATATACAGACTCAAACATGCAGAGACAGACATCCATTCTATATGAGCAGTGAATTGCCCCAACTCCAAGCATCTCCTCTTCAACGGTCTCTCAAGACGATACAAATATAGATTTTGTCGTCCACTATACCCCAATTTACAAAAGAGTACTGCTAGGAACTATCGAGAGGAATCCTTACTGCGGTTGATGTGGCAACTGCCACATCAGCGGTTATTAAAAAACAAAAAAAAAAGAAAAGTGAGAAATAGATATACAAATGGAGGAGGGAAATTGCCTTTTCATTTTTTATTTTGCAGCTTCCGGAAAAGCAGCTTGACCCCCATTGCCGATTCTCAAGCCCTCCCATCCGTGAGTCTCTGGTCATCTTTGGTCTCTGTGTCCGATCACTGTCTCCGTCCCTATGTGCTCTCGTCGTCCCTGTCTTGAGGAACCCCGGTTGGTTTTTTATTCCATTTTTTGGTTTTTAGTTTTTGCTTTGTGTTTTGTGAACGGATTCAAATTTAGGGTTCACATTAAATTTAAAAATTGTTTCTCCAAGGTAGAAGAGAGTAGGCGTTGCTGCTTCTCTCTCTTTTAATTTCCTGTAGTTTGTTCCATTTTTTAGTTTTTGTTTTGCCATTTTTGCGAATTGTGAGGTTCCATTTTGAGTTTTTGCTTCATGTTTGTGAACTGATTCAAATGTAGGGTTCTAAAATGCTAATTGCTTAAGTTTCTAGACTGTGAACTGATTCAAATTTAGGTTATTAAAATTCTAAAATGCAATTCATAAGTTAAATATATATATGTATATATATATTTTTTTTGATAAGTAATATATGTATATATATATTTTGCTACCTTTAAGAAAAAAAAATGTTGCCTTTAAGGAAAAATATATATATATTTTTATTTTTACAAATTGACTGTCAGCTTAGTATTTGGAAGAGAATATGTTTTTATTATCCATTTGTTGTAATTGCAAGATTCAGTAGAAGACATGAGTGTAAATAATTATTTAGAAATGGAAGATATTATATTTAAGGATTTTGATAGTTTCAAAATTTGGGTTTTGGAATGTTGCACCTCTTTTAATGATTAATTGGATGATTAAAACTCTTCATTGCTAGTTTGCTTAATGACTACTTCGTTACTTGCAAATAATAATGACTATTTCTGATTCTACTTTCTCTCTCAATTGTTCTTCTAAGATATCTCAAGTGGTTCTATTAGTGAATGATTGCTAGAATGACTTTTAGGAAAGTGTAAGGGATGAATCTGAACTACTAAGGTGGTTTTCTAGAAATCAACTGGACGCTTACTCTGAGAAAGTAGTGTTAAGCCTCAATTTTTCTTTCATTATTGAAAGTTTATGACATGTATTTACCTAAAAAAAAATTCTTATGACATGTCGAACTTGTTAGGCATGTATATACTATGGATCATTATGAACTTTATTTTTTTAATCTTGAACTTTCTTTGCTAGGGAACTTTCTTTGAGATGAAAGATAAATTCTTCCATCTCAATTTTGCTTTGGAACTTTAATAGCCAGTACATTACTGGGTTTCTTTGTCCTCGTTTTTTTCTTCCCTTTATAAGAGATTGGTCTAACTTAATGGTTGTTATTCAGCCATTGAGGTTATCAATACCTTGAAATCTTAAAAATTCCTTTTGACAGTCAGCCATTTATGGTTTTTCTTAGGTCCCAACTAGTGCATGCTCTTCTTTTCTTTTCCTGTAATCTTATAGAAAAAAAATGTTGCATTTAAGATCAACAGAAGATGCAGTTTTTCTTGCTTCAGAAATAAGGAATAGCAAAAGCTACACTGCTTCTCTATATGATCATTTGGAAAAGTTTAAAACAGATTGCATATTATTTGGACCATGTGCGTACCTTGATTTTAAACTGATATAAATTACTTGCATGACTTGGTGAATCTGGTATTTGTTGTTTGGTTTTATAGGATGCCATGTGTTTACCCCAGTTTGCTTAGTTTAGTTGAATTATGTTGATAGAAACATTGGAAAAATAGAAACTCTTTTAAATTGATTGTTTCGTTCTTCTACTTTGATAACTTTATGGCAGTGCCCAAAAGAAAAGAAAGAAAAGAATTATGGTGGCCAAAACCAAAATATTACTAACTTGGGAAACCTGAACGGCTACGATTAGAATAATGTAATAAGAAACATATTAAAGGATGCTTGGTTTCAGTTGTTTGCTGGTCACAATGTATCTATTTCTATTAAAAGTATGCTAAAACATATTGATGTTTTGATACTTTTAGGTTATAATGGGTTTCACTATAAGTGGTATGCTAACACATCGTCTTATGTTGATGGTGTAAATTAGTGGTTGCTGGGAGGCTAGTAATGTAACAAAATAAATATGTGGAATTAGCAGGTTCTTTGCAGGAGTCTAATTGCAGGTGTCTAATTGCATACTTCTAATAAGTTGGGTTCTTATTACCTATAAACAAAAAAAAGTTGGCTTTTTTGCAGGAGTAATTGCGTACGTTTTTGTGTTTCTTGCATAATGCTGGTTATCCTTTTCAACACGGCATAGAACCTCTGACTCATATCAACAATACAAGCGCCACTACAAGTAGAGTTGTTTGGTCTCCTAGAGTTGAAGTACTCAGGATAGACCACTTCCTAGGAAAACTGAAAATGACAGTGCCGGGATATGGGATGAAATATGGATGGATGTTTTTTTTATTTTTTGTGGAAAAATGTATTTGATTTTTTTGTTATGGATGAATATGAATATGGATACTTAATGTATTTGTTATCGATGAATATACACATTGATGGGAAGTTGCAGGAATTATTTTGTTGTCTCTTGTTTACTTGAGAAAAAATTTGAGGGGAACCTAATCCCTTGTTAATGTATGGCAACAGGTACTCATAGTATTGGCATTACATTTTTCGAGTTGATACTGCCCTCTACACCATGCTAAATTGAAATATTACTTGACACGCTATAGCAAAGAAAATATGTTACCTAACAAAATTGAAGTACTTGATTAATTCTCTCTCAAATATAACATATGTAAGACAACGTAAGCTTGAAGATAGATCACAAAGTTTGTGCTGCTGAAAGTGAAAGTGTACTCTTAAGAGATGACAGCTGCTGGAATAAGCTTTATTTAACATTATTGAGTCACCAACTTATCCCAAAAAGACCGAAAGAAATCATGCATATATGCATCCGTGTAACTCATTATATGTCCATAGGGGAGAAGTGCATAATATTTTAGTGTTTTCTTTCAGAATATTCCATACAAATTACAAAATGTCTAACCATGAAAGATCACTAAGTCCGAATTTTCCCTAATCTAAACACACCACTAATAACAACAGGCTCATTTTCATTGCTGCTAGAGCTGCCATTCACTATGCTTCCTATTGATGAGGCCGCAAGTTTGGCTTGCTCCTGTTGTTCAGCTTGTCCTTGTAGCATTTGGAACAAATATTCATTGCTGCAGCTATTCCAAAGAAATCACAGTTGTTAATGCAAAGAATAGGGCATTCAGGTGCTTGGCATCCTGTTCCATCTTGAGACTCCATTTTCTCTAATTTCCTGCAATAACATCAACTTGAAGTCAGAGGAAAATGAAACTCCATATAACAATCTTTGAAACCAAGGAAAATGGGTACATACTTAAGAGACAAACGAGGACATGAATCTAGGAATACAAGCAAACTACGGGGTAAGCTCAGGTGCATATAAAAGGCAATTGGGGAAGCCATAAAAATGATACAGAAAACTGAATGCACTTGATGCGATTTGCTTAATTGTATCAATAAAATTCAATTTTCATCATTTACAATCCTATGGAACGTGTAGTGGGCTGCAAATGAAAAAAAAAGCGTTCATAACTGAAGAAACAAAGACTTTCTTGAATTAAATTGAAACACAGAAAGAGTTTAACCAGCAAGAAAGTGCAAAAATAGAAGGCATAGAACATATTCTTTTTCCATTTTTTGGGTTAAGCTTTACCAGGATAAACATCTTCACTTCTCGCAAAAATGAAACCAAGTCAGCAGATTCATCAGCTTCTCTAAATGAGAAGAGGAGAAATAATACTCCAAAAACAATACTAAAATATATGGCACTATAGAAAGCAATTCAAAACATATGTAACCCAGCACAACATATCAAAACATAAAGAACTTCTTCACTTTTTCTAAGCACATCAAGAATTTCCTTGCACACGCAACAATTTATATATACACCAAGGAAATACAAGACGAATCCAAAATATTCAGCAAAAACTTCGACTACCTCAACCTTCTCTCGTATATTATTACCCATCATATATTAAACTGTTGCCATAACGTTTAACAAAAAACATATAATCGGAAAAAAAAAATATAAAATCCAAATATATAATTTCTACTAGCGAAATTTTAAACGAAAAATAGACATAAGAAAAAGGAAAAAATCTTACCCAAAATCGATCAATCAGATAATCGGAAGAGAGAGTCGGGGAGAGAGCTGGGGAAGAGAATCAAAGAGAGAGAGGGAACAGAGGGAGGGAATCGAATAGAAGGAAAAGCGAGCTGGTGAATTTGGGGTTTCAGAAAACGACATCGTTTTCTCAAGTAGTCCACGTAGGACGTGATGTCGCGCCAGGATTATTAACTTCTTATCCGGTTTCCTATAACTTTTTCCTTTATAGAATTAACAACATTTAAATGCCACCAGATTTTTCAAAAAGATTAACCCATACTCGAACTTTTCAAAAATAATAATGGTTTTTCCAACGTAAAATCACAGAAATAATTAAAAGGGGTTGCTTCTAAATGCAGGCCATGTGTGCTGAAATACCACAGCATGACTAGACAAATGAGTTCGTTAAATTTACTTTTTATGTAAATCGAATTGTTCCAAACCTGGTGCATTAGCAAATGCCCTGTGCGTCAAGGGCCAAAGCAGCAACGTACCCACGTGCGTCATCAATGCCCCTAGAAGCAATTACTGGTATATCTTGATCCCCAATTAGATCAACTACTCTGGGCAACAATAATATCAAATCATCCTACAAGTAATTGAATAAAACAAGGGGAGTCAAGACATTCTCTCTCTCTCTCTCTCTCTCTCTCTCTCTCTCAAGCACACCTTATTTCTTTTTCCTTCAATTGTAAATTTTGCTCAGCCTGTGGGCCTTGCTTTTTTAACTTTTATCTAATTTTCATTGGTCAATTTCTTCTAGTACCCCTGAAATTTATTTTATTTTTTTTCCATGTTCCTAGTTGTCTATCAGCAAAAATTATTGCATATTGGTGGATCTCAACAGAAAGCCATAACAGATTTATAATTACACAAGTATACAGCAATTCTACCAGGAACAAGAAGCACGGATACCTGCCCAATTACATGCCCTCCTGCTTCACATCCTTGAACAACGATTGCATCTACACCTGCATTATACTGCTTTTTTTGCTTCTTCTAAACTCCCACCCTCCAATGCAATCATATGTTACACATGATAATCACCAAAACAAAAAGAGAAAGAAAAAATAAATAAAACTAAAACTAAACAAAAAAACTAAACAATAGAAAAGAAAAATAAATAGATAAATATCATACTACATGAAGATAGTAAATAAATCCTTTATGACATATGGAATGGTGGCTATTTTCCCTATTGCACAATTTTTTAGGTTTACTCCATCCATAATTCCGAGAAGCAACAAAATTTGAATAAAAAAAGTAGATGGTTGTTCCTCTACATTTGTTCCCAAGACCACCAAATTAGCCACAAAATTCTCTTCTTCAATACCATAATTATCAGAGAATGAAGGTTTCTTGGGCTTATCTCGATGCACAGTAAGCATGGATTCAAGACCCATTAGCCTAGCAACCAAACTAGGAGTCTGCATTTCATTCTTTTTCTCCAAATCCAACCGACGATTTCCAATAATCTTCACATTTGTAAAACTCCCGTTGTTCTCATTAGCAATCTACAATTCAAACATAACCAGAATACCAAATTACAAAACAATAAACAATGAGCTTCAAGTAGAAGAGAGGCAGAAACAAAAATTCATAACCAAGAGACATCTTCTCATCCCCTTTAAATTTTGAGGAAGCTCTCTGCTCGAACTAACACACAAGACAAAAATCATATCTTTTTTCTCAAGGGTTTGTAATTTTGTTTCTGTGTGAACATATGTTATGTAACTTCACGGGTGAACAGTAAACCAGTAGCAACAGCAGTAATTGAAAGATAAATGACACAAAACAATGAAGAAAATACCTCAACATTCATATAGATTTAGGGGATTCGAGGTCCCTAATTCATTTATAGAAGCCAAGGCTTACAAAACACAAAATGCTCCAGAATAATCCCTTCACAGCTCTGGCATGAGACTTAACAGAAATCCTAATAAAAACTTACTAAAAAGTCCCTACAGAATGGTTCTAGAACAATCATAAAACTCACCGTTTAAGACCATACTTAAAACGGCACGTTTAAAACTTATTCAGAACTGAAATTAAAACATAACAGACTGCAAACTTAAGCCCAGCCGATACACTTCAAGCCCATTGGCCCACTGCAACAATTAACCCATTTTGCACCTAAACAGTGCGTATCAAGTTCCGCACTTAAACTTCACTTTGTCACGTCCCAACACTTCGATTCACTTCAGTTCACTCAGTGTCTTTGAGCTCCCATACGAACCCTAGATCTGGCAATACTCCTCCCGCCGATCTCTCATCCCGCAGCTTCCTAACATTCTCCTTCCCTTATAGAACCTTGTCCACAAGGTGTGAATACAAAGTCCTAAGCTTCCATAAATTTTCTCATGTATTCTCGTACTCTGAGAGCCCGAACCACTTGATCAACACCTCAGTCACCACTCGGTCCCCTTGTTTTTTTAATCGCCTATCACGCACCCCTTCGGGCTCAGGGATGAATTTACCATCACTGTTAGTGGGGGGAAGAGTAACCAGCGGCTGGATTCGATCTCCAAGTTTCCGTTTCAAACACGAAACGTGAAAAGCGGGATGGATTCGGAAAGAGGAAGGTAGATCCAGCTTATAGGCCACAGATCCAACCTTCTGCAGCACCCTGAATGGTCCATAGAAGCGTGGAGCTAGCTTCATATTCCGGCGCAAGGCCACCGTGCTCTGGCGATACGGTTGCAAACGGAGGTATATCCAATCCCCTACCACAAAGTGTCTCTCAGTTCTTCTTTTGTCAGCATAATGTTTCATCCTTGCTTGAGCTACCGTTAGATTACTTTTCAGTAGCTTCAAAATTTCTGCCCTGTTGTGTAAGAACTGGTCGGTTGTTGAATTGCTTGTTGTACCAAGAACATAGTCGAGTAACCCTGGGGGAGGGTACCCGTAGAGTGCCTCAAAGGGGGACATTTTTGTTGAACTGTGATAGGTGCTATTGTACCACCATTCATCTAGTGATAACCACTGACTCCATACTGTAGGTTTAGAACTTGCATAACATCTCAAATAACCTTCAACCACTTTATTCACTACTTCCGTTTGACCATCACTTTGCGGATGATACGCCGAGCTATAGTCTAGGGAAGTGCCCTGGAGGGTGAATAACTCCCTCCAAAATGAGCTCAAAAATATTGAATCCCTATCAGACACAATCGTTTTAGGGAAACCATGCAACTTGAATATTGACCCTAGGAACACCTTGGCAACTTCCTGAGCTGTATAGGGGTGAGATAGGAGCATGAAATGTCCATATTTAGTGAACCTGTCTACCACCGCAAAAATTATTGAATATTTCTTAGATATTGGTAATCCTTATACAAAATCTATGGAAATGTCAACCTAAGCTTGTTGAGGTATAAGGAGAGGCTGTAATAAGCCAACTGGAGGCAATGTCTCATACTTAATCGCCTGGCAAATCTCACACTCCCTCACTAACTTTTTGATATCTTACTTCATCCCTGGCCAGTAAAAGTTTCTTTTGGCCCTTTGATAAGTCTTTAAATAACCCGAATAACCAACCATAGGGTCAAAGTGAATGAGCTGCAATACCTTCCCCTTGAAGGGTGAATTTGGCACAATAACAATTCTCCCATTCCTTAGAATTAATCCCTGCTGCAGGGATGTTCCCTTAGGCACCTCTTGCTGGTTCAACAACTTTTCTATTAAAACAGAAGCTTCTCTATCATTCTTGTAGCTTAATTTCAGCTCCTCTACCCAATCGGTCGTAGGAAATGAAATCAGGGCCAGTAATGTTACCTCCCCTGTCTCAGTTTCCCCTTTTCTGGATAATGCATCAGTCACTAGATTTTCCTTCCCCTTTTTGTACTCAATCTTAAATTCATAACACATGAGTTTACTGAGCCATTTGTGCTGAACTTCAGTTCTAATTTTCTACTCAAGCAGAAACTTCAATGCTTGTTGATCTGTTTTGATAACAAAAGCTTGCCCCAACAGATAGGGGCACCACTTCTGCACAGCTGTTACAATAGCTAAAAATTCCTTCTCATAAGTCAAGAGTAATAGAGTCTTTCCCTTCAACATCTTACTAAAGAATGCAATAGCTCACCCCACTTGCATAAGAACCGCACCTATTTCCCGCTTGCTAGCATCACATTCCACTATAAAAGGCTTTGATAAATCTGGTAAAGTAAGAACTGGGGGCTGTGTTACCATTTCCTTAAACTTAATAAAAGCTTGCTCAACCTCTTGAGTCTACAAAAACCCGTTCTTTGTCAACAATTGAATGAGTGGCGCTACTATCACCCTATAATCCCTTATAAACTTCCTGTAATAGCTCGTTAACCCCAAAAATCCTCTCAAGGCTTTAGAGGACTTAGGAGTTGGCCAATCCAACATGGCCTGAATTTTGGAAGGGTCGGCTTTCACTTCCTACCCAGAAATGATGTGGCCCAAATAATCAATTTCCTCTACCTCGAACCGACACTTTGATCGTTTGGCAAACAACTTATGTTCTTGTAAAAACCGTAGAACCTGTTTCAAATGATCCAAGTGTTCTAACCAGCTCTTACTATAGACCAAAATATCATTAAAAAAAAAACAAAACGAACTTGCTCAATAGCGGCTTGAATACATCATTCATAAGCCCTTGAAAAGTTGAGGGCGCGCTTGTGAGCCCAAAAGGCATCACTAAGAACTCGTAGTGGTTCTCGTGAGTTCTAAATGCTGTTTTAGGCACATCCTCACGTATCACCCTGATTTGATGATAACCCGATCGCAAGTCTAGCTTTGAGAATTGTTGCCCAGATGACTAACACAAGAAGGGGGGTGAATTGAGTTGTATTTAAAAAAATAACAATTATAAATCAAATATATAATATAAAATATAAATAAAATATGAAACAATAATAAATATAAAGAGTAAGGGTAAGAGAGAAGCAAACTCAGTATGTTAACGAGGTTCGGCCCCACTGCCTACGTCCTCGCCTCAAGCTACCTCTTGAGGATCCCCAAATCCACTATTCAATCTCCTTTAGGTGGAGATAGAAACCTATTACACCTTTGAGCAGCACCGCTCCAAAGAATCCGTGTAGAACACCCTCTACAGTTCCAATCACCTCACATTTGGTGATTTAACTATTCCACGTGTAGAACACCTTCTACACTTCCAATCACCTTACACTTGGTGATTTAACTATTCCCCGTGTAGAACACCTTCTACACACACAAGGGTTATACACACCCTTTTACAAATACAAGAATTGATAGTAGGTAGACTATCAAAGTACACTCCTCAATGAGTGAGATAGAAACAATACAGCGCAACCTATATCTCTCTCAGCAAGAACAAGAATTAAGGCTCAAAACTTTAGAAAAGAGAGAATGAGAGCTTTGAAAAAATGATGCAAAACTTAGCAATAGATGTGTAAGCTCTTGTTGTGAATTTTACAAAACTCAAGTGAGCTATTTATAGGCAAATGATTTTTCAATTTCAAATTTGAAAAGATTCCCATATCAAAAATATCATCATTTACTTTTCAAAAATTTCAAATCTAATATTTTTACTTTTTGCATGTGACAAAAGGAGCACACTTTACTTTTCAAAAATTTCAAAGATAATCTTTTAATTTTTGCATATGACAAAAGGAGCACACTTTACTTTTCAAATTTTTCAAATAAAGATATCTACCTTTTGCATAAGTCAAGAAAAGCATCCACCACTTTTGAAAATATTTAAATAAAACATGCACATGTGAAAGATGACAATCAATCATCTTAATATTTTCAAAATTCAAACATTTAATCATGTCATGCACATGTGAAAGATGACAATCAATCATCTCTCAAAATTTTCAAAGTTCAAACCTTTAATCATGTCATGTACATGTGAAAGATGACAATCAATCATCTTTCAAAATTTTCAAATTTAATTTTCAAAATATCATGCACATGTGGAAAATGTATTTTAATGCTTTATGATAAAATATTAATTTTGAGTCTTAATCCTAATTTTGAATTTTTAAGAGATTTACAATATTACTCTATGATTTTAATGTGAACTTGTTCCCTTCTTGCTCATGCTTGCTTCCTTGATGTGCTTGATTATATTATGTGGACAATTTGAGCTTGAGACTCCTTTATTCTTTGGATTCATTTGTTATCATCAAAATCCATTTGTAGATTTATATAAAATTTGAAACCTTGGGTTCAACAAGAATACTTTAGCACCCCCTAGTTTATCTAAAAGCTCATCAATTAGGGGTGTAAAAAGACCGAACCGGACCGGCGGACCGGACCGGACCGGTTGTCCCGGACTGGGACCGGACCGGACCGGTTGGAGTTCGGTCCGGTCCGGTCCAAAAAATATATGGACCGGAAAATTCCGGTCCGGTCCCGGTCCAGGGAGTTCATCCCCCTGGACCGGACCGGACCGGACCGAATCCCTATTTTTTTTTTTTTAATTTTTTTTTTAAAATATATGTATATATAAATAATAATATATAAATTTGAATATTAATATTAATATATATTAATATATAATATATACTTTTATAATATTAATATATAAATAATAAGTGTATTATTATTATTTAATATATTATTACTAATTTATTACTATTTACTAACATATAAATATATAATATACTAATGTAAATTGTAATAATGTTATTACTTATTAGTTATAGTTTATTAACATATATTAATGTAATAATATTATTAGACTATTAAATTATTAGTTATAGTTTACTAATATACTTAATATTTAATATTAACTAATATATTAAAAGATAATATATACTCTTATATATTAATATATAAATAATAAGTATATTATTATTATTTAATATATTATTAATAATTTATCACTATTTACTAACATATAAATATATAATATACTAATGTAAATTGTAATAATGTTATTACTTATTAGTTATAGTTTATTACCATATACTAATGTGAAAGTGTTATTAGACTATTAAACTATTAGTTATAATTTACTAACATACTTAATATATAATATATACTAACATATTAATATATAATATATACTTTTATAATATTAACATATTATAATTTATAGTAATTAAATTTAGACCAAAAAAATATTTGATTATTGTAGAATTATATATTAAATTTAGCCCATTAAATCATATGGGGCACCCCTGGACCGGACCGGACCGCCCCTGGACCGAATTGGACCGGACCGGTATGGACCGAACTCCTGTTCGGTCCGGTCCAGGGTGAGAGAATTTTTGGACCGAATGAAATCGGTCCACAAATTTCCCGGACCGGACCGGACCATTTACACCCCTATCATCAATCACTGGAATTGGGAACTTATCTTTTACTGTTTCCTTGTTCAACGCACGATAATCCACACACATTCTCCACTCCTCGTCTGCCTTCCGAACTAGTAACATCGGAGAGGAAAATGGGCTAGAACTTGGTCTCACCACCCCACTTTTGAGTAGATCTGTAACTATCTTCTCAATTTCAAATTTCTGGTAAAAGGGGTAACGATAAGGTCTAGTGGAAATAGGTTGTGGGAAATAGGTTTTGTCCCTTTCTTCAACACTATTTTGTGATCATGTGTTCTAGGTGGTGGTAATTCTTGAGGTTCCTGAAAAACAGAACTGAAGGCACTCAGCAATTCCTCTATTTCAGCACTGGTGGTCTGCTGTTGGGTTTCAATAACTTGCCCACAAATTTGTAGTAACATCCCCGTACTATTTGTCAAGAAAGCTAACATGGATTTGCTGTTATCCACCCATGTAAAGGGCTGCTGTTTGAGTCCAACTAATTGAATCTGCTTACCTTCACTCTTAAATTCCATAGTCAACTTGGAAATATCCCAAACAATAGGACCAAAAGTGGATAGCCAATTAGAACCAAGTATTAAGTCACAACCTCCTAATTCAAAAATATGAATAGGAAATTAGAAAGAATTACCCTAAATTTTGATCGGAGCCGCTGCACAAAAACCTTCACTCCTCAACATCGTTCCATTGGCCACATGCACATTTAACTTGGCTGTTGGGTCCACTTTAAGGGGTAACCTGCGTGCTACAGAGGACTTAAGGAAGCTATGGGTGCTTCCCGTGTCTAACAAAATAGAAACTGATCTTCCAACCACCATCTCTTCCACTTGCATCATTGTAGCACTAGGGGTCCCCACCATAGCATGGAGAGAAACCTCCAAATTACTGTCCCCAGCTGGACTCTCGGTTGTCTCCTCAATTTCAGGCATTTTCGGGGCTGAATCCCCTTTATCTTCCTCAGCATCTCCCTCCTCCCCTTGCAAAAGATAAACACATGGATGTTTGCAAATATGTTGGAGATTCCACTTCTCATCACAGTGATAACATAACCCTTTACGTCGTTTATCATCCATAACCCTAGAAGAAACTTCCTTAGGGGGGATAAATGGTTTACCCATTTGGTGTGGTTTGTAATTTGAGTTGGTTGTGAGCTGGTCCCAAAGGAAACACTACTCTTCTCTCCTATCAGATTGCTGCATTTACAATTCAGCAATCTAGCCAAATACTCCTCCTGCAATCTAGCCAACCGATCCTTGGACGGCTTGTCGGCTTTTTGCTTTGAAACCATTCTCGATGGTTTGTCTCCCTCCAATGCCAACGCAACCCAAGACATGCTAGCACTGTATAACTCTATCATAAATTAGAATTTCATGGCCGTCCCCTTTCGAGATCTACTTGCAAAACTAAATGATACTCATGTCTCCTCCAATGTTCCCTCGGTGAGCTGCATGGTTAGTGATTTCAACAAGGGATTCGCCAATAACATTGCTGAAGAATTGGGAATCCCTATCATTCTGTTGGCTCCTGTGAGTGTCAATACCCTTTTAAGCGGTGCAGATATTCGTCGTCTACTCGAAATTATACCACCCAAAGGTACACCGTACAATACATCCTTGGTCCTATTAATTATTTACTTCTTCACAATCTTTCTTCTATCAAACATCATCATATATATACACTTTATCTATTTACGATCGAATCTCAAAATCTTAGATGGGAGATTAACTCAACCTAATCAGTTCAAATGGAAGTTCGACAATCAAAAAGAAAAAATAAAAGTTATTTGTGGAGATAAGCCTTACACCATACATCGGCCAGTACCTAATTAATAAGTGATTTCTAATTTTTGTCTTTCTATTTTAATGTTTAAATATAAAAATAAAAATTACAAATTACAAATTACAAATTACATATGGTTATAACTTATGTTGAAATATTGTGAGGTGTAAGTTTTCCTTGTAGCATCTCTATATTAATTAAAAGTTAAAATTGCAACAATTTTTTTGGATAAGATGTTTCCATTTAGGCCGTTTGACGTTCTTTGAATCTTTATACTAATGTTCCATTTAGGTTCGAACGTATAGGCTAGACGATATGATTACATTTCGTATAAAGTTTTAATTAATTACACGTGATTAATCTTCAATGTGTTATGAATTATTAGGGGCGGTCCCCGCCCCCTTAATTATTTTGTGAATGACCTCACCACTATTATTTTAAGTCTTGCACAGTAACTTGCATAGTAATTTCAACGCCTATAAATATGAGTTTCAGTTTTTATGAAATTCATAAGAAAATATAGGGAGAAGAAAGTTTCAGAGAGTTTTTTAAGAGTTTCTTTTATATTTCTCTTACAAAAGTAGTAGTTTTTTTTAATTTTATAACACGTTATCAGCACGAGGTTCTACCAATATTGAAGTTAATGGTCTTCTACTTCAAGCAAGTTTTTCAATATATTATTTGCAGTCCTCGAGATAAATATTAAAGGTAATATTGCTGAATATTACTTAATAAAATTTTACTTTTATTCTCATGATAATGTGAATATAATTTTTAAATTCACAGATTTATTTTTGTAATTTATAATTAAATATTGAGATTTATTACTATTGATATTTCTGAAAATAAATTATTTATTCAGATACCTTGATGAGATCCATTTCGATATGATGATGAATTTGGGAGATACAATCATAAAAGAAAATCATGTGTTTCTGAAGAACCGTGCTGTGTATCTCATGATGAAAAATCATCTTACTGTGTGAAATGAATTAAGAGAGAGATATGAACACCAAAATATGTAATCCTTTCAAAAAATCATTATGACTTATTACACCTGAAGTTGCAAGATTTTAAGAGTGGTATTAAATATTCTGCACTCTTTAAAATCAGCTCAATATTAAAATTATGCAGTGAAAAAATCACTGATGATGATATTTAAAAGAAGACATATATTATTTTTCATATCTCGAATATGCTCTTACAGTAGCAATATCGAGAGTGAAAGTTTAACAAATATTCTGAACTTTTATTTTGTCTTCCAGTGATTGAGCTAAATAATGAGTTTTTATTAATAAATCACCAGTTACGTCCTATTAATGATATTGAATTTACACCATTCCTAGAAGTGAACGGTGCATCATTTCAAAAGAATTAAGGGCGTAGACATGGTAGAAAAACTATAGAAGTGTTGGTCCCAAAAACGACAACACTAAAGATGATAAAAATAGATCGTATCACCAAAAGTGATCCAACTCAGAGAAGGGTAAAGACTCTCAGAATAATCTTTTATAAAAAGATGAAAATGTTTGTCATAGATGTGGTGTGACTGAACAGTGGTCACGTACCTGTTGTACGAACAAACACTTGATTTACTTATACTAAACTTTTTTATATAAGCTTATTTATATTTCTTCATGTTTTGAAATAAAAAAATATCGGTGTCTGAAGCACGACAAGAAATTAATTGGGATAATAAAATCCTGTCTAAATTTGATTTTCTTACAAATGAAAATGAATGTGAACTAGAAGTTCAGAGGATTATCTATTTGTATTGCAAATCAGTTACATGATGTATTTACTGACACTAAAGGTGTTATAAAATCATATATTACTGCTGTTAATGCTTAAGTAAGAATTGAAGTCCCTGATGGACAAACTGTTAAAATAGCAATAGATGAGTTTAAGATACACCTAAAGTGTTGAAGACCTATTGATGCAAAAGAGAAAAATGAAATTAAATCGGTGCTCCTGAAGAGACCGTACCTACAAAATAAGATCTATCTAGACTTTCTGTATAAAATACAAAACTCCTGAAGAGTACAAAACTCCTGAAGAGAAAATCTCCTGAAGAATATAACTCCTGAAGAGAAAACTTCTGAAAAATATAAACCTCTTGTAGAGGTTTTTCATGAAATGTTTTCCCCTAGAGAAGAACAGGTACCTGAAATAATGAGATCTTAATACATTTCACAAATATTGGAGAAATTCTGGATAGAAATAAAACTGTTGTCGACAACATATTTTCATCTATGATGGCCCTTGACATTACCAAAAGTAATGAAGAAAGTGAGTCAAAAACCGTCGAAGAATGTCGACGTAGAAATGATTGGCCAAAATGAAAAACAGCTAGAAGCTAAATTAAAATCGCTAGCAAAGTGAGAGGTATTTGGACCTGTTGTCCAAACAACAAAGAGTGTAATGCCTATAAGATATAAGTGCGTATTTATACGAAAGCGTAATGAGAAATAAAATTGTGCGGTACAATTTGTCGCACAAGATTTTCTGCAGAAACCCGGGAGTAGTTATGAGGAAACATATTTCCTTAGTATGAATGCAATCACATTCATATTTTTAATCGATTTGGTTATTACAAAAGGATTAGATATGCAATTGATGAATGTGATCACTGCATATTTATAAGGATCATTAGATCATTACTTTTATAAAGATATACGAAGCATCTAATCCAAGTACATTTAGGAGTATGTATTTTATAAAGTTTTAAAGATCTTTATATGGGTTAAAGTAATCCGGACGCATGTAGTATAATTGAATCAACGAGTATTTTTTGAAAGAATGATTTAAGAAGAATCCTATATGCCCATGTGTTTTATCAGAATCCGGATTTGCCATTATTGTAGTTTACGTTGATGATATACCTTGTTAGAACTCTTGAAGAGATCACAAGAACTGCTATAAATTCAAGGAATGCATTTGAAAATGAAAGATCTTATTATTCAATTGATAGATGAGTTACAAGAAAATTGTGCAGAATATTAAAATGTGAAGAGTCAAAAATTTATCATCATGCATTTTCCAGGGGGAGTAAAAGTCCTGAAGACTTGTACTGATTGTACTCTTTTTCCTTCGCTAAGGTTTTGTCCTACTGGATTTTCTTTTGCAAGGTTTTAATGAGGCAATCTTAAAGCACTTATGGATATATAAGAAGACTATACTCTTTTTCCTTTGCCATTGGTTTTTCTTCCCACAGGAATTTTCCTTGGCAAGGTTTTAACGAGACAAATTTTTTATGAGTGGTCATTCAAGGGGGAGTGTTATGAATTATTAGGAGCGGTCCCCGCCCCTTAATTATTTTGTGAATGACCCCACCATCATTATTTTAAGTCTTGCACAGCAACTTGCATAGTAATTTCAACACCTATAAATATGAGTTTCAATTGTTATAAAATTCATAAGAAAATATATAGAGAAGAAAGTTTCAGAGAATTTTTTAAGAGTTTCTTTTATATTTCTCTTGTAATAGTAGTAGTTTTCTTTTTAATTTTATGACACAATGAACTATATATATATATATATATATTTTTAATGAAAATCACATAGATGAGAACAAGTACAACGACACTACAATTGATTGGATTCCTGGGTTGAAAAATATTCGCATCAAGGATCTCCCCATTCTATTCGCCTCAGATCCGAAAGGTATCATGCTCAACTTTATTTAATTTGGAGATAGTAGAGAAAGCTTCGAAAGCTTCCGCCATAGTAGTGAACACTTTTGATGCATTGGAGCATGAAGGATTGGATGCTCTTTCCTCCTTGTTTCCTCCTGTTTACTCCATTGGCCCACTTCATTTGCTCCAATATAGTCAGATTCCACAAAACAATTCAAAGTTGAATAATATCGGTTCTAATCTTTGGAAAGATGAAGCTAATTGTCTAGAATGGCTCAATTTGAAAGAATCCAACTCAGTTATTTACATGAATTTCGGCAGCATCACAGTCCTAACCCAACCACAAATGGTCGAGTTATCTTGCAGACTCGCTAACAGCAAGAAAGCCTTCCTATGGGTGATTCGGCCTGACAAGGTGAAAGGTGACTCAGTGAGTGTACCCCACGAGTTTTTAAGTGAAATCAAAGACAGAGGTATTGTGGTAAGTTGGTGCCCACAAGAGAAAGTGCTAAGCCACCCATCGATTGGAGGATTCTTGACCCATTGCGGATGGAACTCGATGATTAAAAGCATGTCCGCAGGAGTGCCCATGCTTTGTTGGTCAGGGCCGTTCCTTTCCGACCAGTTGATAAACTGTAGGCTCGCGTGCATTGAATGGGACGTTGGCATGGAGATCGATTATAATGTGAACAGAGATGAAGTGGAGAAGCTTGTGAGAGAGTTGATGGAGGGAGAGAAGAGTAAGGAGATGAGGAAATATGCCATGAAGTGGAAGAAAATAGCAGAAGAAGCAGTTGGTACATATGGCTCTTCAAACTTAGATCTCGACAAAGTGGTCAAGGAAGTACTGCTACAGTTAAATCTATAGATATTCTTTTGTTGAATCTTTCCTTTGAAAGATTATCTAATTTACTCTATATGCGTACAATGCCCTTGGAGATATTGATCAACCACTACTAAAAAGACCATCCCCAAGATCACAAATTATTTTCGCAACAGAAACAGATTGCCTTCTCTTCATTAGCTTTCCAAGCATTGGGCTTGATTGTTAAGGACATTGAAAGCGCCTATGTTTGAATATTGTATCCACTATCCACAATATTCGCGTATGGGACTTCTTAATAATTTGATGTAATTAAGGCGACTTGTAAAGTAAAAATTAAACATAGAAGCAAACATGGACATGCACAAACAGACATCCGTTCCATATTAGCGGTGAATTGCCCCTACCATCTCCTCTTTTACAGTCTCTCAAGACGGTACAAATTCAGATTTTGTCATCCACTGTACCCCAATTTGCAAAATGAACAACATTTAAATGTCACCAAGTTTTTGTTGGATCAGATGCTGAGCCCCTTCAACCAGTCTTTGGACAACTTCACCTGCTGGTAAAATTTCCTTGATAAGGCCTACACCTTGGCCAGCATACATCGCCATGCTTTCAATGTCGCCTGTGGTTGTCGCGTTTGGAACAGTACCTGCAAACTTACGAATTTCCTTCTCCTGATGAAACAGAAAGTGAAGTTTCAGCACATAAATATGTTGCTCCAACTTGAACGAGAAACCATAGTATAAAATAAATCCATAAGAACAAGCTTTAGTACACTTGCCATTGGGCTTATCGACAAAAAAAAAAAAATTGTCTTAAGTACTTAAAGAAGAGAAATTCTAAACATATATCACCACACCACACACCACGTCTTTTTTTTTTTTAATTTTTTTATATAAAATATTTGGAATATGAATAATGAGTAAAAAAATTTAATTATTTAAGGAAAAAAAATCTAAAAAAAATTGAAAAAAATTAAAATAAAAAATAAAAAATGTGGTGTGTGGTGTGTGTGTGTAGAAGAATGACCAAAATGGCATCCTCAAATCCTCAAATCCTCAAATGCTATGTTCCTCAATTAAAAAAAACAAAAACAAAACAAACTTTTCCACAAGTGGGGGGAAAACGACAGTAAGTTTCTAGTTATTATGACGACATAATTTGGTTCTCACCATGCCATGTATTGTTGTATGGCCAATAACAGGCTTGTCGAGTTCATTCTCGTTAAGAGGGAGGGATTTCTGATCACTGAAGAAAGGTGTTTGCAGAACACGTTGCGGTGCACCAGGCCACCTTGCCCGGCCAAATATATCAGTATACCCAGTTTTGTCGAGTTGAATTAACTTCCTTTTGTAGGTAGGATGAGCATAGCTTTCCACAGTTGCAACAAACCTGCCACATAATTAAAACCACTTTGTAAATCTTGTTAAGAAGCTACACAAGACTGGCAAGATCGCATTTCCTTGGCTTTTGCATAAATAACAAAAAAAACTAACCCATACTCAACTTTTTTCAGAAAAAAAAATTATGGTTTTTCTCATGTTAAAATCATAGAAACAATTAAAAGGAGTTGCTTCTAACTCTGAAGCCAAAAAACCAGAGTAGAATCCAAGAACTGGACACCAGGTGAACACAAAACTGATCCACTTCATTTGAGAACTAGAAATTCCATCCAACTTGCACTGCAAATAGCATCATCCCCAGAATAAAGACTAATAATAATACCCAATTTCATCCTTTCTTTTTTCAGGCCCAAAAAGAGTTCAAAACCACGACTGCTATGCAACACATTGAAATCATTCACCCATTGTGAAACAAATGAGATAAACTCCTTTGCATTTGCAACTAGAAAACCCTCTATTTAATGGCAGCGTGACTCTAAATGCAGCCTGCAGGCTGTGTGCCAAAATACCACAGCATGATTAGACAAATGAGTTCCTTAAATTTATTTTTATGTAAATCGAATTGTTCCAAACCTGGTGCCTAAGCAAATGCCTTGTGCGCCAAGGGCCAAAGCAGCAACATACCCACGTGCATCAACAATGCCCCCAGAAGCAATTACCGGTATGTCTTGATCCCCAATAAGATCAACTACTCTGGGCAACAATGATATCAAACCATCCTACAAGTAATTGAATAAAACAAGGGGGATCAAGATATACTCGATGATTCAATTTCATAAGTATCACATTCAAAAAGCATAAAAGCAAGAAGAAAAAATTAAAAAATGAAAATCATCAATGCATAATATCTATGAAATCACTCACTTCGTAAATTAGGGAAAGATACAACTAGCATGTATCAAAGACCACAATTGCGACACTTCAGTTCAATATTCTAAATAGCTAGAAGAAATCATTTCAATCTGAGATTCTGAACTGCTTAGAGAAGAGGGATTTCAATCTGAATCTAATACATAAATAGATAACTATTCTATGATGAGCACCAAGGACAACCTAGAAAGTTTTCAATGTGAAAAATGATTTTAAGCAGACATCATATTTTAATCGAAACTGACAAATTTTCTAAGCTGTGACAATGACTTAGTTTTAAACTCACCAGTTCTGAAATGCAAGCTTATGGCTAAGCCCTCATAGGCACATCTTTCTTGCTGTTAGTCGTTGTCTCTCTCTCTCTCTCTCACTCTCTCTCAAGCACACCTTGTTTCAATTTCCTTCAATTGTAAATTTTGCTCAGCCTGTGGGCCTTGCTCATTAACTTTTATCTAATTTCCATTGATCAAGGTCTTCCAGTACCCCCTGAATTTTATTTTATTTATTTTTCCTTGTTCCAATTTGTTTATCTACAAAAGTTATTGCATATTATTGGATCTCAACAGAAAGCCATAACAGATTCATAACTGTACATGAATACAGCAATACTTCCAGAAACAAGGAGAATGGATACCTGGCCAATTACATGCCCTCCTGCTTCACGTCCTTGAACAATGATTGCGTCTACACCTGCATTAACTGCTTTTTTTGCTTCTTCATAACTCCCAACCTCCAATGCAATCATATGTTACACATGATGAGCACAAACTAAAACTAAAACTAAAACTAAAACCAAAAAAAAAAAAAATTAAACAAAAGGAAAGGAACAAATAAATATCACACTACTATTTAACTTGTGGGTTGGAGAGAATGGATCCACATCCAACATGAAGATAGTAAATGAATCCTTAATGACATATGGAATGGCGACTATTTTCCCTATGGCACAATTTTTTGGACATGATCAAGGGTCAATAATCAAATATTCTACGGAGATGTACTCTGCATAATAGATCAAATAAGACACAGATTGCTAAACAAAAACCACTAGAAAACATGAGACCACGATGGTAAGGACTTCATCCTTTTATGCTGTGAAGTGGTTTCCTTAAGCGCCACCATTGAAAGTAATCCACTTTTGATAGTTACAGATTGATTCAACTCTTAAAACATTTTCTCTTACACACAGAACTGTAGTGGGTCCCCTGTTTTCAAGTAGGCATTGCTTATGGTGCCTAATATAGGTGTAATATATGTCAAGATAAATCGTCTTCATGAAAATATGACCTTTAAAAGCCTGATCGTGCAGGTGAAAATATATATATATATATATATATATATTAAAGCAAAAATAGGTAGAAAATACTCACTTGGGGAACAACCTTAACCCCAGCACAATGAGCTTCATGTACAAGCTCCTTGGAAAATTCACCCCATGAAAGTTGCAGGACCCCTACCTTCTCTTCCAATACAGCCTTTATATTTTCCTCATGGGGAAAGGCCAGAACAACACCGACCCCAAATGGTTTGTCAGTTAATTTTCGTGTTTTTCGTATCAACTCTCGTAAGTAGTCCGGCGACTCCTGGTACCGATAATTTGAAAAGATAAAAGACTTTATATTCAATTAAATTTATAAAAATAGTAAATTCATAAATATAGCAGGGAATAGGGATCAAATGGAAAAGATGTTCACCCATCCAAAAATAAGTTGATTCTATTGTAAGATGAAGATTAAACATAGATAAAAAGAAGGTGGGAAAAAATAAGGAGTAATACCCAGTCGGGGGCTCTGAGGAAACCAAGTCCACCGGCATTAGCAACTGCAGCAACAAGGTCTGGACCAGAAATATCAGGTCCCAATGGTCCCTGAACGATGCCATACTCAAAACCCAATATCCCTTTCCATCCCATCTTTTTCTGAGACTCTGTTTCTCGTTCTCTGCCTTAGGCCAGCCTGCAGGATTTTTGTTTGGAGCACCTGAAGGATTTTGCGTTCTCCCTTCCCCATGGTGGTTTTCGTTTAAAACCGAGGCTGGCAGCCGGGACCCACGGTAAAAAAACAAGCACGGGTTCGGCTGCGGTTCGGTCGAGAAAACGAAATGAAAAACCAACACAAATCCAAGTCATATGGTTTGGTCGCCACTTGAAGATACGCTGCGGAAATGCATGACGCGATAGGTGAACTCTTGCTGTCCTGCATACAAAATCAATTACGTATCAATTCGATTAATTTAAAATTATTTTACGATAAATCATTTCAATATTATTTTAAAATTATAATTTTTTTATTGGCAAATTATAATATTAGTATTTGTCGATGAATAATTTTATTTTATTTTTTATGTTTTCTTAATAGAATGTATAGTGTAAGACTTACTGCTAAGTAGAAGAATTATTTGTCAATATGTTTATGCTTTTATTGTTGGATTTTCAAAATTGGTATTATTATTTGTCAAGTAAGAATATTTTTTTAAAAATATTGTGGTTATTAATAAATATATATTTTAATTTGATGTAAAATTATGTTAATCAAGTTAAATAGATTATATGGATTAATCTAACTCATTTACATAAAATTAATTAAAATGACTTATATCATATTAATTAATTTTTAATAAATTATTAAATAATAAATGATATGATATAATACGACTTATTTTTTAAATAAATTAGATTAGAATTGGAAGGTCTGCTCTATTTAAATAATAGATAAGAATAATGCCTCGTAACGTAAGCGAGGACGTCATTTTGATTCCATTTTGAATAGCTTTCTATATTTAATTTCAAGTGATTCAAAAAGGCAAAAACTTCTTTTAAAAATATTTCGGGCAAACCCTTTTCTTTTTTCATTTGGGCTGGACTTCAGCCCTTATAAGGCAACATTCAATTCATGTGTTGAAACATCCTTTGGGCCCGCCCATCTCGGCTGGACTTATCCTGGGGCCTGTGTGATGCAACTATCATGCTAAGTTTGTATGTTCAATTTTGCAACCTTATAGGGAACTGCGGCTCGCCGACAAAATCTAGTAAGCAAATACACACCAAGAAGGAGAGAATTATTAACCCAACATATAATGGGCTTCAAGTTAATGGTTAAACGCAGGACCAAACCCAAAAGAGTCGGCGGCCATATTTTTTTTTTTTCAAAGCATGTTTATAAACTGATTTATTGACATTAATTCCCAACATGTTAGTCATGTAAAATATTTTCGACGTTTTCGCATTAGATATTTGAAAAAAATTATAGATGTTTTGGTTTTTTTTTTTAATAATTATAAAGTTTATTTAAACACCAACTTATATAATAAATAGAGAAAATATATATGCAATTGTGAATTAAGACACTGTCGCGTAATTATTTTGACAAAAGTAAATAAAATATGAGTTCTACAAAAAATAAGGGTTAAATTTTTAATAATAAGTCTCATTATTTTTTAAAATAATTACATAATAATTATGCACTCATTATTATATATAAAATTACTCTAATAAATAACAGAGTTATTTATATGAATTATCAACAAATAAAAGAAACAAAAAACCAAAAGTCATTGAAGTGCACGTTTTTCCCAGCTTGTATCCTAGTCATTGTGATTTTTCTTCACATTTATCAACTGATTGGTCCTGGTCCCGTCCTTAATCAATGTGGGACAACCCAACTCAGAAGTTAATTACTTGGCTAAGGTGTTAACTCGTATAAAGTTGGCCGAACCTACAATAATTGCTTTCAAAGGCATCTCGTTGATCTTCTTTCATCTGTCTCTGGTTTTTACAAAGTTTTAGCCAATTATATACACATACACACCAATTCGACCAATGCCCAATCAAACTTCAAAGCTACGTACAATAATTGCTTTCAAAGGCGGGCATCCTTTCCAGCTACCAGCTTCGTC
This sequence comes from Platycarya strobilacea, assembly GCA_036898215.1. Taxonomy (NCBI): domain Eukaryota; kingdom Viridiplantae; phylum Streptophyta; class Magnoliopsida; order Fagales; family Juglandaceae; genus Platycarya; species Platycarya strobilacea. The sequence goes on along the minus strand of CM072554.1, from coordinate 4,325,045 downwards.
TCTATCTTCAGTCTTTTAAGAAGTTTTGGACAACTGCATACACGCACACGCACACGCACACGCACACGCACACGCACACACACACACACACACACACACACACATATACCATAATTCAAATAATTAACAAGACATTGATGCAACCACAGCCAAACATATTTGGCTCAGATTTTCTCTCCGAAAAGAATACTTCTTTGACGTGAGCCAGCCTCTTTGAATTTTCAGCCAATTTGTCCCGTAAATTATCTAGTGGGCCACTCTTTGATCTTGTTCTGATCAAATTAAAGGCTTAAACACTGTCGTTTAAAATTCCACGCTAAGAAAATGCCACTTTGGTTTCTATTCCACAATCAATTTATCAATGACCCTCTCGAGCTACTTGTTTGGCTTCATCTTACGACTGGCCCCAATAACGCATCTACCAAAACCCACCAATAATTACTTTCATATGATTTGCGAGTAATAAAGATTAAAGACTAGAAAGATCATCAGGGCTTGAACATTCTCCGCACCTTTACGTGAATAGTACTTCTATCCTAATATAATCATGCATGGACAAAAACAATAATTAATTAATATGATCACTTGGATTTATCTTATTTTTCTTTCTCCAACATTGAATTTGAATGATGAGCCCTTGTCAGTTGTCACCCAACCTTGAGTAGCGGTCGTGCCGTCGTGTTTTCCTCGTGTGGGTGCTAGGCAGCTAGCTAGCACCGCGCATCCTAACTTCTTCTATGTATCATACATTTTTTTTTTGTCAATACATGCACTGAAAAAAATAAGACCTAGGCTCTATAGCTTCTCGTTGGACTATAATTTCGTAATAGTTTGCTCAACCAACCTTATAGCTTGGGTTCTTAATCAGCAGTACTACTATCAACCAGTCTAATTGCAGATGAGTTAATTTCCTGCCTAACTAATAATACCTTCATATTAAATCACTATAACAAATAAGACTTTTTACTTAATTTTATTTAACTGAGAGTTAAATTCTGTCACAAATAGTAGTATTTGCTGCATTTTCTTGCCGCAAATAGTAGCATTGCGACGAGAAATTAGGCATTTTCTAAGAGAAATTAAGCTTATTGTCACGCCCAAATAGCCGCGGTTAACCCGCAATCTTCAAAACGCGAAAAATGATTTTTTACTGCGATTTTGAGATTTTTGTGACGATTTTGAGACTTTTTACGACGATTTTGAGGTTTTTTACAGCGACTTATCAAACGCTGCAAAAAGTCTTATGTGTTGTAGTGAATGGATCAATAGTTTCCTCTTAATTAAGAGGTATGAGTACTATCACTGCCAATCGCTTTCTGCTTACCAGGATCTACCCCTTCAATATGACATTGGTTTCTACTCAAACTCAATGCACCTAAGGTGATCTCATTTGTAATTTAGATTGAATTGAGATCAATTGATCATGAGTTCAGTTTAATTTTAAACCGAGTCTAGCATTCAAACGTGACTTAATTCTCAAATTGACAAACTTATCGTAACTCAAAATCTTTTATCACTTGAGTCTTATAACTTTTTTTAACTCAACACTTCTTTATACGCGGGATCCACAACCTTTTTTAATTTTTAATAAATACATTTAAATTAATCTTAATATTCAAATACATCAAAAATTATCGTAACTCAAGTGTCTCATAAAACTCACTCTACCATCTCAACTTACTACTATATAAGATTTGACATTTTCTATATATATGAATCACAAAAATAAATATGTAGATCTAAAAAATATATCACATAATCATGAGAATAAAACTAGAATTTTATCAATTAATATTCAATAATATTACATTTTATATTTATCTCGAGAACTGCAAATGATATATTGAAAAATTTACTTGAACTAAAAGATCACTAACTTCAAAATTGATAGAACTTCGTATTCACGGTACGTCTCCTATTAACATCAAGTCACTATCTTTGTCCTCATAAGTAGGGACATCTTCCACCCCACTTGCAGGACCCATAAATTTTTTCTCATCCAAGTAATTACGGGTGTCAACTTTTGTCACCACCATAATATTAAGAAAAGCCAAAAAAAAAAATCTTGAATGATTTCACACAAAAAAACTGGAATGATTGCAGGTTTTGGGTGTTGAAGATTTCTGAAAAAAAAAATGAGTAGATCATGATCGGGTTCTCATTTCAAGAAAAGGGAAAGCAACTGAGAGTTTGACACAAAAAAGTAAGAGGGTCAGAAGAGAGAAACTCAGTTAGTTAAAGTCTCGTGTTGATAACGTGATATAAAATTAAAAAGGAAACTACTACTATTGTAAAAAGAATTATAAAAGAAACTACTTAAAATTCTTAAAATCTGAAGTTTTATTCGTTCTATATAAATTTTCTTATGAATTTTAGAACGATTGAAACTCATATTTATAAACTTTGAAATTACTATACAAATTACCATACAAGATTTAAAATAATGATGATGGAATCATTTACAAAATTGTTGGGGGCGGCGAAAATTATTCATAACAATATATATATAATTGAAATATGAAGCACGACGGATTCATTACATGCGATTCAATCGTAACCAAGTATATACTACTCCAAGTGAATATTGCCACTTATGTTGATGTTATGTCTGACATAACATTACTCCTGTATTAATAAGTCCTATGCGTGCGGACAGAAAAGTGCGTGCCTCCAGGCTTGATCCTCTATATGCATTAATTCCTGTATGCCGTGTGCTGCCTATTGAGAGGGAGATGAGTTCTCATGGAAAAAAAAAATCGAATCATCATGATATGCATGCGTGTGGAGAAAAAAGTGCGTGCGTCCAGGCTTGATCCTCTATATGCATTAATTCCTGTATGTGCCCTCCCTATAAATATACATTAGCATCTTGTTCTGCCTATTGAGAGAGAGAGAAGAGAGAGAGATGAGTTCTCATGTGGAGGAGGAGAATCCTCATGCTGTTTGCATCCCATATCCAGCTCAAGGTCATGTTAATCCAATGCTGAAACTAGCAAAAGTCCTTCACCATAGAGGCTTTCACGTAACTTTTATCAACACTGAGTTCAATCACAGACGCTTGCTCAAGGCCAGAGGTTCCGATTCCTTGGACGGCTTGCCAGACTTTCGCTTTGAAGCCATCCCCGATGGTTTGCCTCCCTCCGATGCCGACGCAACTCAAGACGTCTCATCGATGTGTGACTCTATCACAAAGAATTTCATGACACCCTTTCGAAATCTACTTGCGAAACTTAATGATACTGTCTCCTCAAATGTTCCCCCGGTGAGCTGCATAGTTGGTGATTTCACCATGCATTTCACCAATAACGTTGCTGAAGAACTGAGAATTCCTATCATTTTGTTGTGTACTGGAAATGCCAGTTCCCTTTTAGGCTTTGCACATACGCGCCGTCTACTCGAAAGTGGTATACTTATACCACCCAAAGGTAAGATATTTAACATCACTTTATAAAAATATCTTTCTAATTTTACAATATGCACTTATATTATGTAGAGTATTGTAAAATATATTATGTGTGTATCATTTTTTAAAAAGTTAAAATTAATGCATATTTTTTTGCAAATAAGATGTTTCCACTTTAGGCCGTAAGGCGTTAATCTTTATACAAATGTTTCTTAGTTTGGAACAAATATATAGGCTAGACGAGATGTTTACATTTTGTAAAAAGTTTTAATTAATTACACGTGATTAATGTTTAATGAATTATATTTTGAAATTATTGAATATTGAAAATCATGCAGATGAGAGCCGTCTTCCAAATGGGTACATGGATGCTACAATTGACTGTATTCCTGGGATGAAAAATATTTGCATCAAGGATCTCCACAACTTTCTATTCACATTAGATCCGAAAGGTATTATACTGAACTTTGTTATGGAGATGGTAGAGAAAGCTTCGAAAGCTTCCGCCATAGTAGTGAACACTTTTGATGCATTGGAGCATGAAGGATTGGATGCTCTTTCCTCCTTGTTTCCTCCTATTTACTCCATTGGCCCTCTTCATCATTTGCTTCTCAATCAGATTCCACAAAACAATTCAAAGTTGAATAATATCGGTTCCAATCTTTGGAAAGAAGAAGTTGATTGTCTCGAATGGTTGAATTCCAAGGAACCCAACTCGGTTATTTACGTGAATTTCGGCAGCATCACAGTCCTAACCCAACCACAGATGGTCGAGTTTGCTTGCGGACTCGCTAATAGCAAGAAAGCATTCCTGTGGGTGATTAGACCTGACATGGTGAATGGTGACTCAGTGAGTGTACCTCATGAGTTTTTAAGTGAAACCAAAGACATAGGTATTGTAGTAAGTTGGTGCCCACAAGAGAAAGTGCTAAGCCACCCATCAATCGGAGGATTCTTGAGCCATTGCGGATGGAACTCGATGATTGAAAGCATGTGCGCTGGAGTGCCTATGCTTTGTTGGCCGTTCTTTGCCGACCAGCAGACAAACTGTAGGCTTGCGTGCGTTGAATGGGGCATTGGCATGGAGATCGATTGTAATGTGAAAAGAGATGAAGTGGATAAGCTTGTGAGAGAATTGATGGAGAGAGAGAAGGGTAAGGAGATGAGGAAACATGCCATGAAGTTGAAGAAAATGGCGGAGGAAGCAGTTGCTGCAGATGGCTCTTCAAACTTGAATCTCGACAAAGTGGTCAAGGAGATACTGTTACAGTTGAATCTATAGATTTTTATATATATTTCTTGAATCTATTATTTAAGATTATCTAACTTAGTCTATCTACGTACGTACAATGCCCTTGGAGATATTGATCAACTACTACAAAAAAGATCACTATCCCAAGATTGAGCTTGCATTGTAAATTAAGGACACATTGAAAATTAGCACCTGTCTTTGATATTATAATTTGTATCCACAATATCTATGTATGAGATTAATAATTTGATATGTAATTAAGACAACTTATAAAGTAAAAATTAAGCACTTACACGAGATGCGAACATGCATGATACGTAACACATGACATGCACAATAGATTTCGAAATGAGCGATGAATTGTCCCAATTATCTCCTCCTTTCCAGTTTTAAAGTATTGATATTGGTATCATCAAAATAAATTATTAAATCTTGATAAAAAGTATAAATTTGTACACATATAAAAAAAAAAATTCTTTTCGTCATATTTGATCAAATATGACAATTTCTTTTTATATCTGTGCAAATTTATATTTTTTTTTATCAAAATCTAATGATTTATTTGATGATACCAACATCAATGCTCTTATAATTATGATTATTGTGTTGGACACCAAGCCACTTAGACATGGAAGAAAGTTTGAAATTATTAAAAGTAGCCCAATATTATTTAATCGTTAAGAGATTACACATAACAACAAACTTGTTATAAAACTAAAAAGAAAACTACTACTATTACAAGAGAAATGTAAAAGAAACTCTCTGAAACTTTCTTCCTGCTCTATATTTTCTTATAAATTTCATTACAACTGAAGCCCATATTTATAGGCGTTGAAGTTACTATGCAAGTTACTATGCAAGTCATTATGCAAGTCACTATGCAGATTTTAAAATAATAGTGGTGGGGTCATTCACATATGTTGAACTCAAGGTTACAAGTTTCGTGTAAATCTACAAATGGATTTTGATGATAACAAATGAATTCAAAGAATAAAGGAGTCTCAAGCTCAAAGTTGTCCACACAATAGAATCAAGCACATCAAGGAAGCAAGTATGAGCAAGAAGGGAACAAATTCACATTAAAATCATAGAGTAATTTTGTAAATCTCTTAAAAATTTTGAAATTAGGATTAAGGCTCAAAATTAATATTTTATCATAAAGCATTAAAATATATTTTCCACATGTGCATAAATATTTTGAAAATTAAATTTGAAAATTTTGAAAGATGATTGATTGTCATCTTTCACATGTGCATGACATGATAAAATGTTTGAATTTTGAAAATTTTGAAAGATGATTGATTGTCATTTTTCACATGTGCATGACATGATTAAAGATTTGAATTTTGAAAATATTAAGATGCTTGATTGTCATCTTTCACATGTGCATGACATGATTAAATGTTTAAACTTTGAAAATATTAAGATGATTGATTGTCATCTTTCACATGTGCATGTTTTATTTGAATATTTTTAAAAGTAGTGGATGCTTTTCTTGACTTATGCAAAAGGTAGATGTCTTTATTTGAAAATTTTGAAAAGTAAAGTGTGCTCTTTTTGTCATATGCAAAAAGTAAAAGATTATGTTTGAAATTTTTGAAAAGTAAAGTGTGCTCCTTTTGTCACATGCAAAAAGTAAAAAGATTAGATTTGAAATTTTTGAAAAGTGAATGATGATGTTTTTGATATGAGAATCTTTTCAAATTTGAAATTGAAAACTCATTTACCTATAAATAGCTTACTTGAGTTTTGCAAAACATACAACAAGAGCTTACACATCTATTGCTAAGTTTTGTATCATTTTTTCAAAACTCTAATTCTCTCTTTTCTAAAGTTTTGAGCCTTAATTCTTGTTCTTGTTGAGAGATATATAGGTTGCGCTGTATTGTTTCTATCTCACTCATTGAGGAGTGTACTTTGATAGTCTACCTACTATCAACTCTTGTATTTGTAAAATGGTGTGTATAACCCTTGTGTGTATAGAAAGTGCTCTACATGGAAAATAGTTAAATCACCAAGTGTGAGGTGATTGGAAGTGTAGAAGGTGTTCTACACGGGGAATAGTTAAATCACCAAATGTAAGGTGATTGGAAGTGTAGAGGGTGTTCTACACGGATTCTTTGGAGCGGTGCTGCTCAAAGGTGTAATAGGTTTCTATTTCCACCTAAAAGAAATTGAATAGTGGATTTGGGGATCCTCAAGTGGTAGCTTGAGGCGAGGACGTAGGCAGTGGGGCCGAACCTCGTTAACATACTGAGTTTGCTTCTCTCTTACCCTTACTCTTTATATTTATTGTTGTTTTATATTTTGTTTATATTTTATATTATATATTTGATTTATAATTGTTATTTTTTTTAAATACAACTCAATTCACCCCCCTCTTGTGTTAGTCATCTGGACAACAATTGGTATCAGAGCTAGTTGACCTGTACTGTTCATACAGGCAGATCACTCATGGGAACTCTCGCTTGTGACTGTGTCACCGAAGCAAGACTCTCCGACCATGGGTGACGGTGCACCGGTAGAGACGATGGCTGGCTAGTCTGGTAGGTACAGTTGTTAGGTGACATAGGTGCGGCCTATGATCGGTAACAATTGGTATCAGAACTAGAGCTCTATTATAAGATTAACTATCTTTTGAGTTAAGATCTTATGGCTAACATTGCAGCTTCATTTGGTGAAGGTCAATCTAGCAGTCGGCCTCCACTCTTTTGCGGAGACAATTACTCATTCTGAAAAGCTAGAATGAGAATATTCCTTCAGGCTCAAGGTCGAGAAATCTGAAAATTCATTGTAAATGGACCTTATATTCCAACAAAAGTGGTTGATGGAGTAAAGGCCAAAAAGGAAGAAGAAGAGTTTAATCGTGAAGACGATAGACTTTATACTTTAAATTTAACTGCTATGAATTTATTATATAATACTCTCAATGGTAATGAATTTAATAGAGTAATGACTTGTGCTACAGCAAAGGAAATTTGGGATAACTTAGAAATTACTTATGAAAGATTTTCTCAAGTCAAGGAATCAAAAATTTATATTCTTACTCATGAATATGAAATGTTTAAAATGAATGATGATGAATCTATTTCTAGTATATACACTCGTTTTACTAACATCATAAACAGCTCGACAGCTCTTGGCAAAGTTTATTCCAAAGTGGAGATAGTAAGAAAAATTCTCAACTCTCTACCAAAACGTTGGGAATCAAAAGTGACAGCGATTCTTGAAGCTAGAGACCTCAAGAAGCTCGAAGTGAATGAACTCATCGGGTCACTTATCACCCATGAGTACACATTGAAAAGAGGAGAAGAAGAAGGAAAGTTAAAGAAGAGCTTGACACTTAAAACTGTTCCACATGAAAGTGAAAGTGATGAAGATGAGGAAAATGACGACAAAGATGAAGAAGTTGCGATGATAACAAGAAGAATTCATAAGTTTTTAAAGAAAAATAAAACTCCTCCAAGGAAATCCTTCAAAAAGTTTTCCAAGAAAGATTCAGGTAAAAATGACACTTTAATTTGTTATAAATGTAATAAACCTGGTCATATCAAGTCAGATTGTCCTCTTCTAAAGAAAGATCGAAACAAAGGCAAAAAAGCAATGAAAGCTACATGGGATGATGATTCAAGTAGCTCATATAGTGAAGCAAGCAATGGAGAATTAGCAAATTTTTGTCTTATGGCGAAAGATGATATTGAGGTAACAAATCTTGATAATATTGAAGATCCTTCATATGAAGAATTGCAAAATGTTTTAGAAGAGGTATATGAGGAATTTGAAAATTTGGTTATCAAGTATACTGCTTTGAAAAAGAAAAATTCTTCTTTAACAAACGAAATTGATATTTTAAGAAAAGAAAGTATTGTTTTGAAAGATGAAAATCTTGAGTTGAAGAAAAAGAATACTGATTTAGAAAATATTATTGAAAACTTTACGAATGGAAAAAGAAATTTTGAAAAACTTCTTTGTAGTCAAAGATGTGTTTTTGATAAAGCAGGATTGGGATATAAGCCAAAACAAAAATATAAATCTTATAAAAACTTCTTTGATAATCCTTCTACATCAAAATCCAATATTCAAAATTTTTTTCATAAAAATAATTTTGTTAAAAAAGGATACTATTATAATCACTCAAGTTCTTCATATATGTCGCATGCTATTTGCAATTTTTGTAATAGAAATGGTCATAATTATTTTGCTTGTCCTATTAGAAGAAAACATACAATGACTATTAAGGCCATATGGGTACCTAAAAATCTTATTTCTTCTAATACTAATAAATAAAGGACCCAAAGAACTTGGGTACCAGGAATTGTTTTTAATTATTTTTGTAGGTATGCATGAAGTATTCTACAGGTAAAAATAAATGATTTTTAGATAACGGATGCTCAAGATACGTGACAGAAGATAAAACTAAATTCATTGACTTTACTTCTAAATAAAAAGGATGTGTGATATTTGGAGATAATTCAAAAGGGAAGATCATGGAAATAGAAGGAAAGATCATCAAGACTTAGTACAAGATGCAACCAAATAGTGGAAACATGTGAAAGATCATCCAGCGGAATAAATTCTAGGAGAACCTTCACGAGGTGTAAGCACTCGATCATCTCTTAGAAATATTTGCAATCATACTGCTTTTCTATCTCAGATTGAACCTAAAAATATTGATGAAACACTTCTTGATGAATTTTGGATTCTAGCTATGCAAGAGAGCTTAATCAATTTGAAAGAAATGATGTTTGGACACTCATTCCTAGACCCAAAAATCATACTATTATTAGAACAAAATGGTTTTTTTAGAAACAAGAAAGATGAGTCCGGAGTCATTACTAGAAATAAGACTCGACTAGTGGCCCAAGGTTTCAGTCAAAAAGAAGGAATCGATTATGATTAAACATATGCATCAGTCGCAAGATTAGAAGCTATTCGAATGCTACTTACATATGATTGTTATAAAAATTTCAAACTTTTTCAAATGGATGTTAAAAGTGTTTTCTTAAATAGTTTTTTTTTTATTGAAAAATGTTTTTCAAGAGGAAAGATCGATATAACTCTTTTCATCAAATATGAATAGAATGATATTCTTTTAATTCAAATTTATGTAGATGATATAATATTTGGTGCTACTAATGAATATGTGTCAAGATTCTGTTAAGAATATGCAGGAAGAATTTGAAATGAGCATGATGGGAGAACTTAATTTCTTTCTCGGATTACAAATCAAGCGAACAAAAAGTGGAACATTTATTAATCAGTCAAAATATATCAAAGAGTTACTCAAAATTTGAGATGGAACGTGCGAAGGTAATTGGAACATCAATGAATCCGACCACTAAATTTGATAAAGATGAAAGCGGTAAGCCAGTTAACTCAAATGTATATCGAGGTATGATTAGTAGTTTATTATATTTGATAACTAGTAGACCTGATATTATGTTCAGTGTATGTTTATGTGCACGTTTTCAATCATTTCCAAAACAATTTCATTTGATTGCAGTCAAGTGGATTTTTAGATATTTTGCCAGTACCATTGATTTAGAGTTATGGTATCCTAAACACACTTCTTTCGATCTTATTAGTTATTCAGGTACCGATTATACTGGTTGTAAAGATAATCGAAAAAGTTTTAGTAGAACATGTCATTTCTTAGGTCGTGCACTAGTTTCCTGGTTTAGTAAAAAAAACAAAATTCTGTTGCACTATCTACTGCTGAGGCAGAATATGTTGCTGCGGGTAGTTGTTGTGCTCAAGTTTTTTACATGAAACAACAACTTGAGGATTTTAAACTTTTGTATAATCACATTCCAATCAAATGTGATAATACAAGTGCTATAAATCTTTCAAAAAAAAAACCCCAATACAACATTCTATAATTAAGCTATTGAAATAAGATATCATTTTTTTTAGATCATGTGCAGAAAGGCGATATAGTACTAGAGTTCACAAACACACACGATCAGTTAGCAGATATATTCACAAAACCCTTACCAGAAGATAGATTATGTATGATTAGAAGAGAAATAGGTATGATGCATGTTATGAATATCTATTGAAAGATAGATCAGAGTTCATAAAAATAGAGAGATATTTTTTTAAATACTTTTACATAAACTTGAGGTTCTTAGCCTCATGTTTGAGACGCTCATTCTCTTCATACAATATCATGTCATCCCTATCCATGGGAACTGGCAAGCGGAATGAAGAATCCAATAGAGATTTCAACTTTTTATTCTTCTGTCGAAGGATTCCTTCCCTTGTGTGAGACTCTTGAACAATTCGTTGAAGTACAACAATTTGTTCTTTAAGCTTTTCGATCTCATGATTTTTGACTTGTAGCCGCTGGGAAAAAGCGACAATAGAGGATGAGTAGCGAGTCCCGAGACTCACCAAGTCGTAGATAGCATCGGAGTCTGGTTTATTAGCCAAACTATTGTTCTCTTGCTGCAACATGGCGCCAATGGTAGCTGCAGAAAAGACATGAGATTGAGATGTAGAATACCTCATGGATGCATCTAGAGGAATGTTAGAAGAATAAGCCATTGAGAAAAGAATTGAAAACTTAAAGCGAGAATATTGAAAGAAAGTAGATGAGTTATAGAGATGAGAATAAGATTTGATGCAAATCGGATGAACTTTAAAACTGATTTTATAGAGATAACATAAAGAACAAGACAAACTATTATCTCTTCAAATCTTATTAGTCAAAAGAAATATAAGATATGTTGGACACACATTGTCAAAAGTTTTCTTACTAGAAAAACGGTTCTCTGCTCCTATCATGGCATTGACGGCCTTAGGAGAGAAGATTGATGGTTGATGCGTCAAGAGTTCTTGATTCAAGTCTGGAACATTAGTGGAAGAGAATTGTTCGGCCATTCTATCGTTATGGAGAAACAGAACTTAGGTCAAGAAGCAATGTTTTTTTTTGGTATCCGATAGGTGAAAATGATTTTTTTATAGAAACTCAGAGCCTTCAAACCCGTTTGTCAACAACATCAGGCGATTGATCTGCTTTCGCACCGACTGCTAGAGCTAGGCCTCCAACCTTTACAGGTTTTATCAGATACGCGTGGCTCCACATCGAATTGCCAGAGTTAGACTTCCAACATTTGTAGGTTTTGTCGGACATGCATGGCTCCGCACCGCATTGCCAAAACTAGGCCTGCAGCTTTTGCTGTCTTTGTCGGACACGAATAATTTTAATTATTCAACTTCAAATCTCTGGAACATCTAATTCGTCAATAACATCAAGCGGATTTAAATCTTCTTCCGCACTGAGATGATAAAATTCGACTTCAACCTTTGCAGGTTTTGTCAGACACGGGTGGTTCTAACTTCTACAGTCTCTATTAACGCAGTGTTTTATTTGTCTGTTAGTAATTGTAAGAATATATCTTATTGAGATAATTATGATTCCTTTTTAATGATGCCAAAAGGGGGAGAAGTTTTAGACTAGAACATTAACATTGTTTAAATTGCTAAACTTGTTATATATGCTTGGAATTATATTTATATTTTTGCTTGAAAAACTAACGCATATTCTCAGGGGGAGCTTAAGTATTAATACAGGTTTCAGGTTCTATCAATTATTTGTCATCATCAAAAAGGGGGAGATTGTTGAACTCAAGATTTCAAGTTTCGTGTAAATCTACAAATGGATTTTGATGATAACAAATGAATTCAAAGAATAAAGGAGTCTCAAGCTCAAAGTTGTCCACACAATAGAATCAAGCACATCAAGGAAGCAAGTATGAGCAAGAAGGGAATAAATTCACATTAAAATCATAGAGTAATTTTGTAAATCTCTTAAAAATTTTGAAATTAGGATTAAGGTTCAAAATTAATATTTTATCATAAAACATTAAAATATATTTTCCACATGTGCATAAATATTTTGAAAATTAAATTTGAAAATTTTGAAAGATGATTGATTGTCATCTTTCACATGTGCATGACATGATAAAATGTTTGAATTTTGAAAATTTTGAAAGATGATTGATTGTCATTTTTCACATGTGCATGACATGATTAAAGATTTGAATTTTGAAAATATTAAGATGCTTGATTGTCATCTTTCACATGTGCATAACATGATTAAATGTTTGAATTTTGAAAATATTAAGATGATTGATTGTCATCTTTCACATGTGCATGTTTTATTTGAATATTTTTAAAAGTAGTGGATGTTTTTCTTGACTTATGCAAAAGGTAGATGTCTTTATTTGAAAATTTTGAAAAGTAAAGTGTGTTCTTTTTGTCATATGCAAAAAGTAAAAGATTATGTTTGAAATTTTTGAAAAGTAAAGTGTGCTCCTTTTGTCACATGCAAAAAGTAAAAAGATTAGATTTGAAATTTTTGAAAAGTGAATGATGATGTTTTTGATATGAGAATCTTTTCAAATTTGAAATTGAAAACTCATTTACCTATAAATAGCTTACTTGAGTTTTGCAAAACATACAACAAGAGCTTACACATCTATTGCTAAGTTTTGTATCATTTTTTCAAAACTCTAATTCTCTCTTTTCTAAAGTTTTGAGCCTTAATTCTTGTTCTTGTTGAGAGATATATAGGTTGCGCTATATTGTTTCTATCTCACTCATTGAGGAGTGTACTTTGATAGTCTACCTACTATCAACTCTTGTATTTGTAAAAGGGTGTGTATAAATCTTGTGTGTGTAGAAGATGTTCTACACGGAAAATAGTTAAATCACCAAGTGTGAGGTGATTGGAAGTGTAGAAGGTGTTCTACACGGGGAATAGTTAAATCACCAAGTGTAAGGTGATTGGAAGTGTAGAGGGTGTTCTACACGGATTCTTTGGAGCGGTGCTGCTCAAAGGTGTAATAGGTTTCTATCTCCACCTAAAGGAAATTCAATAGTGGATTTGGGGATCCTCAAGTGGTAGCTTGAGGCGAGGACGTAGGCAGTGGAGCCGAACCTCGTTAACATACTGAGTTTGCTTCTCTCTTACCCTTACTCTTTTTATTTATTGTTGTTTCATATTTTGTTTATATTTTATATTATATATTTGATTTATAATTGTTATTTTTTTTAAATACAACTCAATTCACTCCCCTCTTGTGTTAGTCATCTGGGCAACAACATAATTTAGTGGTGGGACAGGGGATGGCGCCGTTTCGTTCGTTCATTTACAATTCATAACACTCCCCCTTGAATGACCACCCATAAAGAATCTGTCTCGTTAAAACCTTGCCAAGGAAAAACCCAGTGGGAAGAAAAACCAATGGCGAAGGAAAAAGAGTATAGTCTCTTTATGTATCCACAAGTGCTTTAAGATTGCCTCATTAAAACCTTGCAAAGGAAAACCCAATGGGATAAAACCTTAGCGAAGGAAAAAGAGTACAATCAGCACAAGTTTTCAGGACTTTTACTCCCCCTGGAAAGTGCATGACAATAGTTTTTGAGTCTTCACATTTTAATATTCTGCACAATTTTCTTGAATGTCGCAGTTGGTGATGTCTTCGTGAATAAATCTGCCAGGTTATCACTTGATCGTATATTTGATATATCCTCCTTTGATTTGAGTGATACAAATAGCATTATTTTCGTATAAAATTGTTGAGTCATTGATCTCAGCCAAATATACTCTCGACTTGTTTCATGAATTGCAATAATCTTTGAGTGATTTGAAGATGAAAAATAATATCTGGTTGACAAACTTAATAGAAATCTGATACCTACGGTAATACTTAAACTCCCCCTGATAATATGCGTTAGTGTTTCAAGTAATAAGCAAATATGATTTCAGTATATATAACAAGTTAAGAATTCAAACACGATCTCCAACTAAATAATGCATTAGAGAGAGTATGATAATATTTTCATATAAAATTTTCTCCCCCTCATTCGGCGTTATTAGGAAGAACTCGTTTATATACGGCGGAAATAACATTGGAAACCATCTATGTATGATAAAAGCTGTAAAAGCTTTGAGATTTAATATTATCGGTTCGGCGGAAAATCAAATTCGCTTGACATTGTGGACAAACGAGATTTTGAAGAGATTTGAAGGCTTCGGGTTGTTGTTTAAATATAACCAATTTTACCATTGGTTTACTCCAGCAAAAAGATTTCACATTCCTCATAAATTCAGTTGTTGTTCATCCAGAACGATATTATGTCTGATAGAAATTCTAATGTCCCAGATTTAAACCATGAACCTTTTATACCTCAACCACTTATATTTTCTCCTGAGGCTATAAACACCATGATAGGAGCAGAGATATATCTATCTAGTAAATCTGATCCTGAAATTGTTGCAGCATCAAGAACCCTCAGTGCTCAACATGCTGCTTCTCTTACAACCATGTCTCAGAGGCTATTGGCGAGAACGAGTGAGGTTGATCATCTTAAAAATCAAATATCTGAGTTGCATCAAACGCTTGCAACTAAAGATAGAAAAAATAAAGATTTAAAACAAGATAACAAGGAGCTGAAGAAACTTGTAGACTGGTATTCTCGTGACCTGAAAACACGAGTAGAAGAGTTGGAACGAGAGAGAGCTCAGATACAAAGTCAACAACAGCAGCTAACGGCAGAGGTTCAACGTTTACAAGAAAATAGGGATAGCTGTAATTAATCTCGCTGGCTTTTGAAATTATGCATCCAACATATCTTGTAAAGTGAGATTTGAAGAGATGATGGTTTGTCTTGTTCTTATTTTCATTTCTATAAGAACCGTCTTTAATTTCATTTAGTACGCATCAAATCTTCTTCTCATATCTATAATTCATCTGTATTTGTATTCTTATTCTACAAATTTCCAATGGCTCATCAATTTCCTTTTACTATTTCTCATGATCAACATATGAGGTATCCTTCACCTCAATTACAAGTTGTTCCTGCATCTTCTGCAGGTGCCATGTTGCAGCAAGCAAATGATCTGGCTAATAAGTCAGATCGTGAAGCTGTTTATGAGCTGGTGACTCTCGGCACCCGATACTCCTCCTCTATTGTTAAATTTTCCAACCGATTACAATCCAAAAATCGTGAGATTGAAGAGCTTAACGAGAAGGTTTCTGTACTTCAACGACTCGTTCAAGAGTCTGACAAAAAAATTGCAGACTTAAAGCAGGAGAATAAGGATTTAAAATCCTTACTTGCCTCTTCATTTCGACTGCCTAATCCTTTAGATAAGGATGGTATGTTGCTTTATGAAGAGCAAATGCATTTGAGAGATGAGGCTAGAAATCTCAAATTCTTGTAACTCATCTATGAATTGAATAATAAGATCTTTCATTTTCAAATGCATTCCTTGAATTTATAGCAACCCTTGTAATCTTTTCAAGAGTTCTAATAAGGTAAATCATCAACGTAAACTGCAATAATGACGAATTCGGATTTTGATAAAACACATGAACATATAGGATTATTCTTAAATCCTTCTTTCAATAGATACTCGTTGATTCAATTATACAACATGTGTCCGAATTGCTTTAACCCATATAAAGATCTTTGAAGCTTTATAAAGTACATACTCCTAAATGTACTTAGATTAGATGCTTCAAGTATCGTGATGCTTATAAATATGCAGTGACCACATTCATTAACTGCATATCTAATCCTTTTGTAATAACCAAATCAATTAAAAATATGAATGTGATTGCATTCATACCAAGGAAATATGTTTCCTCATAATTGCTCGGGTTTCTACTGGAAACCTTGTTCGACAAATTATACCGCATAATTTCATTTCGCATTACGCTTTCGTATAAATATTCACTTATATCTGACAAATATTACACCCTTTGGTGTTTGGACAACAGGTCCAAATGCATCTCGCTTTGTTGAATCCAAGGTTTCAAGTTTCATGTAAATCTACAAATGGATTTTGATGATAACAAATGAATCCAAAGAATAAAGGAGTCTCAAGCTCAAGTTGTCCACACAATATAATCAAGCACATCAAGGAAGCAAGCATGAGCAAGAAGGGAACAAATTCACATTAAAATCATAGAGTAATGTTGTAAATCTCTTAAAAATTCAAAATTAGGATTAAGGCTCAAAATTAATATTTTATCATAAAGCATTAAAATACATTTTCCACATATGCATGAATATTTTGAAAATTAAATTTAAAAATTTTGAAAGATGATTGATTGTCATCTTTCACATGTGCATGATATGATTAAAGGTTTGAATTTTGAAAATATTAAGATGATTGATTGTCATCTTTCACATGTGCATGTTTTATTTGAATATTTTCAAAAGTGGTGGATACTTTTCTTGACTTATGCAAAAGGTAGATGTCTTTATTTGAAAATTTTGAAAAGAAAAGTGTGCTCCTTTTGTCATATGCAAAAAGTAAAAGATTATGTTTGAAATTTTTGAAAAGTAAAGTGTACTCCTTTTGTCACATGCAAAAAGTAAAAATATTAGATTTGAAATTTTTGAAAAGTGAATGATGATATTTTTGACATGGGAATCTTTTCAAATTTGAAATTGAAAACTCATTTGCCTATAAATAGCTCACTTGAGTTTTGCAAAATTCATAACAAGAGCTTACAGTCTATTGCTAAGTTTTGCATCATTTATTCAAAGCTCTCATTCTCTCTTTTCTAAAGTTTTGAGCCTTAATTCTTGTTCTTGTTGAGAGAGATATAGGTTGCACTGTATTGTTTCTATCTCACTCATTGAGGAGTGTACTTTGATAGTCTACCTACTATCAACTCTTGTATTTGTAAAAGGGTGTGTATAACCCTTGTGTGTGTAGAAGGTGTTCTACACGGGAAATAGTTAAATCACCAAGTGTGAGGTGATTGGAAGTGTAGAAGGTGTTCTACACGGGGAATAGTTAAATCACCAAGTGTAAGGTGATTGGAAGTGTAGAGAGTGTTCTACACGGATTCTTTGGAGCGGTGCTGCTCAAAAGTGTAATAGGTTTCTATCTCCACCTAAAGGAGATTGAATAGTGGATTTGGGGATCCTCAAGAGGTAGCTTGAGGCGAGGACGTAGGCGGTGGGGCCGAACCTCGTTAACATACTGAATTTGCTTCTCTCTTACCCTTACTATTTATATTTATTATTGTTTCATATTTTGTTTATATTTTATATTATATATTTGATTTATAATTGTTATTTTTTTAAATACAACTCAATTCACCCCCCCTCTTGTGTTAGTCATCTGGGCAACACGCTTCACTAGCGAGTTTAATTCAGTTTTAATAACTGCTTTCCATTTTGGCCAATCATTTCTACGTCGACATTCTTTGACGATTTTTGACTCACTTTTTTCATTACTTCTGGTAATATCAAGTATTATCATATATGTTGTCGACAACAGTTTTATTTCTATCCATAATTTTCCAGTACTCATGAAATGTATTGAGATCTCATTGTTCCTCTCCAGGGGAAAACATTTCATGAAACACCTCTACAAGAGGTTCCTCTTCAGGAGGTTTATACTCTTCAGGAGTTTTCTCTTCAGGAGTTATACTCTTCAGGAGTTTTCTCTTCAGGAGTTACACTCTTCAGGAGTTACCTTTTCAGGAGGTTTCCTCTTCAGGAAGATTATATTTTATACAGAAAATACGGTCTCTTCATGAGCACCGATTTTTATTTTTCTTATGCACCAATAGGTCTTCAACGCTTCAGGTGTATCTTAGACTCATTTATTGCTGTTTTAACAACTCGTCCTTCAGGGACTTCAATTCTTGCTTAAGCATTAACAGCAGTAATATATGATTTTACAACACCTTTAGTGTCAGTAAATACATCATGTAATTGATTTGCAACACTTTACAGATAAATAATCCTCTGAACTTCTAGTTCACATTTATTTGTAAGAGGATCAAATTTTAACAGGACTTTATTATCCCAAGTAATTTCTTGTCGTACTTCAGGCACCGATATTTCATTATTTCAAAACATGATGAAATATTAATAAGCTTATATATAAAAACTTAGTATAAATAAATCAAGTGCTTGGCCGTACAACAGGTACGTGACTACTGTTTAGTCATATTACATCTATGACAAACATTTTCATCTTTTTATGAAGAATTATTATGAGGGCTTTTACCCTTCTCGGAGTTTGATCACTTCTGGTGATACGATATATTTTTATCATCTTTAGTGTTGTCGCTTTTAGGACCAACACTTCTATAATTTTTCTACCACGTCTACGCCCTTAGTTTCCATTCACTTTTGAGAATTGTGTAAATTCGATATTATTAATAGGATGTAACTGGTGTAACAAAAACTCATTATTTAGCTCAATCACTGGAAGACAAAACAAAAGTTCAGAATATTTGTTGAACTTTCACTCTCGATATTGCTACTACAGGAGCACATTCGAGGTATGAAAAATAATGTCTTCTTTTATATATCATCATCAGTGACATTTTCACTGTATAATTTTAATATTGAGCTGATTTTAAAGAGTGCAGAATATTCAATACCACTCTTAAAATCTTGCAACTTCAGGTGCAATAAATCATAATGATCTTTTGAGAGGATTACATCTTCTGGTGCTTATATCACTCTCTTAATTCATTTCACACAGTAAGATGATTTTTCATCATGAAATACACAGCACGGTCCTTCAGGGACACATAGTTTTCTTCTATGATTGTATCTTTCAAGTTCATCATCATATCCAAATAGATCTCATCAAGGATCTGGATAACTAACATTTTTCAGAAATGTCAATAGTAATAAATCTCAATATTTGACATTATATTACAAAAATAAATCTGTGAATTTAATAAATATATTCACATTATCATGAGAATAAAAATAAAATTTTATCAAGTAATATTCAGCAATATTACCTTTAATATTTATCTTAAGGACTGCAAATAATATATTGAAAAACTTACTTGAAGTAGAAGACCACTAGCTTCAGTATCGGTAGAACCTCGTGCTGATAACGTGTTATAAAACTAAAAAGAAAACTACTACTATTACAAGAGAAATGTAAAAAAAACTTTCTGAAACTTTTTTCCTTTTTTATATTTTCTTATGAATTTCATTACAACTGAATCCCATATTTATAGGCGTTGAAGTTAATATGCAAGTCACTATACAAGTCACTATGCAGATTTTAAAATAATAGTAGTGGGGTCATTCACATAATTTAGTGGTGGAACAGGGAGCGGCGCCGTTTCGTTCGTTCATTTACAATTCATAACAAAATTAAAGTTATTTGATGTGCTACCTTAAATAAATTGTAAAACTATTTTTATTATAAATAAATTTAACTTATCATATATATATATATAATCACATAAGTTTATAAATATATTTTTATGTGAACTTTTGTTATAGAAGCACTTCTTAAATATTAATCATGATATATAGCTACGTACTAGAGGATGTAGCCCGAGGATGAGTTTCGAGCTGAAGGCCAATTTTTTTTTTATAATTTTTTTTTATATCTTTAAATATTTTGAAAAAAATTCAAAACATAATTAAAAAATAGATCCTTAATTTAAAAATAAAAATAAAAAATAAAAGTGTCGAAATCCATATCATGGCCACTCTACTCTCGGTAGGTTTATATATATCATTTTCCTACAAAATAATTGTGGTGGACTTTCTATGTTCGGCAAGAGGAGCTTCTGAGAGGCAGCCAATATTAGCAAAAAATAAGGGAAAAAAAGAGCTTTATTAACATGTTGAGTAAATTACCAGTCTATAAAACATTGGACTCATGCTTGATCAAGGTATATAGGGTTTTTCAGTACATAATAAACAACTAATTTGTTATTTATCATTCTCATACACTATATTTACGATCAAATCTCAAAATCTTGAACTGGAGATATAACGCAATCTTATAATTTTATATAAAAGGTCGGCATGTATCAAATTTGGTGGAAATTATATATTATAAAAAGTGTTAAATCTATTACGTATATATGGTAAAAGAAAGTTTAGCGTACCATATTATGATACATCTAATCTATTTTATAGAATAAAAAAATCAATAATTAATGTGATATCTCCAATCTGATAAGTGATCATGCTTGACAGGTACTAGTGTGTATAAGATTTTATATTGATTGGAAATGAAACATTTTTGCTTCTTTATAATTTATAATGTTTTAATGTAACTTTAATTATATGGTTGACTAATCTTTTTAAAATAATATAAATAATTTTAATTGAATATTTTATTATGGCGTTACAATCTGACGTAAAATATGAGTACATGTGTAAGGCAGGTGCTAGGAGTTCAATGGAGGTCCACTTCTTGTGCCTACTTAATGCATTTTTTTTCTTTTGCTTTTTTGTTTATTTTTACATCATTTTTTAAACACTTAGATAATTTTTTTATATAAAAAAAAACTAAAATATTATTAAATAAAGTTTTCTTAATCATTAAATAAATAAATAAATAAATAAATAAATAAATAAATAAATAATGAAAAAAAGGAGCAGGCACCAAAACGGACCCTTTATCATTTTTCAATAGGTAAAGGATGTGTTTCACACCACCGTAATTGGCCACACGGTTCACTTGCGAAAAGTAGAGAGGTGGCACTGGATGTCCTAAGTACATTCCGATACTTAAATTAATAATATATACAGGAACGATTGTATGTAAAAATAAGATAAATAGTTTATTACCTATTAAGGGTTATTTATAAGGAATGATGATTTAGTGAAACCAGGGTTGGATATCATTTCAAATTTATATTATTCGTGATCCCTATACATCAAGGAAATATAACCACTATCACTCAGGAGATATCTTATCTGAAATAACTTTCATTTGAAAGGGCTATTATGATCATGTTCATGATAGTTATAACTACCAGAGCTTATCTCCAACTTCTTAAAAGGTTGTTTTCCTTTTATCGGAGTCATGGGCCTTAAAGCCTCGGTCGTGAAGTCCAAAGCTAAGCCTCTTGAGGGTCAACTTATTGGTAATGGGTCAGGCTACTAACGAGTATAAATATCCATTTCAGTTATCCTGTTAATTTTTCTTGTGTCATCACATGGAAATTAGACTTTTGTGCTCTTTTCTTTTTTAGACATGGTCTTAGTCTCTCCTTTATAAGCCACAATCACGCCCTTTATTTTACCCAGTTAGGCCTTCGCCATGCTACATTGCTTTACCCTGCACGGCTTAACTTGCACATTCTAATGTTAAATTATCCAACTGGGCCTTAGCGTATACTTTGCACCTCTATTGATTGGCCTTGATTATGCACTCCTATGCTACCCCACTGGATCCTGATTATGCACTTTCGTGCTATCTTGCTAGGCTCTAATTATGCACTTCTGTACTACTTCGTTCGGCCCTGGTTATGCACTTTTGTGCTACCCCGCTAGCCTTGGTTATGCTCTTTAGAGCTACCCCGTTGGGGCTTAATCCGTTATCCGCGGTCGTAGGTCCAGGTCTGTTATTGTGAGGATGTCCATACATGCTTTTGTAATGTACCTAACGTCATCCGTAACAATTCCCGGGCATTCATTTTCGTGCGAAAAGGGGAATGATCATTGCTGCCTGAATTTGTTCAGATTCCCAATAATAATCTTTAACTTTCTAATGGCGTTTAATGATTGCCATCTTTTAGGGTTTTGCTTCAGTTATTCGAGGTGTCTAGTCCTTCCCTTTAGTCATTTCCTTTCTTTATCTTCTTGTCAGACCTTCTGTTGCTTCATCTTGTTGCTTCTTCCTAACCTTCAACTTTCTAAGTACTTCTCATTTCTTCTTCTTCTTAGTCGTCTTCTTCTTCTTCTTTTTTGTTAATCATATTTGGTTGTGGTTCTTCTCGTTCTACTCATCGGCCCTCTACTCAACCCTGGTGAAGACTTCCCTTATCCTAAGGCTGAGTCTTCACTTCGTCAGGACCCTCTTTCTTATGAAGGGCATTCCCGATATTCCATTTTGAGAGAGCGCTATTTAACTAGATTGAGAACTTCTTTTCACATCCCTAATTTAGTGGAACTTTCTATCCCAGAAGGTGGGTGTGTTGACAGGGAAGGCTATGTTGGCAACGTGGCACTGATCGTGTGCACCTTTATTCGACAGGGCATTCCTGTCATGGTCTATATCTCCCATTTATTCGCCCCCTCTGTGACATTCTTAATTCTTTGAGATTAGCCCTTGCACAGCTGCATCCACACATCTGGTGCGCATTGATGTATTCCTACATTGATTATACGACTCGATAAAAATATGTAACCCAAAACATAAAATTGTTTTGGAACCTTTGGGTGACGAATATCCAGACTTAACAACAAGAAAGTTTTTTTGTATCTGGGTTGCTTGGCAATCTTTGCAATTCCATTGTCGAGGACAACATTTGGCAGCCTTTAAATCGCATTATTCCAATGCCAAACGTTAGTATAATAAATTTCTTTTTTGTCTTCGAAGGTGACTGGGAGTTTCTAATTGATGAGGAGTCTGTAAAAGATTATCCCATTGGACCAATTGGGGTCTGGTCCACGACGTCTAGACCGATCTATGTTCTATTCGATTCTATGACCTTCTAGATATGCATCCTTTACATATGCATCTTCTATTTTATATATATATATAATATATTTTTTAATGGTTATAATAATGATAATGTATAATCATCTATTTAGATTTATAAAATGCACTATAAATAAAGGTCCGTGCATTATATGAGTTATAGGCTCATTTGTTATTAAATAGATGATGTGACACAATTCGTTATTTAAATGAATTGTATTAGATTTAAAGAACTAATCCATTTAACTTAACAAGTCATATTCGAATTAACTTATATAATCGAATGTTCATAACGTAATATAGCAAATACAACCCAAGAACAAAAGTTTTCAATCCTACTTGAAAATAGTATTGTAACTTGTGAGTGATGACCTCCCCATTGCCAATCTTGACGTACGTTGGGCTACGCAGGAGTATCAATTTTTTTCAAAACACTCGAAAGTAAAATGTGGTGTATTCTTTACCATTATAGCTAATAAGAGATTTTTTGGGGTTCGTCGGACTGAACCCCCCTCAAATGCAGCTCTCGCTGTCCCCGACAGTAATGGGCAACACCGCCCATCTCATTCAGACCGAAGGGAGCTAGCGACCTCACCCCTGCAACGGCACGCCCCGGCGACCTCCAGTGTGCTCCCAGTAGTTTTAAACTAGAAATGTGTCTGTTTACGCTGTCGCAAAGGTGAGGTCGCCGACTC
Organism: Platycarya strobilacea; assembly: GCA_036898215.1. Taxonomy (NCBI): domain Eukaryota; kingdom Viridiplantae; phylum Streptophyta; class Magnoliopsida; order Fagales; family Juglandaceae; genus Platycarya; species Platycarya strobilacea. The sequence goes on along the minus strand of CM072554.1, from coordinate 4,301,238 downwards.
ACACTAGTCCCGATGGCATGGGTGGTGTCGTCCACCGTCACTGGCGACAGTGGGAGTTGGGCTGAGACTGAATCTCTCTTAAAAATTCATATTCATTTTATTTTTTATTGTGTTTTTTGTGGTATTTTTTAAATTTTATTATTTTTTTATGTTTTTTATTGTTTTTTCTAAATTTTATTTTTTTTTATTTATAGTGTTTTTTATTGTATTTTTTAATATTTTTTATTGTATTTTTATAAAAATTATAAGAATTTTGGGAGTATGTTGCAATGATGCTAGGATGCAGTCTGACCACACTCCAGTGTTAGTTAGATAAGAATAATGTCTCGTAAAGTAAATGAGGACGTTTTTTTTTTTTTCTAAATTTTTTATACAGGGATTGGGCTCATGGGGGGATCGAACTTGACTTCTATTTTGGAGAAGCCCACATGTGCAATTAGGCCAAGCGGCTGGGCACAGGAAGGACGTTCTTTTGATTCCATATTGTATAGCTTTCTATATTTAATTTCAAGTGACACCAAAAACTTCTTTTCAGCCCTTACAAGGCAACCATCAATTCATGTGTTGAAACATCCTTTTGAGTTTGGTGTGATGCAACTGTCATGCCAATTTTGGCACCTTTATAGGGTACTGCGTGGGCTGCTGCCCATAGACGAAATCTAGTAACCAAATACACACCAAGAAGACGAGGATTATTAACCCAACATCTAATGGGCTTCAAGTTAATGGTTAAACGCAGGACCAAACCCAATGAAGAGGGCGGCCATTTTTTCTTTTTTAAATGTGTTTATAAACTGATTTACTGATATTAATTCCCAACACGTTAGTCATGTGAAATACTTTTCGGTGTTTTTGCATTAGATAGGTGAAAAACATTATATATGTTTAAGCATTTTTTATAATTATAAAGTGTGTTTAAAGTTTAAACACCAACTTATAAATAACAGATTCTTTATATGAATTATTAACAAATAAAGGAGCAATAAACTATGAAGTGTAATGAACGAACGTCGGCAACCGCCTCCTGTCCCACCACTAAAATTATGTGAATGACCCCACCACTATTATATTAAATTCTGCATAGTGATTTGTATAGTGACTTGCATAGTAATTTCAAAGCCTATAAATAGGGGCTTCAGTTGTAATGAAATTCATAAGAAAATATAGAGAGAGAAAGAAAGTTTCAGTTCTTAAGAGTTTCAGAGAGAATTTCTTATTTCTTTTTTGCAATAGTAGTTTCTTTCTTTAGTTTTATAACACGTTATCAGCACGAGATTCTACCGATACTGAAGCTAGTGGTCTTCTACTTCAAGTAAGTTTTTCAATATATTATTTACAGTCCTTGAGATAAATATTAAAGGTAATATTGCTAAAATTACTTGATAAAATTTTATTTTTATTCTCATGATAATGTGAATATATTTCTTAAATTCACAGATTTATTTTTGTAATATAATGTCAAATATTGAGATTTATTACTATTGACATTTCTGAAAAATGTTATTTATCCAAAATCCTTGATGAGATCTATTTGGATATGATGATGAACTTGAAAGATACAATCATAGAAGAAAACCATGTGTCCCTGAAGGACCGTACTGTGTATCTCATGATGAAAAATCATCTTATTGTGTGAAATGAATTAAGAGAGTGATATAAGCACCAGAAGATGTAATCCTCTCAAAAGATCATTATGATTTATTGCACCTGAAGTTGCAAGATTTTAAGAGTGGTATTGAATATTCTACACTCTTTAAAATCAGCTCGATATTAAAATTATACAGTGAAAATGTCACTGATGATGATATATAAAAGAAGACATTATTTTTCATACCTCGAATGTGCTCTTGCAGTAGCAATATCGAGAGTGAAATTTCAACAAATATTCTGAACTTTTGTTTTGTCTTCCAGTGATTGAGCTAAATAATGAGTTTTTGTTACACCAGTTACGTCCTATTAATAATATCGAATTTACACAATTTCTAGAAGTGAACGGTGCATCCTTTCAATGGAATTAAGGGCGTAGACGTGGTAGAAAATTATAGAAGTGTTGGTCGCAAAAGTGACAACACTAAAGATGATAAAAATATATCGTATCACTAGAAGTGATCCAACTCAGAGAAGGGTAAAGGCCCTCAGAATAATTCTTAATAAAAAGATAAAAATGTTTGTCATAGATGTAATATGACTAAACAGTAGTTACGTACCTGTTGTACGGCCAGGCACTTAGCTGATTTATATCAAGTTTCTATTAAAAGAAAGAATAAAGTGCATGAAACAAATTTAGTAGAACCATCAGATGATTTATTAGATTCAGTAGATGTAAACGTTACTCATCTTGATGTATCTGATTTCTTTAATCATCCTGAAGGTAGTATTGAACACTTAATTGGAGATGGAAGTGTTTCACTCAATTAATGTATTTTCTTTCTATCAGTAATAAAAGTTTTGTATATTTTGTAGAATCATGGATCACATTGATGAGCTTTTTATCTCTGAGTTGAATGATAAATATATATGTCTGGCTGACAGTGCTACAACTCACACAATTCTCAAAGAAAAAAAATATTTTTAAAATCTAACACTAAGTAAAGCCTATGTCCATACCATATCAGGTTCATCGGATTTAATTGAGGGTTCCGGAAGAGCTTATATTGTGTTGCCTAATGGCACCAAATTTTGTATTGATGATGCTCTATTCTCTTCACAATCCAGAAGAAATTTATTGAGCTTCAAAGATATACGACGTAATGATTACCATATTGAAACAACCAATGAAGGCAATAAAGAGCATCTTCTTATTACTAAAACAATATCGGGCCAGAAGCTCGTATTAGAAAAACTGTCTGCTCTATGTTCTGGATTGTATTATACAAAAATGAGAATAATTGAATCATATGTGGTAATGCACCAGAAGTGCATTGACCCTAAAGTATTTATGACTTGGCATGATCGCCTTGGACATCCGGGTTCTATAATGATGAGACGAATTATTGAAAATTCGCATGAGCATCCCTTAAAGAATCAAAAGATATTTCTACCCAATTAGTCTCCGTGCTCTGCATGTTCTCAAGGTAAGTTAATTATCAGACCATCTCCCTCAAAAGTCATTGTTGAATCTCCATCCTTTTTACAAAGGATTCACGGAGATATATGTAGGCCTAATCATCCATCAAGTGGACCATTTAGATATTTTATGGTTCTAATTGATGCATCTAGTCGATGGTCACATGTTTGTCTTATTTCCACTAGAAATGTTGCATTTGCTAGACTTCTTGCTCAGATAATTAAACTACGAGCACAATTTCCTGAATATCCAATTAAGACCATTCGATTGGATAATGCAGGTGAATTTTCATTTCAAGTTTTTGATGATTATTGCATGTCAATAGGAATAGATGTTGAACATCCTGTTGCCCGTACACACACACAAAACGGTTTAGCTGAGTCTTTGATCAAAAGGCTTCAACTAATCGCTAGACCTTTACTTATGAAATTAAGACTACCTGTTTCTGCTTGGGGACATGCTATACTTCATGCAACATCTCTAATTCGCATTAGACCATCTGCATATCATAAATATTCTCCATTACAGCTTGCATTTGGTCAACAACCAAATATTTCTCATTTTCGTACTTTTGGATGTGCTGTATATGTTCCAATTGTACCTCCACAACGTACAAAAATGGGCCCTCAACGTAGACTTGGGATATATGTTGGTTTTGATTCTCCATCCATAATTAGATACCTTGAACCCCTTACAGGGGATATGTTTAAAGCACGTTTTGAGGATTGTCATTTTGACGAATCAAATTTTCCGTTAATGGGTAAAGAAAAATCGGTACCTGAAGCACGACAAGATATTACTTGGGATAATAAGACCCTGTCTCATTTTGATCCTCCTACAAATGAATGTAAACGGGAAGTTCAAAAGATTATTCATTTGTAAAATGTTGCAAATCAGTTACCGGATGTATTTACTGACACTAAAGGTGTAGTAAAATCTTATACTCCTGCTGTTAATACTCCAGCAAGAATTGAAGTCCCTGAAGGACAAATTGTCAAAGCAGCAATAGGTGAATCTAAAACACGCCTGAAGCGTGGAAGACCTATTGGTGCAAAAGACAAAATTCCCAGAAGGAAAAGAATACAAAATGAATTTGGTGTTCCTGAAGAACACGTACCCACAATACAGGCCACAAATATAATTGGTGCTCCTAAAGAGCTTAAATCTTCTATTCCAGAACCTCCTGAAGAGGAAACTCTTGAAGAGTATAAATCTCCTAAAAAAGGACCTCCTGAAGAGGTGTGTCATGAAATGTTTTCCCCTGAAGAAGAACAGGTACCTGAAAATAATGAGATCTCAATACATTTCATGAAAACTAGAGAAATTCTGGATAGAAATAAAACTGTTGTCGACAACATATTTTCATATAAAATGGCCCTTGACATTACCAGAAGTAATGAAGAAAGTGAGCCAAAAAGCATCGAAAAATGTCGACGTAGAAATGATTGGCCAAAATGGAAAACAGCTATTGAAGCTGAATTAAATTCGCTAGCAAAAAGAGAAGTATTTGGACCTGTTGTCCAAACATCAAAGGGTGTAATGCCTGTTGGATATAAGTGGGTATTTGTACGAAAACGTAATGAGAAAAATGAAATTGTGCGATACAAAGCACGGCTTGTTGCACAAGGTTTCCTGCAGAAATCCGGGATTGATTATGAAGAAACATACTCTCCCGTTATGGATGCAATCACATTTAGATTTTTGATTAGTCTAGTTGTTACAAAAGAATTAGAAATGCGGTTGATGGATGTGGTCACTACATATTTATATGGATCCTTAGACCATGACATATATATGAAAATCCCTGAAGGATATAAGATGCCTGAAGCATCTACAAGTACATCTAGAAATATGTACTCAACCAGACTACAAAGATCTTTATATGGGTTGAAGCAATCCGGACGCATGTGGTATAATCGCTTGAGCGAATATCTATTGAAAGAAGGATTTGAGAATAATCTTATATGCCCATGTGTTTTTATTAAAAAATCAGAATCCGGATTTGTCATTATTGCGATTTATGTTGATGATTTAAATATTGTGGGAACTTCTGAAGAGATCTCAAAAACCGCTATATATTTAAAGAATGAATTTGAAATGAAAGATCTTGGTAAAATAAAACTTTGTCTCGGCCTGCAGCTTGAGCACTTGCCAAATGGAATTTTTATTCATCAGTTCATGTATACTGAGAAAGTCCTAAAGCATTTTTATATGGACAAATCTCATCCCCTGAGTACTCCAATGATTGTTCGAACACTTGATGTGAAGAAAGATCCATTCCGTCCTTGTGATGACGATGAAGAAATTCTTGATCCTGAAGTACCATATCTCAGTGTAATTGGAGTTTTGATATATCTTGCAAATTGCACTAGACCAGATATTATATTCTCAGTTAATCTACTTGCAAGATATAGTTCTGCACCAACTCGAAGGCATTGGAATGGCATTAAACATGTCCTTTGTTACCTTCATGGTACGGTTGATATGAGATTATTTTATCAACGTTGTTCAAGTCTAGAATTGATTGGGTATGCAAATGCAGGTTATCTTTCAGACCCACACAGAGGTAGATCTCAAACTGGATATTTATTTACTTATGGAGATACTGTCATATCATGGAGATCTGTTAAGCAGACACTATCTGCTACCTCTTCAAATCACTCAGAGATCATTGCTATTCATGAAGCAAGTCGAGAGTGTATTTGGTTGAGATCAGTTATTCAACATATCCAGGAAAAGTGTGGACTTCCCATGATCAATAATAGCCCAACAATCTTATATGAAGATAATACTGCTTGTATCACTCAAATCAGAGGAGGATATATCAAAGGTGACAGAACCAAACATATCTCACCGAAATTCTTTTATACTCATGAACTTCAAGAGAAAGGTGAAATTGATGTCAAGCAGATACGATCTAGTGATAATCTGGCAAATTTATTGACAAATGCGTTACCAACTTCCACATTCAAGAAGATTGTGCATAACATTGGAATGCGAAGACTCAAAAATCTTTTGTCATGCACTTTTCAGGGGGAGTAAATGTGCTGATTGTACTCTTTTTCTTTCGCTGAGGTTTTGTCCCACTGGGTTTTCCTCTGCAAGGTTTTAATGAGGCAATCTTAAAACACTTATGGATACATAAGAAGACTGTACTCTTTTTCCTTCGCCATTGGTTTTTCTTCCCACTGGGTTTTTACTTGGCAAGGTTTTAACGAGGCAGATTCTTTATTGGCGGTCATTCAAGGGGGAGTGTAATGAACGAACGAAATGCAACTGCCCCCTATCCCACCATTAAAATTATGTGAATGACCCCACCACTATTATTTTAAATTTTGCATAGTGACTTGTATAGTGACTTGCATAGTAACTTATATAGTAATTTTAAAGCCTATAAATAGGGACTTCAGTTGTAATGAAATTCATAAGAAAATATAGAGAGAGAAAGAAAGTTTTAGTTCTTAAGAGTTCTAAAGAGAATTTCTTATTTCTCTTTTGCAATAGTAGTTTCCTTTCTTTAAGTTTCATAACATTTTAAATATATTTCGGGCAAACTCTTTTCTTTTTTCATTTGGGCTGGACTTCACCCCTTTTAAGGCAACCTTCAATTCATGAGTTGAAACATCCTTTGGGCCCGCCCATCTCGGCTGGACTTATCCTGGAGTCTGTGTGATGCAACTGCCATGCTAATTTTGTATGTTCAATTTTGCAACCTTATAGGGAACTGCGTGGGCTGCTGCTCGCAGACAAAATCTAGTAAGCAAATACACACCAAGAAGGCGAGGATTATTAACCCAACATCTAATGGGCTTCAAGTTAATGGTTAAACGCAGGACCAAACCCAAAAGAGTCGGCGGCCATTTTTTTTTTTCAAAGCATGTTTATAAACTGATTTATTGACATTAATTCCCAACATGTTAGTCATGTAAAATATTTTCGACGTTTTCGCATTAGATATTTGAAAAAAATTATAGATGTTTTTTTTTTTTTTTTTAATTATAAAGTTTATTTAACACCAACTTATTATAAATAGAGAAAATATATATACAATTATGAATTGAGAGACTGTCACATAATTATTTTTAAAAATTTGAATAAAATATGAGTTCCACATAAAAAAAAAGGGTTAATTTTTTAATAATAAATCTCATTATTTTTCAAAATAATTACATAGTAGTTATGCACTCACTATTATATATAAAATTACTCTAATAAATAACAGAGTTATTTATAAGAATTATCAACAAATAAAAAGAGCAAAAAACCAAAGTCATTGAAGTGCATGTTTTTCTCAGCTTGTATCCTAGTCATTGTGATTTTTCTTCACATTTATCAACTGATTGGTCCTGGTCCTGGTCCCGTCCTTAAACAATGTGGGACAACCCAACTCAGAAGTTAATTACTTGGCTAAGGTGTTAACTCGTATAAAGTTGGAACCTACAATAATTGCTTTCAAAGGCATCTTGTTGACCTTCTTTCATCCGTCTCTGGTTTTTACAAAGTTTTAGCCAATTATATACACATACACACCAATTCGACCAATGCCCAATCAAACTTCAAAGCTACGTACAATAATTGCTTTCAAAGGCGGGCATCCTTTCCAGCTACCAGCTTCGTCTCTATCTTCAGTCTTTTAAGAAGTTTTGGACAACTGCATATATACACATACATGACACACACACACGCATATATATATATATATACCATAATTCAAATAATTAACAAGACATTAATGCAACCACAACCAAACATATTTGACTCAGATTTTCTCTCCGAAAAGAATACTTCTTTGACGTGAGCCAGCCTCTTTGAATTTTCAGCCAATTTGTCCCATAAATTATCTAGTGGGCCACTCTTTGATCTTGTCCTGATCAAATTAAAGGCTTAAACACTGTCGTTTAAAATTCCAAGCCAAGAAAATGCCACTTTGGTTTGTATTCCACAATCAATTGATCAATGACCCTCTCTAGCTACTTGTTTGGCTTCATCTTACGACTGGCCCCAATAACGCATCTACCAAAACCTACCAATAATTACTTTCATATGATTTGCGAGTAATAAAGATTAAAGACTAGAAAGATCATCAGGGCTTGAACATTCTCCGCACCTTTACGTGAATGGTACTTCTATCCTAATATAATCATGCATGGACAAAAACAATAATTAATTAATATGATCACTTGGCTTTATCTTATTTTTCTTTCTCCAACATTGACTTTGAATAATGAGTCCTTGTCAGTTGTCATCCAACCTTGAGTAGTACTCGTGCCGTCGTGTTTTCCTCGTGTGGGTGCTAGGCAGCTAGCTCGCACCGCGCGTCCTAACTTCTTCAATGTATCATACATTTTTTTTTTTTTTGTCAATACATGCACTGAAAAAAATAAGACCTAGGCTCTATAGCTTCTCGTTGGACTATAATTTCGTAATAGTTTGCTCAACCAACCTTATAGCTTGGGTTCTTAATCAGCAGTACTACTATCAACCAGTCGAATTGCAGATGAGTTAATTTCCTGCCTAACTAATAATATCGTCATATTAAATGGATCAATAGTTTCCTCTTAACTAAGAGGTATGAGTACTATCACTGCCAATCGCTTTCTGCTTACCACGATCTACCCCTTCAATATGACATTGGTTTCTACTCAAACTCAATGCACCTAAGGTGATCTCATTTGTAATTTAGATTGAATTGAGATGAATTGATCATGAATTTTAAACCGAGTCTAATATTTAAACGTGACTTAATTCTCAAATTGACAAACTTATCCTAACTCAAAATCTTTTTACGTTTGGGTCTTATAACTTTTTTCAACTCAATACTTCTTTACACGCGAGATCCACAATTTTTTTTAGTTTTTTATAAATACATCTAAATTGATCTTAATATTCAAACACATCAAAAATTACCTTAACTTAGGTGTCTTATAAAACTCACTTTATCATCTCAACTTACTATTATTTATAAACAACTCCATTCAAATGGGTCTAAAATTGACCTTTTTGTAAAGGTCGAATTTCTTGTCGCCTCCAATTTCCATTTATTTTCATGATAAAATAAGTTGAACTCGCAAGCAAACCAAGAGGGAGTAGCCAAGTTGATAATTTCCACCCCGCTTAAGCCTTAAAATTCATGAGAAAGTTGAGATTGTCATGAATACCTTGAACATGTACAACTAGCTAGTGGAAAGCATCAAGTAGACAGAATGATGAGATTAAAGTTAAAACTATTATTACCAGCTCGAGATGTATGTGAAATATTAGAAGCTAGCATTCAAGCAGTAGCAAATTGGACGAACAGAAATGGTCATTTAATTTGCTAGACTTCCCAAGTGTGTTCCTCGAAAATGTATATGCATTCCTTGTCCACACTCATGTTATTCAAGTCCCAGAAAATGCATCAGGGATATCTTATCTTGTCTGAGAATCTGCATTTTTCTCCAGTTAATTAGAATCAATAGTACATTTTTTTAAGGAACACGTGGCTTGGGTAATTGGGTGGTTCCAATTGGAAACACCACTATTCTGCTCGTGCAACTTTGATTATAGAAAAAGTTTCTTTTGGTTAGTGTAATCATGTCTGCTAGACAAATTAAATAAGAAGCCAACTTGATCCTCAGCCGTCAGACTCGCCTGATTCCTCGATTATTAATACGATTATTAGTGTTAATTTTCTATCGATCGAGGTGTACATGAAGCGTATAATTAATGATAAATATATAATCGACGAGTACGTCATTACAGAGGAGTAGGTCCTCTTCGATATGATGCTTAATTAGATGATACATCATGTCAAATATATATACAACTCATGCCTAGCTCTTAGTATAAAAAAAATATTGTTAAATTATTATGATTGCATGGGAAATAGATAAAGTGAGAGGTAGCCAGCATCATTGACCAAAAATATTATTATTATTTTTTAGGTCTATTTCAAATTTAGAATTAAGATGAGATCGCTTTAAAAATTAAATAAAATATTATTATTATTTTAAGATTTAAAAATGTTGAATTTAAGTTTAAAAAAATTATATTGAGATTTAAAAAAATTATATGAGATTTGTATTTTATATGTGAATTTAAAAAATTTTAATAACAAGTTTCGTGTCTAAGTCTAAATAAGAAAGTTTGAAAAAAAAAAACTAATTTCCCTTTTAAAGTTCATGAATTATCTATTTTTAACTATTTGGAGAATCCTAGACATGTTTATTGAGATGATGATCATGACATAAGTAAAGCAGCATGGTTCCAATCTCCAACTAAGTACAAGGCATCATTAATTAATTATAATTACCAAACTTTTAGACAAAAAAACAGTAAAATAAAATTGTAATCAATCATATACTACAAAATTTATATTTTATATCAATGTTTTTAAATTTGCATCATACGGGCCGGTATGATCGAAACATATCGTACCAAACGGTTCTCTAATACATATTATGTTATGTATCGTTTTGCTTAAAATATCAGCCGTTTCGACTTGTACCAGCCATAACGGTTAATATTTTGACCGGTATCAATCTCGTACTGGCCGTGTATCGGCTGTATTGAATTTCTGATTTCAGCCTTCAAATATTATTATTATTATTATTTTTACTTTTTTACCTCAATTCATACTATAATAATTACATATATATATTTATATATATAATTATTCATATATTAACTATATTTTGAAATATAATTTATATATGTATATATAGATTATCTTGAAATAGTATACGAAATGATACTAATATCGAAATATTTCGTTCCAGTGTCTTGACCGATATGTTCACCAGTACGGTATTCAAAACTTTATTTTATATAGTTTAATAATGTGTTTCTCACATTTCTCTCCGCATATATAATTACAGAAAGATTTATTTAAATGACAATTAAAGATATAAGCAACAACTTGATGTAGAAGAGTATGAAACAAATGATATTGAATTGATAAATTACATATTGATGGAATTGAGATACCATGAGTTAGAAGATCAGCGTAAATGCATCACATGATCGTGATATTTTCTCGATTTGAACGGTTTTAGGTGCCTTTTAATATTTTGACCATAACTTTATTTACAAATATTGGAATAGTGCGTAAGTCTCAATTCATAAAGTTTTTTTTGGCACACACGTCGAGGCCACAAAGCCATGCTCGGGTGCATCACTTTCGAGCTCAAATTTCGTTGTTTTCTCTTTCGAAACTTTATTTTTAATTCTTTTTTGCTATTTTTGATAATATTTCGTCTGTCGTTTAGAAATTGATTCTAAACTCAATTTGAACAAGATTTTTGAAAAATTGCTTAATTTATTTTGTCCTTCATTTTGGTGTGATTTTAGGAATTTTGCCATTTTGATAAATTTCGATACAAACGATTTTTAACTATACAGTTTGGTATGTAGATTGATTTTTTATATTACTTGATTTGATAGTATTCAGTTAAATTTTAAAAACTTTTTCTCTATATTTTGAACGATTTTGTTATGTTCTTTATTGTAAATCATTTGTTGAAATTACCTTATAGAATAATTATTAGTTTATCTGGCATCACAACTGTATAAGGATTAATTAATAGAATTATATAATAAAATTTAATTATCGGGTCTGATAGGATTAAGAGTAAAAGACGCGTTTAAAAATTTTAATTAAAAAATCATTAAAAAAAAAAATCAGATCATTGTTAATTAGGCCAGGTAATCAATCTGACTCCACACATTGAGGCCCAACACCAGAAATTAAAGCCAAAAATCTTAAACTAATTCAAATTAAAAGGAATTAAATTTGGTCAAAGAAAACCCAAATAAACATTTAAAGACAACTATTGGCATTTTTTTTCCCAGTATCTGTCATTTCCAATCAAGCTGGGACGTTCGTCGATCGCCGTTCATGTACTGATCATAACCCTTTTCTCTATAAGCTGTTATTGGTAACAGCTAGCTAGTTCATGATCACTATGATGCCATGTTAATGGTCCCCTCTAATTAATATATGTAAAGTATATGAGTACGTACTCATACTCATGATCAGGTAATGTGTATGACAATTGAAAGGGATAAAATCAGCTTGAACAATCCAACTAGATATTTATTACACTTGTCAAATATTTATAGCACTAAGAAACAAGAAGAAAGGTGATGAGACTAAAAAGAAGGTTGACAAGAACTAGGTTTATAAGGTTTAAAGAGGTGCAGCAATTAAGGGAGGTGTCAGTGAAAAGTAAGGCGATGAAGAAAAAGAAGAATTCAACTGGCACACGCAAGGAAAATATTTGACCATACTGATCGAAACTTGGCTATTAAATAAATCGAACAGATCAAATAAAGTAGGTATGGACTCTCTCTCTCTAGAACGGTTTTGCCTCTTCCCCGAAATTAGCTTATTAAGCCTTTTTTCGAGAGCTTCAACCGGAAGATTAAATTCACATATTTATGTATATTTTTTTTATACAGAGTGAGTTATGAGAGACTGTAAAAATCTTCATTATAATGGATTTTCATCCTCAAATATCCGTGGATGTAGACACTTGCCGAACCACGTAAAATTGTGCATCCATCGCTATTTATTTTATCTGCTATTTACGCACGTATAGTCACCCCGAGACCCTATTGGGAGCCTCAAACGAATCCTAACTCGTACTAGTAGGTTGGAAATAATTTTTTCTCTCATCCCGACCTGTTGACCGATTTTTATGGTCTCAACAACAATAATTAACCTGTATTATGGGGTCAATTTGGACAGTGATTAGATAAGATTAAATCATTTTAGTTGAAAGTTAAAATAAAAATGGTTACAATTTTATTTTTAATATTAATATTATTTTTAAATTAAAAAATTAAATTATTTGTTATATTTAAAAAAAAATACTAAATGTATTTAATAAATACTAACAAAAAAAAAAATTCTCTACATGTCCTTTATTGATATGTTAAAAATTATAAAATTTTGAATTTAAAAAAAAAAAATAGTAAAATAAATCTTATAAGTAAAAGTATATATAAAACTTTATTTTATATAAAAAAAATTAATATATATATAATGATGATATTATCATGGAATGAGATAAAGTACCGTAGGGGGCTACTGAAAGTTGAAACTGTCCATGGAGTACTCAAAACCTGCATGCATCTAGCTGGTTATGTTCTTTGCCAATCCATCACTTTGATGGAGCCACACATACGGCCTTAATTTTATTTTTTATTTTTTATTTTTATTAATGTTTGGAGTCGGCATGCATCAGCTTGATCTTCTTGACCATCACTCTCAGAAACAGTAATGTAAATTGGCATCCGGAAATTAAAATTATGTCATGAATTATTAGTTGGTCGACTATATTAATTTTCTAATACTCGGCGTATTAATAATATGCGTACGTCGACACATTCTTTCTAACTACATGCAGCCTGTTATTATTATTAATTAACTATATATAATGATGGACAGCATAATTATGCAGATGGGATCGAGACGACGAGATCGATGTGGATGTTTTGTTTTGGCTATTTATTGCAACGCATGCATGAATTGGGTGAAATGGCGTTGACAGCTTAGGATTTAAAGTCCACAAAAACTAATTTGCTGTTAAAATAGATTTTCCATTCATTTAATTTGTAATTACAACGCATGATTCGTACCGCGTACTGATCAAGTTCCATCGTCCATCATGACCCACTCATGGATCGATCATGACGGGTCGTTTGTAATTTTCATCCCACGAGTAGATCGATTCTCTGCATTGATTGCTAAATATTGTGTTTTAAATGGAGATGGTAGACAGGCATGAGGCATGCATGCCAATTGCCAAGAAAATTATGAGTGTATGGATGGATATCGCCCTATAAATGAAAGCAAAAGAAAACTGTGGCAATCATATTAACTTGCGAATCATTATATGTCTAGTCTATTTTCTAGGCTGTTACTCGATTGTACAATGCACCAATTTGAAATTGAGTTAAGTGCATTTATGACACATCAATTAGAGTTTTGAAGGTCGCAGTACGAGTCCCTGGCCTACCTTATTATAATTGAGGCATGATCTGCAATAATTTGGATGAGCTGATCTCGACTAAAGCTGTCTTTTGCAACTGCAAATTAATAAGTTTAATTTTCTTGGAAGTAGACTTCTTTTTAATACAATTAAGGAGGGATTTTGAACTCCAAAATTACATTTTAAAGGTGAAAATTATCCCAATCAAACCACAAGTCTAACCTGTAAATGGGACTTCTTGATCAAACTAGGGCTGTGCAGGAAAGCTGATGAACCGATCCGCCCGTGCTCACAAACCCAACTTGACAAATGCGATTCCGACATGTTTGAGGGTCGAACCCGCTAAATGCGATATGAAGAAATATTGAATCACAAAACTTCTTGGTTTAATATAGTTACTAAGAAATAAGCAATTTACATAAGAAGGGAGTAGTTTATATTCAAAATTCAATTTTACTATTTAGAATTCATTTCGTACTTTCAACTCATTTTAATTATTTATTTTAAATTTAATTTATTTAAATCACTCATTTTATTAATATTCATAATTCAATTCATCTCATCTCATCTCATTACTATTCATAATCTCTTTTAATTCTCATACACGCATCAGAAAAAGATAACTATATCTTGCACCAAAAAAACGTATTGATCATGATGAACGTGTTAATTTGGAGACCCCAAAGGAAAGGAAAAAGCTCTGCTAGTTCTAGTGTCTGTGTCAGTCGCATCTGGTCTGTTTAATCTTCTCTTTCATTGTGAAAAGGTACGTGTGATGGGATTTTGTCGTAATGAAAAAAACCTATTGATCTGTATCTCTTATCCTCACTACCAAAAATTGAAAAGAAAAATAAAAGAGACGTTCTACGCCTACATACGCGGGATCCCGATTTGGATCTCGCCTGTTAAAAAATTTTGTATTTTTTTTCATCTATTTTTTTAAACATTTTTAAAATTTTAAAAAAGATTTAAAAAATCATAATATTATATTAAAATATATTTTTAACGATTAAATTAAAAAATATAAAAAAAATCCAAAAGTCACGGTCGGAAAATCCCGACTGTGACTATAGGATTTCTAAAAAGAAATCCTAATGATGATTTTGTCCCGTGCATGTCGCATCCTCCCAAAATAAATATTATTCTCCAACCTTTTTTTCTTTTTAATATATATATAAGAAAAAAATTTTAGAACATCCACTATTGAGATCCATTACACTCATAAATAATGTTTAAGATAAATTTATTAATTTATGCTTAAAAATTACTCATGAATGTGATGGATATTCTCAAATAGTGGATACTCTCTAGTATTGCTATATATATTTATATATATATAAATATATATATATATATAAATATATATATATACGTGGTTTTGTTATATTTTCTTCTACATTGATCACGCCCATCAATGATTACGAATTTATTTGAAATAGGATAAACAATTCAAAGTGAACACGTCCGCACCCACCCTCAATTCATTAGGTCGTCGCAATGACAAGGACAACAGTACTACTCATGTTTATTAAATTATTTTAAGATGGAATGGACATGAGTACTTCTTTAATTTTAAGGATGAAGATGGAACTTAAAAGCCAAATTTTAAGAAGTACTAAAAACAAGGAAAATGATAACCTTATCCCTATTCTACAATTTCTTTACTTAATGATTAAAAAAAATTATTAATAAAATTATTATTTTTTATAAATTTTTTTTTACTTAATAATTACAAAAGTGATTATTAATTTTTAATCATTAAATTTTTTAATGATTAAAAATATTCTAAAAAATATACAAAAAATAATAAAATAAAAATAATATGATAGAATAATAAAGATAACATTATTCTAAAAACAATGCATTTGTGCGAGTCCCGAGAAGAGGAGAGAGCCAAATAAATAAAATTATAAGAAATATAACATGTAAATGATTCAAAATGTGTAGCTAATAAAAGTAATACCGATAACAATTAAAATAATAAAAATAAATGTTGCGTAGATTCAAACTAATAGTTAATGGCCACGTCATACAAAATTTTCGGCTGTTAATTAATAATGTCTTCCAATTAAGGAGCAGCTAAGTTAAAGTACTGATCAGGGCTAAAGTACATTTTGGGCAATCGTTGATTGAGAAGATGAGAAAGTAGCTGTTGGTGGAGTTGGTGATTTAGCTTTGCCTGTGTGTGGAGAATGGATCCAACCAAACCTCATGTGTTTATGATACGACTCAAGCATGCATGCTTTGTCGTCTAAATTAATGAGACGTTTAGGAGTAGGCAAAAGATGCGCATGCATCAATATTGTTTGCTCATAAATCGACCGAATCCTAACCTTCCCGTGGGATCGTGCAGGTAAATGAAAACAAATCTAAAAACAAAATAAATCAATTAAAAGTAAGGGAAGATGTATTTTTTTTTAGAAGTATTATCATGAGAAATAAATTATATAAAAATAAATTCATATATTGACTTGATTTTATGTGATATTATATTTATTTTCTGACAAAATTAGTTTTAGAATTTGATATATTATATCAAATTATATTATTTTGTAAATTTATTTTTATAAAAAAAATAAAAAGAAAAATAAAATTCAATTTGAAATCCGGTAGGTAATTGTTGGGAGGGTCTGGCATGACCGTATCACTAGACCTTCTCTTTTTTGTTTAGAATAAGATTATTAATTAATATAATTATTAATTAAAATATAATAAGTAGAATAGTAAAATATGATAAAATAAAATAAAATAATTTTAAAAATAAAATATTTGTTTATTTTTAAATTATGAATAAATAGATAATTTAATGTGAGAATCTGATGTGACTAGATAAAGTTAAATTCATGTTATATTATTTTATTATTATATAAAAATAATAATTATTTTAATATAAAAACTTATGTAAATAAAATAATGAAAAATCGAATTCATCTCATATTTATCAAAAATATTATTTTTAACTTTGACTAATCCATTCAGATGCTCGAATCGCATTTTTTTTTTATTTGGTTCAATTTAATAAATTAGTGTAGGTTAGGTGAATTGTGCGCAATCTCTCAACCTCATTTAAATAATGAAAGTATTTTATGACATATTACTTACATATTTTCATTATTATAATTTTTTGATATAAAATATAATAAAAAATAATTTTTTTTAGTTTAAAAAATAATAATATTAAAAATAATTTTTAATTTATTTTTTAATTCTAATATTAACTCATATGTCTCTCTCATTTTATTTCGATTTCCACACCAAAATCAACGGGGTTCAATGCAGTGGGAGGCGGGTGGGGGCCGGGGGGAATGGCCCCCACCTGACCATAACTCCTCGTGAATGCACGTGTGAATAGTGGGGCCACTATAAAACTTATCCGAAAGGCAAGAACTCGAAAATCTCAACTCTATAAAAAGGCTTAAAAGCCTTCGGGATTTATGCCTCGACTGGGGCCCCACCAATACACATAATTTGACCAGAGACCCCCAGTTGCCGACACTGTCCACAGACAGTACTTTGAAACATTCGGCTTCTATAGTCTGCCGATTCTTTCAAAGCGTTACATTTCGACGTACTTCGGCTCCTCCCTTCCATGATGTCTCCCTTGGTTTGTATCAACTTGAAATATATAAATAAATAAATCTCATGATAAACATAGAAAGAAGATATGGCATTCTTTAATAATAAGTATTTTGAAAAGCCCAATGTACATACTCATATGGACCCCCAAAAAAATAAAAAAATAAAAATCGTGAGCCCGGAACAAAAGGACATGAGAAGAGGAGAGGAACAGAAAACAAGATCATAATTATTTAATACGTACCCTCAAATGTTGATCATGCAAAAGCAGGTCACGTGCTGCACGCAACTCACGAGCAGTCGGCACCGGCCCATATTTTCACACTACCTTCTTTGTAATTTACATTACCCTTTTAATAATCCTAATAATTAACCGATAACAGGAAAAAGTGTTGGCGAAAACTTTTAACTTTTTCAAAAAGTTTGCTTTTTTTTTTATGAGTATTTCTAAACTCTAATTTGTATTAAAATTCATCTCATTTTATACTCATAATTATAATTTTTTTAAATTTTTATATATATAATAAACAAATTAGACCTTATTTATTTTAAAAAATGAGATGAGATGAGATAAAAAAAAAAGAATAAAATATTTTTTAAATATTAATTTTATATAAGAATTTGAAAAAATAATATGAGATTTTGAAAAAGTTAAATTTTTTATTATATTTTATATGAAAATTTAAAAAAGTATAATGATGAGTTTATTTTAAATTTTTAGTCTCATCTTCTAAAACAAATAAGAGCTAATTTTTTAAATCTCAAAATAATAATAATATTAAAAAATAATATTTTATTCAATTTTTTATTTTTTTATCTAAAATTATCTTATATTATTTTACTTTACCTCTAAATCCAAACCGAACATCACACTTGGTATACCCTAAAGAAAACACAAATCAAAAGAAAACCCCCCGACTAACGCCAACCTAACCTCGGTGTGGGTCCTGAATTGCTTTGTTCTTCTCTTATTTACCGTCATGCCTCATTGCCTCGTAGCTTACAATAAATTTAAAATTAAAAGGGTATAAATATAATATAAGGTGCCCCACCCCAAGTAGCCGCATAACTCCAAGCCCTATACTTGAACACAGCTCGATTCTAGACTCTAGTTAGGGCTGAGGTCCCCCTAGGACTCCTAGTATTTGTTCTTCGTGTTTAAAAATGAAGTGCGTTCCATCACGCCTGACCATATCTAAAACCATAAAAAAATACCTCAAAATTAAAATAAGTACTGTTGAATCAACCCTCTCTCGAAGATAACACTCGTTTAGATTAAAATAATATTTTAAAATATTTATAAATAGTAATAAAATAATTACAATTTAAATGTTTTATTTAATTTTAAAAAATAAAGAGAAAGAATTATAAAATTATTATAAAATTAAAGAATTATTTGAATATGATTTTTTATTTTATTTTAAAAATTAAAAAAAAAATTACATTATTATTTATGTTTTATTTGTAAGTTTAAAAATAAAAAATAAAAATATTTTCCTAAACTGTGGTCAACTCCCTAACCTTAAGCTCACGTCATTTTCCATCAAAACTCCGCATTGGGCCTCCCCCGCTAAAACACCTAGTTACCCTACCTAAAAATGTATCATGTATGGAATGTTCGTGCTCTCTTTCTTTCTTAACTCGGATTGTTATACCCACCGTATGAACAGAAAATGCAGCCAATCCAGGTCCATACGATGAACCTATTGAACCACCCTCATTTCGAATCAACGAATATAATCGATGTCCACGTCACGTCCTCATAATAATACAATCAATAGCCGCTGCCGCATAAACTAGACCACCACGTCATCTCCCAGAACCTTGACAGCCTGGCAAACCTTCCCTCACAATTAAACGCCCAACCACGGATCTCCACGTGGCAATGTTTTGATGTTGACACCTCCTCTTCAAACAGCTGTCTTCTACTTTAGTCGTCCCCCAACTATATACATATATATATCAAACCCAGCTTTATCTTCTTCAAAAAACTTAAGCAGCCCTCTTTCCAACTCAAAGTACTCAGAACGAGCTTCGAAGCCTCTTGACTCTCACTTTACCCATCATGGCTTTGATTTTTCGTCTCGCCATTCTCTTTCTCTTCTGTTCCATCCGCCCCGCTGTGGCCTCTTCCGGCGGCCGGAAGCTCACCGCTCTGGTGGAGCAACAGCCGCTCGTACTCAAATACCACAACGGAGCTCTCCTTAAGGGAAACATCGTCGTTAACCTCATCTGGTACGGCCAGTTCACCCCCATCCAACGTTCCGTAATCGTCGACTTTATCCAGTCGCTGAACTCGCCACGTGCTGCTCTCCCCTCCGCGTCCTCGTGGTGGAAAACGACGGAGAAGTACAAGGGTGGTGCCTCCACCCTCGTCGTTGGGAAACAGATTCTCCATCCTCAATATTCTCTTGGGAAATCACTTAAAACGATGCACTTGGTGGCCTTGGCCAACAAGGGCAACCAGCTGAACGCCATTAACGTCGTTCTAACCTCAAAGGATGTCGCTGTTGATGGATTTTGCATGAGCAGGTGCGGGACCCATGGCTCGATTCGTTCTCGTGATGGAAAGACTCGGTCGGCGTATATCTGGGTTGGTAACTCGGAGACTCAGTGCCCGGGTCAGTGCGCGTGGCCATTTCACCAACCGATTTACGGCCCACAGACCCCACCTTTGGTGGCGCCAAACGGAGATGTAGGAGTCGACGGGATAATCATTAATTTGGCCACGCTTCTGGCTGGCACCGTTACGAACCCGTTCAACAACGGTTACTTCCAGGGCCCGGCTACGGCTCCTTTGGAGGCCGTATCGGCATGCACGGGAGTTTTCGGGTCTGGAGCGTACCCGGGATACCCGGGTGAGGTCCTGACAGACAAAAGCAGCGGAGCGAGCTACAACGCCAACGGCGTAAACGGACGGAAATATCTGTTGCCGGCGATGTGGGACCCACAAACTTCAGCCTGCAAGACCCTCGTGTAAAAGAGCGAGATGGACAGAGATATGTAAGTGAGGACGTGTCATAATATGTGTCAGAAAATGTGTATTCGTGTAAATCCGGATGTTTGGGGATCCGTGTTTATGGGGGGAATGAAGAGGATAGGCTTTCCCATATTTTTGTCGACATTCTAAGTTTGTCGTCTTTTGTGACGTGTAAATTTCTGTTTTTCAGAAAATTGTAAAAAAAAAATATGTTGAAATGGGAATATAAATAAATATATTCTATTATAGAAAGGTTTCGGAGTGCTTGTGGAATTGTGATGAGTGGGCGGTGGGGCCAGTGGAAATGATGAGCAGTGTGGGCTAAAGAGAGACTCATAATTATTTCCGTCCTTTAGAGCATAGGCTAAAGTTAAAATTTAACTCAAATTTGGCCATTTATTTCAAAACATAGCAAATAATGAATTTCGATTATATCTACAGTATTTTTTATTTGAATTAATTCGGCTGGCTAAATTTTGTAAGGAATATAGGTTTCGTTTGGATTCATAAATTTTGTCAAAGTAATTTTTTATATAAAATATAAAATTTTATATATTTTTTTAATTTTTAATACATATTTTTTAAATTTCAATACATATTTTTCAAATTTTAAATGGTTGTGTATACTTGTAAATAATAATAAAAAATAAATAAAAAATATTAATAAAATATTAAATATTAATAAAATAAAAATAAAATAAAATATATGAGAGTGTTTTACACGTCATTTATAATTTAAGTTGATTATATGTTTTTTTTTTGTTACAATATTTATTGTTTTTGGCGCGATTTGATAGTGCTTGCATTTATAATCCATTAAATTTGATTAAAGTTGGTAGTGCTCGCATCTACACTCTATAGTTCATAAAATTAGAATACACCCATAAATATTGATACAACTATAAATCTTAATACAATTATAAATATTGATACAACTATAAACTTTAATGTGTATTTTTGTAATAATAAATAAATATTTAAATTATAATTAGAATTAAAATAAATAAAAATGTGAAAAATAACGTTTTAGTTCAATAGTAATAGATATGTTGAGTTTGTTATTTAATATTGTTAAAAAATAGCTAGTTAAATTTATAAAAAATAATTTTTCTATTCAAATTTTGACCAAATATTATTGAGTCCACTTCTAACATTATTACCTTCGGTGTTTAGGCATATATCGAAATGATAAGGGTTGGTGTTGGTGTTGGTTGGGGGGGGGGGGGGGGGGGGGGGGGGGGGAGTGGGGAGTGGGGACCAAAACAAAGCGGCAGCCCATGAGAATCGTGGAGATTTGAAGGGGTTTACTCTTATAATAATAAAGAGGAGAACTGATTCTCTAAAGGAAACATGACAAGGAAAGAAATGCGTTTTATGCTTGGCTTATTACTAAAGTCCTTCCCATATGATGAAAGGATCTGGTTTTATCCCCACCCCAAAAATACTATTTATCTGTAGTAAAGCTTTTAGATCAATGTTTAAGTAATCATTTTTATTTGGACATTAACTCACATCAAAAGCTACATTAAAGTTTTTATTTATAAGATCACACATACCTTCTGAAAAAATAGATATTTCAACTACAAAGAAATGTCATAAAAATTAATTTATAAAAGTTTTTTGACGTAGTATATTAAATTATAAAATTATTTTAATTATAAAATAAATCTAATATATCATATGAAGTCATTTTAAGATCTTTTTATGGTGATATCACCTTTTTTTTTTAAATATTCTAATTAATGAAAAAATCACTTTAAATCTTTTCTAAAAAAAGAGATAAAGATATAAAGTGGATTAAATATTTTATAATTATTTGTACAATTTTGGTAGCGATATTGAATATTATAGAAAATTAGGTAGTTTAATTTATTTGTTTACTTTTCCATTACAGTCTGTAGGTGAATACCTATGATAAAAACACTGAACTGGTGGGCACAGACAGTCTTAATTAGTAATTTAGATTCAAAAACAATTTTATCTTATCAAATCTTATCATTATAATTTTTTTAAATTTTTATATAAAATATAATAAATAATTTAATATTTTAAAATTTTAAAATAATAATCATATTAAAAAAAATATTCTAATAATATTTTATTCAACTTTTAAATTTCATCTAAAATCATCTTTTTTCTCATTTTAGTATCCAAAGTTCCAAACAATACATAAAACAGTCTATTTGTGCACCAAGAATCCTAGGAAGACTCTTTGATCTATCTAACAGCTGATATGCACTACATATGAGAGATCGCACATCAATCAATCTTTCAGCATATTCGAATTCTGGCTGCACTCTCCACATTGCTAACATTGGAAAATCCGGCAAAACCTGAGAAAAGCAGATTCAAAAGTTCAACAATATCGGTACGTATGAATCTTTCATAATTTGATGCCATTCCGGGGAAGAGAGGTTATTCACAGCATTTTATTTTTTGAGATCCACATAAATACATATAATACATTACCATTACTGGTTTCTTTAGTTCTCAATTTATTTCTTTGCCCCCAACTGAATCCCCTTTCACACCATCACTACAGAAATCACAGATACCCCACAAAACAAACATCTAAAAACAAACACATCCTGAAGGTTATACCATTAAACAAACAAAAAGCCTACTAGAATCCGATTGAGGCCAGTGAATGCCTTGATCCGATTCTTCTCTTTCGTAGCCGCTCTGCAATAATAAAGGCAAGCTCTAGAGATTGCGAAGCATTCAGCCTTGGGTCGCAATGGGTATGGTACCGCGAGCTGAGATCATTATATGTTACAGTTCGTGAGCCTCCGACGCATTCTGTCACATTCTGCCCCGTCATCTCCAAATGAACCCCCCCAGGGTAGCTTCCTTCTTGATCATGTACATCAAAGAATGCTCTCACCTCAGCCTACCAACAACACAATAACATAATTCTTCTTATTATTTTCATTGGTACACACAAAGAAAGACTATAATATTATTTCCAAAGGAGTCTATTTCGAAGTGAGTTTCTTCTACATCACAGTGGAAGAGAAAACCAAAACAGTAACTAAAATAGAGTGTTACAAGGTGAAGGCCCAAAAGAAGTCTATATGAATTACAATATAAAAATGAGGTTTCGGACTTAACTAGAAAGGTTCCAAACTTCTTGTTTCTTTATGGGTTTATTCTTAAATGTCTATAAATAAACTAAACTGTTAAGCAATTGACTAATATTTTATGCCAGAAGAACGTGTCATCAATAAGCACACCTGTGAATGAAACATTGCTTAAAGAATTCCAGTCACCTGGGGAGCCAAAGGTTTCCTAATCAATCAATAGTTTCTTTTCAGAAACCATTTTGGATATGTTCAGTTCACAACCTTGATTTTTTTCTTTTTTCTTTTAACAGTTCCATTGTATTGTACAAGTCAACATCTAACCTCTTCAGCAGGAAAGAAGTAGAGGGAAAGCAGTTTGGTTCAAAGTATTCACCGCCTAAGTTATTTTTGAACTAGTTCTACCAGACATTCTAACAAATGTCTTTATGCCACCTGATGCAGAGTCCCCATATATCTGCAGTAAGTCTCATCAATAAGCAATTGTAGAAGTTCTGTGCCAAGTTGCCAACCAAATATGCCAGCAATAGAGGTAATCAAAATGAGAAAGCACAAAAAGACCCTGGTTAGGGTGGCCGAAGAACACAACTATAAGTTGAATGACCTATGAGGAAGTTATATGGAGCAGTTCTGCAAGATGTTTGAATTAGAACGGTAGGAAATCTAACCATCCAAATCCATGTGGCAGATAAAAGATTTAAATGAAGGCATAAACCATACCCTAATTGCATCGAAGGAGCGGGTTTTAAGCCCACAAGGAGCTTTAATGGTATTCCCATGCATGGGGTCACTGACCCAAGTGACAGTTTGACCTGCTCTACGAACAGCTCTGATCAGATGAGGAAGCTTAACTCTCATGTTCTCAGCTCCCATTCTTACAATTACTGTTAATCTTCCTGCCTTGTTCTTGGGATTTAGAATATCTATGAGCCTCACAAGCTCATTTGGATCCATTTTGTCACTCACCTGCAGCACAATGAAATCTTTTATTGGCTCCCAGATTTTTCGCATCAGAGCAAAATTAAGTCAATCATCCACGGAAGTAAATTTACTAACACTGGAATAAAATAGGAGTAACAAATAGGTAAATTCATTATATATACCTTGATGCCAAGAGGATTGGCAACTCCTCTCAAAAACTCAACATGAGCACCATCAAGTTGGCGGGTACGTTCCCCAACCCAAAGCATGTGAGCAGAGCAGTCATAGTACAGCCCAGAAGTAGAATCCTCTCTTGTAAGTGCTTGCTCATAAGGCAGAAGTAAGCATTCATGAGATGTCCAGAAATCTGTTGTGGTCATGATTGGATGTTCAGCAGTCAGTCCAGCAGCACCCATGAATCCAAGGGCCTCGTCCACTCGGTGACCTAGTTCCCGGTACCTTTCGAGTCATAGAAAATGACCATTTACTTAATGAAAAATGATCAACCCTCATCATTGTTTACGACACTTTATACAACAATGTTTTAGAAAGAGGGGTATTTTTGTAAACTATCTTATAAAATTAAGATTACTTTACAAAGATACCCTTGTTTTATAACATATGTTATGAAATGTGTTGTGTATCATTTCTTTGAAATGTGTTGTGTACATATCATTCCTCTTAAACAAAGGCAAAAACAAAACGAAATTGGTGGTAAATTATACTCGGTGAGTCAGTAAGAAATATACCTATCTCCCTGCTCACTGTGCTCCATGAAATCTAGATTCCAGTGGGTGACTCTCTGCATAGCGGCGTACCCTCCAGTAGCAAACGCCCTTAAGAGGTTCAAAGTTGCGACGGATTGGCAATACGCCCTAATCATCCTATCAGGGTCTGGATTTCTTGATTCTTTATCAAATGCATCGCCATTGATGTTGTCACCTCTGTAACTTGGCAGCTTCACTCCATCCTTCTCTTCAAATGGATCCGATCGAGGCTTTGCAAACTGGCCCGCCATTCTCCCCACCTAAATAATTATACCCACAATCTTTCAAAATTATTCAATTTGTATGCGATCATTTCGTTTTTAAAATCAACATCAACTCAAATAACATCAATCAATTATCATAAATATATTCCGCCTCAATGTTAGCTTTCTGAATTTCCATAATTAATTTCCATAATTTTATAAGAATTAAGAGCAATGCTCTTTTTCGTTGTGAATATGTCATCTTGGGTCACCGGGTTCCAAAGTTGAATTAGGAATTCGTTGTGAATTTGTCATCTCGAATTATCCAAATTGGGCGAGTACCCTGCCCGACCAAATGATCGAATCTAAAATTATCCAGCCCTTCAAACCTCATGTCCGAATCACTAAGAGGATCGCGGATAAAGAAAAAAATAAAATAAAATAACTAAACAGACAAATATAAATAAGCCGAAATGGAAGACCTTGATGATAGGCATTTGTCCTCCGAACATGAGAACGACGCCCATCTGGAGAATAACACGGAAGGTGTCACGAATGTTGTTGGCATTGAACTCTTTGAAGCTCTCAGCACAATCACCACCCTGAAGCAGGAAAGCCTTACCCATGGAGGCCTCGGCCAGGCGGTCCTCAAGGCTCCTGGCCTCACCGGCGAAGACGATCGGAGGGAAAGACTCGAGGGTGTTGAGGACGGATTCTAGCAGGTTTTTATCAGGGTATTCTGGGAGCTGGAGGGCCTTCTTGTCTTTCCAGCTTTCCAGGCTCCATTTGGTTGGAATTGAGGGGGTTGCCGCTGCGGCAGATGATTTGGACGACTTCGAGGGGTCAGCGGCGTGGACGGCTAAGATGGGTTTGTGAGAAGTGGGCAGATAGCGGTGATGGTGGCGGAGTAGGGGTTTGGAGGAGAGGGGAGAGACAGCGCTGAGAGCCATCCAGAGAGAAAGAGAGAGCGAGAGAGAGAGTCAACGGAAGAGTGCGAGAAAATATCTAGAAGCTAGGGAGATCTCTGTGTGCCTAACGAAGATCCAGTTATCACGATGGCAATGCTAGTTGGAAGTCCTATATGAGATCCTTTTATAAGTATTTTACTTTTACATTTTTTTTTTAAAATTCATAGTGATTCACTTTTTTCATGCAAAATCCGCTCGAAATGTAAAAATGTAGTATTAGCCCCTCGAATTTAGGTAATTCCCCAGCCAGTGCTCATTAGTCATTAGATTAGATTAAGAAAAATTATATATACTTGATATTATTTTATTTTTATTCTATTATATAAAGATATGATATATTTTTTATTATTAAATTATTTTTTATTATTTATAATAATAAATATGTCACATCTTATATAATAAAATGAAAATAAGATAGTAATGTATATGAATGATAAGAAAAAAAATTCAATTAATTAAACATCAATAAAATTAAATTAAATGTACAGTGTAGACGGCTGGATAGATGGTGTAGTATGTTATATATTGTAGCTCAATGTTATTAGCTACAGCAAGAATTTACATAAGTCAAAATATTTAGGACCATTTTAGTTCAAATTTAAGTTACTTGATCCCTAACAGTAAACCAAGATCAAGAAAAAGATGGATTTTTTATGCTTCCAATTTATGCCAATTAAGAACCTTGCTAGCTAGCTTTTGATGCATCCAACCGGATCGTCCCCTGCCGCATCAACGCGTGATCTGTGCAACCGATCCTTTAATTTCCAGCTTCGATTTATATGATTTCTACAGTTAGATTGTTACATGGATGAAATAAGATCAGCTAATTGGCTGGACACCTAGCTAATTAGTACCATACATGAATTTTAGCCTATCGAATCTTTCAACTTTAATCACAGCATCATGTGAAATTATACATACAACGACAGAAGTAGAATTTACATTCTATATATAAAACACAAACATACATATATATATATATATGCTTCGTATGAAGTTACATCAATTTATAAATTTAACTTATGTGTAATCTCTATATCGGTAACAGTTCTCATATATTCAGCTAGTACTGATCAATATCAAACACAGGTTCAATCTAGCTTATTTGTTTTCGCTAGGATAAGCTGCTTGACTACATAATATTTAAACCTAATCTGCTAGTAAAACTTTTCTTCATGCAAGGGTGTAGAAGAAGGATTCACAGTAACATGTGCAGCTTGTTTGGAAGGCCTAGAGTTGAGAGTCTTGATGAGGGGCTTGAACTTTTCAGTACCCTTGATGATGACCAGAAACAAGAGTCGATAAAAAGCTATCATTCCTAGCAAAACAGAAAGATCACCCCATTTGGAATAACCCATTTCAGCTTGCCATGTATTTCTCAAGATTTCATCCCCAGTGATGAACATGGGTACTCCTGGCCCAGCTCCTCCATCTTTCGGGTTATTCTGAAACACTGCTCCTTCAAACTCATTCTTGAACATTCCTTGGAAAGCATACTTATGGAAAGCAATTTGATGTAATGGGTATTTCCAAACAGGTTTAGGAAGATCATTTGGCAGTCTGAAGAATCCCCCAACTAAAATCATTAGCCCTTGAATTCCAGCACCAGTTATTATGCCCATTAGATAATTGGGCACAATGCTTGCAACAAGCATCATTAGGCTCTCCACCAACATCATGCAAGCAAACAGAATCGAAACAAAGCAGACAAAGTATTCTGGTTCTTTGCGTAGTCCAGGTAGGTAATAAGCAATTGCTCCAGGAATTATAGAAACCAGTAACAAGTAGGGAAGAGCAGAGAGCGTGTTGCTAATGACAAATGCACCAGTACCGTAATGCCCATTTAATCTTTCTCGCTCAAATATCTGGATCATGATGGAATCAGATCAGTTTAGTAATTCAGATGATGCTATATGACCCAGTTTCCAAATGAAAAATCTGAAATCGAAACCCCGGCCTATTGCTTTGTATAAATATAAAAAAATAAATAAATTAAAAAAAAAGAGCTCTGATGATCATGGACCTACTAACACCATGATATTATTCCAGCTAGCTAGGTGTATTCTTGGCCGGAGTATGCAATCCTTGGGATTAACTGACAAAAAAGTTCAAGAAAAGAAAAGTCGAAGTACGTACCTTCATGTCCTCCACAAATGAAGGAAAACCACCGATGGCCATGAACGTTAGGAATGAAGCTATAAATGTGAGCAGTGAACCTCTGGCCTGAAACAAATCAAAAGCACAATGTTCAATTTAAGTACTCATGTCACGTAATTTGCAAGAAAGGAATTAAATTATGCCAGCTAGTATGAACCTCTCTCTCTCTCTCTCTCTCTCTCTCGCGCACCTGAATTGAAGCATAGGTATGCCCAATGTCGAAATACACAGTACCAAGGCCAATAGCCAATGCGATATAAATTCCCAGGCGCAACCAGTAGTAGCCTAGATCACGATACATGTTCACAAAAGATCTTCTTGTTAGAACAAGACACTGAGCAAGGAAGCTGGCATGGCTTCTCTTCGTCTCCAACTCTCCGTTGGCCTGAAAAACAAGTTAAAAATGCCTTTCATCGATTTTCTATTTTGGACTGATCAAATGTCATTCATCGATTGGAATAGCTAGAATGTTTGTGTGAAAAATGTAATTATTCAGCATGTTAGATCGATGCTCACCTGTTTACATATTTCAGCTACCTGCTTTGGTACTTGTTGGTACCTTTCTGATGATTTATACGACTTTATAAGTAGCTGAATTACTTCCTCTGTGGATAGCACTCCAGCTAAACCTTCTTCAATGTCCTATGATAATCAAAACACACTCTCTTAAGTAACAGAAGATCAGAGAGGTACTGCTAAGACTAGATGATCAGAACTTGTAGGAAAAATGGCTTTACCTTTTCGAAATCCTTGTTTATGGTTTTTAGGAAGTGATCAGATGGATTTTGGAGGGTCGGGCAAGGAAAACCACTCAAAGAGAAAAACTACATTGGATTGAAGAAAGAATACGTAGTTAGTTACTTTACTCCAACTGTAATAATATACTTAAAAAAATTAAAATTGTTACAGACACAAAAAAATCATATAAACTGACGTAACTTCACATCATGCATCAGATCTATTTTATATTAAAATAATTCTATAATCTGACTTACTATATCAAGTTATGCTGCTTTGTAAATTTATTTTTGTATAATCACTTTATAAGCTAAGTATTTCTCTTAAAAAATATAGAAAAAGTTGCATTCGTTTACCTCATTTGCTGCTGAAGCAGGACCAAAGTATACAGCTCTACCTGAAGAAAGGAGACAAAGATTGTGAAAGAGCTGAAAGACTTCGGTGCTAGGCTGATGAATGGATGCAATAACGGTCCTTCCAATCCCATCTGTTTGACCTAGACGTGCAATCCTGCTCATGACATAATATGATGCTGCACTATCAAGCCCACTTGTTGGTTCGTCGAGGAAGAGAAGCTTGGGGCGAGTTAGTATCTCTATGCAAATGCTTACTCTCCTCTTTTGTCCACCACTAATGCCTTTGACTCCCCAACCACCAATTCTGGTATTCGTGGCTTCTTGCAGACCCATCTCTCTTATTGTCATGTCTGCTCTCTCCTTCTTCTCTGATTTTGACATTGAGTCCGGTAATTGGAGCTGGGCTGAGTAGTACACTGCTTCTCGTACCGTCAAAGTCATCATTAAAGTGTCATCTTGTGTTACATATGCCTAGTTTCGACACAATGTAAATGGGAATTAAATCTGTTAGAATTAATATTAGAATACACAACATCTTTTGTACGTTATCCTCAGTATTATAAATTATGTTTGATCACTACAATTATCAACTACTTCAAATCTCAAATTTATAGTAGGAAAATGTTATTGGTCCCCATTTTTGGGATCCCAATGGGTCCCGCTCTCTCTTTTTTTTTTTTAAAAAAAAATTCTACTTCATAATTTAAATAAGTGTCTTTAAATAATGTTGTGGTTTTTTTTTTAAATAAATATTTTAAAATATTAAAAATATTATATAAAAAAATTGTCTATCAAAATTCCAAAACGGGATCCCAAATCAGGACCAGTAGTAGGGCCTTTATAATAATCACTCTGATAAACTTGTATCAATTAAATTAAAAAACCCGACAAGATCATCCCATATTTTTTATTTTTATTTTTTCCAAAATAAATTTTATGTTTGTAGACTGAAACTTGACAAAATTTTGAGAAAACAAATAAGATGCACAGATCAAGGTCGATATTGGTTTTGAATCCCGCGTGGTATTGTAGGTTGGGTAGAGTCATTCTGACCCAAGTAAATAGTTGGGCGGAGTACGTTCAAACGCAGATGGATGGTTTTCCTAATTTTGGGGGTCCAAAGACTTTTACCGTTTTCTTGGACCGAAATACCCACCAAGTAATTAGTCCAAGCTGCTTATCTTGAGCCGGTCCCCATTACATACGTCGTGTTAGGTCTTCACTGTTTGAAGAAATAACAAGTACAGGTTTGTATGGAATCTGGCCTCTAGCGCACAACAAAATTGACTTGATAATATATATATATAATATATATGGACTTTGCATACCGATGTTCCATAAGCCAGGACCTGCTTACGACCATTGATCAGAATCTCTCCTGTTTGCCTCGTGTTTGATCCCAACCTCCCTGGAATATCAATAAATCGAACAAATTGGAGTTTTGCAGGAAAAAGTAGTACGCAGTCATACACGATAATAGTCTATATCAAATTAAAATTTCCCAATTGTCATGAAGCTGTCAAATGGAGGACTAATAAAAGAGACCAAGAAGCCTTAATTTTAGCAATCTAATTAGAAGGAAATAAATGGCATATATTGTCAAAGATGAACGTCCTCTCAAGTATACTTTTTTGTACATCATGAGATCGGTGGAGATCTGTGGACTACGCACCCAATAATTCTTTAATATATATTAC
Source organism: Platycarya strobilacea (assembly GCA_036898215.1). NCBI lineage: Eukaryota > Viridiplantae > Streptophyta > Magnoliopsida > Fagales > Juglandaceae > Platycarya > Platycarya strobilacea. The sequence goes on along the minus strand of CM072554.1, from coordinate 4,269,755 downwards.
TGAAATGAAAGAATAAAGTATTAGAGATAAGAATATCAAACAGTAGATCAGCGTTTAAATTTTGTGGTTCATTCAGCTCGGTCTCTATCACGGCCTGATATAGACAAGCACATGAAGCTAGCAAACAATGTTTGCCAGCAGCTATATATACATATATGTGGTACTCGCACACGCCGCAGCATGCAGTATCCGACTAATTAAGGTGTTTTGGTGCGGGGCTTGACTCTCAAATTTTGATCATTATATGCCTTGACGATGGTGATCGGTACTACTTTAGATTTTCTCGATGGGCAGCATGCAATTAAGAGCTAGCACTGAATTCCTTAAACCAAAATCTTGGATATTCCACAGTCCACTAGCTAGCTAGGACCAACATTATTGCAAATAGAACCCATATATAATATGGTTCCATTCATTGAATATGATGCATACTAAGGTTAAAAGGAAAAGGAATATATATAAGCTGTACAGTATAAGAATTAAGAAAAAAGGGAAAACAACAAGAATCTGAATAGCAAACAGATCATAGAGGTGATCACGATACGCTTACACTCCAAAGTTTGTTTGTGTGCTGTGTATTGAGTACTGTATTCTTAACTTGAAGGCCATTCATTGATCAATATGAATCATATAGATTATAAGAAAACTACTTATAATTTGCAATCAATTAATTTCAATAAAATAATTATTTACGATTGAAATATATAGTAAATAATCTTTTCGTAACAATTTTCTCCTAAAAAGAAAATTGCATTGATAATTTGATTAAACGACATTAAACGATCGAGTTTAATGAACGGTTACAAAGCAAATAACCATCCCAAAACAATAAAAATTAAGATTTTTTTAAAAATACATATATACCTACGGGTTGAATCTAGAATAATTTTTCTTTATACAAATTTTGAACAGATTTATCTAATTTATTCAAGAAATAAAAAAGAACAATTGAAAAATTAATAAATTAATAAATTAGTTGAAAATATGGTACTATATAATTTGATACTATGAAAATAAGAATTGATTAGAAATTAGATTTTTCCACCACCACCCTTACTTTTTTTTTTCATAATGAAGTGACTTCCTCCAACTTCTAGTTTTCACGAACTACTTTCGAAGACGACGAGGAAAAAGGAGGATAAAGAAGGCTCCCTTCAATATATAGCATATAAAGTATTTACGTATCCGATCGAAAGCAAGAGTCGCGGCATGCAATTAAGCTGCATCGAATTCAGCAGAGATCTAAATATAGACTTTTGTTTTCCTATACATTAATACAGTTAAGAATTAATGTGATCATTACCCGCTAATGCGTCAAGAAGTGTAGACTTGCCACAACCGGAAGGACCCATTATGGCTAGAAGCTCCCCAGGTCGGGCATAACCAGTCAGACTCTGAAGGATCGGTTTTGTGCCACTTTTTCCATCGGAAACAGTTACGCATAGATCCTTCCATGTCAAGAAAACACCATCCAGATCATCTACAGGCTGATCATGATGATGATGATCAATATAATCACGAGTCCGAATTAGCTGCTTCATGTTCAGATCAGCATGATCAGCTTCTTGATCATCACTTTTGTTTTGCACTACGATATTGATCATGGCAGTACCACTTTCCATTTCGAATGCAGTCTTGATTTCTGGGTTTGTACTCGTGTTGGGTTGGAGTGTTGAACGAGGAAGAGAGGCCATGAGATCCGAGGAGATGATCAGAGAGTTTTAGCTTAATTTTATGTGGAGTGATCTGATCATCATGAGGGGAAAACTTGCATATAAAGGCAATATCACCGCCATTTATTGCTTTGCCAGGACGCGTGAGATGGTGGAAGACAAGATGATGGATTTGAACGTACTGTAGTATTTTTCTGTGATCTAATTATTCTTAGCCGATTTTTGTCTAGTGGTAGGAAGCTTCCTAATAAAACTCATGATGTCACTAATTTGGCATCATTTATTCCATTTACGTATACGTCAATATTACTAATTTTACCTTTTTAATTATTTATTATTTGAATTTGAATATATTATATAATCCTTTACTTTTTTGATCTTGCTAAGTAGAGAATAATTAATAACATATAATATATATTTGTTATGAAACTTAAAGAAAGGAACTACTATTGCAAAAGAGAAATAAGAAATTCTCTTAAAACTCTTAAGAACTCAAGCTTTCTTTCTCTCTCTATTTTTTCTTATGAATTTCATTACAACTGAAGCCCCTATTTATAGGCTTTGAAATTACTATGCAAGTTACTATGCAAGTCACTATGCAAGTTACTATGTAAGTTACTATGCAAATTTAATATAATAGTGGTGGGGTCATTCACATTATTTAGTGGTGGGACAGGGGGCGGCTGCCGTCCCTCCACTAAATTCATTACACTCCCCCTTGAATGACCACTCATAAGGAATCTGCCTCGTTAAAACCTTGCCAAGTAAAAACCCAGTGGGAAGAAAAACCAATGGCGAAGGAAAAAGAGTACAGTCTTCTTATGTATCCACAAGTGCTTTAAGATTGCCTCATTAAAACCTTGCAGAGGAAAACCCAGTGGGACAAAACCTCAGCGAAGGAAAAAGAATACAATCAGCACATTTACTCCCCCTGAAAAGTGCATGACAAAAGATCTTTGAGTCTTCGCATTCCAATGTTATGCACAATCTTCTTGAATGTGGAAGTTGGTAACGCCTTTGTGAATAAATCTGCCAGATTATCACTAGATCGTATCTGCTTGACATCAATTTCACCTTTTTCTTGAAGTTCATGAGTATAAAAGAATTTCGGTGAAATATGTTTGGTTCTGTCACCTTTGATATATCCTCCTCTGATTTGAGTGATACAAGCAGTATTATCTTCATATAAGATTGTTGGGCTATTATCCATCATAGGAAGTCCACACTTTTCCTGGATATGTTGAATAACTGATCTCAACCAAATACACTCTCGACTTGCTTCATGAATAGCAATGATCTCTGAGTGATTTGAAGAGGTAGCAGATAGTGTCTGCTTAACAGATCTCCATGATATGGCAGTATCTCCATAAGTAAATAAATATCCAGTTTGAGATCTACCTCTGTGTGGATCTGAAAGATAACCCGCATCTGCATACCCAATCAATTCTGGACTTGAACCACGTTGATAAAATAATCCCATATCAACCGTACCATGAAGGTAACGAAGGACATGTTTAATGCCATTCCAATGCCTTCGAGTTGGTGAAAACTATATCTTGCAAGCAGATTAACTGAGAATGTAATATCTGGTCGAGTGCAATTTGCAAGATACATCAAAGCTCCAATTGCACTGAGATATGGTACTTCAGGACCAAGAATTTCTTCATCGTCATCACAAGGACGGAATGGATCTTTCTTCACATCAAGTGTTCGAACAATCATTGGAGTACTCAGAGGATGAGATTTGTCCATATAAAAATGCTTTAGGACTTTCTCAGTATACATGGACTGATGAATAAAAATTCCATTTGGCAAGTGCTCAAGCTGCAGGCCGAGACAAAGTTTTGTTTTGCCAAGATCTTTCATTTCAAATTCATTCTTTAAATATATAGCGGTTTTTGAGATCTCTTCAGGAGTTCCCACAATATTTAAATCATCAACATAAACCGCAATAATGACAAATCCGGATTCTGATTTCTTAATAAAAACACATGGGCATATAAGATTATTCTCAAATCCTTCTTTCAATAGATATTCGCTTAAGCGATTATACCACATGCGTCCGGATTGCTTCAACCCATATAAAGATCTTTGTAGTCTGATTGAGTACATATTTCTAGATGTACTTGTAGATACTTCAGGCATCTTATATCCTTCAGGGATTTTCATATATATGTCATGGTCTAAGGATCCATATAAATATGCAGTGACCACATCCATCAACCGCATTTCTAATCCTTTTGTAACAACCAGACTAATCAAAAATCTAAATGTGATTGCATCCATAATGGGAGAGTATGTTTCTTCATAATCAATCCCGGGTTTCTGCAGGAAACCTTGTGCAACAAGCCGTGCTTTGTATCGCACAATTTCATTTTTCTCATTACGTTTTCGTACAAATACCCACTTATATCCAACAGGCATTACACCCTTTGGTGTTTGGACAACAGGTCCAAATACTTCTCGTTTCGCTAGCGAATTTAATTCAGTTTCAATAGCTGTTTTCCATTTTGGCCAATCATTTCTACGTCGACATTCTTCGACGCTTTTTGGCTCACTTTCTTCATTACTTCTGGTAATGTCAAGGGCCATTTTATATGAAAATATGTTGTCGACAACAGTTTTATTTCTATCCAGAATTTCTCCAGTTTTCATGAAATGTATTGAGATCTCATTATTTTCAGGTACCTGTTCCTCTTCAGGGGAAAACATTTCATGACACACCTCTTCAGAAGGTCCATTTTTAGGAGATTTATACTCTTCAAGATTTTCCTCTTCAGGAGGTTCTGGAATAGAAGATTTAAGCTCTTTAGAAGCATCAATTATATTTGTGGCCTGTATTGTGGGTACGTGTTCTTCAAGAACACCAAATTCATTTTGTATTCTTTTCCTTCTGGGAATTTTATCTTTTGCACCAATAGGTCTTCCACGCTTCAGGCGTATTTTAGATTCACCTATTGCTGCTTTGACAATTTGTCCTTCAGGGACTTCAATCCTTGCTGGAGTATTAACAGCAGGAATATAAGATTTTACTACACCTTTAGTGTCAGTAAATACATCCGGTAACTGATTTGCAACATTTTGCAAATGAATAATCCTTTGAACTTCCCGTTTACATTCATTTGTAGGAGGATCAAAATGAGACAGGGTCTTATTATCCCAAGTAATATCTTGTCGTGCTTCAGGCACCGACTTTTCTTTACCCATTAACGGAAAATTTGATTCGTCAAAATGACAATCCTCAAAACGTGCTTTAAACATATCCCCTGTAAGGGGTTCAAGGTATCTAATAATGGATGGAGAATCAAAACCAACATATATCCCAAGTCTACGTTGAGGGCCCATTTTTGTACGTTGTGGAGGTGCAATTGGAACATATACAGCACATCCAAAAGTACGAAGATGAGAAATATTTGGTTGTTGACCATATGCAAGCTGTAATGGAGAATATTTATGATATGCAGATGGTCTAATGCGAATTAGAGATGCTGCATGAAGTATAGCATGTCCCCAAACAGAAATAGGTAGTCTTGATTTCATAAGTAAAGGTCTAGCGATTAGTTGAAGCCTTTTGATCAAAGACTCAGCTAAACCGTTTTGTGTGTGTGTATGGGCAACAGGATGTTCAACATCTATTCCTATTGACATGCAATAATCATCAAAAACTTGAGATGAAAATTCACCTGCATTATCCAATCGAATGGTCTTAATTGGATACTCAGGAAATTGTGCTCGTAGTTTAATTATCTGAGCAAGAAGTCTAGCAAATGCAACATTTCTAGTGGAAAGAAGACAAACATGTGACCATCGACTAGATGCATCAATTAGAACCATAAAATATCTAAATGGTCCACTTGATGGATGAATAGGCCCACATATATCTCCGTGAATCCTTTGTAAAAAGGATGGAGATTCAACAATGATTTTTGAGGGAGATGGTCTAATAATTAACTTACCTTGAGAACATGCAGAGCACGGAGATTCATTGGGTAGAAATATCTTTTGATTCTTTAAGGGATGCCCATGCGAATTTTCAATAATTCGTCTCATCATTATAGAACCCGGATGTCCAAGGCGATCATGCCAATTCATAAATACTTTAGGGTCAATGCACTTCTGGTGCATTACCACATATGATTCAATTGTTCTCATTTTTGTATAATACAATCCAGAACATAGAGCAGGCAGTTTTTCTAAAACGAGCTTCTGGCCCGATATTGTTTTAGTAATAAGAAGATGCTCTTTACTGCCTTCATTGGTCGTTTCAATATGGTAATCATTACGACGTATATCTTTGAAACTTAATAAATTTCTTCTGGATTGTGAAGAGAATAGAGCATCATCAATACAAAATTTGGTGCCATTAGGCAACACAATATAAGCTCTTCCGGAGCCCTCAATTAAATCCGATGAACCTGATATGGTATGGACATAGGCTTTACTCAGTGTTAGATTTTGAAAATATTTCTTTTCTTTGAGAATTGTGTGAGTTGTAGCACTATCAGCCAGACATATATTTTTATCATTCAACTCAGAGATAAAATGCTCATCAATGTGATCCATGGTTCTACAAAATATATAAAAACTTTTATTACAGATAGAAAGAAAATACATTAATTGAGTGGAACACTTCCATCTCCAATTAAGTGTTCAATACTACCATCAGGATGATTAAAGAAATCAGATACATCAAGATGAGTAACGTCTACATTTACTGAATCTAATAAATCATCTGATGGTTCTACTAAATTTGTTTCATGCACTTTATTCTTTCCTTTAACAGAAGCTTGATATAAATCAGCTAAGTGCCTGGCCGTACGACAGGTACGTGACCAATGTCCAATCATTCCACATCTATGGCACACCTCTTCACTTTTCTTTGAAGAATTATTCTGAGGATTTTTACCCCTCTCTGAATTGTACCACTTCTGGTGATATGGTATATTATAATCCCTTTTAATGTTGTCACTCCTGGGACCAACATTTCTATAATTTCTCCTACCACGTCCACGCCTCCGATTTCTTCTAAAGGATGCACCATTCACTTCTGGGAATGATGCAAACCTATTACCATTCACTTCAGGGAATGATATTGAGCCAGTAGGGCGTGTATTGTGGCTTTCTAATAAGAGCTCATTATTCTGCTCAGCTACTAGAAGACATGATATAAGTTCAGAATATTTCTTGAACTTTCTCTCTCGATACTGCTGCTGCAGGAGCACATTCGAGGCATGAAATGTAGTAAAAGTCTTCTCTAGCATATCTTCATCGGTGATTTTCTCACCGCATAATTTTAACACTGAGCTTATTTTAAAAAGTGCGGAATTATACTCACTAACACTTTGATAATCTTGCAACCTCAGGTGCATCCATTGAGAACGAGCTCTTGGGAGGATGACAGTCTTCTGGTGTTCATACCTCTCCCTTAAATTATTCCACAAAATATAGGGATCTTTTACAGTGAGATATTCAGTTTTCAATTCTTCATGAAGATGGTGGCGAAGGAAAATCATTACTTTAGCACGTTCCTGCAGGGATGCTTGATTTCCTTCTTTAATAGTTTCTCCCAGGTTCATTGCATCAAGATGTATTTCAGCATCAAGTATCCAGGATAAATAATTTTTCCCAGATATATCAAGAGCAACAAATTCCAATTTTGTAAGATTTGCCATTTTCTACACATATAAATAATAAATATGCGTATCTCAGAAAATATATTTATAAATTCACACAGATAATCATCAATAAAATATATCAATGATTTCAAATAATATATTGAAAAACTTACAGAGGAATAAGGCCACTAACTTCAGAATTGGCAGAACCGTCGTGCTGATAACGTGTTATGAAACTTAAAGAAAGGAACTACTATTGCAAAAGAGAAATAAGAAATTCTCTTAAAACTCTTAAGAACTCAAGCTTTCTTTCTCTCTCTATTTTTTCTTATGAATTTCATTACAACTGAAGCCCCTATTTATAGGCTTTGAAATTACTATGCAAGTTACTATGCAAGTCACTATGCAAGTTACTATGCAAATTTAATATAATAGTGGTGGGGTCATTCACATTATTTAGTGGTGGGACAGGGGGCGGCTGCCGTCCCTCCACTAAATTCATTACAATATTACGTTAGTTGCGATCCAAAAAGACAAAATTGTTGGCTGCATGGGTGTAATGAAACCATATTATATATATATATATCAATACGTACTGTAAAAAAATATTTATTTATAATTAATTATTTTTATTTAAATAATTATTTTTTATTATTTTATTTTATTATAAATAATTATTTTAATTATAATAATCTGTCATAAATATTCATTATTTTATAATGACAATATATCCTTGAATTTTTTCACCACAAAAGTGGTATATAATATTGATGCGTACTCATGATCCGAATTAAGCACCGGTACTCAGAGCGCCAGTGTCCAGTACTGATCACTACAGCTAGGACTTCTTTCAGATAATTAAAATCTGATTAAAGGAACAAAGTAATTTCCGTTTTCGCTCCTGCATGCAAATGCATAATTAGTTATTATAGTACGGCAGTTTGAAGTTTTCAACTTTTCATTATATCATGATCTGGATCGAATCTGATCTAATTTAGACCAATATATGCATGAATATTTATCAAATATTCTTTATTTATTTGCTCTTATTTTTTATTTTTTATTTTTTTTTATTGGCCGCATTTTCAAAAGGTTATATATAGTACAGTTTAATTTATATATATTAAGCACTTGGGTAATTAATTTAAATTTTGCATGCGTGGTAAATTTTTATCCTTAAATTCCCTATAATTAGGGTTTTTATCCTTTCGTAAGTGTATAATTCACTTAATTCCCCGATTAATTACAAGGGTTTTGATCCGGTCGATCTTTGTCTTCCTAATTGAAATTCTTAGGGTGGCGAGAATGATAATGTAATTCATATTTCCACTATAATTATTTGAGATAAAAATAATATTGTTTTTATCTCAAATAATTATATTTATAATATATAACTGACTTCAAAATTTTTTTTTTTTTTTTGTAGTGCCTACGTATCTAGATTATAGAAGTAATTAGAAAAACAAAGATAAATATTAATTTAAAGACTGGAAAAAGATATTCTGCAAGGTACTGCTTTTTTCCGTGGTGAGTACTCATCTCTCTGACTTTTCTTCTCTAGTCAGATAAAGCTTTTGTCTTAATAATTAATATATATATATATATATATATATAAATATATTCTATTTCTAGAAGCAAATATATAATAATATATCTATTCTTCGTCCTCGTCAACTATTCTTTGAATTTATTCACACCTACCTTATATTTAAATTACAAAAGAACCACGGTCAAGATATTCTATCTTTGAATAATGAATTAGCACTTAACTTCATAGACTAGCTAGTCTCCCAATACGTTTGGGATATCGTTGAATATTGTATGGGGAAAAAAAAACTTTGTTCCCATGCCACCGAGATATTCTATCTTTAAATGACAATATGTAGTGCAAATTATCATCATGTGTTGACGAAGACCTCCGAGCTAGCACTACTAGCACTGTCATGCCATGTATCTCATTTCTACCCTAATTATTAATTGTTAATTGGACTGCACGCACTAAAAAAAATTAAGAATTACCGACGTTTATTTTATCGAAATTTATTTATGTGCCAATAAAAATATATTATTCATAACGCTTAAATTTTTGCGTCTATAAATTATTGAATTTTTTGATATTCATATTATTACATCAATAATAAAATTTAGTGTCAGTGACATTTAAAAAAATGCCGACAATTGATCAATTATACACCAATAAATTAATAGTTTGTCAGCGTTTACATTATTATGCCGATAATAAAATATAATTTTGGTAGCGTTTAAAAAATGCCACCAATTAATCAATTATATGCCAGTAAAATAATCATTTGTCGGCATTTATATTGTTCCTTGATAATAATATAGTTGTGTTGATATTTATAAAAACGTTACAAATTTATTATTTATATGCTAAATATGATTTTTTTTACAATCACAGTTGCAGAGCGCCTTTTATTTTAGATAAAAGTTAGAATATTCTAGAAATAGACTTTTTACTTTTCTGTTATTTTATTCTAATTCCTTGTAATAGAATAATTCTTTGGTTAGGCGTGTATACACACTTGTACTCTTGTATATATATACCCTCAATGCCTTAATTATATCAGGTTGGAATTCATTTAGTCTCTGTATTCTCACATGGTATCAGAGCTGCTCGACTAACAGTCTCGTGATCCATGGCTACACTTGCAAATTCCTCAACCCTCTTCTCCTTTTCTCACATTGTTACCACCAAGCTCACCACAGAAAATTTTCGCCTATGGCAGGTACAAATCTCTGCTTACTTAAGAGGCCAAGGCTTATTCAGTTTTGTTGATGGCTCATCGCCTTAACCAGCACAATTTCTTGCTGCTAAAAATCAATTACCCAAAATCAATCTAGCCTTTCTTACCTGGAGACGCACCAATCAGACGGTGCTCAGTGTTTTCTTCATTATCAAACTCTGTTCTTGGTCAAGTTCTCTCATCCAAAACCTCCCGTGAGCTCTGGGTTGCTATAAACTCTCTTTTTTCTTCACACTCACAAGCAAAAGAATTCCAAGTTAAATTTCAACTCACTAATCTCTCCAAGGGAGACTCATCAATCTCAGACTATTTCTCTAAACTTCAAACACTTGCTGATACTCTAGCAGTCACAGGAAATCCTATCTTAGATAAAGATTTTTCAACGTATCTTCTTAGGCTTTGTTTGGATTTAGAAGTGGGTTGATCTCATTTCAACTCACTTCCATTTCATCATCATATTTTTATAATTTTTTATACAAAACATAAATTTTTATACACCTTTTTCAAATTTCAATACACAATTTTCAAATTCCAACACACTTTTTTCAAATCCCAAAATAATAATAATATTAAAAAATAAACTAAACTCATCTCAACTCATCTCATCTCCAAATCCAAGCGGGGCCTTAACGGTCTCGGTTCTGCTTATGAAACCTTTGTCACCTCTATCACCACCAGATCTGCTTCATTTACTTCTCATGACCTATTTCAGATGTTGTTGATTCATGAGAGTCGTCTCTCACATATTGCACATAAGGTTAGTGTTGAGCCTTCAGTTAATTACTCCGTTCACAATGGGCGTGATTAGCGAGGCCAAGGTCGTGGTGGTCATCAAGGCAGAGGCAGAGGTGTTACACATTTCAGCAACCAGAATCGTGGTGGTGGTCGTTCTTCCTACACCTCTTCAGCGAACCCTTATCAAACACCTGGTATCCCCAAACCTACATGTCAAGTTTGTAACAAAATTGGTCATATAGTCCTTCAGTGCCGATTTCGCTTTGACCATTCATATTAGCTTGACCCACCCCAAACCTTCTCTACCAATCATACTTCATCCACCTCCCTTTCATATTAGACCTGGTATCCTGATTCAGGAACAACCCATCACCTCATCCATGATCTTCAAAACCTCAACCTCATCAACAAACTTTACTCTGGTGGTGATGCAAAGTGTGTAGGAGATAGATCATGCCTTCTGATTCAAAACTCTGATGAAAGTTCTCTAACCTCTGACTCCTTTTCATTTGTTCTCAAGAATCTCCTTCATGTTCCTCAGATCTCCAAAAATCTCATCTCTCAATTTTGTATTCAAAATTCTTATTTCTTTGAGTTTCACACCACTCATTTCTCTGTAAAGGATGCTCGGACAGGGGTTGTTCTTCTCACCAGTCCAATTCGTAACAGTCTGTATGCCTTTCCTCAAATAAAATCTGTCGTTGCTTCCACTTCTCTCGGTGAATAGTACATTTCTTCCGATCTGGCATCAGCGACTGGGTCATCCTTCTCTTCACCTTGTCTCCCAGCGTCCTCTGGATCACCTTCCTTTCGATGCCCTCATTGTCCCTTAGCCAAGAGTTTCCAATTGCCGTATGGGCCGGGCCAGTCTACTTACTCCAAACTGCTTCAGTTACTCACAGTTGATCTCTAGGGCCCATCTCTTGTTGTTTCTAAAGATGGATTTCGTTATTATGTTTCCTTTGTAGATCATTTTACATGTTATTCTTGATTTTTTCCACTACGAATGAAATCTGATGTTCAGTCTGTTTTTCTTCAATTTTTGCCTTTGGTTGAGCGTCTCTTTAATTGCAAATTACTCACACTTCAAACTGATAATGAAACTGAATTCAAGCCCATCACACAAATTTGTTCTAAATTTGGTATTCACCACAGATTTTAATGTCCATATGCACATCAACAAAATGGGGTAGTAGAACGTAAATACCGACACATCGTTGAAACCAGGCTTGCTCTACTATCCCACTCTTCTCTTCCCACTACTTATTGGGTTGAGGTTTTTCAGACTTCGGTCCATTTAATCAACATGCTTCCGTAAAAAATTCTTCACAACAAATCACCTCACTTCTTGGTTTATAATAAAGAGCTCAATTATTCCTTTTTAAAAGTTTTTAGGTGTGAGTGCTGGCCCAATCTTCAACCTTATAATAAAAATAAACTCCAATTTCATTCAGTCTCTTGTGTCTTCTTGGGTTATAGCAGTTTCCACAAGGGCTGCAAATGTTTAGAACCCACGTCCAATAGAGTGTATATCTCACGTGATGCTGTTTTCAATAAAACTTCGTTTCCCTTTGCTCAAACTAAGCCCACTATCCCATTCACGACTCCGGCCCAGCACAATACCTTTCTTCCTCTTTTCTCCACCTCCATGCTTGGACCTGGCCCAAGCTCACATGTCTCGGCTACTCTTCATGTCAATACCCAGTCCACTCCTCTCCCTTCACTCTCGATTTCTTCTTCTTCTCACCGAAATACTCACCCAAATTTCCCGTACCCTAATTTCCCAAATATCATAGATCCTCCTCGATCAAACCCTAATATTTCCATTCCGTCTTCTTCTCTTAACTCTAATCCATCCACCTCATCCTCCTTGTCTCCATTTGATCCCTCTTTTCATGATCTCTCCTCTCATAATTCATCTTTTCTTGTTCTTCTAAGATCTCCTATCATTACACGGAGTATGGCACATTCTTTTTGTCCGAGACAACTCACAGATGGCATGATCCCGTTTCCCTCACGATCTTGCTTCAACATCACGGTGGAAGTCCCTGATGAACCTTCCAGTTTCTCCACAGCCTCTAAGTTTCCTGACTGGTATGATGTTATATCTCATGAGTTTAATGCTCTGATTAATAATAAAACATGGACTCTGGTTCTTCCTCTTTCCAACTATAATATTCTTGGTTGTCGTTGGGTTTACAAAACCAAGCTGAATGTTTATGGTTCTTTCGCTCGCCGTAAGGCTCGGTTGGTAGCAGCCAAGGGCTACCATCAACAATCTGGTCTGAACTATACTGAAACCTTTAGTCCAGTTGTTAAGGCCACTACTATTCGACTTATTTTTATGCAGCACTGGCCCTTGCACCAACTTGATATTGAAAATGCTTTTTTGCATGGTGATTTGTTTGAAACTGCTTATATGCAGCAGTCACAAGGGTTTATCCACCCTAAATATCCGGATCACGTTTGCAAATTAAATAAGACCATCTATGGTCTTAAACAGGCCCCTCGTGCCTAGTTTGCTCAGCTCAGCAACTGGCTATTAGCTTATGGTTTTGTTGCTTCCAAAGCTGATCCTTCACTGTTTATTTTCAATCACAATGGTCTGATCATTTATTTGTTGATTTATGTGGATGAAATGGTCATTACTTCATCAAAACCAAGTGCTATTAATGATTTCGTATTTGTCTTGTCTAATGTCATGCTTGTAAAAGACTTGGGAAAATTGTCTTATTTTCTGGGCATGGAAATTGATTACTCTGTTTTTGGCCTTCTTGTATCTCAAAGAAAATATATCAAAGAGCTTTTGGTCAGAAGCAATATGCTTACTGCCAAACCAATTACTTCTCCAATTCTATAAAGTTGTCTCAATTTGATGTACCTGAATTTGACAATCCTACACTGTTCAGAAGTATTGTGGGTGGTCTGCAGTACCTCAATCTTACCAGACCTGACATTGGCTTTGTTGTCAACAAAGTCTGTCAGTTCATACATTGTTCTAAACTTTCTTACTGGGTTACTGTCAAACGGATACTTCGGTATCTAGAGGGTACAATTAATCTGGGACTATGTTTCAAATATTCATCCATGTTAGCCCTTCAAGCTTACACAGATGTAGATTGGGCTGGTTGCCCTGATGATCGCCGTTCAACCGGTGGTTTTTGTGTTTTTCTTGGGACTCATCTGATTTCTTGGAGCTCCAAGAAACAGAAAACTATTGCTAGGTCCAGCACTGAAGCGGAATACAAGTCTCTGGCCACAACAGCTGCTAAAATCATCTAGCTTCAGAACTTATCATGTGAGCTTGGTATCTCCTTAACGCAAGCTCCAGTTCTTCCATGTAACAACCTTGCTGCTACCTTTTTCACTGTCAACCCGGTTTATCATTCTAGGACTAAACATATGGACATCGACTATCATTTTGTTCGTGATCGTGTTTCTGCCAAGACTCTTATTGTCTCTCACTGCAGCTCTAAAGATCAATTGGCTGATGTTTTTACCAAGCCACTAATTTCTAATAGATTTCTTTTGTATCGTGCGAGTCTCAATGTTGTTGACACTTCCTTGGACTCGATGGGGCGTATTAGCACAACACCTTTTATTTTAGATCAAAGTCATAATATTCTAAAAATAGACATTTTACCTTTCTATTTTTTTATTTTGATTTTCTGTAATAGAATGATTTTTTGGTTAGACATGTGTACACATTTATACTTTTGTATATATATATATATATCCTCAATACCTTAATGAAATCAGGTTGAAATTCATTTAGTATTTGTATTCTCACAAATCACAATAAAATTAGAATGATAAATATTTTATAATGAATAATATTCCATAAAATCATTTTTTTAGACTTCAAACATAAATGCTGAAAAGATTCTGGTCAGATTGGAGGTAAATATGAAAGTTGAAACACCCTATCAATCTTTTTTTTTTCTTTTTTGGATGACCAACGTCGCCCAATCATTCCTTCTTGAAAAATGCTATTTCTCTCACTATGTTTCATCCCGATTGTCTCCCGATTTGGATTTTGTTTTTACATAATTTTTAAATAAGTATTTTCAAATAATATTATAATTTTTTTATATTTTTAAAAAAATTTTAAGATCTTAAAATGTTTTAAAAATTGTTTCTTCATATTTTTTTACATAATTTTTTTAACATTTTAAAATATTTTTTTAAAATATAAAAAAAATTATAATATTATTTAAAAATACTTATTTAAAAATTATGTAAAAAAAACTGAAAAAAAAAAATCTAAAACAGGAGACAATCGGGATAAAACGTACCCAAATAAATAGCAGCTGCCATCCATCTTTCTTTTTTTTCTTTCTTTTTTATTATTTTATATAACTCCACTGAATTAATCTTAGATTTCACCGAAAGTTTTAAAAGGTAAAACTAATCTTATTGGGGGTTGCGTAATGTCAAAGATCGTGATCCGTGTCATGACTTTTTAGATGAATTACAACCGTCGATTATCCTTTATCAAAGGTATTTACTCACTCCAGCGTCGTACTGTAAAAAGAGCTGCAGAAAAATTCAACTCAAACGCATCAACCCACTAAGGCCCATTTGTATTTAGAGGTGAGCTCAATTCATTTTAACTCATCTTTATTTTATTATTATATTTTTATAATTTTTTATATAAAACATAAATTCTTATATACCTTTTTCAATTCTCAATACACATTTTTTAATTTCCAATACACATTTTTCAATTCCCAATATACCTTTTTTAAATCCCAAAACAATAATAATATTAAAAAATAAACTAAATTCATCTCAACTCATCTCATCTCTGAATCCAAGCGGGGCCTTACCAACCTTCATATCCATTAACATTGATCAGTCTTACGCCACCATAATCAAAACGCCTTCAGATATACTAGATAGACCTGTGAGTCCTGTTGATGTGTGTTCTACACCTCTGAGTTGGATCGTGATTTCCAGTCGTAATCTGCAACAACAAAAGCAGGGAGTCGGGTTCCTCGACCCTGAGAACTCTCCGAAAATTTAGTTAGAGATGGAAGCGAGAAAAAAAAGAAGACAGACAATAATTCAAATGAGCCTTAGAGAAATGTTTATACCTATTTCTAGTGATCTATTCTTTCTTTTATATGGGTCGTAATACTAATCAGATACACGTGTAAGCATCCGGGAAGGCTGGAGAGCACTTTACTCCTCTTCCCATCCTAGATTTCTCGAGATCATTTATTAGTTTTGTTTCTTTTAAATAATATCTCTTATAACATGATTACCTCCGATCGATCAATAGATCTCTTGGAATATCCTCATTATCCCGTATTTAATGCGACATGCCACCCTGCCAGGCATTAAATACTTGTAAGATCTTCAATTATCACACTATCAATATGTCAGAAGTAACTATAATAGGCTAACTAGATTTATCTTCTTCGCATAACAAGGGTCCATGTAGGAGGAGTTTAGTTTGAGAAGGAAACACTTGAAATCCAACTTAAGGAATTTCACCAAATACAATTCCTACTAAGTTTCTGGAAGAAAGGCGAGATGCGGGTGCCACTTTGACGGGCGCCTGCTACCAAGTCTCTGGAAGGAAGTCGATAGGCGGGGGCCACTTCGATGGGCGCCCGCTACTTTACCCCCTTTCGTAATTACCCCCTCACAGTACCCCACGAATTTTAATTGAATATAATTCGATTGGGATTCATTATATCCTTATCGCTCGAATTCGTGAAATCTTATCCCGCACAAAATCAAATTTGAATGGGTGAAACGGGGGCATAATGGTCATAGAAGTAACCCTTTGTTTGTATATAGGAACGGTTCGTCTCCTGATCACCGAACGTGGAGTAAAGGGGGCAGTTCCCTGGCCATGATGACATGAAACATCGTGCACCGTATTTACAGATTTTTCATAATTACTCGCCTGGTTTCGCGCTTTCCCGAAAAATTAATGGTCAGTTATTTTCCTATTAATTGGGGCGTGCCTTCCACGCTCTAAACAGCTATTTCGCCATTATTACGCGTTTATCAGTCACGTCGTTTCGCTTCCCGAGGATCACGCTAATTATATCATTTACTTTCCCCATGACCGTTATCACTCGCTATATAAACACTCGTTATTCGTAATGGTTCATTCTTCACTGTCGTCTTGCTGCTGGAACACTTGCACACTTTCTCTCCTTACTTTCTCGTCTTCGAACCGATCTTCCTTCGCATCTCCATCAAGTTTCAATGGGGGTTGGCTCTATCTACGTGGGGCATCAGTGGGTGCCGTCTTACCCTCTTTCGGCCATTCAACACCTTCGGGATCTAGGTTATATCCCAGCCTCGGCCAGTTTCAGAGTTGTTCGAGACCGCCCTTGTGATGCAGAAGGGCGAGCTCAGCATGTGCTTCTGTATGAAACCATGTTCAAGAACGGGCTGCGTCTTCCCTTTATTCGGTCGGTGCGTGAGGTCCTTCACTACCTGGGCTTGGCCCCGGCTCAACTGTTACCGAATGCTTGGCGGATACTATTAACTTCATGCATAGTATTTCGTTCGGCTCTGCTGTCTCACGGCACGAGAGTTTCTCTCTCTGTACCATCTAATCAGGAAACCAGTCTTAAGTTTGGTTGGTTTTCAGTATTGAGATAGCGATACTAAGTTATTCAATCTCGAGAGCAGGTACTCCTATATGAAGGACTACTAGAAGAAGGCGTTTTATGTAAAGGGGGAAAAATGGGAGTTCTCCGAGGATGAGACCAGGGGGAATTCCCCATTCAAGTGAACTGGGGCGAGCTGCCCCCGACCTCTCTCCTAGATATCGACTTAAATAAAAGGAAGAGGGACCGGGTGGAGATAGTGATACGCTGGGCGAAGCGTCACTTCCATCGGCTGCAATCCGACCTCGTCTTGACCGACCACAACATCAACACTTATTTGGTCAAGCCACGGCGGGGTTATACTGAGTATCAGGACTTCTCCAGCATACCGGCGGCTGAAGCACCTGTCTACTCGGGGGCAATTCGCAAACGAACTGCCCCCCCAGCCAAGGAAAAGCGCACCAGATCTCGTCGTGAGAATGGCGAGCAAGTTGCGCAGAGGATTCTGAACCTCCAGTCATAATCTTTGCCCAAGAAAGGCGAGTGAAGTCTCGCCATGACACAAGGGTTTCTCGCCCTTCGCGAGAGGGTCGAGCGCCCTCTTCACCAATACAGCCTTCGCCAACTCCCCTGGTACTAGCGGCGTCTGCTGGTGGAGAGGGTGGCCAGCACATCAGATCCCCTTCAGCGGAGGGGCAGAAGGCCAGTACTCCAGAACCGTTGGCGGTGTGTCTACCTTCAGACCGCCAACCACATCCAGTTGACAGGCTTGTGCCTTCGACTCTCGGGCAGACAGTAGTGGATGAGGTCGAACTGGCCTTCCTCAGCGCCCTCTCGAACCCTCCCGCCTACGCAGCAGGAACTCCATATTTCCATGCTTCCGTGCTGTCGTCTGCATGGGCTCCTGCTCGGGAGGAGGAGGTTCCTCAAACAGTTCACCCTTCTTCGCCCAGAGAGAGTCGCCCCGAAACGGGTGAGGAGCACCTTCCTGAGGAGGAAGAGGATCCATCCCTTCGGGGTTCTGGGGAGTGAGGCGCGGCGACAATCGAGCACGAGCAGGTAGAAAACCGTTCGGTAACAAGATCGCCCGCCTTGATTATTCCCGCCACACATCGTGCTAGACGTACCCGGCAGCTCCAGTCTAGCTCTGGGAATGATGCAGCCGCAGCAGATGCTACGCCCGCCGAAACTAACGAGACTATAAGGAGGGAGTCCCCTCGCCCTGATGGTGAAGACGCCAGATCCATGATGGGTTCCTCCCCCCACCATGTGATACAGCATCGCTCCCATCCCCCATCACCAACTACCTCTACTCCCGAGTGTCCTGACCAGGCGGGGATAGTGGTAGACTTACTTCAGTCGCTCTTGGCGTAGGTAATTATTCATAATTCCGTTTTAGTTCGGGCATATTCCATTTGCCTAATTACTTGTTATCGTGTAGGCTTCCGACTAAATCATCAGGTCTGTTGGCTCTGAAGTGGCAGGATTATTGGCAGGAAGTGCTAAAGCGGCTCGGGAACAGCTTTAAGAAGCGGAAGCTAAGTACCGAGAGCTTGGTTCCTTGGTCAGCCAGCTTACAGAAGACAGAGATCTTCTTAAAGCCAATGTGACAGAGCTAGAGGAGGAGCGGGATCACTATTCGGAGATCCATGTGTCCATACTAGACGAGGTGGCGACACTAAAGGAAATGTACCGGCTCCTGGAGGCGAGCAGGGACGATCTCCTCCGAGGACAAGAGTCCATTGGACAGACGTTAGCCATCAAAGAGACTGAACTTTCTCTTGCCACTCAAGAGATGAGCAACCTGAAGTCGAACCTGTCTCTTCTAGAGCACTCGCGAGCCATTCAAGAAGAAGAGTTAGAGACACTTCGAGCTAAGGTAGACACATCCGAGCTCAAGCGCGACTCTCTTTCTCGGGAATTAGGCGAGGCGAACAAAGAGCTCGAGTTTCTTAGGCGTCAGGCTACTCAGCATCGCTCCCTCTGCATAACCGTCTGGAGTCAAGGTTATGTGGAGGGTTTGAGGCGACTGAGGCAAGAGATAATTCGGAACCCGACCTTCAATGTGGTTAGCATGGATCCCCGACCAACGCAGCCTCTCTCATGTGATTTGCTCCCCTTAACTCTCCATCCTCCTCTTAGCTACCTATGTCGTCCTCGTCCATATACAATACTCTCATGGCCTCTCATGCACCAATGGCAGAGAGTCATCAACACGACAATCGGAATCTCCATCTCCTCATCCACTAACTTGATCTGCACCAACATGCTCAAATCCATGGCCGACCACCTCTAACAGTCAGTCACGTTTCTCCCACTCAAAGATTTACATTACACACAAACCTCTCTTCAGGGCCATATGTGGTTCATGAGCTCTATGTATGATATTCACGAAGAAAGTGAGGTGCAATATCAACGATTCACCTCGGAATTGTCACAGGGCAGGCTTCTTTGCGTTGAAGGGCATGACAAGCACGACGGTTCCTGAATTTCCTACGCACTCGAATGGAGGAGGGAAGAATCATGCCTAAGGATATTCAGCTTGCACGTAGAATTAGGGGTGAGTGGGCATAGGGAAATTGTTTGCATTTTAAGATGTTTTAAATCTGGGTACCTGTACCGGCCGATAGACAATTGGGGCATAAGTGTGTGAATTTTAAGATATCTGCGTTGAGATGTTTAGGGTTTCTTCACATGTATTGAGTTTATATATAGTTGTTAGTAAATCACTTGCATGTGATTTGATTTTTAATTTTTTTATTATGTGAATAATGATCCATTATATTAGATTTATTATTAATGATATTTTTTTTATTGTGGTATATAATATTTATTTAATCGGTGTGTTCTAAATGTTGACATAAAATCAATTGCTAACATTATGTCCTTAATATATATAATGCGCCAATAATGTATTAGTAGTAGCGTTTATATTAATGCCATTAATTTATAAAATGGGCGGGAAAAGACTAGTAGTGACGTTTACATTAACATCGGTAATTTATAAAATATGTTGACAACATACTAGTGACGGCATTTATTGAAACACCGCTATTTTATGCAATGGGATGACAACGACTTAGTAGCAGCATTTACATAAACGCCAAAAACTTTAAAAATTTGGTGGTGTTTAGATAAAGGCCAGTAATTAATATAAAAATGTCGTTAATAAGATTTTCAAGTCCTGGCATTTAAACAAATACTAATATAAATAACGGCCACAGTGACCGGCATTTGTTTGTGCTGACAAATAAACGACATTTATTAGCAACGTTTATTTTGACAATTAGCGACACTTAACAAACGCCAATAATTCTAATTTTTTTTGTAGCATGCCTAACCTTATGACCACAAAAGTTGTATTGCACCCGCCTTAACAAAAAGGCAGGCGTACTAACTAATAATTATTAACAAAAACGAAAAAAAAAATATTAGATTTTGATGAGAAAAAATCTACGCGTTATTTTGTGGCAGACCTTGATATTGCATTATAGGAAAGCTGATTATTATAATTATTTATTTTTAATAAAATAATTATTTATAATTAAAATGAGTCTGTTTTTATCGTAAATAATTTTTTTTTATCATAAATAATTAGTCACAAATACTATTTTTTTAATAATATGTGTATATATAATATAATTTAAAAAGCTTGCAGTGAAGAAAGAAAGAAAACTTAATATAGGCGGTGCTTGCAGTAGTAGTGAAGAAAGAAAACGTTGCAGCGTAAATTAACTAGCGGCCAGTACAGTATAAGAAAGTGATATATCTTAATTACTTAAATTAGAATCGTGCGTGGTAATTAGCAAACTTAATATACATATACGAGTCACTAGATCTACTCATTTTATCATCATGATCTTGTATTAAATGATTTAAAAGCATTTATGAATCGAGCTGTATAGACTATAAGGACATGTACAAGAGTCGACGTAGCTTCATTTATAATTATTTTCTTAAAATTATTACTGATTTTATATATATATATATATATATATATATATAGCTTAGCTACACATGATGATGAGACTGAATTTGATCCCCATGTAAAGGTGTAGCAGAGGGAGTAGCAGAGGGGTTGACCATCACCTGGGACGTTAATGTTTTCTTGGAAGGCACTGATGAAAATAAAGCTCTTAAATTAGGCTTTATCTTTTCATTGCCCTTGATCATTCCCAAGAACACAAGACGATACAAAACTACCATTCCAAACAATATAGCAAGATCTACCCACTTGGAATAATCAGTTTCCACTTGCCATCTGTCTCTCAGAATCTCTTCACCATGAGTAGTAGTAGTAGTAGTATTGATCATATTATTCGGAAATGATAAACCTTCAAACTCGTTCTTGAACAATCCTTGATACGCATACTTATGGAAAGCCACGTAGTATAAAGGATATTTCCAAAATGGTCTTGGAAGATCACCAGGCAACCGAAAGAATCCGCCTCCTAAGATCATGAACCCTTGAATTCCCGAACCAGCCATTATACCCATTAGAAAATTTGGCACAATGCTTGCAACTATCATCATCAGGCTCTCAACTAACATCATGCAAGCAAATAGCACGATGGCATAGTATATAAAGTGTTCAGCTCCCTTGTGAAGACCGGGAAGATAATATGTTATTGCTCCCGGAATAAGTGATATTAGTACGAGATATGGAATTGCAGAACACGTGTTGCCAACTACAAATGCGGCGGTCCCATAGTGGCCATTTAATCTTTCTCGTTCAAATATCTGGATCACAGACGTATAATTAATGGGAGACATGAAAACATTATTATTGGTATTATAAACAGCTGGAAATTTATAAGTTATAATTGTCTTTATTTTTTATAGAAAAATTATTAGTAAATTGTGTAATTGTTGCATAATCATTTTGAAAATAATGAGTAAAACACGAAATTTATATGAAAAAAATTAATTTTTTAATAGTATGTTACTCTTTTTCAAAATTTTCAAAATATTTACACAGTATAATTTACATATTTTATAATTATATGTAATATTACTAATAATATAAATCGAGGCAGTAAAATCTATATATATATATATATATATATAATATGTGTGTAAAATTAGTTATTGAGTAAAACTGAGTCAAAGCAAACCTTCATGTCCTCGAAATAATTACAAAATATCATCATTTTTCAAAATTCTCGAAATAATTACAACACACTCTATAATTATATATGTAATATTACTAATAATATAAATCGAGGCAGCAGAATCGACTATATATGTGTGTGTGCGTAAAATTAATATTTATTGATTAAAACTGAGTTAAAGCAAACCTTCATGTCCTCTACGAACGAAGGGAATCCACCGATGGTCATGAAAGTTAGGAATGAAGCGACAAACATGAGCAGTGCTCCCCTTGCCTGGAAATTAAGATCGATCAGTACGTGTATAACAATTAATTAATGTTGTTTTCATGTGATATACTAATTAATCGCGTGTCCATCCTTTTATTAGAAAAATATATATAATTTGTATAGATTAAATTTATAAAAATTAGATTCCACTAAAAAAATGATTTTTTTTAAAAAAATTTCATAATAAAATCTACTTTAAAAAAATCTATGTTTGAGACTGGCATATATCCCTATTTGATTGTTTTTTTTTTTTTTAATCTCTCTCTCACCTCTATTGATCCGCTGCCAAAGCCAATATCATAAAAGGCGGTTCCTAGGCCCAAACCCAAGGCAACATAGATAGCTAGGCGCAGCCAGTAGTAACCGAGGTCACGGTACATGTTCACGAAAGACCTCTTTGTAAGAACAAGACACTGAGTAACAAAGCCAGCGTGGATTGATCTCTTCCTCTCAAATGCTCCACAATCCTGAAACCATTAATCGTTAAAGTCAACCAGATTTTTTTTATATATAATTTGGGAAAGATGCTTTATATATATACGGGTGGCAGCTTGATCCTTACCTGTCTACATATTTCTGCTACCTGTCGTTGAACTTGTACGAAAATCTCAGATGATTTATATGCCTTTGTAAGAGTGTGAATTGCTTCCTCTGTAGGTAGTACTACTGCTCCAC
The DNA here is from genome assembly GCA_036898215.1 of Platycarya strobilacea. Classification (NCBI taxonomy): domain Eukaryota; kingdom Viridiplantae; phylum Streptophyta; class Magnoliopsida; order Fagales; family Juglandaceae; genus Platycarya; species Platycarya strobilacea. The sequence goes on along the minus strand of CM072554.1, from coordinate 4,246,339 downwards.
CCAAACCTTTCTCAAGATCCTACAAATGATCATTGAAGCCGCAAGATAGAAATGATCATATATATATATATATCAATTCAACAATATATATATAAAAGAACTATTATATATATATATAAATTACATAAAAATAAATTTATAAATTGATGTAATATTATGTAATCCATTAGAACTATTAATTTCTATTAAAAATAATTTTATAATTTGATTATTAAGTACTGTATCAAGTCATGTGATTTTATGAATTTATTTTTGTATAATTAAAGTATTTCTCTATATATATAGATATATTCTCCTTCAAGAAATCAGATACGAGCGAAAATATTCTGCTTACCCCCTTACCTTGTCAAAATCTTTGTTTATGGTTTTAAGGAAGTGATCAGATGGATTTTGTAGACTCGGGCAGGGAAAGCCATTTGAAGCGAAAAACTGCATGGAAATGAAGGCGAGAACGTACGTATAGTTACACCTTACAAAATCAAATAAAGACATGATTTCATGAAGTCATAGACATAAGAAACATAAGGTACCTACGTACGAACCTCATTTGCTGAGGAAGCAGGACCAAAATATACTGTTTTCCCTGAAGAGAGAAGGCAAAGATTGTTGAAAAGTTGGAAGACTTCAGTGCTGGGTTGATGGATAGATGCAATTATAGTCCTTCCAGCTCCATCCATTTGATCCAGCCTTGCAATTCTGCTCATCACATAATATGATGCTGCACTATCAAGTCCACTTGTTGGCTCGTCAAGAAACAGAAGCTTGGGGCGTGTTAGTATCTCTATGCAAATGCTGACTCTTCTCTTTTGCCCACCACTTATGCCTTTGGCTCCCCACCCACCGATTCTTGTGTTCACCGCATCCTGCAACCCCATTTCTGTGATTGTCACGTCTGCTCTCTCCTTCTTCTCTGACTTTGACATGGAGTCTGGTAATTGGAGCTGAGCTGAGTAGTACACGGCTTCTCTCACCGTTAAAGTTGTCATCAGAGTGTCATCTTGCGTTACGTATGCCTAAGTTAAGATGATCAGTATTATCAGTAATTAGCTTTACATGATTTTCTGATCACGAGATTTATCGCTCTAATTTGATGAAAGTAGTTTCTCTTACGCACCGACGTTCCAAAAGCCAGCGTCTGTTTGTGGCCATTGATCAGAATGTCCCCTGATTGCCTTGTGTTTGAACCTAATCTCCCTGCAACATAAAATACAAATTAATTATACAATATTTGCAGCAGATCAAATCTTCAACCAGCATGCAAGGAGGTTCAAACACATGATAAATTAACATGATATTTAATTAATTATTACCTCCTAATGTGTCAAGGAGGGTAGACTTGCCACAACCAGAAGGACCCATAATGGCGAGGAGCTCGCCAGGTCGAGCATAACCAGTCACACCCCCAAGGATTGATCTGCTACCTCTCTTCCCGTTGGGAACAGTCACCCACAAGTCTTCCCATGTCAAGAAAACCCCCGCGTCCTTCGACGACGACGTATTACTTGATCTCACAACGCAGCAGCTTCCTCCTGATCTCATGTTACTTTGCATTGGAAGAGTGCTGACGGTTTCTACTTCAAAAGAAGTAGAGCCTGGAGTTGTTGAGTTTTGATTAGGTGCCGACACATTTGGGTCATGAAGAAGGGAAGCCATGGCGAAATTTGCTTGTATGTATGTCCTGTGCTAATTGAGGCAGTGCTGCTTGGAGACCATGGAGCTGCTCAGTACTTAAAGACTCAGGAGCCATGCATGTGTTTCACGCGTTGAATTTAATTAATTAATTACACCCCACGGCATGCAAGGGTACTATCTGATGCCAACGTTTCCGACCTGTGTTCGTGCAAAACATTTTTATAGGGGTATAATAGGAACTTTGGGACTGTTGATCACTGCCTGATGGCTTTACTTTGGAAGCTTCAGAAAATTATATGTACACTTGAACTTTTTATTTGTTATACAAATTAGGAGGTGCATGCACAAAAATTATATTTTCGAGTTTGCATGTTGGTGCGCGCTTATATTAGAATATTTTTAGTAAAGTTTTTAATCATATAATTTGATTTAGAAAATGAATTTTAGAATTTAGCTGTTATAAATTATTAAATTTTAGTATATATTATGAACTCACTAGATACAACTCAACTTTAAAAATTGACTTATAAGAGTTGAAAAGATGTTTAAAGACTTATAAACCATCAATCAATTTCATATTTAATCGATGTGGGATCATAATATAATATCATTTAAATTATATGGATCATCTGGTATGCAAATACTTGAAAAAATGAACTTATCATTAAAAAAAATAAAAAGTGATTTGTTTTACCCCGCTGTGCCGCAATAAAAGCTCCCAGCTACCACCTTATATTCACGGTTTGAATTAATTAATATCTAAAATTGAACAAAAAAGGAAAATGATAAAGACATTATCATTTCTCTAATTTTCACATTCATACATTTTTAAAAGTGAAGAAAGTTCTTATAAAATAAATTATATAAATATTACGAAACGAGTCGTCATGCATGCATGTATAAAATTATTAGTTTTGATTGTACCCCCGCAAGTAGAAGACTATATGTTGATCTGTTTGGGTAATGAAATTACGATATAAGATCATGATTTAATTAAATGAAAGTAAAAATTTGGATAAAATATTGTTAGAATATTATTTTTTAATGTTATTATTATTTTGAGATTAGAAAATTTTGACTTAGAATTTACAAAGTTAAATTCTTTATTATATTTTATTTGAAAAAATTTTGAAAAAAATATAATAATAAAATAAAATGAGTTGAGATAGTTTTTAGCCTAAATCAATAGACATGAAAATTTAAATCTTGTTTGTTTTCACAGATATTAATCTCATCTCATATCATCTTATTATTACTATTTTCTCAAAATCACATATAAAATAAAATAAATAATTCAATTTTTTTAAATTCTAAAACCAAATTAATATAAAAATATAAATTATAATAATATTTTATTAAATTTTTAACTTTTATCTCATCTTATTAATTTTATCTTATTTATAAAAACAAACTAGACCTAATTATATGATATTAATTCACTGGTTAGAGGCATGTAGGCCCTTGTTTACACAACAATATATATGGAGGGCGACCGTCCGTGCTAGGGCTGGCAGCCAATGCATTTGAAGTAAATTAAAAAGACGTGATGGATCTTACAAAATAAGTATTAGGTGCATGCATGCAGGATGCTCAATAAATATCACCTCTCCTAGTCTTGACTTCGAGGAAACGATCAGGACGACAAACTAAACTTTAAAGTCTTCGAAACGGGTCTCACATTACGAATAGTACTGCCAAAGTGGGGTACAATATTATTCATATAAAATTATAAATTACATATAACAAAGCGATCAGGAGTTTTGTCTTCTCATGAGCTACAACTTATGCATGAATAATGCGATCGCTTCTATTAAAAGAAGAAATTAACGTAAATTTTCAACCAAAAAAAAAAAGAAAAAGAAAAAGAAATTAACGAACGTAAGAATTTAATATTATTAATTTGTGGTTGCACATGATGAATTAATGTGTTCCCGTAGTACGTACTACTTATTGTTTCGGGGATTCACACGAGTTTCAAACGTGGGTCTACTTCTTTTTCTAGCTCCTCCTTATTTATTTTATGTTTTTGCATTCGTACTTTAAAGAATAAGATAGAATCGATCCCCTTTATCAGTAAATTATAGAATCAAATTACAGTGTTAATTAACGTGTACGTGGCTGTTTTTTATCGAGCAAAAAAAGGCAATAATGTTGGGATTCTTCTCCTTGGTTAATTAGTTTTGTGGTTTTCATATGTCGTTAATTATAATTCCCTGATAGGTCAGAGTACTACGTCGTACTCAGAGTCAGGCCATTACTCGCCATGCAGGCACGAGATTGATGATCATAAATATTAATTCAACCACACGGCTGCATACATAGTACAGTAGTGTAGTTGAAATTATTCAACTACTGATTCACGTCAAATTACTCACGAATTTCAGCTAAATATTAAATGAAAAAATGTCCAAAAATATTTAATATCATTTCAAATGATCAATTCTCATTCAATATTCGGCCATCTAATTAGATCCACACATGTACAAGAAATTAATTTATAAACGAATAAAATGTGCTTCGCGTGCATATGATATTAATTAATGGCCGGGACGTAGTCATCAGCTAATCTAACAAGCAAGTCATCATGTGAATGCTTATGTTATGGTAATGCATCATGCATCCATGCATGTGCTTCACGACAGACGGAGACAGCTAATTATAGCCAAGCTAGCTAGCATCGACAGACTAGTTAATGGACGATATTGGGCGAATATGAATGGTTGTGGTGTTGAGGTTGAATATATGCACATGCATGCATTATGCAATATTTTCGACAAACTATGAAGCGACAAAGTCGATCGATTACGACACAAAAAAAAAATATTTGTTATTAAAATAATTAGTTATGATTAAAACAGGTTAATAATGATTAAAATGAATTATTTATCATTAATAAATAATTGTAAATAGATAATCTTTATATAATGGGAGTATTATACATTTCAAAATTATAAACAATTAATATTGCACTGTGGGTGTGGGGTCATGACTACGTAGTACGAACCAATATCTCGTCCACACCTACTTCTCGACAACATACATCGCCTACGTACAATTAATTTATGACTAATATTAAATGCATGGATGCATACATATTTTTGCAATCCAACAAAAGCAACTCAAGCACGTAACCAATTCATCCTTGAACTTTTCAAATTAATCACGTACGTCGTACGTCGTGGGAGGCCGTAAGCTAGCTGCTAATACATAATCTGGGGATTTTTAATTAAGCTTTATTTTTAGAAAACTTTTCACCTCATCTTATTTTAATTTATCTTAATATCTAATTATTATAATTTTTTTAAATCTTCATATAAAATAAAATAAATAATTTAATTTTTTCAAATTCTAAAATAAAAATAATATTAAAAAAATATACTCTAACAACATTTTATTTATTTTTTTTAATTTTTATCTTAATTCATCTCATCTATAAAAAAAATATAAGACCTAATTAGAGTTTTTGTTTGGAATCTAAAATCTAGAGTAATGGAATAGAGTTATGATCTTATAGTAATATTTATTGTATATTTTTATCTTCTCTTAAAAAATCCGCTCTAAAGTGATCTATATATATCCATTACAATTAACGAGGTAATTCACAATTAATATTAAATTTTAACACTTTATGCAAATTAATATTTTTTTCTCAATTTTTTGTACAAATATGATCATGAGTGCTTAGAGTGGAATAGAAACATACACATAAAGCGAGATCTAAAATGTTTATCGTTGTTCAAATAATTTCTTTTTTTTTTTAATTTGAACCGTTCAAAAATATATCTATCTCATTCCGGCCCGATATTTCAAACCCTGATCGATCGACTTCAAAATTGATGAGACGTACGTTTACTTTCACTTATATATATTGAATCAATAGGAGGCCGAAGCCTACTATAACTACATATATAGGAATTAGCTCAGTAGTGAAAGCAAATTAGAACACGGCACATGCAGTGTTGTTTAGTCACAATAAATAAGCAAAAAACAAATGTTGGCCGAAAAATGATATTTGTAGTGTATATTATTTTTTTAAAATAAGTGCGCATGCAACCACATAACTGATTATGACTCCATATAGAATTACTCGAATGGTATAATTGCTGATAGTCTCCTTAGGTTTATTGAGTTAAAAAATAGTACGGCCCATTTCAATTGAAGTTCAAACAAAATTCAGCTTTTCGCATCTTAAATGGGCCAGTCCAAAGAAAGAAAATCGGTAGCAGTGAGTGCAAAATATATGTAGCAGAGAAGCCCACTATGTAATATTTTAAAAACTTCGCTCCACCCAATGACCCCTGGGTCCATTGCATCAGGACAACATAATGCATGACAGGGAATGGGATTGCCAGCTCAAAAACATACACACACACTGCAACCACGGCAATCAGCAAGTACTACATGCTGCCAGTGAGATTATATATATATATATATATATACGCACACTAGATTTAGACCTTTATACGTTGTCTAATTAAGTGAAATAGATTTTTTTTTTAAATAATATAATTTTAAAAAATTTAAAATTAACAAGTATTTATAAATAATAATAACTTAAATTTAACCTTACTATGAATGATATGGAAATTAAAAAACATTAAATATTCTAATAATAGCTTTCTATATAAATAAACTTAAAAAGTCAGATATGTATTACATAAACTTGTCCTGATATTCCAGGTATAAAGTGCTAACCAACAAATAAAACTCGGTTTGCACCATTATCATCTCTCTAGTTTCCTTCCTTTTGAGAATAGGCTAAATTGATATTTATAAATATTAAGATGAAATAGAAGATCAATAAATGAAAATTCTTATTCAAAATTCATGTAAAGATTTTAACATCTTTCATATATGAAAAATAATGAAATATCTGCACAAAAAGCATATTTTGCCCCACATATAAATTATACACCAAAGAATAAATTGTGAAATTGCGGATCAATCCAAATTCAATCGAAAGGAGAAGGACATCCCTCTCCCCACCCCCAAAGAAATTGACCCTGAAAAGGGAAGAGCATAACAAAATTGACCCTTTTTTTCCTGTAAATGTCTACAAGAGCAACATATCTTTTATCTAGTTAGATCTCTTCAAATAAGTCATACGAAATCACCCAAATAGCAGGCAACAAAAGACCAAAACAGACAACACAAAAATTTGAAGCATACAACAATAAAAACTATAACAGAGCAGGTAGTTCGTTTCTCTTTTGGGTTCTTTCACGTTTTCAACCCTTTTCCCATGATTTTTTAATGAATTATAGCTATACAATATCCATAAATGATTGCTAATGGATGCAGCAACACAAAGTATTTGGGAATGTTGGAGTACCATTATTACTTTAAACCTTGAATCAATTATAGTCAAGCAGGTAAAAGAAAAAAGCAAACAATGATCAATTAAAGAAAAAGATAAAAACAAATTAAGGGCCAGTTATTTACAACATAATATTGGACATTTTCCCTTTATGATCATTTAAGGAAGTAAATATAAAGACATGTACTTCAGGCATATGCAAAGTCTCAGGTGCATAAAACAAATGCCGGTAACTTCATCCCTTGCATAAATAAAATTAGCCTATTCATTACAAGTGTTGATCTGAATCTATGACCATTGAGCTAATATCTATGACAAGCAACGCACTTAGTTTTAAAAACTATGACGCATCGATAATATGGCAAGTGGCCAGTAGAAATTCACTTTATAAAGTCATTTTGTATATGTTATTTTTTTCTTTTTTCTTTGTTTTCCCCTATCTTTTTTGCGTTTGGATGTGATTGAACCTAATTCAGAGCATACAGGATAACTGAACTTGTATAGAGATGCAGCAATCTGTAGAGGACTGGACCTAATTCAGAGGGTTTCTCTTTGCCTTTCTCAATGGAGTAAAGGTTCAAGATTTCTTTTCTACTAACAAAGGCGTTGACAAAATAAATGCTAAATCAATGGAAAAGATTCGGATAGAGAATTTCCATGTCTAACTCCAATAACCTCTTCAAGTTTGCTTCCAAAACTTGTCTGACATAGGCCTTAAACCCTAGTGCCGGCATTCTTGTTTTCCAACCCTAGCTGGCGTGTGTCTCCTCACCGCTAGCATAGACTAGGTTGACAGAAGCCGGTGACTACGCCGAAGGCCGTCCGGCGTTGATCCCTTCTCCGGCGACCCTTTTCTTACATTCGATAGCCTTTTTCACTTCTACGGAAAGAGACCGACGAGTCTGTCTAGCCGGCGAGTGACCACTCACCGCCATCGCAAACAAGGTCGACGGGTCTCGGCGTCTTCGCCGAGGGCCGTCCGACGTCGGCTTTCCTTCGGCGAGCTGTACTTTTGACATTTTGGCTATTTTGGTCCGCACGTCGACGCAGAGAGAGTTGCTTACCTCTGGCTAGGCTACTGGGACTATTCTGACGTCGTTCTTTCTCCGACGACTGTATTTTTTGGATGCTTCAATTTCGGTGCAGATCTGGTATCACACCACTTCTGAGCGTATCACTACACGAAGGCTGAAATGAAGCTTGGGTTGTCTTTGCATTTGTTATCATATTTTTTATTTAACATGGGGCAGGTGATCTGATTTTGGGTGGAATCGAAGGCTTTTGAAATTTTACCAAAAGCATGGAGGTTTTCTTTGAATATTGTGGAGAGGAGCAAAAGGATTTGGAGGTCTATAGTTATGGGTAGCAGTGGTATAAGATGGCTCGTGACCACGGTAGAAGCAGCTTTACAGGAGGGAAGAGATCTAAAATTCTCAAAACATTTACGCAAAGGAAATAGTGCATTCACACTTCAACGATGCTCTATTGTACATGGCAGATATCTAACTGTCACTGAACATGGTGGAGGAGGCCAACGGAGTGTTGTAGTCATTCATAAAGGGTATGAAGGCCAAGGTTTTTTTCCTGAAGGGTATGAAGGGTATGGGAGAAATTTGCTGTTGAACTACGCAGAGCTGCGGATTTTTTTTTTTCCTTTCATGCAGATGGGTCAAAGAAGGTAAGCCAGAAGAGGACATCCAATCATGAGAATATCAACATGGAGGTGAATCAAAAAGATTGCAAGAAACTAGAGTCTCAAAGTCAATCATATGCAGCAGTTTTGAAGATGGGTCAAGCTTCGGGGTCTCAGAGTGAGGGGAACTGTGTAAGTGGTTTGCAGTTCATGCAAGCCCAAAATTAGCTTAATGTGATGCACAAAACACTAAAAGAGATGGAAACTTAGCTTGCTAAGTTGAAGGCAGCGATTGTTTTCCTATCTTCGAAAATAGACTTGCCTTTGGTTGGAGGGAACAAGATCGCAAGAAACAAGCATAGAATAGGCTCGAATCCTCTAAGCTCAGATAAAGAAAAATGAAAAATTAGTTTTGGTCATGTCCCTATAACTAGATCCAAGAGAGTGTGGCGGGTTAAAAGAAAAAGTAGGTTAATTGAAATTGGTTCTACATCGGGTATTGGTGTTGAGACATCCGTAATGGAATGCCCTTCGCCACATGTGATACAGAAAAGACCGATAATCGGTGTTACACCCTTGGTCAATCCTAAAAAAACTATGGCTCACACATCAGAGTTAAAAGATAATGGGGGTAATGTCAAGTTCTGAAAGAGGTAGAGTCTGTCGAAGTGGCTCATACAAGGTTGTCAGAGTTGAAGGGTTTGCCATTGAAAACTTGCGAGGATCGTACCATTGGAGTTGTTGAGAACGCACGAGATGAAGGCTTTGGACACGATGTTTCAGTAGAAGATGTTGTCCCTTTAGTATCTCTTCCCCCCCTTAGATCATTATCGAATTCGATTTTGCAAAAGGTTTATAAGATCCAGCATGTCGTGAGAATCTCACATGAAAGATGTGAAGATCAATTTAAAGCACTACTCACTACGATCGAGGCAAGTCACTCGCGTGACTCCAAATCAAGTTTTAAGAAAAGTAGGGAGTTGCAATGTCTTTCTTGGAGAATCAATTGCGACGCTCTTGGTAGTAGCTCAAGTCGGAAGACTAAATGGAAGGCATGATGTTCTCATAGAGGGTGTTTCGGGTGGAGTATTAGGCAAAAGGGAGGGCATGATGTTCTTATAAAATGTTTTTTAGATTGAGGTTGGGGAGGGGTGTTTCTTCTTACTCGGACTTGATGTATTTTTGCTAATTTTTTACGAGGTTTTGGGACTTATTTCTCTTGTATGGGATAGGTGTTTTCTTGTATACATCCAATGTACTTGGTTACTCCTTTGATATATATAATATATTTACTTTTAAAAAAAAAAACTCCAACCATCTTATAAGCCCAAATATATGAGCATTTCAAAAACACCTATTTATTAAATAAGCCCAAATATAAGAGCATTTTAAACACCCATTTATTAAATTGATATAAATTCGTAGGACCGTAATTACAGAAGCACATATCCAATCCCACCACAAGTTTCTGCACCAGTTGATCAATTATATATCAAACGGCCAAATTTTTGCAAAATGAAACAGATCTCTAGTGAGCTAACCAATACCCAGCAACACAAAACAATAATTAAGTGTTCAAATGTGATAGCAAGCAGAAGATTTCCCGCTCAACCATGGCTCATCACTCCACCTCAGCTGCACACGACATCAGCAACTATGAAGACAATCAAGATTTTTCCAGAAATGATATAACAAAATCGTTGTGATTTTCCTCTAGAATATTCTGTATGATTCTGTATTGTAAAAAAGAATATTTTTCTGTTATTGCCTCACTGCACAGCTAGCCCGAGACACGCCTTACACATGTTTGTAGATATGCCCGAATCATTTCGACATCTTCAGCTCTATAAATATAGCACTGTGTACTCACTCAATGATCAAACTAGAATGAATATTTTCCAATTCCATTAATTTCTTTCTCAAGATGGAACATCAATTCACTTTTAAGTGATACTTGTTCAAATCTGAAGATCTCTTAAAAAAACATGACTATCTACTCAAATCTAAGAAAATCCTAGGAATACATTCGATAACCTCACATAAAAATTATACGAGAGCAGAACCTCAAATCAAAGTGTGATTTGCAGAGAAAAACAGTTTCTTACCACGGGCAATTGGCGATAGGAGAGCATACGAGGAAGGTGGGAGCTGTAGAGCTATCAATTTGTTGGTACAACAACCTCTGATTCTTTTACAAACGGAAATTGTAGAGAAAAGAGAAGATGAAGACAGAAAAAATTTATTTTCAGAGAGAATATGTGAATGGGAAGAGGCGCTCGGGAACTGGAAGTGATTTTCCTTTCTCATAAATTTCTTTTCACAGCGATCAATGAGATGGATTTAACGGATAGCCAACATTAGAGACCGATTTGACGTACAGAATTACCCTTCGCCTTCCTCGACCCTTCCCCTTCTTCAAGCCCAAAACCGACTCCGAGCAGCAAATCTGGAACTTGAAGAGTTGGATGTGAGTGTGAGACGGTGATAAACAGACTTAACGGAGAAAAAAATAAAACACAGGCAAAATTAAACGGAATACAACGAAATCCGTTAAACCAACAAATTCCGTTTCTTATTATATATAAAGATATATTTTAAGAAAGTTAAATTTATTAGATAAAATTAATGGATTACGTGAAGTAAGATAAAAATTTTCTACAATCTTTTCAAAAATCTAATATACAATACAATATTAAAAAATAAATAAATAAATGGCTTCTAAAAAGAAGTTTAGATCGGAATCAAATGAATGTCTCTTATCCAATTTTCATAAAAGGAATGGACCGTTTAAAAATGGTTTTAGGGTGCAATTGAAAGCCATGAGGGTAAGGTGTGTACTACACCTTATCAGTCTAGACTGGCTAAGAAGAACTTTTACGCCCATTTTTATTTGATTTTTGGTTAGGAAAAACATAAGAAATATCACAACTATGCCAGGTCGTCAACGAAAGTCTAATTGCCACGGTGGTCACATGTGTGTTACAGGCGCCACTAGAAATGAAGAACCAGCGAGCAGATCCAACAGATCTGATGCCGCTAAGGCCACTGGAGCCGCCAGCGAGACTATATATCTACAAGTTTTGTAGAATTCAAATGTTTTTTCAAATAGGCAAATGAAATTTGTACGCGCGCACATGTATAATCATTTTGAAAAAAAATGAATGAATATAAAATTTAAAGAAAATTATTATTTTTTAATAATTATGAGAATAACTAGTATGATTTAATATGATTTTGGACAAAATTTAGAACAGAACTAGAATATATCGATTTTGCATTTTCAAGAGTCGATTTCACAACAATTATTCTCTTAAATCAATATTTTCGATTTTACTAGTTCAATCTAATTTTCTAATTTTAATATATTATATTATATAATATATAATACAGTATATTATAGTATATAATACTATAGAGATAATATATTGTAATATAAAATAATATATATTATAATTGTATTATAGACTATAATAATATATTATAATATAATAATACAATGATACAGTATATTATGTTATAATATATGGTGATACAGTATTAATATAACTATTAATATGTACTATATAGCATTAGTATAATTATTAATATAATAGACTATAGTGATATAATATTTTAAATTTTAATATTATATTAATTAGTAGTTTATCATATAATACAAATCTGTATTTTCTTATATTAATTATATATTAATATAATGCATAAGATTCAAATATATATATATATGAACCTATCCGATTTAGTTTGATTCAGTTCGATTTTAGAAAGAAAAAATAGGGCTGGATCGATTTTGGCCGACTTCAAAAAAAATAAGCACGATACTGAACCAAACCAAACTTAGTACCGGACCAAATCCATTGATCCGATCTAGTTTACTGATTCACCAATTTTTTCACCCCCATTAATAATAAGCTCTACCTTTTTCAAAGCGAGTGCATAACACTTACTCATTCTACTATAAATGCATATATTATTATTCTATTAAATAAATTAGTCTACGAGACCTATTCTTTTATAAATGGTGGCTTAATTGTTAGAGAACATTCACACTTATCCTTATATGAAAAGTAATATATTATTATTTATAAAATGGTGAATGTAATGAGTATGGATGCTCCCAATCATTTTAGTTTCATAAAACATAAGCTCTGGTAATACTTGTTTAGTTTAGGTGTTGATATTTTAGTACTTTCATTAAACTAAAATAAGTCTTAATTAGGTATTGTGTTGTCATTTATGCCATTTTTTTTCCTAATAACATGTTAAATTACTAATTTAGTTAATAATTTTATGGATTTATATTTCCTTCTGCATTTGATTTTGGTCTGCAAATGAAGGGTCTGGAAGCAAAGATGCACGTGCCGCGAAACATTGAGCTTCACATAAACACCTAAGAGCAATCTCATTAGATTGACGAAAAACTATATTCCAAAAAGTACATTTTCATATAAGTACTAAAAAATATATGTCATATTTGATCAATTGTGACATTGAAACATATGGAAAAAAAAGTGCAAAAAACACTTTTTATAAATAGTAAAACTATGATAATGGCCAAAAAACGAAAATAATTGTCAAATTTAACAATTATTTTAGTTTTTTGGCCATTGTCTTAGTTTTAAATTGACAAATATTTTAGTTTTTTGGCCATTGTCTTAGTTTTACTATTTATAAAAAGCACTTTTTGCAATTTTTTCTACATACTTTAATGTCATAATTGATTAAATATGACATTATATTTTAGTATTTGTATAAAAATATACTTTTTAAAATATGACTTTTAATCAATACAATGAGAGTGCTCTGGGGCTGCAGCAAGGGTCCGGTGACGCAGGTCTCCCAACATTCTCCTTGCTTTCTCTCTTGATACATGGTGAACCATGGCTGCTCCGTTGAGAATTTGAGAAAATCCAATCTATTCCTCCTATAATTTTCTATCAAGATTTTACGCCAATGAGATGAAGACTAGTCATAAATCAGAGTTATGGCCGGGCAGAAGGTGGAGATCAATATTAAGCTACCGGTGTGGTGGAGTCGAGACGTCGGTATTTATTTTGTCATTTTGATCCCTCTATTTACATTCCGGCTATGAATCAGGTTGGTTAAACTTATGCGCTCCATTGGAGGGAAATCTGAGAACTAGCCAATTACTTTTAGGTAATGGAAGTTAAACAATTTAATAAGAATAAGAGAAATAATGGGGATTGGTCCGTCCGATCTCCTTGAAAAAAAATGGACGTCGGTCGCTGACGCCATCTGAATTGAGGTCGAATATCCATTTAAATCATCTTATTTTATTTTTTTATTGTGTTTTTATTTTGTTTTAAATTTTTTTATTGTGTTTTTAAATTTTCTTTTTGTATTTTTCATTATATTTTTAAAAAATTTTATTGTAATTTTATTGTATTTTATTTATGGGCTATTTTTCAAGGGGATCGGATGGACCGATCCCCAACGTCTCCCTAAAAAAAATAGTCATCATCTTCTATCTTAGACGTGATAATAATAGTTGAAAATTATTTATTATATTTTATTTATAAGTATTTTATTTAATGACATATTATAAAATAATAATAAATTAATAAAAAATATAATAAATAGATTTTTGAAAAATGTAAATATTATGTAATTTTATTGAAAAAAAAGTAAAGAAATATTTATATAAAAAGTATTCTTTTAATAATAAATTTTATTATTTTTAAAAATAATTATATCACGTTAATACATTTTACGATGTGATAAAGACATTATTATTTGAATTTATTTATTTATTTATTAATTAAGAAAATATTATTTAATAAGATTTTTTTTATATTTAAAAGCATTAAAAAAATAATGTAAAAATATATATATATATAAATATATATATATATGTATATATATATATAGATAACTGGCGACCAATTAGCGGTAGCTCTAGCAGCCCCCTTTACGATATTCTAGTAAAAATATTTTAAGTAATAAACGACAGGTCGTCATGACGCGCGGTTTATTCTGAACAGAAAGATGGGCGTATGTCTAGGTGGCGACAGTTGAATGGGTGATAATTAAATTTGATAGATTACAAATAGCACTTACTGTCTTGTAGATAGACAGGATGGGTTGAGTCATGAGTGGACGGGAGGTGCATACTTCAACTGCCCAGCCGTTTCCGGTTATAGTTGACTCTCCGCCCATAGAGAACCCAGTAATACAATTACAATCCCCTCCCCCTCAATCTCATCTTCAATACGAACCAAAGGAAGAGACTGAGACAAGGAGACTCAGAAACATGACCCTCTTCTCAGTGCCAGAGTTACACTGCAAGGTACCTCTCTTTCTTTTGTACTTACTTCTATCGATGTTGAAGAGTATGTCGTTGACAAAACAAAACAATGTATGTCTATGGGAATTTTGTAGGCATCTAAAACCGGATAATCCTGTAAATAAAAAAAGAAAGAAATGCGTGTAGCATGTCATGTAATAGACTTGTTTTAACTTTTAGCAAATGTCTTGTTTGAGGATGGTATCCATCAAGTTTAAGTTCATTAAGAAGTGTTCTGGGAAGAAGAAGCACATTGTGCTTATTACCGGCCGGTGCCTTCGAGTTTCTTGGTATAAACTTATCTGAATTCCTGAGATGATGTACTATTTGTGCGCAAGGTCCAGAAACAGTTGGACTTTCTTTGTTATGTTACTTATCTGTTTGATACAATCCCAGCATCTGTTTATATAGATGAGTGAAGACAATCTTCTTTTCTTATGATTTGATCCGTTTAAAGAAATATTATAATTGTTCAAGATGCTAAATGACTACAAAATTTGGAAGTGCTTCAATATCTTTATTTTCATTGGTGGTTTGGTGCTCATGTCGATCTAAAATGTATGGATGAGGCCATTTGGACCTAAAAACCGGGCCTAATATAAAATTATGCTGTACTGTAATTATTGATATGATTTATGTAAATATGCTGTACCCAATATGAACGTTGTCCAGCTTCAAGTCAACATTCGTAGTTTGAATGCAGAAAACCCTTATGTTATTTATTTCTTTTTTGGTGTTTTTTAAACTGTTAGTGTCAGTGACATAGCTGAATAGGACTAAAAGCATCTCTTCTTGTTTATATATCCTTGTCTCTGGACAGTAGTGAATGCATAGATGCGAATGGCTGCCGCATTCTGTAACCTAAACCCAGGGTCTGGCCTGAAGAAACTAAATGAATGCCTCCTGCATCAGAGTTACATGACAAGGCAAGCTTCATCTCTTTGTTTTACTCCCAGACATTGTGCAAGTGTTCATACGAGACATGGCTTTGTGTAGAATGCTCATTCTGATTAGTCCTCGGGCACTACATTTTCAATTGAAAAAGGTGTAATACTACATAAAGAAATCAAAATCCCATTTCATCCGTACTGGGTTTGATAGATTCATTAATCATTATATTCTGTCCTTGCAAAGATAATGAATAATTATAAAAGAGAATATAGAATTTTTCAAAAGAGAAGTATACAGCAGTAAAATAAAACAGTTTTTTTTTTCCAGTTAATGAAATAATATAACCGTATGAAAAATTGTGGGGCTAGAATTGCAAAGTAGTGCACTACATTGATCTTAGTGATTTGAAGGTACTAAATAGTACAGTTTTGAAAGGTCATTTTAGAATATTGGATTTTTTTATAGTTCTTCAAAACATAGAATATCATTTGAGCTCTGGGTATGTTTAAATTGTTCTAGAGCTCGTTTAATTTGGTTTCTTGTACGATAGAAGTAGAAACCTGTAACAAGCTGTACTGCTTATAATTTGGAACAGGTAACTCCTTGGAAGGCATGCTTCACTTCTACTGATTATAATATGACATTTCTCCTTAAATTGTTTTGGCTCTCGAACTCAAATTCATTTTGCTTTGGGATAGAAGAAAGAGGAATAGGGCTCATGCCCAGTTTTTCAGCATTCGCTTGGCATTGCTCATTTTGTAGGTATTATCTGGACTCCAAACAGTCATCATATTTCCTATGCAATGGTAGAAAACTTTTGCATAGCACTTATAGAAGGCAATTAGAAGTCAGAAAAGGACACCAATCTCAATGGGTATATTTGGTGAGTAAATCCGACTATTCTGGCACTACAAATGAAGAGGAAAAAGAAGACGGTGTGTCTAGGGCAACCTTGATATGGAGGGCGGTTAAATTACCAATGTACTCTGTTGCTTTGGTTCCTCTCACTGTGAGTTTTTTCTGAAAGTTTTTAGTTGTATTATTATTGCTTAAGAGCATAGGCATTAGCATCACAAATTTATTTTTGATCAAGTGAGTCTGTTAATTTTCCCTTCTTACTAAATAATTTCAAAATATGTGTAGTTTTTGCACTTGCTGAATAATATATTGCGAGTATATATATAATCAAGGCTTTTGCTGAAAGATGATAACTTTTAAAGGGCTTACTCAATGTTTTTGTCCTGTTTTGTGAAAAAGGAAGTTTCCTGTATTTATTCACCCCCTCATGACTTTTTATATGTGGAACCTTCACATGATGAAGATTGATTTTGTTGCTGCTGTTGGTAACAAAACCACAATGATGAACTAATCTGCGTTAGTGTTTTCCCTGCATTTCAAGTCATACACCATGTTTGCGTCTTATTCCAATTTTAAACAGGTGGGTGGCGCAGCTGCTTATTTTCAGACAGGCATATGCTCAGCTAGGCGTTTTTTTGTGCTCTTGGCTTCCTCTGTTCTTGTTATCACATGGCTCAATTTAAGGTGAGTCATGAATTGATAAAGAGCTACTACTTGTCTAGTAGGAGGTACTAAAAGATGACGTATCCTTTCTTTCTCCCTTTTCTTAATCATTACTTTGTTGTACATGCATACCTTTGTGGTACAAGGACACAAATACATGGGATGTATGACATTTTATTGCAACCCAAGTTGGCCCATCAGTATTCATCTTCTCAAACCCACTTTTTTTTAATACCCTGAATAGAACGGCGTTTACTAATTAATTTCCTCTTGGTCCCTTCAGCAATGATGTTTACGATTTCGACACTGGAGCAGATAAGAACAAAAAAGAATCAGTTGTAAACCTAGTTGGCATGTAAGTTTCTTTTTCTTTAAGAAGTTATGACTTTTCAGAATTTGGTTAAATACTAAATTAGTCCTTGTGGTTATGATGTGGCGTGTTAGTAGGACTAATGGAAGTGTGATGGAAGGACTAAAATTATCAATCTGTCTAAAAACCAAACCATGTGGACTATTCAATATTTGAATATTCTTTATTTAATTTTCATTTTATGTGTTGATTTACAATGGAATTTGCTAATGAAGCTCTGTAATGCATTTGGGAAGCCGTACAGGAACCCTAATTGCTGCTTATTCACTTCTTGCTCTTGGCTTCGTGGGGCTGACATGGGCATCTATGGAGGCTGGAAGTATACGTTCAATAATGTTACTAGCATGCTCAATTATTTGTGGTTATATTTATCAGGTACAGACAGCATGTTGGATTTTTGGAAGTAAAATAATAATAATAATAATAATAATAATAATACTGCATAGATGGAAAACCTTAATGCAAAAACCTTATCCTGCCTTGTTAGTAATTTTTATTTAGAGTTTCCTTTCTTCATTGTGAAACTATTTTAAGTCTTTCATTCTTTTTAGTGGTACAGGAAAACAATGTCTTTTTATTTGTTGCCATAGGTCCTTGCTTCTAGTGGCAAGGGGCTGAGATGTTTATGGCAGGTTTTGGGTTCAAGCTTTCCAGGACAAAGTTTTTCACACCTGTTAACATTGTTTCTTTTGCAGACCCCACCATTTCGATTAAGCTACCAAGGATTGGGAGAGCCCCTGTGCTTTGCAGCATTTGGTCCATTTGCTAGTACTGCTTTCTACCTATTGCAAGGCAGCACAAGGTTGTATGGCCTAAATGATTACAGGGCAATATGTTTCGTTTCATTTTCCATAGCTATAATATTGACTTCAAGTGGTATGGACAGGAAGATGAACCATCTTCCCATCAGTGGCACAATTCTTTCTGCATCAATCCTAGTTGGCATCACAACAACCCTAATCCTTTTTTGTAGTCACTTCCATCAGGTATTCTGCTTTTATAAAGATTAACTCTGCATTCTGAATCTCCTTGGTAGACTGTATCGGTTGACTGTAATTACTTATTATTCAGATAGAAGGAGATAAGGCAGTTGGAAAAATGTCCCCTCTGGTGAACAATCTCATCTGACCTTAAACGTATTAAAACATTTACATAGAAACAGATATTTGGTTCTAATTTAGCTGTATTTTATATTATTGCTTGCAGGTTAGGCTTGGTACCAGAAGAGGTTCAAAGGCAGTAAAGGTGGCTGTCATAGCACTTTATGTCCTTGTGTTTGCTCTTGGTCTAATCAAAGCTCTTCCTTTTACTTCTGTTGTAAGTCCTTCAATCAGTGTAGTATATGACCTCACTTTGGAAATTTGGCACTTCATTTCTTTATGTTTCCTCTTCTTTCACTTTCTGCATGGTTGAAACCTCGTTTTATACCATCTCCTCATCTCTTTCCTCATTCATGGTTTATTCCAGCTTCTCTGTGCTTTAACATTGCCCATGGGGAAAGTGTTTGTTACATATGTCGAAGATAACCACAAGGTCAGTGATAAACTAGTAAGATGCCTCAATCGCTAGGTTCCAAGCTTCTGTGTTTCTGATCTTAACTGTTATATACGGTACCACAATCATGTGTTGGATAGGAACAAACTCATTGCTTAACCAAAGATGAAAATTTGCTCAAAAAATTGCGCTATTTGATTGGCGAGTATATTGATGGTGAAATCTGAAAGCGGAGGAAACCCAGACTCTTTTATCTTCATCGTTCTACTTACCTCAATTAGCGTTGTAAAACTCACTCTTTGCAGGACAACCAGAAGATCTTCATGGCCAAATACTATTGTGTGAGATTTCATGCTTTATTCGGAGCTGCATTGGCTGCTGGATTGGTGGTGGCTAGAATGATCGGTGAAAGATATGTTCCTAGGCTTATACTCTTTTGAGTTTTTTCTTCAGCTTCCATGTCTTCGGCTTTGAAAACACGATGATGAAGTAAAAGCTCGCATTACATGTAGATGGTGTGAGATATGAGTGATTATTATCGGATGGTCAGATGTATGCTGGCTGGATTAAGCAACAAATTCAAATAACGATCAAACCTGTCGCCAACAAACTTTGTGACCAAAATGAATTTACCCAAGTTTTGAGGAATTGTAATTTTAATTGTTTTTTTTTTTTTCCTGTTTTACATTCTATCCATACATGTGATAGTTATTGATTAAGTTTTGGTCTGCAATATTTACATTCCTGTAAGAGGAGCTACTTTAGCGGGCATTGCACGTATGATGTAGCCATATAATAATTAATATGCTTCGGCTAACCCTTTTTCAGCATTTTTTTAAGTTAATTCTATCATTTTTATTTTTATGCCGGCGTGTAGAATACCAAAACACACCATTCTCAGCACTTAAATGGTAAATATTTAATTTACAAAATTTAAAAATTTTCTTCTAAATCAAATTATATCATACAAGTACTTTACTATGTATGCAAGCCACGTCTTTTCTTCATTTTCTTTTTGTAAGAAAAGGTCACGCTTTAATAATTGAGTCAATTCTATTAATACGTTGGGAAATACGACTAGTACTCTTCACAAGTCTTTTATATTGGACTTCAACTATTATTATGACACATTATACTCTCACTAGAATTTTAAATGTATACCCTAACTCTTAAAATTCAATCGCTAAGATTGTGATAATTTGCGCTTTAAAAAAAATGCATTAACGATCAAAATTGGATACAAAGTGCTATATGCCAATAATTAGAGGGTGTAAAGTTAATTTTTCTCATTTCTTTTAAAATCACATTACTATAATGGTGTCCATCCTTCTCCCAGCAGGATTTCTCTGTTTTGTTTATGTTTATATTCACCCAAGTCAAATAGCACCACCATCTAATCTAGTAAAATTATCCAGGATCGACTCGTGCTTTGACTGCACTCCCGAGAGCACCCAAGGCTTCAGAAATCATCCATCCTCAGTAATAGGCTTCAAGTTTTCCGATCAATATTAATGCCTCAGGGAAGAAGGGGGGAAAACACTTAAAACGATATACTGTGTAAGGGATCCCATCTAACAGACCAAAAAAAAAACCTAAAAATACAACTTCTGAAGTGCAACCTGTTAATGTATATAGGTTATAATTCTCTAAAAAAGAGAGAAATGTATTCGCTCAGTAGTTTGACATCCAAGGAAGAACAAAGAATTGCAAAATTCAAATAAAAATTCATTGTCCTATCTGAAATCAATCTTCCTATGATCTTTGTCACTACTAGCATCGAATGAAAATTTGACATGCCAATAGACCAAGGAATGAAAAACTGAGCGAACAGCTGCTTGCTTTTCAAATCTGAAGTCACCAGCAGTGATTGCTACAGCTTTTGGCTTTGATATATCATATAATCATCCAAACATGTGCATTATCACATATTCAGATGACTGCTAGAGTTCTTATGCCCTTTAGATGCTGATAGATTACGCAAGGAACAACTCTAGGCAATGGCATCACCACATTAGGGATTTGCCCTCTGACCAACCAGCACTTCACAACTCACCATAATGTATCAGTATGTCAAATCACTATAATCCGTTTCTTTAATTTTATTTTTATATCCATATACCGAATTCAGTCAAAACTATAGAATCATAGACAATTTTATGAAAGTAAGTGGACTGGTTTCAGGTCCTTAGTCCTAGATAAACCATGTAATATATATATATATATTCCCAAGTACGTTTTCTCCCCTGAATTATTGGCCTTTTGAGGCAATACGAATATGCAGTAACTATCCAGAGTATTAATTCCTTTGAATCATCAAAAGACTAATTTCTTCTAAAGTCATAAGCTACTGAAGTATTAGAGAAAATGCATGTCTTTCTATTGAAGTAGCTGAAATTGTTAGTCTTTCACAACAATCAGAAACTGAAGTCAAGAAGCCCCAGCTCCCATTGAAGTAAACTTCTGAGAAACCTCAATTGTGCCATTTGAACCCAAGTCCAATCATTCAAAAGCTTTACCGGTCATCATTCCTCTACCATGGAAAGCTGTGTGCAATGCAAGTCCACCTAATATTTGAAGTAAATCAACTTCTTTGAGATTCCATCCGTAATCCGGGTGTGTAAATGAAACTACAGAAGAATGTAGATACCCTGAGAAATTACATGTATAGAAAACCCTTGGCGATAAATCACAAAGTTGCCTGTCAATCTTCATTATCCACTTCAATTGTTATACTAACTTAAGACCATAAATTTGTTATCCATCACATGAAGGCATTCCATGAACCTTGTAATTGAAGTTCCAGAAAATATTCAAGACCAGAAACAATTTATAGCCAGCTGTTTTATAACATATTCTTACACACCAACTGGTCTAAACACCATAACGAAGAATAAGTAGCATGAGCTTCAAATTGTACATCACGGGTCCATAATCCCTTCCTTTCTACCACTAACCAAGTGCCAAATACAATTAATTTTCAAACTTCCACTAAATACTTTGTCACTGCAGATCTCACCTTCAAAGCTTCCTGTCTTAATACCAATTTCTCATTCAGTTAACTTGAGAGTGCAGATGATGAAATTGGACAAGTAAAAAAGTTTCTCCCAGCTTCCAAAGGTCTTCAAGTAATGATAAACCTCACTATTAACACCAAACTCATTCTCTTAAGGATACAGTGAGTCCCCAACCACTGAATCAACCTCCAAAGGAGCACTACAACTTCAGAGGCTGGTCTAAATATGCGAAATGTCCTATTTAATAGAGTCATGTTGGGCCTTTTCTTCTGGTGACTGAATAACGTTTGTACAAGGCCTTGAAATAACCACAAGCAAACTCACCTTAATAATATGAGCCTGAACTTCTGCCACTGAAGTAGCCATCATTCAAGCGACGCGAGGAGTAATCAGGAGGATATGCCCCTTCATCTAGCTGCAAAAATGAATAGTTTACCATATAAGAAAATTTCTTACCTAGATGTGGAAGAGAAAAAAGAATATATTTTAAGAGCACAATATAACCATACATTGGATCGAGAAGGCTCATAATCCCTAGACATATAATCCCTTCCATATCTGGTATACGCCCTTTCTCTGTCTCTTCTACTAATCTCATCTGTGAGAACTGGATCTATAAAAGAACGTCCATATTTAATTTTTACACACGTGAAGAGAAAGATATTTTATTTAAGAACACAAGCGAGCAGAAGAAGAAAAAATATTTACATAGATATATGTGAGCTTGTGTGTTTCCAAGTACCTCTTTTGTAACCCATAGTGGATGTTTTTGTGGCATACACTTCATGAGAGTGCCCTGTAGATCTCCGACTACCTTCATTGTACCCAGAACGAGACCCACGCCCCAGCCTACCATAACAGCTAGAAAATCAGCCATAATTATTGCATAAATCATGGCGCAGTTAAGGATTAGGATGAGAATGAGAAAACAGTAATTCTGCTTTGCCCAAAATGAAAATCATGATTTAAAATGTCTAAAATGCAGGAGACAGAAACTACTGTTTTCACACTACTAATTTAACCATTTTCTTGTCTAAGATATTTGTGAATGATTAAGGATTGAAAGTTAATTTTTTAGTGGAAAAAAGGGCATCAATTCTTCTTTTGGAATTTGATGTGATAAAGCAAGGAACAATTCAGATAAATGAGATGAATATAGCATCGACTTTTCAAACTAGGTTAACCAATACTACCTAGGGGAAACAACTAAAATAGAATGGCACACAAGTTACTTTGGGATCGAGGGAATAAAATGGTAAAGCACCCAGGCAACAGGCAACCTTGTAAAGTTACTTCCATAAGACTTTTCACTGTAAGGCAAGTCAGAACTGCTTTCCCCATAATCAAAGCAGGCTCGTGATTGCCTAGTTGAGGCTTCAGCATAATGAGAATGATCTTCCTCCTAAAAAAGAACCACCTAATTAGGACAAGGTGAGGAAAAACAGAAGCAGGTGTATAGAAGATTCCAATACATCACTGACAATTGCAGAATGGGGACGCTTTGAGTTGGTGGTAGAACTGTAATCACGGATATAACTGTCACGATAGTTTGAGGGTCGTTTCACATATCTTCCATAGCCATAATCATCGTAAGGAGATGGTCTATGAGTAGCAGCCCGAGAAACCTTCCTTGGAGGACTTCCTGAGTACCCAGATCCACGTGAAGGGTAAGCATCTCTATAAGAAAGTCTATTGAAAGGAGCTCGACCAACATCAGCTGGCCTGGATAATACTTCATCTTCCAAGATATAGTCCATCTTTGAGCCGGTCTTTCCATAAACTTGAACTGTCCCAATAGAGACGGAAACCAGGGGGAAAGGGGGGAAGGAAAATGGTAGAACCATTATTATTATTATTTTTTTATAAGTAAAGAACCAATTTTATTACAGAAACTAATAACATACCAGTGGACCTTCTCCCATATGATCTCTCTGGTGAAGAATATCGCTGTCCACTCCCATGACCATACGATACTACATCTCTGTCTCTTGGACCATATGATCGGTTAGAAACACCATCACCACGACTTTGAATACTTCTCCCACCATGATCTATAGACCTGCGACGATCAATGCGAGAAATACTAGAGCCCCAAGGACCCCTGTCACCCCGACCATTGCCATGTGCAACAACATAGCCTCCCCAAGCCTGTCTAGCTGACTTACCTCTCTGGCGTGGTCTAGACAACCTTGCCCTAACCTTTAACTGAGAAAAGTATAATTATCTCTGTGAGCATACATTATTCGCATAACCTCTAAAAAGAGTCTAGCTGTCCAAATAAATTTTGCTAGACTGCTATAGAGAAATAAGATTGGATAAATATCACTGCAGTATCTGCTTAACAAAATATATATATATATATATATATATATATCACTGCAGTATCTTACTCATAATCGTGACTAATGACTCTGGGGAAATATTATAACATTGGGAAGTAGAATAAATGCATAAGATTAGAATGTAACAGACTCAGTGTTACAGCCACATAACAGTGGAACCTGATAATCCTTTCTCTCACTTTTCTAAGTAGTAAAAATTGTTTATGGCGTTCTTATTCTGACTCACTTTACAGTTAGCACGTGTTGCATGCTCTCCATTATTAACATCAAGTAAGATCCCATCTCGTCTAACATTTCGAAGTTTTTTTATTTTTACAATTAATAGCATCACTGTAAATCTCAGACGCAAATAAAAATCAACATGTTTATATTCTATTCTAAGTTTATTGTTGTCCCCTTTAAATACTTGATCACATTTGATAAAATCAACATTTACATTAGTACATTGTTTTCCCCACTTCAAACAGTTCTACATTTTATCACTGGACACTTAATTGTTCTCATTTTATAATACCATATAAAATAAAAGCATTGAAATTTTCTACATAACTGTAAAAAATAAAATATAAAATATAATTGCCACAAGGATGCTCAAAGATCATGTAACAAAAATAGGGTCGAACAAAAAATTGCAGATTACCTTCCTATCTCCGTCACCAAGCTCAGCATTATTTACACCATCAACACAAGCCATAGCAGCATCATGCGAGTCAAATGTTATAAAACCAAAATCAGTTCTTTTAGCAGCTGGCATATTCCGTGCAAGTTCCACCTTTTCAATCTTCCCAAACTTTTTGAGATAGTTCTTGACGTGATCCTCATCCCAAGCAGGAGGCAAACCATCAAGGAATACTGTCCTTACCTAGAAAAGGGCATGACGAGTTTTATATAACTGTTGTTGCTAAAAGCTTCAACAATTTTTTTTTTTTGATAAGTAATAAAGGATATTTTATTGCAAATGAATAGGCATAGCCCAAGTACACAGGGGATATACAAATGAGAGACACCTATTCACAAGCTAAATCTGAAAATTTAAAACAACACCAAATATTCATCCCCATCCCTTACAAGGTTAGAAACCCAAAAGCTGAGAGTGTAATTAAAAAAATCCCTAAACTCCTCAAAAGAGCGTTCACAATTATCAAAACATCTTCCGTTTCTTTCAGTCCATAAGCACCACAAAAGACATAAGGGGATGATTCTCATGACAGCTGGCTTTATATCTTTCCCAACAATTCCTGACCAAATTGCAAAAATATCCAACACATGCAAAGGCATCGCCCATGAAAATCCAGCCCTAGCTGAAATTGAATTCCAGAAACTTGTTGCCACCTCACAATGCAAAAAGAGATGATCAATAGATTCACCATCCCTCTTGCACATATAACACCATTCTATTGCCGGAATAACTCTCTTCCTCAAGTTATCAATAGTCAGAAATTTTCCAATTGACACCAACCAACAGAAAAATGCAACCTTACCAGGCACTTTTGTCCTCCAAATGCTTCTCCATGGAAATTCTGCAACCCCGTGACTTGTAAGGACTTTGTAATAAGAGCTCACTCTGAATCTGGAATTTTTAGAGGGTAACCACAGCATACTATCTTCTTGATTCTGAGCAATCTTCTTCTCATACAACTTTCCCAGAAAATCTGAAACTTCATTGGCTTCCCAATCCTGGACATCTCTTGCAAATTCCACATTCCAACAAATCAAATTGTTTGAGAAAAAATATGAATCAGCAATGGCAGCCCCTTTGTTTCTAGCAATCCGGAAGATGTTGGGGAAAGCTTCTTTAAGAGGAGTATCCACACACCAAGTATCATGCCAAAAGTGGATATTTGCCCCATTCCCCCCTTTAAGAGTAGTATTCTTAATAAAAACATCCCACTCCTTCCGAATAGATTTCCATAAACCCATCTCAAAAGGCCCACTAACTTCCTTAGAACACCAAATTCCCCATGCTTTTCCATGAATGTTATCCACTACATTTCTCCATAGAGCATAACTCTCAAGTTGTTATCTCCAAAGCTATTTTCCAAGGAGAGTTTTATTGAAAAGTCTTAGGTTACGAATGCCTAAACCACCTTGAGAGAACAAAAGATAAACCTTATTCCAACTCACCAAATGAAACTTTTTTTCCTCCCCATATCATAGGAAGTTCCTATAGAGTCTCTCAATAGTTTTGGCAACCTCAACTGGTAGTGGAAAAAAAGAGAGAAAGTAAGTAGAAAGATTAGTCAAAGTACTTTTAATAAGAGTAACTCTACCACCCTTGGACAAATATAACTCTTTCCAACCGGCTAGCCTATTCCTTATCTTTTCAATCACGCCGTCCCAAATAGCAACTAGTTTATGGGGAGCTCCCAAGGGAAGACCAAGATATTTCATGGGAAGCGCAGCAATCTTACAACCCAAAACGTTGGCCAGATCTGAGATGTTTCTGGAAGAACCCACAGCAACAATTTTAGACTTATAAAAATTTATTCTCAAAACTGACACAACTTCAAAACAAATCAAAAGAGCTCTCAAAGTCTTGATATGTT
This sequence comes from Platycarya strobilacea, assembly GCA_036898215.1. Classification (NCBI taxonomy): domain Eukaryota; kingdom Viridiplantae; phylum Streptophyta; class Magnoliopsida; order Fagales; family Juglandaceae; genus Platycarya; species Platycarya strobilacea. Next base: position 4,219,278 of record CM072554.1, on the reverse strand, counting down.
CACTAAGTTGTTGTCACATAAAATTAGTGTGTCATCGGGAAAAAGTAAATAAGAGACAGTAGTTATGCACCGGGATTCATCTCCCACCTTGAAACCCGACAAAAAGCTACCTCCAACAGCCGCATCAAGCATTCAACTAAGAGCATCCATCACAATAACAAAAAGAAAAGGGGATAAGAGATCTTCTTGCCTCAAATCCTGTGAGCTATTAAAAATTCCCATTGGGTTGCCATTTACTAAGATTGAAAATCTGGCCCAGAAAATACAAAATTTGATTTAAGAATATCACTTTTCTCCAAAGCCAAATCTTCCAAGAAGATGGAGCAAAAAATTCCAGTTTACATGATCGAAGGCTTTTTCCATATCCAGTTTAACTAAAACTCCAGCTTCCCTATCCTTAATCGACTTTCCAAACATTCATTTGCAATTAATACTAAATCAAGGATTTGTCTACCCCTTACAAAGACATTCTGAAGCTTTGATATGATATTGTCCATGAACATGCTGATACGATTGGCCAGCACCTTGGCAATGATTTTGTAAACCCCATTCACTGAACTAATGGGACGATAGTCTCTCAATTCCACTGCACCCACCTTTTTAGGGATGAGAGCAATGAAAGTTGTATTGATACTTTTACTTATCAAAAAAAAGTTGTATTAATACTTTTCTCAAATTCCAGAAAAGAGTGGAACTCGCTAAAAACGTTCATAATGTCATCCTTCACAATGTCCTAACAAACTTGGAAAAAAGCCATCGAGAAACCATCCGAACCCGAGGCCTTGTCCTTGTTCATACTTTTTACAACATCAAGAACCTCATCAACCTCAAAAGATCTTTCCAATCAATCAACACTCAAATGATCAATAGGTTCAGTGGGCAGCCCATCCAACTTTGGTCTCCAGGAAAATTCTTCACTAAAAAGATTCTCATAGAAACTCACTATATGGGCTTTGATTTCCCCAATGCCGAAAAGAACATTTTCACCGTCTTTAAGAACTTCAATAAAATTGTTTCTACGATGAGAATTGGCCATTTTGTGGAAACATTTGGTACAATTATCACCTTCTTTCAGCCAAAGAATGTGAGACTTTTGTCTCCATGAGATTTCTTCCATGAGAGATAGTTGCTCAATTTCTACACATAACTCTCTCTTTTTTTCAAGTTATTGTTTCTAGTTTTGAATTATACAACAAAAATTTTTCAAGTTATTGTTTCTCATCTAAGTGTGATCATTAACAAGAACATAAATGACATAAGAGCTGACATACAAATAGATAAAACCAGACATATAAGCATACAAGTATGAGTTTAAAGGAGAATAAGATCAAAAAATTTGCGACACTCTCTTATTGTCATGAGAACCAATAAACAAAAGATTAAGACAAGAAAAGAAGCACATACATGTGACATAATTTCATCATCTGGTTCAATGAAGGTATCTGCAAATGCAACCCTTGCCGTTCGGTCTGTACCAAACACAACGTCCCTCTTTTGCAATCTCTTGCAAGCTTCCAAGGCATCTGCCCTGCACGGGAAATCTAAAAAAGCAAAGCCTCGATTCATCCCCTCATTGTTCATATCCTCAACTAGAGTCAATTCCTCGTATTTATAGACTCCATAATGAGCAAGCGTTTTATTCAACTGAAGTAAAAAAGACAAAATCCAAATAAGCTAACACAGATAACCTAATTGATCAGAGGAAACAATCATTCTAAAGCCACAAACGCATACAAGAACTTAGAGCACTTACAATGTCCTTTCCCCATGTCTTGCATATGTTACCAACGAAGAGAGTGTCACTATCTTGACTTGGAGCCACCCCACATTGCTTCCCATTAACCTGATAAAGCTTCAAAGTTATACATGACTCTGGATAATTAACCATCTCTCCTTTTTGGTGAAAATCAAGGAAAAACAGCAAATCACTGATATCATAATAACTACTTTTATCAATAAGAAACATTATACTGAAGTTTTCAATAATATGCTAGGATTTTCTCTGACTAATTATGTCCTTCATGACTGCTGCAACAGATGATTTAACACCTCACTCACATAAACCCCTTACAAAAGAAATTTTCGAGGATCATCTTAAGAGAGTTCTTCTACAAAAAATAAATTGAAAATTCAGCGAAGAGTTCAAGTTCTTAAAATAGATTAGTGGGAGGAGCTTTCTAGAATAATTCAAGAACCTTTTTCCCTTCTTTTTAAAGTAACCGCTCAACAAATTTTCTATAGTATCTCAAGTAGAAGGAATAACTAGGAAGAACAAAAGAGAAGAGATGTATACCACTGGGTGCTTAAGTTCATAAATAGCCCGTCTAGCCTGCTCAACAGTCTCAAACCGCAAGAATGCGAAGCCCTTGTTCTTATGAGTTACTGGATTCTTCAAAAGTCTGACTTCGGTGATCATACCCACCTGGCTAAAAACCTTTCTAAGATCTTCCTCAGTAGCATCCCGGTCCAACCCCCCTACAAATACCTCAAATTCCTTGCGCTTCCTCCTCTCTTTAACCACATTGTGATGCTCTTCCTCATAGTCCTCTATTTCTTCATGACCATCCCCAACATCCTCCTCCTCCACTTCCTCCTCTTCTTCCACCTCAACTTCCACAATTTCTTGGATCATGCCATCCGCATCAATTCTCTCTACCCCATCTTCCGCATTTCCACCATCCATCTCTACAAGCTCTTCCATGTCTAAGTTTCCACCACCATTCTCTTCTGCTTCAAACTGCCGATCATTATCTTCAAGCTCTAGTCTTTCAGATCCCTTTTCTTCTGACAAACAAGGTAATAAGCCTCCCATTGTAGTTAAAATATATGTATATATCTTTCGTATAACAAAATGCACAAAATATGATAATGATTCAAAACGCTATAACTGTTCCAGCCAATCCATAAAAAGTCGGCTAAATGTATACTTTCCCCAACAATCAAAAAGTAAAGAGATTGTCGAGGAAAATTAATGTGTTAATTGCTGGAACTTTACACGTGTTGATATAAACTCGAGTCTCTGGTCGCTAATATTTTGCATGAAATATTTCATAAGATGCTTAACTGTATATATAGAAGCTTTTTATTCGGTGTCAACTATCCAAGTTCAAGAGCCAAATCAAGGCAAAACTGGAAGGTAAAGATGTAACATTCAAATACTGCAGTTCGATTTATGTTGCTCAGGAGATGTCGAAGCAACCAAACAGAGGATGAACAACAAATCAATGGGATAAAAACAATTTTCAGAGGATAGATTAAAAATTGAATTATCAAATTTCTCTTTCTACAATTTCTAACCAATCTAACAGAGCGTGCGTTGTTGCTAATTCAACCTCCAAGAGAGAAAAGAAAAATAAAAACAGACACCTGTTCATCACCATACATCTTCTGTCCTAAGGAATCTGTAGCGTAACTGTGGTACCTTCGATAGGAGGGGCGGAGGGTTCGCGTGATACGGATACGCTTTGTCGGAGCAGAGGCCTCTTCTTAAGAGCAATAGTGGAGGCCGTGTAGAGCCGCTTAACAGCGCGTGGAGGCATTCTTGTTTTTGGCTTTTCGCTTCTGCTGCGACGAAGCTATGAGAAAGGAACTTTATTTTTGAGAGAAGGAGAGGAGACTCAGAAATTGCGATTTCTCGAAGTCAAGGTCAAGAGGGGACTGGGGTGGTGCGGCCGTGTGGTAGTTGTGTTTAGACCTTCAGAAGCAACGGAGAAATGACCTGCGGAAGAAAAATTATTTACATTACGCTGTCGTTTTATTTTTATTATATTAAATAAAATAAAAAATACTAAGCCTCCCGGTAAAATGATCCCGTTTGGATTCTGTTTCACCGGTATATAATTTTTTTTAGTTTTTTATTATATTATTTTTAGGAAAATAAAAATATAAAAAAATCATATTATAATTTAAAAATATATACTTAAAAATAATATAAAAATAAACTAAAATAAAAATAAACTGGTGAAACGGAACTCAAACAAAACTCATTTCACTGGGATAATTAGCATCATCCTTAAATAAATGTGATCTATTTATTGTTATTAAATATTTATTTTTTATATAGTTTTTGTCATTAAATGATAATAAATACCAACGACCTGTACATCTCCAAAATGAAGATCATAGTTTGATTTCTCTATCAAAAGAAAATGATAATAAATATATAATATCTTATTTAATAAAATAAAGATAAAATAATAATATAGTGTATAATATTACTCTAATAAAATTTATATTTTCATAACAAATTTATATAAAATATATCTATTTAATATTTTGTACCTATCATTACCCCTTACCCCGTTATTTCTCCGTTAAAAGGCCAGAGAGGACTGTGCTCATAGGCTAGCCGCTGTTTGCTGTTTGTGACTTTTTGAGTTTGGGTGGACACCGTGGAATCTATTGCGTGGATCTGAAGGAATTTAGTCTGGTCTGGTCTATAGTCTACTCTATACACATTGCTCAGTATATAAAAAATAAAAATATTTTAATATCGATAATATTTTTTTTTTAGATAATATTATAGGATTTTGATATAGGGTTACTTTGCGTCACTTAATGTAGAATTTGTTAATATTTTTTCTGTTTATTTTTTTATAAAATAATAAAATAATATATATAGATAAAATATATGTAATTTTTTTTAATTTTTTCATTTATTTTCTAATTTAAAATCTCATGAAGGTGCAAAAGAATCCCAACGTTAGGGCTTATATATTTACCATATTTTTTGAAGACTATTTTATTCGGATTTGATCAAATTTATTTGTCTACACCCAATACATCGTTAATATAAAAGTTGTCTACATTAATTATATTAGTAATTTAAATTTTTTGAATTATATAAATCACACTATAAGTAGTGTATCAATATACCAACTTGTGAATAACAAAAATTAAATGCATCACTTTTTGTATTCGAATAGAAATAGATCCAAATCGTAGTTTTAAACTATAAGGCCTTGTTTGGCCGTTATGAGTATTTCAGATGATATGAGTTCATAAATAAATAGTAGGTACTATAGAGATATGTTTTAATATGTTTGGATACATGAAATAAGTATAACCTTTTTATATCAAGTTGAAAACATAATCCGTCTAATGGTTTATTGTTGTATAAGAGCTGCTATAAACACACCAAGATTCTACAAAATGACGTGATTTGTTTTTTAAACATCTCATTTCAATCAACATGCTTGCAAATAAGTCGCCGGTGGTGGAGAGTGGATGCTCGACTGAAGGTGGAATCTAGAGGGGAGGTCGTCAATGAAAGAGGAAGGATTAGCAAAATTTAAAATTTTATACCGTACCGGCCGATATAGTTTGTTGTTGTATAGGAGCTGCTATAGACACACCAAGATTCTACAAAATGACGTGGTTTGTTTTTTAAACATCCCATTTCAGTTAACATGCTTGCATATAAGTCGTCGATGGTGGAGAACGGATGCTCGACTGAAGGAGGAATCTAGAGAGGAGCTTGTCAATGAAATAGGAAGGATTAGCAAAATTTAAAATTTTATACCGTACCGGCCGAAATATGTCATACCGACCGGTTCTCCAGTGCCGATTATAGGGGTATACCGTTTCGGCCAAAACATTGGCCGTACTGGATTGTACCGGCCGTACCGAATTGTACCGGTCATATTGGTTGTATTGGATTTCCGATTTTTGCCATTCTTTTCTTTTCATTTTTTTGCTATTTTTTACTTAAATTCATACTAGACTAATTATATTTATATATTTATATATATAATTATTCATATATTAATTATTATTTTGAAATAAAATTTATATATGTATTTATATATATATCTCTCTTTTTTATGTAGACTATCCCGAAACGGTACCAGTTACGAAATATTTCGTTCTAATACCTTGACCGATACGTTCACCAATACAGTATTCAAAACTTTAGTGATTAGTGGTGGCAGTAAGGCAAGAAGACAGCATACGACAACGCTGTGGGACTGAACCCGTGCATGCGAAACCCATCTCTAAATTGTGCCTGCATGCGACAATGGGAGAGGAGGGAGACTCGATTAGAGGAGGGAAGCTAAGTGGAAGGTCGTCGGTGGATGAGGGAATGGTTGGTGGTGGTTGAACTTGTGTGTGTGTGTGTGTGTGTGTGTGTGTGTGTGTGTGACGATGAGGGAAAATGGAGGTTAGGTTTGGTGGTTGGGGGTTGTCGGTGAGAGGAAAGACCGATGGTGGTGGTTGAGTTGGCATGCGGCTGCGAACGGTAGTTGAAATAATGAAGACCCGTGAATGGTTACCCATTTCAAGTTGGGGTTGCGCTTGGCTAAAAGAGGGATTGCCAGGGACTGGACTTATCGGAAGAGGCTCAACGATGTAACGGATGGTCGCTGGTGCAATTGTGTGGCCAATGATGGCCAGCAATAATTGAGCTAAAGGGAGAAGGAGATTCGACAATGGGGGTGTGCAAAGGAAAAGAGTATAGGAGGAGATCAATCAATAAAAGTGTGACATATCATTATGTACGAATTTTTTTGAGAAATTTTTTTTGTGACTCTAATATTTTTGTTGTTGTATTAATTGAAACAACAACAACAATAATAATAAAAGTTCAATCCATGGGCGATGCTTAATTAAGATTAAAAAAAAAGTTATTTTAAATCAAATAAGTTGTGTTTAATCCATAATTTCATATGGATAGAGAGTATAGTCATCCATATGCAATTATCTTATTCATCCGCACGAAACCATGATTATGGATGTCATCGGTCGGGGGGTCGGGGATCGAATATTTTGGTCCACCAATTTTCTAGACTATTTATTCATATAAACCAAACCGTTAGCTATCCGTCCAATTGATCTATTTGGTATGGAGTGGTGTAAAATGGGTCTAACATACAAAGAGTTAAAAATGATTTTTAATGTGTATTTTGAATTATATTCAATCAATCAATATAAAAAATACACAATATTTGCACTTTTAAAAATAAATTATTTATCTTTATTTGCACATTTTGTACTATAAAATAGCCTTAAAAAGTTAAAAAAATTATCCATATCCATCTATGATAATTAACAATCATCATAATAAAGTTAAAAACAAAAAACAAAGAAAGTGAAATTAAAAAATACCATATATTCTAAGATATATATGGATCGAACAAAATAACGTACATTTCTATACATGATATGAGATCAGCTTAGCATCAAAACGGGCCAATCTCCTAATCCGTACATGTTATATTTAAATTTACGTTTGAGGACCAGATTTAAACTTTTTCATATTTCAAATGTCAAATTACATTAAAAAATAAATAAAATACGGTGTTTCAAATCTATTAACTTAAAATTTAAATTTTGTTTCTTAAACATAATCTAAATATGTTTAGTTGGAAATAATTTTGAACAATGAAATAATTTCGAATAATAAATTTTGTATGTGCAAATGCTTTGTAAGTTAGATAATATGTAAAAGAACAATAACAAATTAGAAAGAGAGAATTCGGTGTTGAAGTATATTGTGATAGACATTTTCCTTAAAATAGATTATGCCGCCTTCAAATTTGATATGTACTAAATTTTTTGATAGTCTACTCCCAAAATATAACGTCGGTTTCCATTAATCTCCTTGTCGATGCACACAAAAAGAGATTCTCAAATCTAATATAAAATAGCCAAAGTCTAAAGAAAGAGAAAGAAAAGAAGAATGAAAAAATTTTTCAATTTTGTAGATAATTTCAAGTGAATAAAATTATGGGTGAAGTTTTTTATTTATAGAGAATGAAGAGGTACTTGTAAAAAGTTTCAATTAGAATGAAATGGTATTTGTGAAAAATCTCAATTTATTTAATGAAATGATACTTGTGAAAAGTTACAACTTATATAAATAAAATAGTACTTGTGAAACGTCATAATTTATTTAATAAAATAGTATTTATAAAAAGTCACAACTTATATAAATAAAAATATATTTGTGAGAAATCACAATTAAAATGAAGGAACACTCTTGAGAAATTGAGAACTTTTTAAAAGTCACAATTTCTCAAATATCAAAAAATATATTACAAAAATTTATAATTTACCAAATGTACAAACCTTTTATTTGATTTGTAAGCATATTCTTAAGATGTATGTATTGATTTAAGTTATAATAACATATTTTAAGTTAAATTTAGATACTCCAACTAATATATTAAACAATAGTAATAGTTCACGATTGTTGGTTAATTAATATTCAATATTTTAATTATTTAAAGTCTAAAAACCAACATATACCAAACCAACATATACCTCTTACAAATATTAAAGTTTAGAATCCAAATGTTTGTTATTGGGCCTTGCGCTCAATGATCTTATCATGGGGAGAGTAGAAAATAAAACAGGAAAAAGTCTTTTTTTTTTTTGTTATAAAACTAAAAAGAAAACTACTACTATTACAAGAGAAATGTAAAAGAAACTCTCTGAAACTTTTTTCCTTCTCTATATTTTCTTATGAATTTCATTAAAACTGAAGTCCATATTTATAGGCGTTGAAATTACTATGCAAGTTACTATGCAAGTCACTATGCAGATTTAAAATAATAGTGGTGGGGTCATTCACATAATTTAGTGGTGGGACAGGGGGCGGCTGCCGACGTTCGTTTATAACACTCCCCCTTGAATGACCACCCATAAAGAATCTGTCTCGTTAAAACCTTGCCAAGTAAAAACCCAGTGGGAAGAAAAACCAATGGCGAAGGAAAAAGAGTACAGTCTCTTTATGTATCCACAAGTGCTTTAAGATTGCCTCATTAAAACCTTGCAAAGGAAAACCCAATGGGATAAAACCTTAGCGAAGGAAAAAGAGTACAATCAGCACAAGTCTTCAGGATTTTTACTCCCCCTGGAAAGTGCATGACGATAGATTTTTGAATTTTCACATTTTAATATTCTGCACAATTTTCTTGAATGTTGCAGTTGGTGATGTTTTCGTGAATAAATCTGCCAGATTATCACTTAATCGTATATTTGATATATCCTCCTTTGATTTGAGTGATACAAGCAGCATTATCTTCGTATAAAATTGTTAAGCTATCAAAATACCACACTTTTCTTGGATATGTTGAGTCATTGATCTCAGCCAAATATACTCTCGACTTGTTTCATGAATTGCAATAATCTCTGAGTGATTTGAAGATGAAAAATAATATCTGGTTGACAAACTTAATAGAAATCTGATACCTGCAGTAATACTTAAACTCCCCCTGATAATATGCGTTAGTGTTTCAAGTAATAAGTAAATATGATTTCAGTATATATAACAAGTTAAGAATTCAAACACGATCTCCAACTAAATAATGCATTAGAGAGAGTATGATAATATTTTCATCTAAAATTTTCTCCCCCTCATTCGGCGTTATTAGGAAGAACTTGTTTATATACGGCGGAAATAACATTGGAAACCATCTATGTATGATAAAAGCTGTAAAAACTTTGATATTTAATATTATCGGTTCGGCGGAAAATCGAATCCGCTTGACATTGTGGACAAACGAGATCTTGAAGAGATTTGAAGGTTTCGGGTTGTTTAAATATAACCAATTTTACTATTGGTTTACTCCAGTAAAAAGATTTCGCATTTCTCATAGATTCAGTTGTTGTTCATCCAGAACGATATTATGTCTGATAGAAATTCTAATGTCCCAGATTTAAACCATGAACCTTTTATACCTCAACCACTTATATTTTCTCCTGAAGCTGTAAACACCATGATAGGAGCAGAGATATATCTATCTAGTAAATCTGATCCTGAAATTGTTGCAGCATCAAGAACCCTCAGTGCTCAATATACTGCATTTCTTACAACCATGTCCCAGAGGCTATTGGCGAGAACGAGTGAGGTTGATCATCTTAAAACTCAAAAATCTGAGTTGCATCAAACGCTTGCAACTAAAGATAGTAAAAATAAAGATTTAAGACAGGAAAACAAGGAGCTAAAGAAACTTGTAGACTGGTATTCTCGTGACCTGAAAACACGAGTAGAAGAGCTGGAACGAGAGAGAGCTCAGATACAAAGTCAACAACAGCAGCTAATGGCAGAGGTTCAACGTTTACAAGAAAATAGGGATAGCTGTAATTAATCTCGCTGGTTTTTGAAATTATGCATCCAGCATATCTTGTAAAGTGAGATTTGAAGAGATGATGGTTTGTCTTGTTCTTATTTCCATTTCTATAAGAACCGTCTTTAGTTTCATTTAGTACGCATCAAATCTTATTCTCATATCTATAATTCATCTGTATTTGTATTCTTATTCTACAAATTTCCAATGGTTCATCAATTTCCTTTTACTATTTCTCACGATCAACATATGAGGTATCCTTCACCTCAATTACAAGTTGTTCCTGCATTTTCCGCAGGTGCAATGTTGCAGCAAGCAAATGATCTGGCTAATAAGTCAGATCGTGAAGCTGTTTATGAGCTGGTGACTCTCGGTACCCGATACTCCTCCTCTATTGTTGGATTTTCCAACCGATTACAATCCAAAAATTGTGAGATTGAGGAGCTTAACGAGAAGGTTTCTGTACTTCAACGACTCGTTCAAGAGTCTGATAGGAAAATTACAGACTTAAAGCAAGAAAATAAGGATTTAAAATCCTTACTTGCCTCTTCATTTCGATTGCCTAATCCTTTAGATAAGGATGATATGTTGCTTTATGAAAAGCAAATGCATTTGAGAGATGAGGCTAGAAGTCTCAAATTCTTGTAACTCATCTATGAATTGAATAATAAGATCTTTCCTTTTCAAATGCATTCCTTGAATTTATAGCAACCCTTGTGATCTTTTCAAGAGTTCTAACAAGGTAAATCATCAACGTAAACTACAATAATGACGAATCCGGATTCTGATAAAACACATGAACATATATGATTATTCTTAAATCCTTTTTTCAATAGATACTCGTTGATTCAATTATACAACATGTGTCCGGATTGCTTTAACCCATATAAAGATCTTTGAAATTTTATAAAGTACATACTCCTAAATGTACTTGGATTAGATGCTTCAAGTATCGTAATAATCTAATGATGCTTATAAATATGCAGTGACCACATTCATTAACTGTATATCTAATCCTTTTGTAATAACCAAATCAATTAAAAATATGAATGTGATTGCATTCATACCAAGGAAATATGTTTCCTCATAATTGCTCGGGTTTCTACTGGAAACCTTGTGTGACAAATTATACCGCATAATTTCATTTCGCATTACGCTTTCGTATAAATACTCACTTATATCTGACAAATATTACACCCTTTGGTGTTTGGACAACAGGTCCAAATGCATCTCGCTTCACTAGCGAGTTTAATTCAGTTTTAATAACTGCTTTCCATTTTGGCCAATCATTTCTACGTCGACATTCTTTGACGATTTTTAGCTCATTACTTCTGGTAATATCAAGTGTTATCATATATGTTGTCGACAACAGTTTTATTTCTATCCATAAATTTTTCAGTACTCATGAAATGTATTGAAATCTCATTGTTCCTCTCCAGGGGAAAACATTTTATGAAACACCTCTACAGGAGGTTCCTCTACAGGAGGTTCCTCTTCAGGAGGTTTATACTCTTCAGGAGTTTTCTCTTCAGGAGTTATACTCTTCAGGAGTTACACTCTTCAGGAGTTATACTTTTCAGGAGTTACACTATTCAGGAGGATTATATTTTATACAGAAAATACGGTCTCTTCATGAGCACCGATTTTTATTTTTCTTGTGCACCAATAGGTCTTCAACGCTTCAGGTGTATCTTAGATTCATTTATTACTGTTTTAACAACTCGTCCTTCAGGGACTTCAATTCTTGCTTAAGCATTAACAGCAGTAATATATGATTTTACAACACCTTTAGTGTCAGTAAATACATCATGTAATTGATTTGCAACACTTTGCAGATAAATAATCCTCTGAACTTCTGGTTCACATTTATTTGTAAGAGGATCAAATTTAAACAAGGCTTTATTATCCCAAGTAATTTCTTGTCGTGCTTCAGGTACCGATATTTCATTATTTCAAAACATGATGAAATATTAATAAGCTTATATATAAAAACTTAGTATAAGTAAATCAAGTGCTTGGCCGTACAACAGGTACGTGACTACTGTTTAGTCATATTACATCTATGACAAACATCTTCATCTTTTTATGAAGAATTATTCTGAGGGCCTTTACCCTTCTCTGAGTTTGATCACTTCTGGTGATACGATATATTTTTATCATATTTAGTGTTGTCGCTTTTGGGACCAACACTTCTATAATTTTTCTACCACGTCTACGCCCTTAGTTCCCGTTCACTTCTGGGAATTGTGTAAATTCGATATCATTAATAGGACGTAACTGGTGTAACAAAAACTCATTATTTAGCTCAATCACTGGAAAACAAAATAAAAGTTCAAAATATTTGTTGAATTTTCACTCTCGATATTGCTACTGCAGGAGCACATTTGAGGTATGAAAAATAATGTCTTCTTTTATATATCATCATCAGTGACATTTTCACTGTATAATTTTAATATTGAGCTGATTTTAAATCGTGCAGAATATTCAATACCACTCTTAAAATCTTGCAACTTCAGGTGCAATAAATCATAATGATCTTTTGAGAGGATTACATCTTCTGGTACTTATATCACTCTATTAATTCATTTCATACAGTAAGATGATTTTTCATCATGAGATACACAGCAAGGTCTTTCAGGGACACATGGTTTTCTTCTATGATTGTATCTTTCAAGTTCATCATCATATCCAAATAGATCTCATCAAGGATCTTGGATAAATAACATTTTTCAGAAATGTCAATAGTAATAAATTTCAATATTTGACATTATATTACAAAAATAAATCTGTGAATTTAAGAAATATATTCACATTATCATGAGAATAAAAATAAAATTTTATCAAGTAATATTTAGTAATATTACCTTTAATATTTATCTCAAGGACTGTAAATAATATATTGAAAAACTTACTTGAAGTATAAGACCACTAGCTTCAGTATCGGTAAAACCTCGTGCTGATAACGTGTTATAAAACTAAAAAGAAAACTACTACTATTGCAAGAGAAATGTAAAAGAGACTCTCTGAAACTTTCTTCCTTCTCTATATTTTCTTATGAATTTCATTACAACTGAAGCCCATATTTATAAGCGTTGAAATTACTATGCAAGTTACTATGCAAGTCGCTATGCAAGTCACTATGCAGATTTAAAATAATAGTGGTGGGGGTCATTCACATAATTTAGTGGTGGGACAGGGGGCGGCTGCCGACGTTCGTTTATAACACTTTTGATTTTTTTTTTTTTTCCGAATCATATAGCAAGAAAGACAGATATAGGATTGATTCCGTTTTTTCTTATTTGTTTGTGAAACAGTATTAAATAGTATATCACGTATTATTAATTCCGACTTCTCTATAGTAAAATGGAGGATGTCCAAGTGGGTTCCTAAGCCATGACGGCATGTGATGCAAGCCATGTGTTACACGTATAAGAGTAAAAGTGGCAACGACTATTTTACTGCAGTGAGCAAGGCTAGCATTTAAGATCAACTGTATGAGATGCACAAAAAGGATTATATATAGTTCTCCTAAGATGATTCTTTGTAATAATTCTAAAAAAGAAAGAGTTTCTTATTCAGTTTTCTTTTAAAATAGAGAAAAACTTGTTGCAAGCGTATGATGTAAACGTTGTATAGTCGGCACGCCTTCTGATAAAAAAGTAACGGTTATACACCCATTAATTTTCTTCCCTTCCGTCCACTAGATGTAAAATAAATAATTATTTTACATCTCGACTGTATCCGTTTGCATGTCTCGACTGTGTCTAGCAAAACTCTTTAAAATATTATGTAGATTGTGGATGTATTGGATGTTATTATAGTTTGAATAAGTCTACAGACAAATATCTATAAACAAATGCTGGACAAATAGCTGACGTGAGCCGTTATTTTAAATAAATTTAAAAAATAAAAAGTTCCCTGCGTTAAAAACCATTTTCCCACTTGTCTTTTTGGTTCTCCTCGTCGTCATTGTGCATTTCCCGGAGCTCATCATACTTGAGATCGTCGTCTTATGAGTCACTCATCTGCTTGTGGTTGTCGTGCATTTTTTAGCTCATCCCTCTTGAGGTCATCGTGTTCTAGATAATTCTGGTTTAAGTTCGTCGTTGAGATTTGGCCGTAAGAGCCATTTTTCCTTTCTGGTCTTCTTCTTCGTTGAGTTATAGCTGTAAGAGCCATTTTCCATTAGCTGCTTTACCATTGCTTACTTTTTGACAGGCCAAGTTTGAATAAGTAAGGAGCTAGTTCGGGTAGGTGTGTTTAGTCGTTCAAAACCCATTTCCCGTTTGTCTTTTTGATTCTCCTCCTCGTCGTCATCGTGCATTTTCCGGAGCTCGTTCCGCTTGATGTCATCGTCCTCTAGGTCACTTGTCCCACTTGTCCCTAGCATTTTTTATACTTTATCGACATTTCGAATCCAATCAGTCTTTAAGTTTCTTTTACTTTTTCACTCGCTCTGTTCGGTAAGCCACGAACGCGTTCTCATCACTCTTCGGTTCTCAATCGTCTACAAGAAACCGCTGGGATTACGGTTCTCTCAACATTTTTGGCTAGATCTCCCCGATCATTTAGGCTCACCTCAAACAAATGCTGGTTTTATCCTATTCGTTCTCCTTTTTAGGCCCATTTTTTATAACATTGAAAACTCATGGGGAAAGTTTATGTGACATTTCTTGGATAAATTTCCTTTTTGTTGCCACGAAAACTTATGAAAAACCAAAAAGAAGAATAAATCTATCTCATGTTATAGGATTTTACTTTTGACATGGATGAGACGAATTCGCGTTAGATGCGCAACTTTTTTCGAACTTCTATTTTGAAAATACAATGAGAAAGGAAGAGAAATGGAAGTATGATATGGTTTGTCTATTTATGATCTTCTACTCTTTTAGCTGTGTTTTGTCCTTTCGATAGTTGGACCGAATATTGATTTATTTGATACTAATACTAGGATAATAGTAATGAAGGAAGAAAGGAAACAAAAGATGAGAGGGGGAAATCTTTTGGGTTTTATCTGCTTGTCCTGGTTACAAATTTTGTGTGTTGTTTTTGTAAAACTTATTTGAGTTTTTGAATTTTTTTGATAGAAACGAGGCGGAGATTAGAATAATATTTTTTGGAGATGTAGACTTTATTTTTGGCATTTAAATAATGTTTGGATTAAAGGAGAAAACTCAGGTCCCGTTTGGATTCAGAAGTAAGTTGAGAAGCTCATCTCAATTCACTTCCATTTCATCGTTACATTTTTATAATTTTTTATACAAAACACAAATTTCTATATACATTTTTCAAATTCCAATACACATTTTTCAAATTTCAATACACATTTTTTAAATCCCAATATATCTTTTTCAAATTCCAAAATAATAATAATATTAAAAAATAAACTAAACTCATATCAACTCATCTCAATTCCGAATCCAAACGGGGCCTTAGTCGAGCTCATCCCATGCCATACCTAGAACCGACTCGATCCATATGTTTTTTTCTATTGCATTATCCATATAATGTTATTTCCTGATTTTCTTCTAATATATTGTTTGGATTTTTATTCTTTAACTTATTTGTAAAGCTTGCTCAGCTTCCTTCATCTATTCCCCTATCAAGTTTATTTTTACATACTTATTTTAGATTCTTACACTTGCATTTGTCATGTTTCATGCACTTCTTTTTTGTTTATTTAGGCTAATTGCAGAGTGGAAAAGCTTGCCAATTTGAAGTTCTTGGGTCTAAATTTGGTCTTTTCCCCTGCTAGCCCCAAGTTCTTGTGTTTTGGTGACAGTTCTAGATTTTTTTTTTCATTTTTGTTGGTGGTGCCACTCTATTGTGTGTTGGTGGTTTGAGATATGTGTTTGTGGTGGTTTTAGAATTAGTATTGGGGGTGGTTTGAGATGTTTTTTGGTGGTGGTGTTGAGATATTTGTAGTAGTTTGGGACATTTCTTTTTCTTTACATCTCTAATTTAGTCATATAGTAATTTGTCCAAACAGATATGCAAACATGTAACTATAGTTATTTTATCGTATCAGGCACAACAAAAGCCTGCTTTGGGTGTTATGGAGGCATTACATGGAGCACGAGAAGATTTCCTTGTGAATACTTAAAATAAACGTTGTTGGTATTGAGGATAAAAAGTTGTTTAAGCCCATGTTTTGTATCCATAGTATTTTAGTTGTAATTTCGGATGTACCAAGGTTGTAATATTAGGTGTATTTGATGTAGCAGGGTTGTAATATTGGATGTAATAGTTTCAATTGTATTTCTTGGATGTAAGAAGATTGTAATATTGGGTGTATTTGAGCCCCCATTATGTGTCTTTGTACTTTTGCAATATAAATTTGGTTGGCCTACTTAATATAATTTAGGTCTTTTTTTCCTGCTGAAGTTATGCCATTTGCCTATTTTTATTCTCACAAACTCATTTGTTGATAAAATAGAAAGGGAGTTTCATTCATATTTATAGGTCCAAGCATCAAGTACATGACAAAATGTTGTCCCAATTCCATGACAAGAAAGTCTCAGACTCTTAAGTACGTGGTTTTAACATTATGGGCAAATTCACAATTACCAAGTCACTTTGATATCATATCAAATACAATGAAATAAGTACAGATGTTGGCCAATAAAAAGCAACCAACTTAAATGGCTCTACATCAGAAACTTCCGTATTACAAAGATTGAAACTTTTTTTTGTCAACTTTATCATATTCTTTGTGTTAGACAAGTGTCGAGTCCTTGTTGAAGAGTGCATATTTTTCTGGTTTCTTTTGTGCTAGCTTTATCATATATTTATGCTTTATGAATTTTTTTCTGCTGCAACAAAGACTTTATTCCAACCTGAAGAACCAAAAAGAGTGATTAGATCGACAAACATGAAGTAGAATCCAAGGATATGAAAGAGTACAAGTAGCAACAATAATGCTTTTAGCCTTTAGGTTTCCACAAGTAATAATGGACAAGAGACCAGCATGAGTTATATTTTTAAGACTTATTTATCTTCAGGAATTAGAGCCTTTAATAATAAGAAATGGGAACTCTAAGATAGACAATGGTTCAAAAGGTGCAATGCGTGCAGCTATGAACCAAGGAATGAAGAAGATCATATATAATTTATCAAATAAGCTCGTGATAGATAGACAAAAGTTCAAAGGTAGGATATATAACTGCATTGCAGATAACACAGTTCTACAGAGCAACCGAAAGCAATAGTAATTATTGAGATTGCTTTTCTAGCAATACATGATGCAAGCATACATTTATTACATGAACGACAAAACATACAAACCTATAGGCATGCTTCTATACATGCATGTGGCATGTATGTGCTTACATCGTCCAAGTAACACCAAATTATTCTCCTATCTTGGTGATATTTATCACTTGTGAACCTTTTCTTCTTTGCTTTTGCTCTTATATCATACCAAATTTGACCCATGGCAGCTAAATACCACTTGGTTCATGAGAATTATGCACAACTTTTTTATTTATCTCAAATTCTCTACCAAGAAATTAAAAAAGGATGAGTAATACAATGCCCATAAACTTCAATTATAACACTAAAAACACATATTTGCAGACGAACATGTTTTCATGTATTTCACTCGCTTCGATGTTTTTTCTTAAACACTAAAAACACTTATATTATTTTTCTTATATTATTACAACACTAAAAACACTTACATTATTTTTATTAACAACGAACAGTTCCAAGATATTGATGATTTGTTCTCACTTTATAGGATAAAAAAAGCTCTCACCTTAATACCAGCAGTTCCCACCAATCTCTTAGATTTTTCTGCAATCAATGGTTATAATTAACTTCCATAGGTAAACAAATTTGTAACCATGCCAATCAGACAAAACCCAAAAGATTTCCCCCTCTCATCTTTTGTTTCATTTCTTCATTCCTATTATCCTAGTATTAGTATCAAATAAATCAATATTCGGTCCAACTATTGAAAGGAGAAAACACATCTAAAAGAGTCATAAACAAAAAATAAAAATAAAATAATACCATACTTCCATTTCTCTTCCCTTCTCATAGTATTTTCAAAGTAGAAGTTTGGAAAAAGCTGTGCATCTAACGCGAATTGGTTACAAATTTGTTTCCAATTCTTCTTATCAAAACAAAAATCCTATAACATGAGATAAATTTATTCTTCTTTCTGATTTTTCATTAGTTTTTGCAGCAACAAAAGGAAATTTGTTAGAGAAATGTCATATAAAAAAGTAAGAATTCTAGAATATAAGCTCGATCATATTTTATAGCTAAAGTTTTCCCCATTAATTTTTAATATTGTAAAAAAAGGCTAAAAAAGAGAACGAATAGGATAAAACCAGCACCTGTTTGAGGTGAGCCTGGATGATCGGGGAGATCTGGCCAAAAATCTTGAGAGAATCGTAGCCCCAGCGATTCGTATAGACGATTGAGAACCAAAGAATGATAAAAACATGTCCATGGCTTTCCGAACAGAGCGAGGAAAAAGTACGAGAACTGATTGGATTCGAAACATCCATAAATTAACAAAAATACTGGGAACAACAAAACGAGTGGCTCAGAGGACGATTACCTCAAGTTAAACAAGCTCCGAGAAATGCACGATGATGATGATGATAACGACGAGGAAAGCCAAAAAGACGAGCAGGAAATGGTTTTTGAACTAAACCGGAGGCCTTTTTGATTTTCTTCTTCTTCTTTTTGATTTTTTAAAGCAGCTTACGTGGCAAAGAGCCACATCAGCCGTTTGCATGACGTTTGTCTGTACTGTTTGTCCATAAAATTATTCTTATAGTTTATACTAAGTAGTATATTTTATCACTAAAATTAAATATTTAAAATTTATTGGATCATTTGTTTAGATTAGGTAAACTTGTAGAGTAACTTAATAAATCCTTCTTGAAGTATTTTGTTGTGTTTTATAACATCTATACATTAGGCCTTGTTTATTTTTAGAAATGAGATAAGATGAGGTAAAAGTTAAAAAAATAATAAAATATTATTGTAATATATTTTTAATATTAATTTTGTATGGAGATTTGAAATTATGATTTTAGAATTTAAAAAAATAGAACTTTTTTATTATATTTTATATAAAGATTTGAAAAAAATGTAATGATGAGTTTGAAATGAATTTGAGATTTTTTATTTCATCTAGGGGTGTCAAATCGTATCAACGGGTCGTATTCGTGTCGTGTTAAGATATGTATATTATACTATATAAATCAATCTTAACTCGACCTATTAAATTTATCGTGTCAAAATCTCAAATCCTAACACGACTCATTGATATAACGTGTCATGTCGTATCAACCCATTATGACCCATTAATGAATATTACGAAATAAATTAACATGACAAAATATGATACGTTTCAACCTGTTTATGTAAATGTGTTGAACATGTCCAAAATTAATCCGTTTGATTTGATTAAACTTAGCATACTTTTATATAAATATTAAAATCACAATATCTATAAAAATTATAATATAAACTAATATGAATTATAATATAAACAAGAAAAAAAATTGAAATTAAGGTTCTAGTAATTTTAACTTTAAATGTAAGGATATACTTGTAATTTTAATTTTCTTAACGTGTCATACGTGTTATAGTGGGTCAAAATAGGTTGACCCGTTATGACACGATTGCTTAACGAGTTGATGGGTCGTGTGACATATTGCCACCCCTAATTTCATCTCCCAAAACAAACTAGTCCACATGGAGTCCTAATATGTTATAACGTAAACATGAAGTTGAAATATCAATAAATCGAGTTCTTTAGCTTCAAACTAGTGTGCAACTCAATAAATAAATCATTTATACAAAACTTTCTCCTCTCTCATCTGCTAGGGTTTAATTGTCATCGCATCAGTGTGAGGAAGAGCGGAGCTTCGACTCCTTCTCTCTCTCTCTCTCTCTCTCAATTTTTTTTTCACTTCTTTTCTCAGCCACCTTTTGTATTTGTCTGTGATGGTGGTTTTTAGGTTTTTTTTTTTTTTTAATATAGATTTTGAGGCTTAATTTGCAGGTTTGGAGGTATTGGATGTCCAAAGACCATCACGCGTGATGTCGCCGACCTTCTTGTATATGGATCGTGTCGTTGCCGAGAGTTTTTGTTGATCAATGAGGCGCGTGATCCTCACACGCGATGTCCAAATGGAAGTGTTTTCAATGAGTTTCGCCTCTAGTATATCATCTCAAGCCGAAGAAGAGGATTCGAGAATTTGTTGACACCTAGGTCTACGGTGCTGCACTCTTAGAGTGGCACGTGTTGTTCACGCGCCATCGCAAATTGCCTTTTATTTGCTGTGTTTTGTGTATTTTTGTTGATTGTATTGTATATTTCGTTTGTACAGAGAAATTAATTTAGAGAAATAATATCCCAGACTTTTTAGTCTGTAAAATCTTAATTCTCACCTGAGATTTTAGTTTACTGTCTTTTAACAATACTCAGTCTCTCAAATTTTTAATCTAAAGAAAATTAGAAGCTATACGTCAATATATAATTAGTTAACTAATTTGATTACATCGTAGGTTTCATGCTCTCACAGTTTCAATGAAGTGAAAAAAATCATCAATACATCAATAAAGTCTGGTGTACTTACATTTATTATTTAAACAAATAATAATATGTACATGTGTCAATTATATAAGTTCCGTGCAGCTTAATTATGTAAGTATACTAGTATAGTGCAAAATTGTTAGGCTTTAAAGCATCAGCATTGGTGTAATTAAAGCTTTAGACAAATTTTGAATAAATTGTCACGTTTTACCTTTTGCATTTCCATAATAATATCTTGAATTAGCCATATCACTAACTATAATAATAAAATATTATTATCTTTTAAAAATTTTAAAATTTTATGTACACAATAATATATATTTTTTAAATATTGTTTTGATCTAGTTTTTGTTTAGTTTTCGTAATTTCTAATAATTTACACATCAAAATACATAAAACCCATAAAGAGAAGAGAAAAGAGAGTTTGAGTGCGAGGAAAATAAGCGAGAATAAAAAAGAAAAATTAATCAATTGAGTGAACAGTAACTATATACCTAGAGATTTAACATAGTATTTAGGGTAAAAGTAAACTATTTGCCTTTTTTAATACAGACAATTTTAAGGAATTATTAGCCACATTTTTGTATCATAAAAACATTTAGCTAAGCCAAGCCATTACTCTTGTACACCTAAAACTTGTTATTAGGATATTTTTCTTTATATAATCACGCACAATGATCAATTATAATATATATATATATATATATATATTGTTTTATATAAGCATGATAAAATAGCTTGCCCAAATTTTAGCCTTAAAATGTTGGATTATAGGATTGTAAAATAAAAGAATATAAAAATATTCTTTTTAATAGACATCAAATTTTTCTTTAAAGTCAGTAGCACAAATACAGAATACCTTTAATATTATATAAAGAGAAAAGTTGGGATTCGGTCCAACTGAATTCGATAGGAAGTGCAGTCCCTGTCGCTGTCAGTGACGGTTGGCGACACCGCTTATGCCATTGGAACCGGCGGATTTCGGCGATCTCACCCCTGCGACGGAAACTCTCGACGATCTCCCAACCTCTTCAATAGTCTTAAATTCGAAATAGGTCCGTTCTTCCAACAGCTTTAAATTCGAAATGGGTCTAGTTTCGAACGCATTTCGAGTTTAAGGCTGTCGGAAAAAGGTAGGAGGTCACTGGAGGTCTTGTCGCAAGGGTGAAGTCGTCGGAACCCCCAATCCCGATGACATAGGTGGTGTCGCCCACCGCCACCTACGGCGACTCCGTTGGACTGAGGGTTGAATATTCCTTAAAAATCATCTTTATTTTAATTTTTCATTGTGTTATTATTATTTTATTGTATTTTTTATTATATATTTTTTTAGTTATATTTATTTTTATTTATTTTATTTATATATTTTTATTATATTTTATAAAAATTTTATAAGAGAACTGCATTTGTAGGGGCTCGGTCCGCCAGGGTCTCCCTATTATAAAACGCTTCAATCGAAACTTCCGAACGCTTTACGTCGTCGTCTCTTCTAGTGGTAGTATCGTTGCAAACGTTTCACTTTCGCTTCCTATAGAGGAAACACACACCGCGAGCCGAGGGCCGTAGCTGGAGCAATGTCCGACGTCGGAGGCATCAGCATGGTACGTCCAAACGCGCGGCGCGTGAGCGTTCCGGAGGATGCGCTGGAGTTCGAGACGTCTCGGGAAGTACAGGTGGTTTCGAGCTTCGATCAGATGGGCATCAAGGACGACCTACTCCGCGGCATCTACAATTATGGTTTCGAGAAGCCCTCGGCGATCCAGCAGAGGGCCGTGGTGCCCATACTCATTGGCCGAGACGTCATTGCCCAGGCCCAGTCCGGTACGGGCAAGACCTCTATGATAGCCCTCGCCGTTTGCCAGAAGGTTGATACTACAACCAGAGAGTGCGTCCCTAAAATCCCTAAAATTCTTGTCAATCCTATAATACTGTTCCTCTTCTCAAATGTATGCACGTAGATGTGTTTCTCTTTACAGGCTCGGGTGATATGGTAAATTATTGTATGGAAACTTTGTTCTCATGGAAATTATTCACTGCAAAATTTTCCCATAGACTCAACGTGTTACATTCTAATTAAGTTGTAGGGTTGTTCTTGGAAAATAATAGTATGCTTTAGCAGTTAGAGCTATGAAACCCTAATTTTATAGTTTTTTTTATAAGTAAAAGATAAGTAGAATTGATATGAATGAAATAGGTATTGCTTGAGTACATAGGAAGTATACATTCTAGAAATTGGAAATTAAAGATAAGAAATCCTGACCATTTTTCCAATTTAATAAAATAACTAAAAACCACAACTATAGGGTGTGAATAAAAAAATTAAGCAGCTCTGTCATTGTGCGTTCTTTATTTGTAAAACAATATTTGTTCATTTATGACCAAATTCACCACATAATATACAATAGAACCATCTTCCACGCTGCTGCCACTAGATGATAGCCTTACATTTTCCTCCAACAACCCAACAAATCTACCACCCTCGCTGGCAATACCCAAGCAATATCAACCCTTTGAAAGATCTCATCCCACAATATTTTTGTAATCTCGCAATGCAATAGGAGACAATTCACTGATTCCTCATGCTTTTTGCACATATAACACCAATCCAAACAACACATCCCCTCTTCCTCAAGTTGTCTATTATCAAAATCTTCCGAATAGCGATAGTTCATACAAAAAAGGCTATTTTAGAAGGCACACAAGACTTCCAAACGTCTTTCAAGGGAAATGAACATGCTCTTGAGATGCTAAAATTTTGTAATATGTCTTAACTGTACACTTTTTGTGATCATTGGACCTCTACTTCTACCTATCTCCCTGAGCCATAGGAGTCCCCATAAAGTGTAGTAATGTGAAAAATTATGCTACAATAGGTAATTCTCAATCATGAAAATCCTGATTAAAGAGGATATTCTATTGGTAAAACTATGAGAGAATAACTGCATATCCGTAACTGAAGTCTCCCTATTAGCTGCAATGCGATAGAGAGCTGGAAATGCTCTATCCAAAGCAACTTCACCACACAACACATCTCTCCAAAAACAGATTCGATTGCCTTCTCCAGCCACAAAGCGAATGTGATTTTCAAAACTTGGCCACTCTCTCCTAATAAATTTTATAGTTTTTAAATTTAGGTAATTTATTTTTATTTTAGAAACCTAAGCTTTTCATGTCTCTCTTATCTTTTTATTGGCAAACTCTATGGGTTTTATTTAAGGTTTTCGAGGGTATGGAGAATTTGTCTTAGGGATTTTTTTTTTCGTGGAATTTATCTTACCATGAGATAGTCTTACTACTTGGTGTCTGATGACTATTTACTTCTCTAAATGTTTTTGAAAGCTAATGGTACCTATTTGGTGTGTTATGATTATTCACTTCACTAAACGTCTCTAAAAACTAATGATGTGTCGCTTCTTGTTTCATTTCCTTAAAAAAAAAAAATGAACAGGGTCCAGGCCTTGATCTTGTCACCAACAAGGGAATTGGCGGCTCAGACAGAGAAGGTGATATTGGCAATTGGTAATTACATAAATGTTCAAGTACACGCATGCATTGGAGGCAAGAGCGTGGGTGAAGATATCAGAAAGCTAGAACATGGAGTTCATGTGGTGTCTGGAACTCCAGGCAGAGTCTGTGACATGATCAAGAGGAGGACACTTCGTACTAGACATATCAAATTATTAGTTCTTGTGAGTTCCTGACTTGCGCTCCCAATCTCACTTTTTCACAATTACGATTATATTTTTAATGTTTTGCATATATGAGCTTGGTGGGGACTAGGTTTGATCGTTCTGATGCTTCAACAGGATGAATCTGATGAAATGTTAAGCAGAGGTTTCAAGGATCAGATTTATGATCTGTACAGATATCTCCCACCAGAGCTTCAGGTTATCTCTCTCTCTCCCCCTCCCTCCCTCATCCCCCCCCCCCGCCCCCCCCCCCCCCCCCCCCCAAAAAAAAAAAAAAGAAAGGGTAAGGGATAACAATAATGTGCAGTTTTACAATGCAACCATCATAGTCTAGGTTTACCCGGTGCCTAACTTTTTAAAGAAGTTGCAAAGGTTGTCGTACTAGTATTTTTTGGTAATGGGTATTTTGCCATTTATGTTTTAAAACATTATTTTTGCTGTAAATCTTTCTTTTTTCATGTACTCGCTTCTGTACCCTGTATGCTACCCAGCAGGTTGTCTTGATTTTTGCTACCCTTGTGAAATTTATAAATAGAATGTTGCTTCCTGCTATAATGGTATCTTGCCAGGTTTTGCAGACACTAGCCTTGATACTGAAACTTGTAAGCTGTTACTGTAGGTTGTCTTAATTTCTGCTACCCTTCCTCATGAAATTCTGGAGATGACAAACAAGTTTATGACAGATCCTATACGGATACTTGTGAAACGTGATGAATTGACTCTGGAGGTAAGTACCATCAGTTGCTTTTGATTGCAGACCTCAAATGTCATTAAAGTATTTCTTGTCTCATACAAATCTGTAGTTTAATATTCATTTTCAAATCCGTAGTTTAATATTCATTTTCTTGTCTTTTCACGATGACAGGGCATCAAGCAATTTTTTGTTGCAGTTGAGAGGGAAGAGTGGAAGTTTGATACCCTATGTGATCTTTATGACACCCTTACAATTACCCAAGCTGTTATATTCTGCAACACTAAGCGAAAGGTAATACTGTTATTGGTCGAGTTTTGGATCCATGTTGCAAGAATGGAATCTTGACTATTTCAATTGGATGAAGAAACAAAACTTAAGAGTGACTATCGTTAGGTTTCTAGTTTACCCAGTGAAATTTTTAATATTGTCCTTGTTCACGGACTAGTGACTTTATACAAGCCTAAAGAGCTAACTTGCACAGTAACTAGCACATATCCGATTCATAGCTGTCATGTTACTCTGTTTGTGCCCACTTTGAGAGTAAGATTCTTTATATGTTTAATTCCTCTTTCCCCTTCTTGCATGGTGAGTAAACTGAATGTGAGGAGTAACTAAAACAAAGTGCACTTGCAGGTCATAAGATTTCTTTATATTTGCTGCTCTTGTTTTGATTGTTGTATGGCTTGAAGCTTCTGTGTACTGGTAGATGAATATATTCTAAAACTTCTCCCACTCTTGGAACAGGTGGATTGGCTAACTGAAAAGATGCGTAGCAA
This sequence comes from Platycarya strobilacea, assembly GCA_036898215.1. Taxonomy (NCBI): domain Eukaryota; kingdom Viridiplantae; phylum Streptophyta; class Magnoliopsida; order Fagales; family Juglandaceae; genus Platycarya; species Platycarya strobilacea. The sequence goes on along the minus strand of CM072554.1, from coordinate 4,193,488 downwards.
TAACTTTACTGTTTCATCAATGCATGGAGACATGCCTCAAAAGGAGAGAGATGCAATTATGGCTGAATTCCGTTCTGGTCAAACCCGTGTCCTAATAACGACAGATGTTTGGGCTCGGGGGCTGGATGTTCAGCAGGCAAGTTGTTTGGCTCTTTATTAATACGTGATGTTTTAATATCCTGCAACAAGAGTGGATTTTAAGTTGGCAATTTTAATAATTCCTTCAATATACTTCAAATTTGATGATGTGGTGAAGGATTACATACTACCCACACGCCATGTGAATTGTTAAAAACATTTGATTAACACCACTGACCAGTAATTCTTGCTATCGGGAGTTTATAAACCTATGGGACTTCTTGGCACTGTGACCAATGAACTCTAGTCCCTTTGGTATTTGGGATTAGAGCTTGCTGCATGCTTGTGGTAAAACTTGTGTATTTCTGATTTTCTTGTATTGATATGCACATGCACCTGAATGGAGACTAGCTATAAATTGTCTATTATGCATTTGATCCTCTGTAGACAGATTATATTCTTTGTTGGCGGCCTGGTCATTAAGTCCTCTATTTCACTCACGGATGCCCTTATGCATTTGAGCTTCTAACGCTATGCTGTATATAGCTTGTATATATTTGTCTTTCTTGTCTTAATGTGGTTGTATATGGAAGAATGACTTGGGGAGAACTGGTGGATATGCTTTTCTGTTCACATTCTCTTCATCCTTGTCCCATCAGGTTTCGCTGGTGATCAATTATGACCTTCCCAACAATCGTGAGCTTTACATTCATCGCATTGGTCGTTCTGGTCGATTTGGAAGAAAGGTATTTTATTCTGTTGTGTCTTGCGGATAAGTTCATATATTGGTGAGAAATTGTGATTTGTGTTTAATGGCGTTTGAGTTGTCTACTCTTGAGCTAAAATCTTATTTCCAATAAAATTCCCGTTACTTGTTTAAGGAAAGGATAAAGGGCTTACTTTTGTTGCACGACAGAAGCATTGTTTCTACATTGAAGTATTTTTGTATTCTGATCATTTCATATTTTTCTTGTTCCCATTTGCATCATTCTTATTCATGTCTTGCAAACTACTCTGCTAGCTAATATTCGTACTTCCTCTCCCTTTTCTGGTAATGGCCATCGGCCAGTTGACTTGGATTTGTCATTGAATTGACTTTGATGTTTGCAGGGTGTTGCGATAAACTTTGTCAAAAGTGACGATATTAAAATCCTAAGAGACATAGAGCAATATTACAGTACTCAGATTGATGAAATGCCGATGAATGTTGCTGATCTGATCTGATATAAGACCTGCCAGGCATCTCTTATCTTGGTGCATAAGAGTTTTGGTTGACTTAATTTTCTTTGTGATGATTTGGAAGGGTGTGAGGCAGGCAGCATTCTCTAGGTTGTTATGTGGGATTACGTAGAATTAGGATTGCATTCTCTCTGATAAGATTATGTGATAGAGATTTTTTACACTAGTGCTTAGATTGAACGGGTAATTGTTTATATTTTTGTATTTTTAATTTTAGTAATTTGCTGGCCCTTGTGATGACTGGGGGGATAATTTTTTATTTTTTCCAGAGTCTCATTTTTTTAGAAAAAGCGTGCACAAAATCTTTATGTCTATTATGTCTTTATTACAGATTTTGTGCATGCGCTAACATACAGAAAGAAAATGAGCATAGCAAAAAAATAAAATATATATAAAAAGGGATAAATAAATAAAAAAATGTGAAGATGCCAATATTAATAAAAAAATATTCCTTATTTGAATATAAAAAATCACATATCTGCTTTATATAACAATACAAAAATTCTTCTGGAAAATCAGTGTGTTTTGAAAACAGTCTTCAAAATTCTTCTTTCTTCTTGAAAACCAGTGTTCTGAAAACAGTCTTTTAAGTAGAAGAATTCATAATAAAATAATGAGAAAATATTAGGAGAACTTATATTCATTGTACTTATTTACGCATAAAGAATAATGTATGTGTGTGAGTATGTAGCTTCACCTCTAAGATTGCTCAAATAATTTATAAATCAGTTCCAATCCATTTCATCTTATTCAAAACCGTTGGATTACAATCGACGGTTGGATAACAGAGAATCTCTTATCTATAAAAGTCGAATTTCACGGAGCCCTCGTTCCCAAATCAAACCATCCCGATCTGACCCAGTTTTCACCCAAATGGCGACTACCTCATCCCGCGAGCAAATCGTGTACTTGGCGAAACTCGCCGAACAGGCCGAGCGCTACGACGAAATGGTGGACTTCATGAAGAGTCTCGTGTCTCTCTCGGGTTCCACTGAACTCACCCCGGAGGAGCGCAACCTCTTCTCAGTAGCCTATAAGAACGCCGCCGGCTCCCGCCGCGCCTCCTGGCGGATCGTCTCCTCCATCGAACAGAAGGAGGAGAGCCGTGGCAACTCCGACCACGTTGCCGCTATTCGCGACTACCGTGCCAAGATCGAGTCTGAACTCTCCTCCATCTGCGGTGGTATTCTCAACCTGCTCGACTCCAACCTCGTTCCCTCTGCGGCCACTGGGGAATCCAAGGTCTTCTATCTTAAGATGAGGGGCGATTACCAGAGGTACTTGGCCGAGTTCAAGACCGGAAACGACCGCAAAGAGGCCGCCGAGAATACTCTCACTGCCTACAAAGCTGCTCAGGTTCGATCTGTTTTCGGTGCAATCATTTTGAATATTACTGGTTTACTGAGTTATTCTTCTTGAATGATCGTGTCATATATAGTCATTATAACATGTGGATTGCTGTTATTGGAATTTTTGGTTCTGAATTAAAGAACCAATAACATAAACTCATTCGCTGCTGGTGCTAAATTTATTTTATTGCCTTATTTGACATACGGTGCTTGCTATATTTCTTTATAACCGGCGCTAGAGTGTTAGGATTGGGCGCATACTGCTATATTAATTTTCTAGTGGGGTACGTAATTCTTAGTGTCGATTTATGTATAGAAGGTAGTTCCCGTCATTAATATTTACTTAACAAAAAAAAAAGTTCTCTAAACCTTTTTTGCGTTTGAATCTGCGGCTCCTCTTGTATTGATGTTGGATCTATTCTTTGGGATCTTTTCTTTCTTCTAATGGAACGAACAGAGATTTAGAGATCTACCTCTTATATCTTCACTAGTTCTAGTTTTGCAATGCAATGGAACTTCACCTTCTCTGTGTTGACATGTTGTTTGCAGGATATTGCAAATTCCGAGCTGGCTCCAACTCATCCCATCCGTCTAGGACTGGCTCTGAACTTCTCCGTGTTTTATTACGAGATTTTGAACTCTCCTGATCGGGCTTGCGGCCTTGCAAAACAGGTAAGTGAACTGTACTTCGAAATTATACGTCCATATGTTTGTTAGGCTGTTTTACTGTTATTGTGTGATTACTTGGCCCAAAATCTTCTAAACTCAATTTCAGACTGGGTCCACAGAAATTGGAATTGCTATCATATTAACTAATCCCTACTGAGAAAAAAAAGTATTAACTGCATCCATCGAACTCAATCTTATGTTGGGTGCATTTATTTGGTTAGGTGCCCTAAGTAAAGATTTCAAGTAGTGTTGGAACAGAATTGTGGTCTCTTTTTCCTTTCCTTGCCCCTTTCTCACTAACATGCATTTCACACCCCCTTAAGAATCGTAAGTGCTAGGACTAGGTGTATAATTCAACCTTTTAGAAGCTATAGGGTCTTCTCCTTGAATATTTCAGAGATTAGCTCATCTTATAACTGAATCAAAATTTCAGTTAATTAAGAAAAATATACTACATAAAACCTTTAATATTCACAGGTTGACGCAATGGTTTGTTTGATTGGACTTATCTTCTCTTTCAGTTTTGGATGGATTATGAGTTGTATTTTCCTCTTCTAATATTTATGATCCTTTGTATTGTAATTAGGCTTTTGACGAAGCCATTGCAGAGCTGGATACGCTGGGAGAGGATTCGTACAAGGACAGCACTTTGATAATGCAGCTTCTTCGTGATAACCTCACTTTGTGGACTTCAGATATGCAGGTTTGATCCTTAACTGGGATCGGTGTGTTTTTTTCTTTCTATAGCAATTACCTATAATTTGCTTGCATGTATCCAGGATGACGGTACAGAGGAGATCAAAGAATCCCCCAGTGAGCAGGAGCAGTGAAGTTTCTCCTCTAAGAATAATTATTGTGCTTGTCCTCTGTTTTTAATGGGAGAAGTTGCTAGGTCCCAGTATTTACGGGACTCTGAGGTGTTGCATGCCTCATGTCTTGATTTGTGATCGTAGAATTCATACTAGATGTGTTAAACAGTCTTATTTTTATTGTCGAGCCTTTCTTCTCTGACTTTCCATTTACAGTTAAACTTGAAGTCTCTCATTATTGTGAGAATCAGAATATTTATGTTTAATTACTTACTTGATTATGAAGGACTAGTGCTCCTGGATAATCTTTGACAGATAAATGTAGAGAAATTCTACAGACAAGTGGCCCTTTGCAAACGGTAGACAAACGGTTGATGTGGCGTAATGACACGTCAGTTGTTCTTTAAAAATAATTCTAAAAACGAAACAAAAATTTGAAAACTTGAAATCTCTTTTATTTCCCGCTTCGTCTTTGAAATGCTTTGGTGAGTGGGTCTTCAAGCTTGTTCTCGTCTGCTCTGGTCAGACTTCTTGAGCTCTTCAACTTCGTGGCGTGGTCTTTTCCTCATGTGGGTGTTGAAAAAATATGAGTCCACTCAAGAGGTTGTGGGTCATCTTTTTCGGGTGGGTCATCTCTGTGAGTTTTTGGTATGGCCGATCATCTTCAATGGGTAATTTTCATGGATATGGCCAATTGGTTTTGTGCTTCCGTCACCACCAATATTGCATATTGGTTGAGTTTCATTTAACATTATTTCAGATCGTGGTCTTTTATCTCATCAAATGATATTTTGCAGTCTGGAAGCTCAATGTTTGTGACCACTGTGAGATGGCTAGAAAATTTGTGGGTATTGCTCAATGTTTGTGACCACCATGAGATAGCTAGAAAATTTGTGGGTATTTTTGTAGGCCTGAATCCTGATCTTCTTCTTCGTGTGGGTTTTTTGTTTGCGGGTATTTTATATTGGTCATCTTCAGGTCATAAGTGCGGGTATTTTCGACTGCCATTTTTATGTGGGTCATCTTCTTTTGTGTCTATGTTGGTTAGGAAAAGGAACTGTTGAAGCTCGAGTAGATCACATCTTGAATCTTATTCACTACGAGATGACAACAAACTTCTTTATTCTATATTTATTATTCTGCTTAATGATGAAATACATCAATCTTTGATTCAAAAGTTTTCTCAAAATCTTTTTGATGTTGAGTTGTTTCTTCTGCAATTGCAAACTTTTTCTTAGGCAGGAAATTTGTTTTTCTTTTTGTATTGAGTTGTGGGTTTTTTTTTTTTTGCAAATGCAGACTTTTTTTGTTGCAAATTTGTGTTGTTTTTTGAACTGGGTTGTATTTTTTATTTTTGGTTGCTGGGTTGTTTATTTGGCAATGGCAAGCCCCAATTAGTAGAATTTAATAGCATCTTTACTCCTCTTTAGGAAATAAGTTGAAAGCTTGTATGGCCAAATACTAGGTGTCTAATTGAAGTTGGAGGCATCTTTACTCCTCTATAGGAAATATGGGTTGAAAGAAAGAAAGCAAAATCTCACCATCTTTAGGATCGGCTAGTGCAACACGATGATAGTATTCCTCTACTCCTTGAAGGTCTCCATTGGACTTGAGGGGGAAAAAAAGAGCATAGAAAAAGGAGGTGATTTTCATAATGTAATATATAATCTTTGAATTGTACACAGATTGCTTCCCTCTGTTGAAATTGATATGAGCATTATCAGTACTTTTAATGATTTTTGTTTTTACAATTTAATTTTCCTAGCCATTCTAAACTTGCGTTAGTTATAGTAGATCGTTTTGATCTGAGATGACTTTTGAGTAAGTTTTCATATACAATAATCTCAACGTTGGCTCTTAATTTATTCTATCTATGTACATGGAGTTTTGAGTTTGCAAGAAGAGAGAAGTCCTATAGATACGATCCACATTATCACAATTATGCCCGTATCATCAAAAGTAACTATGCCTCAATCTATTTCAGCATATATTACAATGACTTGATTTGTCTCCTATCTCATCCTAATTTGATACGATAATTCTGGTTCTCTTTTGATCAACTTCATTCCTGGAGCCATGTTTACAAAATAATTTGCATACGCCATTAAAAAGAAATGGCTACTTGTGAGAGATGCAACTAACAACTTCTTTCACTACAATCTCCAAATAATAACTCCATAGAAAAGGAGATGTAATAATACACCACTTTATTGATGGGTATGGAAATTGAATTCACTTATTGAGTTTTAAATACAGCTTCTTTTGTCAGCAACAAATGATTTTTAGCAACAAATGAATCAAGAGATGAGAGTAAAAATAATGGTAATATCAAAAAATAAAACAATGTGCTATAGTTACCCAAAAGGATTTAAAAATAAAGAATTTTAATCTTTTACTCAATTTTCAACCAGTAATTGGATAGTGTGCAAGGCTTGAGGAACCAAAATATATTCAAGGTTCTTGCTTCTCTTGCATCCAAAATACACGCACTTTGGCCTTTTTCTGCTGATTCTTCTCTTGCAACCTCATTATTTTGCTCCATTTTTCCCACTTCCCTTTGTGCCCATAAAAAATAAATCCATTAGGAAAGTTGGTAATTGTTAGCAAAACCACTAGCCTAGAATCCATTCTGCAATCATGCTCTGGCCCAATGCAAAAAATGCAAGTATCCTTTATATTTTATTAGAGCATCGAGTAAACATGCAAACATAGCAAAAGAAGTATTACTCATGGATTGGGAAAGGGAGTCACTAAACAAGTGTGCCCATTGGTTCTGTTCTGCAAGGGATGTCAACTGAGAAGAGAACAAAACTGGTTGAAAATGATTTTCCTATATCCATTAATAGAGCAAATGATAACATATCTAACTAGCCTGATTATGTCACAATCTTCCAACAATAAAGTAAATATCATGCGTGGGGTCAAATATTCCATTTCTAATGTATCTCTCAGAATTCAGCAATCAACTAGTTTCAACACTTATGGTTATACTCTCTCAATTAGTGGTCATCAACTAAAAGGGTAAACAAAGGGCAACTACGCTTGATATCAAGCCCATTAGGTCATTCATAATACCAAATAAACAAACAAGATGCCAACCCAGTTCTAAAAACAAGACAAATTTGCAACAAAAAAGCCTGTATTTGCAAAAGAAACAATCCGTTGGAGAAAAAAAAAACACAACCCAATGCAAAAAGAAAAAAAAAATTGCATCCCCAAAAAAGTCTGCAATTGCAGAAGAAACAACCCAGCAGCAAAAAGATTTTGAGGAAATTTTTGAATCAAAGATTGATGTATTTCATCATTAAGTTTTCTATACAATGAATTGGAGACACATTAAACTAACTACTTCATCATGTTCAATCCTTATTTCTCTAGTTGATGTGAAATTAAATGAAAAGTAATGTTTTTGTAGTTAATTCTCTGGTTCATGCGCTCAAGATCAATTAGTGTAGAGAAAAATAAAGCTTCGAAAAATTGATGAAATACATATTACAAGAAAATTAGAGGCAATATGCATAAATGAGTCCCACTTATTGCAATTCATGAAACAGAATAATAAATATAAAATAAAGAAGTTTGTTGTCACCTCGTAGTGAATAAGATTCAAGATGTGATTTGCTCGAGCTTCAACAGTTCCTTTTCCTAACCAACACAGACACAAAAGAAAATAACCCACACAAAAAGGCAGTCGAAAATACCCGCACTTATGACCCCCACAAAGATGACCCAATAGAAAATACCCACACAAAAACCCACACGAAGAAGAAGATCATACCTACAAAAATACCCACAAAAATTTCTAGCTATCTCACAGTGATTACAAGCAATGAGCTTCTAAACCTGCAAAATATCATTTGATGAGATAAAAGACTACGATTGGAAAATAATGTTTAACGAAACTCAACCAATGTGCAATATTGGTGGTGAAGGAAGCACAAAACCAACTGGCCGTATCCATGAAGATGCCCCACTCGAAGTAGATGACCCACAACCTCTTGTGTGAACTCATATTTTTTCTACACCCACACGAGGAAGAAGACCATACCATGAAGTCGAAGAGCTCGAGAAGAAGCCTAACCAGAGCAGACAGGAATGAGCTTGAAGACTCACTCGCTAGAGCATTTCGAAGACGAAGCGGGAAATAAAAAATGATTCAAGTTTTTAGATTTTTGTTTTGTTTTAGAATTATTTTTTAAAGAACAACTGACGTGTCATTACGCCACGTCAGCTGTTTGTCTACCGTTTGCAAAGGGGCGCTTATCCTACAATTTCTCATAAATGTACCCCTGGAAACGGAATTCCCTTCAAAATCTTATGTATTTGTTTGGTTTTTTTTATCTCCTGCCATGTCTGTATAAATTGTCCCGATCTTTTTTGTTTAACTCTTGACTCTTTAAATTCTGTGTCGGTGCTTTTGTTTTTGGGTAAAAACATTTCATCATCCTTCGGAGTGGAGCGCACAGCAAAGCAGCAAAGAGCACCGGTTGGTCGTCCTGAAGAATCAAAATGACGGCTTGAATGTTCGTTCGCCACAGAAGCCTTTTTATAAAGAGAGTGGCAACTCGCTTATTTTGATAGCGTTGTACAAGTGGATAGAATTTAACGAGGCAAAAGCGGTGGAGTAGCCATCTCCGATTCTACATCGTTTTCATTGGATTTAAATTTACTTTCTTCTCCCTATCTCTCGAGTTGTCTCGCCAGCCGTTGATCCATAAACCCATCAGGTTCAGGCCTTCCCTATAAAAGACCAAGGCCCACAACCTCGACGAGCAGTTGTAAGCCCAACCACAGTACCTCGCTGAATTTCTTTGGTAACTTAAAACTACGGGATTCGACCCTTTTTCTGCTTGTTATGGATTCTGATGAAGCAATTGGGAATTTTGAAGACTGCTTTTGAAGCAAACCAAAGCTTCTTGAAAATAGCTGAGCATTTGCTCCGGATGTGACTCTCTATAAAAAGACACATACGTGTTTTCCATTTTGTATTGTCATTTTCAATCCTATTTTATGTGTTCCTTTTCTAAATGGATGTTCATGTTGGCATAAGTAGACACTGCCACATCAGTTGGTGTATATGTCGATCGTGGGTCTCCATCTTAAATGGCTGTGATGGGAAGCTTCAATTTTGTGCAATATTAAATTTATAATCGTAATTTCATTGGCAATAAGATGTTTTGTTTTCTCGAACAAACTGGTGGAACTTGTGACCCTTAATTTTAGCCTTTTAAAAATGCTTTCTCCCAGCGAAAGCTCCTTTTGACCGGTTCTTCCTTTCCTTTACTTGAAACCAAAGCGTTCCAACCAAAAAAGCTCTTTACGTATGATCTGTTCCGCCCCTTTCCTTTCTGCTCTCCGGAAACCAGAAGCTGAGAGAGACACGAACATGCGAAAATACATGTAGTAGAAAGATAAAACTAATAAAACGAAAACAGGAACAATGTGGGTCTTCTATCTCATATCGCTGCCTCTAACGCTGGGTATGGTGGCCATCACCTTGAAATATTTCGCCGGGCCCGACGTCCCCCGTTACGTTTTCTTCACCGTCGGATACACCTGGTTCTGCTCTATCTCCATCATTATTCTCGTCCCCGCCGACATATGGACGGTAATTACTTCATCTCATTCGCCCTTATATAACTCGATCGTATGCCGTCACCATAATTTCCTGGTGTTTCATCTTATCTCTGTGATGATTTTCTAACTATTTGCATGTAAGTCTAAATGCCCTCCTGCTCTGTATATGTAACATGCATATCTGACGATGATGATCATTAGAGGAACGTGTGCATATCAGGCAGTTCCGTCGATTTTTATTATTTTATTTTTCACGTTTATATCCTACGCTTCTCTTTCTTCGTTTCCCCTTTATTACCTCCTCAAAAATAGCTTCGAAGGTATCCGTGATGTACTTTTGCTACTTACAGCTTGTTGTTGTTATGCTTATTATTGGACTCTAAACATTTCTAACAGCGTGATCATGTGTACTGTTTTGTAATTAAATTGGCTGCAGGTTTGATTGGTTATATGAATGCAACTTGAACTTTTGATTTTATCATGCAGACTATAATGCACCACCACAATGGAGGGATATCCTTTTTTTGGAGCTTGTCATATTGGAGTACTTTTTTACTTACTTGGTAAGCCAATTATTGTAATTTGTTTTTAAAAATCTTTTATCCTCTTACGGTTATTTATTTTCCAACCCCTTATGTTAAAGGACAACCTCCTTCATCTCAACTTGGCTTCTTCCTTTCTTGTAGACTTCCATACTCATAGAATTCCTTAGATTGTTTTGTATATCATCTGCTTGGTCTATAATTCCTTGACTTAATTGCATGTTTTGAAAATACTTTTGTGGTAACTTCTAAGATAATTTAGCTCTTTATTTTTTATAAATAATGTTGAACAACTCGGTCTATATTTTGTTCATCATTGCTTGCTTTTGTAGAAGCCAAGAGAGTTGATTTTTTAGTCTATGTGAATGTGGAGATGGAGAGTGAAACGACAGAAACATATAATTAAAACTGAAGATATTTCTAGTTCAATGATGAAGGTGATACCTATTGTTAAAAGGATGAGAGATGGTCACCTAAGATGGTTAAGTCCTGTAATATCACCTATAACTGCACTGGTGACAAATAGTGCCATGATTCAATTTGCAGGTTTGGAAAGGACCAGAGAAAGGCCAAATGGTTAGAAAAGAAAGTGACGATGAAGAGTATAATCTTTGATAGGATCAAACAGTCAAACTCTAATTAGTTGATGAAGGTGGCTATAGATTAGTGGAGATAAAGGTTCCTTGGTTGAGTTTGTATTTGCAGCGTTATAATTCTGTTTAACCATAAGCTCTATGATGTTCATCTGCCTTTGCTCTGAAGTTGCTTTAGCCGTGTAAGGATAGTTCCTTATGAGGTCTTCTGATAATTTTTAGCTATGATAAAGCATTTATTCTCATAGATTTATATAATTATTTCTCTAAGCAGGGTTGTGGTGCCCACTATTCAGGGTTATGAAGATGCTGGGGACTTCACTGTGACTGAAAGATTAAAGACTAGCATACACACAAACTTAGTCTTTTACCTCTGCCTTGGCGCCATTGGACTCTTTGGTCTCATACTACTCGTTCTTTTTCAGAAAAACTGGTTTGCTTCTTACCTTGATAACTATTAGTATTGTCGTTATTATCTCTTTGTTTGACTATGAGCCTTATTTTAAAATCCCATTCTATTAATTTTGCTACGATGTATTTGTTGAGGAATAAATCTCACATTGCCTGTGGACAAGGTCTTGGACATCCTTATAAACAATGTGCAAACATCTCTCATTGGATCGGTTTTATGAGATGAGTTAGACTCATAAATTTCTACATGGTATCAGAGCCTGCCACAGGACGAATGTGGGCCCATACTACTTATCTCGTGACAAGGACCAGAAAAATTATCACGTGAGGGAGAGTGTTGAGGAATAAATCTCACATTACCTGTGGACAAGGTCTTGGGCATATTTATAAGTAATGTGCAAACCTCTCTCATTAGACCGGTTTTATGAGATGAGTTAAGCCCATGAATTTTTACAGTATTTTCAAGAAAGAGACAATTGGTTTTAACTTTTTCACATATGACGTTTATTTCAAGAAATTAGATGTTTAAATTGCGTGCATCAGAAAATGGTAATGGTTAGGTCACACCAACCTGGTAGAGCAGCAGGATGAGAATAGAGACAAATATCAGGTAACCAACACCTGAGGCCCCAAGGAAAATGCCATTGGACAGGAACCAGTAAAATCATTTTTAATACTAGTTCTTGATTGATTTCATTCTGAAACTCAGCTGAAACTTTGATATGCCATGATTGAATAAGAAACGTGATTTTGCTTACCATTTTGGATTGGCCATGGCATCTGTGAAGCATGCTCCTAGTTTTTTTTTTATTAATAAAATTATATCTATGCCCCTAGTAAAACTTCCATTCAACCTCCTTCTTGTTTTAATTGGCACAATAGGCACGCAACATGCCTTTCGCCTTGCATGACAGGCATCATGAAGAATATATTTTTGGTTTTAGGATTATTGTATCTGAGATGATTATGGTATTTGGCATCTCGGCATTCAAAGGTTTGGTGCTTTTTCAATTGGTAGGCATCAATTGAGAAGCTGAAATCTTGTCTCCTTTATACAAGTTTCAATGCCTTGATCTCTGTTTTGCCTTTCCTAACCACCATGAGTGCCTACTTTTCTTGCTAGAGATCACTTTTTTCTTCCTTTCAATCTTTTGTTTTTCTATTCTTCTTTTCTCTCTGGGCCCATTTCTAAACAGGAGGTATCTTGCAGGACTGGTGGAATTCTGGGTTTTGCCATGGCTTGCTCAAATACTTTTGGACTTGTTACTGGTGCATTTCTTCTTGGCTTTGGTTTGAGTGAAATTCCAAAGGGCATTTGGAGAAATTCAGATTGGACTGCTCGCCGAAAGGTTCTGACACATAAAGTTGCCAAAACGGCCTTGAAACTTGATGATGCTCATCAAGAGTTTTCAAATGCCATTGTAGTAAGTGTAATCCCATTCTTCAACCTCAGAAATTTATTTGGTAGGTTCATATTATTGTCACGCAGACTTTGATTTTCTCCACAAATTCTTGTGTTTCCATTTATGCTTGAGGAAGTTAGGCATATGAGTTGGGTAGATTGTTACACTTTACATCCATAGGAGGTTGGTGAATGTGAGCTTGATGCGTAGTACCTCATGGAGAAGTTCTTGGCATTTGTAATGATTCCTAGGAAGCTCCAAATGTAACCTAGACACATCTAACTGTGTTGGCTTACCACATGGAATTTTTCAACCGGGGGCAGGTTTTGAAAATCAAACATTGGAACTCCTCCTCTGATGCTTACATCCCAACTTATCCAAGAAGCTTAAGTTGAGTAGGAAGAAATACAATCATGTAAATTATATCCTAATAGGTTCTATAGAAATATTTTTTGAGTCAGATGTCCGATATCTCCTTTATTTTGGATGATCAGCAACTTTCATATCTTAATTACTTCCACCATTTATTCACGGCCCTCATCATGATCATTTTATTCATGGGTTTTCATTTTTTAAATACCACATCCAGCTGGCAAGCCCTTAACAGTTTTGTTTTCTTATAAAATATATGGAGTTATGCAGTATTCTACATGAATTGTTTCTTGTTAGGTACTCTGAGGAGAGATAAATTGGCATTGTTCTCTGAGATTTATCTACATTGTAATTTCTATCATATCATGCGACACATGAAAAGTTGAAACCTAAGATAATTTTTTCATTAATCTTTTGTCCCTTTTTCCCCTCAAATAATTTTTGGGAATATCCAGATTGCTCAGGCAACATCTAAGCAAATGTCCAAGCGCGATCCTTTGAGACCCTACATGAATATCATTGATAATATGCTCCTTCAAATGGTAGTTCTACTTCTTTTGTATTCATTCAGGTATTCCTTGAACTAATTTTTTTGTTTTCTTTTGTCTAATATAAAATATACCGTGTTCCAGTTAAAAGAAGATCCTTCCTTCAAACCTCAAGGTGGAAGATTAGGAGAGAATGATATGGACTATGATACTGATGAGAAAACAATGGCAACACTAAGACGTCAACTTCGTGGGGCTCGAGAGGAATATTACCGATATAGAAGGTAGTTGAATGAGTTGACAAGTTTCAGATCTCATATGCTCTGGATTAGTAGAGTTTTCAAGGCTTAACCCAGGAGTTTTTGTGTATGCATGCATACAAATGCCAAATGGAAATAGTGGTTTTTTTGTTCTATCATGTCTTTTAATTGCACATTTTCCTGTCTGTTTCTTTTATTCTTTTCTTGCCCTAGAGCTGCATCCCGCATTCATACAATGGATCAGAACATTTTTTCATTTTAGAGATCTTCCCTGTCTTTAGTAATTATATCGACTGCATTATGAATGTAAGAAAAGAGCACAGGTCTGAATTCACGGTATTGTATTTTTTTTTTCATTTTGAGAAACTATATGCATTGAACATACTGCTACTCTATTAAGATCTCCAATATTTTCTAGTGGTAATAGAAGTTAACTTTCAGTTTTTTTACAGTGAATATATGAACTTTGTCTTGGAAGCCCTTCAGCTGGAAGATACTGTGAAAAATTATGAGCACCGGAATGCCACGGGATGGTTTGCTCCAAATCCACTTGTTTTTCACTTTATTTAGTTTTACACACGCCTTCTTCCATTCTTAACAGATTCAACACGTATGAATGCCACAATAACTAATAATTGAACCAGTATCTCTGATTATAGGAATTTGGTTGCTTATCTGCGTGACTTAAAAATTTTGGATTCACACATACGAAAGTGTGCTGCACCCTTACTTGTATCTGAAAACATTACATTCTTCTTTCTAAATAGCCATTTTTAAGGCCATGATGTTACTTATTTCGCGTTTTCTGTATGTTACTATACTAGTTGGAGACTGTGAATTGAATTCTTTGTGAAGATGCATACTCCTTCGTTAGGTAATTACCAAGGCGAAAGCAGCACTCAGAAGTCAATTTCCTTGCCCCTTTTTTTGGGTTGGTTGGAAAGAGGGTTCACTCATAATACATAACTAGATAAATGAGTTCAGGTTGAGAGCTGTTTTTTGAGTTTTTTGTGGTTGAAGTCCTAGAGGAAGTTTATGAATTGGCTATAAAACCTACAATGTTATTAGATACTGGAAGTTGATTTGTTCATGTTGAGTGATCATAGATGAACTGAGGAGGTTGAAATAAAGTGGCAAGGAAAAGATTGTTTAAGAGTTTTTGCTTTCTGATAAGCATAGACTCCAGGTACACAAGGTTTTTTTTGTCTTTTTTTTTTTAATCAGGGTTTTGTAGAAGATTTGGAGGGAGAGAAATGCTAGAAGTTTCGAAGATCATGTGAGAACAATGGATGAGCTAAAAGTTTTCTTTTTTAAAGTCATTGTTCTTATGGGTGGGGGCCATAGTTTGTAATAGACTAAGTGTCCATGATTTTCTCCTTTCGATTGTAACCTCTAACTAGGTGCTTCTCATGTATACTCCCCGTGTACTTGGGCTTTGCATATTTCTATGAATAAAATTTCTTGATCACCTATCAAAAAAAAAAAAAAAAACTCTAGCTGTCAGCTGTTTGAGGAAATTGAAAAAAAAAAAAATTCAGAGAGATTTCTTGTCTTTTTCCAACTCTTGGTATTCTTAGAAATAAACAAGTGTAGATGCACCTTGATTCCTAACATTATACACATATCAACAGACTTGGAGAAGACTTATTTGTGAATAAATCAATAGATGAAAAGTAAAGTTTTTGTTTTCTTCATTGCATCAATCCTTCATGCCTCCATGCATCAATGTGAAGTCTATCTGGAGAAGTTGATTCTAGAATTTCTTCATTTTATTCTTTGTTGGCCCTTTTATTGCGTTGCATCTTGTGTTTCAAATTTAAAATTCACGCTTTATCTTTATAGCTCATCACATGTTGAAATCAATTATATGAAGTACACAATTACAGAATGCAGTTGCACCCTTAGTATTAGAACTTGGCACCTTTTCTTTAGATATGTCATAGTTTCTTGCTGTCTTTTCTTGATAACAGTTATCAATATTTTTATTTTTCAGGAAATATATTTCAAGCTTTAGGCCTGAACACATGGGCACACTAGGTTCTCTTCTTGATATGATCGGTAATTACCAGAATCTGCTTTTCTTTCTGATAAGTAATGTAGTCATATGTTATCAGTATATGTGTGTATGATTTCAATGCATGTACAGGTGTGGTCTTTTGGGAATAGGGAAGGCATAGACTCTTAAGGATGGATATGCATTTTGCACAAGAAATTGAGTCTTTTTGCTATAAGAGCAGGAAACATTAATTATAATATGAAAAGTGAAATTGTGTTAATCTGTTGGCATTCTAGGAATGATTCTGAATATGAAATGCGATGAAGTTCTTTATTTTCCATGATAAATTATGTGGGGGATTCATATAATTTTAATGATAGTTGTGCATCAATTAACTAATCAAATCTATGTACTTTTGCTTACCCAAATAAATCTGTTCCTAAAAAGTAATTGTTAACTCTTTGTAGAGTTGATGTGGCGGTGTATCCTAGAGAAGCAACTTAAGAAACTTTTGGCAATCATATTAGGTTGCATCTCTGCTGCAATTATTTTAGCTGAGGCTACCATACTGCCCAGTGGAGTTGATTTGTCTCTGTTCTCTATTCTCATAAACGCTGTCAAAAAGCAGGAGGTATTTGTGCAGGTAATACCTATTCTGGAGAAGTGCTCTTTCTTCTGAATGTTTCAAATATTCATAACATAATATTCAGGAATATTGACTTGGTAATTTTGATTCGGTACTTTTTACTTCTTCCCTTGTGAATATTGCATCAAACATTTTTCACTTTGATAATAAGTAATTACTGTGAGTTATGCTATATTAGATTACATGCGTTAGTCATAAGTAAATAGTTTCATTTTAAGTCACATAATAGGATATCAAAGCTCGATACGGTTGTCTCTTCTTCTTCTTTCATCAATACTATATTGTCAGTCTGTGTTATAATCCTGATGAAAGATGGTCTTATTTTATTGTTTGCAATCATATGTTTACGAAGTTGAAAAATGTGCCATTTTCCTATTTATTTGTTAGGTATAACTCTTGTAGACAAACCTAAATCTTCTCATTTCTGTGTGCCTGCAACCCCAAGGAAGTTTGAGAGTGAGCATTAGTGTCTATATCAATTTCCTTAAAATCAATATTCACCGCGTAGATAATCAAAATAAAGACAGTGGTCATTAACATTGCCATTGTACTCCAATAGGGTTCTGTTTAGTCTTAAAAATTTATCATTTCATCATGGTTAATTCTTTTCTTTTCCTTTTTTTTTTTGCAGGTAGCTGCTTTCGTTCCTCTAATGTATATGTGTATGTGCACATATTATTCCTTGTTTCAAATTGGAATGCTGATGTTTTACTCACTGACACCCAAGCAAACAAGCTCAGTCAGCTTGCTTATGATATGCTCGTAAGTCTAATCTTATTTCCTTTTCATGTTTTTCACTTGATAAATTTCATAAAATTTAACATGTTTACCAGGATGGTTGCACGATATGCCCCTCCAATTTCATACAACTTTCTCAATCTCATACGTCTTGATGGAGATGAAAAAACTCTCTTTGAACAGGTCTTTTCTCTGCTGTTGTGTGCATGCTTCATAAATGGCTTCTCATATTCCCATAGATGTCATCTTTTCATACATGTGATGATAAAATTGTTGTGATCAAGCTTGGGGATAGAGGAAATTGTTTTTCAATGATTCTTTGGTCAGATTTTTTTTCCCCTTTCTTGGGCAGGGGAGGGGTTTCTTTGGAAGGGAATTAGTTTAGTCCTGCACTCAAGTTAAGTAAAAAAATGTGCCAAGTAATTGCTACATGAGCCAAAAATCTAACGAGGCCTGGAGGACATAAGAATTTCTCAGGGTCCTTTTGTTATATAAGAAGTTAGTTTGAGTTGTTATATTGTTACACGATAACTTATCAAAAAAATATATATATATATGTTACAGAATAATTTTGGTGAACATAATGCTTCTTTCTTATGTTTATATATGTTGCATCTAGTTGGTTAGAACATGAGTACCCAACTAGGTGACATCATTGTGAATTTTTATGTAGAAACATTGCAGTATAACTCTCTCTCTAGGCTGATTATTTACTCAAAGTTTCAAATTATTTTTCATGTGCAGAGAATGGGAAATATCGATGATGCTGTCCCTTTCTTTGGAAAAGGATTTAATAAAATCTACCCGCTTATTATGGTTGTATACACCCTGTTAATTGCTAGCAATTTTTTTGACCGGGTGATTGAATATTGCGGGAACTGGAAGATATTCAAGTTTCAAGAATCAGATGATACTGATGGATTTGATCCGTCAGGAGTAATTATTTTGCAGAAAGGTCAGCAGACAACAATATATTGCCTCTTGTGCTTGTGTGATCGAACACTTGGTTATAAAATACAAATACTGGAGAAACCCATCGGGTTGGCCTTGCACCAGAGATTTAGTGACCAGAAATGTGATAATTTATTTTTTTTTCTTGCATAACGATCGAACTTTTGAAGATAAGGAGCAGAATTTAGAAGAGCTTCGTTCTTTATTTTTCCACACTTTAATATTTTGGGCCACAGCTATAGATTTCAATGGTTACTCTTTTCATGAGTTTCTTGTATCGTACCTACCATCTTCGACCTAAATAGGTCTTGTCCTATGTATACCACCTTGTGTACTTGGGTTTTGCCTATTCTATTAATACAATCGTTTACTTATAAATTTTTTTATTTCTTCTCAGAACGGTCTGGGCTCGAGCAAGGGCATAAAGTTGCTGAGCATGTTATTCCATTGGCAAGGAATTTCAACAATAGTATTAGCCTCGAATCTGGAAGCAGTGGTATGGTATGTAAATCATCAGCAAGCACTGCCTTTTGTTTCCTTCTTATTGAACCAGTGTTCCAAAAATGATACTCATCCATTTTTCTTATGTTTTCTATACAGACTACTGCCACCAATCTTGTAAACATGCCTCTTTTGGACTATCTCTCTATTATTCTCATAATATTGGTTACTTGCAAAATCATATCAGGATAAAGTTGCCTCTGAATCGAAAGCAACTGATTTGATAGAGAACGAAAAGGGAGGTCAACTAAAACCGTTGAAGGAGGAGAATCCATTTGGCAGGAGCAGAAAAACTGTCAACAAGAAGCACAGCAACGGAAGGGACCACGACAAAAAGGCGGCATCCAATATGGATTTAGAGAAAAATGTCACCTCCTCAACTGCTGATGCAAGAAGCAAAAGTCAAATGCCAGAAGCAGGACCATCATCTGGACTAACGTCGAAGTGGGAGGCCATGAAGACTGGCTTTCAAAATTTCAAGTCCAACATTGGTGCTAATAGATTCATTCCTTTACAACAGCTTCGAGAAACTAAACTCGACTCACGTGTTTCCTCATCGGAATCCCTGGAGGAAATATTTCAGAGATTGAAACGGCCAACCATAAACCATAGACGATTTGGTAAAGATGGTGATGATGATGATCTCTATGATCATGTCATGGACATCGAGCAGATGTCAACGTCCAGATAGTCTTCTACACAGTAAGCAGAAACATTATGAAAATAGGAATCACATTTTTGTATAAACACCACCCTGTGTTTTAGGTGACCTGTTTGACAAATTTTCTCGTGAACAGTATCACCTGCAGGGTATAGAATTCTCCACAAGCAGAAACCACACACATACATTACTAATTGATTGTGAATGACTGTGTAAAAGAGAGAAAATAGTCCAGGATTAAGAACTGGAATTGTAACTAATGGCAGCAACTCTGTACTGTATGGATCTAGTTTATAATCATTTATAAGCGTGATCTTTTCTCTGACCAAGCAATATAATTTTCTTTGAGGACAGCTTTCGGGAACAAAAATACGAGGAATTCGACATTGATATTGACATTGAGGAAAAAGGATCTTTTCTCCGATCAGGGAGTCGACTGATAGAAAAGTGAAATAGACAATTATTATTTTATAATCATATTTAATGAAAAATATTATCTGTGGTCTCCTTCCGTTACTTCTTTTGCCAAAATTATAAAAGAAGAGTGAGACTTTGAGGCTTGGGCCAGTTCTCAAGCCCTAAACGTGGCCCAATTTTGAAGAAGACAATAAAAAAACAAAACAAACAAAAATAATAATAATTTTTCTATATTTGTTATAAAACTAAAGAAAGAAACTATTATTACAAAAGAGAAATAAGAAATTCTCTCTGAAACTCTTAAGAACTGAAACTTTTTTTCTCTCTCTATATTTTCTTATGAATTTCATTATAACTGAAATCCCTATTTATAGGCTTTGAAATTACTATGCAAGTTACTATGCAAGTCACAATACAAGTCACTATGCAGAATTTAAAATAATAGTAGTGGGGTCATTCACATAATTTAGTGGTGGGACAGGGGGCGACTGATAATTTCGTTCGTTCGTTACACTCCCCCTTGAATGACCGCCAATAAGAAATCTGTCTCGTTAAAACCTTACCAAGTAAAAACCCAGTGGGAAGAAAAACCAATGGCGAAAGAAAAAGAGTACAGTCTTCTTATGTATCCACAAGTGCTTTAAGATAGTGATTTGAAGAAGTAGCAGATAGTGTCTGCTTAACAGATCTCCATGATATGGCAGTATCTCCATAAGTAAATAAATATCCAGTTTGAGATCTACCTCTGTGTGGGTCTGAAAGATAACCTGCATCTGCATACCCAATCAATTCTGGCCTTGAACCACGTTGATAAAATAATCCCATATCAACCGTACCATGAATGTAACGAAGGACATGTTTAATGTCATTCCAATGCCTTCGAGTTGGTGCATAACTATATCTTGCAAGCAGATTAACTGAGAATGTAATATATGGTCGAGTGCAATTTGCAAGATACATCAAAGCTCCAATTGCACTGAGATATGGTACTTCAGGACCAATAATTTCTTCATCGTCATCACAAGGACGGAATGGATCTTTCTTCACATCAAGTGTTCGAACAATCATTGGAGTACTCAGGGGATGAGATTTGTCCATATAAAAATGCTTTAGGACTTTCTCAGTATACATGGACTAATGAATAAAAATTCCATTTGACAAGTGCTCAAGCTGCAGGCCGAGACAAAGTTTTGTTTTGCCAAGATCTTTCATTTCAAATTCATTATTTAAATATATAGCGGTTTTTGAGATCTCTTCAGGAGTTCCCACAATATTTAAATCATCAACATAAACCGCAATAATGACAAATTCGGATTCTGATTTCTTAATAAAAACACATGGGCATATAAGATTATTCTCAAATCTTTCTTTCAATAGATATTCGCTTAAGCGATTATACCACATGCGTCCGGATTGCTTCAACCCATATAAAGATCTTTGTAGTCTGATTGAGTACATATTTCTAGATGTACTTGTAGATGCTTCAGGCATCTTATATCCTTCAGGGATTTTCATATATATGTCATGGTCTAAGGATCCATATAAATATGCAGTGACCACATCCATCAACCGCATTTCTAATCATTTTGTAAGAACTAGACTAATCAAAAATCTAAATGTGATTGCATCCATAACGGGAGAGTATGTTTCTTCATAATCAATCCCGGGTTTCTGCAGGAAACCTTGTGCGACAAGCCGTGCTTTGTATCGCACAATTTCATTTTTCTCATTACGTTTTCGTACAAATACCCACTTATATCCAACAGGCATCACACCCTTTGGTGTTTAGACAACAGGTCCAAATACTTCTCGTTTTGCTAGCGAATTTAATTCAGCTTCAATAGCTGTTTTCCATTTTGGCCAATCATTTCTACATCGACATTCTTCGACGCTTTTTGGCTCACTTTCTTCATTACTTCTGGTAATGTCAATGGCCATTTTATATGAAAATATGTTGTCGACAACAGTTTTATTTCTATCCAGAATTTCTCCAGTTTTCATAAAATGTATTGAGATCTCATTATTTTCAGGTACCCGTTCATCTTCAGGGGAAAACATTTCGTGACACACCTCTTCAGGAGGTCCCTTTTTAGGAGATTTATACTCTTCAAGAGTTTCCTCTTCAGGAGGTTCTGGAATAGAAGATTTAAGCTCTTTAGAAGCACCAATTATATTTGTGGCCTGTATTGTGGATACGTGTTTTTCAGGAATACCAAATTCATTTTGTATTCTTTTCCTTCTGGGAATTTTATCTTTTGCACCAATAGGTCTTCCACGCTTTAGGCGTGTTTTAGATTCACCTATTGCTGCTTTGACAATTTGTCATTCGGGGACTTCAATCCTTGCTGGAGTATTAACAGCAGGAATATAAGATTTTACTATACCTTTAGTGTCAGTAAATACATCTGGTAACTAATTTGTAACATTTTGCAAATGAATAATCCTTTGAACTTCCCGTTTACATTCATTTGTAGGAGGATCAAAATGAGACAGGGTCTTATTATCCCAAGTAATATCTTGTCGTGCTTCAAGCACCGACTTTTCTTTACCCATTAACGAAAAATTTGATTCGTCAAAATGACAATCCTCAAAACGTGCTTTAAACATATCCCCTGTAAGGGGTTCAAGGTATCTAATAATGGATGGAGAATCAAAACCAATATATATCCCAAGTCTACGTTGAGAGCCCATTTTTGTACGTTGTGGAGGTGCAATTGGAACATATACAGCACATCCAAAAGTACAAAGATGAGAAATATTTGGTTGTTGACCAAATGCAAGCTGTAATGGAGAATATTTATGATATGCAGATGGTCTAATGCGAATTAGAGATGCTGCATGAAGTATAGCATGTCCCCAAACAGAAATAGGTAGTCTTGATTTCATAAGTAAAGGTCTAACGATTAGTTGAAACCTTTTGATCAAAAACTCAGCTAAACCGTTTTGTGTGTGTGTATGGGCAACAGGATGTTCAACATCTATTCCTATTGACATGCAATAATTATCAAAAACTTGAGATGAAAATTCACCTGCATTATCCAATCGAATGGTCTTAATCGGATATTCAGGAAATTGTGCTCGTAGTTTAATTATCTGAGCAAGAAGTCTAGCAAATGCAACATTTCTAGTGGAAAGAAGACAAACATGTGACCATCGACTAGATGCATCAATTAGAACCATAAAATATCTAAATGGTCCACTTGATGGATGAATAGGC
This sequence comes from Platycarya strobilacea, assembly GCA_036898215.1. Taxonomy (NCBI): domain Eukaryota; kingdom Viridiplantae; phylum Streptophyta; class Magnoliopsida; order Fagales; family Juglandaceae; genus Platycarya; species Platycarya strobilacea. The sequence goes on along the minus strand of CM072554.1, from coordinate 4,170,571 downwards.
CCACGTATATCTCCGTGAATCTTTTGTAAAAATGATGGAGATTCAACAATGTCTTTTGAGAGAGATGGTCTAATAATTAACTTACCTTGAGAACATGCAGAGCACGGAGATTCATTGGGTAAAAATATCTTTTGATTCTTTAAGGGATGTCCATGCGAATTTTCAATAATTCGTCTCATCATTATAGAACCCGGATGTCCAAGGCGATTATGCCAAGTCATAAATACTTTAGGGTCAATGCACTTCTGGTGCATTACCACATATGATTCAATTGTTCTCATTTTTGTATAATACAATCCAGAACATAGAGCAGACAGTTTTTCTAATACGAGCTTCTGGCCCGATATTGTTTTAGTAATAAGAATATGCTCTTTACTGCCTTCATTGATTGTTTCAATATGGTAATCATTACGACGTATATTTTTGAAACTCAATAAATTTCTTCTGGATTGTGAAGAGAATAGAGTATCATCAATACAAAATTTGGTGCCATTAGGCAACACAATATAAGCTCTTCCGGAGCCCTCAAATAAATCCGATGAACCTGATATGGTATGGACATAAGCTTTACTTAGTGTTAGATTTTGAAAATATTTCTTTTCTTTGAGAATTGTGTGAGTTGTAGCACTGTCAGCCGGACATATATCTTTATCATTCAACTCAGAGATAAAAAGCTCATCAATGTGATCCATGATTCTACAAAATATACAAAAACTTTTATTACTGATAGAAAGAAAATACATTAATTGAGTGAAACACTTCCATCTCCAATTAAGTGTTCAATACTACCTTCAGGATGATTAAAGAAATAGATACATCAAGATGAGTAACGTATACATTTACTGGATCTAATAAATCATCTGATGGTTCTACTAAATTTGTTTCATGTACTTTATTCTTTCCTTTAATAGAAACTTAATATAAATCAGTTAAGTGCCTGGCCGTACAACAGGTACGTAACTACTGTTTAGTTATATTACATCTATGACAAACATTTTCATCTTTTTATTAAGAATTATTCTGAAAGTTTTTACCTTTCTCTGAGTTGGATCACTTCTGGTGATACGATATATTTTTTTATCATTTTTAGTATTGTCACTTTTGGGACCAACACTTCTATAATTTTTCTACCATGTCTACGCCCTTAATTCCTTTGAAAGGATGCACCGTTCACTTATAGGAATTGTGTAAATTCGATATTATTAATAGGACGTAACTGGTGTAACAAAAACTCATTATTTAGCTCAATCACTGGAAGACAAAACAAAAATTCTGAATATTTGTTAAACTTTCCCTCTCGATATTGCTACTGCAGGAGCACATTCGAGGTATGAAAAATAATGTCTTCTTTTATATATCATCATCAGTGATATTTTCACTGTATAATTTTAATATTGAGCTGATTTTAAAGAGTGCAGAATATTCAATACCACTCTTAAAATCTTGCAACTTCAGGTGCAATAAATCATAATGATCTTTTGAGAGGATTACATCTTCTAGTGTTTATATCACTCTCTTAATTCATTTCACACAGTAAGATGATTTTTCGTCATGAGATACACAGCACGGTCCTTCAGGGACACATGATTTTCTTCTATGATTGTATCTTTCAAGTTCATCATCATATCCAAATAGATCTCATCAAGGATCTTGGATAAATAACATTTTTCAGAAATGTCAATAGTAATAAATCTCAATATTTGACATTATATTATAAAAATAAATATGTGAATTTAAGAAATATATTCACATTATCATGAAAATAAAAATAAAATTTTATCAAGTAATATTTAGTAATATTACCTTTAATATTTATCTCAAGGACTGTAAATAATATATTGAAAAACTTACTTGAAGTAGAAGACCAGGTAGAATCTCGTGCTGATAACGTGTCATAAAATTAAAGAAAGAAACTACTATTGCAAAAGATAAATAAGAAATTCTCTCTGAAACTCTTAAAAACTGAAATTTTATTTCTCTCTCTCTATATTTTCTTATGAATTTTATTACAACTGAAGTCCCTATTTATAGGCTTTGAAATTAGTATGCAAGTTACTATACAAGTCACTATACAGAATTTAAAATAATAGTAGTGGGATCATTCATATAATTTAGTGATGGGACAGGGAGCGGCTGATAATTTCGCTCGTTCATTACAATATTATTATTTTTGTCATATTATATTTTAAAATATAATTGTAAGAAAAATAGTAAAAGAGTTTCATTGCTCTAAGTGCATTCGTAATGGTTGCATCACATGCATCCAATACCCGTATTATAAAATGATGTTTTGGGATTTTATTTTAAAATATTCTCATATTCCATCCTTTATTTTGAGTGGATTAATTGAGATGGGCTACAATAATTTTTCAAATTTAAGAAGTTATTATTCATTTCTAAATTATTATTCACTTATTATTTATTGTGTTTTATTGAAAATAATATCATGATATAAAATAAAATAGTAGAAAAATAATAAAAAAAAAGAATAAAATAATGTTATTTTAATATACAAGAAAAATGATAAGAAATGGAACGTAAATTTTGTTTGAAGATGATTAAAATTTCAAAAAAAATTATAAGAATTGAGATTTTTAAGTTTTGTTTGTATTCAAAACTCATCTCAACTTATATTTATTTTATCATTATACTTTTATAATTTTTTATACAAAATATAATTTTTTATATATATATTTCAAATTTTAATATATATATTTTAAATTTTAAAATAATAATAATATTAAAAAATAAATTAAACTAAATTCGTTCCATATCATCTTTTTTTTTTTTTAATTTAGGTGTGGTTAACTATATATACCCCACCCAAAACAAAAGGCATAAAGATTTCCCGCCCAAACCCAGCTCGGTCTTCCTCGTCTCTGCTGCCATGGCCGAACCTTCCCCTCCCGTCAAATCAATGGCGGCCTTCCTCCTTCGTCGCCACTCCGACCAGCTCCGCTCCATCGCTCTCTCTCCAGACCCCAAACTTCATTATCCTCTCTACGTCGAGTATATCCATATATTTATTCACATTGTTCTTGTTCTTGATTCTCTTTTTCCTCGATTTCTATTCTTCCTTCTTTTAAATTCTCTCTTTCTCTGGTTTCTCTCTTTCTATTAGTTTTGCGGAGCTAATGGAGGACGACCCGCCGCTCGCGCAATCGGTCTTCTCCCAACCGACCCAGCACTTACGTTCTTTTGACGATGCTGCTTTTTGGGCTCATGTATGTGATTTCTAAGCGAAGTCCTTATATGTTTATATAATTTATGTCTGTAGCAATTGATTTTGAATAGATCTTATTTAAGTAGAGAATTTGAGGCGAGATATTTGGTGGACTATGTAGAAAATTGTATTGGGAGATTTGAAAGGTTGCAATAGCGGGATTGAAAAGAAGTTCGTTCATGTTCGTATAATTGTTAGCGGTTCCCCGCTCGAGTGTCCTGGTTAGCTATGCTTCTCTCGGATTTTTTGCTCTGTGAGCTAATTCTGTTTCTTTGTCGTCAAAATTGTACGTTTGACCTGTGTTTGTGGATGTGGTTAGAGACTTTTCCGAGGATTGGAAATCTCCGAGTGAAGCATCGTGGGATTCTTCTCACTCTCAAAGGGACAGTGATCCGGTCTGGAGCAATCAAAATGTATGAAGGGGAGAGATGGTACACGTGCCAGAAATGCAAGCACAAGTGGGTTTTATTTTGGTTACTTTTTTTTCGCACACGTGCATACGCATATTGCACTAGTAAATAGTTAGCACATTAATTTGCTTGGCGTACTGGAAAGCTTATGAATAGGATTGCAGGGAAATGTGTAATCACTTTTGTGAGGGAGAGTTACCTTCAATTTCAGTTGTTTTTTCTCGAAAGATCATAATAAAATTTTGTTGTTAATGTTGAGAGGGGTCTTGAATTATGTTAAAAGCACCTCTTGTATATGCTTGTTTGACTCTTACTCGACTCTAGCTCGAGCGAGACATAAGACAGATAGTTCGCTCGACATCCCGCTCGAGCGAGATGTCAGATAGAGAGTTCGCTCGACCCTTACTCGACCCTTACTCGACATCTAGTTCGAGCGAGATTCCAGACAGAGACTTTGCAAGTTTGCTTGATTCTTGCTTGACATCCTGCTCGAGTGAGTGTCAACTCTACACGTTTGCTCAAGGCTCGCTCGATGTTTCATCTCGAACTAATATTCTACGGACTAGGGTTTGCGCCGCCTCATGTTGTTTGCTCGAGCGAGATACGACTTATAAAAGTTGCATGACATTTCATTTGAATGTTGTTCAACATAAACTTTGTTTTAGATTTTGAAAAGTTGAGAGCTTGTGAGGAAAAGAAACATAACACATATTGAGTGTAAGAGTGAGTGATTTCTTTGTAAGAATTTTAGGATTCATTTTCTGTACTCTATTTTTTGTTGATAGTGAAATTTTGAGACCGATCTACTTATATCTTGGTGTTCTGTGTGCTTGTTGAATTTTCTCTTGTACTATTTCACTGCATTACTTCCTATTAAACTGTTTGTTAACGGGTCTATTCTCTACAATTAATTACATTATTGGACATCCGTCTAGTGTGTATTAAATTGTTTACTGACAGAAACAATTTTTTTTTTGTCTAATCCACTAGAAGATACCTGTTCTATGCCAATACTAGTTTGCAATTCAATGTTTAGCTAATTATCATTTATGATGTTTTTGTGCAGGTTTCTAGTTTATCCTGAGCTGGAGGCTAGAAACTCAGTATCACTACCATCATTTTGCCCTTCTCAAGTATACTTTCTGCTCAGTCCAAGTTTATGTCTCACATTATTTCACTTATGTATCATTTAAGAAATTTGTAATGGCTCATCTATCGTCTTCAGGGCCAGAGGTCTAAACCCTGTGAAGGCACGAAGTTCAAGGAATTAGAAGATTCTATAATATGCCACGATTATCAGGAAATCAAGATTCAAGAAAACACCCAGGTGTTGGGTGTTGGGGCCATTCCACGTTCAGTTCCTATCATATTGAAGGACGATCTTGTTGATCTTGTTAAAGCTGGAGGTACCGAACTCTTGGAATTCTTTTTTCAGGTTTTCTCTGACCTGTGTCCCAGAACACTAGGCACCCGTGATACCTTTAAAACGTCATGCCTTGGATTATTCAGGTTTTCTTTTTCTTTTGCTTTTTAGCACAGATGATGTGGTTGTTACTGGAGTCTTAACGGCAAAGTGGTCTCCAGACTTAAAAGATGTACGCTGCGACCTTGATCCTATCCTAATTGCTAATAATGTGAGGTTAGTCATATTTTTCTTAGAAAAATTTAATAATACTTATGGAGAATTGGCGAACCACTATAGGCCAAGCTTTTTCTATAGTAGGGTCAAAAAAATTAAGAACGGAAAAACTACAGTTTTCACACTGACACATATGGTGCTTTTGCAGCCTAATGCTAACTTAAGCAAAGGAAATTCTTCTTAAAAAGATCTTTTGCCCACGGTGTTCTTTTGTTTATCTAAAAATTCGTTTGTTCTCACCTTTTTAGGAGAACCAATGAGTTGAAGTCGGACATTGATATACCAGATGATGTTATAATGAAATTTAAGCAGTTCTGGTCAGATTTCAAGGACACCCCATTAAAAGGTAGAAATTGTTGATCATTTACCTTATGAATTGATCTTGTCTGACCGTCAATGAATGCCATAAGAAGAATATATTGGAATTTTCTTTTCTTTGTAGTAGCAGTGTCCTAAGATTATTTTGAGAGCTCCTCATATAGACTTAAATGGGCTACCTCCTCATGATTTTATTGTATCTAGATAAGTGACTCTCTTGTATACATCACGTGTACTTGAGTGTTCCTTTTCTGTATTTTAATGAAGTTTTTTAACTTCTAAAAAAGTATCATTTTGAAAGCTCCAGTATATTGTTACCTTGTGTAACTTCTAAGTTGTTCAACATTACTGCCCCAGGAAGAAATGCCATACTCCAAGGTATCTGCCCACAGATTTTTGGACTCTTTACTGTGAAGCTTGCAGGTCAGCTGTCATCTGATATTTCCTCTCATTCTTTATTTATTTGTTTACTTTACAACCTTAAATCAAATTTCACTCTATAGTTTGAAAATGTGTAAAAAGTTTGGCAGTATGATAAAAACGGAACAATGCATCTTTCTTTGTATTTAATTTTCATCTTACTGTGTTTCTTAATGTCTTGTGATACCTATCACCTCTACCTTTACTTCAATTTAGTTGCATTAACACTTGTTGGAGGTGTGCAACATGTTGATGCTTCGGGGACAAAGGTTCGAGGAGAGTCTCATTTGCTTCTGGTTGGAGATCCGGGTAACAATTCTGTTCAATTTTACTTACACTTTTATTCAGACCTCTCTTTTTATTTATGGGATATGTATGTTTGTATGTGCATGTATTTATACAGAAACATATGTACACATATATATATATATATATATTTATGCATGATTTGACTACTTTCTTTAAAGAAGTGATTGATATGAAAGAATTGCGTTAACATTTTTTGGTTAAGGAGATGGTGAGGATCTTGAAGCATTCAAAATTTCGAAAACTGTTTAAAAAATCTCAAGTAGACATTACTAGATATATCTCACAGGTACTGGGAAATCTCAATTCTTAAAATTTGCTGCAAAATTGAGCAACCGATCTGTTATCACTACTGGTTTAGGAAGCACTAGTGCTGGATTGACTGTCACTGCTGTCAAAGATGGAGGTATATATCCTATAGCCTCTGCCTTAAGCCTTCATTTAGAAGTTTGATGATATTTGCAACAATCACCATCGTGCAATGGATTTCTCTAATTCTTCCTCCCTTACTCAATGACATTATTTGTGTGGTTTAATTTATTCGTTTCTCTTCTATATTCTCATTGTGAAAAGTGATATTAGAAAGTATTTATGTACAAATGTTACGAGGAAAAATCAATGTAGAGCAAATGCTTCTAGTTAGGAGCTGTGCCAGTTCCAAACACTGTTATTGCCAAGATACTTTTAGCTTAACTGAAGACATGTTCTATAATACTTCTATTCCTTCGGATTTTCTCAATATTTGTTTTTCCCCTTTTCTGGAAAATACTACACTCCCAACTTGGTATCAAAGATTATCTTTCAAGAGGTCCTCTGTTTGAACATTAAGGCTCTACTGTTCCGGTTCTTGTGCATGCTTGCAATCTGTTCACGATTCCTGTGCATGGCATGCATGGTAAGGAGTCTACTTTTTGTAAAATTGATATACATTTTTGGTTGATTTAAACTTGGGCCTCTTTTGTTTTCACAGATGAGATGAGTTGAGGTCAAAGTTAAAAATTGAATAAAATATTGTTAAAATATATTTTCTTAATGTTATTTTTGTTTTGAGATTTGAAACAGTTGAATTATTTATTTTATTTTGTGTCGGAATTTAAAAATGTTGTAATGATTAGATGAAATTAGATGTTTTATGAAAGTGAACAAGACCTTAAGCTTTTGGAAAACTTTGTTAATTAGCACTCGAGGTTTCAAAATTCTTGCTAAGTTGTTTTTAACAACTAAATTAAATGAAATGTTGTTGGATTGAGATGTTGCATTGCAAGTGGATAAAGTGCAGTTTTGCCTTTGCATTTCATTTCTTAATGTATTTCTTCATGCTTTACTTAGTTGCTCATGTCATTCAGTGGAGGAATTCGACATCTGTAGACTTTTGTTCTCCCCCTTTGTTTCCTATATCTAGGAATCATGAATACTTGCGATAGCCAGGGTACTGTATTTTATATGTATCCAGTATGCACACTGATTATATTGATACATATAAGAAAATCACAATTATAAATTTTATTGAGGATACAAGTTAGATGTGGTGGGATACTGTGCAAAGTTGCACATATATGTTTGTAGGGGCTAAAGGGTATGCCTAGGTGGCATGGGTTATCCCTGGAAGAGTTATGGATATTTTGAAGTGCTGGACAGGTATTAGGGGAAATGTCCACATTGCTGCTGCGTGGAGAATAATCCCTCATTGTATTATGTGGTATTTATGGATGGAGAGAAACAAGAGGTGCTTTGAAGTCATGGAGCATTCTTTGGATGAGCTGAAGAGATTTTTTTATAGAACGTTACTCTCTTGGGCTATGGCCATTATTTGTAATGCAGACAGTTTTCATGACTTGCTTGTATCTCTCAATAGTGCTTAGTTGTAATTAGGCATGCTTGATGTATACTCCCTGTGTACTTGAGCTATGCCTTTCACTATCAATAAAATTTTACTTGTACTTATTAAAAAAGGTAAATTTGAATCTGCTTGATTTAAAAGGGTTTTTGCTTGGTCTTGTGTTTTAGAAATAAAAAATGGTTCGTATTTTTCAAAATTTCCAAATTGTCCTTATCAAAAGTAAAAAATAACGTTACAAACCATCAAATTTCATGAATGCCAAACATTATTACTTATACATACTCTATTTGTTTTGGTGTTTGCTATTTTAATTAATAATTAGCATAAAATATGTTTGAATACATTTCAGTCTACATTAATCGATTACCATATCCCTGCCATGTACTGTTTGAAAATTTATGAGATTTATGTATCGCTGTTGTTTGCATTACATTGCAGCTGTATTGGTGCTTCATAATTCTCTATTCCTTTCATGTAGTAAAATTAATAAACCATCTTATCAAATTCTTAGGAGAGTGGATGTTGGAAGCTGGGGCACTTGTTCTTGCAGACGGTGGGATATGTTGTATAGACGAATTTGATAGGTAAGCAAGACGAGTGGCGTCATGAAATTTTCCTTTTAACCTTGTCTATGAATTTTTCAACTTGCCTGTGCATCTTAGGGGATGTTTGGAAACCATTTTCATCTCGTCCCATCTCATCTTATCTCATTCCATCTCATTTCTTTCCCAAACATCATTTAAACACAAACACTTTCAACTAATCATTACAATTTTTTCAAGCTAATTATTGCAACTTTTCCAAACTTTCAAACAAAATATAAAAAATAATTCAACATTTTCAAATTCCAAAACAAAAATGATATTAAAATATTATATTCTAACAATATCTGAACTTCATAATATTTTTTATTCAAAATTTTTTTCTCTTCACCAAAATCCAATATATACTTAACTCAACCTATTTCACTATCATTCACAAATGATCTTAATACTATTCACAAAACTCTCATATCATCTCATTCCCTAAGCATCCCTTTAGAGTTTCACCTCCCTATATTATGATTTTTCCTTGCGCTGGTTGATCATCATTGAGTAGAAGATGAGGATGTTTATGTTAACTGGCTTTATGCATACATGTTGCATCATCTAATTCAAAACGAGTCTTAGTAGGCGAGATCATTTGTAGAGGTGGTGTGGTTGAAGCATTTCCAATTTGGAAGACAAGAGTCAAGACCCTAGATTGTGACTTTTCACAAGAAAATCACTGTTAGGCTACTTTCTATTGTGGAGGCCAACTTGGGATCATAGTTGGTTCTGCAGTTAAGAGAACACAAAAATGCAAGAAATCTTCATTAAGCTTTTGGGACAATTAATTCTCTGACAATACTTATCAATTTAGGTCTCTTTCATTGAATCTCTTTCAAAATTGTATAGCAGTACATACAGCCTACATCAGGACGCATTTCCCTAATTTCTACCATACTATAAACAAAAGGTTCAGTTTTTTTTTTACACTCAATTTCTTTTCTTGATTATGACACCAGATGCTATAAAAGATGCATGTAGGCTTTAGTCTAAGCACAACCTCCCTCCCCATCTCCTCCCATGTTAATTGGGGTCTAGGAAGCTTAGCTTTTAAAAGACTCTGACATCATGCTTACATGAGTCAGATAGAAAGTGGTGTTTTCTGGAAAGTGATGAATGTCTACACCAAGATGGTTTTGTTTCTGTTGCTTTGGGCCTGTTACATGAAACTAACTTAAACTTTGTAACACAGTATGAGAGAACATGACAGGTCAACCATACATGAGGCCATGGAGCAGCAGACCATAAGTGTTGCCAAGGTAGAATCTCTTCCTTTCGGAACACGTTTTAGTAATTTATCAAAAGCTCTACATCAACTGTGGATAACTAGTCCTCATTAATACTTGTTTCTATTTCACATTTTAGCTCAAATTATGATTGATATCTTTCATATAGTGAGTAACAATCATCCAGTTTAAGTACATATTTGTGCCATTTGAATTACGCATTTGGTTTCTTAAGAGAATGACAACTTTAATTTCATATCTCTTCTCCACCCACGATATAGATAGGTTTTGTCTATCGTATACCATCTTGTGTACTTGGACTTTGCCTATTTTTATCAATAAATTGTTTACTTATTAAAAAAAAAAATCATATCTCTTCAAATCATCACTGATACTCTTTATTTAGCAAGAATGTTTGGTAAAGGATATATTGTTCATTTTTTTTTTCAGAAGTTCAATCTACTTGTTTCAAGATTTCTAGAAGTTTGATTTACAGATCTAAAACCTTCTGTTGGAGAGGATGTGGATTTTATGTAATACATGACTTTTCCACAACCTTTGGTTATCACAAACAATTGAGTACTCTACCTAAAGATCTGACTATTTAGGGGCTCATGTCAAGGAGCACATGCCAAAATGCGATGATTTGGGTCAAACATGAAATGACCACTAAAGGAGATGGTTTTCCTTCTATTGACAAAAATTGCAGTAATTGAGTATACAATGATAGGAGGGGAAAGAAAAATAGTATGCAGCAAGCATCAAAATGGGGTTTTTTAATGGGCAGTGCTATTGGTCCCGATTTGGGATCCCAATTTGCATTTTTTTTTTAATTTTCTAATTAAGTGTGTGTTTTTAAATAATATTGTGATTTTTTAATTTTTTTAAATCATGTAAAAAAACAAATAATGTTTTTTTAACATCTTAAAAACATTTAAAAAAAAAAAAAACCACAACATTATTTAAAAACACTTAAAAAAAACTAAAAAAAAGGTGCAAATAGGGATCCCATATGGGGGCAAATAGCATTTTCCTTTTTTAATTTGCACTTCTAATATCTATTCATTGGCATGTCCTTGTCTTATTCATGTCTTTTTATTAATATATATATATTTTTTTTGGTGTATAATAAGGAGGTATATGTCCTGTACTTGTATCCTCGTAACTTGTGGACAGTTGTTTTACTTCATAATTTCTATTTTGTTCAGTTACTTCAAATAAATTCGGATAAATTGTCATTATCGTTTAATATGTATCATGCTCTATTGGATGCTTGGTAGAAGCCTGGCTGCTCAATTACATTCTCACTCTCTCCAGGCTGGTCTTGTGACGACTCTCAGCACTAGGACAATTGTATTTGGTGCAACAAATCCCAAGGGACATTACGATCCTGATCAATGTATCACTTTCATTCAGGATATATGAGTTAGATTTATTATTCAGAAAAGATTATCAATGATTGTGCAAGATACAGTCATGCTTTTTAATTAGACAGCTATAAATTTTTGTTTTTATGAGTCATTCAGCACAGAAGGTATATTGAAAAGATATATTACTTGGTGATCTTAAACCTTGGATATTTGATAGCAGACTCGCTGAAGTTTTAGCCATTCACCTTTTCATCTTCCTTAATCTGGTCTAGCTCTGTCTGTCAATACGACACTCTCTGGTCCCTTGTTGAGCAGATTTGATATCGTACTTGTGCTCTTGGATACAAAGAATCCTGAATGGGATGCAGTTGTTTCGTCACACATTCTTGCTGAGGTAATGTGCTTCTCAGATCATGTAACTGAATTTTTGGTGTAGTCAAGAGTTTCAATGGATAGACTTTTTATTATTTATGAAACCAATTTGCAGGGTGAATCAGACAAAGGCAGACATGATGAAGATTTAGCAAATATCTGGCCACTCTCTATGCTTCAGAGGTAAAGTTATTTTTTCAGAGCATTCGCATTTCTAATCATTATTGGTAGGCACTATAAAACCTTATCTAAATTTTCCTGTGGAATCCATTGATTTTCCTAGTTTCACTTATAGGAAGGAGTCTATGTGTCTCAATATGGCAAGAGATGTGCTAATGTGCATTAATGTGGAAATGAGAGCATTGGGCATGCAATTATATGTCAAACTAGGAACTAGATGAGTCCAACTCTATGGGGGTAAAAGTTTTCTTCTACAAAATAAGCATGGATGAAATTGTCTCCTTATGCTAGACTGATGCCATGCCAACTGACGGTCACAAACATGAACTCATCTGAAGTTGCTTTGAGGAATTTCTTTTGGTACAAAGGTCAATCTAGTTGTCTGTTATTCATATTATTATAAATTTGTGCTCATAGACTGGAAGTAGACCTGTAGCATGCTTATTATGAAGCTTGATTTTCTTCTACGGTTTTGTGGATTATGCATTAAGTAATAATTCAATCAGATTTGTAACTCTATTACCTTATCCCCTTTTATCTATTTATTTGAGTTGGTCGATATATTAATATTGCACATCATGATCAGTTATATTAAAATCTGAGAGATCGCACTTTTTTCTTTCCATGAAAAAACCTTATATATGGTGCTGTATGTAATTACAGAAAATTAGATAGAAAATTCCATAGATGTTAAGTTTAGAGTTGATAACGGTTTAGTTGCTGGTTTATTACTCAGATTTTAGACCAAATATTGGCTGCTACATGGTTGTGTTTAGCATGTTGCATATTAGTTTTCTACATTTGACATTTAGGCTCGGTTTGGATTGAGAGGCTCTCAACTCATTCCATCTCATCTCATCTCATTATTACAACTTTTACAAAGTTTCACATAAAATACAATAAACAATTCAAGTTTTTCAAATCTCAAAATAATAATAATATTAAGAAATAATATTCTTATAATATTATATTCAACTTTTATCTCAACTCACTATCCAAACTTAATCTAAATCTTCAAGGTGCTCGCTTGCAAATGGTAACTTCTGGAGGGCACTTTAGTTCTGTGATTCTTTGTTATTCTATTGAATGAAAGTATCTGGCATATGAATGCTCTTGGTATTTGTTTATACCTCTCCCGGTTATCTGTAATTGAAAAAAAAAATTTGTTTGATTTTATATTGAAATTGATGGCTCTTTGAAATGGTGTCAATATATAAAAGAACATGTATTGCATAGAATATTAAAATGACATCCAATGAACGTGAAATTTGGATGGCATGTTAAATACAAAAAGAACGCGTAATTCAATGGTAGAATAGTTCCTGAATGGTGTAACACCAATAAGGAACTGCATCGAGGGTAATTTGGGTTACCCACACGAACATTCATATATATATGTGTGTGTGTGTGTGTGTTTTTACATCTATTCTAGGAAAGAAAAGAAAAGGAGTGCATTCAACCTAATTAAAATAAGAATCAAGATACTTTGACCATAGTTTCCGTATTTTTCTCATACTGGGAACTTATTTTCAGTCATACTTTGCAATCTTCATTTCCAGAATGAGAGTTTTTAATTTTTCAAATTTGCAGATATATTCACTTTGTAAAAGGATATTTCAGACCAGTCTTAACAAAGGAGGCTGAAAAAGTTATTTCAAGCTATTATCAACTCCAAAGAAAATCCGCAACTCATAATGCAGGTTCCACCTAAATAAATCGTATCTGCTGAATTCTTTTCATATTATTCAATCTCTTTAGGCATGCAAATATTGTTAATGCAGCTAGGACTACAGTGCGCATGCTGGAGAGTTTGATACGCCTAGCTCAAGGTACATTGTCTTACTCTTCCATGCACAACAAATCTATTTTGATTTCTCCTCAACGAAATTGAAATTGAAATTGAAATTGAAATTGAAATTGAAATTGAAATTGAAATTGAAACTGAAATTGAAATTGGCTCTGCATTGAATCAATCGTTTTGCAGCACATGCAAGAGTGATGTTCCGAAATGAGGTGACGCGATTAGATGCGATTACAGCAATTTTATGCATTGAGGCATCCATGACTACCTCAGCTATCGTGGATAGTGTTGGAAATGCTCTGCACTCAAATTTTGCTGAAAACCCTGATCAGGAATGTATCCTCTTCCGTTGCCACCTTTAATTTTTGATTAAGAGCATGTTTGAGATTGCATTTCAAGACTTACTGGTTAAAAGCACTTTTAAAGAAAAATGACATGTTTGGATAATTTTATTAAAAATGCTTTAGTCGGTTAAAAAAAGTTAAAAACCAGTTTTTTCAATAAGCACAAAATTAGAATTTTTATTAAAAAACTCTGCAGATAACTATATATTTTTAAAAAACTACCGTAATTAATTCTAAAAGTGTTTTAGACATTTGGATTTCAAACAGCAAATAGTTTTTTAGTAATAGAGCTTATTACATTAAGTTTTTGTTGAGGACCACTCATGTGTTGATATTCTCCAACTCATATTGAGGTCCACCCATGTGGTGATATTCCACATTGTGATGAGAATTACCATGTGTATTGGAAAGATTGAGCATCTCCAACTCATGTTACATAGAGGGAGAAGTCTAACCTCTCTTATAAATAGGAGAAGAATGTTGAAACTAAAATCATCCCAACAAGAAGAAGTGTTTGAGTGTGTGAGAGTGTAAGTGCCATTTGAGAGATAGAGAAGCATTGAGAGTGTTTGTAATCTTGTACAAACATTTTGAATAGTAAGTTTCCGCTCCAGTGGACGTAGGCAAATTGCCGAACCACTTCAATATTGTCTCTATCTATTTTATGTTTGTTTTCTGGGCAGCATTAGGCACAACAATTGGTATCAGAGTTTCGGTTCATGCTATCCAGAAAATTTCAGTTGCTCGAAATCAACTTTTGATCACACCAAAACGTTTCTCTCGTCAAGATGGATCCATTGCCGCGAACGGCATCGAAAACGAACATCGGAGGAGCCCGTACGCGCCATTTGAAGGTCGGAGCGTGTATCACAAGCACCTAACAGATCTGGACCGTCCGATTTTCATATCTGATTTTGAGCTTGATCTTAGCCATTTGGAGTCCGATTTCGACGATCAAATAGTGCTTTCCAACTATTTGGATTATTCCAGATTCATCCGTACAATTAGAATTTCGAAATTTATCTTCTAAAATTTCTTAATTAATATGGAAGGTGTTGGGGAAGTTAAGAACTCTGGAAATGCCAGTAGTTCAGGGCGTAGGTCCACAGTTTCAAATGCCAAGTTTGAAGTTGAGAAGTTTGATGGAACTTCTAACTTTGGTATGTGGCAATGTGAAGTGATGGACGTTTTGATCTAACAAGAGTTGGATATGGCGTTGGAAGCGAAACCCAACGATATGTCTGAAAAGGATTGGAGGAAGCTTAATATCCAAGCTTGTAGTACAATCTGTTTGTGCCTTACCAAAGATCAGAAGTATTTTGTCATGAGAGACAAATGCAAATGAACTTTGGCAAAAATTGGAGGATAAGTTCATGAAGAAAAGCATTGAGAGCCGTTTGCATTTGAAGAAAAAGCTCTTCAGATTTCAATTTCGGGAAGGTATTAGTATGTCTGAACATTTGAATAGTTACAATCAAATTCTTGCTGATCTACTAAACTTGGACGTTGAAATCCAAGATGAAGATAAGGCTTTACTTTTGTTAAATTCCTTACCCGATACATATGATCATTTGGTTACAACATTATTGTATGGGAAGGAAAAAATTAATTTTAACGATGTATCTAGTTCTCTGATTAGCAATGAGTACCGAAAAAAGGATAAGCAGGTACAGCTAGATACATCAAGTGAAGCACTGATAGCAAGAGGGAGATTGCGGCCAAGGTATCCCGGAAAGAAGAAAGGTTTTCAATCGAAAACTCGGGCCACATCACGTGGTTCATCAGTCGGCAGAAAACTTGCCAAAGATGAGTGTTCCTATTGTCACGACAAAGGACACTGGAAAAAGGATTGTCCCAAATTGAAGGGACAACAGAAGAATCAACCAATCACAGCAAATGTCGCGGACAGAGATGAAGATCTAGACATTGCCTTGACAGGTTCATCATTGATTTGTCATCCTGATGAATGGATTATGGATTCCGGATGCACTTATCATATGTGTCCCAATCGGGACTGGTTTACTGACTTCACAGAGATTGAAGGTGGAGTAGTACTTATGGGCAACGACAGTACCTATAAGACTCGAGGGATAGGGAGCATTCGGTTGAAGCTGCACGATGGAACTGTCAAGACTCTAACCGAAGTTCGATTCGTCCCGGACTGCGGAAAAATCTTATCTTATTAGGATCTCTGGATTTAAAGGGATTCAGAATCACTATTGAAGACGAAACTCTCAAAGTGGTAAAGGGAGTTCAGGTGGCTATGAAAGGCTTGAGGCGAAGAAACCTGTATTTCTTGTAGGGAAGTACTGTTGTTGGAAGAGCTTCTACAAGTTGTGAGAAGCTAGATGAGATTGATGTTGACACTACCAGACTTTGGCATATGCGTATGGGACACGCTAGATAAAAGTTTTGCAAACACTCGTAAAGCAAAGCTTACTCAAAGGTGCCAAGACTGGTAAATTATCTTTTTGTGAGTACTGTGTATTGGGTAAGCAGACGCGGATCAAGTTCGGAACCGCTGTTCACAATACACAGGGGATACTTGACTATGTACACTCCGATGTTTGGGGACCTACCAAAATTGCATCTTTGGGAGGTAAGCATTGGTTTGTAACTTTTGTAGATGATTATTCTCGTCGTGTGTGGGTGTATACGATGAAGAATAAAGATGAAGTGTTGAACATCTTTCTTGTTTGGAAGAAGATGATTGAGACTCAGATCGGCAGAAAAATTAAGCGGCTCAGATCAGATAATGGAGGGGAGTATACTCTAGACCCTTTCATGGAAGTATGCCGGAGAGAGGGAATAGTCAGACACTTCACAGTACGAGGAACACCGCAGCAAAACGGTATGGCAGAACGGATGAATCGTACTTTGCTAGAGAAAGTACGATGTATGTTACTGAATGCTGGATTCAGTAAATAATTTTGGGCTGAAGCTGTGACATATGCATGTCACCTCGTCAACAGTAGGGGTGTAAATGGTCCGGTCCGGTCCGGTCCGGTCCGGGAAATTTGTGGACCGATTTCATTCGGTCCAAAAATTCTCACACCCTGGACCGGACCGAACTCCTATTCGGTCCATTCCGGTCCGGTCCAATTCGGTCCAGGGGCGGTCCGGTCTGGTCCAGGGGTACCCCTATATAATTTGATAAGCAAATTTTAATCTAAAATTTTGAAATGATTAATTTTTTTTTTCACCTAAATTTATTATTTTTAGCCCAATTTACATATTCATCACATATTTAAATAAAAAAATATTTAAAAAATTTACTTTTAATAAAATAGCAAAAGAAAAATAATCTTAATAAAAAAAAGGAAAAAAATTAGTCCTTAAAAATCCAAATAAAATAAAAAAGAAATTAACCCTTAAGACTTGAGACTTAAGAGTCCTTAAGAGTTAAGAGTCCAAATAAATAAATAATAATAATCAGTCCTTAAGAGTCCTGACTCCTTAAGAGTCTACATAATAGATTCCAAATTTACTAAAGAGTCCAAATAAAATAAAAAAGAAATTAAAATAATCCAAAAATAAAATGGCATTCCAAAATCATTCAAATTAAAACATCTCTCAAGCCTCAGCATTGTAATTTGCATCTAGATGACCCTTCCTTTTTTTATGCCTCCAAATCTCAACCGACAATCAATCATTCTGCGAAAAGAGATTGAGTGAATTAAATTAAATTAAGTTAAAAGAGATTTGACAATTAAACTACAATCATGTAATAAAACTCTTATGATCAAAACTATATAATATATATACACTAATTTTGAAAGAAATCATGTAAAAATAAAATATTTAGAAATCACATTGACTTACCCTTCAATCATTACTTTGGGCATGTAGGTGTTGAATTTGACGCCTCCATAGAAATAGAATCACCACACTCCCCAATGATTTCTAGACATAAAAATTTAAAAGATAAGTTAAAAAAATTTACAACATAACATAGAAGATAAAATAAAATAAATCATAAAAGCTAACAAGCGAAATTAAATTTACTTACCTGTACCTTCCAGCTGCTTCTCAAAATCTTCCACATCATCCATTAAAGTCCTAAGACTTATTGGGGTCGAAGAAGATCGAAGCCAATTTTGTGCACATATGAGAGCCTCAGCTATTCTTGGACTTAAACTACTTCGAAAAGGGTCAATTACACGACCCGCTGTGCTAAATGTAGATTCAGAGGCCACAGTAGATACTGGTATTGCAAGTACGTTGCGTGCAATCTTTGAAAGTATGCGATATCTAACTGAATTGGTTTTCCACCAAATTAGAAGGTCGAAATTATCATCTCGACCCTCACATTTGTTAGCTAGATATCTATCAACCTCTGATTTGCTTTCCAAAGAATTTTCTGACTGTAAATGTTGCTCAAATTCATCCTCCATATAGGCTTTATCATCCGATTCCATTCTCTTGAGTCTCTTGGAAGTTGAAGGACTTACATTTTTACTTGGAGAACTTGCGGGCTCATGAGAAGTAACTATATCATCTTCCATGTATGCCTCATACAAGCGGGTAAATGCATTTTTTGCCTTCCAACTCAAATCAATGGCCTTCGTAGAATTATCTTTATACATTTTAGTCAAAGCAAAATCAAGATATCTCATTTTGTACCGAGGATCAAGAATAAGCCCAACATACAGCAACATATTTTGATTATCCAAGTTCTCCCAATATTTTTCAAATTTTTTCTTCATATTTTTTGCCATTACTCCCACCACGGGGTTTTCTTCTTCACACACCTTGTTAATATCACTTTGAATCTTCACCAACTCACGGAAAAAAACATTGCAAGTTATATATTCACCGCCTGAGAAGCGTACAGTTGCATCATGAAACAATTGAAGAAATTTCACAAATACCTTTACCTTTTCCCAGTCGGTTGCATTGGGAGGCCCTAACTTCTTTGACTTTCTCCTATTCACCACATCATCTTCTTCATCGTCATCATCTTCATCTCCAATACTACCAAGGAAGCCCGGATCTTCTTCCTCCAACCGATCAAAAGCCTTTCTAAATGTTAAAGCCCTCTCTAACATAAGATAGGTGGAGTTCCACCTAGTCTGTACATCTAGGCAAACAGATCCCTTGGATTGAATTTCTTCATCCTCCACACATTTTTTAAATATGCTTAACCTTTGAGGAGATGATTTAACAAACTTCACAACTCCCCTCACCTTCGCAATAGACTCTTCAAAGTCTTTCAACCCATCACGGACGATTAAGTTTAAAATGTGGGCACAACATCGAACATGTAAAAATTCATGCTCCAAAATCGTATCCCTCCTAAACTTGGTTTTTTTTCTAATATAAGAAATAGCCCCATTATTAGAACTTGCATTATCAACAGTGATTGCAAGAATTTTCGGTCGCCCCCAATCATGCAAGCAACACTCTATGCCCTTACCAAGTGTCTCACCCTTGTGGTTTTCAACCAAAGAAAATGAAAGAATCCTTTTGTGTAACTTCCAATCATCATCAATAAAGTGTGCTGTGAGACACATATAGTTGAGATTTTGCACGGATGTCCATGTATCCGTGGTGAGGGAAATTCGTTGCCCTTGAAGAGCATTTTTCAACTTCTTTTTTTCTTCATTAAACACATTATAGCAATCCGAGGCAATCGTAACACGGGATGGAATTCCTAGCCATCTAGGACAAACCACAAGCATAAATTGTTTGAAACCCTCCCCTTCAACAAATCTAAAGGGCAACTCATCAAGAATAATCATCCTTGCCAAGGCTTGTCGACAAGCCTCAACACTAAAAGCAACATTGACAAGTCCCCCACTACTTGAACCTCCATCAACTTTAAACCCTAGAATCGTTTGGCCCGGACCCATGATCTTCCTACCCGGAAATTTCTTACATTGTTTCTCAAGGTGATACTTCAAGCACTTCGTACCGTTTTTATTCGAATCACATGCATACGTTGCTCCACAATAATTACATGCAGCCCTAGGTTTGGTGGGATCACCACCTTCTACAATTTGAAAGTGCTCCCATACATATGACCTACGTTTACCTTTATGTGACCCAGATTGAATACTTACATCAGATGAGATTGGATTTAAGGGTGGAGGCATTTCTTGGACCGATTCTGATTGTGTTGATTGAGGCTCCCGCACCTCATTTGTAGAAGCCTCCATCTACAGAATAAATAAACCAACAACAACACTACAACAGTCAATAAAAGAAATTAAAAATTCTGTAAAATGGGTCAACTATCCAAAAAATTCCAAAAAATAAAAAATTCTATAGAATGAAGAATCGGTTAACTCTCAAGCCCAAACTCTTGCATAAACATTAACCACAGACCATCTAGCAATTCCCAACATTCAAAAATATTATTAGAAGCTTGATCATAAGAAATTAAGAATGACATTTCTCGGATTGCTACAGTGTACAGCCTACAGCTACACGAACCCGAAACCACATATAATATATATATTTTGGAATTCCAATTTGCAAGCACAATCTCACTAACACATTTACAACTTAAACAAATAATAATTATTATTTCATTTGTAGAAAATCTAGTGAACAACGGATGAGGATCGGACATGGATTTGCGATGGGCTAAATATACGGCTAATAGTCTATATTAACAATTAACAAATAAGTTAATAAGTTCAAGAGATGGATTAGGAAAATAAAATACCTGTGCTTTGATTTGAGACCGGACGGAACTGGAAGGAGATTAGCGATGGAGTCACGACGGCACGGGATGGAGTCACGAGTCACGACGGCCAAGGGATGGAGGGGAAGGACTCGCGACGGCACTGGGTTCGACTTCCTGGAGGCTGGAGGGCTGGAGGTGGAGGCGGTGACTGGTGAGTGGTGACTCGGTGAGAGGCGAGAGCTGAAAATCGCAGAAGAAGAAGAAGAAATGAAGAAGAAGAAGACGCGGGGACCTGGGGGCTGGGAACTTACTTTTAACGTTTAGGTTTAGGTTAAGTTTTGAGTAAAACGGCGCCGTTTTACTCAAAGTTTGAGTAAAACGGCACCGTTTTACTCAATTTGAACGGCAACCCATAATTTGGAGCTAAACGGCACCGTTTAGCTCCAATTAAATTTTTTTAATTTTTTTATATTTTTGGGCATTTGTCAGTTGGCACTATAATTAATAAAAAAATATTTAAATTGGTAATAAAATATATTAATATAGTTATAAATTTTAGTCTATAGATTTAATAAATTAATACTTATAATCTTGTACTATAAGCTATATTAATTTATTAAATAATAATAAATAGTGATAAATTAGTAATAACATATTAAATAAACTATAATAATATACTTATTACTTATATATTAAGCATGCTAGTCTAATAGTTTAATAATACTATTACATTAGTATATCATATATGTTAATAAACTATAACTAATAAATAATAACACTAATACATTATTACAATTTACATTAGTATATTATATATTTATATGTTAGTAAATAGTGATAAATTAGTAATAATATATTAAATAATAATAATATACTTATTATTTATATTTTTATATTATAAGAGTATATATTAATATGTTAGTCTATATTATATATTAAGCATGTTAGTCTAATAGTCTAATAAAGTAATAATACTATTACATTAGTATATCATATATGTTAATAAACTATAACTAATAAATAATAACACTAATACATTATTACAATTTACATTAGTATATTATATATTTATATATTAGTAAATAGTGATAAATTAGTAATAATATATTAAATAATAATAATATACTTATTATTTATATTTTTATATTATAAGAGTATATATTAATATGTTAGTCTATATTATATATTAAGCATGTTAGTCTAATAGTCTAATAAAGTAATAATACTATTACATTAGTATATCATATATGTTAATAAACTATAACTAATAAATAATAACACTAATACATTATTACAATTTACATTAGTATATTATATATTTATATATTAGTAAATAGTGATAAATTAGTAATAATATATTAAATAATAATAATATACTTATTATTTATATTTTTATATTATAAGAGTATATATTAATATGTTAGTCTATATTATATATTAAGCATGTTAGTCTAATAGTCTAATAAAGTAATAATACTATTACATTAGTATATCATATATGTTAATAAACTATAACTAATAAATAATAACACTAATACATTATTACAATTTACATTAGTATATTATATATTTATATATTAGTAAATAGTGATAAATTAGTAATAATATATTAAATAATAATAATATACTTATTATTTATATTTTATATTATAAGAGTATATATTAATATGTTAGTCTATATTATATATTAAGCATGTTAGTCTAATAGTCTAATAAAGTAATAATACTATTACATTAGTATATCATATATGTTAATAAACTATAACTAATAAATAATAACACTAATACATTATTACAATTTACATTAGTATATTATATATTTATATATTAGTAAATAGTGATAAATTAGTAATAATATATTAAATAATAATAATATACTTATTATTTATATTTTTATATTATAAGAGTATATATTAATATGTTAGTCTATATTATATATTAAGCATGCTAGTCTAATAGTCTAATAAAGTAATAATACTATTACATTAGTATATCATATATGTTAATAAACTATAACTAATAAATAATAACACTAATACATTATTACAATTTACATTAGTATATTATATATTTATATATTAGTAAATAGTGATAAATTAGTAATAATATATTAAATAATAATAATATACTTATTATTTATATTTTTATATTATAAGAGTATATATTAATATGTTAGTCTATATTATATATTAAGCATGTTAGTCTAATAGTCTAATAAAGTAATAATACTATTACATTAGTATATCATATATGTTAATAAACTATAACTAATAAATAATAACACTAATACATTATTACAATTTACATTAGTATATTATATATTTATATATTAGTAAATAGTGATAAATTAGTAATAATATATTAAATAATAATAATATACTTATTATTTATATTTTTATATTATAAGAGTATATATTAATATGTTAGTCTATATTATATATTAAGCATGTTAATCTAATAGTCTAATAATACTATTACATTAGTATATCATATATGTTAATAAACTATAAGTTATAACTAATAAATAATAACACTAATACACTATTACAATTTACATTAGTATATTATATATTTATATGTTAGTAAATAGTGATAAATTAGTAATAATATATTAAATAATAATAATATACTTATTATTTATAAATTATTACTAATACTTTATCTAGATATACTATAATTTATATTTTTATATTATAACTAGTCAACTACTAGTCTACTATAAATCATAATATGTTGATATTATAAGAATATATATTATATATTAATATGTTATAATGTTAATATGTTATAATGTTAATATATATTAATATTAATATTAAAATTTATATATTATTATTTATATATTTATATATACATATATTTAAAAAAAAAAAAAAAAAAAAAAAAAAAACCTATAGAGATTCGGTCCGGTCCGGTCCGGTCCAGGGGGGTGAACTCCCTGGACCGGGACCGGACCGAACAGTTTCGGTCCATATCTTTTTTGGACCGGACCGGACCGGACCTCAACCGGTCCGGTCCGGTCCCGGTCCGGGAGAACCGGTCCGGTCCGGTCCGCCGGTCCGGTTCGGTCCTTTTACACCCCTAGTCAACAGACTACCCGCAGCTGCTAATGGCAGGAAGACACCCATTGAAATGTGGAAAGGTACACATGCTACTGATTATGACTTTTTACATGTTTTTGGATGTCCAGCTTACTATCATGCTAAAGAAAGTAAGTTTGATCCTAGAGTCAAGAAAGCAAAATTCTTGGGCTTTAGCTCTGGTGTAAAAGGGTATAGACTCTGGTGCATAGAGTCTAAGAAGGTAATTATCAGTAGAGATGTTACTTTCAACGAATCTGAGATGCTTAAGTCACATAAGCATAAAGATTCCTGTGAAGGCAGTTATGATGGCGAAACACCTAGTGATTCGCAGAAGGTGGAGTTTATCACTCCAAATAATTCAAGAGAAGATAGACAAGAGGAGGTTGATAGTCTAGTCACAGCACCTCCAAGTCAAATTGAATCAATAGCAACTAACAGACCGAGACGAGAGAAACGTGTACTGACACGTTATGCAGACTACGTGACATATGCACTACCAGTTGAAGGGGGTGAGATCCCTACCACTTACAGAGAAGCCATACAATCAAGTGAAAATGATGAATGGATAAAGACGATGACTGAGGAGATGCAGTCTCTTCATAAGAACCAGACTTGGGAACTTGTGCCACTGCCACAAGGAAAGAAGTCAATTGGCTGTAAATGGATCTTTAATCAGAAAGATGATCAAGTTGCTAAAGATAGAATTCGATACAAAATTAGATTGGTAGCCAAGGGCTACGCTCAGACAGAAGGAATTGACTACAGTGAAGTATTTTCTCCTGTTGTGAAGCATTCATCCATTCGGATATTGTTAGCTTTGATTGCACAATATGATCTTGAGTTAGCACAACTTGATGTGAAGACAGCTTTCTTGCATGGTGATCTGGAAGATGAGATTTATCTGTCTCAACCAGAAGGGTTTATAGAAACTGGTAAAGAAAAACTGGTTTGCAGACTGAAGAAATCTCTCTATGGACTGAAGCAGTCACCTCGGCAATGGTACAAGCGGTTTGACCGTTTTATGATGGATATGAAATACACTCGTTGCCAATACGATCATTGTGTGTATTTCAGAAAACTTGCAGATGGATCTTTCATTTATTTGCTTTTATATGTAGATGATATGTTGATTGCATGTAAAAGTAAGGTGGAGATAAATCGTTTGAAAACTCAGTTGAGTCATGAGTTTGAAATGAAAGATCTAGGAGAAGCACGAAGAATATTGGGGATGGAGATCAGCAGAAATAGGGTGAAATGTATAGTTCACCTTACTCAGAAGTAATATCTGACGAAAGTATTGCAACGCTTCAATATGGACTCAAAGTTGAAGCCTATGAGTACTCCAATGGCCCCATATTTTAAGCTCAGTGCATTGCAGTCTCCTAAAGATGATGAAGAGCGGGACTACATGAAAAATGTCCCGTATGCAAGTATTGTTGGTAGCCTAATGTATGCCATGATGTGTACACGACCTGATATCTCCCAGGCTGTCAGTTTGGTCAGTCGTTATATGCATAATCCTGGAAAGAAGCACTGGCATGCGGCTAAATGGATTCTACGGTATATTCTAGGGACCGTAGATTTTGGTTTGAAGTTCGAGAAGAGTGAAGATAATTTAGTAACTGGATACGTTGACTCAGACTATGCAGGTAATCTTGACAAACGGCGGTCGACAACTGGATACGTGTTCACTATGTCTGGAGCATCAGTTAGTTGGCGATCAACTTTGCAGTCTACGATTGCACTGTCATCCACAGAGGCTGAGTATATGGCTGTAACAGAAGCCGTAAAAGAAGCCATTTGGTTACAGGGACTGGTAACATATTTGGGAATTGAGCAGCAAAAAGTTACCGTTTACTGTGACAGTCAGAGTGCAATTCATTTGGCCAAGAATCAAGTTTATCACTCTCGAACAAAACATATAGATGTCCGTTTCCACTTCGTACGTGAGATATTGGAAGAAGGGGACATTCTACTTCAGAAGATTGGCACTGAAAATAATCCAGCAGATATGTTGACAAAAATTGTCACTGGAATCAAGTTCCAACACTGCTTGGACTTGATTAATATCTCACACTGCTGAGCACCTAAGTGTGCATTGGCGCCTTAGGGCGCATTTGATAGTGGAAATCTTTCATGGCAAACGAACATTTCAATAAAGAAGTGAAATCATTGCAAGGATGCAACATATAGTATCCTAGTATGGCACACTTGGGTGGAGGGGGTGATTGTTGAGGACCACCCATGTGTTGATATTCTCCAACTCATATTGAGGTCCACCCATGTGGTGATATTCCACATTGTGATGAGAACTACCATGTGTATTGGAAAGATTGAGCATCTCCAGCTCATGTTACATGGAGGGAGAAGTCCAATCTCTCCTATAAATAGGAGATGAATGTTGAAGCTAAAATCATCCCAACAAGAAGAAGTGTTTGAGTGTGTGAGAGTGTAAGTGCCATTTGAGAGATAGAGAAGCATTGAGAGTGTTTGTAATCTTGTACAAACATTTTGAATAGTAAGTTTTCGCTCCAGTGGACGTAGGCAAATTGTCGAATCACTTCAATATTGTCTCTATCTATTTTATGTTTGTTTTCTGGGCAGCATTAGGCACAACAGTTTTAAGCTATAAACTTTAAATTAAAAGCAATATTTCTCGCCGCAATTCCAAACATGCAGTAACACAAAGACATGCATGCAACAATTCTTAACAACTCATGTCATGCATATGCCTGTACATCTACTAAATACATCATCAATATATGCCTGTAAAAACATTATTTCCAAACTACTTCAATAGATACAAAACTCGTATTTTGCCAAATTAAATCAAATAGAAGTTTAGAATGTGAGAGAGAACACATTGGGGGATTCATGGCCTAGTGAACGCGTTGCCTGGGTGTAAAGCAAGCAAGAGCTTCTTTATTTTTTTGTCTCCTAGAAGTAGAATTCTCGTCCTGTTATGTTTTTATCTGCATTACTTAATTAGGAAAAGAACAAATACATCACCACCAATGCATTTTAGGGTTCCGGCATGCATAATCATTTTTTGTCCAGGGAATATATATCAATGGGATTTCGATCCTTGACCAGAGAAATCTTAGATACCAAGCAAGAAAGGCTGATTCTTGAAAAGCTGAGATCGATAGACGATTTTCCTGACATAAATAACATGGGAAGTTCTTGCAGATGAAAGACTCAAGGCATCCAAGTGGCTGTAGTCCACCTCTGGATATGGCTGTATTTTTTTACCTTTGCAAATTCACCATTCTTTACAACCACCCAAGTGTAGAGCAAAAGTCAAAGATACTGCCTTACCCCCGGCCAGAATTTTTGCTTCCACCTCGGACAAACGTTCTACGAATCGGATTGCTTATGTGGGTATTTATCGTCTCATTTTGTTTTTACTCGTTTGTCCACATTTTGATGGACATTTTGGTATTATTTGTGTCGACATTTACTACTGTAGTCTGTATTTACTACTACTGTATTCTGTAGCGTGCATAGTAGGAATCCTCACAGATAATATCAAATACGGGGTGTATGTCGTACAATTTGGGCCCCTCGACATTTTATAGCTCAGCTGACAGCTCTACAAATTGGTCCAAGGCTTGAGATCCTGCTTATAGCTCAAACTCAAAAAAAGATTCTTCTAATAATATAATCCGAGGCTCGTATCTCTGTCCAAGCTCTTTGGTATGCCATAATTATTTGAATTTTTTTTTAAAGTAAAACAAGAGACTCAAAATGATTCCCCACGACTACTGCAACTAGTTACAATGTGGAATTGGACCTCTGAGCTTACAATTGGCAAGAACTAAACCCTTGAGTTTCCAAAATTCCGGATTCACATTATCAGGGCATTTCTTGTTCACCTGGCTGTGAAGTTCAAATTATCATAATTTCTTAACCGCCTGCCTAACTTATATCTGCCTTCAGTTAAATGTTAGTTCTCAATCTCAAAAGCTTTTTAATGCCAATCAAAGTAAGGCTGATCCTTTAAATGCACAGCCCAATTACAAATTGCCCTACCAGTCAAGATTTCATGGAATGGCCAGTATTTATTGATCTAGCTCAACATATATAAATTATACATATCTTACTTTCCAAGATCTTCTGCAGGCAGAGCTTTGAATTGTGTTGTGCTGCTCAGGAGCTTCTAGGATTTCAGAAAATTGCCACCTTTCTAACGTCCCCACAAGCCGATGCATAAAGCAGAAATAATTTGACCACCTAAGACGTATGCATTTTGTTAGAAACCTTCATTCAAAGGCCATAAATTTTAGGTAGAATAGAGATTATAATCATCAACAACAGTGTACTTATACAGCTACGCATTAAGGTTCTTATCGTACTACACATAAAAAGCCAACTTTTCAAGCAGCCCCACTAATTTATTTGAAGTTTTCCTCCACAAGTGCATGCGCACGCATGAAGTGGTAATTAAAATTCCAAGCAGAATCCATTACCAAGTTGCCAGCACATATCCAATTACATCATGATTGCTTCGAATAGGAAAACTATATAGTTTCTCGAGCGTTACAAATAATCATTCCTTGATGAAACACTCAACCATCTGGTGGTAGGCAGTGAAAATGCTGCAAGAGCAGAGAATTCTCTTTTTCCGGGCTTCTCAAATTAAATCATTATCCATTTCGTATGCCATATTAAATAGGTCTACAAGATTACACTTATAACCCCAGTTCAGTACAGCACATGATTCCAAAGCTGTACAGTCAAGACAGTCACTAACAGGATCCAGGACTGGCATATTAACTTCTAAGAAGCATGCTTTTAAGCAAAACGGATGAAACTAATTTTTGCTTTATTGTAGCTGACAACAGAGATCAGGAAAACCAAAAATGATCTGAGCTAATTATTCAGATTCTATTAGTGGAGTTGCACTAATTTAACGGTAAAACAGAACTAAAGCTACTAAAAGATCAAACCTAAAAATAGATGAAAATATGAGCTCAACAATGTCCAGGGAAAGATCATTTACTTACATTTTAATAAAAAAATCAATATAGGCCCAAAAATTTCCACCACAAAGCTCCAACTACTCCCCAGATGATAGCATTGACAAGAGCAGTTATGAAGCCGATTTTGAATACGTCGGGAAGGTCTACATAACCAGCTGTTATAGAAGAACAATAAAACCAAATCAGACATGTTGCTGCAGTGTATCTTGAAAGGAAAAGAAAGATCATAATACACAAATCTACAAGAATAAAAGAACATTGACATGTTGAAATTATCATATGATCGATAACCAAAAATATATTAAAAACCAAATCAACAAATGGAAGAAAGTAAAAACTTCCAAAATAATGTTATAAAAAGCAAGGACAAAATAATGAAAAACTCGTGACCGGATAAAAGAGTCAGACCTCCGTAGTATACAGCAGCCTGACCACTGCTATAATGTGTTAGAGCACCGAAAAGATTCGTGTTGTAAGCCAAAGTCAGAGCTGCCAACACACCAGGAACCCCAGCTGCCAAGTGCATAGCAAGGAATGCAGAGTA
Source organism: Platycarya strobilacea (assembly GCA_036898215.1). Lineage (NCBI taxonomy): Eukaryota > Viridiplantae > Streptophyta > Magnoliopsida > Fagales > Juglandaceae > Platycarya > Platycarya strobilacea. Next base: position 4,141,295 of record CM072554.1, on the reverse strand, counting down.
TAAAGCTCCGACATGACCGGTTTGACTCGCAAAGAGGTAGTGGATCAAGAAGTAAGATGCCTGAAGAACACCAAATGCCACTGGCCAACTCAGAGATAAGGATTGAAGTGACTTGGCCACACCGTCTGACATCCAGGTGACGATACCAAGGTTTGTCAATTGTCCTGCCATACCCACTAGAACAGCAAACCAAGCCAAGGTGTCCCATGCCGATTTTTCACTTAAGCAGTCATCCCAATCTAGGACCCCCAACAAAAGGAGTATAGATAAGCCAATCATTGCAGCTACAACACTTGCTATGCCAAGAGCCTCTCTGCAAACAGAGCAAGAAACATTGGTCATTCAGGAACAAAACAACATTTGAATAGAAACAAATATTTGCAGATATAATGAGTTGACAGCTTTTAGTGTCTCTGGTCTCTTTATACAAACTCCTCAATTGCTGATACTCAGAAGGAAAAAACTTTCAGATATCAAATATGGTGAGTTGATTCTGCAGAACATTTAAAATCCACGTTCTAAGGCAACACGTTTTAACCTTTGCTGCCAATATTCTCAGATAGTAAAAATCAACCCCAGCCTCCTAAATCCTTAAACAAAATTGCTCAGACCAAATAGCATATTTTATAACTAATATCACGCAAAACCTTCCATAAGACATAAAGGACAGTTGATGATATCCTCATATACCTTACCACAGTTCAGATCAGTATCAGAAGAATTCATTTTCAAATAGTGACTAACAAGTCAAGAGCTACAAAAAAAATAAATGGAGACTTCACCTCTCCCTGTAATCATGTTTAATTGATTTATACCGCTCAAGATAATAAAATACATCAAATGGCATCAAGGCATGATACATACCCAAAGACCCACAAAGAGACTGCGAGAAGCATCGTCCCAACCATCACCCACTCATTTCTGGTGACAGGACCCATTTGCTTTAGTTTCTTTGCAGCCAAGGCAGGGGCATCTGGTGTGTCTTTTGTTTCAGGAGGATATAGCTTGTATAAGATCAGTGGGGTAGCTAGAAGAGCGACAAGTGCAGGTAAACTAGCAGCCTTGAACCAAGCCAGCCAAGGGCTTGTAATTATAACCCCAAGTTCCTCAGCTAACTTGAGGCAGAGAAGGTTTTGCGCTGCAGCAGTTAGGAAAAGAGCACTAGAGTTACCAGCAGACTGTCACACATACACACATAGCAATGCATTAATCACCTGAGTTTCAAGTGACAGCAATCAATGAGAAGAAGGAATAACATGCATTCATAAATTTAACAAGAAAAGGTTGTAACATGCCTAAACTCCAAAAAAGGAATTGCATAAACTATCTAAATTAGTAACACATCCATTGTCCCTGGAAGACAGGTAAATATACCTAGTGATTAACATGAGGTTGTTCAAAAAAATAAAGCTCCAGTAAAGCAGAATATCTCATAATCAACCCCCTGAACAAAAATGAATCCAAGAAACCCAATCTGTCTGCCGTTGTGACCATTTTTTTTTTTGTCGCAAAATACCCACACAATCCTTTCATTCTCCAAATGATCTCTTATTCAAAATCTCTTTTCGGAGTCCATGATTCCAAACATGGCATTGAGCAATCTCTGCATGCCAACGACATAAAGTTGTTCACGTTTATAAAACCCAATATATATATAGATATTGCGCATGCACGCTGCATATAGGTACTCGTGGAAATAATATATAAATGAGCTGTATGACTACATTCTCTACGGTTTTCAATAACTTCCAGTTCCAGATGCATGACCCCAAGAGTTGCATTTGGAGGCTAATAAGCTAATAAGTCCAGTAGATAGAATGCATTGACGAATAAATCAATAGCACAACTATGATGCAGCTCTAAAAGGACTTCCATGTAAAGATATTCTTTAATGAAGAATAAATAAATAAAACCTAATCCTGAGGTCTTTTTCAAGCCATTTCCCTTTCAGGTCTAAAAATCATGCAATTTCGAATGTTCCCCTATGTCCGTAAAGTTTTCGACAATCGCAAAAAATGCTAGCCCGTAAACATCTTCTGATCAGATGTAACCAACGAACAAGCAAACAGATAAAAGATCATTACGTCTACATAATTGCATATACAAATCCCAACGGTAGAACTAAAGTAATCACTACTTTAAGTAAATAAAAAGTAAGTATTATCGAGATACTATAGTTATTTGTATCTTCAACTGATCCGATCGAAAAGAAAGTAAAAGTTACGTATAAAAGTCCTGAAAATGACTCTTGTGCAATTATATCTACACATATAACAAGAAAAAAATGAATCCAACCTGAAATTGGGACTGAACGAGATAAGACCCGAGCTTTTTGGCCGATGGATGGCCCGGTTTACTCCCGGCGGATAGCGACAAGGATTTGATTATCGGCAAGAACACACCACCGGCCCTCGCAGTGGTGCTCGGCATGGCCGGGGCGATGAGCGCCTCGCTAATCGTCAAGCCGTACGACAAACCTAACGTACTACCCCCCCACCACTTGACGAAATAGGTAGCGATCCTATCCCCCAACCCGGTCTTCACGAACCCGCGGGCGAAAAAGAAGGAGATCACAATCAGCCAGATGACCTCGTTGGTGAAGGCGGCGAAGGCGCTGGAGAAGGACAGAGTTTGGGTGACGATGGAGACGGTGAGGCCAAGGAAAGCCCAGGCGCCGACGGGCAAGGGGCTCAAGACGAGGCCTGCGATGGTGGAGAGGAATATGGAGAGTAATTGCCATGATTGAGGAGTAACTTCGGGGGGCTTGGGGATGAGGAAGCGAACAATGAGGCCGATGGAGATTGAGATTATGAATGGGAGGGGTTTAGCACCTTGGGGAGGGGGTGTCTCTGTGAATTCGGAAGAAGGAGAGGGACGATTGGGTAAATTAGAGGAAGAAGAGGCGCGGATTGATCGGAGGCGAGAGGGAGTTGTGGTTGGGGGGAAAAGAGTGAAGGATCGGAGGGTGGGGATTGAGTAGGGGGCTGTAAGGCGAGGGGTAAGGAACGAGGGGGATTTAGAGATGGGGCGGAAACGGAGAAAGGAAGAGCGGGGGGGAAGAGAGGAGGAGGTGGAGTGGAGGGCAAAGCTCTCCATTGATGGAAGAAGAGAAGAAAAAATAGAGAGCTTTGCTGAATGAGAATTGGTAGTGTGGAGAGAAGAAGAGAGAGCAGAGTGCAGAGGCAGCACTTTGTCTGCTAATTTACCGCGCTCTGAGAGAGAGAGAGAGAGAGAGAGAGGACGGAAGTTACAAAGAAGAAGAGGGATGTAGTAAGTGTCAGTTTGTGAAGGAGGGAAATCCGAGGGAATCTTTTATTCTTAAGAGAAATACAATTGCCCTTTTATTCCCAGCCATGATATTTTATTCCTTTTTTTCGTTATTTGTTTATGGAAAATGATATCGTGTACCACTGTACAAGGAGTTTATTCCTTTATTTTGATTTTTCTTTTTATGTATTTTCATTTATTATTATTATTATTTATTTAATGATTATAATTACAACAAAGAACAATGTCAGAAATTCTTATTTTTACATCTCTATTTATTCTCGATTGGCTTTTTTATTTTTTAATTCTTTTTATATGATTTTTATATAAATAATTTTAAATAATGTTATGATTTTTTTATTTTTAAAAATATTTTAAGATGTTAAAAAATTATATAAATAAAATTTAAAACACTTATATAAAAATTATATAAAAAAACTAAATAAAAAACAAGTAAAAATCCCAAAACTAAGAAATCCCAAACATTTTTTTTTTTTACAACAAATGATATTTAGCCTATGGGAGAATCCCACTTCCGTTCTGTCTTTCTCCTTCTCTCTCCTTCATTGTTCCAACTTCCGTCTGAAAAAGTTAGGAACCTCTTTTTCCCCCGAAACGTCTTTCACTGAAAAGAAATATCATATATTTTCTTCATATTTTGTTTACGATGGGTTTCTTCTTTTTAATTACGATCAACCACACCCTCCTTCTGCGCCTCGCCGTCTGTTCCTGCACATCCAGGAGTCCCCTTTTCCAGCTGACTTTCATCGCCCTATTGAAATTCATGTATGATGCAATCATGCACGCATATTAAATATTTTAACATAATATTAATAAATAAATCTTTGATTTCTTATAATTTACAATAATAATACATAACAATAGGAGAAACATATCTTTTTCTATATGATTGATAAATAATTGATCTAACTATGAGAGAATGATCGTCCTAACAACGTTTACTTTACAAGTGTCTCTCGATGGCTAGAGGCACTCTAATATTGTAGGTGAGAACCATTAAACCTCCCAGTACTATTTATAGACTTCCGACTAACAAAAAATATAAGAGTTTGTATTTGATTATAATTAGATATATAAAGTTTAATCTTATCTCTTAGGAGTAATTCTTATCCCTTCATAACTCAAAATATTATCCAATAAAATTTTGAACTATTTCAAACTGATAAGATGGGTGTATGGGACACAAAATTTAAATAAAACTCTTACATTCTCACACTTGGCCCATACGCCTATAAAATAATACTTTTCATTTATGGGTTTATCACAAGAAATTAATCATACTGCGCAAATTTATTTCCTGAACTTTTCATAACTTAAAACACATTTCATGAGTTCCATAATATCAATGTCAAACTAACTACTAATGTGAGTCATGGCGGTCCTCTATTATATAATCAACGGATTCCCTTCCATGTACCACAACACCAGTAACTAATTCAACACACGATCTTTCATTGGGATAATTAAGGCTAATACAGTAATGCCTTTGGGTTCCAATTCATGTCTATTGTAGACATTATCTTGTCATCATTCATCCACACCATTCAATGTACATATAAAGTGGAAAGACAAGAAAACATAAACAAAATAACCATAATTGATATTATTAAGTGTCAAAATAGAATCATAACATCCACGAACTCAATAACATGTTTACATCATAAGACCCATACAGTTAACATGTTCTTTAAATTGTTTCGCTATCAGACCCTTTGTTAATGGGTCTGCTATCATAAGCGAAGTCCTAATATATTCTATAGACACTGTTTGTTTCTGTACTTCCTCCTTGACGCTTAGGTATTTGAGCTCCATGTGCTTAGCACCTTTAGAATACCTATCATTCTTGGAGAAAAAGACTGTAAAGGAATTATCACAATAAATTCTCAGTAGCCTGGCTATAGAGTCAACAACCTAAAGCCTTAAGATAAAGTTCCTCAACCATAAACCATGCACTGTGGCCTCAAAGTACACCACAAACTCAGCCTCCATTGTTGATGAAGCAGTGATTGTTTGCTTCATACTTCTCCATGAGATCACTCCACCGGCCAACAGGAAAACATAACCCGAAGTGGATTTCCTGCTATCAGGACAACCAACAAAATCAAAGTCTGAGTAATCAGTTACCTCCAAACTGTCAGTTCTTCTAAAAGTAAGCTGGTATTCTTTAGTTCCTTGCAAATATCGCAATACTCTCTTTGCTGCTTTTCAATGAGACATCCCTGGGTTACTCTGGTAGCGCCCAAGCATGCCAACTGCAAAACTAATATCCGGTCTCGTACAAATTTGTGCATATATCAAACTTCCCACAACCGAAGCATAGGGAATCTTTGTCATCTCTCTGGCTCCCACTCAGTTTTAGAACATTGTGATTGGCTAAACCTGTCACCTTTTGATATCGGAGTATCCAGTGATGAACAACTTTTCATACCAAATTTCTCAAGAACTCTTTCCAAGTAACTCTTCTGAGACAATTCTAACAGTCATTGTTTTCGATCTCGAAAGATTTTGATTCCGATAAAAAATGATGCCTCACCCATATCTTTTATTTCAAAATTATTAGAGAGAAAACCCTTGGTTTCATAAAGTAAGCCAAGATCACTTCTAGCCAATAAGATATCATCAACATACAGGATCAAAATTATGAACTTACTCCCACTGACCTTTAGGTATATACATCGATCAACAATGTTCTCTTTAAAACCAAAGGCAGTAATGGTATCGTTGAACTTTTAAGTACCATTGTCGGGAAACTTGCTTAAGCCCATATATTGATTTCTTAAGTTTACACACTAGGTGATCTTTACCCTTTTCTGAGAAGTCCTCTGGCTGCTCCATGTAGACTACTTTATCCAAATTTCTATTTAAAAATGTCGTTTTCACATCCATCCGATGTAACTCTAAATCATAATGAGCCACCAATACCATAATGATTCTAAATGAGTCATTTTTAGATATTAGAGAAAACGTCTCTTTGTAATCAATGCCTTCTTTCTGAGTGAAACCCTTAGCAACAAGTCTGGTCTTATGTCGTTCGATGTTGCCTTTTGAGTTGCGTTTGGTCTTAAAGACCCATTTACACCCAATTCTTTTACTACCTTCAGGCAGCTCAACAAGATCCCAGACTTGATTCTGATCCATGGATTTCAACTATTCTTTCATGGCATCGATCCATTTACTAGAATCACTTCCCTCTATGGCTTGTGAAAACGTTAGTGGATCTTTTTTTGTCCCAATGTCAAATTCAGATTTTTGGAGATACACCACATAATCTGTCGAAATTGCAGGTCTCCGATCTCTCTGAGATCTACGTAAGACAATTGGTTCTGGTGACTCCGAACTTGGTTCATCAATGGTGTTTTCATTCTGAGATGAGTGCTCATTTACTTGTTCTACGGTATCATCGTGATGATCGATTAGAGGAACCATTATCTTTTCTGAGGATGTAGGTATAGGGACATCTACCCGTATTTCCTCGATGATCACATCTCTAAATTCAATTTTTCCACTGATCTCGCCAAGTTCAATGAATTTGGCATTTCCTATTTCCATTATTCTAGGACTGTGATTGGGACACTAAAATCTGTACCCTTTGGATTTCTCTGGGTAACCAATAAAATACCCACTTACTGTTCTAGGATTCAATTTCTTTTCATGTGGGTTGTAAAGTCTAGCTTCGGCTGGCCAACCCCAAAATGCATATCTCTCAAACTTGGTTTCCTACCAGTCCATAACTCGAAAGGAATTTTTGGAACTGCCTTATTGGGAACTCGGTTTAAGATATACATTTTCGTCTTAATGACTTCATCCCACAATGATTTTGGTAAGGTAGAATTACTTACCATACTTTTGACCATATCCAATAAGGTCCGATTACGCCTTTCAGCAACTCCGTTCTGCTGTGGCATCCCGGGCATCGTATACTGTGCAACAATGCCACACTGTTTAAGAAGTTTGGCGAATGGGCCCAGATTACGGCCCGATTCATCATACTTTCATAGTATTCTCCACCTCTATCCGACCTGATGATTTTCACTTTTCTATCTAACTGTCTCTCCACCTCCATGAAAAATACCTCAAATACTGATACAACTTGAGATTTCTCATGTAACAGATAGATATATCCAAAACGTGAAAAGTCATCTATAATTGTGATGAAATACTTTTCTCCACCAAAACATTTTATGGAGAATGGTCCACATATATATGTGTGAATTATTTCAAGAAACTCTTTACTTCTTGTGGTGCATTTCTTAGTATGTTTGGTTTACTTTCCTTTTATGCAATTCACACACACTTCAGAATTAGTAAAATCAAGGTGCGGAAGAATTTATTCTTTTACTAATCTCTATAACTTTTCTATGGAGATATGCCCCAACCTTTTATGCCATATTTTCATTCCAATACATGTTTCATGGCGTTGGGTATAGGTATTTTAATGAATGTATTATCAAGGCAAAGTTGATAAAGACTATGGGAAAGAATCCCAGAACCAATAGATAAATTGTTTTTAAACAAATTGAAACTACTATTATGAAACGAAAAGGAATAACCATCAATATCAAGTCTGGAAATGGAAATTAAATTACGCCTCACAGAAGGCACAAATACTGTGTTATGAAGGTCTAAATTATGACCGGTACTCAAAACTAAACGAAAGGTCCCTATAACTAAAACTTCAGCCTTATTCTCATTTCCCATAAAAATGAACCATTCATTTGGGCTTGGTGTTTGGCTTGCAAGGTATCCCCTTCTTTTCGAACCAAGTCTTACGTTTTGGACACTCAACTTTCATGTGTCCATGTTCCCTACAAAAGTAGCTTTGCTACTGTTGTTTTGAAGCTGATTAACTTTCACAGGTTGATTTCCTCTTAGTGGTCTAGTTCGCTTCTTTTTACCGTAATTGTGCTTTTTCTTTCCAACTTCTTTATTCACGAAATTGATTGAGTGATATCCTTATTGTTTCAGTCTTGCTTCCTCCTGAACTACCATACTTGCCAACTCATTCACATTCCATTTATCTTTTATAGCATTGTAATGCATCTGGAATGGACCATATTGAGATGACAATGAGTTCAGAATAAACTAAATAACGAAACACTCATCTACTTTCATTACTAGGGTTTGCAATCTAGCAGCAATATTGGTCATTTCAAGGATATGCTCCTGCATTCCTTTAGTACCATCATATTTTATGATAGTGAGTCTAGCCCTTAGTGTTCCTGCTAAAGACTTATCAGCGGATTTAAACCTCTCCTCAGCATTTTTCAAAAAAATTTGGGCTTTCTCAGTACAAGAGAGTGAACTTTTTATATTTTCGACTATGGTAATTTTCATAAACATTAAACTCAGCCTATTTGATCTCTCCCACTGTTTAAAGGATTATTTATGATCATTGGTACTGGTTTCAGTAATAGGTGATGGTTTTGAACTCATAAGAGATGAGTCTAAATCAAAGACTCCTAAGGCGAACCTAACTCTTTCAACCCATTTAGAAAAATTGGAGCCATTCAAAACAGAAACAGATAAAGTCTGTGAGTGTAGTGATGTGGGTACGCTTACTGTAATAAAATTTTATAATAAATTACTTTGAATTAGACACTTATAAACAATAATCAGAATTTAAACAATTATGGAAGAACTAGTAGTGTCATCAAAACTCTCATTTAGGAGTAGATATTGACACACAATGTGTTCCATTTAGTATTAAATTTTGTGGATGAACTAACTGTATCATCAGAATTCTCCTTTGCGAGTAAACTCTGACATACAAAGTGTTCTCTCCAACCTTACTTTGATGGATAAACTAGTAGTGTCATCAAAGCCCTCATTTGGAAGTAGATCTTGACACACAAGATGTTCCCTCCATCATATCCACCTAATTATGGGTTTAACGACTTGTCATCAAAATCAAGAAAATCTTGTACTTTTGGACAACCAATTTTCTCTTGATTTTGACGTAAATTATTTATCCCATATTGGATATATGGTATAATAACAAAAGCCAAAATAGATAGTGCATAATAATAATATGCATACAAATGTGGATAGCAATAATATGCATGAAATAAAAGGTTTGATGAATTTTACAACAGATGTGAATAATACTTACTAAATAAGTTTTCAGGAAAGAATATTCTTTTCTAAACCGAATTTTAAGATTCTCAGGAAAGATTGGAGGGTCATAATGGACACACTTAGAATTTCCAATCTTCTAGACAGAACCGCCTCAGTTTGTACATATTCACACTCCCACAGAAAAATTCATAAAAAAAATGAATTTTTATGTTTGAACCTTAATTGATTTTATAGGAAAATCACAATAATAACATTATAGAATTTAATAAACTTTTTTTATATACATGTACATAACAATAATAACATGTATATAAATTAAATAAACATTTCATACATACATGTAAATAATCATAATAACATGTACATAATTTAAATGCATACATATAACATTAAGGTATGCATATAATAAAACTTTAATTAATTAATTGATTTTTTTTAAAATAATGTTATAATATTAAAATAATATTATTTAATTAGGATTGGGACAGGTCGGGCCAGAAATCTGGATCCGGTTTTGTTTCTGTTACGAGGCTGGGCAACAATTTGCCATGAGCCTGATTTGTTTTCATTTAAGCCTAATTGAGGCTTATGGCGTGACCCAGCCCACTTCAAATCAAATAACCTTAATTATCATCTTCAACCTTCAGTAACAGCAGCACCCACCCGTCGACCCCTTCGGGTTCAGATGCTGCAACTTTAACAGCTGCGACTAGAGACGTCGCTAGCGACGGGGAGATACCGATCTCCTTCCGCCAGTAGGTCACTTTTCTGTTGCTTCCCTTTTTTTTTTTTACAATGGGAAAGTGCCTTGGCCAGTGGGCTTCACAGCCCACTGCCATCGTTACAGGGACGCCGGCGAGAAGTTCAACTCATCCTCCCGGCGCCGATCCTCACCATAAATCCATCGAGATCCATAAATAGGTGAGGCGGCACCTATTCGGGATTTTCCAGTCCCATTGTACTGCCCATTCACCTTCTTTAAACTACTGAGTTTTTGAGCCACCGGATGCCATTCCCATCGTTCTACCAACATAGGCATCGGCTGCACAACAGCTCACATGGTTCTCTTTCTCCATTAATGCGGCAAGAGAGAAGCCAGAGAGCTTAAACTCAAAACAAAACTTAAACCCAAAACATATACATATTGTACTGTATTGATTTCGTGAATAACAAATAGATTAAAGAGATTGATTGATTTCGTGAATAACAAATAGATTAAAGAGATTGATATCGAAATTTCTCTTTAAGAAGGTATTATTTTATTCTTTCACAGTAAGGGAAAAACATAGATGCGGAAGTATATATAAAACTAAATATATATTAACGATGTAATTTATTGAGATCATAAAAAGTCTATAACCTGACGCTCTGATACCACATGTTAAATATTTTAACATGACATTAATAAATAGATCTTCGATTTCTTATGATCTACAATAATAATAAATAACAATATGAGATACATACATTCCTCCATCTGATTGATAAATAATTGATCTGACTATGAGAGAAGGATCGCTCTAACAATGTTTGCCTCACAAGTGTCTCCCGATGGCTAGAGGCACTCTATTATTGTAGATGAGAACCCTTGAACCTCCCAGTACTATTTATAGACTTCCGACCATCAATAAATCTATGAGTTTGTGTTTGACTATAATTAGACATATAGAGTTTAATCTTATCTCTTAGGAGTAATTCTTATCCTTTCATAGCTCAAAATATTATCCAATAAGATTTTGAACTATTTCAAACTGATAAGATGGGTGTGTGAGACATAGAGTTTAAATAAAACTCTTACAACACATGGAAAGCCATTGGCGATCCATTAGCTGGAATGTGATACAATAGAGAAGATCAACCGTCGAGTCACTTTCTGAAAGGAACTTCAAAAGATTACAAGCAGATGCCTTATGTTAGGAAAAAGAATCTAAAGCGTTTTCCATTCCCACATTTTCCTAGCAAACAAAGAGAGAGAGAGAGAGAGAGAGAGAGATAAATGACTCAATTGAGAATTTATACAAACAGGTGGAAGGCATTACGGGTGCCACTACAGTTACCTGCAAATCGAGTTTAGTCGTTCCAAATATACAACAAAATCACAAGTATTCTAGCGCCATTGACTTTCATTCTTATTTCGTGTTCTCTCTGAATATATCTGTTTTTTCTCTATTTTCTTCTTATTCTTTTTTCTCCTCTTCCTCAATCTTCAGTTTCGTATTTTGGCTGCTAGCTCCCTGATATGTAATGTGTCATACTCGATTCGTTTGACGAGAACACCCTGGAGCGCTGGAGAGAGTCTCGTGTAGACTGAGATTGGCTCTTTCTCAGTGTCTTCCACAATTCCAGAGCCTTTGTGGATTTCAAGGAGAGGGGGAGAGAACTGAATGGAGAGAGGGGGAAGGGAAAATGAATTATTAGAACCCATCTAAAGTGGGCACCCGTTTGCACGCTGACTGCATCATGCGTTTGCCACAATCATTTTCATGTGTGTGTAAACCTTTTTTCACAGGTCCTGTTTGGCTATAGGGAAGCCCTAGAGCGTAGGCTAGAAAAAAATAAAAGGTTGTGTTGTTTTTATATGTATTTTTATTATTTTTATTTTTTATATTATTCTTATTAAACTAATTGAATTGTTTTATTTATAATTTATATTCTATATATTTGTTATAGAAAAAAGGAAAATAATTTAAAAGAGATGTGATGTGTGTAGATACTAAGTAAAATTATTCAAAAATAAAAGGGCATTATTTTGGCCTTATCATTTCCTTACGTTTTGTTATAAAACTAAAAAGGAAATTACTATTGCAAGAAAAAGTATAAAAAAAACTCTTTCAAACTCTTAAGAATTAAAACTTTATTCGTTCTATATATTTTTCTTATGAATTTCAGAATGATTAAAACTCATATTTATAAGTTTTAAAATTACTATACAAGTTAATATGCAAGATTTAAAATAATGATGGTGGAGTCATTCACAAAATTATTGGTGGGGACAGGGGGCAGCGACCGTCCTACTAATAATTCATAACACTCCCCCTTGAATGACCACTCATAAAGAATCTGTCTCGTCAAAACCTTGTAAAAAAAATCCAGTAAGAAGAAAAATCAATGGCGAAGAAAAAAGAGTACAATATTCTTATGTATCTCCAAGTGGCTCAAGATTATCTCATTAAAACCTTGTAAAGGAAAACACAATGGGACAAAACCTCAGCGAAAGAAAAAGAGTATAATCAGCACAAGTTTTCATGACATTTACTCCCCCTAAAAAGTGCATGACGATATATTTATGAGTCTTCACATTTTAATATTCTGCACAATCTTCTTGAATGTCACAATTGGTAATGTCTTTATAAATAAATTTGTCAGATTATCATTTGATCATAACTTTGATATATCCTCTTCTGATTTGAGTGATACAAGCAGTATTGTCTTCATATAAAATTGTTAGACTATTATTGATCATGAAAAATCACATTTTTTTTCTGGATATATTGAGTCATTAATTTCAGCCAAATACACTCTCTACTTACTTCATGAATTGTAATAATCTCTAAATGATTTGAAGATGTGGAAGATAATATCTGGTTGATAGACTTATTAGAAATTTGATACCTGTAATAATACTTAAACTCCCCCTGATAATATGCGTTAGTATTTCAAGTAATAAGCAAACATGATTTCAGCATATATAACAGGTTAAGAATTCAAACATGATTTCCATCTAAATAATGCATTAAAGAGAATATGATAATATTCTCATCTAAAATTGTATCCCCCTCATTCGGCGTTATTAGGAAGAATTTGTTTATGTACGATAGAAAGAGCATTGGAAGCCATCTATATATGATAAAAGTTGTAAAAACTTGAGGTCTAATTTTATCGGTTTTACGAAAAATCAAATCCGCTTGACATTGATGACAAACGAAATCTTGAAGAGTTTTGAAGGTTTCAAAATTTTATTTAAATATAACCATTTTACTATTGATTTACCCAAAAAAAAAATCTCACATTCTCCATAGATCCAGTTGTTGTTCATCCATAATGATATTATGTCTGATAGAAATTCTAATATTCCAGATTTGAATCACGAACCTTTTATACATCAACTACTTATATTTTCTTCTAAGACTATAAACACCATTATAGGAGTAGAGATGTATCTTTCTAGTAAAACTGATCCTGAAATTGTTGTAACATTAATAATTCTCAGTGTTCAATATGCTGTTTTTCTTACAACCATGTCTCAGAGGTTATTGGCGAGAATGAGTGAGGTTGATCATCTTAAAAATCAAATATCTGATCAAACGCTTGCAATTAAAAATAGAAAAAATAAAAATTTTGAGACAAGAAAACGAGAAGCTGAAAAAATTTGTAAACTGGTATTTTCGTGACCTGAAAATAAGAATAGAATAGCTAGAACGAAAGAAAACTCAAATATAAAATCAACAACAGCAGCTAACGGCAAAAGTTCAGCATTTACAAAAAAATATGGATAGTTACAATTAATCTCGCTGGCTTTTGAAATTATGTATCCAGCATATCTTGTAATCTCGACTAAGTGAGATTTGAAGATATGATGGTCTGTCTTGTTCTTATTTTCATTTGTATAAGAATCATCTTTAGTTTCATTTAGTTCGCATCAAATTTTCTTTTCATATCTATAATTCATCTGCATTTGCATTCTTATTCTACAAATTTTCAATGGCTCATCAGTTTCTTTTCAATATTCCTCACGATCAATATATGAGACATCATTCACCTCAGTTATAAGTTGTTCCTGCAGTTTCTGTATGTGCCATGTTGCAGTAAGCGAATGATCTGCTAATAAGTCAGATCGTGAAATTGTTTATGAGTTAGTGACTCTCGGCACTCAATACTCCTCCTCTATTGTTGAGTTTTTCAATCGGTTACAATCCAAAAATTATGAGATTAAAGAGTTTAACGATATATACTTCAACGACTCGTTCAAGACTCTAACAACAAAATTGTAGAGTTAAAGCAACAAAATAAAAATTCAAAATCCTTACTTAACTCTTCATTTCGACTGTCTAATCTTAGAGATAAGAATGACACGTTGTTTTATGAAGAGCAAATACATTTAAAAGATGAGTCTAGAAGTTTCAAATTTTTGTAACTCATCTAGCATTTGAATAATAAAATTTTTCATTTTCAAATCCATTATATATAACAGTTATTGTGACCTCTTTAAGAGTTCTAATAAGGTAAATCATCAATGTAAATTGCAATAATGACAAATCTAAGTTCTGATAAAATATATGGGCATATAGGATTATTCTCAAATCCTTCTTTCAATAGATACTCGCTAATTTAATTATTCCACATATGTCCGAATTGCTTTAACCCAATATAAAGATTTTTGAAATTTTATAAAGTATATACTACTAAATATACTTAAATTATATGCTTCAAGTATTGTATGTCATGATCTAATGATCCTAATAAATATGCAGTAACCACATCTATCAACCACATCTCTAATTCTTTTGTAATCTGAATGTAATTGCATTCATAACGGGATAATATATTTTTTCATAATCAATTTCGGATTTTTGCAAGAAATCTTGTGCGATAAATTGTGTTTTGTATCGCACAATTTCATTTTTATCATTACGCCTTCGTATATATACTTATTTATATTTGATAGATATTATACCATTTGATGTTTGGACAATAGGTCCAAATACATCTAACTTCACTAGTGAGTTTAATTCAGTTTCAATAGTTACTTTCTATTTTGGCCAATCATTTCTACGTCGATATTCTTCAACGGTTCTTAAATCACTTTTTTCATTACTTATGGAAATATCAAGTGTCATTTTATATGAAAACTTGTTGTCGACAACAGTTTCATTTATATACATAATTTTTCTAATACTCATGAAATGTATTGATATCTCATTATTTTCAAGTACTTGTTCCTCTATAAGGGAAAACATTTTATAAAACACATTTTCAGAAGTTACCTATTCATGAATTATACTATTTAGGAGTTATACTTTTCAGGAGATTTGTACTCTTCAAGAGTTTTCTCTTCAGGGGGTTTATACTCTTTAGGAGTTCATTTTTAGGAGGTTTGTACTTTTCGGGAGTTCCCTATTCAGGAGGTTTATACTTTTCAAGAGTTCATCTTCAGGAGGTTTGTACTTTTTGGGAGTTCCCTCTTCATACTCTTCAAGAGTTCCTCTTCAGGAGGTTTGTACTCTTTGGGAGTTTCCTCTTTAGGAGATTTGTACTCTTTAGGAATTCATCTTTAGGAGTTTGTATTTTATATAAAATGTTTGGACAAATCTTATTACTTGTTTTGTGGGTACGGTCTCTTCAAGAGCACTGATTTTTTTTTTTTGCACCAATAAATCTTCAAAACTTCATGTGTGTCTCGAACTCATCTATTGCTGTTTTAATAATTTGTCTTTCAGGAATTTCAATTTTTACTTAAGCATTAACGGCATTAATATATGATTTTATAACATTTTTAGTATCAGTAAATACATCCAGTAATTGATTTGCAATATTTTGTAAATAGGCAATCCTTTGAATTTATGGTTCACATTTATTTGTAAGATGATCAAATTTAGACAGAGTTTTATTATCCTAAGTAATATCTTGTTGTGCTTCAGGTACCAACTTTTCATTATTTCAAAACATGGTGAAACATTTATAAGCTTATGGTGATACGGTATATTATTATCATCTTTAGTGTTGTCGCGTCTGGGACCAACACTTCTATAGTTTTTCAACCACATCTATGCCCTTGGTTCATTTGAAATGATGCACCGTTCACTTCTGGAAATAATGTAAATCCAATATTATTAATAGGACGTAACTGATGATTTATTAACAAAAACTCATTATTTAGTTTAATCACTTAAAAAAATAAAAATTTAAAATATTTGTTGAACTTTCGCTCTTAATATTGCTACAGCAGGAGCACATTCAAGATATGAAAAATAACATATGTCTTCCTTTAAAATATCATCATCAATAACATTCTCACTACATAATTTTATTATTGAACTGATTTTAAAGAGTGTAGAGTTATATTCACTACTACTTTTAAAATCTTACAATTTTAGGTGCAATAAGTCATAATGATCTTTTGGAAGAATAATAGTTTTCTGGTATTCATATCTCTCTCTTAAATTATTTCATAAAATAAGATGATTTTTCATTGTGAGATACACAGCACGGTCCTGCAGGGACACGTGATTTTCTTCTTTGATTGTATTTTTTAAGTTCATCATATCCAAATAGATCTCATCAATGATCCTGAATAAATAACTTTTTTCAGAAATATCAATAGTAATAAATTTTAATTTTATAATA
Organism: Platycarya strobilacea; assembly: GCA_036898215.1. Lineage (NCBI taxonomy): Eukaryota > Viridiplantae > Streptophyta > Magnoliopsida > Fagales > Juglandaceae > Platycarya > Platycarya strobilacea. The sequence continues at coordinate 4,124,588 of CM072554.1, read as the reverse complement.
TTTGATATTTTCTATATATTGAATCACAAAAATAAATCTGTGGATCTAAGAAATATATTCACATAATCATCAGAATAAAAAAAAAATTATCAAGTAACATTCAGCAATATTATATTTTATATTTATTTCGAGAACTGCAAATAATATATTGAAAAATTTACTTAAAGTAGAAGACCACTACTTTCAGTATCAGTAGAATTTCGTGTTGATAACATATTATAAAATTAAAAAGGAAACTACTATTACAAGAAAGAAATATAAAAGAAACTTTTTGAAACTTTTAACAACTAAAATTTTATATGTTGTATATATTTTTCTTATGAATTTCAGAATGATTGAAACTCATATTTACAGGCATTGAAATTACTATGCAATATTTAAAATAATAGTAATGGGGTCACTCACAAAGTTATTGGTGGGAATAGAAAACAACGACCGTCTTATTAATAATTTATAACACGTTTATATTAATTTGAGATTTATTACGTACAAACAAATTTAATATTGATCTGTGTACTAATATCACTGTTTTTATATCTAAAATTTAAATATTTTTTATTTTCATAAAAGTCTAATGTTTGACCAATTACATTAGATTAATGAATATGCGCCTACAACCAATTTTTTCTTATTAATTTATAGAGAAGACGCTACCAACCGGATGCGGTGGGAACCCGGAATTTACACCCCCAATCAGAGGATAACACGTATGTTGTCTCATCTTATAAAATATAACTTCAAAAGCATTTAAATGAATTTAAAACAATAATAAAATAAAAATCCAACACAGACTAATGACTAGTCGTTGAGCTAGAGTTTTTTTTTTTTTAAATTTATTGTTGTTTTGTGTGTTTAAAGTTTGGGCATTGCTAGGGGGCGTTTGCGTATCCCAAAATGGCCCGTTAGTGTTAGTTTTTTTTTTTTTTTTTTGTTTTACATCAATTTTTAATACTCTTAAATATTTAAAAAAATAAAAAGAAAATAATTCAAAATATTTTCTTAATTATTAAATAAAAAAACTTTAAAGTTTTAAACAATATTTTTATTTTCACACGTGGTGCTCATTTCAAAACGTGAGGGTTTTGGTCCCTTTGGAATCTCAATAAAGCGGTCCAAGTCAACCAAGTGGTGCCAGGAAATGCAAGGAAGTGCAATCTAACGGTTGTTCAAACAGAGGAGACTCAGATCTAGCCCTTAAATTACTTTCCAGTTTTAACAGGCCAGTGGCTGCCCAGAACACCAAAGCCTAAAAAAAGTCAGTCGGTCATGCTCTTTCTGCTCCCTGCCCATCACCGGCTAAGAAACTGGTTGTGTCACCCGCACCTACATCAATGGTGTGATTTCACTTAGATCCTTAGATTTTCATTTTTATTTATTTTTATATCGAAACTCACAAAGACCTAATAATAATTTAGTTTTTCTATTACATTTTTCAATATCAACAAATTTTAGGATATTAGATATTTCCTTTTTAAAACTTTTAACTATATATTAGTATGAAGAGTCATACCTAACTTTCTTCATTATTTTCATTTTTTCAAATCTTGAATTAGTAGATTTTTCTTAATTATCTAAATTAAGGGTTTTTGGTTGTTGTCGGTTAGAGACATATACAATATATGTTTAAAATAGTTATATTTAGAATTAAAATATCTAATCTTTTTAGTCAAAAGGAATTCATTTTATTTCATGTAAGATGAGAAATAGAAAAAGAAGAAAAAAAGAAGGGCGTGATATTATTGGTTGGGGACGGAGCTACGTCACCCGCGGATTACGGACAGCGTTTTTTCCTTATACAAATCGTATTTCGCCGTTGATTTGTAGTCCTTCCTGAGTTCCCACCTTCCCCCTCTCGAAATCTGTGTTTTTTTTCTTTCTCCTCTTCCCCAATCCCCACGATATATAGTAGGACTAATTAAGGAATCGAAAGCTTTTTTCATCAAGCTTCTGGCGTCTCCCTCTTTAGGCGACAGACAATGGCATTCATCAACGCATCTTCTCCTTCAACAACAGCTCTCTCTCGCCTCCAGTTAGTCCTCCTTACTCTCCATTCTCCTTTATTGCTTCGATACTGTAGTTTTCTCAACGTTTACATCATTGCATGTCGCGTTTGGGTCTTTGGAATTGAACTCCATCTAGGTTTTGTTGGGTTTTTCTTAGCAACTACTCTTGTTAAATCTTCTACAAGCTCCGTGTCTGGATCTTATTCGTTTCCCAAACTTAGGCGCATTAATGGTCCACTGCGTCATATTTTCAATTTCGTAATCTTTGTGACAGCATATCCCGTTGGCCGTTGGTAACTATTTTTGGTTTTATTTACTTCTAATCGCCCTTGCTTTATTGATGCTGTATGCGTTGTGTTCATTTACTTTTTCCCTTATATTGATCGGATTCATGTTTTCCGTGGATATGCAATATTTAGTTCTTAAAAATAAGGTTTAGTTTATGACATGCATGCTATCGTGTTTAACGAAAAGATTTCTTTTTAAATTTCTGAGACAACAAAGGTTGGACAAAAAAGAAATCCATGTTCAAATGTTTCTATAGTTTGGTTATTGGAAAACACAACACTACTAAGCTACGATTACCCCAACCCATTCCATGAAAGCTTCCAACTGTATGAAGTCGTCTACACATCTTGAATACTACTTTGGTATATTTTGTTTCATCATGAGCACAATTTCCATTTCCTCAACCTGCCCTAGCTATAATACTGAAAGTATTTGAGTTTATATATAAGTCTAATAAATGTTCGGGTTTTAGAAGCACTAATTGTATTAACATTTTTCTATAGAGTGCAATTTTAATGCTGAATTTCATGATCCTTCCTTTGTTCTGATCCTACTCTATTCAAATACTTGCCACCATCTACTGTATGTAGGTTATGCAAAAGCTTCAATTTGTTCAACCGGTTGCACTCAGTGAATCCTTCTCTGGCAAAAAGGTATACAGCTGATTTTCCCTTGATCCGGTTGGGTGGGAAATTGCCCTTAAGTATTAAAGGTGTTGGTAAAAATAGAGCTACAGTCATATCTGGTGAAGGTGACCTTCTATCTTATGCCAATGAGAATGGTGTTGAGGAAAATAACTCTCCCATTGGTGATCAATTAGTTGGACTTGGAGTACAACCTGATGTGGTTGCATTCAGAACACTTGCAGCAGATACTGCTCTTCCGGGGAGTGGTTTTCCCATTTATGATGAATTTGATATGGATCTCCCTACAGAAGGTTTTTCTTCCATCCCCGAGGCCATTGAGGACATTCGCCAGGGAAAGGTGGCCTATTTCCTGAGTTCTGTCTTGTTACAAAATCGTCTTGTTACAAAATCTATTAGCATTATAAGTTTTATCAAAAGAAAATTAATGTGGCCTAATAGTTGTCTTTCCACATCTTATAATTTATTGCAATACAGATTGTAGTGGTTGTGGATGATGAGGACAGAGAAAACGAAGGAGATTTAATTATGGCGGCAGAGTTGGCAACGCCTGAGGCTATGGCTTTCATAGTGAAGCATGGAACTGGCATAGTTTGCGTAAGTATGAAAGGGAAAGACCTGGAGAGATTAAAGCTCCCTCTGATGGTGGCCCAGAAGGATAACGATGAGAAACTTTGCACTGCTTTTACTGTGACTGTGGTATGTAGATTTCCTAGTTGATAATGATCTGTTTGCAACTTTTGTTTCATTCCAATACATTGGTCTTTGTTATCATTAATCTTTGAAATAAGCACAACCCCTCATTCAAATGTTGACAAACTCCATTCTAACATTTTAAAATTAAAAAATTATTGAAAAACGAAAGGCATAGCCTGAGCGCACAATATGCATACAAGAGAAACTCCTAATTAGAAATAGAAAAAGGATACAAGAGAATTATGAAAATTTAGTCCATTAAAGTCTGCAGCAATTTTCAAAGGAAAGAGTAATGAATAAGAAAATTTTATGCTCATCCTTCGTTCGCTTGCGGCTTTCAAAATTTTTAGTATTCATTTCCCTCCAAATACACTACAATAGATGGAAATCATCTTCCACACTACTGCAATTGGTAAAATGTTGTGTGACCCTTTCAAATTTGCAATCAATCTACTAATGTTCTAAGCATGCTAAAAATTTAAATCTTAACTACCTATTTAAAAAACATTGGTGATTGTAACGACAATAACAAAACATTTTAAAAGCTTGAGCTACTATCTCATTGAAGTTATCGTGGATTTAATTGCAAATAAGAGTAATTTACTTAGTATATATTCATTTTTATATACATAATCTTTTCTATAACAATAATTGATGTTAGTTATGCTATATTTGTAGGATGCCAAACATGGTACAACAACAGGGGTATCTGCTCGTGATAGGGCAACAACAGTATTGGCTCTTGCATCCAAAGACTCAAAACCTGATGATTTCAACCGTCCCGGCCATATTTTTCCATTGAAATATAGAGATGGTGGTGTTTTGAAAAGAGCTGGGCATACAGAAGCTTCTGTGGATCTTGCCGTGCTTGCTGGGTTGGATCCTGTTGCAGTTCTATGTGAGGTTGTGGATGATGATGGTTCCATGGCTAGATTACCAAAGCTTCGTCAATTGGCAGAGCAGGAGAATTTGAAAATTATATCCATCGCTGATTTGATTAGGTACAATTTACCTCTGTTTTGTAGATTTTTACTTTATACTCATATTGAAATCATATTGTTTATACTCATATTGTAAGCCCTGTGTATACTTTGTTAGGCCTGTTCTTCTGGTGACTTCCCTTTTCATTGTGTTGGTTCATTGCAGAATCAGTTCAACATGTTGTCACAAACTTAGATAATGTCTTTTAATTTTATAACAAATGCTGAGAAAATCATGTAATATTTCATTAAAATGCAGAGGTACTTGCAAATAGTAAAAAGATAATGACAATGCATTTTTGTAGGTTTTTTGTGGATGATATTTATGTGTCTTAAGTACATTGATGCTTGCAAATGATAAAAGTTATGATGAATTGCCATCATGGATTACTGTGTATCTATTTGTATAGAGCGTTCTTATGTACATCTAATGAAAGTTTAGTTTTAATATTTTCAACAGATTGTTGGAAAGTTAGCCATCTTGGGATGCTTTGACCATTCTAGTTGCTGACTTCGACAAGTATTTTCAAGTTTCAACTTAAACTGGTACCTTAGGCCAACACAAACTGTTCAATAGATAGGTTATCAGCTCAAAATCTGTTTCAGAAAGAATGTGTCAGACTGGCCTGGGTCCTGAGACAGTGAACTTAATTGTGTGCTTGTGGGTCTGGTAACATGATGGGTGTGTTTTGTTGTGTGTTGGGGAAAGGGGGGATGCTGGGATGGTGAGGGGGAGTACAGCTGGAGAAGCTTGCTCATTTGTTCTACGTTGCTTGTAAATAGCTGTATGTTGGTATAATTGTGATTTTGTGAACATAGTTTTCTGGAATCCCATTTTGTTCAGGAACTATTTTTTGTTTTCTTAGTCAATTCCTATATCGAGATGTTTGATGCATAACTTATGAGTTCGCTGCTGTTACGTTAAAACATAAAAGAGGGCTCCATTCTAACATGGATAGTCATTGTCAGGTATAGAAGGAAAAGAGATAAATTAGTCGATCGCTCTGCCGCTGCCAGGATACCTACAATGTGGGGGCCTTTTACAGCCTACTGTTATAAATCCATTTTAGATGGGATTGAGCACATTGCAATGGTTAAGGTAAGCATTGCTTGAAATTTTTATTCTAAAAAGCTACATGGTTTTCACAGAAGCAAATTGAAATTGATTAAAGGGCCAAGAGTCTATGGTCAACAGTTCAAATCTCGTATTGATACATGAGTTATTTACCTACCAAAAGTTATAATATGGAACAAGATTAATACAGAGCCGCTCAGTACAATCATCAAATGATTTCTGTCCAAAAACTTAAATCTAAAGGGAGATATAAGTTATTTTTAATACATACAAGGATTTTTGGGCTAGTATTAGTTGTCATACTGATTTTTAACTACGCCATGCATCAACAGGGTGACATTGGGGATGGAAAGGATATTCTTGTCAGAGTACACTCAGAATGTCTAACAGGAGATATTTTTGGATCAGCAAGATGCGACTGTGGAAACCAGCTGGCACTAGCCATGCAGCAGATTGAGGCTGCTGGCAGGGGGGTACTGGTGTACCTCCGCGGGCATGAAGGGAGGGGCATTGGTTTGGGTCACAAGCTTCGTGCTTATAATCTACAAGATGATGGGCGTGATACAGTGGAAGCCAATGAGGAGTTAGGCTTGCCTGTTGACTCCCGAGAATATGGCATTGGTGCACAGGTACTCTTTAATTACAAATTCTATTTTGCAGGACTTACAACACATTAAAATAGTAATATAAAGGCATTTGACTACTTGTTATGATCAAAAAACTTTGAAATGCTTTTGGAATCAATTTCTAGAATTGGAGAAACTCTTGAAATGATTTTGGAACCAATATTTAGAGTTGGATTAACTTTGTCGGCAATATGAAAGACATCTTTTAGTGTAGCTCCGAATGCCTAGGCTTTAAGATTATTGCAATTTTTTGTTTTTAAATATGAATAACATTATCTGACAACTTAGTTAATGTGCCATCGTAATTGTATATCAAGGGTTAGATGCATATTTGCTTCATTTACATGCTGAACTCCAATAAAACTTGGGTACATATGACGTCTAATTTTAGTCTAAACTTTAAAGAGCATGAAGACATCCTAAAATGTTTATTCATGCTTTTTATATTTATGTTTATAAATAACATGATTAGGAACCCAATAACAGTAGTTCCAACGTGAAATGCATAAACATATCTTAGATGAACCTTCATTTGACATGAATTTATTGGCTTTGTGACTGCAGATGCTTAGGGACTTAGGTGTTCGAACAATGAAGCTAATGACCAACAACCCTGCTAAGTATGTTGGGCTCAAGGGTTATGGTTTGGCGATTGTGGGCAGGGTGCCATTAGTAACTCCGGTTACAAAAGAGAACAAGAGATATTTAGAGACCAAGCGTGCTAAAATGGGCCATGTTTATGGTTTGGAATTTAACGGCCGATTAAGTAATCTTATCAGTGGCAATGGTAAACAGAGTGTCAATGGTGCATCCAATGCCGTTTCTGAGGATTGAGTCAGGTTGCCTACACTATAACGGTCAGCTGGTTAATGCAGTAAAAATAGGAATCTTAAGACTCGCAGGATTCATTTTCACATACAGACACTTCTGACTTTGGCGAAGTTGGTATTTTCAATGACATGGATTAATGTGATACAGTTCATTCTTTATAGACTTGAGCCTGAATTTAGAGCATGGGTGCATGCTTAGTCACAAGTTCTCACAAACAGTTTTGCCAGGTCTATTGTAATGTCATTCATTCTTTTGTCTATCAAGTGTAATTTTGCAGAAGGAAATCAATTCCATTTAATAAAAGGTAGATTCTCTTTGATGTGGCTTGCTTTATGAGTTTCTGAGTTTTTGCTGCTTGAAGAGGTCACAGCTATTTGGATTCTGATTAATACTCTCAATAATTTTACCAAAGGAAGAATTAGGAAACGATTGGTACTTTTTACTTAATTGTTGGATTGAGAATTCGCTACAAGAAAAACAAGTATATATAATCAATGAATTGTAAGATTGTTTTTGTTACAAATAGTCTTTTTTATTGCAGTTAATTGATTATATATATCTGTGTTTTTTGTAATGATATTTTGATGCAATGAACTGGAGCTATCTACTTATTCTTGCATGCTCCACAGGAAGATAAAAAATACTCAATGAAGTGTTGTGTGCGTGGAATTAGTGGCACTATAATTAATTAATGAAACATAATGGATAGAAATGCTTGATGCAGTCCTCCTATAATTTGCAAGCATAGCATATTTTCTTTGAGAAAAAGTAGCGGCTATAATGAAAAAGTCCAAATTTTCATAGAAATCTTATAATATTTTAAAAAAGAAGCACAAAATCTAAACACTCAAAAAATTGAAAAATCATTTCTCTTTTTTTTTTAATAAGGTTTCATTTTAATTAGAAAATAATCTCATTATTATAATTTTTTCAACTTCTTACATAAAATAAAATAAAATAATTTATTTATTTTTATATTTCAATTCAATTTTTTTAATTTTAAAATAATAACAATATTTAAAAAATTATATTTTAATTATATTTTAGTCTAGATATGTAATCGTTATGTTACCAAACACGGTCCCACCGCGTGAAGAAACCTCAAACGTACACAAGCTTCCCATTTTTTGACCGTTACGCACATGGCAAAGCATCCGACCCCACATTTCTTAAGCTACGTTCCCGCATTTTTCGCTTTCCTCAAAAGTCTCCAACCAAGACTACGCGTCCCACCGTCTCTTTTCTTTTTGGACTCTCTCTCTTTATTGGCCACCAAAAACAAATCCTCAAAACCGCGTTTCTTTTTCAAAACTGTAAAGAAGATTACCCACCGTCCGATTGTTCACCTTAGCTGCGTGATCGAGACGTTGCTACTAAATGACTAAATTACCACTACTACCATATATATATATAGACGCACTCGTTCTCTTCACCTCACACATACCTCATAGATAGTCATCTCACTCTCACCTTACAGTCATCTCACTCCCAAATTTCTGTAATGGCTCGCTTAAGCTTTCCTTCATTGATGGTAGTGCTGGTAGCATTTTTTGTGGCCTCCACCATGGCACAATCCCCGGCGCCATCTCCCTCAAAATCTCCACTAGCGAGTCCACCAACGAAAGGATCTGCTCCTGCGCAGTCTCCGGCTTCTACGACTCCCGCATCTGCGCCGTCTCCTGTGAAGACTCCGCTGGCGAGTGCTCCGTCCCCGACAGTGGTGACCTCTCCGCCGTCGCCTTCCCCTGTTTCTCCTGAGACTCCGGGGAGCCCTTCTACGTCGATTGCTAATACACCTTCGGAAGCTCCTGGGCCAGCGGAGAACAGCGCGGTTTTGAGCAGAGTCGGGTTCGCTGGATCTCTGGGCGTCGGAGTATTCGCAGCAGCAGCTTTGCTTTTTTGAAACCGCTGTGGGTTTTACTTGCGTTTTAGAGGGAATGTAGTGGCTTCATAAGATCCATTTTATTTAAGTTTTAGGCGGCATTATTAGATTTATTTGATTTATTCATTGGGGATTTAGTTTGGTTTTCCTTTCTTCGAGTTTTACAGTTTGAGTTTGTCATTTACATACATACATATATATATATATAATCTGGGCTCTTTTTATTCTTAATCTATATTTGTCATCAATTACGTTACGTTCCACTTATCTAAAAAGAACTTTAGTTTTTTCTTTTCAATTACAAGTACTCTAATTAATATACAAAAATAAAGAAAAAATGTGATTGCAAGCGATTACGTGCATCAATATGTACATCTATCTAACGTGATTCGTGAAAACAGTCCATAGGCATATATTGGTGCATAAATTAATTTACAAATTTATTTATACGTAGAATTAAAGTCCTTGATAAATTGGTTAGTTTAAGGGATGTAGGCTATCTCTAAACAACCCTTTCAAATATCCAAAATCTCTAAATTCTACTGCTGGGATGGGGGTACCAATCTAAGTAAAACGTCCGGTGCCCTTTTTGGGATATAATAATATTATTTAAAGACCCCTTTTTTTTTACTTAATGATTAAAAAAATATTAAAAAAATATTATTGTGAATTTTTTTTATTTTTTTAAAAATATTTAAGCATATTAAAAAAATGATGTGAAAAAAAATAAAAATATAAAAAAAATAAATTAACACTAATAGAACATTCTAGCGGGACACACTAACAACCCCTTAGCAATGTGAAAAAAAAAAAAGAACTTCTTACATTACATGAAACTATGGATGTGGTATATGGGATATTAAAAAAATTCTACTTTTCATCTATTTTCTAACCATATTTATATTAGGGGTGTTCATCCGGGTTCCGGATTCTCAAATCCGGAACCCGGATTCAAAATTTCCTTAAACGTTTTTATAAAAAAAATTCAAAAATGTTAAGAAATAAATAAAATTTTAAATCGGGCCGGGTTGATGAACACCCCTAATTTATATAGTATTAAATGATAGATTTATAAATAAAATAAAATAAAATAATTAATTTTTAATTATTCAATATCATATTATGAGACGATAAATTAATAATAAGAAAAGAAAAATAATTAATTTTTAATTATTGAATGTCAAACCCTTTTAGATTGTCAGCTTTTTTAAAAAATTTTAATTTTTTTTTACATAATGATTAAAGAAATATTATTTAATAATATTATGATTTTAAAAAAATATATATTTTAATATATTAAAAAATGATGTAAAATAAAAAACAAAACTATTAAATTATATTAACAAGACAATGCAGCGAGGCATCCTAACGAACCCTCTAACATTACTTGTAAGAAAATAAATAACGAGTAACATTACTCATGATATAATTGTTTTAAAATATTTTTTTTCTTTTAAATATCATGACGATATTTCAAAATATATGATATAATTTGTATATGATATGCTCGTGTTTGTTATTATCATTATTCTATATATTTCTTTTTGGTAAGTTTTTTGACTTTTTGACCGACAATTCAACACGGGGGCAGAACCAACGTGGTCTAAATATTTGCGATAGTTGCGCTTAAAATCATTATTATCCCTTTAACTTTAGATTGATGACATGGAAAATAAAGATGTTTAGTTGTAATTCTTGTCGCTCTAAAACATCCTTTCACATTTAGCTACAATGGTAGATCCTATGAAAATTTAACTTAAATAGAGTTTTATTGTAATTTTATGTTGTTGGAAAAATTCAATCTAGATCTTAATTATTGCAGACTATTATATATATATATATATTTAGCTTGAATATTATATATTTAGTTTTCACATTCCAAACCTTAGACTGCAAATTAGAAATTTTAGAAAATTATAGTCTTGCTTTTGATTTTGAGTTTTGGTGGAGAAATTCCATGCAGATTGCAGACGAAGACGTGTTCCAATACTTCTCCACTAAACGGTCATTAAGAAGGAAAATGCTATTTAGACATATAAATTTGATGATAAAAGAAATAATCGATTGTATTTTTTATTATTTAATAATTATCGATCGACCAATTATCGATAAAGCTTCGTTCCCTGTAGCATTGTCCCATAAAGAAAATAATAGAATAAACCTAAAGAAAATCTGGCAACATGATGGTCATGATTTGATAATAAATAAATGATATTTGTAGTTGTAAAATTTTTAATTTTTGTATTTAAAAAAAAAAAATATAATGTAGTGTAAAAAACGAAGATAATTTGGGAGCCTAATTTCTCATCTACTTAAAAGAAGTTATATTTTAATTAAAACATTCAAGAAAAAAATGCAATATTAATTGATTTTGACTCTGTCACTCTCCATATCATTTTAAGCGATCTCCATTTAAATTGTTTATTTATTAAAATATTGATTTAAAATCTGATTTGTTGACTTTAGACTTAATTTAATTGAAATTGATAATTATTAAAATATTAATTTTAAATCTGATTTTAAATCATTTTTTTATAAAAAGAAAATTGCAAAATTATTTAATAAAATAAAATTCCTAACAAAAAATTAAGTAAAAATGACCACTTTGGAGATTTTCAATTTTGTGCTCCAAAGTGATCCCAACACGTCTTTCTATTATCTGCACCGTCCTATTTTCGACCGTTACAAGCAAAGGTACTCAATCTTACGGTTCACATTGTTAATGACATATCTGAATTTTCAAACACGCGTACACCAATGAATTGATGACAGCCGTAACTTTTGGGCCAAGCATCAAACACGCGATATCACAGTTGTATCGCAAAGGAACTCCCAACTGTCGGATCTATATTGCGTAAATAGATGAACCACCCCTTCAGCGTCCCTTCTATAAATTAACGGCACCTGCTTCATCTTTCACAAATCCTCCACATTCTCTCAGTATCAAAGTATTCTCGATCTCTCTGTATATTGGAAATACTCGTGAAATGGCTCGCTCAGGCATTTTCATTCTTATTCTACTGACCGCAATGTTGGCTGGCTCCACCATAGCACAATCTCCAGCCTCGTCCCCGAAGGCATCTCCACCGGCCTCGTCTCCCACCTCTCCGGCAGTGACTCCTCCAGTTTCTGCTCCATCTCCTCAGGCGGCCGCTCCATCTCCGACTGCAGTTCTCTCTCCTCCTTCGCCGTCTCCCGCGTCCTCCGAAGTTCCGGTGAGCCCTTCCTCATTGATCTCGCCACCATCCGAAGCACCGGGACCGGCCGAAAGCGGTGCCGTTTCCAACCGTCTTGCACTCGCTGGATCTGTGGCTCTAGCCGTATCCGCTGGGTTTTTGATGATCTAGATGTGATAGAGCTGCTCGGATTATTTTACCATGAGGCTTACAGATCCTTAATTATTTGTTGATGTACTTAATAATATTCATTTCGGCTATTTATTTTAGAACATATTAATTTATTGTTATATTCTTTGAGGTTTGTTATATATCAGTTTATCAATTTTTTAAATGTCAAGTTATTTGAAGCTTTAGCAATGAGTGTGTTTTCGTTAATTCAGCAGTGAACTGAGCAATATATGGGTTCGATTTTCTAATATCACTCAAAGAAACAAAATATTAAAAAAAAAAAAATTTGCTGAAAACAAAATACTCTCCAATATGCATAAATCCCGGGAAATTTGTGAATTAGGGTCAATTTTTTATAGGAAGCTGTAGATTAACATGATTCCTTGTGAGCAAAATTTGGATCCGGCTCGTCCTGCTACTCTGCCAACGTGATTTCACAAACTCACCGTGAGTGTGATTACTGCTTTCAAACGTGAGAAGGATTTTAAAACGTGATTAATTTTTTTTGGGGTGGTGTTCAACGGTTTAATGGAGAAGTTGAGAGATTTACGCTGTCGTGCACTGCAATTTGAAAACCCATGAGAATCGTGGGTTTTCAAATTGACATAGCAATTGACATCTATAACAGAGAATCTTGTTTCCATTGGACCAACTTGTTTTTCCCCCCGCATGTTCTCGACCATTTTGAAGAAAAAGAAAAAAGAGAAAGAATGGTCCTTCGACAACGTTTTCAATTATTAGGCAGGCAATTGAAAGCGCGCAAGCATTAACGTGGTTTCAAAATAGCCAGCTTTGGTCCCAGTGACTGCGTATCTCCATCCTGTTCCAAGTGAATGAGTGATCCATCTGTACCCTTCCACTTCTCCACTGTTACAGAGATAATAAGCGGACAACGGATCCAACGGTCCCCCTTCCAAACCACGTGTAACCCTCAAACATTAAACAAACAACTGTTCCTTAGAGGTCGAGCACAACCTTGACAGAAAAATATTTCGTTGCAAAAATAGATATATAAAAATAGATAAATAAAAATCCAACGTTCAACCAGCTCTAAACTCCCTCACTCAGAGGCTCTCTCGGTCTGCCAGATAAACAATATCTACCGTCCGTCTGTTCACTGCTTGACGAGTCAAACCAATCAATCCACGGTCCAAAGCTATGACGTACCTTCAGTTAACTCTTGAAAGAAGAAAATGATTAATACCAATTTTGACACTCATATTTATAAATTGAGAGCCGGTGGGTTCCGACTCTCTCTGTTTAAAGCAGTTTAATAATAATTTAGTTATTTTTTAATAAAAAATATATTAAAATAAAATAAGAATATAATAAAATAAAAAATACACAATAAAAAATATAATAAAAAAATAAAATAAAGAAAACATAATAAATAACACAATAAAAATATAAAAATATAATAAAAAATACAATAAAAAAATAAAATAGAGATGAATTTTAAAGAGAATTTGGCCTTAGTTGTAGCCCGCTGTCTCTGGTGGGCAGTGGGAGACACTGCCCACCCCATCAGGACCGGCGGACTTCAACGAGCTTACCCCTTCAACGGTAAGCTCCGACGACCTCTGATGTACCTTCACGGAGACTTAAATCTAAAATGGGTCTTCACTGCCCACCTCCATCAGAGGCGGATGACTGTTTTTTGCACAGGGATCAGTCGGACCGATCCTCAGGAAAACCCTTATAAATTATACTCGTAACTCGCCCTTGGTTTTCATTTTTCTCAGACCTACGACTTAATATGGAAGAGATTACCTGTCTGAATCGAAAAAATACTAGACTAACCATTTTGGATTGAACCGGATTGAATTAAAATTGAATTTGATCAGTCTTATCTAAATATTATAGGATCGAAAGGTATTCGATCCAATCTTAATCTCGATTTAAAATGTTTTTATGATCTCGAATTGGATTGAATGAATAATACAATATATATTTTTATTTTAATATAATTATAGTTGTATATAATAAATTATATAATGTAAATTATTTATATATATTATTTAGTATTAAAGTATTATTAAATTATTTAATATATATTAACTATAATATATAGTATTAATATATATTAATATATTATAATAATTATATTATAAAAATAATATATGCATAAAAGTTATAATATAAAATGAAATGGCCAGACCAAATCAAAAGGGATCGAATCCAGGTAATATTCTCCTAGGACCGGCCGGAACGAACTCCGCCCTACCTACTGTTGGGAATCTGGGCTTCCAAATTCCCCCCACCAGGATCTACTTTTCACAGAATAACAAGAAAAATAGAGAAATAAACACAACAAAAGAATTTACGTGGAAAACTCCAAAAATATGAGAAAAACCACCAGACCTAGAGAAGAAAATACACTATGTGAAAAATTGTTACAATCACACAATTTTTCTCCTCACCCCAACGACAACCACAAAAACTTTTCCCACTAGTAAAATTCTAACTTTCACCTCTCTTCTTTTTACATACAAAAAGGACAACAGAGGAATTTTACTAAAGTCAAAAGTTACTAGATAAGTTTTTGACTGGTGTAATTAACTAAGGAGGCTAAGCCTCCTTATATAGGCCTTGGCCTTGCCCCTTCACCCACATCTTTCCCATGTGGGATTTCAAAGGAGCAAACAACCAACAATCTCCACCTTGCGACTTTGACTGATCCCACAGCCACGCTTCACCGCAATAAAGATTCATAACTTTCGCTATCATGCCCCACCATAAAAGCATAACCACTCAGAATAAACCAATTCCAAGCAATTCACTTCGGCCCATCGAAAATAACTTTGCTGAAAAATTATGGTGCAACTCCCACGTTTGGCTTTCCTGGAAGTTCATCAGCCATCGACATGAATTTCCACCACACACCTTGGCATCAATGCCAAACCAATGCCCGTGTGCAAACTTGTGGAACAACTAACATTAACACATCCTCTATCATGGCAACTTTGGGATTAGCGACATGCCATAAGGATATACATGTCTCTTTTTCTATGGAGAGAGACACAATGTTAGCTTCATACCAGTATCTCCATTTACTGACTTAGAACTACTTGCCGAACCGGTTCCACTTCTTCTTGACAACTTTTCTTGACATGCCCAGGTTGTCCACACCTCCAGTAAATTGCTGACTTTATGGGTTGGTCTGCTCTTGTGTAATTGATAGAATCAAAATATCCGTGACTTGTACTTGCCACAAGTCAAAATTGATTCTCCCATCAACGTTCTTTACCTCCATTCTTGACATTGTTTCGATGAATTTTACCGTAAAAATAAATAGTATCCACTAAGTAAGTTCCCAGGAAAGACTGATCTTTCCTAAACAGAACTTCAAGGTTCTCAGGAAAGATTGGAGGGTCACAACGGACACACTTAAAATTTCCAATCTCCTAGACAAAACCTCCTTAGATCATACGTATTCACACTACCACACCAAAGCTCTACCCTGCAAAAAGAACCTAGTGGCTCTGATACCACTGTTGGGAATCTGGGCTTCCAAATTCCCCCCACCAGGATCTACTTTTAACAGAATAATAAGAAAAATAGAGAAATAAACACAACACAAGAATTTACGTGGAAAACTCCAAAATAGGAGAAAAACCACCAGACCCAGAGAAGAAAATACACTATGTGAAAAATTGTTACAATCACACAATTTTTCTCCTCACCCCAACGACACCCACAAAAACTTCTCCTATTAGTAAAACTCTAACTTTCACCTCTCTTCCTTTTACATACAAAAAAGGACAATAGAGAAATTTTACTAAAGTCAAAAGTTACTAGATAAGTTTCTGACTGGTGTAATTAACTAAGGAGGCTAGGTCTCCTTTTATAACCTTTGAGACCTTACTCTTCCTTCACTCCCAACCCATGTGGGACAAGGAAAAGAAGCAATCCCAACACCTACGACGCCTCAAGTCTTGTCTCTCTTATCAATGGCGCGCGCAAGGTTTGTGATTATGATTTTGGCAATGTTTGCGGGCTCCGCATTGCCGATGTCTTCGGAGCCTACTCGGGCTTGGTCTCCAGCCAACCCACCGACTTCAACTCCACCACCGTCGTCATTGACTCCTAGTGCTCCACCAGAGTATTCGACAGCGCCAGCGAAGCCACCGGCTCACCAGCTCATGTGCCATCTCCTCATGCTACTTCTCCTTCTCCATCCTCTACTCCGTTGTTGGACAGTCCTCCCGAGTCAAATCCATCCCAGCCTGAAGCGCCTGCTCCGGGCAACAACGCCGCCGTTTCCAACAGATTTGCCATCTCTGGGTCCCTGGCAGTAGTCCCCCTCACCGCCGTTCTCGCCATGTAAAGCTTTTGTTAAAAAAATTGTAGCGGAAAGTACCTCAAGCTCAGTTTAAAAAAATGCTCTACAAGTTTCTCCAGCACAATAAAAACAAGCGTTTTTTCTTAGTGGTGAAGTGTACTACGTAGTTATAAAACTAGAGTAACACTTAACAATCCACAGCCTAAAAACTATTTCAAGAGAGAATAAATGAGAGAGAGATTTTCACTTTTTCAGATTGGTCACTAAAACCAAATTAGTGGGAGACTATTTATAGTCAACCCACATATGGCTGGCTTTAAAAACCAGCCATTACTCTGTAATTAAAATTACAGTTACAAAATATTTATTTTGTAACGTATGGTATTTAAGCTAAACGTTACAAATTATGTAACGTATGACATTTAAGCCAAATATAAATGGCAAGGGAGGGAGGCAGCCCACTTGGGCGCCCTTACCAGTTTACAGCTTTTAATTTGCGCGGCACAGAGTACTGGACCACTACAACAACGCCGCCGTTTCCAACATACCGAACTTGTGAGTTGTTGACTGTTGTTAACCTGAAAACCAACATTTTTATTACAAGTTCTCCCTTCACCCATAAACATTCACGACCTGGATCATGAGATATATCATCATGATCACTTAGAATAAAAAATAAAAATAACATAAATTATATATCTTCCACCTAAATATTAAGATTCTATTAATAAAGAAAGATTGATGGCCCACCGCGGTGCATGGAACCATGGCTCTGATAGCCAACATGGGAGCAATTCACGGCCGGCTCAATAAATTTTGAGGGGCAAAAATTTTGATTGAGATATATTATTTAATTAAAATAAAATAAAACAATTTAAAATTTTATATTATATTTTTATTTAAAGATAATGCTTATCATTTACTAAGTAAAATTATTAGATTCATTCAACTTTTTCAATTAATAAACGTTTTAATCTTTATTAAAAAAAAATATACTTTAAAGAAAATTTTATCAAATCTATTTTTATAAGAGGAGTTCTAAAGTTTTAGAAGCCGTTCGAAGATACAACTATTTTTAAGTATTTTCAAATATTTTCAAATTTAACCTTTTCTATTATTCCAAATTTAATAAAATATTTTAACTCAAATTATTTTATTATTATTTACTGATATTTTGAAGACTATTTATAAAACTAATAATGATATATATAATATTTAAGCCGGCCCTGGAGCAATTAACGACCAATATATATAGCTTCAGCATGAATGGGTCATTAATTTATTTTTTATTTTCCATGATAATTGAGAGTAATATCGTAATTAATTTATCAACAAATTTACTTCGTCAATCCAAGTGAAGGAGTCGTAGTTTGAACTTTGAAAATGTGTCCGAGTACGCACATTTTTTTTTTAAATTCGTATTTGAGTACGGACTTGTCGTAGTTTGAGATGATTTTCTGTCGTTTAGTTAAATTAAAATAACAATGACAGTGAAATTGCCTAATTAATTTTTTGAGGTTTCGTGTCCAATTAAATCGAGCTTTTTAATTAGATCACTTTTATCATAATTAAGCAACACTAAAGGCTGACTTTTGGTGGAATTTGTAGCTAGATGGATTAATCCCTGCCGTCCATCGGATTAAGATCTTAATTTAAAGTTTTAACCGATCATAATGACATTATCATTTTTATTATTATTATTATTAATTCGTAACCCCCTTCGTTGCTATTAACATTATTATTATTATTAAATTTCTCTATAACTTCAATAAAAAGCATTAATATATATATATATAGCCTTCATCAATATCGTTTTAAATATTGATCACTACCATAAAAAAAAATCAATTTTTTTTTTATTTTTTTAAATATATCAGATTAATTATATCTGATCATTTTTCACACCTTTAAATAAAGGACAAATTAGTCAACGAGATGTACTTTCGAGCTCTAAACAATCCGAATATTCGGAATATTATTCATGTTTCTCCAAAAGAATCATTATAATTATTGTATTTATATATGCAAACTTGTGTCACGGACTTAGAAATTCTTCACACGTCCCGTGCGGCCTTAGGAGGTTTTGTCCCGGACAAAGCTCCCAAGTAAGCCTTCTAAGCGACTCAAGACAAGAGAGAACAACTCTAGAGAGAGAGAGAGAGAGAGAGTAGAGAGAGAAGCTCTAGAGAACTTGTTACTCTTATTGCTTTGTGATTTACACAAATGAGAGCCCCTCTATTTATAGGGAACTCTTGGTACAAAGAATGGCTCGGATTGTGACAAGTGTCACAATCTTAACGGTGTGGAACATTCTAGACTACTTCTAGAAGGATAGCTAGGATTGTGACAAGTGTCACAATCTTAAAGAACCATCCTAGGGTTTACTATACACTTTACAATCTACCACATTCTAGAAGGTGGTAGGATTCTCTAGAAAAATCCAGGTGGTGACATTCTCCCCCACCTAGCTTCGCGACGTCCTCGGCGCGGTATCCTCATGGAACCTTCGGATTTGATCTTCAAACTGCCACAACGATTCCTTAGGTTCCCAGGTTGTCTCACTTGCGGGCAATCCTTTCCACTTGATCAAGTATTCTTGGCGTGGCTTGTGACCCCTTCGTCTGACTTCTCGATCCGCCAAGATTTCTTCGACTTCTGTATCAAAAGTGGTAGTTATGCCCAATGGAGCCCGTTTAGACTCTCCCCGTGTTGGCTCTTCATCGTCACCATGATAAGGCTTTAAACAGCTTACATGAAAGACAGGATGAAGCTTGAATTTAGGGGGTAAGTCTAGTTTGTAGGAGACCTTCCCTATTTTCTTGATGATTGGGAACGGTCCTTCGTATCGCCGCACAAGTGCCTTGTGCAATTTCCTTGTGAACTTGTGTTGGCTTGACAAGATTTTTACCATTACCAAGTCACCGATGCGATACTCTATGTGTCGCCTCTTCTGATCGGCCCACTTCTTCATCTTCCTGGTTGCTTTATCTAAGTAGGAACGAGTCACATCCAGTTGTTCGTTCCAAGACTTGGCAACCTTGAAGGCTGTTGGGCAGTTCCCCTCATAGCTCGTCTCCAACGATTGAGGAGTGAGTGGTTGTTGTCCCATTACAATCTCAAATGGGCTTTTGTTTGTGGACTCACTCCTTTGTAAGTTGTAGGAGAATTGAGCCACATCCAACAGTTTAGCCCAGTCAGATTGATTAGCACTTACAAAGTGCCTCAAGTACAGCTCCAACAAGGCATTCACCCTCTCAGTTTGCCCATCTGTTTGGGGGTGAAAGCTGGTGGAGAAGTGTAGCGCTGACCCCATGAGCTTGAATAGTCCCGACCAGAACTTTCCCGTGAAGCGAGGGTCTCGATCACTGATGATGCTTTGTGGTAAGCCCCAGTACTTAACCACATGCTTGAAAAATAACTTGGCTGTCTCCTCAGCGGAACAATCTTTGGAGGCAGCAATGAAAGTGGCATATTTGGAAAACCGATCCACCACAACGATGATGGTGCCACATTCTTCAGACCTGGGGAGAGCCACTATGAAATCCATGCTGACACTCTCCCAAGGACGGGAAGGAGTGGGTAGTGGTTCTAGCAAACCCGCAGGGCTTCGGTTCTCCACCTTGTCTTGTTGGCACACAAGACAAGTCTTCACGAAAAGCTCCACCTCATCTCCCATCTGAGGCCAATAATAGGAGGCTTCCAACAAAGCTTGCGTGCGACGCTGGCCGGGATGTCCAGCCCATAAGGAATCATGGCATTCCTTGATAAGGTTCCTCCGTAGCTTCCCCCACTTCGGAACATATAGTCGCCGCTTGGTGGTGTAGAGTAACCCATCCTCTACCCAAAACCTCTTGGTTTTCCCCTCCTTAGCCAAGTTCACCAAGTTCTTGGCTAGAGGGTCATGCTCCAAGCCTTCACGGATTATCCCTAGTGTCTCTCCTCGTACACTAGCGATGTGGGCAAGCTCACCCTTTCTACTAAGGGCGTCAGCAACGACGTTGGCCTTGCCAGGTTTGTACTCCAAGATGTAGTCAAATTCCGCCAAGAAGTCTTGCCACCTGGCTTGCTTTGGGCTCAGTTTCTTCTGACTTTGGAAGTAACTGGTGGCAATGTTGTCGGTCTTGACTACGAACTGAGAGCCAAGTAAATAGTGTCGCCAAACTCTAAGGCAGTGGATAATGGCCGTCATTTCCTTCTCCTGCACCGTGTATCGCCTCTCGGTGTCATTGAGCTTGCGGCTTTCATAGGCAATGGGGTGTCCTTCTTGCATAAGAACTCCCCCAATGGCGAAGTCTGAAGCATCCGAGTGCACTTCAAAAGGCTTGGTGCAGTCTGGTAGGGCTAAGACCGGTTCCTCCATGATGACGGTCTTCAAGTCATCAAAGGCTTCTTGACACTTTGATGTCCACTCCCATTTTCTACTTTTCTTGAGCAAGTCGGTGAGAGGGGATGCCCTTGTAGAGTATCCCTTTATAAATCTTCTATAGTAGTTGACTAGCCCAAGGAAAGATCGAAGTTCGGTAACCTTGGTGGGAGGATCCCACTCTTTGATAGCCTGCACTTTCCCCTCCTCCATGCTGAGTTTGCCTCCTTGGATCTTGTGGCCAAGGAAATGGACTCCGTTTAGTGCAAACGAGCACTTCTCCTTCTTGACGTAGAGTTGATTTTCCCTTAAGACGCGGAAAACAACCTTCAGATGCTCTATATGCTCCTCGAGGGTAGAACTATAGATGACGATGTCATCCAGATAGACCACCACGAATTGATCGAGATAGGGATGGAAGATCTTGTTCATGAGGGTGCAAAAGGTGGCTGGAGCGTTTGTGAGGCCAAAAGGCATCACTAAGAACTCATATGCTCCATATCGAGTCACACAAGTCGTCTTGGACTCGTCTCCTTCTGCGATCCTCACTTGATAGTAACCCGATCTCAGATCAAGTTTGGAGAAGTACTTTGCATGCCCTAGTTGATCAAACAAGTCAGCAATCAAAGGAATGGGGTATTTGTTTTTGATGGTTACCTTGTTGAGAGCCCGATAGTCAATGCACAGCCGCAAAGACCCATCATGCTTCCGTTGGAACAGCACCGGTGCCCCATATGGCGCCTTGGAGGGTTGAATGAATCCGGCATCAAGCAACTCCTTCAGTTGTCTCCTCAGCTCTTCAAGCTCTGGAGGTGACATGCGATAAGGCGCCTTTGCGGGTGGTTTGGCACCAGGCTCCAGCTCAATCATGTGGTCCACCTCTCTCCTAGGTGGTAGTTGCTTGGGCAACTGTGGTGGCATGACATCCTCATAATCCTTGAGGACCTCTTGGATCTCCTTAGGTGGAGGGGAGGATATCTTCACTTCACCTTCCTCCAACGAAGCTAAGTAAGACACCTCTCCTTTCTTCCAACCCTTCTTGAATTGCATGGCAGACAAGAGTTGGGTGGTGTTTGGCTTAGACACGGTGGGTATCATGCAAGGGCCACCTTCTAAGATACACACCGAATTGTAGTGGGGAAGAGACACTACGTTGAATTGTCTCAGGAACTCCATCCCCAACACGACGTCGAAGTCGTCCATAGGTGCAACGGAAAAGTCCACTTTCCCCTTCCATGTGCCGAGTTGTAGCTCTACGCCATGAGCTACGCCATCAAGGGGTCTGGCTTCAGAATTCACCGTCTTCAGCCATCCTTGACCCTTCTTCAGAGGGATGCCTAGCCGTGTGGCCTCTTCCTTCTTGATGAAGTTGTGAGAAGCCCCTGAGTCGACCATGGCATGGGTCTTCTTCCCGTTGACAATCACCTCGACAAACATCAAGGATCCATCCTTGGTGGTTGGCTTGGTGTTTGCCTTGAGGGAGTTGAGAAGTTGCAAACACCCCATGTGTGACTTCTCTTGGACTTCCTTTTCCTCTAGCATGGCATTGAGGGCCTTCCTCTTAGGACAGTCCCTAGCCCAGTGTGGTCCGTCACAAAGGAAGCAAGCATCCTTTGGCTTCTTGTCTTTGGAGTACTCATTCCTTCCTTCCCTCGATGTCGAGGGCCTATCTCCCCGCTCTTTGTACTGTGGGGGCTTGGACCCCTTTGCTCCCCCACCTTTGTTGTAGCTGTCCTTCGAAGGTTTGGGCTTTGTAGAGTTATCACTCTTATGATACTCAAACTCCTCCAAGGTTTCGGCTATGGTTAAGGCGGTGGAGATGTCGTTGACCCCACGACGCTTGAGCTCTTGAGCCACCCATGATTTGAGGCCATCAAGGAAGTTGAAGAGAAGATCTTCTTCGCTCATGTTCGTGATTTGAAGCATGAGTGCGGAAAATTCCTCGACATAGTTGCGGATTGAAGAAGTGTGCTTCAACTCCTTCATTTTCTTCCGTGCATAGAGGGCCACGTTCTCAGGGTAGAATTGCCTCTTGAGTTCATGCTTGAACTCCTCCCACGAGTTGATGGTGCACGTACCATTCTCTATCTCACTGTGCTTACGACGCCACCAAGTACCAGCAAGATTAGTAAGATAGAGGGATGCAGTACGTACCTTGACATGCTCGTCTAGCATGTTCAACGCTTCAAAGTAGCGTTCCATATGCCAGAGGTAGTTGTCGAGTTCTTTGGCATCCCGCTTGCCGTCGAACTCCTTTGGTTTGGGAGTATCCACCCTTGGTGTTGCTACCATTCCAGCTCCAAGGTTACCCCCGTTGGCCACTGCCCGCTTGCATATAGCCCAGTCCGCCCTGGTCTCCTCCAGACCGACGCGGTGTTCCTCCATTTGCTCCTGGAGTTTGATTAGTTCCCCCAAGACCCGGTCTTGGAAGGCAACGTTCTCAACACGTTGTGCTTCGAGGGTGGGGTTGATGGTGCTCAGGATGGACTCCTTGAGCGATTCGGATTGGCCCTCCAATCCTAGCTCCTCCATGCTTTGCTCCATGATGTCAAGACGGTCCTTGACATCCGCCACAGCCACCTCCACTCTTGTCACAGTGTTGTCAAGGGTGCTCACCTCCCTGTGAGACTGATCCCATTCCTCCATCTTGGCCAGTATCTTGGCCATGGTTTTCTCGATGCTATCGAGGCGAGACTCCACGGACGAGGTCGACTCCTTCGACCTCTTACTCTTGCGTGGTTCCTGGTTCTCCATGGTGACCACACTTGATTCCGCCATCCCAAGCTCGAGGCTCTGATACCAACTGTCACGGACTTAGAAATTCTTCACACGTCCCGTGCGGCCTTAGGAGGTTTTGTCCCGGACAAAGCTCCCAAGTAAGCCTTCTAAGCGACTCAAGACAAGAGAGAACAACTCTAGAGAGAGAGAGAGAGAGAGAGAGTAGAGAGAGAAGCTCTAGAGAACTTGTTACTCTTATTGCTTTGTGATTTACACAAATGAGAGCCCCTCTATTTATAGGGAACTCTTGGTACAAAGAATGGCTCGGATTGTGACAAGTGTCACAATCTTAACGGTGTGGAACATTCTAGACTACTTCTAGAAGGATAGCTAGGATTGTGACAAGTGTCACAATCTTAAAGAACCATCCTAGGGTTTACTATACACTTTACAATCTACCACATTCTAGAAGGTGGTAGGATTCTCTAGAAAAATCCAGGTGGTGACACTTGGCTGTTTTCCACTCTGCATTAATTGTTTTTTTTTACCCCTATACTGCACATTACTTATTGCTAGCTGCTTCGGATTCTTGCTTCGATGTTTTATCGATCACGGGTTCAACCAGTGCTTCCAAGTCTTCCTTCACCTCATCCACCTACGTTTTTGATCAAATAAATTAACTCGGTTAATTTCTCTACACATTTGGTTGAATTACCCGCAAGATTCCATCTTTTTTTTTTTTAAAATTCAAAATTCAAAAGCAATTAATTTCCAATACCTTGTGAATGAAATCTGTTGTTTGTTGAGCATCATGGGCAGCCTCTTTTGAAACACGTTCTACAAACAAAGCTGCTTCCTTGAGTTTGCTATCTTCAGGAATATTTTCTGCAAACTCTTCCGATACCTTCTCTGCCGCAGTAGCTACCTTTTCTATTACTTCAGCCACGATTTCAACCTCTTTCACCACCATCTCCGCCTCTCCTAAAACGTTACAAATATTTCCATAATGTACATTAATTTTTCAGTAACATTGTTACAATATCAATGCGACTGAATCACAATCTACTTGAGATTATACAAGGAAATAGATCGAGAGCAGGCTGAGCAGCAGCGAGTACTTAGCCATATTATACCTTCGATTCTTCGTAGTTTCCCCCAATCCAGATTCGACAATGGTAGCGAGAAAGCTAATATAGATCCCAAGATCCATTTGGCCCTGCATGTTAATTAAGGTAATTTCATCAACTTCTCCTCTATTTTCTGGATAACACAGTTGACATTAATGTTGATTTTGGCAAAAATACGATACAGCGCTGCCGCTGCTCCATTCCTCATGCCAAACTCTTGAATAAAATGAATGGACCCTGATCCAGAATTAATTTGTTCTCTTAAAACACAATTTGGGATCCAACAGTTCTCTCTTTCTTTTGATCTTTTCAAGCGATAGAAAATTCATTAATAATGCTATATATATATATATATATATATTATATCCCCCACTTTTGTAATTCCTACGTCCTATAGCAGTAATTATCCTTCAATTTGAATGCTGCCCAGTTTCTTTTTCTGTAAAAATTAAATCGTAAAGGCCAGGGTACATACCAACGAAAGAAGAAGAACTTTGGAGGGGAAGGGGCTGGCGCTGGTGCTGGTTCTTCAACCTTGGCATTGTCATGATTGACCCTAGAACAAAAAAAAAAAAAGAAAAAAAAAACAGAAACTTATCTTACTCTGAAATTCATTTTTAGGATGATGTGCCAATTTGGAGGCCAGAGAGCTTAATGATGATCAAGCAAGAGTAATTACTTACGCGTTGCCATGGAGTTTTGTCCAGTTTCCGCCAGTACTGGTGCTGAGCAACCGAAACCCTTCGTTCATCCAATAACCTTTTTCAAACTTATCTACAGCAAAAACCGAACGGTATCCGGATCCCCGATACATATAGCCGGAGCAAGATATCATTTCATGACGGAGTAGTTGAAGAATACTCCGCAAGTTGCAGGAAACCGGCCAGGAACCTGTTCTGAGCATATTGAATGATTTCCTGCCTTAAGGGTGACACCGAAATGACTAACCTCGGAGATTTTCAAGTAGGATGAAATTTCAATTAGTCGGACAAATGCATATTTATATGCTGTTTAGTCTAGTTTAATTTTTCTAATCGCGTTAACGTGCGGATCAAGTGTTTGCAAAAGACTCGAGAAAGTTGCTAGGAAAGTAGTCCATCACGCCAAGGGATCGTATTTTTTGCTTGCCCGGTCACACCCAAAAGGATAAGCTTTTTACTTGTATTCCTTGCACGTTAAAATTTAAAAGACTCTTTCCAATTAAGGCTTCGAGGAGACAAAGACACCTTTTTATATTCATCCTTAGTTGAATCATGTTGCTTGAGATCTGACATTAATTATAATTAACACTTGATATATGTTGGGCCGGATCCTAGGCTATAGTTTAGTAAACGGTATATTTTTTTTGTTTTAGCCAGAGACTGGCTGGGCTTCCCATATCTGAGATTCTGAAGAGTTGTTTCCTCTTTGCTCTTGTAACTTGTCCACCCAATGCGTCGATTTTTTTTTCTTCTTGAGCAAAGGATTAGCATACATAGATTAAAAGCGTCAATACAGAGGAAACTACCGAACAATTACAACGAGAAAGCAAAGCTAAATAAACCAAGCGAAAAATATTAACTAACTATGCTAACTATTACATAAGAAGTTAGGTGGATCCTTCCAGTTGTGAAAATCCAAAAAGCAAGAGGAAATTTGGATTAGAGGGATATTGTCAATAACTTGTGTTAATGTCGCCCAATGCGCAAGATTGTACTCATATCAATTATGATCGATGAATTTTTCTTGCTTTCCAATAATTGAAATCCTTGAGCAAATGTTTGAATTTGATGATGGAGTATAGAATCCAATCTTAAAAAAGAGAAAGCACACTGATTGCTTGGATTACCACTTCGAAATTACCTTCCAATATTATATGTTTAATGTTCAGCTGCAAAGCTTCTTTCATTGCCCATAAAACTGTAGAGGCTCTCCTAAATTTGTTGGGTTTGCTCATTTTGGAGTCCTACATCGGTGGGATTTGATGAAGGGGCAAGTCTATGTGGTGATAAAAGGAGGTCTAGCCTCCTTAGTTAAATACACCAGTCAGAAACTTATATAGTAACTTTGGACTTTAATAAAATTCCTATGTTATCCTTTTTTGTATGTAAAAAGAATAGAGGTGAAAGTTAGAGTTTTACTAGTGAGAAAAGTTTTTGTGGGTGTCGGTGGGGTGAGGAGAAAAATTGTGTGATTGTAACAATTTTTCACATAGTGTATTTTCTTCTCTAGGTCTGGTGGTTTTTCTCCTGTTTTGGAGTTTTCCACGTAAATTCTTATGTTGTATTTATTTCTCTATTTTTCTTGTTATTCTGTTAAAAGTAGATCCTGGTGGGGGGAATTTGGAAGCCCAAATTCCCAACAGTGGTATCAGAGCCACTAGGTTCTTTTTGCAGGGTGGAGTTTTGGTGTGGTAGTGTGAATACGTATGGTCTAAGGAGGTTCTGTCTAGGAGATTAAAAATTTTAAGTGTGTCCGTTGTGACCCTCCAATCTTTCCTGGGAACCTTGAAGTTCTGTTTAGGAAAGATCAGTTTTTCCTAAGAACTATCTTAGTGGGTACTATTCATTTCTACGGTAAAATTCATCGAAATTATGTCAGGAGGTAAAGTTTCAAATCCTATCAGATTTGATATGGAGAAATTTGATGGGAGAATCAATTTTGGCTTGTGGCAAGTGCAAGTTAAGGATATCTTGATTCAATCAGGATTACACAAGGCGTTGAAAGGTAGACCAGTCCCTGAAGTCAGTAGCGGTCCAAACACTACTGGTGAAACAAAGAGCAGATCTGGAATGAGCGATGAAGATTGGGAGGATTTGGATTTGAGAGCGGCAAGTACAATTCGTCTGTGCCTAGCCAAGAATGTTCTTGCAAATGTGCATGGAATATTTACGGTAAAGGAACTCTGGGAAAAGCTCGAAGAGTTGTATCAGACGAAGAGTGTCTCGAATCGAGTGTACCTGAAGGAGCAGTTTCATACACTGGGGATGAGTGGAGGTACGACTATTTCAGATCATTTAAGTGTTCTCAATGGCATTGTCTCTGAGCTGAAATCTATTGGAGTTAAAATTGATGATGAGGATCAAGCCTTGAGGCTGATTTGGTCTCTTCCATCTCCTATGAGCATATGAAGCCTATTTTGATACATGGGAAGGAGAAAATAATTTTTTCAGAGGTTACCAGTAAACTTTTTTCTGAAGAAAAAAGGCTAACTAGTGGAAGTAATGGTTCACTTGATAACTTAGCAATGGTGACAGCTGGTGATTGGAAGAGAAAAAACTCCATGAAGAAAAAAGTAATCTGTTGGGTGTGTGGACAACCTGGATACGTAAGAAGAAATTGTCCAAGAGGTGGAGCAGGTTCGGCAAGAGGCTCCAAATCAGTAAATGGAGATACTGACAATGAAACTAATATCGTGTCTCTCTTTACAGAAGATGACGTCTGTTAAAAGGAGACATGTACATCCTCATGACATGTCGCTAATCCCAAAATTGCCATGATAGAGGATGTGTTAATGTTAGTTGTTCCACAAGTTTACACATGGGCATTGGTTTGGCATTGATGCAGGGTGTGTGGTAGAAATTCATGTCGATGGCTGATGAACTTCCAGGAAAGCCAAACGTGGGAGTTGCACCATAATTTTTCAGTAAGGTTATTTTCGATATGGGCCGAAGTGAAATACTTGGAATTTGTTTAATTTGAGTGGTTATGCTTTTATGGTGGAGCATGATAGCGAAAGTTATGAAGATTTTCATTGCATTGGAGCGTGGCTGTAGGATCAGTCAAAGTCGCAAGGTGGAGATTGTTGGGTTTGCTCATTTTGGAGTCCCACATCGGTGGGATTTGATGAAGGGGCAAGCCCATGTGGTTATAAAAGGAGGCCTAGCCTCCTTAGTTAAATACACCAGTCAGAAACTTATCTAGTAACTTTTGACTTTAGTAAAATTCCTCTGTTATCTTTTTTTGTATGTAAAAGGAATAGAGGTGAAAGTTAGAGTTTTACTAGTGAGAAAAGTTTTTGTGGGTGTCGGTGGGGTGGGGAGAAAAATTGTGTGATTGTAACAATTTTTCACATAGTATATTTTCTTCTTTGGGTCTAGTGGTTTTTCTCCTGTTTTGGAGTTTTCCACGTAAATTCTTGTGTTGTGTTTATTTCTCTATTTTTCTTATTATTCTGTTAAAAGTAAATTCTGATGGGAAGAATTTAGAAGCTCAAATTCCCAACAAAATTAGATTTTGAGCTTTGTATACAGTCGGAAAACAAAACCTACCAATCTAGTTGTATGTGGAACTGGAACGGAGTTCAATCTACTCCTATGTGTGAAGAGCAGCTACATATATATATATATATATTTTTTTTTTTTCTCTCTTTCTCTTTTTCTTTTTTAAGCCTGTGTGCCACAGCCTGTTGCCCATCATTTTTTATGTGTGTGAAATCAAAATGTCCAAAGCCTGTCGCCATCAGCCGCCACATAGAAAAATGAAACAACAACGTCAAGGAGAAATGGCAAAAGGATCAAAACAAAAGTGTGGTGCTTATCTACGTTATCCTTCGAATTCAAAGATCGACTCACCCGACAAAAGAAGTCGTCTTGAATGAACCTTCCTCTTACGTCTCTCGCCTCCTTTCTGTTCAATCGCTACCTAATCTCTTTAAGCTATCTCTCCCTGATGGTTCATCTTAGATGTTTTCTTCTCTCTCTGCTATGGGGCTGCAGCACCATAGAAAGCTGATGGAAGATTCAGTTAATACAACCCTTAATGAATGTTCAGAAGTCTGTTCATCACCATGTTCATCACTATGTCTGAGAAATGTTCTAAGCTATTGTGTACGGCAATGTTCAGAAGTCTGCCCTGATAAATGCCTCTCATATTTGGCCTCTCCACCGAGTACTACAAAAAAGTCCCACCATAAGATCTCTCCCTTCTTGATCGCGACGATCACAATTATCGTCGTCGCTTTTCTGTTTGTTTGCTTCTACGCTATCTATTCGAGGTATTATTTACGTAGGCAGAATGCGAGGAGAAGGTCACAACGGGGAACTGTGGAGATCCAGGATGAGTTTCTTGACGAAGAAGATGGATCTGTGGTGGATCATCCCATTTGGAACATCCGCACCGTCGGTCTTCAACAGTCGATTATCAGTTCGATCGCGGTGTGCAAGTATAAAAGAGGCGAAGGCCTTGTTGAAGGAGCAGAGTGTTCTGTTTGTTTGAGCGAGTTTGAAGAAGATGAGACTCTTAGACTTTTACCCAAGTGCAATCATGCTTTTCATATTCCCTGTATTGATACTTGGCTTAGATCCCATACCAATTGTCCCATGTGTCGAGCACCAATAGTAGCCCAGACGCCGTCGCCGGAGGCTGATGATGTCGATAATTCCAGTCCAGGGGAAGAAACTCCGTTGGGAATTCCGTCAAGCAGTGGTATTGCAGCATCCGATAGAGAGGAAGATGAGAGGGCTTGTGAGTTAACAATTCGGTTAGAGGAAGAGGGAGAACTAGACGTTGTGAATGGTGGAAAGAGAAGCGAGAATTCAAAGGAACAAGTAAACGACATACAACCGATGAGAAGATCAGTTTCCTTGAATTCTTTGTCGGCTTCAAAGATCAGCCTCACTATAGCGAATACTTTTCCGACGGATTCCGAAGGGATTTCAAACATGCAACGGGTAAGAGTGAATGAATTCAATAAAAGAATTGTTCCGCGAAGAATCGAAGGGAATCGGAAGTCGTTAGAACTAATATTGGGTAGTTCTTCGAAAGGTAGATTGCTGACAAAAAAGCCTGTTTCCATAAAGAGATCGTTTTCATGGAATGGGAAATTCTTGTTATTCAACTACAACCAGAGCAGAGACTTGGTTTTGCGAAGCTTTTGATTTCAACAAGCCAAGAGAGATTACAGGATTTTCTTAGAACACTCATGATGAGATCCCTCGACAAGATCATGAAATTGAGATGAATCCAAATTTTGAAAGGGATTGATCATCCTGTATTTCTCATGCATATTTCCAGTTTTGAAAGGGAGCCCAAGTGAATAATTGTACTTTATTTCCAAATTGCTATGCTGGAATCATCTTAAACAGTAGTGTGGTTTTATGTCAATTCCTACAATATAATTTTCATTTTGTATTCCCGGGCGTGCTG
Organism: Platycarya strobilacea; assembly: GCA_036898215.1. Taxonomy (NCBI): domain Eukaryota; kingdom Viridiplantae; phylum Streptophyta; class Magnoliopsida; order Fagales; family Juglandaceae; genus Platycarya; species Platycarya strobilacea. The sequence continues at coordinate 4,093,600 of CM072554.1, read as the reverse complement.
CAGTTCACTAGTTTGCCTTATATATGGTTCTCTCTCTCTCTCTCTCTCTCTCTCTCTCTCTCTCTCTCTCTCTATACATATTATATGTTGAATATCAAAACTAAAAATTTTGCTAAATTTCCAGGATATCTTCTAAAATTCACATGCCTACAAGGATGAATTTTCTTATTTTTATATCAGCTGCTAACTACATGCAAAGCATCTGATTTACCAATGAGTTCATAAAATTAATCTAGTTAGTAATATAAAGGGAGACCAGTTTTAACTTCAGAAAGTTTGCAAAGAGCTGGAAATCCGAGATTGTCGTTTAAATGGAGGACCAGTCTCCAAGTAAATGGAAGATCAGCCATGCATAAAATGACTATAGAGATCTCAACACAACAAACTGGAAATCCGAGATTGTCATTTAATTTAAGGCACCATTGATGTTTATATTTATCTTACCAATAGGAGGATTTAACCAAAAAACCAATGTTAGCTTTTTTTTTTTTTATCTTATCTTAGGCCTTGTTTGGATGTTGAGTTGGTTTAAAATGGTTGAATTTTTATAAATAATAGTGATTGGAGACGGTGAAATGAATTTTTTGGAACCCACCTAAGATGAAGTTACATGTATTTAGATGTTAAGATGAGTTTATATATATTTATATAAAGTTGAAAAAATTTATAGGTTTTGCTTATAAAAATGTGTTGAGTTGGAAAAGATTGTAGGTCTGGTTAATAAAGATGTTTTAAGTTGTAAAAAATTTAATAATTTGAAAGTTAGGAGTTTGAATGTTAAACTCAGTTTAGAATTAGACTGAATTGAGTTAATTTCAATTAAATTTAAGTTCCAAACAAAGAGTCTTTAATAATATAATGAGATAGCTATAATGGTTCTACTAATTCTTCCAAGATCACTGTAATAATAATGTAATAGATAAACAAAGAAAATAATGAAAATAGTGATGCCTTGGGTGCCCAGTTCCTCCCAAATGAAATAACAAAACTATTTCAACAATAATTTTCTAGAAATGCTCACAATACCCCCCCTCCTCTACATATTGAAATATGACTTAATTTGGCAGCATCTCACTAAGCCCATGGGTCAATTCTAGCCAACATTAACTAGGCCCATGGGTCACTAGACAAAGTTAACAAGTTTAATAAAACAAAAATATACTAACAAGTAGGAGGCCGATCGAGCCCAGCTTAACTTTAATTGGCTTTGGTATCACTGGTAATGGTTTTAATAATTCCTGCAAGATGACTTTAATAACAATGCAATAGATGAGCAAAGAAGATAATGAAAATGACTACGTTCTGGAATATTCGAGGTCTCTAATACCTCCTAAATAAACTAATGTTATGAAACTTAAAGAAAGGAAACTACTATTGCAAAGGAGAAATAATAAATTCTTTCTAGAACTCTTAAAAACTGAAACTTTCTTTCTCTCTCTATATTTTCTTATGAATTTCATTACAACTGAAACCCCTATTTATAGGCTTTGAAATTACTATGTATGTTACTATGTAAGTTACTATGCAAGTCACTATGCAGAATTTAAAATAATAGTGGTGGGGTCATTCACATAATTTAGTGGTGGGACAGGGGGCGGCTGATAAATTTCGTTCGTTCATTACACTCCCTCTTGAATGACCGCCAATAAGAAATTTGTCTCGTTAAAACCTTGCCAAGTAAAAATCCAGTGGGAAGAAAAATCAATGGCGAAGGAAAAAGAGTACAGTCTTCTTATGTATCCACAAGTGCTTTAAGATTGCCTCATTAAAACCTTGCAGAGGAAAACCCAGTGGGACAAAACCTCAGCGAAGGAAAAAGAGTACAATTAGCACATTTACTCCCCCTGAAAAGTGCATGACAAAAGATCTTTGAGTCTTCGCATTCCAATGTTATGCACAATCTTTTTGAATGTGGAAGTTGGTAACGCCTTTGTGAATAAATCTGCCAGATTATCACTAGATCGTATCTGCTTGACATCAATTTCACATTTCTCTTGAAATTCATGAGTATAAAAGAATTTAGGTGAAATATGTTTGGTTCTGTCACCTTTGATATATCCTCCTCTGATTTGAGTGATACAAGCAATATTATCTTCATATAAGATTGTTGGGCTATTATTGATCATGGGAAGTCCACACTTTTCCTGGATATATTGAATAACTGATCTCAACCAAATACACTCTCGACTTGCTTCATGAATAGCAATGATCTCTGAGTGAGTTGAAGAAGTAGCAGATAGTGTCTGCTTAACAGATCTCCATAATATGACAGTATCTCCATAAGTAAATAAATATCCAGTTTGAGATCTACCTCTGTGTGGGTCTGAAAAATAACCTGCATCTGCATACCCAATCAATTCTGGACTTGAACCACGTTGATAAAATAATCCCATATCAACCGTACCATGAAAGTAACGAAAAACATGTTTAATGCCATTCCAATGCCTTCGAGTTGGTGCAGAACTATATCTTGCAAGCAGATTAACTGAGAATGTAATATCTGGTCGAGTGCAATTTGCAAGATACATCAAAGCTCCAATTGCACTGAGATATGGTACTTTAGGACCAAAAATTTCTTCATCGTCATCACAAGGACGGAATGGATTTTTCTTCACATCAAGTATTCGAACAATCATTGGAGTACTCAGGGGATGAGATTTGTCCATATAAAAATGCTTTAGGACTTTCTCAGTATACATGGACTGATGAATAAAAATTCCATTTGGCAAGTGCTCAAGCTGCAGGCCGAGACAAAGTTTTGTTTTGCCAAGATCTTTCATTTCAATTCATTCTTTAAATATATAGCGGTTTTTGAGATCTCTTCAGGAGTTCCCACAATATTTAAATCATCAACATAAACCGCAATAATGACAAATCCGGATTCTGATTTCTTAATAAAAACACATGGGCATATAAGATTATTCTCAAATCCTTCTTTCAATAGATATTCGCTTAAGCGATTATACCACATGCGTCCGGATTGTTTCAACCCATATAAAGATCTTTGTAGTCTGATTGAGTACATATTTCTAGATGTACTTGTAGATGCTTCATGCATCTTATATCCTTCAGGGATTTTCATATATATATCATGGTTTAAGGATCTATATAAATATGCAGTGACCACATCCATCAACCGCATTTCTAATCCTTTTGTAACAACTAGACTAATCAAAAATCTAAATGTGATTGCATCCATAACGGGAGAGTATGTTTCTTCATAATCAATCCCGGGTTTCTGCAGGAAACCTTGTGCAACAAGCCGTGCTTTGCATCGCACAATTTCATTTTTCTCATTACGTTTTCGTACAAATACCCACTTATATCCAACAGGCATCACACCCTTTGGTGTTTGGACAACAGGTCCAAATACTTCTCGTTTTGCTAGCGAATTTAATTCAGTTTCAATAGCTGTTTTTCATTTTGGCCAATCATTTCTACATCGACATTCTTCGACGCTTTTTGGCTCACTTTCTTCATTACTTCTGGTAATATTAAGGGCCATTTTATATGAAAATATAATGTCGACAACAGTTTTATTTCTATCCAGAATTTCTCCAGTTTTCATGAAATGTATTGAGATCTCATTATTTTCAGGTACCTGTTCCTCTTCAGGGAAAAACATTTCATGACATACCTCTTCAGGAGGTTCCTTTTTAGAATATTTATACTCTTCAGGAGTTTCCTCTTCAGGAGATTCTGGAATAGAAGATTTGAGTTATTTAGGAGCACCAATTATATTTGTAGCCTATATTGTGGGTATGTGTTCTTCAGGAACACCAAATTCATTTTGTATTCTTTTCCTTCCGGAAATTTTATCTTTTGCACAAATAGATCTTTCACGCTTTAGGCGTATTTTAGATTCATCTATTGATACTTTGACAATTTGTCCTTCAGGGACTTCAATCCTAACTGGAGTATTAACAGCAGAAATATAAGATTTTACTACACCTTTAGTGTCAGTAAATACATCTGGTAACTGATTTGCAACATTTTGCAAATGAATAATCTTTTGAACTTCCCGTTTACATTCATTTGTAGGAGGATCAAAATGAGACAGGGTCTTATTATCCCAAATAATTTCTTGTCGTGCTTCAGGCACCGACTTTTCTTTACCCATTAACGGAAAATTTGATTCGTCAAAATGACAATCCTCAAAACGTGCTTTAAACATATCCCCTGTAAGGGGTTCAAGGTATCTAATAATGGATGGAGAATCAAAACCAACATATATCCCAAGTCTACGTTGAGGGCCCATTTTTGTACGTTGTGGATGTGCAATTGGAACATATACAGCACATCCAAAAGTACGAAGATGAGAAATATTTGGTTGTTGACCAAATGCAAGCTGTAATGGAGAATATTTATGATATGCAGATGGTCTAATGCGAATTAGAGATGCTGCATGAAGTATAGCATGTCCCCAAACAGAAATAGGTAGTCTTGATTTCATAAGTAAAGGTCTAGCGATTAGTTGAAGCCTTTTTATCAAAGACTCAGCTAAACCGTTTTGTGTGTGTGTATGGGCAACAGGATGTTCAACATCTATTCCTATTGATATGCAATAATCATCAATAAAATATATTAAAGATTTCAAATAATATATTGAAAAACTTACAGAGAAATAAAGCCACTAGCTTCAGAATTGATAGAACCGTCGTGCTGATAACGTGTTATGAAATTTAAAAAAATGAAACTATTATTGCAAAGGAGAAATAAGAAATTCTCTCTAGAACTCTTAAGAACTGAAACTTTTTTTCTCTCTCTATATTTTCTTATGAATTTCATTACAACTGAAGCCCCTATTTATTGGTTTTGAAATTACTATGCAAGTTACTATGCGAAATTTAAAATAATAGTAGTGGGGTTATTCACATAATTTCGTGATGGGACAGGAGGCAGCTGATAAATTTCGTTCGTTCATTACAACTAACAAATTGTTTCAATAATAATTTTCTAGAGATGTTTACAACAACGCCCCTAGTCTACACATACTGAAAGATTATAACTTAATTCGGCAACAGCTAACGAAGGCCATAGGCCAGTTCTAATCAAGATTAACTAGGCTCGCCGCTAAACAACTCTAACAACTTAAGTAAAATAAAAGGATGCTAAAAAGTAGGAGGTCCATCTAGTCCCGCCCAACTTTAATTGGATTCATAACAGTAGCACCATGTGTGGATTCCACCTTTTACGAAAATCGTCAGAGACGGATTAACTATATTATTTATTTAATCATGCAGTCTATTTCTTGAGATCAAAAGCCATATTGCGTGTACACTGACCTGTTTTCCAAGAGGCTTCTTTTGGTGAAATACTTGATCACATAGGAATTAGGATATGGTTGTTTTCTTCATGGGTTTTAATTGACAACGTTTCTTTATAAATTTATATATTAGCTGCCTCGTATCTGTGGTGCTGGAGCAGCAGTACGTACATAGTAGTAATGCAAGAGGCTTGTTTTGGTGAAGTACTTGATCATGTAGGATATGCTCTTTATATATATATATAAAGATATATATATATTTATATATGTTATTTGGGAGGGTTTTTCATATAAATGCAAGAGTCTTGTTTTGGTGAAGTACATGATCACTTAGGATATGCTAATTGTTTTCCTCAAGGATTTTAAATGACTACGTTTCTTTATAAATTTATATATTAGCTGCCTCGTGTGGGTGCAGTGTGGTGGTTCTCGCTTCCCCCCCCCCCCCCCCCCCCCCCCCAAAACAAACAAAAAAAAAGTCAATTCATCGGTTATAAATAAAACAATGGTAGAAGTTATACATAGCCTCATTTGTTTTTATAAATAAAATAAAATAAAAAGAGACAAAAATTTAAAAAATATATATATTATGATGAATTCTTACGATTTATATTCCACGTGAATGAGATCAAAAATACTGACCACAAATAAAGAGGTATGTTAAGAAATCCTACCCAACTTAAAAACAAATTTATTATGTCCTAATTTATAAGAAGTTATCATATTCTTCTTATTAGACTTCGTAAGAAGAGGAATCATGAGTAGTTTTTTACTTTGTAATGTTATGAAATTCTCAAACTGCAGATTTGAATATAATGTATTAGAACCTGGAGATTAGATTAATCTCTACTCGTTGTATGTGTTTTTGTCATCTGCAGATTTCAGATGGCTGCCTTTTAGTCCACTTGAATAACAAGGTTAGAATAATGTTAAATACAAGTTTTAAATAGATAAATTTCATATATATTTTCTATTAAAAAATGAGTTCCATTAATTATAAATAATAGTTTTTTCATATATATATATATATATATATATCTATATTTTGTATGATGGAGTCTACATTTTTACAAAAACTTATATATAATATAGAACTTATCTATTTAAATTTGTACAAATTATAGAACTTACATATACAAATCATTTCTAATTAAAAAAATGAGTAGGCTTTTCATCCCACGCTATATAAAGACAGGCCTTCTGCTACATTATACAATATCCCAAACACATGAATTCAGTCTAACTATTGCGCGCTTCTTCTTCCTTCTACGCTTCAGATAAGCGTAACTATTCCCTCGATAACCCCAGGTTCCCAACGTCAACACCATGATAAGCATCAAGCAACTAACTCAAACAAATGGCGGCCTCATGACCTCCATTCCCACCGCTTACAACTTCACTCCCAATAACATCCATCTTTCAGTTTCAGTTTCAGATGAATTATTTGAGGATTCCATTTCCATCCCTACCATCGACTACTCTCTCCTTACCTCTGGTACTCCCGAGCAACGTTCCAAGATCGTCAATGACCTTGGCAAAGCCTGTCAAGACTCTGGCTTTTTCGTGGTAAATAAATATAATATTGCGCTAACTTTGTCTAATAAGGCCTGGTACTTTATATAACTACGTATGTACGTACGTGTATTGGTATATTATATTAAGGTTGATGATAATTATGATCAGGTGATCAATCATGGCGTGCCTGAGAGCCTGATGAAGGAGATGATTGAGACTTTTGGAGAGTTCTTCGAACTGACGGAGGAGGAGAAGCAGGAATATGCGGGGAATAGCAGCTTGGACCCAATCTTTTATGGCACCAGCATCAATAGTGCAGCCACCCAAGTGTTATTTTGGAGGGATTTTATCAAGTTTTTTGTTCATCCCAAGTTTAACTGTCCGGCTAAACCGACTGGGTTAAGGTAATAATCATATTAATTAATGCCTCTTCCCTGTTCAGAATCATCATGATCATCGATCGTATTCGTGGCTAGGTTACTTCATAACGAGTAATATTGTACATCACTTATATTTTGGGAAATATGGCTTAATTTTGGTGTTGTAATTGGTGAAACAGAGAGATTTCAATGGAGTACAGCAAAAGAACGAGGGAAATAGCCAGAGAGTTGCTAAAAGGAATATCAATGAGCTTGGGGTTGGAAGAAGGCTACGTAGAAAAGACAATGAATTTGGAATCGGGTATACAGATTCTGGCTGCAAACCTGTATCCCCCATGTCCACAGCCGGAAGTAGCAATGGGCTTACCTCCTCACTCAGATCCCGGCTTCATGACTCTTCTTATTCATAATGGAATCTGTGGCCTTCAGATGAAGCATAAAGAGAAGTGGGTCAACCTATATTCTAATCCCCATTCTTTCCTGGTTAACGTTGGTCTTCACACGGAGGTGAATCCCAGTTATTCGATCTAACATTTTCTAGTTCATTACTTTTCATCTTTCTATATATATTATATAAAAAATTCTATATATCACACAATTAAACTATCTCATTTTTATTCTATTAAATAAAAGAAAAATGATAGCACGCCCACCGATTTTGACATTTTATTTTGATATTTAATACATTTTATTTTATTATTTATTTTTATTTAATAGTTAAAAAAATAATTATTAATATATTAATATTTTTTAAAAATATTTTATATGAATAAAAAAAATTGTGCGCTGTCCACTGGAACGATAAGTTCCAACAGGCATGCTAGCATTATCCTAAAATATAAAATATAACACATTTATGGTACTATTAAATGATTATTTATAATTAAATGATTATTTATCCTCGCACGATAATAATATCACATCTTATTTAATATAATAAAAATAAGATAAAAGTTTTGTGTATAACATTATTACCAAAAAAAAAATGTTAATTTAATTTATGCAGATATTGAGTAATGGCAAGTACAAAAGTCCTGTCCATCGGGCACTTGTGAATAAAACGAATGTAAGAATGTCGGTACCAATGATGTATGGACCAGCTATGGATACAGCTGTGAACCCAGCACCAGAGTTGGTTGACAGTGAAAGTGAAACCAAACCACCAGCACTTGCGGGAACGACGTTCAGGGAGTACTTGGAAATGCAGAATGCGAGAATCCACAAAGCTTGTCAAAAGTAATTCAGCCTTTGTGGTTTCTGTCCTAAAGAAGGGCCACCTCTCGATCTATCTGTCTCTCTGTGTCTGTCTGTCTATCGAATACATGTCTCGAGTGTCAATTTAAAAGCCTAATTAAAACACTTTATATTTTATATTTAATAAATATGTATTAGTTTCAGTTGAAATCAAAATAATGTTGTTGTACAAAGGATGCAAATATATCAGTGGAATATATTATTATTCCAAATAATATTAGGAGTTGTGCGTAGCCCTAGTCAGGCAACGGTAGTACTTGTCAGTTGGTCATCAATACAAATCAATAAAAAATTGCCTGCCCTATTGTTTATTTCGCAAAATCATTTGTTTATTTGAAGCTCGGATATTTGACTTGAATTTACCTATAAATTTTAGAAAAGTGGTATATATTATTATTTTAAATAGTATTTTTTTTTTTGGGATAGTGCTACTGTGCCGCTTGTGTATTACCGCCCAAAACTTACATCTCATGCCATGTCACATAATTATTAAAAAAAAGTAGGGAAAACAAAATACAAAAACACCGTCATTACTTTAAAAAAAAAAAAAGATTAAATGTAACTGATCTGACGCATTTAAAATAGACAGAAATGATCAAAATAGACAAAATTGATTATTTTTGTTCGTTTTAAAGACATCAGATTGGATATATCTACTTAAGTACGTCTCCTACATCTCGCTCCATCTCCTCCCTCTCTCCCATTGCCAAACACCATAATATTAATCTGTGACACAAAAGTTACAACCGTACAAACTAATTAATCTAAGGTATTGCTAGATCTCTACACAATTAAAAATGAATACTTTGGTTTTCCTCTGTCAAAGGTACCCGGAATTGTGTGCTTTATATTACCATGCACATCAGAAATGACGTGAAGCTACTCAAATTTATTGGGAAACACAGCACTTCACGAGGCGGCTGCTTATGGAAATGTTGAAATTTCAGTTGAAACAAAACAATAAAAGAACATAGATCTAACACAAAATCGTAGAGAGAACGAGATGAAAATGAAATCAGAAATTCCATGAATTAATCCTGAAAATATCTTGAGACTCTGAGAGCAATATGGGAGAGAGATGCTACTGTTGGCAGCGGTTTTGCCATTTTCAGTCAATCAAAGATTTTCTTTTGATCTATATATTCAAACATGACCATTTGTTCTGGGGGGGAATTAAGAGAAAGAAATTTTTTGTAAACACGGATAGAAGAAGAATTCGCTGGATTTTATTTCGTTCTCATTTTTTCCCCTTAATAGCTAATTTGGAACGTGGCATTCCAAATGACATGTCACGTAGAGCGGGCAAATTGAGCAGTCAGTATGAAGCGATGTCAGACTATCATTTTCCTATTTATTATCATGTTTTGATATGAGGTCAAATGACCGGTTGAACTTCCCATCACACAAAACGAAATAATTAAGAATAATAAAATAAATAAAGAAGAGCAAAAAAACACCATATATTGCATGCAATTTATATAGGTTACGTGGCATTTCACTGTATTTGGATAGAGATGACGGTTGTTGCATAACAAAGGAAAACTCAAATCACAATATCTAGCTCCATATTTTAAAAAAACTAATTAATGATATATATATATAAAAAATATATAATCAGAATTTCATTGAGAGGGTTAGAAAGAGCAAGGTCAAGTATTAGTTCTTTATCCCAATTAATTAACAATGTACATCATGTGATCCCGTAGGTTACCTATCATAATTACACAATATTATCGGGTATGAGAATTGTAATTAATGTATTTTGTGGAAGAAGTACTTCATGAGTTGCGAGTTAGGTGATGGCAACTCCACGGATTGCAGATGGAAACTAGCTACGAATTCTACTCATGATTTACATATAAATGCAAAGAAAATACCTTATAAAAAGCATGAAAATGGCTGTTAACAGTGTATTCTTCACCCAGCTAGCTCAACCATGCGACAGAAATATATTCAAGTAGACCATCCATCGGTTCCTTGACAGACATGTACGGTTAATTAGTACTCTGTAAGGAATACGTGGAACTTCATGATCATGACCAAAGTAAGAAGATCGATGTCATGAAATCCTAGCTGTTTGGGATCGTTCAAGAATTTTGGCTTATTTATTAACTCAAAAACTTTATTTATGTCGAAGCTTATTGTTAGTAAAGTACATAATAATTATATAATAAACACTACAATAAAATTAACAGTATTTAAACGAAACTAGTTTAGATTGAAGTACGGAAATTTCACTCTCTTCAAGGAGATATATTTTAAGCTCTTAGTGGTACATAAAATTTCAAATTATTCAATCCATGCAGCAGATCAACTCCTGTTGATATTACAAATACAAGATAAAAATACGAGCATTTGTAATTAATTATTTATAATAAAAATAATTATTTATGAGAAAATAGACTCATAAAAATAATTGAAAGTAGTTAATTTGGTGGAAATAACTTATTATAAATAATCAAATTTTTTATAGTGTGACTTGACTTCTCTAAAAATCAAAATATAATAGTACAACTGATTGTCATATGTAGGGGTGTTCATCCGGGTTCCGGATTCCCAAATCCGGAACCCGGATTCGAAATTTCCTTAAACATTTAAAAAAAAAAATTCAAAAATGTTAAGAAATATATAAAATTTTAAACCGGGCCGGGTACAACCCGGCCCGGATGAACACCCCTAGTCATATGCTCAAACTTATTCTGGTTAAGTTCAAACCTACACTCAAAGAATACCTCTGTATTGTCTATAAAATCTCTAAAAATTATATGCACTTTTTTTTTTTATATTTCTCAATATACCAAACTCTTCTATATTATACCCAAAATAAGAAGTTGGCCAGGCTCTTAAAAATTTCTCTACGCGTTAACCCCTCTTGGTGATAATTATGAGTAATTAGAAATAGAAACGTACAAGAGGCCATAAAAGTGTTTATAAAAGTGTTTTAAGTTGTAACAATTTTAATAATTTGAGAGTTGGGAGTTTGAATATTAAACTCAGTTTAGAATTAGACTAAATTGAGTTTAACTTCAATTAAATTTAAATTTCAAACAAAGAGTCTTTAATAATATAATGAGATAGCTGTAATGGTTCTACTAATTCTTACAAGATCACTGTAATAATAATGTAATAGATAAACAAAGAAAATAATGAAAATAATTATGCCTTGGGTCCCCAGTTCCTACCAAACCAAATAACAAATTATTTCAACAATAATTTTCTAGAAATGCTCACAATGACCCCCCTCCTCTACATATTGAAATATGACTTAATTTGGCAGCATCTCACTAAGCCCATGGGTCAATTCTAGCCAATATTAACTAGGCCCATGGGTCACTAGACAAAGTTAACAAGTTTAATAAAACAAAAATATACTAACAAGTAGGAGGCCGATCGAGCCCAGCTTAACTTTCATTGGCTCGAGTATCACTTGTAATGGTTTTAATAATGCAATAGATGAACAAAGAAGATAATGAAAATGACTACGTTCTGGAATATTCGAGGTCTCTAATACCTCCTAAATAAACTAACAAATTGTTTCAATAATAATTTTCTAGAGATGTTTACAACAACGCCCCTAGTCTACATATGCTGAAAGATTATAACTTAATTCGGCAACAGCTAACTAAGGCCATAGGCCAGTTCTAATCAATATTAACTAGGCTCGCCGCTAAACAACTTTAACAACTTAAATAAAATAAAAGGATGCTAAAAAGTAGGAGGTCCATCTAGTCCCGCCCAACTTTAATTGGATTCATAACAGTAGCACCATGTGTGGATTCCACCTTTTACGAAAATCGTCAGAGACGGTTTAACTTAATTATTTATTTAATCATGCAGTCTATTTCTTGAGATCAAAAGCCATATTGCGTGTACACTGACCTGTTTTCCAAGAGGCTTCTTTTGGTGAAATTCTTGATCACATAGGAATTAGGATATGGTTGTTTTCTTCATGGGTTTTAATTGACAACGTTTCTTTATAAATTTATATATTAGCTGCCTCGTATCTGTGGTGCTGGAGCAGTAGTACGTACAAAGTAGTAATGCAAGAGGCTTGTTTTGGTGAAGTACTTGATCATGTAGGATATGCTCTCTTTTATATATATATATATTAATATATATTATTTGGGAGGGTTTTTCATATAAATGCAAGAGGCTTGTTTTGGTGAAGTACTTGATCACTTAGGATATGCTAATTGTTTTCCTCAAGGATTTTAAATGACTACGTTTCTTTATAAATTTATATATCAGGCGCTGCCTCGTGTGGGTGCAGTGTGGTGGTTCTCGCTTCCCCCCCAAAAAAAGTCAATGCATTGGTTATAAATAAAACAATGGTAGAAGTTATACATAGGCCATAGCCTCATTTGTTTTTATAAATAAAATAAAATAAAAAGAGATAAAAATTAAAATATATATATATATATATATTATGATGAATTCTTACGATTTATATTCCACGTTAATGATATCAAAAATACTGACCACAAATAAAGAGGTATGTTAAGAAATCCTACCCAACTTAAAAACAAATTTATTATGTCCTAATTTATAAGAAGTTATCATATTCTTCTTATTAGACTTCGTAAGAAGAGGAATGAGTAGTTTTTACTTCGTAATATTATGAAATTCGCAAACTGCAGATTTGAATATAATGTATTAGAACCTGGAGATTAGATTAATCTATAATTTTTGTTTGTGTTTTTTGTCGTATGAGATGTAGACACGGGTAATATTAATAGCATTATATCTAAATATTGTATTTGTTTTTTGTCAGCTGCAGATTTCAGATGACTGCCTTTTAGTCCACTTGAATAAAAAGGTTAGAATAATGTTAAATATAAGTTTTAAATAGATAAATTTTATATAAATTTTTTATTAAAAAATGAGTTCCATTAATTATAAATAATAGTTTTTTCATATATATATATATATTGTATGATGGAGTCTACTTTTTTACAAAAACTTATATATGATATAGAACTTATCTATTTAAATCTGTACAAATAATAGAACTTACATAGACAAATCATTTCTCATTAAAAAAATGAATAGGCTTTTCATCCCACGCTATGTAAAGACAGGCCTTCTGCTACATTATACATCCCAAACACATGAATTCAGTCTAACTATTGCGCGATTCTTCTTCCTTCTGCGCTTCAGATAAGCGTAACTATTCCCTTCTCGATAACCCCAGGTTCCCAACGTCAACACCATGATAAGCATCAAGCAACTAACTCAAACAAATGACAGCCTCATGACCTCCATTCCCACCGCTTACAACTTCACTCCCAATAACATCCATCTCCCAGTTTCAGATGAATTATTTGAGGATTCCATTTCCATCCCTACCATCGACTATTCTCTCCTTACCTCTGGTACTCCCGAGCAACGGTCCAAGATCGTCAATGACCTTGGCAAAGCCTGTCAAGACTCTGGCTTTTTCGTGGTAAATAAATATAATATTGCGCTAACTTTGTCTAATAAGGCCCGGTACTTTATATAACTACGTACGTGTATTGGTATATTATATTAAGGTTGATAATAATTATGATCAGGTGATCAATCATGGCGTGCCTGAGAGCCTGATGAAGGAGATGATTGAGACTTTTGGAGAGTTCTTCAAACTGACGGAGGAAGAGAAGCAGGAATATGCGGGGAATAGCAGCTTGGACCCAATCTTTTATGGCACCAGCATCGATAGTGCAGCGACCCAAGTACTGACGTTATGTTGGAGGGATTTTATCAAGTTTTTTGTTCATCCCAAGTTTAACTGTCCGGCTAAACCGACTGGGTTAAGGTAATAATCATATTAATTAATGCCTCTTCCCTGTTCAGAATCTTCATGATCATCGATCGTATTCGTGGCTAGGTTACTTCATAACGAGTAATATTGTACATCACTTATATTTTGGGAAATATGGCTTAATTTTGGTGTTGTAATTGGTGAAACAGAGAGATTTCAATGGAGTACAGCAAAAGAACGAGGGAAATAGCCAGAGAGTTGCTAGAAGGAATATCAATGAGCTTGGGGTTGGAAGAAGGCTACGTAGAAAAGACAATGAATTTGGAATCGGGTATACAGATTCTGGCTGCAAACCTGTATCCGCCATGTCCACAGCCGGAAGTAGCAATGGGCTTACCTCCTCACTCAGATCCCGGCTTCATGACTCTTCTTATTCATAATGGAATCTGTGGCCTTCAGATGAAGCATAAAGAGAAGTGGGTCAACCTATATTCTAATCCCCATTCATTCCTGGTTAACGTTGGCCTTCACACGGAGGTGAATCCCAGCTATTCGATCTAACATTTTCTAGTTCATTACTTTTCATCTTTCTATATATATTATATAAAAAATTCTATATATCACACAATGAAACTATCTCATTTTTATTCTATTAAATAAAAGAAAAATGATAGCACGCCCACCGATTTTGACATTTTATTTTGACATTTCATACATTTTATTTTATTATTTATTTTTATTTAATAGTTAAAAAAATAATTATTAATATATTAATATTTTTAAAAAATATATTTAAAAAATATTTTATATGAATAAAAAAAAATTGTGCGCTGTCCACTGGAACGATAAGTTCCAACAGGCATGCTAGCATTATACTAAATAAAATATAACACATTTATGGTACTATTAAATGATTATTTATAATTAAATGATTATTTATCCTCGCATGATAATAATATCACATCTTATTTAATATAATAAAAATAAGATAAAAGTTTTGTGTATAACATTATTACCAAAAAAAAAAAAATGTTAATTTAATTTATGCAGATATTGAGTAATGGCAAGTACAAAAGTCCTGTCCATCGGGCACTTGTGAATAAAACGAATGTAAGAATGTCGGTACCAATGATGTATGGACCAGCGATGGATACAGCTGTGAACCCAGCACCAGAGTTGGTTGACAGTGAAAGTGAAACCAAACCACCAGCACTTGCGGGAACGACGTTCAGGGAGTACTTGGAAATGCAGAATGCGAGAATCCACAAAGCTTGTCAAAAGTAATTCAGCCTTTGTGGTTTCTGTCCGGAAGAAGGGCCACCTCTCGATCTATCTGTCTCTGTCTGTCTGTCTATCGAATACATGTCTGGAGTGCCAATTTGAAAGCCTAATTAAAACACTTTATATTTTATATTTAATAAATATGTATTAGTTTCAGTTGAAATCAAAATAATGTTGTTGTACAAAGGATGCAAATATATCAGTGGAATATATTATTATTCCAAATATTGTTAGGAGTTGTGCGTAGCCCTAGTCAGGCAACGGTAGTACTTGTCAGTTGGTCATCAATAAAAAATTGCCTGCCCTAGTGTTTATTTCGCAAAATCATTTGTTTATTTGGAGCTCGGATATTTGACTCGAATTTACCTATAAATTTTAGAAAAGTGGTATATATTATTATTTTAAATAGTATTTATTTTTAGGATAGTGCTACTGAGCCACTTGTGTATTACCGCCCAAACTTACAGCTCATGCCATGTCACATAATTATTAAAAAAAAGTACGGAAAACAAAATACAAAAGCACCGTCATTACTAAAAAAAAAAAAAAAAAAAAAAATTAAATGTAATTGATTTGACGCAAAATTGATTATTTTTATCCATTTTAAATGTATCAGATTGGATATATCTAGTTATAAATCTTGTAGTGCGTCTCCTACATCTCGCTCCATCTCCTCCCTCTCTCCAATTGCCAAACACCATAATATTAATCTGTGACACAAAAGTTACAACCGTACAAACTAATTAATCTAAGGTATTGCTAGATTTCTACACAATTAAAAATGAATACTTTGGTTTTCCTCTGTCTAAGGTACCCGAAATTGTGTGCTTTATATTGCCATGCACAGCAGAAACGACGTGAAGCTACTCAAATTTATTGGGAAACACAGCACTTCACGAGGCGGCTGCTTATGGAAATGTTGAAATTTCGGTTGAAACAAAACAATAAAAGAACATAGATCTAACACAAAATCGTAGAGAGAACGAGATGAAAATGAAATCAGAAATTCCATGAATTAATCCTGAAATTATCTTGAGATTCTGAGAGCAATATGGGAGAGAGATGCTACTGTTGGCAGCGGTTTTGCCATTTTCAGTCAATCAAAGATTTTCTTTTGATCTATATATTCAAACATGATCATTTGTTCTGGGGGGAATTAAGAGAAAGAAATTTTTTGTAAACACTGACAGAAGAAGACTTCACTAGATTTTATTTCGTTCTCATTTTTTCCCCTTAATAACTATATTGGAACGTGGCATTCCAAATGACATGTCACGTAGAGCGGGCAAATTGAGCAGTCAGTATGAAGCGATGTCAGACTATCATTTTCCTATTTATTATCATGTTTTGATATGATGTCAAATGACCGGTAGAACTTCCCATCACACAAAACGAAATAATTAAGAATAATAAAATAAATAAAGAATTGTAATTAATGTATTTTGTGGAAGAAGTACTTCATGAGTTGCGAGTTAGGTGATGGCAACTCCACGGATTGCAGATGGAAACTAGCTACAAATTCCACTGATCTACATATAAATGCAAAGAAAAGACCTTATAAAAAGCATGAAAATGGCTGTTAACAGTGTATTCTTCACCCAGCTAGTCAACCATGCCACAGAACAATATTCAAGTAGACCATCCATCGGTTCCTTGACAGACATGTACAGTTAATTAGTACTCTGTAAGGAATACGTGGAACTTCATGATCATGACCAAAGTAAGAAGATCGATGTCATGAAATCCTAGTGTTTGGGATCGTTCAAGATAGGTAACCTGCGGGATCACATGATGTATATTCATTTGCAAATGTTTGTATTGTTATGAATAGTGCTTCTTTAAATTTGAAAAATCACTATTCACTCTTCAAATATTATTTTATTATTTTTTCTCTTTTTTACTCATTAAAATTTATTTTGTGAAATTTATATTTAAAATAAGTATAATACATAAAATTGGTAATAAGTTGATGATACAAAGTGGGTGCTAATTGTAATATATATAAAATTAATAATTTTAATCTCAAATATGCATAAGTCAATATGAAAGTTTTGCTTAATAGCAAAATAGATTTTCAAAAAAGGTGATTTTCCATATACATATGTGTAAATTAATGTAAATATTTTAAAATTTTAAATTATTAAAACCACTAGAAAAAATTTATCCTATTGTCCTGAACGTTGAAGCCCTATAATGGTATGAACAGTAGTTAAATACCAAAGTAATGATCATGCCTATATTAAGGATCTTTTCTTTCACTTTTGTCGATCTAATGACCTCTTTTTTTTTTTCTCTCTCTACCCAATTTGCTCTACTGTTTTTGGTCTTTTTGCCCAATGTCATTAACATTCTATCTAGAGGGGGGCGGTGGCGGGAGGGGGGTTGGACCTTTAACTCCTCTCCCCCTCTAATCTGGACTTGGTAGACTCTCTACTTATATTTTAAAAAAAAAATATTTCTTAGAACTTTTCTTAATTTTTTTTCATAAGATCCAAAAGTCTCGATTTTCTGCTTGCCAAACGTTGCCAACTACCACGTGTTAGACCATTAGAGCAATGTTTTGAATACCGTACCGGCGAGCGTACCGGTCAAGACACTGGAACGAAATATTTCGATACCGGTACCGTTTCGTGTACCGTTTCGAAATAGTCTATACATAAAAAAAAATTATATATATAAAAATATATATAAATTATATTTCAAAATAATAGTCAATATATGAATCAATTATATATATTAATATATATGTAAATAATCTAGTCTAAATTAGGATAAAAAAAAAGAAAAAAATGAAAAAAAAAAAGAAAAAAAATTCTCAAATCTAGTACCGGCCGGTACACATGGCCGGTACGGCCGAAATCTGGACTGGTACGAAACAGACCCCATTTTTGTACCGGTCACTGCTCCGGTACGGTATGTACTGGCCATACCGGCCGGTACGGTACGAAATTTAAAACATTGCATTAGAGTGCTCAACTATTGATCTATTAGAGAGATGAAGAAGGCTGCTCAAACATGGGGCATGTGAGCCTCAGCCACTCGCCATCGCACTAGAAAACGTCATTTGCTGTCACACACGACACTATTGGATTCAACGGCTTCGACTCCCTCGGCTTGCACTACCAATTTTCTTCTCGACGTGGCACGTGCCCTTCATGCGCTGCCACAACAAGTGGTCATTCACCGGTATATAAATCATTTTTTCGATTGTTGCTTCCCTGTTTCTCTAATTGAGGACCAAAATTCAGTGAATGTGAAGATCTCCTTCAACGGGACCACTTCAACAGAATGTAGTATACATTTTCTTACTACGACTTTTAGTCGCAATCATATAGTTTATTCATTAAACTACTATAGAACCGCTTCAAGCGGCATCCCATCCGTAATATTGGTGGGAGCCACACTTGTAGATTTGAAATTATTTTTATTTTCGGTGTTTGTTGTATATTTATATATTTTAAAATAGTTGTTGAAGACTCCTGTTCCACTGAAATTTGTGTCATATAACCACTTAATTTGTCTATGATATGCTTACCTTACAAAAAAAATCTTTTTCTAGATGCTAATAAGTTTTTTCTCCAATGAAATTATATTAAAAAAATTACTATTAAATAATATTTACTAAAAAATACCAACAATTATTATATCAACTAATAAATAAATAATAATAAATAATCTGTAAATAATAGTACTGCGGTAGTATGTGGTGATCTTATATCACCTCAATAATCAAAGATAGCCAGAAACATTATAAATTTGAATAAAATAAAAATATATAAAAATGATAACAAAATAAACACCAAAAAAATAAAATACTCAAACAGTAAAATTTAAAAAAAAATCGGAAGCGTGGAAAGAACACCTGAGACGTTGCTGTAGATCTATCACATAAGAAAATCTATTTAACATTCTCATATAATACAACACATCATATATATATATATATATATATTACTAAAATATGTAGTAAATGGACTGTAAATATAAGAATTCAATTTGTTTAAAAAGAATAAAATAGAAAAATTGTAAATATAAAAATAATAATTAAAAAAAATAGCTGGTGTGCGTGGAGATCATATGATTGGCAAAAGAATAATGATTAGCAAATATTCTTCACATAATTGGCCCCCATGGATGGATATCAAGGTGTCTGGTGTACGTTGTGACAGCAAAATGATATGGGCAATCCCTATCCATCATCACAGATCAAACTACCAACGACGATGATAAGCATCAAACAACTAGCTGGATCACCTGGCCTCACCTCCGTCCCTCCCACCTACACTTTCACCCCGAATCCCAATGATCATCCTGTTAATTCCGATGATCCCAAACACTCAATCCCCGTCATTGATTTCGCTCTCCTCACCTCCGGCCCTCCCGATCAACGGTCCAAGCTCGTCCTTGACCTTGGCAAAGCCTGCCAAGACTGGGGCTTCTTCACGGTAAATTCATTGATATATGTGGTTTGCGTTATCCTTGATCTACACGTCTTGCATATATAGTGATCGATCTGTGTATGTATAATATCTATTGAGGTTGATGGGTATCAGGTGATCAATCATGGCGTGCCCGAGAGCCAGATGAAGGCGATGATCCAGGCTTGCGGTGAGTTCTTCAATCTGACAGAGGAGGAGAAACAGGAATTTGCAGGGAAGCATGTTCTGGACCCCATCAGGTGCGGCACCAGCTTTAATGCTTCTGTGGACAAAGTTTTATTTTGGAGGGATTTTCTCAAGGTTTTTGTACATCCCAGCTTTCACTCACCGACTAAACCCTCTGGATTCAGGTATTAACTCATCTTTTCTCATGTTAAGAACCTCCAAAGTTGACCAGAACTTCAATACTGCATACGGCCTTAATTAGGCTCGACATGATATACTCCTTATCTTCCTAATCTGGTTTTATCTGTTTTTTCTAGTCTCCATGTGATTCTGCGCGTAGTTAATTATGTTTCTAACTAATATCATGTGAAATCATCATTCGTCCGCTTAAATTAATAGGAAGAGCTAAATATGTTTTCCAGTTTCCATCTCAATAGAACCATGCTAATATAATTTTAATTGTCTTGTATTCGTTGCCACAGAGAGATCTTATTGGACTACAGCAAAAGAATCCGAAAACTAGCTCTGCTCTTGCTGGAAGGAATATCAGTGAGCTTGGGATTAGATGAGGGCTATATAGAAAAGGCCATGAATTTGGAATCGGGTTTACAGATCGTGGCTGCAAACTTTTATCCACCATGTCCAGAGCCAGAAGTAGCAATGGGAATGCCTTCTCATTCTGATCACGGCCTCTTGACCCTTCTCGTGCATAATGGGATCTCGGGCCTTCAGGTGCAGCATGAAGGAAAGTGGATTAATGTAAATTCCGTTCCGCCCAATGCATTCGTGGTTAATATTGGCGACCATTTGGAGGTGAGGTGAATCCCAAAAATTATGTTATGTATATATATTTACACGCTCGTTTTTATTTCATTGCATGTATTGTTTTTACCCCCAGCCATTTTTTCTTTATTAGCAACTATATATGGAGGCTAAATTGAAGTAAATTGCTAGGAATACTGGTACATATACAAAAACAAATTACATAAAAATAATTTTACAAACTGACGTGATTTTATTTGTAATAAAAGTAATTTTATAATCTGACAAAATATATCAAGTTACCTCAATTTATAAAATTGTTTTTATGTAAATATCTCTGTGGCTATCTCAATTGGTAGCTCTTGGTGTTACGTAAGGGTGGTAATTGAACTAGCTAGTAAACCACAGGCATAAGTTCTGCTCCCATTTCCTTTTGTAATAGACTGTAGAAAACTTCATTAAGAAAGGAAAAGCTTCAAGATCAAGCCTAAGCCAGTTCAAGCTCAAGTATGAAATTAAAATATAAAAATTAACTCAAACATATTATGGATCCGTATTCATGCAGCTGTATACTACGTTTCTTTGCTTATAAGTTGATAATACTTAACCAACAAATTTCTGAAAAAATATTGTTAATTTTCTGCAAGATTGTGAGCAACGGCAAGTACAAGAGTGTCTTACATCGGGCAACAGTGAATGGAAAAGCTACCAGAATATCGATAGCTACGGTGTATGGACCATCGCTAGACACGGTTGTTAGTCCAGCATCAGAGTTGATTAACCTGGAAACCAATCCACCAGCATTCGCCGGAATGAAGTACAGGGAATACTTGGAAATCCAGCAGAACAACAAGCTTGATGGCAAATCTTGTTTGCACCATGTACGAAACCTGGCTGTCTAGATACAGACTACAGTATTTTGCTCTATTATTTTTTCCATGTAAATTTACTAATAAAACAACTTTTTATTTTTCCCAGTTGAAGATCTGATGTTTCCAGAAGCTGCTGCTTGACCAAGTACTGTAGAACCAAAAGCACAACATAATTAATATATGACATCTCTAATAGACTAATATTCTTCTTAGAACTTTAAGGAGAAAAGGGAAATAATTTATATTCTAGCCGTAGATGATGTTTAAAACTCCAAATTTAATCACCTATGCATGTATCATGTATGTATGTATGTATGTATGTATGTTTAAACTCTGCAACTATTGTCCATCGCTTTCAAATTAAATAGTCTGGTTTTGGAGATATTTAATTTATATAATTAAAATATTGATTGAAAAAAATTATAACGTGTAAGTATCGCGACAGCATCATTGAGGTGATTGGCTAGGATTATTTGTTCATTTTTGTAAATAAGACAGAGAAGATAAATTGAAATAAAAATTAAAAGTTGAATAAAATATTATTATAATATATATTTTTAATAATATTTTTTTTTTTGAAATTTTAAAAAAATTAAATTATTTATTTTATTTTGTGAAGATGTTTAAAAAAATTATAATAATTAGATAAAATTTAGATAGTATATATGTTTTTTGAGATAGAGATTAGCCAAAGATAAAATGAAAATTTTTGTAAGAATAAACAAAGAGCAAGCCCTTTGGTAAGAGTGGATAAGGCTTCAGCAACTAAACTAGTTGAAGCCCCCGAAGCATCACCTCTACATGATCATCACAAGATGATGTTAAGCACCAAACAACTAGCCGAAACGCCTGGCCTCACCTCCATCCCTCCCACCTACAACTTCACTCGGGATCCCAACGAAGAACCAATTTCTGATGAGTTTATAGACTCCATCCCTGTCATTGATTTCTCCCTCCTCGCCTCCGGTACTCCTTATCAACGGTCAAAGATCATCCATGACCTTGGCAAAGCCAGCCAAGACTGGGGCTGTTTCATGGTAAATGAACTAGTACTACTACTGCTAATAGAATTGCATGCTTTCTCAAAATTAATGCTTAATTGTTGAGGTTGATCGATCATCAGGTGATCAATCATGGTGTGCCGGACAGCTTGATGAAGGCGATTGTTGAGGCCTGTGGAGAATTTTTCAATCTGGCGGAGGAAGAGAAGCAAGAATTTGCAGGGAAGCATGTCTTGGATTCGCTTAGGTTTGGCGCCAGCATCAATGGTTCAACCGACCACGTATTCTTTTGGAGGGATTATCTCAAGTGTTTTGCACATCCCATCTTTCATTCTCCAAGCAAACCCACTGGATTCGGGTAATTAATTAATTTCGGGCTCTCTCAATTCCAACCGTTGAGAGCATGCAGTAGCAAATCTAAAAATTCTTTTTTCACTTTAGCGAGAAACGCCGTTTTCTCTCCTTAAAACTCTTAATCGAAAAATATCATTTTCTCTCCTTAAAACTTCTAATAGGAGTGGGTAACTTCTATAATGACTAGGATAAGTTCGTTTTTAAGTTGTGTGAAATTTCTTAACACGCTCCTTAAATATGAGTTGATATTTTTGATATCATCTTCATGATAGATTGTAGGAGTTCATTGTCGGTCATAAATTAATCTATTCTGATACAATAAAAAAATATTAATTTCTTTCCTTAAAAAATCTAATAGAAAGAGTGAAATAATTTTTTATAAAGATTTAAGATGAATTTATTTTTAAACAGGTTTTTCAACATAGACTTTATAGATTTTAACCAGAATTGGGGAAGACAGCCAATTTGAGAAGGGGATGACGTGGATGCAACTCTGGACAAACACATAAAGTCCCTTTAAAATTAGAATTTAGAGACGAAAGGAGATAAGTTGAGTTGAATTTATTTTTTAATATTATTATTTTAATATTTAAAAAAGTTGATTTGAGAATTAAAAAAATTGTATTAAAATTTGAAAAATTTATATTGAAATTTGTATTTTATATAAAAATATGAAAAAAATAATAATAAATTTAAGATAAATTAAGATAAATTTATCTATTTTCAAATATAAAGGAGCCTTCTTTTTCTTTTCACTTTGAAAAAAAAAAATATTTAAGAAATCATCATATTTAAGAAAGACGCGATTCAGAGAGAGAAGAAAAACAAGAAAAGGAGGTATTAGCCTAGAGAAAGAACCTTCGAGAACCATGATTAGGTTGTTCGTGAATGATAAATTAGATGCGACAATACTTTTTGTCCCGTCGGATAACGATACTTTTGCTGTTTGTGATTTGTATATATATATATATATATATATATATATATATATAATTGCCACAGAGAGATTGCATTAGAGTACAGCACAAGAACACGAAAAGTGGCAATGGAGTTGGTGAAAGGAATATCAGCGAGCTTGGGATTGGAAGAGGGATATATAGAGAAGGCTTTGAATATGGAATTGGGTTTTCAGATGTTCATTTCAAACCTCTTTCCGCCTTGTCCACAACCTGAACTCGCAATGGGATTGCCTCCTCATTCCGACCACAACCTCTTGACCCTCCTTATAAATAATGGCGTCTCTGGCCTTCAGCTGCTGCGTCAAGGGAAATGGGTCAATGTTAATTCCATTCCTAATGCATTCATGGTTATCTTTGGCGATCAAATGGAGGTTCGTCTCATCAAAATCAGGCATTTCAATTCCATTTTCCCAATTTCTCTTTTCTTTTATTTTTACCAAACTTGAATGTTTCTTCAAGAATTTCAATCAAAGCCTTTTTGTTTGGTGCAAGATTATGAGCAACGGCAAGTACGAGGGTGCCATACATCGGGCAACTGTGAATGAAAAAGTTACAAGAATGTCGATAGCCATGCTGTTTGGACCAGCACTAGAAACAGTTGTTGGGCCAGCACCAGAGTTGGTTGACAGTGAAACCAATCCACCAGCTTTCACCGCAATGAAATATAGGGAATACTTGGAACTGCAGCAAACCAACAAGATAATTGGGAAATGCGCTCTTGATCGTGTCCGAATCTCGTCTGTCTAGAGTATATCCTTACTGTATCTTGGCACATGTACTGGAAACTTTTCTTTTCCCCGAGTGCTGGGAGTTGGAAGTCTGGCGGTTCTTGAAGAGTTGAAGTTAGTTCTGTACTCTCAGCTATCTCGGCTATAAATATGAACCCATGTATATAATTGGGTGCAAATTATGAGTGAATGTGGAACTAGATTCATAATCTCGTATTGGAATTTGCCATTTAACTATGTACATAATGATGTATTGAAAAAACTTGAAAAGTGCTGTCAATTATGCCATCACCTACAAATTTCTGTCCTTATCTAGTTATGAATATCCATGCTTTTACACGACAAAAATGGAACATTTATGGCTACATTTTTTGCTCCAGGAAGAACAAATATATATTGGCCAACAGCCTAAGGCTAATGACAATAACCAATTTAAATTGTGATATTTTATTGAAAATTATTTTTATTTGAAAAAATATTTTTTTTAATTAAAATAATTCAAAACAATTTCAAAACACACTCATCCTTACGTAAACAATAACATATAATACAAGGATGAGTATAAAAAACGTGAATAGTTGTTAGCAATACCGTATTTTTTTAACGGTAACAAGGTGGGGCAACTTGAAAGCCTTTAGATAGATAAAAGCCCAAATCAACAAAAACCAAACGGCGTGGCAAATGGCAATGGCCTCTCGCGCTCTCTTCCTCACTTTCATACGGTAAGATCACTCGGATTCCTCGTTCTACTTCCCATTTTTTCCGTTTGGTTCCCGAGAAAACGGAAGCAAAAGTTGTTACTTTTTACTGCTTTGTTCCACCCCAATTCATATGTAACCCGATTTCATCTTCCATTGTTTTGTTGCCCAATAAATTAACTTGTCTTTATAAACCCTAGAGATGGCAGAGATGGCGGCGGCCTCATCTTCAGTGCTCAGTCACTCTCTTTCTTCAATAGGACCGGCTATCTTTCCAGGTCTCTCTCTTCGACCACTCAGAGTAGTGAGTTTCTTGAAGAGTCTTTGAATTCTCAGGAAAACGACGACCTTAGGAGCAGAATCTTTAGGCTCAGACTCCCCAAGCGGAGCGCTGCAAATGTTCTCCACAGATGGGTCAGCGAAGGCAATCAGGTTACGATCTCGGAGCTGCGTCAAATCTCGAAGGAACTCAGACAGTCCCAACGTTACAAGCACGCTCTCGAGGTTCGGCTCTCTCTCCTCTCAGATAATATGTGATCTGAACTCTCGGCATATATTTAAAGGGAAAGTGAATTATTATTGGTGAGAATTAGCAAGTGCTTTGCTTACAGTTATTCTTAGTTGGTTTTATTCAAGATCTCTTCTTTGGGTACTTGTTTATAGGCAGGTTTGTTATGGTTCTACCCGTACCTTTTATAACTTCAGTTTCAAACGAAATGAACATCATGAGTTATATATGGTCATAATATGCTCATCGAAGTTGATGTTTATGATTTAAGTAAAGCACCATCTAAAGAAGAAACATGAGCACAATGATCATATTTTACAGAAGGTTTCTAGAAGTGACAAAATTCCAATGAGTGAAGGGACTTATTGGGGGAGAAATCCAGGGATAGATGCAAGGATGTAATGTGAAAAAATGAAACGGTCACAGAACATCAGTAGGATGGTAAAGATGTTCATCTTGATCGAGATTTTAGCATCAGGGCAAGATGTTTCTTGTATTCTTCCTAAACTGCTCACGTTTCTTACGGAAGGTTTAAATTTCACGCCTTTATTTTTTTAATTTATTGTTTTTGGTTGCTTCATTCTCTTTATCTTTGATCTTTTCCGGACAAAATGGAGAAGTATTTCCCAATTCAAACCTTATACACTATTTTCAGCAGAAGATTGATAGTTTATGAACTGCCATAAGGGCTTTTCTTTTGTTGATGGTTAAGAACAGTTGGTGGCATGAGCAAGAACAAGTGACCAACCATTTAATTAAATTGATCACTTAATGCCAAGATGTGTTTGCTAGATTTATATGATTGGTTGGAAATGAATTTGTTCTGGCCTCTAAAATTTTTACCCCTTTGTTGAGTTTGGAGTTTGCTCTCTCTCTCTCTCTCTCAAGATATATTATCTCGGATACTTGTGCTTCATTTGATTACTCAGAGAACATGAAATATGATGTGTTGATTTTATGAGAGATTGGTGATGGAGTACCAGATGTATGTGCATTCTTTAATTTCTTTTTCCTTCAATAAGTAGCATAATTGATACAAATTTGCAGATATCAGAATGGATGGTTGCCCGTGGAGAGTATGAATTATCAGACTCGGACTATGCCAACCGCATTGACTTGATGACAAAAGTTTTTGGCATTGATGCTGCAGAACGTTACTTTGAAGGCCTACCTGTTACTGCAAAAACAAGTGAACCATACACTGCTCTCATACACTCTTATGCTGGGGCTAAATTGACTGGAAAGGCCGAGGAACTTTATGAGAGGATAAAGGAGTCAAACCTGTCGTTCAATGCCCTTACATATAACGAGATGATGACTCTATACATGTCAGTTGGGCATGTTGAGAAGGTCCCCATAGTTGTCGAAGAGCTTAAACGGCAGAAGGTTGCACCGGATATCTTTACCTACAATCTATGGATAAGTTCATGTGCTGCAACACTAAATATCAATGAAGTTAGAAGGATTCTAGAGGAAATGAGCTGCGATTCCAGTTCTAATGAAGATTGGATGAGATACATTAAGCTTACTAACATATATATTGCTACAGGTCATCTTGTAAATTCAGAGTCTGACTCTCTGGTTGAAACTGAGAAAGGTATCACACAAAGAGAATGGATAACATACGACTTCCTTATTATTCTGTATGCTGGTTTGGGAAACAAAAGCAGGATTGATCAGATATGGAAATCTTTGAGAATGACCAAAAACAAAATGACAAGCAGAAACTATATTTGCATTCTTTCTTCCTATCTGATACTTGGGCACTTGAAAGAAGTAGGAGAAGTTATAGACCAGTGGAAGCAATCAAACACTACTGAATTTGATGGTTCTGCATGTAGTAGATTGTTGAATGCATTTGCAGAGATTGGTTTGACTGAGAAGGCCCACAATTTTCATATTCTGCTGGTTGAGAAGAACTGCGATCCACCGAGTTCATCACGGTAGGAGGCTGGAGCTAGAGTTTGAACTAGAGTTTGAACTTATCTCTCCACCATCCTCAGCTCACGGAATCAGTTCGATGGTGTTTGTCACAGAATTGTGGAATCCAAATATCCAGCATTTTTGGCGTAACTGCTGCTGCATTTTTTGTGTCCATGCTCTTGATATGAATAAATCGGGGTTTCTTGAATATCATGATTTTTGTTCATTGAGATTTATCCTGTTCTTTTGGTGATATAAGATATGCTTTATTCGCTGCTGATGTTCTGATTACTGCTAGTTTTAGAAATTGATTAAGGCAGAACGTATATTGGTTTTGCACTTGATGAAGCCAAGTTCAACTGTTGGATGAAAGATGGGTTGAAAAAATGGTCTTTTACGGAGTCTTTTGAGGGACTACAACCAAGAATGCGTAAGTGAACATTTTTTGTGTTAGCTTTTCTATCAAGGCCTGGCTTGGATAGTAAAACCTTCTTAACTCATTTCATCACATTTTAATATTTAAACATTATAAATATAAAAACTTTTCAATTTTAAATATTTAATTTTTTCATCTAATTATTATCTAATTGTTACATTTTTATCAAATTTTCAAATAAAAAATAAAAAATAATTAAACTTGTACTTGTTTAAATTTTAAAATAAAATAATATCAAAAAATATAGTTTTTAATTTTATAATATTTTTATTCAATTTTTTCTTCTTTTTTAAAACTCCATAAAACCTCTTATAAACAAAAACAAAACAAAAAGGATAAAACGTATTAATTTAAATAATTTTACTATCAAATCTCTGTGTCAGTCTCCATTTAACAAAAGTATTAAAATCATTCAGAAAACACCGTCCATGACGCAATTATGGGAGAGGGGGAGGTAGTGAATGACCCCCCTCTCCCACTCGCTCCATTTTTTTCAAGTAACTTATCCTATACATTTGAAAATTTTATATGTGTACAGTAATTTATATTTATAAATATAAATGTTTTCGTTCAGCTTTGTATAACGAAGTATCAGAAAAGAAAAGGAAGATGAGAAGAAAAGAAAAGAAAGAAAGAGAGATAAATAAATAAATAAATAAATAGAGAAAATTCAGTTTTTAAAAAATAAAGAGTTTCAAATATTTTTTCTTGCAATAATGGTTTTTATTCTAATTTTATAATACGTTATCAGCACGACAGTTCTACCAATTCTGAAATTAGTAATCTTATTTTTCAGTAAGTTTTTTAATATATTATTTACAGTTTTTGATATATTTTATTGATGATTATTATTTAAAATTTGTGTGACTTTATAAATATATTTCTGAGATACACATATTTATTATTTATATGTGTAGAAAATGACAAATCTTATAAAATTAGAATTCGTTGCTCTTGATATTTTTGAAAAAAATTATTTAAAATGGATTTTTGATACTAAAATTTATCTGAATGCTATGAACCTGGGTGAAATAATTAATGAAGAAAATCAAGCATTCCTACAGGATTGTACTAAAGTAATGATTTTCTTTCACCACCATCTTTACAAAGAATTAAAAACTGAGTATCTTATAATAAAAGATCTCTTTTTATTTTGTGGGATAATTTAAGGGAGATATAAATACTAGAAAATTATCATCCTCCCAAAAACTCATTATGAATTATTGCACATGAGATTGCAAAATTATAAAAGTGTTAATGAATATAATTCTGTACTTTTTAAAATAAGCTCCTTACTAAAATTATGTGGTGAGAAAATCACCGATGATGACATGCTAGAGAAAGCATTTACTACTTTTTATGCTTGAATGTGCTCCTATAGCAGCAATATTGAGAGAAAAAATTCAAAAAATGTTTTGAATTTATATTATGTCTTCTAGTAGCTGAGCAGAACAATGAGTTTTTATTGAAAAACCATCAGTCACGTTCTACTGGCTCAACATCATCTCTGAAGTGAATAGTAATAGATTTGCATCATTCCCAGAAGCGAATGGTACATCCTTTCGAATAAATCGATGGCGTGGACATAGTATAATAAATTATAGAAATATTGGTCCTATAAGTGACCAAATTAAAAGGGATAATAATAATATACCGTATCACCGGAAGTGGTACAACTCAGAAAGGGGTAAAAGCCCCCAAAATAATTCTTCAATGAGAAGTGAAAATGTGTACTGTAGATGTGGTATGACTGTACATTGGTCATGTACCTGTCGTACGGCTAGACACTTAACTTATTTATATCAAGCATCTAAAAAAGGAAAGAATAAAATGCTTAAAATAAATTTAGTAGAACTATCAGATGATTTATTAAAATCAGTAGATGTAGATACCACTCGTTTTGATGTTTATAATTTTTTTAAAGATCATAATGGTAGAATTGATCACTTAATTAGAGATGGAAGTGTTCCACTCAACTAATGTATTTTCTTTATTATTTGTGATAAAAGTTTTGTATATTTTGTAAAATCATGATCATATTTATGAGTTTTTTTTATCTCTGAGTTAAATGATAAAGATGTATGTCTGGCTGACAGTACTACAACTCACACAATTGTCAAAGATAAAAAATATTTTCAAAATCTAACACTAAGCAAAACCTATATTCATATCATATCAGGTTTATCAAATTTAATTGGGGGTTCCAAAAGAGTTTATATTGTATTGCCTAATGGTACCAATTTTTTTTTATTGATGATACTCTATCTTCTTCACAATTTTAAAAAACTTTATTGACTTTCAAAGATATACGTCGAAATGATTATCATATTGAAACGACCAATGAAAACAGTAAAGAGCATATTTTCATTACTAAAATAATATCGGGCCAGAATATCATATTAGAAAAATTGTCTGCTTTATCTTCTGGATTATATTATACAAATATAAGAACAATTGAATCATATGTGGTAGTGCACAAGAAGTGTACTGACCCTAAAGTATTTATGACTTGGCATGATCGCCTTGGATATCCGAGATCAATAATGATGAGACGAATCATTGATAATTCACATGGGCATACCTTAAAAAATCAAAAGATTATCTTCTCCAATGAATATCCGTGCTCTGCATGTTTCCAAGGTAAATTGATTATCAGACAATCTCCCTTAAAAGTCATTGTTGAATTTCTATCATTTTTACAAAGAATTTATGGAGATATATGTGGATCTATTCATCCATCTAGTAGACTATTTACATATTTTATGATTTTAATTAATGTATGAAGTCGATGGTCACATGTTTGTCTACTTTTCACTAGAAATGTTGCATTTGCTAAACTTATTGCTCAGATAATCAAACTACGAGCACAATTTCCTAAGTATTCAATGAAGATCATTCGATTGGATAATGCAAGTGAATTTTCATCTCAAGTTTTTGATGATTATTGCATGTCAATAGTAATATATGTTGAACATCTTGTTGCCTATACACATACTCAAGATGATTTAGCTGAATCTTTGATCAAAAGGTTTCAGCTAATCGTTAGATATTTACTTATGAAATCAAAACTACCTGTTTCTGTTTGGGGGCATGCTATACTTCATGCAGCATCATTAATTCGTATTAGACTATCTGCATAACATAAATATTCCCCATTACAGCTTGTATTTAATCAACAACCAAATATTCTCATCTTCGTACTTTTGAATGTGTTGTATATGTTCCAATTGCACCTCCACAGCGTACAAAAATGGGTCATCAACGTAGACTTGAAATATATATTGGTTTTGATTCTCCATCTATTATTAGATATCTTGAATCACTTACAGGGGATATGTTTAAAGCACGTTTTGAAAGTTGTCACTTTGACGAATCCACTTTTTCATTACTGGATAAAAAAAAGTCAGTGCCTGCAACACGATAAGAAATTACTTGGGATAATAAAGTCTTGTCTCAATTTGATCCTCCTACAAATGAATGTAAACTAGAAGTTCAGAAAATTATTCATTTATAAAATATTGCAAATCAATTATCGAACATATTTACTGACACTAAATGTGTAGTAAAATCATATATTCCTGCTGTTAATGCTCCAGCAAGGATTGAAATTTCTGAATGACAAGTTGTCAAAACAACAATAGGTGAGTCTAAGACATGCCTGAAGCTTAGAAGACCTATTAGTGGAAAAATAAAATTTTCCAAAAGAAAAAGATACATAATGAATTTGGTGTTCTTGAAGAACTAATACTCACAATATAGACTACAAATATAATTGATGCTCCTAAAAATGTCAAATATTTTATCCCAAAATCTACTAAAAATGGACTCCCTGAAGAGAAACATGTACCTGAAAATAATGAGATCTCAATACATTTAATGAGTAATGAAGAAATTCTGGATAGAAATAAAAATGTTGTCGACAATATATTTTCATATAAAATGGCTCTTGATATTACCAGAAGTGATGAAGAAAGTGAGTCAAGAACCGTCAAAAAATGTTGACGTATAAATAATTGGCCAAAATAGAAAGCAACCATTGAAACTGAATTAAACTCGCTAGCAAAGCAAGAAGTATTTGAACCTGTTGTCCAAACACCAAAGTGTGTAATGCCTGTTGGATATAAGTGAGTATTTGTACGAAATGAAATTGTGCGGTACAAAGTACGGCTTGTCACACAAATTTTTTTGTAGAAACTTGAGATTTATTATGAAAAAACATATTATCTCATTATGGATGCAATTACATTCAAATTTTTAATTAGTCTAGTTGTTACAAAATGATTATAAATGCGGTTGGTGGATGTAGTCATTGCATATTTTTATGGATTCTTAAACTATAACATATATATGAAAATCCCTGAAGAATATAAAATGTCTGAAACATCTAAAAGTACATCTAGAAATATGTACAGTCAAACTTCAAATATCTTTATATGGGTTAAAACAATCCCAATGCATGTGGTATAATTGTTTAAACGAATATCTATTGAAAGAATGATTTGAGAATAATCTTATATGCCCATGTGTTTTTATTAAGAATCTAGAATTCAGATTCGCCATTATTGCGGCTTATGTTGATGATTAAAATATTATCAGAGTTCTTGGAGAAATCTCAAGAACCGCTACATATTTAAAGAATGAATTTGAAATGAAAGATTTTGGTAAAACAAAAATTTGTCTCGACTTGCAGCTCGAGCACTTGTCAAATAGAATTTTTCTTTATCAGTCCATGTATATAAAGAAAGTCCTGAAGTACTTTTATATGGACAAAGCTCATTCCCTAAGTACTTTAATGATTGTTCGATTACTTGATATGAAGAATGATCAATTCCGTCCTTGTGGTGACTATAAAGAAATTCTTGGTCCTGAGTACCATTTTTCAGTGCAATTGGAGTTTTGATATATCTTGCAAATTACACTTGATCTAATATTACATTCTCAATTAATCTGCTTGTAAGATATATTTATGCACCAACTCGAAGGCATTGGAATGATATTAAACATGTCATTCGTTACTTTCATGGTATAGGTGATATGTGATTATTTTATCAAAGTGGATCAAGTTTACAATTGATTGAGTATGCAGATGCATGTTATCTTTCAGATCCACACAGAGGTAAATTTTAAACTGGATATTTATTTATTTATGGAAATACTATCATATCATGCAGATCTGTCAAGCAGATATTATCTGCTACATTTTCAAATCACTCTGAAATCATTGCAATTCATGAAACAAGTCGAGAGTGTATTTAGCTAAGATCAATGATTCAACAATCCAAGAAAAATGTGGACTCCCCATGATCAATGATAATCCAATAATTTTATATGAAAATTATAGTACTTGTATCACTCAAATCAGAAGAGAATATATCAAAAGTAATAGAACGAAACATATTTCACATAAATTTTTTTATATTTATGAACTTCAAGAGAATTGTGAAATTGATGTCAAGAAGATACGATCAAGTGATAATCTGACAGATTTATTTACAAAAATATTACCAACTGCGACATTCAAGAAGATTGTGCAGAACAATGAATTGCGAATACTCAAGGATCTATGACATGTACTTTTCAAAGAGAGTAAATGTTCCGAAGATTTGTGCTGGTTGTACTCTTTTTCTTTCGCTGAGGTTTTGTCTCACTGGATTTTTCTTTGCAAGATTTTAATGAAGCAAATGGTAATCTGACAGATTTATTTACAAAGATATTACCAACTGCGACATTCAAGAAGATTGTGCAGAATAATGAATTGCAAATACTCAAATATCTATCGACATGCACTTTTCAAAAAGAGTAAATGTTCTGAAAATTTGTGCTGATTGTACTCTTTTTCCTTCGCTGAGGTTTTATCTCACTGAATTTTTCTTTGTAAGATTTTAATGAAACAATCTTAAAGTACTTAAAGATACATAAAAATACTGTACTCTTTTTCCTTCGCTAAGATTTTGTCCCATTATATTTTTCTTTACAAGATTTTAATAAAGCAGATTCCTTATGGGTGGTCATTCAAGGGGGAATGTCATGAAGCAATTATGGGAGAGGGAGGCAGTGAATGACTCCCTTCCCTAGGTATTGCAATATATTATACGACCCGTTAACCCAATACGAACACGACACGATAATAGCGGGTTATAGTTGAATCTTAATAGATTTCGGGTCAAAACGGGTTGACACGTTAAGATACAATTGCTTAACGGGTTGATAGCGGGTCAACTTGTTTTAACCCGTTATGACACGTTATGACACGTTAAGAAAGTTAAAATTATAAGTATACTTTTACATTTAAAAGTAAAATTGTTAGAATCTTAATTTTGATATTTTCTTTGTTTAGATTATAATTCATATTTATAATTAGTATTATAATTTATATAAATATTATGATTTTAATATTTGGATAAAATTATGTTAAGTTTAATTAAGTCAAACGGGTTAATTTCGGGTATATTCAACATAGTTATATAAATAAGTTGAAATATATTATATTTTGTCATATTAATTTCTTTCGTAATATTCACTGATAGGTCATAACGGGTTGACACGATATGACACGCTATATTAACAGGTCGTGTTAGGGTTTGGGATTTTGATAAAATAAGGTTAACGGGTCGGGTTAGAGTTGACTTATATAATATAATATATATGTCTTGACACGAAACGAACACGACCCGTTGATATGATCTGACACCCCTACCCTCTCCCACTCGCTCCATTTTTTTCAAATAATTTACCCCACACATTTGAAAATTTTATATGCGTACAATAATTTGTATAGTAATTTATATTTATAAATCCGAATATTTTCGTTCAGTTTTGTATAACGAAATATTAGAAAAGAAAAAAAAAAAAAAAAAAGAGAAAAAAAAATAATAAATAAAAAATCAGTTATTAAAAAATAAAAAATTTCAAACATTTTCTTTTATAATAATAATTGTTATTCTAATTTTATAACAGTCCACTCATTTTTATTATTATTTTTCGATGGATGTAGGAAAGTTTTGTCGTATTTTGTCATATGTAAATATGTAAATACACGCGTCATCAATCAACTGAAACAAAGCATAAGTTATGATACAAATTAAAAAGGAGTTCATCCCAACTTGACAAGGGTACCAAGAGTATTTTAGTTCAATTTAGTCGGACAGTGAAATGGAAATAAGATTATTTTAGATAAAAGTTAAAATAAAATAAAATATTATTAAAATATTTGTTAATATTATTATTATTTTTAAATTAAAAAATTATATTATTTATTATATTTTATATTAATTAAAAAATATATATAATAATAAAATAATATAAGATGAATTCACTCTTTCATCGAAACTTAAAAAATGAAAAACTGAGGGAAAAAAAAAAAGAGAGAGAGAGAAAAGATCTTTGTATTAAGTGGAATCTTCCGGCAGTTCACCGTCACACAATACTGTGTTTGGAACCACAGTTATACTTCTTGTTGGAGTCGCGCGAGAACAACAGAAGTATATACCGACGTTGTCCTTTGCACGTGATGTGAACCACCGCTCGCGCGCTCCCCTAGCCTCTCTCTCTCTCTCTCTAAAATGCACCTTGAGCCTTCTCTTTCCATCAAAGCCCTCCTTTAGCACAGTAGCCTCCAATCACCGCTCCATCTAATTCCATCGTCTTCTTATCTATGGAGGTAATCTCACGCACCGATGCTTCCATATATTTGGTTTTCTGGGTTTCCCAATTTATCTTTCAGTTAATCATTCTAACCTTATTGTTGTTTTTTCCCCATTTGATTGTTCTTTTATTTTTGTGCCTTGAGATTTACTCCTGTTTGGTCGATGAGAAAAAAGCCGAAAAAAACTTTGGATTCTTGTTTCATTTATTTTCTTTTTAATTGGCTTGATTTTAGACTCTGTTTGGATCTCAAGAAAACAATGGGGAAATTATTTTTTTAGCGGGTTTTGTTCGGGAGGTTGAGAAACTGACCTTAACCTTACCAAATGAAAGGAAAGAATTCGACCTTAACGACATCAAATATGGTTCCAAAATACTCAGCTGATGGAAGTTTTAGTTTTCTCAAATCTTATAGCAAACAGCTGGGGCATATTTTTACCTTGTACTACTCTACGGGTTCTTACGTGCTCAGATTCTTTTGTTAATCAAATCAGATCAATGGCTGAAACCTGTGAATCATATTTTCAGATGGGGTGGAAGAAAAAGAACAAGCGGCTTCTGATGCTCAAAGGTCTTAACTTTGCCCTTATTTGTGTTTGTGAATCGCTATTATATCATCGTGTCAATTTGAGACCTTATGGTGTTTCATATTAATTGATAACGGTTGATTATGTTCTGAGTCATACCCATTTCACGAAACTGCAGAACTCAATAATAAGGAAATCTATGGCGGTTTATCCCAGAGTTTTTAAAGAGTTAAATGGGTGACAATCTGGTGCGAGGATTACAAGAGAGATTCCGTCAATTTTACAGCAAATGAAATATTTCTTTGGGTGCTCATGGCATTTACAATTTGGTACGACTTTTTGACTTGATTTGTGTCATGGAGGCACTTGGGAAGAAAAGGAAGGGATTGGAAATTTTACGGTTAAATCACAATTCTCCAAAACCATTGACAACCATTTGGTGTCACTTGTCATTGGAGAACAGCTTAAGGCACAAAAAGAAGTGCAAAGAAGATGAAGTTAAAGAAGTTGGTTCAGGTAAGGATGTATTTCAAGGAATTGTTACTGCTCCACCTTGTGGGAGCACCAGTCCAAATCCACCAGGGAGAGGTCTTAAGAGGAAAATAGGGTGTATTGAGGCTGCAACTCAAATGGGTAGGAAGAAGAAAATTGAGCAGGATTATGATTTGGGTGTGATAATTGGGCAAGGGAAGTTTGGGTCAGTGATGTTGTGTCGGAGTAAAGTGAGTGGAGAAGAGTTTGCGTGCAAGACCTTGCGTAAGGGTGAGGAGCTTGTATATCAGGAGGTGGAGATAATGCAGCATCTCTCTGGTCATCCTGGTGTTGTGACACTGAGAGCGGTGTATGAAGATGCAGAATCCTTTTATCTTGTAATGGAGTTCTGCTCTGGTGGGCGGTTGCTTGATCAGATGGCTAGGGAAGGGCATTACTCTGAGCATCGAGCTGCTAATATACTCAAGGAATTGATTTTGGTTATCAAGTATTGTCATGATATGGGAGTTGTTCACCGAGACATAAAGCCAGAAAACATCCTACTTACTAGTTCAGGTCGGATGAAGCTTGCGGACTTTGGCTTAGCTGTGAGGCTGTCTAATGGTACGATCTTCTGTTGATGATACTGGTTTTCTATGCAGTTTGACACCATTAAATATTATCAGGTGCACACATGAAGATGTATTTACAGGCACACACATGGTTCCGTTTGGCTGGCTTAGTAATAGTGCATAAAGTTGGGTTAGATGTGATTGAATAAGTCAAATGGTTCATTGAAGAAGAAGAATCCATTATCAAGTAAACAATGATTTCAAACTTTTTTTAAATTTACTTTTCGATTCTTCTCACCATTTAGTTCCTTGAACACTGAACATGGCTATATAGGTTTTGGCCTCTCTTCTTCCACATTCTTCTTTTTCTTGCACTCTGCATTCAAATATTAGTAGATTGGTGTAAAATGAAGCTGCTGTTTCTTTTCTGCAGGTCAGAGCCTGGCAGGTGTGGTTGGAAGTCCTGCTTATGTTGCCCCTGAAGTCTTGATTGGTGATTACTCAGAAAAGGTTGATATCTGGAGTGCTGGTATCCTCCTCCATGCCCTTTTGGTTGGCATGCTTCCATTTCAGGGCGATTCTGTGGAGGCAATTTTTGAGGCTATCAAGAAGGTGAACCTTGACTTTGAGAGTGGAGTATGGAAATCAGTCTCTCGACCTGCCCGGAATCTGATTGCACAAATGCTGACGAGAGATTTTTCAGCAAGGCTAACTGCTGACCAAGTATTAAGTAAGCTCCATATGTTTTCTTTTATTTTAAGACAGTGAATTATTGTGTGTTTGTTGGAGCCTCTAATTCTTTTTGAGTATTGAATTTTACCTCGATAAAAGAAATGAAGTATTTTCAAATGCCAAGTTAGAAATTTTATTTCATCAGAGAAGGCTAGAAATTTTTATTTGCCTTCTATGGGAGGCTTTTCCAGGGATCCACTCCTGCTAGCCCTTATTTTGGGCATTCCTGTAATCTTATGCAAGCATCTTAATGTTCAAGTTCCATTAAGTTTTATCAACCTTTGAAGGGAGGTATGCAGTCTTCTGTTGGCTGAAGTTTCAAGCAGGCAGGATGACTTTAAGTTATTTCTTTACGAGTCACCTATGTCAATCAAAGAAAAAGAAGAAAGGAGGCCATGCTGGTTCATCTGTACAGAGACCAAAATTAAGTTCTAATTTGATACTATAGATGTATACTTTTTCCTCAAATTGACCCAGCAAGCAATTGTTCAAGCCTATCCAACCTTGTCTTATGGGGGGTCATAGAGTTTTGCTTTATTGTGATATATAAGGGTTCTGCTTGAGGATCCTGGTCCTGTACTTGCGGTTTGTACCAGCTTTTACACCAGTCATACAAGGCAAATGGAATAAATTATTTACAACCATTTTGGTAGGAGCCTGTTTGAGATTTGGAAAACTCCATTACCCATTACTGCATTAATGCAGTCTCAGTTTAGGTATTATTGCATTCACTTGATTAATGGAGTAATTATTTCACGATCTTGTGATACGGTATGCAATTATATTCTGTTATTTTAATTCAGCTGGAATAAATGGAATTTTATTTCTGTCCATTTCTGACTTTTGATTAACCTTTTTCCAGGTCATCCATGGCTCTTGTTCTACACGGAACAAACATTGGAGACTTTAACATTCAAGCCAAAAACGAGAGACCAAGTAAAACTGACTTCCCGAAAACTGACTGCTGTAACTGGACTGGAGTCAGAGAGAAACAAGATTACTGCCGACAGCTTTCTCAGTGATGGCTCTAGCCAAAATTCATCATCTGAAGGTTCAAGTAGGTCAGAAGAGCAGGATTGTGGATTGATTGATGCCCTTGCAGTTGCGATTTCACGCGTGAGGATATCTGAACCAAAGAGAAGTAGGCTTTGCAGCCCCAACAGCCCAATCCGGCAAGAATGTTCCTCTAACATGAAGATTAATAATCTCTGTACAGCGTTTTGAGTTGGCTGTATAACCTGCTGACACAGTCGCCACCCATACCCATAACGTGGTTGACTTAAAATCAATAGAGCTTGACTGTGCAGAAAGAAGGCAAATAACCAGCTGACCTTTACCTGGAACAAAGTGGTGAGTCACCTTTTTTTTTTTTTTCGTAAGAGTATAGGGGATCTATTGCATAAGCTAGTGCTTTGTGGCGATGTCTAAACTTTTTACTTAGCCATGACATATCTAAAATTGTGAGACTCTGGTTTGTAGATCTCTAATGTAAATAGCTATTGTGATATTTTACTTTGCCTTGTCCATGAACATGCAGTTTGATGCCTTGTATTAGAGCAGCTGACAGTGTACTGAGTATGTCATGCTGTGATAACCAAGTGGCCCTAAATCTTTATTGACTTGATGTATTTATACCTAATCAAATTTGCGCTAGTTAGCTGTAGATTCTTCTGCACCTATAAAAAATTTTGTTGGTTGGTACACGTTTTTTCTCTTTTTTGCCTTGGTGGGGTTTTTATTACTTGGATTTGTGTGATAAGTTGGGAAAAAAGATAATGACTTTGATTCCTTCCTGGATGTTGTCTAATTTTAGAAAGTGGGAAATAACTTGGAAGGTGGAACTGGGTTGGTGATTTTAGCAAAAAGTTACTGTGTAGACATGAAAACGAGTTGGTTGAGATCCCATAGCAATAACATAGAAGACTGTCTCGGTTTTGATACTGTACAAATCCTTCACATGGCCCAAATTGGATTTAGAGATAAAGATGACATGGTTTTAGATGAAAGATAAAAAATTGAATAAAAAATTATTAAAATGTTATTTTTTAATATTATTATTATTTTGAGATTTGAAAAAGTTAAATTATTTATTATATTTTATATGAGATTATGAAAAAATTGTAATTATAAGATGAGATGAAATATTTTTTTGAAGGTAAGCTTTGCATCACTTTCCCTGTCTTCACCTTGGAATTTCTTCAGTTGTTTTTTGGTTTTAGACTTTTTTTAAAAAAAAAAAAAAAATCTGTGGGGTTCTATTCTAGATGCAGAGGTCATGCTTTGGGTTTATTGGGCACAAATCAATTGTGTTCAAAATTGACGATGAGAGGATAAAAAGGGAGAGAAGGCAATTTTGAAATGAGTGAAAGTCCCAGCTTCTCGATCCGTAGTAAAAATAATTGTAAGATCGATGAATCAATCTACTATTGAGGACCGTTTGGATACAGAAATTGCCTAGTCTCGTCTCAAATTTTTTTTTTTTATAAATTTTTATGTAAATATAATAAATAATTTAATATTTTCAAATTTAATAATAATAATAATAATAATAATAACAATAATATTAAAAAATAATATTTTAATAATATTTTATTCTTTTTAACTTTCATTTAAAATCATCTTATCTCTCTTCAAATGAATAATAGTGATAATAATAGTCCCGTTTAGATTCGGAGATGAGATGAGCTGAGATAAGTTTAGTTTATTTTTTAATATTATTATTATTTTGAAATTTGAAAAATGTGTATTAGAATTTGAAAAATGTGTATTGGGATTTGAAAAAATGTGTATAATAATTTGTGTTTTGTATAAAAAATTATAAAAATGTAATAATAAAATGAAGATAAATTGAGATGAGTTTGAGATGAATTTTGAATACGAGATCTAAAATGATATTGAGTATACCAACGATGACCAACCAAAATATTATTTAAACCAAAATCCTCCTAAGTTCCCAATCATGTCTCTGGAGACTGTGCAAGGCATCCGCACTAAAAAAAATAATTAAGAAGCAAACCAATCAATATTCGAAAACTGGAAGATTATGTAGATGATATTGACGTCGAGAGTAAATATTTTTATATATTACTTTTGATTTTGAATAATGATGATTTTGATTTTGGTTACTCATTTATTTAACTTCTTCATTTTTTAAGGTTATCCTCCTCCTCTAATTTCAGCAACTTTGGTATTTTTTATTCATGATACGGACCAGACCATTAAGTTTTGTGCATTGTGACCATAAGGAATGATTTTATATTGAGAATGCCTGGGGATCGAACGGACCGGTCCTCTTGAAAAACGGTCGTCGGCAGCTTTTATGGCGGTGAGCGACACCACTTATCCTATTGTGACTGCTGGCCTCTAGCGACGGCAATCTCCGTCGATTTCCGATGTGCTCCACGCAAGGGCGGACGCAGCTTATACGTTGGGGGGGCGGTGGGGGGCTACCGCCCCCCCAAAGTTTTTAAAAATTTAGTTTATAATATAAATATATATAATTATATATATAATTAAAATTTTCTCTTAAATTAAAAATAAATAAAAATTGCCCCCCTCAAAATTTTTTTACTAAAATTATTCATCTAAATCTTAATATATATCCATTTATTTTTTAATTTTTAATTTTTACTTAAACTCAAATTTAACTTACAGTTACTCAACTAATAGTTTAATTCTAATAAAAAAATTGATTATAAATTTATATGATTGTAAAATTGATTGATTATACTCACTTATTTATTTTTAGTCTAACTTGTATGATTATGAGATATAATTTGTTAAAAATTTAACAGCATTACATCATTATTTATTAGAAAATTCTCAAATTTATTTTTAATCTATAAATTTTTCTTAAATCATAGAAAAATATAAGTAAGTACTTAAAAATAATTAATTTTTTTTTTAAAAAGATTTGAACAATTCAAAAATTAATATACATTTAGAGAACTTGGTAATAACAAAACATGATACTTTTATCACTAATATTCATCCTTATAAAATTTATATTTATTGCACAATTTATCGATCGCCCCCCCAAACACAAAATTCTGGTTCCGCCCCTAACTCCACGCAGCCTTAAATCTGTTTCGGACCGTCAGAGGCAGGTGGTCACGATGGGGTGGACGGAGTAGCCCACCGTCGCCAGTGTCGACTCCGTTTGAGTTGAAGCTGAATCTCTCTTAAATTTATTTTCATTTTATTTTTTATTGTATTTTTTATTTTTTATTGTGTTTTTTATTATGTCTATTTTTTTAATTCTATTTTTTATTGTGTTTTTTTAATTTATTATATTTTTTATTGTATTTTTTTAAATTTTGTTTATTATGTTTTATTAGTGGACTATTTTTGACTGGGAATAGTCTGACCGGCCCTTAGTGTCTCCCTTTTATATTTAATTTGAGTTGAAGTGAAGAATGTAAAACCTTTTTTAACTCATTTTAGGTCGTATACTATCAATCCACATCACAAATGTCAGTGTGTGTGATAAGTTCTATTTTAACTCCTCAACTTCCAAATCAAAATGCAAGGAGAATTTGCCAATTATATGTTTTATATATATATATATATATATATATATTTAGGGAGGAAAGTTTAAACTCTAGATCTCAATCTTGAAGATATTGAAAATTACAAAAATATTAAGGACAAACGCTAGAGACAAATGATGAATAAATGTCAACTGATAACTTATGTTATTTGATGCTTTTTGTGTGCCGTATAATATCCATAAATTGAGAAATAAAGAAATGAGTTCGAAGTTAAAGGAAATGAAAACTTTGAGGGCCGTGAGTTGGAATTTGTGAGTTGGCGCTTGTTTTGCATTTGTCTCTGACATTTGTTCCTAGCATTACTCTAAAGATTATGCCAATTAGGCCATAGGCGTTAGGCTGCTAATTGTATGTTTTGGTTTGGTATGCACGTAGGAATGTGATCCATAAGAAAGTGGAGCTCTATTAAAGTAACTCCAC
This sequence comes from Platycarya strobilacea, assembly GCA_036898215.1. Taxonomy (NCBI): domain Eukaryota; kingdom Viridiplantae; phylum Streptophyta; class Magnoliopsida; order Fagales; family Juglandaceae; genus Platycarya; species Platycarya strobilacea. The sequence goes on along the minus strand of CM072554.1, from coordinate 4,050,403 downwards.
AAAGATTATCATTTAAGTAGGCCTCAAATGTGCCCTTGCGCCTAATTTTCACCTTCTTTCGAGAATAACGCTTGTTTATTTTATTTTATTTTCTTTTCTTTTTTGGTTGGAAACATTTATTAAGTACCATGTGTATTGTCTTTGGTATATATTTATTACTACGATCACTAGCAAATGGGTGGACTTTTACCTTAAAAACTCGGGAATTTACATACCAAAATGCAACAACCACTTTAGCGAAGCATCAGAGAAAAATGTTTCAAATTATTTGAAATTGACCATTACTCTGTTCATCAACCTCTGTTTCATTCTCTGTTTTTGTGTAGACGTTGGTTATGACCATTATCAACTTGCTAATATAATGATTTTTCTTTGCAGAGGATACATGGTGCTAGAATATGCATTATGGGGATTAATGAAGAAAATGGGTGAAGTTATATATATGTAAGATCGTTTGAACATCGCTTATTGCAATTATTGTGTAATTTTTTTATTTTTATTTTTTTGTATTATTCATTGTACTAGCATTCCAGTAAATGAGCAAAGGAACCACCAAATATGAGTTTGTTTATGCAGAGATTATGTACTTTTTTAAAAAATGAGGCTAACTCGAAAATGGTCCTCATTATTCTATTTGTATGTAAATGAAGATGTTACCCAAATGATGTCACGGATATAGTTTGATTATTAATGCTGAGATCTTATATCCAATAGGTTAAGAGGTCTTCTTTATATGGATAGAATTGGTCTCTTATATTTGAAAATAGGGCTGTAATCGAATTGAGTTTCGAGCTTGAGTCTGACTCAAAATACTGGAGTTCGAGGTCGAGCTCGAATTTTTATTAATTCTTTGTTCAAATTTGACTTGATAAATTAAACTTTCAGCTCGAACTCGAGCTCGTCCCACAAACGAACTTGAGTCAAGCTAAGCTCGAGTTCGATTTTTTTTTTAAATTTTTTGAATAAAATTTTAATAAATAAATAAATAACTAATAAAAATTAATATTTAATATATAACTAGTTGATATTTATTCATCATGACAATATGTTATATGCTTATATATATTATTAATAAATACACATAATATGATAACATATACGTATCTCACATGCTTTACATGTACTAATATATGAAATTATTAAATTTTATAAACTAATTATTATATAATTTATAAAACATAACTATGAAGTATATTCATCATATAGATATAAGTAATAAGATTACATATTACATATTTATTATAAAAATGTTATACTTATATTATTAGCAATACATATATATAACATATATATGCGTATATATTTATCAATATATAAATCAATTTTAATTGATTCGAGCTAACGAGTCGACTTGAGCATAAATGAGCAAGTTTTAACAAATTTTAGTTGAGTCAAGTCGAGTTTTGTTGGGTATATGTCATTTACTAATTGAGCAGGTATTTGCTTTCATAAACGAATTTTTTTTTTACGATTCAAGTTCGATTCGAATTTAATCGAGCGAGTATTGAACAAACTGTCGAGTAATTTGATTTATTTACAATCCTATTTGAGAATTTGAGAATGTATTAATGAGATAAATTCTCTTGCAGCTTTTCTATTTGTTATATGAAAAAATCTACTCAACCTCCTACTATTTACACAACTTCTACACACCACATTTTATTTTATTTTTAATCAAATATTTAATATATAAATAATAAATAAAAAAATTAAATTAGTTTAAAAAGAAAAAATTTAAAATTAAAATCTTAAAAAATAATAAAAAAATAAAAAATAAATAAAAAATAATGGTGTGTGGAGGATATGAGGTTGTGTAGAATTCCTCTTGTTATATTACCAATTGCGCGTTGTGTGTTTTTTTTTTTTTTTTTTGCAGGTTGCAGGTTATTTTGTAAGGGTTGTTTTCTTGTTCTTTAAGTAATTTTTGGCAATATGTATAATGGTTTGGTGTCAATGATTGTTTTTGGAGCCAGAGTGTTGGTCTTTTTTGAATATTTGTAACCTTCAGATTTCGTAACGGTGTTTTTTTCATTATAGGAAAATCAATAAAATTAGGATACTATATTCTTTATAAAAAAATATTATTTTGATTATTCAGCCAATCATGTCTAATTTATATTAGAAAAAACATTGATAAGTTAGCTTCTCGATTCATGTGATGGCTACTGGCTAGTATCTCGATTCATTTACTCTCGATTGTGTATGCTTCAAAGGCGGTGATGGTTAGTCTTGACCGTATTATGAGTTCTTTTTTTGGGGGGTCATCTAATGGTAAGCCTAGAAGGAAATGGGTGTCTTGGGATAGATTATGTCGGCTGGTTGTTGAAGGAGGTATGGGTTTCTGTAAATTTGAAGATGTATAGAAGTCTCTTTTTATAAAATTTGCTTAGAATCTATTAACCCAAGATTCAGTTTGGATAAAAAAATTTCGGGCTAAATATGTCAAAGAGAGACATATATCTTTGGTTGACCCTTGTAAAGGCTTTCTGTTCTGGAGAAGAATTGTTGAGTTGTTTCCTATGATTATGAGAAATTCTTTGTTGAAGGTCAACGAGAGTAATGTTTCTTTTTGAAGGGATCCGTCGTTAAAATCAAGTGTTATTATGAAATCTTGTAAGATCTCAGATTTGCCCTATCTCACTGTAAGGGAGTGTAGAATTCAAAATGGCTGAGATGTGAACCTTCTCAGACAATTGGTGGGGGAGTCAAAGGTTGAAGAAATTTTGATAGTTTGGGTGAGTATAAAGAAGGTGCAAATTTCTTGATATGGAAACCGAGTTTGAATTCTATGTTCTCATCTAAAATAGCTTAGGATTGTGTATGTGTTAAAACTCCAAAATCAGAGTGGGCAAATTGGATATGGCATGTGCCTTTGCCTAAGAAGTACTCGGTGACTTTATGAAAAGCTCTAAACTTTTGTCTCAGTGTGGATGCACATATAAGAAGTCTTGGAATTCTCATTGTCTCAAGATGTGAATGTTGTGCTCAAGGCAGGTTCAAAGACCAAGATCATGTTCTCGCCACAGGTTCTATAGCTATGGAAATTTGGCACAGAGCTTCTTTAAGTTTGGGAATGTCGTTTCATTCAACTAGACCTTGGAAAACAAAGATGGATTTTTGGTTTTGATGTGCCTCTTACTCTTCTCAAAGAGGTATGTTATTCAGATTAGTTCCTATTATTCTTAATTGGTTTCTTTGTGTGTGGTGTTGTAATGCTTGTATAGAGGGGAAAAAAGTTTCAATTATGTCTTTGTGGAATGCGATTAAAGCAACAATCTCTTGGGTAGGAGTCTGTATGAAGGCTAGCAAAATTTTAAAGAATGATGATGCCAATTGTAGATGACTTCTCTATCTCAGTAAAATCTCCTATTACTAAATAGGTCCGTTTGGTTAAATAGCAAAAGTCAAATAGAGGGTGGTTTAAACTAAATGTTGATAGAAGCTGCTTAGGAATCCAAGTTGTATAGGGGCAAGTGGCATTATACGAAATGATTAGGGTTATTTGATAGTGATTTTTGCCAAGGAGTTGTCTCTTGGCTCGAATAATGAAGCGGAACTTCTGGCCCTCTATTATGGTATGAAATTTTGTTGTGATTTGGATGTGGTTAGAGTTGAGATTGAGCTGGATTCTTTACTTGTTGTAAGTTGGTTGGAAAAAGGTCGATAGTATCTGGTATCTTGAAGATTTTTTGGAGAAGATTCTTAGTTTCATATTCTATTTGCAAGTCAATATAAGACATGTCTACAAAGAAGAAAATGCAGGTGTTGATTTTCTAGCTTGCTTGGTGTCGGCTCGTCAAGTTGAAGGGTCTTACAAGATTTGGTACCAGTACAGTGATCTCCCACAAAAGTTGAAAGGTATTTTAAAAGTTGATAAAGTAGGCTACATTCTTTAAGAAGCTAGGTTTGTTCCTCTTACTTAAGCTTGTTTAGATTTTTTTCCTGGTTATGGTTTAAGTTTGTTTAAATGTTTTTTTTATTGGATATTGTTTTATTTTATTTGAGTTGATTTTTTTACACCTGAGCTTGATATTGTTTGTAAACTCTTAAATGAGTGATGTTACCATGTTATTCCTCTAATATAAGTGAGGATTTAATAAACTTGGGACGAAATCACTATTAAACATGTGGCTATCGACTCTTTCAAAATAAAAAGTTTGCTTCCTATAAAAGCGACACGAAGTACCATACAAGCCTTACAAAGGATACAAACAGATGAATTTGCAACTCGGGGATCCGGATTTTATTTAATGCATCCAAAACTGGATTCCAGTCCGGATTTTGACCGATTGTGCCTCAATCTATCATGAGTTCAAGTCATAGAAGGAGCAACTTATAGATGAATTAAAATACATTAGTATTATGTGTAGACATAATATTAAGTCATTAAATACTAATAAATAAATAAAGCCATCGAAAAAGAAATGACTATTGCTGAATCCGTATCGATAGAATGAACTATATATACCGTGAAACTTCAAATTCAAAAATATGGTTGAACATTTCGATCCCAAGGGTTAAATATTAACTAAATTAGTATCATCTTTAGAGATTTTGAATATTTTTTTAACTGACCATTGTCATTTGTTTTCTTTACTTTCTTTCCTTTTTAAAATATATATATATATTTTTTTTTTCTTGGTAGCTTTTTTCCAAGGAAATTGCTTGGAATGCAAGAGTTTGAGATTACGGGGTCCTTACGGTACTGTAATATATAATGGACCATCTAACATGTACGTTCCGAGTAAAGCTCCACTGATTGCTTAACCTGTCTCAAGTTACACATGAGCTTCAGATTTCCAGCCATAAAATCCGAGGTCCTTGACACGATTACCTAACTACCTTTCTCATTTCTATACTATTTTCCACTCATATTCTGAGGCCAGACGATGACACGTCTATTGATATAAATAGAACTGGGTAACTATTTATATAATTCTTACATGATGATGTGTTAGCATAAACAAATTCTCTTTTTCTTTTACATAAACTTCTGATGTACTACTTTAGCAAGTACATATATAGAACATATTTTGAAGGATCGATCACTCATACCAACTTTTGCCATTTTTTTCCATCACAAGTTAATTGATCCTATATCTTTTGGCGGCTACCTATATCTGTCCGTTGAATATAATTTTATAAAATAATTTTAGAAAATTAATATTATTTAATATAATATATAAATTATAAAATTATAAAATTATAAATATATATATATTTTTTAATAAATTCTAAAGTCTCTAATATAGTATCACAGGAGGAAAAAAAAAAGAAAAAAAAATGAAATTAAAGTTTTATGAAACTGCCGTATGATCCTCACAACCGCATCAATATTCCATCCGGAAATCAGAACCCCCGCAGGCGACTGGCGACTGGCGACTGGCGACTGGCGACAGGCGACTGGCGACTGGCGACTGGCGACTGGCGACTGGCGACTGGCGACATTACTTCTGAGAGAGGAAACGTAGAGAGGAATTCTCAGTAGTACTAGTACTGTAAAGAGAGCTGCAGAGAAATTCCATTCAAACGTCGCATCAACCCCCAAAGCCAACCTTCATCTCTGTCATATCCATTAACATCCATCAGTCCTTTTTCATCACCATCATGATCAAAGCGCCTCCAGAAATAGATAGAACTATGAGTCCCACCTCCAGCAAAGCTCAGGTGCTCAAACACCACCACCAGTACCAACGCGCCCTCTCTCTTGTCTACTCCCCTAAACTCTCCATCTTCATCTTAGCCACCTGTGTCGTCCTCTTCGTTCTCTTCCATATCCAGTACTCCCTCCAAACCCCACCATCTGATGATCCCCCTTCCCTCTCATGGCCTCTCATGCAGTACCAATGGCAGAGAGTCATCAACACGACCATCAGGACCTCCTCCTCCTCCACCGACTTGATCTGCACCAACAAGCTCAAATTCATGGCCGACCATCTTCGACAGTCGGTCACGTTTCTCCCACTCAAAGATTTACGTTACACACAAACCGCTCTTCAGGGCCATACGTGGTTCATGAGCTCTATGTATGATATTCACGAAGAAGGTGAGGTGCAATATCAGCAATTCCCCTCTGACTCCTCACAGGGCAGGCTTCTTTGCGTCAAAGGGCGTGACAAGCACGACGGTTCCTGGAATTCCTACGCACTCGCGTGGCCCGAGACTTTACCCTTCAATGCTACGCTCATGAAGGGCCTAACCTTTGTGTCGTACAACCACTACGATTACGGCAATATATGGCATGGTTTGTCGGCTATGGTACCTTTCGTGGCCTGGCACAGGAACAATGGGTGCGCGATTCCAACTAGGTGGGTTTTGTACCACTGGGGTGAGCTCAGGCTCAAGATGGGACTGTGGTTGACGACCTTAATGGATGCCACCTTTGGCGGGCAACCGTACATTGAAGGGTTCGAAGAGGTTGGTGAAGATGAACCAGTTTGCTTTGAGAAGTCTGTGGTGATGAGGCACAATGAGGGAGGGATGTCGAGGGAGAGGAGGATGGAAACTTATGATTTGATGAGGTGCAAGGCTAGAGTTTACTGTAACGTGAGCACGGAAGGCAGGGGTGCCGATCAGGTGATTGGAATGACCATGTTTATGCGAACAGGGCCGAGATCGTTTAGGAATGATACGGCGGTGATCGGAATCTTTGAGAGAGAATGCGCTAAGGTGGACGATTGCCGCCTCACGGTGGCCTACTCCAATAATCTAAGCTTTTGCGAGCAGGTCAGTAATTATTATTATTCTAAAAAAATAATTATTTGAAAAATTGTTGGTTCAAATTTTCTTAACGTACGTTTTAATAGTAATTGGGTTTAAATTGTGTATATATTAAGGGCACTAAAAATCATCATTTAAAAAGTGTATTTTTACATAAAATATATCAAAAAATAAGTATTATATTTGATTAAATATGATAAATGTATGAAAAAATATTTAAAAATTATTTTTTATGAATAATAAAACTAAAATAATTGTCAAAAAATTAAAACAATTATTAAATTTGACAATTGTTTTAACTTTTTTGATATAGTTTTAATTTTATTATTCATAAAAATTATTTTTAAACTTTTTTTATATATATTTTATTATCATATGATAATAAACTATTATTTTTAAACTATTATCATATGAAATATGATACTTAATTTTTAATATTTATATAAAAATATACTTTTTAAAAAGAGCTAAACTATTAGAGAACTTTGCCTTGGAAAGTTGGTAGCCCAACTGGCAATAAGCGGTTAAATATAAATATAAATATATAAATATATATATATATAATATTCTAGCCTTTTACCTTGAAATTCTAAATCGCTTAATTAAGCCCAGCTAAGATACAATGTGATGTGGAATGGTTTTAATTATGTCGGGATACAGAAATTTCGGGTTAAATATTAATTGAGTTTTAGTAGATGTGCGTTATATAGTTGCATAAATATTTTAATGTTTAATTAGTTTGCATAAATATTAATGTTTAATTAGTTGCATGCCATCAAAGCTCATGAGCTATACTAACAATAAATATTTTATGACTCAATTAATGTTATGAATTTGTGTACTGTCATTTTAACTTTAAAAAAAAAAACAAAAACAAAATATACTCGGAGCAGTACTTTTGGAGACACATTTGTAGGGCAACCTATAGCATATATATCACCCAAATTAATTAGTAACGCATGCTCCAATCATTATTTTCACCCAGTCACATGAGTAGTACTCTTCTACTGCCAGCTTATCCTTATCATGATGTATACTCTAAACCATCATAAGGCTATCCAGAATCCCAGATTCCATCCGACATTATAGGTTGGAACATTTTATATGTAGGCTTATAAGTACGTACAATGGGTCATATATATGTTTTGCAAATTATGCATTAAATGGGTGATCAATGGCAGGTGAATCTGATGAGTATGACAGATATTCTAATATCTCCGCACGGTGCCCAGTTGACCAACATGTTCCTAATGGACAGAAACAGCAACGTAATGGAGTTCTTCCCCAAAGGCTGGCTCAAACTCGCTGGCGTAGGGCAGTATGTCTACCACTGGTTAGCTAGCTGGTCCGGGATGAGACATCAAGGCGCCTGGCGTGATCCAGACGGCGAAAATTGCCCCTACCCTGAAGATGATATTCGCTGCATGTCTCTCTTCAAGAGCGGCAAAATTGGATACAATGAGACCTACTTTCGTGAGTGGGCCAGAAATGTTTTGAATGAGGTCAAAACTCGAAAGTTGGAGGAACAACTCCTCAACAAGAACAGCACTAGTAGTAGCAGTAGTTCTGGGTGTGGTGGTACTTGTCACTGATTTGCATGAATTTTGGATATAATTTGTAACGAATTATTTGCGACGTAAACAAACTCATTTTATTTTAGTTGAAAATAATTATTTTATTAGAAATAATTAATCATAAATAAACAATTTTCTTAGAATAATGATCTATATATATATATATACGTACTTAATTTTCTAACTCAAAAGAAAGTACTCATCATGTTTTACTTCATCCGGCAGGCCAGAATTGAGATTGTTGTTCTAGTCGATCCAAGGCAATTAGGATATTAATGTGATTCATTTTCTCTGCATCGATAATGTATTTCCCTCTTCCTCAATTAAATCATGTAAAAGATGATCATCCCAAACCACAGAAGAAGACGGCATTATTTAGAGTGCATGCAAACTGCAAATTAAAATAATTAGGTTTGTTTGGTTGGTTGTTAAGACTGCACGGAGATCAACTTAATTCAGTTTAATTTTAAATTGAGTTTAACAATATCCAAACACCTACCTCTCACTAGTTTCTGTTCAGGACATAAGCACTGAATAAAAGCATTTGATGCTGTTGACCCAGAAAATTACCTTCGATCTGGTCTAATTTAGAATGTGACATTCATGTATTGTATGCACTTTTAAAATATTTTCGCTCTCCTCCTTTATCGAGTCCTCTTCGCTTTCTATGACGTTATAGACGACGAGATCACTATTTGACAGGCCTCTGATTGTTTTTTTCTTTTCCCTTAAACATCAAACGCCCTCCCTCTTTCTGTCTCCGACCCTGAAAGCTTATCAGCATCTCCAATAGATGATAGATCAAGACGACGGATTTTCTCTGATTAAGGAGCATGTGGACCAAAGAGAACAGTGTAAAACGTATAATAGCTCTCGTTTAGTTGGTCCATCCAAAAGTGCAGTGGGCCCAACTAAACAAACTTTAATCATAGTGGGCTTTGGCATATCTTGAAAGTGCTTTCCTCTCGATTTAAAAGGCCATAGGGTCCAGCAAAGGTGAAGTGGGCCCAAACAGAGAACAAAACTGAGTGTCCAAAACACCGGGATATAAGCAAGAGGAGTACAAATTACAACAGGGAAGTGAACCTTTCAATATTGTTAGAAGAGAAATGCTTTGTATATTATTTTGGGAAATGAGAGGACATATCTTATATAATAATGCATAATGCAGCATGTGGGTTAAGAGTCCAATACATAATGTCCGGCCAAAACATAACCACCTACGGGCCTAAGCATGTGGGGGGGAAGATCAGAAAGCAACGTACGTGGTGCGATTCCCACCACTCCCTTCAAACAATTAATTACTTGTTAATTCGTAGAGATTTCTTCCACATGCTCATGGGCCATGCAACCTAATTGTTATTGAACAGTATATATCCTACACGAACATGATAGAATCAAGATTTTATATTTGAGAGATGATCGATAAAATGTGTAGTAATATAAATTTTATAAGGATGATTATTAGTAATAAAAGTACATGTTTTATTGTTACCGAATTCTTTAAATTTATATTATTTTTCGAATTGTTTACGTCTTTTTTATAAAAGAAAAAACAATTGTTTTTGAGTATTTACTCATATTTTTTTTATGATTTAAGATAAATTTATAGATTAAAAATAAATTTGAGAACTTTCTAATAAGTAATGATATAACGCTCTTAAATTTTTAACAAATTATATCTCATAATCATACAAGTCAGACTGAAACTAAATAAGTGAGTATAATCAATCAATTTTACAATCATATAAATTTATAATAAATTTTTTTGTTACAGTTAAACTGTTACTTGAGTAATTGTGAGATTATGTGAGTTGAAATTTTAAGTTTAAATGAAGTTAAAAGTTAGAATATAAATGGATCTATATTGAAATTTAGATCAATAATTTTAGTAAAAAAAAAATTTGGGGTGACAATTTTTTATTTATTTTTTAATCTGAGAAAGAATTTTAATTATATATATAAAAAAATTATATGCCCCCCATCCACTAACGTGGGTCCGCCCTTGTTCACGAAGATCTAAAGGTTTTTTGTTTTGAGATTAAATAAAATGTCATCTCTTGTAATTTATCATGAATCAATGAATTATAATACATAGGATTAATCACTTTTTCTTCCGTGATTTAGAGTCCCCGAAGAATATAAGAATATAAGAATTTCAGCTATTTCTTTTTCAATGCTTTTGCAAAATTCAATCCTTTAAAAAACCTCACTTTCATATAATGCTTTGAGAGAGGGGGTGGGGTCGAGTTTCGACTCCGTCCTTCCCTCTATTCAATTCTTTTTCCTCCTTTTTTCTGTCACCATTGTTGTATAGTTTAACAGTGGTTTTGCAGGTTCTTAGTTTTTGATCGGCTTGTGTAGGTTTGAGGTAATTTGAGGGTCAAAGACCGTCACGCGGCTCGCCACCGTTCCCCTCGTTCGTCGATCTCGCCATAGACCAAAATTTTTGTTGAACGCAGCAGCACATGCACTGCATGTGCAAGGTCCACTTGAGCGTCAACTCTACGCACCTCGCCATCTAGTGGATTCCTTCCTTCGAGCGTGGTTCCTCTTGGATTCAGAGTCATCGAGCTACTCAAACGTGTGGTTTTCAACTCTTAGAGTGACGCATGCTGTTTACGTGCCACCACAATCGATTTTTGAATTTATGTGATTGTTTGTGTTTAGTTGTTCTTTGTTTGTATAGAAAAAAATGTTTTGAATAGAGATAGTTAATCTCTCGAATTTTATGTTCGTAGAGTTGTAATTTTTTCATCTTTTGAAGGAAGAGACTTTAGTTAACTATATTTGTCAATAAATAGTCTTTCAAACTTTTGTATGTAAAAATTTAGAAATTGTGCCCTAACTACTCTTAGTTAGCTTGTATACTAAGTTATTTCAATTATATTAGTCACACTTATAAAGTTTAAGTTTATTAGTTGAATGAAAATTAACTTATTTCTCTCAAAAGATTTAGGCTTCGCTTGGATTTGGAGATGAGATGAGATGAGTTGAGATGAGTTTTTAATATTATTATTATTATGGGAGTTGAAAAAAGTGTATTAGAATTTGAAAAATTTGTATTGGGAGTTGAAAAAAATGTATAGAAATTTGTGTTTTATATAAAAAATTATAAAAATATAATGATAAAATGAAAATGAGTTAAAATGAGTTAAACTCACATTCGAATACAAAGCCCTATGTTTGATAAGTGGGAGTATTTTAAGTATTCTTAAATAATTCATCATTATTTATTATTTTATCAATATTTTTTTATATACTTTTATTAATATTTTATTATTTATTATTTATAATTCTTTTCAATATTTTTCAACGTAGAGTGGCCAAGCCAATTACCAATGGCCTGATCAATGGGTTTTCCAAGACTTGGATAACATCAAATCAAGTCGAGTTTAAAGGGGGCTTGATTTGCTTGCAAATTGCGATGCTTTCGATATTAGCGCCCTGCCGCCTCGGCTACCAGCCTACCCCACCCCAAGCTCCCCATGCACGTTGAATTCGCTCGCTGATTGCTTTTTGTCGCAGCTTTCCTTAATCACAGCCGTACTTCATCGCGATCCAGGAAAAAAGTTGCTAATTTTATTTCTACAAGTAATTTGTTCATTAATTTTAGTGCTCATAAAAAGCTAGCCATTTTAGTTAAGATTAAAGCTAGCGTTTGTAATATTGAGATCTGATTTGGATTCCTAATTCATTTTAGTTTATTTTTATTTTATTATTATATTTTTTTTAATTTTTTATATAAAACATAAATTCTTATATATTTTTTTTAAAATTTTAATACATATTTTTAAAATTTTAATTTAATTTTTTTAAAATTTAAAATAATAATATTATTAAAAAGTAAAATCAACTCATCTCATCTTCCAATTCAATCGAGACCTGAGTTTAGCTGGGCAAAACAATTAATACAGAAACCCACAAAAAGGTTTCAGCTGGTTTTACTTCGGTTCATAAAAAGATTCAAGAAAGATGGATAAAATAATAGGATTTTTTGTGCGGAGGGCAGTTCCAATGGCTAGTTCAGATCAATACTAGCAGCAAAGATACACATAGGAATAAGGAATTAATTCCTTGATAGCGATAGGTATTTATGAAAAGGGATCATAGCAGCATGTATCCTGAATGGTTGAACCAACCCTTTTGTAGGCTGAAAATTCTTGTGATGGAGCTTCGTTATGCCACATGTCATCTTCTGCTTGGAGGACCCCTGATAGTAATAATTACAGTCCATTCCCGATCGAGGAATGCTTGGCTAAAGCCGGGCTGCAGCTAGCAAATATTTTTTCTTCCTGATTATGCCGCATCAAACAATCTCAGAATTAGTACATGCGTATTTTCTTGACAAATTATATTATCATGCTATAGCTTTTGGGATTAATTGGTTATTAGTGAGTAAATTAAGTGAAATAGTATAAACAAATTTATATAAAAAAAAAATTGACAATTGGCAAAGTCAGTTTTAATAAGTTACTATTAATAAAGGTGGAGTACATGCAAAAGATTAACCATAAAATTTTCAATTTCATTATCTCAATATACCATAAACTTTAAAAAAAATCTCACAAAAGGATCTCTCTCTATGCCCCGATAGCTCAAGTCTAAATATAATGACGTATAGCATGTATTTATACTTGATGGCTTGGAAAGTCATAATTACGAACATTCACTTGAGTGACTTAAGTGGTGTGTCGAGTGAGAGTTGCCAAATATTATTGGGACGAGCAAACTTGTTGACTGGATTTTACTCCAACTGAAGGTTGAGCAAGTGTCGAATGAATTTTATGTTTGAATCTAATTCGAATTAACTATAGAATAGCTATCAATCCAACAATCTATCTAAAGTTTCGCTCGAGTTATATGATCATTGCTCGAGCGAACAATTTAGAGTGGTGTTTTTTCAATATAAATCAAGTCACTCAAACATCCTCCTCATAAAAGTTATATAAAAATAAATTTAAAAATTACTAATATAATTTTATATGACATGTTATATCAATATTATTATTATTATTATTATTAACATACACAGACACGTGAGCTGGTCCAGTGAGTAAATTACATAAAAACAAAGTTATCCCATTGCTAGATGATACAACTGAAATAAGAGGATGGTGGGCTCCTGAACAGCTAGAGGGGCATGGGATAAGGCAATATAATGTCACACATGTCTCGAAACAGTAGAAAGGTCCTACACCATCGGCCGGGGTGCGACTCAATGAGCAAAAGGGACAGCAACAGCCTTACGAAAGGGCCACCCCACTGATGGTGAAGGGCAATGCATGCTCATCATTTTTATGATCTGTGCTCTTATTAGATGATCAGAGAACAAACGCCTAATGTTATTGCATGAACTTAAAAGATTTACCACTTCATAAAATGGATCTCTAATCGAGTGATCATCAGGCCCCCAAATCCAATCAAACAAATGAACTTTGTTATTTCAGTATTCATTCAAAAGAAGAGTTATTTTCATGAAAAAAGATCTGCCAATTGCATGAGTTTGCAGAAAGACAAAACACTCTTAATACAATGGGGACCCAAATACCATAACTTTATTGACTCAATGGGGCATCTGAATTTGTACGATTCATTATTAATAGAGGATCCCATTAAAGGAGCATAATCAGAAGTTATTGCTACCAGAGTCTAGACTTATTGGCCGTGCTTTATTATATCATGGTCAAATACTAGTCTTGATGTGCCTTCTTTTTCTTTTTTCTTTTTTCCATTTCGAACTGAAAGTGATCCTGATGGAAATAATTCATCTAGTTGCTTTTTTTTTTTAATTTACCAAGGTTTATTTTCTTAATTTTTTAAGAAAAGATAAACATTAGTTGATTAATACATGTCAAATGTTTGAATCTTCTTGGATATAAATAATTTTTAAGGGTTATCATATTAAACAAACTTTTCCTTCAATTATTTGAGATGCTCGTTACTTTTATTATTATTCATAAATTTTTTATCTCATTTTACTATTCATAAACGAGTTTAAATGATGAAAAAGGCAAAAAGACAAAAAAAAATAAATAAATAAATAAAAATCAGAAGAATGAGATTTTTACACAGATGGTATGTACGAGAAATACGTAGCCAGAATTTACAATCGAAAGTAGAAGATGAATACCCCACCCTTAATGCATAGAGCTATCTGAACTCCAAAGCTAAAAAGCAGGAAATACAACCCATATGATCCAAAAACAGTGCTACCATGCCCATTACCTCCCAGCCTGTAAGAGACCATGAAAATCTGGTAGTGAGCCGACATTCCGAGATAATTCCAAGCACCCCATGTGGGATTCTGCCATTTATTATCGTCCGTCTTGTGTCCTTCTCGTTATTACTGCCTTGTTCTTGTTCTCAGTTTCCTTGTTCTCCTTCCGCTTTGGAGACCGTTGGCTGAGAAAATTCTTCTCAGGTTTCCTGACAATTTGGTTTCCATCATGTGGGAATCAGAGACCGAGTCAGTTGGAGGCAGAGACTATGGCAATGGCGTTCTTAGTTCTAGCAAGCATGGGGTCAAGACTGACGGGTTTGAGCTAAGGGGCCAGTCTTGGTATGTATAAAATGAAGACCAATTACATATGAAAAGATAAGAACCACAGTCAAAGATAGAGAATTAGTATCTTAATGCTTGTAAATCAATGTATTTAGAACAATTAGCAGGTCTAGAACATGTAAGCTCTAGTAAATTAAGCAACTTTTTGTTCTGCATAAATGCAAAATAGTGCCTTTTGTTCTAATAATTTTATAGAGTTAGTCTTTGATTTAATTGTGAATATTTTCTTCATTCAGGCTAGTAAATTTAGAGCATGTAAGGTTCTGAATCATGCGGTGGGTTTGTTTTGTATGTAGGTATGTTGAAACTGATATTCCTAGTGACCTTGAAGTTCAAGTTGGGGATGTTAATTTCCATTTGCACAAGGTAGCTAATTTTCTGTCTTACAAAACCAATGTTTATATTATACTTCTTGTAGTTTGAAGATTCGAAGTTTGCTAATTGATATTGCATGGATTCAATTTCATGTCTCTTTTATTGTTAAGTATCCCTTGCTTTCTCGGAGTGGAAAGATGAACAGAATTCTATATGAATCACGCGACCTAGACTTGAATAAGATAGCTCTGGATGACCTTCCTGGTGGACCTGATGCTTTCGAGTTGGCAGCAAGATTCTGCTATGGAATTGCTGTTGATTTAACAGCAGCCAATATCTCTGGCCTGAGATGTACTGCAGAGTACCTTGAAATGACAGAAGATTTGGAAGAAGGCAATCTTATATTTAAGACTGAAGCATTTCTAAGCTATGTAGTTTTATCCTCATGGAGGGATTCTATAGTGGTGTTGAAAAGCTGTGAGAAGCTCTCACCATGGGCGGAGAACCTTCAAATTGTCCGAAGATGCAGCGAGTCTATTGCTTGGAAAGCTTGTGCCAATCCAAAAGGAATAAGATGGGCATACACTGGAAGGACCCCAAAAGATTCCAGCCCTAAATGGAATGACATTAAGGACTCTAGTCCCAGTAGAAATCATCAGGTTCCTCCAGATTGGTGGTTTGAAGATGTTTCTCTCCTTAGGATTGATCACTATGTCAGGGTCATTACTGCAATTAAGGTTAAGGGAATGAGGTTTGAACTGATTGGAGCTGCAATAATGCATTATGGAGCAAAATGGCTAACAGGTCTGATAAGCAATGCAACAGTGGCAGGAGATGAAGTAATCAATGGCAGTATTAGTAATACTAGTATTAGCAGCAGTAGTTGGAAGGGGGGCCTCCATATGATTGTGGCAGGAACTAAAGATGATCTTCCTGCTGTTCATGCCAAGGATCAGAGAATGATCATTGAGAGCCTCATCAGCATAATTCCACCACAGAAGGATAGTGTCTCATGCAGCTTCCTACTTCGGCTGTTGAGAATGGCAAACATGATAAAAGTGGCTCCTGCATTGGTAACTGAATTGGAGAAACGAGTAGGAATGCAGTTTGAACAGGCCACATTGGCAGACCTTCTTATTCCATCTTACAATAAAAATGAGACAATGTATGATGTGGATCTAGTTCAGAGACTTTTGGAGCATTTTTTAGTTCAAGAACAGATAGAAAGTTCGAGTCCGAGCAGGCAATCTTTTTCGGACAAACACATGTATGAAGGTAGCCATAGGGTTAATAACCAAAATGCTAAGATGAGAGTGGCAAGGCTTGTTGACAGTTATCTTACAGAGGTGTCCAGAGATAGAAACCTTTCCCTCACAAAGTTTCAGGTACTGGCAGAAGCTTTGCCTGAATCTGCAAGGACCTGTGATGATGGACTTTACCGAGCAATTGATTCTTACCTCAAGGTAAGTCCTTTTTCCTAAAGCTACTCTTCTTAATGGATGTCAGCTTAAATATATATAATATTATACAATAAAGATGGTACCCAATATGAGAATTTTGTGCACAAATGACAAATTGAGTTGCTTTGCTATTTAAGTGCATGCTTGATTAGTCTAAGAAGTATAATTAAAATACTTCAGATTTCCTGCTTCTCTGCATCAGAGGAGCTCTTCAAATTCATTTCTTTTCTATATGCATGTGAGCATGTTATAAATATGAGCATGCATCCAAATCTGCTTACCAGAGATTCAAAATTATAATTGACATGTTTAAAATAGGTACGCCTAACGCCCCTTTAAGAAGTGGATGTAAACAGAAAAGTTCAGAGCAATGCAAGAAACCATACTGTGTGAAACTTTAGTTCCCCATAGATCCATGGAGAATATATGTGAAGACATACTTGTTGTTTTGCAGACGTGTATGAATATCATGATGTCAATAATGGCATGCTTTTGTTTGTGACTTGGATGCTATGGTTTCATAAACATTATAGTAAATCAAATTTCATGTGATGAACAAAGTATTTAGAAAGTTATAGATTCTATTATAATTCATATATAGACGTCTAACAAAGTAACAGGCCCATCCAACGCTGTCTGAGCATGAAAGGAAACGACTTTGCCGTGTGATGGATTGCCAGAAGCTCTCAATCGATGCATGCATGCATGCTGCCCAGAATGAACGGCTTCCATTAAGAATCGTCGTGCAAGTGCTCTTCTCTGAGCAGGTAAAGATAAGCAATGCATTAGCCAACAGCTCCCTGAAAGAAGCTGGTGAATCTCAATACCAGCCAGTGATTTCAAACCGGAAATCACTGCTTGAAGGGACTCCACAATCATTCCAAGAAGGATGGACAGCTGCCAAGAAGGACATTAACACGCTCAAGTTTGAGCTCGAGAGTATGAAAACCAAGTACCTTGAGCTCCAGAATGACATGGGGAATCTGCAGAGACAGTTTGATAAAATGGTAAAGCAGAAGCAGACATCAGCATGGAGCAGCGGGTGGAAGAAATTAAGCAAATTTACGAAAATGACTGCTTTAGAAAGCCAGGATATTGGGCATCAGCTCCCAAACGCTGCTGAACAGAATAGAAAAACACCTAGAAGATGGAGAAATTCGATATCCTGATTGAAAAGAAAAAGATACGCCATAAATTTTCATCTTGTGTTCCAAAATTCCTTTCCATTTGTTTCTTTTATTTGTGGGAGTAGATTGATCCTTCACTACATGGCAAGACAATTACCTTAGAAAACTCCCTTAGTTGAAATAAGCTACCAAAACATGTCATCGTGTCTGTTTGTGAGTTTTTTTGTAGTCTTTATCATTGTTGATATGATCTTGGACTTTTCTTTGTGTCAATTGTGGAAAAAACATTCGGTCTTAACATGGGAAGCTGAGTTGAATGCCTTGGATGAAAGGCACAGTACCCTCAACATATCCATACTTCCACACTCTAATATGGATAGATTGAATTGGGGAAGAAAACTTAAAGAAATGGAGATGAGAGATCAAACAGAAAATCGCTGCCAATGTCCCAGCCATAACCTGAAGGCCCATAACATATGGAAGAATGTCAATGTACTGCAAAAAGGGATGTCATTTCCCACTGAGATTGTGGGCAATTACATGAGTCCCACCATCAATATAACAAAGCACAGATATGGACTGAAGTTATGTAAAAGTTCACTGACTTCGTATCTGAACTTTATTGACAGAAAATGACCAAATACTAATGCCCTTAAGGATAGCTAGACCCACTGATGGCCCAATCAAGTGGTTTGTACAAAAGCATGCTACGAATGCACTTTCCAGCAGAAAGACTCATTGACAGCCAGGATTTACACTTGTGCTCTTTGGCTCCTATATTCCATTTATACGAGTACAAACAGCACTTGATGCTTTTTTTTTTTTAAAAAAAAAAACAGTCCTTGATGCTCTTTGACTGCTATATTCTCCGCATCAAACTATTGAACTGTAGACAATTCAAGCTTCTAATGGAAGCAGAGTATTTTTTGTAATCGTTACTTGAATGAGCTCGTTTATGTTACCTTTTGATATGCTCAGACATTCAATAAGTGATCGTATTGGAGGACCCAACTTCAATTCTACGGGACCACATTTGGGAATATGATAGGTACAGAATGTAATCTCATCAAATATAGAAAGGAAAGAAAAAAACAGATAAAAGATATTTCACTTTGGCATCTTATACTGAAAAAGGCATTACTGGTGGATATCAGATCAAGTAGCTTGGAAGAAACTATACTGTTATTTTCTTGAAGGATAGTTCTAAATTCTGAGGTAGTTATTTGTTCGTTTATTGTAAGACAGTTATAAGGCTCAAAACCATTTTGTCAATGGAAATTGGACATACTCTAAAACTAAAAGGATGCACAATAGTCTCCAACAGGGGCAAGCCCAATACACCATGCCACTTGCAGCAAATTGGCAAACCCATAATTCACCAAACGGTAATACTGATATGCTCTGCATAAAGCTTGATCAAGATCAATGAGACATAAGAACTGAGTTTGAGAAACTTATTTGGTGGACACAAAGATCATTTAATGCTTCCATTTGGTGGACACATATTAGCAGACAATATATATCGTCTGTGTGGTTCTCAAGTCTCAACCCTTCTAAAGCAAAGTTGCAAAGTGTCTATCATTTGCCAGCAAACGTACACACCATTTTCTGTTTTCTGCTCTTATCTGCAATTAATATGTCACGGGCATCGTGAATAACAGGGTCCACTTCCTCCTTAGGAAAATCGGATACACCCATTTATGGCAGAGTTTGCTTCACATGAAGTGCATTCACTGCCTGTCCCACTACAAAATTTCCCAACGCTTTAGTGGGGTGTTTTTTTTTTTTTTTTATGTTTCTGTTCTCCCTCTTGTTCCAAACGATAATGCAGGTGTGATTGTGAAGAAGGATAACCAGGGATAGTTTAAATATAAGAATATATATAATATACATATACACACATTATATCTTTATCATATCGTAAGATGTCATATCATGTTATAATAAAATGAGAGCGTCGCTTTATTCATATTTCAAAAGTAATTGCTAATTTTCTATACAAAGTAGATTTCTCAAATGGATTCCTATATTTCTAGGTACATTATGATGAATGCTCCAATAGGTAAAGGTGTTATCAATGGTCATGCTAAGGTATAGTTTCAACCTGTCTTTTTTGCCTAGAAAAGTTTAAAAAGTTTGTAATTCTAAATTTTATCCAACTGCTACATGGAACACGAAATCTTGGTGTTCAAGAAATTATTATAAGCAACCTGAACAACGTCCCTTTACTCATCAGAGAACTAATAACAGTAAAAAGACTCTCAACCCACTAACTCTATCAATTACTAATACTTGTTATAATGATGACAAACTATATGAAAGGATAACGTTTGTTTCATCAAATGTACCTAATGTGCTCTACATAACTAAATAAACAATTATAAAGAGAGACAATTTTGGCGCAATTAGATGCGTCAATTGAGGCAATGGCCACCATAAACCAAAAGAAGAGGGGGTTGAAAAGAATTATGCGGTAGCAAGAAAAGAAAGACTCAGGAGTGTTCATTACATTGTGCTTAGTCCATTTCTTTTTAGCCCTTTTCTTTTCACTTGTAGGGGCCAAGTAAGGACAGACATCTTTGCAGGTATCAATGAAATTGGAGCCATTATGTGTATTCACTTTACATGATAGTATACAATTAATTAAAGTGAATTTAATTGCTTTTAAGGATTAAAAAGGACTTAGTTTATTCAAAAGATATTTAGCCATTTACAAAGGATAATTAATGGTCTAAAAAATAAGCAACTGTCTTCAAACATAATTAGGTATCATTAAGTTCATAATCACTTCCAAGTAACATATATAAAAGGGTAAAGTGACAAGTATCTTTAAACAAAATATGTCGTGCTCTATAGCCATCGCACAAAGAGTTCAAAAAAAGAAACCGAGGCTGCACACCAGTTGGTTCAACTTGTTAGGCCAAGGCCCAATGCCTAAACTACATAGGTTTCTTATATCTAAAATCATGCGAGGCCCAAACCATTCAAAGGCTCCCCAAATTTGAACTTCAACAACTAAGAAGTGAACTAAATTAAGATGTTTGACTACCCATGAGAATTTAAAGAATCAACGAGAGATTTATACATTAGTCTAAAAAAACAAATATTTTTTAATATCATCTCATGTAACAGGGGTTGAACTAAATGTACCATAGCCACAAAAAAAATTCTATAAAAATAAACTTCATATGATATTTTATATTACTTAGATTTACAAAATCTCTCGGTAGCTAAAATATCTCTTTTAATAAACAAGATTTTGATTGAATTCCAGACAACTCAAGAAGCATTGATCCTAATCCAAATCCCATGTCCCATGTAGAAGGAACATTAGATGGTGCCCAAGGATTAATGGGATACTTAGTAACTCAGGGGCCAGGAGGGCGGCCCCGACCCCTCGTCATCCAAAGACAGATAACACCACAAATTCACAACAGCAACAGATATCTTTTTAATTTTACAAAAGGCAATACTAATACATAAACATAAACACTCCAATTATTTTTCACACACATACATAAATACTAACAAACTCGAAATAGTCACCACAGAACAATCCAAACCCACCAAAAGGAATACTCGCAAAAGACACACTCGTCCACATAAATCAAAGCCACACATCACTGTACAATAGACTCGACTTTCCCCTCATGTAAAACAAGTAATAACCTTTTCCGACATGATTTGATGAAAGAAGGGGGCCCGAAATGCATGATGTAAGACTATGCTCTCACTCCAAGCACTCATCCACACCGGCAACTTTCTTCTTACCTTTAGAATTTTATACCAACTCAAGGCTGAGGACAAAAGCATAAAAAAAAATCAAGAAGAAAAGAGGGATTAAAAGTGGGACCCCTGATTACCAGACACGCATGCGCTTGTTCCATGGGGGGTTCTCAACAATCCGGAAAAAGGGTCCTCATTTTACAGCACAGCCCACCACTAACATCTCCCCATGCGTTCAAATCTTTGCGACTTTCTTTAATCTTTAATCCCCCAAAAGCTAAAAGATAATTATTTCTAGTCAACAAAAACACACCATTTTTTCATCGCTCCCAGCAACCAAAGTGCATTTCGATACCATTACATCCTCCTTTTATTGGCCCATTATATACAGCTCTTCAGGAAAAGATGGAAAAGGGCCCCACAAAACCAAAGCCACTACACTTCTTTCAAAGTTTCAATCATTCAAGCCAAGAAATCAAGGGTTACCACCTTTCCACCCTTCTTCCAACCCTTTGGCAAACATGCCAAGGAAGGTGCAACCTATTTGCTTGTTCGCTCCTAGAGATTTGGCTCTTCAAAATCTTCAGGTAATCTATAGCTTCATCAATAACCAACAATGGGTCCTTACCCTCTGCACCAGGAATTATACCCTCAAGTGTTCTCAATGTCTCACGGATTTTATCCCTTTTAAAACACACCTTCCCCAAAATAGAACCGGCTTCCTCAGCTTGGTTCTGGCCAATGGCATTGCCTGATTCAGCATCACTATCGTACTTGGCAGATCTGTCCAGTTTTACTGAACTAGCAGTGCCCATAGGTGACGATTCTTTGTACCTACCATCGAGTAGTTTCTGCCTTTTGTTTGGGCGCTCAGGTCCAGTAACTTCATCCGTTAGGTATTCAACCTGTTCATGTTTCTCATGGCTCCTCTTTATAGAGATTGGAGAATGGCCTGTGCTCATTGTTTCATCATCATCACCACCATCATCATCATCAGAGTAAAGCAAGGCATTGAGTTCTTCGGTGTCTTCATGCATCTCGCTTTCTTCATGAGTTATTACATTTTCACCAGACTCTTCTTGCAAAGAGTACTTGCTTGGATCAATTTGACACACCCTAGCTGCTTCCAGTTCCTCATTAAACTTAAAAGAACAATGGGGTTTTGTGACAGCAGTTGGGTTCTCAACAGGGAAGCAAACTGAATTATAAATTACCCTTGTTTGATTCCCACACTGATCGAAAATAAGAAACCCCTTTGGAGAAGACCCAGAATTTGCATTTGGCACAGCCTTCCCATTAAACACACTAGACAGCACAGATTGCTTTGCTTTGAGATAAAGGTCAGGAGTAGGAAGCAAGCCCTGGAATTGAAGAGGTGAACACTGAATAGATCCATGAGCTTCATTAATTTGTTCAGTCTTCAAGTCTGGTATGATGGGAACTGAAAACATGGGCAGTGCCATAGGTGAAGAGGACACAGAAATGCCAGGATCTACACATGTTGGCAAATGTTCCTGTTGCCTCAGGCTCAGTGCTGTGCTCATCAAATTCAGTTCAGATGGCTTCCAAGCAGAATGCTCTGGACAAAGCCGAGATTCACTGGCCTTAACCATCCACATAAAACAATCACCTGAAAATGAGGAAAAAAGTACATTAAAAAGAGAAAAATGATCATTTTAACTGCAATGGTCAGTAAGAGAGAGTTAAAACCTACCGGGAGATTGATTGGTGCTTTAATCTGGAATGTTCAAAAACTTGCAGCTTCTTTTTAGAAAAAAAGTAGAAAAAGAAAAATCAACAATTTCCAGCTCAATTTGATGCGAGACAAAGAATTAGTCTACGTGACAGGTTTAAGCAAATGACGGAAGTACTCAGCCTGGAAAACAGCAACAAGAACACAGTATCATTCATGGCTTCTAATTAAGAAATACTGAATGAGAGAACAAAAATGCATATGTTCTTGTACTCACTTGGCAATCCTGCAAAGGTTGAAAGCATGCAATAACTCTAACTATGATCGTAGGTTTCCCTGCAACATTCTCATGTTTTAATGCCCGGAATCTAGTTTGGCTTGCTGCTTGGCACACCATAACTTCTTTCGAACCTTGACTATCTGACTACTGTATAGGCACAAAACAAACACCCAACAACACAGAGCAGGAAACGGGCAAAACTAGACCTTAAACGAAAACTCAGACGTAGATTGACAAATGAGATGAGATTAAACAAGAGGGGGGATAAAAGGGAGAGTTTGATTTCAAACTAGGTTTTAACTCTATCTTTTCAGCTAATTCTACGCAGGTCATAAGAAATGATGAAAAGGTGATTGGATCCCATGGAGAGTTGAACAAAGAGCGGTGGGGCAATAGAAGCAAAAGCACTAATCAGGATTCAGTTAAGGAAACACTGGTTTACAGAATAACCCTGCAATATAAGTTTAACAGCACAACTTTGCGAAACACATCAACAGATAACCCCAACCACGGCATGCTGTTCTATTGTTGTATGAAATTATCCACAACTGCTTAATCTGGAGCTACGTATAGAATCCAAAATTCCTGACAAAATGTAGCAAACGTGCATATCTATCAGATCAGTGGACAAAATTATCAGATTGCTGAGAAGAAATGCACTGTGATAGTTATAATTAAAGAATCTCGACAAGAAAAATAATGCCTCATTTACTTGATAAGAGAACATCAGTGGATTTGAATATAAACTTAATCAAGCCATACAAAAAAACCATTTGCCGCACCAGACCAAAGTTGTTTTGTAATGACACCAGAATTCAGAATATTTTTAGCAGAGTTTTTTTTTTTTTTTAGACTGATCCAGAAACTGATTTCTAAGGATCAGATCACGTAACAAATTTCAGTAGCTCTCAGTACAGAAATCATGTGATTATCTAATTGAGAGGACCTTTCTTGAAGCAAAAAAAAAAGGAAATAGGTACGATTGAGCTGTTTTTTTAAGAGACTTCTCCAGCCCTATCCCCCCCCCCCTCCTCTTCTTCAGACCGCAAAATTCACCTAATTGAATCGTGGATACTAAGGCAAAACAAAACTATCTTGTAAAAGAGATATGTTCAACCAGAATTGTATCTTCAATTCAATTCCTCAACTATTTCAACCAAAAGGACGAGTATTTACTCGTTTATGGAAGGAAAAAAATAAAATAAAGGAAAAACAGAAGTATAAACTAATAGATTTAAAGTCACCTGGTAACCAAGAAATCATGGGCCTCCGCTCAACTGACTTGTATTTAGCTCAGTTTCGGTGAATTATCGTGGAAAAAGTTACAAACAAAAAGCAGAATAAAATACAAACATATTCATAGAGGGTAGAATGGACATGATTTTGGGAAGCCCTAATTAATAAGCACGAAAACGGCACAAAGCACATTGAAAATTAAAATATACGCCAAGAAACAATGAAAAGTATACATATGTCTATATGTATTAGTATTCGCTTTGGTTCGTCCGCAAAAAACCTTTCGATTAGAGAGCTTAGAGAAGTAAATGAAAAAGGCGAGCAGCTAAGCAGGCACAATTTAATCGGGTTCTGATTCCTGTCAGAAACCGCGCCCCCAAACTCGTAATTCTTTTTGGTAAGATTCATACGTTCAATTCAATTTCATTCTCTATTTTTTTTTCTAGGCCGCCAAACAGGGGATACCTAACATGTAATTAAGAAAAAACAGAAACAATAATTTTGATTTAACAAAAAAGACCGTTAAACTCCAGAAGAACTCACAGTGAGATTGTAGAGAATTCAAAGATCTTGTTCTGATCTGATCTGAAACAAACGGATTCTTCACCTAAAGCTCTGGGAGAAGAGAGAGACAGAGACAAGCGGTGAGAGAGAGAAAGCGAAAGAAGAGAGTGGTGATACAAAGAAAGAGTCCAACAGAAGTGAGTTAGATTGGGTGTTGCCGAACAGGTCTATATAGAAAAAACGAATTGACATTTCTGTCCATTCTCGCTTTAAAATTACCGGTTCTGACACAGTAGAATCGAGATGACCCCGATGTATGGTTAGGTTAGATTTTGATCGTGGTTAGTTACTTCGTTTACCGTTGATTCGTCCGATGGTTAGGTGGGTAACCCCGACATATTCCTGTTGGCCCAACCTATTTTTCGTGCCATCCATTATTTTTACTTTTCTTTCATTTTATTTTATTTTATTTTCTCTTCTTTTCTTTTCTTTTCCACCTGCAAACAATATTCAAATCCATGGTGCTAGTCTCTCCCATCCTTCTGATTAAAGTGGTCAAATGAATTTTTGTTTTACACGGCATAATGTAAGATAAACCGTTCGATAAGCATCAAGTTTTAAACCTATCAAAATTAGTACGAATGACAAAATAATACTCGCTATATTTATATAAAATATAAGGGGGAGAATTTTCCTCATCATTTTTATATTACACATTGTATATAATTTTTTAATTATTTTCTCTTATTAGATTGCATTTGAATGTCAAGTTAAATTGAGTGAATTGAGTTGAGTTGAATAAAATATTATTAAAATATTACTTTTTAATATTATGAGTATTTTGAAATTTGAAAATGTTGAATTTTTTATTAAATTTTATATGAAAATATATAAAAATTAAAAAAAATTATAATAATGAGATAAGATGAATTGAAGTAAGTTTCGATTCCAAACAGACTAATGAATGATAAATAGAATAACTTAATTAATTTAGCATGAATTAAAAAAAAAAAGAGTATGATATGTGGGATGATAGGTAGCAAAATTCAATATAAGATATGCCTAATCTTATGGATAAATTTATAACAACATATATAAAGTATCTTTTACATTGATTTTCAAGTGAAAATGCTGAATTAAAATATCCAAAACGATTGTATAGATGTAGATGATGCTGATGAAAATAAAATGATATATAATGAGAATAATGATAATAGGAAAGTAGTGAGAGAGACATAAAGATGTGGCGCGGGTTCACTAATTAATAATCCAGCCCACTCATTACTTATCAAGGTCTAATTGGCATCACCAATTAATTATGTACAGTGTCATTAAGGGATTGTTTATTAATTATGCAAGAGATCAACCAACCACCTTAAAAAGGGCAAGAAAAATATAAATAAACTCAGAGAGAGAGAGAGAGAGAGAGAGAGAGAGAGGCATCAAGTGCATGCTCCAAACATATTATGTCCACTAACCATAATCATAGATCCAATATATTGGCCTCGTGCATTCATTAAGATTTCCAAAAACAGAATATCAAAACTTAACAGCACCCTATATATGTGTGTATATATATATATGTATAATATTGGAAGAGAGATGGACCATGAGATTGAAGAAGCCACCCAATTATTTATACATAAACCTATTACATTATGAACAGCTAATTTAAACCTAATTAATATCGTAAATATAGATATAAAATGGTGGTTTGAGTGGAGGGAACATTTGCCAATTACCACGTCTTGTTTATTCCTCCTGGCTCCTATCATCAGAGGTCTGCCCTTTTGGAGGCACTAATATTATATGTTTCAAATTAAGCCTTCCTTTTCTTTCTCATTAGCGATCCACCCCTATTCTTTAGATATGCATGTGTCATGAAAATAAATGTCAATATTGTTATTGCCTTGAGTTTTTTTTTCTAAAAAAGAGAAATTAAACTCTAAAGGAAGTTGATAGAGAGTCGACTTTGATTTTTCAAAAAAGAAACGACAATGCAGAATAAAACAAGAGATGCAGAGACTAAAAAAAAATCTAAAAGGAAAACATTTGTACAGAAATAACATACGATAGAGGATACCAAAAATGAATAGATAATTGTAAATCAATCTATAACATGTTCTATTTGATATGATTGTGATTTTTTTTTATTTGAAATGCAAATTCCAGTTTTGAAATCCTATGATATTCTTTCCAATTCCTACACCAAAAAAAAAAAATCAATGGAGCTTATTAGATTCATGAAAATGAGGTTCAAAATTAGGAAAAAATTTTTTAAATCAAAACTAACTCCCATCAATTTTCTAAAATCGACTCCCTATAGAATGAATCTAATAATTATTAGTATGTTTATTGACATGCAAACATACACATCACTAATGTCAGAACTTGTTACATAAAATAATGAATTAATACTCTTATCCTGATTCTCCTTCCAACTCCACACATCGTAACATGCAAATTTGGTTTGATTGTTAGGGCTGTAAGAAAAAATCAAAAAATCAGTAAATCAAATCGGAAAGGTCCAAATCGATGAAACCAGTTCGGTTTTGAGTAGATACCGATTCAGAATAGATTTTCATAATATTAAAACCAGTAGGTACTGTTTCGATTACTTTTTAGAATTGGAATGAACCGGTTTAATATAATATATATTTTTTAATTTTTTTTAATATGATACATAATATAAAATATTTTTTTAATTATATATAATATGTTATACATTAGTATATAATATAAATTAGTGACAATTTATATTTTATAGCCTAATACTAATAATATATTACTATTAGTAATATGCTTTAAGCTTATGTATAATTATTATACTAAATAATTACTTATGAAATAATGATATAGTAATAATAATATAATTTTTTTAAAGTTAATACTAATACTATTAGTTATAACTATCAATAATATAATTATAAAAAATACTAATATATAATTATCTCAATAATTATAAATAATACTAATATAAATATATTAATAGTCTAATAAACTAATATGGACTAATTTAAAATCAGAAGATCGGACTGAAACTGGTATTATTGATTTTGAGAGTAATTGGTGTGTAATCAATTTTAAAAAATAGAAAACTGATAATACTGATTCAATTCTAAATTTTATTCATCAAAACCAGATCAAACTGAACATATTACACACCTACTGACTGCCAATCATGATTTTGAACGTAAAATGGCTTAAAGACAACAGAGGGCAAAGCCCCTAGTTGGATCCTCTTCTCATTCGTCTTCGGATAAAACCTTAACATGCGGAAACAAAAACATCCCCATGTTTGCCATTTCTCTTCTCCTTCAATCCTCTTATTCTTCGCCATTTCTCGTCTCCTTCGTCTTCATAGAAGCCCTAAACATGCCAAAATAGAAAGCCCCCCACCTTCGATCCTCTCCTATTCTCCCTCGTCTTTGCACATAAACAAAAAACACTAATCTCACAATTTCTCTTCTCCTTCGTCTTTGCAAAAATCCTTAACTTGCAAAAACCCTAAAAGTTGTAGAAAAGTTACAAAAACCACAAACATCGTGATTTGAGAAGCCCTTTACGGAAATATTAAACATAAGAGATCCCCATTTTAAACCCCAACTCAAAAGAAATACCCGAAAAGGGGTGGAAGGTCAAGCAAAATCAGTAGTTTTGGAAATAAAATAAAAATAAAAAAAAAACAACAAAGGGTTGGAGGATTTCCTTTTCCTTTGTTGATTTTTTTTTCCTTTTTGGGAACCAAAAAGCTAATTTGATTGATTTCATTAACAAGAAGAAGAAATCCCAATACTTGAGTACAAAATTGCTAAGCAGGTAGGGTTGCAAATGAACAGAACTATTCGTGAACAATTTGAACTTGACTTGTATAAACTTGATTTGAAATCGGTTCATTTAATAAATGAGTTGTTCGTGACCATTAATATTGATTCGAATATTAAACGAGCTAAACTCATATAATCTCGACTCGACTCGATTTAGATTCGTGAACAAAATTCGTATAAACTCGACTCGACTCGTTTTGAGTTCGTAACAATATTTGTAATATTTCTATATACATATATACACTTTACATATGTTCTTATATATATGTTTTTATTGTATATATTTTATGTGTTATATATATTATTTTTAATATTTTTGTATAAATAATATATTTTGTTACTTTATATAGAAGTAATATTTTATTTCTCTATAATAATAATATATTAAGTTTACAAAAAAAAATATTGAGTGAAATATTTATGAAGAGTAAGCAACTCGAGTAGTTACTCGATTAAGTTCGGCTCGGTTCGTGATGATCGTTATAGAATAAAAATAAAAGATTAATAATTAACTCGAATTAACTCGAGCTCGTCTTTGATCGGCTCAACTCGGAAAACTCTCAGCTCGACTTGAACTCGAATTCGAGTTATTTAAGTCCAGCTCAACTCGATTCGACTCGAACTCGACTTTCATAAAATCATTTGCAGCCTTATAAGCAGTAATATACTACGCACTGAAACGAAAGAGACTTGAAAGTCTTTAGAACTCTCGACAAGCAGATCCAACGTTCCCTTTGCAGTGGTCACAAACCCCGTAGCAAGCTGGATGTCATTTTATTCTCTTTGTTGGTCGATGGCAAGAAAGGTATTGTAGGGGTAGACGAAATGGAAGAAGGGGAATTTTTTTTTTCCAACAATATTACGAGTATGTAAAGGTTGTATAATTATTTTGAAAAATAATATGGTTTATTATTAAAAAATGATTTCTTTTTTATATAGATTTTATATTTACTCACTTTTTTTTAAAGTGATTATACAATATCTACATAAGTGTGGAGTTGGAGAAACATAAGACTTGTGTGTGAAGTTGCACTATGGATCAAATGTCATCATAACTGATATATATATATATATATATATTTATACGTATCTACTTATAAAATACATCTCTCTTTTTCAAAAAATAAAAATAAAAATCTCCGGGTGCATTGAAAAATTTTAAAAGGAAGTTTCACACCATGCACACCCACTTAAAAATATAATTTTATTCTTTTACCCTCTTTTACTTTATACCTAAATAATTTTGGTATGTCTAATGTAAAATTTCTTTGTAGCATAACTCATGTCGAAACATAGCATCTACTAGAGCCAATCAACGATACTTTTTGAAGTGATATGAAAGTATATATAAGCTTAAAATGGGTCAACTTAGGTGTTTCTAATGTTAAAAATAATTTAATTTATTTTAAATTAATTATTAATGGAATACACTACTTTGTTAATCTAAAAAAATTAAATTCATCTTAATTTATTTATATTCAAATAGATCTTAATGAGATCTATAAAATAGTAGGTCTATTATTCATATAGATTCAAATTATCTGAAATCACTTTGACATCCAAATGCAGTCCTATTAGAAAAAATAGTAGTTTTAGATCTTGGTTTATTTGCTTAAATAAAAGGGAGGAAAACCATGATGTGTGATTGACTATTCATATGTCTGTAATGCACTTTCTTTAGTTATTTTGTTTACTCCAAAACAAATAAAAATTAAAGACATGAAGGTACGTAGTAGAATCAAGAATGTGGTTGAGAGCAACAACCCATTATTAATTGTGGCATTCGTTCATAGTGAGTGGGGAGCCACGGGTGTGACGTGGGAGCAAACTTTAGATTTAATTTGGACCCAAATCTTCACTTTATATCTAAAATCTTATCAGTGATGTAATTTTAGAACATTGAAAAGAAAAGAAAATCATTTATATTATTCACGTTTGGTCTAGTTTGATGATTTAATTACCCAACATGATGTCCTTTCTATGTTATCATCACGTCCATGGGCAACTAGTTAATGGAATAATTTTGAATTAAAATTATATACTAAAAGAAAACAAAAACTCTAATTATATATCTATAAAGGCCCAAAGAAAGTAATCATCAAAGAAACTAGTGAGGACAATTATTATCATAGCGCTCGATATCCATCTTCTTTGGCTTTTTTGTCCCAATAAAAATTTGAGCTAATTTACTTTAAAAAAAAAAATTACTTTAATTATAAAGGAATTTCATTAAGATAATTTGTCGTTGCACGGGCCACTCGAGGTAAGGTAGAACCATAATTACGAGGAAAAACTGACACGAAATGAGTAATTAAAACAGGGACTTTAAGAAAAGAGCGAACTTTTTAAAAGTTTAATTCTAAAGGTGAAGGTAATTAAAAGTTGAAATGACACAAGTGAATAGAGCATTTCACTTGAAAAGACTAATTTAAAAAGTGATTAGCTTGTTAAAAATCGAACCCTCCGGCCTATTCAAATTTAAAAGCAATAACTAATCATTTTCATTCGGTATTTTTGAATATTAAAGTTTAGTTAATGGACACTTATTTTTAAGCTGTACAATTACTATACATGACGCAAAATTTTTACATCATGTTTGCCACCAGTTGAAAGATGACATATTTAGCACTACAAGTTTTGAAAAAATAAATGTTTTAATTATAAAATAAATTTATAAAAATAGATCATTCATAAATTATATGATTAATTAATATAATATGTTAAATTATAAAATTATTTTTATTATAAAATAGATTTAACGTATTATAATTATGTAAATTTTAAATTTTAAATTTATTTTTATAAAAAAAAATTATGTTTGTAACACTTTGATATTACTATGCGACAATTACAATAAATAATACAAAATAATCAAAAGAGAAAGTAAGAAAAAAATCACATAAAAATTTAACGTTATTTGACGTTGTGCCTACATCCACGTTAGCGAGCGACAAAAGTTTCACTATTATAAAAAATAGGATTACATCATATGTATTTATACTAACTTTAAGTGTACATACATATTTTTTTAAAAATATAAAAATACTCTCGTACCATACCACAGGACGTTGCCCCCACGCTCCAAAGGGGCACCCCAACCTAATCAACGGCCCAAATAAAATATCAATCCCACTACGTTCCACTCCATTCGGTTCGGCATCTTCCATCTTGTTGTTATACAAATATTATATATGAGTCACATATTTTAACACACTTATCTAGTTAATGTTGAGATCATTACTCATTATTTATTTATTTTTTTCAATTTCGATTTTGGAGGTCTATTAACTTCCTGTTATGTTTTTATAGACATAATGTGGAGGTTAACATACTATCATTAAATCTTTAATTAAGCAGATCTAAGAAATTTGAGAGTTATGTAGTATTTATTGTAGATACTCCCATGTCAATGAAGACCATGACCAAGTAATAACTAATAAGCTAGCTAGCATTACAAACAGATGATCTACAATATGATCATCATGTTACCATCAAACTATATTATATGGATAATACTACATACAGTCGTAAAATTACAAACGGTATGTAATCGTTTTGGTAAAAAGTGGTATCTACTATTAAAAAAGTTAACTTTTTTCAAGTGAATCTTATATATATTTACTTTTTTTTAAAGTGACAACATGCTGCTTACAAATTCATGTTTGCATCTATCATTTCTTATATTATATTGATCACTTTGTTTTTGTTTAATATTCCATTTATAGAATAATCAAAACAATGATCATGTATTTCTTATACAATCTCAAGAATTTGTATCTATCTTTAGTTCTCGTAATTAGATTCTAATCTCGGAATATTTCAACTTTGGTTTTGGAGGTCTATTACCTTCCTGTTATATTTTTATAGACATCATGTGGAGGTTAACATACCATCATTAAATCTTTAATTAAGCAGATCTACGAAATTTGAGAGTTATGTTGTATTGTACATACTCTCATGTCAATGAAGACCATGACCAAGTAATAAGCTAGCTAGCATTGGAGATTTGCTCAATTACCAAAATTATAGGCTCTACCGCTACGATATCATCATCATGTTACCATCGAACTATATTATATTGACCACTTCGTTTTTGTTTAATATTCCATTATAGAAGAATCACAACAATCATCATGTATTTCCTATAAATCTCAAGAATTTGTATCTACCTTTAGTTTTCGAATTCTAATCTCATAATATTTCAACTTCGGTCGCCATGATCTGATCGGAAGGATCAGAAATCCTTGAATAACTTTCGAACCTGTTCCAATGTGACAAAGAGCACCACTGTGAAAGGGCCTTGCCTTGAGATGGTAGGAATGAAACCCTTATACAAAGCCATTATCCCCTCTGCCCTCACAGTCTTCGTAGCACAATCCAATGCACCCGAGTAAAGTGGCTCCGCCCCTGGCTCCACCTTCATGTTCATCACCCTTGTTTTGATCACGTCGATCGGGTTTGAGGCCACAGCCGCCACGAGCCCTGCTGCGAAGCTCGCCGTTACGTGCGTCCCAATCCCATCTCCCATCACACCCCTCTCCAAGATCATCTCCTTGACTTGATCGTAAGATGCCAGTTGCGATGCCGTCACCACCATCGCACGGTTCATTGCTAGAGCTGAGCCGCGCCATAGGCTTGGAATACCCTCTTGCTTTGACATCTGACTAATTGCATCAACCACACTCTTGTAGTTTCGGCGTTGGTCGATTGGAAGGCGTCCGTCGGCTTGCATTCGAACCATCGCTACATCTGCAGGGTTACCGACGGCGGCACCGACACCGCCAGCAATAAGGCCGGCCGCTATCTTGTACATGAGAGATAAATTACCCGAGCCTGAATTAGAATCAGACCATTTACGCTTAAGAATATCGTAAAGGCCCATCCGGGTGGTGGAGTAGAGAGTTTGGCGAAGGATGGTTGCTGAGACACCAGAAAAAAGAGCGACAAGACCTTCGGTCTGGATTATCCGAGCCGCAATGGAGATGGGTCCAACCCGGGGTGGTTGGGTAACGTGTAATGTACCCGACAGAGCAATATTAGTATATCCAACAGTGGAGTTTAGGGCAACAGTGGGACGAATGGCAGATTGAAAGGCGGGATTGGGGATGTGGGGTTCTCCCTGAAGCTGCATGCGTACCTTGATTAGGTCAAGAGGGTGAGTGGAAGCTCCGGCAACAATCGAAGCAATGCCTCCCTCGACAAAACCTTTGAGACTCATGTTGATGTTTGTTAATTTAAATTATTTCCGAATCCCACTTTTAAATGAGGAGTTTGAGAAGTGGGTTTTAGGTAGGAAGCAGAGAAGAACACCGAGTGATGAGGAGTGAGATCGGTAGTGTGTAGAGAAAGCTGAAGAAGGGAAGCCATTTATAGTAAGCTTTGGTAGCCATAAAGAAATGAGGCCGGCCGGAGGTAATAGAGAGGAATCTTCCTGCACGTTTACGAGGTCCTATCTGATTCAGTTTATCGTTAGTTGTTTGGCTGGGGTGGTGTCCTGTGACCAGCCTTTAGGCGTAGGTGTTTGACTAAATGACATACAAGCAATAATATTCAAAGCAAGTAGGAGGATCGAGTTTCGTCTACAGCAGCGCACTTGGGGCCTCCATATTAATGGGAGGACTAGGTCTAAGTGAGCAGTCCACCAGGCTGGTTTTACAAGGTCAGTTCCCCCCAAAACCCAATCATGTTCTACACAGCGTGTGAGCCTGCAACACTCCACAAACGAAACTTTATATAATAGTCGATCAATATTGGGCGCAAGGAGGTTGAGTCTAACCATATTTACAACCACAAAATATTATTATGGCTACAACTTACAAGGGTTCCTATTTTCCCCGTCTATTATACCCAGTTGAAGTCCAATCAGACTCTCCAAACTGACTGCTAATTACCAACTCAAATAAATTGGGTTAAATACACTACATGTCAGGAAAAGAGAATCAAGTCAAATAAATTCAACCAGCTTATGAAAGACCGGCAATGGGAATTCCGAGTCAAAACCCCAACATTTCAACATTGACAAAGCCGCATGCATGATGCATTATACGATTCCATATATGACTAGGGCTAGGTGATATATGAAATTTTATATTATTTGAGAAAGAAAATTTGTTACTTTTTATAATATTCTAATAGAACTCTAATTATATTATTGATTAGTCTTTTTAAAATAAATATCATATAATTTAGACATTCTATTAAGATATTACAAATGATATCAAAACCTATCATAATAAAAAATATGATATTTGAGTCATGCTGCCTACAGTAAACTGACCTGAGGAGGATTATAAAAAATTTTAAAATATAGATTATAATATCATATGATAAAAATAAGATAAAGATAAAGATAGATGGTATATGAAATCATGTATTAATTAAGAAGAAAAAGTTATTATTTTTTATATTATTCTAATAAAACTTTAATTATATTATTGACTAATACTTTTAAAATAAAAGTAATGTAATTTAGATATTCTATTTGAGGCATTACATATGACCACACTTATTGAGGTTTGGGTTTGCCGATGCAAATGCCGAATACCAACCCAAGTAGTTGATCTCAGCTTTCATCACGTGCAAAGTAATTCAATGCATGCCACTCAGAGATCCAACCAATCAATATGTTAGCATTGACGATGGCATATTCTCGATATAGATTTCTTTTTTTTTCCGGCACCCTCGTTAATGGAGTAATTGGAAGTGTGACTATTGACCAGTCCTACAAATTTGAGTAATGCTTCGTACAGTTGTGGAGTTGCAAACAGCGTTGTCGCTTTAGAAAAAAATTAATTTTTTTCACGTGGGTCTCATATATATTTATTTTTTTCTAAAGCAACTGCACGCTACTTGCAACTCCATGACTGCATCTATCATTTTTCCACAATTTTATGAGTCACCCAACATCTTATGTAAGTGTGGATTTAGCCACCAACATTGAGGCGGATGAATCGATTAATGCAAAGAAGCAACAGATGTC
Organism: Platycarya strobilacea; assembly: GCA_036898215.1. Lineage (NCBI taxonomy): Eukaryota > Viridiplantae > Streptophyta > Magnoliopsida > Fagales > Juglandaceae > Platycarya > Platycarya strobilacea. The sequence continues at coordinate 4,014,397 of CM072554.1, read as the reverse complement.
TGGTTGAAATTCACAAAAATACTGACGCCATGTTTCTTTCACAATCTCTTCATAATTTATCATTTCCACCCTTCCTATCGCATCACAGTCATCATAATTACAAAAACAAGGGGGAAAATGATGCATTATGAATGGATCATGAAAGAAAAATTGTGAAAATAGATTCCTTGGATCATATATGGAGAAGGCCAAGAGAAAAGATATTAATCATAAACAACCCCAGTATTAACTCCACATAAGCATCTAGAGTTGGAACATGACATTTATAGCATGCTCCTAGAGTTGGCAGACAATCTCTCTGTCATAATCTTGGTACATATTCATTGCCAAGCAAGTTATTCTGAATATAACCACGTGGTTTTACCAACAGTTACCAAGTTCCTGGAGAGTTGTCACTCTGCACCCAGAACTTCAATCTCAAAAACTAGGACGGAGTTGGGTTGTATACCCCAAGCAGGAAACCCACCAGAACCATAAGCATAGTCCGGAGAGCACTGAAAAAAAAATCACAGGAACCAAAGATGCTCGATAAGGAACATTTCAAGTTAAGGCTCACAAAACACAGGCCAAAAAAAGCAAAAGGCATAAAAGGGACCCAGCTTTCAAAACCTTAAAGCAATTATCTTGATGAGATAAGAGTAACGGATCATAAGGTTGTGCACAGTAAGAAATTTTGGATGTGGAGACTAGTCAGTGACGAGAGATTCAAATTAGGGCATTATTTAAGAAAGGATCAAGAACATAACAGATTATCCAACAAATATGCAGAACATGCTAATTTTTAGAAACAAATGAACCAAATGCTTTTTTCTAGTCTTCTAAGAAACCAACAAAATGTGTGGGGTGCCAATATAATACCAACCTATATGGAAGTAAAAAGCTGAAAATGTTCAAATAAAATCAATTGTAACAAACAAGTGAAATATGCCAATGGATTAAGTAACCTCGCAATGAAAGCTCCGAAAAATTTACCCCATATGTCATCACAATATAGTAGTCTGAAACAGTAAAGTTAGAACAGAAGTTGAGTATTACCCGCAGACGAGCAACCTCTCCCATTTGCATTCCCAGCACACCTTCATCCCATCCTACAGATTGATCCAAAAAGAAAGAATGAATTAACCCAAAACCCACACCCCATGAAATGATACAAAGCAGTAACTATCCCAAAAAGACCAACTCCTTAAAAGTTAATATATGAAGGAAAAAGCAGGTTGTGGGTTATATCTTTGCCAATGGTTTTTGGGTTAATATCACACTTTATTAGCACAGCACCTTTTATTTTAGATAAAAGTTAGAATATTTTAGAAATAGACTTTTTACCTTTCTGTTATTTTATTCTGATTCCCTATAACAGAATGATTCTTTGGTTAGGCGTGTGTACACATTTGTACTCTTGTATATATATACCCTCAATGCCTTAATGAAATCAGGTTGGAAATCATTTAGTCTCTGTATTTTCACATGGTATCAGAGCTACTCGACTAGCAGTCTCGTGATCCATGGCTACACCTGCAAATTCCTCAACCCTCTCCTCATTTTCTCATATTGTTACCACCAAGCTCACCAAAGAAAATTTTCTCCTATGGCAGGTACAAATCTCTGCTTACTTAAGAGGCCAAGACTTATTTAGTTTTGTTGATGGCTCGTCGCCTCAACCAGCACAATTTCTTGCTGCTACTGAAAATCAATTACCCAAAACTAATCCAGCCTTTCTTACCTGGTGCTCAATGTCTTGTTTTCTTCACTATCAGACTCTGTTCTTGGTCAAGTTCTCTCATCCAAAACCTCCCGCGAGCTTTGGGTTGTTATAAACTCTTTCGATTTTCTTCACACTCCCTGGCAAAAGAATTCCAAGTTAAATTTCAGCTCACTAATCTCTCCAAGGAAGACTCATCAATCTCAAACTATTTCTCTAAAGTTCGAACACTTGCTGATACTCTAGCAGCCACAAGAAATCCTATCTCAAATAAAGATTTTTCAACGTATCTTCTTAATGGTCTCGGTCCTGCTTATGAAACTTTTGTCACCTCTATCACCACCAGATCTGCTCCGTTTACTTCTCATGACCTATTTCAGATGCTGTTGATTCATGAGAGTCGTCTCTCACATACTGCACAGAAGGTTAGTGTTGAGCCTTCGGTTAATTACTCCGTCCACAATGGGCGTGATCAGCGAGGCTGAGGTCGTGGTGCTCGTCAAGGCAGAGGCAGAGATGTTGCATGTTTCAGCAATCAGAACCGTGGCGGTGGTCATTCTTCCTACACCTCTTTAGAGAACCCTTATCAAACACCTGGTATCCCCAAACCTACATGCCAAGTTTGTAACAAAATTGATCATACAGCTCTTCAGTGCTGTTTTCGCTTTGACCATTCATATTAGCTTGACCCACCTCAAACCTTCTCTGCCAATCATACTTCATCCACCTCCCTTTCAGATCAGACCTGGTATCATGATTCAGGAGCAACCCATCACCTCACCCATGATCTTCAAAACCTCAACCTCATCAGCGAACCTTACTCTGGTGGTGATGCAATACGTGTAGGAGACGGATCGTGCCTTCCGATTCAAAACTCTGGTGAAAATTTTCTAACCTCTTAACTCCTTTTCATTTGTTCTCAAGAATCTCTATGAAGAATGCTCGGACGGGGACCGTTCTTCTCACCGGTTCAATTCGTAACGGTCTGTATGCCTTTCCTCAAATAAAGTCCGTCGTTGCTTCCACTTCTCTCGGCGAACAGACATCTCTTCCGATCTGGCATCAGCGATTGGGTCATCCCTCTCTTCATCTCGTCTCCAAGCTTGTGCGCAGCAATGGTCTCCCACTGTCCTCTGGTTCACCTTCCTTTCGATGCCCTCATTGTCCCTTAGCCAAGAGTTGCCAATTGTTGTATGGGCCGGGCCAGTCTACTTACTCCAAACCGCTTTAGTTACTTACAGCTGATCTCTGGGGCCCATATCCTGTTGTTTCTAAAGATGGATTTCGTTATTATGTTTCCTTTGTAGATCATTTTACACGTTATTCTTGATTTTTTTCCTTTACGAATAAAATCTGATGTTCAGTCTGTCTTTCTTCAATTTTTGCCTCTAGTTGAGCGTCTCTTTAATTGCAAATTACTCACACTTCAAACTGATAATAGAACTGAATTCAACCCATCACACAAATTTGTTCTAAATTTGGTATTCACCACAGATTTTCATGTCCATATGCACATCAACAAAATGGATTAGTAGAACGTAAACACTAACATATCTTTGAAACCGGGCTTGCTCTACGAGCCCACTCTTCTCTTCCCACTACTTATTGGGTTGAGGCTTTTCAAACTTCGGTCCATTTAATCAACATGCTTCCGTCAAAAATTCTTCACAACAAATCACCTCACTTCTTGGTTTATAATAAAGAGCCCAATTATTCCTTTTTAAAAGTCTTTGGGTGTGGGTGCCGGCCCAATCTTCGGCCTTATAATAAAAATAAACTCCAATTTCGTTCAGCCTCTTGTGTCTTCTTGGGTTACAGCAGTTTGCACAAGGGCTACAAATGTTTAGAACCCACATCGAATAGAGTGTATATCTCACGTGATGTTGTTTTCAATGAACCCCTTTACTCAAAACTAAGCCCACTATCCCATTCACGTCTCCAGCCCAACACAACACCTTTCTTCCTCTTTTCTCCACTTCCATCCTTGGACCTGGCCCAGGCTCACACGTCTCGGCTACTCCTCATGTCAATACCCAGTCCACTTCTCTCCCTACACTATCGACTTCTTCTTCTTCTCACCAAAATACTCACCCAAATTCCCCGCACCCTAATTTCCCAAATATCACAAATCCTCCATCAAACCCTAATATTTCCATTCCTTCTTCTTCTCTTAACTCTAATCCATCCAACTCATCCTTCTTGTCTTCATCTGATCCCTCTTCTCATGATCTCTCCTCTCGTAATTCATCTTCTCTTGTCCCTCCAAGATCTCCTATCATTACACGGAGTATTGACACATTCTTCTCGTTCGAGACAACTCACGGATGGCACTATCCCGTTTCCCTCACGATCTTGCTTCAACATCACGATGGAAGTCCCTGATGAACCCTCCAGTTTCTCCACGGCCTCTAAGTTTCTTGACTGGCATAATGCTATGTCTCTTGAGTTTAACGCTCTGATTAATAATAACACATGGACTCTGGTTCCTCCTCTTCCCAACTCTAATATTCTTGGTTGTCGTTGGGTTTACAAAACCAAGCTGAATGCTGATGGTTCTTTCGCTCGCCGTAAGGCTCAGTTGGTAGCCAAGGGCTATCACCAACAATCTGGTCTGGACTATATTGAAACTTTTAGTCCAGTTGTTAAGGCCACCACTATTCGACTTACTTTATCTCTGGCTGTTACTCAGCACTGGCCCTTGCGCCCACTTGATATTGAAAATGCCTTTTTACATGGTGATTTGTTTGAAACTGTTTATATGTAGCAGCCACAAGGGTTTATTCACCCTAAATATCCGGATCATGTTTGCAAATTAAATAAGGTCATCTATGGTCTTAAACAGGCCCCTCGTGCCTGGTTTGCTCAACTCAGCAACTGGCTATTAGCTTATGGTTTCTCTGCTTCCAGATTTGATCCTTCACTGTTTATTTTCAATCACAATGATCTAATCATTTATCTGTTGATTTATGTGGATGATATGGTCATTACTTCATCAAAGCCAAGTGCTATTGATGATTTCATATCTGCCTTGTCTAATGTCTTTCCTGTAGAAGAATTGGGAAAATTGTCTTATTTTCTGGACATGGAAATTGATTACTCTATTGCTGGCCTTCTTCTATCTCAAAGAAAATATATCAAAGAGCTTTTGGTCAGAAGCAATATGCTTGCTGCCAAACCAATTACTTCTCCCATGGCCAATTCTATCAAGTTGTCTCAATTTGATGCACCTGAATTTGACAATCCTACACTGTTCATAAGTATTGTGATGGTCTGTAGTACCTTAGTCTTACCCGACCTGACATTGGCTTCGCTGTCAACAAATTCTGTCAGTTCATGCACTGTCCGAGACTTCCTCACTAGGTTGCTGTCAAACGGATACTTCGGTATCTAAAGGGTACAATTAATCTGAGACTATGTTTCAAAAATTCATCCAAGTTAGCCCTTCAAGCTTACACAGATGCAGATTGGGCTGGTTGCCCTAATGATTGCCGTTCAACCAGTGGTTTTTGTGTTTTTCTTAGGACTCATCTGATTTCATGGAGCTCCAAGAAACAGAAAACTATTGCTAGGTCCAACACTAAAGCAGAATACAAGTCTCTGGCCACAACAGCTACTGAAATCATCTAGCTTCAAAATTTATTACGTGAGCTTGGTATCTCCTTAACGCAAGCTCCAGTTCTTTTATGTGACAACCTTGCTGCTACCTTTCTCACTGCCAACCCGGTCTATCATTCAAGGACTAAACATATGGACATCGACTATCATTTTGTGCGTGACCGTGTTGCTGCCAAGACTCTTATTGTCTCTCACTGCAGCTCCAAAGATCAATTGGCTGATGTTTTTACGAAGCCACTAATTTCTGATAGATTTCTTTTGTATCGTGCGAATCTCAATGTTGTTGACACCCCCTTGAACTCGAGGGGGCGTATTAGCACAGCACCTTTTATTTTAGATAAAAGTTAGAATATTTTAGAAATAGACTTTTTACCTTTTTTTATTTTATTCTGATTCCCTGTAACAGAATGATTCTTTGGGTAGACGTGTGTACACATTTGTACTCTTGTATATATATACCCTCAATGCCTTAATATATATATATATATATATATATTTAGTCCATTCTCATATATCTACAAAATATATTATATATATTTCTCATCCTTTCTATTTGCCAATCAAAAAGTATTCTACACACACACACACACACAAAAAATACGGTTAATATAAAAGTGTTTCTATCATCGATCTTGGAGACATGCTCCCTACAAAGAATATGTAACTTCCTACAATATTCGAACATTGGTATCTCATCAAAACAAATAAACTTGGTTGCTCCCAACTCTTGGCCCTTCCACATAGTCAACAGAACAAAAACAGTACCAGATCCACTTATCAAAGTTGATCAAAGAAGAGGAAAGAGATGACCAAAGTTGATGATACACACAGTGAGGATTCGGAGTATCAAGTATATACTTTCAGCAAGGAACTGAGTACCTATGAACTTTGTAGTCCATATAAAAGAATAATATCATTATCAGCTATTTAACTTGGTCATTCACTGTCTTACACGTGGAACATTAAATGATTGTCCTCAAAGTGGTAGAGATATAGAACATAATGGTACAGGTACCTTTAATAACAGAACCTTGCCCAATTTTGAAGCTGAATGGCTTCTGTCCAGGATCCTTTGTGCTATATGAGACAAATATGAAACATAAATACTCGTCCAAATCAGATACAAGCCCATAGGTCAAAAAAAAAAAAAGCCCATTCCACTGACAAGCTGAAAATAGTGAAAACAGGCAAACAAGGAACAAAGCACAATCCTCACCTCCAAAACTTTTGAGAGAGATCACCATTTTTTCCTGTGACAAATAAGAGTGACAAATAAGAACATTAATGGGTAACACAAAATGAAAAACGGCACTAGACCTCTCACCCTTCTATTCTACCAATTAGGTGAGTTCATTTCAAAAGATTAAACAAAAACACTCAGAAAGGTATCAAGTAACTCTAGGTCATTTTAACCATATCATCTGCACACCCAAAGGGGTGATAGAAGGGGGAACCAATGGATGCAATTGAAACAGTAGCCATATTGGAATGAGAAAAAAAAATCAGCAAACGAAATGAACAACAAATTATGGTCAAGAAAAACTTCGGCTCTTACAACTTAAAGGTTGATTTTTGGTCCTTGAACATCGGTGGAGCCTCAATTTTCTTCCCAAAAGTTAAAAAAAGTTCCGAACTTCGTGTTGATCATCTTAAATGTAGTTGCCTCTCCGTCCATCAATTGTGAGTGTCCGATTATACCATCACTCTCGAGTCAAACATGGGAACAATTCACAACTGATGGAGGAGGGAGACAGGACATCGCTACCGTGAATAAACTGGAAGCTCAAAGAAAATATAAAAGAAAAAAGAAAAAGAAAGTCCATGGACGCAAATTGAACGTAAAGCCAACTTTCAGTAAGCAAACGGTCATTTCAACATACTGAAAAAGGAATTCGAAATGATGATACCTCTACTGAATTGAAACATCTCCCAATCTTATCACAGCATTAATATCCAAACACGGCAGTTAATTTACTAAAATTATACACCAGCAAAGACCCATTAGTCCAAGAAATCAATACATTACAAATAAAGCGGGATCATAATGGAAACCTCGCTCCAGTTAAGCCGAATGAATGAAGGACTTGTTCATCACAGAAAAAATTACAAAATCTGGAATCAATATATGGATATGCTTTCTTTCCCTGCGTTTTCTATATTAGGGCTTTTGACGCGGAGAGAGATAGAGAGGAGCTAACCGTAACCAGTACAGTGAACGGTGACGTTCTGACCGGCTACAGGTTTGGGACCCGTTCCGGGCCTTAACACTTCCTTCTCCACTCCCATAGTTTTCCGGCTGCTCACGCTTTTGGAAATTCAATCGACAGTCAGTTAGATTTTATCCCTTCTCAGTTCTCACTCCTTTGATATCAAGCCAATAGTCTACGCTTTTCCTTCGTTAAAACAATATATATATATATATATTTTTTTTTTTTTTTTAAGGGGTTTAAAACATTATCTATTAAATAAGAATAATTCTACCTATGTAATTGTAATTGCTGTATAACTATTTTGAAAAATAATATAATAGATTCTGAAAAAATTAATTTTTTTTATAAAAATTTTATATTTTATTCACTTTTTACAAAACCATAATTTAACAATATTTCAATTCATAATTACATATATATTTTTTTATTAAATAAAGAATAATGCTAGGCACACTTTCGAAAAATAGTATTCTATTATTAAAAAATTAATTTTTTATGTAAGTCTTAATATTTTTTAAAAAAATTAACTATACTGTATTTTCACACTCAGGATTATAAATATTGTTTCTTTAAAATATTAAAGTCTACCATATACAATATCTAGTTTTGTAAACAATAATTTTATTTTGAAGGTAAACGGAGAAGGACGAGATTAACCATTAAAGGGAAAGACATAAATAAATACTTTCTGTAAACAATATTTTTAAATTAATCATTATAATTTTTTTAAAATTTTAAATAAAATAAAAATAAAAAATAATTCAATTGTTTCGAATCTCCAAAAAAAAATCATATTGAAAATCTATATTCTAACAACATTCACTTTATAATATTTTTTATTTAATTTTTTCTCTCTCATTTTTCAAAACTCCATAATAACTCAAACTTTCTTATTATTATTCATAAAAGCCTCATAATCTCATCTCATCTCATCTCACTCGTCAAACTTGTCCTATAATTATATGACTTTAAATGGCTATTTCATTCGTTCGTTATTATGGGTCCATTAACCCTCAAATTTTGGCAAGAAATAAAGAGGATGCCAGCACCATAGAAAATATAAGTGTATCTCCATACCGCACAACTTATATAATAAGAAAAATGATAAATACAATGTTTTATAGAGTAATCCAAGCCCCACACACTCCCTTTAAAAAAATATGAAATTCATCATTAAAAAAAATATTATTTTTTTATATGAAACTCTAATTTAATCATTTAATATATATATATATATATATATATACAGAACTTACACATTTTAAAATTATAAATATTCTTTTTTACAAATACCCTGTGAAAATATAAATAGATGAGATATAATATGAAAAATCATTAGTTAAGGATAGAGTTATAATTCCCTCTCTATATTTAGAAGCAAAAGGATAGTGCTATTCTTCTGCACCTCACATCTTTTCATCTTTTTACCATTTTCGAAGGAACCACGAAACTGAAACTCTGCTCCAACGCGTCATGCTAACTCCTAAATAAAGCAAACACCTCCCCTGCATACGACAACGCACAACTCATCTCCTACTTCATTGCCACTCTTCTCTCCGAATAAATTCCTCTCCTTTTTCCTATCTATCTAAACCTACCCATCAAAGTTATACGCACTTTCAAGTTTCCACAATCCAACTCTCTCTCTCTCTTTCTCGTTTTTCTCCTCCATATTTCTTTGCCTACTCAGGTCTGGTGACGGTGGTTGGGTTTCAGACTTTTGGATGATCTATTACAAGACATCTGTGTGAAATTTGAAATGTAAAACGCCACTGATCTGGGTTGGTGAAGAATAACACATCTTATGAAAAAAGACATGGAGGTCGAGAGGATGAGGCAGCTATTTTTCCTTTGGTATAGAATCCGAAGCACCCGTGTAGCCCTCGTGGGTGGTAACCACACTGCATCCAGATTTTGCACCCGTTAGAGTCCATTTCTTTCAACTGTTTTTTTTTTCCTCACAATCTTCAACGTTTTACGTCTGGGAGTTCTCCCAATTGGAGAATCAAGATTTTGTTCACATAGATCGGATTTCGAGTTTCTGAGAACCACTTCTGTTTCTAGAATTTGAGCACAAAGGTCAAGGACGTCATGGAAGTGGGACGTGGGCTTGGAGCCAAGACCGAAAGCAATATGAAGCACTTGAATGTTGGAAGAACGGGTATGAATTCCGATACCCTAATGGTGATTAAGCTTCCCGATTCACGGGTTTTGCGCGTTCTTTCTCGGTCGGTGTTCTTGGCATTGGTTATTCTCAATTTGCCTTACATCGTATCTATTATCAGAGAACGGTCTGAAGCTAACAGAGGATCTGATGCGATCAATGCCAATCTATTGACTTCTGTTTTCGGAGATTTGGCCAGTGAAGGCCTTTTGAGAAAGAGCGATAAGGCTCTCATTGTGTGCCCCGGCATCGCGGGAATGATTCATAATCTGCAGCAGCATTTTCACAATGGCGTGATCGACGTGGTAATGGATTCTGATCTGAAGGGACAAAACTCGATCTCGGAAGAGACATTTGATTTCGTGTTCACATCAAGTATCGTGGACACTAAATTTGTCGACCGTGTTGTGAAGATTGGTGGAATTGTAGCTGTTGCATTGAGCAATAGCCCCAAAACCGGTTTCCGAAAGCAATCTAATTATAGGATCGTTTATCTTCGGCGCTATGATTCCACCATCATGGCATTAAGGAAAGTTGGTTCGTCCAATGAGCAGGTGGAGTCCTCCCGCAGGCGGAGGAGCCTTTGCCAAATGACGTCGGAGGCTAAGAAGGCTAAGTTAGAGAGCCTTGAAGATGTATTGCTGGAGCCACCGAGAAGGGCTTTAATGAAATCAACCAATTACTTGAAGAAAATAAGGTTCCTGTCTGACTATTTGGGGGATAGTCTTCAAGATTATAAGCGAAGAGTTTTCATTGGTGTGGGGTTGGCTGAAGAGAATATCGGTGTAACAGAATGGTTTCGGCAGAATTATCCAAAGAAGAACCAAGAATTTGAGGTTTATAATCTTGACCAGGCAGTGCCTGAAGAAGGGTTGAGCGGAGTGATGGTTTCCGGCACGGAGGTTTCAGATTGGTTGATGAAGAATGTGAAGGAAGAGGAGTATGTGGTGATGAAGGCAGAAGCAGAAGTGGTGGAGGAGATGATAATGAGGAGGAGCATCTGTTTGGTGGATGAATTGTTTTTGGAGTGCAAGAATCAATGGTGGAAGGGCGGACCCGGTGGAGAGAGAAATAAGAGCAAGAGGGCTTATTGGGAGTGCTTGGCTTTGCATGGAAGGCTGAGGGATGAGGGAGTTGCAGTACACCAATGGTGGGATTGAGACTTGAGAGAGTGTGAGGTGTATACCGAGTAGCCCGGTCTCTCCATGGTGTGATGGATGTAAGAGTCCTATGGGTTATTTTTCATATGATTGTCTTTTGTTTTGTTTTTTGTTTTTTGTTTTTTTTTTTTTGATAATCATTTGGTTGTGTCGACACTGGAATGCATGGTACACTAATGTAATTATATGGGATATTTGTGGGGCTTGATCCACTTGTGTGTGGTGATTAAAGTGGAGACTCTATCTTTCTCATTTTGTTGTTATCGATTTGCTTTTTATATAATTTCTTTGTGAATACAATATTTTCCTTAAATAAAATCAGTAATAGCCACGAGTTTAATTCACCTCTGATTGCTTTCGAGGCATGAATTTTCTAAATCAAACCAATCCCCTTCCCTAAGTTAAAAAAAAAAAAAAAAGTACAGAACATATTGTTATCTGACCAAAGGCATAACAGATATATTAGATTGCTCACAATTACTTTGGTAGAATACTCCCCTAGCTGTGAGGTGACAGTTACAGTGAAAACAGCTGCCCAAATCCCGAGTTTAGTGATTCGATGAAAATAACAAATTAAAGACCTGGGTGGTTTGATGTACATCACAAACAATTTGATTTTCCATGATACAACTCTGAAGCCTTCATGTTGCTGATTAACATGTTCTAACCTATATATACACATATGAACAGGGTAAGTAATTCATTCTCTCTTTTCCAACGATGCAATTGACGTATAATAGGGACTATATCTGCACCAAAAAAAAAAAAAAAAAAAGCCATCCCTTGACAATCTACAAACCATGAAAACCCCCCCAGGCACTAAAAATTGATCCACCAAAGTAGGGGGCTTCCAGGAAATAATTCCTGTACTCAATATTACCTAATCTAAGTTAATATCAATATTTTACCTTAATCCTTGTACTCAATACCAGCTTCAGCTTCAGTCAAACTTTCATCGTTCTCAATTAATAAATAATCGCAAAGTTCCAAAAGCTGATCTGCAAGGGGAGGAATTCCTGGATTGCGCCCATCATTGTATTTGTGGGCATTGTATGTGATCTGCCACACATCGTGCCGGAAATCCTCCCGGCTCTTGTATTCCATCTTCCGCACCTTCTCCTTGATTGTGGCCAGGTCCATGGGGCGCTTAATGATGTTGTAGTAATCAGGAGCTTCCTTTTTGGAAACCGGTTTTAAGAAAAGATATGACACATCGTACCTCTCTCTGAGGGTCTCCACTACGCGCTCCAATATGTTTGCCAAACCAACCTGTGAGATAATCAAGAATTTAACATAAAAAGGTATTCAAGAAGAATGCAAAACTAAAATCAATTGTATAACGTCAACCAAAACTAAATACCATTATTATTTCTATTATTTTTAAAGTTATTTTGTTGATGTGATTGTCATTATTATTGTTGTCCACCAGAAACGGCTGTGAGAAGAGTTTAATCCTGATCGCATCATTAACTATTCAACCCATGATCCAAGAATAAAACTGCAGTTCGATAAACTTAACTACCCGTTTTCTTTCTTTTAATTCTTTCTTCTTCTCTTTTTCCTTTTTTTTTTCCAGTCTTGAACTCCAAAAAATTAGGAGTTAATGGGAAGAACTTTGGTGATATTCGTCAAGAGTAATTAGCAAAGCCTATCAAGTTGGTGGCTGCTAACCGCAGTGGGGAAACAGATGGTCTACTTTTGGAGCTCGCCAAAGTTATTTTGCAGCAAACTGCGAGACAAGACCTAGAAAAGGTGTCTTAGAAAGAATGCAAGTAACCCTCGTAAGGATACTTAAAATGTTTTTCGGTGGGAGGGACAGAGGATCATTAAACCCGCTCTCTCAGCTGCAGTCAAGCTAAAGTTCACCTCATCACCCGTTTCAATGGCATCCAAGCCCACCCAGTTGCGGTGGGTCACTCATAACTATGTATCTAAAACATAAAAAAAAAAAAAAAAAATCAGGCCTGAAGCTATCTAGATGTTCTTCAACGGCAAGATGAACAAAAATTGCATCCTCAGTCAGATTGAAAAGAATTGTCCCTCTACTGTTTATCTAGGAGCTGAGAGTATGGCACATATATAAGGACCGCTATAACTGGTAATAAAAAAAGCGGCATATGAGAGAGAAACATCCACATAAGAGATTAACAGACGAAGGCATGAACAAGAACAGTACCTCTCCTCCCCTACGACGTTTTGTTGATGGGGCATACTCTGAAACATCCCTTCCCAGCTCAACAACAGGCCTCCTTTTTACACTCCGGTCTCTCTCTGGCATCCTTTTGTCATTTCTTCTTGTTCTAGGGTCCTCTAAATACTCCACTTTTATTTCAGGTCTTTTCTTCTTCTTTTTCTTCTTTTTTGCTTTCTGTCTTTCTTCTTCCTCCCTCTCTCTTCTGATTGCTGCTTCATATCTCTTAATCTCAGCTAACTTACTTTGTTCTAGCATCATTTCGTCCTCATAAAGCCTTCTTGCCCTGTCCTCTCTTATTCTATCTTCATTTCTCTGCTTCTCTTGCTCTTCTCGCCATCTTCTATCCTCTCTAGCTTTCCTTTTTGCTGATTCCTCAGCCAAATAAATATTCTCCTGCTTTCTATGCTTCTCAATATTGGACAATTCAACTATTCTTTTAGTTTTTCTGTACTCGATTCCAGTACTTCCATCCTGACTGACCTGGTCGACATCAATAACAATCTCTTTAGGCCGCTTAATTATGATTTTCTTCTGAGGTTGCTCCCTATCTGTTTCTGTTGGTGTCCGTATCACAACGGAGCGTTTGTGAGATTCTGGCTGATCTTTGGCTGTATTTGTTGGTGGTCGTATTACGATAGAGGGCTTAGGAGTCTCTGCATCATCAGGCTTCATCTTGCCGGGAATTATTATTTTGTTAACCTTGACAATGGACTTCCCAGTTTCAGAATTGGAAGCGACTGGCTGGTCTGTACTCAGTGCCACTTCAGCAGCGAGATTATCAGAAAGCTTGTCAATGGAACCACATTTGAACTTCACAGGAAGAACTTTTGCCTTCAAACTAGATTTTTCGCCCTCTGGAGCTTCAATTACAGCAATTTTTGTTGCACTTCTTGCAATGAGCTTCTTTGTCTGAGGTTTCTGCTGAGACTGACTAGAGGGATCCATAGATTTTAACTTTATGGATGCCTTTTCGTGGTCGGCAGTTTCAAGGTTTGCTTCTAGATCCTCCCCATACTTGGGGCAGTTTTTGTTTGTCCTCATATGTCCAAGCTGCTCATCAAAAAGGGAACAATCACACAACAACTTTTTTAAACCATCATAAAAACTCTAAAATAACTTGATACTTACGCACCTGACCACATGCCCCACACACGAAACTCTCTCTTGCTGACTTCTTCTCCTTAAAGACCTGGATTCAGTCAGGAGAGTAAATAAAGATGTTTTGGTCATGAGATGGAGTGCTGAAGTAAATGCCATGACCACCACCCACAAATAAGCATGCAATTTCAGGTTACAGTCACACATCAAATTGTCCTTCACAACAGATTCTCGTAAGTAGAGTTTTTCCAGCAAGGCACAACTTTAATGTATGACACCAAAGACGAAAAAAAAATGAAGATAGATGAGGTCACTTGCCTTGACTTTATCTCCCGATATTTTAAGTTTTTTACTGACTAGACCTATATTTGTGATATCGTTCTCTTTCATTGCTTTCACCTTTCCATACTTGCTTCTTTTCATTAGAACATTTTCAGCCTGCCACCAAAATGCAGAACCATCCATCATCATCAAATCTAACTTGACATGCAGAAGTTTACATGGAACCTTCATATGAGAGTAAAACAGATGATTTAAAATGAATATGCATGAAAAGCTAAACTATAATGTGAATTCTTACCTCCTTTATATCTTTAATTAAATTCTCCTTTGAAGTATAGGAACCATCGGGTTGGGCAGTACCAATGATTTTCTTGATCCGATCTGTATTCTCAAAACTAAAACTTGGTTGGGAACCCAAAGCCAAGCCTGCTTCCTCCCTTATAATTCCTGTCTTTTTCTTCTTCCTCCTCACACCATCATTGTCTGCAGAAAGGAAAAAAAAAAGCTTCAAGGTAAAACATGTATCACATGTAGAGTTTTGATGCAATAACAACAATCACTAGAGACATGCCACAAAGTTGCACGATTAGAGTGAATTTTTGGTAAGAGATCAGTATCCATTTCCTGGATTAAAAAAAGAACTTAAATCCTGCATAGAGATTCTTCATACATATAAGAAAGGCATAACCAATGCCACTGGTTCAGGGAAAAAAGCCAAGAGAAAGAATAAATTCTTTCCATTAAAATTTTCTCAGTTCAGCAGATTTACCATGATTGCAAAAGCTCAGAGAAGTAAAAAGGTTCACTCTCAGATGTTCATAAAAGCTCCTCTAAAGTAAATAAGGAGAAATGAAATCACCATTCCTCCTTTAGTGGGACTAAAATATACCTACCATCCATGAGTAACCTGCATAATTCAGCTGCTTCAGCAGCCTCATCTTCCATTTCCTCTTCTGCCTGAGCTATGGATGGGCGCCTTCTCATTTTAAGCCCCTTAACACCATCCACTTTGTCATACTTGGATTCATGGTTCCCTACTTCTTCTTCACATTCCTCTGCATCAAGAAGATTCTCTAAATCCCCAGCAAAGGAATCCAAATCACTATTTCCCTCAGAGTCACTCTCATTATCATGATCTAAGGCAGAAAGACTCTGAGCTTGTCGATCCCAAATTTCCTGACATTTCTCTCTTGTCTGCTGCTGCAATTGAAGAAAGGACATTCGTTGACCACGTGCATATTTGCTTATAGTTGTGGGATCAATCTGTACCCCAGATGCAGCTTGCTCACTAGAAAGCTTACGTATCATAGCAATTCGATGCCACCTAGTCAGTTTTGCAATCTCTTCCTCACAAACATCAAACTTCAAAAGAACCTGGAAATTAATTTAGAGTAGAGAAATTACAAGTATGAATGCCACAACTGCAAGAACTCGGTCATACCAGCATGTTCCTCTTATCAATACAAGAGCAGGAAGAACTATTGTTCTTTACCATTACTTGGGTTTTAGAAATGAGAAATAAATGGTAACAGTTATCTGATATCCACAAAATGGGAAATGCTGTGTGGATAGGAAATTAGATGACAGAGGTTTGTAAGGGCTGTTCGATAGTTAAGTGCTTTTCAATTGTTTTAATATATATAGTAGGTAAATTCAAAATAAATAAAATCCAATGCTTAGTGCAAAATTACAAGGCCTTGAAGATGCCTATGTTTTGCTAAGAGGTCATTCCTTAATAAAACCCTCCACCAATCTTTTAGTATATTGCTTGTTTCATTATACATGGTCCTTCGTAGTATACAATGATATTTTGCTAACTTCCAGATTCTGTACAAATAGACACTAGGGAGCTTCTAGTGGTCCAAAGGTCTTTGCCCAGACCTCTTTGAGTTATTTGCCTAAGACTATTGATGTTTTAGTAGTCTAAATTTCAGGATAATGTATTTTCTATTTTAGAAGTCTAAAGATCGGTGAGACTTAACACTAGTACAGTCCATTGCACTTTAACCTGGTTGGAGATCAGTTTGGCGAAAGTGGTGAGATAATGTTTGTGGACTGTGTGATGCAGTACTAACCATAAGTATGGTGTCTACAAAAAGAGTTGGATGTTGGAGCACATAAATGTGACCAACACATGGCTAACATAGCAAGTGTGTCATTTATTATTTTTCAGTTTTCTATTTGCCGGAACTTCAACAAATTTGGAGAAAACAAGGGCACCCTTAATGGAAAAGCTTAATGAGCTGAGAGGCAAATTAAGTTCAGTAAGTGACATACCTCTCGTGCAGCCTCCATGCTCAATCTACGAAGATCAGCATCTGTTCCGGTAACAGTTGGGCCTCCTCGACCAGCAGCTGCTTTCTTCTTCATCATTGCACTTGGCATTGGTGCCTTTGTAGCAGTACGAACATAGCTAAAGCCTAGGCCCCGACCAGAAGGATCACCAACTCCAGTAATTTCTAAACGCTCAATATTTTCTTTGCCCTTCAACAGATAAAAAGAAAAAAGAATGAAATTCATTTAAAAACAATAAAACCTTAATTGTGAGGGCATGGTTTTTTTTCATATACAAGAATAAGCCCTATCCACATGGTAACCAATTAAATCCTCTATTTGTGCCAGGACATAGATAAACCTTGGACACCAAAGTTCCCTCTCACCCTAAGTGCCAGTTTAGTTAGGGGATTTAAACTTCAGCCAATAATGTGAGGAGCAAAACCACTTACCAGTCGAGACGACCCTAGGGAAAATTACAGGGTTTGGATGATAGAGAACCATAGAACCTCCACCTAAATTCTATATTTGATTTTCATGCAAATAAATACATTATCATCAACACAAAAATATATAAAGCTATTGACGTCACAATTTCAGCCCTTGTCACTACTCCCATCTAAATTTCATAACAAATAAACAAGGGAGATGCTGGGGCGTGGTCGGGCTGCACCCCAGCGTTTTGCAGCCCATCCCCTCCAACTTTCTAAACTCCTATAATTGATATAAAAATACAAAAAAAAAATATTAAAAAATACAAAAAAAAATACAAAAAATAAAATAAAATTTAAAAACACAATAAAATAATAAAATGAAGAAAACGTAATAAAAAACACAATAAAAAATAAAATGAAGATGAAATTTTAAAGGAAATTTGGCCTCACTCAACCCCCGACACCCCCGCCGGCGGTGGGCGACACCGCCCACCCCATCCGGACCAGAGGGAGCTGGCGAACCAGGTCCGAAATGGGTTTAAGGCCACTGGGGGCACACCGGAGGTCGCCGGAACTCGTTGTCGAATGGGTGAGGTCGCCGGCTCCCTCCGGTCTCGATGGGGTGGGCGGTGTCGCCCACCGCCACCGAGAACGGCGGGGGCTGCAATGGTGAGAGGTTCAGTCGGACCGAACCCCAACTTTTCTCAATAAACAAATAATAAAAAAATATTTGAGCAACAAGTGCATGCTTATACTCTGAAACTTGATATATGTTTTCAATGCAAAGCACTCTAATCATTTAAGTTTAAGACTCTCTACCACAACCAGAGATGATTAATTCCCTCCCTTTTCAGATCAAACCATGATGGTTGACAATGAAATAGTGGCACCCTTACTCGCCCAAGGAAACAATTTCTTGCATATTTAGAGTGCCAAACAGAAAAAGGAGTAACAACTTATTTCCTGGAAAAGACTAAGTTTAGTGCAGTGCAAAACAGAGAAACATCAACTTATCATTCTTATCAAAGTTAATCCAATATATATATATATATATATATATATATATACATTAAGAAATTTATTAATCCACGTAAATAGGCAAAGCCCGAGTACACAAGGGGTATACAAGAAAGTTCCTAACTACAATTTACTCGCTACGAAAAGTAGCATAAAAGTCATTAAAACTAGCTCCATTCAGAACAATAGAAGAAGCCCAAAGCAACAAAGTGTGATAGAAAAAGGCCCTAAAACTATCCAGAGTCAGAATCAGCCGATGGTCTCAGTCCGTAAAACTATATCCAAAGCAACAAAGTGTGATAGAAAAAGGCCCTCAAACTATCTTGATACTATATCCAAAGTGTGATATATCTTATTTATCCAATATTTTTTTTTTTTGATAAGTAATCTTATTTATCCAATATATATATATATATGTGTGTGTGTGTGTGTGTGTGTGTGTGTGTGTGTGTGTGTGTTTATTTTATAAGTAAAAGAAATTCTATTGATACTAAGATAGGCATAGTCCAAGTACACCGGAAGTAAATAAAAAGAACTTATTTGAGTCAGGAATAAAAGTAAAATCAGTGTGGGACTTTTTCCTTGAATATTTTTTTCATATAAAATATCAAAAATTAAGGAAGAAGTCCCTCAGAAATCAGCTAAACTAGGATTTCACCTCTCGAATAAAGTAACAAGCACCAGTCAACCTGACAAAAATTTGAACCTCAACACAAAGGACCCCAGCATACAAGTTGTCAAAAGGAGAAGTGGATTCATTGGATTGGGTTTTGAAAAAGGTAAACGAGATACAATAGTGTGTAGGGATTACACGCAGAGGATTTGAGGATCAATTCACAGCACTACTCACTGCAATAGAGGCGGGTCAACTATGACGCTACAGGAGGTAGTCCAAGTCGAGGGAGGATCAGAGGTAAGACAGAACCAATTGTATATTTCCAGTAGGCTTCTTTAGAGTTTACAAGTATTGAGGAGTGTGTTGGGGATTTTGCAGCAGCTTGGTGTATCGGTAAAATCTGGTTTGGTGGAATAGGCATTGGTGCACTGGTGGTGGTTTGGTGAAAGGTCGGGGTAGGAGCGTCTTTGGGCTTGGGCTTTGTTAGGATTTTTTTTCTAGACGGACTTTATGTTCTTTTTTTCCCTTGTATCTTTTTCTGCACCTCTGCACCCCAACTAGGTGTTTCTCTTGTATACATCCAGTGTACTTGACTACACCTAGTGGTATTAATAAAATTTTACTTCTAAAAAAAAAATAAAAATAAAATAAAACCCATTTCATCTCCTGGAGACGAGAGGAATCAATGAGGCAGTAGAATTTCAAAGGTCAAGATGGGATGTAAAGAAAAGTCTGCCCAGAGACCATATGGATTCTGTAATTAATCTTTTTTTTTTATATAGGTAAGAGATAAATTTTATTAATGAGAATGAAAGAGGCATAATCCGTGTACACAGGGAGTATACAGCAGAATGTTAACTTCTGTTGTAGCACATTGTACATCATGTGCTACAACATGATGTAATTAATCTACCTACTTATTAGCAGCACACTGTACATCATGTCAACTTCAACAGGACAGAATGTTAAAATAGTTAGCCATTGTCTTAATATTTTACCCTCAAAAGACATCAACATATTGTGTTGATGTCTTTTGAGAGTAAAATATTAAAAAAGAATAAATAAGTAGCACCGCCTGCTTCCAAGACATAATAAGCAGAGACTGCATACCAACATCAAAAATCAGGAATATATTTTACCTGAATTACACAGGTAAAAAAATTGCTACTCAAGTTCCATGGAGTTATCTGAAGCTCCCTCTCAATGTGAGATGCAGCAGCCAGAATTATAGCTTCATAAGGGAGCCGACTCATTGCAGATGAAATAGAAGTAGGCAATACCCCTGATATTCCCAGATGTTTGAGCCGGTAGATACCAGCTTGCATGCTTTCATAGGCACAAACCTAAGCATAAAAAATTCAGAAACAAATGTCAGGAGATTTATTCTAAAAATAATCAAAACAAACAACTGCCAAGTAGAAGCTTATCCTGTGTAAAATGAAGTGAATAAAGTAAATGAACTAATATAGATTACTATTGGAGGAATGCATAGGACTAATGTTCCACTTATCCTCATTGAAAACAGTTTCTTGAGGTATGCAACTGTGTATGGTTTATTGAAAACACATTAGATTCCAGTACTGTCACTAGAACAATTATGCAAGTGATGAATCACAAATCCAAACACCCACTTTGAGCAGTTCTAAAGATGTTTTCTAAGAAGGATGAAACCCATTCTATGAAAAAGAAAGGCTTTTGTTCATTAATAAATAAAGAAGGCACATGAGATATGGTATAACTCACATCTTCAGGTTTCACTTTCTCTTTCAATTCATCCTCTGACCAAATGCGGAAATTACGCTTCTTAACCCAAATCCACTGACCATGTGGTCCCTTCTGGAATGGTCCATATGCATTTGAATAATTTAGGTGAGTAGAGAATAAAACAAAATAACAACCATGTAGATCAAAATGAATCCAATGATAAAGCAGCACACAGATATTAGTGCTACAGTCCATAACAAAACCCAAATAAAAAAAAATCTGGCAAATGTATGATACCTGTAAATTAGCATGCTCCTTCAATTTCTTCCGAATAATGGTTTCAGATATGTATGGAAACTGTCCAGGTAACTCATCTGCACGGATGCAGGGGAGCAAATGACCCTTTTCAGCAGTACGAAACTCACGGGCCATGTACACCAATAGCCTGTTTATCATGTAAGTCTGAAGGGCCTTGGATCCAGGAGACATCACCTCCATGAGTGGTTCCTGCAGAGAAAATCAACTAAACCAGATCAGTTAATCTTGAAACTAGAAAAGCATTTGTCAATACAAATGAAGATCTGATAGAATGAAAGTGGTGGGCATTGCACAGTTCAGATGAAACCTAAAGTAGCAATAGTATATCTTGGCTTCTCAATGATTAACGGTAACAGGATAAGTCTAGGGTATATTCCACTTCTCTGGCCCTGCCAAATAATAACCACCTACCTCCAATCCACACCTAAGTGAGGCAGAATCATTGCCCATCCCTTGTTTGGGAAACAAAATCCCCTTCTTGCCTTGCCCCAATTTGTGAGTAATTTGAGTTGTTTAATATATTAGATGTTGAAGACAAAGTTGATGGAGGAGTTCGTCAGTAGTGGGGTGGCTAGGCTTACTCTCTAGGAAGAGATTCTCTGCAGAAAAAAATTCAAGGACATTGAGGTTGAGAGAGGATGATAGAAGTACAAAGTATTTCCATCAGGTGAAGAATTCACAATAATTCTATAGGCTCTATGAATGTGAAGGACATCCAGCCAGAAGGAGATCAACAATCATATAGGACAATTTTACAAGAGGTAGTGCACCGAAAATTTTAGTTGGAGACCTAAGTTGAGCACTAAGTTTTCGAGACATTGGGAGAAATCAAGGCAAGTTGGTTGTGATGGATGTTTGAGGAAAATGAACCCTAAACCCTAAGTTGAGCACTAAGTTTTCGAGACATTGGGAGAAATCAAGGCAAGTTGGTTGTGATGGATGTTTGAGGAAAATGAGGTTGATGAGGTAGTAAAAGCAATGAATGGAGATAGATAAAAAAATATAGAAGCATCCAGCCACAAAGAGATCAACAATCATATAGAACAATTTTACAAGAGGCTGTACACTGAACATTTTAGTTGGAGACCTAAGTTGAGGGCTAAGTTTTGGAGACAATGGGAAAACAGAGGCAAATGAGATTAAAAAGGTAGTAAATGAATGAAGATAGAGCCCCTAAGACCTGATGTTTTCTCCATGGCTATTTTAAGCCTGTTGGAAGTTACTGAAAGAAGCTTTCATGAGGTTTTCCAAGATCTTCATGCTATGAATAGATTTTCAAAAATCTGCACAAATTCTGCATGCAACACTTATAGACCTTGTCCCCAAGAAGCCAGAGGTCAATGACCCCAAAGACTCTAGACCTAGAAGTCTTTTGAGAGAATTCTACAAGATCATTGCAAAAGTCGTTGCTGATAGATTGAAGGTGGTGTTGGACTATAAGATCTCCCCAAAGCACGTCTTCTCAATTTATACAGTATGACTTGATCCAGATGATCATATGCCTTCTTTCAGTCTAACTTGCACAGTGCATCTCCACAGTGCACTTTTCAATCTTGGTGAATGGCACTCCCACGAGTTCCTTACACTGTTATTTAGGGCGGCAATAACTGAGGATTTATATCTCCTTGCATTACCTATTCCTTTGTTTTAAAGCAGTTTCATGAAGATTAACTCAGCTAAACCTGAATCACTGCTTCTTGGTAATGCAGAGGAGCTAGATACCCTCTCTTGTATTTTGGGATTTAGGGTGTCTTCAATTCCCATGACATATTAGGCTTCCTTTGTTTTTTTTTTTTTTTGTTGTTGTGGTGGGTGGGTGGGGTGGGTATATGAGGCTCAATGGAAGCGATTTTAATTGTCCACGGGAGAGTAAATTTGATTTCTTTAAAAAAAAGCACTCTATCCAACCTACCAAGAGTTATTAAGGGGGATAAGAACAAGTTAGAAATTCCATTTAGCAAACTGGCTAGGCAGTGTTCCCCTATCTCTGAAGGCTGTATATTGAAGGCTGTTAATAGAATTCTTTTGCAAAAGGTGCTATGCTAATGAAAGAGATAGCTTATGGAAAGTGGTAATAGACAAGAAAAAGCCACATCTGAAGTATTGGATGGATACATCCAGGAAGACTACTGCCATAGCAAACCTGTTGTCCAACAACATCAATCCGATCTATGCGCCTGATGGAAAGTTTTCCCTTTGCAGAACGAACCAACAGATAGTCAGTTGACTGCACCTTGTGGGGAAATACAGGTGCTCTATACATGTTTGTTTCAAGAGATGACTGGCTATAACCGGGTTTTATATCTCCAAGGAAAGGGGATTTATCAGCAGGATCTAGTGCAATGACATGCCCCAAGCTGTCACTTCCATTTCCATTGCGCAACGTGGAGCCAGTTTGATCATCAGGGGCAGACTTCTGATAATAAGTGCAAAGTCTAGCACCCATCCCAACATTGCCCAACAGTAAAGGTCTTTCCTCACAATACCTGCAGAGATAACAACACTTAATATTTTGTTGAATCGTCAGCGCAATAAACTTGAGAATCTCCAAAAGAAAAGGTCAGCATGGATCTCCATGCACCATAACGCATCAAACACAAGAAAGCAAAAATACAGATTATATGGATAAAAGCAACAATTCTAAGTACATAACAAATAAACCCAGATAAACCTAAAAATATAAAATAGAGCTCAAACTGGCATTTCAGAAAAAATGCATGATTATAACCTCCCAAAACACAGTTCAGAGGCAAAATACAAAGCATACATTAATTCGAACTGGTCACTGCCATGACATAGAAACCATACAACAAAACAAGAAGGTATAAGTAAGAATATAAAGATGTATGCAACCATCAGGCAAGTAAGCCCTCCTTAGGTTTGTACAGGCAGGGGGGGAAGGTGGGCCTAAGAAAAAAAAATCAACTCACTCCATTAGGAAGACATGACCATCTTTCGCAGAGAGTTCAGATTTCTTCTTGAATGCCCCGGGAGGGCGCAAAGACTTTTTCTCGCCAGGTAACTTATGTGCCCTTGGTAACAAATGTACTTTTGTACGAACAAGATGAATCAAAGAGTTCGCTTGGACATTTTGGGAACCAAGAGAGCTAAGGTCTTCGAGCTCCTTTCCCAAGTAAAATAACTTTACAATTTCCGATTGCTTGAAATCTACATAAAGAAACTGTCTGTAGTAAGCTTTGTGTCTTTAGAAATATGAAATGACATCCTAAGACATTAGGAAATTCTTTAGGAAAGTAAATTCTTTAGGAAACTAAAAAGAAGCTGATAACAAATTGAACAAATGGAGCACATAACGATTCCAAAAGAGAGATGACAACCTAGCTTTTTTGAAGCTTTTGCTTTAACAGAAGAGATTGTTTCCCCAGCATCCACGTGAAGTTTGCATCCTTTGCCACCCAAGCTCTTCACTATAATTTTCATGGGTCCTTTGGTAGGCAGCTTACCTTGTTCTTTGACGGCCACCTTATTGTCATGGGGATACCACAAAGCTTTTGGTCGATGAAAATTAGCTAGCTCTTTGCTGTAAAAAAGCATGTAAGACTCCAATTCCAATAGTGTTTGTCATTAAATTTTTATGTAAATGCAACATCTAATGCATATTCGAGCCTGCCCTTCTCTGACCCCAATTCCAATGAAGGTCATCAATCCCAAACCCATACTTTTAGGGACATGAAGGACAGGACTGAAATAAACCATTCCAAAAAGCGAACAGCATACTTGAGTAGAATACTTTTAAGTATATACTTATTCTAGAGTATACATTTAGTTTAGATTACTACACTTTTAGGGTCAGGGCAGCATGGACTAGTAGATAAATTTAGAGTGTACTTTAATTTAGACCACATGACAAATTGTTGAGTCAATAATACTACATCTAGAGCAAGAAAGAAAAGTAAAAACACAGAACGAAAGAGATAATTAAAGCTATGAAGATAGAGCATCTCTTCTTACTTGCTCAATTTCAGCTTCATCGTCTGCATCATAAGTGCAGGTTGTGAATGAAAAACTTTGACCCCATGAGCTGTGCGCTTTTTAGAATTGGATTTGATTTTCTGAGAAGTTTTTCTGTTCGAATAGTGTTTGTCATTAGCAACATATCTCCAACCAGATTGGCCTCCATGACCAAGTTGCTCCAAAGAGTCCCCATTTCTTGACTTTATCGAACGAGTTATAATCATAGCACCAGCATGAAGCCCGAGATGTTTAGCATCCTTGGTATCCAAAATCTCAAAAAGCATTTGCTCATCTTGAAGATCAAGAATAAGCTTTGGTTTCTCAGTGGGCCCATCTGCCTCCCATACTATTTTGTCTAACCAAGATGCTTCCAACATGTCTCTGTATTGGGATGTGAGTTTGCTAAAACGCCTTAAACCATCACTTCGGTGAAGTTCCTCACCAAAATTCTCCTTCCTACCATCTGCATTGTTAAGAACATCCTTTTCCAGGCGGGATTCTAACCTCAGAAGTTGTGGATGGTATCTGCTTGATGAGTATGGATGATCTGTATGTCCTATAGAATTTATTGAGCCTAAGGGCTCCAATAAATTAGGAAAGCCACAATGTAAATGCTGGTGATTATTCTCTGGTTTGAAAAGGGGTTCTGACCCATGATTTGGTGGCCCTGTCTCAGGTTCTGCTTCAATGATAACTGAAGCTTCTAAATCACGTCCAGAAATTTCACTTCCCACAGAATTGTCACCAACTACAGGAGAACTGTCCCAAATAATTCCCTCTTCCCAGTCTTGCAGATCAAGAGGGTAAAATCCAGAATACCGTGGTGACCGTGGTCCAGTAGAAACATATCCCATGAAACTCTCTTTTATTGGTTCTGTACTCAGACAAGAGTCTTTTCTTTGCCCCTCATCTTCTGAAGCCAATGAGGCAGCCCCTTGCAGAATGCCAAAGGCTGCAACCTCCTGGTCATCCTCATAAAGAGCTGAGAGTTCATGTTCCATTGCATGCGTCTGTTTCATAAATAAATATCCTTGACCAATGTCCTTTAAAAATGCCTCCTCATCCTCTTCCACAATATCATACATGTCCATAGATTTAAACCTATCTGGAAGGATGAAAATGGGAGAGATCAGAAAACTAAACAAAAACCAGGCCACCAAATAAAAGCGAAAAATTTCTTTTTCCTAATCTGACAAAGAAGAAGGTTGATCTTCTTAAAACTTCTATGACAAACAACAAAACCCACATTCCCATAAATGCATAAG
The DNA here is from genome assembly GCA_036898215.1 of Platycarya strobilacea. Lineage (NCBI taxonomy): Eukaryota > Viridiplantae > Streptophyta > Magnoliopsida > Fagales > Juglandaceae > Platycarya > Platycarya strobilacea. The sequence continues at coordinate 3,988,372 of CM072554.1, read as the reverse complement.
TTCCAAATATTATTCCCATCATGCTATTGCTAGATAGATAGGGATTTCAATAGAAGTCCTTCCCTTTCGTTTGTAATTGTGAATGAAATATTTATTCAATGAATAAATAGATTCAATCAAGAAAAAAAAAATGAAAAAAAAGAAAGAAATGGAAGAAAAAAAGTCATATGGATTCACAAAAATTATGTGAATAGAAACTAAAAAAGAAATAGGGAAGTAGTTCTAATGATTCAATAATATTATTACTTCAATTCAGAGTTCTTAGTTCCTTCGACTGTATAGATCTTAGCGATATATATTAACTCAAATTAACGAATTTTTGATTCCCGAATACCCAATTGATTAATTAAGTATTTATAACGTACTCTATTTTTATTTGACAAATAAGACAACAACCGTTGACGTTTTCCCAGAAGTTTATGTAGACCCCTTTGGGACAAATAGTCTTTTCTGTGCAATTCTAAATGTGAAGTAAGTCTTTTTATTTTATTGGTGAAACTCAATACTTGGAATTCAGCGGATCCCCTGTTTTCTTCTTTTTCTTCTTGCGAAAAAATTGAAATGAATGCATTTTTTATCATAAAAATGAATCGTCCCTTATCTCTTTTTTTTTTTAGATATTTTATCGATATATTTTTTGATCAGTAATAATAATGCCACTCATTTGAATAAGAATTTTTTATTTTTGTCAAATAAAATTACTTACTTGAGTAATCAATAATCAATATAATTTAAAAAATGAATTGGATTTGAATCGGATACCGTATACAAAAGTATGATCTATTTCTGTATTCACAAAAAATTCAAGAAAAGAAGATCTTCAAATAAATAAGATAAGAAGATTTTTGTTGATTCATTTCTAAATCGAATGAATATTGATTTGAAAATATAATACAATGACTCATTAAATTAGTAAGTATTGTGTATCAGAATCAAATGTAAGATAATGGGTATGTTTATTTCTTTTTCTTCATATATGAAGACATGGTACTGAAATATAGTAAAAATGTACCGTTAATAAATTTGCAAAACCAATAGATTATGCAGCTTTGAAAGAGTCTGACAGAAGATATCTTATTATCTACCAATACCTTTGGGGATCGAATACCTATGGTCTCGCTTCTCCCGCTTCTCCCCCTTCTTCAAGGACTCATGAATTCCAAAAATTTCAGAGAACCGTAAGATCACCATCCCATTCTCAATACACAAAATGGGCAATGGTGCAGAGCCTGACCTCTCCTGGTTTTGAGGCACTTCCTGCTGGATCTCGTGAATGAGAAAGGAAAAATTAAAATGAAAAATAAAAAGAAGTAAAAGTTGACATGTCATTGAAGAGTCAATTAGAATAACTTGACGAGCATTGTAAAACTATATCATGATAAAAGAGCAGAACCAGATCCTGTATCAACCATATGATGAAACAAACATTGCTCGTATTACATTTACTTCATCTCAAGAAATTACCGACGAGGCCCAATATACTGTTTACAAGTTCAAGACATCCTACTTAATTATTTTCCTTCAACTCCTTTTTTTGATGAGCCCATTTTATTTCGGAATTTCATGCGGGGTGGTATTGAGGAGGAAAGAAAGTTTCACTTACTTTGTTCCCCGGTTTCTTGCTGAGGTTTGGGGGTGCGAACTTTGAGGCTCTTTAACAAAGCTCTTCTTAGGAAATGGCTTTGAATGTACCAAATTGAGAGGGATGCAATATGGAGAAGTATTGTGTATCTCAAATATGGGAGGATGTGGGGGAGTTGGTGTTCCAATGAAGTAAGAGGATCATATGGGGTGGATTTGTGAAAGTCCATTCAGATGGGTTGGGGGGAATTTGTCAATCATATTAGATACAAGGTGAGGATGGGACAAGGATTCATTTTTGGCATGATATTTGGTGTGAGGATTCAGCTCTTAAGAATGTTTATCCCACCCTTTTTAGGATCACTAGGGATCAAAATGCTGCAGTGATTGATTCCTTCTCTTTTTTAAATAAAAATCTGCAATGGAAGGTGGATTTTATTAGAGATGTGCATGATTGAGAAGAATGTAGTCTCTAGTTTTTTAAAAGATTATATGATATGAAGATTGTTCAGGTAAGGGAGGATAGCATGCTATGGCTTCAAGCTGGAAATTCCAGATTTTCAGTTAGTTCCTTTTATAAGGCACTAACCTGTCATTACATCAACACCCCTGGAAATGCATTTGAAGAGCTAAGGCGCCCAGTAAGGTGGCATTTTTTTGTTGGTTGGTGTCTCTTGGAAAAAATCTGACCACAAATAACTTGAGAGAGCAAGGACTATTTGTCGTAGATTGATGTTTTATATGTAAGAAAGATGGTGAATCTGTTGACCATCTTTTTCTTCATTGTGAGGTGGCTAACACTTTGGGAATGAGACTTCTGTTAGGACGGGTATTGTTTGAGTGATGCCTAAGCAAGTGGTGGACCTTTTTGCATGTTGCCAAGGTTTAGAGGGGAGACAACATATTGCTGCCATGTGGAAGACGATCCCTTTGTGCTTGATGTGGTGCTTATGGTTGGAGAGGAATGGGCAATGCTTTGAAGATAGAGAACGCACGATGGGAGAAATTAAGGAGATTTTCTCTAGTACTTTGTGTTTTTGGGCTAAGGTTCTTGTATTGAATGGAGATAAACTTCATGATTTGCTTTAGTCGTTTCTATTTCTAGCTTGTATTTAGGTGATTTCTCTTGTATACTTCTTGTGTACTTAGACTGCCTATTTACGGTAATAAAATTTCCTTCTTAATTATAGAATAAATAAATAAATAAAAGCTAATACACTTTCCTCTCACACTTCTTAAAGTTTCGGGCAAATACTTCCTACAACATGTACCACATTAAACTTAAAAGAAACCATCTGTCAAATTTCTGTGCTGCATTGCCCTACGTTCTGACTTCTCCAACAAGCCAACAACTCTACACTCTTTTGGGGCATCTCCCAATCAACACCAAAAATTTAGAGGCCAAGGCCCATATTGTTCTAGCCACACCACCTTGCAAAAACAAATGATTAATTGTTTTCCCACTCTTTCTACACAGTCAACACCAATCCACCTAACCAAGTTTTATTTGTGAATGACTTCCAAACCATCCTACATTGTTTAGTGCTATAACTACCCTTTTTTTTTCAGAACCTTACAACTGCAAACAATTCCTTTTTTATGAATGAGAAAATTTTATTGAGACAACTAACAAGGCAAAGCTAGGTACTGAGGAACCATACAAAAACTGACAACTGCAATCAATTCTCATAACAGCTCAACATGCTAATTACATACAACAAACAAAGAATACAATAAGTGATAGAAACAAAAAGTAAATATCAACTTCTCAAGTAACACAAGATTTAGAAGAAGAAGAAGATTTCAAGCTCACCCAAAACTCTTCTACATCAGCGTCCAAATCTTCAGCATCTAGAGAACCAACTTGGATATTATCCTCAAGAGATTTCTCTACTTCAGAAGCCAACAAAGGACATTCACCCTGCTCACCTGAAGCAGGAATGCTTAGATAAGTCTAGCATCAAAGTGGGAAGCAAGGGGGAGTTCCAAAATAGAAAACTGCCTAAGCCAAGAAAAAAAAAATTGTACCATATGTAATTGTCTCAACAGATGATTCCACACTATTGGATTTTAAATTGTTAGATTGCATGATCTCCAGTGGAACTAATTACTTCAAGAAGTTTTTCTCAAACACCTACAAACTTGTGAACATTAAGCAGTTTTTATCTGTTTTGCCTACACAGAAACTAACCCAACGTGTGTTATAAAATATGCATAGTTGTAATGCTATTCGTATAACACAGAAACATCACTTGACTTGCAGATGTTTTTATCCCAGAGAAACTATATTTATGCCCCTACAAGATATGGTTTGCTGACAATTAGGTCTCTACAGTTCTGATTTACATCAACCCCGAAGTTCCATTTTGTTGTTAATTTGCTCTTTTTGTCCGTCTCCCATCAAAACAGATGCTAATATATGCCTTGTGAGTATCATGTTACCATTAAAATTTGTCAGTGAAAAAGGAAAACATTCAGTAAAACGGAAAAGAAAAGAGGAGAGGGATCTAGAGCGACCACCATTGAAGGACTGAACAACCTTTCACATTCACAATTAACAGCACAGCTACCTTCTTAGGAACTCTCCAAGCCTACCTGTTATCCTCCTAGTCACTCAAGCTCCAGCACTATTCTATTTTTTTAATTTTTACTTTTGTCAATGTAAGGTCAACATCATACGGTAGTATTGTGTTCATTAGTATTTTTGACAGTTCAAAATGTGAGAAATCATTTTAAAGTGGCCGTGTGACTGTGATTTGAATAGTTTTTCATCTCCTTTTTAATCAAAGTTATTATCCTACTTTAAAATTTACCCATTTCTAACAAACTGAAATTTGCAATAAAAGAACAGTGTATTGTATGAGGAGTAATTAAGAAACCATTTTATATAGAAAATTTAAGAAACCAAAATATGAAAATTGAAAAAAAGATGATTGGCACCAGGTGTCCAAGAACCCAACTAATCCCAAAAGTACACTTAGCAAGGAGTTTTCTGTAAGTGCACCTAGAATAATTCAAGGGAAAAACTGTCAATATTCATATATGACTGTAAATATAGCAGTAGCTGTATATATGTATAGGTGCCACTTTTGTTTCCTTACCTGTATTTCTTTTTTGGATGGCAATAGTTCTCCAACCTTCTCCAACACTTTTCACAACTATTTACTATTTTATCATTATTTTTCACCTGCTTTTATTACTATTCATTACTTTTTCATTACTACTCAATATTTTACTATTACTTTTCACTTACTTTTTATTACTATTCACAAACACTCTCAACACCCAAACGCAACACTATTTTTTCCTTCTTTACAGATGATTTGAAGGCTGTAATTAGGGATTGGAGTATCATACAATATATGGCAACTCTCAATTGAAGGAGCCGAAAAACACTGGTCTGAGGACAGAGTACAGACCACGTCGATGAACCCAGAAGACACAGGTCTAAGGACAGACCACTGAAACGAAGCCAGAAAACACTGGCCTAAAGACAGACAAGTGCCTACACAACCAAAAAACTAAGCCCAGGAAGAACTGACGCCGACAACAGGAAAAAAATTTGCCCAAAAAAGTCTAGGGCTCTGATACCATGTCAAGTTTGCTTGAATGCCTCTCTTTTGAGAGTTGCCGTGTATTATATATTACTCCAATCCCTAATTACAGCCTACAAATCATATGTAAAGAAGGAAAGAATAAAGCAATACGAGTAAGGAAACAAAAGTGGTGCCTATACATATATACAGCTACTGCTATATTTACAGCCACATATATTTACTGCCATATATGGATATCGTTGACATCCCCCAGTCCGATTAGCCCTAGAAATTATTTACACCCAAGAGGATTTTAACCTTAGACCTAGAGGGAGCATACCACCAAGACCAAGGCCTTAACCACTTGAGCCAACCCATATTTCAATATTTTGCAAATATAAAGCTTATATTGAGAGCATATAATTTTTTTTTTATAAGTAACTTATAAGAGCATAAATTGAGTGTTGGATTTATCAAAATCCCCTAACCAACGAAAGTTCATTTTAAGGGGTCTAATATCAACAAGACTTAATTTGCTCCGGGGCTTTACTACAGTTTCTCATTTGCTAGTCGCCGACAACACTTTAATTTTATGTAATAGCAATAATGATCATCTCCGAGCTTTGAGAGCCCTTCTACTTTGTTTTGAAGCCGTGTCGGATTTGAGAATCAATTTGTCTAAATCTCAAATTGTTCTGGTGGGTTCAGTTAGTAACATTTCAGATTTGGCCAATATTTTGGGTTGCAAGATTGCCTCTCTTCCTATGAAATATCTTGGTTTGCCTTTAGGAGCTCCTCCTAATTCAGTTTCCATTTGGGATGGAGTTATTGAGAAGATTAGAAGTAGGCTAGCTGATTCTTGTCAAAAAAAGTTATAATTGTCAAAAAAATATATATTAACAAGACTTAAACTTGGTGTAACATGAACCCAAACCATATGGGTGCGTGTTATGAAGAAAAAATGGCATGTAAATGATGAGAAAATAAATAAGTAATAGATCACTAGATACCAGACCTGACAGAGTTTGAACTTGAGAATTATTATCCACCATCTCAAGTTCCTGTTCAAGTTCCTCATCATAATCTTCATCGTCGAACACAGATGTAGGCTTCAAACTAGCAAGAGAAACATCGGCAGAAAAGTACTCCTTTTTGGGCAACAAATGGTCCTCCTCAGTAGTAGCTTGAATCTCTGGACCCTCATATTGTTCATCGATATCTTCATAATCAATTGCATCTTCAGCCTTCTCATCATAATCTAAAGAAAAAACCCAAAACAAAAAAGGATCAGAAGATGGAAAGACATATACCAGATGTCAACTTCATGGTATCTTGCACCTTTGTTGGTGACTTTGTTTAACAGGAATTTTCCGAAAAAACCATTTCATGGGAATTTAAAAAAAAAAAAAACATGTGCACTTTCAAGACAGCCTGTAAGTGAACTTTTAAACTCTCTTGTTCTAATTTTACAGTAAGTAACAAATTTCTTGAAAAGCTATGCCACTCTCAAGCTCTCTCTTTGTCTATTCCTCTACCATGTGAGGACTTATTGTGTGTAGATCCCAACATTTATTTGTAAAGTTATGCTCTGTAATACACCATTTTTCTATCTTTTTTGAAAACCGATTTATATAGGTAGACATATTGAGGAGAAATGCTGACAACTTAATCAGACAGGTTCCAAAAGTATTCCCAAAAGAATGCCCACAGTGAGTCTTTAAAGCACACATCTATTCAACCTTGTTGAATTTACCAAATCCAGACTATCAGAATAAGCCAACATGGTAATTGCCAACTCCATTCGCCAACACTTATGTGCATGCCAATACTAGACCCAGCAGACTAGTCATTAAATGTCACTCAAAATATACCCAAAATTTTAAAACTACTCAGTTTAAGAAAAAGAAATGGTAAGAGAACATGAAAAACTGCACAAAATTATTCTAGCATGAATCACCTTGTTCAGCAGCATCACCTTGTGTGCGTGGTGATCTTACTGACAACTGAAAGTTAAATAACACTATTAGTATTGGAAATAAGGAAGAGGGAAACCTACCAGTCCCCTCAAATAACAATAACACCAAAGTGACAACCTTAGGTCACACAACCAGAACAAGATCCTATCGTGTCATGTTAACCAAACAAAACACAGGCTTGAGAATTCATACATCTATATCTGTCAGAGAGGGACCCAACTTGTCAGCTAGGGCAGCAAGATGCTCCTTTGCATCCTGAAAAGCAGAGTGGTTTAATTAGCATCAGTTTTACAACACATAACAGAAAGATACACGTCCTAATAGAATCAATCTGCAATCCATGAGAGATTAAAAAACCTATATCAAAATAAGATACTTTCCAAAAAGTGAAAAAAATGACTAGTTGAGTGTATAATAGAAATCAAGACGTAGAATGTGTTTTGAACACAGGAAGGCCCATTCCTGAGAAGATACATCATAGCCTAAAAAGTGGTGGGTTGAAAATCACGACATAGGAAGAAAGATTAGGGACAACTTCTCTATATGTTTTCTGGTGGATGTTTGATTGAGGATTTGTATCATGCTTATGGCTTTCCAAACCAAACAACTTCCTTGGATATGCAACCCATAGCTATATGGCTTCCAAAAAGGATATTCCCTATCTAGCCCTTTGAAATATCCTCTATGGAGCCTAAACCTACATCTGTAGACAGAGCAATAAACCTTTTGGTCAAAGAATAAGAGTCCATGGTAGCTAATAAATTTAATTAATACTATCTTATTTCATCTGACACCAATAGGTTTTACAAAGTCAAATATACACATTATTTCTTGGTTAAAGACCAGATTTTTTTTATAGGTTTTCCTTGATTAAAGACCAGAACTATGAATCATGTCTCACTTTATTAGTATGAGCCTTATTTAGTTGATATGGACACCTCAACTGATTCCTTCCAATGGTCTGTGAGATTTATTAGAGCTGCACAAGATTGGGAGGTGGGAGACATTGCTGAATTTTAAAGTCTATAGGCGCTGAATTTACAGGCAGGAGGGGAGGGCATATTACTTTAGACACCTACAGGGAACAAAAACTTCTCAGTTAGGTCCTATTACAAGGTACTGATACTCACTCTTCCAATGCCTTCCCATGGAAGTGCCTTTGGAGCAATGTTCCCCTCAAGGTTGCTCTCTTTGGCTGGCTGGCATCCCATAGGAAAATATTGACTATTGGCAAGCTGAAAAAGCGTGGCCTCTACATAATAGATTGGTGTTTCATGTGCAAACACAATAGTGAATCAGCAGATCATCTCCTTCTTCATTGCGAAGTAGTCAAGGCTTTATGGCCTTAAAGGTTTCACTAGGCTTAATATTGCATGGGTAACGCCTAGGAGGGTACAGATTTATTGTCATGTTGGAGAGGAATCCAAGGCAACTGTCACGTTACGACTATTTGGAAGATGGTGCCTCAATGCTTAATGCGGTGCACATGGAACAAGAGAAATGGTCGTTGCTTTGAAAAAAAGGAACATTCACCGGATTGTTTAGGGAGGGACTTTCTCTTTCATACATTGTTGCTATGGGCCTCATCTATTGTATTGAATGGAACAAGTTTTAATGACTTTTATGCTGCTCTTCGCAGCATGTAATATGTAATTAGGCTCATTCTTGTATATTTCATGTGTATTTGGGCATTGTCTAATTATGTGGATTAATAAAATCTCTCTTTATTTATCAAAAAAAAAAGTTTATTGACCTTTCTATGTGGATTTAGCTTAGTTTTGTCTCTTCAAATTTGTATTTCCTGAATAGTAGTTCCCTAATTGGATTTAAGACAGGCTAAAGACTCTCATTACATTCAACTATGCAGGCGTCAAGGAGGAGATGGAAAGGGAGGTCGAGAAAATTGAGGTCCTTGAGGTGTTGAAAGCTTTGAATATTATTAAAGCAGTTGGACCAGATGTGTTTTCTTTGGCCGCCTTTCAAACCTATTGGGAGGTCAATGTGGGTTATGTGATGAAGGTCTTTAGTGGCCTTTACATGTGGAATTTGTCATTCATCATAAGTATATATGAAATCATATCCACATTTACAAAAGTACTCCAACAAAGATGTACATATTGTTGTTTGTTTGTTCACATGTATAGCTAGAAAATATAAATTACACAAAGGAAGAATAAGGTTACCTCATCAAGGTAATCAACATCAAGATCTCCACAATTATCAACATTTCCAAACATAAATCCCAAAAACCGGTTACCCCCACCATTGTCCTCATATTCTTCCTCATCATCTGCCATATCAGACATTCCAACAAGTACTTATTTATTTTTTTATAAGTAAGAAGTAATTTCATTGATGAGTATAGATAGGCAAGGCCCAAGTACAAGGGGGTATACAAACAACATGCCTAAATACATTCTAAGAAGCTCTAGATTAAGGAAAGAAACTCATGCACATTGCTGCCATTAGGTACAATAGCTAAAAACCAAAGGATTAAAGTATGCAAAAAGAAATTCTGTAACTCCGCTATCGTACGCTCTTCTTCGAAGCATTGGCATTCCTTTCTGACCAAACACATCATATAATACATCAAGGGATAGTCCTTCCAACAAGTATTTAATTGGATGCATAACAAGCTACAAATTATACATTACATGACAATTTAACAATTTAACACACAAAAAAAAGGTGCCCAAGTACTGCATATGGACATAAAGTGGCTTGACAAGGGTAGCTACTATCTCCTCCTCCAATCTCCAAATGTCTTATTTCTGCCTAGTTTTCAAGATGTAATGGAATTTTTTTCCAAGCTCTAAATGTCCACCTTAGCTGTCCATCTTGCATAAGGTTTGTAATACTCTAGATTGGATTGGGTATAGGAAGGTGGTGAGTGAGATCATGGATTGCTTGTGGAAGAAGAAGTTCAAGCACTTTATAATGATTCCAAGGGGCTACAATTGTAACATTTACTAAACTTATTTGATATGGGACAAAATATGCCTTGGGCCTTCCTTGGATTGTTACAAGATCAATTATTTTCTTTTTGTTTCCAATAGGTAGTGGAATTTTTCCCATAGTGTTTAGAATCTGGGGCAGATACAACACTATAGATTTTTTTATTATCATTAAGTACAACATTATAGATATTACACGTGCAAAATCATATATTATCATATAAATAACTAATAGCTAGCAAATTAAATTCATCAACACGAAGAAACTTCGGTTTCTTGAAAGTGGCAATCAACTAACCTTCGTCCCTTCCATCTTGGGAAGGGCTACCCGACTCATACCCCATCTTGTACTGACAACACTGCATACAATCAACATAAGAAGTAGGATATAAAAGTAAAGTTAGCAAAGAAAAAGTATAGTTAGCAAAGAAAAATCAACCAGCAGATCACACAGGAAAGTAACCATCCAATTTTCCCAAATCATGAGTAAAAAAATAACAAATTCAGCATTTCGAATTTCCAGCTTTTTGTTTCTAAGAATCAAATATAGTTCAAATCAACAGAGCCAACTAACTGGAAAAGACTTAATTGAGTTTAACTTTTCATTTTGTCATCATTAAAAAAAATAAAAAAATTAACTCTCTTAATTCTCTTCTAGTACCTTGTTTCAAGCCAACCAATCACGTAGGAATTAAATACAGAAGAAAAGCGAAAAAATCATATAATTTAATTAGTTATATCCCGTGTTGGAAAAGAAATTCAAAATGGAAATGTTATAGAAACGAAATCCAAGTTACATGGGAATGAAATTTGAAGACAGAGGAACAAACAAGTAGTAATTTGATTTTCCAGGAAAGTTGAAGGTTGAAGTAAACGAAACACATAGGGCAAAGAAAGAACAAGAACAACTGTTAAAATATAACAGAAATTTGGGTTCGAATCGGAGAACAAGCGCTTATTCGACCTGAATAGACACAGGAGCAGCTGACGAATTAGCTTAGCTACTGGAAATTTGCGGAGCGAGACAGAAGGAAGAAAGAGGGGCTAAACTTTGTATATTTATAAAAGAAAAGGGGAAAAAAGAGAAACATAACGATTTGCGATTTCAAGATCCAACCCGGAGAGAAAATCTTCGGACAGGATAGTGTTAAACCTCAAATAACACCCTCCAATGGGGGGATGCCACGTAGTCCTCACATTTGTATGAGAATAAACCGCAAAACACAGGATCAGTGTTTCTTCCGAAACGCAACCCTCTCTCCCAAACAGGAAAGAAATCAAGCAAAAAATAGGAAAAAATAGGAAAAGGAAGATAGAGAAGCAGAGACTGTACGTTGAAGAGCCTTCCCTTTGCAGCGGGAATTGCAGGAGAAACGAGCTGAGAATGACGAGAAGAGAAGACACGCGAAATCCGAATGGAGGAGAATGGGACGAAACGGTGTGTATTTTCCTTCAGATCCTTATCCTATTTAAAATTTAAATTTCCTTCTCGCCGTTTTCGCATTATAATTAATAAAATATGAATTATAGATGCATTTATGAAATTATAAACGGTGTATAATTATTTTTAAAAAAATGAATATGTATAAAATTCACGTAAAAAAATTTAATTTTTTTTTTAAATGACTACACATCATTTTTAATTTCACGATTATACATAACATTATCCTTATTTGTTATTATTTTCTTTTAAGTAATTTTTAATATTTTTAATCATTAAAAAAATTTTAAAAATATATAATTTTATTAATATTTACATTCTTAATCACTAAGTAAAATTAAAAATTAAATTAAAAAAAAGTTGTAATTTGATAATAATTAAATCATTTCTATAACAAAAAGTACTGCTTCGACAATTTATGTAATACAATAAAACTATTTTCTCATCCATGAGAGTCGAGGCTCTCGCCCCAATCATTCTCCCTCCCTAGTGTTTTTGGTGGTTTTAGTGTTTGTTTTTGTATATTTTCGTCCAATCAAGGATGACGGCTGCTCAATAATTTCTAGTAGTCTAAATCCACCACGCACCCCACCATGGAATTCCTATGCCATCAATTTGTTGGACTATTGGAGATTTCGCTAAAAGATGACACGTGATCCTCACGTGCGGATAGTAATTTGCTCATGACAGTCACACGCCACCTCAACAACAACTTTTTTAGCCGTCATATGTGATATTTTCGAGATCAGCATTTTCAGTAAATCCAAAATCGATGGTTTGGTACTCTTATAGGGCGGCGCATGTTCTTCACGCACCATTACAACCATTGTTTAGTATTGTTTTCATTTCCAAAATTTTCTGTTATGTTTTTACATTTTGGTTTGTTTGCAGGCTTTAATCTATCTGTTTTTACGTGTTGTGTTTTCTATTTATTATGTAGTTTGTATTAGATAGTAATAAAAAGAAATTAACTATTCATTAATAGTTCTGCTCCTCCTTATGGAGGATTGGATATTTCATTCATCTCCTCCTTTGGAGGCAGAGATTGGTTGTCTTTGTTTTTTTTTTTTTGCAGAGTAGTATACTCTCGGGGAAATTAATATTGAATTCTTAAGTTACATTTGAATGTTGAAAATGTTTGAAAGTATTTGTGAATAGTAATAAAAAGTAGGTAAAAAGTAATAATAAATTATTGAATAGTAATGAATAGTAATAAAAGTAAGTAAATAGTAATAATAAAGTAGTAAATAGTAGTAGAAAATGTTTGAGGAGATTTGAAAATACTTTGTTTTCAAACCTGCCCCCAAAGAAGGTTTTTGTAATTGGAGAGGTTATAAAAGTTTAGACAATGTCCGTCACATAATTTTGTGTGTGGAGGGGCTCCAAATAAATGTGTAGTTTGACTTGTAATTCAGGTATTTCCTATATTTACAGTCACAATTGTAAGTTTGTTTTCATATAATGAAATGAGCATTTTCCTTAAAAAATAAAAGAAATTCATTCTCACCCAAAACACATTCCTTTCGCCAAATGGGAAATGAAAACCTCTAATGCGAGCGACTTCACGCACCTCTCTTTCAACTCTCAAAGGGAGTTGCTATCTACCAGGCAATCTATTCACACAAAAAAATGGCGCATTTCGATTTCACAAAATAAGGGATCTGCTGATGCAGGAGATGAAAAAAGGAGGGAGAAAATTTTAGCACCCATGCCATCAACTCTCGAAGCAGTACAATCTCAAAGAGTTTTGTGAAGATTCTTGAAGAACCCAACAACAAAAGCTGCAAGTTGGCTTTGTTTGTTTTCTCAAAACATCTCATCTCATCTCATTTTATTATAAACTCATAATTACATTTTTTCAAATTTCTATATAAAATAAAATAACAATTCAACTTTTTCAAATTCAAAAATAAATTTTTCAAATATCAAAATAAAACTAATATTAAAAAAATATTTTATAATAATATTTTATTTTATTTTTAACTTTTATTTCATCTCATCTCTGAAAACAAATCAGGTATAAGCTGTTTGGGGTGCCTCTTCAATTGAAGAAAAGATTGCACCTTCAGTAGGGCTATAAAAAGATTGAACCGAATCGATGAATAGGACCGGACCGGACCGGACCAGTTGGACCGGACCGAATCGGATGGAGTTCTTGGGAGGAATGAGAAGTGGGCACAGCAACTGGGTCGAGAATGGACTAGGCATGATGTGTGGGAGAGGTAGTAAGAGAGATTAGTGGTAGGATAGTGGGCTCTGGGTTAGATATGGGCCTTTGTATGTTTTGTTGTTGAAATGGGAAGGATGATTCTTCATATTTTACATTTTTAGAGATGAAAATTCTTTTGGTTTGAATATGATAACATATCGAACCATGGTGAGTTGGACTAATACAAAGATAGACACATTGAAGCGCTCAAAAATCAAACTTATGCTTGTTATATGATCGTGTGAGTGGCCAACATGTTGAACTGAAGACATGAAATAAGGTAAGGTCTGGTTCCTTTTTATGGAGTAACAGAAAGGGAGATTCAATATTTAATGAAGAAGAAGGTAAAATGTTTATTAGACTCACAATGTACTGGAATGTATATGGCCAAAACATTAGAGGAATCGAAGCATGTGCAAGTAATGCCAATCTCGAGTCCACGATGTGTCTATGTTTTCTCTCAACGATGCCATTTTGAGTATGTGTGTGTAGGCATATAATCCGATGGATTATTCCAGATGATGAGGAAATTTAGTGAAAGGCCGAAACTCTCCTCCCCAATCAGTTTGAAGTTGTTTAATTTACGTTCCAAATTGCAACTCAACATAAGATTTGAAATTTGCAAAAGTAGACATAGTTTGGGACTTAATTTGAAGTGGAAAAATCCATATAAATCTATAATAGTCATCAAAAAAAGAGATGTAGTACTTAAAACCATCATTTGAAACATATGGAAATGGTCCCCAAAGATCATTAAAAATAAGATTAAAAGGTTCTAAAAATTTAAAATGCTAAGTAAGTGCAGGTGTACGATAGTGTTTGGCCATTGCACATGCATTACAAAATGACATAGATAACAAGCTATTAAACGAAAGACCATGCCGAAGGAGAATTTGATGGACGATCTTGATGGAGGGGTGTCCCAAGCGTGAATGCCATAAGGAAACAGAGTTGAAGGTGGTGGAATGAGCTTGAGGAGGTGGAGTGGAGAATGTGTAGAGTCCGTTACTTGTTGTCCCTTAGAGTAAAAGTTTATGGGTGTTGCATTCCTTAACAAAAAAACGATCAGCAAAAAACTCAAAGTAAACGTTATTGTCCATGCAAAATTGCTTAACTGAAAGTAAATTTTTGTTAAAGGAAGGGACGCAAAGCATTTTTGTTAATAAAAGAGGAGATGAAGGTGAAGGGAATAAGGCTAAACTAGTCTGCGTGATTGGGACAAGAGACCCACCACCAATGTGCAGCTAATCCGAGCCTTGACTACAACACTCTATTTCTTACAATAATAAGGATGAACCAGCGATGAACACAAGGAAGAAGATTAATGGAATTATCAAAATGCATTAGAGAGTCACACTAGAGGAAATTCTTTCCTGCAAAACAAATTAACTGTTGAACTCAAGGTTTCAAGGTTCATGTAAATCTACACATGGATTTTGATGATAACAAATGAATTCAAAGAATAAAGGAGTCTCAAGCTCAAGTTATCCACATAATAGAATCAAGCACATCAAGGAAGCAAGTATGAGCAAGAAGGGAACAAGTTCATATTAAAATCATAGAGTAATTTTGTAAATCTCTTAAAAAATTTGAAATTAGGATTAAGGCTCAAAATTAATATTTTATCATAAAGTATTAAAATACATTTTCCACATATGCATGAATATTTTGAAAATTAAATTTGAAAATTTTGAAAGATGATTGATTGTCATCTTTCACATGTGCATGACATGATTAAAAGTTTGAATTTGAAAATATTAAGATGATTGATTGTCATCTTTCACATGTGCATGTTTTATTTGAATATTTTTAAAAGTGGTGGATGCTTTTCTTGACTTATGCAAAAGATAGATGTTTTTATTTGAAAATTTTGAAAAGTAAAGTGTGCTCATTTTGTCATATGCAAAAAGTAAAAGATTATGTTTGAAATTTTTGAAAAGTAAAGTGTGCTCCTTTTGTCACATGCAAAAAATAAAAATATTAGATTTGAAATTTTTGAAAAGTGAATGATGATGTTTTTGACATGAGAATCTTTTCAAATTTGAAATTGAAAACTCATTTGCCTATAAATAGCTCACTTGAGTTTTGCAAAATTCACAACAAGAGCTTACACATCTATTGCTAAGTTTTGCATCATTTCTTCAAAACTCTCATTCTCTTTTTTCTAAAATTTTGAGTTTTAATTATTGTTCTTGTAGAGAGAGATATAGGTTGCGCTGTATTGTTTCTATCTCACTCATTGAGGAGTGTACTTTGATAGTCTACCTACTATCAACTCTTGTATTTGTAAAAGGGTGTGTATAACCCTTGTGTGTGTAGAAGGTGTTCTACACGAGGAATAGTTAAATCACCAAGTGTGAGGTGATTGGAAGTGTAGAATGTGTTCTACACGGGGAATAGTTAAATCACCAAGTGTAAGGTGATTGGAAGTGTAGAGGGTGTTCTACACGGATTCTTTGGAGCGGTGCTGCTCAAAGGTGTAATAGGTTTCTATCTCCACCTAAAGGAGATTGAATAGTGGATTTGGGGATTCTCAAGAGGTAGCTTGAGGCGAGGACGTAGGCAGTGAGGCAGAACCTCGTTAACATACTGAATTTGCTTCTCTCTTACTCTTACTATTTATATTTATTGTTGTTTCATATTTTGTTTATATTTTATATTATATATTTGATTTATAATTGTTATTTTTTTAAATACAACTCAATTCACCCCCCTCTTGTGTTAGTCATCTGGGCAACAATTGGTATCAGAGCTAGAGCTCTATTATAAGATTAACTATCTTTTGAGTTAAGATCTTATGGCTAACATTGCAGCTTCATTTGGTGAATGTCAATCTAACAGTCGGCCTCCACTCTTTTGCGGAGACAATTACTCATTCTGAAAAGTTAGAATGAGAATATTCCTTCGGCTCAAGGTCGAGAAATCTAGAAATGTATTGTAAATGGACCTTATATTCCAACAAAAGTGGTTGATGGAGTAAAGGTCAAAAAAGAAGAAGAAGAGTTTAATCGTGAAGACGATAGACTTTATACTTTGAATTTAACTGCTATGAATTTATTATATAATGCTCTCAATGGTAATGAATTTAATAGAGTAATGACTTGTACTACAACAAAGGAAATTTGGGATAACTTGGAAGTTACTTATGAAGGAACTTCTCAAGTCAAGGAATCAAAAATTTATATTCTTACTCATGAATATGAAATGTTTAAGATGAATGATGATGAATCTATTTCTAGTATGTACACTCGTTTTACTAACATCATAAACAGTCTGACAGCTCTTGGCAAAATTTATTCCAAAGTGGAGATAGTAAGAAAAATTCTCAACTCTCTACCAAAACGTTGGGAATCAAAAGTGACAGCGATTCTTGAAGCTAGAGACCTCAAGAAGCTCGAAGTGAATGAACTCATCAGGTCACTTATCACCCATGAGTACACATTGAAAAGAGGAGAAGAAGAAGGAAAGTCAAAGAAAAGCTTTGCACTTAAAGTTGTTCCACATGAAAGTGAAAGTGATGAAAATGAGGAAAATGACGACAAAGATGAAGAAATTGCGATGATAGTAAGAAGAATTCTGAGGTTCTTAAAGAAAAATAAAACTCCTCCAAGTAAATCCTTCAATAAGTTTTCCAAGAAAGATTCAGGTAAAAATGACACTTTAATTTGTTATAAATGCAATAAACCTGGTCATATCAAGCCAGATTGTCCTCTAATAAAGAAAAATCGAAACAAAGGCAAAAAAGCAATGAAAGCTACGTGGGATGATGATTCAGGTAGCTCAGATAGTGAAGCAAGCAATGGAGAATCAGCAAATCTTTGTCTTATGGCTAAAGATGACATTGGAGTAACAAATCTTGATAATATTGAAGATCTTTCATATGAAGAATTGCAAAATATTTTAGAAGAGGTATATGAGGAATTTGAAAAATTGGGTATCAAGTATACTGTTTTGAAAAAGAAAAATTCTTCTTTAACAAACGAAATTGATATTTCAAGAAAAGAAAGTATTGTTTTGAAAGATGAAAATCTTGAGTTGAAGAAAAAGAAAACCGATTTAGAAAATATTACTGAAAACTTTACGAATGGAAAAAGAAATTTTAAAAAACTTCTTGGTAGTCAAATATGTATTTTTGATAAGGCAGGCTTGGGATATAAGCCAAAACAAAAATACAAATCTTATAAAAACTTCTTTGATAATCCTTCTACATCAAAATCTAATATTCAAAATTCTTTTTATAAAAATAATTTTGTTAAAAAATGATACTATTATAATCACTCAAGCTCTTCATATATGTCACATGTTATTTGCAATTTTTGTAATAGAAATGGTCATAATTATTTTGCTTGTCCTATTAGAAGAAAACATACAATGACTATTAGGGCCATATGGGTACCTAAAAATCTTATTTCTTCTAATACTAATAAACAAAGGACCCAAAGAACTTGGGTACCAGGAATTGTTTTTAATTGCTTTTGTAGGTATGCATGAAGTATTCTACAGGTAAAAATAAATGATTTTTAGATAACGGATACTCAAGATACGTGACAGAAGATAAAACTAAATTCATTGACTTCACTTCTAAAGAAAAAGGATGTGTGATATTTGGAGACAATTCAAAAGGGAAGATCATGGAAATAGAAGGAAAGATCATCAAGACTTAGTACAAGATGCAACCAAATAGTGGAAACATGTGAAAGATCATCTAGCGGAATAAATTCTAGGAGAACCTTCACGAGGTGTAAGTACTCGATCATCTCTTAGAAATATTTGCAATCATACTGCTTTTCTATCTCAGATTGAACCTAAAAATATTGATGAAGCACTTCTTGATAAATCTTAAATTCTAGCTATGTAAGAAGAGCTTAATCAATTTGAAAGAAATGATGTTTGAACATTTGTTCCTAAACCCAAAAATCATACTATTATTAGAACAAAATGGGTTTTTAGAAACAAGAAACATGAGTCCGGAGTCATTACTATAAATAAGACTCGACTAGTGGTCCAAGATTTCAATCAAGAAGAATGAATCAATTATGATGAGACATATGCACCAGTCGCAAGATTAGAAGCTATTCGAATGCTACTTACATATGCTTGTTATAAAGATTTCAAACTTTTTCAAATGGATGTTAAAAGTGCTTTCTTAAACGGTTTTATAAATGAAGAAGTATATGCCGAGCAACCTCCAGGTTTTGAAAATCATATTTCTCTAAATCATGTTTTCAAACTCACAAAAGTATTATTTGGACTCAAACAAGCTCCTAGAGCGCAGTATGAGAGATTCAGTAGTTTCTTGATTGAAAAAGATTTTTTAAGAGGAAAATTTGATACAACTCTTTTCATTATATACGAAAATGATGATATTTTTTTGATTCAAATCTATGTTGATGATATAATATTCGGTGCTACTAATGAAAATATGTGCCAAGTTTTTGCTAAGACTATGCAGGAAGAATTTGAAATGAGTATGATGGGAGAGCTTATATTCTTTCTCGGATTGCAAATTAAGCAAGCAAAAAGTGGGATATTCATCAATCAATCAAAATATATTAAAAAATTGCTGAAGAAGTTTGGGATGGAAGGTCCTAAGGAAATTGGAACACCAATGAGCCCATCCACTAAACTTGATAAAGATGAATCCGGTAAACTAGTTGATTCGAAAGTATATCGAGGTATGATTGGTAGCTTATTATATTTGACAGCCAGTAGACCAGATATTATGTTCAGTGTATGTTTATGTGCACGTTTTCAATCATTTCCAAAACAATCTCATTTGATTGCAGTCAAGCGGATTTTTAGATATTTTGCCAGTACCATTGACTTAGAGTTATGGTATCCTAAACATAGTTCTTTCGATCTTATTAGTTATTCAGGTACCGATTATACTGGTTGCAAAAAATGATCGAAAAAGTTTTAGTAGAACATGTCATTTCTTAGGTCGTGCACTAGTTTCCTGGTTTAGTAAAAAAAATAAAATTCTGTTGTACTATCTACTGCTGAGGCAGAATATGTTGCTGCGGGTAGTTGTTATGCTCAAGTTCTTTACATGAAGCAACAACTTGAGGATTATAAACTTATGTATAATCACATTCCAATCAAATGTGATAATACAAGTGCTATAAATCTTAAAAAAAAAACCCAATACAACATTCTAGAATTAAGCATATTGAAATAAGATATCATTTTTTTTAGATCATGTGCAGAAAGGCGATATAGTACTGGAGTTCACAAACACACACAATCAGTTAGCAGATATATTCACAAAACCCTTACCAGAAGACAGATTATGTATGATTAGAAGAGAAATAGGTATGATGCATGTTATGAATATCTCTTGAAAGATAGATTACAGTTCATAAAAATAGAGAGATATTTTTTTAAAATACTTTTACATAAACTTGAGGTTCTTAGCCTCATGTTTGAGACGCTCATTCTCTTCATACAATATCATGTCATCCCTTTCCATGGGAACTGGCAAGCGAAATGAAGAATCCAAAAGATATTTCAACTTTTTATTCTTCTGCCGAAGGATTCCTTCCCTTGTGTGAGACTCTTGAACAATTCGTTGAAGTACAACAATTTGTTCTTTAAGCTTTTCAACCTCATGATTTTTGACTTGTAGCCGCTGGAAAAAAGCGACAATAGAGGATGAGTAGCGAGTCCCGAGACTCACCAAGTCGTATATAGCATCGGAGTCTGACTTATTAGCCAAACTATTGTTCTCTTGCTGCAAGATGGCGCCAATGGTAACTGCAGAAAGGACATGAGATTGAGATGTAGAATACCTCATGGATGCATCTAAAGGAATGTTAGAAGAATGAGCCACTGAGAAAAGAATTGAAAACTTAAAACGAGAATATTGAAGGAATGCAGATGAGTTATAGAGATGAGAATAAGATTTGATGCAAATCGGATGAATTTTAAAACTGATTTTATAGAGATAGCATAAAGAACAAGACAAACTATTGTCTCTTCAAATCTTATTAGTCAAAAGAAATATAAGATATGCTGGACACACATTGTCAAAAGTTTTCTTACTAGAAAAACGGTTCTCTCCTCCTATCATGGCATTGACGGCCTTAGGAGAGAAGATTGACGATTGATGCGTCAAGAGTTCTTGATTCAAGTCTGGAACATTAGTGGAAGAGAATTGTTCAGCCATTCTATCGTTATGGAGAAACAGAACTTAGGTCAAGAAGTAATGTTTTTTTTTTTTTGGTATCCGATTGGTGAAAATGATTTTTTTATAGAAACTCAGAGCCTTCAAACCCGTTTGTCAACAACATCAGGCGATTGATCTGCTTTCGCACCGACTGTTAGAGCTAGGCCTCCAATCTTTACAGGTTTTGTCAGATACGCGTGGCTCCGCACCGAATTGCCAGAGTTAGACTTCCAACATTTGCAGGTTTTGTCGGACATGCATGGCTCCGCACCGCATTGCCAGAGCTAGGCTTGCAGCTTTTGCTGTTTTTGTCGGACACGAATAATTTTAATTATTCAACTTCAAATCTCTGGAACATCTAATTCGTCAATAAAATCAAGCGGATTTAAATCTTCTTCCGCACCGAAATGATAAAATTCGGCTTCAACCTTTGTAGGTTTTGTCGGACACGGGTGGTTCTAACTTCTACAGTCTCTACTAATGCAGCATTTTATTTGTCTGTTAGTAATTGTAGGAATATATCTTATTGAGATAATTATGATTCCTTTTTAATGATGCCAAAAGGGGGAGAAGTTTTAGACTAGAACATTAACATTGTTTAAATTGCTAAACTTGTTATATATGCTTGGAATTATATTTATATTTTTGCTTGAAAACTAACGCACATTCTCAGGGGGAGCTTAAGTATTCATACATGTTTCAAGTTCTATCAAGTATTTGTCATCATTAAAAAGGGGGAGATTGTTGAACTCAAGGTTTCAAGGTTCATGTAAATCTACACATGGATTTTGATGATAACAAATGAATTCAAAGAATAAAGGAGTCTCAAATTCAAGTTATCCACACAATAGAATCAAGCACATCAAGGAAGCAAGTATGAGCAAGAAGGGAACAAGTTCACATTAAAATCATAGAGTAATTTTGTAAATCTCTTAAAAAAATTGAAATTAGGATTAAGGCTCAAAATTAATATTTTATCATAAAGCATTAAAATACATTTTTCACATATGCATGAATATTTTGAAAATTAAATTTGAAAATTTTGAAAGATGATTGATTGTCATCTTTCACATGTGCATGACATGATTAAAGGTTTGAATTTTGAAAATATTAAGATGATTGATTGTCATCTTTCACATGTGCATGTTTTATTTGAATATTTTCAAAAGTGGTGGATGCTTTTCTTGACTTATGCAAAAGATAGATGTCTTTATTTGAAAATTTTGAAAAGTAAAGTGTGCTCTTTTTGTCATATGCAAAAAGTAAAAGATTATATTTGAAATTTTTGAAAAGTAAAGTGTGCTCCTTTTGTCACATGCAAAAAGTAAAAATATTAGATTTAAAATTTTTGAAAAGTGAATGATGATGTTTTTGACATGGGAATCTTTTCAAATTTGAAATTGAAAACTCATTTGCCTATAAATAGCTCACTTGAATTTTGCAAAATTCACAACAAGAGCTTACACATCTATTGCTAAGTTTTGCATCATTTCTTCAAAGCTCTCATTCTCTCTTTTCTAAAATTTTGAGCTTTAATTCTTGTTCTTGTTGAGAGAGATATAGGTTGCGCTGTATTGTTTCTATCTCACTCATTGAGGAGTGTACTTTGATAGTCTACCTACTATCAACTCTTGTATTTGTAAAAGGGTGTGTATAACCCTTGTGTGTGTAGAAGGTGTTCTACACGGGGAATAGTTAAATCACCAAGTGTGAGGTAATTGGAAGTGTAGAAGGTGTTCTACACGGGGAATAGTTAAATCACCAAGTGTAAGGTGATTGGAAGTGTAGAGGGTGTTCTACACGGATTCTTTGGAGCGGTGCTGCTTAAAGGTGTAATAGATTTCTATCTCCACTTAAAGGAGATTGAATAGTGGATTTGGGGATTCTCAAGAGGTAGCTTGAGGCGAGGACGTAGGCAGTGGGGCCGAACCTCGTTAACATACTGAGTTTGCTTCTCTCTTACTCTTACTATTTATATTTATTGTTGTTTCATATTTTATTTATATTTTATATTATATATTTGATTTATAATTGTTATTTTTTTAAATACAACTCAATTCACCCCCCCCTCTTATGTTAGTCATCTGGGCAACATTAACAACTACTCAAATTCTCCAAGATACCCATTCCTCGCGCCTCCCTTCCCATATAACCGACTCATAGACTAACTAAAATGACCCCCCTTCTACAAAACATAAAAGATAGTAAAGATAGAATACGCCATTATGGTATAGACAAATCCAAAACATTGCTTATTGTAAACTAATTACAAAGTAAAACCTACATAAGCAGACCGCACCATTTTGGTTTATAAGATGCCTAATGCTGCATATTACACTAGTTGAAAGTACTATAACAGGAATAAAACACTATATTCATATGGTGTTCCAAGATCTTGGCTACTTAATGATGTCCAGACAAACCGTTCCTGCACAAGGGAAGAAGAGTGAGGTAGTGGTTGGCCTGAGGCCACTCCAATGCCAAAGTCAGATGGGTAAATGGAAAAAATGCTAGAATGAATTAGTATAAAAGTATATAGCTTAACCTGTATACCGTGAGATCTTTGGCTATTATTGACATAGATATGTGCTGGGTGTATTCTCAAAGAACAAGGTCGTTGTCCTGTCTGTCCTTTAGGTCATCATTCCATTTGTCGTATCCGGACGGGCATTCCAGCCTCAACAATTAATCTTTTTATATTCTATATAAAAATCTAAAAAAAAAAACTTGTAATAATAAGATAAGTTGAAAGGGATGTAATTGTTGACTGCGTAAGCCATCTAGTTTAAAATTGTTAAAAAGATTAATCCTAAATCTAAGTTTTTATTCCAACAACTTTTGCAGATTTGACTGACAAATGATATTGGCGTAATTAGGAGGTTAATTTACACCTCAGTAAATTTTCCCAGACAAAGATTGTTTTCAATTATGATTATTACAAGCAAAATAAGGAAAACGGAAACTATATTATATGAACGTCCCAATAAGTTGATATGCCTAATTCGTACGTGGTTGAGAGATTGTATAATAAATTCACTCGATTCCATTTATGTGGTTGCCCATTGGGTAAGTATTGCTAATAAGTAATAAGCTGCATCTCAAGGGATTTACTTTTTGGTTTTATGAAAAGAATAATGCTAATTTTTATTTTTCACTTATGAGAATAATGCTATTTTTTTTTTCAAGAATAATGTCAATTGTATTGTATGGTTGTACTAATGTCTCAAATCAGAACAAAATGTTTGAATTCTCTACAATCTCATTGTGAGTTCTTTGGGAGTTTAAGGCTCCGTTTATATTCGAAGATGAGATGAACTCATCTCAATTCATTTAAACTCATTTTAAACTCATCTTTATACTTTTTCATATTTTCATATAAAATATAAATTCCAATATAGTTTTGTAATTTACAGATAAACTTTTCGAATTCCATAATAATAATCATATTAAAAAATAAACTCAGTTCATCTCAACTCATCTTGTCTAGTCTCCGATTCCAAACGGGATCTAAATTTACCGATCTTGTTTTCTTAGTTTCAAGTTAGGTATCTCCTATTTCATCTCATCTAACTTTCTAAATGAGACCTTAGTTTCAATATCCTCATAGATTCTTGCAATATTTCTTATACCCTTTCAATTTCAATTAGAGAAATTTACAGCTGACTTTTTGAGCAATAGGACTTATAATAAGCTAATTAGTCTATGTACGAACGAGTACTTTTACACAACTTCCTAACTCTCACACACTATCATTTTTTTATTTATTTTTATTTTTATTTTGAATTTATTCTTTTTAAACTTGTTTAATTTTTTTATTCATTATTTATATATCAAATATTTGATAAAAAAAAAAGTGTGGTGTGTGAAAATTGTGCGAATAGTAAGAGATTGTGTAGATTTTTTCATATACAACCTTTTTTAATGTTTGAAATCAAGTTTTAAGTGTTTGATATCGTCGTGTATAGGAATAATTTAGTTCGATCAATCTTGGCACACGCTAGTGTTAGCACATATGTTAGTATTTGTAACCTAGACTAGTGATCATTACTATATTATATAAATGACAAGATCATGTTCGGTTTCGTATGTATTCCTTAATAACAAATAACAAATATAAATCCTCCATTTATTTCCTAAAGCCAAATATTGTATATAGATGCCATCTGCATCTAATTTGTGATGATCATGTTGATCATCCGATATCTCAGAAGCTTCATCAACTACGTCTTAGTCATCCCTATTATTACATGGATTTTCTAATTAACTTGCCACGCATCGTTCGATGTCGGTGGGCTACAAAAACTGAGTACTCCGCAAAGCTTGATAAATTTCCAAATACAAAATTAATCATAAAGGAAGAGATCAGGACAAAAGATAAAGAAAAGAGAAGAACGACGCACGAGGACTGTAAAACAACTAAAATATATACTAATACCCCATGATATGGAATATGGATTATAAGAACATGATCAAATGAATACTCCATAAATGAAGTTATAATATGAATGTATATATATATATATATATATATATATATATATATAGGCGAGTGTACAAGTAATTATATCCATAATTTAGCACTAGTAGCGATGATGCATCCGTATATATGCCTGCAGCCATCCCATGCAAGGCTGCAAACAATGTTAATATATAGTATTAATGGCCAATACTGGGCAGCACATATAGCTAACTAGACAGATCGATAGTAAAATCGCCATACTAATCAAGGGTTAGGGGTTGCAGGGGGTGGGGAAAGGAACGGGATGGTAGGAATAGTCGGGACAGTAGGAACAATTGGAATGTTTGGAAGTGGGGGCAAGGTGATCTTTGGGATAGTCGGGATAGTTGGAATGCTTGGAAGTGGAGGTAATACTGTTTGAGGCAAAGGAGGGATTCCTGGCAAGGTTAATGGTGCAGGAGGAGCAATATTCGTCGTCGTTTGCAGAAGATGACGAGCTGCCTCGCTTGCATCGATGCTAGACAAGAACATGAGGGCGGATATGAATAATGCTAAGATGAAGCTGAATTTGCAAGAGGCGGCCATGGCTGCTGAAATCAATGAAGTTCAAAGGCGGATTTTTTGTTCACTACTTCAACAAACTGATCATGGAGTGAATTTATACGATGATCATGTTAAAAGGCCGTCCGTCACGCAGTTAATTGGTAAGCAAAATGATGCGTGATGCATGCGGATGAAGACAGATTCCTAGTTTATTGGTCCACGACCTCCCTATCTAACTTTATTTTGACCACAACGACTTACGTTGTTGATCTATATATCATGTGATTGGGGCTTAATTGATCGGTTTAATAAAATAGTTTGTAATTTATAATTAGTTGTAATGTATGAACAGATTCCTCTCATCCCTATAGTCACTCACGGACTCTTCGGTCATCTAACCTGAGCCTATGAAGCAGTTTGATGCCACGACACGCACTTATAACCCAAGTTAGTGCATGCATGATGCTAGGCTCGTGAGGACAGAACCGCTTTATAAAGCCGTTCGATGGGCTGTAAGCCTGTAATCATTCGGTATACATGCTTGCTCCTACCTATTAATTTTTGATGTTCACGACATGTGTATATTTTGTAAAATCTTTGTATGATAATAATGACACGTCAGCTAAAATATTAAAAAAAAATTAAAAAATGATGAGAGGGAAATAAAAGTAAAAAACACACGTATTTAAATTAGAAGATGTATAAAAATAATATTTATATATAATATATACGTAAAAAGTATACAAATCGTGTATAAATAATATTTTTATTAATTTTTATATAAAATCCACATTGCGTGTTTAGTATAAGATACGCCTCTTAATTGGCGTAGATTGCGGTATTCAAATGAGGTGTTTTTATTGTTGAAAACTGGCTTAAGACGGGAAAAAATTAAAAGGACACTGCTGTAAGCCTGTATGTACCGAAAATGTGACCGAATTCCATCTTTGTCTTCTATTTGACGTACTTTTTAATTTTTCTTTTTGACTAGTTAATAATATTTTATTCATAGGATATAGATAAATAAATAAATATATATATATATCCGGTCATCCTTTTCCTTTGTTAGTCAAAGACAAAAATAGCTAGCATTTTTCCTAATAATAATTAGGGATGATGAGTGGATGGGCCTCGGCATCTTGCCCACACCTGCATGGACCCAGGCAGGCAATCCACTGGCCCAAGCACTTGGGCGGGTAGGCTGTTTAATCATGTGAATAGTTTAATACATCATATATTTATTTCTACTCTACTATTTACACTTAATTAAAGTAATTAGGTCGTTTTTTTAAATACTCAAGTCCCAAGCAAGTACGAAGAATTTATGTATAATGAAATTATTGATATTCATCGATATATATAAAATTTATGATATTATTAATAATTATGCACAGAATAAAATCTAAGTAAGTCAATAGTAACTATCAGCACCATAAATATAATTATAGTTAAATATATTTTTTAATGATTTAGTTACATAATATGTACATTAATAATTCACTTAATTTTGATTTTATTAATTTACATAATTTGTTTATTAATTTATTTGCAAAAAAAGAGATGAAACAAAAATAATAAAATAATTGGACTGGACTGAATAGATCGAATCTACCAGCACCTATTATATCCAAGACCGATTCACACCCCTAAGCGGGATCCTCACCTATGCGAGACAGGACCGGATGCCAGGGTTAATATGAAGTAACCTTGCTCATGCAGCTGCTTGGGGCGGGGTGGCCAGCTGTCTGCCCATGGTCCCACCCACTAGAGGCTAGAAGCAATCTTGATAGTACTTATTTTGGCCAACAACTGAAAATTTTAATTCTTGCAATTCCATTAGATTTCGAGCCAAATATTTCACCTAACAACTCAGTCTTTAATTAAGGTGTGGTACCATTTTACATGAGAGTAGTGCAAATTGTACAGTTTTACTGGCGACTTGATACGTACTAATATAATAGTCCCACATCGTCACTGGCAAAGTTTACATTTTGGAACATGGAGAGTTTGAAATTCAAATTAGACTTATTTCCCTCAAAGTCAGAGTTATCTTTACTCTCCTTATTCGACGTGACAGTATTGACATCAATACTTGCGTGTAAAACTATATGGTAAAACATGCATTATTCTTTACATAAAACCAAAAATAAACTCATTGAAATGCTTATTACTTGTTAGTAATACTTACCCAATGAGCAACCACGTAAATGGAATCGATTGAATTTATTATACAATTTCTCGACATCGTACTAATTAGGCAAATCAACTTATTTGGAGATTCAGTTCACACAACACGAATCGGCTGATCGGTCTATACAAACCCGATTAATGTTTGAAATTTTTGAGGTGTTTGTGATCGTCGTATATAGGAATAAAGTTGGATAAATCTTGGCATATGCTAATGTTAGCACATATGTTAGTACTTGTAACTTAGAGTGGTTACTATGAATGAAAAAATGTTATGTTTTGGATGTATTTAATGCACATGAATTTTTACGATTTCATATCTTTTTTTATGTGTTCTTGTATTAACACGAGTAAAAGCTGAAAGTGACACGAAAGGAACACAATGAAACGGAAGAAACAACTCCATGATAGGAAGTAGGAACTCAAACTAGTACAAGCAAACCAACTATATATATATATAAACTAAGACAAACTGCGACAAACGTTAAAGCTTCAAGTATTAATTTGCCCAGCGATGGAACAATTAAAGACAAGACGGCCTTCGAAAACGAAATGCATTGTATAATATTGCGCTATTAGACGACACAAAACTCCATGAATTGAAGAACTTGGACTGAACTTCCTCAAGGGCTGGTGGTTGAAGGTGGGGGAGAGAAGAAGGGAATGGAAGGAATTCCTGATGGAATGGTGGGAATGCTTGGGAAAAAGGGCAGGTTTATTTTTGGGACAGTTGTGGGGATAGTGGGGAAGTTGGGAATTAGTGAAGGCAGAGGGGCTTGCTTAGGCAAAGATGGTTGTGTTGGGATTTTTGGGACGGGGGGCTGCGGCAGTGTTGGAATAGAAGGCAGAGGTGGCGGCAATGTTGGTTTAGGCAGAGTAGGGACGGTCGTTTGTAAGAGTTGACGAGTTGCTAGGCTTATGTGGATGTTGGAAAAGGACAAAGCCATGAAGAAGCCAAACATGAAGTAATTGCAAGAAGCCATTATTAACAAGGTTGATTTAGAAGTGATGGAGAATGAATAAGAGTGAGGAATCAAGAACTTTGCTTGGGGTTTAAATAGCTAGCTAGATATGTGTGGAGTGTTTGTCCATGATGTTTGTTGGTTGTGTATGGGTGGGAAAAAATAAATTTAAAGCTGGATATTCTTCCGTGTTAGCTCACCTCCTTGTCCAATGCTTATTGAACAAGTATCATGTTTGTAAATGCCACACGATAATTTGGGTTTGTCGATATTGAGTTGATATAAGAAGAGTTGAAATGAAAGCTAAAAGTTAAATAAAATATTGTTAAAATAATATTTTTTAATAATAATATTATTTTAAAATATGAAAATTTTTAATTATTTATTATATTTTATATAAAAATTTGAAAAAATTATGATAATAAGATGAGATGAAACATTTTTATTAATAGAGTTGTAGTCTCTAAAGCTAGGCAATAAATAACTATTTTCATCTCATCTTGTTATATCAATGATATTTTTATAAGTAGTGACGTGGATTTCCTATCACTTTTCCTATTTGCAAGTGATAAAAATGCTTTAGTGGCAAAAGTCATGGGAATTTCGAGAGGCACGTCTAATGAAATATCAATTTTAATAAGGCGACTCAAGACTAGGAATTAAGCACATTTGCGGATTTTCACAGCTTTATGTATTCCATAAAACCGAACAATCAGCAAGAGGACAATTTATGGTGAATTCCGGCAAATAAAGATGCATTCTTGGTTAGCTCTTTTTATAAGATTCTTACATAAGAGTCTATTGTTTAGTTCCTTTCGAGAAGGCTTTGGGGACATAAAGTGCCCCTCAAATCTACATTTTTTTGTGTACATAACGTTATTGGATAATATTTTCATTACTAATAATTTGAGAGAGTGAAAAATAATCATTATGGACTAGTGATGCATGTGTAGAATAAAAAGTGAATCAGTGAATTATCTCTTATTTTATTGTGAAAGCACTAGTAAAACGTTTGTAGTTTTTCACGCACTGCTCAAATACTATTTTTTTTATTATTAAAATATAGAAAAATATTACTCATCATCACACACCAACAAAACTATAACCAACAAAACTATAAACCTCCCTGGCTATTACATTCTGATGCACTCCATTAACAGCTATGGCATTGTTCAAACGCTTCATTGTCGATCTATTATTAGTTCCATTGTCCATTTCGATGATCGATGTTGCCCCAAGCAGTTCCTCGTCTCTATGAACCACCTCTACCAACAATCTTGCCAGTCAAACCCACTTCGCCTAACCAAAACTACCATCTTCGTCAATCGTCATTCAATTCTAACCATAATTGCTATCCCAAACCCGCACGGCCCACATAATTAAGACCTTAGCCTGCGCTGCCAACTTAATTTGCTAATTAAAGCCCACACTCCCTACTATGCCCCACTGTCCTAATCTGCCGCAGCCCACAACTTTGGTGTCATACCCATTTTGACAAAGTTGATGCTGCTACCTTTTTTAGCTTCTTTTTCTATAGCCCATATTACCCCTAAGCCTATTATAGCCTATCCCCAACTATCCCGTGACAACCCACATTGCCAATAAAGCCCACTGTCATATACTTGGTTACCCAATTGATTTAAAGGGTTCGCACCTAAACGAAATTTCATATCATATTTTGAGTGCCTTCTATTAAGGCAGTGGTCCATACATAATTACAATCATAAATGTACGAGGGTCCATACATATATAAAAGAAGCAAATGTTATAATTACAAAACAAAAAAATCTTATAAAAAGCAATTATAAATTTATATAATTTTATATTATATGCTAAATCAATTGTATAATAGAAATAATTTTATAATTTAATATATTACATCAAACTTAATTTATAATCTTACCTTTATATATATTTTTACTAAAACTTTCTTATAACTTGCAAAAATGATTTTTCTACCTATTGACAAACTTCCTGCATTGAAATTGATTGGTTGTCAAAGGGCTATGACCTGATGGCATATATATATATATATAATTGATTGGCTTTATGGTTAACTACATTTTATCTTCTCTATAAAATAAATACATTTTTCTTTCACAGTGTAAACGGTCACATTTGACCATAGGTTGGGAAGAACCAAATGGAACGATCAACCGTGTGCATTCATATGGTAAGATTCTGGTACATGTTCGCCAGCGTCCAAAAGTGAATTAACTCTCCAGACCGAAGTCACCGAACTACCTCCGGTTGAACAGCAGGAGGAACCCCTCTTCTCAAAGTTGTCACACGCACGCTCACTCTCACTCCACCAACAGATAAAAACAATTATCTAACATGGGGATACGGATTTACTACGCACTGACTAAAATGCCCTCAGAACTAACTCATCCCCAGGACCCCAACCCCCAGCTTAACTGAAAACTCCCCAGTCATTTCCGACAATCCCCCGGTCCTTTTTCGTCTGTCCGAATTCTCACCTTCATTTCTTTCACTCCTTTCTAACCACAGTCCTGAACCGACGAAATCCAGTGTTAGAGAGAAGACGAGAGAGACACTCTCTGTGCGTGCGTGTGTCTGAGCGAGAATGGACCCTAATAACAACGGGGCAGAGGCGTTGAGGTGGGTGAGCATAGCGGAGAGGCTCCTCATCGCACGTGACTTGTATGGTGCCAAGTCCTTCGCGATCCGGGCTCGTGACTCCGACCCGAGTATCCGGATCGAGTTCGCGGACCAAATAATTGCCGTGGCCGATACCCTCATCGCTGGCGAGAGCCGGAGTATCAGAGACCACCCCGACTGGTACGCCATCCTCCAACTCGCCCCGCTGACTCACAGCCTTGACCTCATCGCCACCCAGTACCGCCGGCTTGCCCTCCTCCTCCACCCGGAAAGGAATCGTATCGCCTACGCGGATTATGCTTTTAGGCTCGTCTGCGATGCGTGGTCCGTCCTGTCCAACCCTTCTAAGAAAGCCGATTACGATAACGCACTGAGTCTTAACTCCGCGTCCGGATCGACTCAAGCACCCCACCACAACGAGCAGCAAGAACCACCTATGAGAAGAGGCTCCCGAACCAAGGACGGAAAAGCGGTAGTTGAGGAAGATGGGCCGAGTTTCAACAACGTCGCCGAGTCAACTCGTCAGCCTCGGCCTACTGCTCAGCCGTTTCGGCCTACTGCTGAGCCGGTTCGACCTACGGCCGAGCCTGTTCGACCTACGGCCGAGCCTGTTCGACCTACTGCCGAGCCTGTTCGACCTACTGCCGAGCCGGCTCGACCTACGGCAGAGCCGGCTCGACAGAAAGAGTCGACCCGGAAGACTCTTCCAACTGAGTCGGAATCCCCGAATTTCTGGACGGCGTGTCCGTACTGCTACGTTCTGTATGAGTACCCTAGGGTTTACGAGGACTGTACTCTTCGGTGCCAGGACTGTAGGAGGGCGTTCCATGGGGCGGTGATACCATCACCGCCAGTGACGGACAAAGACACTAATTTCTGCTGCTGGGCGTTCTTCCCCCTGGGACTTTCTGTTAAAGCTAAAGACAGAAGCGGGTCATCGAAATGGACGCCCATCTCGTCAATGTTCGCTTCTCCCGTTCAAGCAAGTGAACCAAACCGAAACGTTCCGAAACGGAACAGTGGGCCGTGGGTTTATTATGACGACGATGAAGCGTTACAGGACTTCTCTGAATCGAGTGAGGATTCTGACGATGAATGGGGGAGTACTAGGAAGAAGAGAAAGTCGAAGAAAAGAGCCTCCGCGAGCGCAAATGCGAAGAAAGTGCAGAATGACAGAGTAAAGAGGGGACAGCCCAATGTGGGTATTGGTGCAAATTTGGATTCTTCCCTTGCCGATTCGAGTAGAAGAGCGACTGCTGCGGGAGGAGCGAGGAAGAGGGGCACGACGGAGTTGGGGAAATTGGATTTGAATGTGGAGTTTAGTAATGAGGCGGAGGAGGCCGCGCGGGGGGTTAGTGCAGGGAATGGGGATCAGGAGGATAACATTGAAGGGATTGGGTTTTTTGAGGGTCTTGATGAGTTCTTGAGTAGCTTGCCGATTCTTAAAGGCTAAAAATGGCTGCTTGGTGAAGTAAGACTCGATCCTTTTCTTGTTTGTTGTTCTTGTTTTGTACGATTATATTTAAGTGGAGCTGCTGTGCATTTTGTCAGATGTGTATCGTTTAGCCAATCTTTTATATAATTCCACAGCAGTTTGCTTCCAGTCTGTTTCGTAACTGCTATAAGGAGGATTGTTTCCTCCCCTGTGATTAGCCTCTTGTGTAAGACTCGATGACCGAGTTTTTAGTAAAGTTTGGTAACAACGGTGCCCATGAAGAGGACCAGGTTGGTCGGAGTTACCTTCATTATCGTCTCTTCACTAGCTTTCTGTTAAAGTTCCTCAAGACGATCCTCTAAATAAACACTAATTAAGTTCTAGGTTTTTTTATTAGAGTGTTGTCGCTTTAATTGAAAAAGATTCTTTTCTCATGCTGGGTGGTCTTTTTGAGATTAACATCAGTAGTACAAGTACTAGAACTCAGTTTATTAGTAGCCAAAAGATTCCTCAATACCTTACTGAAGGTAGCCAAAATTTATTAGTAGTCCGGATTTCGTCATCTAGAACTCAGTTTGATTTGTGCGTTTCTTTAGTGCTGATCAAAGTGGCATGGTCGGTCTATGGTGACTCCAGGCCTTGATACATTGAGGTACTATGTTTTAGGGCATGTAACAGATTTCTTTCCATCGTTGTCGCCGAACAGCGAAGCTTAATTTATTGAACAATTCCCTGATAGTTGGTTATATTGGTGTTTTCATCAATATCTTGTCAATTTGTTTTTTTTCTTTTCCTCTGGTCAGCTCAAATATACTTAAGCATCTGAACTTTTTGTTTGTTGTTTCAGATTCTGTAGCCCCATTGTGTGTTTCTTGTAGAAGCAGACTTACTGATAAAGAAATTTTGTCTTTGATCAAATGCTTTTATGGTCTTAAAGAGTTAGAAGCCAATTATATCTGCAAAAGGATGTACCAAGCTCTCTCTCTCTCTCTCTCTCTCTCTCTCATAATATTCCCACTTCTAATATCTTTCTGTTAATGTGCGTGCTTTCTTGATCAAGATTAATGATTGGATTCAAGGAATCCAGTTTGTGAAAGACTATTTTTGACTAAGTGATCTGGCCATAATTCTGCTTATTTTTAAGTTCTATTTTATTTTATTTGGGTAAGGTATTGAGGAACCTGATTGTTTCTGAAACTGTTGCTAATATTTTTTGTAGTTCTTTTGCTGATAGTAAAAACAATCATTTGTCTCGGTGTACTTTTGTAATGGTTTTCTCATTCTGTGTTTTTCTTTTCGATGAAAGAATTCATGCAGCCTAAATGACACTTTACTTTATACTCATTATATGCTTATTTTGCAATGGTTGCACAAAAGGGAGTTTCATTGTCTGGTGCAGTTGTAGAAGTCTCAGGTTTTCAAGAGCAAGTACATGGGTATGAGACTTTTGAGTTTTATTCTTGGTCGTGTAATGTGAAAGGGGAAAATGCCATGGTTTTAAATTGGACAAAAGTACATATGCCATAGTCTTGAGTTTAGACGTATAACCAATCAATATGAGTTTGTTGGTTATGCCATCAAACTTAAAATTTATCTCTTTAGCATCAATTTTGTTGACAATCTCTTTCCAAATTAATTTCGAGTTGAATAAACCGTCATTAATCAAAATCCAGCTCCAAGAAACTTTTGCTATGTGAAACCTGGTTATGCTGAAAGTCATAGTTTTGGTTGTGATATGTTTTACTTTCTTTACAATTTTCCACGATTGAAAATGCAAAAAAATAGTTTCTTCTCTTGAAAAAATTGCAAGAAGACATGAAAATCGAAATCGAT
This sequence comes from Platycarya strobilacea, assembly GCA_036898215.1. Lineage (NCBI taxonomy): Eukaryota > Viridiplantae > Streptophyta > Magnoliopsida > Fagales > Juglandaceae > Platycarya > Platycarya strobilacea. The sequence goes on along the minus strand of CM072554.1, from coordinate 3,953,469 downwards.
GAGTCTATTACCGGCCAATTCTTTGTTATCTTGATATTAAGTTGAAAATGAATGGACCCTGATGTGATAATCCTTATGTCTTGATCTTAGCTTGTACCTATCGCGTTAGTTTCTAGACCAAGCATTTCTCTTTATATAACACAACTGCAGATCACCTTAGAACCTCAGGCATTCTGTGTGTGTAAAAGCTTAATTGGAAACTCTCCAAAACAACTCTGGATGCCCTTTATATAAACACAACTGCAGATCACCTTAGAACTTCAGACATTTTCTGGAAGTTGGTGAAAATAGGTTCTTATTGACAGAGAACCAGTGTGGGTTGATAAAGGATCTTTGCTTTGTTAAGAGAATGGACAATTCAAATTACAATGGTAGTTTTGTTCCGTCTCCTGCAAATAATTGCTCGACAAAGGGCGGTTCCTAAAACGAAGTGATTCGAACATGACAGAAAAGCTGAGTATATAAGCATACCACCTTTGATTTGCACCATGCAACCTGATAACATGTATGAGGAAGTAACTGGAGTTTATACTTCATGCTCCATGCTCCATGATCTTAAACCTGCAATCCAATGCTTATATCATCTGGGTACCATTATTTGCAGCGAAACAAATTTAAAAGAAATCATGTGAAAATTACAGTACGGTATGATTTGCCAAGGCTTCATTGAATCTTCACGTTCTTGGTAGGATTCTTGATACCCAGTATGCAGTCTTTACACTTTGTTCTAACCATTGACAATTTACATAGAACACCATTCTGCCTATTGGCACTACTTTCTCTGGTACTCAATTATCCGTGCAGAAGGAAGTTGTGCTTGTGTCATCTCTGACGCGGCATTGCAGTACCCTACTCTGCTTCTCTTTTCTGCCCACATCTGATCAAAGTTATATGGCCAAGTGACCTTATATTATGAGGTAGGTTTTTTTCAACAAGTTTTATAACTGAAGTATTTTTTTTTTTTTTGTTTAGATCGGTACCAGATGACTGGAACAGCAACAGCATCTCGATTAATCCCGAAATTCTATAACTGAAGTTGGATGTAAGAATAAGAATGTAACGTACTGGAATCTTGACCCTAGTCCGCAAACTAGTTTGACCCAGGCAATAATGATCATCACGGTGAGGCCATGTTCTTACTCACGAGTCCTCACAGATTCTCATTGCAGATTTACTTTCTCTCTCATCCAGTTCCCATCCAGATGAAGAACTACGAGGCTTTCGTTCTCTGCATATATATATCCGTTTACAGAGAAACAATCTGCCATTACACTTTCGTCTGTTGATCAGTACCTGTTCCCCCGATTCTGATATCCGTACAACAGGTTATACAATATTTTTATAATTTATGTGTATTTAAATTTTTTATTTTTTATCATTTTTTTAATTTTTTAATCATTAAGAATAAATAAATAAAAATAATAATTTTATTAATATTTACATTATTAATCATTAAATTAAATTATATATTAAATATTAAAAAAATGTTGTAAAAAATTTTTAAAGTTTGTTGTATTAAGTATCATTTTCGTCTTTCTCTTTCTTTTGGGTCCTTGACTTTTTCTCCCACCTTTCTCATTCACACTTTGTTTCTTCTCTAGTTTTATCCTTATTTTTCACGCGTTTCCCACGTCATTGTCGCCAACGCGGCACACTTTCCGTACTTGACGTTAACGTAGCACATCGCTTGGGTACTCCTATTTTCACGTGCTTCTTCACTTGCTCTTTTCAGTGCTTATCCACGCGCTATTCTATTTTGCACGTGCGGCTCTTTGGACGTTTTTCACGCGACGTTAAGATGCACTCGCCAAATTTAGCACGCGCTACATCCACCAAGTCTGGATCCGGCCCATAATAAAAGCAAGCTCATGAGTTCGGTCCGCTTGAATTCGTCGACCCATTCCTATTTGAACCATATCGAGAAGAGAAATGTGTTGTAGAATTTAACTTTGCAGAATCGACAATTTTTTGGGTTGAAAGGATTAGGTTCTGTTTCCTTTGATTTTGGGCTCAAATCAGACGGATCGGGGCCCCTTCTGACTAATTCTTGTTATATACTCGTTTTTGTTATGTTTATCACTTGATAGTTTCCGATCTGCTACCAACAAGATCAGCGTATCCTTAAGGACCATGTCCATGCCGCATTTACCCGATCGACGAGCGCCTCCTCAACCTCAGCCACCGCTTTTCGTACCCAAGAAACACCCTCGAAGATCTCTTGCAGACTTGCTCGCTACCAAAAAATTTAAAAAAATAAAATAAATTCGGGTAATTGGTTAACGTAAGTATTCCAGACGATTTGGGCCGCGGGGAAATTTGTGTTTTCGGACCAGGTCGGGTCGGTGAACACCCGTAATTGTAATTGGTCGTATAAAAGGCTTAGGACTTGAAACTTCTTTCATATGGGAATATGACCGCTCAGCCGAAGCAACTTTGCGTTATGGACTCTGCATCTTTCGGAATAAATTATGTATCCAAACAAGAAGTGGTTATTTTAATAACTAAAAAGAATAATTGGGTTGTTAATGTACTAGAGAAGAAAGAAACACCACCACCCAAATTCTTAGTCACTAATAACACTTAAAAAAGACGTAATTCTGAATTTCTTATATTCTTTAATCATGTTATAACTCCTCAACCCGAATTATTAGGCACTTTTGTTCTTCCATGAATAGCCAAATTTGTAAATAGATGTAAAAATATACACCTTAAATGTTGTCAAATTTTGACGCCAGACAGAATAGCGATTATTCTGCAAGTTAGTTTTAACAGATGAATTCACAGGGAAGAACACAAGAAATTCGCCCAAAATACAGAGAATACGTCTCTGAAAAAAAAAACTGAATATTATCAAATGAAAGAATGTCGAAAATCAGTCCACAAACTGGACTGTATAGCTAAAATTCGTCTGTAACTGAATTTTACCAAAAATGGCAAAATCTCCAAAATAACGTAAAATTAAAATTCAAAATCAAATAAGCAATTTGCGAAAAATCTGGAATAAATCAAATTTAAAATGACTTCTTAACAAACATACGAAATATTACTAAAAATAGTAAAAAATAACTAAAAATGACAATTAGAAAGGAAAAACAGTGGAATTTGAGGTCGAAAAAAAGGCACATGGAGCCATGCTCGATGTGGACAGCGTGCGCGTCGAAAAGAGTTTTCCGAATTGGGGTCTTATGCGCGATTCTGACACCCGTAGCTAAAGTTATGGCTAAAAGACTGAAATGCACCCAAAACTCCCCCAATTAGAAAGAGATCACGATCACTTCCGGCCTTTACGCTGATCTGCTAATTTATGATACTTCAGCGTCATCAATGTGCAATCAGACAGCTCAGCATCATCTGTCTCGGATTCCCCTGCATCGGTCACCCCGGGTTGGAAAGAACTCATCCTTGAGTTCAGAGTAGTGTCATCAGAAGCCACAAAACAAGGGTTTAGGTGCTTCACATTAAAGACATCAGAAGTTTTTAAATGACTAGGAATGCGCAACCTGTAAGCATTATCATTGATCTTCTGCAAGACCTCACAAGGTCCAATTTTCCGGTCCTTAAGCTTACTATACTCGCCAACAGGAAAACGATCACGAGTTAATACAACCCAAACAAAATCACCAACATCAAAAGATACCTGGCGACAATGACTGTCAACCCGAGTCTTGTACTTGGTATTGCTCTCATGAATAGTACTGAAACGTCCTATACGTGGAATATGGGCTAAGTCAAGTACTCCGGTGAGGTAAAGCCAAATCCGGTTCACCACCTCGGTCTGACCATCCGTCTGAGGGTGGTAGGCGCTGCTAAAATTCAACTGTGTCCCCAATTTTCCCCATAAGCTCTTCCAAAAATGACTGATGAACTTGGAATCACGGTCGGAAGTGATAGTTCAAGGAACACCATGTAAGCGCACTATCTCTTTGAAATAAAGATGGGCAATCCGAGTAGCATCCATAGTCTTCCTGCAAGCTACAATAAGGGCCATCTTGGAAAATCTGTCAACCACAACAAGGATAGAATCTGAGGCCCGTTGGGTGTGGGGTAAGCCCAATACAAAATCCATGCTGACATCTAACCAAGGTGCTTCGGGAACAGGTAAGGGAGTGTACAGGAACTCCCTTAGACTGCTGGCACACATAACAACAGTCCACATAATGAGCCACATCACTGGTCAACTTAGGCCAATAAAAGTCAGAAGAGATAAGGGCCAATGTCTTGTCTCGACCAAAGTGTCCTTCATTATGAAGTTCACTTATAATTTGTTGTCTCAATGAACAATCTGGAATGCACAACTGTAATCCACGAAATAGATAACCATTATGCAAAATAAAATCATGACGGCGACCATCAGTTACCTCCTAAAATATCCTTCCGAAGGAAGGATCAGCTGCATACAAATCTGTGAAAGCCTGCAACTCTGGTACTCATGGTAGTGAGAAGTAAAGTACGATGGCTTAGGGCATCTGCGACGCGGTTAAGGCTCCCGGCTTGGTGCCTCAACGTAAATGTAAACTCCTGCAAATACACCACCCACTTGGCATGTCGTCTACTCAGCTTGTGTTGGCCATTGATATACTTCAGGGCCTCATGATCAGTGAACAGGATGAACTCCCTCTGTACTAAGTAGTGATGCCAATGCTTCAGGGACTGAACTATGGCATAAAACTCAAGGTCATAGGTGGAATAATTTTTCTTTGAGCCTAATAACTTTTCACTGAAAAAAGCAACCGGACGCCCTGACTGACTCATAACACCACCAATGCCAACACCAGATGCATCACAATTTACCTCGAACACTTTGTCAAAATCAGGAAGTGTCAAAACTGGTGCCTTAGTCATCTTCTGCTTGACCAGTTGAAAACTAGTCTTTGCCTCCTCAGACCGCTTGAAATCACGTCCTTTGAGGCACTCTGTGATAGGAGCAATCAGAGTGCTGAAATTTCTAATGAACCGTTTGTAGAAGGATGCCAATCCATGGAAATTTCTGACATCATGTAAGGTCTTTGGTTTGGGCCACTCCAAGATTGCATCTATCTTTGACTGATATGGATGAACACCATCAGTAGACACCACAAAACCAAGAAAAGTTACAGAAGTAGTGAAAAAAGAACATTTTTTCTTATTAACAAATAGGCGCTCCGTTTTCAGTATCTCAAAAACGGCACGGAAGTGGTCAAAGTGTGAGGCCCATGTCGGACTATAAATGAGAATATCGTCGAAATAAACCACAACGAATCTCTCCATAAAAGGCTGCAAGATCTGATGTATAAATCTCATATATGTGCTGGGTGCATTGGACAGCCCAAAAGGCATGACCATCCACTCATATAACCCTTGTTGCGTCTTAAATGCTGTCTTCCACTCATCTCCAGGCCTTATTCTGATTTGGTGGTATCCACTTTTAAGGTCAATTTTTGAGAAGACCTTAGAACTGGACAGTTAATCCAACACATCATCTAGGCGGGGAATTGGAAACCTGTACTTCACAGTAATTTTTTTGATTGCTCGACTGTCAACACACATATGCAAGGAACCATCTTTCTTTGGTACGAGCAGGGCAGGGACTGCACATGGGCTCATACTCTCACGAATATAACCCCTCGCCAATAACTCCACCACATGTCACTGCAACTCTTCAGCCTCCTTGGGGTTGAGGCGGTACGCTGGTCGGTTAGGCAAACTCGACTCTGGAACGAGGTCAATTTGATGCTGAATATCTCTCATAGGCGGTAGCCCAGTAGGGAGATCCTCTGGCATCAGGTCAGCGAACTCTGCCAACAATTGCTGCACTTCTACGGCTATTGCACTGTTCTCGCAAGATAGTAGAGCATAGACCACGTCCTCATGCTCAATCTCATCTAAAAACTTGGATATAAAAAGTAGGTTAGTATTATTGGCTACCGGGGTAGAAGTGGGTCCTTCTCGTCGGGGCGCCAACACAATCTTTTTTTCCTTGATGTTAAGGGAATAAGTATTTTTCCGTCCATCATGAATGACACTACGATCATCCTGCCAAGTTCGACCCAACAATACATGACATGCATCCATAGATACAACATCACACCAGGCATTATCGAAATATTTTCTGCCAATTGAAAAAGACACAAGGCATCGCCTATCTACTGTTACCTCACTGCCTTTATTCAGCCATAACAACTTGTATGGCTTAGGATGATGGTCTGTCTTCAACTGCAACTTCTGGACAGCTTCCTCAGATACTACATTCTCGCAACTGCCACTGTCAATGATCATTTTACAGACTTTATTTGCAACTGTGCAGGTTGTATAGAAAATATTGGTTCTCAACCAATCATCCCCTGAATCGCCCTTGGGAGTCAGTAGACTCTTGCGAACGACCAGATTCTCATGGCCATCTCCATGCAGTACATCGTCAACTTCATCATCGTCATACACGGTCTCGCCAATCTCCTCAGGCTCGTCTACTACGTCCTCCTCAATCAACAAATTTTTGCTCTTTTGATTAGCAGGCTTCCTGCAATCATTCGCTTTATGCTCCTATTCCCCACAACGAAAACATCTAATAGTAGGGTTAGAATTACTCTGTGGTGGCTGCTGGACAGGACGGGAATCCTGAGGGCGAATTGGCTGACTGTTTTGATCGTTCCTGATCACTGGCCTCCCGTTTTGCTGTTTTTCAACAGCAAGTGCACATTGGTATGCCTCCGAAACAGTCCACAATAAGTGAAGGTTGAGGACGTCTTGCAAGGGTTGGCGCAAACCCCCTAAATATCGCGCCACCAACTGCTCATCCATCTCAGATAAATCGTTTCGTGCGACCAACTGGTAAAATTCTTCTGTGTAATCATCGACTGATCTCACGACCTGCCTCAACGCATGAAGTCGCTGAAACAAGGTTTGAGTGTAACCGAAGAGAAGGAAGTGACCCTTCATCTTCTTCTTCATCTTCTCCCAATTAGTGATCTTGGCCTTACCCTGCCTGTCTCGTGAGTGTCGCAACTGCTCCCACCACGCAGATGCTGTCTTTGAGTTTGATGGCGACCAGTTTCACTTTCACACGATTAGGGACTTCCTTGTAATAAAAAATACGCTCCACTTCATTCATCTAATCAATGAATCCCTCGGCCTGTAACGTACTAGAAAACTCTGGCAGATCAACCCGAAAACTAAGGTCTCCATGACGCTCCTCCCGACCACAGTGCTCTCGGAATAGAGCACGATTATGATATGGGTTTTCGAAAGTGGATTCAAAATCATGATTAGAGGCCTCATGATCCTCGAAATCGTGCGCCGCCAGATACTGGGTTAACTCTGCGACTTGCATTTGCAAATCCTCAATCATTGCATCCTGAATGCTACGATCACGGTACTGGGCTTCCTCCTTTAGACCCTACCCACGACGACTGCGACCACGACCACCAGCCATTGAAACTGATGAAATTTCACCCCAGGAAAGTGTTGAAGCTCTGATACCAACTGACGCCAGACATAATAGCGATTATTCTGTAGGCTAGTTTCAACAGATGAATTCACAGGGAAAAATACAAGAAATTTGCCAAAAATACAGAGAATACGTCTCTGAGAAAAAAACTGAATATTATCATATGAAAGAATGTCGAAAATCAGTTCACAAGTCGGACTGTATAGGTAAAAATCGTCTGTAACCGAATTTTACCAAAAATGACAAAATTTTGAAAATAACGTAAATTTAAAATTTAAAATCAAATAAGCAATCTGCGAAAAATCTGGAATAAATCGGATTTAAAATGACTTCTTAACAAACATACGAAATATTACAAAAAATAGTAAAAATTAACTAAAAATGACAATTAGGAAGGAAAAACAGTGGAATTTGAGGTCGAAAAAAAGGCACATGGAGCCATGCCCGATGTGGATAGCGTGTGCGTCGAAAAGAGTTTTCCGAATTGGGGTCTTATGCGCGATTCTGACACCCGTAGCCAAAGTTATGGCTAAAAGACTGAAACACACCCAAAACTCCCCCAATTAGAAAGAGATCACGATCACTTCCGACCTTTATATTGATCTGCCAATTCATGATACTTCAACGCTATCAATATGCAATCAGACAGCTCAGTATCATCTGTCTTGAATTCCCCTGCATCAAAATTCGATTCCTTTTAAAATTAAAATTTATCATTCTAGCAACTTGTAGCTTGTGCATTTCATACAAACTTGAAAGTACGATGATTAATCTCAAGTCACCAACTTTTTAGATATATTTAAGGTTGAACATCTGGTGCCCAAACCGAAATTGCGGGTCAGCCCGACCCGAAACCGGATAATCCAATCCGGTTTGGACTCCAACCCGGGTTTACCCAGATTGGAATCCGGTTTCAATCCAGATTAATCCGGTTTTTGAAAAAATCGGAAATCCGGTTTCCGGTTTTAACCTTTTTTTTCAAAACTTATTTTATTACTTTTTTGCATAAATAAATAATAATATTTTTAACAAATTATTCTATACATTGAATATTTTTAAAAATTGTTGAAATCCTGCATCTTACTCTTGGTGCTGACGGAATTCCTCACTCCAGTACATCTCTCCCTTCTACTTAACCTCATTTCTTTTTTGGTTTGGCTAATTAGTGCTACCCTACCAACCTCATTTATAACGTGTGCCAACTGCAAACTAAACTTGTCGTAATATTAGGATGGGTGCATCTCAACATCTATCGCACATGAATGGTTTATCTCTGTGATAGTCTAGCAATGAGAACAAATTAAACAGGTGATCAATTGGTAATAAGAAGAACACAGGTCATACACTATATAAATGTTTAACAAAATGTGGAACAGATGATGGAGGCATAAATTTTTTGGAACTTCTGGGACATTCGGGTATGCTCTTTATGATTTTCTTAACAAATTCAAGATTGATGAATAATACTATATCAACGTGCTAAGATATAGGAGTAGGACAAGGATATAGTACTTCGCATTTTCTTCATATTTTTTTTCCCAAAATCATATTCAAGTGTCATAAAGCTATTCATTATTTTGAGGCTGCTACGCTAAAGTTGCGCTAATTGGCATATCCTTTTCAGTTTTCACCATTTTTGAAAATAAAAATAAATTCATCTTAAACTCCTCCAACAAGTGGTTGCACACCACTGACATAACAAATCACTGCCTCACTCACAAAAACTCATTCATCTGAATAACAAGCATATATGAATGAAAGGAAATACAACAATTCAGTTTTTAAGCTAAATCAACAACATAGTACATAAACAAAATAATGGTGCACGGCCACTATTTGATCTCCAGTTTGGTGTTAAGTCCCATTTGTTATACTCATCATTATCTCTACAGAAAAAATAAACAAGCATATATGAGGGATCAATTAATAACAATGTGTATGAGAATAACAATAATAATAAATTACTTGGGACAAAAAGTATTTTCATTATCTATTTACACCAGCTAATTACTTTATTATAGGCTAGCCGTTTACAATGATTATTAGAGAACTAGATGGTTTAATACAGAGATAGATATACCTAGAGTACTGTTTATATTGTCAACAAGTTAATTCTAAATGGATAATATTAAATATTGTAATATAACTCAAATAAATCACTTACTCTAGATTATTATGAATGGGAAGGAAGACTCACAGCAGTCTCGGTTGAAATTTCATCTATATCATCATCATCTAAAAAAGTATTAAATATTAAGTTAGATAGATAATAAATTAAGTTCAATACATATTAAAAAATTATATTTCAAGTTTCAAACTTACCTTCAAGATCCATCATCTGTACGTATTCTTGTAACTCCTTAAGGTCTAAAGGTTTGGTTCTCAACCAATTTTGTGTGCAAATTAGTGCTTCGACAGTCTTTGGAGACAACGAACTCCTAAAAGGATCCAATACTCGTCCTCCAGTACTGAATGCGGACTCCGAGGCAATAGTGGAAATAGGGATGGCTAACACATCACGTGTTAACTCAGCAAGGACAGGATAATTGGCAGCATTAACTCTCCATCAATCCAGAATATCAAAACTAAGCGAGTCTTTTGCACACGCCTCAGATAAATACCTCTCTAGTTCTGATTTAAACTCCATATATATATATATATATATAAGTTCTGTCGTATCAATTAATATAAAAGTATTTGACTTTTGACTTTTATTTTTTTTAACTTTGATGAGTTATGATGAGTTATGGAAAAAATTTGAAAGTGGTGTTCATCAATGAATGAAATATTAAGACTCTTTCAAGGGCTAATAATGCAATCCATCCATTGGCTAATATCATTATTGGCAAAGCAGGGTGGACACTTTATACATATGCAATTACATTTCAGATATTTATTTATTTTTTAATCATTATATATATGCTCCTCAAAAATTTAAATTATAAGTTAATTTGTTATCTGCTTACTAATTTGTTATTAGACATTTATTGGAAAAACAGACATGATGTTGTTAAGAGTTTGAAAACTTTTATTTCAACACATATATGAATCAATAAATTCTAGAGTATGTGACACTTGCTAGCTATGACTAATTGTTATATCTTATTTGAAAAAATAAGGATGATGGCATCTGTGAGAGTTGGAAAACTTATATACAAAGAGTCGTGGTGAGTAAATAACATAACTTCAGTAATGCCTTGGGGAAATGTTAGGTAGGTTCATGCTTGTATATAAAATCCCATGTATAATTAGTTATATTTTAGTTATTTGTCCTGCATTCCAATATTTTGGTTTGCAAACATCAATATATATGCTCCTTTTTGAAAGAAATGTTCAGATTATGTGACACTTGCTTGGTGGGATAGGTTATTAGATATATATATAGAGAAAAATAGAGATGGCATTTTGCTAGAGTTAGGAAACCTATATACAAACATATATATAATTCAATAAATGACTCCAAACTTGGTTAGGGCAGATGGCTGGAATTGATGGGGTAGTGAGTAAATAACCTATAGGTGAGAAAGGCATTGGTGGCATGTTATAGGGTTCATGATTGCATAAAACATTGCCTTGTAATAATGTATATTTGAATGAGTTACGTGTTCTGCAATTCCAATATTTATCTGTTTAAAGCTGTAATATATATGCTAAACAAGTTGTTGGAATAGTTATGTACCACTTAATAGCTAGGATTAAAAACCCCCACCAAAATTTCATGAGTGCTTTGTTAATGTTACTGCTAACAGTTTTAGGAATCAAAAGGCCAACAGTTAGCACCAAGGATCCAGCTCTTGTTAAGCCTCCTTTCAAACTCATACCCAACCGATGTTTTAGTCATTAACAAAGATTGGCAAGGTGGACCTTGAAATATTGTTCGTATACCAACATATATTAAACAATCAAACTATTTACACACTTAACAAATTGACCCAATTGCATACAAACATGAAATACCCAAACAGAGTTTTCCATTATTTTTCCGGCAACCAAGCTTAAGAAAATAAAAAATTAACAAAGCAAACTCACACACAAATCAAGTCAAAGAAACATCGAGAGCAAGAGAGAGAGAGAGAGAGAGAGAATACCTTAGAAACACAGCAAATGACAGCTCAGAGGCGAAGATAGGTCATGATCGGCAATGGCGATGGCGATGGCGATAATCGGCGATAGGTTACGATCGACGGAGACGGCGACGACGATGGATTGAGAATGAGAGAGTTAGGTTTTCAAATTCGCGAGGGAGAGAAAGAGGGAGCAGCTGAGCAAATGGGTTATGGCAAATCGGGCGACGTAATGTTCTCAATCCGGGTATCGGATTTAAAATCCGGGAACCGGATTCTATATTCATACCCAGACCATATTAATCCGGATTAATTAAAATAGATCCGGTTATAAATTTAACCGGGCTGGAAACCGGATCCGAAAACCGATTATCTTGTTTACAAATCGAATCGGAAAAAAATCCGGTCCAATTGAACACTCTTAGATATATTGTCACATACTAGGTGGAAGTAACGTGCAAAACACATTTGTCTAGTTTAATTATTTTATTTTTTGAGAAATGATGTTGTTTTTATTAAAAAATTAATTTTGGTTAATAATGTAATACTTTTTGATTAAAATAAATAAATTTTAACAAAAAATTAGTGTTTAATCATAATTAAATAGATCATAAATAATTACATATTTTATATATTATAAAACAAAAACATTAGTTAAAACAATAAGTTAAATTATATTTATATATGTTAAATTAAATATAAACCATATACAGTAGGTTAATTACATTTATTACCTATTTTGATATGCGAATAAACGCACGTATGGTCAATTTGCTACATTGTGTTTTTCAATGTAGGCCCACCAACATATATAATTTTATAATTCATAGTGCCCAGGCCTTATAGTATTCGGTGAATAAAGCGATGGGCCCAGTAATTGGTAATAGCCAACGGAAGTTAAAATGATTAAAAAATAAGATGTAAAAAATAAAATAATAATCTGAAAGATATTACTCACGATAAATAATAGATAGATTAAACTGATTAAAAAATAAAAAACTGATTATCTTTTTATCACAAATAATCGAGATTGTGAATAAACAGAATATTCAAAAAAAATAATCACATTGTTTAACCTGTTTTTACAAATGACCAGATTATAATAAACAGATTACAATAGAAAAATAAGATTATTATAATCTATTAAAATATTATTATTATTATTATTATTAAAAACTGTTATAATCTGTTTATTATAATCTGTTTCTTATTCTGTGAATAAGATAATCTATTTGTGAATAATATAATCTATTTATATTATTCACAAAAAATAATCAACATTGTGGTTAATCTGTTTTTGCAAATAAATAGATTATAACAGATTTTAATTAACAAAAAAATTATTCACAGATTAGGAAATTGATCATACGAAATTGTTAAAGGGCATTGATTAAGAATTAAGAATAAAAAGAGGAAAATTTATTTGAAGAAATTAGAACATAGAAGGATTATTTTTGACATATTATTATAATCTGCTAATCTGTTTTTAGTCAAATGATTTTTCATTGGAAATAATATGCTTTTTATATATTGGAAATTGATTTCAATCAATAATTTAATGAACATAGAAAAAAATGTAAGTCTTAATAAATATTTTTCTATATAATTAACTTAAAATTTAGAACTTTTCTTTAATATATTAAGTAATGGAAAAAAAAAATCTTTCTAGAAAATTTAGGAAAGAAGGATTTAGAACTTGACATATTTATTATAATTTTCAACAATAATCTAAGTTTTTATAAGAAGTAGATAATAATTTAGTAAGAACATATTATTTTACAAAAAATAGATTATTCACATTCTATTCTCTTACCTCCATTACATAATAAATTAGAAAACAGAGAGATGAATAAAAAATACAACATGTAATAAATTTAAAAACAAATTAGTTTTTTTTTTAAAACAACTTGTAATGCATACTAAGATCAGAAGATGAAGTAAATAAAATTAATGAAAGCTAAAACAAAGAAAAAATATTTGAATAAATAATAAAACATAGTAATAGAGATGAATACCTTCAACCTAGTTAAATTTGAGTAGCTTCCAACAGGATCAAGATTAATCTAATCTGAATATTCACAAAAATTACATTAAGTAAATAACATATTAAAAAAAGTAATAATCTCAAATAGATTATTCATAAAAAATAATAAACTGATTAAAAAATAAAGAACTGATTACACAAAAAAAAAACATAAATTAGAACATAAAATAACTTACTAAAAATAAATAGAATGGAGATGAAATTAAAATAAAGATTAGTACATGTCATATATTTAAAAGAAGATAAAATTACACAAAAACTTAGTTTAGAAAATTAGTACGTAATAAATTAAAAGAGAAAATAGAATTTGACATAAATTAGTTTATTTCTTGTAGTGCATATTAAAAATAGCAAATGAAGTAAAAAAGGAACTAGTAGAGGAGAAAGAAATACAGGTTTAAAGAAATAATAAAATAATTTAATACGCATCAATACCTTCAACGCATGAGAGAAATTTGATTACCTATCAACAACATGAAGATCAAATCTATCTAAAGCAAAAATAAAGAGAATTAGAAAATATAAATTACATCATAAATTAGGAAATAGAAAATAGGGAAAACAATTACAATATGTAATAAAATAAAAAAGAAAGAAAAATTATAGAACAAGTTAGTGAAAAATGAGAATAATTAGGAATTTAATTAGAACAATCCTAATTCCTACGTACACATTAGTCTCTTATATTTTTCCTCTTCTTTTCTTATGTTCTATCGATAAACAATAGGATCTCTTATATATATAGTTTGATATTTTATTCAATTTTCAATGCTTGTTTAATGGCTATTTGGCAATTTAATGAAGATTTTAATTATAGGATTAATGGCGGACGGACTGGACTTTAGTATTTTGGTTAATATCACCTTGTGTTCTAAACCAAATTAGATTGTAAATGGGTATGTTAATTGAATTGAGTCTCCTTGTCAATTATGAATGAAATTAGTACGGTATTTAATGAGCTTAAATTTGAAGTTATCAATTCATCATAAATTGCATGAATAATCTGAATATTTAATGGGGTTAAATTATCTTTTACGCTATCAATTCATGATTAGAAATTGCATGAATAGTCAGAATGTTTAATTTATTATAAACGGACGACGTTAATTTAATGTGCTTAAATTGTATTTTACTTTATTAATAGAGATGAAATAAATTACAAATGATACACGTGAATTGAAACCCAAAATTTAATAAATGAAACGTCAGACGTGAATTAAATTGGCTTTCAATTCTTTATGTGAATTAATCCATTTCATCCGAATGCTATTTAACAAACGCCTTTTAATGGGCAAAAACAACAGATCATAAAACTACTTAAAAACTGTAATCATAACAATTGTGAATGAAACCAAGAATTGTGAATGAAACGTCGGACGTGAATTAAATTGACTTCAATTCTCTTCTACGTGAATTAATCACATTCATCAGAGTGATATTTAACAGAATTAATAAAAGAGAGAATAACGGAAGTAAAGCAGAACGGCAATTGTGAATTCTAATTTCTGTTAAATCAATATTTTTTGTTAAACCAACATTTTTTTCATTAAATGCAGTATTAATTTTAACAGAAATGGATGAAAAATGTTAATTTTAATAGAAAAATAATAATTTTCGTTAAAATAAGATTTTCCGTTAGATAGCCACTATATATATAAAGATATATTATGGTTAATGTTATTCATCATCTCAATTTTTATCACTCTTATAATTGCATAATATGTCATTAGATAATTAAAAACTATTTATTATATCCTACTTGTAAATTTATCATCTAATACCATATTTTGATATCAGAGGATAATAAGAAAATAAATGATGAATACAAATTTTCATTAATTATAGACTTTATAACCTTTGCTTCAAAACTAACATTCTCACTTTTGAGATTCTTGTTAACATTTTACTCGCAATTTTTTATATTTGTTTTATCTTTTATTTTAATCGATGCAGCATTGGAGATATGATATTATTAAAAAGTAAAGGTAATTAAGTTTTCAACTCAATAACAATCTCTTAACTTTTTAAAGATCAATTAGAGTTTGAAAAGTTTTCCTTTAAAAAAAAAAGAGTTTGAAAAGTTTGGAAAATCGAATTGACAAATCAAATTTGTGACATGGTTTAATGGAAATAGATAAATAACCCATCCTTTACCCAAAAAAAAAAAAAATAATAAAAGAAAAAAAAAATAAAAGAGAAGAAGATCAATAACCCCTCAACTGCGAACCAACGTGTAGAAGCACAAGTTTAAAAAACGGTTAAAGCGTCACAGGAAAAAAGGGAAAAAAAAAGGGCAGACAACTGTAGGGTTTCACACGACTTCTTAAAGTGGAAAGTCCAGTCCCACAACGTGGTGGAGCACTGAAGCTTTATTGCCCGTAAAGTGGATTAATGGGACAAACACTTGGCCCATTTTTCGAACTTCGGTTTCTCCGTCTTTCTTGGAGACACAGACAACTGTTTATTGATCCAACCAACCGACTCATCTGCATTTGTTTCTAGTTTTTAATACCAATCTTCTTCCAGATCCACTCGCTGCCACGTTCATTTCAATACCCGCAGAGTCCATTTCACCTTAGAACTCTCCAATGGCTACTCCTTCACCAACCTCCTTTTCGCAGCTCTTCAATTCCTCCTTCGATGTTCGCAAAACTTCATCAACAGTAAGTTCCGGCATGTTCTCTCTCTCTCTCTCTGAGGTTACTCGTTATGTTTGGTTTCGTTAATCTCTTGCCGTTGACAACAGATATTTGGTCCTAAGCTGAAACCAGGAGAAACTGAGCAGACCCATGTGAGAGTATTTACTTCTGTCAAGTAAGTTGGTTTTAATTGGTCAACATGTCTTTCGGATTGGCATTTGATTTAATTGGTCAACATGTTTTTCGATTTTAATCTCGTATATCGATCTCTTGATATAAACAACGAAGGGAATTTCCTCTCGTTAATGAATTTGAACTGAAAATTAGAAACTGGGCCTGAAAATTCACCCTACATAATGGTGATTTCATTTCTGGTTTGTACAAATGACATTTCTTTTGGTTCGAGTGCCATCCCTATCCTCTGACATAAAACATGTCTCCACACGAATTTATAAAAACCGACCGCTTTAATGGTATGTCTATGATGTTTGCAGGGCTAGTCCACGTATCGAATGTAAGGCTTCAAAGGTGCCTCCAGGATCGACTCTGAGATTTGACAATAGAAGGGTGGAGAGCTCAACTGAAAGTGAAACTGGTTGTGATTTATTTGAAGATCTGAAACATCGGTTTCTGAGATTCAAAAGGCGTAAATTTGAGTAAGCCGCAAATAACTCTGGCCTAAGGTTGTCGGCTTCAAAACAATTAGTTTCTTCTAAAGTCAATTATGTTAACTGCGCAGAGAAAACTTGGAACATTTTCAAAATCTTGCCCAGGGTCAAGCACCGAAGGTGATAATTTTTTTTTGTTTTAGTCCTCATTGTTTATTATTTATTACATGTGCTATACAAATGTCGGGAGCTAGGACAGAACTAGGATTTGGTATTTGGGCGAGCAATTGACAAAATCAGAGTAGAATTATTGCTTGTTAAAACTAACAAGTTGCAGAACAGTTCATGATTATTGCTTGTGCAGACTCTAGGGTTTGCCCCTCAAACATCCTGGGGTTCCAACCAGGAGAAGCATTCATGATCAGAAATGTAGCAAATCTGGTGCCCCCATTTGAGGTTCATATTTCATTGCATTTGGTTTATTTTGAAATTCTATTTGCCAACAGGTGAGTTATTAAGGGCACAAAGCATAATCCCCCTTCCCTTTTCCTTCTTTGTATGTGCAGAATGGACCTTCGGAAACAAATGCCGCATTAGAATTTGCCGTAAATTCTCTAAAAGTGAGTATTTCATACCTAGATTTCTTGTGCGTAGGATTCTTGCTTTCCATTAATCATGTATCCTAGAAGCCCTTGAAAGACATTTTATTGATGGTGAAGGTGTCGAAGGCAGTTTAGAATTATCTGTAGTCGGGATTGATAAATAAAATGCTCTGAGAAAAAACTTAGTTGCAGAGTCAGTTAATGATAGGTAAAGTTTGTTTGTAATTTTTACGAAAACTTTTTAAGGATATATTTCAGTAGGAGAATGAAATTGGGTCTACAAGAAAAAATTAAGTTATGAAAAATATTTGTTCATTGCAAAGTTGTTAGAAATAATTCGGGACTATGAATTCAAGCGTCAAAATGTATCAAATCATGAACCATAACCTTAAGCCAGTTTTCTACATGGGAATTGCTTAGAAATTGAAAATTACTCATTGGTTAATTCACTCTGAATCTTGTATCTTTAATCTGGAGTTTTTTTCCCTTTCTATGACATGATCAACAACACAAGAGAGGCTCAAGCCACCACATATAGGTCCATATTCTAGAAAGACTGGTCAATAGTATAATTGGAGTACCTTCATATCATTTTAAAGAGCAAAACCTTCTCGCGCGCTTCCAAACAATGCGGAATTCTGTTTACTACCAATACACTCTCTTGGTACGGGGCTCCAAAAATGATGAGGGATAATTCCTGTTGCAGGTGGAGAACATACTAGTGATCGGCCACAGTTGCTGTGGAGGCATACGTGCCCTTATGAGTATGGAAGATGAAGCAGATTCAAGGTAATCATGACAACTCTACCCTTTTTCTTACTAGCCTTTGCACATATCATTAGGTACATGTCTAAGATCAGAACATATTAGTACTTGGCAGTGGATATTTGTTTTTCACTTGGCTAAACGTTTCTATACAGTAGCTTTATTAGAAATTGGGTTGTTGTTGGAAAGAATGCGAAGTTAATCACAAAGTCTGCGGCTTCGAACCTAAGCTTTGACCAACAATGTAGACACTGTGAGAAGGTAATTTCTTCTATCATCCTTAATTTTAGAAATTAAATCCCATGGTATTACTGTATGATAGTATTCACATCCTTAGTTCTGCAAAAATGTAAATGTGTATCTAATATAGGAATGGAGAAATGATTACTAGGTTAGAAAGGGCATCTTTTGGCACAAAGACAATCATTCTCTCTACAACATCAAATCATAATACAGTCAGGAAAAGAGGACAAAGTAGAATACTATTTCTTGAAATATCTCGATCCTCTTATAAGAGTTGGGTCTTTTATGTGTGAGGTGTTAGTGCACAAGTTTTGTGCAAATACAAAAGTCAAGACAATTATTAATGGAAGGCACTCTGAAAATAGAAGACAATATTTTAGATTTATGAGAAATTGTTGCTTTTTGGGTCCCAAAAGGCTCTTAACACGTTTCTATAACTCCACTCAGGAATCAATCAACCACTCCTTGATAAACTTGCTCACTTACCCATGGATAGAGGAAAGAGTAGCTAAAGGAGAGCTCTCAGTTCATGGCGGGTACTATGACTTTGTGGACTGTACATTTGAGAAGTGGACACTGGATTACAAGGGAAGTGATTGGGACAAAAATAGCAGATTTTCCGTCAAAAACAAATTTTATTGGTGCTGAATTTGGATTAAAATATAGAAACTGCACTGAATTCTTTCTGATTGAAAATTCCTGTTGTAAAATATCAATCCTTAGTTTCACTGAGATGTTTGCCGTTTGATATGACCTCTTAAGCCTGCTTCGCTATTCATCTTTGTTTCAATTGAGAAGGATGAAGTCAGCTCGTAACATGGGCTGCCTCAGAATAAAATCCTACTCATGGGCCTCTGCTTGTTGGCCCATAGTCATCTTGAATAGATAGGCCTATTCTATGGTTAAAACTTAAAACTAAAAGTTAAGAAACATTTTCTTCTTGGGTCAATATTTCCTGAGGTCCAGTTTTATGAGGCTTCAATATTAAAAAGATTAGATTGTGAGCATCCGTGTATTGCTAGCCATCATATAATTGACCAACCAAATTTGTTTGGTAGAAAATCTAACGGCAATAAAAGCTTTAGCAGCTGACAACTTATAGATTTTACATTTATAACTCAACTACTTATGAGTACCTGATTTCCACCTTCTGATGCCTGCCTATTGCTTTCCATTCCCAAAATTTGAATTGTTATAAATAGCCGACAAATTTGGGAAAATACTGATAAATTATGACGATCGTTTCTGAAGCCTGTTTAGCTTGTTTGTGCGTGTCTACATTCTCACCCACAATTCCTAATCCGCATTACTTTCCCATCTCTATCGCTTGCCCTACAAATAAAAAATAGAAAATAAATATTTATTTTATAACCTAATAATTTTCATTACATTTAAGCCCTTCTAGTAAAATATAGAGTTAAGATTTAAACTCAAAATTTTTACTCTAATATCATGAAATCATTACTTATTCTAAAAAGATTAAACTGATAAAATAGATAAATTTTATTATTTATTTTATATGATCTAAAAACCTACACTACATACCTAGTTACATGAAATGTAATCATTGTATAAGTCTTATTTATTTTCAGAGATAAGATGTGATAAAAATTAAAAAAATAATAATATATTATTGTAATATATTTTCTTAATAATAGTTTTGTATAGGAATTTGAAAAAATAGTTTTGAAATTTGAAAAGGTAAATTTTTTTATTATATTTTATAGGGAGATTTGAAAAAATATAATGATGAGTTTCGTTTGGATTTGAAGATGAGATGAGTTGAGATGAGTTAATTTTATTTTTTATTATTATTATTATTTTGGAATTTGAAAAATGTATATTAAAATTTAAAAAATGTATATTGGAATTTGAAAAATGCGTATTAGGATTTGTATTTTATATAAAAATATGAAAACGTGTAATAGTAAATTTGAGATGAGTTAAAATGAATTCGTTTAGGAATACGAATTTGGTTTATTCCTAAAACAAACTGGCCATCCTAACACTATCTCTCGAATGTTGCTAACAGGCGTAACAACTATCATGTTGTTGATGAGTTGGAGCAGTCTTTACAAGGGCTCGACACCTTTTGGAGACAATGATGCCAGAGATACCATGGTTCCGTAAGCCTAAGTGGCCACCGCCTTCCGATGTACCAAGTTTACCGAAGCCCGAGTTGCCAATGTTGCCCAAGACTGAATAAATCCCCCATTATCAGAAATCTCGAGTTTTGCCTAAGCCTGAACTGCCGACTGTGCCGCAGCCAGAAGTGCCTATAATACCTTATCTCTGGACCTGCCAAAGCCCGCATGACTCCCAACCATCCCAGCACTTTTTTTTTTCTCTGAAGCCAACCATCCCATCACTTAAAAGAAGGATATTGTTCCCATCCCTCCTCACAACCAACAATTCCTGAAATCTTTGCGCACCATCTCATGACGTGGCTTTGATCTTTATGTTCGGCTAATTAATGTATCCTGTTGTGATATATGCCTGAGAGATTGGTCGTTTTGCAGTCGTCTACTTGTGTCTGTGACTGTTATCGTTTGTAATGTCAGCTCATGTGTTTGTTTTACTGCATGTCGCTGCTCGATATGCATTATTATGATTCTGTATTGGTCATAATTCGCATGCTCCAGTGCCTGAGTAAAGGAGGAAAAAAAAAAAAAAACTCTAATTCTGATCTACTGCATGCTAAACATTAATTTGTTTTTTTTTTTTTTTTGTAAATTATGAGATCATAATATGAGAATAGTTATAAAAAACAAACGAGACCTACCTGGATGCACTTGACACTTATATGACTACAATGTAGGCTGTAGTACCAAAATGACGTAATTAATGTTGTTCCAACCTCCAAATATGTGCATATATATAAAAAAAGAAGAAGACGTACACATGTATGTTTTTTGTGAACTATCATAGAACAAATTAAATCATTACTGTCTAAAACGGCAACATTCTAAATTCCTATTTCTAATTTATATCGTCGTCATGGGAACAACAACTGATCCTACACTATCATTAATGGCTATGATGAACATCGATGATCAGTCACGTACGGATGGGACTCATATAGCTAGCCTAACAAATGACTACGCAGTCTTCACTTTTATGGTGAAATAAGAACACTTGAGAAAATTGATTAACTGACAAGTATTCTTGTTGTTTTTCATATTAAAGTATTTTAACGGAAATGGAAAATGAAAAACAGATAAGAAATTTCAATGAACTTTTTTTTTTCTTTTTGGAGAAATAAAAAAAGATGGGAAATTAGAGAAGCAGCGCGCGAGGAAGATGTTCAAATCGTACACTGAGAACTCCAACTCGTCATTTGACCCAGAAAAATGGCTGAATGGTGCTAGCACTTACTTAATTATAGGAATTGATTGGAAAATAAAAAACATATCAAAAAATAGAGAGATTTACTAAGAAAAATTATTAAGTGAATCCACACTCAGCACACTCACACTTACAAAGTATTGTTCAGATTCACTCTAGCATCACTCATTTACTAATTGTCATCTTATATATTAAATTTTATTTTATTTATACTAAATTAATTATTATTTTTGCTTATTATCTATATATCATATATTTAGTATAAAAAATGAAAAATGAAAAATGAAAAATTATATGTGATGTAAATTGTAACCACCATCTATAATAATTGTTTACATTGATTTAATTATTAATTTGTTTTTTTTTTGTGTTATAATTTTAAAATTTATTGCAAAAGGCGTAATATATTAATAAATTGATAATTACGTTTAAAGACATAATTTTCATAAACAAATAACCCAATAAGGAAAAAGAAAAAAAAATATTTAATAGCTTTCCAACACTTACCAGATTGATGGTGGTGGGAGACGTGACGGGTACGAGGGTACAAACGTGGACAATAACTTGTCAGCGAATGCGGCCAGACTAATTGTACGGAAATCAATGCTTACCATATAAAAAATTAAAAATAACCCAAATGTAGATTGAATTGCTTTTATTTATTTATTTTTATCACCACATAATTCAAAGCAATAAGACAAAAAAATATTCTAAAATTGAAGACTGACTTGCTTGGCCATTTTAAGGTGGTGGGATGCTGTTCTTCTTTATCTAAGAGGGGAAGATGGACCCCACGGATTAAAAAAAAAGGGAAACGGGTATAAGCCTGTTTTGGTTCTCTCTGTCTGTGAACTATTGGTGGCTTTATTTTTTATTGAGATCGATGACGAACAAAGCCACAAACGACAACAACCCAGAAAGTTAACAAGATAAAGTAAACAATGACAGCCAGTTATTCTGGAGAATCCCTATATCTCCCACCACCCCTGGCAACACTTGCAATCTGACTAAGCTCGGATTGGTGGGTTTCCTCTTCTTCTTCTTCAACTCCACACTACTTACTTACTAGGTTCTCCCCCCCCCCAAACAGGTTTTTGGTGATATTTGCCAAAGTACGGCTCTTTCTCCCCTTTCTGAACAGCTCATGTTTCTGTTTTCCTTTCGTTCTCTACATACCACTCTCTCTCTCTCTCTCTCTCTCCGTTTTTCATTTACGGAAATGCTTAATCTGCTAGATTAATTCACTTTTCGTGTGAAGGGCGGCTTGAATTTTATCTTCTTTTTCCTTTTTTCCCCAGGGATCGAGGGGGAGAGTAAACCCAGTTTGATTCTTTGGTTTTTTTAAAAAGATCGGTCTTCCATCTATTCTTATCTCAACGATTTAGACTTTCTCTTGTTGAAAAGCTGAGAACTGTTTAATTTGATGCCAGTTCGTGTTTGTGTAAAGATCATTTCTTGATTTCTTTCTTATGTTTTGATTTTCTAAACGATTAGCATTGCAGCTTCTCCTTTTATGATTCACTTCGATTCAATTTTTAAGAAAGAAAATCATCCCTCTTTGGTGCAAGTGTCGTACGTACTTTTGATTTCTCCTAAAACCATCTGATCAAAACCTATTATAAAGAGCTTCTCTTTTTGTCGAATACTAGTATATATAGACTGACTATTTGGTGGGTGTGATGAAGCGTCGGACGATTTTCGGGGAAAATGACGAGAAGGAAAATTCAGATAAAGAGGATCGACAATACGACGGCACGGCAGGTGACTTTCTCAAAGAGGAGGAAGGGACTGTTTAAAAAGGCTCGGGAGCTCTCAACTCTCTGCGATGCTGACATAGCACTCATTGTCTTTTCGGCTACCGGAAAGCTCTTTGATTACGCCAGCCCAAGGTTCCTCTCCCTCTCTCACACTTCTCTACTTATAGAACAACATATTTCCTATTAATTTAAGTAATTAGTAGCTGTCTTCACCTTTAGATTAATTGACTTGTTCGTGCTGAAAAAAGGTTTTTTGAAAGAGAGACAGATGCTTGAAATAAAAGATGTTTTAAGCAACAGGACCAAAAAAACTAGATAAATGTGGGCTGAGCATGTACTACGAACATCAAATAAAAGAAAAAAAGTACTAAAGAATCATACGGTTTCTGCATACATAAATGTAAATCTTCATGCTATAGATAAGCAAGAGATCTCTAGAGACATAATTAAATATTTCAACCCATAAGGGTTTTAACGTACGTACGTTGCTAGCTAGCTGCTACCCATTTTGATTTAATTTGTAGATTACTGCTATGTTAATTATTAATTTACTATATAGTAGCTTATAATCATGAATAATTGATTTTTCAATTAGGTGTTCAAGTTTTCCTTTAATGCATGCCTCGCGATCTTAATATATCTTTTTGCACTTCTCCTCCTAGTTTTATCCACTTTTGTTGTGCTCCTACTAATCTGTTGATCACAGCATTTCTATAAGGATATCTTCATAAAATATAGGGTGTATACAAATGAATCATATGAATTACTAATTTAGGAACATGTTTTATGGACAAGCAAACTGAAGAACCTAAATTAATTTGTTTTCATATATATATATATATATATATATATCCTACATATAAATAAGCTATTTTCCTCATAATTAGTGGTAACTTTTCCTATTAATTAGTGATGCTTGATTGATTCCGAAACTGTTTTTGCTTACATTAATAGTACTAGTGCTTAATTTTCCTATCTATATCAACCATGCACATGATGATCATGATCATCACCTCAGGAAAAAACTTCTCTAATTAAACTCCAGCAATACATTCAACTGCACTGGAATCAAGCTGCATTTCCTAACTGTTCTGTGCTTCCATTAATAGTAATACTGCTATTTCCAATATCACTGTAGGACAAATCCTTCTCTAATATTAATTTTGTAAGTAAAATATATTTATATTAATAAGAATACCCATGTTCACAGAAAAATCCTTATCTAGTAAAACTCATGCACATTCGACTGCAGTGCATTCGAGTGCTGCATCGATCTGTCACCCACATTGATCAAGGAAAAATATAGAGGGGAGTGATAAAGAATATCATGGGCCATCAGGATGCTTCCCCGCGTACTCTCTAGAACTAATTTGTCAAAAAACTATAAACATACACTTCGTTTCTTTATATGTATGTATGTATGTATGTATGTATGTATGTATTAAGAAGTTAATTGAAGTTATATATCCCGTCAGATACTAGCTAGGTTTCTTTCTTTCTTTGAGAGAGAAAAGGAGGTACGTAACACAAGCACAGACAACGACATGGGGTAGATCATAGGCTCCCATCCATGTGATCAAGAACACCAATGAGATACAGGAAATCTTTTTTTTTTTTGGTAATTATGAGATACAAAATATTATCACTAACGAGTTCAACAAGATGGGATACAAAGCAACAAATTGCCACGCACTTATCAAAATTCTACTAAATGATAAGAGTTTTTACAAGAGTAAATCTTCCTTCTCCTGAGCCTTTAATTCAAATTGACATGCACCTTATGCTTTTTCACTCATGATTTAGGTTTTAATTAGTTATTGGGTTAATTTGGAATAACTCTCCGAGCATATAGGCCTAATATATTACAACTTTATAATTTCATTGTTTCATGAAAAGACATTCAATATAAAGCAAGGAGTACCCTTGACTAGACAAATCTAATAGGACTTATGAACTAGAATGGACACTTAAAAGAATGAAAAGATACAGGAGATACCAAAAGCTAGAGATCATAATTGAAAGCAAGAGACCAACTTTAAAACTCCATAGCATAATTCTGCCATCTGAGGCATCTGGCCTATTGTAAACTTGCCGTAACTTCTTCTAAAAAACTGCAAATTGCAAATTCTTTAATGCATCGGAAGCAATAGACATAGTGATGCATGGTACATGGCATGTAGGCTAATTATTTCGAAATAATACTAAACTACTTTTGGAATACCCTAAGAAATACATATTGATATATATATATATATAGCTTACCTAGCTAGTTTGATGCTCAATTTTCACAAAGCAACTTGATTGACCTTAGAACAACTTTTTTTTTTTAGCTGCATGAGTACCTCATAATTTTATTAAAAGCCCATGACAATGATATTATATTGTCGTTAAGGTGTAAGTAAGATGATTTTAGATTCCATGGAAGGCATTTTTGTCATGCCCCAAATTTTCTAAGTATTGGGGATCAACATATTGACGTCACAATGTTAATTAAAAAAAAAAAATTGAAAACTTCCAGATATAAAGAAATTGAGTTCATATCTTTTTTTTTTAATCTCACCAAGATCATCAAAACAGCTCATGAGATTGTTCTTTCATAAAAATCTCATATAAAACCCTAACTATATATTCTATAGATGATTCTTATTTCCTAGTTCTCCTTCTGACCCTCCTATGTGTCCTCTAAGCTTCCTTATTTGCATGCATCTTTTTTAACATCTGTAAAGAAAGAGATTTTATAGGTGGAAGGTAAGTCCACGGCTCGATAAGTATGATTGATTAAGCTATGGGTGTAACATATGGGCCTTATTTATTAAATAAAAAATAAGATTAAAATAATAACAATAACTAAAATCATAAGATTAAATATAAATTAAAAATCTAGTACCATGTAGGGAAGCACTTCAAGAAATTTAGCTACATAGGGAACTATATCCCTTCAAGGATAGCTGTTATTCCCATAAAATGATCTTCTCTAGTACTTGAAATCCACACTTTCTCAATGTTATTTGGTGTAGTTATCCTTCCCATTTATTTCCCTATTTAGGGTTATAAATTCTTTTTATCCTTTGGTATAGTTATCATTTCCAATATAACATAGTAATGGTGCCATATAAGACTCATATATCGTACCCCACAATTAATTCCATAAAAAGAACGTAGCACATGTTTCATGTAAATGTAACCGCGTACCATAAATTAATCACATGAAGTTTCCAAATAAAAACCTTCTATGAATACATCATGATAGCATATATAGAAGTCCACGCTATGAAACCACTATATATTTTCTATTAGGCTTAGCCACACTTTTCATGTAATACTATTTTATCATGAGATGTCCCAATAAATTATTAGGCAATTAATGCAAATAAGTTTTTTGAGCAATAACAATTGATCATAACATGCATGTTTAGTAAAGTGTCAAAAAATGATAGAAATACCATATTTATTAAATCCACTTACTTGGATACACCAATTACCACTTGACTATGACAACAGTATCACTCAACCTAAATAATGATGTAAACCACTTATAAAAATTTCTAAACTTCTTCATGTAAAAGTTAATCTTTCTAAGACTATTCATATATCTTCGAGAAACCTATAAACAATGCGCACCTTTAAAGTAACTTATTTACTGTCCAGCTTGAAGAGGAGTGTAGAATTATTGGATATTTGTCCGTATTTATTAGGGGCTGATATTTAGGAAGCTAACAAATCAATTGATTTGTTAATCATTTTTGGTTCCACGATTTTAGGGGATTTTGGTAACATGTTACCGAATCCATAGGTAGCAGTTTTCTATTTTAAATAGGTTTGGTTCTATTTTAGGTAAGTTGTAAACATCCCTAGTAATTAGATGAGAATTATCATCTATTTAAAGAGAATGTAATCCTTTTCAAAAGATAATGGGATATTCAATCTTTCCTTCCACATTTCCACATGGTATCAAAGGATCCTCTGAACCCTAATTCTCTCATATGACCAAATATGGTATGGCCATTGAGAGACCGACTCAACCTCTTCATTTTTCAGAATCACCACCAGTTAGGAAGCCATGATTTTAGGCAACAACAATAGTTCATATAGCAGCATCATGCCCATTACAGGACACAAACTTAATGAGAATAACTATCTCCAATGGTCCCATTTTATAATGATGTTTATATGTGGGAAGGGAAAGGATGATTATCTTTTCAGAGTTGCAGCCTAACCAAGTAAGGACAATGTGAAGTTCAAAACTTGGAGTTCGGAAATAACATGGTCATATCATGATTCATTAATTCCATAAAAAATGACATTGGAGAAGATTTTCTTTATCTACGGAATATCAAAGGAAATTTGGAAACTTGTGAAGTAAACGTATTCTAACAACGAGAATACATTTGAATTGTTCGAGGTGGAAAATGTTCTTCTTGAGTTATGCCAAGGAGATTTAACAATGACCCAATACTTCAACACATTCAACCACTATTGGCAACAATTGGACTTATTTGAGGAGCACAATTGGAGCTGTCCTAAAGATAGAATTAGGTATAAACAAATTGTTGAAAAGAAAAGAATATACAAACTTCTAATTGGATTAAATGAAAATCACGATGAAGTACGAGGAAGAATCTTAGGATTCAAACCACTATTGAATATTCGAGAGCATTTTTAGAAGTTCGTAGAGAGGAGAGTCGAAAGAAGATAATGATGGGCCATCAAGATTCTACAACATACTAGGAGAGTTCAGCCCTTGTAGTTCGGGAAAATTCATACAATGGCAGTGACAATAGACCGAAGAAAGGGCGACCGTGGTGTGATCATTGTTGACGTCCTGTTCACACCAAGAACACCTGTTAAAAAATTCACAGTATACCTGCAGATTGGAAGCCTTCCCTCTTTTCCAACGACAAAGAAGGATGGGACAATCTTGTCTCAATGGATGAAAAAACATCACTCGAGCCCAATCTCCTTAGCAATGAGCAACTAGAATTATTACAAAAAATGTTTAGCCAATCGTTAGCAGCCCTTACAACCACTATGGTCGGTACCCGATCTTTGACATACAAAGGTAATTCTTTAAGCGCTTTTAATGTTAAAAAGGAGAAGTTAGGTCCATGGATTGTAAACTCAGGAGCATTGGACCATATGACCGGAGATGAAAAGATTTTTTCTACTTATAGTCCCTATTAGGAAAATTTAACAGTTAGGATAGTAGATGGTGCACTCTCAAAGGTGGTTGGTACAAGTTTCGTTAAAATTTTAGAGAATGTCCTAATACTCAACTCAGTTCTCATAGTGCCAAATTTGGATTTCAATTTATTGTTTATTAGTAAACTCACTCGGGATCTCAATTGTGGTACTAAATTTTTCTAAATATGTGTGAATTTCAGGTCTTGAATTCGGGAAAGACTATCGGTAATGCTAAGATGTGTTTAGGCTCTATCTTCTAGAGTTTAATGATCCTCTTGAAGGAACAACTTCAAATTCAATTGTTTAGTGCCCATAAGTCCAAGCTCCATTTTTGTTATTCATTTTGATAATGATAGTGCAATTATGTCGTGACACTATAGGTTAGGACATTCAAATCTCTTGTAACTTGAGAAGTTGTTTCCTTCATTATTCAATAATAAAAATCCAAATGATTTTGAGTGTGAGACTTGTCAATTTTCAAAACATGTTCATACTCTTATCCCAACGGATCCTATAAAGCATCCCAACCCTTTTCAATGATTCATTGTGATTTGTGGGGGCCACATAGGATCAAGAACGTTACTGGATCTTTCTGGTTGATCTCTTTTATAGATGATCACACTAAACTTACCTAGGTATTCCTCATGAAAGAAAAGTCAGAGGCAGGTCAAATTTTTAAAAAACTTTATACCATGATTCAAACATAATTCCAAGCAAAAATATAGATTATGAAAACAGATAATGCCGAAGAATATTTCAAATCCATTCTTGATGATTATCTCTTGAGTCAAGGTATAGTACACCAAAGTTCTTGTATTGACACTCCTCAACAAAATGGAATTGCTGAAATGAAAAACTGGCACCTTCTAGATGTTGCTCACTTCCTCATGCTCTTTATACATGTTTTGAATTTTTTTTTGGGTGAAGCCATTCTCACTGTAGCCTATCTTATAAATAAGATGCCATCTTGTGTTCTCCAATTTCAAACTCTTTGTCAAACACTACTCCAGTCATTTTCCAATACTCGTCTCATCTTCACTATTCCCTTCAAAGTATTTAGGTGCTCAGCTTTTGTTCATGTTCATTGCCAACACCGGGATAAACTTGATCCTAGAGCCCTTAAGTGTATTTTTTCTAGTACTCTCCAAATCAAAAGGGATATAAGTGCTATTCACTAGTCACTAAAATATATTATCATTCCATGAATGTTGCATTTTTTGAGCAATAACCTTATTACCCTAAATCTGATATTCAGGGAGAGAGCAATTTTATACAGGAATATCAACTTTGGGATATTTGAGAGTTATCTCACATTTCTTCTAATTTTGGTTAGGGGTGAAATTCGGCCGGTCCAGACCGAAGAAACCAATCAGACCGACCATTTTGGATCGGACAGGACTAACTCGAGACTAGGTCTAGTCGGTCTTGGTCCAAATTTTATAGGACCGGATGTTTTTAGTCCAGTCCCAGTCTAGGGGTTTTCTCACCTCGGACCAGACTGAATGAATATTAAAAAAAGTATATATATTATTTATATAATAATTGTATAATTTATTATGTAATTTTTCATCTAACCTATCACCGTTAACAATATAAAATTTTAAATATACAATAAACAAATTAATATTCTGTCAATTAACTAATATATAATATCAATTAACTAATTATATAGTTCTTTAAAAAATACTAATTATATAGTAATTATGTAAATTAATAATGTAATTTTTATCTAATTTATTATCATTGATTTTATAAATTATAAAATATTTTTTATTTAGTTAGTACATAATCTACATTAATAAGTCACTTAATTTTAATTTAGTATTTTAAATAAATTAATTTTTATTAATTGATTTATTAAAAAAAAACAAAGAAAAAAAAATTACTTGGGTTGGACCGGATGGATCGAAGCGGGTTGGAATGATAGCTATCGGTTCGGTCTAGTCTCTAGGAATGTTCGGTTTGGCCCGGTTTGAGAAAAATGATGGATAAAAAATTTCGGTCCATCAGCCCCTCCTGACCGGACCGTTTTCACTCTAATTCTGGCCCATTTCACCAATTACAAACTCCTGAATCCATCTCTCCTACTGAATCCATTCCTACTCCACATCTCTTCTTAGAATCTCCTCATAATCAAACCAACAATTTGCTAGTTCCTACAAATCCACCTCAACATCTGGACACTATTAAACCAACAAATAATGATGAGTTGATTACCTACTCACAGAGGAGAAGGCATCGAAAGGAGATAGAACAACAAGCATCTCTTAAGCAAATCCAAAAGCCTGATCCAAGTCCTACATCAAGTGAAGATTCATCGGGTAAAATTTTAATCCCGAGACTTTCCATAATGAGTTAATAATGATGATAGTGATTGTCCTATTGCTGTGAGAAAAGGTGTAAGATCATGCACAAAACACCGGATATACACATTTGTGTCATATCAAGGACTGTCATCAAATTTCAGAACCTTTGTTGCCAATTATGACTACGTCTAGGTTCCCAATAACATACAAGAAACTCTCAGTTCACCTGAATGGAAATATGCAATTTGAATACGTGCATTTAAAGAGAATGGAACATGGGAGATTACAAAATGTTAACTGATTCAAGCCTTGACTGGTTGCAAAGGGATTAACTCAATCATATGGATTAACTCAATCATTTGCCTTTGTAGCCAAATTAAGCACAATGTGGGTCCTCCTATCTTTGGCTGCGAATTTAGAATGGTCTCTTCACTAGTTAGTGTCAAGAATGCATTTGTCAATGGAGACCTGGCTGAAGAAATCTACATGAAAATTGCTCAAGGATTCGAGATGCAAGCTGCACACAACAAAGTCTGAAGACTTAGAAGATTCTTATATGGGCTCAAGCAATCCCTAAGAGCTTGGTTCAAGAGATTCACAAAGGTAGTCAAGCGGTATGGCTAATCTTAATGTCAAACAGATCATATACTATTTGTTAAATACTCTTTTGTTGGAAAACTTGCTGTCCTCATTGTATGTGTGGACTACATCATTTTAACAGGAGATTTTGAGGAGGAAATAAGTAGTA
Organism: Platycarya strobilacea; assembly: GCA_036898215.1. Classification (NCBI taxonomy): domain Eukaryota; kingdom Viridiplantae; phylum Streptophyta; class Magnoliopsida; order Fagales; family Juglandaceae; genus Platycarya; species Platycarya strobilacea. The sequence continues at coordinate 3,921,744 of CM072554.1, read as the reverse complement.
TCAAAAGTCTTCTAGATAAATAATTCGAAATCAAGGACATTGAGAATCTCAAATACTTCCTAGCATGGAAGAAGCACGGTCAAGAAAGGAAATTTTTGTCTCCCAAAGGGAATACATTTTGGATTGCTTAAAAGAGATTGAAATGCTCGGATGCATGGCGATAGATACTCCTATAGATTCAACAACCAAACTAGGAGCCAAGAAAGAGAGTGCACCACTGTATAAAGAAAGATATAAAAGACTAGCTGGAAAACTTATGTATACCTGACTCACACTCGACCTGGTATTGGTTTTTCTTTTAGTATGGTAAGTCAATTCATGAATAATCCAAATGAAGAACACATGGAGGCAGTTTAGAGAATCCTATTATACTTGAAGCTAACACCAGCAAAGGATTATTTTTCGAGAAGATCCAAAGAAGAGATATTGAGGTATTCAATGGTGCACATTGGGTGGTAGGATCAATACATTTTGAAGGTCAACTTCAAGGTACTGCACATACATATGGGGAAACCTAGTTACATGATGAAGTGAGAAGCAATCAGTTGTGTTAAGAAGCAGTGTAGAAGTTGAATTTAGGGCAATGGCACACGACATCTGTGAAGGAATTTGGCTATGTAGGCTAATAAAGGAATTAAACATTTCAAGTGAAGAACTTGAGAAGACGTTCTTTGACAATCAGTCAACAATCAACATTGCCAAGAATCCTGTGCATCATGGTAGAACAAAACACGTGGAGATTGATTGACATTTCATAAAGGAAAAAATAGAAGAAAGGATAATCAAGATGTTGTAAGTGCTACGTGTCTCCAAATAGTCAATATCCCTACCAAGGCTTTTCCAAGAAAGAGTTTTGAATCTTTTGATGATCTGAGTTTCAAGTTGGGTTTAATCAATATTTACTGCCCAGCTTGAGGGGGAGTGTAAAATTATCGGATATCTATCAGTATTTATTAGAGGCTGATATTTAGGAGATTTACAGCAAATCAAAAGATGATTTGTTAACCATTTTTGGTTCCACGATTTTAGGGGATTTCGGTAGCATGTTACGAGATCCTTAGATAGCAATTTTCTATTTTATTGTTTTCTGTTTAAACGGGTTTGATTCTATTTTGGGTAAGTTTTAAATATCCCTCGTAATTAGATGAGAGTTATCATCTATTTAAAGATAACATAATCCTTTTCAAAAGATAGTGGAATATTTAGTTTTTTCTTCCACATTTCCATAGGCCTAGTTCGGGTCCATGAGATGTATACAAGACAATGCACCTAGCTAAGGGTTAGAACCAAATACAGTTACAAAGAAATCATGTAGACATATCATAGCCCATTGAAATCTATGATTATTGCCCATAAAAACGTGGCGGTGAAGAGACTTCTAAATTCATTTAGAGACCATTTTGATTCTTTAACTTTCGCTCATTTCTTTCCTTTCAAATATACCATAGTTAGCATATGGGGAGCATAGTCCGCATTGCAATATCAACATCTCCAGCTTGTAAGAAGATAACCCTTCCTTTTGTGCGTTACCCATGCATGCCAACCCAACTCTCCAGAAGAAATGTTAGGATAAACCGGTTTTCAAAGGCTAATTTGAAATATAAAACAATGGAAGTAAGAAAAGAAGAAGAAAGAAATAAAGAAAAAGAAATGAACGATAATCACACAAAGTAACAACAAAGATTTAAGTGGTTCGTCTCAATGCGAGTCTATGTCTATTGGCGGGGTCGGTCTCAACGAATTCACTATGAATAAAAATGGAGTACAAGGGATCAACAACTCAATCCTCATAGTCTCGAAATCTCAATGCACCTAATGGGCTCAAGATTCTTCACCAAAGGATTACATCTCTCTCCACAATGCTTGGCTGCTGACTTCTCCAAAAATACATAAAAAACATGTATTCATAGCAAAACGACGCGTAGCCCTAAAAAACGAACATTTGCTGGAGTGGAGTGTTGAGAGGACTTTGTGTTTGAATCTTTATCGAGTGAGTGTCAAGTGCACTTCCTGTTTGAATCTCACTCGAGCGAAGTGTCGAGTCAAGTGTGCTTGAGTCAGGGGTCGAGCCACAATTAAGCCAGGGTCAAGCCAAGGTCAAGAAACAGTCAAGCCAAGCCAAAAAAATCATATTTTCACCAAGAAATCAAGCCAAACTCAATAAATCTCCACCTTAGCTTGAATTCTGTTAAGCCTGAACAAAACCCATTATTTAAAGAACCAACCCCTTCCAACAAATCTCCAAAGAGAATTACAAACCCTGAACACAATATCTATCGTTGAAAAACTTAATTTTCACACAAAAGTTTTCAATACCATAGATGACTTGATCAAATCATAAGCTTGATCCTAATGAAGAATCAACATCTTCATACAAAGGACAACACACCACTATACAGACTGCTTATTTAAATAATGACTTTTGAATACACACAAAGATTACTAACAAATATTCTCTGCCAATTTAAGAATGCCATAAAGCCTACATGAACATATTCTAAAGGTAGCTAAACTGTCCCCTCTATCTGTCAGATGAAACTATAAACTTGCTCCTACAGTTTGCCAATGCCAAAATTAGAATCAAAATCATGCGTGATTTCAATAATATGATCTAGAGTACCACATGCACTCTATTGTAAAGCTCTTCTAGCAACTCTACCTTTTTGCTTTAATTTTGATCTCATTTTCTGTTGAAACAACAATTGAAAATAAATTTCAAAAGGAGAAGGTTCACCCAATAGTAAGTTGTGTTGACTGCTTCACCCAAATTTGTAGACAAGCCTAACAAACTCAAAAACATACTAAGGACTCTCACACATGATTCTGTCTCATCTCATTCAGCTATCTTATTTTTGTGGAGTGGACTTAATTGTATGGTCTGAACAACGCTTTACCTTCTTGTCTGTAGATCGCTAGTATTCTCAAATGTTTGAACACATCAAACATATCACAAAACATAGATAAACAAATCCAAATACTTTCTCAAATGATCATCAATAGAAATGAGTATAAATATTACACAACATCACACAAGATGTTACCCAAAAATTAGAATGAAATAACTGTAAAAAACTTGATCTGTATTGCTTCACAAGAATACAATGCAAACAAAATCAAGCTTTTATGTCTTTTGATCACATAAAGCAAAATTTGTCTACTCATAAATGACCAAAATTTTTCACCCATATGGCACAATCACAAGTGCCAAAAATGACTACCATGAATCTAGAACATTTGAATATGCTCCACCAATTAATGTACTGCCCTAAAGAAAGTAAAGACCATCTGTCTTCTTCTCTATTATTATTATTGAAGAGCCCTTTAAAGACGAAATATGTCGAATGTTAGATAAAGTTCTAATGGTTTCATCATATATCTCAATCTTGATTGAACCGATCCTAATAATATCACAAGCCATATCATTCCCAACCAAAATGGAATCACCGTTGATTGGTTCATAGGTAGTGAACCAATCTATCCTGGAACACATATGGAACATACAAGCTGAATCTGTGACTCACTTGTCACCAAAGCGACCGCTAGAGTCGCTGACTGCCATGACAATATCAGAATTGTTAGATTGATCTTTCAATACTAATAACATTGGAGGACCTTTTACCTTCCTAATTTTTTAATCTGGGATATTCATTCTTATAATAACCAACCAAATGACAGTAGTGATATTTAACATTATTCTTGTTAAATTTAAAGCTACCACTGGAATTACCTTTACTTTTTTTCGAACTTCTCTTCCTGGATCTATCACCTAGGGAACCTTTCACAAACAAGCCATTGGCTTGATTATCCGTGCCTTGTACACTCAAATTTGTTCTCAACTCCCTAAAGTTTAAAACATATTTCACATCTACCAAGGAGATGATATCTCTACCATACAATATTGATTTAACAAATTATCAAAAGAAACCAGCAACGAATACAATACGATTAAGGCTTGATCCTCATCACTAAGCTTAATATTAATGTTTCTCATATCCATAATGATTTTATTAAATTCATCTAGATGTTCGAAAATAGGAGTACCTTCTCTCATCTTGAGAGTGTATAATTGCTTATTCAAATACAAAGGATTTGTAGTGACTTCTTCATATACAAGCTCTTAAGTTTGTTTCAAAGATCAACAACGTTCTCGTCATCAGTAACCTCACTCAAAACTTCATCTGATAGTGACAAAAGAATAACATGATTATGTGCTCTCTCTTCTTCTTCACTTGACGGTGTAAGAGAATCACATGACACATTCCCATCTAATATATTAGACAACCTTTGTTGTCGCAACAAAGCGTTCATCTTGATGCGCCATAGATTGAAACTATTTTGACCGTCGAATTTCTCCACTTCAAACTTTGTCATAGCCATCATTTGATATCTAGCACAAAACTTGTTGCTCTAGTACCAGTTTGTTGGGATAAACCGGTTATTAAAGGCTAATTTGAAGTATAATACAATAGAAGCAAAAAAAGGAAGAAATTAATGACAATTACACAAAGCAACAACAAAGATTTAAGTGGTTCGGCTCAATGTGAGCTTACATCCACTGGCGTGGTCAGTCTCAATGAATTTACTATGAATAAAGATGGAGTACAAGAGATCATAATACAATCATCACAATCTCGAAAGCCCTAATACACCCAATGGACTCTCAGGATTCTTCACTAAAGGATTACATCTCTCTTTACAAAGTTTGGCTGCTGACTTTTCCAAAAATACATAAAAAAAACATGTATTTATAGCAAAACGATGCGTAGCCCTAAAAAATGAACATTTGTTGGAGTAGAGTTTTTAGCAGACTTTCTGTTTGAATTTCGCTCAAGTGGACCGTCAAGCCAAGCGTGCTTGAGCCAAGGTCTAGCCATAATTAAGCCAGGACTCAAAAATCACATTTTCACATGGAAATCAAGCCAAACTCAACAAGAAATTATTCCATGAGTAAAAAAGAGAGAATATAAAAGAATAAGGAAGGACGTAAAGAAAACTCAAGATAGATAATAAAAATATCACACGTCACGTTATTTTTAGGAAAATATTTTTTTGGCTTTAATAAAACTTTTTAAGATCAAACTTATTGGCTTTTAAGAGTATATGTTTTTATTAGATTTTGGGATAAAATTTGGAGTTAGAAGAAAACCAAATGTAGGGATTCTATATATTTTTAAAATATGGGTAATATATATACTTAGAAAAAATCGAAGGGTTACTTGAAATATTGGGGGTTGAGATGCATTTTAGAAATTCAAATACATAGACGTTTTGTTAGTCGGTGAGGTTATTTAAAATGTTGAGGACTAACAAAAACTTATTGTAGGGTTTCAAAGGAGGAAGGGAAGTTTCCTAAATTTTCAGGCCAGGAGGGGCATGAGATTAGCCCTAAAAATTGAGCTTGCATTTGTTGACGTACACATCTTGGCACACTGTTGGTAGTTGTCATTTAAACTGTAGAGAAAGGCACAACGTCCCAAATTTAAAGTTGTATTCATCACAATGAAAGGTGGTTAATTAATCAAGAATGAGATTTAATGAGAATGCTAGTTATTCTCAAAAATCAAAAGCTGAGATTTTTTTTATGGGCAATCAAAAAAATTTATTAGGAGGAGGCAAATTCGATGTACCTAGGCTATATACATGAGAAGTACCTAATTATAAGTTACAATCGAAAGTAAAAAATCAGCACGGGACTCAGTCCATTAAAATAATGGCCCCGCCCATAAGAACAATATTTAAAAAAAAAAAACTTTAAACTCGCAACGTAAAAGTAGATAATCTATTGATTTATCATTTTTTTAACACATGTAATACCAATCCAACACCATTACTCGATGTTTTCTCATATTACTTTGATAAGAATGATGCCCAAGAATGTTGTCCAAATAAAAAAAGTTGCTTTCAAAGAAACTTTCTACTGCACTATTTTCTTCGAATGTGAATGTGGTCATTCTTGAGCTCGTTAAAACTTGGTGAAATGATTTGACTGTGAATCAAAGGTCTACCTTTCTTGGAGGGGCTCTGGTCCATCTTATCTATGGTACCCTCAGTCATATTTACGAAATACAGTAATGCATAGAACTCTGTGATAGCCTCAAACTCCCAATTTTGGGCAAGCTAAAAAATGGTAAGGGAAGTGACACGAGAACCGTCACCTACCATATTATGTGAATGTCTCCAGAAGATCTCTCAGCATTTTCCAATGTATTTCTGAAGACTCGCCTTATATGGACTGCATACCTCATTCGAGCGCCGTCCTCTCCAACCCTCACCAAACTTAAAATCTATAACAGACTTCCATGGAGCCCCATTTTATGTTGTTATTGCCACAATCATTTATGTAACAGAGCTTGGTTGAACTTCTTTTCAAGTTACAAATCCTCAACCCTTAAAAATTGGTGTACAAATAAATAATTGACTAATTATTAGATAAAATTTGAACTCTTCCTCCAACCTACTCCGCATGAAGTCTCGTGGTAGCTTCCCAATACGAATGACAACCTTTGTGGGGAGTGGGAACAAGGACAAAAAATAGGTAGATTAGAAATAGTACTTTTAATCAAAGAGAACCTACCACCGTTAAATAGGTATAGTCACTTCCAAGAGGCCAATCTGCCTTCCACCTTTTCAATCACAGCATTCCAAATCCTTTTTGGCTTAAAGGAAGCACCCAGTGGTAAGCCAATATATTTATGGGTAAGGAAGATATCTTACATTCCAAGAGAGGCTAGACTCATTGCATCAAAGACAACTCCCACTGACACCAATTCAAACTTTGAGAGATTCACTCTCAAAACTGAGACAACTTCAAAACAAAAGGAAACCCGAGAACCATGATCACCATTCCTCACCGAGCACATTCCACAAGACCCAAAATCATCTTACTAAGGCCATGTTTTGGAAGTGAGATGAGTTGAGATCATCTCATCTTATGTCAAAATTTTTCATAATTTCATTCTCAAATACAAAATACTTTTCAATTTCAAATATTCAACTTTTCATTTAATCTATGCAACTATTACAACTTTTCTTTACTTCCAAACAAAACACAGAATAACCATACAATATTTTTCTACTTCAAAACGAAAATAATATTAAAAAATAATATTTGGACAAATTTTTAACTATAAAATATTATTATTTAACCTTTTTTTTCTCCTTTTTCAAATTCTAATAATATATATATTTATAAATAAAACTCAATAAAACATCTTAAATTAAATAATTTCATTACTATTCATAGAATTCTCATTCCACTCTATTTTCTTTATAGGTTAAAGTAAAGTTTTATTGATGTAAGAGACATCACCCAAGTACATTGGTAGTATACAATGAACATGCCTAAGTACATCTAAGCACTAGTGAGAGATACAAGCAAATCAAGAAGGTTTTTCGTATTACAAATAATGGCTAAAGCCCAAGAGACTCAAGAGTAGATATCGTAAAAAAAGAAAAGAAAAACTGCTTCAACTCATCCACAAAATGCTCCATGTCTTTAAAGCACCTTTGGTTTCTCTTTAGCCACAACCATCACATAATGTAATGAGGATCATTCTCTACACAACATCAATGTGGGCATTTCCCCCCGATACTTGTCCAATAGCACATAATACCCCTAACTCTCTAGGTAAAACCCATGCCACCCCTATCCTATTAAATATCTCATTTCATAAGAACCGGGCCACTTAGCAATGTAACAAAAGATGATCAACTGATTCCTGATCACTCTTACACATAAAGCATCACTCTGAAATAATTACACATGTTTTCTCAGATTATCAAAGGTGAGAATTTGCCCAAGAGATGCAGTCCACACGAAGAAAGCAATCTTGGGAGGTACCTTGCACTTCCAGATAGCCTTCTCAGGATTGCTATGATTATTAGAAAATCCCAAGAGAGCCTTGTAGAAGAAGCGCACCAACATTTTTTTTCTTTTTTTAGCTCCACTCGGATTCCACAACATCTTATCCCTCATCTCATTGCCAATCAAAAATAAATACAATGAATCAAAGAAATCAGCAAATATATTCAACTCTCAATCTCGAGCCGTTTTCGAAAATCTCATATTTCAATGGACAACACCATTAGATAGTACCAATAAATCGGACACATCAGCCTCTTTGTTGTAAGAAAATTGGTAGGGCATAGGAAACACCAGCTTTAGAGCCATTTGACTGCACCACACATCATGCCAAAAGTAAACATGATTGCCTCTTTCAATTGCGAATCTGGAAATAGAGAGAATCTTCTCCATCCACTCTTATATTTTCCACAATCCCATGCCATGTGTCACCCTAACTTCATTAGAGTATCAACCCCCCCCCCCTCCCAGCCCCCCTGAACACTCTCATGCTTAGAATCTGTTACTTCTCTCCGCAAGCTCTCTCATTCCTTATGATACCTCCACAATCATTTCCTTATAAGTGCTTTGTTGAAGATCGTTACAGGCACCCCTAACCCACCACATGGTATTGGTGAGCAAAGTTTATCCCAACTTACAAGATGTAACTTGTTTCCTCCCCCATTCCTTCCTAAAGAAAGTTACGAAAAGTTTTCTCAATTAGAGATCACATTGGCAAGTTGCAAAAATAAGGATAGAAAATAAGTAGGGAGCTTAGATAAACCGTTCTTAATGAGATTCAATCTTATACCACCGTTGGACAAATATATTCATTTTCACCTAGCCAATCCTCTTTCGATTTTTTCTAACACACCATCCCAAAAAGATTTTGTTTTGAAAGCAGCCTCCAATGGAAGACTAAGGTAGTTCATGGGTAGTGAGGCAGTCTTACATCCCAAGATAGTTTCCAAACCCTAAATATTGTTCACACCACTCGTAGGAACCATTTCAGACTTCGAAAGATCTACCTTCAAGGCTGAAACAACTTCAAAACAAAATTATACAGCCATCAAGTACTGCATATGATCACTGTTTGTCTCACAAAAAGCAGTGTGTCTCAAACAAATACTAAGTGAGATATAGTAGCATCTCTCACAGAGAAACAAGCAATAAAGCCTCCATTAACAATTGCACTTAACATACGACTTAATGCATCCATAACAATGACAAACCACAAAAGTGAGAGAGGATCCTCTTGTCTTGATCTTCTAGAGTTTTTAAAGAATCATTCTGGTGCTCTATTCATTAATACGAATAACGAACTATAGTTATACAATGCCTAATTCATGAAATCCATCTGTCGCCAAATACGTACATCCCAAGAAAATAACACAAAAAATTCTAATTAACATGGTCATAGGCTTTCTCCATGTTTAACTTGCACAAGGGTTCAGGTGTATACTTCTTGATTCTACATTCTAGGTATTTGTTGCCAATCAACATTGAATCCATGATTTATCTCCCCTTCAAAAACACGTTTTGAGTTTTTGGTATAATACTACTTATAACCTTACTCATGCGATTAGCAAGCCCCTTTGAGATAATCTTATACACACTATTACCGAGACTAATAGATCGAATATCTTTTACATCCACTACCTCCAACTTTATTAGGGATAAGAGCAATAAAAGATACACTAATACTTTTTTAGAATTATAATAAAAAGGCATAAAAACCCCATTCAGCCTCGGGGATTTATCCTTGGCCATTCCACAAAGCACCCGAAGAACCTCCTCGGCTTCAAAAGATCTCTCCAACCACAAGGAGCTTATCTCAAAGGTAGACCATCTAGTTTGGGTCTCCAAGGGAGTTTTCAAGCAAGTAGATCTTCGTAGAAAATGATAATATGGTTCTTTTTTTGATAAGTAATAATATTTATTGAATAGAATGAAACTAGGCAATGTCCAAGAATATAGGAAGTATACAAGTTGAGACACCTAATTACACTCTAGTGGGCTGCATAGAGAGTAAAAATTCATGAGCATTCCCACCCCTCAAAAAGATAGCAGAAAACTACTGAAAAAGAGATAAAACAAAAAAATTCTAGATTTCTTCTGTTGCATGCTCATTGTCGTTGAAGCACCTATCATTCATTTCCAACCAAATAACCCACATTAAGCATAAAGGTATCATTCGCCACATTGCTGCCATTTGAGCACAAGGATGAGACCTATTCTAGCATGCTAGTAGATCTGCTGCACTTTTAGGCATGACCCAACTTAGCCCGGTTCTACTAAGGATACTAACACATAACCTTCCAGCCACCTCACAGTGTTAGAGTAAGTGATCTATTGATTCCTCATTCCTTTTACACATGTAGCACTACTCCATGAAAATCATTCATCTCTTTCTTAGATTATCAACCGTCAAGATCTTCCCAAGTACAGTTGTCCACATAAAAAATGCCACTTTGGATTGTACTGGCGCCTTCCATATACTCTTCCATGAAAAGAAATTGGGTTGTGGGACTATTAAAACCTTGTAGAAGGATTTAACAGTCAACTGTTTTCTCCTTATGGGTTTCCACAACATGCGATCACCCTCATTGGTCCCTAGCTTTGCTGAATACAAGTAATTGTAGAAATTTGCTAGCTCTTCAAGTTCCTAGTCTTGAGCATTTCTTGTAAAAGTGACATTCCAAGTTACCGTCCTATTGGCGCGACATAGTACATCTGAAATTGGAGCTTGTTGATTTCTAGCCATGTTAAAAACAGTTAGAAAAGTAGTGCAAAGAAGGCTCTCCTCACACCAAGCATCAACCTAAAAGCAGATTCACGCTCCATCACCCACCTCAAACTTGAGATGTGTTACAAAAGTGTTCCACTTTTTTCCTATAAATTTCCATAGGCTTACTCCATAAGGCACCCTACCGTCGTTAGTTTACCATCCCCCCCACGCAGCACCATACTTGTGATCAATAACCTCTTTCCACAACGAACTCTCTTCCATTTAGTACCTCCACAACCACTTTCCTAATAGTATCTTATTAAAAATACACAAGTTTCGCACTCCTAGCCCTTCATTCGCAGTTGGACAGCTCACCTTTTGCCAATTTATAAGGTAAAATTTGAATTCCTCCCCCATGCCACCCTATAAGAAAGTTTCAAACAACTTTTCTATCCACTTTGCCACCTCTGTGGTAAGGGAAAGAGAGAAAGGTAGTAAGTAGGGAGGTTGGAAATGATGCTTTTAATGAGAGTTAAATTCCCCCCTTTTGATAGATATAACATTTTCCAACCCGATAATCTTTTCTCTATCTTCTCTACTACCCCATCCCAAATACTCTTGGTTTTAAATGATGCTTCCAAGGGAAGTCTAAGATATTTCATTGGAAGAGATTCAATTTTATAGCCTAATAACTCCACCAAGGAGGCTATATTACTCACCTCCCCTACTGGAACCAACTCCGACTTCCCGAGCTTCACCTTGAGGCTCGAGACAGCTTCAAAATACAACAAACTGCCTTTAAAGCTTGCATCTGGTCTCTGGTAGCATCACATAAAATTAGCGTATCATTCGTAAATAGTAAATGAGAAATGGAGTTGCCATTACTATTGCTGCCCACTGAAAACCCAGCAAGAAAGCCCCCACTATAGCAGCCCCCCATCATACGACTAAAATTTTCCATTACAAGAACGAAAAGGAAGGGAGATAGCTGGTCGCCTTGTCTCAAACCCCTTGAAGTAAAAAAAAACCACATGATCTTCCATTGACTAAAATTGAAAATCGAGCAGTCGAAATACAATGTTTAGTCCAAGCACACCACCGATCCCCAAAGCCACATCTTTTAAGCATATAGAGAAGAAAGTCCCAACACACATGATCGTAGGCCTTTTTCATCTCAAGCTTGCAAAGGACCCTTGGGATGCCCTTTCTTAACCGTCTATCCAAACACTCATTTGCTATCAAAATTGAGTTTGGGATTTGCTAGCCCCTTACAAAAGCATTTTGAGATTTGGAAATAAGTTTGTCCATCACCAAGCTCATACGATTGGCTAATACCTTTGAAATGATTTTATAGATCCTACCTACTAAACTAATAGGCCGAAAGTCTTTCAATTCATGGGCACCAACTATTTTAGGAATAAGAGCAATGAATGTGGCATTTAGTGACTTCTCAAATTTTTGGCTAGAGTGGAAAACATGAAAAATCTGCATCATTTCCTCCTTCACTATATCCATACATTTTTGAAAGAAGGCCATGGAAAAGCCATCCGGGCCCGGACTTTATCTTTGCACATTCTTCTCACCACAATATGCACCTCCTCTTCATCAAACAACCTCTCCAACCAACTTGCTACATCCGGATCTAACTGGTCAAATGTTAAACCATCAAGTTTGGGGCACCATTCTCCTTTTTTAGTAAGGAGATCCTCATAATACTGCACTATATGATCTTAGATATCTTCAGGAGAGAGTAACACTTGTAGACCGGAATGGAGGACTTCAATAGCATTGTTGTGCCTATGCGAGTTAGCAACCTTATGAAAGAACTTAGTATGTTTATCCCCCTCCTTCATCCAAAGCACTCAAGATTTTTGCCTCTAACAAATTTCTTCCATTAACAAAACTTTCTCAATTTCAGTTACCACCACTCTCTTCCTTGCCAAAGAGTCTCATTAACTTCCCCTTCCTCTAAGGCATGCAACTCATTCCAAAGACTGTTTTTCTACACTTCCATATGTCTAAATACTTCTTTATTCCACTTCTTTAAATCAGACTTAAGGGTTTTAAGTTTACTCGCCACTATGAAGCTAGGGGTGCCATCAAAATAATAATCCTCTTACCAAGCCCTTAACTTCTTTACAAATCCTTCAACTTCCAGCCACATATTCTCAAATTTGAAGGAGCGCCTACCCCCATGAAGACCACCACAATCAAGCAAAACTAGATAATAATCGGAACAAACACGTGGCATCATTTTCTAACAAAGGTCCGGAAAGTGTGTCTCCCAAGAAGTGGATACTAGAAATCTGTCTAGCTAGGACCCCCCACGGCTATTGGACCAAGTGTAGGCCCTCTATTAACAGAAGATCCACAAGGTTCAGGTCAAAAAGCAACTCTGAAAAAGCTTCCAGTGCACTTGTTGACATAGATGCCCCTATCCTCTCACTAGGGAACTGAACAATGTTGAAATCTTTGTAAAAAACTCAATCCCATAAGGTATAAAGATCTGCCAATTCCTCTCACAAAAAATTTCTATCTCTATCTACATTAGGTCCATATACACCTGCTAGCGCCCACAACCATCCATCCTCAATGTTCTTAAATGATACAACCATTGAGAACAAGTCAATACAAACCTCAATCATCTCCATCACTCTCTTATCCCACATCACTAACACACCTTTTGAAGCCCTCGAAGAGGCTAAAAAGGACCACCCTACAAAAGAACAAATCCACAAGCTACAAATAATGTGTCTATCAATGCCACACAGCTTAGTCTCTTGAAGGCAAACATTGTCGACCTTCCAACTATGTAAAAAGGATCTAATGCGGAGACGTTTGTTCACGTCATTAATCCCCCTTACATTCCAAGAAAGGATTTTAGGCTTCATTAAGAGACAATGACCCCCTTCCCTTCAACCTCTCTCTTCCCACACTTCCCTCATTATTAGCATAGCTAATAGAGCTTTTAAGGCAATTCAACTCCCTATCCCCGTTTCACAGCTGATTTCTGGGATTTAGCATTCCCTGCCTCCAATGCAATTATGACGGCCTTAAATTAATCTTCAAACCCAGCACACAAAATTCTCACACACTCTTGCATAGCCTCTACTTTTTTTAACACCCAATTTGAAGGTAAACTGAGCACTGGCTTCAGAGAGATGGTGCGTAACAGGATAGGGCTTCCCAAGGCATCCTGATCACCCTATGTATTGCTGGCCACCAAATACAGCTCCTTATCCAACTCTTCCTCCTCAAAAGGCACCTCTTTTTCGACCTCTAGGGTCACATCTGACACATACGACAGCAGATTCAAAACTTGAGACTCACCTAGAGGTTTGTTGGTAATAGGCGACGAGATTTATGCAAGCCCCAGCTCCCTATGCGAGAGGGTTGTCCTAGGGTCAGATGTGTCCAAAGATTCACCTGGAGGTTCACCAATAATGTCTCAGAAACTGTCGGGTCCTCTCCCAGGGCCACTGGCGGTGTTGTTTGGGCAGGTACCATGGTGTCACGAGCTTGAGGGTTGGAGGGAGGCTTGACCTCAACTTCCCCTTCTTCTCAAACATCGGCCTTCTCCCGGCAAGGTGACCTTACCAACCCACCACGGTGGTCGACTTGAAGCGGCGACCCCTTCTATGTCAGAGAGATGTTCGGACGTTCACATTGCGATGGCCTAAGGACCTCAGTATGAGTCTATACCTAAATATCGGTTGCGACCCGATTCTTCACCAACTATACCCGTTTCGGCTGGCCCAACCCATCCTCTTTTGCATAACCATTGCGCAGATCACCTTTAAGAGGCACTAGGCCCATTCTAGGTGAAACATTTGCACTATTCGGCCCAGCTCACGTGCTACTTTCTTTATCTTTAATATAGCATTTTAGCCATGCCACTTTTTTGGATAAAGCGTCCAATTGATCACCCATCTCGACCAGAGCTTGCAATAGAATTGCCTCATTCAACCCTAACGAAGTAGTGCCATCCCTTCCATCTCTCTAATCTTTTCCCAAAATAGAAGTCCTCGCTACAGCATGCAAGCCTGATTTCTCTGCCTAGTTTGCATCTTTAGACATCTCAAGCACCTCCTTGTACAACCGAGATTGTGTCTTCGTCAAAGGTGGAAGCATCTGAAGAGCTCATTCTCCTCTTCTCAGTCCCTTTGAACCCGAGGTAGAAGATGAGATTTCCAGCAGAGTTTCCACAAAATAATTCAGTCCTTGCCCCTTATTCCCTTCTAGAACCACAATAAGGCCTCTTCTTTGCGCATGTCCGAACTCCGCCAATGAAAGATATTTGCCATGGAAGTTATGACGCCTCTGAACGATCAATACATTGCTCCCATATCTTTGAGTTTTGGTAAACTGAGAAGAGCCCTCATGTAAAAGGAAATCCTTTATTACAGCAGCCAGCCATCCCATGGTCTTTTGCTCAATGGAAATATATTTCACCATGCGAATACTACTTTCAGTTATCCTCCATTATCATCTTCCTTATTGAACACAAAGCTTTTGTGATCGATGAAAACATTTCTGTTCGACCCCATTAAAACCAATCAAAGTAACAAAGTAACATAATAAGAGAAACTGAGAATCATAGGCGAGTCTCCCTTAACGTTGAAGCACCAACGAAATGGTTTCTCACAAATGTACAGAGAGAATAGTGTTGGGGATAATTTTGGCATTGAAAATACATTTTGATTTATTCTCTTACGAGAAACAACGAGAAAGCCCCAAAATTGGGTATAAGATCCACCAAAGGTGGAGAGCCTTAACCGTATGTGTGGTCATTACAATCAGAGTAAACCTCCCTTAACCTCAAGCACCTCGATAGCATTTATTCCTATGGTGAGAATTGACCATCCATAGGCTATTGAATTTTGTCTCCACGAAATTTCCTCCATTAGTAACACCTTCTACAATTTTGAAATGATAGCTAATTTTTTGCATGAGTCCTCCTTATAAAGAGGAGCACTCACCTCTCTTTCCTCCAAGTCCTTTAACTCTTCCATAAGAGAGCTTTTTTTACTGTTAGTGTGTCCGAAGATTTTAGCATTCTACTTCAAATCCCTCTTCAATGCTTTCAGTTTTCCAGCTATATAAAATTGGGTGAACCCTTAAAAAAATACAAGGTCCACCACGACCTCACTTTCTCAACTTTCAATCACATATTTTTATACTTTAAAGTATTTTTTATCCTCATGAATGCCTCCACTATCTAATACAATGGGAAAGCGGTTCGAGCAAACTCTATCCAATCTCTTTCTTAGCTAGGTTGAGTAATGTACCTCTCATGAAGGAGATAAAAAATTTGTCCAAATGAGACCAATCTCGATTATTAGACCAAGTGTGCATGCCACCAATAAGTGGTAAGTCCACTAGATCCATATCTAAAATAAATTCAAAAAACTCATTCATTGCTTGGTTACGCCAGACTTCTCTTGATCTTTCATTGGGAAACATATTGATATTAAAGTTCCTGCCAATGCACCATGGTAGGTTCTGCCAGCTGCCTAAACTCGCTAACTCCTCCTACAAGACCTTCCTTTGTGTGTCCACGTTTGGCCCATGCTCGCCAATGAAAGCCTAACAAAAGTCGTCCTCCACATTTTTAAATGAGCATTCTATTGTATAATTTTTGGCACACTTCTCGATAGAATCAACCACCATTGAATCCCACATAATAAGGATGCCCTCAGATGCTCCCTCCAAGCAAGATACACCCCATCTCACAAATAAACAACACCAAAGGCTAGTGATGAAGCTACAATCCAGGAATTCCATATAAGTTTCCTGCAAACAATATCCAACTTCCATTGACGTAAAAGATTCTTCACCCACATACACTTATTGGGATCATTAAGACCCCGACTGTTCCAAGAAATAATTCTAAGTTTCGTAGGGAGAAATAGTCCTTCCCTTGAATCTTCCTTTGTTAGTATTCCCCTCATGTCTGTCATAATTGATTAAACAAATGAGACGTTCCAGCTCCCTTTTTTTCCTAGAAGCATATTTAGGGGATTGAACCCAACCCTCCTCAATGGCGATAAGTAATGCCTGGAATTACTTCAACGTCACAAGAAATCCCTACATACTTCTGAATATCTTTCACTTTCTAAGACACGCAGTCCGATGGTAAGCCTCCCATTGTAAGCAAGGGAGACAAGGTGCACTATGGCTCTGGGTCTACCTCGGCCTTCCTGTATGCCAACTGAAGTATATAATTCATGTCCTCTGCCCCTACTACTCTCCCTTGGACTAGTTGAGATTGCCCAGAGGCCTTTGCCAGAGAAGAGACCACTTGAGCCTCCTCCTTGCTACCCATCGGCCCTGTCTATATGTGTTGTGTTGAAGATCCCATTTTTGCCGGTTAGAAAAAGTCGAGATCCATTTGTCGATTGACTATCGGCAACTCCCCGATCACCCTTTGAGCTACCCTCGATGATTCCTTGGCCACTTGCAATCATGATTGGTTGGTTGGCTCCTGAACCATGGTCCTCGGCACCTCGACTTCTTCGTTACCATTTTATTGCTCCACCATTGTCGTTGAAGATCTCTTTTGTACCATTGTCACCCTCTCGCAATCCCAAAGGGTGTCTTGCGCATTTGATGGATACCTCAGCACCTTCTCCGATGAGGTTAACTGACTCCCATTGGCAGAAGGCCCCTCTTCTCCACCCTCACAGACCCTCCACATGCATCTAAGTTTTAGCTCTAAACTTTTCTTTATTTTGCACCACCTTCGCACAACTCATTAGGTTTGGACCTCGCCCGACCTCCTAATGGCTTTTAATTTGGACCTAGCCTCATGACTCCACCTTCATTTGCTTGCTTTAACAGATAGCCCATTTGCTTGGAGCCTGGCCCATCCTCATTTGGAAGCTCCTTTAGAAGCTCATGGACCTTAATTCCTAAGTCCCTTACATTACCCAATCCACACATCTTGTGATATCCTCAATTTACATTTAGAATTTAACGTAAATTGAAGCATCGAAACACATACGCAAGGTTATGCATTCCATCGTTTGCGTAAAAAAAAAAATGTATACGCCTAACCTACAAGTAGTATGAAATGTTTACTATAGCGAAAAAAAAAAGTCAATTACAAAAAGTCAGCAAAGAAGTCTACATGTTTGCGATTTTTACATGGTAAACTAATTTAAAAACCCATAACTTTATATTTTACAAAATATTGTTGGATATCCCAATGAACAAATATACCATTACTCTTTTCTGTTTACGGAGTTCCTTCTTAACTTCATCTAATAGGGAACGGTTCATCTCATCATAAGAGGAACGTTCTGAAGGATCCTTAAGGTACCTCAGAACTTCCTGTGACGTCGGGTCTCATGCTGGCCTTCTTACTCCTGCAATCATGCCTATCATTTCATAAGGAATAATAGATAAAATAAAAAGTGGAATTTCAAGAAATCTCAGTATGTACTCAGAAAACTTATAATATAAGCATCATTAGCATATAAATACACACGCGCACATACCATGACCATAAAATGTGAGACATGATTTATGCATGACTTATGCCTGACTTGTGCATGATTTATGCATCATGCTTTTTCATAAAAAACTTTCTTGCTTTTCATAAAAAGAGACTTTCATATTTTTGATTTCTTGTTGACACGTATTCAAAACTTATCATGAATTTGAAACTTTTTAGAAACTTTTCATGTCTTTTCTTATTATTCATAACTTCACGTGTCATTTTTCTTGTTCATATCTTTTTTTAGGCTAACTTTTCTTGTCATACTTGTCATATTAGATACGTCATGACTCCTTTATACATCGTGTGTTTCCTATTGATTACCGCATTACACTGAAGTGAATATGTCATAATTATAATTATAATTATTACGGTAGGTTATTACACATTTTTCGTCCTTAGCATCTACCAGCGTTAGGTGTAATTACGCTCTGCGAACCTTTAAAAAGGAACCATTTGTGGCCCGTCGTGTCGGCGCCTCAACTTTCTCTTGGGATCGTACGCAAACCGTGACGTCGGATATGAGTATCACAGGGAAGTTCACCCCTCGTCTTATCGTGTACTATGGTTTTTTTTTTTACCGAATAATGTTTTCGCAGCGGATGAAGGTCCAACTTTTCTAAGCGTGCATCATATGGCTTAACAAAATATCATCCCGAAATATTGCATTACTATTATGATAAACATAAAGATCATCCATAATTGTTCATTCTTCTAAAATAACAGAAGACCCAAAATACAAGCAATAAATACAAAAGTTGCATAGAAGATCCCCTGTCATCTCTTCCTAATCCAAGAGCTCCTTCTTAATCCTCTTGAAATTTGGACCATAACGAAGACGATCCAAATCTAAGGTCGACTCCACCTCACAACTCATCCCGAAAGATGACTCATACAGGCGACCCACGTTGAGGGAATTGTCTGTGCCAAGAATTAGACAACACCAAGTAGGGCGAAAGTCCCTCAAAACATAAGCAGCTAAAGGTAATGACTCTGCCGCCCATCGGCCTAGATAGTCGAAAGTCATTAGCTTAGAAGTGACGGTCTCAGTCGGGCCCGTGGGGGTTCGAGACGTCATCCCTGGAACTATATTCTTCGGGGTTGTCATCACCTGCAACGACTTCTATCGTCCCGAAAGAGGGCGATAGTGGAGAGATAAAAATGGTGAGATTTTGGGAGAAATTTCAGTAAGTACATTTATATCTCAACAAAAACATTTTTGGCATACAATTAAATGAATAGCAAACAATCATCTATATATTATGCATTATGAGACTCATGACTTTACTCTATGCACATGCTCATGTTCATACTATTTCTTTTTCAATTTCTTTTCTTTATTTCTTTCATGTGTTTGCTCGTAACCTCATAAAACAAAACGTTTGAGCTTCATTTCAAAATTCATCTTTTCGCAAATGTTTTTTGTTTTTTCTTATCTTAGGCGCCACTTATTATATCATATATGGCCCGAAAGCCCATATTTTCGTCATGACATTTTGTTGGACATCCCACGGTTCTCCTACACACCGGGTGTTCCTGCTAGTTACCGTAGCATCTGGCGACCGTATCAAATCTAAGTAACTACGTTTCATGCCTTTTCGTGCTCTTCATTACTCAGTGATTGATTACTCACCGAGCGAGGACAAATTTTTCTGTAGCGGGAAGGCAAAAGCCAACACCGTCCTGTATGCACCCACTAGTTTTAGGTGCGATCACTCTCCGGATACCTTTTCGAGCCATACATGGTCTGCCGACGGTTCTTTGTCGAGTCAAGGATTTTCACTCGACTTTAGACACTCCTAAGTGAACAGGGAGTTCCATTGGGACACTACCCTGTCCCAGCCTTTGGGGTACCTATAAAACTTTAATTTTTTTCTTTTCTTTAAAAAACATGTTTAAACCATGATTTTCGTGCTGCATGCATAAGACTGAGACTCATATCCCTGAACATGTGAAATGTGAGATGAACATAACGCGTATTTTACGTCAAGTTCTTTCACAATTTACGCACCATATAAATTCACTTCTTTCCTACCCAAAAACACTTATTAGCCTCACACACACCTAGGGGTGCTCGGTCCCTTCCCACTAGGGTTTGGCCCAGACCCTCCCTTAGTGATTTCTAGCATTTTCTTCTTATATTCTTCTCCAAACACTCCAACTTAACTTGAATAATTTAAGTATATATTTTTTTTCTAACCTTGAAACATGTCTTAGCCAAAACCCTATGTCCTTTAAATTATTATTTTCATCACTTCTCTTTTCACTAAGATAGCTTACTCAATTACTTTGATGAAAACCACAAATCATGCTATTATAATCCTTTAGTTCTTATGCTTCTAATTTCTCTAAATGTTTAAATATTTAACCAAAACATAAAAACAATAATTGAACCAATACCTCAACCCAACAACCCTTAAGTCCGAAATACCTATATGTACAATCCAACCTTTTTCAACTCTAAATCATATTTTTAACAAGCATTCATATATATAATATCATCACTCATCATGTTGGTCATACCACATTCTTCCCTTATAACAAATATTCAAATTTACAACATGATATAATCTTTACTCTAGCAAGATGCTTGGACTTAAACATAGATTTTGCCACCAAATAAATAACACTAATATCATCATCCAAGATCCTACTAGTTAACCTAAAGTCATGCATGTATTTTATTCATTCCACCTCATGTTGAATAAGTCACTAAATCCACACATTATTTCATGCTCTTAAACTTAAAGAAATCATCAACTTAAACATGGATTTCTTTCTAACTAATCATGGCATTTTTCTCCACTAAAGGGTTTCATTTTAGTATTCACAAACAAATATTCAAACAATCCAACCAAATTCATTCAAGAGTATACTAAAATTGCTAAGGGTAAGATAAGAATATACTTACAGTACTCATATCTAGCTTAGATGAAATCTGAAAATTTATTAAACATTTTATTAGATTAACTCAAGAACATAACACTTTTTTTTTTCCAGAAAAACTCCACACAAGGGACATGAATGTGGTGTGTGCTCTTCTCTGGTTTCTAGGCTTGATCTTAACTTAAAAGAAACTTACCTCTTCAAGAGCAACTCCTTTTCAAGAATATTTGTTCTAGCTCTTCTCCATTTAGGATAATTTGATGTTTAGAGGTTAGGAGAAAGTGAAGCAAAAGAAGATTAAGAGAGAAAGGGAGTTGGCCGAGAGGTAGAGAAAGTGAGAGAGCTTGTGAGAATATGAGATAACCAAGTGAGGGTATGAGCATTGTCAAGGTTATTCCGCCATGCCCTTCTTTCCTAGGGCTCAAGGACACTCCATCATGTCAATGGTTGAAAGACACATGTTTGGACAATGGTGGTTACATGGGAAAAGAAAACAAATGGTGGAAGTGTGTGGAAGTGAGCAACCGGTTTGGTGCTTTCCTATAGGGTTGCTGAATTCTTCATGGGAGATGGACTAAAATGGCAAGGTCCCATCTCAAGGATATTCCTAGGATCTAGCATCACATCATGGCCATTCCTTTGAAAGATCTTCTCATTTTGGTGTGAAATCCTTAGAAAACAACAAAGCCTAAGGCATTTCGGTTCCATGCTTTTCTAGTTGTCTCAACCGAACCTTTCATCCATTTTTGTCTTCCTCTCTTGTCATTACAACCCTCTTATACACTCATCTAACAACTCTCATGTCATTTCTCAAGATTCTAAAGCCATGCTTTTGGGAAAAAGAGCATGCATGGTCCGGCCATGCTATTCTCTTAGTTCCATCCGAAACCTCATCTCCTTCTCCCCTAGTTTCCTCCTTTAACAAGCAACCATCAATCATTCCTTACATCACCATACTTTTTTACACATCTTACACCTTGTACTTCATCCTCTTACACGTCTAAAGTGTCCCCTAAACTAGATTTGAAAATGCTTTTAGGAAAACCCCAATGGGGCTCAAGGCAACTCCATTCAGACCTCTCTAGGTTTTCTTCTTATTTTTCCTTTCTTCTTCCTCATGACACCTCTCCTCACTTGTCAATCATCTTATCATTTCTTTCTTGTATGATCCTATGTGTGATCATTGGCTTGAATTGTAGAAGATCACATAGGAAATGCCCCAAAGGGTTTTCGGTTACATGCCCCACCGAATCCCTCCTCCTCTTCTCTTCCACTTCCTATTTCATATACAAGTGTCACATATCTAAATATGGCATATACTAGAAAGACTAAAATAAACCATATTTTTGTCTTTCCCAAGATATTCCAATGATGGGAAAATCTCATCATGAGATTTCACAATCTATCCTACCATCCATCTACTAGTCAACTCTTAATTACTAACAATTTTCCATTTTCACCTACTAGTCTTAGGTGACTTACTAAGGTTTCTCTAGAGGTAACAAGTATCTCATGTGAGGGCTTGATGATGGGTCAATCTCATAGGCTTGTGGGCTTGTTACCCCTTTCTAGGCCCAATATTTTACTTTAAACTTTCAAGGCTTAAATTTTTAAGTTCAAACCTGCACCCTCACTACTCAACATTTTCATCAATCCAAATAATTACTTAGTTAAAATGATTGGAAATAAAAATTTCGGGTCGTCACACGTCGACTATTATTCATTGACTCAGGGGTTACCACTCCATTCTTAAGCACTTCAGAGTGGCAGATGAGTTCCACTGGGACAATACTCTATCACAGCTTTTGAGGTTCTTATAAAACATTTTTTATCTTATTTTTTTTTTAAACATGATGATCCAAAAGACATGGAACTTATCATTTTAATGAGCCTGCATGTGACATGTAACTTTCATGTAAAGCATGTAATTCATGAAACGTATGAGACATGCATTTCCGAAACTTATCTTGATTATGTCACACCATGCAACTTAGTCATATTTCAAGAATATCAAGTTTATTCAACCCAAAAAGGGGAACAACCAAAAATTTCTATTCCATCAGAATATAGTCGAAATACATGTGAGGGTTCTAAACCCTAATTTGTATATTTCTTAACCTAATCATTTTCAAGAAATCCATATTTATTCAATACTCCAAAAGAATCACTTAAAATAAACATAACCTAAAAAGGTTAAGGCCGAAACACTCCATGGTTCTCAAAGCTTAATTTTTCTTCTTGTCTTTTTCTTTATCAATTCATCTATCTCTTAGAAAATAATTAAATCAATCATTCAATCATCAAGAAGCTTGACCAAACCCTAAGGGTTCCTTAGTCTTACCACTCATTTGTCAACTCCCACGCTAAGATTAAATCTTACTTTAGTATTTAACTCTTAATCACTCATGAACTCAAATTACCATCATATTCATACTCATAAGTTGATCTTCTAAAATATTCATTTATTTATTTGCTTCCAAAACCATTATGGTCGAATTTCATCAACCCTCAAAGATATTTCTATCACCCCAAAACATGTATAATCAAATCTAACCCTAACCGAAATCATCAAGGCACACTAGTATTGTTTATTCTTCACATAATCACTAAACTCCATCAAATCTTTCTTAAGTTAAAATCTAGGATACAATCTCAACAAACCATAGAGAAACATAGCTTATTCAACCTTCGGTTATGGAACAAGCAAGCTATCAACTCCTGCCTATACTATCACAAACATACAGACATACTAATGTACCCACCGATCGTGTGTGGGCCTACTACTCACATCCGATGAATTTCTCAAATCAAGTAGAGCAGACGGAGGGACAAGAGAGATTGAACCTACTACCAAACAATTTATTCTCAAGCCACTGCCCAATCGCCGAGGAAGCCGTCGAACCAACATCCTCAAATCTTCCAATGTCCCCAGACGAGAATGTAGAACAATCATCAATAAGTAAGGGAACAGAGCAAGAGAGCAAATCTTCTTCATGATTCCGATTTTTATTGAATGAGGAGAGACCCAAAGGGGCGAACGAATGCTAGTATCGATGTATGGAGGTTTAAGCCCTGATATCTATTATTCCCAGTGCCTTTGCCGTAGCTAGCCTGACCATTGAAAGAACTCTCTTTAGTTGCTCACTTAGGTCGAAGTGAAAGATTTGGATAGGCTATCATGGCTGAAGAAGAGATTGAAGACTTGTTACACCCAATTCGACGATTATTATGACTATTACCCTAAGTCTTCAATCCTATGACATCAGCTTGGTGAGTCTCTCTTTTGATACTCATCCACCTAGAATAGAATGACATTTCACCATAATCTTTGGGCAGGAGGTTTCGGTCATACTACGACTTGGGCACTCACTCTCTCTTCTGAGCTTGAAAGAGAGACCTAGGTGTCAAAGGCACTCCAACTTGCTTAATATAACAAGTGAAAAAAGGAATCCAATGCGTGACTTCCATTTAGATTAGTAGGGGTGAGTTCACTCGGGTCTGGCACTTTCAAGTGGGCTAAAAAAGAGCCCTAAAGGAAGCGAAATAGAAAGAAAGATTACATGAAACTTAAGCCTTTGGAGGGAGCTTAAGGCTAATCAAATTCTTGTTCATAAACACTTACTTACCAAGGACGTTAATATATCTTCAAAACTACATGAGATAGGCACATACATCTTTTGCCATCAGTTATAAACGATGGAGTGGGAATATGACTGAAAGATGGTATAGGTCCACAATGGAAAAACTAAATCCAAGTAAGCTTTGTTAGGGGAACTTCCCTTATAGCCTTTCCCCGTGGAAGTACGATTTTCTTTGGTGAAAGGATGGTAGTCAAGCCACAAGAGAAGAGATCATTAACATCGACGTTTCGAAGATACAACCTAAAAGAGTACGGAGTTCGGTCAGAGACTAGAAAAGTACGAAATACTCCTTACTTTCCAATCTTTTTTTGAAGTTCCTGATAGATTACTGTCAAATAGCTTCTTCTGTTGCTTCATTGTAAGATCGGCATATGAAGGTGTCAGCACTAAGAAAGCAAATTGGACAATAACAATAGATCAGTACTAAGTTAGAAGCAAACTAAGCATCAGGCCCTAAGCCAACAAAATGGGATAGTACCAGATGCTCATCCTAGAGTTCAATCTAGCGAAGTATTTTCCAAAGACATACACCATGGCATTAGTCCTAGCTCTCATTTGCTGCTTTTCATAGCTAACTGCCCAGACAAAGAAGGTCAGAGAAGGCAACCCTCAGGTATGATTAAGTCTCAATCGATCTTTCTGGAATCTATTCCTCCCACGGTTGCTAGAAAGCACATAAAGGCCTGCCTCGAAAATGCTGTGAGAAAGGGAAGATCTTGGTTCTGGAGAAAGATGATCCGTTGGTTTGGGAAAACTAGAACTCTTGGTTCTGGAAGAAGCGGGTTTCGGCCCTTCCGCATCAAGATAGTTAATCGAGAGAAGTGTTCATCCGAGAAAAGGGGTAGTCTTCCTTAAGTCGGTTATCCGTATCTGTGAAATGACTTTATCCTTAACATATACGCTTCAGTAGAGTATCCCAACGAAATAGGCTAGCGCAGATCTCTCTCTCCAGTTAAGTACCTACCCATGAGATTAGAGCAGATTCGCTTGTTGTTTTATTGTATCATATCGACTGCAGTTTCTTATCTATTTGCTATCAGTTGAATATCTCGTATCAACAGATTTGAAAGAACTACTTGAAAAGGAGGAATCCCAATGTTGAGTCAGAGATGGAGGAACAAGTCCCTCTTCAGCTGACTTCTTGTGCGCAAAAACGATCAAAGAAAGATACATCCTATCTAATGATGCAACTACAATAGCATCCAAGGAAGAAAGAAGCAAGGCAAGGCTTCATGGCACTACTTTTGAGACAGCTCATGTTCCAATACCAATTATTAGATCTTCGTTTTGATCGGTTAATAAGAAGAATTACCCCTACTTCTCTCGAAAGAGTAGATCACATTCACTTTCCTATGAAAGAAGCCGCCCTACTCACCAACCTTTTCAGAAAAATTTTCAAAAACAATGCTTTGGATGATAGCTTCGCTCTAGAAAGTACCACTAGACAACAATCTAAATGGATATTAATTCAAAGAGTCTTTGGACTCAATTATGAAAAAACAAATATCTCAAAAATGGAAATGTGGCTCCTTCTCAAAATTCTTCAAAGTTTTGGTCTGAAATGATTGCCAATGCTAAGCTTTTAATTGAGAATTCTCGTTCGCTCATTGGAAATGGAACTAAAACTCACTTTTGGACTGATAACTGGTTGCTGGATAAGCCATTAATCAAATATGTTATAGCGGATCCTCTTTGCTTTCCTAAAATTTCAAAATTACTGGATATAGCAATGGGAACTGGAACTTACAACCTGTTATTGGTCAGCTCCCATTTGAAATTGTTGAAAGCATCATCAGCTCTGATATCTTTCTTTTAGAAAACAAGGACAGAGTTGTGTGGATTAAGGAGAATTCAGGTAAGCTTCACTCTTCGGCTAGCTTGGGAATTTCATTCAACAATGTGCTAAACAATCAAATGGAATAACCAATGACTTATCTATACAAAGAACACCAAATTTAATTAAAGGAGTACTTACAACTTTCAAAAGATTTCCAAAGCAACTCCTTTGTAAGTTAAGGTTTTTCCACCATTTCCTTGAAAAAGCCCACTCAATTAAACTAGGAGAAATGGTTTAGAAAGTGAGGAGAAGAAAAGAAGTAGATGGAGAAGAAAAGAGAGGGCTGGCCGAGAGTTTTCAAATGAGAAATGGAGTATTCTTCTTAGCCCTTGGTCGACTACCTTTCAAATACAAAGACCAAATTTCACATTTTTCCCCAAGAAGCCAAGTGTCCATTTTAGACCATAGGACACTCATTTCATCTTAGGCTTAGGTGGCATTAGACTTGACCTTGTGTTTAACCAAAACTTGGTAATTTCAAGAAGATAAGCCAATCGGCTACACCTCCTCCATTTTGTTTCTATTTCAGTCGAAACCTATATATATATATATCATTCCATGATCATTTCCTCCAATAATCAATAGCCTCTTGTCTCAATTATTGTCAAGTATATAAGTTGAATTGTAGTAGAAAGGGACAAAAAGCTAAGTCGGTTAAACTTTCCTCCAATTGTCCTTGGTTTAGCCGAAATTCACCTAAGAAAAGTCTACTTGTTTCTTATCCAATCATCTTCTTCCACTTGCCTAATCTCTTATTTAAGAAATAAGGTAAGGCATGGTAAAAATAACAAATGAAAGAAATCAATCCATATCCTTTCAAATACCCCAATCCGTATGTCTCCCTTTGCCAAAGAATATTCTCAAAAAAATACTTTACTTACGCAACTAAAACTCTTCTCTCATTGGCTCTTTTTATTTGATTTTTTAGAAACCTACATATCATCTAGTTTTCTTAATGTAGAAAATGATAAAATTAGTCAAATTTCACATCATCATCCCTCAAAATGTGTGTTCCTACAAGAGAAGAAGACAAAATACTAGGTACATGTCAAATCTGAAACCACCATTTGGATCCATTTTAAGTGTGTTGGCTTCAAATCTGATTTTGTCCTTGATCCAGCCAGTATCTTGTAAAACTCAAAATATAAAAATTGTAGATCTTTCTTTTGGTGTTCTATAGAAATTTTAATCATCTCAATTGGAGATTTTAATAGAGAATTATGCACAAATTACTGAAGACGTCAAAACTGTCGAGAAACACCCAATTATTTTGTTTGCACTTAACACCTCTATATGCACCCTATCACCATGTGTTATTTGTTTTCCTTATCTCTTAAGAAAGTGATATTTATATAGACAACCTAAAATAATAGATAGAAGTTGGTTTTTCCACTAAAATTCATCTAATAGCCAACACTTCTCAACAGAATATATCTTACTTGATTCTTTTGAATTCATTTGCTAAGACTTTCCTAACTCATATTTCCAAGCATTTGACCTTTTGAAATACCAAAAGGTAACATACCTTTAACTTGTCAAGTATCTCAAAATCCTCCAAACATTAGGTATCCTCATGTTCTTATAAACATTTGAATGTTTTCATGTTCCTTTAATCTAAAACAAATATGTATATATATATTTCCAAAAAGTTTCAAAACTTTACTAAAATAATTTTAAAGAAAACGTAATCATGCTAGGTATAAAAATTAATAAGGACAAGTAAAAATTTGGTTTATCACACATCTCCATTTCTAGGTCCATCTTATTAGGCCTATACACTCCTCAACGCACCATATTAGAGCCTTATCCTTCTCCCATGTAGGCAACAACTGGATTTCATTTCCAGAAGATATTGTGCACATCTTCCTTTGTTAGTCCCACGACAAGCCTACTAGCACAATCTATTGCGCTAGCTCCATGAGTCAGGACCTTCTACTACACTAGAATCTCCCTATATGAATCACTTTGAGGGTGGTTCACCTCCACTAATGGCCTCTACACAACTCCTTTGTTGTGAAACTCTTGCCAACCCTCTATAACGACCTCCCACAATGCCTCCACCATTCTTCTCCAGGCTTTACCTCCCAACTCTTTAGGTATGAAAATGAAGCTTTGTTGGTCACCACCACTGTACTACTCCGGCCATGTAACAACCTCAAGCATTTGAACACCTATGAGCAATGAAGCTTCTGGTACCCTCTTTTGTTGTTTTGTAAAACTCCTTCACCCTTCAAGCAATCCTCCTAAGTTTTTGTAAATCACTGTATCATGGGAATTCTTAAACTCATCTCCTTTATTGTCCTCTTACTCCTCTCAATAATGAACAATAACTTCTCTTACTTCGATAGGGCAAACACCTTTGATTATATCATCAAATGTTTCATAAACCTCATGATCCCCTTAATCTCGCTTGAAAAAACACTTGACTCAACAGTAATCTCACAAAAGAAACCCAAAGAAGCCCATCTCATCTCATTACCAAGCATGCCTAAGGGCTTCCGTGACGATTATAAAAAATAATGGAAAGACTGGGTGCCCCTATTTGAAACCACTGGAGTTGTCAAAAAAACCATTCACCAAGATAGAAATGTGAATTGTAGAATTACAATTTGGTACCCAAGCAAATCATTTCTCTTCAAAGTCACTTCTTACAAGTACATAAAGTAAGAACTTCTACTTTACGTGTTTATAAGCTTTCTCTATGTTTAATTTGCAAAGTAACCAAGGTTCTTTTGGATTTGAGTTGTTTGTCCAAAACTTCACTTGCAATGAAAACTGAATCTACAATTTGTCTACCCTTAACTATCAATTTTGGTCTGAATGCCCTTTCTAGAGGGTTTGCTTTTATTATATAAAGAAGATTGTACATAATCATTGCCAGATTTCTAGCGCTATATTCTATACAAGGTAAGTATTTCTAGCCTTATGTAAAGCCTAATTGTATGCTCTATAATGAAATCAGAATCAAATCATAAAGAAAATCATTTAAAATATTACAAATTTATCGCCCTAAATTATCTCCACGACACCCCCCCCCCCAAATTGATGTTGGGAGATCAAGAAGCATCAATTTGTCTTATTCATCTCTTGTCTGATAAAAAAAGAAGCATCAATTTGTCAACTAAGAATTGATGTCAATGCCGAGAAAGAGTTTTAGTGAAGATGTCAGTCATTTGAAGTGTGGTGGAAATATGAGGAAGAGTAATCACATGCTTGTTAAAAGCTTCATGGATGATAATCAATCTCGTTGTGTTTCATGTACTCATGGAAAACAAGATTAATAGCAATTTGGATAGCATTGGTATTATGAGCATGGAAAAGAGTGGAATGAATGTAGGGGTGTCAAAATATGTCAATGGGTCGTGTTCATGTCGTGTTCGTGTCGTGTCATAGCATATACATTACGTCTAAAGGGTCAACACGAACACGACTCGTTAAGAATTTCGTGTCAAAAATCTCAACCCTAACACAACCCTATAAAATATGGTGTCAACACGACACGACCCGTTAAGACCCGTTAAGCATATACACGAAAATGACACGACTCGACACGACACGTTTCAACCCGCAAACCCGACACGACACGTTTCACCCAGTGAACCCGTTAGCGACCCGACACGACCCGACACATTTCACCCTATTAACTACCAGCAAATACAATGCAGAAACTTTTGTTCGCCTGAAATCAAATAGTCCACTTCCCTGCTTTTACATCAGTTTTTATTACAAATTATATTTCTAATTGAAAAATATAAATAACTATTTACAAATTACAATCTTAAAATTACAAATTCACAATCTAAGTTATCTAACAAGTAATACATTATAATTTATGATAATACATCATAACACCACCAAAATGCAAACTCATGAATGCATAGTAAAGTATTAAAATTACACCTCAAATATAATAAACAATACATTGTAAACATGTTATTGTTACAATAATAAAATCACACATCTAAACAAATTTAGAACTTGTAGAAATAGGTATAGTGTCGTCACTGTCTTTGTTGATGTTCATCTCGATCACATCTTCCGTTAACTCATCGAAGTCAAGATCTTCTTTGATTTCTATTAAAAAAAACATCAATATTTAGTAGACAGTCTATTATATAAACAACTATATATAAAAAAATCAATAACCATATAATTTCAAAGTTTTACCTTCCTCGTTGCCATATAACCAATCTCTTGTGCATACCAATGCTTCAACAACATCTGGTTTTAGTGCACTCCTAAACTGATCAATGATACGCCCACCAACACTAAAAGTAGATTTAGATGCGACAGTAAAGATTGGTACACTCAAAATATCACGAGCCATTTAGGCAAGAACGGGGTAACGAAATTCATTTCCTTTCCAAAAGGAAAGAATGTCGATCTTTGCATTTCTATCTGCCTTAGGTTCGTCTAAGTAAAGATCCAATTGACTTTTTTGCAAATGGAGACTACGATCATCATGTTCAAATGTATCAAATTCCTACAAAAAATAAAACTATTTCTTAAGATATGCGATATGAAACAACAATATAATTTAAATCGTTAAACAAAAATATTATTTGATATTACCTGAAATACTTCTTTATTTTCGGTTAACTCACTTGTTGCTCCACTAAGAGCGTTATCAGAACTCGTGGTAGAAAAAGTGTGAGCACTAGAAGAACTATATTCCTTAAAAAGAGATGTCAATTTGGTCTGAACATTCATATACTCTAAAGAACAATCCCCGTAAAGCTTCTTATAAGAGAAATTAACAAAAACCAACTTGTATCGGGGATCCAATATAACTGCTATAGCCAACAACATATTGAACTCAGACCAATATTTCTCAAACTTAGTAAGCATTTTCTTAGACATCTTCTTCATGCAGTCGTCATCACCCATAGAATGCTGTTTTAATTTAAAATAAATTAGAAACACTGCCAGAAAGTAGAGATTGGCTGTAGAGTATTTGGTCCCAGAAAAGTCACAAGTGGCTACATAAAAAACACTCAATAAACTTTTAATCTTCACCACTTCTTCCCACTGAAACTCAGATAGACAATGCTTAAAATTGGAATCAGTCAATACCAAATGTCCCAAAGGCACGACGATAGAAAATAACACTCTCCAACATAAGATAAGTAGAATTACATCTAGTGGGGACATCCTGTCTCAACCCTTTCTTGCTATCCAAAAACATTTGATTTGATGAATCTAAAAATTTTAGTTTTCTTGATTGTGATCCTTTGACATACTTGACGCTTTCACGAACTTTATGGATAGCATCTTCAATCTCTTTTAACCCATCTTGTACTACTAAATTCAGAATGTGAGCACAACAACAAAGATGAAAGAACTTACCATCACAAATAAGAGCTTTTTTAATGTTCAATTGAGTTTTTAACAACTATATCGAAACATCATTAGAAGAAGCATTGTCTAAAGTCAATGAGAAAATCTTGTGTTCAATTCCCCACTCAAATAGCAAATTATAAATTTTTTCAGACAAAGATATGCCGTTATGTGGTGGTGGCATATAAGAAAAGTTCAAAACCCTTTTCTATAAAGTCCATATTTTATCCAAAAAATGTGATGTAATATACATATAACCATTAGTGGTTATAGAAGTCTACAAGTTAAATGTCAAACTAATTCTACCAGGACTTTCATTCAACATGCATTTAATCCTATTTTTTTCCCTCTGATGCATCTTAACCAAATCTGTCTTGGCAGTATTCCTAGAAATAATTGGAATGTCTGGACGCAAATATTGTAATAAAGATCTCACCCCCGAATATTCAACAAACCGAAAAGGCAGGTCAGGCTTAACAATAGCAGCTACTAATATTTGTCTATATTTTTCAGGGTTAAATTTAGAATTGCTTACCGAAATAGATCCACTATTTTGTCCCAAAATCAACTGACCAATATCTCGTGAACTTCTCCTTGGGCATACCTCAATGTGACGTCTTAAATTTCCAGTTTCATTTTTGCTCGATGCAAGGTAAGTAGCTCCACACAGTTTGCACCTGACTCGTGGCTTCTTATCACCTTGTTTCTTAGAATCAGGAACAATTTCAAAAACATTCCACACATATGACCACTTCCTTCGTTTTGATTTAGCCTCTTCAGTTTGAAAACTTTCTTCTCATTTTCAAACTGGTCCAAATCAATATACTCATTATTTTCACCTTCTGCCTCAGTCATCTGACAACAAATAAGAATAAAGGGTTATATGAATTACAAGTTTATAATGCAGAACAAAGGGTCATAAAATTATTCTTTATCAGCCAACTAACATCAATTCTAGAAAATCAATTAATAGTATAAGTGAATGATACTACTTAGACACACTACTTTTTTTTTTTTAAGAAAACATAAACTTATTTTTCAAAATATTTTTAATTATTTAGAAAAAAATTATTTTACATTTGAAATAAACATAAAAACTAGTCAGGTAATTAATTCCCTATTTTTTCTGAAAATATAATTCAGCTACTTAGGTGGATAAAATAGATATTGAAAGGATCGAGAACTGTCTTGCAAGCTTTATACATTATAATCAAATCAATCAAATAAGAAAATTGATGAGAAGAAGAGTATATGGTGCAATTGAAAAGAAGTTAATATTAAGATGGAGTGGAGGTTATATATGTATATATATATATATATATGGATATATAAAAGATTGTAGCTAGGTGACATGCATCTGATGAATAGAGATATATGGACATATGGTTTGAAAAAACAGGTTTGAGAGTGATTGAAAGATACATGAATGACTAATAAGACATGGACAGTTTTGGGATTGACTGCAAAAAAAATTATCAATGCCTTTAGAGCCCAATTAGTGCAACAATGAAAGAAAACCACGGGAATTATCATATGAATACAAAGAAGAGAACAAATATGAATATGCATATAATATAGTGTGAATAGAGTATAAGTGACTTCACAGAATGGAGGAGTCTGTCTCTCTTCTATAGAATTGGTTATGCCCAAATTTTAAGTGACTCCACAGAATCTTATCAAAATGAAAAGACAGTTAACCTGAAAAAATTATTTAAATAGGTTTAAAACATAGTTGAAAAACAAAAGTATAACTTACACTAAAAGGCATACTAAATGGAAGGGTATGATAGAATTGTACAAAGTCAACAAGGACATGCATTTTTTCTAAATTATATATTGCTTCGGGATTGCACATTTTATATATGCTTGCAAAAATTATTTTTTGTATACTGCATATATGTGTGTGCATGTAATTAATATATCTTATTTTATCTACTAGTTTAAGGAATGATCTCTTAATTACAAGACGAAAGAGAAATAGATAAGAGAGAGACATAATATTCTTACCTCCAGTGACAAAGTATCCAGTATAATAAGCTGGCACAACTGCAAAAAAGAAATAAAAGTAGGTGATCATGATCAAATAATGCAGAAGCTAGCTCTCAGAGAATGCCAAAAAAAAAAATGGTAACTGACAAAACTTAGATCACATGGAAGTTAATGTACTCAGAGGACGAGCTCTCTGTGTTTATGGACAAACCCATGTGCTCATGAATACTATAAATCCACAGCCAAAACTTATTGAGAAGTAGTTTTTTTTTCTGTTAAAAGTGCTTATTATTAATTTATTTAGAGCACTCCAGAAACAGATGAAAGGGAAAACATCGACACTAGCTTATACAAGAGATGGCGAGAAGAGGATTTGAGATTTAAATAAAACTAGTGAACTGGGAAAATAGAACAAGAATAGGAACAAATTAGACAAATTATTTAAACATCCAAGATCATAGACCAAACAACATGTTCCCATTGATATATCCAATTGATATATAGTCTTAATTCCCTCATGATATCTTCCATGGCCTCTACAAAGAGGTTAACGTTTCTAACAGGAGGAACATAAAGAATTAGAGGTACAACAATTAATGGAAAAATAAAATATAAATATTGAACAATAAAAATTGCTCCTAAAACAACCAAACCCTAACTCCAAGTTTCTAACAAAGTCCATTTTCAGATCAATATTTGTGTATTTTGGCAGCTCATAACAGAAGCTACCTTGAAGATGGGGCGGCGTGAGAACTAGGACTGGGCGATGCCGTGAAGAAATGAAAGGGGCTGAAGGAGAGACCGAAGGTTGAAGACGAGTGAGACGGGAGGGAGTTCGTGATTTTGATTTTCGATTGCAGGGCTTGCGATTAGAATGTAGAAACGAAAGGGGCTGTAATTTCCACATCTGAACAAGTCACTGATGCTGAGGTTGAAGATGAGTGAGACGGGAGGGAAACAGGAGGGAGATGTCGATGGATGATGAAGGAGGAAAGCCAATGCCGAAGGTTGAAGGTTGAAGAATCAATGAAGATGAGTGAGACGGGAGGGAGATCTCGATGGAAGGACGAAGGTGAAACTGAACGCCGAAAGCCGAAGTCTGTAGATGAGTGAAAGACGGAGTGTTGAGACTCTGAGCGAGAATGTGAAACCGAATGAAGGAAAACGAAAAAGAAAAATTTCAAAAGGGGAGGTGGCGGTGTAAGTTAGCTATATTTAGGGTTTTTTGAGTTTGGAGGGTATAATAATAATTTTATTTTTTTAACCCGTTAAGAATTCGTGTCTTAACGGGTTGACCCGTTTTGACCCGAAACCCGTTAAACCTCAACCCTAACCCATTTTTATCGTGTCGTGTTCGTTTTGAATTAACGGGTCGTGTCATATATTGTCACCCTTAAATGAATGTGAGGAAAGCCAAGTTCTTCCAATAACCCACGAAGCCACGTGATCTTAGAGCAAGCGGAAGACATAGTATGATACTTGGACTCAGTGGAGGACTTGGAAACTCTATCTTGCTTCTTATTTTTCCAAGGAATGAGTGCATTGCCTAAGAATATGCACCAGCTAGTAACAGAGCGATGGGTATCCGTTCATCCAGCCCAATCAGCATCACTATATCCCACCAACTCTAAGGAAGATTCCTTAGGAAAGAACAACCCGCGTGTAGAGGTGTCTTTCAGATATCGAATAATGCAATGGACAACAGCTATAGGAAGATCATGTCGGGGAGCTTGTATAAATTGATTGACCTGCTGCACAATAAAAAAAGATGGCAGGACGAGTAACCGTCAAGTAGTTCAAACTCCCAAATAGTTGCCGATACAAGGATGAATCCGAGAGAAGCTTGCGTTCCTCCTGATAAAACTTGAGACTTACCTCTAAGGAAATAATACAAAGTTATCTGATTGGAGAACAACCAATGAAATCACTTCCGGCGTGTATTTGTGCTGGTGTAACAATGTATTAGTCTGAATAATCTGCACCTCAAGGCCAAGAGAGTACTATAGGGGACCAAGATCTTTCATGTGAAAAGAGGTCTTGAGATGCTGTTGTAATTACTGAATTAATTTAGTATCGAAGTCAGTAATCATAATATCATCAACATATATTGGAAGCAATACAATTCCTGCAGTAATCTTGTAAGAAAAGAAAGAGGAATCAAACTAACTCTGAGTAAAATGAAAAGCAAACAGGGTAAAGCAAAATTCATCAAATCATGCACGTGGAGCCTGTTTTAGTCCATACAAGGGATCGGTGTGGTCAAAAAACCTCTGAATAAGGTGTAGCAAACATCCTGGGAGGTGGAGACATATAAATTTTTTGCTTCAGATCTCCAGGTAAAAAAACATTCTTCACATCCATTTGCCAGAGAGATAACCCTTGTGATGCAGTAAGTGCCAAGATAGTTCTCACAGTAGTTATTTTGGTAACAGATACAAATGTTTCTTCATAATCAATACCATACTCCAATTGATTCCTAAGAATCACGATATGAGTCTTATATCTGTCCAGTAAGCCATTAGACTGAAACTTGACAGAGAACACCCATTTATAACCAATAGATTTGACATCAGAGGGACAAGTCATAATATCCCAGGTATGATTGTCTTGAAGAGTTTGGATTTCTTCTTGCATGGTTTACTGCCAACATGCTTGGGTGTCTGCCTGTGTATAAGAGTGCGACACAGAAACAGTGTCTAGAGTGGCAGTAAGCGAGATCTGAGGAAAATCATACCTATTTGGTGGGTGTAACTCAGGTGGAGTGCCAAGGTATGAGAACTGCAGAATCAGATGACGGATCAGTATTTGGAATGAGCGTTGAAGAAGGTGGAATACGTGGTTTAAATCGCTCAATGGAAGAAGACACATCATCAAAAGCAGGAAAAAGAGCAACATGAGGATAAAAAATAACCAGAGACTGAAAGAAATATTGATTTTCGAATAAAATCATATTCCGGGAGATCCATAATTTGATTGCATGAGCATCATAATAAACAAATCCTTTATAAGTAGGCTATATCCCATAAAGGCACAAGTGACAAACTGGGCAGCAAGTTTGTGACGATCAACAAGTGGTAGATGAATAAAATAAACACACCCAAAAGTATGAAAAGATTGATACTAGGAGATGTGCCAAATAATAAAAAATAGGAAGAATC
Source organism: Platycarya strobilacea (assembly GCA_036898215.1). NCBI lineage: Eukaryota > Viridiplantae > Streptophyta > Magnoliopsida > Fagales > Juglandaceae > Platycarya > Platycarya strobilacea. Next base: position 3,884,830 of record CM072554.1, on the reverse strand, counting down.
ATAATTGAGAGTGGCAGTAGGCAACCAATTGATCAAATAGACAGCAATAGATAAAACTTTTATCCAAAACTTAAAAGGTACAGTAGAACCAAACAACAAAGTATGAACAACATCTAAGAGATGACGATTCTTACGCTTAGCGACTCCATTTTGTTGAAGGGTATAAAGACAAGAATGCTGGGAAATGATCCCCTTTTGCTATAGATAAGTCTGAAAGAAATGAAACATGTACTCCCCCTTGAGTCAGAGCATAAGATTTTGATGTAAGTACTGAATTGTGTCTCGACAAGCACAACAAATTTTTGAAAAATAGAAAACACGTCAGCTTTAAAATAGAGAAAATCTATTCAAGTAAATCAACTATAATCATTGATAAACGTCACAAAATAATGATACTGACTGTAAGAAATGATAGGACTTACTCCCCAAATATCAGTATGCACAATCTCAAAGCAATTAGAAGCACGACTACCATGCATAGAAAATGTAAAGTTTTACTTTTACCAAAACGACAAGTAGCACAGTAAAAAAAATACAGGAGAAGAAAAAATGAATCTTTATTGCCCAAAAAATCATGTTTCATAAAATGAGTCAAGACAACAGAATTAAGATGACCCGATTTCTTATGCCAGACTTTATTATTATTGGTTGTAGCTGTAAAAGCAAGAGAAACAACATTGGGAATAGAAAACTGTAAAGGAAGTAGACGTCCCACTTTAGGCCTCCTCGCAATCACTATCTCCAACATCAGATCCTGCACAAGACAACCACCACGAGAGAAATGAACATCACATTTATTATTCACTAATTGGTCAATAGAAATTAAATTAGTAGATAATCCAGAAGAGACAAAAATATTTTGAAATAAAAATCTCAAATTACTAATAGCAGTAATAGGAAGAGTAACTGCCATTAGTAATCAGAATATTTTGCGTGCCTCCATACTTAGAGCATTGGCATTAGATTGGTTAAAAATTTTCTTTAAAAAAGTAAAAATTTATACCCATATTAAAAAACTTTGGTCATATTTGATCAATAGTGGGGAGAAAAGTACAAAAAGGGAATAAAAGTAATTTGAAGAAAATTTTGAATTTAGTATTCACTTTTGAAAAGTAAGAGTACTTTTATTTTCTTTTTGTATTTTTTCTTCCTACTATTAATCAAATATGAGCAAAGTTTTTTAATATTTTTGTAAATTTGTACTTTTTAAAGAAAATTTTTAGTCAATCCAAAGCCAATGCTCTTACGAAGACCATGGAGACTTATCGTTCTATCAGTCATATGATTAGAAACACCCGAATCAACAACCAAGAACTAGAGTTAGTACCCGTATCTTGTAGGACTAAAGTCGTAAAGCAGACAATCATCTATTGAATCATTGCAGGTATGAGAACATATGATACAAACCTTACAGTGGGGGGTGGAGGAAGAAGAGGATTGAATGGCAGCTTGAAAGGCTTGGAATTGGCAATTTAAAGGCTGCACTCGACAATTTTTTTTTTATGACAAAGCCCCCTTTCTTGTATTAGTTAGAAACTTTCTTAAGACAATTGCGAGCAATATGACTGAATTCCTTGTAACTGAAATACTATAACTTGTTCCTTCTTCTTCCTTGTGCAACATAGGCTACATTCACTGCCTCAGAAAAGACCTTCTCAAAAGTCATACCCATCTGAGTGGATAATCGTTCTTCTTTACCCAATAAATCTCCCAAGCAAAGATCTAAAGGAGCTGGGTTACAGTTCAATAAGCTAGCACTTGCAGGTTCAAATTCAGGCCGAAACTTCATAAGAAATTGGTCATGGTGGCTCTCAGCATGAACTACTTGAAGAGTCACTAGTGTCGTCGAGGGAATCTTAGCATGAACAATTGCAGAACACTCTCTCCAGAGGTTAATAAAAGCATAATAAAATTGTTCAATGGTCAAATTATCTTGAGTAGAAGTTCTAATTTCCAACTCCAATTAGGATTTTCGAGCACTATGATCTTGATGATAAATACAATGAAGATAGTCTCACATACCCTAAGCCATAGTAAAACAGCGAAGATTGGTTACAAGATGGGGCTCAATCGTCCCCAATAGCTAAGAGATCACCTTTGCATCATTAACCTCCCATTGTACAAATTCTTTTTCATCGGTAGGAATTTGACCAAACTCATCAATATGAGTTGATAATTCTTTCCCTTTCAAAAACATTTTAAACTGAAATTCTCACGTAGAAAAATTCTTTCCAACGAACCGAACAGTAGTATTTTCAATAAACATAATGGAATCCTGTTAAAAAAGAGTAATAAACCCAAGTGAAATGGAAGTCGCGGCAAGACAAAGAAATGGGCCAAGTGAAACTGACATAGCGCAGTAACACGTAAATAGGCCAAAATGAAATGTGAAAAGACCCAAAAGGAAAATAGGCCCAAGGTCTCGATAACAAGTGGCCCACAAGATTACACTAGAAAAAAAAAGGAAGAAACACTTGCCAATAGTGAATAGCTTCAAACCATTAGCTTTAAGGCTAGGTTTGCTTTCGGAGACCAAACACAAAACTCTTGAAACCCATTTCAGTTTTCGTACGGAGAACTCATCTCCCAAAACAAATACTACGTTCACATCCATATTTCATCTCACTCGATCTCTCGTATCTCGCTGCACGAAAACCCTTTCTCTTTTCAACTATTCATCAACAAGACTACACACTTCAAAAAGTATATAATGTACTTTCCTAATGTTATTATGCACTTACCTACTTACTCTTTTCTTTTTCTTTTTTTAAACACCCGCTTACTCATGGAGCTGCTTTTGGTAAGTGTTAGGGAGAAAACGCATGCAAAGCCTCGTATCGGATAGGGAAATGCAATGGTAAAATATAATAAATAAAACTTTAAAAATTTGTCACTTCATACTTTGTGGGCCCCATGATAGAAAAATACCATAAAAAAAATCAAAACAATCTCATCTTATCTATCTAAACAAACACACATATTTCTTCTTATCTAAACTCAATCTCAAAAAATTTCAAATTTCAAACATATCTTAAAATTTTTTTATCTCATCTCAATCTCTTCTTCGAAAACAAACCAAGTCTAAGAGCATGCAAGGCAGTTGGCAAGCATCGTACCTGTCATCAACCATCCAGAAAGTTGTCAACCACCACACAGTCGCCACAGATGCTGTCAACTGCCACAGTAAGAGCCCTAATCACCCAGCTACCCAACCACCTTGAAGAAAATGTCAAAACACGTTAAACTAGCCAACCAGAGTGCCGACAGGCACCAAGAACAGGAAAACCACCACAGAGGGTGCCAACACACCAAAAGCAAGACGGAAGCTTGCAAAAATATAGGAAAAAAAATCCTCCCATTAGCAGCAAGAATCGCATAACAGGGATTTAGACCACGACGACAAATATCAGAGTATGGGCTCTGGTACCATTTCAATATTGGTTTGAATGTCATTTCCTTAGGGTTTGCTTTCATTATATAGAGAAGATTGTCTATAATCATTGCTAGATTTCCAGCGCTACACTTTATACAAGGTAAGTATTTCTAGTCTTATGTACAACCTAATTGCATGCTATCTATAATTAAATCAGAATCAAATCATAAAGAAAATCATCCAAAATATTACAAATTGATATCCCTAAGTTATCTCCATAAAATTAACTTCTCCATCGTTGTACTCTATCTATTTGCTAACACTTTAGAGAGTATCTTGTAAATCATATTCACAAGGCTAATGGGACAATGGTCTCTAACATCCACAGACCCCATCATTTTGGGAATGAGGGCAAAAAAAATAGCATTTCGACTTTTTTTCAAATATGTCATTAGCATTAAACTACTGAAATACTAAGATCACCCTTGATGACTTCCCAATAAGCTTAGAAAAAGCTCATGGTAAAACCATCAGGGTCTGGAACTTTGTCACTAGCCATGCCACAGATTCTTCAAAGGGCCTCTCGAGCCACCTTGCACATTGTTGGTCTAATGATGCAAAAGTCATCCATCAACTTACGGTCTCCATGCATACTGTTCAATGTGGTTCTTGATGACTAATTGATATGTAGAAACTACTTCATCTACAATTAACATGTCGATATCATTGTTCCTTCTATGTGAATTAGCCACCCAATGAAAGAATTTCATGCACTTGTCTTCCTTCTTAAGCCATAACATCCTTGATTTTTGTCTCCAAGAGATCTTTTCCATCAGTGCTATTGTTTCAATTTTGTAACTACTTGACTCTTGCAAGGCCTCTAGGAAAGAGAGTTCTTACCTCTTCCTCGCCCTCCACATATTGTGGCTCTTCCAATAGAGAGCGCCTCTGTTCAACCAAATTTTAAAAAACTTGTTCATTCCATTACTTCAGATCATTTTTCAATGCTTTTAACTTTGTTACCATTATTGAAACTTGGAGTGTCTTGAAAACGGTAAGAACGCCATTGTTTGACTCTGTTTACAAAACCATCACAGTTTGGAGTATCTTTTTTTAGTTGATAGGGAAATTTAAAATATCTTCTGCCCCCTTGGATGCGTCCACGATCTAAAGATGATAGGGAAATAATCAGAATATTACTTAGGTAGCTTTTTTTTTAGTTACATCTAGAAAATGTAACTCCCAGTTTGGAGTTATAAAAAACCTATCAACCCTTGACATGGGTGTTTCCAATTTTTGGACCAAGTAAACATACCTCCAATTAATGGAATAACCATAATCTCATGTTCTGTAATAAAGTTACAAAACTCCCTCATGGTAGGGTTAATGTGGGACACACTCTACCTTTCTCTTGGGAAGTGAGTTACGTACTATATATTTAATTATAAAAGGTGCTATGCTTATATTATTAACCAATATTTATAAATACTCATTTACCAATGTATGAATGAGCTTTAGTTGAGTTGAGCCAACAAATTGACTCGAGTATAAACGAGCCTTAGTCGAGTCAAGTTGAGTTTAGTTGAGTATGTATCATTACTAATCTAGCAGGCATCTGTTGTCACAAGCGAGCCTTTTTTTTCACAGGCTCGGTTCAATTTGAGTTTAATCAAGCGAGTATCGAATGAGCTATTGAATAGACTAGTTCATTTATAATCCTATTCTAGAGTTAATCTTGTCCACCAAAACCCTACTATCTCATTTCTTAAGTCACAATCAGATTATGAGAACTCCAAAAGATTAATTGACAGGCACCTTCCTATCCTTGTACCCCCAACAACCTCAGATTGTGAACCTTGGAATCACAAGCAATACCACTATAAAATATCTTGATTTTCTTAGGGTTGGCTGTAAGTGACCCAGGCATTTCGCTGAATCAAAATACTTGCATTTTGATAAGATTAGCAGTCAACTACCATGTTTAGGCAATCCATGACACGCAAACAAGGTCGAGAAAGTTCCATCGATTAGATGTGTCATAATGGTATAGGTCCATGTTAATAATGCAACAAGGTTCACTACCTTTCCTCACATGCAAAGACTTCTTAAGAAAAAGTCCAAATCAAGTGTCTTGTTGTCCTTAATTTTTAGAAAAAATTGTATTTCTTATCTTCCCTTATTACTTGCTAACCACCTCCCCACATTGTTTGCCATTATGTTCTTTAATTTATCTATAGTTTTTCCAACTAGCATAGGATCTTAATTATAAGGAGCATATTGCAAAACCGCATGATCATGATCAATTACATCATCCAAAATTTGGCCATTTAATATTATACCATGAAAGTGAAACTAGGCAATGTTTTGTAACTTCTATATGCCTAACTAAATTTTTTGAACTATATGGCTTTTGATAGATCTTACAATATTACTAGAGCTCAAAGTTTGTTTTTATCATAAATTATGATACTTTTCGCAATTAACACCATTAAACGCAATAATACACACCTCATAATGAGATTTGTGGTGAGTCTCCCCAATATGCATCAATATCAACCTCTAGAGCTCTTTGGATTACCAAATCTCACCTTTTCACCTTCAATCTCTTCATGTTTTGTATCACTTTCCTGATCATATATATAGGTTGGTCTGAATCAATAAATTCTCAACAAGTTTTCATCAACAAGGTTCACACTAATTTTTTTTTATAAGTAAACGATTATATTGATATGAATAGCAACAAGGTTCACTCTGATCAATAGCAACAAGTAAACGATATGAATAAGGTTCACACTGATCAATCACTTTTAATGATGTTTATGTAGATCAGAGGTGTAGCTAGCTTCGATCTAAACTATGTCGGGATATTACGCTCTACAGGATTTATGACGTACCCTTGTAGTTAGGAAAATTAAGAATTTTGATTTTATTAGTTGTTCGAGAGGGAAACATTACTCACTCTTGTATGTAAAATTAAATCTATTATGTTTGGAACAAGGATCTGAGTCATATGCATCAAGGGGATGTGAGGATGAAATGATCAGATCCATTTCAAAATGTTTCCTAATTGTGTTATTTCTTCTTGCCAATCAAATATAACACGATTGAGAAACATTTTGTAAGAAATTATGCTGTAAGTAATGCTTGATTCTCAATCACAATGTCTGATCACTTATTGTACTTCAGTGCAATTAAGTTATAACATAAGTTAGCATAAGTTAGTCTACTAACTCAGTTTCTACCAAAATTGGTTAATTTCCATGTTAGTTTCAACATCAATCATGATGGTCTTAGTAGCAATTGTGATAATAATATTGTGACTTACTTTGGCCATCATGCCAACTTATTCTCTTGCTTATCGTCAAAGCTAGAGCATTGTTTAAAACAGTCATGCTTGTCATCACACTTCTAAACTTATCTTTGATTGTATTTGTTACTCATAGTCGCATTGCTTTCAAAGGAATTCATCTCAATTTAGGTAATGATCATAAAATCTCCACAACAATTATGGATTAATTACAAGCAAGCACTAATGGATGATGTAAACAAATTTGTAGGGTTTCATGATAAACTTTCACAGAAAATTAGAGTTCATGTAATCCAATCGAGCCGAGCCGAGCCTTGAGTTGTCGAGCTCAGTTCAAAGATAGAGAGCTTTAGTAAGCTTTGCTTTAGCTTTTATGACTAGATAGGTTTATTAAGTTTTATATCAAATCTTGGAGAAAATAGTAATTCTAGATATAAATTCAGTGCCTGCAAGTCTTAATTCACAATAAGTAATTCTAGATATGAAATAGTAATTCTAGATATAAATCCACAATAAAATTAAAAAGTGAGTTTTTTTTTTCCTTCTTTTTTTGCATAGGGTTTGCACTGGGCTTAATTATTCTTGCACGTTCCTGGCCGCTTGCTCAAAACATCATCTTTCTGTAATACTTACTTTGAACTGCTCTCTCAAGTCCCCTTCTCACCCCAAGTGACTAGTACGGTCGTAGTTGTACGTCTTCACAGGCGGCTGCTGCATGCTGTTTGTTTTATAACGCTTTTGTACAACATTTTAATGCAATATCACCAAATCCAAAGTTTGATTCATCTTGGTGAAAACTGGAAGTTTAGAAGTCATTGAATCCTCTGTACAAATCAATATTTGAGGGTGCATAGAAATGTGCCCCCCATATCATGAACTATTCATTTGTGCTTCGAGTTTTAATTGATTACACGGTACTGGCATGGAGACAGCAATAGATGTGTCAATATGACAATTCAGTTACCAGCCCTCAATTTTTCTGTACGCTAATTGTATTAGTTTAAAATTAAAAATATACATATAGTTCAATAATACCACTAGCTAGAGATCTTATGATTTTATGCGTCTCAACTCTCTTCTATTTGATTAAATTAGTCGACTTTCCCTAGCTAAAGGGAATACTAAAATTAAAATCTACAACTAACTCAGAGCAAAAGCATGCTTTAATGTGATCTTATTTGAGGATATTACAAATTATATTCATTTAATGGAAGATTAAAATTATAAGTTTTGATTAGTATTAAATCTCTCATATCTTGATGCAGGGATATGACAATAAATACTGTCTGATATATATAGCAGAAGCTCCTGAACAATTCAAGGAAAGTTCAAACCACATATGAGCTTATATGGATTTGGATTTTAGAACTCTAGGGCCTAGATCAGTGGGAGAGAGATATGCACATGAACTGGTCTCATAGCATTTGTAGCTGGCCAACTGAATTTATTAGATACTATTAAATGTTCAATAAATACTTGTAACGCCCTAATGGAAAACTCAAGTCACATGACCTATATTTTAAAAAGACTAGTTAATGATACAATTAGTACCTTATTGAAACCTTATACAAAAAAAAAAAAAAAAATTGAAATAATGTGAGATCTCATACATGATCATACACCTACCTTTATCCTTATCATAGATAATCTCTCTCTCTCTCTAACCTTTAAAGTTCATGATCAAGAACTTTGAGAGATCCAAATCCACCTTGTATTTTATCTAATTGAACTCATTATAAATTCCAATAAAATCTTCCAAAAATTTTGAGAATCTATTCATCACCATTCTATACTCAATTTGTGGATTCCCATTTTTGCTCTAAATTCTTGATGTCCTTGTGAGATCATTCTAAAGTGTATGGCTCAAGTGCACAAATCTAGTTGAGATTGGTTCTAATCACATTTATCTCACACATGCACTTACAGTAAAAAAGTTGTAGTTGATATTACAATTTGAGCCTTCTATAATAACTACAAATAGAAAAAACTCATCCCTCCCAAACGAGGTGTGATCCATTTGTTGTCAATATTGCAATGTGTGAAAACTAAGACCTAAATGGGGGTCTTAACATGCTCAATCCATGAAGAAAAAAGTCGTGTCTCAATCTGAGAAAAATGTTCTCTTGTGGGAGGAGATGATCTATTTAAATGCTATTGACATTGTAGAATAATTAATATATATTATGTTTTAGAAGCTTATAACTTCAACAGAACTACTATTTTTTTTGGGGGGGAAAACAAAGGATGAACGAATTAAATCTGTTCTTGGTTTTTTGTTTGAAGTATGCAGGAGGTAGTTCAGAAGCTTGATCTGCATTCAGAGGATATTGACAAAATGGACCAACAATCTATTGAGCTACAGGTAAGATATGTACTTTCAGCGCGTGAATAATAGTCTCTTTTAGAATATTTTAGCTAGATCATGACATGTTGATCATGTTATTAAATAAACGATCGAATAAATAGTTTTGAGGTTACAAAGATTTAAAACTTTCATGACTCATAAGATAGTAAGTAATGGTACTTCAAAAAAACATTAGTTGCTATAATTTTTATTTTCTTTGTGAAAAAATCTAGTTGCAAACAATTATGGGTACCCATCCAACGTAATTGATTAGAAAGTCAGATTTGAATTTTGAATATGAAGGCAGCCAATAAGCATGTAGTGGTGCAAAAATTGGTCTACAAATCTACTTTTATGTAGCATTAATCTATTTTTGTTACCATTATTTTGGAAATCGGATCCATTTCAATTGCCTATATTAATGTTAAATTCTAGCTAGCTAATACTTGCCAGACTATAACTACAAACACATTGCCAGGCCAACATATATACCCTCCTTTCAAGTTAATTTTATATTAACTTTATATATATGGAGCCTTAAAATTTCTTCAAAATTGATTTATGTGGTTCCTTTAACTTTTGGGTCTATTAAATATCCAATGACTATCAATATATGATTGTCAAGTGTGTTAATTCAGGTAATCTTTTTGTGAATAGGAGACTTGCTTCCAGATTATTTCATAAATTCCATCTGAGACTTGAGAAATCAGGATTGCCAAGTTTCTGACATTAGATTCCATTTCTCTACAAGATGATTAAACATTAGTTTTCTTTTTCTGAACATGTCTGGTTTCTTTTTGGGGAGAGCTTACAAGAACTTTGTTGTAAAAAAATTTCCTCTGTCAAAAGCGAGAGCATATCAATAACGTCCTCTTTCATTTAAAAAAACAGCCACTGTCATGAAAACTTTGTAACTTCCATATAACAGAAAATCATACCATGGTAAGAAAATTAGCATGAAAATTAGCCTGGTGCATTTTCTGAACCTACTTAAACAAAACCCAGCTTGTAGCTGCAGCCCCAGATTGATTGTGATCCAAACATCTACGACATCCTTAAAAATTTCTTAGGGAAGGAAATGGTCATGCACTTCGTAATTTATAGCAACGTTGCTATATATGTTACATGAAAAATCTTCTTAATGGCTACCGTTTGTGCACTTTTAGCTTGAGCGGAGTACCTGCACCATGTTGAGCAAGCAAATTGTGGAGAAGACTCATGAACTGAGGTACCATATTAACATTGCTATCAACTGGACCGTAACAACATGCACATTCCACACTAAGTTGATGTTGAGAAATTATTACACCCAACATGCAGGATGATAAAGGGCGAAGAGATACAAGGATTGGGTATTGAAGAATTGTTGGAGCTAGAGCAAACGCTTGATGTAAGCATGAGACGTGTTTTAAAAACAAAGGTTTGTCTCTGTTTGCTGGCATTATAATGTAGCGTTTGAAATTTCTGTACATTTCTCTTAACATAGAAAAAATTTGATGTGTTTCAGAATAACAGATTTCTAGAAGCGATCAATGCCCTTGAGTGCAAGGTTAGGTCCCAATTAAGCTTCAAATTTTGCCAAGACAATTTATACAATTATTATAGTCTCGGAAGCTATCCATATGTCATTCTTAGGTGATGGTATCTATAAATATGTAGTTCATGTTTGATTATTAGAAATGAACACTGGGATGCAAGTTGGCGCTATGCAGTGTGTGAAAATCATGAAGACACGTCTGGCATATAATAAAACTAGCCGTTGACTGCATGTGCTACATTATTTATCTTAAGACTATATCTAAACAGACTTCCACTCCCGCCAAAAAGGGTATCATGTGTCTAATCATGTGTCTAATACAGAGCGCAGAACTGATGGACAAGAACCAGCAACTCAAACAGGTATCAGGTCTTCACTTTCTTTTTATTTGTTTCCTACTATCTCATTAAATTTTAATGAAGATGTCCCTTAATCACCAGATGGAGAATGTGTTTAACCCCACAACGGAACAAATAAATCTACTTGAACAATGTCATTCATCTGAGTTAGCCACCAATACCTGCAGCTCAGTTGCTCCTCTTGATGATCAAGACCCTGAGTACATATCCAACACTTCTCTCAAGTTGGGGTAAGTTTGCAATTTTGCGTAGTTTTTCTGGTTTTAGCATGCAATTTTTATAAAAAATTCAATCCAATATTTAGATACCTCATATTTACCAAGACAAATATTTAGAGACCTCTTATTTAGCAAAGAGAAATATTTTAGTCACAAATAAATTATATAAAATTAATCTCACAAATTGATGTGGCCTCATATGTTTCGTCATGAAATTATAAAGTTGCTTTTATTATAAAATAGATCTAACAGATCATATGAAACTATGTTAGTTTGTAGGATTGTTTTTGTATCTCTTTGTGACCATAACAGTCCTTGCAAACAAATATTTAGAGGCCTCATGTTAAACGGCTTGTCTGAACAGATGGATAGAGACCTCATATTTAGCAAAGAGAAATACTTTAATCATAAATAAATTATATAAAAAGTAATCCCACAAATTGATGTAATCTCATATGATTCGTCATGAAATTATAAAGTTATTTTTATTATAAAATAGATCTAACAAATCATATAAAATTATGTTAGTTCGTGAGATTATTATTGTGTATCTCTTTGTTACTACAACAGTCCTTGTAAGCAAATATTTAGATGCCTCATGTTAAACGGCTTGTCTGAACAGATGGATCTGTCCTTGAGTTTTTAATTATTTGTTGGACCTGCATTATAACAATAGATTCTTCTAACCTTTTTTTATTGGGCTTATCGAACTAGAAATATTATAATGGAATGAAATAATTAGTATTTGCAGTCTCTGGGTGATGTCAATAATTTTGGTTAATGAACAAATGCCAAGACATTGGTGCTGATCATACTGGCCATGGAGAGAAGACTGTTTTGTTTTAACTGTGTATGTTTCCATGGTCTCGCAGGTTACCTTTCCCGACAGATTTTGAAAGATAAAGAAGATCAAGATCAGTGCGAGGATTTACATTTTTCCAGCTGGAAAACAAGCATATCATGGCTAAGTATACATAAAACCCACCTCAGTTTTAGTTCTAGAGTAGTTAAATTCCTGCAATCTCCCAATTTGTTTCGGCAAGTTGGTTCAAAGAAAGTCAGTTTAGGGTGATAAGCTATAAAGTTGGGGGAAAAATAAGATCATCAAGGGCGGGGTTGAAAGAGTTGGGAAATGTGGCGAGATATGTCGAGTATAGTTGACAAATAAATAATGAGTAGAGGGCACGGAATCGTAGCTCTGAAAATTAGCTTCACAAGCCAAATGAGAGGACCCTTTTTTCGCCTGTGAAGCTGAAGCTAGTATTAATAATGACTCCTTGAAACCATATTAATTGTCTCAGCTCCCACAATATTATTCCTTATGATGATCATCTACTATATATCTAATGCCTCTGTTTAATTAATGGTCTTGGTAATTTCCGGTGCATCATCGTGTATATATGTAACTGTGATTCTTAATATTCTGAGTTCATGCTGCATATAATTATAGATAATCCATGAATGCAGTCACGGAGAAATAATATTTATTAGCAGAAAAATTGGCAACAAAAGCTTCAAAAAACAAAAAAAAACTGTTCTTATCGTTCAGGTACTCGAACCCCGGACACGCGGGGTGAACAATCTGAGGAATTAGTACTGGAGACTACAATTATTCAAACATTTTGTTTAGAAGTTATAAATGAATGATTAATTAAATGTACAAATTAAACAATAATATTATAGGAATTAGCAAGTCTATGAAGCTATAAACATTATAAAGTCCCAGATAACTCAAATCTGGCCAGTTTTATAAAGTCTTCGCGCTCGCTGATGAGTAGATAATATGGAATGGACAAGATGACTACATTTTTTTTTATCAGGCCATTAACTTACGTACGTACGTGCTTAGGCAATAGCAATACCTCCAAAGTACTAGCTAGGCATATAATTATATACATACTATCTTGGACATGTAACGCTAATAGCCTAATTATATATGAATTATATATGAAAAATGATAGGAAGTATCTATATTCAGGATACTTTTCTCACATGAACAGTGCATGATATTGTTCATGTACTATTCATGTGAGAGAAAGTATTCTGAGTGTGGATACTCCCTAGCACATCTCATTATATATATATATATATATGTGGACTGTCATCCAGCAAGATCTGGCCAGTTTCTCTCGGTCCGTTTCTAGCTACCTTTTGCAATTTGCAGTAATAACGTCCTACGGCCTGTCTTCATGATCCGTTGATATATATATATATATGTAATATGTTTATATGTACTAATTATTTCCAGAACATGCATCAAGAGATTTGAATCAAATAATGGTTACTGAAGTACTTACTGGTCTTAATTGGTTGATTATTGAACCAAATTGTTAAATTATATCAAACAATTAAGCTGCAAGCATGCAGCTAGGGTACTCCTGAGTCCTGACGCAAATCATGACTAGTTTTTGTAATATTCGACAAACTGGAGGATTATATAATAGAAAGGATAAAGAAAAATATTAAGAAGCATCCAATATATAATATTTACTTTTTATATAAATAATAATATTTTTTTATTTATGTGAAAGATGAATATAATGTGTTGAATGTTCTCAATCATTTTTCAAGAATAAAACCCATTATTGAATCATTATAAAAGCTGATAGTTTTATTATTATGCACTAGATCGATCACACGTCATGCACCTCAAACCACGTCAGCTAGCTAGGGTTGTTTGATCAAGCTGCTGCTCGTGGACGCCACACGCTTGATGTAGCGTGCGCGTAGCTATCGTCCATGCGCTAGTCTCGTTCCCGCTCAAGACTTGTTCCACGTCCAAGTCTCACGTTGTATCACATAACTCGAAATTAAACCGGTTTCCTCTCCCTCTCTCCCTGGTCTTTTCCTAAAGCTAGCTAGCTCTCACTAGATCTCTCTCTCATCTCTTCTCTCAGTCACTTTTTGCATTAGTAATTCTAGTTCCATTTTCTTAACTCGAATGAACTATGGATGAAGAGTACGACGTGATCGTTCTCGGGACTGGCCTCAAGGAGTGCATTCTTAGTGGCCTTCTCTCCGTTGATGGACTCAAAGTAATGCGTCTCCTTTATGATCTCTCTGATGACTCTCCTCTTGTTTGGCCTGTATTCGTTGTTTCTTTTTATCTTCTTTGTCCGTTGTTTTAGGTCATTGTAGTGATAAAATCATAAAAGGTAGCTTATTCTTTGGATGATCCCTAAATGGTTTGGAGAATGTCTTAATACATGCGAAAACAAGAGACTTTGTCATCTTACAATTGACAATTGTTTTTATTGTTTCGAACATTGAGAATAATATTGTAACAATACGTCCTTTTGGGTGTCCGATCAAAGTTGAATGCCTCGTGTCCATACAACAGTTACTGCACAAGTACTCATCATTACAAAAGGGTTACTCATAAACGGCAGATACCAACCAAAATAGGATTGATAAGGCATGGAGTTCTTTATAATATCGATCATGATTACAACCCATCTCCCTTGACGTCCGCTTCAACTTCTTTTGCAATTTGAATTCAATTTATCGGCGATTACACCTTTTGCATGGGTTTCGTTTTGATCGTTAGGGCAGGATTAATGTATTGCTTTCTTCTGTTGTATCTATGCAGTTGTTCAAGGCGAGTCTCATTTTTCATATCTTGTAATGTAGTATCCAATATTTGAAGGATTTCAGACATATTATGAAACACTAATGATGGCGTGTTTCTGATCAATCTTGAAAAGAACCTGGATTTCTCTGTTTGTTTTTATAACTCAATATGTGAGGCATTTTTAGGGACCAGAAAAAAGTTCCGAGAAGAAAAACCAGTAAATTGATTTTTCTAATCTACCAATGCCTCTTTTACATCATATTATTTCAAAATTTGTTACGACTTATTGCAAAGCCAGCCTTTCGACTTTGTTCTTAAAGGTATTATTGGTGCTCTATGGATGTTGTCATGAGATAAGACAAAGTGAGAAATTGAATAGTTATAAAATTATTTTAGTTAAAGATGTTTTATGGAGTTTTGAGAAAAGAGACAAAAATTATATTAGAATATAATTTTTTAATATAATTTTCATTTTGTGATTTAAAAAAGTTAGATTGTTTTTTGTATTTTGTTTAAAAGTTTTAAAAAAAATATAATGATTAAGTAATGATTAGATAAAAAATTTAAAAAATTTAAAATTAAAAGAAGGTTTATATTTATAGTAGTTGGATGTTAAAATGAAATGAGATATGAGATGCTTCAATCCAAACGGGCATAATGAATCAAGCGTACGTCTGGTTTATGAACCAAGACAGAGAAAAAGGGTTCGGGATACTTTTGGCGACAATTGATTCTGGAGTCATGGGGTGCGGTCTTCCCATTTTTGTAGTGTTGGAAATCGATAGATCATGCATATTTCATTCTGATGCTTTCCTATTGGTTCTAATTATCTTACAAAATTTGTTTCCTATTGTATCTACAGTTAAACCATCTCAATTTTACCATATTGCATGTGATTAAAGTTCTGTAATCTTAGTTTTTGTGCAACTTGTATGTTCCAATTCCACCAAGGATTAGATGTGCTTTTTGCTATCTGGCACAGATCAGCAATCCTTTTTCTAGTTCTGAGGTGTGTACTAATTTGAAACAGGTATTGCATATGGACAGAAACGACTATTATGGAGGAGCCTCAAGCTCTCTTAATCTTACACAGGTTACTATTGTTGAAATTCACATCAACAAAAACAATTATTTGTGACGAGAATAGACTCAATTTAGTCATAACAAAGAACTAGTGCATTTTTTAGTCTGATTTTTCCCTACTTTTCTGTTTTTCTTTGTTAAACCTTTGTTTTCTCCTCTGCTTCATAGCTCTGGAAGCGTTTCAGAGGAAACGACAAGCCTCCAGAAAATTTGGGCTCAAGCAGAGAGTACAACGTTGACATGATACCCAAGGTAGCCCGTTTATCAGATGATACTATAGTCCTAATGTGATATTCTGATGCTTTAATGCTCCTAAATTGCATATTTTACATATGGATTCTCAACCATCGTAAAGGCAGTGCAACAGCTGAATGTTGTATCTGTATAATGTGTTGGCATCAGAATCTGTATATTGCGAATCTGTATAATGGGCATAGCAAACACTTACTAGTTATGTATAGATTTCCTTACAAAGCCCCATTTGATCCACTTCATTGTATAAAATATGATGTACTTTGTTCATATGTTAATTAAGAATGGAGTTATTATTTTTGTTATATTAATAAAAGGGCTTGATTAATGAATTCAAATGGAATGTAAATAAGACAAAGCATTAGCCTGGAAAATGTTTATTGCTAAATCTTAATGGTGGTGCATTCCTGCCTCGACATGAGTTTTTTCACATTGAATGTGCCATTTTCCATACTCCCTGTGTATGCATATTGTGGTGAAAACCTTTTCCCATGTGTTTTTGCAGTTCATGATGGCCAATGGTACATTGGTCCGTGTTCTCATCCACACGGATGTTACCAAGTATCTACACTTTAAGGCTGTAGATGGTAGTTTTGTGTACAACAAAGGAAAGGTACAAAGCTTGTTAACAACTTATATTTTCTTCTCTCTCTTACTCTCTGTGAGTTTGGTCATTTCCAGTTGAACCTTAAGTCTGTCATTTCCACCACTCAATACAACATATCACTATTCTAAATAAGAGCTTATAAGGGAATATTATTTGGTCTAGATTGACAAAGTTCCAGCAACTGATGTCGAAGCACTGAAATCACAACTGATGGGACTGTTTGAGAAGCGCCGTGCTCGAAAATTCTTCATTTTTGTCCAAGACTATGAAGAGAATGATACAAAATCTCATGAGGGGATGGATTTGGAAAAAGTTACAGCAAGGGAGCTTATCACGTATTATCTAATTTCCTTTTCTTTTAGACTACTTTCTGTATGAAAGTAGTTGACTTTAGCCCATAATTAAGGAACTTGCACTTGCAAAATATTTTGAGTGCAGGTTTAGCTCCTCAATTTTGCATTCCCTGTATATTTTCGAGTAGCCAAACAAGTCTTCCCACCCCCCCCCCCCCAAAAAAAAAAAAAGAAAAGAAAATACCAGTTAAGATCTAAAGCATATCCTATGTATCAGGCCTTATCAATTCATTGGGTTTTTGAATTCCCAAAAGAGAAAAACAAAGAACAAGTAGGGAAATGGCCAGTCTTTTGTTTCAAATATACAGCAATGTTCCAAACCAACATCAGACATGCCTTTTTAAGATCAAATCTTACCTTTTTCTCTTCAAAGAAACTTTGTTCTAGACTATGTAAATACATACTCATGGTATTCTTTTATCATTCTGAAACATAATCACCGATCATGGTTAGATAAATTCATTTATATCTTCATCTTAAATTGGCAATGTTTCTCTGAAGTAGTGGCTGAATATCAAGAATGTGTCTGGGAAGTAGCATTGTCACTCCAGTATAAAACTACCTTTGGTTGCTCTGCCAATTTAATGTATGATAATGTGTTTTTAATGTAGAAAATACGGGTTAGAAGATGATACAATTGACATAATTGGTCATGCCCTGGCTCTTCATATAAATGATAATTACTTGGATCAGCCAGCCAAAGATTTTGTGAAGAGAATGAAGGTGCAATTATTTTCTCTATTACATTTAGTCATAGCATGTGTTTTTATTGGTTTTTACTGCATTCTTTGTTAATTATTTGGAGTAATATGTGAAGATTCCATATATAATCATCCTTATCTTCTACCTGATAAAGTAATATGAGTAGGTAGCTGTCCCCTATCAGAACTCTTTGTACATGGTCCATTGCCGTTGATTTCAATGGCATGAACCTTCGTGATTTCATGATTTCCTTGAAACTAATGTGCCTAATTTATAGGCATGTGTACCTTGTAACTGGCTTCTGCCTTATTAATAAACTTTTACTTATCAAAAAATAATATGAGTAGGTAGCTGATCACAATGTGGTGTATGCCCATGCTTAAAGAGGTATGTCAGTGATATATCTCTGTTAATCTGCACAGTAATCCAACCATCTTGACTAAAAATGTACACTGTAACACCATAGAGCATTTACAAATCTACTAAATTACACTACATATGATGATAATTTGTAACTGTTTCTATTGTCCTTTTCTTGCTGAATGAATTACAGACATATTACTTTAAAGGTATTACAGCTTCTCATAAATTCAAATTGAGATGTAGTGAAATTTATATAATTTATTAGTCTGACGCCTTCTGAATTATTTTAGAATTATTGTGGGTCAATATTATAGGACTAAGTATGAATTATCAACCAAAGATCAACGAGCTGGTAGTATTTCATGTCGTCTGTTCAAATGTCATTGTCATTTGGCAGTATTATAAGGGAAACTTAATTAGTGCTAGTTGTAATAACCATGAGTCTTACCCCACTAGGATTTTCAAACCAGCAAGAGACATTATGTATAGATGACTTTTCCTCAGATTACAGCATTTTTCTTGTAAGGGGGTTCTCGAGCTTTTACAAACACTTGTAGAGTAAACCTCACGTCTGGGCTACTCACTAGTATAAGCCTTGCCAGTAGTACTCATATAAAGAAGGAAAATATATCTTTAGCTAATATAAAGCTGCTTGAGAATGATTTTTTAAGTTCAGCGCTATAACCTTTTTTTTCTCCTGTCTCTCTCTCTCTCTCTCTCTCTCTCTCTCTCTCTGTGTGTAAAGCTGTATGCAGAGTCTTTGGCACGATTTCAAGGAGGATCTCCCTATATCTATCCATTGTATGGACTGGGTGAATTGCCTCAGGTTTGGTTTTCATCTGTAACACATTGTGCAAATGTGCAGAGCTAATATAAGTTGCCATTATGATTTTTTGTTTACTTGTTGGCAGGCATTTGCACGTTTAAGTGCGGTTTATGGTGGAACTTACATGCTTAACAAGCCAGAATGTAAGGTAAAATTGCCAAAATCTGAGTTTCCAAGATAGTTCTCCATCGTTTTTGTTTGGCACAACATTCAAAGGCTCACACCTAGATGGAAACTCACCGAAAATGCATCGAGGCTCAACATTTGAGAAGAGAAGTGTGGCCCTAGGGAACACCCACCTTAATCAAATAACCCAAAGTCGGATGGTATCCATATATTACCTCACTTTTTGAAGGATAAATCCATCTTTTGCTTCTTCAGAAATCTGAATTTTTTTTCTCAAGTTTTATTCACAGCTAGTAATTCGTTGTTTTCTCCACATAATAATGGCTCTGCCTTATAGTGCTTCTCTGCATTTCTCTCTGCCTGCCTGCTTGACTATAGTAGATTTAAGCATCCTCCTCCGAATCAGAGTACCAACCATCAAAACCTCAATTCCAGAGCCATCCTTATGCTACAAAATCTCCATTGTCGGCAGTGGCCACCTTTGAGGCTTGGCACTTGCATGGAGTTTAGTGTTCATTGCTTTTTGCCAGTTCCCCAACTCTATAAATCTTAACAGTTACTGTCAAAAAGAAATAAATCTTAATGGTCAACTATATCAAAGAAAACTAGGGTTTTCTTTAACTAGGATGGACAGTCTCCTAATAGGATATAAATTATCTTGTATTTAAATTATGTTGTACATATTTAGATAAGATAAAGTCGAGTAGTTTAGTTAGATTCAATTGATCTTTCTAACTCTAGAACGATTGTGTTGTTTATTTAATGAGAAGGATAAACCTCCAAGAGGTACTTCGTGTTGGAATAGTCAAGTCAACACCAAAATTATGCAACGTGATGAGAAGCTGGAGGCTTCTAGAGTGGCAGGCGCCGAATGGAAGGAGCTGGATTGAGGCGCCGGAATCTCCGCCGGAATTCTACTACACGTTCACACTTATTTGTTTGCCTATAAATACATGAAATGAGAGTTGAAACAAATGGGAGGCGTGAATGAGAGATGTAAGGAGAGAAAGAAAGAGCTCGTTGAGCTCTGAGAGAAGGGAGAGGCGAGTTGAGAGGGTGTGATCTCCTCCCTAAATATTCTCTGTATTTCACCGGTTATTAGTGGAATTTTTCCTTTCTCTGTGTGGATGTAGGCTAAATCGGCCGAACCACGTTAAATTCTGGTCTCCATATTATTTGTGAGCTTCCGCCGATCCCAACAAGTGGTATCAGAGCCGGTAGGAGGCCGGATTTGTGAATTTTTGTGAGAGGCCCATTTTTAAACTTGATCGAAATCAAGTTTGGAGGATACCATCAGATTCCTCAGGTCAAGACGAAAATTTTGGTGAAAATTTCGTCTCAAACGGACACCGGACGAAGCTACACTCTCCACACGCGCCGAATCGGCGACGGCCACGCGCCGGCAACGGGACCCACGCGCCACACGCGCGCGCAGTGAAGAATACAACCTCCGACCCGTTAAATCCGGGTGATCCGACCCGAACCGGTTTGACCCGGTTTCCGACCCGCTACAGTAACCCGACGGATAAAGAATATTCCGTCGCCGGAAGAATATTCCGTCACCGGAAAGAATATTCCGTCGCCGGCAAGAATATTCTGGTGCAGGAATATTCCGGTTACTGAGAGAATATTCCGGTGACTGGAGAGAATATTCCGGTGACCGGAGGGAATATTCCATTTTTCTTATTTTTTAGGTTTTCGGCGCAATTTTGATCGGTTTGGAACGAGACAAAAGTCGTTTCCAAGGTTTTCCATCGTTCCGGACGTAACGGTGAGCTCCGTTTGTTGAGATTCAACTCCGAATGTTGAGAAAAGATCACTCTAATCAAAGATTAAAGCCGAACTGATGGAGGAATAAATATTGAGCAAGGGGAGCAGTTTCCTTTTCCATTAGAATCTGCACAATTGGCAGATGAGGGGAGTTAGGAAAGATTCAAGAGATGGTTGCAGTTCTTACTTTTCAGCAGTAGGAAGTCCTATGTACACAAGTAGTGTATATCAGACCTGACATCACTTATGCTATGAGAATAGTGAGTAGTGTTCTTTCAAATGCAGGGAAAGAATACTGGAGAGCAGTAAAGTCGATTCTCAGGTACCGCAAAGGTACATCAACTTTGTACTATGGGGGAGCAGATCCAGTTTTGGAAGGTTAAGCTGATACAGCTGGTGATCTTGATGGAAGATCTATATCAAGATTCATTTACACATTTACAGGGGGAGCTGTATTAAGACAGTCCAGACTGTAGGCATGTGTGGCTTTATTCACAACGGAAGAGATGTTGTGATTAAAGCGGTTTCTCCAAGAGACATGGTTCAACCAAGGAGTACAAAGTGTATTGTGAAAGTCAAAAGAGCTTTTGACTTGGGTCACAATGTGATTCGCCATCATTGGATATATGAGGTGATGGATCAGTAGCTATTGAAGCTTGTGAAGATCCATGAGAAAGAGAATTTGACGACATGCTAACAAAGGTAATCTCACAAGAGCTATGTGAAGACAGAGTTTGAATAGATACCTTGAATTAAAAGATGTCAGAACATCCTCCATTTGGTGTTGAGGGGGAGATTGTTGGAATAGTCAAGTCAACACCAAAATTATGCAACGTGATGAGAAGCTGGAGGCTTCTAGAGTGGCAGGCGCCGAATGGAAGGAGCTGGATTGAGGCGCCGGAATCTCCGCCGGAATTCCACTACACGTTCACACTTATTTGTTTGCCTATAAATAAATGAAATGAGAGTTGAAACAAATGGGAGGCGTGAATGAGAGATGTAAGGAGAGAAAGAAAGAGCTCGTTGAGCTCTGAGAGAAGGGAGAGGCGAGTTGAGAGGGTGTGATCTCCTCCCTAAATATTCTCTGTATTTCACCGGTTATTAGTGGAATTTTTCCTTTCTCTGTGTAGATGTAGGCTAAATCAGCCGAACCACGTTAAATTCTGGTCTCCATATTATTTGTGAGCTTCCGCCGATCCCAACACTTCGGCCAAAATTGATGAACTCTAAATAACATGAGTCCGTAGATGTCATTGAAGTGCTTTTCACCTTTATACCGATCACCACAACTGACAGAAGCAATCCATATATATTAGTTTTTGCTAATACGGCTACATCTGAATTTATCCAATCAAATTTCTGTTAATATTCTATATATTGTATGATAGGTGGAGTTTGACGGTAATGGGAAAGCCTTTGGTGTGACTTCTGAAGGAGAAACTGCTAAATGCAAGAAAGTCGTTTGTGATCCATCATATTTACCTAATAAGGTAATTGTCCCCAACTCATTCACAGCGCAATTTTTTTCCTGCTCAACTGGTCAATACACAAGCCTGAATTGCCTATTTTAATTTTGTCATATTTGGTTCTCATCCAGCAATCTTTTCAAAATGAAACAGGTTCAAAAGGTGGGAAAAGTTGCTCGTGCTGTATGCATAATGAGCCACCCTATTCCAGACACCAAAGATTCTCACTCAGTTCAGGTTATCCTGCCACAGAAGCAACTCGGCCGCAAATCAGACATGTAAGTTTCTGAATTCCTTTCCAGTTTTCCCTAATTTCTTTTGATAATGTCAAGTGTGTTACATCCTCTGCGCATTTGCAACATGTAACATAAGAGTGGTTCATTCGAATAATTATATGCTTATGATTGCCCAATGCTTGATATAAAATTAAAGGAAATTGAAAAAAAAAATTAACATTTTTTCCCAGGTATCTTCTAATGTGCTTCTTAACTCATGGTGCAGGTACCTCTTCTGTTGCTCCTATGCTCACAATGTAGCTCCAAAAGGAAAGTACATTGCTTTTGTTTTAACAGAGGCAGAAACTGACAAACCTGAGGAGGAATTGAAGCCTGGCGTCGATCTACTTGGACCTGTGGATGAAGTATTCTATGAGACTTGTGACAGATTTGTACCTACCAACAAGCATGAAGAGGATAACTGTTTCATATCCACAGTAAGTAAAAGTAACCGCCCTATTTATATTTTGATTTTTCCAGAAAGGATAAAGATTTTCCATATTTGCAGCCTTCTAACAACACAAGTGGAAAAAAAAAGGCAATATGCTATGGTATATACAAGGACAAAGAAAATGCAAGTCAGTCAATTTTGGGAAAAATAAAAAGATCCCATAGTTGGCAGGCAGCAAATAAGTATATTCTGTTGATGGTATATACAAAAAATGATTAAATCCAAAAAGTGTGAATTGTAACTTAATCAGGTTAAAGTTGTGAAAACCCCGTTTTTGGTGAATTCAATAACATCTTGATGGCCCAAAATGTTGTTTGATAATGACTGTTGGTTTATAAACAATTTTCATTCTCTTGTCTTTTATGATGAAATATCTAAACCTTATATAATTGCTTGTCATGTGAGGATGTGTGAGTGCCTGTCTTTCCTTCTCCTTTATTAAGGATTTTTGCAAACACATGGGAACTTCACAGAACAAGCTCATGGTTTAACTTCATTACAGTGACAAAATCAGTGGTAGCTTCGGTTCTTGCTTTTTTATCTGTAGAATTTTCATTTCTTGCAGAGTTATGATGCGACGACTCACTTCGAGTCCACAGTTGAAGATGTGATTCAAATGTACAGTAGGATTACTGGAAAGGTAAGCTTTTCATATATCAGTATAATGTTTTAAATCCATTAAAAGGGTCATATTTGTAAACACATCTATCATGGGATTCTTTTTATTAGAATTAGTGCTGTTCATTTTACTTCTTGATCATTTTGATCTAAAGCCATTCTTTATATTTGTTTCCACATGTAAAGCATATATATATATATTCATCTCCCTTATTGTATGTTTCAGATTCTTGATCTCTCTGTGGACCTAAGTGCTGCAAGTGCTGCTGCTGAGTGAATTTCTTCCCGCTCCAATTTCCTGATCTTCAAACTTTCGTTCCTTATTGAGAGAAGAATGTCTTTCGTTTAATGGGTTTGTTATGTTCCAAAATAAAATAAAATTTAGGTGCTCTCATTCAACCAACTTATTTGTGAATTGGGATCACAATTTTGAAGATTTTACTTTCATCTCTTTGATCTCATGTATTTCATGCGTAGCTTTGGGTCCTTAAAATCATACTAGACCCAAAAATAAAAATACACAAAGCCCATGAAATTAATTTTAGTAGCAAATATTTTCAAAAAAATTATTAGTAAATGAACATTATAATCTTTGATATATTCTGTTGTGAGTGACACAAGAGTAATTAGTCGATATTTAGACTTTAGAGTATAAACGGGGCTCGTATTGTATAATAAAATATTGTACTATTAAAAAATAATATGTTTATAAATAATTTTAATGACGAATAAAAAATATCATTTCATACCTATTTCTAGAGTTTCTAGTAAATTGGCCATTTTATATGATCCATCGTGCTACCCGAATACCGATCCCGGATCCATAGAACGAGTAGGGCTGAAAATAAAAATTGGTAATTCAGCTGGAATCGGTGCAAAATCGGTTTGGTTGAAAATCGATTTTTTTTTTATTTTTTATAATCAATTCCAAATCGATTAGGTTTTATTTTGTTTTGTTTTTGTTTTTTATTGGATCGATCTGGTTCGAATATATCTATTATCTTTATTATATATAAATATTTTTTTAATCCATTTGACCTAATTAACATAATTTTTCATAACAGCTAAATTCTATATTATTAGTAGCTATAATATCTCCACAAAAATAATAAGACTATATATTAATAAACAAATATCAATATTTTTTTAATTTTTAATTTTTAACATATGTCAATTATTACAAACTTAACAATAAAAAATATGAGTATACGTTCATAATTGTAATTTCAACAATAAAAACATAAATATATTGAGACATATTAATATTATAATTTAATAATAATATAATTAATATTTTAAATTAAAAGTTAAATAATTTATTATGAATTGATTTTGAGTTAAACAGATTGTTTACTAATCATAAATTAATAGATAAAGACATTTTAAACCTAAAATTATTTATATTAAATTCATTCTCGTGAATTTTATATGGCATTTATATTAAAGTTACAATTTAGGATAGGTTTAAGTGTTGAGGTGATTTTAAATATTTTGGGAATAATAGTTAAATAATAAAATAATTAATATTAATAATTACCCAAACTAACACAGTGCTATGAATCGCCACTTGTAACGAAGCACAAGAGGGCACAACCAATTTTTGTGGAAGGAAATATATGATTTTCCTCTCTTTCTTCTTTTCTTTTAGTTAGAGCCTTACTCATAAATTTTTTCCTCCTCATTGAGTGGAGGGGGTTTTGGAGTTTCGACTGCAAACGCCTCCTCTCCTAATTATCCCTAGAGGTTTTTCTATTTTTATATCCTCTTGTATGTCTATTTTTCTTAGATTTTTCTTTGTTTTTCCTCCTTAGCGCTAACCATTGTCGATCTTTTGCCTTCCGACATTCTCCAACTAACATGCATTGCCTTCCTAACTTTTATAGACGCCGATCTTTAAGTTCATAAAAGATCTTCACAATTCTAGTTGTCACGTTTGCCGCACACATTGGCCCTACCGTGCACGTTGTTCACACACAACCGCATCCTGGAGTGGCTTTGGAAGCCACACACGACCCCTTCAACCTCAGATCCTCCAGATCTGCCCGTCTATTCAGCTCCTCAAGTGGCGCTTGCAATGCAAGTGCCATCATTGCCTAAGTTAGTCCTTCGCCGACGACTCAGCTCTGCTTCTACTAGGGGAGAGATTTGGCAATCTGAATCGGAAAAATCGATCTGATCAGCCATTTTAGACCAGACCAGACCAAGATTGGATTTAGTCGATCTCAGTTCAAATATTATAGGATCAAAAGACATTTAGTCCAATCCCGGTCAACAGGTTTTTCACTCTGGACCGAACCGAACCAAAGAAATAATACAATATATATTTTTATTATTTATATAATTATAGTTGTATATAATTAATTATATAATATATATTATTTAATTTCAAAGTATTATTAGATTCTTTAATGTATAAATAGTAACTATAATATATAGTATTAGTATATATTAATTTATTAACATATTATAAGAGTTATAGTATTAAGATAATATATATAAATTATAATATAAAGACTGAGTGGACTGATCGGATCATATCAAATCAAAAGGGACCAATTGATCTGGTTCTATAAAGTACTCAGTTCAGTCCAAGCTGGAAAAATTCAAGACCAAATAGGTCTGGTCTAATATATAAATATGACGCTCCCAATTTACGTCTGGAATTTAACGTAAACAAAAGTGTCAGGATAAGTAACACTTAGCTACTCACCCCCGTACTTATCGAAATTTAATGCAAATCGCAACGGAAAAGTTCTGAATAAAATTAATTTCTAGTGATCACATGGTAGCATAAAACAAACCACAATATCCACATCATCCATTATTAAGATAACATCATATCCTTACATGCATAAACCAGTTAATTTTCTCAGCCAATTTACAAATTTATCAGAATTTCGACCTAGGGCCACCTAGGCTTCTTTTCCACTTTGGAAAACCTTTTTTCCATGCCGATGTCGGCCCCTACTATTAATTGGGTCAAAACATCTAGAGAGAGAGAGCACTCCGGGGACCCTTCAGGATTTCTCCAGGTCTTTCAAGCAACTGGGATCTAGCCCATATAACCCATGATTGCCATCTAACCCTGCAGTGAAAATCATATTCAAAAAAAAAAAAACATACCAAAATGAGATTTTCTTAAAAATTTCAGTAAGTACATACTTAACTTGATATAGGCATATAAATAATAAAATAATCACATACAAGTCAAACAGTCAGAGTATGCATTTATGACATGTTATATGTGACTCATGCATGATTTAGACTTATCTTTTATGTGGATTTATACTGATGTCCTTTCTTCCTAACCAACTTATATTATGTATGGACTTTTCATTTTTATCTTAAAACTCTTGTTCTCACAAGTTTTTACATATATCTTTTATTCTTATAAGTTTTTACATATATTCACTATTTTTATTTATGGTTGGATCATGCTACTATTATTATTCGTGATCAGACCATACCACTATTATTACTCGTGATTGGGCTATGTCATTATTATTACCCGTGGTTAGGCCATATCATATAAAGTTTTCTTATCTTGTTTCTTAAATGTTCGTCATGACCCGTGACAACACTTACATGACAACATGTAACATAAACTTTTCTTATAATGGACGTTATGATTTATGACGACATTTATATGTGACGAAATCCAACGTAAACATAATCTTAAACTCATGACATGCATATTTCATATCTTCATAATTCATAGAACATATAAAAACATGTCACAAGAACATATATCATATATACATACACATATGTCACATAAATTTGTAACGTCAAAATTTAACGAGTGATACATACACAATTTATTAAAATATTATAATATTATTAAACTAGGGCTGGCTGAATATCATGGAAAACTAAATCTTATTTAGTTATATATTTATTTAGCTGAAGTTAAGATTTTTCATAATCACATAACTTAAGCATTTTTGCTTGTTTCTTGAACATTTCTCTTACATATATAATTTTATTTTATTTTTATTCTATATTTTTAGCATAATAATTCTTAAAAATTATCCTAGTACATTGAAATTCCTAAACTTATCATACTTGTTAAAAATCTCATTCAAATATTTCAATAATAGTTTAAAATAGAAGAAAAACACCCTTTTGAGATATTTACCTACTTTGTTTTGTCACTTAATTCCAATTTCATCCTTTCTATAGTTCTTATCTCTTAAAACTTAAAACACAAAAGTTGTAGATCTATGTCGTATGTTTTCATAGCCTCTTGAATAATTCAATTCCGACATCAAAATATCAAGTTATGACCATTTTACTGTAAGATATTAAATCTGCCAACTTGACCCCCTTGAAATCCGAAGGTTGCTAAGGTTGTTCTATCATTTTTTTTCAAATTATGACCTCATATTTTCACATAATCCTCTTATTCTATTATCATAAAACATATTCATAAGATTTTAAAATTTTTCCTAGTATTTTTCCACAACAAAAATCACTCCATGAATTAAGAGTATTCAAGCTACTTCATAAATAATACATGGGCTTAAACAAATATTAAATAGGCATAAAACTAAATCTATAAATTAATTCACTTATACTACACTAAAATTATGTTAATTAGTGCACTTACTAGTTTTTCCAAAGCTATATTGGATATCTAGGGTTGATTTTGCACCATTTTTTCTCATATGCTCTCACTTAGCTCTTTTTTGAGGTTTAGGTGTTGTAAGTGGAATTTTGGGTATTTTTCTTGACTTTTTCTCAAGGTGGCAGAATGGTTTCTCTAAAGGGGAAAGAATTGAAGCTAACACACCTATATACATGCATAGGAGGCGTTGGAGGTAAGGGGTTTAAGGGGAAAACACTTGAGCACTTCAGCAACCCCCATTTAGCTGATTGTGAGGTGTCCCTATATTTGTAGCTTCGTGATCTCATCAAATCCGATAGAATTTGTTGAGATTTTTATGTAATTATTAGGCTTAATTCACCTCTAAAATAATCTTGATCAATAGCTCAAAGAGTTACAACACACAAATATAAAAATAAATCAAAAGTCTGGAAAATCAAATGGGAGCTTCAACCAGCCACTTGGCCTCTCCTTGCACCCCACGATTTTTAGAACATTTCTTCCCTTCTTGTCACATGTTTCGGTCTCATTAGCACACTTGGGATATTTTGAAAGAATTCCGTTAAGACTTGGTTGGCTATTGGTTAAAAATGGAGGGGAAACTTGACTGATTTGATTGGTTCTACACCAATCAGATTTATTCATATTTCTCCCATGATTATAGACATGTTTTCTTTCTAGAAACTCTTACACCACTAAGTACAAATATTTTCACACATGTCCAGAAGATAAGCAGGTAAAGAACCAATCAAATCCGAACTTCTAATGTAAGTCAGTGGTATGATTCAATTTCGGGCTTCAGTTTACGTTCAAATCAAATCAGCTTGCTTCCAGCGCAAATAACCCATTGATTCACTTCGATTATCCAAAAACACAAAACATGAAAGTTTTAGATCTTACGCTTAAGATTCTATACAAATTTGAATCACCTCGTTTTGTCTTCATATGAAAGAGTTATGCTTATTACACAAAAACTTGACGGACTAGCCCGATAACTCGCTTTGACATCCCAAGTATTTGATGTTTTGTTCTATCACTTCCCTTGAATTTCTTTCTCAAATTTCAAAAATTTATCTCTTTCTAGGTCCAAATTGAATTTCTCTAGTTGACACTTTATTAAAATTCCCAAAGGTCAATCCAAAATTTTTCTTCGAATGCATCTAAGTCTCAAATTCTATTTTCATAGAAAAAATGTCATTCCAATAAATCACTTTAAAATATTTTCAAGTAAATACTTTATCTTAAAAAAATTGGGTTATTATAATAAAACTCTCATAGGACCGATCGGATTAGACCGAACTGCCCCTAATTCCGACTGCTATCCTATGTTACTAATTTTCCTAATCTGTGATTTTGAAAGAATGATCTTAAAATTCTTCAAAAATTATCTCAAGACAATAAGTGACAGTGCACTTTTCAATATTATCACTTTCAATAGATGTTACACCGCCAATATTGATGGTACCATTGGGTTTTATTTTCATTTTTATAAGATGGTGTTGTATTGTATGACATGAGTAGGGATCAAAACATTGATTTCAAATAAATCTATTTTTTTTTCTACAATTTGTATTATCGTTTATTGTTTTGAAACGTTTATTGGAGAATATTACGCTTTCCTCATATATTATTTTTTAATTTAATAAAATTAACTGACTTAAAAATGAAAATAAAAATAAAAACAACGAGGGGGCACAACCGTCGCCGGTTAGCGAGATGGTTGTTTTTTTTAACTTTGTAAAAAAAAAAAACAAAAAAAGGTTTAATAATACGACATCGTAGAGAGTTTAATTGTATAATAGATATGTTGGTTTAGCATTATCAGCGATATCAGAGAATATCGGAGAAGACGAGATGGGGGATGAGAGGGTGAAGACGGAGGCGTTACAGATGATAGGAATGTTCCAAGTTCTTCCCCGATTGGTCGTCTTCGATCTCGATTACACTCTCTGGCCATTTTACTGGTATTTCTCGTTTCTTTTTCTATCTTTTTTTTATATATTCTTTCGAAGTCTAGGTTACTCCAAAAAGACCAGAATAAAACAAAACATGATAACTTCTACATAACATTCTCAATTGTGGGTGTTCGTTCCATTGGGATTTTAGGTTTTTTCTCCTTGATTTAATTTCAGAGTTAATAGTCCAATATTTTCTTCCTACGTTTTCCTGAGGATCAAAGGGGATTTGTTAAAGGTTTTTGTTCAAATCCTGAGGTTCTTTCTATTTCAGGAAAAACAGGTAACATAAAAAGAGATTTCCATCTTTGGCCTTCTGAGTTCTAAGAACTAGTTTTTGAGTGATTGAACTCAAATAGCCTTATAAAAATGAACGTGGAAGAATATTTCTAGGTTTCTATTTGTATTCTAGTTTTTGCATCATCTAGGTCTTATTTGTTTTATCAGGTTCAACATGGCGTGAATTATATTCAGCCATTCAATGGTGGTATGATGTCCTACCAAGACTTTCCAAAATGCTTGATTCAATTGATAGTGACCTCTTGTTAGAATTGGGTATCTATTGCAATTAAACATAGCAGATAGGGGTGTTCATCCGGGTGGTTCCGGATTCGAAATTTCCTTAAATATTAAAAAAAAAATTCAAAAATGTTAAGAAATATATAAAATTTTAAACCTGGCCGGGTACAACCCAGCCCGGATGAACACCCCTAATAGCAGATTAGCAAACGGACATGATTAATTCAATTACAACATGGACAAAAAGATCCAATTACATAACTATGCCAGGTTTTTTATAGTCATTATCTGTTATGTATTCTTCCCTGTTCCAGCGCAAAAACATTAAGCGTTTTAGGTTGATAAAAAAGGCCAAGGAGGTACTACGGTAGACATTTATCTGCTTGAGGATAAAAGGCAGGAATACTATGACAAATTTTTATTTATGAGAAAATAAAAAAATCAATCGAAGGCAATGAATAATGTGCAGTTTCATGCAACTTATGGTGCATGCTCTATCTTCTGTTTATAGTTTTTTTTTGTGCTAGTATTAGTAGTTCTCTAGCAGCACTGCTTATTCTCTCCCAAATGGCAATTGAAACCAGTGTGAAAATTGGAAATGAATTGAAACCAGAACAAAGTACACAACCCAACAAGTTTTTCCTGCAAATACTTGGCTTCATCTATATCTGATGTCGATTTTGTTCTGGATTTTTCAAAGTGAATGTCGCTCCAAACGTGAGATGCCATCTTTGTATCCCCATGCCAAAGGAATACTGTATGCACTCAAGGAGAAAGGGATTGATCTAGCTATTGCTTCAAGATCACCAACTGCAGATATAGCAAAGACATTTATTGACAAATTAAGCATCAAGTCCATGTTTGTAGCTCAGGTGAGCAAGGAAAGAAATGCTTTTAGCTATTTCACCTTTTCTTGTTAGCCTTGCTTGTTTTGCATACAAACAAACAGAGAGAAATGCCGCCTCAAACCATTTCTGATGTAATATTTTGTTTGGCTACGAGATTTAGCAGTAACTCTTGATTTAATTGTCCAGGAGATTTTTTCCAGTTGGACACACAAGACAGATCACTTCCAGAAAATTCATTCAAGTACTGGGGTTCCCTACCACTCAATGCTGTTTTTTGATGATGAGAATAGAAATATCCAAGCGGTAAAAATGGCATTCATCGTTTTTTTTTTTTTTTGTAATATTCTTTTTAAAAACACCGTTTTTTCTCATCTGCTTGAGTTTTAGCATCTCTTCTTGAGGTGGACGTGTATTTTTCCATCTTTTTTTTTTTAATTTTTAATTTTAAAAAAATTAGTCTCACAGTTGTTTGATGTTATTTACAGGTCTCAAAAATGGGTGCAACAAGCATTTTGGTTGACAATGGGGTAAATCTTGGAGCATTGCAGGTAGGGCTTACAAAATTCTCTGAAAATCGGAAAACAGCCGAGAAAAACAAGCAGAAATGGCTCACAAAGTACTCGCAAAATCCAAACTCATCCAATACGAATGCATAATAATAATGATGATTGGCATCCCCATCATTTAACTTAGATGTGTTGTTTTATAACTTGAGGTATGCTTTCTATTGTTTCCAGTACTGCCGGCATATTCTTGTAATAGCGTTTCCATAAATTTGAATTTTCATATCATATACTTGGGCTTTGCCTATTTATAGCAATAAATCTCTTATTATCTATCAAAAGAAAAAAAAATTGTTTTGAAAAAAAATAAAAATAAAAAATTTGAATTGTTGTAGTGATCATAGGAGATATATTCATGTAGCAGCCCTCTTCTATACGGTCCGGCTGCATTAAGGGTGAGTGCAGCCACCCAATAAAATTGAAACACATAATCTATTTTATTAAAAGAATAATAAACTCAAGTACATGATTGAAATTACCAAATAAGCAACTTGCTTCTCTCCCTCGCCCTTTCTCTCTCCCTCGCACGAAGAACAACGCCAAATGCAGTCGGATTCATCTTCCCTAGCAATAGTCTCTTTTCGCTGCCGCCATCTTCAGATTTCTAGTCGAGTTTGTCGAACTTTTACTTAGAATATGTTTGGAAAGAGACCTATTTTGATTTTGTTCAGTTTTTTGTCCATGCCTACTCTGGCGATGGTGGAGAAGAGCACTACGATGTCGATGGTGGAAAGAGACTCCGAACATTTGCTTGATTTGTGTATTTTTACAGTTACGGGTGGAAGCCAGCAATTTAATTAGATCACAGATCCAATCTATTTGCTTCAAATATACATAAAAACAAACGGCAATTTCAGACCTCGTAGCAATGTGATATTCTCTTCCACATTCTAGCAAACACGTTTGTACCATTCGTTCTCCATCACAGCGTCTCTCCCAATTGTATTAGGAAAGGAAAAAATTCCAACCAAATCTTTTTCGTACTTTGGCTAGGAAATAAATTTATTTGAACTTAGAAATAGAAAACTCCCAATTATAGGAGTTTCAGAACTACTCACATGCAACAACATTTTCATTCCACTTTATTTCATTCCACTTCGGTTTTTCGTTTCGTTCCACTTAATAGCATCTCAATTCTCATGTTTTTCTTACCCATCTCTGCAGATCAAGATATTAGTAAGTGCAACAAAACCTCTGAAAATTCATTGAGACAGAAGTGGGGGAGAGTGGGGGGATGCGAGATTTCTTTTTGGTGTTCGAGAGAGAGAGAGCAAAGGGGGGAAATGGGATGGGTGAGTTTCCGTGTTGCGATGGACTACAATAACACAAGTGAGAGTCCTACGTGGCATAAAATAATTGGTGGGCTGCATTTAAGGGAAGTGCAGACCGATTGCACTAAAGGTTTTCTCATTCGTGTAATAACACAAATGTATGCGCACGGTGACAAATTGTTGTATTAAGGAAAGTCCCTTCCACCTTACACTACCTTCTATACCAAGGAAAATATGCTTGGTTTGAGGCTTAAAAAATACAACAGATTGCCCCGATTGTTATTACTCTATCTATAAATTTAAAACATTAAAAAATTAAAAGAACATCAAAGTTCAACATTATTTCTGTTTAATTTTCACCAAATATTCTGTCTATTATTTTTCACGAATTTGTATAGGATTGATCTAGGGGTAGAATCGTAGACCCCTGGCACTCATTTAATTGACACTCTCCTTCCTTGGTTCTCAATATTTCTTTTAGCGATGCTATTTTGTTCGAGTAGTATCGTTCAACGTGACATATAGTTTAAATTTTGATTTTTTTTTTATCATTTTAAAAAATATAATAAATACTAATATACTAGTAATCATTTCTTTAATCATTAAATAAAATAAAAATAAAAAAATAAAATACTTATATAAAAGAAGGTGTCAAACTTGATGGGCATACCAACATTTTTCTTCTTTTAGCATCCCGAGTTATTCGCCAATCCTCGTTAATGCTTGCTAAGTTCGAATAATGCTAATATTCCAAAGTTCTCTAAAAACCTTTATCTGAGCTTCAAACTTTAATAAGTTCAGTTTTGAGATTGCATATAAAAGACAATTGGCTTGTACACAATGCACATCTTACAAGCACCGGAAGAACTACACATGTAAGCAAGAAGGAAAAAAAATCACATGATGCATGATGACATTCTGAAATAAGTGACAGATAAATGATTTTTTTTTTTTTTTTTGTGGCATATTCTTTAGGGCATAATCTTTTTTTTCCTGATTATAGCTACCAATGGTTGACCTCTTTCAGCGGTGATCGTTCATCATCAACTGTCTCAAGTTTCTTTGCTGTGCCAGAAAAATATGTGTCTGCATTCTCTCCTGTAGAATCAAAATTGATCTCACCATGCGCCATTGAATCCGTTGTGCCTCCTGTCTCTTCCTCGCAGTTCTGCGATATTCTTCCTAAAAGTTTCATCAGTTTCACCTCCTCGGAAGAAAATTCACCGACCCGACCCAATATTTCCTCAACATCAGCTAAAATATCTTCCCTTTCTGCCAATAACTTCTTATTTTCCTGAAGAAGAACCCCATTTTCAAATTCAAGCTCCTTAAATAATCCCTCCATACTCTTCTGCTCCTCCATTAACTTTTGAGTTTCAAACTTGTTAGCTTCCAGTAATGCTTGAAGCTGCTCCACCTGCCGTTTTGAATGAAGCAAGGATTCCTCCTCACATGCCAGTATCTTTTGTAACTTGCAGGCTTCTTTTTCTAAATTTATAATTACCTTGTTCTTCTCTTCAATTTCTAGCTTTGTCAGACACTCACTTGTCTTTATAGATTCACCAAGAACATTAATTTCAATTTCCTTTTCTATGACCTCTCGGAAATAAGATATCGCTGCACTTTCCAGATCTTGTTCCAATGAAATAGCGTGAACTTGGAGATCTTTGATGCCCTGGTCTTTCTCATTCATGATATGCACAAGCCTCTCTTTCTCTTGCTCAAAGGCTTTCTCTACATCCTGCCTTCCAAGAACTGCAGCTTCTGCTTCTGCTTCTATTCTCAGGCACTCTTGATTCAGGAAAGTAATATCTTTCTGAAGATTTTCTATTAAACTATCCTTCTCTTTGGCAATTACGAGAATGCTGTCTCTCTCTTGAACAAAGCTCTGATCTTTCTCATTCATGATATACATAAGCCTCTCTTTCTCTTGCTCAAAGGCTTTCTCTACATCCTGCCTTCCAAGAACTGCAGCTTCTGCTTCTCTTCTCAGGCACTCTTGATTCAGGAAAGTAATATCTTTCTGAAGATTTTCTATTAAACTATCCTTCTCTTTGGCAATTACGAGAATGCTGTCTTTCTCTTGAACAAGAGTTTCCACTTCCTCCGCCATGACCGCAATTCTAGCTTCTAGAGAAACAATATGTTGCTGCAGGCCTTCAATTATTTTCTCTTGGTCTTTGGAAATGCCGAGAAGGCTTTCTTTCTCAGTCCTGAGCGTTTGCTCAAGCTTGGCTTGTGCAGTAAGGGAAGTTTTCATTTGTTTACAGGTAGCTTGATTTTCATTAACGCAGGCTTGGAGGTGCTCGGCACTAGACTTCCAATTCTGTAACTCATATTCTAATTGATTGACTTCACGAATTTTTTCAGCCAATTCAAGATTCACCTTTTTTAATGCCTCAAAAGCATCCCCTTTCTCATTTTGTAGAGCACTTTCTATCAGCGTTACTTTCTCTTTCAAGCGAAGTTGACATTCAGACGATTCCTCAATCATTTTCTTATGTTGCTGAAGCTCATCCTCCTTGGAAGCCTGCAAATATTCCAAGGACACGACCCTCTTCCTTAAGGACATCAATTCCTCATTTTCTTTCCCAACATCAGGACAAGATTTACTCACTTCCAACCCCCCTGCAAGAGTGGAAATTTTTTCTTCCTTCTCTTTATCGTGAAGCTCCATGTAACTTTTCAGTTTTTTGGTGAAAGTCTCTGAAAATTCTGACCTTAAAACCAGCCATACTATGGCATTCTCTTCATTCAAAACTGCAATTTCAGAATGGAAACATTCGAGCTCCTTCTGAAGCTCGTTTATGTGTTTTTCTTTCAACTTCAGTTCTGATTTGTAACTAACAATATCCATTCTCAACTTTTCCATCTGAAAATTCAGTTTCGATTCTTTTGTTTTCGGAGTTTTGGAACAGTTGCTAGGCACCTCTTCCATGCCTCTGAACTTGTTGTGCAGTTTTGTCTGTGAAGAAGTGGCTCCCGCGTTCCTAATTTGAGCATCTGGAAGCTCTTTGAGAGATTCTCTGAGTTCTTGATTCTCTTGCTGGAGACGAACCATTTGAAATTCCGTTTCTTTTGCAACTATGTCTTTTCTTCCAAGTGAGTTTCTCAGCCTTGCAATCTCTTCATCCTTCTGAATGGTGAAGTTCTGGATCTCTGAGGTTTCTACATTACAACGGGTGAAAAAATCATCAAAATGTGACCTGAATTCAGATACTTGAACCTCCAGAAATTTTCTCTTGCTTTCTTCATGAGCTAAGGCTTGGTTACACATTTCCAAACGAGTCTGAAGACCTTCTAAGATACGAGTTTGAGCATCTAAGCTCGTCTGCAATGACGACATCTCTTCAAGCAATGTCAATTTCTCTTTCTCCCACTCCTCCTTGCACAACTGGAACTGATCTTGGAGCTTTATGTGAGCTTCTTCAAGATGTTCAAACTGCTCATTCTTCCATTTCAACTTATCCCAAACATCTCTATTTTCGTCCTCCAATTTAAGTATAATATCATCTCTCTGCCTCAGTTCTTTGGCTGTTTGAGCCTTCTGTTCAGCTTCAAAACACTTCCTCTCCGTAACCAGCAAGGTTCTTTTAAGGCCCTCGATCTCCTTATGACTTGCACAAACATTCTGCTCCAATTCTTTGTTTCTGACCGTCAGTTCATCTAAACGTAACACCAATTCTCTATTTTGTTCCTCCAACTTTTGCGATTTCTCCCCACAATCAGCTCTGATTTTTTCATTTATTGAACTCAAATGCCTAAAAGATAGTTCTTTTTCATTCAAACTGGATTTCAGACTTTCTTGAATTTGCATCACTTCAGACATCTCCTCTGACTTGGCATTTAGTTCTTGGGCTTGTTGCTCAATTTGCCGCTTAGCTTCTTGGTAACTGAGCAATTGTTCATCATAGGCTCTTTTTAAGCTCTCAGAGTGTAGTATTTTAAGTCGGTACTCTGCCTTTAATTTCTCCATCTCCGCTTTGACTTCTTCTAACTCTTTACAGAGATCCTCCATTTCCCTTGCTTTTGAATATGGATTTTGAAGAATATCTGATAAAATTAAAGACGAAAGTGGGTTATCATGTTGAACCAAACACTGTCATAATTTTAAGCCAATGATCTAAATCTACACTCCCTAATTAATGGTTTCCAGCGAAGGAAGGAAAAACATTCTAGTTTATGCATAGTAGTGCCTATACACTGTCACAAAAACTCAAACCCATTTTCCCAAATTTGTTGGTACTTCCAGAAAAAGTTCGAGAATGGAAAATGCACAAAAACACTCATACAGAACATCAATATCCATTTGTACTTGTAAAATCAGCTCTATATCGGTCTCGCAGAAACCCCAAGGCTGTGAATATTGGAGTTAAACACAGCCTAAAATTGCTACATTTTCTGAATGGTTTGTTTCATACACTTCCAAATAACCCAGTCGGAGAAAACCCTGGACAGTTTCGATCCGAGAAACTGACCAACTTTTTTGCCAGGAATAAAAAAAAAAAACAGAAGCGAACGTAGGGAGAAGCACAAATCATAGACTTATGAACAAAAAGATTGATGAGAAACGTACCTATGAGCCTAGCTAATTCAGAGACACGACGCAGGAGAGAGAGAGAGTGGTTGACGAGCGGGAAGCAGGTTTCAAATCCGAGACAAAAGGGCGGATTTTGAGTCCCGTTTGTTTAATAAACTCAGTTTTCGTATTTATATTTCATTTCGTAATTTTAATCCATCTTATTCACTTATTTTAAATTTTAACTTATTTCAATCATTTATTTTATTATTATTAATTACTCCTCTCATTTTATATCTAAATCTAAGCGGAGCCTTAATAGAAAATTTCCCTTTTGCACAACAAAACAATAATTTCTTATTAAAAATTGGCAAATTGCTTCTCAAAGTGTCGATCCTTAAATATCATCCCAAATTATTACATATATATATATATTCATTTTTCATCCTAATTCCTACGTCTCTGTCAAACCTAATAATAAAAGGCCCAAGTCCAACATATTTTGAATGAATTTCTGAAATGTCCTTCCGTTGATATTAAAATCTCTGCTTTTCATGAACAAAAGCGACTCGCACTTTCTTCTCTATTATTTTGGGCCATGGATTAATTTGTCCAAAGAATTAAGAACTTCAAAGAACGTGTGTGTTGTGCGTGTGTGTATTCGAGAATAAATTCTCGTACGTTTACGTTCATTTTCGCCTGTAAAAGTGTAGGAGTTGGGAATGCTAGTATATTGGAGACTACTCACTAGCAGTAATAAGCAGTTTCTAGTTGAGATTATGGAATGAAAGGGGTGTACTTTTTTTAATTAAGTTTTACAGTTACCATTGGAAAATAAAAACAAAAAGCTTGGGCAATAGGACAATGCACCATACACATAAGATGCCAAAACATGGACTTTGGAGCAGATAAGGAGCATCAAGCACTGTCTTCCATGGAGACACAACGCTGCTCAAAAATGAATTTAAGGGACAGCAAAGGATAGAGCTGCTGGGGTCTCTCTTGTTTAAATAGCTAGCAATTTCTTCGAGTCAGTAAGCAAAAGAAACATTCCTCTTTCCCATTAAGTATACTATTACACAGAAAATTTGGATTTGTTCCATATACTCAATCCCATGAAGGCGACTAACAATTTGTACACAACGAAACTACATGATCGTATGACAATAAAAATTCAAAGGACTGATTTTCC
Source organism: Platycarya strobilacea (assembly GCA_036898215.1). Taxonomy (NCBI): domain Eukaryota; kingdom Viridiplantae; phylum Streptophyta; class Magnoliopsida; order Fagales; family Juglandaceae; genus Platycarya; species Platycarya strobilacea. Next base: position 3,845,756 of record CM072554.1, on the reverse strand, counting down.
AGACTCGGTTCCGTTGCCTTTGAAACCTGAATGTGTTTGGACTACTGACGCAAATAGTCTTAGACCCTCTCTGAAACAAGCAATTGCTCAAGTTCCTCTCTACGCCGCTCCAAGTCCTATAATTGTCAGCAAAAGCAAGTTAATACAGAGTTTCTGCATGAAATCAAAATGCATTCAATTGAAGGAAAGGACTAAGGAGTACACATCATTCCAAAGTACATGTATACAATTAGACAATCAACTGCCATCAACTCATTCTGGCAAAGTGACGATTTGAAGTTGTGTATCTTTATGCCTATTTTACCAGTCAACAAGGCCTTCAAAGGAACCTCACCATAATTGCAGAAGATATCAAATCTAACCCTCCAAATGCTATATCACCTTAAACAGCATGGTGGAAAGTAGATTTATTGCAGACATTCCCCAATTATTACATAAGCCTACCATATTTGTATGAATGTTCTAAAATGTCCCATTTTTATGCGTTCTGAATTATCAAAGAATTTCAAATTTAGAAGATAATCAAACATGGAAGTAATCACGATTAATTTCCCTCCATGCATTAGTGACTAGTTTCTCCTGTTTCACACATAAATCTACATCATGATTAAACTGTGATAAATTGAAATGAAAGATCCTATACACACAGTGATGGAATAGCTTACTTCCAGATCCTTGACAGCTTGGTCCCTTGTAATCTCCTGTTGCTGCCGAACACGTTTGAGATGTCCAATGCATAGGAGTCCCTTGGAATTGGAACAGGAATCAAGTAATAAAATCATTACGTAAAGAAATTAAAAACTTGAAAGGGAACATATGCAACACAATAAGCTCCGAGTTCATTCATTCCAAAGATGTCTTAGATTTCAAAACTCAACTAAGGCACTTACACATAAAAAGCAAAAGGTTCCTTTTTTTTTATAAGTAATAAGCATCTTTATTAATGAGAACAAATAAGACGTCAATGAATAACTGGAGCAAATAAGAAACCTATAGGAATTGACTAAGAAAACGAGGGAAAAACACATGCTCACACGCATGCAGACTCCTGAATTAAAAATTTGTGCTTTCCATTTTCTTACCGAAACCAAATAGACTACACCACAAGCAAGAAGCATATAACTTGATATGTTTTGAAGAAGAACAAGCTCCTTCCGAACCCCAGTATAGTCAGGGAAAGCTCTTGTCATCACTGCAACACTGAAGAGAAAGTTCTAATTCAACAACCAAATAACATTTTTCATTTGTTTTCCAGATTGTGTATTAATGAATCTAAAAGTACCTTATAGGAAAGTCTAATGATTTCTTGAGAGTTCTACCTCATGCCCAATAATATAGTTTATCACAACCTCCATCATAGTCATGCGTCCTTCTTATCTAGTTTGATGGTGGCTATGATTAATGAATGAGTTTAGGTACATTCCAGACTAATTAATCTACGCCTGTTCTGTTTGACACTGGGCTCGAATCAAATTCAACTCACCATCACAAAGATTAAAGACAAAATTTTAGGGTTTGAAATTTTAGCTCAGGTTTACTTTAATTGGGTTTGAGAGTTAGACGCTGTCAGGAGAGAGGATAAACGGGTAAATAAAACCAAATTTATTACGAAATTAAAGACATACAAGATCTGCAGCATACCCCTACCAACCCAATACTCCAACACCTGCAAAATGGTGACAGATTTTCAATAAGATCAATGATATAAATGGTAACATATGCACTGTCAGACATTTGGATGGTTTTTTGACCCAAGATGACAACAGTATGTCAAACTACTTAGGGAGATCAAATTTATTGTCATTAGTTGAAGAGCAACCACACTAGAAAGCTGAGCTAACTGCCATCTCAATCTGTTCTCCAGAAAGTAAGTCATTACGGTCCTTTCAAGAGATCCATTGATATAATTTTGCTTTAACGAAGATACATGAAAATATAGTCGTCTTTCATTTTATCTATCGTTTACGTTTCTGACTATTGTCTTAACGGAACTTTCAGTGCAGGCAAGACACAACAAGTCTAACAACACCGTCAAGTCCTTCTCATCCCAGACCCTATATTTTGATCTGTTTCACTCTATTTATACCAATCAATGCTGCCTAACAACCATATTTGAAATAACGCACTCGTGTCCATTCGTTCTTTCCCGAGCAGTATGTGTGAAGAATACGAGGGTCTCGTAATTAACAGAGCGTACACAGAGGAAATGGTTTAAAGATATGGAAGCAGAATCGAAAATTAGGAACACATGGACAGTCAAGGACAGAACCGCTCCAAAAAACAACGAACACTTCAAACTTCAACTTCCAATTCGAATTCCTAGAACTACGAACTTAAAAATAACAACTCATATCGCAAATGAACAAATCGAACCTTCCAAAACTTGAGGATGAATCCCCATTCTGTCTCGGCCAGAACCACAAAGCACGCAATCCCAACGGCATAACACCGGAATATCCCATCGAATATCTGCAATTACCATCAAATAACCACTCAATATTTCACCTGGGCGTGGAATCACATAAGTATGTACACATGAGCGCGCGCATATATATAGACCGCGACAGCGAAAAGAGTGAGAGGGAGTACATCAGATCCGTCCTTGAAGGATCGAATGGCAGAAAGAATGTTGACGACTATGCAGAGGATCGCAGTGAGAGAGCATATGACGCTGAAGCCCCTACAGACCAACAGGAAAGGGTCTGATCTGACTCTCAGTCTAATGGCGGTGCTTGAAGTAGTAGATGTCCTCCCCAAGCTCTCTTCTTCTTCGTTTGTCGGCATTTTCTCACACTTTCTCAGCTCCTAGGGGGGAGAAAAACCCTTTTTTTCTGCTCAAGAAAAAAAAAAAAAAAAAGATTCGTGAAAATCCTCAAATTTCCGTTGGAACGATTTGGAGCGGCGAGGTTCTGGAAAGCGGGATTCTTTCCTAGCAATTCAAGGAACTAAATTGGGAACTGACACGTGGCAAATAGGGAGTTCTTTGTAAACGGAAACCGGTTATTGGGAGGCCGTTACTTAGCAGATGATTGATCCTCCGACGTTGAGCTCTTAATAGACAGCTCGACCGTTCGTTGCAGTCCAAATTTCGAAACCTTCGTGACCTTTACCCCACAACCACTACATCAAAGCTTCCTGATCCGATGGCTCTGCAACGGACCTCTCTATATCCCAACAGCGTTTGCTCCCAAAGTTTCTTAATATCCTTTAAACAGACAAGGAGGCAAGAGAAAGGGACAAATCTTCTTCTTCATTCTGAGTCGTGTCGTTCAGACACATTTTCCATTCCACCGCTATTCTCACCTTCTCTCCCTGTCAAATAAAGAAAATGGATAAACTCCAAGATGTTGAAGCAGAAAAGGGAAAAGTTAAAGAAAAAACGAAGGCCTTGAACGACGGTTCCATTTGTGGGTACGAGTCGCTTTACTCTCTTCTAAGCGCAAATCTCAAGCCTGAGCTCTTCAAGGTTATTTTCCTTCTCTCTCCCCCCCTCCTTTCTCAGCTCTTTTACTCGAGAAAATTTTATGTTTCCCCTGTTATCGGTGTCTGCCTTGCGTGGAACGAATTGAGATCAAAATGCATACAAAATTATTAAAATATTAATTTTTAATATTATTCTTATTTTAAAGTTTATAAAGTTAATTGAGTGAAAATTAAATGTGTAGAGTTAGTTGAAAAGTATTATGAATTAGGCTTTATTTTAAATGATTTTTAGAATTTTGAGTTGGAGGATTTGCTTTTTTAGATATGTCTAATTGCATTGATCCGATTAGTTTTAAGTGTGATTTGGATAGTAAAATAAGATAATTTTAGTAAAATTTAATTTTACCGTTTCAAAGATTGATTGTGATGGAAGGTGGGTTATATTTCTTCCTCTTAAATTGGATGTGCTGCTGATGCTTGATGGAACGCATGTATAAATGTTGGGTTGTATAGTGATGAGATGGTTTCAAATTTACAGGAAGTTAGCCGCTTGCTTCTGGGGCTTAATTGTGGAAGAGCGATTGATGCACTAGATCTTCCAGAATCCGCTAAAGCTCTATCTTCAGAACATGAATTTGACCTTCAGGTACTCATTTATCCTAGATTTGCAACCCTATGGGTTGGCTCAGCCGCTCAAGTGATAAAAGTCTTAGAGATCAGGAATATATTTATCCTATATCTAAGATTCAAATCTCTTTGGACGTAAACAATCTTTAAGGATTATTGGACTAGACGATTTTCTCCTTGAATTAACCAAGTGTACTTATAGAAAATTCTTTGTTGAGGGCCTATGCACTCCGAATTAGTCGGAATACTATTCCGTTCTTTAAAAAAAAATTATCCTAGATTGGCTATGCTGGTTCAGTTATAGAATTGGCTCGCCATAAATTCCTTTTTCCTTTTGCCCTATTAGAATTCATACTAAGTAATTAATTCTTAAATAATCGCTGTAACATTATTGATTGATCCTAAGCTTTTATATGAAATCCTTTCAGGCTTTTAGCTTTCGTGCAAAGAAAGAGTTTTTTAGAGAACCCCGAGCAGTTAGGGTTGGTCTTGTTCAGAACTCCATAGTTCTTCCAACAACAGCCCCTTTTCTGGAACAAAAGAGGGCTATCTTTCAGAAATTACAGCCAATCATTGAGGCTGCCGGTGCTTCGGGAGTCAACGTACTATGCCTACAAGTAGGTCATGGAATTATGGGTGAAATAATTTTATCCATTCACTTTGCATCTCAAGTGACATTTATGTAAAAAAAAAATTACCAGGAAGCATGGATGATGCCATATGCCTTCTCTACACGGGAGAAGGGTTGGTGTGAATTTGCAGAGCCTGTTGATGGGGAATCAACCAAATTTCTTCAGGATCTCGCACTAAAATACGATATGGTCATCGTTAGTCCAATTATTGAGAGGGATGAGAGTCTTGGAGAGACTCTTTGGAATTCAGTTGTTGTAATCGGAAATCATGGCAACATAATTGGCAAGCATAGGAAGGTAAGCTAATTGCATTACGAAAGTCACGTAAGTTTGTGAATTATTTTTTGTGTATTTTTTTTTTTTTTTTTGTCTGTAACAGTTATCTATACTTTTTTTGGCAGAACCATATACCCGGAACTGGAGACTTGAACGAGAGCACGTTCTATATGGAAGGCAACACAGGGCATCCTGTTTTCGAGACTTCTTTCGGAAATATAGCTGTTAATTTATGTTATGGGAGGCACCATCCTTTGATTTGGTTAGCTTTTGGTTTGAATGGTGCTGAGATTGTTTTCAACCCTTCTGCTTCCACTGGCGAAAACAGTGAACAAATGTGGCCTGTCGAGGTTGCTTTCTATCCATTTGCTTTGTTGTTGAATTTCTCACCTTCTTGTGTGACATGATTATATATGCTTGGGTTAAACTTCGGCACATACAAATCACACATAACAAATGGTATTCTTTTGCATATAGGGTGGTAACGATCCATTGTGAGATGGGTCCATCTACAAGAATTTTCTAGTAGCAAATGACATAGTTTGTCAAAATTTCCTTAGAAATTGTCAATTTTTTTTTCTGTTTCTAAGCAAGCTGTTAGTATTAATAAAGAAGCAAGAATAGTTTATTTGAACTAGGAAATTTTCATGTAATTTTGTTGGTTTTACAGGCCCGCAGTGCTGCAATAGCAAACGGTTACTTCGTTGGGTCAATCAATCGTGTTGGGACTGAGAAATTCACCCATCCATGCACTCCCAGTGATGGCAAACTTCATAATTCTGGACATTTCCATGGATCCAGTCATTTTTCAGCCCCAGATGCTTCTTGCACTCCATCTCTTTCTCGTAACAGGGATGGACTGCTTATCTCAGACATGGATCTCAACCTTTGTAGGCAGATAAAAGACAAGTGGGGATCCCGAAATACTGCCAGATATGAGTTGTATGCAGAGTTGCTTGCTCGTTATCTGAAGCCAGATTTTGAGCTCCAAGTCATTTCTGATCCCTTTAAATAAAAATTCTATGTACATTCATGAGTGTTATTAAGGGTTAAATCGTGTAAGAATTAAAACAATTGAAAGCTGTGTTGGGATAATATCTCTTTTTTATCCGTCAAAAATAAATTACTTCAGTGTGTATGTTTTTTGGATATCATCCCAAGAAAAGATTAATTATAATCTAGAAAAAGGAAAGATTAATTAGAGGTGTGAGGAAACCATGAATTCTTGCCGGTGGTGCAGAGCAAAAGAGTCCAGCACGAATATATCTGTGCATATCCCAACAGCCAATATATTTACCAAACAAAATTCTAACGTTTTAATATTTGAAATCAAGAAATAATATGCTAAAGAAGTATAAAAAAACCACTGCAGTACATGATATTCTAAAAATACTTAATTAAATTCGTTTGAGCCTCTCGCGTCTCTCTCAAGTCTCCCTCGCATAAACCTCTCCAACCATCACCACTTGCGTCTGAGGTGGAAGGAGCTCCTTCCCCCCCTCCGACCCTCAGTGGCCATTTTAATGTAGTTTTTCCCAGCTTTCCTAGGTTTTTTCCGAGCTTATATAGCTCTTTGTCTATAGCACATAAGAGATCCGATCTACTACTTGCCGAATGTCTTCCTCAATCACACACCAGTTCGTTCGTCTTTCCAGTCGCCGATCTTCTTGAGAGGCGAAGATTACTACCCAAACAGGTAGCACGTGTGTCTCACGCGTGGATCTATACTCGCAGGATACCCACACGCCATCGCGCTTTGATGGTGCCTAGATCGACACGCATGGCTTTGTTGGGATCAGCAACACTTGATTTGTCGTTCTGAGCCTTCCGTTCTCTCTCCAATGTGGCGCATGCTCTTCACGCACCTCCACAGTGTTGATGTCATAAAAATCGGTCAACAGGTAAGGGCAGAAAAATGAGTCATTCCCGGCCCATTGGAGCGAGTTGGGCTTCATTGGGTGTCGTTTGGGGCTCCCAGTGAGATTTCGGTACAGTCATACGTATGCGGATAGCAGATAAATAAATAGAGAAACACAGTATTTATATGGTTCGGCGTAAGGCCTACGTCCACGGGATTTGGAAAAAGGGATTCACTACAATAAATAGTTTTACAGTCTCTCAGGACTTACACTGTACATGAATAATATACATAAATTTACTAGTATGAGCTATTGGGTTCATCTGAGAAAACGGAGCAGGCAATCCTGGAGAAGAGATGAATTGTTCCTGAGAGAGTTGGCTAGTTCAATTTAGAAAGAAATTATTGTCCAACCAGAGAGCCCTCTTGTTATTATTTGATCAGGGTCCTTTTATAGATCATTCGGGTTGCGTGTATCAGTCTACATTCTTTATGCATATCCCCCACATGTTATTGTCTTTTAGTGCACTACATAATAGGTCTAGGCCCTACTTGGGATATTTCTCTCACAGAATCCCGCGAATTCTTACCAAAGATACTTTTGTAGGAATTCTAAAGTATCCGAAAACTGGGATGATGGTGATTTGTCTTCCGAGCCTAAGGTAAGAAAAACATAAAAACATGCAATACATATTTTATTAAGAAAATGTCGTAAGGCGTGCGGGGGTTTACGATCCCGCGATCCACAAGCGATCATTGGCAGAAAACCAGGCGTGTGAGGGTTTACGCGCAAGCTTAAACTCGTGACTCAACCCCGCGATTCGCAAGCATCCAAGATGAGGCTTGTCGAGTGTGCTTGGTAAGCGGATCACAAGCCTCAAGCCTATCATGGATGTGAGGACTTGACAAGTGTGCTTGGGTACTGGACCTCAAGCCTCGAGCCCTTGATGAACGAATCGTTGGGCTGGTCATGGGTGGCCGGACGACCCCGCAACTAAATTTGTTCCCGTATGACGAGTGGTGTGCTTCGGCTTTGCGCTGCAAAACAATTTGTTAGTAGAAATATGATTTTCCATGCCATTGAATCCGAATGCTAAGTCCAAATTTGCATGTGCACAGTCAAGTATAAAATTTGTCAAAATTGATTCTAAGATATCGCTTCATTTTTAGTTTCCATGATCCAAGGTGGCGAGTGACCTATTCAAGCAAACAAAAGAGAAAATATGCGAGCCCGAATGGAGACTTGCTGTATGTAAATCCTTGAATGTTTCCGAGCGAATGAGGTGTGTTGTATGAGTCTATGTGATGGGCGTGGTGGTTCTGAGCTGGGAGAGAGTATCGAGCTGGCGAGCTCCTACAAGTTGGCGAGAAGAGTGCTTGTTCTCGCGTGGCTTACCTCCCAAATGGGTGATCATGTGTGTGAGGGTGGTGCTAGCCCTTAAGGTGGGCGTGTCCCGATTTCTTGGAAGCGAGTCTCTTGAGCATACATGGCGAGAGAGGTGCTCTAAGTTTAGAGTTTGCGTGAGCTGTGGCGAGCTGGTGAGCACCCGAGAAGTGATCTGGGCGAGTGTATGTCTATGTTGTTTGTGTGGGTGAACCCATGGCTTCCTTGTGTTAGGCGAGCTCAGTGAAGGATCTCAAGTGATGATCCGTGATGCATGAGGCTTTGCGTGGTATTGGTTCTTGCGAGTATGTTCCTTGCGTGGCAAGTCCAAGCTGCCATGGGTGAGCTGTGGGTGAAATGGCGAACACCCGATAAATGGCAAGAGGGTGAGCGTGATAGGTGAGTGGAGGCTGTTGGGCGAGCGCTGTGAGTTTGGTGAGAGGGTGAGCCCAGATGCCGTAGGCGAACTGAGTGAGTTGATGCATGGCGAGCTGCTGGTCCCATGCATGCGCAGTACGTGTACGCACGGCTCCCATGTGTTTAGGCAAGCTGGCGAGCGTCCAAAATGTGGCGAGCTCACACTTGGGCGAGCTGTAATGGTTCGAGTCGTGTTAGTGATTTCAGGCGACTTGGAGGGTGGTCATGATTTGGTAAATGGTAAGTTGTTGTTTTCTAAGTGAAGGGTGAGCGCCACGATTTTGGTGAGTTGTGTGTTGTGATGTGATCTTTGGGCGAACATGGTGGTTTGGGCTGGCAAGTTGTGCAGGGCGAGTGGGTGCCCTTGCGATGCTGGCGGGGGGTGTTTTATGCTACTAGTTGAGGCGAGGGGGTGAAGAGAACTCATGTGTGGCGAGCTGGCGATCATGCACGGCGAGCTGGGTCGGCGAGCATGCATGGCAAGCTGGGAACAGAGCTTCCTTGGGTTATCCATGACATGGGGCGAGCTGGCGGGCCGAGCCCTGTGTTCCCGAGAGGTGGTTCAAGCAAGGTAGGTCCCAAGTGCAGTGGGCGAGCTGCCGTGGAGCACCATGGATAGAATGTGAGAATTGGTCGAGCGAGTGGCGAGGGCTTAAAATGGTGACCATTAAGAGTGACGTCAAATGTGCATGGCGAGGTTTGAGCGGGAAGATGGCGAGTCATGAAGAAGAGGCGTGAGATGAGTGGTGAGCTCGCCAGCGGGCCACAATGAGGTTGGCGAGGCCCGTGAATTGATGCATGGAGCCGTGAGAGGTGGTGAGTGCGAACGCAGCAGCCAGCCATCCTGGCGGGCTCTGAGTGGACCCGTCGGGAAAAAGAAACGCCGGCGGCCCTCACGGTGGTCGCCAGTAGCTCACTCGTGTGAGAGACCGGTTGGGCACAATGATACCGCCGTTTGTGGGGTAGAGAAGGCGAACAATAGTTTCAATGGAAGAGCCCCCAGCGGGACTTCCAGCTGGGAATTTCCACCTGCGACAGAGATGCCTGGCGACCACTAAGAAGGTTGCCAGAGCTCCAGCAGACGGACAATGCCCCTAGGCATGTCTCTCCTCCCTTCGGCTAGGTAACTCGACCTATGAAGGTTGTCTTCGGCAGGTGGATGATCGGCGTCCACCTGGCCGGACATAGAAAATCCCGGCTGTCACCACTAGGGTGGCACGAGCTCATGACGCAACGCCGTGAGCTTTGGGCCTTCACGTCGACGTGCATCCACGTGGGTGCGTGCACGTGCATGTCTCCGACAGGTTGATGCCTTGCTGGAGATAGAAAACTCCGGCAGTCATGGTGGTGACCGTCGAATGGTGGCTCGAGCTCATGGCACAACGCCGTGAGCTTTGGGCCTTCTCCTTGGAGTGCATGCACGTGGGTGCATGCACGTGCATGCCTCCGGCAGGTTTATGCCCTGCCAGAGACAGAAAACTCCGACGGTCACAGTGGTGACTGCCGGTGGATTGCCCAGGCTCGCGGCGTCGCTACGAGCCATTTACTCTTCTCGCTAGCGTGTATGCATGTTGCGGGCATGCACGCCGTGTCACTGGTCGCAGGCCCGCCACGGTGGCGGGCCCAGAAAATTCTGATGGTCACGATGGAATCGCCGGCGGAATGCCATGACTCGCGACGAAGCGCCGCAAGTACTTGGGCGCACGCACATAAGGAACTGGGCACGACATCCTACCGTGCCCGTGTACTGTGCATGGAACTGTCCAGTGCCATGCACACGTGACTGCACTGTGCACTTAAGTGCACAGTGCTTTTCCTAAGCCCAGTGCACGTGGTTCATTTGCATGCACTATGCTGTGAGTGTGTTCGCCTGACTTTTATCTAGCGGGCTTGTGTACATATGCTATTTTTGTAATATAAAAATAATAACTGGTGAGTGTAGTGTCCGTGATAAAATACTAAGTGTTAAACATAAAAGAGATCAGGACAACAAATCTTTCTTTTAGACGAGATATTTTCTCACATTTGTTTGATATTATACAAAAATAGTACAATTAAGAATATTCTTCTAGGGACATCGATTGCATATTTGATAAGTCGTCCAATGTCCCAGAAAATTATCATTTTCCCACCTCTAGTCTAAAGATCCCACAGACGGCGTCAACTGTTGATGCCATAAAAATTGGTCAACAGGCTAGGGTAGGAAAATGAGTCATTCCCGGCCCACTGGAGCGAGTTGGGCTTCGTTGGGTGTTGTTTGGGGCCCCCAATGAGATTCCAGTACAGTCATACGTACGTGGATAGCAGATAAATAAATAGAGAAACACAGTATTTACGTGACTCGGCGTAAGGCCTACGTCCATGGGATTTGGGAAAGGAGATTCACTATAACGAATATTTTTACAGTCTCTCAGGACTTATATTGTACATGAATAATATACATAAATCTACTGGTATGAGTTATTGGGTTCATCTGAGAAGACGGAGTAGGCGATCCTAGAAAAGAGATGAATTGTTCCTGAGAGAGTTGGCTAGTTCAATTTAGAGAGAAATTATTGTCCAGCTATAGAGCCCTCTTGTTATTATCTGATCATGGTCCTTTTATAAACCATTTAGAATGCGTGTGTCAGTTTACATTCTTTATGTCTGTCCCCCACATGTTTTTGTCTTCTAGTGCACTACATAATAGGTCTGGGCCCTAATTGGGATATTTCACCCTCACACACAGCAGGCGGCGAAGCTCCTTGGGTGTATCGACTTCTCTTCTAGTTGTTTTTTCCTAACCTGGGATCAAGATAAAAATGGACGTGACAATCCCTATCAGCCATACCGGCTTAATCGAATGCAATGCACCTCTTCTTCTTGCGGCTTTTAGTCGCGGTCAAATAGTCTATTTAACAGACTATATATGAAACCGCTTTGAATGACATCCTTTCAATTGGGATTGGTGGGAGTCACGCTTGTGGCTCTAAAATGGTTTTTTTTTTTTTGTCTGCTGTATATTTGTTGTATTGAAATGATTGTAGGGAAATTTTGTCTCGCTAATACTTGTATCCTATAACTACTTTGTTTTATCTATAAAATGCTTGACTAAAAAATAAAAATAAAATCTAAAAATACTTGCCACTATGATCTGATTTTTCTTCACCCAATCAACAAAAGCATTTGATTAAAAACATAAAACCTCAGTTGAACCCAAATATCCATCAACGCAAACTTTGCGACTAATTGTTACATTAGCTTTTGTCTCTAAGCATCGCAGAGCTGCAGTAGTGGAAGAAACCAACAAGAGAGATCGATCGTAAATCAAATACAGAACAATCACACTATATAGTACACAACCCATATCTAACCTGGTTGGCCTTTTGATCTGTTATGAAGTGTATTTTTTTTTTCATCCCATAATTTTATACAATCGCACATCGGTGTGGTTTCACTATATGTAATATCTTTGTGTTTGTAGCAATTTTCTTTTGCAAAATCAAAACATCATGTTTAACACTGATCAAGCTTTACAAGGCAAACTTTATTGCAAGTTCCATTCACCAGGCAGGGCGTTTGTGAGGGTAAAATATTTTAAGTAGGGCTTAGACTTATTATGTAGTGCACTATAAGACAAGAACATGTGGAAGATAGGCATAAAAAATGTAAACCGACACACGTAATCCAAATGGTCTATAAAGGACCCTGATCAGATAATAACAAGATGACTCTCTAGTTAGACAATAATTTCTCTCTAAATTGAACTAGTTAACTCTCTCAGGAACAATTCATCTCTTCTCCAGGATTGCTTCGTCTTCTCAGATGAATCCAATAGCTCATACCAGTAGATTTATGTATATTATTCATGTACAGTGTAAGTCTTGAGAAACTATAAAAATATTCATTATAATGAATCCCCTTTCTTAAATCCCGTGGACGTAGGCCTTACGCCGAACCACGTAAATACTGTGTTTCTCTATTTATTTATTTGCTATCCGCATATGTATGGCTGTACCAGAATCTCACCGGGGACCCCAAACGACACCCAACGAATTTCAACTCGCTCCAGTGAGCTGGAAATGACTCATTTTTCTGTCCTGACCTTTTGACCGATTTTTATGATATCAACAGGGTCTACTTGGGACCTGAGTTTGAAGGCTTTCATACATGCTCATCTACTTACATCATGATCACTAGATGCAGCTTATATATACACTTTCCTCACTCAAAAACATTTACTGATATTACTTTTTATGTGCTTCAAATATGTACAAAACAGATCAGAAACATAACAACCATTTCCACTGCAAAGATTGTCATTGACTCATTTGTGTCAAGAGAACAAACAGGCAAGAAATCACATTGTAGAAAAGACATTACAGAATTAAGTACCAGGAACCAAATTTGACTCATTGGTGCCGGCAATACAATGAGGGTATGGATCCTCGGGTCTGTCGGCAAAAAATGTGTGTTCCTCGGCGTGGATCTGAGCTCGCCAGCAGTAGAGGAGGGGGAGGGGGGACTTCTCACTTCTCACAAGTATTCGCTAGAATAGGGTCTATGGTTTCACAATATAACAAAGGGACGTGGCATTATATTACTGTTTTGCACCAATCCGGACCACAAATTTACTCTTTTAAATTAGATCCTAAAATTTCGAAAGGTCAAAATATCTGGTATTTCTTAGGCTTTCACATAATAATAATATATTTGTTGAGAACGTATTCTGCAGTCTTGTTTACCGAATCCCGTACGATAGTAACCTGCAAAACAAGAATAAGGGGGATCGGGGTCCGGGACCGCTCCGACGATCAAGTTAGTGCATGGGAGAAAATATATGATAGAGGGAGTAAGAGAATATGTGAGTGTATAGTCTTTTCGTCGTTGGTTTGGTGTTATTTATAGTGTTCCCTCTGAAGGAGAGTCCCTGTGATAGAAGGGCTGGAAATCGGGACATCTCTCGTTCGTCATCCTCGATAGGAAAAAACATTGACCCGTCTGAGTCGATCTCATCGCATTAATTGAGCGTCCCTTCATTTAATGCTCAATTAGACCCTTTTGGAAAGGGTCATTAAATGCCGCTGTGTTTCTTGCCAATCTAGCAATTAATGATGTGCATTTATAGTGTCTCCGCATTTAAGAGGGGGGGTCTGTAGGCCGGCGATTGTCTTTTGTTCATAAATGCGGGAGTGATCTTGATGTGAGGTGGATCCAGGAGACATATCGGCACGTGAACCGTTGTTCTGGCCTTAGCGTGCCCTCGAAGCCGATTTGAGCTCATTCAGTCGAGATCGGGATGACCAGGGACTTGGACCGTCCCCGGTTTCAGTATCCCTAGTTCAATTCGAACGCTGCGTGGTGGTGGGTACAGATAACGGGCCTTGGGCCTGATAACCTTGTGGGCTTGGGTTCTGGGTGAGTTGGACACCCTTTCAGTACCTCGCGAGTTTTTATCGAAGGCATTTCGATGGAAATTCCAAATGTTTTAGAGCTAGGGTCTTCCTTTTCTTTGTTTGCACTGTCCTTCAATGCTGGGCAGTGTTCTTTTAATTCCCCTTTCGAGCGAAAATACGGGATTGGATGTACTCGGGTGGTTCCTGTTGGTATGTCGTTTCGTTTACCGACCGGATTTCAGGGGGACGATTCGAATTCTGATCAATTAATGCCGAATCGTGATTTGTCATATTCTGTGTCAGGCATTTAATGTAGTTTGAAATTTAATTGAGCTGTCATTCCGATTCCCGAACCGTCAGTGGTTCGTGATTAAATAGTGGCGCGTATGCGCGTGACCATCATTAACTGGCTGGTCATTTCGGGGTACGCCTATTGCCTCTGATTGGTCAATATAGGGCGTGCCTTCCGTTCCCAAGGGTCACGTCTGAGGTGACGGTTCTAGCGTCGCTTCGTTTCCCGTTCGCTTTAAATTCGGTTTCTGGGTATAAATTACCCAGGGTCTTCTCACTGTCCTCGCTCCGTCATTTGCTTCCCTGTCATTCTGTTGCCTTTCTTTCTTGCTCTTGTTCTTTGCTGCTTTCTCTGTTCTTTCGTTGCTTTCCCTGTTCTTTCGCTGCTTTTCTTTCTATTTGCCCCCATGGCTTCTTCTGAACCATGCCCTTTCTTCGCCGGCAATGGTTGGATGTCCTCAATGCAATCCTCCGACGTGGACACGCTCAGGAAGAAACATCGCATCTCTTGGCGGCACGTCTTGGAGGCCCCGGGAGATGGAGTTAGGGCTTGTGAGCGTGATGGGAGGGCACAGAAGATCGTGCTCTTCTCCCTTATGCTGTCTAAGGGTTTCCGCCTCCCCTTCATTCGGCCTGTTCGGGAAGTCCTGCACTTCATGGGTTTGGCCCCTGCCCAACTCATGTCGAACGGGTGGCGTATCCTGTTGGCCACTTGCATGGCGTTTCGGATCGTTCTGTCCATGAAGAACGATCCCTACCCCGACTTGACTGCTCGGGAGTTCTTTTCGCTGTACCGGCTCCTCCGTCAGGACGGGAATGTCGCTGGCTTCCAGATAAAGCCGAAGTGTAGGCTGATTCGAATGGAGGAGAGGCATTCGAGTGCCCGAGACTACCACAAAAGGTTCTTCTTTGTCTCGGGCAGGGAGTGGGAATTCCCGGAGGGAGAAGGGAGTGATTTCCCCGTTCAGAAAGATTGGGGCTTCCTCCCCTCCCAGACACATATGGAGGTTACTCTCTCGGCCCACGAGGCTGAGAGGGTGAAGGCGGTCCTCTCCTGGGGGGCAGAGGATCCCGACCGGTTATGGTCCGACAATCTCCTCACCGAGGAGAACATCGAGGAGTTTCTGACCCGACCGGACCGGTCCTACGCCGAGGGTCAAAACTTCTTCAATGTCCCGGAAGAGCCTTCTACCTCCTCTCACAAGCGGGCCTCTGATCGGGAGGTAGAAAAAGAGAGGCGCACTAAGAGTCGGGCCGGCGAGGCCACTCCGAGCCGTGGTGCCCGTCCCAAGAAGCAGAAGAAGGGGAAGGGTCCACGGATCGAGGGTTCGGACGGACGTGCTGCCCCCACAGAATCTCCTGTTTGGTGTGCCCAGCCGGCTTCCTCATCGTCATCCTCGGACGGGTTTCGGTTCCTGCAGACCGAGGGAGTAAGGGCTGAGACCGGGAGGATGGTTATGGAAGCCCAGATCGAGGCAACTGATCTGGCCGGGGTCGACTCCTCAGACGGAGAGGAGATAGATCGCGCCTTCCAGGAGGCTTTGGATCGCGCTGCTGACCTGACACCGGGGGCCGTGCCTTTAGCGCAAATCTTTAGACAGGAGTCGGAGGAGCAAGTAGCCAGGGTGAATCAACTGCCCACCCTCCCTTCATCCTCCGAGCGTCACTCGGATGCCTCCGGGGGGGAGACGAAGTATTTGGCGAGGAGGCCGACTCAGAGGACGTCCGTGAGGGACCCGGTCAGCAAGGGGCTCCAGAAGAAGAAAATCGGGGCCAGGCCATCCCCGAGAGGTCGAGCGGGTCTAACATTCCCGTGGGAGGGGGCCATGTGGAGGCCTCAGACGAGGGCGGTCGACCTGCCGTTGAGGCCGATGAGTCTCTCGAATGCCCACCCCCGACTTTTGAGAGGGGGTCGACTTCGGGGGTTCGCTCCGAGGATGTGCCCCCATCCCCAGACTCGGAAGTTCCTCCCCGACCCCCATCCCCTTTTCGATTTCGAAGTGGGGTTGTGGTACTTGATCGGCTCTTTGAGTCGAGTTCGGAATGAGGATATCAAGCCGATGAAGCTGGTTCAGAGCGGCCCTCTCGATTTGAACAAGCCAAGGCAGATGCTTCCGACCGAGTGGCCTCGATGCTGGAGCCTCTGCTGACTCAGGTTTGTTCGATAGACTTTGTCAAATTTCGCACGGTCCTTTCTTTTCAAGTTGCTAAGTTCTTTTCCTAGTGTTCAGGTCGCCAAGGAGATATCTCGGGCTGTGGGTTCCGAGCTGGCTGAGCTCGCCGAATTCAACAGTGAGCTCGGAACTGTCCGCAAGTTTGGGCTCTACAAGTTGCAGCAGGCGCAGGACCAGCTCGAGCAGTCGCAGGAAACCTGCGGGGGGCTGATCAAAACGGTCGAGGAGTTGGGGGCTGATAAAAGCAGGCTGGAGAAGGCCAACTCCTCTCTTCGGGCCGAATTGGAGGCGACCCGGGAATCGTTGGCGACAGCCCACCGGAGGAACGCCTGCCTGGTAGACGCGAGATCGGCCACTGAGCAGGACAAGATCCTCCTTCAGTCGGAGCTAACTGCTCGAATGGCAGAACTAGCTGCTTCTTCCCAGATTCTCTCACTGCGGGAAGAAGAGTTAGCAATTTCCGAGCAGGCTCGGATTGCTCGGGAGGAGAAATTGGCCAATTCAGAGCGTGCCCAAGAGGCTTTGGGAGCGGAGCTGGCGCAGTCCGAGGAAATCCGGGCTGCCCAAGAGTCCGAGCTGGCAGGGGCTCGCCGTGCCTTAGAAGAGGCTCATTCGAGGATTGCTGATTTCGAGCAGCAGATATCCCGAGTGGTGGCGATTCGCAACTCTGCCTGGGGGCACGGTTATGCTGAGGGCCTCCGCCGGATAGGAGCCCAGCTTCTGGTGGACCCTCAGCTTGATCCTCGAAAGATAAGCGCGAAGTCTCTTCGTCCAGACCGGGCTGCGAAGAGATTCGTCAAGAAAATCGGGAAGCGTGGCTACCCTCCTTTCGACGACCTGAATCCTCCTCCTCCCCCTCCTGAGGCTTGACCTGGTCGATGTACCAGTTGTTGTTGTTTGTTTTTTTTTGTTTTTTGTTTTTTTGTAATTGAACATGACGCTCGAGTTTGATTCGAGCGAGTTTGTATGACTGAATATATATGACATTCATATTTAATCTTTCTTTGGATGCTTTGTTCATTCTATCTTTACCCCGCGAAATTTTTTTGGTTAAGTGTAAACTTAAGAAAAAAATTTATCGAGCGCCCTGGGTGTTTTTAAGATCGGGGATTCCGAGAGAGTCGTGAGTTGCTTCGCGTGGGTGGGTAGACCAACCCCGCGGGATTCCGAGAGAGTCGTGAGTTGCTTCACGTGGGTGGGTAGACCGACCCCGAGGGATTTCGAGAGAGTCGTGAGTTGCTTCGCATGGGTGGGTAGACCGACCCCGCGGGATTCCGAGGCGGATACATCGCGTGGGTGGGTAGACCGACCCCGCGGGATTCCGAGACGGATACATCGCGTGGGTGGGTAGACCGACCCCGCGGGATTCCGAATAATTGTTGAGAACTTTATAACTCATCGGATATGAATAACATCGGGCTTTTTATGATTTCAAGAAGCAAATTACATCAGCAGAAGCAAATTACATTAGTAAATGTTACACATAGTACCTCTTAAGCCTCTCACTGTTCCAGGGGTGGGGTAGGTTGGCTCCAGAACTGTTTTTGAGTCGGTAAGACCCAGGTCTGTTTGTTGCCGTCACTACGTAAGGCCCTTCCCATTTTGGTCCCAGTTTTCCTTGTGCCGGAGTCGTGATGCCCGTTTGTCTTAACACTAAGTCCCAGACTTTGAAGTTGCACGGCTTTACTCTTTTGTTAAAGTATTGTTCTGCCTTGCGTTTGTTGTTGGCAAGTCGGATGCCGGCCTCTTCCCTGTGTTCCTCTAAGGAGTCTAAGCGTTCCATCATCTTGGCATCATTGGAAATAGTGTCATAGTGCTGGATTCGTAGTGTAGGCATCCCGACTTCGACTGGAATTACCGTCTCGCAGCCATAGGTTAGGGCAAACGGTGTTTCACCTGTGGGGGTTCGGACTGTTGTGCGATATGCCCATAGGACCCCTGGAAGTTCATCGGCCCAAGCCCCTTTGTGCATTCCGAGTCTTTTCTTTAGCGCATTGAGGATGGTTTTGTTGGTTGCCTCGGCTTGCCCGTTAGCCTGCGGATGGCCGGGAGAAGAGTACTTCATCTTGATCTTCAACTCGGAGCATCATTCTCGGTAATGACTGCAATCGAACTGCTTTCCGTTGTCTGATATGAAGCTCTGAGGTATTCCGAACCGGTAAACAATTGACTTCCATAAGAACTTTGTGATGGCTTGAGAAGTGATGCTGACAAGGGCTTCGGCCTCTACCCACTTCGTAAAATAATCTACTGCTACTATTATGAATTTAGTCTCACCCCTCCCTACTGGGAATGATCCTATAAGGTCTAGTCCCCATTGATCAAAGGGCTAGGGGGATGTTATCGAAATGAGTTCCTCCGATGGGGAGTGCAACACTGGGCTGTACTCTTGGCACTTCGGGCACCTTTTAACGAATTCTTTTGCTTCCTAGAACAAACACAGCCAGTAATACCCTGCACGAGTGGTGCGGGCGGCTAGCGTTTTAGACCCCGTGTGAGTCCCGCTGATTCCTTCATGGATCTCGGCCAGTATGTATTGCCCTTCTTCTTTCGCCACACACCTGAGCAATGGTTCAGAGAAACCATTTCTGTACAGCGATCCGTCAATCAGTGTGAATCTGGCCGATCTATTCTTTATCTTGCGGGCCTGGCCCGGGTCGGGAGGTAATGTGCCTGTCCGGAGGTATGCTATGATATCAATTGCCCAGTTGGGATCTGCAACAGCCACTACTCTGACTTCGCTGCCCGTGGAGGGAGTATCTATCGTCCTGATCTCAGTGTTTTCTGGGGGCGGGTGTTCATCTTTTCCTGATGCTATTTTTGCCAGTCGATCCACTATATGATTTTCTTCCCTTGGGATCCGCAGTAAACGGAAGTAACTGAATCGATCTCTCTCGATGCATACTAGCTCCAGATATTTTTTCAATTTTTCGCTCTTGGTGATGTATTGGCCGAGTACTTGATGAAATATTATTTGGGAATCAGTTCGGGCCTCCAGCTCAGTTGCCTCGATGACCCTAACAATTGTCATTCCGGCTATGGGGGACTCGTATTCCGCTTCATTATTGGTTATCTTGAAAGTTAGGCCTATACCGTAGTTGTATTGGACGCCCTGGTCGGTGACGATGTGTACACCTGCTCCACCCCCGGCTCGGCATGAGGACCCGTCAACATACAGCTGCCATGCCTGCCCCCGAGGTTCGCTGGGGATCTCTTCTGGAAACCCAGTGTACTCTGCTACGAAATCCGCCAGTGTTTGTGCTTTCAATGCTATCCTGGGTTGGAACGTTAGATCAAACTCGCTCAGCTCGATTGCCCATTTGGCTAATCGACCGGACGTGTCGGGCTTCTAGAGAATGGTTCCGAGGGGCTGATCGGTCATTACTCTTATGGTGTGGGCTTGGAAGTACGGACGCAGCCGACACGCAGCGAATACCATCATCTCTGTACGGGGGTACCTGGCTTCTGCCCCTTGAAGTGCCCTGCTAACGTAGTACACATGCTTCTGACTCTGATCGGTTTCTCTTACCAGAACCGCAGATGTTGCATGAGGCGAGACTGCCAGATAAGACACAAGGGTTTCTCCGGGAGCCGTCTGGCTAAGTAACGGAGGACATGTCAGATAATCTTTGAGCTGCTCGAATGCCTGCTCACACGATGGGTCCCACTCGTGCGCCTTTCGGAGGACTTGGAAAAAAGGAAGGCATCGATCGGTCGACCTTGCTATGAACCAGCTGAGGGCAGCAATTCGACCAGCTAATCGCTGAACTTCGTTCAGGTTCCTCGGGGATGCCATTCCGAGGATAGCCTGTATCTTTTCGGGGTTGGCTTCAATTCCTTGTTCCGAGACCGTGTACCCTAAGAACTTCCCGGACTCGACCCCGAAGGTGCACTTGGCGGGGTTGAGTTTCATCTGATAATGCCGCAGAATAGAGAAGGCCTCTCTCAGGTCCGTCACATGGTCGTCAGGGGAGCGGCTCTTGACCAGGAGGTCATCGATGTAAACTTCCATGTTTCTCCCGATTTGTTTTTTAAACATACGGTTAACCAACCGTTGATAGTGTGGCCCTTGCATTCTTGAGTCCAAAAGGCATGGCAGTGTAGCAATAGAGTCCGCGATCTGTAATGAACGTCGTTTTTTTCTCGTCGTCCGTGCTCATTTTGATCTGATTGTAATCCGAATAGGCGTCCATGAAGCTGAGGAGAGAGTGCCCAGCAGTTGAATCCACAATGAGGTCGATGCTCGGCAGAGGGAAACTATCTTTAGGGCAGGCTTTGTTCAAGTCGGTGAAGTCCACGCACATACGCCATTTCCCGCTGGTCTTCTTTACCAGTACTACGTTAGACAGCCATTCTGGGTAGTGAGCCTCTCGAATGAGCCCAACGGTCAGGAGTCTGTCCACTTCTTCTACAATGGCGGTATACTTCTCAGCACAGAAGCTTCTTCTTTTTTGCCTAACTGCCCGGGCTGTCCGGTTGACACACAGCCGGTGTTCTATTACAGACCGATCGATTCCTGGCATGTCAGCATGTGTCCAAGCGAATACGTCTTTGTGCTCAATGAGGAGGGCCTTGAGCTCCGCATGTACTCCTGGATCCATTCTGGTTCTGACTCGCACTGTCCGCTCCGGGTTGTCGCCATCAACCGGAATCAACTCCAGAGGCTCGTTGGGTTCCGCTTGACGCAGTGTTGCTTCGTCCCTGATCTCATCATCCCATACTGCTCGGGGAGGTGCAGGCGGAAACTCAACCTGCTCGTCCTCCAGGGAGATCGTAGCCACGGAACTGTCCTTGTGTTTCAATTCTCGGGCGTAACATTCCTTGGAGGTGACCTACTCTCCTCTGACTTCGCCTACTCCTCTGTCGGTCGGAAACTTCATTTTGAGGTAGTAGGTAGAAGTGACTGCCCTCAAGTTATTTAGGGTCGGCCTCCTTAGGATGGCATTGTAGGAGGAGGGAGCTTTCACTACCAGGAATTCAGTCATGATGGACATGGTCCTGGGTGCGAAACCCATCAAGACCGGGAGAGTTATCAGGCCTTCGGGGTATACTGCTTCACCCATAAATCCTTTAAGGGGAGCTCGGATAAGCTGAAGTTGGTGGGGGTTGATCCCCATCTGCATGAAGGCCTCCCAGAACAAGATATCGGCTGAACTCCCGTTATCAACCAGCATCCTTTTAACCGTGAAATTGGCCACCAATGCTGATATCACCAAAGCGTCATCGTGTGGAAAGGCGATCCCCTTTCCATCCTGCTCGTTGAAGACTATTGATTCCCCTTTGGGACCCGGGTTGCCTTGTCTCGGTGCTCGCCCCAGTGAGCAGACTTCCCCATATCTGGCTCTCCGCGCGTGTGCCCTTTGAGAGGAGGACGTAGTCCCTCCTCGGGATGGTCCCCCGACAATGGTTCTGATTTCTCCTGCTGGGTGGCTGGATACAGGTTCGTCTCGTGTCTGCTTGACTCTCGTTCTCGACAGGGGGTCCTCGACCGGGTTCTATCTCTTCGATCGTTCATCTGTTCATCCCTCTGTCTATTTTTCAAGGCCTGGCAGTCTTCGGTGTTGTGGCCCTTGGACTTGTGATATTCGCAATACATATCCCCTCTTCTTCTTCTAATGGACTTTCGCCTCGATTCAGCTCGGCTCTGATCTTCCACCGCCAAGCTGGATTGAGGCCATGACGACAGTCTGTGTTCCCGTGGGGAGTCTCTTCTTTTTGTCTCATCTGGGAACTTCCTACCCCCCGATGCCTGCTGGAACCTTCCCCGGCATTGGTTGTTTTCCGATCATGCTGTCGGAGCTCCCCTCGTCGCGGGGCTACTAGGGCTTCGAGCGTATCTTCGGCGTTGATGAATCCGTCAGCCTGATCCATGAACCCGTTCAGAGTGGTGGGAGTTTTGCGTGCTATCTCCGCCATGAAGGGGCTCCTGGGCCATATGCCGCCCAGGAGGGCCGCCAGGGTGATCTTTTCGTCCTGGTTGTCGGTGGTCATTATTTTTTTGTTGAACCTGGTCAGGTACCTTTTCAGACTTTCCCTCTCTCCTTGCTTGACGGTCAATAGGTACGCCGCGGGGCGATTTCGTTTCCTACTAGCCATGAACTGGGTGATGAAGAGTCGGGCTAACGTCTCGAAGCTACTGACGGATCCTGGAGGAATGGTTCCGAACCATGTCCTAGCCATCCCCTTCAGTGTGAGAGGGAATGCTCGGCACGCTACTTCGCCGGGATAGCCATGTAGGCTGATATGGGCTTTAAAAGCTTCTATGTGCTCCACAGGATCCTGAGACCCATCATACAGTTCAACTTGTGGGACCTTGAATTTGGGCGGGAGAGGGACGGCCAGGACGTCTGCGCTGTAGGGCGTCCCTATGCTTCCCTGCGAGGAGAGATGCCCTGCTGCCGGGTTGATTAGTTTTGCCATTTCAGCGTACTTGTCCTCCAACTCTTTTAGCTTGGTGTGCATCCGGCGTTGTTCTCCTTCAGAGGCCTCGCTCTCCTCAGGAAGTCGGGAGCTCACATTCTCTCCCAGGTTGGTTTCGCCACGGGCCGACGCCTCTTGGCGTGGTTGCCGGAGGGCGGCATTCTCCTCCTTCAACTTCCTCACCATTTCTTCCAGTGCTTCTAGTCTTTCTTCCATCGACGGACATGCAGAAACAGCGCCACTGTTGTGCATCTGTCTGCTGGTCGTGCTTGGTCGTTTGGGACAACGGTAGAGTAGACATGCAGAAAGTACGTTGATCAGAAACAAACCGATCCCACAAACGGCGCCACTGTTGAGGACGTATTCTGCAGTCTTGTTTACCGAATCCCGTACGATAGTAACCTGCAAAACAAGAATAAGGGGGATCAGGGTTCGGGACCGCTCCGACGATCAAATTAGTGCAGGGGAGAAAATATATGATAGAGGGAGTAAGAGAATCTGTGAGTGTACCGTCTTTTCGTCGTTGGTTTGGTATTATTTATAGTGTTCCCTCTGAAGGAGAGTCCCTGTGATAGAAGGGCTAGAAATCGGGACATCACTCGTTCGTCATCCTCGATAGAGAAAAACATTGACCCATCTGAGTCGGTCCCATCGCATTAATTGAGTGTCCCTTCATTTAATGTTCAATTAGACTCTTTTGGAAAGGGTCATTAAATGTCGCTGTGTTTCTTGCCAATCTAGCAATTAATGATGTGCATTTATAGTGTCTCCGCATTTAAGAGGGGGGTTTGTAGGCCGGCGGTTGTCTGTCGTTCATAAATGCGGGAGTGATCTTGATGTGAGGTGGATTCAGGAGACATATCGGCACGTGAACCGTCGTTCTGGCCTTATCTGGCCTTAGCGTGCCCTCGAAACCGATTTGAGCTCATTCAGTCGAGATCGGGATGACCAGGGACTTGGACCGTCCCCGATTTCAGTCTCCCTAGTTCAATTTGGACGCTGCGTGGTGGTGGGTGCAGATAACAAGCCTTGGGCCTGATAACCTTGTGGACTCGGATTCTGAGCTCGAGTTCTGAATGAGTTGGACACCCTTTCAATATTAATATTTGTATAAATGAGTGTCTTTAAAAATTAGCTCCTCTCTGACATTTCCCTATACTGTAATCATTTCACCCTCACCAATTGAAAAGTGAAATTATGATAGGATGCAGCATCGATTCATTTATACGAGGAATATATGATTTGGGGCTCATTACCTGTGAAAAGAGGGGAGGACAGATATCGTCTTATCCCTTTTGTTCGATTTTCCATCCGACGAACTTCATAAAGTCCAATCTCTTCCAAGCAGGTCTGCGCAGCTCGGCATCTCAAATGACACGGTTTCTAAATTTCCAACCTTGAACCGATTGTAACCATAATATGCAAACACCCAGAATACCTTTATACTCAGCACAGGTCCTCCCGCCAAAATATCGCTATATCCTGCCAAAGTTGCATAATTTCCCACCAAAAGATCACCTTTTTCCACAGAGCTTCTTCTGTAGAAAACGAAGGATGGCTTCTCTTGGTGGGTCTGGGTTTGTTGTCAGGTCAAAGGTGATGGATGGTTCTTCAATTGGGGTTGATAATGGTATCTGTACTTTAAATGAGTATGTGGGTAAGGGTGGAATCGATGTGGGAGATGATCTCGTGGTCTTGCTTGATCACATTCAGTATGCTTGCAAGAGAATTGCAGCTCTGGTGGCCTCTCCTTTCAATTCCAGTCTTGGGAAACAGACCAGTCTTGCTGGTAACAATGGCTCCGGCAGGGATGCTCCAAAGCCGCTTGACATCGTCTCTGTAAGTTTACTTATTATTTCTGGTTTTGGATTCTTTACCTTCTTTATTCACCGTCTAAATGAGCTTAATAATTGTAGTCTTATAAATGCTTGAATCTTTATTTTCGATGTGGAGATTGTTGGTCTGAAGGAACGATGGTTTCTTTTGTCTGCTAACGATCTTTTAAGTTCGGGGGTTTCTTGTACTAGTGTAATTGGATTTGATGCTAATTATAGCTTTCAAATGATAAAATTATGGGTAAAAATCCTAGGATTGGACATCCCTAAGCGTCTGTTTGACTTATATGAGCATCAAAATGATGGTATATTATAAAATGCCCCCAGTATAGAAAAATGTAATGCGACGCCATTGCGCTTCTCCCTTGGACTTAAACGAGTATTTATATTGTTCCGTTGTGATCGAGCATGAAACCATATCACCCAACCAGGCCTTTTTTTAACTACCATTCACATAATGGTGTGCAAGGTTTTGCCAAGGTAAGTTGCTTAAATTGCTGTTTATGTCTTAAAAATGCAAGCAAATGTGTGTATGAAATTCTCTTGTGCCTCTCAATTCGGGAGTTCTGTTTTTGACATTGCTCTGCAGATTTTTCTGCTGTGACATTATTATTTTCTCGAGAAGATGGAAAGCAACTTCATTTTACATCATGAGGTACATAGTAAGCATTTGGATGGGCAACTTTGACTCCCAGTTAAGCACCTTATATATGTTGGAATTACATGCTGCAGTAATAATAGCAGTAAACTCTAACCTGTTTCAAACTATGAGTAGCTCAACATACTTATACTGGCTTTCTTGCTATGGTGGTTAGCAATAGAGGTGCAGTTTGAGCAAGCTTTCCCAGTCAAACCCAAACCAATCCAGCCAAACCTGTTTATAGTTTTATATCAGTGCTTCCACTCACTCGTATACTCAAAAACATTTTCAACAGGTTGGGTTGGCAAGGCCACATGTACTGTACACATAGTGGGCCACAACCTGTAACCTAGTCAATCCCCTGGAAATTGCATGAGATGAACACTGGTCCAATCTCAGAAGGTCAATACTAATGTTTTAGTGAAACTTCCATAGCATGGGTTAGTTATGGAGTATAGTGATCTCAAATAGGAAGTAAACTATGAAGGATGACCTATTTTAGTGAGTGTTTCCTCTTTTGGGAGTCCATAGGCCCATAGGGTAATGTCTAAAAATGGTTGAGGTGCTTGCCTTAGAAAGGGAGGTTTGGCAACATAGAACCAGCAATATTATCAAAATTTCCTGTCTGGGCCTATCTGGTTTTGGCAAGAAAGGAATAACCCGACTTGTCATGCTGTTGAGATTTCTGGAATAAGCATAGGCTTATTTTCGAAAATTATAGCATGATTTGCTGACTGCTCTGGGCAGTATCCCTTTTATTTTCCATCTCTTTAGATAATTCAGTAGTTTAGACTTGAACTTCTTGGGAACCTGTTAATCTTTCCAGTATTTTCTAAGTTGTTCTGCCCCTTTTCTTTTGAATAATTTTTTACTTATCAAAAAGGGAAAATCATGCCTATGGCAGCTTGGTTTTCTCCACGGCCAGTAATGGCATGAAAGGAATAAACAATTATGAATGGCCAATATTTCTTCTTGTTCAATGTGCAGAATGAAATCATCTTATCGTCTCTTCGCAATTCTGGAAAAGTTGCAGTCATGGCTTCAGAGGAAGATGATGCTCCAATCTGGTTAACTGATGGTGGGCCATTTGTGGTGGTAACAGACCCCCTCGATGGTTCTCGGAATATTGATGCATCCATTCCAACTGGAACAATTTTCGGAATTTACAACCGTCTTGTGGAGCTGGATGATCTACCCAACGAAGAGAAGGCTTTGCTGAATTCGCTCCAAACTGGAGCGAGGCTTGTAGCTGCTGGCTATGTTCTCTATTCATCAGCTACAATACTCTGTGCCAGCTTTGGCTCGGGGACACATGCATTTACTCTGGATCATTCAACAGGAGATTTCATTCTCACACATCCAAGCATTAAAATTCCTTCTCGTGGTATGACGAATCTGTTCACTTGTTATATGCTAAGTATGCATGAATGAGTATTGCTCTTGATACATTATTAGAATAACCCAAAGTTTATGCTAACTTTATTTGCATCTAAATAAAATATCAGAATAACCCAAAGTTTTTTGATTCCTTTTAATTCGGCTCTATATTATGTCAGGGCAAATCTATTCGGTGAATGATGCACGGTATTTCGACTGGCCTGAAGGGTTAAGGCGATACATTGACACCGTGAGACAAGGAAAAGGCAGATACCCCAAGAAGTATTCAGCCCGCTATATATGTTCTCTTGTAGCTGATCTCCATCGAACTCTTATGTATGGAGGGGTGGCAATGAATCCCAGGGACCATCTTCGTATAGTTTATGAGGGAAACCCTCTTAGTTTTCTTGTAGAGCAAGCAGGGGGCAGAGGATCTGATGGTAAAAACAGGATTCTTTCAATTCAACCAGTTAAGCTGCATCAAAGGCTTCCTCTGTTTCTTGGAAGTTTGGAAGACATGGAAGAGTTGGAGAGTTATGGAGATGTTCAACAGAAAGTAAATCCTGGCTATGAAGTTTGAAGATTAGTGACTCTGTTAGTTTATAAACCAATCGCTCGTGTTACTAAGCACTAACAATGTCCATCTATGAAAAATCCAGAGATTACAACCAAAAAAAAAAATATGCTTGTGACTAGTCACTCAAGTATCAGTTGTAAAAACTAAAATTCCAAGCTTTCCTTGTCTTCTCCTATTTTTCATACTCATCTTCTCAGGAGCTAAGAGTAGCTTGAAATTTTTTTTTAAAAAAAAAGAGCAAGACAATATATTAATGGCAAGAGTACACTTCATGAGGTTGCATCCCAATATACAATCAAATGAGAGATACTTTAATCATAAATTGATTATCAAAAAGTAATTTCATAAATTAATCTGATTTTATTAAGTTTGTCGTATTGTAAAGTTATTTTTATTGTAAAATAGATCTAACGAATTATATAAAATTACGTTAATTTATAAGATTACTTTTGTGTAATTTATTTTTGACTATAATAATTTTTAAATAATTTTTTAAAAAATAATACAATATATTTGACAATATATAATACGACTAATATTTTAAACTTGTAATATTTTTGTAAAATAACATCAATTTTAATTTTATATAAGATATTCTATAAAAATATGCTTCATTTAAAAACATATTTGTGAAAATAGACGTATGTTTATATCTTTGTTGAGTTGTTTGAACTAATTTTTGTTAACTTATGAGGCGTGCTACCATGTTGCCCAATATTGACCATTAAGGCTTATCATCTAGTTCAATATATATATATATATATTTATTATTATTATTATTATTTTATATTTAAAATTATTTTTAAAAAAATATTTAAATAATTAATATTTAAATAATTAAAATTTTAATTATTAAATTAAAAAATTAAAACAAATGAGGTGTGTCTCAAATAGAATAGGCATAATAAACTTGAGCTAGATTTGACAAATCAAAATTTTTTAAATATTTTTTAATATTTTTTTATTAATTTTTTACATATTATTATTATTAATTACATTTTTACTATTATTTAATATTCTATTATTATTTTTTACATATTTATTATTATTATTTACAAATATTCTCGACATCCAAACATAATTATTCTTAGAAAAATACTGGGGATTGGTCCGTCCGATCCTCTTGAAAAACGGACGGCGGCAGTGGGTGACACTGCTCACCGCATCGTGACTGTCGGCGTCCGGCGGTCCTAACCCTGCAACGTCGACCTTCGGTGTGTCTCACACAGCCTTAGACCCGTTTCGAACTTGTGGCGGTCACGATGGGATGGACGGTGTCGCCCACTGCCGGCGGTGCCGACGCCGTCTTAGTTGAGGCCAAACTCCTATTTAAATCATCTTATTTTATTATTTTATTGTGTTTTTTATTGTGTTTTTTATTTTAATTTTTTATTATATATTTTTATCGTATTTTCTAAATTATATTTTTTTATTGTATTTTTTATTATATTTTATTGATGGACCGTTAAATTTATTAATATTATATTTTGTGTCCTTTTATCCAATCAGTGTGCGCCACGTGTTATGTGTGGTCATCTTCGATTTTTGACAGTGATTCAACGGCTAAAAAAGATTTAATGGGTTCAGAAAATATCAAAGCGCTCGAGCCGCACCCAAAAGGAAAATAATAAATGGCGCTTACTTCAGTGCGTACGGCGACGTTTCGCTGATCCTGAGTTTAACCCCAAAACCCTCTCTCCCCCCTCTCTGAAACTGCAACTCCCCAAGAATCCCTTGTAGAGACGGAGGCAGAATAGAAGCAACCCTAATCTGCATAGACAGAACGAGAGAGAGAGTATATGCTTGTGTGCGTGAGTTAGATTATGGGCAGCACTTATCTCTCTCCACCAGTAAAGCGTTCGAATTCGACATTATACGCAGCCACCCCGGCTTCCATGTCCGACCTGAGCCCCGCAAATGGGGCCTCCAAGCGTTTCAAGCACCCACACCCTCCACTTTCCACCCCTCCGGGCCACGTGGCATTCCGCCTCCTCTGCCACGCCTCGCGCATCGGCGGTGTTATCGGAAAGTCTGGCAACGTCATCAAGACCCTCCAACAATCCACCGGTTCTAAGATCCGGATCGAGGAGGCCCCAAATGAGTCCCCCGACCGGGTCATTCTCGTCGTTGCCCCTGGAGCCCTCACCACCAACATCACTCTAAAGGACTATAGCGGCTCCGGCGAAGAAAAAGTATCCCTGAGTTCTGACAGTGTTGTTGAGGTGTCGAAGGCGCAAGAGGCGCTGGTGAAGGTGTTCGAGAGAATACTGGAGGTGGCGGCCGAGAGCGACGGCGGGGAGGTTGGGGTAGGGGTCGTATCATGCCGGCTTCTGGTGGAGGCGACGCAGGTGGGGTCCGTGATAGGGAAGGGAGGGAAGGTCGTGGAGAAGATCAGGAAAGAGAGTGGCTGCAAGATTAAGATTTTGTCCGACAAGTTGCCGGCATGTGCTGCCCCTTCCGACGAGATGATCGAGGTAAGGTTTGTTTTCAACTCTTTGAAGTCGGGCATTCGCTGGTTGTTTGCTTTCTTTCTAGTGTACATTGTGCTATGATTCATCTGTTGTTTACTAAATTTTGTTTACATTTAGTTGAGTTCTTCTTGACCAGTTAAGCTAGATTTTAGAGGCTGGGAGAGTAGTTGAAGAGTTTCGATATTATTCAACGTTATGGCCTGCAATGTCGTGTGTTATGTAGTAGTAAGCAAGCATACCCAGTTTTATGTGTAGTTTACTATATGTTTTTTTAGTAAGTAACAATTTGTTGTTAACGAAAAGGTACAATTCAAGTATATATACAGGGATCAACTCGATGTTAGAAATTAGCTAATCAGGCATCACAATCCTTTATTCCTGATTTCGTTAGCTTTAGAAGTGGATGCATGAAATTATTTAATTTAATTTTTTTTATCGGTTGCATATTTTATTCATTGAATGGCTCTTATTGTTTTTCATTTTTATTATTACTGAACAGAGTTAACCCTGCCATTAATGTTTTCCTTGGTATTGGGGTTCATGAATCAAAACACTTGTTTGGGAGTGCAAATGCAAATATTGGACAGAGAATTGCATTGCCTAGCACCTCTTTTGATCACAACATCTTTTATAAGTAACAACATTAGTATATGACCAATTAGGTACCAAGTCCTTACCCTAGGATGTAATGCAATGGTATCGATATTCAGTTTGAGAATACGTCAGTGAAACCAGTGGATCTCCATGGTAGAGTTATATAGACCTACATTTTCTTGTTTTATTATTATTTTATCGGAGTCTACATGACTTGACCTGAGGATTGAGATCTTGTATGTTTACTTGAAGATGTTGTTTAGTCCAAAGAACACTAGGCGAGTCAGAAATCGGGATATGGTTTTCATTCAAAGATCTAGGTCTAGTTAGTAACATATCCTTTGTGGGGAAAGAAGTAGGGAAGATTTTTCAAATCATGAGAGAGAACTAAATTTATTCTCCCTGTGGTTCAGTTTAAAACCTGAGTTTTGTTGAGTATCTTAATTGTAGAGCTATCTTGGACCCCGAAGACTAGTGTTGGGTCCTTCTTTACAAAAGGGCATCACACTACAGCGGTCGCCACAACCTTCTAGCCCGACTTTGTGAAATTCGGCTCGAGCCGCAAGGTCCCACTGTTTAGAATCTGGTTTTATGAACTGATCGGATTAAAATAGCCATAGCTGTATATACTTCCTGATCATGAAAGGCATTTTCCTAATCCATGTAATAGCCAAAGAGTGTGCTGCCCGTTCCCGTCCTTCGCTTCAGGGCCTATCCCTTTTTTGTGGTCAGTACTTCATACTGTTGGGTAGCGAAGCTTACACTTGTTCACTAATTATGATGGTTCGCCAGGCCTTTTTCCTTGATTGATCAACGCGAGTGAACTGTGCTTAGATGCTTCGTAAAACCGCACCGATCTATGAGAGGAGCTAATGGATGAGTAGGCTTTCCCTTTCAGCCGAACTTCCTCTGCCGCATTGCTCTTGGATTTGAAATTGCGCGTACTCTCTCCTAATGATAGAGTCTAGCTTAGCCGGGAGTGAGTCCGCAGCAGTTTGGTCCAATTCTCGTTGGATGGCTCGAGTATAGCCCGGCTCAATGACTCCGTAAATATCCTGCTACAAAAAAAGCAAAAACCCATTCAATTTGGATAATTTTGACACGGTCAATGGGTCCTCAATTTCTCCAGGGATGTGCACAACGCTGGAACAGTAGAAAGGGTAGGCCACCACGGCTTCTTCCTTTGGAAGAGGTATCCCCTCCAGAACAGGAGCACTCTGTGAAAGGGCACTTGAAGACACTGGCGCGGAGCCCGATGGAGCCATATACGTGGCCTCGGCAGTGAGGTAGGCCTTGTAAACGAAAACTAAGGCCGAGGCCTATAATTCAGTTTAAAGTAAGAATCTATTGAATGCAATTTTCTAGCATTTTCTAATGAAAATAAAGAAATGTTTACATATAAAAAAATAAAGAAATTTTTAGTGATGTCAACTCAAGCCCTTGAATCCTCAAGTCAACTTTTGAAGAAAATAATTCCTAATTGTTGCCCTCTCCATAGGCTACCGATTATTGGAGTAGTAATAACTTCCAGCTTGGTTTCATGGAGACAAATAACATCCTCCTTCCATTGTCTAAGTAAATTCCTGACTTAGAGCCGCTTATTAGGATCATGTAGCCCCCTCACATTCCTTGAAATTATTTTTGGCTTCATGGACCAACCGAATTGCCCTTCCCCTTACCACTATCCTGATTGGCGCTCTTTTCTCCCCCATCGTCCTTCATGTCCCACGTAAGTCTCTTAAGCTCTCTTTCCTTCTTTGCTAAATTCATGTATTGATCGGATTTAGACTGACAACAGACAGCATTAGTGGATGTAAGAAGCGCCAAAAATTCAGCCTCAAATCCCTCATAAGAGATTCCTATAATTTTTTAATATCCCAAGCAGACTTAATAACCCAATCTGTCTCCTAGGAAAAAGAGCATTTAGCGGAATCGATTCTTCCTCTCCTACATTAGGAGTCTCCAATAAACCAATGCTTCATCTCCCTTTACCCCCTTTATATCAGAACTCACTGAGAGGAGAAAACTGCCCTAAACCCATCTCTAGCGTAGCTGAAAAGGCAAGGTAATTTCCAGAGCTCGCCGGTGCCGACAAGAGCTCAGGAGGTGGGCTAGAGGCTACCGGCAGCAATATCTGTGTGAACCCAGCACCTACTGGCTCTGCTGGCGTCGATCTTTGAGTGACCCCTGCGTCTTCCAGGTTTGTCGCGAGTGTAGAAAGGGACCCTGCATCTTCCGGCATCGTCGATGGAGAGGGAGACATTACAGAACTTGCCGGCGGCGAGATCTGTGAGATTGGCATGTCTAGAACCGGCTCGCAAATCGGGGATCTATTCTTTGCAGGATTCAATGGTATCAGCGCCGATATTTCAGGAGGTGATTCGATTGAAGGCTTCAACGGGAATTGTGGGTTGTCGAAACCGGTGACTTGAGTTATAGGCATCGGAGAAGAACTCTCACCTGGCCGATGGGCCCAGTGAATGGACTAGGCTCGTTTGTCCACAAAGCAACCAGCCTGCGACTGGGTTTGGGCCTTAGAAACAAACCCACTCCAACACTCCTCTCTCACTGCCGATAGCTTGCCCCGGCCCACTACTCGACCCATCTGACCCATCTACTTGGCCCAACCCAACACACGTTCCTTCAAAACACAATGTTTCAAAGCAGCTACCTTAGCCTGTAGCGTGCTCAACTTCAGCTCTATTTCTGTAACAACGTACAAAAGTGGAGCCTGGTTACTACCCGACACTGTACTCCACTTCCCATCACCTTGCTCTTTCACACAAGCGGAAGTCGCCCTTGACCCTGGCAGCCCTGTCCCCTCAGCAAGTTGTGGAGCTCAAGATAGCAGAATCGTTTTGTAGGAAGAGGAAGAAGGGAAGCTCTGCACAGTGAGAGGAGGACGAGTGCTGTTGTTTTTACCCCCCATTGCAGAGGTAGTAACAAGTTCCCCTAGTGTTTCTTTGATATACTTCCAACTTTCTCTGGCTGTTCCTTCTGGTACAATCAACGGACTTAGATCATGGATACTAAGTCCGTTTCACCAAATTACGAATCCCTAAGCCTCCCCTAGATATAGGAGTGCACATTGTTGGTCACTTAACCAAATTAAATTTGAACTCCTCCCTCTTATCAAAAAAAGAAATTTGAACTCCTCCCCCATTCCATTCCACAAAAAGTCTTTCTGTAACTTTTCAATGTGATTGGCTACCTTTGAGGGAAGTGGGAATAGAGACAAAAAGTAGGTGGGGAGGTTTGAGAGGGTGCTTTTAATCAACGTCAGCTTTCCCCCTTTAGATAAATATAACATCTTCCAAGTGGCCAGTCTACGTTTTACTTTCTCAATCATCCCATTCCAAATCCTTTCGGTTTTAAAGGAGGCTCCCAATGGTAGACCAAGGTAAGTGAGGGGTAAAGAGGATACCTGACAATCTAATAAAGTAGCGAAAAATTCTGCATCCCGAACAACCCCCACTGGCACTAATGTAGATTTCGAAAGATTGACTCTCAGACCTGATACAGCTTCGAAGCTAAGTAGAAGCCCCCTCAAGGCTTGATGTGTCTGTGGTGTGCACCACAAAAGACGAGCGTATCATCTACAAATAAAAGATGGGAGATGGATAGAACCCCATTCCCAACCAGAAATCCATGAAGTAATCCCGCATCCACCAATCTCTCGATTACCTTACTTAGGGCTTCCATAATAAATAAGAAGTGAAGGGTTTTTTTTTTTGTTGACCTCGTATGTGTGCTTTCTCTCTCTCCTCTCTCTAAACTTTTCAAACGTTAAACCGAAGATATCGACGTCACCTACCCGAAATCGTCGAGTGACCCTTCACTGCCGGCATAGACAAGGTCGACAGTCCCCGGCAACGTCGCCAAGGGTCGTCCAGCGGTGGTCAACTATAAGGCGACTTGTCTTTTTTGCTAGGTTTTTCTGGGTTTTGTAGCGCTTTCTTCCGTCGACGCTTGATTTGTGTTGCCGTCACCAACTTCGACACAGACAAGACTGGCAGCCTTGGCAAGGGTTTTTCCGACGCTTGTATCCCTCCGACGAATGATTTTTTGTGGAAAGTTTGATCTTTCCACGTCCGTCACCCATAGAACGGGTCTGTTGAGCAACGCCGATGCCTCTCACCCCTTGTAGAACCAGCACTGAGCAGTCACCCACAATGCTGCCGAAGGATTTCTGGGCCTGGTGATTTCTCAGTTTTTTGTGGGTTAATTATGGGTGTTTTTAAACATCTATTAATTGAGACGAAGATTTTTATTTTGGCTTTTGAGAGTGAAAACTATCGCATCTCGGAGAGGGGTAGGAAAGTTTTTAAAGAGGTTGTGCTCAGTCATGCCAATGCGTGTTGGGTGGCAAGAGCAGTCAATGATTGTGCTCTATCGGGAGGGAGAAAAGAATTTTACAGGACTTTTAGGGATGGATCAAGAGCTCTCTTTGCCCATAGGAGGGCTAACTCTTTTGGTCGGTTTTTGGAAATAACAGAATATGATGGTGGCAACGGAGGGCGTGGTTTGCTAGTTATCCTGAAAGGAATGGAAGGCAAGGGATGGAAAAGTTTCTCTATGGAATTAAAGAAGGTTCTGTCTGTTAAGAAGTCACAAGTGCCTCAATTACATCAGGACAAAGAAGCTGAGAAGGGGAAGGAGAAGGGGAGGTAGCTCAAGTCATACGCAGAAGTTGCGGTGGGCGGTGTAGGGAGCAAGGAGACAGTGCATGGTGGCCAGCGCCAAACTGAGGGCGATGGCATGCAAAAGGGAGAGGGGTGCAGCAAATTTTCTGAGAAGAATTGCGGAAAAGAAAGCGAGTTGCAGAGGTCTTTGATTTTACTTAAAAAAGAGGTGACAAGTGTGAAGAATATACTAAAAACATTCAGAAAGGATTTAAGAAGTGGATCAATGAACTTGTAAAAGGCCTGGGCTTGGGTTGCCGTTCACGAGTTTTATTCATTACCAACAAGAAGGGCTTTGTTTCAAAGCTTGAAAAAGGAAAAGTAAAGGGCCTGAGTCGTGGAAGCCCAAAAATGAAATGGAAACCGAAGTCGGTTTCGGTGAACATTGAGAAGGTGCAAGAAGGTCTGCGAGAGGCTTCTATCAGCAAGGAGAGACTTTTGAGCTTAGGGGGTCTTTGACCCCGTCGCCGACTTCCTCTGGGTTAACTCTAGCCTCCTTGACGTTGGTAATCCCAATTGTTGATAACAAGGCGCTTGTTAGCAGGGGAGAGGCTTTTGCGCCCGGGGGGCCATAAACCCAGTCATCGTCTTCCTCTGGGCTGACCCCAATTGTCGAGATGGGTTCCACTGGGTTGACCCTAGTCACGACAGATGTGGTGTGTGCAAAGTCTTTAGAGCAAGTGGTAGTTTTAGGGGAGGGTTTGTCGTTAGAGCCGTGCGATGAGAAGTTATTGCCATGTTTTATGTCGGGAGAAGTTGTTGTCCCTTTGCTATCTCTTCCTCCACCATCATCACTTGATTGGCTTTTACAAAAGGTTAATGAAATTCAGCATATCGTAGGAATCTCACATGGAGGATGTGAAGATCAGTTTAACAAGCTACTCACTGCAATTGAGGAGGGCTACTCACGTGATACGAAATCAAGATTTAAGAATAGTAGGGAGCTGCAACACCTGTCTTGGGGAATCAACTACGATAGTTCAAGTCGAGGGAAAACTAAAGGGAGGAGATCTTGAAGACGTTCTCTTTGTGGGTGTTCGGGTGGTTATTAGTCTTTGAGAACTACGAGTTAGGATTGAGGAGGTGTGTTGTATTCCATGGGTATTTTGGGTAATTTTCTTGGGCTTGTTGGGTTTTTTCATGGGATAGGTGTTTTCGAGCATTTATGGGCAAGGTGTTTTCTTGTATACTTCCAGTGTACTTGTTTACTTCTTTTGATATATATAACATTTTACTTATAAAAAAAAAAAATAAATAAGAAGAGAACCGGAGATAGCGGGTTTCCCTGTCTCAAACCACGGGAGGAATTGAAGAAACCCACTGGCGAGCCATTTATCAAGATAGAGAATCGAACTGACGAGATACAGAATTCTATCCATTTCTGCCATTTGTCCCCAAAACCGCATCTTGAAAGAAGATCTAGTAAGAATTACCAATTGACATGGTCATAGGCTTTTTCCATGTCCAATTTGCAAATCAAACCAAGTCCACGAGATTTGAGGCGACTGTCCACAATTTCATTGGCAATGAGTACTGAATCTAGGATTTGTGTACCTTTAACAAAGTCATTTTGGGGCTTCGAGACAAGTTTTTCCATCATCACACTCAATCTGTTTGCAAGCACTTTGGATAGGATATTGTACACCCCATTCACAAGGCTAATGGGGCGATAGTCCCTAGCATCCAATGCCCCAATCTTTTTAGGGATATGAGCTACAAAGGTAGAGTTAATACTCTTTTCAAACCTAGAATTGGCATGAAAGTCATGAAAGACTTGCATGAGATCCTCCTTGATCACCTCCCAATAGGTTTGAAAGAAGCCCATAGTAAAACCGTCTGGCTTCGGAGCCTTGTCACTAGTCATTCCTCTGATTACTTTGCTTACCTCCTCTTCCATGAACAATCTTTCTTACTAGCATGTAGTTTGAAGATCTAATACTGAGAAAGATAAGCCATTCACTTTTGGTCTCCAACTGTGCTTCTCAGAAAAGAGTTATTAATAATATTGTTCCAACTGATTTTTGATAGCTGTCTGATCTGTTGAAGCTACCTCATCTATCATTAAAGTATCTAAGGTATTATACCTCTTATGGGCATTAGCCACTTTATGGAAAAATTTTGTGCACTTATCCCCCTCTTTATGCCAGAGTGCCCTTGATTTCTGACGCCATGAGATCTCCTCCCCATCTCCCAATCTTGGACATCCCTCACAAACTCAATATTCCATTGAGGGGTACTAGTTGAAAGAACCACAAGATCTGCAATCGATGCATCCTTTTCTCTAGTGAGATCAAAGATAATAGGGAATGAGACTTTGAGGATTGTGCCTCCACACTAAATGTCATGCCAAAATCTGACCTGTGAACCATCCCCTACCAGTAGATATTCTTGGTCCCTAAAACACTCCCATTGTTTCCTTATGAACTTCCACAAACCCACCCCATGTATGCCTTGGACTTCATTTGAACACCAACCATCCCAAGACATACTATATTTAGAATCTATTACCGACTATTAAAGCGCCTCCCCTTGATTTTGCTTTCTTGGGCGGGATCCATTGATTGTAACGAACTTAGTATCCATGATCTTTTTTCTTCTTTGTAACACTTGTTAAGTTTTCTTAAGTATACCTCTGGTATACCTGGGCTTAGCCTTTTTATTAATGAATTCCTTTTGATTACCTATAAAAAAAAATTATATTTTTCTTCAACAATATGCAATAGCCTAATAAATTAAAAGAGAAACCCTAACCAGCGAGCACTGGTTAATGAAAAGTTGTGCGAATTCTGTGTCAAAAACATAGTGAAAGGTATTGTAGTCTACTTGTAGTCTACATTTTAAAGTGAGAGTACCATTTCGTGCATGAAAAGTCACTATATCTTTAGTTGAGTTCCCCTTTAGCTTGTGTTTATCCACTTCCTTTAATCAATGGGTGGGGAGCTTCTTTTTTATGAGTATTAATGGGTGAGGGAACTTGGAAGGGTGGAACTAAAACGAGATATTGCCTTTTTCATGTCCAAGGGGTCTGTTACAGCTTAGCGAGTGGCAAAAATGTAGGTTTATTTGATGCTTTTATTTACTGCTATGGTATTTTAATAGGAAATTTTTTCTCTTTTTACCTTTTATAAATGGATTAACAATGTTGCAGATAGAAGGGAATGTTTTGGCTGTAAAGAAAGCGCTCGTTGCTGTGTCCCGCTGTCTTCAAGATTGTCTGCCAGTTGACAAGACGAGGATGATTGGAAGCAAACCCATAGAAGCAGTTCCCCATGAGACGTTTTCTGACCTCCATTTAGATCAATTTTCACAGAGAAATTCAGGGCCTCACAGTATGCCATACGGCTCTATGAATTATGCTTCAGGAGTTCATCCGGTGTCAATAGAGGTCGAGAGGGCTCCTGCTTTGGAAACACAAACACAGCTGCAGGATGTTATTTTTAAGATGCTCTGTTCCACTGATAGGGTTGGAGGCGTAATTGGAAAAGGGGGTGCCATTATCAGGGTTCTTCAAAATGAGACAGGTGCTAATATAAGTATTGGAGCTTCTATAGCTGAGTGTGATGAACGATTAGTTACAATTACTGCATCAGAGGTTTGTTGTTGAGTACTCTCTATCTCTCTCTCTCTCATGAAGTTTATCTGCTTATTGACGGGTTATTAATAGGTTTTATGGTTGGATTTCTATTGTGTAGAATCCTGATTCACGATACTCACCAGCACAAAAGGCGGTGGTTCTTGTTTTCTCAAGGTCTATAGAGGCTGGTATTGAGAAGGGGCAAGATTCCGTCTCAACTAAGGGGTCACCTGTTACTGTGCGGCTTGTAGTCCCCTCAAACCAAGTTGGTTGTCTGTTGGGAAAAGGAGGTGCAATAATTTCAGAGATGCGGAAGGTTACAGGTGCTGGCATACGAATAATTGGAGGTGAACAGGTGCCAAAGTGTGTGTCAGAGAATGATCAAGTGGTGCAGGTGAGATGTTGCCACTTCTTTTGAAGTACAATGGA
This sequence comes from Platycarya strobilacea, assembly GCA_036898215.1. Lineage (NCBI taxonomy): Eukaryota > Viridiplantae > Streptophyta > Magnoliopsida > Fagales > Juglandaceae > Platycarya > Platycarya strobilacea. The sequence continues at coordinate 3,806,700 of CM072554.1, read as the reverse complement.
AGGATGGCAAACGAAGCTTCAAGTCTATTTATTCCTTATACCGCATGGAGAGGTTTTTTTTTTTTTGGGGGGGGGGGGGTGGGGGGATCCTTAGCTATAAAATCATTACATAAATGATATCCTTTTTCAAATTAAGGCCTATACTTTCTTTTCTCTTATAAATTGGAAGTCTAGTCAAAATTTTACTCATTTATTAACCTAGTTAAAAAGTAAACCAAGACTCAAAGTCAATTGCTTTTGGGTCTTTCTTGAGCATATTGCCTGGCCACTTGCTGCATCTTTGTTATGCCAAAAAGAAGATTTAAGAGAAATCTATAATATGTGACAACGTAGTTTATTGGAGGAGTATTCTCATTTGAAGTAGCCAGAGGTTCATCCTCCTTGTTCTTTCCCGGTTTGTTGATATGAAATGATTGCTCCCATTCTGTGTCCCGTTTATTGGAATTCTTAGGTCTTCTGCGTTTCTTTAGGAAGTTTTTAAATGCACTTCATGTGTATTTGAGCTTCGCCCTTTTAAATTTTGGTAAAAAAAACCATTTTAATGTCTCAAGAAAAGATGTTTGCATTAGTAGTTTAATATAATTATCCTTGGGGAAAAAATCTTTTAGCAAAATGAATAATACAGATTTCATTTGGTGTGTTTTTTTTTATATGGTGGCTTTATTCAAATAGAAGAATCTGCAAGTACAGCAATATATTCATGCGGCTATTTATGAATTTGACAGATCTCGGGAGAGTTTTCAAATGTGCAAGATGCATTGTATAATGTAACTGGTAGACTGCGTGATAACCTTTTCTCCAACACCCAGAACAATGTTGGAGCAAGGAGCAGTTCCTCTGTGTTGTCCGATGCCAGCCCTTATGGAAGACTCAGAGATCCTGTGCCTATTGGAAGTCATCTATCAGTTGGTGTGACTCATGGTCACAGTCGACATGCTTCTCTAACTCAAAGCACAGATCCATCAGTAGGTGTTTCCCATAGTCTCAGTCGACATACTACTTTAAGTCAAAGTATAGATCATCTTGGAAATTCCCATGGTTTAGATCTTCCTCCTTCACCAAGGTCATGGGCATCACAGGTAAGATCTCTTCTCTCACTCTCTCTCTTTCTCTCTCTCTGCTTCTTATGGGTGGGTTCATTTGCAGTTACCAGTTGGAGTAAATCCAAGAAGCAATACTGATGCTGGCCGAGGATTTACTTCTCTTAAAGGTGGCTTAGAACTTGGCAGGTTGGTAAACCAAATTTAATTTCGTTTGGTTGTGAGTCTGTTTGCCTGGGATGGTTTATATGAATGAACTTTGATATCAGATTTGTACATACAAACAATTAGGAAAAACAAATAGGTAATCGATGTTGTTTTTTTGGTTTTGGGGAATTGGAATTAAGTGTTTTTTAGGTCGGAGTGCCTGCTGGTTCTGCTGCCTACTATAGGATCAAATAAGGTAATCAATGATCAGTACCAACTAAAACTCAATCAAAACATTCCAAGATAACAAAGATTAATTAAGCCCACAAAGTGCTCCATCCATTGTTTTATCCATAAATAATTTCGTTTATACCTGTCTTTAGTTTTGTTTCCAAGCGAGTGGACTGCAATTTAAGTTTGTACTTCATTTCATTCACATCAAGAGTCTAGTACATTGCAAAATTTTAATGTATATCAAAGCCCTTGTTGTTTATTGCTCTAGTGAGTATTAAATGAGATCTGCAGAGATAATGAAATTTCCTTTTCAAGTTAATTTGAAATAGTGTTGAGTGTTGACTCATAATTTACTCAGATGCTGTTGTGCATTATCATCTTATGTGCATTCTTGCATTTTATTATTGAATATCAACTAAATTACCTATATGCACAGTTGTACCCGTGGGACATGTTACATGCCACTCAATTCTAGTCGATGCTTCATGCATATCATGTCCATGTCCTAATTGGCAATAAACATTTTTTTATCGCTAAACAAATTTTTATTGATTAAAAGAGTAGGCATAAGCCCAAGTATACAAGACATATACAAGAGCAATGCCTAGGAATGCTAATTTAGAGATACAAGGAATTCATGAAATGGCATGCCATGGAAATCAATTACAATTGACCAATAGAGTAAGGTATTGAAAAAAAAAGAATAATTAAGCTCATCCATTGATTGCTCTAGATCTTCAAAGTTTCTTGCATTCTGCTCCCTCCAAATGAACCACTGTAGACATATAGGTATCATCTTCCATATGGATGCAATTTGAGAGTTGCCTTGAATACCTCTCCAAGAAGCTAGAAGGTTATATACTCTTTTTGGCATCACCCAAGTTAACCCCAATCAAGCAAAGACTTCATTCTACAAGGTCATGGCAATCTCACAATATAGTAGTGGGTGGTCAACGGACTCTCTGGTCGTCTTGCACAGATAGCACCAATCCTTGAAGATGCTCTTCCATGGGAATAAATTTGTGTTGTGCCTGGTCATGGTTTGGTAGAAAGAGCGGGCTGTGAATATTCCCTTCTTAGAGGGGCACTAGTAGATCTTGTCTTAACCTCCCACTGACAAACGAATGGAGTACACAAGGTCAAAGAATGCTGAAAGTTATCAATTTTTTAGTCTTGTCCATTTCTAAGGAAAGTAATATTCCCTTGGGGAAGGCCATTGGAGATCATTAATATATCCGCAATAGATGCTTCTTTCCTCTTGCTAAGCCATAAACTCATGGAAAAACTTCACTGAGTGCCCGATCCCTGTGTCATACATCATGTGAAAATTTTACCTTCAATATGTTTCCAACATTGATGCGAGTATGTGCTGCTTGTGTCCCACCGTTTTCTTATATGTTTCCAATAGCCCCACTCTAGGAGGGCTATAAACTGATCCTCGAAACCTTTGCATAAAATCCCCAGGGTTGAATCTCCTTTTGCCTTATTTAGGACCCAATTTGAGGCATGGATGTTGCTGTTCTTGTTCGGATGTAAGGACAACAATGGAGTTGGTTCTTCCTAGCAACATCTTCACACACCAAAGGGGCTACTTGTGCCACCTCTACTCTGTCTAAGCCCGAAATTGGCCTATGCATATACTCTCCTTTAGTCCCATTGGAGTCAAAGACAACCCTCGCAGTGAGTGGACTTCTCGTTGCCTCCGTGTCAGCCTCACAACCCCTTGCCTTTGTTGGATCCTTCTCTCGGCTCGAAAGGTCCACCATTTCCAATGATGGCGCATTCTAGGGTGAGTTCTCATCTGTGTGAGCAAATCTGCCGTCGTTTTCTCTATAAAAAACCAGACCAACTTCCCTTATGTCTAAGACTCTAACGGCAGCGCTACCGGCGCACTTGATAGGGACTTCGGTCGTGTCATCACTCAACTAAGTGGGTCCTCCTCGCCTTATTGCTCCTCAATGACCGAGTAAGACTCTTTTTGCTTGTGATGGTTTGCGTACACCAACAATGGATGAAGGTTGATATGAGGTTGAGGTGGTTAGGAAAAATGGATTGAGTTCGTCTTGGCTAAGGTGGGGTAGAGTGGTGCACTACAATGAGGTTGGATGACTAAGTGTATGGAGCAATAAGGTGGTGTTTAGGCTATGGTAGTCTTGGTTATTGTAATGAGAAGGGAGATGTGGTGGTCTAAATGGTAGATTAGGGTAGAAAAGGTTTAGGAGAATGTCCTTTGGGTATGCCTATATATTGGGGTCTCTTTGGTAAGGAATATGAGTCATGGTGTAGTAGAGCTAGGGTTTTAGTGGAGGCTAAGGGAAATTTCGAGATTGAGATTAGATTAGGGTTTGGAAGTAAATTGACTAGGGTTTGGGAAGATGGGTTTCGGCCAAGGATAGATTAGGTCTTTTGGGCTAGAGTTTAGGTCGATATGATAATTCCTAAAAATTAGGAATATGGATGATGAAATGATATGGTGGGCGGCAAAGGGTCTAGGAGTTTGGCCGAGTATATGATGATCAATGGCTATCTTTGATTGAGTCAATCCTTTGATTAATTGACCAATCAAGTGAGGGAATGGAAATATGATTTGGTGATGTGGCAATGGAGGAATTTGGATAGGGTTAGAAATGATTTGGAAGGTTCCTAAAATATAGGAATGTGGTTATTGTGAGATATGGTCGGCGACAATGAGGAATGTGAGATGGCCGAGTATATGCTTTTGTTTTGGGTTGGATTTGTTTGATGCAATCAATTGGTTAATTGATCAATCACTTGAGAGAACTAAGGGATAATTTGATGATCTGGCAATGTGTGAATCTTGGCTAGGGTATGATAATTTAGCCGAATGAGATTAATAAGGAAAGTGGGAAGATTTGAATTTTGAAAGATTTTGAATTTAAATGGAATTGTGTGGCCGGTTGGTGGGGGTTGTTATGGACGACTTTTGTGGCTATTTTTGGATGGGAGATGACTTGATTTAATTGAGAAAATTTAAGAAAGGATGAGGGTTGATGGCCGGCTAGGGTTCGGAGGGGTGATGGGCGAAATGGTCAAGTTGATTTTGATCGGTTTTGGATAGCTTGGTAATTGGAGGGGATTGATGTGGCTGGTTGTATGGGGACTTTCTAGGCCACGATCAGGGGTATTTTTGGGATGTTTAGGTCTGATTTTATAAGGCAAACAAGGTGAGAAAGGCTAGGGTTAAGTGGTTGGTCTAGGGTTTTATCAAGAGGGGCGTTTTGGGTAAAGGATGGGGCTAGGGCTTTATGGCTTATGCCGTTGGCTGCTAGGATTTTGATGGGGCTGCCTTTTTGGTGTATGAGGCAAGAGAAAACACAATTTAATTGAATGAACAATCAAAAGAAGATTGATCACTCAAATAATGGCAAGAACACGCCAACCCTCCAAGCACTTCAAGGGTTCGGCTAGAACACTTTTCCTCCAACACTTGAACACTCACACTCAACACTCTTGAAGAATCCGAAACTCACAATGGATGTGGGTTTTGAAATCCTCTAGGGGAAACACACAATATTCTCAAATTCATAAGTTGTGTGAATTCGGCCTCACCAATATAAACTCACTCAACAATCAAACAAACACTTAAGAACACTCACACAACAATTCTCAAATTCACAAGTGATGTGAATTTGGCACTCTCACAAGACACTCAAACACTCTTTTTGTAATTTTTTTTGAATAACCAAACAAATAGAAATAGGAACTCCAAATAATTACAAGAACAAAAGAACAGACCAATATACTCCAAAGACTCAAGAACAATACTAAATAAACAAGAACACCAAAATGAAAGAAATACCTTAAATACTTTGATAAATAAAGGCTAGATGTGAAACACATCGATTCACGAATTGCACGATGTGTTTCTCTCCAAAGGGATTCACGAATTGCATCTTTTAAAGTCCAAGTGCCTAAGCACCGAAAATCCAAACTACACTAGGTGGCCGACCTAAACTCTTAGAAAGCCACTCCAATTCTCAATTCTTCAAAAGATGTGAAATGAAAACCTAGAGGTCTTATTTATAGAGTCTAACAAATTAGAAACTCCCAAAAGGTCCCTAGCAAAATAAAATAATTACTAAAATAACCAAATGCATAAATAAATAAAATAAATACATAAATAAGCAAAGGTGGCGCCAATGATGATGGGGCTGTGGCATGTTGTGGCCTAGGCATGGCATGGCTCACGAATGGTTGTCTGCATGGCGCCTGGCTACGTGGCATCTGATAGTGTGCATGACATGGTGACATGCCTAAGTGTGATGATGTGTCCCGAATGATGCCGTGCTGGGGTAGTGTGGCCCAGTCAGGTGGCTTGGGCGGTGGTCTTGCATGGCCCAGGTTGAGTGCCGGGGTGATGGTTATGCATGACCAAGCTAGTGGTCTGGGCCCTGTGGGCTGCAAGGCGCGGACTGGTGCTGTGCGCTGGATGGTATGCATGGTGTGCATGCCACTGACCTGTTCTGTAAGGCATGAGATGGAGCCATGAGCTAGATGGCATGTCTTGTGAGCACGCTACTAGCCATGCTAGGTGGTGCTGGGGTGCACTGGGATGCGCGGGTCATAGTGCGCAGGTACTCATGCTAGGTGGTGCTGGGGTGCATTGGGGTGCGCGGGTCATGGTGCGCAATGATGCATACAAGGGCGCATGCTTGGCTGTGCGCATGGGCTGCGCGTGGCCAGTAGCCTTCATGGTTGGTTGCTACGTGTCAAGGTCTAAGCCAAGGCATGCATGCAGGCTAGCAAAGTGACTGTCCTGATCTTCTACTAGCGGTGTCAAGACATGATCTGAGGCGGTTTTTAATAGGGTACTATCAGCACCTCCGACGACCGAGAACCCAACCACTGGCTCGTCTTCCCCCGTCAATCGATTATGTGGTGACCCCATCCGATGGATGTTAGTCGCCAGTAGATTTTGTGTAGTGTCGGAGGACCTAATCTCGAACGTAGATTGGTGCGTTGGTTTGGCCTACCATTGGCGGGCCTAATGTGAGATGTCTTGTGAGATTGTGGGTTTTCTGTTTTTTGTTTACCCTTTTCAGCCCAAGCCTTTTTTGCTCCCCTCGTGTCCACGTGTGCCCAAAGGTTTTGGCCCTGCCATCTTCTGTCTTTGGCCCTTCTGTTGCTTACCCTTCAGGGCCTTCACAACCCAAGTCTTGCTATTCACTTGCAAGCCCACTTGAGTGCCCAATGCCTCACGAACATAACAGGCCACATCCAATCCCTGATCCAGGTCCATATCTTGATCAAATCTATTTATTAAGCTCACAAGACTCTCCCTTTCAGCTATAAGTTCCTCCTTTATGCTAAGTAAGGAAGTCTTCTTAGCTACACTCACTTTGATCAGAGAGCCTCCACCCCTTCTAGTGTCAATACCTCTGACTGACACAATAGAGCTCTCCTCTCTACCCTTCTCTCTAATTGATACACCTTTCTCCTTCGAAATTCCAAAACTGCCTTTTAGTTTAAAGTCTGACCTTATTCTTCTCTGTGTCGCAATTGGTCTGCCTGCGGCACCTCTTGTGGCTGGAGTAGTGCCCATTATGGCCTTGGCATAGGTCTTGGTAGTGGTTATCTTCACGTCATTGGGTGGGAGCCTAAGCACTCCCGTACTTCTCCTTATTGCGTTCATCACACTACCACACATCTCATGAAGCTCCATGGCCAACCTTCTCTTGCCTTGGCCTCCAGCATCTTTTTTTTTTTAAAAAAAATAAAAAAATAAAATTGTATTAATAATCAATGAATGGGCAAAAGCAAATTACAAAAGGTATTCTATCTAACTGCTCGGTACATTTGAAACTAGAAAATCATAAAGGTCCATGCCATTAAGCATGACAATGGACCAAGTACATAAAGTTCTATAAAATAAATCAATCAGCTCCTCTCGTGATCTTTCTTTGTCTTCAAATGTCATTTCGTTGCGCTCTTGTCAAAGGCACCACATAATACAAATGGAGATCATTTTTCAGATAGTTTTAATCTGTCTCATTCCTCGAATAGATGCCCAAGTTGCTATTGTTGCCACAACGGTTTCTGGCATGACCCATGCAAGGTCCCAATATACTAAAACTCTCGTTCCATAACACCCTAGCAGTCACACAATATAAGAGTAGATGGTTCACTGACTTACCACACTATGGCACAGACAACACCAGTTCGCCATGATAAGCCCCATTTTCCTTAGATTATCCATTGTAAGAATCTTACCTAATGCTGCTGTCCACACAAAAAAAGCCGATTCGGGGGTGCCTGATGTCGCCAAATCTTTCTCCACGGAAATTGAGTTCCAGGTGTGTTTGATAGAACCTTATAAAATGAACGGACAGTGAACGGCCATCTCCTCACAGGGGTCCATCACAAGCCATTTGCAATCTGGGAGTTAGGTCTTTGAGCATAGATGAGGCTGTAGAAATCCACAAAGCTATTAATTTCCCAATCTTGCACCGCATTGATGAAATTAATGTTCCAAAGAATCCACCCCCCTTCTAACGCCACATACTCCACTGCCGTGATGTTCTTGTTACTCGCAATCTGATAGATAGAGGGAAACAAATCCTTGAGTTGTCTCTACACCAGACGTCCTTCCAAAATCTAATTCTATTACCGTCGCCCAAAAGAAGCCTTGTGTGCCGCTGGAAAGCCTCCCACCCACTTCTTATATTTTTGCACACCCTCACCCCACCGGCCCCCCCGTACTTCATTAGTGCCCCCCCCCCACCCCCCCACCCACCACACACACTCCCATATTTGTGTTCAATCATCACTTTCCAAAGGGCCTCTGGTTCCTAATGATATCTCCATAACCACTTGCCAAGTATTGCTCGGTTGAATACTCTCAAATTCCGAATACCCAAACCACCTTTTGAGATAGGACTGCATATCTTCTCCCACTTGACTAAATGGTACTTGAATTCTTCTCTCAAACCATCCATCAAAAAGTCTCGTTGTAGCTTTTCTAGCCGTCCTGCCACACTTGCCGGTATAGAAAAAAGAGAAAAGAAGTATGTAGGTAGATTGGAAAGGGTGCTCTTGATCAAAGTGACACAACCCTCTTTGGACAAATATATCATCTTCCACCCTGCAAGTGTCCTTTCCATTTTTTAACCACCATATCCCAAATCGCAGCTGCCCTTGAAGCATATCCCAAAGGAAGCCCCAAGTAAAACATAGGAAGTGAGGTAATCTTACAACCAAGGTTTTCGGCTAACTCTCATATATTATCAACTGCTCCAATTGGCACCATCTCAGATTTGTCATAATTAGCTTTCAGGCTCGACACAACTTCGAAACATTGAAATAATGCCTTCACAGCTCACACCTGATCTCGATTAGCTTCACAAAGGACTAGCGTGTCATCTGCAAACAACAAATGAGATATGTTAGTAAAACCTCGTGCGGGGGTTCCCACTGGAAACCCGCAAATGACTCCATTATCCACCAAGGTCAAGAACATCCTGCTCAACGCTTCCATGACAATAACAAACAACAAAGGAGACAATGGGTCCCCTTGTCTCAGCCCACGAGAACTCGGAAAGAATCTTTGAGGACTACTATTGATCAGCATCGAGAATCTTGCAGTTGTTAGACACCACCTAATCCAGGACCTCCACTTCTCTCCAAAACCACACATGCCGAGTAGATATAGAATAAAATCCCAATTGGCATGGTCATACACCTTTCCATATCAATTTTGCACAATATCCCTGTATTTCCTGCATTTATCTTGCTGTCAATAAACTCATTTGCTATAAGAACTGTATCTAGAATTTGCCTGCCTTTTACAAAAGCTTTCTGAGGCTTGGTGATAATCTTCCCAATAACTGCACTTAGGCGATTAGCTAGCACTTTGGAAATAATCTAGTAAATCCCACTCACTAGACTAATAGGCCAAAAGTCCTTAATCTCCATAGCCCTAACCTTTTTGGGGATAAGAGCAAGAAATGTGTTATTAAGGCTTTTTTCAAATTTTCCAACTGTGTACAGTTCCAAAAATACCTTTATAAGGTCTTCTTAAATCACCTCCCAACAATTTTGGAAAAAACCTATGGAAAATCCATCTTGCCCGAGTGCTTTGTCTTTAACCTTTTTTCGAATTACTTGGATCACCTCATCTTCCTCAAATGCCCCCTCCAACCAAGAAACATCATTTGGGTCTATGGTGTCAAAGATTAAACCATCAAGGTTAGGTTTCCAAACTTCCTATTCCATGAGAAGGTTCTCATAGAGGTCAACAATATGATTTTGAATGACCCCATCAGCTGTGCATTCTGTGCCATCGATTTTTAACATCTCAATGTTATTATTCCTTCGATGAGAGTTGCTTGATTTTTGCAAGAGTTTGCAACACTCTGAAAAAATTTTGTGCTTCGATCTCCTTCTTTGAATCATAACGCTCTTGATTTTTGTTTCCAAGATACTTCTTCTTGTAAAATCACCTGCTCAAGGTCTGTCATCAACGAAGTCTTCTGCACTAGTTCTTCCTGTGTGAGTGGCCTTGCCTCTTGCACTTTTTATAACACCTGTATTTTCCTCAATATGGTGTTTTTGTTCTCCCCTAGGTTACCGAAAGACTGAGTATTCCAAATCTTCAAATTGCTCTTTGAAGTTTTCAACTTGATAGCAAAGATGAAACTAGGGGTCCCATCGAACTGATATGAGGTCCACCACTGTTTTAACCTTATCCAAAAAACCTTCCGATTTCAACCACATTTTCTCGAATTTAAAATATTTGTGCCCTCTCTTAAGTCTTCCACAATCGAGCATAATGGGCCAGTGATCTGAAGATATACAATCTAAGCGCTTTTGCCACACATCTTGAAACTGACTTTCCAGCTTAGGTGAAAAAATGAAACGATCTAACCTTAGACCAAGTCTAGTTATAAGACCATGTTGCCAGGCCCCAATAAGCGGTAAATCCACCATATTCAAATCAAAGAAACACTTGGAGAAACCCAAACTAGCATTTCTCACTCTTCTATTTCTGGAGTTTTTGCTTGGGGAATCTAACAATGTTGAAGTCACCACCAATACACCACGGAACCTCCCACCAACTGTGTAACCCTGCTAATTATTCCCAGAAAAGACGTCTGTCAACATCAACATTAGGACCATATACTGATATACACTTGCAAAATCCCACAAAAAAATTATCAAACACATTTAAATAAACTCGGTATCGTGTATCTACCAATGTACTCCTTCATTCTGTCCACCACCCTCCTATCCCATATCATTAACACACTACCTGATGCCCCTAAAGATGCCATGTAAATCCAATCCATGTGTGCCACTCCACCGGCTATTTATCAGTCTCCTATCGATAAGCTTCAGTTTTGTCTCCTGAAGACACAATATCCACTTTCCACTCTTGAAGCAAATTCCGTATCTGAATATGCTTATTTGCATCGTTGAGTCCACGGACATTCCAAGTCACAATTTTTTGCTTCATTTATGAACAACTAGCTCCTTTCTCCTCGCCCTTCCCTTACTGGAAGGGCCCTCCAGATTCATTGACCATCCGAATTGTTTAAATTCCTTAATTTGCTTTGATTCCCCCACGACGATTGGACTTATAGCCTATTTTTATGGCTGTAAGTAAGGCCATAAATTATTCTTCATACCTAATGCATCTAATTCCCACTATATGCTGAATTCCTTTTACCATCTGCATTAACCAATCTGAACCTTGATCAAGGTAAAAATAACTCAAAAAGTATTTGGGTTTTGGAACTTCTCAATATCCTCCAACCCTTGTAGAGATTCCGAAAAAAGAGTCATCCTCCATCGAGTGCATTAGATCTTTAGAATTGTCGTCGGTCAACTCCAAATAGTCATCATGCTGTAGAGCTAAGTTCACAAGCGCTAAAACCACTTCCCCACCCTTCATCAATAAAGTCTGTGCCTCCACTAAGGTAGAAAGATGTCTATCGAATTTGAAAATCGCATTTTGTGCGCCTTGACCCATAGAACTGACATCGGCACCGTCACGATCAGAGTTCACCATCGGAATCATCCTCGTAGACGTCGGCGCCGTCTGATTGGTACCCACCGATGACATCCCCGTCGGTACTGTCTTTGGCACGAAGTCGGGATCCTAAGAATGAGTTTCGGAACCAGCAGGATATGGGTAGGTTTCGCAATGACCTGACCCTTGGCCTAATCCGCTCGTTGAGGCCACAAGAGTTACGTCTCTTTGTGGGGCCATGGGCTGTCCAGGCCCAGTATTCAAACTCAAGCCTCCAGCCAATACAGTTGGTTTCTTGGTCTGGGCTTGAGTTTGGGCTTTATTCTAGATGGGTTACACTTTCCTTTGTAATTAGACTGGTCTGCTCGAATAGAGGGCCTCAGCCCATCTTGAGAAGGCTTGTTCTGCCTGAAACCCGTTTGTGAAATACCCAGACTGCCCCTCACGTCTTCTCCTTCCTTTATGAGCCCGACAAACTGTACCACAGTGCCCACATCCCTCTGCAACGCCCATATCTGCAAGTCTAGTATCAACCTGCGCAACTCTCAAATTTTAGACTTGTCCTGTTTGTGGCTCGAGATGTCCTTCTACCGTGTCGTCTTCCTTTCTCGCTGGGGATTTCCAACGGTCTTTTTTTCTCCACCATCCTTAGCCTTCATCAGAGCTGAGGAAGCTAACACTTCCTTATATGACCTAGACACAGGGGCGGACCCATTTTGATGCTTGGGGGGGCTACCGCCCCCCTAAACTTTTTCGAAAACTTATCTCTAATATAAATATATATAATTTATATATATAATTAAAATTCTCTCTTAATTTGTTTTAAAAAAAAAATTGCCCCCCTCAATTTTTTACTAAAATTATTTATCTAAATATTCATATACATCTATTTATATTTTAATTTTTATCTTCATTTAAATCCAAATTTTAACTTATGTAATCTCGCAGTTATTCTAACAGTCTAATTCTAGCAAAAAAATTGATTATAAATTTATATGATTGCAAAATTAATTGATTATACTCACTTATTTAATTTTACTCTAACTTGTATGATTGTGAGATATAGTTTATTAAAAATTTAATAGTGTTACATTATTACTTATTAGAAAGTTCTCAAATTTATTCTTGATCTATAAATTTTTCTTAAATCATAGAAAAATATGAGCAAGCATTTTAGAACAATTGATTTTTTTTTAAAAAAGATGTAGACAATTCGAAGACTAATATATGTTTAGAGAACTTGATAATAACAGAGCATAATACTTCTATTACTGATGACCACCATTCTAAAATTTACATGCACCGTACACTTTATCGATTGCCCCCCCCCCCAAAAAAAAAAAACATTAAATTCTGGTTCCGTCCCTGCCTAGACACCTCCCCTTTGTCCCCCTTACCACCATTCGATTTATCGGCACCACCTTTAGGATTGTTCCGATTACCCCACAGCACCAGTTATTCCACCATTTTTTACCATCCCCAACCTCCTTCCCCCTCTGGGAAACATGGTACATTTCTCCTACCCCCTGGTTATATTCAACAACCTCAAGATATTGACCCTTATTATTCAAGCATCGTTGTGCAATGAGGCTGCAATATCCATCCTTGGTGGCCAAATAGACCACTTTTTTCTTTCCCTCCCTCAAGCAATCGCTGAAAACTCTCAAGCCATTGCAATGTAGCGCCACCCAACAGAACCTTTCGCTCTTCTTTCCAGCTTTTTTTAGTGATACTACATAGGTCTCCTTCTTGAGCCAAGATGAAGCACTTTGATTCGATTACTACTTCCCATGGTCGACCCATCAAGAACATACACTTAGAACTCACGAATTAAGTAAACACCCAACAAGAAGACGAGCATTGATGACTTTAGAACGCTAAAATGAGAAATATTTCACATTTGTACGGAGAGAAAATTTGAGAGGAGATAGAAACGAAAGTCTTTATTTTCCTTCCTGCCACCACCTCTATATTCCCCCTATTGCCAAATGTCTTCCGAAATCATTTTTTTTTATAAGTAAGTTTTATTAATCAAAGAATTGGCAAAATGCCCAGTTACAAGAGTCAGAAAAGAGTCTTGTAATGTACTTGAGCCGCACCATAGCTATGGAAAGTCATCCACCCTTTCTTAATGTGTTTCCAAAGCCCCACTCCATAAGGTCCTCTTATCTCTCTGGTACACCACCCACCACTTAAACCACCATATTTGTGATTGATTACCCTTTTCCATAGGGCTTTTGGTTCCTGAGTATATCTTCATAATCATTTACCAAGTAATGCCCGGTTGAATAGCTTTAAATTTCTGATGCCAAGCCCACCACTAGATGTCGAGCAACACACCCTTCCTCAATTAACAAGGTGAAACTTAAACTCCTCCCTCATTCCTCCCCATAAAAAGTCTTGTTGCAATTTCTCAATTCTGGCTGCCACCCCCGCCAGAATAGGGAAAAGTGATAAAAAATACGTAGGTAGATTGGAGAGACTGCTCTTGATCAAAGTAGTCCCATATTTTGACAAATAAATTCTCTTCCACCTTGCCAATTTTCTTTCTATTCTCTCAACCACTGTATCCCAAGTTGAGCTCGTCCTCGCTGGGATCCCCAATGGGAGCCCCAAGTACTTCAATGGGAAGACAGCTATCTTGCAGCCCATCAAATCAGCTAATCTTCGCATGTTGGGAACATTTCCAATCGGTACCATTTCGGATTTCTCATAGTTCACCTTCAGCCCAAAAACAGCTTCAAAGCAGAGCATCAAGGCCTTCACCGCTCTCACTTGATCTTGATCAGCCTCACATATGATGAGTGTATCATCTGCAAACAACAAATGAGATATATTAGTTATGCCCCTGGTCGGAGAACCGATTGTAATACCGCTTACCATTCCATTATTAACCAAAGCCGACGTCATCCTGCTGAGTGCCTCCATCACTATGACAAAGAGTAGAGGAGATAAAGGATTGCCTTGTCTTAAACTGCGCGAGTTCTGAAAGAATCATTCTGGGCTACCGTTAATCAAAACAGAAAACCTTAGAGTCGTAATGCACCATCTGATCCATGTCTTCCATTTTTCTCCAAAGCCACATCTACCAAGTAAGTACAAGAGGAAATCCTAATTTACGTGATCGTAAGCTTTTTCCATATCGAGCTTGCACATGATACCTGTGTTCCCTTCTCTCAATCTACTGTCCAGGCATTCATTAGCAATGAGAACCGCGTCAAGGATCTACCTACCTTTAACGAAAGCGTTTTGTGGCTTAGTGACTATCTTCCCTATTACCTCGTTTAGCCGATTCGCCAAGATCTTTGCTATGATCTTATACACACTATTGATCAAACTGATTGGCCGGAAGTCCGAGATTTAAATAGCCCCTGCTCTTTTGGGTATAAGCGCCAAAAAAATTGTGTTAAGACTTCTAACAAATTTTCATTCTCTATGAAACTCTTGGAGCACCTTCATTAAATCTTCTTTTATGATGTCCCAACAATCTTAGAAAAAACCCATAGAAAAATCGTCGGGTCTTGGAGCCTTATCTTTTACCATTTTCTTCACCACTTTATGCACCTCTTCCAATTCAAAGTTTCTCTCCAAATGAGTTACATCACTAGGTCCAATAAAATTAAAAGCAAGTCCATCGAGAGTAGGTCTCCATTCCTCCTCCTCGGTAAGAAGCTTTTCAAAGAAATCGACCACATGGTTCTGGATAGTACCGAACTCTCTACACTCAATCCCGTCGATATGCAACACCTCAATGTTATTATTTCTTCTGTGGGAGTTTGCAATCCGATGGAAAAATTTTGTATTATGGTCTCCTTCCCTAAGCCAAAGTGCTCTCGATTTTTGACGCCAAAATACTTCCTCTAAAAGTACGTCCTTTCCAACTCCTCTGTTAAATTGATCTTCATCCTTTGTTCCTCTTCAGATAAATTTCGATCCTCTTGCTACCTCTCGAGCTCTTGGAGTTCCATCCTTTTAAGGTTTATATTCTCGCTAACATTACCAAAAGACTGTATGTTCCATTGCTTCAAGTCTCTCTTTAACATCCTCAATTTGTTAGTGAAGATGAAGCTTGGGGTACCATTGAAATGATTAGAATTCCATCAGTGATTAACTCTTTTTGAAGCCTTCAACTTTAAGCCACATATTTTCGAACTTAAAGTACCTCCGTCCACCATGGAGGCCACCACAGTCAAGTAGAATTCTTATCCGATCCATGTGACCCTTATGGGTTCTCTAATGATTTCGGAAAAAGGTTCTCTTAGATCGTTGATCATCTATTTCTGGCTTTACTTACGGTGACCCTTATGGGTCATCCTTCCGAAGTTATCATAGAAACGAAACGTTTTATTCTTTCAAAAGATGGGAGTCTTTTGCAAATTACGGAACAGGGGTGGAAAGCAGAACAATCAATGGGTATGGGTCCTTCGACTGTAAAATGGCTTGGCAAGGTGATTGGGAGTGCTTGAGAGAACGAAAAAATGAAGAGGTTTATACAGCCATCAGAGAAGGATACAGGTGCTTTATTGCTCAACGTCGTACGAATCATCGAGGGCATTTTATCGAGATATCCGAATACAACCAATGTGGCCGAAAGAAAGTTCTTTGCATTCCTGAAGGTGAAAGGAGCAAGGGATGGAGGAAATTTCGTGAGGTTCTCCTGGACCAAAGAAAACAGCTATTGCGTAGCGGAGGTGAAACAAAAAATATCAGCATCCATCAAAAACCAGTGGTGCGTTCCTTCAGAGATGTGCTTGCTGGGAAGGAAGGAAATGAAGTGAAATGGTACCGGGAAGAACAACCAAAGCTGGCTGCATCGAGCCACTCAAATCAGGCAGCGAGTCAGGCGGCGTCTGCGGAAATCAGGGAGCTTCGGGGGTTACTGTTGGACGTTCAGGGTAAAGTCCGGTACTTGCAGAAGGGGATGACAGCAATGGTCAGAGCGGTCTGTCCATTTAAGGAAAGGGGTGATTCGGCTAATTACAAGGGGAAGGGGAGGGAAATAGCAAATGGGTTGAGACATAAGGCTAATGTGATAGGGCTTGAGTCCAGGCCCACTCTTCAGGTAAAATCAATCTTGAAGAGGCCGGACTCGCAGGTTATGACCGATGTAGTTGGGCCATCCAAGCCAAGGGCCCAATTCAATGTAAAGGAGCCTACTCTCAGGCGAGGCTCTAATTCGCAAGCGGGCCGAACCAAACCTGGGCCCAATCCACAAAAAACATCAGAGACGGGTAAGGGTCCAATGCAAGGATCTGACCCAAATAATCTCAGGGTCAGGTCGAGCTGTGAGGAGACCCTCCTCTTGCCTGGTATCATTTCAGCAGGTCTCGAAATAAGAACCTATGCCGACGATAGGAATACTGGTGGGCGAGACACAGAAAGGGCCAATGGTGGATATGAATACCTCAGTTGAGACGATGTCGGTACCGTGCACCCAGAGCCCATTTTTGAGCTTGGAGCTCAGATAGATCAGTCGACATCTACGCAAATAGTGACGACGGGAGGAGGAGAGTTAACGATGCAAGCGAATCCCTCTGGAAATTATGACGATGACGATTCGGAGGAAGGGACGGCTGAAGATTTTGATCCTTTAGAGGACTCCGATGATCTTTTGCAATCTGTGGAATATGAACTTCTCCTTTTAGAGGAGCAACTAGGCCTAGAAGAGATCTCTTTGGGAGAGGGTTTCTATGGGAGCCCTTCACCTCTGAATTTTTTCCTCCCTAACTTAAACTCAGATTAGATCGTAAATAAGGCTAGAGAGATGCAACATTTAGTGGGGATCGAGTGTGAAGGTTATAACGAACAATTCAAAGCACTACTAACAGCTATAGTGACGGGACATCATTAAAAGAAAAAAGGGGCTTCCAAGAAATCAAGGGAACTAAATCGACTAACCTGGTCCATGAATTCATGGCAGTCCTTGCAGAGACCGGATCAAGGGGAAGGGCGGGTCCTGCATCAATGAAACCAAGGATTATATCTTGGAATGTCCGTGAACTTAATGAAGAAAATAAACGTCTACGGATCAGGCATCTGTTACGATGATGGAAAGCAGATACAGTGGGTCTTCAGGAGACTAAATTGAAGAAGGTTAACAGAAAGATTGTGCGCAGTTTGTGGAGTGGAACCCACATGGATTGGGTATACTTGCCTTCGTCAGGGGTAACTGAAAGTTTTTATCATCCGATGTGCAATATAAGCACCCATGTGCAATATAAGCACTGCTGTGGTAACTGAAAGTTTTTATTAATTCCTTCTTATCATCCGATAAATCACATCCTTCAAGGGATTGCACAACCCAGCTCGCAGTAGTGAAACTGATTACCAAGTCTTAGTCACCTTCCTTCCCCTTTCTATGATGTGTAATGCTCGACTTCCAGCATGCACGATCTCAAATAACTTCATTTTTGTAAGGACTGCCTTCATGTACCCCATTTTTAACAGTTATTCTTCCTATAGATGTTAATTCGTACTGGTATTAAACCACCATGGAATTTAGACTCCGAAGAGAAGTGCACATGTACAGAGAAAAAGTAGAGGGGAGAGAGAAAAGATGGGGGGAAAATCAACCAAAATCCCGGCACTGAACATAAATACCTAATAAATTACTTATCTAAGATGTGATCGTACACAGCTGCTTTGTGTATATCACTGCATATACCTGCAGTGATGCTTAAAGAGTGGAGTTTGAAGAACGAGAACCATCTATTTTTCTCATTGATTTATTTGAGTAAGAAGATACCAAGATGTACTCACTACACACCAGACACTCAGATGACTAGCATGGTCCTTCCCCCATCAAAGAGCCACACGAATTTAGGCGCTGTTTTATCAATATTTGGGTTGGCTTAATAACTTTCTTGTCCATGTGCTTTCTATGGAAAAAATTAAAGAGAATAATATAAAGAGCTTTGTTATGCATCGTCCCCCACACACCATATACACACTTTTGTATTTGTATTTTTTTAATTTATTCTTCTTAAACTAATTAATTATTTAATTCATTATCTATATACCAAATATTTGGTAAAAGTAAAAAAAAAATGTAGTGTGTGGTATGTGGAGATAATGAATAAATTTATTTAATATAAAATATTCTTGAACTTATAAAAAAAAATTCAAGAGTTCTGAACTGTGTAATTTTTTCTTAAACAAAAAAGGTCTAAACTGTGTAATTGTGCACATCTGCTATCATTTGATTTGAATAATGTGCACATCTGCTATCATTTGATTTGAATAACTATCTTGTCCACATACTGAAGTAGGTATTCTCGGTTATATTTTTACTGTGTATGTATGCCTATTTACATACTTCAATTAAACTTTATTTGACCCATCAAGAGAAGAAAAAACTGTGTAATTGTATGCATATTTAATTGTTCGAAACTCCTTGGCTACACTTTGATGATTTAATTTACTGATAAAAAAAATTGCATGCCTCTTTAATTAGTCAGTGACCCTTTCTTTTGGTATTTACAGCGGAAGCAAATCTGCCATTGTGACAAACACGACTATAGAGATTGTAGTTCCTGATAATGTAATTAGCTCTGTATATGGGGATAATGGTAGCAATCTGGCTCGTTTGAGACAGGTAACCCCCACCCTTTTTAAGCCAATTCATGCTTTAATACTGTGTTAGCATTGTTTCCACAGATATCAGTTCTAAATGTTAACATTGCAAGTCATATTTAATGATGGCTACCAATCTCTACCTATAATTCTAAAGCTTCCTAAAACTTGCTACGACACTGTTAGATCTCTAATAGCCTTTCTTATTTTTTTTCTTTTGATGCTCGTATACTATGGACCATGGTTGCCATCAATTTTTAAGATACTACTCTTAAAATCAACTTGTACAAAAATTATTCTCAAAAGCACTTGTATTTTCTCTCTGGCATTTCTGATCAGATATCAGGAGCTAAGGTCATAGTGCACGATCCTCTGTCTGGATCAAGTGACAGGATTGTTGTCATATCCGGGACACCCGATGAAACCCAGGCAGCTCAGAGTCTCCTCCATGCATTCATTCTCACTGGATCATCACGATGAATCATCTCTTCCTTGGCCATGGCTCATAATGTTTTGAGAGAAGACGACTACTCTTGTTTGTTGCTTGTTTAGTTGCTTCCTCTCTCTTCCTCTCTCATAATGTGTACACTGTACATTACAGTAGGAAAATTCAGTCCTGGGCATGCCAATCCTGGCATTTTTGCGAAAGCGTTTTGGCTATAATTATTCACCGTTATGTTTTATAATGAGTGATTTTTCGAAGTGTACTGACGAATATTATGAGAACAGAGAAGGTGAAAAAAGTTTGGCTTCGTTTGAATGGTAAAATTGTTTTGCCTAATTTTTCATTATAATTTTTTCAAATTTCAACATAATATATAATAAATAATTCAATTTTTTTAAATTACATGATAGTAATATTAACCATACATAAAGGCCTTGTCTTGAAACCAAGTGTTATGTTGGATGGTGTCTTAGGTTACGATTGGGTGTTGTAAAGTGTTGAGAAAGTATTATAAATAGTAGTAAAAAGTATGTAAAAAAATAATAATAAAATATAAATAGTAGTAAAAAGAAAAAATAATAATAATAATAAAATAAATAAATAGTATTAGAGAAAGTTGAAAAGAGTTGAGAAATGTTAGTTTGCCAAACCTACCCTTATTCTTAATGTCATTGTGCTCAATATCATTATTTGATCCAAAGGTTGTATGATGTTTTATACGAAGTTCATCCCCCATCTCAAGGTAATAATCGGTTCCAACTTCCAAGATAATCATTGCTCTCAATCCATTTTCGAACCCTTTATATAAAGTACCCGCCTGAGAAGCTTTGCATTATGATTTGTGTGCTTCTCGGCGTAAACTTGTGATATAGATATCTGGAATCTGGATGACAATCACAAACTTGAACTTCCATTTTCATTGTTGGGGGAAGGATAGAAGGTCAATTTCATGAAGAATCAAACAAGTGCAAACATCTTCTCGAACGCAAGTTTGTCTCATAAATTACACATCATAGAACAAGCAAAACATTAAGCAACACTTCACTTCTAAACATGGGGGAGCAACAGCATAAATGTTCAACTCCCGACAGCAGCATTAGTTGCCACCGTGGCCGCTGCCACAGCAGGTGGCGTGGGTTTGAGTGTGATTTCAACATTGTCATGGACTCCTTGTAGCAGCAGCTCCCCATCATATGTCAAAACTTTCCGCTTCTTTGCTGCTCTTAGCGTCCCAACCAGTGCTTCGAATATGTTTGCACACCTATCATCATTGAATAGGATGCCAAATGTGACCTTCCAGACAGACAGACAGACAAACCAAATTTCTATTATCAGAAAAAAAACCCAGATGACGTATTGAAGAACAGATGGAAACTGTAAAGCAAAAGGTTAATGTCTCCACCTCTTACCCTGCATATATAAAAAACAGACAACTTTCTACCCCAACTTCCGACAAATGAATCATGAAGGACATAGCACTATAAGCGTTACAACACTCCGAAATGTTGGCCATTTTTCAAACCCGCGAACCCTTAGATTTTTTCTTACCCTAGGATGGTCTGAAACTGAAATTGGCACGATCTGATTCATTTAGATATGTAAGGAAATCCAATCAGAGAATAAAATAAAAGGAACTGGAATGCAGTCGCAGCCGCAGCCGCAGCCGCAGCCGCAGCCGCAGTCAGATCTCCTATCTATATCAGCTGTATATATGTTATAGATCGGCCATTTGAACGGTACGAAGAATCTGGTTCTGGATCAAGATCAAGATCCATTAACTATCGGACATTCAAATACCACTCAATTCATTTATTGATCTGGATCCGAATCAAGATCGCAATAGGACTTGTAACGGTGAGAAAGAAGGAGAAAAATGAGAGCAAATGTACAACTACGTGTAAAGGAAAAAGGGCAGAAACTGAGAAAGAAGCCGAGTTCTAGCGTGTACCTTGTAAGAACCATCGTCTTGGACCTTGCCAAGCCTCTTGATTTCTTCTTTGAGACGCTCAACTTCTTCTTCTACGTTCATGACTGATTCAGTTCACCGAAACATCTGCGGGTGTTGCGATTAGGTGAATATAACCAACCACAAAATATCAGTGGGACCTGGGGGTGGGGGGAGAGAGGAATAGTAAATCTTAATACTAATGTCAATGATTTTTTCAGGAAATATTAAAAATTAATGCACGAAGATCATAAGATATGTATTTTTACACTGAATCTAAGTTAAATTCGCACTAATAACATAATATAAACACTAGAGGGGATTTTTGTTTATGTATATATTATGATCACTTGTTGAGGAAATTTAATAATTTGTATATGGGTTGTCCTAGTTTTTAGTGAGTTTGTTTACTTAGTCATAAGAGTTTGTTTTAACATCGGATGATGCCTATTTTCATGTTGCTTTCACTTATGTTTTAGTTTATTAAAAGTCTGTTTGTTTATTAATGAAAAATGCAAAAAAAAATTCATCTGCTTTCTCTATATCCTCTTTTTCCTATTGTTATTGTGCAAAATTTTTCATCAGATTTTTTGTTTCTAATATTGGTATCAGGACCAAGTTGTGAGAAGAGTAAAAAAGTTAAATTGATAGCTTCTGAAAGTTTTGTACAGCCAGTCATTCCACACTTTGATGGTCACTATAACCATTGGAGCATGCTCATGGAAAACTTCTTGAAGTCCAAGGAATTTAAACGGTTGTTATTTCTGGAGTAGTAGAACCAGTAGAAGGTGTTGTACTAACTGATGCGCAAAAGATAGAGAAAGCCTTGAAGGGCTGAAGTTGAAGGATCTTAAAGTAAATAATTATCTTTTCCAGGCTATTGATCGCTCAATCTTGGAAATCATTCTTCGCAAAGACACTGTCAAGCATATTTGGAATTCCATGAAGAAGAAGTATCAAGGTACAAGAAGGGCTAAAAGGCAGTAGCTTCAAGCAATTCATTCGGAGTTCGAAATGCTTCGAATGAAGTCAGAAGAATTAGTTACAGACTATTTTTCAAAAACGATGGCAATCATTAACAAGATGCATGGCGACAAGATAGAGGATGTTCTCATTGTTTAAAAAATTCTTTGATCCATGACATCAAAATTTAATTTTGTTATCTGTTCTATAGAAGAAGCTAATGATGTTAGTTTACTTTCAATTGATGAATTACAAAGTTCTTTGTTGGTTCATGAGCAAAAAATTAACCAATAGGAAAAAGAAGAACAAGAATTGAAGGCTTTATCAGAAAATCACTTTACACCTAGTAGAGCTGATAGAGGATGACGAAGAGGCAGAGATTGAGATAGAGGAGGCAAAAACAACAATGATAATGGGAACCAGCAACAAAATCATTATCATTAAGACCGTCAATTTCAAGGAAGAGGTAGAGGATGTGGAGGCCACCACCACTCAACAACTAATAGATCAAAGTCAACAGACAAGTCCAATGTTGAATGTTATAGATGTCATAGGTATGGCCATTATAAATTAGAATGTCAAACTGATTTGAATAAACAAAATGGAGATCAAACTAACTTTACAGAAAAGGAAGAAGATGTGTCTCTTTTAATTGTGTGTCATGTGAAGGAAGAAACTCAACAAAATATGTGGTATTTAGACACTGGCTACAGCAACCCCGCGTGGAAAGAATGAGGTATTCTTTGACTTGGATGAATCCTTTCGCAACTCTGTTAAGTTTGATGACAACTCCACAATTTTTGTTATGGGAAAATGAAAGGTAACAATCCAAATGAAAGGGAACTCCACCCACACTATCGCTAATGTTCTTTATGTTCCAGATTTAAAAACCAACTTGCTTAGTGTGAGTCAGCTACAAGAAAAAGGATACAAGATTTTTTTTTATCAAAGACAGAGTATGTCAGATTCAAGACGCAAAGTCGGGCTTAATTGCTAAAGTTAACATGACGGCAAATCGTATGTTCCCACTTTATCTCCACAATTGAAAGATGAGGCATGGCTATGGCACTTTCGCTATGGGCATCTGAATTTTGGCAGATTGAAAATACTATAGTAGAAGAACATGGTGATTGGTCCTCCTCAAATTGCAACTCCTTCTCAAGTTTGTGAAGAATGTATTGTTAGCAAATAACACTGTAATCAATTCCCACAAGGAAAATCTTGGAAAGTGAAGGTGGCATTGGAGCTTATTCATTCTAACATTTGCGGGCCAATAACGTCACATTCTAATGGAGGTAAAAGATATATAATTACATTCATTGATGATTATAGTCATAAGATATGGGTTTATTTTTTGCAAGAAAAATCTGAAGCCTTTGTAGCTTTTAAAAGCTATAAAGCGCTTGTTGAAAAAGAAGTTGGCAACCCAATAAAAGTTTTTGGCATGGATCGTGGTAGAGAATATAACTCACATGAATTTGTAATTTTTTTGTGAGATCCATGGAATCAAGAGACAACTTACAGCAACTTATACACCCTCAACAGAATGATATATGCAAGAGGAAGAACCGCATTATTATGAATATGGTGCAAAGCCTTTTGACAACAAGTGGCATTCCAAAAAGTTTCTGGCCTGAGGAGGAAGCTAGATAACAAATGAGAAAAATACATTTTTCTTGGTGTTAGTGATAAGTTAAAAGCTTACAAGCTATACAATCCTAGTACCATGAAAGTTGTTATCAGTCATGATGTGATATTTGATGAAAAAGGCACCTAGTCATGGAGTCAAAATGGTGTTAAAGAAAATATTTCGATAGATTTTGATGATAATGAGAAATGATAGCAGCCTATGGAGAATGAGTAAGAAGAGGAAGTCATTTAAAATGTTTCAATAGCTGAGCAAAGCCCACTTGCAACTGAATTACAAAGGCCACAAACGTGTTCGAAGAAGATCAACATGAATGACTAATTATGAGGTAACTAGAGTTGACCAAGGTGATGACCCACTTACACATTTTGCTCTATTTTCAAATTGTGATCCTACCATTTTTGAAGTGGTTGTCAAAGAACCAAAATGGAGAAAGAGAAAGGCTATGGATCAAAGTTTTGAATACCGTACAGGTAAGCATATCGTTCAAGGCATTGGAACGAAATATTTCGATACCGATATCGTTTCGTGTACCGTTTCGAGATAGCCTACATAAAAAAAATTATATATATAAATACATATATAAATTATATTTCAAAATAATAGTCAATATATGAATAATTATATATATAAATATATAAATGTAATTAGTCTAGTATGAATTGAAGTAAAAAATAGCAAAAATTTTTTTAAAAAATAAAAATAAAAATGAAGGTCCGAAATCGAAAATCCTATACGGCCAGTACCAGCCGAAATATTGACCAATACAAGGCTAGTACCGGCCGAAATATTGACTGGTACGACCGATACAACCGATATTTTGGCTGAAATGGTATACCCTTAAAATATGTGCTGGAGAACAGGCTGTTACCGCATGTATCGGCTAGTAGGGTACGAAATTAAAATCTTTGCTATGGATGTTGAAATTATAGCCATTAAAAGAAAGCGTGACGCCGAGTGCGGTCGGGCTGCACCCTAGCGTGATTGCAGCCCACCCCCTAAACCCCTATAATTTTTATAAAAATATAATAAAAAATATTAAAAAATATAATAAAAAACACAATAAAAAAATTTATAAAGCACAATAAAATTAAAAAAAAAACATAATAAAAAACACAATAAAAAAATAAAATGAAGATGAATTTTTAAGGGAGATTCAGCCTCAGCCTAGCCCCTGCCGCCGTCGGTGGAGGTGGGCGACACTGCCAAACGGACCCATTTCGGGGGGCACACCGGAGGCTACTAGGGCTCGCCGTCGTAAGAGTGAGGTCACCGGCTCCCTCCGGTCTTGATAGAATGGGCGGTGTTACCCACCGCTGCCGAGGATGGCTGGGGACGCATTTGGGGGGGTTTCGGTCGGATCGAACCCTAGAAATTCTCTAAAAGAAATTATACATGGGTGCTATGTGATTTTCCTAAAGGGCAGAAGACATTTGGTGTAAAGTGAATTTACAAAACAAAGCTGAAGGAGAATGGTAAGGTTGACAAGCACAAGGCATGCTTGGTAGCTAAGGGCGACAAACAGAAGTTTGGTGTTGATTATGAAGAAGTCTTTGTTCCGATTGCAAGGCATGATATAATTAGATTGGTGATTGCGATAACAGCCCAAAACTCATCATGGCCTATCTTTTAGTTGGACGTGAAATTAGCATTCCTCCATGGAGCTTGGTATAACCGTGAAGAGGTATTTATCGATCAACCTCCTGATTATGTGAAAGTTGGCAATGAGCATAAAATGTATAAGTTAAAGAAAGCTCTATATGGATTAAAACAAGTTCCACAAACTTGTTATAACCGTATAGAAACCTTTTTTAAAGGAAGGATTTCAAAAATGTCCTTATGAACATACACTTTTTATAAAGATTGAAGATGGAGGAAAATTGCTCATTATTTGCTTATATGTAGATGATTTAATCTACACTAAAAATAATATAGCCATGTTTGTAAGTTTTAAGAAATCCATGATTGCTGAATTTGAGATATCTGATCTTGGCATGATGCATTATTTTCTTGGCATTAAAGTGGTGCAGTGTTCTATTGGAATTTTTATTTCTCAAAAGAAGTATGTTCGAGAAATCAGGGACAAGTTTCATATGAAGGATTGTAATCCTGTAAATACTCCTTCTGAGTTTGGAGTGAAGCTAAACAAAGATAATAGAGGAAAAAAGGTTGACGACACTCTTTAGAAACAAATAGTGGCGAGTTTAATATATTTGAGGGCAACAAGACTTGATGTAATGCATGCTATAAGTGTGATTAGCAGGCACATGGAATGTCCTATAGAGATTCATCTCTTGGCTGCAAAAAGAATTTTTCGATACTTGCAAGGTACTAAGGAGTTTGGGCTGTTCTATAAGAATGAAGAAAAGTTAGATCTGTTTAGCTTTATAGATAGTGACTATGTAGGAGATTCAAATGATCAAAAAGCACATCTGGGTATGTTTTCATGATGGAGATAGGAGTTGTTTCAGGGTCATCGAAGAACCAACATATTGTCACATTATCATCCATTGAAACTGGATTTGTTGCTGTAACAGCTTGTGCTTGTCAAGCTATTTGGCTAAAGAAATTCTTTAAAGAACTACATTTCAAGAAGAATGGACCATCTCAGATTTATTGTGACAACGGTTTAACAATAAAACTTTCAAAATTTCAATTTTATATGGTCGAAGCAAACATATAGATGTGAAGTATCATTTCTTGAGGGAATGATAGAGTCATTAATCTTATTTATTGCAGAAGTGAAGACCAGATCACTGATATTCTAATCAAGCCTATCAAGTTTCCTGCATTTCAGAAGTTTCGAAAGTTACTTGGTGTTTATACTTCAAATGTTTGAATTTGAGGGATAGAGCATCAAAAGTTGAACTCTTATTAAACTGGATGTTATGCCTGGAACATCATTTTAAGGGAGGGATTGTTGAGAAAATTTAATAATTTGCACGTGGATTATCCTAATTTTTAGTGAGTTTGTTTACCTAGTCGTAAGAGTTTGTTTTTAACACGAGACCGTGCCTATTTTCATGTTACTTTCAGTTATGTATTAGCCTATTTATAAGTTGTTTGTTTATTAATGAAAAATACAGAAAAATATATCCTCTGCTATCTCTATATTGTCTGCTTCCTACTGTTATTGTGCAAAAAATTTTATCAGGTGTTTTGTTTGTAACATGACTATGATAGAATTTGTGTTCACAATCCACTCACCTTTGAATTTTATTTTTGTTCGTATGTTTGTTCAGAGAAATGATTTAACTACAAATAAATATCATAAAAATATATTCATAAATTAAAATAATTTAATGTGATACACAAAATTATAAAATTATTTTTATTAAAAAAATTTAATGTATTATATAAAGACATATTAATTAGTAAGATTACTTCAATAAAATTTTTAGTGACAGTAGCAGTTACTGTTAATCTGCTTCTATTCGTGTACGGTGATTACTGTAATTGAAATTTTTTAGAAACTTCCGTCTCACCTTTCCCTCACTTTTGCGCAAAATTTTTTAGAAACTTCCGTCTCACCTTTCCCTCACTTGCGCATTCATGATTTAACTTTGAAAAACACAAAAAAAAAAAAAGGACAGAAGTCTTCTCTAAACTAGTACCAAAATTTATAATTGTTTTCTAATGTATTATTAAATCTGGTTTGTTTTGGAAGATAAAAATAAAAAATTTAATTTTTTTTATATTTTTTAATTTTTTTATATAAAATATAATAAAAAATTCAACTTTTTTAAAATTTTAAATTATTTTTTAAAATTTTTAAATAAAATTAATATTATAAAAATATATTATTTTATTTTTAATTTTTATCTCATCCTATCTCATCTCTAAAAATAAACTAAACCTAAATATTTGTCTTACAAGAAAAGTTTTATTTACAAGTTTGTTCTAACAACGATAATGAATTCAAAACTTATGATATTATTAAGCATAAAAAAGTATTTAAGATTTTTATAAAAGAAAATGTTATTCATTTTAGAGTTTCGATTTTTTTTTAATATTTTTTGTAATTAAATAAGTATTTTTAAATAATATTAAATTTGTATTTTTTTTAAAAATATTTTGAATGTTAAAAATTTCATGTAAAAAAACATGATTTTTTCTTTTACATGATTTTTTTAAATATTTTTTAATATTTTAAAAAAATACAAACAACATTATTTAAAAATATTTATTTAATTATAAAAAACAATTCAAAATTTAAAATAAAAACCCAAAATCTAAACCGGTGGGGCCATAACACTGTCCTTTTATAGATGGAGTAATCCTAAAGTAAATATTTTCAACAAATAACAGGACTATGTAATGAAATGAGATTAGAATTGGTGGGACGGCTGTAGCCCCCTGTCCCACCACTAAAATTATGTGAATGATTCTACCATTATTATTTTAAATCTTGCATAGTGATTTGCATAATGACTTGTATAGTAATTTTAAAGCCTATAAATAGAGATTTCAGTTATTATGAAATTCATAAGAAAATATAAAAAGAGAAGAAAGTTTCAGTTTTTAAGAGTTCTAAAGCGTTTCTTATGTATTTCTCTCTTGCAATAGTAGTTTCTTTCTTTAGTTTTATAACACGTTATAAGCACGACGGTTCTACCAATTCTAAAGCTAGTGATCTTATTCCTATATAAGTTTTTCAATATATTATTTACAGTCTTTGATATATTTTATTGATGATTATCTGTGTGAATTTATAAATAAATTTTATGAGATACACATATTTATTTCATTATTTATATGTGTAGAAAATGACAAATCTTACAAAATTGAAATTTGTTGCTCTTGATATATTTGGAAAAAATTATTTATACTGGATACTTGATGCTAAAATTCATCTTGATGTGATGAACTTGAGTGAAACAATTAGAAAAAGAAATCAAACATACCTGCAAGACCATGCTAAAGCAATAATTTTCTTTTGCCACTATCTTCACAAAGAATTAAAAATTGAATATCTTACAATAAAATATCCCTATATTTTGTGAAACAGTTTAAGGAAGAGGTATGAACACCAAAAGACTGTTATCCTCCCAAGAGCTCGTTTTGAATGATTGCACCTGAGGTTGTAAGATTATAAAAGTATTAGTGACTATAATTTCGTACTTTTTAAAGTAAGCTCAGTACTAAAATTATGCGGTAAGAAAATCACCAATAATGATATGCTAGAGAAGACTTATACTACATTTCATATCTCGAATGTGCTCCTACAGTAGCAGTATCGAGAGATAAAGTTCAAGAAATATTCTGAACTTATATCATATCTTCTAGTAGCTGAGCAGAACAATGAGCTCTTATTAACAAACCATCAGTTACGCCCTACTAGCTCAATATCATTCCTTAAAGTGAATGGTAATAGGTTTACATCATTCCCAAAAGTGAATAGTACATCTTTTAGAAGAAATCGGTGGCGTGGATGTGATAAAAAAAATTATAGAAATGTTGATCCCAGAAGTGACAACATTAAAAGGGATAATAATATACCGTATCACCAGAAGTGATACAATTCAAAAATGGGTAAAAATCACCAGAATAATTCTTCAAAGAAAAGTGAAGAATGTGTGCCATAGATGTGGAATGAGTGAACATTGGTCACGTACCTGTCGTACGGCCAGACACTTAGCTAATTTATATCAAGCATCTATTAAAGGAAAGAATAAAATGTATGAAACAAATTTAGTAGAACCATCAGATGATTTACTAGATTCGGTAGATATAGATGTTACTCATCTTAATGTATTTGATTTCTTTAATCATCTTGAAGGTAGTATTGACCACTTAATTGGAGATGGAAGTGTTCCACTCAATTAATGTATTTTTTTCTATTATCTGTAATAAAAGTTTTGTATATTTTTGTAAAATCATGAATCACATTGATGAGTTTTTTATCTCTGAATTAAATGATAAAGATATATGTTTGACTGACAGTGCTACAACTCACACAATTCTTAAAGAAAAGAAATATTTTCAAAATCTAACACTAAGTAAAGCCTATGTCTATACTATATCAGGCTCATCAAATTTAAGTGAGGGCTCCGGAAGAGCTTATATTGTGTTGCCTAATGACACCAAATTTTGTATTGATGTGCTCTATTTTCTTCACAATCCAGAAGAAATTTATTGAATTTCAAAAATATACGTCGTAATAACTACCACATTGAAACGACCAATGAAAGTAGTAAAGAATATCTTCTTATTAGTAAAACAATATCGAGTCAGAATCTCGTATTAGAAAAACTATCTGCTCTATATTCTGGATTGTATTATACAAAGACAAGAACAATTGAATCATTAACCCCAAAATATTTATGACTTGGCATAATCGCCTTGGACATCCGGGATCTATAATGATGAGACGAATTATTGAAAATCTGCATGGGCATCCCTTAAAGAATCAAAAGATATTTCTACCCAATGAATTTCCGTACTCTGCATGTTCTCAAGGTAAGTTGATTATCAGACCATTTCCCTCAAAAGTTATTGTTGAATCCCCATCCTTTTTACAAAAGATTCACGGAGATATATATGGGCTTATTCATCCATCAAGTGGACTATTTAGATACTTTATGATTTTAATTGATGCATCTAGTTGATGGTCACATGTTTGTCTGCTTTCCACTAGAAATGTTACATTTGCTAGACTTCTTACTCAGATAATCAAACTACAAGCACAATTTCCTGAGTATCCAATTAAGACCATTCGATTGGATAATGTAGGTGAATTTTCATCTCAAACTTTTGATGATTATTACATGTCAATAGGAATAGATGTTGAACATCCGGTTGCCCATACACACACACACAAAACGATTTAGCTAAATCTTTGATCAAAATGCTTCAACTAATCGCTAGACCTTTACTTATAAAATTAAGACTATCTGTTTCTCCTTGGGGACATGTTATACTTCATGCAGCATCTTTAATTCGCATTAGACCATCTGCATATCATAAATATTCTCCATTACAGCTTGCATTTGGTCAATAACCAAATATTTTTCATGTTCGTACTTTTGGATGTACTGTTTATGTTCAATTGTACCTCCACAATGTATAAAAATGGGTCATCAACGTAGACTTGGGATATATGTTGGTTTTGATTCTCCATCTATTATTAGATACCTTGAACCCCTTACAGGGGATATGTTTAAAGCCGTTTTGAGAATTGTCATTTTGACGAATCCACTTTTCCATTAATAGATAAAGAAAAGTCAGTGCCTGAAGCACGACAAGATATTACTTGGGATAATAAGACCCTATCTCAATTTGATTCTCCTACAAATGAATATAAACTGGAAGTTCAGATGATTATTCATTTATAAAATGTTGCAAATCAATTTTCGGATGTATTTACTGACACTAAAGGTGTAGTAAAATCTTATATTCCTGCTGTTAATGCTCCAACAAGAATTGAAATCCCTGAAAGACAAATTGTCAAAACAGCAATATGTGAGTCTAAAACACGCCTGAAGCGTGG
The DNA here is from genome assembly GCA_036898215.1 of Platycarya strobilacea. Taxonomy (NCBI): domain Eukaryota; kingdom Viridiplantae; phylum Streptophyta; class Magnoliopsida; order Fagales; family Juglandaceae; genus Platycarya; species Platycarya strobilacea. Next base: position 3,775,229 of record CM072554.1, on the reverse strand, counting down.
AAGACCGATTGGTTCAAAAGACAAAATTCCCAGAAAGAAAAGAATACAAAATAAATTTGGTGTTCCTGAAAAACACGTACCCACAATATAGGCTACAAATATAATTTGTGCTCATAGAGAGCCCAAATCTTTTATTCCAGAACCTCTTGAAGAGAAAACTCTTGAAGAGTATAAATCTCCTGAAAAAGGACCTCCTGAAGAGGTGTGTCATGAAATATTTTCCCCTGAAGAGGTACAGGTACCTGAAAATAATGAGATTACAATACATTTCATGAATATTGGAGAAATTCTGGATAGAAATAAAACTGTCGTCGATAACATATTATCATATAAAATGGCCCTTGACCTTACCAGAAGTAATGAAGAAAGTGAGCCAAAAACCGTCGAAAAATGTCGACTTAGAAATGATTGGCCAAAATGGAAAGCAGCTATTGAAACTAAATTAAATTCACTAGCAAAGCGAGAAGTATTTAGACATGTTGTCCAAACACCAAAGGGTGTAATGCCTGTTGGATATAAGTGGGTATTTGTACGAAAACATAATGAGAAAAATATAATTGTGCGGTATAAAGTACGGTTTGTCACACAAGGTTTCCTGCAAAAATCCGATATTGATTATGAAGAAACATATTATCCCGTTATGGATGCAATCACATTTAGATTTTTAATTAGTCTAATTGTTACAAAATGATTAGAAATGTGGTTGATGGATGTGGTCACTGTATATTTATATGGATCCTTAGACTATGGCATATATATGAAAATTCCTAAAAGATATAAAATATCTAAAGCATCTACAAGTACATTTAAAAATATGTATTCTATCAGACTACAAAGATTTTTATATGGGTTGAAGCAATCCGGACGCATGTGGTATAATCGCTTAAGCAAATATCTATTGAAAGAATGATTTGAAAATAATCCTATATGCCCATATATTTTTATTAGAAAATCAGAATCCGGATTTGTCATTATTGTGGTTTATGTTGATGATTTAAATATTGTGGGAACTCCTGAAGAGATCTCAAGAATCGCTACATATTTAAAGAATAAATTTGAAATGAAAAATTTTGGCAAAACAAAATTTTGTCTCGGCCTGCAGCTCGAGCACTTGCCAAATGAAATTTTTTATTCATCAGTCCATGTATATTGAGAAAGTCCTAAAGCATTTTTATATGGACAAATCTCATCCCCTTAATACTCCAATGATTGTTCGAACACTTGATGTGAAGAATGATCCATTCCGTCCTTGTGATGACGATGAAGAAATTATTAGTCCTGAAGTACCATATCTCAGTGCAATTAGAGTTTTGATATATCTTACAAATTGCACTCGACCATATATTATATTCTCAGTTAATCTGCTTGCAAGATATAGTTCTGCACCAACTCGAAGGCATTGGAATGACATTAAACATGTCATTCGTTACCTTCATGGTACGATTGATATGAGATTATTTTATCAACGTGGATCAAGTTCACAATTGTTTGGGTATGCAGATACAGATTATCTTTTAGACCCACACAGAGGTAGATTCCAAACTGGATATTTATTTACTTATGGAGATACTGCTATATCATGGAAATTTGTTAAGCAGACACTATCTGCTACTTCTTCAAATCACTCAGAGATCATTGCTATTCATGAAACAAGTCGAGAGTGTACTTGGCTAAGATCAGTAATTCAACATATCCAGGAAAATTGTGGACTTCCCATTATCAATAATAGCCCAATAATTTTATATGAAGATAATACTGCTTGTATCACTCAAATCAGAGGAGGATATATCAAAGGTGACAGATCCAAACATATTTTACCTAAAATTCTTTTATACTCATGAACTTCAAGAGAAATGTGAATTGATATCAAGCAGATACGATATAGTGATAATCTGGAAGATTTATTCATAAAGGCGTTACCAACTTCGTCATTCAAGAAAATTGTGCATAACATTGGAATGTGAAAACTCAAAGATCTATTGTCATGCACTTTTTAGGGGGAGTAAATGTCCTGAAGACTTATGCTGATTGTACTCTTTTTCCTTTACTAAGATTTTATTCCACTGGGCTTTCCTTTATAAAGTTTTAATGAGGCAATCTTAAAACACTTGTGGATACATAAGAAGACTGTACTATTTTTCCTTCGCCATTAGTTTTTCTTCCTACTGGGTTTTTCATTGACAAAGTTTTAACAAGACAAATTTTTTATGGGTGGTCATTTAAGGGAGAGTGTAATGAAACGAAAACGAAATTAGTAGGATGGTTGTCGCCTCCTGTCCCACCATTAAAATTATGTGAATGACCCCACCACTATTATTTTAAATCTTGCATAGTGATTTGTATAGTAATTTCAAGGCGTATAAATAGAGGCTTCAGTTGTTATGAAATTTATAAGAAAATATAAAGAGAAGAAAGTTTTAGTTCTTACAAATTTTAAATAATTTTTTATATATTTTTCAATTAGAATAGTAATTTTTTTTTTTTAGTTTTATAACCTATTATAATTTTTCTTAAAGTTATTATTAATCGGACGGTAATTTTGAGAGAAATTTTTATATATTTTTTTTCTTAAATTAATGCACGGATGACTTAAGAAAAAATGCATAATATGACATCACCTCCTGCCCACTTACGAAGTTGAGGACAAAGCCTGCAACTCTCTCACCACTCTGTTTTGTCCCCTGCCGTAGTTTTACGGCCACTCATCTCTTCTATCCCACTGTCGTCTTCTCCTTCTTTCATTTGTTGCGGCCTCGAACATTGGATTATCAATTCTCTTGTGGGTTCTTTTGAATGAACTCTTGTGATTTTCATGGATAATTTCGTGCTTTCTTTTTGGTTTGTTACTGGTACTGAGTTTTAGGTTTTATTTTAAATCCGAGAATCTTGCGCTTTTGAATTGTTGTGGTTCCGAGCTGTCGACCTTCTCGAAGCTTTATTCTTCCCTGCGTTCGTGAATTCTTTGGGTTGTTTTAGGGCTCTTTGTTGTTAATCATTCCGGTGTTCGCCGTATTCTCGGAATTTAGCTTCTTTCTTTTTGCTTCAACGTGTTTTCGAATTGAATTGTCTCTGTAATGTAACGCTGCAACAATTCCGGAATCGAACCGTCAAGCTTCGATGTTCAATTCAGGAGCAATGACCGATAATATTGAGAGTCAAATTGAGGACGAAGACGAAGATGTTGCGGGCGGCGAGGAGTCCATCGACAACCCTCAGATCCGATTTGAAGATGGCGCCGTAGCTGTGAATTTTAACGGTGGCGTCCAGGAGATCGCTCCCAATACTATCTACGTTCCCAGCTCTGATTATCCTCCGGTGGCCGGTAACGGAGGTGCTGACCAGCTCACGCTTTCGTTCCAGGGTGAGGTTTACGTGTTCGATGCGGTCTCTCCGGATAAGGTTTGGGTTTTTGCTTATGGGGGGTTACTCAATTTTGTAAATTGTGCGTTGTTAATGTGTTTGATGGTATTTTGGCTGCAAGTTTAGGATCTTGACATTCGTTATTACTTATCAAAATAAAGTTTAGGATCTTGACATGGGGTTTGATTGATTTGGTGAATATTTTCATGCGTTTTTGTGCCATGGTGCCTTTTAGCCATGAGAGTTTCTTTGTTGTAGTATGCAGTGTTATCATAGTTACGCACTTGGGGATTTTTTTTTTTTTTTACTTGTGCGCTACGTTTTGTAACTTGATGATGATGTTTCCCAATTGTGTGCGCACACCCGCCATTTTAATGACATTTCCCCTTAAAAGAATATAGATTAGATCATTATAGAGTTTTCAATTGGATCTTGGTTATAAAGCCATACCTTGTGCTTTCTATCTGCCCGTTGACTGCGTATTTTGCGAAGTGGTTCTTTCTTTTACTTTTTATATGACGCTATTTTCCAATCGTGTGTGCATTTTGTGGTTTGATACCAATTCACCAGAAAACGATAGTTTTCTCCATCCACGCACATAAAAAAAAAAAAGAGTATGAAAAGAATAAAGGGGTTCTTCATGGTTTCAAATGAGCGGGTGTTTTTAGGGTTTAAAGCTTGTAAATATGAAAATACCATGTCATCTAAGCTTTATGGATTGATTTGACAGGTGCAGGCAGTGTTGTTACTTTTGGGTGGATATGAAATCCCTTCCGGCATTCCTGCTGTGGGAACAGTCCCTCTTAATCAAAGGGTATGTAAATGTGTAATTCATGCAAGTTTTCTAAAAAATATAAAACATTCCAAAGAGTGTTGATTTGTTTTTACTTTCACTGGCTTGGCTACATCTTTTCCAGGGCATGAACGACTTTCCAGGGAGGTCAATTCAACCACAGAGAGCTGCTTCTCTAAGTCGATTCCGGGAGAAGAGAAAAGAGCGATGCTTTGATAAGAAAATACGTTACAGTGTGCGGAAAGAAGTTGCACTCAGGTATTATATCGTGCCTATGTCTGAAGTACACTTTTTAGTGTAAAACAAGTTGCCAATTAAAAGATCCTTATTATTGTTGAATTAATCCATTTTTATTACAAATGTAATGCTTGTGTTATATCAAGAAGACACATCCTTTTATCTTTGGAGAGGGGGGAGTGAGCATTGCCTAGTTGTTGGATGTTTCCCCATCACTTTGACCAAGGGATTCATACTTACATATGACAAAATTGGAGCTCAATAATCTTTTTGTTTCTGTTTTCTTTCTTGCCTTGGTTAATTAATGAACATGGAAAAAAAAGTGGTGAGACTTGGAATGCTAAAAATGGCCAATGTCTATTCCTTCTGTACTAACATTTTGTTTGCAAGTGTTTACTTTTAAAAAAACAACATTGGGTGTAGAAACTGTTCAACATAGAATCCTAGTTGAACTACTTTTCTTCAAGCCTTTAGTTTTTCTTTTTTTCCCACATGTACTTTTTCTTTCTTCCTCATTCTACCATAAGGGTTTTTCCTTCTGGTCACCTTCTTGTCTTTCATCTATGACTATGTCAGGATGCAGCGTAAGAAGGGTCAGTTTACATCATCTAAGGTCATATCTGATGAAGCAGGATCAGATTCTTCACTTTATGGTGCAACACAGGGTCCTGGACAAGATGATGGCATGCAGGAGACTTCGTGAGTGTTAATCTTTTTCCCCAATGTATAAGTAAAACTTCTTGCTTATTCAGAGGACCATAAAACAAGTCTTCCTATGACCTCCCTATTGCCTTTCCATTTAAGGTATATATGCTCCCTGAATTTCTGATGCGTCTCAGAAGAGGATGATAGCTGCAAGTTTGAACTTTATATCATTTTACATTTACTAAGAAAACGCTATAGATACTCCTCTTGTAAACCTTTGATGCGACGCTCTATGCAGATGTACACATTGTGGAATCAGTTCAAAGTCCACTCCAATGATGCGAAGAGGGCCAACTGGTCCAAGGACTTTGTGTAATGCTTGCGGGCTCAAGTGGGCCAACAAGGTTTGTGCAATTACAAAAAAGTATACTGCTTGATTTTCTTCTCTTTTCATTGGAAATAAGCATATTTAAAAAACCATGTATATCGAGTGCCTTTACTCACTACAGGCTGCACGGTTCTTCACCTTCACTGTTTATTGTAGTATTTATCAGTTTCAATTATATTTACCGTCTATTCGCTTCACTTCCACTTCTCCATTATTTGATCGTTTCTCTTGGCTTCTGTAATGAACATTGTTAGAATCAATGAAGTTGTAGGTTCATAGTTTTTTTTTTATTTGTTCCTTTTGTACCACGTGCTTGAATTGCCTCCCCTGACCATCCAGAAGGATAAGAGAAAATGTCTTCGTTGTTTCTACATCCATACTCTTCCCAATACTTTTAATGAGCACGAAAACATGCATCTTTAAACTCATAACCATGCTTCTTTTCCCACACAAAACTAATTCATGGTATGTTCATGATCTAATTATAATAACTTGAGTTTTGCAGGGAGTTTTACGAGATCTTTCAAAGGTTTCAAATATGGGTATCCAGGATCCTTCTTTGAAGGCAACTGAACAGGTATAGTTACTGCCCTTGTGAAGAACATTCTGCTTTCTTCGAACCCTTCTTCCACTAGGCAATTTCTGGTTCGCGGACACATGTATTAGTAAAATATGTGTGTGGGTTGTGTGGTGATTCTCTATCCTATATCATCACCTCCTTCAACGGGTGTTTATCACAGGGTGATGGTGACGCTAGTGAGTTGGATGCCGTAACCCCGATTGCAGAGATTGTCTCCACTACTATTGGCGATAACTCAGCTGTAACTGCAGAAAGATAACTGCAGAAAGAAAAGTACTACTAAGATTCAACGGTAGTAAGTTTCAACTTGCTTCGACCGACTGCACATATAACGCGAAGTATTTATTCAACTTTCTCGTAGTACTTTTTGTGTGTCTCGAGTGTAGTAATGTCCGGACCATAATGATCCATTTCTCTTTTCTGTTTCATTCCACGTGTACTATACATCCTGTTTGAAAAAAATAACACTTGTGTGCGTTTCTTCGTTTTTGCAGCAATAATATTGGCATTATTTATTTTCTTCAAATTAGATTGCGAAATTCTGAGATTTCCCGTGGTTGATTGGGATTGGAGCAACCCAATTTTTGTGTGTGTGTGTGTGTATGATGAGGGTTTAGGACAAAAACATATCTTTGCTGGTTGCTACCATAAACCCACACCCTTTTCAAATCGTATTGTGAGAGTTTCTTGAGCAAAGCAAAGGAGCGAGCCGACTGGAATATAAGTTTAGAGTTATTATCCTCCTACCTGGTTGCTGAGCATAGTACTCCAAAGATGATTGATTATATAATTGGCCCAGAACCATCACAATTCAACATATCTCAAACCAAAAAGCTTGCAAAGAAAAAAATAAAAAAAATAAAAAAAGATATACATGTTCAATGGCTGCAGCTGCTGACTAGAGGACTATCTGCTCCATGTTATTCCTTTTGGTCCCTCGTAAACAAAGCAATTATCACCTATATTATAATAGAGTAACAAAATAGAAATAAGTAAAAGAACAGAGCAATACCAGTATATGGCTTGCACAATTCATGTTAGAAGAAAATGCAGACCCCCTATGAGCCCACCCTGGCAGGTCGAATTCCAACCATTTCCAAAGTTGGACAGGGCAATCAAATGAATAATAAAAGCCTTGATAGCATTAACAAATACTTGGACTAACGCACTCAAGTCAAATTCGTTACAGATCCACCGTCGGATAGAGACCTGGCACGTGCATGCGTCCACTTCCATTAGAATCTGTGTTAGCATAAATTGGTGGCTGAAGCTCCCCTGAGTGAGATGACTTCCGAGACTTCGGGTTTTTAGGAGAAGCTGAGTACGAATCGGTGGAACTGCCCATAGAATACAGTGACGATGACGCCATTCCATGGATCTTTGGCAACCCTGTCGAATCAGCTCCCAAACTGTAACCCTTCTCAACTGTCTCAGCTTCCAAAGGCAATTCATCCAATGTCTACACGTGAAAGAACAAGTCTCAATGAAGTCCGCAAATCTCCCAAATATTTTTAGTGAATTCTCACTACTCTTATAAAATTTTAAATGCTGTAAAAAAAAATTTGCACACCCTAATTTCACTAAACCCTCTGTTGTGGTTACCAATCGGGAACAATTACCCGGAAAGCCTGTTGAAGAACTCGAAGTGTTTCTCGAGTACGCTTTCTCTTCATTGCTACATCATCTGGCTCCTGCAACATCTCTTCAAACAGGTTCTCTCTGATTTGATCATAAAATGCATGGAACACAATCATCAGCACACAAACAAGTGAAAATCTGCAAGTAAAAAAAGTATATATGACTAAGCTACTTTACTTACCTGTAAAGTTTTTTGATGAAAACATTGTGCAGCTCACGTTTTGTATGATTTACCTGGATACGTAGTAATAACAGCCTAAATAAGAATATGAGAAAAATTGCCTAATGAGGAATCTTTCACCACACAAATAATGATAAGAGAGCAAGGCCATGTATAATTTTTATTGATTGTTGGAATTCTGCCACTATTTAGATGCTGTCATAAGATATTTAGTGCTAAGCAAAATAAAAGATGGTTGTTTTCACATGCCTATAAGCAGTGGCAGATTCAGAAATTCAACTTTAGGGAGCCTAAGAAGTAAATAAAAATTAGAATATTCGTATATATGTTTCATAATAAATATTGTGCTATACAAGAAAAAAGGTATCATAAACATACTTCCGGATATAAAAAATTGTACCACTATATTTACCAGCTTGGAAATATAGGGCACAAGCCTATAGCAATTAAAAATCACAAACTACGGATAATGAGATCTGGGTTAGATTTTGAATTATAGCAGAAATCTGAACAATTTTTGTAGATATGTTCATATTAAATTTTTGGGTAGTGAAACGGTTTTTTTATTTGGAGGGGTGGAGGATGGGGCGATCTGCAAGTATGAAAAGAATTCGTATAAGCTGCGTAAGGTCACTCCTAACCCAACAACCCATCCCAATAAATGCAAATTGGCAAAAAAATTAAACTCTACATTATATGACAGGAAGAGGATGAGAATACCAGGAAGTGCATAATTGCTTTAGGTACAAAGTCCTCAATGTTCTTCCGAACAATGCTATAATATGATCTTAACAGCAATTTTGTGGCTGCAATTACAATAGCCTCCTCGTCTGACTGATTTTCTGTGGGCCTCAGCACACTTGGTGGCTTAAAGAATATCAAAAAGTACCTATTAGAAAATATTAAAATGGGGGAGAATATTGGAAAGCCACAACAGATACTAGATAGATAAAGTATACCTCTCTCAACTGGATTATAGAGATGGCTTGCTCCAAGCTGTGAACAGGTTCACTAAATGATGTGTTCGTCAAGCTTTCTTTAGCGGAAGTACGGTTATCGCTTCCACCAAAAATTGATGAAATTCCCCAACTTGAACCACTTGTATTTCCTATCAATTATCAATCCTTCCAACTTTGATAAAATCTTGAAAACCTAGTACTAACTACCTTCATGCAATTCGCATCATTGAGGATAAAAGAAACAAGCATAGAAAGTCTATCATCAAAGAAAAAACAACTATGGATAAAATATCGAAGTAACTCGTTACCAGAATATGTGACTTTTTCGACATCAGCTACAGGCCTAACACCCTGCAGTCATCCAACAGAAATCACAAAAACAAATCAGACAAACTGAGTAGTTTTGTTCATAAAATATTGATTTGTTACTTTAAGCCTATAAGAAGTATGGGTAGAAGTTTTGGATATAGGTTTATCTTATGTTTCAGTGGGAGAAAAGGGGGAACAGCTTCTTTACAAGACAACTTTAGTATAAGCACAGAGGGGGAACAACCCATGGTACATAGGATGAATAAAAGAGAAAGCATCCGACTAACAAACAGACAAGTTGAGATAAATTTTGTATACGTAAAATAAAGTTTTCAAGGGGATGTTGTTAGAATAAAAAATTTTAATATAATTTTTGTTTTGGAATTTGAAAAGTGGTTTTTTTTTAAGTTTGGGAAAATTGTAATAAATAGGTAATAATTAGATGAAAATGTTATTTTTATGTTTGAATGATGTTTGGGGAGGAAATTATGAGAAATTAGGAGATGAGATGGTTTATGTTCCCAAATAGGCCCTAAATCTAAGAAAGGAATTGGAATACGTGAAGCCCAACTACACAAAACGCATATAAGAGAAAAACACCTAATTAAGAGCTAGAAGAGATACTTAGAAAAGCCATAACTATTCTAAGCTGACATCTAGACGTAAAGAGTCCATTAGCACCAAGGATCTAAGTTCATCCTTTGTCTTCTCACAATCTTCAAAATTCCAGGCATTTCATTCCTTCCAAATTGCAGAAATATACTCTCCATACCTGATCAGCCACAACACCATTGGCTTGCCTAGCAAGAATGGCTCGAGACTTCACACTTCTTTCAGATGTTGGCACCTTATCAGGTTCTACACCATCCTTTTCAAAACAAAATATGGGGGGGAAGGAGAAATTAGTAATAATACTGATTGCAGAACATACATGACTATAAGCCAGCAGATGTCTACCTTTTGCCTGGAAAGAGGAAGAGAAACCTTCGGAAGTTGTTGCTTTGCAATCTCTACCGATTTGCTCCCCCCAATAAAATTTGGGTGGGAAGTGTTTATGTAGTCCATCTGCAATTTCAATTAAATTACAAAATCCTAAGCATTCGTAAGCATCAAAACTAGATTTAATATAACTGGCCTGTCTGGCCCAACAAGTCCATAAGAGTGTTGATACGTCATGAAAGAAGATCATGGGGAAGCATGGTAAAAGATATACACGAGGCAATATGAATAACTTTATTGTAGAAGTCGTGACAATAACATGAGCGAGAGAAGTAGGCAAAAGGACTTCTAACTTTTGACTGTTGACCTCACAAGTATTAGATTCCTTGTCCATCCAAGACCAGATTAGTTACCATGTCAATATAAAAAAAAGATTAGTTACCATGTCAAAAGAAAAGGGGAAAAACTAAGGCAATGACTCACTTAAGATAGCCATATGCTGAAATATATAAATCTTATGCCACTACCAATAGGGGTGTTCATCCGGATTCCGGATTTAGGATTCAAAATTTTCTTAAACATTTAAAAAAAAAAAAAAATTAATGTTAAGAAATAAATAAAATTTTAAACCGGGCCGGGTACAATCCGGCCCGGATGAATAGGCTTAACTACCAATAGTGTTTTGTCACACATTATTTAGATAGGGCACATTCATACATGTTTCGCAGGTGCTCATAACCGCAGGAAAACATTGACTAGTATTGATGGATAAGTTCTTTACTGTTGACTGACACGAGAAATCCAAGTTGTGCGGTGTGGAAAATTTGAAAATCACTAGCCGTTATCCATTTCTAGTGGAGAAAAATTAATTAGAAGGCCCCATAATGAAAAGGAAAGTAATAAAAAGTATCATTTAAATAATTTATGCATTATTAGTCTAGAGCATAAACTTGTATCTTGAATTCAATATACCTCCATCTCAATGATGTGCCCAATCATTGTCTCCGAGGGTCCAAGGCCTTCTCGCAGAAAGTTGCCAATAACTTCATCCATACGCTTTCTCAAAACAGGAAATCTCTGCAGCTCATTCACTAGACAACGGTGGCTAATCTGAGAAGAAAACTGTGTTAGTTTGAGATCAAGATTTACAAGTGCTTCAGTTGTGAGACCACCTGATATAGGACATGAAAAATCTCCCACCTTTATTAATTCGTCATATATGAACCTGGCACACTGAAGGCTCGGATCCAATAAACGTGCTATTTGCCTTCGAACAAGAACCTCAAATGGCACCTAATACGCAGAAAAAGTAAGAAAATATTTAATAGCATGATATTAACTAAGTTTTTTCTTTTAAAAAAGGTAGGACCTACTTCCGGAGCAAACAATGCGGATCTAGTGCCAGTTGAGTTCTGAATGGCAGTCCGAATGTCATCATCAGTTAGGTCCTCACATGGATCCACCTCCTGCAAGAGAGATCAAATTGCACCAGAGACAGTTGGCATCAGATAAAAAACCAGCACCCTTTCCCAGGTACCAAAATGGAGTTAATTACATCACCCCTGGGAGCCTGCTAGCTCACTCATGGAAAATAACTTTATTCAACAAGTATAGTGATTGCCTCACACTACAGTCATTCAATGAAAATAAAATTCATTTTACAGGGTGACACAAAACCAAATATAACAATGGAGGAAAATCTATATTTGGTGGCAGATTTGTAAACTCTGGTTGTAGGGTGTATGAGAGGGAAGTTTCTTGTGACAATCATAGCAAAGATCACCCATTCTAGTACTACTCTCGCCCAAGCACGCTTACTGCAAAGTCATGAGGGGGTCCGATGCATTAGTATTGGTACGACTCATTCCAAGTAGGGAAGCCACCTCTGGTTGCCCCCTCCTACCCGGTTTGCTTATGGGAAAAAACATACCAAAGGTCATTTTTACAGCTATAATTTACAAATTTTATGTCAGTAGTTAAGGAATACAATTACATGCGGGAAAGGAATTAGGTTTCATAATGAGTAGACAATCGGAAGAGATATGAATACAAGAGTGAGAGATTTACTAATTGTAGGATTATCCAGAGATTAGCTACACCATAAATAGTCGCATTGGGTGGCGTATAGACAGTCAGAAGTAACTATGTAAGAGAGATAATTGATTGATAATTGGTTTAATAATATGTTCAGAGAAAGACATGCATGTATGTGTAGTTGTCTGGATAATATCCCGCTGTCTTCAGTTAAGTGTTTGCTCGCAATGTGATCTCATTTTAGTGAACAGAATTTATTTGCTTCAAAAGAAAATAGAGCAAAAATGCAACTGTAACAACCATTTACAGTTTTCACATAGAATGGTATGTCGGTGGTGCAGATTACCCAATGATTACGGCAAAAGATCAATAATTGAAAGAAGTACCATGCAATCACACCCCCAAATCTATATGCATTGGGAGGAGTGGGTGGGTGGGTGGGTGGGTGAGTGGGTGGGTGTTGGAGGGTCACGGGAAAGTAACTGCAGCTATCAAAACACACCTCTAAACTCTTGACAAAGATTGACTGAAATATATAATGAATTCTTGCTCCGCCAGACAACTCAGTTGTTGACATTTCTTCACTTTTCCCCTCCACCATTGAAGAAAATGCTGTTCATGAGAATTAAAAAATGACACAATCAATGAACCAAACATGATATAGACATGGCTCAGAACATTAGTTTGATGGCACTACTGAGAGCAGAGAGATAAAGATGAGAAAACTACACAAAAACATATTTACCTTCAGAGTACTTTGAAAGAATGTTAAGAAGAAGAGCTCCCTGGCCAGCCTATTGGATTGATGAAGTGAGTTAGTATATGAGAAATAGTCAAATAACATAGAAGGAGGATGCCAGAAGAGCAAAAACTTAGAACTGTAGCAACTTGCAAAACATGAGTAACCAAAAAGAAGCGTCCAACTTAGCGGATAAAGAGCAGATTATGAAATCAAGCAATGACATCTGGAAATTATTCAATCAATCCATTACATATAATTGCAGAGAGTAAACTAGATCATAGAATGGGCCAAATGCAAGAATAGCTTCCCTGAACAGCTTATTGTGTGTGAAGGGGTACAAAATGTAGCAATCAGTAAAAATATTTTTAAAAAATCCACTAGACTAAATGGGTTGGGATACCAGAAGAATGCTGCTGGAAGTACAAGGCCAGCTAAGGTCACTGCAACGCGATATGATCACCGTGGTTCGTCTGGTCGCTTCACTTCAGGAAAAGGTAGTTGAGGGAGAAAGGAAAGAGCCGAAGGCTCTGGAGCACGTAGACACGAGACTAAACAAAGAAACGTTGGTCAATAAGAAGGTTCGGAAGACTAATAGGAGGGGGAAAGGCAACGTTGTTTTGGCGTAAAGTGGCTGGGCCTCGACCCAAACCCGTGGCCCACGAGTCAACGGGCCAGTTAAAGCAGCTATCAGCTGTTGGAGTTGAACATGAGTCGGGTTTTCATCAACCCGCTAGCCCGCGACTCACAGTAAGCAACATGGAGACAATCGGGCTTACGCCGGATAGTGGCCCGGCGGGGGGAAGTCATACGTCGGCGAAACAGAAAACGCCGACGGTATCAGGGGGTGACTCCGACGAGAAGCTGGCGATCAGCAGCTCCGACGTAACTCCGGCGAGACATAGCCCACCTATGCAACACACGAAAGTGGCTCAGATGCAACAGAAGGCGCCGATGGTTTCTGGGAGTAGCCCAGACGAGAACCCGGAGACCCCAAGAATGCCACAGCAGCGTTCGACGACCAGCATGGTTGATACGAAGGCGCAGGAGGAGCTACGACTAGGGGGTACACATGCAGTCACGATGAAGAGCAAGGAGCAGCAGGCCCAACCAGGGGAACAGACCTTTTGTGCAGAGGCAAATCAGATTTTATTCCAGGAGGATATGTTGACGGATTCATATGAGGATTCTGAGGAATGTATCATCCCAGATTCATTTTTTCTACCGGGTATAGAGGATATTCCTGGGGGAGATGAATTTCAACCGGTCCCATTAAACTCTTTTGTTCCAAATCAATCCTCTAGTTGGGTTATGAGAACTATCTTAGCAATACAACAGATAGTGGGTATCCGGTGTGAGGGATATGAAGAGCAAATGATGGCTTTATTCACTGCTATGGAGGCCAATCATAACCTAAATAACAAGGGGAAGTCTAAACAATGTCGAAAACTTAGACGCCTTACTTGGTCGTTGAACACAGAGGGAAAAGGGAGAGCTAAGGGCAAGGGGATTTCTATCCGCCAATGAAGCCAAAAATTTTATCATGGAATGTTCGAGGACTAAATAATGTTAATAAACGTCTTCAGATTCGGAATCTGCTACGTGAATGGAAAGTGGAAATTGTATGCCTACAAGAGACTAAATTGAAGCTCATTACTAGGAGAGTTGTGAGTAGCCTTTGGAGCGGTGTACACGTGGATTGGATATATTTGGCGTCTACAGGGGCATCAGGGGGCATTTTGGTGATGTGGGATAGGAGGGTGGTAGAAAAAATGGATGAGTATATTGGGAGGCACTTAATAGCCTGCACCTTTAAATGTGTTTTTGATGACTTTACTTGGGCATTCGCAGGTGTATACGGGCCAAATGTGGACGCGGACCGCAGATCTCTATGGGAAGAACTAGCCGGGTTACATAGTTGGTGGGAGCTCCCGTGGTGTATCGGAGGTGATTTCAACATTGTTCGTTTTCCTAGTGAGACAAGCGGCAATAGAAGTGTGAGCTCAGCAAGCCTAGAATTCACCGAAAGCATCTCTGATTTGAATCTTTTGGATTTACCTTTGGTAGGGGGTCCGGCTACTTGGTCTAACAACCAGTCGTGGTCTAGGTTGGATCGATTCCTTACCTCTCCCGAGTGGGAAAGCCATTTTCCAGACGTTTTGCAGAAGCGTTTGGGTCGAGTATGCTCGGACCACTGGCCCATCTTATTGGATTGTGGAGGGCTTCGGAGTGGGTATCGGCATTTCAAGTTTGAGAATATGTGGTTGAAGTCGGAGGGTTTTATCGATAGGGTCAGACAGTGGTGGGCATCGTATCACTATCAGGGCACAGCTAGTTTCATTTTTAGTAAGAAGCTAAAAGCCCTTAAAGGGGATTTGAAGGCATGGAACTCGAACACTTTTGGAAATGTGGGGGAAAACAAAAATCGATTAAAGAGAGATATTGAGGATTTAGATAGGGTTCAAGCTGGGCGTGGCCTTACTCAAGATGAACAGACGCGAAAGACTTCTTTGGTTTCGGAACTCGAGAGACTGCTATTGTTAGAAGAGATTTCTTGGAGGCAAAAGTCAAGAGCCTTGTGGTTACGGGAAGGAGATCGTTGTACAAAATTTTTTCATAGAACCGCAAACTCGCATAGAAGAAATAACAACATTGAGGTTCTTAGAATCGATGGGGAAGAGATTAAAGATGAAGGAACCATACATGGCCATATAGTAGATTTCTACGAGAAGCTTTTGACTGAACAAGAGGCCTGGAGACCTAACCTAGATGGCCTTGTTTTCGAGACACTTGGGTTGGAAGATGCTATTAATTTGGAGAAAGCTTTCGAAGAGGAGAAGGTGCTTGAAGTTATTCGAAAAATGGTCAAAGATAAAGCACCGGGACCAGACGGTTTCTCCATGGGTTTTTTCCAAGAGTGTTGGGAAGTGATGAGGGAGGATCTTATGAATGTATTTAAAGAGCTGTTCTCAAATGGAAGATTGGAGAAAAGTCTTAATAACACTTTTTTAGCCATTATTCCAAAAAAGCCGGGAGCTATAGAGATCAAGGATTTTCGACCTATTAGCCTTGTGGGGGGGGTATATAAGATCATTTCAAAGGTCTTAGCTAATCGTCTCAGCAGGGTTATTGGGAAAATAATCTCTACTCCGCAAAATGCATTTATCAAAGGTAGACAGATCCTCGATGCGGTTCTTATAGCTAACGAATGCATCGAGAGTAGAAGGAAAGCCGGTACCAATGGAATTTTATGCAAGCTGGATATGGAAAAGGCCTATGATCATGTCAATTGGAATTTTCTACAGTACTTGCTCGGTAGGTGTGGTTTCGGGGAAAGGTGGAAGGCTTGGATATGGTGGTGTATTACCACCGCAAGATTCTCTGTTTTGATTAATGGAAGCCCAAAAGGATTTTTCCCGAGCTCTTGAGGTTTAAGACAAGGGGACCCCCTATCGCCATTGCTTTTTGTCATAGTTATGGAGGCTCTCAGCAGGATGCTATCGGCCTTGGTAGTTAATGGCCTGGTAAATGGATTCCCAGTTGGCACTCCGGTTAGGGGCATTACTAATATATCTCATTTACTATTTGCAGACGATACACTTGTCCTATGTGAGGCAGATCAGAACCAGGTACGAGTGTTAAAAGCGTTGTTCCTCTGTTTCGAAGCGGCCTCTGGGTTAAAAGTGAATTACGATAAATCTGAGATGGTTCCAATAGGAGACGTCCGAAATATACGTACGTTGGCTAGTAATCTCGGGTGTAAAATTTCTGCACTACCTATGACCTATTTGGGGCTTCCTCTGGGAGCGGCTTCCAGGTCTGTCAGGATATGGGACACAGTAATTGAGAAAGTGGAAAGGAAATTAGCAGGATGGAAGAGACTGTATCTGTCTAAAGGGGGGCGTATTACTCTGATCAAAAGTACCTTGTCAAACCTTCCCACATATTTTTTATCCCTTTTTCCAATACCAGCAACTGTGGCAGGCCGACTAGAAAAGCTCCAAAGGGACTTTCTATGGGGTGGATTGGGGGAGGAGTTTAAATATCATCTAGTCAACTGGAAGACGGTGTGTCGGCCTATCTCGAATGGTGGCTTGGGTATCCGCAACTTGAGACACTTCAATCAAGCGCTGCTGGGCAAATGGCTATGGAGATACCACAAGGAACCAGAGGCTCTGTGGAAAATAGTAATTGACCGTAAATATGGTAGTATGTGGGGGGGCTGGAATTCAAATGAGGTCAACAGAACAGGGAGGGTGGGAATATGGAAAAATATCCGAAAAGGGTGGGGCTTGTTTAGGAGGAACATCAGGTTTCAACTTGGGGATGGGACGAGAATTAAATTCTGGAAGGATAACTGGTGTGGGGATAGAGCTTTATGTGGGATTTTCCCTTCTCTTTATCAAATAGCTAGTGCCAAAGACGCAACAGTGGCCGAAAATATGGAATTGGGGGGTGGACATATTAATTGGAACATAGCATTTCTCAGGGCAGCACAAGACTGGGAAGTGGGGATTTTCGCCGAGTTCTTTGGCCTTATTTATTCGCAAAGACCAAACAGACACCGCCAGGATAGGATTTGGTGGATACCCGATAGGAGAGGGAGTTTTAAGGTTCGCTCTTTTTACAAAATTTTTACTCATGTTTCTGTTTTGCAGTTCCCTTGGAGACGGATTTGGCGTCACAAAGCACCGCTCAAAGCGGCTTTTTTCGCCTGGACAGCAGCTTTGGGGCACATCCTAACCACGAACAATTTGCGGAAACGGAGGGTTATCGTTGCTGACTGGTGCTGTCTGTGTCGAAGGGCGGGCGAGTCGGTGAACCATCTCCTTTTACATTGCGAGATTGCCAGGGTTCTCTGGGATGAGGTCTTTGGCAGACTTAATTTGGCATGGGTTATGTCGAAGACCGTTTTGGAAATGATGGAGGGTTGGCCTTCGATTCGGGGCACAAGACATATCAAGGCCATCTGGAAGATGATTCCTATTTGTATAATATGGTGTTTATGGCAAGAGCGGAATGAGCGGACTTTCGAAGACAATGAAAGAACTGTAGAGGAGCTTAAAGCTTTATTTTTTAGAACTCTTTGTACATGGTCTATCGCCGTAGATTTCAACGGCATAGACCTTCAGGATTTCCTTGTCTCTAACATCCCTCTTTAAGAGGGCACAGGCATTTTGCTTTATAACTGGCTAAGATGCCATTCATTCTATTAATAAAATCATTTACTTATCAAAAAAAAAAAATCCACTAGTGGATAGGTTTGAATAAGTATAAGCAAAGCATTAAAGGGTAGCTAACAGAAGATTTCAAGTAAGTTAAAAATAAATAACAATATACGAACATCAAGCAGTGACAAAATTTGCTCTTGTACGTCTCGTGTACTTGGACTATACCTATTTCATCAATAAAATTCTAGTTTATGATAAAAAAGCAGTGACAAATTGAACAAACAAAGAAACAGTTCAAACTCCAACATTCCATACCATACACAACACTGGATCATTCCATACCATACACAAAGTCGGATCACACTTAGCAGGAAATGCAACATTTACATTCCACTGTTATGCCTATGGCAAATCCTATAACCTCAGGACAAGCAATATAGATGCAATCAGTTGAAAACTTATGTCAACCACAGATGCACACAGTCTCGACATAACAAAACATACCTTTGATTCCGTGATTTCTCCATAGCTTGCGTGCTCCTTGGCAATGGAAACCAATGCAGAGCTTATGCGTGACTTCAGCCCTGGAAGCACTGCCTTAATGTGCTGTACAAGAATCTGCAAATGAATAAACACAATGAATTTCATGTTAATCAGGAATTTATGAATTAAAACCATAAGTTAGCATTCACGGCACAAAAATACCATGAAGTTTCCAGAATCACATAAACTTTTCGTTTTTTTTTTTTGATAAGTTAAGAATCACATAAACTTAGAAGGGGGCAAAGTAATTGTCCAACTGTGTCATATGGAAAGGGGGCCAAGAGAGGGGAAGAGGGGTGTGTGCACATGCATGTGCACTCAAGCCACAATAGATGATGACCAAAAAAACATCTACTTTGGAATAGCTAAATTATATCCTATGACATTCAATAGCATGTTTAGTGATTGTGTTTTGCAAAATCCAACCTGGTTCAACTTCTTTGCCAACTGAGGAACGCCACATCGATCAGCTAGACCATTATATACCTAATAAGAAGAAGAAAATTAAGTCTACTATTTTTTATGGAATTTATATGGAGCACTGAATAATATGGGATGACATGGACATACTGGACGACTACGGAAGAACTTTTCCTCGGCAACAATAGCATCTTTGATACTTCGGTTGAGTATAATATCCTGTTCAAAGCATTAAATTGAACAAAGAATTAGGATCTCATCCTACTAGTAAACTAGCCTTGCATGCTACATTGTCCATCTCAGTCTTGGCCCACAAGGAAAAGCTATTTTAAAGGATTTTATTAAGACACATTGGTAAATCTCCCAAAAGCTACATAATTACCTCTTGACTACGATTTATAACTCCCACGTATCCAAGTCGGAGGGGAATCACTTTTCCAAGCAATAAATTATGGGCATCAGTACCTCTATCCATAATATCCAACTAAGTCATATGGATAAACACCAAATCTTATCAGAAAATGATCACAGTTTGCCAATGTTTAAAAAAAAAAAAAATCAAGAGTAGAGCAAGTAGTACTTTCTTTTTTTTTTCTTTTTTTTTTTTTAACAATTGAAAGTCAAGTTAAGAAATAATATACCTTTGTGATTATACCTATGGTTCTATGACCTGCCATTAGAAAATTAAAATTTAAAAGTCAAGTAAATACATGTAAAATAACAAAAGAAGACAATGGCATACCAAAGAAGATATTTTTTCTCACTCCAGAACTCACCATCAGGATCAGCATTTCCTGCAATCTGAAGTGCATCTGAATTTGCTAAATCAGAATTTGCTGGTGTAACAGCCAGAATTAGACAACTTGGTGTCCTAATGTATGACATGATCATTGTCCTAATTCGTGCTTCAATATCAGAGGGCTGGTCACCAACAGGAACCTTTGTTATACCAGGTAGATCTACAAGTGTGATATCAAGAACATTTGGTGAAAAGATCTTCAGACGAATCTGCTTGTCTGAGACACCCTTGTTAGCTCCTGCTTCCCTATCCGTCTCAGCCTATAGTAAATTGTGATTATTTAATAAGAAAATAAAATGCATTAAAAGAAAAAATTGGTGCTCAAAAGCCAATACAATGTTCATCCACAAAGAAATTTCACACAACTTGAGTCCCATAAGATTTTAGCTACTCATAACTCCAAGAGTCACAAGATAACTTTGCTTAGTGCAACGAATAGAAACCAATAGATGGTTTTTAAAGAATTGATGCAACTAAGAAAACCGTGCCTCATATCCTCAGTTAACTAAAAACTCTTTATATAATGTGTGTGCATGTGCTAGAAACTTCAAATACAGAGATAGGTTTCTGGAAGAATGGGACAAAAAAGATTAGATGCATTAAATCCCCTGTTAGCAAGAAAAGAAAGCGCTGCTATTGATTGAATCAGGAAGAAGATGGCATCAGTAAAAGGAATATGCCCTTCTTCCCCTGCTGCAGCTATTGAATTAGCTCTTGGGAATCGAATAGGAAGGAATGAAGCCAATTTTGTAGTAGAATATGCCCAGAAGAGGATTGAGGAAAAGAGGAAACAAGTTAGTTAGCTAAGACCACTGGTAATCATCTTTCGATGCTTTAAAAGAGGACTTAAAGGAAGGAAGGGACTAGGAGGGAGAGAACAAGGTTTCCGTTAGCGACACTGACAAAGGATCACGTGAACGTTTGAGGGACTATCCATTCTACCGCTTGCGCTTGCTTTTCACTCTCAAGACAATGGTCTCTCTCTTCTATAAAGCGGAGCAAAGTGCATGGTGCTGAAGTGAATAAAGCTCAACTTTGCCTTACCCTCCCAATATCCCCCCTTTTCCATATAAAGTAGAAAGTTGGTGTTGTCATTTTCCAGGTTCAGAATTCGATTTCTGATTGATAACTCAAAACTCATATTTGGTCTAATAATAGATGGTTGGCCCAAAGGTATGGGTTCTCGGGCAGGAGCGAGAATAGCCGGGTTTTCCCCTGGGCCATTACCCCGGTTATCTGGTGCTGGCAGTTTGCCCACCATGTCTAAATGCGGTGGTATCTCCAAAAAGTGCAAAACTGCTTGGATTTGCTCCCCCGCGGAGTTCCCCAGACTAGGTATCAGCTGCTCCTCCCCCTGCTAGAAGGGAGCAAATTCTCTAAAAATTTATTTCATTCCGTCGATGGACCCACGACTGGGGGCATGTCGGTCTGTGGAAGCTTCGAGGGATGAAGTTCCTCCATTATCAACATATATTCATAAACCAAAAACTACGAGATCGCCCCTTTCATTCTGAGGTGGCGTAAGGATCGTACCATTCGAGCCTTTTTTTTTCATGCTTTTCTCGAAAGTCTGAAGAAAGTTATAATCAATAGAATTTTCCTAATCCTCCATTTCCGAAAGGAAGAAGTTGAAATCATTTTTCCTTTCCGTAGGTACCAGGAGATTGGATCTAGCCATAGGAAGAATGATTGGCTGATAAATATCTCACTTCTTGGTCTTTGACCCCCTAAATTACTATGAATGCCCCCAATCAATGCAATGTGATATGTTTATTTATCTATCTCTTGATTCAAAATGGAAGCATGTTTGATTTGAAAAAGGATCTTAGAGTGTCTAAGGTTGGGCCAGGAGGATCCTCTTAACACTTTCTTTTTTCTTCTCATCAGAGTTATTTCACAAAGATTTCCATGGTAAGGAAGAAGGAGGGGAACAAGCACACTTGGAGACGTAGTAATTCTTTGGTGCAGCATTAGTTTTTTCGCTGTTCAAATCTCTTTTCAACTTCTGCCTAAAGAAAATGGTCAGATCAATCATGGTTAAAGGAGGAGTTTCACGGGAGAGGGTGGTTGTCAAGGACTCAAACGACTTTAGCAGACTTCACAGTCACTGATCACAATCAGTCATTTTGATTCTCACTGCTTCAAAATCTTTGAAAATCTTCTCCATCTTGTCTAAGTGCTAAGACACGCTCGTCCCCTCTTGCATCTTGCTTGGAAAAAAAACCATTGCCAAAGAAACTTTATGTTTATCATTGTCATTGACTCATACATTCTCTGTGGCCATTGTCTCGAGAGCAGCTACCGATGCTAGATTGCTTTAGCGAATCAACCATCTATCATCTTTGATAACCTGCTCATCCCCTATCTATTAAACCGCATTTTATTCTTTTGCACAGCATAGGTTAAAGAAGGACCTCTTGGCCATTGTCTCAAGAGCAACTACTGATGCTAGATTGCTTTAGCGAATCAACCGTCTATTATCTTTCATAACCTGCCCATCCCCTATCTATTGAAGCCCATTTTGGGGCATTTTTAGATTCTTATGAGGTTGAAAGCTTGGCTTTGATCAACCATACACCATTCAATTTCAGTTCATTGATAACGTCTTCCTCTTATCATGGGACTTTTCTGTCTTTATTGGTTCTCCCTCCTTGCCCTTCCTTTTTTCGAGTGACTTTGTTCCCTATTTTTTCTGTTCTGGTTGGCAATGAGTTTTCCTTGGTTTGGGCTTTCTTTCTAGAGTTATTGCCACCATACTTATAATGCAAGTGAGATGGTTCTCATCCAAATTTAATATTCTTATGTCAGTAAACTGTGGCATTGTCACGATTCACAGTGGCTCCTTTAGGGTACTAGAGTATTATGAGAATACTCTACTACTATTTATTATTTTATCATTACTTTTTATTATTATTCACTACTAATCAATATTTTATCATTATTCTTTCACTATTATTTACAAAATATTTAGATCACTTTACTGCCCAAACGCAACCTAAGTGACAACATGGTCAAAATCACATTTCAACTTTTCCTAGCAAACAAACACATTTTAACTACCAATCTGAAAATCAAACCTCTCTTATACTCTCCCACACTTCCTCGGAAAACAATAAGAACCATAAACCCCACAACTAAAGCCCCGTGTCCAAACAGATGATCAAAATCATCACATATTCTCTTGCACTTCTTTAACAATTTAAAAAAAAACAACAACAACAACAACCTCCAGTGAAACAAATATTCGAAACAGCAAAAGATTACAAACGGTACCTGAATTTATTTATTAATTTTTTTATAAGTGGTACCTGAATTTCTCTCCGAATCTCTGAAAAATCGTAGAACCGTTTGCCCGGCAAGTGGAGGAACTCCCCGTACTCCTCCTCCGTCCCATCCGATTTCCTCTTAGTCTGCAACAACTGCAGCACTAGCGGCCTCCGAGTACAGATTTCCGATCCCCTGGGCAGGAAGTCGCGACCGACAAGGGCCTCGAGCACGCTGGACTTGCCGCTGCTCTGGCTGCCCACCACGGCGACCTGTGGAAGCTCGATGGTCGACTGGCTGCCGAGCTGCGCGAAGATGTCCTGCAGCTTGTTTACTATAGGGATCACCGAGTGGCCGAGCGGCGCCGCCGCCGCCGATGACGCGGGAATAGATTGTGCGGATACTGTCTCGTCCGCCATGAAACTATTGAACTGGACTGGATAGGATTGGATCGGAGGTGTTGGATTCGGAACCCTAGGGCTTTGGAATTGAGAGAGAGAGATAAAGAAAACAAGTAAGGATTGGTAGAGGAGAGAAAGATCGTGAAGGTGTGTATGTAATTATGTGTGATTGGGGATTCCGAGCTTTTTTGTTGTGGGAGCTCCTATGGAGCGATGGATTGGTACGGAGTGTCAAACTAGCCACCTTCGTGCTGAGAAGGACGGTGATTTCCCCCCTTTTTCTCTACTTTCTTTTTTATTTTCAAATTATTATATATACCTTTATATAAATGTATACAGATTTGGTCGGGCGGAGACGGTGGTGATTTTCTCCAACCTTGATAATTTATTGAATAATTATATTCGAAGTTATTTGTACTATATATTATGATATAATTTATTTTAAAAAATTAATTTTAAAATTTAAATCTTATACATTAATTTAAGTGTATATAATGAACAAAAATCTAAATAATACTATTCTGACGTATTTACTTATCTCTAATTCAAAATAAGTGAAATAAGTACATTCAGCACGGCACGTATTTCCCTGGGTTTTATCACTTTATGCCGGTTGCTCGGCACGGTGGCATGCGTATCTGATTTTACAAATGAAAAAATAGAGCATATGATTTATAATTTTATATTATTTAAATAGTACATTTTAATATATAATATTTAAATTTTATTTTTTATTTTTTAAATTAAGTTATAGCATATAAGTATTTGACAAATAAAATATTTTATACACATCAAATTATAAATATAATGTTTCTTAAAGATTCGGCATGATCCTATGTAGATATAGCATATTCCTTTTCATTCTATAACCAAACAAAATGACAACAAAAGAAACGAAATTTATGGAAGAAAACATCTCTTTTTTTCGAACTTAACTTTTTGACTAACGGACTAGATTATTTTCAAGGATACTCAAATGAAATTTCGAAAAATAACTAATATAACTTCATGACATTAGTCTTGTTGATAGATTTCGTGGCTAATTGGATGCTGTCAAGTGGGGAATTTTTTTTCAAGAGGGATGTGTCATATGCGTTTGAGAAATTCCCAATAAATCTCAAAGCTTACTATTTTATATGTGACAAGGGGAGCCCAATCGGAACCACTCGGGCCATGGGCCCTTGTGATGAAAACCCAATCGAAACCATTTAGGCCCATGGACCCCTGATCGACCAAACCCTAATTTAAGGGAATGATATAACTCTAAAGATTTTGATCATCCAATATAACTAAGAAAGCAGGCCCACACAATTCTCGAGCATCCATTTAGATGAAGTATTAAAACCACTAGCCCACATTCTCCCGATGTTTACACTTGTGCATTAAAGACGATTAAACACAAATTCATCAAGTAAAGTATCCTACTAAAAATAGGATCAAGCCAAGTGCACCACAATTGTCTCATTAAGGTTTAGCGTTACAGGCCATTAATGATCAAACTAAGTGAATTACTCAATTATATATAAGATCAAGCCAAAGGTGTCACGTTAATTATCACCAGAGATTCGGCCTGACAAACATTTAATGAAGATAAATTAATACATATGAGCAAAGTTATTAATTTAGGTAATAATTAGCTAAGTGACGATCGAACAAAGTCATCAAACGTCATCATAACTAATATGAGGACGCCTATAAATAACACCCAATGCTTCATAAATGAGGTAATGACTCTAAAATATCAAGACTTTTGTAATCAATCTCAATATTTCTTTCAAACTAATTTTGGCATTGGAGAGGTCTCAAACCCCAACACCATTCCCGTTCTTGAACTATAGGTAGAGGTTTAACAAATATCTGAATCGAGTCAAATTGTGAAATAGGCCATCAACAATATGATTGATTGACTTCATACCCCATGGCCAATTGTTACCATACTCTTTCACTTTCTATTATCAACTATCATTATTAATCAGCTGAACGTGAAAAGTTACGTTATTCATTTTATGATTTTTAAGCAAATTATACAAGAAAAAATGTAAAACTTGTTAAGTAAGAATGAAATTTTATAATATATATAGTCGTGTGATCAAATGAATTATTTTTATCTACTTACAATAAAAAGTTAATATAACTACAATTATAGATATGTCATAGTAAATATATTATAATCTAAATATAACAATATTTAACTAGAACCACGTGGGACGAGCATTTCATCATTTGCATTCAAAGAGTTTCTTATTGTTAAGAAAACAAAAATTATATACACAATATTATTATCTTATTTTTATTTTGTTTCATAAAATGTGATACATTATTTATTATTGAATAATCTTTTATAAATGGTTAATTATTATTTTATAGTAATACATGTGATACATATTATATAATAAAATGAAAGTACGATGAAAATATAGTATATGATATAAAAAAATAGAAAATAATAATAATATTTATGTCAATATGTTATTGATTAAAAAAATAATATTTACGAGTGTGCATTGAAAAAACAAGTAAATACGAGGTTTATATGAAAAACTAATTTTTGAGTAATTAACTCTACCCTTTTATAAACTATTTGCATGGAATTTGTGTACTTTATGATTATATAAAGCATTATACTCTTGGTTATTATTAATTAAAAAGGAGTTCTTATTGGGCTTAAAAGGCCTCTTTGTAAATGGGTCCATCGGGAGCTCCTGTCATCTTGTTTAACTCATATGCATCTTTTTCGGTAATGTTCGGCCAGGCCCAAAGAGTAATATCATTGGAAAAACTAATCATTCGATGCCACGTTGTGGGCCTCACATGAATTCGGCCATAGTTAAACTATTTTCAGGGTTTTAAGGAGCCATAGGTCACGTACATCTCTCATCAGTCATCACGTCTCTGTATTTCTATATTTCTGGAAGTTCCCATCTAATCGCACCTGTATCTCCGCCGACTCATCACGAATCATGCCTCGCCGAAGCTCCGGAGGTGAGTGTCTTCGTTATCTCTCTTCTTACCTATCATCAATTTGTTTCCATTTTCCTGATATTTTTTAGGGTTTCCTGTACTCCGTTTATGAACGGATTTGTTTGGTAGCTGAGCGAACCACGGAGAAAGTAAAAGGATTTCAACTTTTTGAGGCTACGCTTTGTAAGATAAAAAGATGATTTACTAGGTCAATACTTGTATTCGGTTCTATTGTTGACATAGGGCTTTAGTGTTATCGTTTCCCGGATATTGGGAATCTGAGATTTGAAAAGTTGTTTACTTTGTTTTGCTCACGACTTTGGCCTGGTGGTTCGATTGCTGATATAGGGCTTTAGTGTTATTGTTTCCCAGATATTGGGAATTTGAGATTTGAGAAGTTTTGTATTTTGTTTTGCTTGCTACTGTGGCCTAGTGGTTACTGCGCGTAGATTGAGCTGGGAACTTGGGAACTTGGGATTTAGGGATAGGTGTATCGATTTTATCTTTGAATATATTTCTGTGGATCTGAATGATATTAGAACTTTGGATAAACACAATGCTTTCGTTCATCCATGTTTTATTGGTTTGGCTGGTCAATGATTCTTACTTCCGCTGCAGGAAGATCTGCTTCCCGTGCACCCCCCCGTCGAGCACCGGTGCGGAACCCACCTCAGCCAGGTATTAATTATTTGCTTCACGTTTCGTATGCATTACCTTCTTCCAAGCGTTTTGTTTGGTTAATACCTTGTTCACCTTTCGTGAAATTGTTTGGGCAATCCACCTGATTCGTTTGCCTGTATCATATTCAGTTTCTAATTTTTTTGATTGTAATGTTTGTTTTGATGCAGTTAACCATGCTCCTCCTCCAGCTCCTGTGCAGTCCGGTGGTGGTGGATCTATGCTAGGAGGCATTGGTTCAACCATAGCCCAGGGTATGTGAAGGAAAAATATATTGGTATATTTTGAAGTGGATTATTTGACTGTGGATGGTGTTTATTGTCATTTAAAGTGAAAGGCAGTCTAAATTTTTCTCTTGTTACAGGAGTGGCTTTTGGCACTGGAAGTGCAGTGGCCCACAGGGCTGTGGATGCTGTGATGGGTCCTCGCACCATTCAACATGAAACTGTGGCCTCTGAGGCAGCTGCTGCCCCAGCTCCTACCGCAAACAGTTTTGGTGGATCTGATGCATGCAACATCCACTCCAAGGCATTCCAGGATGTATGGAATTCTGCTCTTACATTACATGTTGATGACTGTTTTTCTGATGGTATATTTAGGGATACGGTAGAGTTGAAATTATTTTCTTTCATGCATGCTCACATAAAGAACTACAGCTGTGAAAATATCCACTCCCCAGGTGGCGGGATCCCTGGGTGGATGGATTTGCCAACAAAATTTAAAATTTCATATATATTTGATCGTATAAGAGGGTTCACATTGTCTCCTAACAGTCAAATTGTGCACAATCCTTAGGCTTAATCTAGAATGTACTTTTCGTACTAGGGTTGTGGTCTAACATCTTTTGGACAAGTGTTTGAAGCTGCTAGTCCCATTGTGTTACTGGAAAATAGTTAATGTTCTTTAATAGGGACACTAATTGACTGTTTTAGCTATGCTATGATGAGAATCTCAGAATTTACTATGCAATTGCTGAGTTGCATATCTGTTTTGTTTTTCTGAATTTTTTTTTTCTGCTACATCACAATGCTTACAAGATATTTGTTAAATTATAGATGTGGAAAGTTAATTGACTGGTAATGTCTCTTTGGCTTCGTTTTATTGTAGTGCTTGAATAACTATGGAAATGACATCAGCAAGTGTCAGTTCTACATGGATATGCTGGCTGAGTGCAGAAAGAACTCCGGATCTGTGTTGAATGCCTAGACACTCCCCTTTGCTTTGCCATGCAATTGAAACTTTGCACCAATGAACCTGATTTTATATTTGTTATAGTGGTGATATGGTACTCCATTTATGGTTGAAGTTTCGTTTATAATAATTTACATCAGAAGATACTGATGAGTTCTAGCATTTCGTTATTATTGGACCTGGGAATTCTACAGTCCTATTTTGATTTTTGACTTCTCCTAAAGTGACTTTGTTTTCTTTTTTTGTTGATGAGTAAAATAATCAAGGATTCAAATAAGTGGTCTTTTTTGAAAGCTATCTAAGGTGCACTGTAAGTGCCATGTTGCTAATGCATTGAGCACTTTTTAACTCAGACTCCTCGGCTTGATCAGTTGACTGTAGAGGTGGTAGATGTGGTGCTAGATGAGATTAGTTGATTTAAATATTCATAAAATATTAGTTTTTAATATTATCATTGTTTTGAAATTTAAAAAAGATAAATTATTTATTATATTTTATATTGAAAATTTAGAAAATTTGTAAAATGAGAAGAAATATTTTTTGTATCCTAAGATTTCAAGTAGGACTTTATTCTAGTCAAGGGGTGTGCAAAAATTCCTATTTTCGAATTTTGTTTAGCTTTCGTTTCGATTGGAATCAGAGTTAGAATGATTTTGACTTAAAAATTGGAGTTTGGAATTGGAAACAGAGTCTAGATTAGTTTCGGCTTCTGATTTTGAACTCCGATTATTTATACTCTATATATTATATATTGTAATTTAAACATGATAAATCCAAGCTGCCTAGTGGTTTAAACGCAACATTTTGGTTTTGAGAACCTGAGTTCGAGTTCTCGCACATTCATTTGAGTTGTAATTTTCTTTTTTGTTTTAAGTAGCCTTAAACTACGTTGTTATTTTCAAAACTCTTCGGGTTCCTAAGTTCAAATCCAGAACTCGATCCGTTTTCTCCACACATTGCCTATTTTCTCCCTTCCCTTTTCTCTCATCTCTTACACCCAGCTGCGTCTTGACTCTCTCCAACCATGGCCCAACTCCATTCTTCTTTTTTCCATCACCGCTGAGGAGTACCTATCACCAGGGGTCTCAATATCTTCAAAGCCAAGACCATCACCGCACGAAATTCTTCCATTATCTATCATTGCTCGAAGTTCTTCGCTTCTTCATCATTATTGTTGATTTGCAGTAATAATAAACTTTTGTTATGTTGCTAAAATGGTTGATTTATAAGATTTCTGATTTCTATAGTTGGTTTAGATTACTAGGATTTCTATTTTGAACAATAAATTTCGACAAACTCTGATCGAAGTTGAAGTCGAAGTCGAAAATTTCAAAATGGATATTATGTTCTACTATTACTGCAAAATAATTTCCTTAAATGGAATCCCTGGTGGGTCGAGTGAATTTTTGGAAGCGGGAAAATACAACCCATCATAAGTGATGGTCTAGAAAATTTTTATATTTTGTTTTAAGAATTGCTGTCTGTTGCGATATGATGGTGAGGCACCAGAAGGAATCGGCTTTCTGTTCTAATCAATAATTATAAGAGTATTAGTTGCAGAATATGGAAACATTTTGCAAAGGTACATTATTAAAAATGAATTCTTTTATGTGAGTTTCTTATTTATTTAATTTTTTTTCAAAATGATTGTAAGACATTTGCATATTCATGATTGCAACTATCATTTTTTAATAAACCCCCGACTGCAATGCCCTTAACAAAGGAGGGAGACAAAACCTAAAAGATCTGCAAGTTGGCCTCCTGCAATAGTGTGGTGGCATTGGGTTGGGACAAGGAAAGAAATTTTTGTCTATCCACTTTGGACTTGCTCAAAACCTCCTGGAATTTGGTTGTTCCCCATGTTATACTGCTAGGTGACGTGGTGTGGCTGCATCCCTTCTTCCTACTTGAATAATGACATATATAGAACAACAATTGACTACTCATTTGTTTAGGAAAGTTGTGAAGAAATTAAAACTCCAAGATAAGTGGGCATAGGTGGATGCCCACATAAACACCGGACGCGCCCTTGGTCGAGTGCTGCCGTTTTGGACTTGTGCAATTCGCTACCTGCTGGGTCCAAAAAGAAGAATGTAGTTTTTTTTTTTTTGCTAATGGTTTTCCTTTCTTCACGTCTTGAATGTTTCTGAATAACACGCTTGTAAAAGTTGTGGGGGTAGTTGAAACATTTGAATGTTTATCGGGGATGTATTTATTTGTTAGAAAAACAGATTACGTGCGAGTACTTCTCATGACTTCCTTTTCTTACATTTGCTTTTGAGTTCTCGGTAGCCTCCGACCTACGTCTTTGCAAATAAAATACAAAATCATTGGTTAGAGTAAGGATGTGCATCCAGATTCGAGTATCCGGACATAATCAAATCCGGACTGGATCTCAAAAACCAGGCGGATATATGTCCGGATCGAATCCGGTTATAACCCAGAAGAATGACTAGATTTAAATCCGGATAACCGGATTTTTGAGTTTTTGCTCTTAAAATCCAAATTTAGATTTTAATAATTCGGATATCTGAATTTTTTTAAATGAACTAAAATTTAAAAAATATTTTATGGCACTTTAAAAAAAAAAGCTGATATTCTTGAATTGCCCACATTTTTTAAAAAATAATTTAAACACTTGAAAAGATTTTTATAAAAAAATAAATAAGAATACATCACAATTAATTAAACTAATACATCACAATGCAAAACATAAATAAAACAAAATAAATAATAATATATCACAACTAATTAAACTAATGCATCACAACTAATTAAACTATCACATTAAAAGTTTCCTTAAAATTTTCTAAAAGTGAAAGCACCCATAGGAACATGCCACATGAAACTATGCACCAAGCAGTTTGTGCTATGATATAGCCAAAGATCATTCATATTGGTAAATTGACTAAGTGAGGGCTTCATCCTCTTACGAAAGGTGGGAGGAAATGTTGGTTTTGAATTTTTTTCCCTATCTGCAAAAAATGTTAATGGTGCAACTCATTCAAATAAAATGTTTAAAACATAAGAAGAAGAAAAAAAGTATAATAAAATTAACTCAACATGTATCCAAGAAATGGTGGAAACAAACAAGTAATAAGAGGATGAAATGTGAGATAAGCTTACACATGATATTAAACCAATCCAGTTGGCTAAACTTCTCAAACACCAAGATCAAGTGTTCTAGAAGTGAGTACTCGTGACATTGATCTTATCATACTCAATGCAACATTTCACAAGAGAAGGCTCCCCATCAATTCAATCATTATGGACACAAGCTTTCCTGTTAATTTAAATACAATGAGTGAAATTCAATCAAAGTCTTCTCTTTCAAGTGATTAAGAAAATGAATAAAAGGATCCTAACAATCATTTTTAGCCACCAGTTTCACCCAAAATAATATTTGGAAATTTGAATCTACCTTACAACATCTCTATTAACCAAGTTCACCGATATGATATTCCAATGGACTTAACTCAACATGAATGCTTTTCTATTTAAATTTTTAGGATAAATAATAATTTCATATATAATTATAATAGAGATCAAATTCGAATCATGATTCTACATTTTAATTTACTCTATATTACTTGTATTGGACCAACTTATTGACACAAACTATGATCCACACATAATGGTCAGAAATGTTACGTATATAAGTAATTAAATATGCATATTTCCATCCATTAAACACTAACAAGCTAGTAAGGGAAAAAATGAACAAGTTTTGTAGTAAGCAAAGGTCCTTCCTACTATATATATATATATATATCTGTTTTATGTAACATGTCTTTGATATGTGTATTCCTTCCAGACTCTCTCTCTCTTCAAGATGAGTTTTCTCTCTACTTTGAGTAGCTCCCTAGGTCCTCCTACCCCACATCTTTCCCTCTCCCCACCTAATTTTCTTCATTCCCACTAACGCTTCCAACCATTTCTCCATTTTCAACTATCAATCTCTTTTCTTTTTTAGCCACCAAACTTGATTTCCATTCCAGTTATGACAACAAAAGAGATAGAAGTGGACCAGCTCATAGCCCAGACAAAAGCGTTGACTTGAGACAATCTTGTTTTAATCCCAGCGAAAGAAACAACCATTAAAGCTTCGAGTCAGCTACTAGTAGGAAAAATAGTCTCTCCTAAACCCCTAAGTAAATCCCTTTTTTCATACTGTCATCACCTCGGTCTGGAGTTTTGTCCCAAATCTCTCCATAAAAGACCTGGAAGCAAACTAATTCCTGTTCTCTTTTCCAACCTCTTATAATAAGAATCGTGTTTATTAACAAAGACCATGAAATTGATCTTAAATTCTCGACCTTTTGGATTCAGGTTTATGGTCTTCCTTTAGAAAAAATGAACGTGGATAATGCCCAATTTATGGTCTTTCGGAAAATGGTGTCTGTCATTTTCTCAAAATCTGTATTGAAATAAACACGAAAAACCCTCTATTTATAGGCTTCTCTTCTCAGAGGCCAGATATGGAACCGACATTGATTAATTTTAAATATGAGAGGCTCTCGGAGTTTTGTCACAACTAAGATAAACTTGGGCACGTTCTACAATCATGCATGTCATATCTCTTCTTTGAAGCTGAGCTTCCTTATGGTCCAGCTTTGAGAGCTGAGGTATCGAAAAATAGAAGAGGAATGAAAGCAGATTTATACCTGGTCGGTGGCTGTCAAAATCTTAATTATTCTAGTCTTTCACCAGGAACTCATCCATTCTAAGCTCCTATTTTACCAACCCCAACCCCACCTAGTTTTCAAAGCAATAATTCTCCTACTCGTAGTACCCCACCTGTGGAACATTTGGGAAAGGGTAAAGCAATCCTCATAACCTCCGATTAGGGGATGAGAAAGCAATTCTGTATTACGGAGCTGTTCACTCCCAACTCAAAGCACAATTTGGTTACTGACGATCATACCTCATCAAACCATCATGGATCAGACGGCTCTAATTCATCTCAGGCTATGATCACACGTGGCCTACTCCCTTTTCCTTTGACAGCTATGAACACAACATTTAAGGATTCCAGCAGCAGATGGATATCATCCCATCCTACTCCCTTAATCCCAACACAAGCTCAGCAAAATGCAATCTCATCTGCCCACGTATCGTTTCGAAGTGCAAATTTGCCTAATCCTGTACTATCTTCTTAGAAGCAATCATCAAAAGTAGATCAACATCAAATCATTAAAGATTCGTCTGGGTTACATGGGCCTATAGATTGTTCTGGGCTTCGTTCAGATCCTAAGGATCTTAGGCCTTCATTGTTCAAGCATCTTTTTCCCCATCTAAGTGGAACAAATAGGCCAGGCAGGCAACCCAAATCCACAAACAGTTCTAATCTCTTTGTAAATCCGACGAGTAATGCTTGTATTGCTTTCAATACTATCCTGCTAAATCCGACCTCAACCCAAGCCCAAAACAGCCCCATCTTCTCTCCTAATTTGCCCCCCCTCAAATCTACCATTCTTGAAACCACATCCACAAAACAGATCCTACCCAAAAACCAAATGGAATCTTCTTCTTTCAACCTCCCCATTATTCTCGATCCTAGCCCCAACATCTTGAAGAAGAGAAAAAACATTCTTGAAGAGATGAATGAATCCCCCCAGAAAAAATGTTTCCTTAGCTCCACGATTCAAGTGACAGGAGAAAATGAAGTACATATGAATCCGTTGTTCCAAATTGAGAGAAAAATGAAGGCATTCAAGCGAGCGGGATCAGTGATGACCATCCTTAAATCAAAAGAAAAAAAGGGACGCAAAAGCATAACAAGAAAAGCCATGGTTCCACCCATTGACAACATGAACTCCAGTCAAAACTAGGGTAACAATACTCAGATCGAGACTATGAATCTTTTTCCCTTATGTCCAATGAACGAGGTGGCAGACTCTGAACTGCCACTTGAAGCGCCTTAAGGCTTTTAGCCTGGAATTGTCGAGGCCTAGCCCGGCCTCATGCAATCAAATCTCTAAAGGCGTTTATAAGGATGCATAACCCTGATCTTATATTTCTTTCTGAATGTCGAGTAGCTACTAATGTTCATGTAAATATAGCTCATAGATTAGGTTTTGTACACTCTGTGTATGTACCGCCTATAGGAAACTCGGGGGGTCTTTTGTTGTTATATAGACCAAGTGTGGAAATGGAAATTGTGTATATCTCTAATAATGTTATTTCTGTTTTAATGTATTCGGACCCCAACCATTTTACTTGGCTCCTTAATTTGATATATTGTCCTGCATCATATCGGAGAAAGCAACAATTTTGGGATACACTGGCTAACATTATGGATGCATACTGGGGTCCCACCCTCAATATTGGAGACTTCAACATGGATCTTTATCAATCTGATAAGCTAGGAGGAAAAACTGTCTGCCATAGTTTTCATCCTAAAGATTTACATCTCCTTATGAAAAATTTTGGGCTTATTGATCTGGGCAGTTCTGGACCTAACTTTACATGGACTAATAAAAGATCTGGTCCCCATCTGATTAAGGAAAAACTCAATAGAGGGCTAGCCAATATTTCATGGATCCATCTTTTCCCTCAGGCCAATATCTCAACTCTTCTTAGGCACACCTCTGATCACTCCCCCATCTTGTTGGACACTACAAATCATAAAACTCTTCCCAAGTCCTTTAAGTTTGAGGAATTTTGAATTGTAACCCTTCCATTTTTAGAGTGGTTAAGGAAGCTTAGGACATCCATCTCATGGGAACTCCTTCGTTTATTCTTGCTAAAAAATTCAGGAATGCCAAAAAAGCTCTCAAAGAATGGAACAAGCACTCTTTTGAGCATATTCAAACTCATATAAAAAATCTTAACTCAACCTTTCTGTCGATCCAACAGCAAAATTCTCATTCTAACTCTAGCAATCTTGAAGCCGTAATTCAAGAGAATATCAATGAATGGCTTAAGAGAGAAGAGTCCCTTTGGCGTCAAGAATCAAGGATTAATTGGCTCACCACAATTGACCTAAATACCAAATTCTTTTATGCCTCAACCACAATCAGACGTCGAAGGAATACCATTGATTGCCTCAAGATAGGTGGTGGATAGTGGACTTCTGATCAAACCACCATCCTTTCCCACATTCAAAACCATTTATAATCCTTTTTCTCTACCTCAAATCCCCCCCTATGGTGATCTAGGCAGTACCTTTCCTCATAAAATCACTGACCTTGAAAACGACATGTTGTGCAAAATTCCATCTAATGATGAAATCTCACTTGTGATTAGAAGTATCCCCTCACAAAAGCTCCTAAGCTTGATGGCTTCACTGATATATTTAATAAGACCTTTTGGGAAGTCATAAAGAAAGATGTCTTGGTTGTTGTGAAAAGTTTCTTCATATATGGGCATCTCTTAAAAGAACTCAATCATACTAATCTGGTATTGATTCCAAAAGTGGAAAATCTCAAAGAGTTTATTCACTTTAGACCAATAAGCTTATCCAACGTCTGTTATAAAGTCATAGCCAAGATTCTAGCCAATAGACTCAAGGTCATTCTTCCTAACATCATATATTCTTTCCAATTTGCCTTTGTTCTTGGCCGTCATATTCAAGATAACACCATCCTTGCGCAAGAAATCTTTCACAAAATGAAAAAATGGATAGGTAGAAAATGTCATATGGCCATTAAAATTGATATGGCTAAAGTTTTCAACTCCATGGAGTGGCCCTTCATCCTCAATGTCTTTTTTCACTTAGACTTTAGACAAACTTGGATTAATTGGAACAAAGAGTGCATATCCACGGTTTCTTATTCCATCATTATCAATGGTTCTCCTTATGGCCATTTTCATCCCTCAAGAGGTCTAAGATAAGGGGACCCTCTATCTCCATTTCTTTTTATTCTTGGCACAAAGGTTCTCTCCAGGTTGATTACTCAAAAGGAATCTCACAATCTCATAAAGGATATTCAACTCTCAAGACAAGGTTCAATTATCTCTCATCTACTATTTACGGACAACCTTATTTTGTTTGGGAAATCACATATTTACATAGCCAATTAATTCAAGAATTTTCTAGACATCTACAATTCATGCTCTGTTCAAAACATCAATTCTCGTAAGTCTTCCCTCCATTTCAGCCGAAATTCCTCACATAACGTTATCATGGCTATAAGAGACATATTCCATTTTAGACTCTCTCCTCAAAATTTCAAATACTTGGGTCTTCCACTTTCAAGTGGATCGGAAAGAAAAGCTTTATTAGAAAATTTCATAGCTAGGATCAATAATAAACTCCAAGGTTGGAAAGCTAAAATCCTCTCCCAATCAGCACAAATTGTCCTCTTAAGAGCAATAACTAGCTCCATTCCCTCATATACCATAACCTCCACTCCTCTTCCAAAATCCACCACAACAAAAATGGATTCTCTCTTTTGTAGATTCTGGTGGGGTTACAAACATGAGCAGACAAAAAAATTTGCCCCTAAATCTTAGGATTCTATCTGTCTTCCAAAGTCCATGAGAGGTCCCGGTCTTAAGCGTATGCTTCCATTTAACCTTGCTCTTCTCTCAAAACAAGCATGGACCCTCCTTAATGATTCTTCAAATTTTGGAAAGAAGTTATTACAAAAGCTTACCTCAGTTCACACTCATTCCTACACATTTATCCAAAACCAATGGATTCAATCTTCTGGAAAAGTCTACTCAAACTTAGGGATTTCATCAAATCCAGTCTCTACTTTCATATTAATAATGGAATCTCAACGAAAGTTTGGCAAGATCCCTGAATTCCAACTCTTCCTAACTTTAAACCTCTACCCAACCCAAATTTTATGGATTTGGATCCCTCTATGACTGTTTCTGAACTTGTCTAGGAGGAACCAAGAAGATGGAATGTCTTCCTCAACACTCTATTTCCAGCTGAAACTTCTTTGGATATTCAAAAAATCCCTCTTGCTAATTTTAATTTTCACTTGATCTCGGATAAGCCCAAATGGATCCACCACTCATTAGAAAAATACTCAGCAAAATTTGTTTATGCGACCTTAGTCAAGAATCTTCAGCCTGATAATCTAAATCTTATTGATGGGAAGAATCTGTGGAAATTAAAATTGCAAGATAGGCTCAAATTATTTCTTTGGAAATCTTGTCAGAACATCCTCCCTACAAAAGTCACAATATGAAGATTCATACCTTTGGATGAGGACCAGATTAATTGTCCCATGTGTCAAACCAAACTCGAGACATTCTCTCATCTTTTTCATAAATGTATATATACCAGAGTGCTATGGAGATCATCTAGATGGTCCATTGACATTTCACGGTTTGCAACGCATCTCTTCACTAACTGGGTCAAATGCATTCTTAAACCCCATCAGCTTCTTAATATTCCAGGGAAGATACTCACATGTTCCAAATCTTCGCAATTATGGCTATGGACAACATATGTTTTACCAGAAATTAAAAAGTGCATCAGAGCATCCTGCCATCTCCTTTGGAATTTTTGGTGGCCACTCTCAAACTCTTCCAACATCACTCTAAAGCCTGGGAAATTAGATGTGAGCCATCGGATCACTCGTTGCACTAACTCCCATCCGGTCACTTCCTCCTCAAGTTTGATGTAGCAGTGAGACCACGAGGGAGTTTTATAGCAACTTTATGCTGGAATCATTTAAGAGTACTCATCTTTGCCATCACAGATAAAATCTACTCAACAAATCCCAACGTGGGTGAAGCAGCAACGGTATTAATGGCAATAAAAGAAGCAAAACAGCAAAATTGTAGATACAGAGCCATTAACAAGGAAGTCTCTATTCAAGATTGGCAGATTAGTCCCATTATGACAGATACACAATTTCTCCTCCTCTCTTTTCAAGATTGAAAGACAAAAAAAATACATCGTTCTCTGAATCGATGTGCGCATTTTCTTGCGCAGTGGACAACTTCATCACAAGTTCTAAATAATATTCCTTTGAACCTGATTCCTTCATCCATGCTGAACTTTCATAGCGAAAATGACCTTTACTCTTTTGTTTCTCTCTCTTAACATTTTGTAATTTATGTTTTCGGACTTTGTATGTTTTCTTATTATATGGTATTTTATCTTGTGGAAAAAAAATGTCTTTGATATGTGTGTATGAATAATTTCATCTCCTATTTCTCCACGAAATTAATTGTGTGGTCTTTAAAATTTTACAAGGAAATAGAGCTTAACTTAACTTTCACCAACCATTCATTTAAAAGAACAAAGAAGATAAGAAATGAGAAGATTATACTGTAGCTGAGCCTTTGCACGTGCTAAAATGTACAATTATTGGCACTATACAATTTATTGAGAAATACTACTTGCAAACGCCTGTTGCAAACAGCGCACAAGCGACTTCAACTTTAATAAATTTTTTATTTATTTCTTCTTCTCTTCATTTCGTTCTCTCTCTCTCTCTCTCTTAGTCAATTTGTTTCCGTCATCAAAGTTACGAACATGAAAAGCTTACAAAAAAAAAAAAAAACACAGTAGTTACGAACATGAAGAACCAATTAAAGAAACAGAAATTCATGGATCTCTGGGAATTTGAGGAAGAGCGAGGGGATACCGGGTCCTGATCTGAAAGCGGGCTATGGGTGGGTCTTTGGTACGAAAATGCCGACATTCTTATTGTCTTGATTTTTCGAAACCAGGCCGAAGAGATGTTCAGCCTATCATGTGGGAAAGAAGGGCGGGGGGTGGGGAATTGCAAGGGGAATTGGGAATTCTCTCTCAATTGGAAAGGGCAATGAATAAGAAATATGTGAAACACTTTGAATCGAAACCAATCGACTGCAAAGTTGTTGGTGCGTTTAAAAATGGTTACTAGATTGGATCTCGCAACACTGATTAGAATGTTGAGCTAAAGCGCTTCTCAATTAATAAAGAGTAGACATGGAAGTCCGCTTATTTTGCGTGTTCCACATCTGGGTTTCAAAGAAAGTCTGTCCATTTTAAAGTGTTTAAGGTTTGGATTTCTTTTATAGTTTTGAGTATAAAATCAAAACTATCTTTTTCCAAATGCAAGCTTGTTGGATGTCTTCTAGCAATTCTTCAAGGTAGTAGGAAAAACAAAAAGGCTTATGAACAGAATATTACATCAAAAACATGAAACGAGAGGTATTAGCTTTAAGCAACTATAAGGCTAAGTGGCATTCGATGAGAGAAAGAAAACTAAGGAAGAGAGTCATGAGAAAGCCTTCTAGCTGATATTTTTTTGATCTCTTTTATTTTTTTATTTCACACTTTATCCATCATTGTACCGTCTGTTTGTCTGCCGCTTACGCGTCCTATTTGTACCTAGCAGAACTCCAATTTATTCCTTTATAACAGTTTACTGGAACAATCTAAAACATGGAAAACGTGTGTATCAATAAACACAAACCAGAAATTCAATGTACATGAGTGGAAAAGCGCCCTTATCGAAGATTAATTAAAGTTATATATAAAAGAAAGAAAAGAATAATTAGCAGATGCTTCAAATACTAAATCCAGAAATTAAACATAAATCCAAATTCATCCAAGTAAAAATTAAACACAAACTACTTCAAATATTAAATCCAGAAAATCAAACACAAATCCAAACAAATCTAGCGAAAATCAAATACAAACTATTTCAAATACTAAACTCAGAAAATGAAACACAAACCTAAACAAATCCAAGCAAAAATTAAACCACAAACCTAAAAAAAGGAATCTAACCAAACCAAAAGAGAGAGAGAGATTGACATACCTTAGATTTTGGAGTTGATAGAAAGAAATGAAACAAACAACGACGGAACGAAATGATGGCAGACTTGCTATGACACTCTCGCAGACAACTAGGATTTTTGTCGATTTCATGAGTTCGAGCGCTTCAAAGTTAGATGGGCTTGACTTTACCTAAGTCACGCTTGAGTAAAATAAAACTAATATAAATCCGGTTATGGGTATCCGGATTAAGATCTAGGCGAATATTATATTTTCATATCCGTCCAGATTAAATTCGAGCAGATATTCACCCAGAATATCATGATTTTCCAGGTTTAAAATCGGATCCCGTTGAACACCCATAATCGGGAGTATTATTAGATGAGCAATGATATCTACAATACATTTCACAATATATTTCATACTACACGTTTTAAGTGAGTGTATTTTTATTAAGTGATGTTACTTTTTATAAAACATCTTATTAATTATTAATTTTTTTTAAAATATTATGTAATGTACTAAGAAAAGTGGTATTGTTTGTTTTTACAAATGAGATATTATGAGATGAATTGAGTTGAAATTAAAGTTAAAAATTGAATAAAATTTTATTAGAATATATTTTTTAATTTTATTTTTTGATTTAAGAACTGAATTATTTATTAATTTTATTTTATATAAAAATTTAAAAAAATTATAATAATGATCTGAAATTAAATTATATCAGCCATGAGGTGAGTGGAGTCTGAAAACAAACTTAAAAGTCGTGAAAGAGGTTCCTTCTCTTCAGTGGAATTCTATGTTGTAACCAAAACGCATGTGCCAACCTTGTTTCACTACAAGATTTTAGTCTTTTTGCCACTAATTTATTTTTCGCGACATACATTCGTGGAAAAAAGTAGTCTATTAACACCATATTTCTTGGTGGATATAAAATATCAGTTATTGCCATGATATATTAGTGGTGGGTAAAATTTGGTGGAAAAAAGACATTTATCACAAGAAAACAAGTTATTTCCACAAAATTAATTTGGTGGAATGTAAAGAGGAGTAGGCATTTTGATATTCTTGAGAAAAAAAGTTTTTCCCACGAGTCTACTTATTTTTGCGGCGAATATTTTTCGCCGCAAAAGGCTCTTCTTATTTTTAAATAGCTTTCTCACGCCCAAAGCTACGCCGTTTTGCTCCAACTGAAATAAGCCATCGACCCCCAATTCAAAATCAGACTTAACCCAAACGCTCGATAGTCTCTCTCGTCTTCCTCCCTTCGCCTTCTCGGTTTCCCCCGACCCCAATGAGCTCTTGATTTCTCTCGCCCTCTCTCTCTCTCCAGCTCAGTAATCTGTGGCCTTCTCTGAGTTTCCCGTCGCTTAAGCCATCTTCATGCACCTGCTGCCGTGCCCATCTCTACCTCGCCTAGTATGGTCGGTCTCTCTCCTCTGTCTCTCCCCTTCTCTCTATCATTCCGTTTGTGTTTCTCTCTCCTTCATCTATTTTTCTCTTCGTTTAACACTGATTGAAGTAAGCATCGATGGACAGGGGGTTATAGTTGTGGTCCATTTGTGCATCTCTCTTGGTTTGATTTGATTTGGTGGCTTAGTTTTATGAGGTGCTAGGGTTAGGGTTGTTGGATTTGGGATTTTAACACTCGGAGGGCTTGGGATTTTTTATTCACTATTTTTTTACATCTGACACCTTGCTTATTTTTTTGCTAGATTATTTCGAGTTGTTTTCAAGTTTTGTTGGTTGAAAACTTTCGGCTTTTCATGCTTTTGGGTTTTCATTTTGGCAGTATGGTTTATATTTTGTTCGTCTCTCTAGGCTGTGAAACTGAGTGTTGCTTTTGATAATTTTTTATTTAGTGTTATTTTTCCATTGAAACCAAACTACCTATTTTTTTCTAGATTTTTCCTGTTGTTACTTTCAAATTTTGCTTGTTGAAGACCTTGACATTCTTGGATTTCATCTTCTTGGTGGTGTGATTTATATTGTGTTCTTCTCTGTAGGTTGTGGATTTGAACGTTGCTTTTGGGATTTTTTTTATATGTTGTTATTTACTTTTGTTCTTTTATTTAGTGTTATATTTACATGGATTTTTTTTTTAATTTAGTGTTGGTTTTCAATCATAAACCGAACTAACTATTCTCTAGCTTATCCGGTTGTGTTTTTTAGATTTTTCTTGCTGAAGACATTGACATTCTCGGATTTCATCTTATTGCCGGTATGGCTTATATTTTTTTTTCCCTCTAAGATGCATTTTCTTACCTACTTTAATGAGTGTTGCTACAGGTATCCTGATTGTAATTACTAGTGAATGTGTCATCCATAGTGTATAATTATGTCTTGTTAAACTTCAGATGCCTTTAAGAGGCTTATGATTATTTTTTATAACATGCATGTCCATTGAGAAGATTGCTAGACATTG
Source organism: Platycarya strobilacea (assembly GCA_036898215.1). Taxonomy (NCBI): domain Eukaryota; kingdom Viridiplantae; phylum Streptophyta; class Magnoliopsida; order Fagales; family Juglandaceae; genus Platycarya; species Platycarya strobilacea. The sequence goes on along the minus strand of CM072554.1, from coordinate 3,732,897 downwards.
ATGACCTTTTTCTTTTACATTAATACACTCAGGTAATATGATTTTTTTTTTCTCTGGATATCAATTATCAATATATTTGCACATCCACAATAAAGCTGTGATTTTATTTAAATGGATGATCATAGCCATTTTGACCTCAAAGTCCCAATCTAATAGGATTGTGTTTTTACATTTAACTAATTTGGTTTATAAGTAAACGAAAATGCTGGGGCTTCTTCAAGGGTGCTTTACTAAAATTATCTGCAACATGTTAGGTGACCCAGCTTCATTTTGGTTTCTCTGATCAATTTTTTTCAAGCAGCAATGTCTGCTCTATTTTGCTTTTGAAAGTAGTCTAAAGGATTGTTCTCAAGGAAGCTATGACTTCCACTTCCTTGAGAACAATCCTTTGGACTCATGCCTCTTCACTGACAGAATAAATAAATAAAATAATAATAATAAAAAGAAACCAAAGGACATGAATAAGAGTTTTTAGGCTCCTACCTACCCCAATAAAAAAATTACAAATGCCAACAATTTCCTTTGAACGACCAAAAACTTCAAGCAGCAAAAATGGAGTAGACATTGATGTCATTGATGAGAGTTGAAGATGGGGAAGAAGTAGAACAAGACAAAAACCTCGCCAGCCCATATATATTATCAATGCCACCCTCCATTCTCCTTGAGACACCAACCTAATCAGCCCCACCATTACCAGATGCATGATCCAAAATGCCATTGAAGTTGGCACTGTCATGTTTTTAGTTTCAATCATATGTTAGCTTATACAAAATCCTCCTAATATGTTTTTTGTTTCATATTTATTTACCTCGCTTGGACTCACCTCCTCCAAGATGGGTTCATCTTGCACACAGTTTGCTACTTTTTTTATATTAGGTTTGATTAGAATTAATTCAAGCTGTGAAAGTCATGTTGTTTCTTCTTATTGTCACAATTTATGTTCATTAGGCATGCTTCTTTTCCTTATATACAGCTGAAGATGGTTATAATACTAAGATACTCTTTCATGCAATATTTCCTTCAAATTATTTATTTTGCTTTCATGGATTATTTTAATTCTTTGTCAACCGTAGAATGTAATTAGGTGTTCCTTTTGTATACTTTATGTGTACACGGACTATGCTTCTTTCATTCTCATAAATAAAATTTATCTCTTACTTATAATATATATATTTTTTTAGCTTTGCCTTACATGGAGCTGTTTTGCTTGCTTGACTTTTGTGTTATCATGTTTTTAATTATTTGACTGAAGCCAAGAGAATTAGCATCTGGATTGTAAAGAGTTAAAGGTTGGGACTTGTGAAAAATGGTTGGTGCTCAACTCTATAGATGTCTTTTTAGGTTTTGTGACTATCTATAAGACTATTTTTTGCAAAATGAAATTTTTGCTACAACTTCATCTCTGTAAATATTCTAAATCCAAAATGGTTGAAATGTCGCATACGCTTGATACTGTTAACCTGTTGATCTGGTATGTCTTTTTTCTTTTTGAACTCAAAACAGCATCAAAAGAGATTTTGGTGATGAATGTGCCTGCCTGCCTGGTTGACATTGTTTATTTTTCTTTTTATTTGTTTGTTTTCATTTTGAAGATTCATAACTGCAAACCTAGGAATAATAGAACCAAATGCAACAAAGAATAATCATGTAAAGTATGTAATATTATAAAACTAATTGAACTTTAATTAGTTGAACATATGCATTTTTTCTACCATTTTTCCAACTAACAGTCCATCAACTAGATATTTATGTAATCTAGATACTTGAACAAAATTATGAAAGGTGATGGAATAATAGAAAGTCTTTATTTTAGATTAATCATTGTCATTACTTTATTTCCATTGTTGCTAAGGTTGATTGCATGGAATGGAGAAAGATAAGTCCATTTTATTTTGTTTAATGATATTACTTGTCAAGAAATTTTTTATTTTGGTTAATTCTTACTAACAGCAGTATTCTTTGACAGGGGATGGAACTTATATTTTCTATCTTCTCTCTGGTTTGTGGTCTCAAGCATTTGAAGTGTATTAAGATTTTGAACAATGCAAGGTGTTCTTCTTTCTTCTTTCATCTCCTTTCAAGTTCAGTAGTTCTTTATTTTCTCAGTGAACAATTTATTTTCTTAGTGTATTAAGATTTCTGCTTCCCTTGCATTACTTTTTTTTTTCATCATTTACTTATCTAAAATTTTTGAGCAGTAATAATTGTTTGTGACAAGTATCTAACTGTTTTCCAAGATCAAGTATGGCCTTTTTATCCATTGTTTTTATGTTGTAATAAATTATAGTTTAGATTATGCAAGAGTATTTTTGTGGATAGACATTTATGCCTTTTGTAAAATGGGTGTGCCTTTATTCCCTCTGGGGCGCTATTACCTTTTCTTGGATGATGTACCTGTTGTGGCGGTAATTACTCTACTATTCTATGTTGGGTGTTACCAGGTTAACATAATTTTAATTTTATTCTCTATTGATGTTCTCTTCCCAAAATATTGTACAGATATCAGTTTTTGTACATTTGTTTTATCTGAACTTCAACTTAACATTTATTTTTGGCTTTCTTTTTCTGATAGTTTTATGGGAAACCTGCTTAAAGGCTCAGACTGTTGGGGTGGTTGGAGCTGGTTGATGGTAAATCCTTTTTGATTTTCTTCAGATGATTTGTTTGTATGAAAAACTATTGAAAATAAGGGACAAAAACCAATCATCTTGTGAATTTTAGCTCTTCATTTAATTTGGTTCCAACGAGTTATTAAAAAGTTGTCAAATGTCATTTTTGGTGAAAATTTCAGATTTTCATGTCATTTTTGCTTGAAATGAGGAGTTTAAAATTTTGGCTTAGTGCTAAGTATGGAGAGAAGTTAAATGGGTTGTTTATGCATACTGAAATCTGTTCTCAAAGTGAACATCCATTGTGATATAAGCAGCAAGTGAAGAAAGTCTTGTAAAAAATTGATAGTGGTTTACTGATTTGTTAAATTTAGGTTGGAGGAACTTGGGTTAAATTAATGTATTTAAAGTAGGGTTTGATAGTGTTCGTTGTTGTAGTGTTCATTGAGTAATGATATTACAATAGTGTTCATTGCAATGGTGTTCTTTGAGTAATGATATTACAGTAGTGTTCATTTAGTACATACCATACTTGTATTCCTTTGCAGTCACAAATTATGTGCTAGCTTTTGTATAGAAGTTAAGAGCTTAGTATTATTATTATTTTTTTTATCAATTCTAGGAATCCTATATTTTCAAAGTTTTGTGAAGGGACCAAGATGACTTCTTTTTTTCATATATAGAAATTAAAGCTTCAACTGTATTGAACATTTCTTCATGCTAATTGTGCTAGCATTTTTTTATATGTAAAATCTTAACGATTTCAATATTTAACAGTTTTGGAGAAATGCTATATATATAGGATCTAGTAGGGGGTTAGGACAAGCCAATTCATAGTTTTGCTAGTTTTTTATTTATTGATAAGTGCTGAACTTTAATTTCTGTTTGTAGGTAAAGATGATTAGATACTCATTCTTTTATTGGCTCATTTGGTTCTTGAACTTGATGCATTTGAGAAGAACTACATGTAATTTGGCTTCACTTGTGTTGATGTTTAAGCATGGAATGAAGTTGGATGAAGATGAATTGTTTTAAAATGTTGGGATTAAGTGATGGAGTAGTAGGGAGTTTGTAAAGCATGATGGTAGTATTGGTTTCTAAAATTTGAATGTATTAGGTATGGATTAAGTTTGTATAAACAAATGTAGATTTTTCTGAGATTTTCTTTCTAAATTATTAGAAGTGTAATCTTCTCTCTCTAATGTTGGAATATATTTATTTTAGCTTATATTAGATATTATTATTTTTGGTTTAAGGAGTAGTCTATAAATTTGGTAAATTTTTTTTCTGAGATTTTTTAGCATTTGTCATGAATGTAATTCGTGCATAAACTTTTTACTATCATTCATTCAGTAGTTAATATTTATTTGCAAGCAAATATGTTGGTGGAAAACAATCTTAATTTTCATAAAAAGAAATCATTTCAAAAGATATTTTTTCACAACATTAGTATTGAGAATAAGTTATATGCGATCGAAGTAACTACAAAAATGTTTCGTGGGTAAAAACTTTTTTTAGCCTATTGTCTTCATGGATAGTATCATTTGATGGAAATGTTATTTGCCACAAATTTTGCATGTTATATCCACAATGTCAAGTGGTGGGAAAAAGTTTGTATTTGTCATGAAATAAAATTTTGTGAAAAATTATTTTTGTTCATGGATTATATGCCACCAACATCCCACTAACAAATTTGGTAGAAAAAAAACATTTCCCACTTACCATATACTTTTTTTCTACCATATAGTTTTAGTTTTGTGGTTAAAGGCTCAAAATCTTGCAAGTCTCGTTACTTTCAACGAACGTAGAATATATAATTTTTTTATAACGCACGTAGAATATTTGACATAGACCTAGGTACTGTAAAATATTGTTTTTGTCATTCCATGGTCAAAAGTTATATTTATAGAAAAATGATACACTTATCATTAGTCATTATTTATTTATTATTTTTTTAAATATTTTTTTAACATTTTTAATTATTGAAAAATTTTAAAAAAAATTACGATTTCATTAATAATTACTTTATTAACTATTAAGTAAAAAGAAAATTCTAAAAAAATAATTCAAAAAAATAATAAATAAAAAAGTGATAGATGAATAATAAGTGTATCATTATTCATATTTATATATGAAAGCCTGTCAAGGCCTTGAAAGGTCAAATTACGAATGGCCAATCTACGACCAAGCTTCCAAAGGTCATGGTTCCCATTCCCCACAGGACTCTCCATACATTTTGCTGTCTTCCCATATTCAACGGAAAGTTGGTATCAACAGGCGAAAAAACGCATTCAAAAAATGGACGAGAAGGAAAATCATAGAAACATATAGAGAATAAAACAATCATCACAATTCTGATCATCCTATCCCAAAAAAAAAAAAAAAAAAAAATCACAATTCTGATCAAGGACTTGGAATATTGGACTGGGAGATCAGTTCAAGTTTCATCATTCATTTTTCCTTATTCTTCCAAAAGTTTGTGGGACAACACATACTTCCATTAATAGTGAGGGAAAAAAAGAGAGAGAAAGAGATAAGCTTTTAATTTCCCACTGGTTAGTAACGAAAGCAACATAATTCCACTGTTTAGAAAGGAACTTTTTTTAATTCCCACCGATACTACCCCACCTCTTTTGTTTCTTGGTGGCTATCTCCACTCACAAATTTGGGGAGAATATCTTTTACCATTCGAGATAATGCAATAAATGAAAAATCAGATAATTTAAATCGAAAAATTCTAATTTCGACTGTATATATAATAAGATCTTAATATATCTCTATTTAATTTATTATATTAATGTTCAATATAATGGTAATATAATCAACCGATTTTCTTTATTTTTTCATGGCATACTTGGTATCGCACAAAATAAATACAACTTGAATTGTGAGAACTTCTGTATAGTTTCATCGACATGGTTGACTTTGGAGCAAGATTCCTTTTACGATACGGATTACAGTTAATCGTATCTCAGAAGTTAAAAATGCCAACTTAAAGACAGCTAAACTTGCCTCCTAATGCATGCCCAACTTAAAGACAGCTAAACTTGCCTTCTAATGCATGCAGATCACACATCTCTAATCTTCATTCCTTCTAATTCCGAGGATAAGTTAATATTTACAATTTTATTTTATTCTTAGATCGGTCATCGTCAAGATAATCCACCCTTGAGAAAGCTAATGCACAGTCTCTTCCATGCCTCTTTATCAGGCTCACGTGCCCCGGCCTTAGCTTTCACCTCTTCAGCATAAGTATCCTGCATTTGATATTGAACATTTAACAAAATAGTCAAAAATTAATGTTCTTCAACCAACGATCTACACCATTCTATTGCTCAGCCTGATGTTTGATCGATCCAACGGATAGAGGACATACCGAGATCATATCGCACTGGAGAAGACGATCAACTAGGTGAAGAAGAATGTCTTGGGTGTACTCAGGGTGACCTTGGATGCCCATTAGATGGTTCCCACACCTAAACATCTCAATTCCAGTCTTATCAGACCATGCAATCTTCTCAGCCTTAGGAGGAAGTTCCCGGACCTCGTCTCGATGGCATTCGATCAGAGAGAGAGTTGGCGGAAGTTTTAGAGATGAAAGGAACTTTGAGGACGATGATAGATGAATGGTTGTGACTCCCATGTCCCACCCTGACATGTGCCGCCCTGTCTTTCCTCCCAATGCCCGGGCCAGTATCTGATAAAAAAAAATCCACGATCGAGCTGTCACCCTCGCGTTAAAAAGAGAATCGGTTTTTTTTTTTTTTTTCATGATTTGCAAGCTATGAAACATGTGACTCATTAGTCATAATTGTCACCATAAATATATTTACGAAAAATACAAAAAACCAAAAAATCATAATTGCATCTTGTCTAAATGAATTCAATTGTGCGCTCGACAATGCGCGATGAAAGGTCGTTTCTCCCTCGCAAAATCTTATCAAGATCATGGAATATCAATCATAAAACTTTATCCAATAAAATCTTTCATGGGTTGGAAAATCAGAAAGCAAGAGAACGAATATGCACATGTGACATGTAGTGTCGGACATCCTTCCTTTTCGTACTCTTAACAACGGGGGATAATTAATAGAGGACATGTCGCTTTGGGAAATCCAATCTAGGACGCATGTTTCATTATCGATCGTTCAAAGAATTAAACCAGGATGGCGTGGCTGAAACAGGCAACCAAAGGTCCAAAGTAGGTCCACACACGTACGCACATTAGACAAAATTCAATAACAGTGATCGAAAGGGCATCGCGTTTGCTAAACAGATAGATGCTGACTTTGTCCACCGACAATTGCTATGTCACACTCATAGAATAAGCCTATACATATATAAATAAATGGCTCATGTCAACATTGCCAGCACTGTAGAGAATGATAACGTATTTTAAAGTTTTGCACTTTGTTCCATATTATTTTACGGTAAGCATTATGGCTCCAAGACAATAATTTGATTGGATTATAAGCTAGATTTATGCACAGCTCAGCAACATGTGACAACCTTATATGGGAAGCCTATCTCATCCATATCCCAACAAAGCCACAACCCAAAAAAGAAACCTGCCATGAACTAATATTTTAAGAACAAAAAAAAAAAAGGGACAAATTCAATAAATAAAACAAGTGGTTGAAACATCATGATCATTAGATAAGCGTGTCAGTTGTACACATGTAGCGTCGAGATTTCTACTCAACTAAAATATTTTATTTTTTCGTATGGAGTACTTAAGAAAGAACTTCCATTAGTGATCTAGAACCATCTAAATTAGAAATCACTAGTGATCTAATTAAGCTCTCCAAATTATTTTTTGACTTTTTATGAGGAATTTGAAACTTGGATAATTTGAAGTTTGTAGCAGTGATCAAATTATTTTGATGTTGACAAAGCTGAGTGAAGTGGGCATGAATAAATAGAAGAAAACAGACTATGAAATGGGAACCGCATGGGACAGAGTCACAGACGGCTCACAACACATGCAGCATGGTGCGGTCCAGGACCGATACTCGATTCTTGTCTATAAATCGGAGCGGGACCGAACCGTATAACTAACTGTCAACCGAGATATTTGTTCTTTAAATCCTTTCATCTCTCTTACTCTCTCCCCCCTCTTACAATTGCGGCTGTATGTGCAATGTAGCATTCACCGCTTTCAACTTCAACGGTCATGGTCAGTGGTGAACGACAACTAGGTTTGCATTTCACCAAATATATCAACAGGAATAAAAGCGCAAAAAAAAGCCGCCACCCTCCCTTCCCCCGGAACCAAAGAAAGAAACTGTTCGACTATTTCGATGAAGCTAATATGTATGACAGGATCGATGCCAAAAAGACAGCTAATTGGAGATGATTTACAAAAAACAAAAACAACCAATTTAAGTATTACGAGTTTGTGTAGAAAGAAGAGATCATACATACCTGGTGTCCAAAACAAATGCCCAGAACTTTTTTCTTCATGGAGTCCAATCTCTTCAACAGATTCACGAGCTTACAGATCCAAACGTCGTTCCCATGCGCATCATTGCAACTACCGGTGATCACAAACCCGTCAAAGAGGGCGATCTCTTCGTCTGCCGGAAACTCGCCGGAAGCCACCCGATACACGTCCCAAGTCTCTCCTTCCTCGGCCAGCATTCCCACGAACACTCCAAAGTACCCTCCATACATCTTCTTCACGTAGTCGGAGTCATCGGCGCACAGAAGAACAGCGAATCTCTTCCCACCCATTTCCCTCTCCCGCCCTCTCTCCACTACTGCCTCTCTATTAATGGAGTTTCGCAGAGATAAAGGGCCGTTTCCTTTTAATTTTATAATTGAGGAGAATGCCTCTTTCTCTCTCTAAAACCAGTTCAGAGAGAGGACGAGGGAGAGAGAGAGACAGAAACAGGAGGTCGAGGATCTTCTTTTAAGCCTCGAGGTTGCCCCTCTCTTTGTCTTCTTCTTGGTGGCGGATACACAGCGTACGAGCTGTTTATAAACTAGTGGGTTGCAGAAAGAGTCGTGTCTGGCGAAGTAATTTACAATCGTGGCCTCGGGCCAGTAATCCTCGGCTTGCCAAATATGCCCTTGTTTGAAACTCTCGGTATGTCAGCACAAGCGGTGATGGACTTCCCATTGAGTTTCAAACGTCTAGAAATTAGAAGAAGAATATAATTATTCTTCTAATTTGTGGCATGAATAATGATAGGATTGCATTTTATTTATTACTCTTTTATTATTTATTTAATTTTTTTAAAATTTTATGTTTTACTTAATGATTAAAAAATGAATTATTAATAAAATTATATATTTATTAAGTTTTTTCTTAATCATTAAGGATATTAAAAAAAAATATAAATATATATATATTATAAATAATAAATAAATGATAAAATGATAGTAATCTTATCACTACTTTGTGGCATTGCCCAAGAAGAAAGTGCAGTATTAGCCATTAGGGCGATTTCAAGAAAGGAAAAGAGAGAGATAGTGACCAGAATCTGAGTCATATATTCTATTACAAGTAACTGACCAATTTGGGGGGATTTTGATTTACAGCAATCTTGTAAGTTGTAATTAATGGATTTTGCAATTCTCACAAAAAAAATCATAATTATTATTAAGTACGGCAGGGTGCAACTAAAGTCGTTCCTAAATCGATTAAAAAGAAAAAAGAGAAACAGCCAGTGTGCAAGTATGCAGTAGTAGAATGACTGCTGTCAAGCAACCCATTGGTTAAACCCTTTCCCAAAAATCGATTAAAAAAAAGACTGACAAACTTTTATACTTCTATTGGTCCGTTTAATTTGTTTGATATTTAGCAATATTATTAATTATCCTTCCTTTCTGTTTATATCTGTTCGGTTTTATGATTTTATCATGGAAAACCATTTCTCGATCTCAGCCTTAATTTGACACTGAAAAAGAAGGAATATTTGGTAATTAATTACATGACGAGATCAAGAGTTCAGTATAAAGTAAATGGGGGATATACGTTCTTCACATTCAAATACTCCATTTAGAGAACTGAATCATATACCATCAAGCTCTTGACATCCCTAGAGGATAACTTGATTACGGATATAGTGATCACAAGTTGTCCATACTATATTGGGAGCTGTGACATTAAAGGAATTATATATGATTTAATATTGAATCATTCTTATGTTGTAAGAGCATTCACATCCTATTTTTTGAAAAAAAAATAATTCAAAAATCTAATTAAAAACCCTTTTCTCTATTAGTTTTTCTTAAATTTTGTTTATCTTCAAAAAACTTGGTGATCTCATTCTCTATTATTTTAATAGAATATTAAAATAATATTCTTTTATATTTTTTTTTTACTATTTTATTTCACATCTTTAATTATTTTCGATAAAATATACCTAAAATTTGATATAGGGATGAATAATAATCTTTCAAATACAAGAGATTATTGTAACACCCACTAAAAGCCTGAACTTATCCTCTATTATGGAGATATGGATGTGGATTGATTTTGAGATAAAACCTCAAACCAAATCCTATAATTTAGAGATTAATAGCATTTGATGCATCTAATGTAAATATTTTAAGACCTTATTTGTTTTCATATATGATACGAGATAAGATAAAATAAAAATTAAAAAAGAATAAAATTTTTTTAGAAGAAATTTTGTTAATATTAATCTAATTTTGAGATTTGAAAATATTGATTTAGAATTTGAAAAAAAATATAATGATGAGTTTAAAATAAAATGAGATAATTTGAAAAAGCAAACAAGGCCTAAGATTTATATCAATTTTAGTTCTATATTAAAACTAAGGATTTTTAAAATTATTTACTTTCAGAAGGTAAAGATTCGGAGTGAATTGCAAAACATAGAGGATTTGGAGAGGTTTGTACTCGCTGATAGTGAAGGAAGTTCAAAGAACAAATGAAATTAAATATGTGGATATAATTTGTAAATGAAGTATAAATATTTAGATTGCTTCTGCTGAAGTTGTGATCTTGTGGATATCATGATAAGCAATTCTTTTGTATCTTGGTCAGGTATCTATGATGAAGCGGATAGCAGAAATAAAGTTTGAAAAAGTAGGATAATGCTAATATATTTCCTCTAATTTATACTATTCATTTTATCTTTAGAGGTTTTGCACTACGCACAACGTGAGGCTAATTAAAAAGATTTAAAAAAAAAACATATAAATAAAAAAAAGTATAAAATGAGAAAGATTAAAATTCTAAATTCTTTTTACTTTTTTATGTCTCGTTTTATTTTTAATTTTTATTAATAAGCCACGCGCCACCACAATAATGTAGCGTCAGATCTAGCAGGGGAACTATATATTAAAAAAGAAAAAAAAACGTAGGAACAGTATAAAGTATGGGATATAGTAGTATTTTTCAAATGAGTAACTAGAAAAGATCAACAGGACTTGATGAGACCTTTTAAAAATAGAAAAGAAAATTAGAGATATTATTTTTCTTATTTCTTGCTAGATATTTCCACAATTACAAATGGAAGTGGCGGACAATACAAAGTTTTTCTTTTTTTTTTAAGTGGTTTAGGTAAAAATTCATCTTGCAAGTTCAGCGACTTTATAAAAATTAGACAGCAATCGAATCAAGAATATTAATTTCGGATAAGAATAATGAGAGGCTTACTATCTATCTATTATCCTTCTATTAATTTTTAATTTTTTTAATTTTTTTTTATTTAATGGTTAAGAAAGTTATTATTAGTGAAATTATATATTTTAATTTTTTTTTAATATTTAAGGATGTTCAAAAAAATATTTCAAATAAAATAACAAAAAACTAAATATACTAAGAATAATAAACTAGTGGTAAACAAATTATAAGTGTACGCTCGCTCTTTAGATAAATGCTACTCTTACTCTTCTATGTTCCCAATTGGGATCCCACTTATTATATTTTTTTATTTAATGATTAAGTAAACTTTATTAATAATGTTGTAGATTTTTTTTAAAAATATTTAAAAATTAAAAATAAAATAAAACACACTGGACAAGGTTCGAGTCAAAATCACTATGTTTGGATATATAAGCGCATTGGCATTAGATCCAACATTGGACTCATTAAATACAAGTTTAATGATTTTCTCTAAAATAATCATAAATTGAACTCATCAAAATTCACCAGCTCAAATTTTGAGTTACAGTACTTGAATATCATCCTTAATATTTGAAGGATTACTATTCATCTTTCAAAATATTTTTTTTATTTATTGAAAATTGTTATAACCACAACGAAATCACACAGAATTAATTCTACAAACTGACGTAATTTTATATAATCCATTGGATCTACTTTACAATAAAAGTAATTTCATAATCTAAAAAACTATATAAAGTCACATCAGTTTGTAAGATTTATTTTATGGAATCTCTTTATGGCTAAAATATTTCTCTTTTTTATTACCTTTTATTATGTTTGTTAGATGAATAAATTATAGATATATTTGTTAGTTTCATAAATTGTATATCATATTATTATTTTAACGAATTTAATGTTGAATCTAATATGAAGTTATGGATGTAAAAATATTAACTTTTTATCAATTTATACTTTCCATTAAATTTAATAAAAAAAATGATATAATCGATCCCAATGCTCTAACTACTCTTAATTTTATCACAAATGAAATGAAAAACAACATACATTATTCACAAATGAAATGAAAACAACATGCATTATTCTTGTCCTGACGAAGCTATTAAATTTGGCCCACTTTTTCATTGGCCTATGACATTCAAACTACTTTAATTTGAAAGCATCCGATCGAGGATGATGCTTATATGAGATTGATTGGGCGAGTACAATTAGGATTAGCCCATTTGCCTTGCTATTGCGTTTCCTATTGCTGACTAAAGTTTTTTGATAACTAGGAAACCCACTTAATTAAGAACACTTTATTTTATGGGGTGCTGGGGAAAGCTAGTGAAGAGTGAGAGGCCAATCAATGCACCCTATAATGATTTCCTTCTTTGCGAGCATGATGGAAGGAAATTGCACATAATTTTCATTCCAACCAACACGTTTGATAACCAAACAGGTAGTCCACTTTAGACAATTACCATGCACACGACCAAGTTTTGCAGCTTTTTATTAACTGAAGGAGAGATTTTGGTAGTGCACTTTGAAGGGTTATGAAAATCTGTTCTGAAATAGGATTTATAAATGAGATTATTTGAAGGAGATGTTCAAGTTATTATTAGAAAAGTAATTAACAGTGAAGAAGAAAATTGGTCTTTGATATGGCCAAACTATAGACGACATCTTCTAGTTTTGTCTAGGTAGGCCATTTTAAAAAACCTATTTCATTTATGGAGAAGGAAATATAGTGGTTCATCAATTTTTTTAAATTGGTTTTGTCATGTCAAGAAGAACAATATGAGATATACATTGTAACATGGCCTCCTTCAAATCTCATTAATGTAACGAAGAAAAAGCTTTGTATTGATTGATATTTATTGAAATGAAGCTGTTTATTTGAAAATTAAAAATAAAAAATAAAAACAGAAACAATTGGTATTGCACGATGAGAGATAGGGGTGGGCAGCGGGTACCCGCACCCGCTGCCCCGCCCGTTTTCCGCCCCGCCCCGCATAGCGGGGGCGGGTTACTCCGCCCGATCACAAGTAGCGGGGTAAAACCCGCCCGGTATTTAGCCAAATGGCGGGGGCGGGGGCGGTATACAAATGACCCCGTCCCCGTAATACCCCGCCCCCGCCCCGCATATTATATATATAAAAAAAAAAACCCAGATGACTTAAAACGGCGTCGTTTTGTCATCTGGGTTTTTTTTTTTAAATTTCCTTAAATAAAACGAAGCCGTTTTATATAAAACGGCGTCGTTTTATTTAAGGAAAGCTTCGTTAAACCCCCCAGCCCCCGACCTCATCTCTCTCCCTCGTCTCTCTCTCTCTCCCTCGTCTCCCTCTCACTCTCTCTCTAAAATCGCCGAACCCTAGCCTAAAATCGCCCCATCAGCCACGCCGTTGCAGCCACTCCGCCGTCGCATCCCCACTCCGCCGTCGCATCCCCACGCCACCCTCGGCAAGAATCCATCTCCTTCGTCCCCGAATTTCTCCGGTTTCTCCCTCTCCGGTTCCTCCAATCTCCACCAAGGTAAGTGATTCCGTTTCACCTAAACCCTAATTTGAAGATTTCTTTCATTTTGATTCTTGAAAACATATGGAAATGGAGAAGTTGATGGAGGATGGGTTTGGTGTTTGTGAACCGTGTGCTGTGGAGGCCGATTGTGCATGTGTTTGAACTGTGAAGTGTGATTGTGTTGGATTATGTGATTGTGTTTAATTTATTAAAATTTAAATTGTTGATTTGAGTTTATTTTATTATAATTACAATTATTTGATTGTGTGATTACATCATTACAATTATTTTTATGAGACACCTGATTCCATTTCGGTTTGAAGATTGGATTGAAGCTTTGAAGAATGGAGTGATCAGTGAAGCTTTGCTGCTTTTATTTCATAATATTTCATAGTTTTTTTTATTTTTAGATTGGATGTAATTGAGAGTGGATGGCTGGATCATGGATGCCTTGGTTTTGTTATATGAATCTGAATGTACTCAAAGTCTCAAACGATCAACCTTTGAATGTATTTCATAGTTTTTTGTTGAGTGGATGCACTGGATGGCTGGATGCCTTGGTTTTGTTAGATTGGATGGCTGAATGTATTTCATAATTTTTTAGATTGGATGTAATTTAGAATGTGTTGAAGCTATCTTTTGTTGAGATAATGAAAATTTTGGTATTTTTTAAGGTTTGAACTTTGAAGCTTTGCTGTCCAAATTGTGCAAACATCTATAGCTAACATTTTTATAACATGAAAAAAAAAAGTGCAAAACATAGGTCCAATAAAATGTAAAACAAGCCAAACTAGTCCAAAGACTCCAAAATTACTCAAAAAGAAAAGCAACAAAAAACTGTTATTTTTTTATTGCTGTCCAATGGCGTCGTTTTATAAAAAATAATTTATACACAATATTTTTTATTACATTTTCACAATAATATTTTAAATAAAATATTTTTGATAAAACACTTTATAAAAGGAACATTATTTTATAAAAGCATCCTCATCTTATAATATTATTATAAAATATCTTATATATTTTTTTGATAAGTGTATATATTATAAAAATATATGGTGAGTATCAATATATTTAATACTCATCAGACTATATGATAGATTAATTAATAATAAAAACAAAAACAAAAACCTATACATTCATAATAGATATTATGTAAATTATAGTGCAACTTAAGAATAATTATAAATTTTATTTACAGCCTCACATAGAAGATTGTGTGTATAAACTTACTGATATATGAAGATAAAAATATATAAAATATTATTATAACTTACAAAATATTGAAAATAATTATCTAGGCTTGAGATTTGAGTCTATGATATTTTGTATGACCATTTGTGTTGCATTTATTATAATTTCAGATTTGTTGTAAATGGAAAGTCCAGAAGACTCTAGTGCGAGCTCCCCGGAGGGAGCCTTGGGTACCTCCGGCCCTAATCCTAACCCTATCCCGACCACTACCACTACTACTACCACTACCCTTAACCCTACTAGTACTCCCCTTCCGGTTGAGACCCCTGACCCTACTCCTACCACTACCACTTGCCCCGCCCCCAAGCAGTCTAGCAAGAAAGCCCCATCCATAATTTGGGCTCATGTCACCAAGATAGAAGGTGGTGACCCCAATGATCCAAAAGCCAAATGCAACTATTGTGACAAAATTTATGGGTGCCACTACAAGAGACATGGCACTTCCCAGATAAAATTGCACTTGGAGGAACAGTGCAAGAAATCCCCAATTTTAAAATCTTTGGTAGAGAAGACCCAATCCAGGCTTGAAGTTGGATTTAAAAAAATGGGTGAGGGAAGTAGTGGAGAGTTGGCATTAAAGGGGTACACAAAATACGATCCTAACGAGGCTAGGACACACCTAGCTCGCATGATTATTATAGATGAGATGCATTTCCAAGTGGTTGATGGGAAAGGGTTCCAAGCTTATTCTAGGTACTTGGAACCAAGATTTAATATTCCTTCTCGCCACACGGTGGCAAGAGATGTTAAAAAACTTTATCGGTCAGAAAAAGAGAAGTTGAGGGGTTTATTGGCGGGGGAGAATGTTTGCCTCACCACTGATTGTTGGACTTCTTGTAATAATCTTAATTTTATGTGTATGACTGTGCATTGGGTTGATGGGGGTTGGACATTGCATAAGAAGATTCTTAAATTTTGTCAAACCACTGATCACAAAGGTGAGACGATAGGGAAGGCCTTAGAGGCCGCTATAAGAGAATGGGGGTTGACTCGGGTTTGTACTTGCACGGTTGATAATGCCGGGGCTAACGATGTTGCAATGAGACATCTTAAGACTCTCATGAATAATGCGAGTAGAACAATTTTGGGTGGGGATTATTTGCATGTGCGATGTGCAGCACATATTCTTAATTTGATTGTGGGTGATGGCTTGGATAAACTTGGTGACTCGGTTGCTCGGGTCAGGACTGCTGTTAGATGGGTCAGATCTTCTCCTGCTAGATTGGCTAGGTTCAAAGTTGCTGCAACTACTGTGGGTATAACATGTAAAAAAGGTCTTTGCACTGATTTGTCTACGAGGTGGAACTCAACCTTTTTGATGTTAGAGGCGGCCCAGGAATATAAGTTGGCATTTGATACATTGGGTAATGAAGACATACAATATGTCAAGTATTTTGATGAAAAGTTGGGGCACCCTTTGTCTAATGATTGGGAGGTTGTATCTATTTTTGTAGAGTTTCTGAGGGTTTTTTACGATGTTACTAAGGTTTTATCTGGTTCTTTGTATCCCACGGCACATCAATTTTGTCAACAAATAGCCAAGGTGAAAGAAGAATTAGATGATATTGCAGCGGGTAGTAACACCACATTGCGGGAGATGTCTAGGACCATGATGGAAAAATTTGACAAGTATTGGGGGGAAGAGTTTGATAAAGCCAATATCTTGTTATATGTTGCATGTGTCCTTGACCCACGGTTTAAGGTGAAAGGCATGGTATTTGGGTTGACTGATGCAATTGGCAAGGATTGTGCGTCGGCTGTTGCATCTCGGGCTCAGGAAACGCTTGTTAGATTATTTGATGAGTTCACTATCGTGGGAGGTGGTAGTATTGCAGCACCTACAGCCACAAGTATCCCCCCATCAGGTGCAGATACTAGACGTGGAAAAAAACGTAAAATGGACTGGGGTGACAAGATGGAGTCGACCCCCTTGGATTTTATGGGTTCCACCACAGATGCCCAGTCAGAGGTAGACAGATATTTGGCATTGGATCTCCATCCATTTGTACGAGATTTTGATATATTAGCTTGGTGGAAGATGAATGTCCCCAAATACCCCGTACTTTCAAAGGTTGCTCGCAGTATCTTGGCCATCCCGATCAGTACAGTAGCCTCAGAGTCGGCCTTTAGCACTGGAGGGCGCGTATTAGATCCTTTCCGGAGCTCATTAGATCCTATCACTGTTGAGTCTCTGATTTGTACACAGAATTGGATCACGGGTGATGAAATTCATATTCCAGAGGTTCTTGATTATGATCCGGTTGAGGCCGAGGACGAGGCTGCTGATCAGTCTGGATCTGGTAAATTGTCACTTGAATAAATATTTACATTATTTTATATTTATTTAATTAAATTTAATGTTACAGAGATTTTACATTTATTTGTTGTAACTTGTAGCGACTGTGACGCCAACACCTGGGACACCATCAACAGCTACCTCCGCTGCAGTATGACCTACCTCATCTACCAGTCCCTGTCCATCACCAATTCACCATGGTTTGCACTTTACACAATTTATTTTACCAATTGTTGTTTACATTTATAATTTTATAATATTTGTAATGTTAGTATCTAATTATTTTGTAATTATTGATTATGAGTTTTGACATTTTCTATGACAATATCATTTTGTATGTCAATTGTCAACACATCTTCCAAGTTAATAACACAATTTAATCTTGGTTAGTAACTTAGTATTTTTAATAAATTTTTTTTTTTTCATGTTTATAACTTATAACTTTATATTTGTACTCTAATTATTTTTTAACTTATTATTGCAGGTTAAGATTAAGGCCCAACAACCCCACAGTCTCCATCCAAGTTTGTATTACGGCCCAAAATCCAATCACCAGTGTCCAACGACCAATGTTATCAATCTTATTTCTTATGATCTTGTAAATTGTAAATTTGTAACTGTATAATGCTAATAGTTAATAGCACAATTTGTAATTTTGTATTTTGTAGTATTAATTTGTATTATTGTAAATTTGTATTATTGTAAATTTGTAAATTGTAATAGTTTAGTAACTAGTCTAGACTTCTAGTAATCTTTATTTTTAAACTTTAACTTTTACTATTTTTGACTTTTAGATTTTTAGTGATGTTTTTTTTTAAATGACTTTGTCACTTTAGACTTTAGTAATGATAAATACTTAGTATTTAATATAATGATATTTGTTATTGTGAAATTAAATCAGGTTTGATAATTTTCTGGGTCAAAAATGGCCTAGAAATTTGATCTGGGCCGAAAGGCCCAAAACTGTTCAGATGTGGGCAGGCCCAATAGGGGCGGTAGCGGGGGGCGGGCGGAAGGAGCCGCCCCCGCCTACACGGGGGCGGGGTGCGGATTTTACAGGTTGATCCCCCGCCCAGGCGGGGGCGGGGGCGGTGATAGGGGGACCCCGCCCACGGTAGGGCGGGGATCACCCCTAATGAGAGACCTTCTAGTATATATGTACTTCCTTATTTGGCTAGAAAGAAAAAAGACAAAAAGAAATTTCAATTTCCAGAAATCAATTAGAAGAATAGATGTTAGCATTAAAAAAAAAAGAATATTCACTTCAATTTAGTCCATAAAACAATTAAAAAAATTATTTTATAAATTAGAGTGGCTTGGTGAGTTAAAACAATTATATCGAACGCCGTAAGAACATGTCAATTTGTTAACTTTATTTTCATGACTGATTTTGATAAACATAATTTTTTTTTTTTGGCAATTTATATCTGTATACTATATTATACGTCTAATTAAAATGTTCTTGTTTTACAAGTAAATGAAATGAATTTTTAAAATTTTTAGAATTTTTAATTTTTAATTTATAAATATAAATATTTTAATTAATTTTATTCTAAAATTGGAACATATTTGTCTGCTTATTGTCTGGACCGTAAATAAATTTAATTTTATAGATTGTATTTAATTTTAAATCTTCTTTTACGAGTCTTTGGATTCACGTGAATATTCATTGCGTATAGCACTACAAGAATCAAGAAAAAAACAAATGCACATGTCACTATTATAATGACAACGCCATGAACGTCCCATGAAAAAGAAAGAAATAACATGATCAAACTCTTCTTCACGAGTGGAATAT
This sequence comes from Platycarya strobilacea, assembly GCA_036898215.1. Taxonomy (NCBI): domain Eukaryota; kingdom Viridiplantae; phylum Streptophyta; class Magnoliopsida; order Fagales; family Juglandaceae; genus Platycarya; species Platycarya strobilacea. Next base: position 3,713,836 of record CM072554.1, on the reverse strand, counting down.
GAGCGAACCTCATTTATTCATTGTTTCAAGTTATGCTTAAATATTGAGAAATGTTGGAAAGTGTTATGAATAATATTAAAAAATAATTAATAAAATAATTAATAATAATAGAGAATATCAAAAAGTGTTGAAAAATATTTGTTTGCCAAACCAATCCTTAATCTCATAAACCAAATTCTTTCATTGCATAAGTGCGTTTTTATTAGTTTAGGCAAATTCATCTTTAAATTTTAGTTAATATTCCACTAATTTATATTTGTCCAAACAATTTAAATTTAAAATATATATTGGATTAGTCATTTATTTTTTATAAAATAATAAAAGATTATTAAATTAATATTCTTTCATTTTTGTTGAATAGAATAATAATATTTTAATTTAAATTCAAGGTGCCTGCATATTTTGTTGGATAATATAATAATATTTTATTTTTTAGCTAAACAATTATAGTCTTCTATCTTTGAATAATTACTATAAAAATTATCTAAATATTTTTGAATTTAGCTAATCCAATGTAACTTTTTTTTTGTTGAAATTATTTAAATTTTAGTCAAATATCTCATTTGGTCAATCCAATAAGGTGCTCTAATGCATTATCTGCGATTCCCCCCTCAGAGTATACAAATTATGTTGAATAACTTTCAAAAATAATGTCTTCTTTCGCCTTGTCTGGTTCAAGAAGTGAATATGTTAAACAAATTGAAAAAAAATTCAAAATAGAAAATTATTTTCAAGTACGTAGCAGTCAGATGAGCATTGCAGAAAACTTGTTTAAAAAGGAAAAGTTCGACGATGGGCTAAAATGGTCATTGAAGCATAGTGATATTATATTATATAATATAATACAGGGTATGCAAGTAATTGTAAACGTACAAAACTAGCATGAGGTAGAGAGGCATGCGCATGAGTCCATGACCCCATCTCCAAACGATTGTCCCAATTTTTAATTTCTTATTTCACTTTCAGTTTCAGTTTTGAATCCTCGAGGCCTCATTGAAACGACGTTGTAATATATTGCTGTCAGGGCGAAGTACGTGCAAGTTTCACGGGATTTTTTAAGATCAGTATCTTGGTGTACAGCTTTATACAGTTTTTTTGGGGAAGATTCATTACGTGTACGTTTATTGTCATACAATAATAAATTCATTGTATTTTAATCTATTATTTTTATTTGCGTCTGTCTCTCTCTTTCTCCGCTGCTGATAGTCACCTGCACGCCATAGCAAATGGACGCCATACACGTATCCACCAGAATCTACAGCTATTAATTGAGATTTTATTTTCCTTTTTCGCCTTTTTTTTTTAAAGAGTCTCATATATCTTATTTTATCTTAAATTTATTATTTATATATTTTTAAAATTTTTAAATAAAATAAAATAAATAATTCAATTTTTTAAATTTTAAAATAATTTTTTAAAATCTTAAAATTAAAAAATATTTTATAAAAATATTTTATTTTATTTTTTATTTTTTACTTTTATTTCAACCTATCTTCCAAAATAAATCAGACACTAAAGTAATTATGATCAACTACGGGATCGGAGACGAGTCACTTTGCATGAGGCGTGGGAGAGCAAACACAAGGAAAGGTGCTTTGGATAACAGCTGATCACTAGCTGATATTTTATTATTATTTATAACCTTTCTCAATATCCAAATATAAATGAGGTAAGATATTCATATCAGCTAGTTTGAAGACATTATTTTGAAATTTGAAATTTGCTGAAAACAGCTGAATATCTTACCTCAGTCAGGACTATTATTATTATTATTATTTATAACATTTATTATTATGTTGACAAAGATATTCTCTTTGCTAAGAGAATATCTGCAAACCAGTCAGGGCTATTAATATATAGATAACAGCTGATCACTAGCTAATCCTCTAGTGACATATATGCAATTTATACCATTAGCTTTGTGCATGCTCCTCATACGTTCTTTCGAAACTCATCTCGCAGACGAAAACAAACTCATCCCCCAATTCCTATTCTATTCTTCTTCCCTTTTTACAATTCCACTGGAACTTTTAACACAAAATCAATCCATCAAAGATGTCCAAACTTTGATATCCAAAGAAAAGAACTTCTCCATTGGCTTCTTCAACCCAGCCAACTCCAACTATTGTTATCTTGGTATTTGGTTCGCCAAAGTGACAGAACAAACTCTTGTATGGGTTGCATTTCAAAAATTAAGAATTAAAAAAAAAAAAACTGGTGTGGGTTGCAAACAGGAATGATCCTTTCAATATTTCCTCGAAAGTTCTCTCAATCAACCAGGATGGAAGCATTGTTCTCCATCAACGATCCCATATTGGCAAATTGGACTGTGGCCATGGAGGTCCTCTACAATAAAATCAAATTAATTGTTGATTTAATCTCTCTATTTTCCCATTTCTATTTTTTTCTCTTTGGGGAACTGATGAATTTCAATTGAAATAATTAATCGTTGATGAGTCTCATTTGTTGGCAATTGAAGCTGTGGAAGTGTACTAGATTTTGTTGGAGTTGGTTGTCTGAGATGAAGACAATCTGGAACAAGGGAGATCGAGGGACAAGCAAACTCGTTGTCAGAGATGGAAGGCGCACCGAGATGAGGTCAAAGAGGAGGGGAGGAAGACTCGAAATGAGATGACCTATTTCCAATTCTATGGGTGTGTCTATGGTTTGTTATGTGTAATATCTAATGTGACATCGTATTAGTGGAGGGCTTTTTTATGCTCTTATAAGCCGGACCGGCTAGCAGCGTTTCTCATCCCATAAATGTCACACAAATTGGGATGCGAAAGAAGAAAACACAGTCGTATTTTAAAGAGTAATTTCTAAGGAACAACACACCCACTTAGCAATATTGCTAAAAATAATTTTTCCTCTCTATCTTGAGTCTCTTTACACCTTTTGAATTTCAAACTCCTTCAATGGAGGAAACAAACACCTTAACTCATCTAGATCAGTCTATCGTTATGGAGATGGATTCAAAATTTTTAATACCATTTGGTGATTGTTTCGATTAAGGTATTGAAACAAAATATTTTAGTATGGTAGAAAATCCACAATCTTAGATGTATTCACTCATCCAACAAATGGAAACCTTCATTCGGGAGGATCTCAACCTTGCACCAACTACAAAATCTGCAAAAGAAACTACAAAACTAGCTTTAGTGGGAAAAATAGTATCAACACGTCCACTGAACAAAATCTTACTACACGCAAGTTTCAAAGTAGCATGAAATTTTATTAAAAGATTCCCCATCGAAGACCTAGATATAAATCTCTTCCTTTTCACTTTGAAGACAATGTGAGACAAATAAATAATACTCAACCATATTGAGCATATTTCTCCTTCTACCAGCTCACGCATGACTCAGCAAAGCAACACCAACTCAGATGACACTAGCAGACAAGTCAGCCACCACTCTTGAAGATTTTGGAATCACGTAGCACACACACTAGGAATGCTTTTGTAAATATGTGCAATACATTGATTAGTTGTACTATTGTGTGCCAGGAAATATTCTAACGGACTCTGTCCTGCTCTGTAAAAGTAGCGCACTCCACCTGCTTGTTTTTAGATTTATTCGAGTTTTGTTATGGCCTCTTGTGCCTATAAATACCTCTGTAAATGCTACTGATAATTTCAATGAGAATCAACGTATTCCAGGAAACATTTCTCTTCTTACTTTCATTATTCATCTTCTCATCAAATTCTATAATGGTATCAGAGATAAGTTTAAACACAAGATAAGTTTAAACACTTACTCATCCTTAACTCCTGGCCTGCAGGATTTACATGACACAAGATAAGTTTAAATACTTCAATCTTTTATGTACAGATATATGGACTCACGTTGAACCATATGACAATTGCAAATACTACAAAGATTGGAAATCCTTTGGAATCCTACTGGAGGTGGAAATGGATCCACATTTTAGAATAGGATGCAAAAAATTACATTAGATTTAAGGTTGAAATAGACATAACAAAACCATTGGAATAATGTTTTTGGCTTTCCAAAGATTACAACAGAGATACATGAGTTTCACTCAAATATGAGATACCATCAAATTTCTATTATGCTTGTGGTAGATCGGGCCACTCATAGATTTTTTGCACCTTTCTAAAAAGCATTCCCCTCCAACTACAATTCGGCTCCTGACTTAGAGCAAAAAATCACAAGACAAGGAATAGCCTCCCACCCCAATAAAGCCAAATATTCACTTAGAGATCATCACAGATTCACAACAGAAAAAGATAACAGAAAAGGAATTTGATTATGGAAATACCTAACCCATAACCATAATTGGGCAGGGTCCTAGTGGTAAAGTCAGTGATTTGTTTTAGGAGATTAAGCAGAGATAAAATAAAATATATAAAATATTTTTTATTATATTTTGATAGAGTTTTTTATATTGTATAGAACAATCTAATAATAAGATTTATAATAAAAATAAAATACGTTTAATACAATTTATATATTAAAAAAACATATGATGTATTAAGAACATATCATCATAATAAAAATTTATTAAAAATGCGTTAGAAATCATCCAACTTGTTTTTTATTTTATTTTATCTATAATAAAAACGTGCCTTCATATTATTATATTATTTTATATTATATGAGATGTTTTTTATTTTTAAATTAGATAAAATTTTGTAGAGGTGACCAAAATAATTTTTTAGTGGGGACTAATACAAAATAAAATTAATATTATCCTATTAAATTATAAAAAAATAATTTATTTTATTTTTTCTCAAAAAAAAAAATTATTTTTAAAATTTTAAAATTTATTTTTAGGGGCGGGGTGGGGCTAGGGGAAGTAGGGGTGACAATTTCTTACACGACCCGTTAACCCAACACGAACACGACACGATAATAGAGGGTTAGAGTTTAGTCTTAACGGGTTTCGGGTCAAAACGGGTTGACCCGTTATGACACGATTGCTTAACGGATTGATAACGGGTCAATCTGTTTTAACCCGTTATGACACGATATGACACGCTAAGAAAGTTAAAATTACAATTATATTCTTATATTTAAATGTAAATTTGTTAGAATTTTAATTTTGATATTTTATTGTTTAGATTGTAATTTAGACTTATAATTAGTGTTATTAGTTTTATAGATATTATGATTTTAATATTTATATAAAATTATGTTAAATTTAATTAAATCAAACGGGTTAATTTTAGACATATTCAACTCATTTACATAAATAGGTTGAAACGAATCATATTATGTCGTGTTAATATATTTCTTAATATTTACTAATGGGTCATAACGGGTTGACACGATACGATATGTTATGTTAACGGGTTGGGTTAGGGTTTGAAATTTTGACACGATAAGCTTAACGGGTCGGGTTAGGGTTGACCTATATAGTATAATATACATGTCTTGACACGACACGAACACGACCTATTAACACGATTTGACACTCCTAAGGGGAAGGGCCCCCTCTCCCAACGAGAGCTCTACCACTGCAGGGCCCCCAAATGACAAATACGAATACTATGGTGTAGCATCAATTTCAACATCCTTTACCCACAACGAAGTAAGCAAAGGCACAAAACCAACAGAACTAGTAGTACCGGTGTTAAAGATGGAGTCAAGAAAATGGAGGAGAGAAAATTAACGAAAAAAAGGAATTAAATATGAGAGGAAGAGCAGTCAAAATCCACCTCCACAAGATCGGTGTTGGGGGCAACCATACTTTGGAACCCACCATGCATGAAGCTTTCTCTAAACATATATGAAGTCATCATTTCTCTCAAAAGTTTAAACTAACGGAAAAATATAGATTTCATTATTTTATATCTTAACATTTTTTTTATTTGTGGGTAAAACTTTCCTTCAATTAATAGGTTCAACAAGTGAAATATTAATTAAATGAAGTAGAGTGTAGAGTCAGAATTTGAACTTAAAACCTATACTCTGATACAATGTAAAACCATCGCTTGTTTCAAAAGTTGATACGAGTCTCCTATCAGTGAGACCTCCTCTCCATCGTATTTAGCGTTAAGGAAAACAGTTTGTGTCATCGTGAAGTAGCTTTTTATGCCGAAAAATTAGCCCTCTAGGTGTTAAAAAGAACAGCCAGCTACGATGGAGATTAAGCCCAGTTTAGTTATCAAATCCTCCTCAACTCATTTTATCTCATCATTACAATTTTTTCAAATTCTCATACACTTTTCCAAATTTTCATACAAAATATAATAAACAATTTAACTTTTTCAAATCCTAACTTTTTCAAATCCATTGTAGCCAATAAAGATCCATCACCAACCGATCACAGGCTAATTGCTCTTCACCAAATCACTTCCTGTTAGTCATTTCAAGTTTTCAAATCCCTCAGTTGAAGGCAAATCAGATCCTACATTGTAACTTGATAGCATCGGCAGTGCAGAGATTTCCCTTCCCAATTGCACTGAACTCCAGGGAAGGATGTCGGGCTGCCGTGGTTAAATCTAAAGCTTAGCAGGCCTATAGAAGCCCATTCAACTAAGGCCAACAGGCCAATCATTCAAAAACTCAGTGAGCCACCCTTGTCAATATGAAAGTCATTTCGACCCAACCAAGTGACCTATTGCATACTTCATAAATCTAGCCAGGCCCAGTCTTCGTCAGCAAGCTAACCAAGGAAAAGTGACAAGCATGCTTGATTAGAGAAAAAGGCCGCATTCCAAGGAAAAGTGGAAGAGAACAGAGAAATTGAGGGCAGGGCATGGATCTAGTTTTCAGGGCATTCAAATAATTGGGTTGGGTAGGAAGGTGGGGATCAAGACTCAAGCGTCAACTGTCAACCCAAGTTATGATATATAATGCCAATGGCCGGCCGGTAGGTAGCTAATTAAAATAGATATTGCAATATGCGAGCTACTTGCTTAAGAATAAATCTGAATATAAGCTTGTATTTTATTATTTATATGAACAGTAAAAAACTGTTTATGTATGGTCATGGTGTACCCGCGTAGGCAGGCTTGTATCCAATACTGCTCCTTGCTTAATCATGCTAGTGGAAGCAAAACTAGTACACCATGCATTGATTGGTCGCAGGCTACACGCCATGATTAATAAAATAAAAGATGTATCGAGTATAAAATAAAATATGTCCATAACGGACTGTTTCTACTTTTTTGAATAGACCTTAACATATGTATCGAGTATCATATTATTATTATTATTTCCCTGACTTAATATCGTGCTAGGACTTTGAATTTGATCATAATTAACTTTGAAATCAACTCTTAGAACTTCTGCAGCTCTTTATACTCTTAAAAAACTACGACTCCGCCAAAATAGTAGTCGAAATTAAGGGCAAGTTCGGATGTTCGAAGTTCTTCAAGAATTTCGAATAATTTTCATACGATTGAAAATATTTTATTTCCAAATACATTTTAAAGTATTTCAAAATTCAAATACACAAAATCATCTATTTTCCACTTTCCCTGTTATTTGAAATTAAAAAAAAAAAATCAAATATTATATTATTATTATTTTTCTTTTTCTACTACAGGGATTTCAACTCTCGCCGGTGACATCCCAATATTCGACCCACCGCCGACAACCAATGATGACATTGTCATTATTATTGGCATCCTCTTGCGTCGGCAAACCGCTCCAGGCTATCCCATTGCCAAAAAAACTTCCATCATGAGCCGTGCGTGACTCCAACGTCGAAAATAGGTTTTGGTGTTTGTGGGTTTGTTCAACCCATCGTCAACAATTACTGGCGACACCGCCTCTTCACCGGACTTCACTAATGCCAGCGACCAACCCCCTAAAATATTAGCTTTTGAAAGGCCGGTCCCATCTCCCACACGCACCTACAAGCCACTGTAGGATTTGGTTTTCGACATTTGCCGAAATGTTTCCAACTTTTTTTATTTTATTTTCTTTGAAATAAAATATTAATATTTTAAAATATTATTTATTAATGAGGCTCACAGTTTTTATAATATTATCTATTTCAAAATATTTTCAAAATATTTTACATATTTAAACAACTTAAAATACTCTCAATAGAACCGACACAAATTTATTGGCATCCTAACTGATTACTCTCGTTATATAAATAAAAAAACAGTAAATAAAGGAGATATATAACAAAGTTGATTGCCATGCCTCCACAGAGACAGAAAGAGAGAATCGTATGGGGTTGATTTTTCATTTTTATTTTTGTTTCTTTGCTGGCTTTTGTAAAAGAAAAAATCTATTCAACCTCCTACTATTCACACAACCTCCACACACCACATATTATTTTATTTTATTTTTAATCAAATATTTAATATATAAATAATGAATAAAAAAATTAAATTAATTTAAAAAGAACAAATTCAAAAAATAATATTAAAAAAATAAAAAAATAAAAAAATAAAATAAAAAGTGATGGTGTGTGGAGATTGGGAGGTTGTGTAGAAGCGCTCTTTGTAAAATGACTGGTTGTTGAGTTTGAATGTTTGATGGGACTTTTGAAAGAACTTTAAGCTCATAGTATTAGTATTTGTAAAAAGCAGGAAAATGCTATTTTGTCTATTTATTTTAATATTTTAATATTTTATGTATTTTAATTTTTAATTTATTTTTATATGAAAGTAATCTAACTTATGCCACGTAAGATATTCTTACTATAAAAAAATTATTTATTTGTGATTAATTATTTTTAATAAAATAATTATTTATAATAAAAATAATTAAAACAACGGAACAAAAGACAGAGGAACAAAAGAAAGAAGCAGAAGATCAAAGAAAGGAACATGAGCGAAATTTTTACAGTACCATCAAGATACTGTTGGATCAGGTTGTAAGATGTTTTTCTGAACATAGGCATCGGCGACCATGGACATTTTTTGTAGAGTATTTAGGATTTCTTGTTCAGAGAGTCCATCAATATTCCACTCATATATCCTGTCAGCACTAGCCGAAAATTGATCTCTGAACATACGTTCTTCGATCGCTAAATCAGGTGGAGTTGGCTTTGAAAACCAGTTCTTCGTAAAACCCGAAGGTTTCACAGAAGTGAGTTTGGCTATCTCAGCTGGCTCCGATGAAAACTGTTTAAAAACAAAATCAATGACAGAATCATCCTCTGAGGATTCATCTGTAGAAACAAGAGAAATATAATCTGAATTAAAATCCTTTCTACTCCTGTCAAGGACACTTGTAGAAGGTTTTGACTTTTGTTTTTCTAGCTTTATATCAGCTAGCATTTGATCAATTCTATCTAGAGTACTGGCATAATCTATTTTCTGTCTGTTCTCAGGAAGAATAATCAAAGGTTTTTCAATCAACTTAATTTTTGATTTTGGAGGACTAGCAGTACGTCTTACATGCATATTGCATCTGTTCATGTTGCTGTCAAACCTTTAATTAGGCGAGGTATCAACGCTTCTGTGCTCCTGTGCTTGCGTGATGCAAGATTCAGGAATTTTGAGGACAGCCAGCTCGGGATTGTACAAACATCCCTTGCCGAAGAGCCTGTTTATTTTGATTGTTATCCTGACCTGACTATCGATTTGAATGATAGAAATGTTTTGGATATTTTAACTTTAAATATCATGACTTCTGGTATTGATATGCTTGAAGGCAGTAGGCCTTTAGCTTTGATTTATCGTATTTATTATAGACTAATGAAGACTAGCCTTAACCCCAAGGCTAAGCTACATTCGTCTAGAGACCAGGCCCTTCTGATACAGAGCTCCTTCACGAGTGCTGATATCAGAATTCCAAAAATGATTTACTGGAAAGATGTTTCTCTTCCAGATGAGTGGGTTCTTCTTAAGGAATTACCCCCCAGAGAAATAATATCCCGTGACAAGGATATTGACCTGATCCAACAGTATCTTGATGGTACTGTAAAAATTTCTTTTGACCGACCTTCCACAACCAAAGAAAGAAGAAATTCTTTCACTGGTTCACGATCGTCTTTGGACCCAAAAATTAGTAGAGATAAAAATCTCGAAAAATTCTTGGAAGATTCTGTCAAGATGGCAGAACCTAAACGTCCAATTATTATCCAAGAAATTCCCAAGGGAAATTCTTCAGAGTCTAGGTTGAAGGGAGTCTCTTCGGAGTCTCAAGTTACTTCGGCTTTTTACACAACCAAGGATGATTTTTCGTCATCCAAAGGAAAAGCCAAAAAGGAAGAAACTGGAGAAGACTCTTCTGAGTCCCTTACAGCTTCGGATTTGGTAATGAACACAAATGTTTTGCACCCACAATTGATGATGATGTGCAAACCTTTTGAGATTGATATGATTTCATGATTGATGAATTTAAGAGCATAAAAAACCGACCTAAGCGTGTAGCTTATGCTCGTGATTTTAGTCAAGCCCAAAAACAAAGGGTAAGACGAAAATGGAAAGAATTGATGAATGCCCAGTAAAGGCATATTCTTTTCTTTGATTTTCTTGAAAATCATTATGATTTTAAGCATTGTGATTCTTATAACTGTGGAAAAAAGGGACATAAGGGAATTAAATGCCCTAATCCTGAAAAACCCAGTGTTTTCATCATCTCTAAGGATGATTTGTTAAAATCTTTTTCTGATCATTCCTCCTCTGAGGAAATAGATGGATACATCCCGAGTGCTTTTTATGAACACTCAGAGACGGATTTGTCTAGTTCTATTTCTTTAAATGAAGATTCCTTGAATCGTTCAGAAATAGATCAAAGTGAGTTTGGCTCTAGTGATTCCAATTATCACAAAGGGTCAGAATCATCAGATCTTTTGTCTTCATCAGATCGAAATGAATTTATTCATTCTGAACTTTATTCAGAAACTGAATCATCAGATCCTGATGAATTTGAGCATGACTGCTCTTATGGTGGTCGTTGTTGTAATTCCAGAGTTAAAACAGTTAATGTCTTAACTATGGAATTTGATTGAAATTCATTTTCCCCACTGGAAGATGATAAACAGTCAATTTCCTTCCAGGAAATTGACAGTGATAGTCATTCAACTTTCTTTCAGAAAGCTGAACGACAGTCAACTTCCCCACTGGAAGTTGACAGAGAAGTAACTTCCCCACTGGAAGTTACTATTAATGTATCTTCCCCACTGGAAGATGATAAACAGTCAATTTCCTTCCAGGAAATTGACAGTGATAGTCATTCAACTTTCTTTCAGGAAGTTGAACGACAGTCAATTTCCCCACTGGAAGTTGACAGAAAAGTAACTTCCCCACTGAAAGTTACTATTGATGTATCTTCCCCACAGGAAGATACTAAAGTATCATCTTCCCCACTGGAAGATGATAAACAGTCAATTTCCTTCCAGGAAATTGACAGTGATAGTCATTCATCTTCCCTTCAGGAAGATGAACGACAGGTAACTTTCCCACTGGAAGTTACCATGATATCAACTTCCCCACTGGAAGTTGATAAATCAGTAACTTCCCCACTGGAAGTTATGATAAATGTAACTTCCCCTGTGGAAGTTACTATTGAATCATCTTCCCCACTGGAAGATGATAAACAGTCAATTTCCTTCCAGGAAATTGACTTGAGCCTTTTTACTTCCTTCCAGGAAGTTCAAAGATATATAACTTTCCCACTGAAAGTTACTATTCCCTTATCTTCCCCACTGTAAGATGATCAGAGTCATACTGGTCCAGGAATGATTCTTGGAATAGAAAAAATTTCAGTAATTTCCATTCTGGAAGTTGCTATTTTCATTCCCTTGTCAATACATTTGGTTTTGACAAGATCAAATTTTTATTCTTTGTTAAAATATTTTATTTTGACAAAATCAATATTGTTCTCTGCATCTCATGCAGATTTGAGCCAGAAAAACTATTTTCCTAAAATGGTTTTTCTTTCTCTTGATCGTACTGGAATCGGAACAAAAATCGTATTCCGATTTCATAAATTTGTTCTGATATTGTCTCACGATGAGTCAATATCTTCTTTTTTCTTACAAATTTCTTGGTTTTATATTCCAACCAAGAATCTTTCCAAATTTTCACTCCCGAAGTTGAAGATGAAGACTTCATTCTTTTTCACTCGGGAAGAAGAGATAGAGAAGACAGACACTATTGTCTGTCCGCCCAAAGTTATCGGTCAAGAGATTGACCACCTGATATCGGAAAGCCATAATGGTTTGTCCGCCCAAATTAATCGGTCAGCAGAAGATGACAAGATGTCTCCCATGCCGACACCCAGAGAGCCAGTCAGCACTAGAAGACAAGACACTTTCGGTGCAGACAATATCATTGCCTGTCAGCCCAGCTTTCGGCGCCGACAGCTTTACTTTTACAAATAGTGATCACGTGGTGTGGTTACTGTTTGCTTTTTACTTTCGGCTACTTTCGGCCACTTTTATTTTGGTTTGTCTCCCGTGCTTTTCGGGACTTGTCTTTTTTAAAGCCTCTCCCTCTATATAAGGAGAGTTTAGTTTTCATTTGAGATCAGAGTTTGTTCAGACGACAACTCCCTTGAGTAAACTAACATTCTTGTTAGTCCTGAGCCTTGAGTGCCAATCTTGTGAGAGAATCTTGTGAGATTGTAAATCTTGTAAATTTGTAAATACAATGAAGAATTTTACCTTCTTCCTTGTTAATGCCTTACATGGTCGGCTTTGCCGCCTGTTAAGTTATTTTCTTATATTTTTATCTATAATGCATGCATTGGTCGGCCTTGCCGCCTCTTAACTGTTACATGTTTATTTTCTGTATTTCGCTCCTGTTCCTTTCTTTGATCTTCTGCTTCTTTCTTTTGTTCCTCTGTCTTTTGTTCCGCTTGTTTATGGTATCAGAGCCATTTTCCGGTTCTGTTGCTAACTGTTGAACTTTATTTCTATGTCCTTTTCTCTTGATAATTGCTAGAGATACTCTGTATCACTATTTCTTGTTCTTTTATTTTATTCTGTTTGCACCCCCCTTATCCGCAGTCGAGTGTTACAACAAGCAGTAAGTCCCCGTGTTGCCGTTAGCCAGGAGGGCGTTTAGGCGTTGAGTGGGCATGAGAGGCTGTAGTAAGGACTGTAAGTCGGAGTCGGACATGTGTTGTCCATAGTCATTTGTTGCCTGTGCAAATAGGATAAGGTTAGAGACCTAGACTTAGGAAGTACCCGAGTCTTTTTAGTTTTTGTCAAGATGAACAGGATGTATAGATCCAGTTCATCAGATAGCTTTGGATCAGGGAACCACCTGATACTATTGATACTATTAAGGAAGAAGATTTAGAACATGAGTATGATTTTGAAAGTCAAAATCATGTTGAGTATTCTCTAGACTCGTCTGATGAGTCTGATTCTGATTATCTGTATCAACGTGGTGTTGGTACAGTTCTTCCATCTTCTTTTATTTCTTCTATTCCGATCAATATTAAGTCTTTTATAAGACCAAGTGTTGATCATTCTGAGAAAATTGAGCCTCAGAAGCATTCTAAAAAGTCTTCTGATAAACCTTTTGAGATCGATATGATTTCATTAGTCGATGAGTTTAAGAGCATAAAAAACCGAACTAAGCGTGTAGCTTATGCTCGAGATTTTAGTGAAACCCAAAAACAAAGGGTTAGACGCAAATGAAAAGAATTGATGAATGCCCAACAAAGGCATATTATTTTATTTGATTTCCTTGAAAATCATTATGATTTTAAAAATTGTGATTTTAAGGATAAGTTTTTAAATGTTTTTAAATCTGATTCTGGAAGACATACAGCTAGTCCTCCAAAATCAAAAATTATTTTAGAAAAACCTTTACCAGAAAACAGACAGAATTCAAAACCTGTCAGTATCCTGGAAAAGATTGATCAGATGTTAGCTGATATTCAGCTAGAAAAGCAAAAACCTCCTACTAATATCTCTGATAAGAGTAGAAAGGATTTTATTTCAGTTTCAAGAATTTCTGCAGATAAATCCTTGGATAAATCTGTAGATTCTTCCAAGCCTTTCAGTACTCCTCCCAAAAGGAAGCATTTGAAAAAGAAATTTCACGGAGAAAAAAGATTTTCTAAAACCCGTGATAAAATCATTAAAAGTTCTTTTGACAAAAGAATTTTTAATAAATCTTTGAAAAAGCCATCCCTTAAGAGATGTTATAACTGTGGGAAAAATGGACATAAGGGAATTAAATGCCCTAATCCTAAAAAACCCAGTGTTTTCATTGTCTCTAAGGATGATTTGTTAAAATCTTTTTCTGATCATTCCTCCTCTGAGGAAATAGATGGATACATCCCGAGTGCTTCTTATGAACACTCAGAGATGGATTTGTCTAGTTTTATTTCTTTTGTTGAGCATGACTCTAATGATTCCTTGAATCATTCTGAGTTAGATCAAAGTGAGTTTGGCTCTAGTGATTCCAATTATCACACAGAGTCTAAACCATCAGATCTTTTATCTTCATCAGATCAAAATGATTTTAGTCATTCTGAACTTTATGCAGAAACTGAATCATCAGATCCTGATGAATTTGACCATGACTGCTTTTGTGGTGGTCGTTGTTGTAATTCCAGAGTTAAAACAGTTAATGTCTTAACTATGGAATTTAATCGAAAATCATCTTTCCCACTGGAAGATGATAAACAGTCAATTTCCTTCCAGGAAATTGACAGTGATAGTCATTCATCTTCCTTTCAGGAAGATGAACGACAGGTAACTTCCCCACTGGAAGTTACCATGATATCAACTTCCCTACTGGAAGTTGATACATCAGTAACTTCCCCACTGGAAGTTACTATTGATGTATCTTCCGAGATGGAAGATACTATTGAATCATCTTCCCCACTGGAAGATGATAAACAGTCAATTTCCTTCCAGGAAATTGACAGTGATAGTCATTCATCTTCCTTTAAGGAAGATGAACGACAGGTAACTTCCTCACTGGAAGTTACCATGATATCAACTTCCCCACTGGAAGTTGATAAATCAGTAACTTCCCCACTGGAAGTTACTATTGATGTATCTTCCGAGATGGAAGATACTATTGAATCATCTTCCCCACTGGAAGATGATAAACAGTTAATTTCCTTCCAGGAAATTAACTTAAGATTTTTTACTTCCTTGCAGGAAGTTCAAAGATATGTAACTTTCCCACTGAAAGTTACTATTCCCTCATCTTCCCTACTGGAAGATGATCAGAGTCATACTAGTCCAGGAATGATTCTTGGAACAGATAAAATTTCAGATTTCATAAACTTGTTCTGATATTGTCTCACGATGAGTCAATATCTTCTTTTTTTTTTTTTACAAATTTCTTGGTTTCATATTCCAACCAAGAATCTTTCAAAATGTTCACTCCCGAAGTTGAAGAAGAAGGACTTCATTCTTTTTCGCCCGGGAAGAAGAGATAGAAAAGACAGACACTATTGTCTGTCCAAAGTTATCGGTCAGCAGATGAAGACATGATGTCCCCACTGCCGACATCTTTGAGCCAGTCAGCACTAGAAGACAAAGATGTTTATAAAGATGTATATATGGAAGAACTGTACCAACACCACGTTGATACAGATAATCAGAATCAGACTCATCAGACGAGTTTGGAGAATACTCAACATGATTTTGACTTTCAAAATCATACTCATGTTCTAAATCTTCTTCCTTAATAGTATCAATAGTATCAGGTGGTTCACCTGATTCAAAGCTATCTGATGAACTGGATCTATACATCCTGTTCATCTTGACAAAAACTAAAAAGACTCGGGTACTTCCTAAGTCTAGGTCTCTAACCTTATCCTATTTGCACAGGCAACAAATGCCTATGGACAACACATGTCCGACTCCGACTTACAGTCCTTACTACAGCCTCTCATGCCCACTCAACACCTAAACGCGCTCCTGGCTAACGGCAACACGGGGACTTACTGCTTGCTGTAACACTCGACTGCGGATAAGGGGGGGTGCAAACAGAATAAAATAAAAGAACAAGAAATAGGGATACAAAGTATCTCTAGCAATTATCAAGAGAAAAGGACATAGAAATAAAGTTCAACAGTTAGCAACAGAACCGGAAAATGGCTCTGATACCATAAACACGCGGAACAAAAGATAGAGGAAGTGGATTCAGAGGAACAAAAGAAAGAAACAGAGAAGCAGAAGATCAAAGAAAGGAACAGGAGCGAAATGCAGAAAATAAACATGTAACAGTTAAGAGGCGGCAAGGCCAACCAATGCATGCATTACAGATAAAAATATAAGAAAATAACTTAACAGGCGGCAAGGCCGACCATGTAAGGCATTAACAAGGAAGAAGGTAAACAAGTTCTTCATTGTATTCACAAATTTACAAGATTTACAATCTCACAAGTTTCACTTACAAGATTGGCACTCAAGGCTCAAGACTAACAAGAATGTTAGTTCTATCAAGGGAGTTGTCGTCTGAACAAACTCTGCTTTCAAATGAAAACTAAACTCTCCTTATATAGACGGAGAGGCAATACAAAAGACAAGTCCCGATAATCACGGGAGACAAACAAAAGTAAAAGTGGCCGAAAGTAGCCGAAAGTAAAAAGCAAACAGTAATCACACCGCGTGATCACTATTTAAAAAAGTAAAGCTGTCGGCGCCGAAAGTTGGGCTGACAGGCAATGATGTTGTCTGCACCGAAAGTTTCTTTGTCTTCTAGTGCTGACTGGCTCAAAGATGTCGGCAGTGGGGACATCATGTCTTTATCTGCTGACCGATAACTTTGGACAGACAATAGTGTCTGTCTTTTCTATCTCTTCTTCCCGAGCGAAAAAGAATGAAGTCCTTCTTCTTCAACTCATAAGAAGCACTCGGGATGTATCCATCTATTTCCTCAGAGGAGGAATGATCAGAAAAAGATTTTAACAAATCATCCTTAGAGACAATGAAAACACTGGGTTTTTTAGGATTAGGGCATTTAATTCCCTTATGTCCCTTTTTCCCACAGCTATAACATCTCTTAAGGGATGGCTTTTTCAAAGATTCATTAAAAATTCTTTTGTCAAAAGAACTTTTAATAATTTTATCACGGGTTTTAGAAAATCTTTTTTCTCCATGAAATTTCTTTTTCAAATGCTTCCTTTTGGGAGGAGCACTGAAAGGCTTGGAAGAATCTACAGATTTATCCAAGGATTTATCTGCAGAAATTCTTGAAACTGAAATAAAATCATTTCTACTCTTATCAGAGATATTAGTAGGAGGTTTTTGCTTTTCTAGCTGAATATCAGCTAACATCTGATCAATCATTTCTAGGATACTGACAGGTTTTGAATTCTGTCTGTTTTCTGGTAAAGGTTTTTCTAAAATAATTTTTGATTTTGGAGGACTAGCCGTATGTCTTCCAGAATCAAATTTAAAAACATTTAAAAACTTATCCTTAAAATCACAATTTTTAAAATCATAATGATTTTCAAGGAAATCAAAGAAAATAATATGCCTTTGTTGGGTATTCATCAATTCTTTCCATTTGCGTCTAACCCTTTGTTTTTGGGTTTGACTAAAATCTCGAGCATAAGCTACACGCTTAGTTCGGTTTTTTATGCTCTTAAACTCATCGACTAATGAAATCATATCGATCTCAAAAGGTTTATAAGACCAAGTGTTGATCAATTTTCTCAGAATGATCAACACTTGGTCTTATAAAAGACTTAATATTGATCGGAATAGAAAAAATAAAAGAAGATGGAAGAACTGTACCAACACCACGTTGATACAGATAATCAGAATCAGACTCATCAGACGAGTCTGGAGAATACTCAACATGATTTTGACTTTCAAAATCATACTCATGTTCTACAATAATTATTTTTATTATAAATAATTGATCATAAAAATTTAATTTTTTGATAATATAAAAATAATAAAATTTTAAAAATTGCAATATCTATTTTTTTTTTTAAGAAAAAAAGGAGGAAGAGACAAGACTCACAAACGTTGAGCTAATTTTCAACCCTCCGAATGATTTAAGATTTTTGTTTAAAAAATAAGAATAATGCTATATGCACGTAGAGTTACAAATAGTTTACAATTTGAAAAAAAGTGAAATTCATTGTTAAAAAGTTAATTTTTTTAATAATGAACTCCATTTTTTTTTCAAAATAATTGCACGCTGTTTAGAAATTCATGAATACATCTATCATTTTTTAAAAACTAAAGCATCCGTTTGATGGCTTTGAAAAAAGAGAAATTTGCTCAGACGTGGTCGTGGTCGTGGTCGTGGTCGTGGTCGTGAATCGCGTAAGAAGGTAAGCCACAAGTTGATGTAAGTTTAGATGATGAGATGCGATAAGATGATTTTAAATAAAAATTAAAAATTTTGAATCCAAATCAGGACTTAATAAACTCTTTATATAATATAATTTATTTAAAAAAACTAATTTTAAAATTTTAAATTTTATGAATGAGATTTTATAATTTAAATAAATGACATCTTTTATCCATAAATTTAACAAGTTGTTAACATCAAAGTCTGCCTGGCCAAATAATTTATTTTTAAAGTTTTGTTATTCATTATTTTCACATATTATATATCATATTTTTTAAAACAAGATTTTAATTATATTTTTTAAAAATTAATTAATATTTTTATTCATCATTACATACCACATATTTAATAAGATAAAAATGAAAAAATATGGTGTATATGATGATCGAGACGTGAAATATTTTCTCTAACCAGCTACCAGCGTGGACCGTGGTAGTTGTTACCTTCCGGGCATGTGCTATCCGCCAAAAGTCTGTGGTCTGGACTCTGGAGGCTAAAAACAAGAGGCATAAACGCAACTTTTTCAATTGCAGGAATACAATAAAACCTTCAAAACAATAAATAATATTTTTTGAATATGGATCAGGAAAAACTTTCAGCGAAAAGTAGTGATAGCGATTGTTGCATGCAAGCATCGGTAATGCGTGGAACTTTCTAGGCCGTGCAGCATGGGGATGACATGTGTGAGAATAAGTGCGTATACGTACGTACCCAAAATTTCATCAAAATTCAAAAGATAAGAATTCTGGAGGTATTTGAACTCGATCAACAGGCAGCTTGCTGCTGCTGCTGCTGCTGCTGCTGCTTGGAGTGTAAATTAATAGAGACGAAACATATATTTGAAATAGAGTAATGATATATGTATAATTATTTTTATAATTATTTATATAATCATGTGTTAAAATAAGGATATTTATATAAAATCATATTATTTTTATAAATTAATTTATAAAAATACCCCTTATTTAAAACATACTTATACAAATTATTGTAAAAAGTATTTTATTCCTATCATTTTCTTGTGAAATAATAATATTATAAACACTCGTAAAGTATGTGGAATAACAAGAGTGGGATCTATATGTTTGGAGATGATTCATTCACTAGCCAATAGAGTATTGATATTGATTCTATCAATTTTATTTTTAAATTTGATAAAAAATACAATTTTAATTAAAAGTAAACACTTAAAATAATACTACATTAAACTCATTAAAAGAATTTATTCATATTTGATAGAAAAGAAGAAAAAAAAGTGGAAAAAAATTTAGTTTGATTTATGAATAGTAATGTTTCAAATACGAAGAATGATGCTAAAGTATTGTAATTTAAAGTTTAAATTTTTTAGTTTTATAGAGTCAATGTCAATACTCTTATTAATGTATATGATTTTTTTATTAATTTTTTAATAAATTTTGAAAGAAATTTTTAATGTAACCAATACTAATTTAGTAGTTGAAATTCTACATATTCATGATCCCAATCGCAATGTATTCAAATAGAATATTTAAGAGGAAAACATGATCGTCCGCGTCCCCCTTCAGGCTGTGCCGGGCTAATATGAATTATTTATTATTTTATTATTATTTTTCATAAATTAATTAATTAATTAATTAATTATTACTATGAATTATTATTTATTATTATTCAAAATTCTTTTATTATTTTGTTAATTATTCACAGATTCCAAAGGCAACCTTAATTAAGAAGTGTTTTGAAATCCCGTGTTACGCACATCTACCCTCGACGAGTAGTACTTGAGATGAGTCGACACCAACCAGCCAGCTGATTGACCGTTGGAATGTACGATCTTTAATCTTTATTCATTTTGTATATATATTATAAGATGGATGCTCGACTTCTTGTAACAAGTTACGTATTAGAATTGAGAACAGCTTTTCTCTCTTGATCTCTAGCTCGATTAAAGACCTACATCCAGGCCGGGAAGGTTTGTGATCATGTCGCTCACAGAAAAGCCCCCGCAAAAGCATGTGGCGGTGTTGCCTTTCCCATTCGGCAGCCATCCAGCGCCTCTTCTGAATCTTGTTCGCAAATTAGCAAACGCGGCCCCTGACGTTCGGTTCTCTTTCATTAGCACTGCTAAGTCAAACCGCTCACTCTTCTCCGCTGCAAAAGTCGACCTCGCCTTCCCACCCAACATAAAAGCCTATGACATCGACGATGGCATACCGGTGGGTCATGTGCTTTCTCAAAATCCACTCGAGGAAGTTGAACTTTTCCTCAATGACTCGCCGGCCGACAACGTCAAAAGGGGGATAGAGGCGGCAGTCGCGGACACTGGGAAGAGTATCTCCTACTTGTTCTCCGATGCATTCCTGACATTTGCAGGGGACGTGGCGGAGTCTTTTTACGCTGCATGGATCCCGGTTTGGCTCTCTTTGCCCTCCTCACTCTCTGCTCATGTTTACACCGACATTCTCCGCAAGCGTTACTCCAGTAATGGCGTTGGGGCTGGAGCTAGACGTGAAGTCGATGAAGATGGAACCCTGGAATTCATTCCAGGGCTGTCATTAATGCGTGTTTCCGACTTGCCGGAGGAGGTGCTGGTACCGGAGAACCAAGAAGAGTCACTTTTCTCACGCGCGCTGGCACAAACAGGATATGTGCTCCCACGAGCTACTGCTGTAGTAATGAACTTCTGTGAAGAGCTGAACCCTCCTCTTCTCAATCAGGATCTGGAAACGAACTTCAGAAAGGTGTTTAACGTGGGCTTTCTCACCATATCGTTTCCACCGCCGCCATTGCCGCCGTCGAGCTTGGATTTAACGGGATGCCTGTCGTGGTTGGATGAGAGGAAAGCTAGGTCGGTCGCTTATGTTAGCTTTGGAACTACGGCTTATTTATCCCATAAAGAGTTAACAGCAATTGCCGAGGCACTGGAAGCGAGTGGGATTCCATTTCTTTGGTCTCTCAAGGATCATATGAAGGAACTCCTGCCCGGAAAGTTTCTTGAAAACACAAGGTCGCAAGGGAAAATAGTGGCATGGACGAATCAGACACAAGTGCTTGCACATACTTCGATAGGTGTTTTCGTGACGCACTGTGGTTGTAACTCTGTCTACGAGAGTATGGCATTCGGAGTTCCGATGATCGGCCGGCCGTTCTTCGGTGATCAACGAATGACTGGCCGGATGGTAGAGGAAGTATGGAAGATTGGTCTGATAGTAGAGGGTGGAAAACTGACAAAGGGTGGTTTGCTTAAGAGCTTGGAACTGATTCTGGACCATGATATAGGGAAGGAGATGAGGGAGAATGCCCAATCCCTCAAAGATATTGTAAACAAGGCTGCTAGCCCCGGTGGCAGTGCTACTCGAGATTTTGGTAATTTGGTGGAGTTGATATCTGCGTCTTAAGAAAAATGATAACACAGTTATATTTGTTTGATATTCATCAACACTTTAGATTAAATAATTTTATTATAAAAAAAAAAAAAAATTGTTGATGGGTTTCTAAGCTAGCAATACTCGTGTGTAAGCGGTTGATTTTCTTGGTGTTTTCTCAGTCTGTGTACGTAGTCGCTTAAAAGGTAGTGATTCAGCATCTATGTGAAGTTAATTAATACTTAATCCATGTGTGATTTGTGTTAATCTCATTACTCCTATGAGTTATATTAGGCTATTAGCCTATATATATATATATGTTAACTGTTTTGCTTTCATAAAAGTTCTACCTTCAAGGTTAGACGTTATTGACACATAAATTCATAATTAATTGCATCATTATTAATATAAATGCAAATTAATATCTTCAGAGAAAAAATAATCCAAAATAATGTAACAATATTAATATTTTATTATATTTATAAGTAATATTAATGAATCCCACCATGGTACTGTGTTTCGAGTCTTGACACACTCTCATGCCTTTATTATACAATAATGGAATAGACAAGTAAGCACTACTACCCAATCAAGTGTAACCACGGGATCTACTTCTCTGTAAACCCATGAAGCGACGAAGTCGTCATTTTCTTACGGTGGATATTAACTTCCTCTGCCCCACATGCAGTTATTGAAGTCACTTCTTGTCAATGCATTATAATTATTATTATTATTTTTTTATAAGAGGGGTGGGTTCGACTAAAGTTTTTCATTCGAAGATCTGGAATATAAATCATTAGACTCTTAACAGTAATGTATTATTATTGATATACTTCAATTATTTTTTTCCAAGCAATATAAATACAGTTTTATATATAACTAGTATAGGGCTACGTGCACGTATGCCCTTGATTTTTTTTTTAAATTTCTTTATTAATATTAATAGTATTAATAACCATTAGTAAGTAACAATATATTAAATATATTAATTATTTGACAAAATATGTAGATATATTAATATTATTAATAAAATATATATGTTTCCTTCTTTAAAAAAAGTATATCTATATTTATAACACTATTATTATTAATAAATTACAGTTAATTTTATCATCTCAAAAATAAATAAATAATGTGTTAATATTAAAATTATAAAATTAATATTCAGAAATTAAATTACTTAATCATATAATTAGAATAAATTTTTTATGATTGGAATTAAACCATGTGTAACATTGAAACTAATATTTTTAAAAATCTATTTTTGTTATTAATTAAAAATTAGAAATTTAGTTCAAAATTTAGAAATTCACTCTAAATATGAGGGTAAACTCGGCGGACCAAAAAGGATAAATTGGACAAACAAGATTGTATTGTTCATCCAGTATTGTCACTTTTAATATAGAATGTATGCATGTATCTTATATGTACGGAGATTGCATTTTTTTTTTGAGGTTGCATGCATTTAATTAGCAATATGGGTTTTGACTTTTGCGCTTTAGAATATTCTTATTGGATTGATTAAAAGTCATCTTTCAAAAATTATATTTTTGTATAAATACCAAAAAATAAGTATTATATTTGATCAAATATGATAATAAAGTGTGTGAAAAAAAATTCAAAAAGTACTTTTTGTGAATAATAAAGCTAAAATTTTATCTAAAAAGTTAAAATAATTGTTAAATTTGACATTTTTTTTTAGTTTTTTAACAATTATTTTAGTTTTACTATTCACAAAAATACTTCTAAAACTTTTTTCCATATACTTCATTGTCATATTTGATCAAATATGACATTTATTTTTTTAATATTTGTGCAAAAGTGTTTTTAAAAAAAATAATTTTTAACCAATCTAATAAAAATGCTCTTATAATTTTGCCCAACCCCCTCAACTCCAATATGGGTTCTCTCTTAGTTTGATTACTCATATATTTATTTATTTATATTTTATTTAATAGTAAAAAAATTATAATTAGTATATTGATATTTTTTAAATATGTTTAAAAAATATTTTTAAAAAAAAGTAAAAAAAAAACCACAAATTACACTAGAATGCCAAGTGAGTAAATTGAAGAAATATAGTAGCAGTACTCTAATTTCATTTAATTTGTTTTATTTTTATTTTTTCTAAATATTAAAAAAACTTCAATGTGAACACTTTTAACCATTGATAAGATAAAAAAAATAGAGAAAAGCAAATGCAGTAGCGAGTGATAACTATCTAGTTCATGATAAGGTATTTTTTTGTTTTTAAAAGCAAGTGAATTTCATTATAAATAAAATGAATGATATATGAAGAGGGGGTGAGGATCCCTAACATATATCTCAAGACAAAAACATAAGAAAACATTTAAAATCTATCAGTCGCCAACAGAAGATCAACAATGACAATGATGACGCATGCATGACATGTGCCATCTGAGTGGAATCACGAGCGGTTAGATTCAATGGACTTGAAATCGCTGATGATGTTGAAACTGTGCATAGCTGCCATAACCTCTTTAGGATGTCGTTGCACTTGCCTGACCTGCACGGTAAGGGCCGCGCGTGCGACAAACGCGCTCAGTGGAATGACAAAACTCCCTTCGAACTTGAAGATTGGTGTCTATAAGGGCTGTGGAAATGACGCGTGTTGGTCAGAGAATGCTAATAAGCAGTAAATAAAAAAGAATTGACTTAGAAAAAATTATTAAAAAAACTAAACAGAGAAACAACTAAAACATATAAAAGTTCTACATATTGATGATCCCAATTGATATGTATTTAAATATCATTATAAGATAATAGGTCTTTTCTAGTGATTACAAAATCGATGCCAAAAATATCTTAATGAAAAGAGCTTCTTTTCAACGATCTCAAACTCACTACGGACGTTTAAGGCTTAGTTTGTTTTTAAATATGAAATGAGATGAGATAGGATGAGATAAAAATTAAAAAAAGAATAAATTATTGTTATAATATAATTTTTTAATATTAATTTTATTTTAAAATTTGAAAAATATGTTTTGAAATTTGAAAAAATTAAATTTTTTATTATATTATATATAAAAATTTTAAAAAATATAATAATGAATTTAAAATATATTTTAAAATTTTAGTTTTATCCCCGTAAACAAACGAGGCCCAGAATGTCCACGCTCGTTTTTAATTTTATTGCATGTGCGGCAGTTTTATGTTGTTGTTGTGACGATAATGTGCGTGGCAAAAAAAATGTCTTTCCAACGCTGTAATTTTCGTCGGGATTTTATCATGGGTGCCAAAACTAATTAAATTCCTTTAATTTTCCCGTTAGATATTTGCCCCCATGTTTGCCCATTCGACGAGCACCTTAGTTTGTACATGGCTGGATAATTCTACACATGGTAGATTAAGAACATATTTGGGATTGTATTTTGAGATTTAAAAAATATTTTTAAATAGTTAAAAACATTTTTAAAGAAAAAATAACATGTTTGATAACTTTATTGAAAATACTTTAATCGATTAAAAAAATTAAAAATTAGTTTTTTCAAGAAGCACCAAATTGAAATTTTTATCAAAAATTTCTTAAAGACAATTATATAGTTTTAAAAAATTACCGTAACTAACTCTAAAAGCCCTTTAAATTTATGAATTCCAAACAGTAAATAACTTTTTAGTAGTAAAACTTATTATATTAAATTTTAAATTATAAGTCTTAAGTTAAAAACAATATTTTTTATCGCAATCTTAAATATGCACTCATGCCTATTTTAGATTCGAAGTTGAGATGATTCGTGTTAAGATGACTTTTGAAAATTGAATAAAATATTATTATTATTATTATTTTATAATTTGAAAAAAAATGAATTGGGATTTAAAAAAGTTTCATTGGAATTTATATTTTATATGAGAATTTAAAAAAATATAATAATGAGTTTGAGATAAGTAAGACAATTTCAATTCGTCTCGAGACCTAAGTGTAGTTGATTCATAATCAGCTGACGTCAGCCTCTAAATTTAAAAAGAAAAAATGAATTTCCAAATGCTTTTGGGTGGGAAAAGCGTGAGTTTGGAAAGAGTAACATTTTTGCATCAAACCTGCGTTGTGTTGATGAGAGAGTAGTCGTGCGATTTCAACTCCGGCATTGGCATCGGCATCCCTTCATCACCCATCTGCCTTCTGCTCGACTTCCCTTCCGCACATTTCCAGAGTTGCCTTCTGCACGTCTTCTCCCACATTTCCAGAGTTGCCTGCTGCACGTCTTCTCCCACATTTCCAGAGTTGCCTGCTGCTCGACTTCTCCAATAGGTCCTGTCACAACTCCTATTCCGAGTGAGTTTTGGGTATGGCTCAACCTCTCCTCTCTCAATTTCTCTATTCTCCTTTTGGTAATTTTTAGTAGATGAAATCTTGGATTTTTGAACATGTTAGTAGATGAAACTTCCTGGAGTTATGTCTTGAAAAATAATTGAAATTGTGTCTGATAAAAGATTTTGTCATACCCGCGTGAGAAGAAGGAGAAGCTCTGTGATTTCATCTCCGGCATCGTCATCCCAAATTCCGGCGTTTTTCAACCTAGACTTCGGCGTTCTTCAGCCCAGACTTCGGCGTTCTGTATTATAATCCCAGATCGAACTGAATTGTTATGTGTTGGAGTCTTTCATAAGCCATGATATGGACATATTGAATAGCTTATGTGCCTTTTGAGATTTCGATTGCAAGTATATCATCATGAAAGGTTTTAAAATGCAAATAAGGACCATTTAGTCTTTGCCTTGATCTCTTCTACTTGTGGTAATCTAGACATGGTTATAGAAAATTACCAATGAAACTGAATGGTTATAGAAGTCACACAGTTGGACTGATATTTTTATTTTGAAAAAGAGTATTTGCGAGGAATTTTGGTCGTCGAGCAAGGGTTTTGAAAACCAAAATTTCAATTTCAGCGATATCAAAAACTGAATAGGCTTTAGTTGTGATATTTGGTCGCCACTATAGGGTTTTAAAATTGAACACCTATTACCAATGTAGAAGATCAAAGTTGATATCGCTGAAAATCAGGAATCAAAACTGCATTTATCACTTACCGAAATCAATGCTCCAAATAAGGGATGAGGACCTGTGATCCTGCAGTTTTAATTTTGAATAAGATAGCTGTCAAAGTCAAATTAGAATGTTGCATAAAGATAGGAATCTGTTATAATTATGTGTATATAAATATACCTCTTGTAATCTGTCATTATACAAGCATAATACAATTTTCAGAACTCTGTTTTATTTTCTTTACATGGTATCAGACTGACCCTCAAAAGACCATCGTCTACTCAATGTCTTCCTCATCCCCTTCCTTTTCAACCAGCATCCCTCCTCTGCCACCAACCTCTCCTTCTGTCATTCCCATGCCCAATGTTGTCACTGTTAAGCTCACTTCCGACAATTATCTCCTTTGGAAGGCCCAACTTGTGCCTTACTTTCATGGCCAAGATTTGTTTGGTCATCTTGATGGATCCACGCCTCTTCCCCCACAAACCATTTCTACCTCACACCCTGACAATAGCACCATCACTGTAACACCAAATCCTACCTACTCCCACTGGGTACGTCAGGACAATATCATCCTTAGCACCTTAATGTCCTCCCTTTCTGATGGAGTCCTTGCTCAGGTGGTTAACTATACCACTGCACATGCTGTTTGGCATGCTTTGGATGAGAATTTCTCCTCTAGAACTCGTGCAAAAACTGTGCAAATACGCACACAACTGGCGACTGCCACTAAAGGCAATAAGTCGGCCACCGAATATTTTCTGTTTATTAAGAGACTAACCGATGAGTTAGCCATTGCAGGACAACCTTTGACCTGTGAAGACGTGATCACATATGTGCTTGCTGGGTTAGGCCATGAGTATGACAGTTTTGTGGCCTCTATCTCTGCTCGGACAGACATTATTTCTCTTGAAGAAATTTACTTTCTGCTGCTCACAACTGAAGCACGCATCTCTCGGCACCAACTTGTCTCTCCTATTCCATCAGCATCTCTTAATATTGCTCAAAAGCAATTTCAGTCGTTCCCCAATCGAGGACGTGATGGATATCGTGGAAAGGGACGTCCACAACGTGGTGGCTACCACAACAACAACCATAGCAATAATTCGCCTTCTCTGATATGTCAGGTTTGTAACAAACTAGGCCACTTGGCCCGAAAATGTTACCATTGTTTTGATCTCTCTTATCAGGATTCCTCTCCAACTGAAAGCAAACAAGCCATGATAGCGTCCAATGGAGCGAACTGGGAAACCAATTGGCATGCCGACTCCGGAGCCACTCACCATGTCACCAACGACGTCGGCAATATGACCCTCAAAAGTGAAGATTACAATGGTTCTGATAATGTTCATGTGGGAAATGGTCAAGGTTTGCAAATAAAAAAAATTGGTTCTACTCAACTCTCCACTCCCACCTCTTCCTTTGTTCTCCATAACGTTCTTCTAGTTCCTGAAATTCAAAAGAATTTATTATCTGTCCAATAGTTTTGTGTTGACAATCATGTGTATTTTGAATTTCACGATAAATTCTTTCTTGTGAAGGATTACTCGGGGAAGGTCCATCATCAAGGCAAACTCAGTAATGGCCTCTATCAATTCAGCTCCACCTCTCGCTACCCTTGTGCTCTCTCAATGTTCGTGTCTCCTCTCATGAATGGCATCTTCGCCTTGGACATGCATCACAACCTATTGTTAACAAAGTTCTCTCCAACAATAATCTTTCGGCTAGCAATAATAAATTGATTTCTGTTTGCTCTGACTGTCAACTCGCTAAAAGCCATGCTTTACCATTTCAATCTTCTCCACATGTTTCTAGTCATCCATTGGATTTAATATTTAGTGACGTGTGGGGACCTGCATCTGTGGCTTCTACCACAAGAGCTAAATATTATGTTAGTTTTCTTGATGATTATTCGAAATTTGTTTGGTTATTTCCATTGAAGTTCAAATCTGATGTTGAAACAATTTTTCTTCAATTCCAAGCATATGTTGAGAAGCATTTTGAAAGAAAAATCAAAGCTGTCCAATCTGATTGGGGTGGTGAATTCCGCCACTTAAACACATATTTCAAACACCATGGAATCAATCATCGGCTAGCTTATCCGTATACTCATCAACAAAACGGGTCAATTGAACGTAAACATCGACATATTGTCGAAGTCGGCTTAAGTTTGTTAGCTCATTCGAAACTACCGCTAGCCTACTGGGAAGATGCTTTCCAAACTGCCACATATATTATCAATCGACTCCCCACGCCTGTCTTAAAATATAAATCTCCCTTTGAACTCTTGTATAATCGTATGCCCGATTACTCATTTATGCGAGTCTTTGGCTGTGCATGTTGGCCAAACATGCGGCCCTACAATAAACATAAACTCAGCTTTCGGTCTCATACGTGCATCTTTCTTGGCTACAGTCTCTGTCATCAAGGTTACAAATGCTTTGATCCAACAACTGGCAAAACTTATATTTCGAGACATGTTATATTTGATGAATCCCTTTTTCTGCCTGTCCACCCTTCCAGCTCCAAGTCTTCTCCTCTTCATTCTGTGTCCCTTCCCTCAAATATACATGTTTCCGCTCCTACCAGCACAACAGATTTGCAAACTCACCTCACTCCCACGAGACCACAGTCTACACCTTGTTTATCTTCTCTTGCAGGAATAGAGGAAGAGCGTTCACCTCCACATGATTCTCAAGCACACATAGCAGCTCCACATTCGGACTTACCTTCTACTCAGTGCAGTAACCCGCCACAACATGCTGCAAACAGCCACCCTATGATTACAAGATTAAAAAATAATATTCACCAGACACGGAAGCAATCCGATTGCTACATTTGATATCCTCTTCCCAAGGCCTTGATCACCGAAGCAACCACCCAAGCTTCCGAACCAACATCCTTTACGGAAGCTTCCAAACATCTTCATTGGCGTGCCGCAATGAACAAGGAATTCGATGCCCTCCTACAAAATGGTACATGGTCTCTTGTTGCACCTTCCTCGAATGCTAATATTGTGGGCTGTCGCTGGGTCTATCGGATCAAAAAGAATGCCGATGGCACCATTGAGCGTTACAAGGCTAGATTGGTTGCCAAAGGCTTCCATCAACAAGAAGGAGTTGATTTCTCAGAAACATTTAGCTCTATTGTAAAACATGCAACAATCCGATTGGTGCTATCCCTTGCTATCTCCTATGATTGGCCTATACTCCAACTTGATGTGCAAAATGCCTTTTTGCATGGCGATTTACGTGAAGAGGTGTACATGACTCAACCTCCAGGCTACATTCACTCCCAGTACCCGCATCATGTGTGTAAACTACACAAATCACTATATGGCCTACGGCAAGCTCCAAGAGCTTGGTTTTCGAAACTTTCCGATAAACTCAAGTCTTTGCATTTTAGAGAAAGTCAAGCTGACAACTCCCTTTTTATTCTAAAGACAAAAACAGAGGCCATTTACATTTTAATCTATGTTGATGATATCTTAATTACAGGCTCAAGCTCTATAGCTATCACCAAAATCATACAACGTCTAAAAGCTGATTTTGCCATCAAAGAGCTGGGAGATCTTCACTTCTTTCTCGGGGTCGAAGCTGTTAGAAGCACAGAGGGACTCTATCTCACTCAACGAAAGTATGTAGTTGATTTACTAAAACGGAGCAACATGGATAAAGCTAAGCCGTGTACCACTCCAATGGCTTCTACATGTCATCTTACTGCATTCGATGGCCCTCCATTTCCTGATGTGGGTTTATATCGAAGTCTCGTTGGCAGCATGCAGTATTTATCTTTTACGAGGCCTGATTTGGCGTTTGCAGTTCATAAAGTTAGCAAGTTCATGCATCAGCCTATGGAATCACATTGGCAAGCCGTTACATGAATACTTAGATACCTCAAGCATACGGTGTCTACAGGTCTTCTCATCACCAAAGCAGCAGATTTAAAACTCCAAGCCTTCTCAGACTCGGATTGGGCAGCTGATAGAGACAACAACAACAATAGTGGCCTGAAGCAGCACGGAGGCTGAATACAAGTCACTTGCAAACACTGCAGCCGGAATAATATGGATAAAATCCATTTTATCCGAGCTTGGCGTCTATGTACATCACCCACCTGTGCTTTGGTGTGACAATATCGGCGCAACTTATCTCTTCTCAAACCCAGTATTTCATGCTCGGACGAAACATATCGAGATTGATTTCCACTTTGTCAGGGATCAAGTGTCTCGTAAACAACTATCTGTGCAATTTCTTTCTAGTCGTGATCAACTAGCAGGTGCTTTGACCAAACCATTGCCACCAAGCAAGTTCAAGAATGTGCTATTCAATCTGAATGTTCGTGATCTCCCTTTCAGATTGAGGGGGCGTGTAGAAGATCAAGTTGATATCGCTGAAAATCAGGAATCAAAACTGCATTTATCACTTACCGAAATCAATGCTCCAAATAAGGGATGAGGACCTGTGATCCTGCGGTTTTAATTTTGAATAAGATAGCTGTCAAAGTCAAATTAGAATGTTGCATAAAGATAGGAATCTGTTATAATTATGTGTATATAAATATACCTCTTGTAATCTGTCATTATACAAGCATAATACAATTTTCAGAACTCTGTTTTATTTTCTTTACAACCAGCAACATACATAATCGCTGGAAATAGATATTTTTGGTGAATATATGACTATTTGCAACGATTGTGAATCGCCAGAGTAAGTCTTTCCCGACGCTTATAAACTGAGTCACAATGCATATTTACGGCAATATTTGGGACCAGTTTCGATGAAAAAAATCTTTAGAAATGTTCATATTTTTGCGATGATTTTTGGTTTTCATTATGGTAGATCAGAATTGAAGAAATATTACCGGCATATATGCAATGAGGTAAAAATTTCTGGAAAAAGTGAATGGCGGTAATTTCTACCATTTTTTTCAATAAAAAATTTTCGTGATAAAAGACTTATTTATTATAAGAAATAGAATATTTAAGAGGAAAACTGCAAAAACATCGTCGTCCAGCCCCTTCACGAGGCTTTGTTTTAATTATTGTTGATACTATAAAAATCGGTCAACAAATCAAGATAGGAAAAATAGTTATTTCTAGTCCACTGGAATGAGTTGAGTTTCATTGGGTATTGTTTGGGGTTCTCGGTGAGACTCTGGTGCGGCCATACATATGCGAATAACAGATAAATAAATAGAGAAACACAGTATTTACGTGGTTCGGCATAAGATTTACGTCCACGATATTTGGGGAAGGGAATTCACTATAAGGAATAATTTTACAGTCTCTCATAACTCTCATTGTATATGAATAATATACATGATTATACTGGTATAAGCTATTGGGTTCATCTGAGAAGACGAAGCAGGTGATCCGATAGAAGAGAGGAATTGTTGTCCAGTCAGAGAGCTCTCTATCGAGACTCCTTTCATCTTATTGTTGCTCTTTATATAGAAATTTTGATCTGAATAATATTTCTTTCTTACGTGTGTCAGTTACTTGTTTTTATTTTCTATCCCCCTCACAATTACTTCTTGATATATTTCACCCTCACAATTACTAATTAGAAGTGTTTTGAAATCACGTGTTACGTACCGCGTGGTGCGTAAACCTACCGTTCAAGACTTGAGATGATCAGTTGAAACCAACCGGCCGCCAGCTGATCATTCAACGTTGGTACGACGTCGTAGGATCCTTATTAATTTTGTGTATATATGTAAAGATGGATGGTTAACGTTTTGTAACAAGCTACGTACTATTAGAATTTAAAACACAATATCTCTCTTGATCTTGTTTGTGATCATGTCGTTCAAAGAAATGCCCCCGCAAAAGCATGTGGCGGTGTTGCCTTTCCCATTCGCCAGCCATCCAGGGTCTCTTCTGAATCTCATTCGCAAATTAGCACACGCTGCCCCTGACGTTCGGTTCTCTTTCATAAACGCTGCTAAGTCCAACAATTCACTCTTCTCCGCTGCGAAAGCCGACGTTGTCTTCCCACCCAACATAAAAGCCTATGATGTCGACGATGGCATACCGGCGGTTCATGTGCTTTCTGATCAAAATCCACTGGAGAAAGTGGAACTTTTCCTCAATGATTCCACTGTTGAAAACGTCAAACAGCGGATAGAGGCGGCAGTCGTGGAGACTGGGAAGAGTATCTCCTACTTGTTCTCCGATGCATTCCTGACATTTGCTGGGGACGTGGCGGAATCTTTTCATGCTGCATGGATACCGGTTTGGGTTTGTTTGCCCTCCGCACTCTGTGCTCATATTTACACCGACGTTCTCCGCAAGCATTACTCCAGGGCTGGAGTTAGACGTGAAGATGAAAATGGAACCCTGGAATTCATTCCAGGGCTGTCATTAATGCGGCTTTCCGACTTGCCGGAGGAGGTGCTGGTACCGGAGAACCAACAAGACTCACTTTTATCACGCACGCTGGCCAAAACTGGATTGGTGCTACCACGTGCTACTGCTGTTGTAATGAACTTATGTGAAGAGCTAAACCCTCCTCTTCTCAATCAGGATCTGGAAACGAAGTTGGGAAAGGTGCTTAACGTCGGCTTTCTTACAGTATCGTTGCCACCGCCGCCATTGCCGCCGTCGAGCTCGGATTTAACGGGATGCCTGTCGTGGTTGGATGAGAAGAAAGCTAGGTCGGTCGCTTATGTTGCATTTGGAACCACGGCTTATTTACCCCATAAAGAGTTAACAGCAATTGCCGAGGCACTGGAAGCGAGTGGGATTCCATTTCTCTGGTCTCTCAAGGATAATATGAAGGAACTCTTGCCCGGAAAATTTCTTGAAAACACAAGATCGCAAGGAAAAATAGTGGCATGGACGAATCAGACACAAGTGCTTGCACATCCTTCAATAGGTGTCTTCGTGACGCACTGTGGGTGTAACTCAGTGTACGAGAGTATGGCATTCGGAGTTCCGATGATCGGCCGGCCGTTCTTCGGTGATCAACGAATGACTGGACGGATGGTAGAGGAAGTATGGAAGATTGGTCTGATAGTAGAGGGTGGAAAACTGACAAAGGGTGGTTTGCTTAGGAGCTTGGAACTCATCCTGGATCGTGGAATAGGGAAGGAGATGAGGGAGAATGCCCAATCCCTCAAAGATATTGTAAACAAGGCTGCTAGCCCCGGTGGCAGTGCTACTCGAGATTTTGGTAATTTGGTGGAGTTGATATCTGCGTCTTAAGAAAAATGATCACACAATTATAAGCTAGCAAGACTCGTGTGTAAGCAGTTGATCATTTTTTTGGTGTTTTCTCAGTATGTACTATTCGTAGCTTCTTCAAAAGTAGTGATTCAAGCATCTATGTGAAGTTAATTAATAATTAATCAATGTATGATTTGTATTAATTATCTCTTTATAACTACTATGAGGCGCTATATTAGCCTATGTATACATATATATATATGCTAACTATTTTAGTTTCATAAAAACTGTCCCTTCGAGGTTAGACGTTATTGACACGTAATTAATTGCATCATAATTAATATAAATCCAAATTAGTATAAACAATATTATTAATATTTTATTCTATTTATAAGTAATATTAATGAATTCTACAATAGTACTGTGTTTTCAGTCTTGACACACTCTGACACTCTCATGACTTTATCATACAATAATGGAGTAGGAGCGCTACTACAGGGAAGCCTGTTGTAGTGCACGAATAGTGCCTAGTTGGATAAATAAAGAAAAAACAAATTAAAACGAAAACATCTTTACGATTTCCTGGCATTTCTCCCTCCTGTACAGCCCTTTCATCTCAAATTCACGAAAACAAATTAAAAAAAAAAAAAAATCTCCTGCACCAACATGTGGTTATCTTCATTTGTATGTATATTTGATAATTAATTTTAACTAAAGTGATAGCATCTATTTTATCTTCATTTACATTTAAAGAACTGGCCGAAACACCTAAGAACAGTCAGGAATCTACTTCACAACCACCATTCCCGACTGCAGCTAAGCAAACTCATTTATTAAATTGACAGAAAGAATGACTTGAAACTGTAACCACGGGACCTACCGCATTCTCTGTAAACCCATGAAGCCACGAAGTCATTAATTTCTTACGGTGGATATTAACTTCCTCTGCCCCGTAGTCGTTGAAGTAGCTACACTTCGTTGTCAATTACTTATTATCACTCTTGTATTATTATTGATATACTTCAACTATGGAGGGTAGCAGTTATATATTATATATATACATATTTTTTTCTGAGCAATATATATGTATATATGCAGTTTTATATGTATCTATAGATGGTATTAATTTATGCATGTATTTATACATGTATGGAGGTGGTATTTAGCAAAGAAAAATGATATAAATACAATATAATTACACAATATATTTTATAACAATATATTAAAGTAAGGATAATTCTATAGTGTTGTGTCATGTGTGTATAAAAGATTTTACAAAATTATCCCTTATTTAAAACTTGCTGTGAAATGTGTTATGTAATTATGTTTTGTGTGTATCACTTTTTCTATTTTATTTTTTTCTCATTTTAATTTCTTATGTATTTAATTTTTTTATTTTTATTTAATAATTAAAGAATTGATTATTAATGTATTGATATATTTTTTTATATATATTTTAAATATATTTAAAATAAAAAGTATAAAAAAGTACAAATTTTAGTAGACTGCCAAGTGAGCAAAGGAGGTGTAGTAGCACCACTCTAGCTCAATTGATTTTTTGTATTCTTTTTCTAAATATTATAAAAACTTCAGTGTGAACATTTTTAACCATTTAGAAAAAAAGAAAAGCAAATGCAGTTGCGAGCGATAACTTCGAAGGGGCAAAATGCATGAGAGGACTTATAACTAGTATTATTTTAGTAATATTTTTATATAAGCATGAGGTTTTAATTTTTTAACTATTAATCGATAGAGTGAAATTAATTTACAGAAGTATGCTTTTATCTCACTTTTATCTTGTAGTGTAAATGTAAATTTCTTCACCAATTTTCCAATTTTTCTTTATACTTTTCTTTAAAAAAAATGATTAGCAATATTCTCTCGTTATATTATAGATAAAAACTAACATGAAAGTCATGTAAAATGTAAATTGTTTTGAGCAGAAAACTTCACATATAATTAACATTACACACAGAGTATATTTATATATATAATATACATATATATATATATATACACATATACATATATAAATAATATTTGCAATCTTCCAGTTTGTAAATCTCACGCGCGGACTACTTAAAAAAAAAAAAAAAATTTAACATATACAAATTTTATTTTCTTAAGAGTGGTGTTACATTTTTTAGAAGATGTAGCCCGAATTTATCTTGAATGAGCAATTTTTTTTTTGTATTTATAATTAATCATTTTTTGATGATTTTAAATAATTCTAAAAAATAAAAAAAAATCATATTATTATTAAAAAATATTTTTTTAATCATTCTTTAAAAAAAAAAAAAAACGCATTCTGGAGAAATGCTATTTCACCCGACTCATAAGACAAACGGCGAAGGTGCCACCATGGTGAACTGTTTAACAGTTAACACCCCAATTATGGTAAGCATCCCCTCGATGCTTTTCCTCAATCCGAGACAGCTCACTACTTTCCTGTGGAAAGTTCGATCCATACACCATCATGCAAATCTCAAGTGTCATTGGAAAAGATAATATATATGTAGAATATTTCGTGTCATAATATATATATATATATATATAGTACTTATATTACCACTTGTTTATTGAAGTTCAACAATAAATTAAGGGATTTATAAGTATCTCACCTAGCCGCCCCAAAATTAAGGAAAATAGATAAAGCACGAAGGAAGGGTAATAAAACAAACAATTATGTAGTAAACTGGACCAACGATTATCAAACTATTTTATCTTTTGATGGTGTGTTTTCACAATTGGAACAACGGTTAGGCTTAATTTCCCAATCTAAAAAACCTACAGAGAATCAGCAGTTAGTAATAGTAAAGAATACAAGTCTCAATTATTCTGTGCATATCAAACAAATTTATCAAAACAAACAAGAATTATCAGCTTGATCATCCCAAATCAAGCTCATCCACCCATCCATCATTCTAATAGTGATCCGGGCAGACTATCTTATTGCAAGAAGTCAAAAGCAACTCTGGAATTGGAATTAGTTGTCTGCTCCACATTATCCATACTTTGACATCACCTTTCAAAATCTAAGGAAAAGTCTTCTTGCAGGCAATGTTGCGCACCGAAACGCACCAAAGCTGACATAAATATGATTAAAAGAAATGATGCGTTTTGAAATCATGCTGAAATCCTAGAGTGGGCTTTTGATCGATCGCCCTTCACCGTCCTTCGCCAGCTTCTTCTACAAGCTCAACCTCCATCTCAATCTTGTGACCTTGTCCATCCTACAATCAGCCACTCTCTCAGCTCTCTGCAACAGGTATTTTAATTTTTCAAAGCTTTCGCATTTTTCTTTCGTGCAAAGAGTTCTCAAACTCATTAGGGCAAGCCTTGCAAGTCTGGGAGCAAATGCTTGTGGAGCAACTTGCACTACAAAGAAGGGAGCAATTCCAGCCCTTCCATCCACCTTCCAAGCTCATGAGCTCATTAACAAATCCAAGGCCTAAAAATGTCCTTTATCATCCTTACTTTTAGGTTTTCCATCGGGCTCTTCTGTCTCCGGTCTAATTAATGTGTATGTGGGAATATTGGATAATAAGTAGTTTACTTTGATTATTAAGAAGGAAAAAAACAAACATGCAAGTCTGGGTACAAATCTGGACACCTGAAGTGCATAAAGTAGGATCTATTGTTTAAGGATGAAGACCATTTTAAGTTCTGTTTCGCCCTCTCTCGATCTGTATAGGAATGCTCCGAACAAAATTTTCAAGTGGAAGGGAGAGATAAAGATACATAAAATGGAAGACATTTATTGGTCAAAGCTCGAACAAGAAAACAACAGAAATGTTAAGAGTGGATTTGCTTTTCTGGGAGGAAACAAAAATGTTAGACAGCATATCGGAAAATAAAGCTATAGGCCAAGCCTAGGCAATCCAACGAAACAAACAAACTCACAGGTTTTCAATTTTAGAAACTTACGGGATGAAGAATAGATGCAGTGTTAGAGGTTATCTTGCTGATCAGCGCCGCTGAGGCTATGGGAATGATCCCTTGAGTGGCAGAGGTGGGTCGTACGCAGAGTAGCAGTTGACACACAGGAGATCGGAGCACGCCGACGCAGAGGAGACTAGCCGAACGTTAGACGAAGAGATTTGGAGTGGAATTTAGGAGGAGAAGAGAGATGAAGGGATCTGAAGCAGTTTCTTATTTCTCTACTCTTCTTGTTTTCTTCTTTCTTTATTTTTATTTTTTATATTTTTTCATGAAAATGACATCCGACATTCTGACGGACTATCTCAGGTCCAACTCAGTATTTGGTACGCCATTCTGACGGACATTCTGACAGAGGCGATGGGTGCGCCACATCGCCTGTATTCTAGAACTGGTATTGCGGATCTACTGGCTGCCCTCCATATTGGTTGTTCCTTTCCGGGGCTGCCGTCAAGGACCCCTGTTGGCCATCATCGAAACCCAAACCCAGTATCGATTCCATGTTACATAGAGGACTACTGTCTAGGAGCCCTCTAAGTTCATCCAAATCACACATTTCATCCATAGAATAATCATGTCCACCATCCCAACAAAAGTTCCCAAAATCACTAGCTTCCTGTTTGATGTCATGGAGATATTCATCCTTTGCTTCTGGCCTCATAGAATAATCCTGTCCATCCTCCCAATCAAAGTTAGAAATTTCGGTAAATCCTGGTTTGATGTCGCGGGGTTCATCCTTTGCTTCTGACTGTGACATCTTATTCGGCATGGCAGCTTCAGTTACTGCAGCTAGCCGACTACACATTCTTGATTCAACTTCCCCACTCCCAATTTTCAAATTTGGGATAAGAGGCTTCACATCTATTTCTTCAGCTGCGCAAATGTCGGAGTGATTGAATGCAGTCGTCGAATCAGAGCCTGATGGAGTTGCTTCGGCACAAGTTCCTGATGAAGTGGCGACTGAAGTCACTGAACAACAACCAGGAAAATTGAGGCGAGCACGAGAACCATACATTGCCTTTGCAGCTTCATCATAAGCAAAGGCAGCTTCAACTGCATTAGCAAAAGTACCAAGCCAAAGCCTTTTCGCCTTGTTTGGCTGCCGAATTTCCGCAACCCACTTACCCCATGTCCTCTGCCGAACTCCTCTGTAATCACATCTCGAGTTCTCAGGCCCTCCCTTCCCTTTCATGCATCCCTTCTTCGACCCAATGGCCGGAGCTTTACGAATGGGCTTATTGTTGCAAGAATCAAGCTGGGCGGTCTGTTCTTTCCACTTGGCGAGGGTCTCAGCCACGGACAAACATCCATCTCGTCCCGTACGCGATTTCCTCTTCCTGGTCAAGGATTTCAACGAGAAAGACATCATATTAGCACCTTATTTTTGCAAAACTCTATTCATAGAATCTAGGCTATATTATTGCACGGCAGATGCAACAATCAAGTAACAAAGTTATTATTCCGAATATGGGAATGTCAGATCTGCACTACCATTCGAAGCAAAGCTCAATAATAATAATAATAATAAATCAACAAAGAAATGCAGTGACTTAACTTATAAAGATATAGCTTAATATCAAAAGTGGATCGCATCAGAACAAAAAACCTATTAATTATTCCCCACAAACAGTAGACCAATTTTGCCAAAAATCTACGACTTCATTCGGCTCAAATTTTTTGAATTTTTATTTTACGATTTCCAAATTCAAACCTGTATATAGTACTCTACCCAGATAGAAGACCAATAGATTCCCAAATTCAACAAGAATCCTACGAAATTCCGATCCTTCCCAGAATAAAACCAACCGAGAACACAAATAACGAATCTCTAATCGAAGCCCCTAACCCCCCAACCAAAAAAAAAAAAAAAAAAGAAAAAAAAGAAAAAGTAAAGCAAACCCAATGAAATGAAAAAGGAAATGTTAAAATCAACCGACCTCGTAATGGTATTATCCGACGACACGGCCATCGAAGAAACCCACCACCGCTGGTGATCGTGATCTTTCTTTATTCAGTGCGCGGTTTGTTTGCAGATATGGGGATACTCTGAGCTTTCCAAGGTAGAGAAACACTAGAAACGTTTTTCCGGTTCGAGCTTCAGAGATATTTATACGCTTCTCCACTCCACTAGATATTTTCTGACGTGGCGCTTTGTATTGGCGTCGTCGCTTGCGTCACACGTCCCTCGAGAAGCTACCCGAACACGGAACCACTCTCCTGAAGGGTAAGAGCCAGGCTGTCTTTTCTTGGCTCCGAAGTATTTTCTTTGGTTTTATTTTTATATTATAAATATCTGTGGACTCCTAATTTAACCTATTAGATTGGGTCATACTTGGCCGTTGGTCCTTTTCTTTTCTTCATGGGTAAGGTTGTTATGTCCTTTCTATTTGAAACATTTTTTAAACATTTTTTATTTTTTATTTTTATTTTTTTAAATTTTAATTTTATTAAATAATTAAAGAAATAATTATTAATGTATTAATATATTTTTTTCATATTTAAATACATTAAAAAAATATAAAAACAAAAACAAAAAAATTTCTGTAAATTTTTTTATCATTCTAAAATATTTTAAAAAAAATATAAAAAATATAAAAACACTAATAATCACTTCTTTAATTATTAAATAAAAAAATAAAAAAATATATAATATAAAAAAAATATTATCAAATAGAATGGATATAAATTTATAATTCATTACCCCTTGCCAAGTTGAGTCTGGAATAAAATATATTGAGTCCTAATGCACTTACACATGGGATCCGCTTAGTGTAACGTTTTCTTTTAGACTTTTTTTTTCATTTATTTTTTTTAACATTTTAAATATTTAAAAAAATCATAACATGATTAAAATATATTCTTGTTCATTAAGTTAAAAATAATAATTAAAAAGAATAAAAAAAAACCTCACAATCGGGATTCTCAGTCATCCCGCAACGTGAGTTTAGTATTTCTGAAATATCTTATACAATAAAATTATAAAAAATTGGTCTTCTTTATCTTACTTCATCTAATCTTATTGATTATTATATTTTTTTAAAAATTACATATAAAATATAATAAATAATTAAATATTTTTAAATTTCCAAATAAAAACATTATTTTAACAATATTTTATTTAAATTTTAAATTTTATCTCATCTCATCTCAACACAACTTATTATCCTAATCTCCCCTAAATCATCATTTGAAATATTAAATAAATAATTCGTAATTAACTGGTGACACCCTTGAATTTGGTAATTTTCAACATACAAAATAGATGCCCGAGGGAGTGTCTTTTGGCCCGCTTGAATATTTAAAAGATCTGTAAATAATAATAAAATAATTTTAATTTGAATTAAGATGTTTTGTTAAATTTTGAGAAAAATAAATAAAAATATTATAAAATATTAATTTATTTAAATATTAATTTTGTTTTGAAACAAAATTAGCAGACCTTCTAGTTGAGTGGGGGCAGTTAATGCTGGAAAAGCTAGAGCAATTTTCAAATGAAAAATATTTTAACTATAAAGAAATCTCATAATAGTAAATCTAAAAAATGATGTAATACATTAAATTATGAGACTACTTCTATTGTAAAATATATCTAACATATTATATAAAATCTTGTCTTATTGTAGATTTATTTTTATGAAATCATTCTATCCATGCAGCAATTCTCTTTTCAAAGTGTTCTCTGCCAAAGTATATTCTCAAACATGCGATCTCTAGATTTCAAGAGCATAAGTTAGCCCATTGGAACTTCAACTAGGATTGCTTGAAATTATATGCACAAGACTACATGCATGACACATGCATACATACATTAATGGAGTGCCCATTTGTTCATAGATTATACACCTTCACAAAATTAAACCTGTTCATATAATTTGCTGACTTCTATATATATACTGTACATGTTATAACCACTAGGAACTTGCCATTGCCAGGGATGCATCGTTGCTGCCTGGTAAATCCTTCCACTGTTGAGTCACCGTCTTCCCCCGGGTGTAAAACTGAATTCCAGCCTTGCCTGCAATTCAGTCTCATTACAAATTTGAATATCCTAACCACTACACTATTGTGTCGGAGAATAATAAAATGGGGGAATTATACAGCAATATTTCCAAAGCAGTAAAAGTTACCATCTAAATTGAGATCACCAGCAAAGGATGGCTTGCAGCTAGTAAATGAGGAAAAAGGCAGGGGTACAGAGATGGGAACATTTATGCCAACCTGTCAAACCAAGTTAGCGTGGTAAAAATCAATAAAATTGCAACCATTCTAAATAAGAAAAAAAAAAAAAAAACTCCCGTTCTGTAAAAATATATATGATTGGATTCATCAATCCATGCAGTGAGCATTATAAACAAAACGTGCATGCCAAATTTGTGGAGAAAAGTAGTATATATCCTGATCTCTGCTCATTGTGAGCGCTTTAGATTTTTTTAACGGAGTAGGAGCAACGCAAGAGATGTGACCAAACAAGGGACTCGTGGAGTTTATCCAAGTTAGACGTTTAATACTTTTCAGATTCTTTTGCCTCGCGGCAAGCTGCAAAGAGATGGCTACCTGCCCAACTTCAATCTCAGTTTGGAACTTCCTTGCAGCAACATCAGAGGTTGTAAATATAGAAGCTCCATTGCCATATCTGTAAGACAGCAACAAATAGGTATATATAAGAAAAACAAAAAAGGAACACCCCTATAAAGGATTCTCATCTTATAATGAGGATTGAAAAATAAGGTAAATCTGGGAATACTTATTTCTGTTAACAACGTTTATGGCCTCCTCAATGCTTTCAGCCTGGGCATCAAGAATATTGAATCTTAAAATAGGAAACAATCACTTAAATTTTGAAAAATAGGAAACTACTAACTTGCTAACTAGGGAAAGATGAGTAGATAGATGGATGCCAACCCGCATACAAAGAAGAACTGGGCCAAAAAACTCTTCCTGTAGAAACCAAGGTAAAAGGCCATTTAAGGTGATAACCGGGGTCAAGTCTCTTCCTTCAGTAAAATCCATGATTGCTTCTAGAACACGATAAAAGATACCTTGTAACACTCCATGTTGATTGTGACATTGGACAAAATAGTGGGACCAACGAAATTGCCATGTTCATATCCTGGAACCTATATGTAATCCACAAATCAATATTGTACATTAGGTCAG
Organism: Platycarya strobilacea; assembly: GCA_036898215.1. Taxonomy (NCBI): domain Eukaryota; kingdom Viridiplantae; phylum Streptophyta; class Magnoliopsida; order Fagales; family Juglandaceae; genus Platycarya; species Platycarya strobilacea. The sequence goes on along the minus strand of CM072554.1, from coordinate 3,671,057 downwards.
CTTGGACACTCCAAATCATAAAACAAACTGCATTTATGAACATGCTTCTTACGATCCAAACCGCAAGATCTCAGTAACTTGTTTATGGTCAGTTAAGAATGTAAATGAAGAAACTGCGTGACATTCCTGATTGTTGGAGTAACAAAACGAAAAGTAATAACGATAAGACTTGGAAAGGACACCTATAAACAAGATGAGAAAAATAAAACACAAAAATTTCCAAGTTATCAGAAAGATATTAGCATCAAATTAATATGTATTTCTTTTACATTTCTGTTGACTTTTTGTTTATCATGTCTCATAAATTTATTTATTGTTTTCTGTTTTTGAATTTTTTTTGCTATTATTTTTTAAAGTTTTTATTTTTATTTTTTAAATTCGTTTTTATTTATTTTTATTGATTGCATGTTTTTAGATTTTTTTCAGACAAGTGACATGCTAGGTGTCCATTAACCATGCAACATGCCACACCAGCAATTTTGATAAATTCTAAACGAAAAAGTTGACTTAAAAATAAAGAGCATGCAACTTAAGGACTAAAACAAGATGTTTGCAAACTCAAGGACCATTTTTTAAGAAGCAAACTATTTAATAAAACTGTTACAAATATAAAGAGATTACACAAAAGTAAATTTATAAATTGATGTGGCTTTATAAAATCCATTAGATCTGCATTATAATAAAAGTAAATATATAATTTGACATGTCACATCAAACCATGTTAGTTTATGAGTTAAATTTTGTGCAATCTATCTGTGGTTAAAGTATTTCCCATTATTTAAATCCCATATCTAACAAAAATTCTGTTTAAAAAGTCGAAGAATAAAAAAATTACAAGACATTCATGCCATGTCAAGTTGAACAATTTTGAATATTGCAATTTACTCTCTTTACAGTGTCAAATTAATATGTATTTCTTTTACATTTCTGTTGACTTTTTGTTTATCATGTCTCATAAATTTATTTATTGTTTTTTGTTTTTGAATTTTTTTTTGATATTATTTTTTAAAGTTTTTATTTTTTTTAAATTCGTTTTTTTATTTTATTTTATTGATTGCATGTTTTTAGAATTTTTTCAGACAAGTGACATGCTAGGTGTCCATTAACCATGCAACATGCCACACCAGCAATTTTGATAAATTCTATAAAGAGCATGCAACTTAAGGACTAAAACAAGATGTTTGCAAACTCAAGGACCATTTTTTAAGAAGCAAACTATTTAATAAAACTATTACAAATATAAAAAGATTACACAAAAGTAAATTTACAAACTAATGTGACTTTATGAAATCCATTAGATCTGCATTATAATAAAATTAAATATATAATTTAACATGCCACATCAAACCACATTAGTTTATGAGTTAAATTTTGTGTAATCTATCTCCGGTTAAAGTATTTCCCATTGTTTAAATCCCATATCTAACAAAAATTCTGTCTAAAAAGTTGAAGAATAAAAAAATTACAAGACATTCGTGCCATGTCAAGTTGAACAATTTTGAATATTGCAATTTACTCTCTTTACAGTGTCCTGATAACCCCCCCCCCCCCCCCCCCAAAACAAAACAAAAAAAAACCCCACTTCCTCTCTCTCCAAATGAGGAAGAAACTAAGACAAAAATGTAACTACATGCTTCACAAAGTCAGTCAATTCCACACAATCAGACCGAAGGAAAACAAGCCCTTATTTAAAAAAAAAAAGTGTTATAACTTTCACCATCACTATCAATCTAACCACCACATAATAAAGCAAAGGCATATACACCCAAAAACGAAATATAAGAAATCTTCCATAGTAGTGAAAGACGTACCACAATGTTTCTCCCATCAAGGACCAGTTTTGCACCAGTATCAACACCTGTTTGGACCAATCTGCATATTTGTTCCTTTGCCTGTCAGTAATGGAGAATGTTAAAGAATTGTGGAATTATACCAAGAAATATTCACATGTTGAATGGGAACTGCTCAAAATACTTCCACTCAGGCACCCAATATACCAATTAACAAATACAAAATGCTTAAGCTTGCTTATATTAATGCACCCCAATGGCTTGAAATCTATTACTATAACAGACAACTCCTTCCACTTGAACGACAGACTGGTCAAGGGTTTAAAGATGAGACACCTGCTTGCTAATCACTGGTCCAAGGTCAGCATCTGATTCTGTTCCTTCGTTTACTTTAATTGCTTTGGCATGCTCCACTAGTTTATCTTCCCTGGAAAATGATAAACCCTTCTTACAGAAAACCTTGGGATGCCACACTCACATTAACTCGATACAAGAAGCAACAAAATCAAATAAATGTAAAGATAAAACAAACACAAATGTGGAGAGAATTCTGAACTTCTAAAAATCAAGGAACATAATTTCAACATAAATAAGCAACTCTGATATAGTTTCTTTTTTATTTAGGTGCATCCTATGCATTGTCCATGGACCTACAGCACCAGGATAGAACCTATGCCTGGAGTCTGCAACCAGCCAGAATTTAACCACCTAAGCTAACTGCCACAGGGTATTGAGAGTAGGTTCAAATTGTTTTTTTACGTTGACGAGCATGTGAAAGATAGGTGCTGAAGAAAGTAGCTTTCTTTGTGGAGATAGCAGCTTATGGGCAGAATTTCATTTATCAAGGAAGTGGAGGAAGACCAATATGAAACTTCTGTGTAAATGAAGAAGTATGTTGGTGGATCACATATTAATTTGTTCTTTGGAGATATGGTCTCTGGTCTTCTCTTTGTTTGGCTTTACACAAGGTATGCCTTAGACAGTGGTGGAGTTGTTGGTATGGTTGCAAACTGTCCTTTGGTTGGCATTGGAGTAGTGGCGGAATGTGGCCCCCCATTGTGCCTCATGGTATGTTGAGCTTTCCCAGCCCGAAGAGAAGTTCTACCTCTTGAGATAATCCTATTCTTTAATATCTATGTATGAGTTTCACAATGATTGTAATCTTTGATCTTAATTTTGGTCTCTCCTTGTACACTGCCAGTGCACTTGATGATTCCCTCCAAACCGTTTCTCTTAATACAATATTATCTTTATGAGAGATAAACGAGAAATGAAATTCATTTTGAACCCTTGAAATGGAGCAAGATATTATATGATTTAGTCACGAAATGTGTGAACCACCTTCCTAATCCCGAAGAGAGAGAGAGAGAGAGAGAGAACCCAGATTTAAAGTTCAACCACATAGATATTAGATAGGGAGGTAAAATGTAATACCAAGGATTTAAGCCTCCAACAAAAACAATTGTACTAAGGGCCATGCACTTTTGTCCTGCAGCACCAAAACCAGCAGCAACCAGGGCGTTCAAAGTAGCTTCTACACTTGCATCAGGCATTACAACTGCATGATTTTTAGCTCCAACATTTGACTGAAGACAAGAGTCGCCCAGCCAATTTTACATTGACCTCAGCTATTGCCTTAGTGAAACAGCAACCACAATGCTCATAAAAGGAGAGTTTACCTGAATACGCTTCCCTTTAGCTGATGCTCTTGCGTAGACATAAGCACCAGCCTTAAAAAAATAATAAAAGTAACATTTGATAAAAAAGAGTTAGTTAATCCATTAAAAAAACCAGAAACCTATAAATGTATTGAAAATATTTTTGTATAGAAATATTGACAAAATATATGCATTCTGAATTTAAAAACTTATGATATGATGAACAAAACGCTAAGGTTAGACCATCCCTATGGTTCCTTGACTTCTAAAGTTATGCCATCCCATATTATAGTACTAACTAATTTCATATATTTTTTCACCAGTATTGTGCTTGTCAACCATAAGTGACAAAGGACAATCCTCGGAAGTCTGTTCTGTTAACATAACTTTGACCTTGGCAGTAGATCTTTTTTTTTTTATAAGTAAAAGAAAAAGCAAATTGACCTTGGCAGTAGATCACAAACGAGATTTTGGGCTTACCATTTTACAATTGCATAACTTCACTACATCACATGGCCAATATGCATTAATTCACTTCCTTTGGAGCACTTGCAAACAATTCAAGAAGGGGGAAAAGGCACCAAAGAAGAAGAAGAGATTGAATGTCCATAAAAAAAGTATAAAACCGAGTCTAGATGATAGTGATTTAACTATTAACAGAAACTATATAGGTAAAAAGAAGGCACAATTTAAGAACGGGGAAAGGGCACCAAAGAAGAAGAAGAAGAGATTGAATGTCCATAAAAGAATTACTTTTTTTTTTCTTTTTATAGTTAAAAGTAGGCAAAAGGCGGAAAAAGTCCATAAAAGAATTACTTATGATCACTGATTTGAATAATTGTAACCACATCAGCATATAGGCAACAAACTGTAACTTGTATCATTGTTCAACACTTGCAAATAACTTACCGCATTTGGACCAACAAATGAGACAGCTTTAATATCATCATCATCACAAATTGCATTAACAATGTCCTGTTCCAAGTCAATGATAAGAAAGTGAAAAGCTAACAGATGAAAGAAAAAAGAATGGAATATGTGTGATACAACAAAACAAGTTTAATTGAGCATGAAGATAAAAGCAAAGTTACACATGATGCACGCGCTAAATGAAACAGATTAATTTGTATCACATTCACTAGGGAAAGATTGATGCTTAAAATTAAAAATCAACAATATATGCTGATGCTAAAGTGAGGTATTAATGGAATGAACAGCTCTGTAATCCATTTTTAGAACCTTACATTGGTGCCATGAACAATATTTAGGACACCATTAGGCAAGCCAGCTTCTACGGCTAGCTCTGCAAGCATTACTGCAGCCCCTGAAAGAAGAAACAAAATAAGATAATTAATGTGCAAATGTCTTGCCCATATATATCCTATTTCGAGCATAAATGTCATGCATGCCTAGTAGTAAGTCGAACATAAACAAATAACTAGATTCTCAAAAAGACCTCTAACTCCAATACATATACATACACATACACCACATAATTAGAAGTTTTAGTATGCCCCATGTTTCATGAAGTTTCGTATTGACAGCAACTTCAATTTAAATAGTGGGGACTTTATCTGAGGGTCCAAATGGTTATAGATATGGGTATCATACTGTACACTTTTTTTGGTCTATAACATGGATATCCTTGCTAGATCTTAAAACAAACCATAACAGATAAATCTCCTCCTTTAATCACGTAAGTTTATATCCCTTCGACAGGCCAGTTTAGATTTCATCTGTCAGCAGGTGGTGAAAAGCAAGATCGAGTTTCAAGATCCATCACCTTACCTACCTCTTCTCTCTCTATCTTCCAATACAATAGAGTAAAATTTCCCTGGAAGATACAATAGAGTATCTTCCAATACTAGGAAGGATTTCAAAATCACCTGGATCCTTCTCCGATGGCTTCAGAATAAATGTATTGCCACATGTGACTGAAATTGGAAACATCTGCAAATGAAAATAAAAATATAAACCTCCTTTGAACAGAAAAAACTCCTCGTTCATTAAATAGGGGTATATAACTCAGGACAGAAATAGGAAAAAAGTCTTCTTTTATGTTTTTCAGAAAGAAAATTGATAGGTAATCGAGAAGTTTTATTCATAAGATAATAAGCATGCCCGAAGTACATAGGACACATGCACAGGACTTTTTCAAGAAAAATTAAACAATTTATGAGATTGAATCCATGACTTCACCCTCTTTATTATTATCCAAAATACATAAAAAAAAATAAATTAAAAATCTTAAAATAATTTTCGAAGGTTACAAATATCAAAAAGGGTGTGGTCCAAGTAAAAAAATACCATACACATGGAAGCACCCCAAAACTTAGGGAAAAGAATTGATAAGTACAACTCAAGACCTTAACAGAGAACAAATATAAATGGTAAAGAATAGTCCATGAAGTAGGATGCCAAGTGTGGCCATTTGCAATTATTCACAACTTCCGTAACCCATCATAACTACAAATTGATGTGATTCTTTTTATAATTTTTCTTTGGGATACATCACAAGTTCTTTAGTCTCAAATTATAACAGTGGCAGAGTATCAACACCTGTAGACTCCAAAAGTTTCAATAAACATGTTAAAATCAGAAAATTCATCTATAAAAAATGCCCCCCCAACCCCCCAAAAAAAAGAAAGAAAAGAAAAAGATGCATTGAAGTCTGAAACAATATCCCAGTAGCAGTTAAAGAATAGTTCCAATTCCCAACTCCATTCTGACAACTTCTTAGAACAAGAGCGACATACAGAATGGGTTTTAAGCAGCAAAATGTACACTAACAAGTCTTAAGACCAATAAATATGGCCAACTGAGGAGAGCATAAACAAAGTATAGCAAGCTTACCCATAAGGGAATCATAGCCGGAAAGTCAAAGGGGCAAATCCCAGCACAAACACCAAGTGGCTCTCTAATGCTGTAGCTATCAGTTCCATTAGATGCATTAGAAACAAATTCCCCTATTTGCAAAGTCGCCAGTCCACAAGCATGTTCCACCTCCTCTATGAATGGAGATCAAAAATTTGTTGGGCACAATCAATGCCACCTAAGCCTTTTTATATATGACAAAGACCAAAAAAAAAAAAAAAACACTAACCTAGCCCACGTAATACATCACCATAAGCATCCTTCAACGTCTTTCCATGTTCAGCAGTAATAATCCTAGCAAGCTTATCCTACACCAGAGATTATATGGATAAAATTAGTAATATTAAAAAAAATGTAACTTGAATTAATAAAAAGTAAGACCCAAAAACCTTACAATGTCTCTGCGAATAAGCTCTTGGAACTTGAACATGATGCGTTGACGAGTCACAATTGGCGTGTTTTGCCACAATGGAAAGGCCCGCTTTGCTGCAAATACTGCAGCTTTGAACTCCTCTATTGTAGTTATAGGAACTTGGGAAACAACTTGCTGTGTTGCCTATCATTTAGGAAAATAGAAAACAATTATTGACTTAAACTACCAGGAAATAATAAAAATAAAAAATAAAATAAAAAGATTTTTAAAGGTATTATCACACTTACAGGGTTCAAAACATCAATAGAGGTGAATGATTGTGAATCAACAAATCTACCACCAATCAGATTAGGAACTCTCTGCTATGCATCACAAAATAAGTTTAAATATGGACTACAGAGAAAACCCCAATGAAAGGGGGAGCGGGGCAAGCAGTGAAAGAAAGAAATAAGATAAAGAGTAATTTAGAAACGATTAGCAGAAAGAGATTATTTCCTGCTTTTTTTTTTTTAAATTCTTCTTACCCAGGTATTAAGGATAAGACTTCTTCAGCAGAGTTACATCTAAGCTTACCGGAGGGTTGCGCTGCCTCCAAGATGGCTTTGTGACTGCAAGATAATTGTTTCTTACAGCAGACTTCTGAGGTCCCAAGGACTTGAAGTTCCTCACTGCAGTACAAGCATGCCACCTTCCACTGTAAGGAAACTGAAGTAGTGCTTAATGACATGAAACTTCAAACAAAAGCCACACCTGTCATATTTCCTTGTCGGAGTTTAGCTTTAACATTGTAAACATGTTTCGGAGTTGATAAAAGATCTGGATTGCTTTGCCTTAGTCTCTTTAGAATTTGGCGAGGTTTTAATCCAGCTTCTGTCATTTCTTTAATTAGAAGAATTTCTCTCTCTGTAAAGCGACGAGCAGAGGGATGCTCCGAGATGTCTTTTATGGGTTCATGGTTATGTGTTCCATTTTTTATGCTAAGGACCCACAAGCCATCATCCTTCTTTCCCACAGCTTCAAAAGGACAATTAGTCAGCCGAGTTCCGGATTTTCTTCTGCGAGTACATTCAGCAGATGACTCATCAGCAGATTTCCGTCTATTACGATAAACACCTCCTCTATCACAGCCAAGGACAACTACTCTGTCTCTCTTGGATTGCTTAATTGTAACTACATATCCCTGGGACACAGCAAAGTCCCCAACATGCTGGATTAGTTCTTCACGATCCACAAATGTTCCAGGTGAAGGCGGAAGCATCAGTGGGGGTTCACTCAACTCTGAGCAACTTTGAATGTCCATCATTAATAACCACAAGAGAAAACCTACACTCTCACCTTAGCATGGTCACCTTCCATCAAGACATCTTCATATCTTACACCAAACTTATTAGCAACACGGCTCCACTCAACATAAAGAGAAATCGTTTTAGGAATTAATAGCAACACATCTCAACTGTCGCACCTGCAGATATGCTTGGTTGTGAACAAAAGCAGGACCGCTTCTTCTGTTTAAAACTGCGTGGATGGAATTTTTTTTTCATCATCAATCATGACTATCCCATCTCATTTCACTAAAAGTAATGGCATGATGCATCCAACAAAAGAACATGAGAAACACCACATAGAACAGCACTGATATCCTCCTCTAGGATTTCACCTTCAGTTGAAACAAACAAGAGATAATACCCTATAAAAATTCCTGCCAAATGATTGGATCAATTTAAATGATAGAAACTTCAAATAGTTCAAGATATACAATATTCATAAGCCACATACCCACAGTTTTTCTCCAGCCAGTCATGAGCATAAAAAAATTGAAGTCCGAGCAAGAAATGAGTTATAAGTATAATAAATTATATGAAACAGGCATGCCCTGTTTGGTCCCCATTATCGCAGAAAAAGAAAAGAATCAAAATTGAACGAGACCCTCCGTCTATACTTGACAGAAAAAAGTCAGAAATCAAAATTTCCTTTCCTCTACCACTTTCCCTAATTTTCTTAAGGACCAAACCCAGAGAGTCTTACCGGCGACTGGGATCGGCCCCTCATCGAAGGTACCGATATCCAGCTAGGACAGGGTTTTCAACTTTCTTCAGTCCGTTCAAGTACCTCAGTGAATGACTGTAAGTCGACCTGTTTGGTTCAGTCTTACCAAGAGGTTCAGAATTAAACCAGAAAGTATTTGGTTCATGGATAGGGAAATTGTTCGGGGTGGTGAAAACGAGAAGCGGACTGTGCTAGGTAGAAGAATGAGTTAAAAGAGTTGCAAATTGCAACCAAACGGCCACAAATATTGGATATTTTCGTCGTTGAACATAAAATAAATTTCATACATTTAGAGCAACGCCAAAATATTTTTCGTCGTTTAATAGTTAAAGAAGTTATTATTAATAAATTTGTATATTTTATTAATCTTTTCTTAGTGATTAAGAATGTTAAAAAAAATAAAAAACAAAAATTTAAATATATTATAAAATAATAAAAAATTAATAAACCTCTTTTTTTTTTTTAATAAATATCATTATCATTGTTGTAAAAGGCAAGACTAGATTATCAAAAGTTTATTACTTTTTATATTGACATATCCATTATATATCTTATCCGTTAGAAGGCACCTCTCAAGTGTAAGATGGACCGTACGATGTGGGAATAAAAAATAATAATAATAATCATAATATCCTTCCATCTTATTTATTATTATTTTATTACTATTATATTATTTTTTCTTTTTATTATTTGAATATATATTAGAAATTTTAAATATGATCTTGCATAATTTGAATTTTTAAAAATTTAATCAATCAACATAATTATGTAATTCAATTAAAAATAAATTTAATTCTATAAAAGTGGACTCCTTGATTAATTTTTTTTTTCTAGATCATAAAAAGGTCACGTTCTAAGATTTTTAATTTATATTTAATAAATATAAAAAGTAACTTAATATGGGGTCATAGCCCCCTAATTTTTTTTAAAAATTTAAAAAATATTTTATATTTTATTTATAATTTATAAATATAGAAATAGCTCCCCAAAAAACTTATAATTCATATATGCCTTCTATTTTTTCTCAATTTCAATATATCTAAAAATGTCTTTCTCCAATTTTTTTTTTTCTATAATTCCAAAATTTTGTATAATTTCTATCTATTATCTTTTTCAAAGATGTGACCTCACCAAAATTAAATTAAAAGTAAGTTTAAGAAAAATAATAAACTTATTAATATAGATTTCAAAATTTTTTATTATATAATATTAGGCTTCTTATAATAGAATCCGAAGTGAGAATATAAAAAAAATTATTTAAATTTGATGATTTATATGAAAAATAACAAGGTTTTATTTTCTAGACTTCTTTGAGCAAGGAAACAAATTTATTTAAGGTCTTAATTATAAGATTATATGCTTAATATGATTAAAAAATATCTAGATTTTACATAAAACTTGATAAAGTAACTTGCATATTAGAATATAAGATGACCTTCTAAAAAATCATTTGATAGTTTTTATTAAAAAAATAAATTCTAAATATCTCATTACAAAAATAGCAATGGATTAATCTTATTTCATAAAACATGATTGTTCCAAATTTGAAACATATATTAAATTGTGTTTTTTAGAGTTTTATTTCTATGTTTATGTACGTAGCAAATTATTAAGATATAATTTTATTATAATTCTATTTTTTATGAGTTTTTAGTTTTTATTTTTTAATTTTATAAAAACTTGTCAGAAAAGTTAGCCGGCCTATAAAGTTCCTAGTTCGGCCATTGAATACATCTTTATCCCAACCTCCAAGTTATCAATTCCTTTCTAAGAAGGGGCCTAGCCATATTCAAAAAACTCATAGGTAGAATGCATCATAAAAATATGAGAAATGTTGTTTCAGCAAAGTTATCTCCCAAAAATTTGTACCGAATTCAATTTTTTTTTTTAATTTAATGATTAAGAAGTATTTCTTAATGATGATGTGAGCTTTTTTATTTTTTTCAAATAGTTAAAACTATAAAAAAAAGAAAACTAATTCGGGAGATTTCGGTAGATGAAATTTGGAACATGTAGCAGGACTCTAAAAATATATATCTTAAATAAAAATGACGTAAAATTCAATCATTGGTGCTAATTTTGGAACTATTATGTTGTTTATTACATGCAATATAAATATTAAAATATAAAATAAATAATAAAATTTATCTTTTTCACCAATTTAAAATCTTGAAATAAGTAGTTGTTTTTTTTTTCTTAGCTTTTGAAATAAGTAGTTTTTTCATATAGTATCTGGAAGTCCTGATTCCTGATTCTATACTATTCTATTCAGAAGCATTTCCTGTTATGGCTGAGAATCCAAAAGCAACAAATTCAGATAGGTGAAGTCTCAAATCAACAATTTTAGAAAGGAGCTGGCTTACAGGAACATTGTTATTTAAACCAGTGAAGACAACACTCAAATTATGAGAAGAAGAATTATAGTTAATCCAAACTTCATTCTGTCTCCCTTCCATAATAGAGATAGTACTTATTAACCATGCATTAGAAACATAACTCATGGACTTATATCAATACCTACATGTAAACCGGAAGAATCCCAAAGGCTGTTCTGATACATATCGAACTCCAGTACTGCACAAAATAATTCTGATCTGTCGTGTTTAATTCCTGGCCATAGTGAGTATGACCCATATATAGCACCATCTTTTGTGATAGATTTGGAAATTTTTGAACCAGTATGATCTAGGAAGAACACAAGCTCATCTCCATATCCCGTTTTACTTTGAGAATCGATGACAAAAGAGAAATGGGTAATGAAATGATCAGTGAGGTTTCTGAAAACCTTGTCCCACATATGCATGGGGCGGGAATACGTGGCGCGACGCACGAACTGGTTATAGGCCTTGTTGCCAACTTCTCGGTGAGTTGGATGGTGTTGTTTGCGACAGTAGCTCTCTGATCATGTTATGTTGGTGTCGTCAGAATTGAAGCTGGTGTAGTTGAAGGATATTGCACGTGTAAAAGGGATGATCAGTAAGAAGAAAGTGGCGATCATTGACAGATAAAATATAAACAGGGGCTTTGGAAAGAGGAAATGTTTGACTTTGAAGTCGTTCATGCCAACCTTGATCATAGTTTGGAAGGATTGATCAGGATGTTTTTTTTTTTTTGGCTCTGAAACGGAAGGATTGAGGATGTTAGGTTAAAGAGGGTGCAGACTGCAGAGTGCCAGTACTGTAATGCGAATAGCTACAAGAAGCAGATCAAGTCCTTTATAGGAACAACACCAGCCGGCCATATTAATAAACTCTTACAAAGTAATAGAGGATTCCGTTCCGGAAGGAAACAAAATCCATTTGGTCGATTTAAGGAATATATATAGCTACCATATTGCTGCATGGACAGATCGAAACGGTCAATATATATGTTAAGGACGTATTTTGCTATCCTGTCTACCGATCCCGTGTGGGTGTAACCTGCAAAACAAGGACGAGAGAGATCGGGGTCCGGGACCGCTCCGACGATCAAGTTAGTGTATGGGAGAAGATATATGACAGAGGGAACAAGAGAATTTGTGAGCGTACCGTCCTTCCGTCGTTGGTTGGATGTTATTTATAGGTGTCCCCCCCCCGGGAAGAGGGTCCGTGTGACGAGAGCGCCGAAATCGGGGCATCACTCGTCCGTCATCCTCGATAAGGAAACCTGGTCTGATTTGGTCGGTCTCATCGTATTAATTGAGTATCCTCCCATTTAATGCTCGATTAGCCCCTTTTGGACAGGGGCATTAAATGCCGCCGTATCCTTTGTCAATTTGGGAATTAATGGTGTGTGTTTGTAGTGTCTGTATATTAGAAAAAGGGGGGATGTAGACCGGCGGCTGTCTGTCGTTCATAAATGCGGGAGTGGTCTTGATGGGAGACGGGTTCAGGGGACATACCGGCACGTGAGCCGCCGTTCTGCCTTTAGCGTGTTCTCGAAGCTGGTTTAACCATTTCCTGCCGAAATCGGGAAACCAGGGAATCGCTCGTCCCCGATTTCGGTCTTCCCAGTTGAATTCACACGCGGCGTCGAGGTGGATGCGGGTAATGGGCCTTGGGCCGGACGATCTTGTGGGCTCGGGCCCGACCAGGCTGGACCCCCTTTCAGTACCCCGCGAGTTTCCATCGAAGGCACTTTGATGGAAATTCCGAACGTTTTAGAGCTAGGGTCTTCCTTTCCTTTGATTGTACTGTCCTTCTATACTGGGCGGTGTTCCTTTATTTCCCTTACCGAGCAGGAACACGAGGTTGGGTGTGTTCGGGCGGTCTCTGCTGGCACGTCGTTTCGTTTACCGTTCGGACTTCAGAGGGACGATTTGAATTCTGACCAATTAATGCCGAATCGTGACCCGTCATATTCCGTGTCAGGCATTTAATGCAGTTTTGAAATTCAATTGTGCCGTCGTTCCGATTCCCGAACCGTCAGTGATCCGTTATTAAATGGTGGGCGCACGCGTGTGGCCATCATTAACTGACCTGTCATTTCGGCGCACGCCTCTTTCCTTTGATTAGTCAGTTCGGGGCGTGCTTTCTGTTCCCAAAGCCACGTCTGAGGTGACGGTTTCGGCGCGGCCTCGTTTCCCGCTCGCATTTAATTTGGCTTCTGGGTATAAATTACCCAGCGGTCTTGTCACTATCCTCGTTTCACTGTTTGCTTTCTTGCCATTCTGCTGTCCTTCTTCCTTGCCTCTGCTCTTCGCCATCTTTCATTCTTTTTCTGTTGCTGTCTTGCCGCTCCCTGCTTTAGCCCCCATGGCTTCTTCTGACCCATGCCCCTTCTTCGCCGGCAACGGCTGGGTGTCCACCATGCAATCCTCCGATGTAAATACGCTTAGGAAGAAGCACCATGTTTCCTGGCGGCACACTTTGGAGGCCCCGGGGGATGGAGTTAGGGCCTGTGAACGTGACGGGAGGGCTCAGAAGGTCGTGCTCTTCTCCCTCATGTTCTCGAAGGGACTGCGCCTTCCCTTCATCCGGCCGGTTCGGGAAGTCCTGCACTTCCTGGGTTTGGCCCCTGCCCAACTCATGCCGAACGGGTGGCGCATCCTGCTGGCCACCTGCGTGGCATTCAGGATCGTTCTGTCCGGGAAGAACGATCCTTACCCTGACCTCACCGCTCGAGAGTTCTTCTCACTGTACCGGCTCCTCCGTCGGGATGGGAATGTTGCCGGCTTCCAGATAAAGCCGAAATGTCGGCTGATCAGAATGGAGGAGAGGCATTCGAGCGCCCGGGACTACCACAAGAGGTTCTTCTTCGTCTCGGGCAGGGAGTGGGAGTTCCCGGAGGGAGAGGGGAGCGACTTCCCCGTTCAGAAAGACTGGGGCTTCCTCCCCTCCCAGACACACATGGAGGTCACCCTCTCGGCCCAGGAGGCTGAGAGGGTGAAGGCGGTTCTCTCCTGGGGGGCAGAGGATCCCGATCGGCTATGGTCCGATAATCTCCTCACCGAGGAGAACATCGAGGAGTTCTTGACCCGACCGGATCGGTCCTACGCCGAGGGTCAAAACTTCTTCGCTGCCCCGGAAGGGCCTCCAGCCTCCTCCCGTAAGCGAGCCTCTGATCGGGAGGTGGAACAAGAGAGGCGCACCAAGAGTCGGGCCGGTGAGGCTACTTCGAGCCGTGGCGCCCGACCCAAGAAACAGAGGAAGGGGAAGGGTCCACGGGCCGAGGGTCCGGGCGGAGGCGCCCCCCCCCCCCCCCCCCGCAGACTCTCCTGTAGGACGTCCCGAGCCGACTTCCTCGTCGTCGTCCTCGGACGAACTCCGGTTCCTGCAGACCGAGGAACTGAGGGCCGAGGCCGGGAGGACGGTCATGGAAGCCCAGATCGAGGCGATGGACCGGGCCGGGGTCGACTCCTCAGACGGAGAGGAGATAGAGCGCGCCTTCCAGGAGGCTCTGGAACATGCCGCCGATCTGACTCCGGGGGCCACGCCCTTTGCGCAGGTCTTTCGACAGGAGTCGGAGGAGCAGGCCGCTAGGGCAAATCAGTTGCCCACTCCCCCCCCTTCATCTTCCGAGCGCCACTCAGATGCCTCCGAGGGGGAAGATGAAGTATCTGGCGGGGAGGCCCATTCCCAGGGCGCTCGCGAGGGAGCCGAGCAGCAAGGGGCTCCGGCCCAAGAAGGTCGGGATGAGGCTACCTCCGAGAGGTCGAGGGGGTCCGACCATCCCGAGGAAGGGAGCCATACGGAGGTCGGAGACGAGAGCGGTCGACCGGCCACTGAGTCCGAGGAGTCTCCTGTGCGCCCACCTCCGACCTTCGAGAGGGGGTCGACCTCGGGGGTTCACTCTGAGGATGCAGGCCCACCTCCAGGCTCGGAAGTTCCTCCCCGGCCCCCATCTCCTTTTCGGTTCCGAAGTGGGGTCGCTGTGCTCGGGCAGCTCTTCGGGTCGGGTTCAGAGGAAGGAGCTCGTCAGGCCGATGAGACCGGTTCGGAGCGGCCTTCCCGATTCGACCAGGCGAAGGCGGATGCTACAGCCCGGGTGGCCTCAATGCTGGAGCCTCTGCTGACTCAGGTTTGTTCGGTAGGCCTTGTCGAATTTCGGGTGGTCTTCTCTTTTAAATTTGCTAAGTTTTTCTTTCTCTTTTTTGCATGTTCGGTGCTTTAGGTCGCCATGGAGATATCCCGGACAGTGGGATCCGAGCTGGCCGAGCTTGCCGAGTTCAACAGTGAGCTCGGAACCGTCTGCAAGTTCGGGCTCTACAGGCTGCGGCAGGCACGGGACCAGTTCGAGCAGTCGGAGGAAACTTGCAGAGGGCTGATAAGATCGGTCGAGGAGCTGGGGGTGGAGAAGAGCAGGCTGGAGAGAGCCAACTCTTCCCTTCGAGCAGAACTGGAGGCGGTTCGGGAATCGCTGGCAGTGGCCCATCGGAGGAATGCCCGTCTCGTGGACGCAAGATCGACCACCGAGCAGGACAAGATCCTCCTTCAGTCCGAGCTAACCGCTCGGACAGCGAAGCTGGCAGCTTCTTCTCAGATTCTATCTCTGAGGGAAGAGGAGTTAGCGATGTCCGAGCGGGCTCGGGTTGCTCTGGAGGAGGAACTGGTCGGTTCGAGGCGCGCTCGGGAGATCTTGCAAGCGGAGTTGGCGCGGTCTGAGGAGGTCCGGGCTGCTCGGGAGTCCGAGCTCGCGGGTGCTCGGAGTGCTCTAGAAGAGGCCCACTCGAGGATTGCTGATCTCGAGCCGCAGGTATCCCGAGTGGTGGCGATCCGTAACTCCGCCTGGGGGCATGGCTACGCCGAGGGCCTACGCCGACTAGGGTCCCAGCTCTTGGTGGATCCCCAGCTCGATCCTCAGAGGATAAGCGTGAGGTCTCTTCGTCCAGACCGGGCTGCGAAGAGATTCGTCAAGAAGATCGGGAAGCGCGGCTACCCTCCCTTTGACGACCTCAATCCTCCTCCGCCCCCTCCTGAGGCTTGACCTGATTTTTGTACAAGTTTTTTTTTTTTTTTTTGTAATGATGCTCGAGCTTGATTCGGGCGAGTTTGTATGACCGATAATACATATGAATTTTGACTTAATCTTCTTCTGGTGCTTTGTTCATAATTTCATTCTTGTCTTTACCCCGCGAAATTTTTTGGATAAGTGTCAAACGTACCCGGTGGATGTGCTTAAGATCGGGGTTCAGGAGTTCCGAATTGGTTTGGGTGGATTGACCGACCCCGCGGGACTCCGAGGCGGATACTTCGCGTGGGTGGGTTGACCGACCCCGCGGGATTCCGAGGCGGATACTTCGCGTGGGTGGGTTGACCGACCCCGCGGGATTCCGAGGCGGATACTTCGCGTTGGTGGGTTGACCGACCCCGCGGGATTCCGAGGCGGATGCTTCGCGTGGGTGGGTTGACCGACCCCGCGGGATTCCGAGGCGGATACTTCGCGTTGGTGGGTTGACCGACCCCGCGGGATTCCGAGGCGGATGCTTCGCGTGGGTGGGTTGACCGACCCCGCGGGATTCCGAGGCGGATACTTCGCGTGGGTGGGTTGACCGACCCCGCGGGATTCCGAGGTGAGAACCTTATAATACGTTGGATGCGAGCATTGAATAACATCGGGTTCTTTATAATATCAAGAAGCAAATTACATCAGTAGAAGTAAATTACATTAGTAGATGCTACGCATAGTACCTCTTAAGCCTCTCACTGTTCCAGGGGTGGGGCATGTCGGTTCCGGAGCTGTCTTTGAGTCGGTAAGACCCCGGTCTGTTTGTTGCCGTCACTACGTAAGGTCCTTCCCACTTTGGTCCCAGTTTTCCTTGTGCTGGAGTCGTGATTCCCGTTTGTCTTAGCACTAAGTCCCCGACTTTGAAGTTGCGCGGCTTCACTCTTTTGTTGAAGTACTGTTCTGCTTTGCGTTTGTTGTTGGCAAGTCGGATGCCGGCCTCTTCCCTGTGCTCCTCCAAAGAGTCTAGACGTCCCATCATCTTGGCGTCATTGGAAGCAGCGTCATAGTGCTGGATTCGTAGGGTAGGCATCCCGACCTCGACTGGAATTACCGCCTCGCAGCCATAGGTTAGGGCAAACGGTGTTTCACCCGTGCGGGTTCGGACTGTTGTGCGATAAGCCCAGAGGACCCCCGGAAGTTCATCGGCCCAGGCCCCTTTATGCATTCCAAGTCTTTTCTTCAGTGCATTGAGGATGGTTTTGTTGGTCGCCTCGGCTTGCCCGTTAGCCTGCGGGTGGCCGGGGGAAGAGTACTTCACCTTGATCTTCAACTCGGAGCACCATTCTCGGTAATGACTGCAATCGAACTGCTTTCCGTTGTCTGATATGAAGCTCTGGGGTATCCCGAACCGGCAAACAATCGACTTCCATAAGAACTTTGTGATGGCTTGAGAAGCGATACTGACAAGGGCTTCGGCCTCTACCCACTTCGTAAAATAATCTACTGCCACTACTATGAATTTAGTCCCACCCCTCCCTACTGGGAATGGTCCTATAAGGTCGAGTCCCCATTGATCAAAGGGCTAGGGGGATGTTATCGAAGTGAGTTCTTTTGATGGGGAGTGCAACACTGGGCTGTACTCTTGGCACTTCGGGCACCTTTTAACGAAATCTTTTGCTTCCTGGAATAAACACGGCCAGTAGTACCCTGCACGGGTGGTGCGGGCGGCTAGCGTTTTAGGCTCCGTGTGAGCCCCGCAGATTCCTTCGTGGATCTCGGCCAGTATATATTGCCCTTCTTCTTTCGTTACACACCTGAGCAATGGTTCAGAGAAACCCTTTCTGTACAGCGATCCGTCAATCAGTGTGAATCTGGACGATCTATTCTTTATCTTGCGGGCCTGGCCCGGGTCGGGAGGTAATGTGCCTGTTCGGAGGTATGCTGTGATATCGGTTGCCCAGTCGGGATCTGCGACGGCCACTACTTCGACTTCGCTGCCCGTGGAGGGGGTATCTATCGTTCTGATCTCGGTGTCCTCTGGGGGAGGGTGTTCATCTTTTCCCGATGCAACTTTTGCTAACCGATCCGCTATATGGTTCTCTTCCCTCGGGATCTGCAGTAAACGGAAGTACCTGAATCGATCTCTCTCGATGCATACGAGCTCCAGATATTTTTTCAATTTTTCGCTCTTGGTGATGCACTGGCCGAGTACTTGGTGAAAAACTATTTGAGAGTCAGTTCGGGCCTCCAGCTCAGTCGCCCCGAGGGCCCTAGCAATTGTCATTCCGGCTATGAGGGCCTCGTACTCTGCCTCATTGCTGGTTACCTTGAAGGTTAGGCCTATACCGTAGTTGTGTTGGACGCCCTGGTCGGTGATGATGTGCACGCCTGCTCCACCCCCGGCTCGGCATGAGGATCCGTCAACGTACAGCTGCCACGCCTGTTCCCGAGGTTCACTGGGGATCTCTTATGGGAATCCAGTGTACTCCGCGACAAAATCCGCCAGTGCTTGCGCTTTCATCGCCGTTCGGGGCTGGAACGTTAGATCGAATTCGCTCAGCTCGATTGCCCATTTGGCTAATCGACCGGACGTATCGGGCTTCTGGAGAATAGTTCCGAGAGGCTGATCGGTCATTACTCTTATGGTGTGGGCTTGGAAGTATGGACGCAGCCGACGCGCAGCTGTCAGTAAGGCGAATACCATCATCTCCGTACGGGGGTACCTGGCCTCTGCTCCTTGGAGTGCCCTGCTGACATAGTACACAGGCTTCTGGCCCCGATCGGTTTCTCTTACTAGAACTGCAGATGTTGCATGAGGCGAGACTGCCAAGTAAGCCACAAGGGTCTCTCCGGGAGTTGTCTGGCTAAGTAACGGGGGACACGTCAGGTAATCTTTGAGTTGTTCGAATGCCTGCCCGCACGATGTGTCCCACTCGCGTGCTTTTCGGAGGACCTGGAAGAAGGGAATACACCGATCGGTCGACCTTGCTATGAACCGGCTGAGAGCAGCAATTCGACCAGCCAATCGTTGGACTTCATTCAGGTTCCTCGGTGGTGCCATTCCGAGGATAGCCTGTATCTTCTCGGGGTTGGCCTCGATTCCTCGTTCAGAGACCATGTACCCTAAGAACTTGCTGGATTCGACCCCGAAGGTGCACTTGGCAGGGTTGAGCTTCATCTGATAATGTCGCAGGATAGAGAAGGCCTCTCTCAAGTCCATCGCATGATCGTTAGGGGAGCGGCTCTTGACCAGGAGGTCGTCGACGTAAACTTCCATGTTTCTCCCTATTTGCCTTTTAAACATACGGTTAACCAACCGTTGATAAGTAGCCCCTGCGTTCTTGAGCCCAAAGGGCATGGCGGTGTAACAATAGAGCCCGCGGTCTGTAATGAACGCCGTTTTTTCCTCGTCGTCCGTGCTCATCTTGATCTGATTGTAACCCGAATAGGCGTCCATGAAGCTGAGGAGAGAGTGCCCAGCAGTTGAATCCACAATAAGGTCGATGCGCGGTAGAGGGAAACTATCTTTGGGGCAGGCCTTGTTCAGATCGGTGAAGTCTACGCACATGCGCCATTTCCCGCTGGCCTTCTTTACCAGTACTACATTAGACAGCCATTCCGGGTAGTGAGCCTCTCGGATGATCCCAACGGTCAGGAGTCTGTCCACCTCTTCTGCAATGGCGGCATACTTCTCAGCACAGAAGCTTCTTCTTTTTTGCCTGACTGCCCGGGCAGTCGGGTTGACACACAGTCGGTGTTCTATTACAGACCTGTCGATTCCGGGCATATCTGCAGGTGTCCAGGCGAATATGTCTTTGTGCTCAATGAGGAGGGCCTTGAGTTCCGCATGCACTCCCGGGTCCATTTTGGTTCCGATTCGTACTGTTCGATCCGGGTTGTCGCCATCAACCGGAATCAATTCCAGGGGCTCGTTGGGTTCCGCTTGGCGCAGCGTCGCTTCGTCCCTGATCTCGTCGTCCCATACTGCTCGGGGTGGTGCCGGCGGAATCTCAACATGCTCGTCCTCCTGGGAGATCGTAGCCACGGAACTATCCCTGTGTTTCAATTCCCGGGCGTAGCATTCCCTGGAGGTTACCTGTTCTCCCCTGACTTCGCCCACTCCTCTGTCAGTCGGAAACTTCATCTTGAGGTAATAGGTGGAAGTGACTGCCCTCAAGTTGTTTAGGGTCGGCCTCCCTAGGATGGCGTTGTAGGAGGAGGGAGTTTTCACGACCAGGAATTCAGTCATGATGGACGCGGTCCTGGGCGCGGAGCCCATCAAAACCGGGAGAGTTATCAGGCCCTCGGGTGTACTGCCTCGCCAGTAAATCCTTTAAGGGGGGCTCGGATAGGCTGAAGTTGGCCGGGGTCGATCCCCATCTGCACGAAGGCCTCCCAGAACAAGACATCGGCCGAACTCCCGTTGTCAATCAGCATCCTTTTAACTGTGAAATTGGCTATCGATGCCGATATTACCAAGGCGTCATCGTGTGGAAAGGCGATTCCCTTCGCATCCTGCTCGTTGAACACTATCGATTCCCTTCTGGGACCCGGGCTGCCCTGTCTAGGTGCCTGCCTCAGTGAGTAGACTTCCCCATATCTGGCTCTCCGCGCGTGGGCCCTCTGAGAGGAGGATGTAGTCCCTCCTCGGGATGGTCCCCCGACTATGGTTCTAATTTCTCCTGCTGGGTGGCCGGACGCAGGTTCGCCTTGGTGTCTACTTGATTCCCGTTCCCGACGAGGGGTCCTCGATCGAGTTCTGTCTCTTCGGTCGTTCATCCGTTCATCCCTCTGACTATTTTTCAAGGCCTGGCAGTCTTCAGTGTTGTGGCCCTTGGACTTGTGATATTCGCAATACATCTCCCCTCTTCTTCTTCTGATGGACTCTCGCCTTGTTTCTGCCCGACTCTGATTTTCCACCGCCAAGCTGGACTGAGGCCACGATGACAGTCTGTGTTCCCGTGAGGGGTCCCTTCTCCTCGCCTCATCTGGGAACTTCCTACTTCCCCGATACTTGCTGGAACCTTCCCCGGCACTGGTTGTCTTCCGATCGCGCTGTCGGAGCTCCCCGCGCCGCGGGGCTACTAGGGCTTCGAGCGTATCTTCGGCGTTGATGAATCCGTCAGCCTGATCCATGAACCCGTTCAAAGTGGTGGGAGTCTTGCGGGCTATCTCTGCCATGAAGGGGCTCCCGGGCCATATGCCGCCCAGGAGGGCCGCCAGGGTGATCTTTTCGTCCTGGTTGTCGGTGGTCATCCTTTCTTCGTTGAATCTGGACAGGTACCCTTTCAGACTTTCCTTCTCTCCTTGCTTGACGGTCAATAGGTACGCCGCGGGGCGCCTTCGTTTCCTACTAGCCATGAACTGGGTGATGAAGAGTCGGGCTAACGCCTCGAAGCTACTGACGGATCCCGGAGGAATGGTTCCGAACCATGTCCTGGCCATCCCCTTCAGTGTGAGAGAGAATGCTCGGCATGCTACCTCGCCGGGATAGCCATGTAGGCTGATATGGGCTTTAAAAGCTTCTATGTGCTCCACAGGATCCTGAGACCCGTCATACAGCTCTACTTGTGGGACCTTGAACTTGGGCGGGAGAGGGACGGCCAGGACGTCCGCGCTGTAGGGTGTTCCTATGCTTCCCTGTGAGGAGAGATGCCCTGCTGCCGGGCTGATCAGTCTTGCCATTTCAGCGTACTTGTCCCCCAACTCCTTTAGCTCAGTGTGCATCCGGCGTCTTTCTCCTTCGGAGGCTTCGCTCTCCTCAGGGAGTCGGGAGCTCGCATTCTCTCCCAGGTGGGTTTCACCGCGGGCCGATGCCTCTTCGCGTGGTTGCCGGAGGGCCGCATTTTCCTCCTTCAACTTCCTCACCATTTCTTCCAATGCCTCCAGCCTTTCTTCCATCGATGGATCGGCTTGCTGGTCGTGCTTGGTCGTTTGGGACGGCGGTAGAGTAGACATGCAGAAAGTACGTTGATCAAAAACAATCGAATCCCACAGACGGCGCCACTGTTAAGGACGTATTCTGCTATCCTGTCTACCGATCCCGTGTGGGTGTAACCTGCAAAACAAGGACGAGAGAGGTCGGGGTCCGGGACCGCTCCGACGATCAAGTTAGTGTATGGGAGAAGATATATGCCAGAGGGAACAAGAGAATTTGTGAGCGTACCGTCCTTCCGTCGTTGGTTGGATGTTATTTATAGGTGTCCCCCCCCCCCCCCCCGGGAAGAGGGTCCGTGTGACGAGAGCGCCGAAATCGGGGCATCACTCGTCCGTCATCCTCGATAAGGAAACCTGGTCTGATTTGGTCGGTCTCATCGCATTAATTGAGTATCCTCCCATTTAATGCTCGATTAGCCCCTTTTGGACAGGGGCATTAAATGCCGCCGTATCCTTTGTCAATTTGGGAATTAATGGTGTGTGTTTGTAGTGTCTGTATATTAGAAAAAGGGGGGATGTAGACCGGCGGCTGTCTGTCGTTCATAAATGCGGGAGTGGTCTTGATGGGAGACGGGTTCAGGGGACATACCGGCACGTGAGCCGCCGTTCTGCCTTTAGCGTGTTCTCGAAGCTGGTTTAACCATTTCCTGCCGAAATCGGGAAACCAGGGAATCGCTCGTCCCCGATTTCGGTCTTCCCAGTTGAATTCACACGCGGCGTCGAGGTGGATGCGGGTAATGGGCCTTGGGCCGGACGATCTTGTGGGCTCGGACCCGACCAGGCTGGACCCCCTTTCAATATACATTGATAAAAATATTCCGTACTCCGGCCCGCGTAGAAGCAAAATAATAATAATAATAATAATAATAAATAAAAATAAAATAAAATAAAGCATAAAGAAAGGGCAGACCTATTAAAAATTAAGAAAGAAACTTGGGACGACGTTGGTAATCTATAATGTATAATAATTGGAGCATAAATATCATGTTCTTATTGAACAATATTCCATCCATTTTTATTTTTATTTGATGTTCATAACTTTGATTGTCATATGTAGAATAGTTTAAAATCACGTGCCAATAAAACTTAGAAAAATTATAATGATCTTCATCTTCTTCTCTCTCTTTTTTTTTTAATATTATTTTATTATTACTTAGAAATCAAAGAAACTTCATTCCGACAACTACTCTACAATCAAGCTGCTATAGAATTAGCTCCACAATGGGATATAACTTTTTTGATACACTAATTATCATCATCATTATCATTATTGTTGTACTTGTTGTTATTATTATAAGAAGGACTAGACATTTAATCTAGAGAATAAACAAAGGCATATATACTTGTAGTTGACTAAAAAAATATATTAGATTGAAGGAGAGTTAATATGGTATATATTTCCATAAGAAAATGTCGAGAATTAAGGTCACGATTTACGTACAGAATTGCAGAAAATCTACTTCAGACGTTGCGGACTCCGACCGATGAGGAAACATATAGGCTTTACTTATAAGTTTGAGTATTGAACAGTGTTGAGAAGAATTATAAATAATAATAAAAAGTAGATAAAAAATAATAATAGAATATTAAATAATAGTAAAAAATAAAAAATAATAATAATAGATAAAAAATAATTATAAAATATTTTCAAAATATTTAAAATATTCTTGATTGTCAAACGTAAACAGTTTCTTTCAGCCCCATACTACTTACTGAGCCCAAGAAAATTCTTATTACAGCGTTCAGCCCAAAATCATTAATTCTCGACACCTGAAACTGAAAACAAATAAGACCTAATATCCTGATAGGATCCCACTCTTTTTTTTTTTTTGAGTTTTTTAATTACTTCATGATTAAGTATTTTTAAATAATATTATAATTTTTTAAAAAAAATATTTTAAAATATTAAAAAAATAATGTAAAACAAATAAAAATAAAATAAATTTGCCTATTGGAATCCAAAATGTTATCCCAAATCGGACCACTAACAATGTCCAATATATATCTACGTGCAAGCGTGGCGCAGCAATGCGGAATCCATCGTCGGTCTTTGCTTTATATTAGTCATCACGTACCTAACGGGAAAATATATGTTAATGCTCTTCGAGTGGTCAGCTGCCTAGATTAATACTAAGACTATATACAATTTTCTTTAGCGGAAACAAATTAATCCCTGCATGTCAAATCAAGACTGTTATAAAACTAAAAAGAAAACTATTACTATTGCAAGAAAAATGTAAAAGAAACTCTCTGAAACTTTCTTCTTTCTCTATATTTTCTTATGAATTTCATTACAACTGAAACCCATATTTATAGGCGTTGAAATTACTATGCAAGTTACTATACAAGTCACTATACAAGTCACTATGCAGATTTTAAAATAATAGTGGTGGGGTCATTCACATAATTTTTAGTGGTGGGACAGTGGGGCGGCTGCCGACGTTCATTTATAACACTTCCCCTTGAATGACCGTCCATAAAGAATCTGCTTCGTTAAAACCTTGCCAAGGAAAAACTTAGTGGGAAGAAAAACCAATGGCGAAGGAAAAAGAGTATAGTCTCTTTATGTATCCACAAGTGCTTTAAGATTGCCTCATTAAAACCTTACAAAGGAAAACCCAATGGGATAAAACCTTAGCGAAGGAAAAAGAGTATAATCAACACAAGTCTTCAGGACTTTTACTCCCCCTGGAAAGTGCATGATGATAGATTTTTGAATCTTCACATTTTAATATTCTGCATAATTTTCTTGAATGTCGCAGTTGGTGATGCCTTCGTGAATAAATCTGCCAGATTATCACTTGATCGTATCTTTGATATATCCTCATTTGATTTGAGTGATACAAGCAGCATTATCTTCGTATAAAATTGTTGAACTATCAAAATACCACACTTTTCTTGGATACGTTGAGTCATTGATTTCAGCCAAATATACTCTCGACTTGTTTCATGAATTGCAATAATCTCTGAGTGATTTGAAGATGAAAAATAATATCTGGTTGACAAACTTAATAGAAATCTGATACCTGCAGTAATACTTAAACTCCCCCTGATAATATGCGTTAGTGTTTCAAGT
Organism: Platycarya strobilacea; assembly: GCA_036898215.1. Taxonomy (NCBI): domain Eukaryota; kingdom Viridiplantae; phylum Streptophyta; class Magnoliopsida; order Fagales; family Juglandaceae; genus Platycarya; species Platycarya strobilacea. Next base: position 3,645,938 of record CM072554.1, on the reverse strand, counting down.
AATAAGCAAATATGATTTCAGTTTATATAATAAGTTAAGAATTCAAACACGATCTCCAACTAAATAATGCATTAGAGAGAGTATGATAATATTTTCATCTAAAATTTTCTCCCCCTCATTCGGCGTTATTAGGAAGAACTTGTTTATATACGGCGGAAATAACATTGGAAACCATCTATGTATGATAAAAGCTGTAAAAGTTTTGAGATTTAATATTATCGGTTTGACAGAAAATCAAATCCGCTTGATATTGTGGACAAACGAGATCTTGAAGAGATTTGAAAGTTTCAGGTTGTTGTTTAAATAATACCAATTTTACCATTGGTTTACTCCAGCAAAAAGTTCTCGCATTCCTCATAGATTCAGTTGTTATTCATCCAGAACGATATTATGTCTGATAGAAATTCTAATGTCCCAGATTTAAACCACGAACCTTTTATACCTCAACCACTTATATTTTCTCCTGAGACTGTAAACACCATAATAGGAGCAGAGATATATCTATCTAGTAAATCTGATCCTGAAATTGTTGCAGCATCAAGAACCCTCAGTGCTTAATATGCTGCTTCTCTTACAACCATGTCACAGAGGCTATTGGCGAGAACGAGTGAGGTTGATCATCTTAAAAATCAAATATCTGAGTTGCATCAAACGCTTGCAACTAAAGATAGAAAAAATAAAGATTTAAAACAAGAAAACAAGGAGTTGAAGAAACTTGTAGACTGGTATTCTCGTGACCTGAAAACACGAGTAGAAGAGCTGGAACGAGAAAGAGCTCAAATACAAAGTCAACAACAGCAGCTAACGGCAAAGGTTCAGCGTTTACAAGAAAATAGGGATAGCTGTAATTAATCTCACTGGCTTTTGAAATTATGCATCCAGCATATCTTGTAAAGTGAAATTTGAAGAGACGATGATTTGTCTTGTTCTTATTTCCATTTCTATAAGAACCGTCTTTAGTTTCATTTAGTACGCATCAAATCTCCTTCTCATATCTATAATTCATCTGTATTTGTATTCTTATTCTACAAATTTCCAATGGCTCATCAATTTCCTTTTACTATTTCTCACAATCAACATATGAGATATCCTTCACCTCAATTACAAGTTGATCCTGCATCTTCCGCAAGTGCAATGTTGCAGCAAGCAAATGATCTGGCTAATAAGTCAGATCGTGAAACTGTTTATGAGCTAGTGACTCTCGGCACCCGATACTCCTCCTCTATTGTTGGATTTTCCAACCGATTACAATCCAAAAATCGTGAGATTGAGGAGCTTAACGAGAAGGTTTCTGTACTTCAACGACTCGTTCAAGAGTCTGACAAAAAAATTACAGACTTAAAGCAGGAGAATAAGGATTTAAAATCCTTACTTGCCTCTTCATTTCGACTGCCTAATCCTTTAGATAAGGATGGTATGTTGCTTTATGAAGAGCAAATGCATTTGAGAGATGAGGCTAGAAGTCTCAAATTCTTGTAACTCATCTATGAATTGAATAATAAGATCTTTCCTTTTCAAATACATTCCTTGAATTTATAGCAATCCTTGTAATCTTTTCAAGAGTTCTAACAAGGTAATCATTAACGTAAACTGCAATAATGGCAAATCCGAATTTTGATAAAACACATGGACATATATGATTATTCTTAAATCCTTATTTCAATAGATACTTGTTGATTCAATTACACCACATGCGTCCGGATTTCTTTAACCCATATAAAGATTTTTGAAACTTTATAAAGTACATACTCCTAAATGTACTTGGATTAGATGCTTCAAGTATCGTAAATCTTTATATATGTAATGATCTAATGATCCTTATAAATATGCAGTGACCACATTCATTAACTGCATATCTAATCCTTTTGTAATAACCAAATCAATTAAAAATATGAATGTGATTGCATTCATACCAAGGAAATATGTTTCCTCATAATTGCTCTCGGGTTTCTACAGGAAACCTTGTGCGACAAATTATACCGCACAATTTCATTTCGTATTACGCTTTCGTATAAATATTCACTTATATCTGACAAATATTACACCCTTTGGTGTTTGGACAACAGGTCCAAATGCATCTCGCTTCACTAGCGAGTTTAATTCAGTTTTAATGACTGCTTTCCATTTTGGCCAATCATTTCTACGTCGACATTTTTCGACGATTTTTGGCTCACTTTTTTTTATTACTTCTGGTAATATCAAGTGTTATCATATATATTGTCGACAACAGTTTTATTTCTATTCATAAATTTTCTAGGACTCATGAAATGTATTGAGATCTCATTGTTCCTCTCCAGGGGAAAACATTTCATGAAACACCTCTACAGGAGGTTCCTCTTCAAGAGGTTTATACTCTTCAGGAGTTTTCTCTTCAGGAGTTATACTCTTCAGGAGTTTTCTCTTCAGGAGTTATACTCTTCAGGAGTTTTCTCTTCAGGAGTTACCTCTTCAAGATGTTTTTTCTTCAGGAGGATTATATTTTATACAGAAAATACGGTTTCTTCATGAGCACCGATTTTTATTTTTCTTGTGCACCAATAGGTCTTCAATGCTTCAGGTGTATCTTAGACTCATTTATTGCTGTTTTAACAACTCGTCCTTCAAGGACTTCAATTACTGCTTAAGCATTAACAACAGTAATATATGATTTTACAACACCTTTAGTGTCAGTAAATACATCATGTAATTAATTTGCAACACTTTGCAGATAAATAATTCTCTGAACTTCTGGTTCACATTTATTTGTAAGAGGATCAAATTTAAACAGGGCTTTATTATCTCAAGTAATTTCTTATCGTGCTTCAGGCACCGATATTTCATTATTTCAAAACATGATGAAATATTAATAAGCTTATATATAAAAACTTAGTATAAGTAAATCAAGTGTTTGGCCGTACAACAGGTACGTGACTACTGTTTAGTCATATTACATCTATGATAAACATCTTCATCTTTTTATGAAAAATTATTCTGAGGGCCTTTACCCTTCTCTGAGTTTGATCACTTCTGGTGATACGATATATTTTTATCATCTTTAGTGTTGTCGCTTTTGGGACCAACACTTCTATAATTTTTCTACCACATCTACGCCCTTAGTTCCCGTTCACTTCTGGGAATTGTGTAAATTCGATATCATTAATAGGACGTAACTGGTGTAACAAAAACTCATTATTTAGCTCAATCACTGGAAGACAAAACAAAAGTTCAGAATATTTGTTGAACTTTCACTCTCGATATTGCTACTGCAGGAGCACATTCGAGGTATGAAAAATAATGTCTTCTTTTATATATCATCATCAGTGACATTTTCACTGTATAATTTTAATATTGAGCTGATTTTAAAGAGTGCAGAATATTCAATACCACTCTTAAAATCTTGCAACTTCAGGTGCAATAAATCATAATGATCTTTTGAGAGGATTACATCTTCTGGTGCTTATATCACTCTCTTAATTTATTTCACACAGTAAGATGATTTTTCATCATGAGATACACAGCACGGTCCTTCAGGGACATATGGATTTCTTCTATGATTGTATCTTTCAAGTTCATCATTATATCCAAATAGATCTCATCAAGGATCCTGAATAAATAACATTTTTCAGAAATGTCAATAGTAATAAATCTCAATATTTGACATTATATTACAAAAATAAATCTGTGAATTTAAGAAATATATTCACATTATCATGAGAATAAAAATAAAATTTTATCAAGTAATATTCAGAAATATTACCTTTAATATTTATCTCAAGGACTGCAAATAATATATTGAAAAACTTACTTGAAGTAGAAGACCACTAGTTTCAGTATCGGTAGAACCTCGTGCTGATAACGTGTTATAAAACTAAAAAGAAAACTACTACTATTGTAAGAGAAATGTAAAAGAAACTCTCTGAAACTTTCTTCCTTCTCTATATTTTCTTATAAATTTCATTACAACTGAAACCCATATTTATAGGCGTTGAAATTACTATGCAAGTTACTATGCAAGTCACTATGCAAGTCACTATACAGATTTTAAAATAATAGTGGTGGGGTCATTCACATAATTTTTAGTGGTGGGACAGGGGACGGCTGCCGACGTTCGTTTATAACAAAGACTAATATAATTGTTTAGAGAATTGTATGAAATGAATTAAAGAAGAATGGGATGCATACATCCATGATCTTAGTTTACTTTGACGTTTCAACATGCATACATCCATGGGATTGCTATGTATACATCACATGGTATGCCGGCTATAGATATATATTATATATATTCTCATGCACCTTTGTATAAATAAGAGAAAATACATATTTACAAAAATATAATAGATAATAAATAATTTTTTAATCATCTAAGCAATATATATATATATATATATATGCACTCTTTGGCAAAGATACTGGGTCTTTCCACTAGTTACGTGTGTGGAAATCATCTCAATACACGAGGGAGAAAAAATAAATAAATTACAAAATATAAGGGGCAGAAGCAAAACGCAGTGGATCAATTGGATAGCAAAGTCAGCTACGCTTGATCTTATACTGAATTTATATATATTTTTAATCGGGGTGTGATTGACACGTTTCTAATGATACATATATGTGTGCGTGTGTAAAGGTTTGAGCTCATATTATACTTTAAGCCAAAAAGAGGCAATCCATGTTGGCATGAATATCCTATGTTAAAAAAAAAAAAAAGATAAATAAATAAATAAATTGAAAAAAAAAACTGTGATTAATGGATAATGATACGACGTACGTAGATCATCCACGTGCAAATAATTAACAGCGTTTACAAAACCATTAATCAATCTGAAGGCTGGCTGGCAGGCAGTTATGATCAGTTATGAGATGCATAATGATGATGAACTTGAAAGATACAATTATAGAAGAAAATCATGTGTCTCTGAAGAATCGTGCTGTGTATCTCACGGTGAAAAATCATCTTACTGTATGGAATGAATTAAGAAAGAGATATAAGCACCAGAAGATATAATCCTCTTAAAAGATCATTATAACTTATTGCACCTAAAGGTGCAAGATTTTAAATGTAGTATTGAATATTCTGTATTCTTTAAAATCAACTTAATATTATAATTATACAGTGAGAAAGTCACTGATGATGATATTTAAAAGAAGACATATATTATTTTTCATATCTCTAATATGCTTCTGCAGTAGCAATATCGAGAGCAAAAATTCAACTAATATTCTGAACTTTTATTTTATCTTCTAGTGATTGAGCTAAATAATGAGTTTTTGTTAATAAATTACCAGTTACGTCTTATTAATGATATTGCATTTACACCATTCCCAGAAATGAACGGTGCTTCCTTCAAAGGAATCAAGAGCGTAGACATGGTAGAAAAACTATAGAAGTGTTGGTCCCAAAAAAGATAACATTAAAGATGATAAAAATATACCGTATCACCATAAGTAATCCAACTCAGAGAAGGGTAAAAACTCTTAGAATAATTCTTTATAGAAAGATGAAGATGTTTGTCATAAATGTGGTATGACTGAACAGTAGTCACGTACCTGTTGTACGGCCAAGCACTTGATTTACTTATACTAGACTTTTATATATTATAATAAAGTTTTATCATGTTTCGAAATAACAAAAAGTCGATGCCTGAAGCACGACAAAAAATTACTTGAGATAATAAAATCCTGTCTAAATTTGATCCTCTTATAAATGAATGTGAACCAGAAATTCAGAAGATTACCTTTTTGCAAAGTGTTGTAAATCAGTTACAGGATGTATTTACTAATACTAAAAGTGTTGTAAAATCATATATTACTACTATTAATGCTTAAGCAATAATTGAAATTCCTGAAGGACGAGTTGTTAAAACAGCAATAGATGAGTTTAAGATACACCTGAAGAGTTGAAGACCTATTGGTGTAAAAGAGAAAAAAAATCAGTACTCCTGAAGAGACCGTACTTTCTGTATAAAATATAATCCTCTTGAAGATGAAACCTCCTGAAGAGGTAACTCTTGAAGAGTATAACTCATGAAGAGAAAACTCCTGAAGAGTACAAACCTCCTGAAGAGGAACCTCTTATAGAGGTGTTTCATGAAATGTTTTTCCCTGGAGATGAACAACGAGATCTCAATACATTTCATGAGTACTGAAAAATTTATGGATAGAAATAAAACTATTGTTGACAACATATATGATAACACTCGACATTACCATAAGTAATGAAGAAAATGTGTCAAGAATTGTCGAAAACTGTCGACGTAGAAATGATTAACCAAAATGAAAAGCAGCTATTGAAGCTGAATCAAACTCGCTAGCAAAACGAGAGGTATTTGGACTGTTGTCCAAACAGCAAAGGGTGTAATGCCTATAAGATATAAGTGAGTATTTATATGAAAGCGTAATGAGAAATGAAATTGTGCGATACAATTTGTCACACAAGGTTTCCTGCAGAAACCCAATTGTAGTTATAAGGAAACATATTTCCTTGTTATAAATGCAATCACATTCATATTTTTAATCGATTTGGTTATTACAAAAGGATTAGATATGCAATTGATGAATGTGGTCACTGCATATTTATAAGGATTATTAGATCATTACATATATAAGGATATCCGATACTTGAAACATCTAATCCAAGTACATTTAGGAGTATGTACTTTATAAATTTTTAAATATCTTTATATGGGTTAAAGCAATCCGGACACATGTAGTATAATTAAATCAACGAGTATCTATTGAAATAAAGATTTGAGAATAATCCTATATGCCTATGTGTTTTATCAGAATCCAGATTTGCCATTATTGCAGTTTACGTTGATGATTTACCTTGTTAAAACTCCTGAAGAGATTACAAAAGCTGCTATAAATTCAAGGAATGCATTTGAAAATGAAAGATTTTATTATTCAATTGATAGATAAGTTACAAGAATTTGAGACTTCTAGTATCATCTCTCAAATGCATTTGCTCTTTATAAAATAATATGTCATCCTTATTTAAAGGATTAGACAGTCGAAATGAAAAGGTAAGTAAAGATTTTAAATCCTTATTATCTTGTTTTAAGTCTGTAATTTTTCTGTCAGACTTTTGAACGAATCGTTGAAATACGGAAACCTTTTCGTTAAGCTCCTCAATCTCACGATTTTTGAATTGTAATCGGTTGGAAAACCCGACAATAAATGAGGAGTATTGGGTGCCGAGAGTCACCAGCTCATAAACGACTTTACGATCTGACTTCTTAACCAGATCATTCGCTTGCTATAACATGGCACTTGCGAAAAATGCAGGAACAACTTGTAATTGAGGTGAATGATACCTTATATATTGATCGTGAGAAATATTAAAAAGAAATTGATGAACCATTGGGAATTTGTAGAATAAAAATGTAAATATAGATGAATTATACATATGAGAAGAAGATTTGATGCGAACTATATGAAACTAAAGACAGTTCTTATAAAAATGGAAATAAGAACAAGACAAACTATCATCTTTTCAAATCTCACTTTACAATATATGCTGGATGCATAATTTCAAAAGCCAGCGAGATTAATTACAGCTATCTCTATTTTCTTGTAAATGCTGAACATCTGCTGTTAGCTGATATTGTTGACTTTGTATTTGAGCGCTCTCTCATTCTAGCTCTTCTACTCATGTTTTCAAATTACGAGAATATCAGTTTACAAATTTCTTCAGCTCCTTGTTTTTTTGTTTTAAATTTTTATTTTTTCTATCTTTAGTTGCAAGCGCTTGATGCAACTCAGATATTTGATTTTTAAGATAATCAACATCACTCGTTCTCACCAGTAGCCTCTAAGACATGGTTGTAAGAGAGACATCATATTGAGCACTGAGAGTTCTTGATACTGCAACAATTTCAGGATCAGATTTACTAGAAAGATATATCTCTGCTCCTATCATGGTGTTTACAGCCTCAAGAGAAAAGATGAGTGGTTGAGGTATAAAAGGTTCATGATTCAAATTTGGGACATCATTAACAAAAGAATTTCTATCAGACATAATATCGTTTTGGATAAACAACAACTAGATCTATAAAGAATGTGAGATCTTTTGCTGGTAAAATGATTATATTTAAATAGCAAACTGAAGCTTTCCAATCTCTTCAAGATCTTGTTTGTCAAAAATGTCAAATGGATTTGATTTTTCGCCGAACCGATAATAATAGACCTCAAGTTTTACAGCTTTTATCACACATGGATGGTTTCCATTGTTATTTTCGCAGTATATAAACAAGTTCTCCCTAATAACGCCGAATGGGAAGGAAAAAATTTTAGATGAAAATATTATCATGTTCTCTCTACTACATTATTTAGATGGAAATCATATTTGAAGTTTTAACCTGTTATATATGCTGAAATCATGTTTGTTTATTACTTGAAAAACTGACGCATATTCTCAGGGGAGTTTAAGTATAACTGCAGGTCTCAGATTTCTACTAAGTCTGTCAAGCGTCTTATATGTGAGATTCCCTCTATTTTATCCGACGCATTTTAAAACCATAAGGCCCTAAAGTGCCAAAGAGGATAATATTAGATGAGGATATGGAACTGCATGTATTTGTCAAATTTTCAAATCACTCAGAGATTATTGCAATTCATGAAGCAAGTAGAGAATGTATTTGGCTGAGATCAATAACTCAACATATCCAAAAAACGTGTAGTTTTTCATAATCAATGGTAGCCCAACATTTTTATATGAAAATAATACTGCTTGTATTACTCAAATCAGAGAAGGATATATCAAAAATACGATCAAGTGATAATCTGACAGATTTATTCACGAAAACATTACCAACTGCAACATTCAATAATGTTATAACTAATAAGTAATAACATTATTACAATTTACATTAGTATATTATATATTTATATGTTAGTAAATAGTGATAAATTATTAATAATATATTAAATAATAATACACTTATTATTTATATATTAATATATAAGAGTATATATTATCTATTAATATATTAGTTAATATTAAATATTAAGTATATTAGTAAACTATAACTAATAATCTAATAGTCTAATAATATTATTACATTAGTATATGTTAATAAACTATAACTAATAAATAATAACATTATTATAATTTACATTAGTATATTATATATTTATATATTAGTAAATAGTAATAAATTAGTAATAATATATTAAATAATAATAATATACTTATTATTTATATGTTAATATTATAAGAGTATATATTATATATTAATATATATTAATATTAATATTAAAATTTATATATTATTATTTATATATACATATATTTTTAAAAAAAATTTAAAAAAAAATAGGGATTCGGTCCGGTCCGGTCCGGTCCAGGGGGATGAACTCCCTGGACCGGGACCGGACCGAAATTTTCCGGTCCATATATTTTTTGGACCGGACCGGACCGAACTCCAACTGGTCCAGTCCGGTCCCGGTCCGGTTCGATCTTTTTACACCCCTATTTCTTTCTTACAATATCTTGCAATAGTAATAATTTCTTTTTTAGTTTTATAACAATAAACCTATTATTATCCTTTTTTTTAATAAATATCATTATCATTGGTAAGACTGGATTATCAAAAGTTTATTACTTTTTATATGGACATATCCATTATATCTTATCCGTTAAAAGGCACCTCTCAAGTGCCAGATGGACCGAACGATGTGGGAATAAAAAATAATATTAATAATATTAATATCCTTACATCTTATTTATTATTATTTTATTACTATTATATTTTTTTTTATTATTTGAATATATATTAAAATTTTAAATATGATCTTGCATAATTTGATTTTTTAAAAATTTAATCAATCAACATAATTATGTAATTCAATTAAAAATAAATTTAATTCTATAAAAATGGACTCCTTGATTAAAATTAGTTTTTTTTCTAGATCATAAAAGGCCAAGTTCTAAGATTTTTAATTTAGATTTAATAAATATAAAAAGTAACTTAATATGGGGCCATAGCCCCCTAATTTTTTTAAAAAATTTAAAATATATTTTATATTTTATTTATAATTTATAAATACAGAAAATAGCTCCCCAAAAAACTTATAATTCATATATGCCTTCTATTTTTTTCTCAATTTCAATATATCTAAAAATGTCTTTTTCCAATTTTTTTTTTCTATAATCCCAAAATTTTGTATAATTTCTATCTATTATCTTTTTCAAAGACGTGACCTCATCAAAATTAAATTATATAAGGGCTGAGAAAACAATTTGATGGCTAAAATTAACCATGATATGATTCGATGAAGATTCGTTCAGATATATATATATATATATATATATATATATATATTGATGGGTTTTCAAGGAGTTAATCATGATCTCGCGAGATGCCAATTTATCAAATAACGCTCCAAGGAAGGAAAGAGCAATCCCCCAGTACTAACCTCTGCCATGTTTTCGTGAACAATATTCATGAACTCCAGTATTCATGAACAACGAGGAAAGTTTTATTACATGAGCTAGCTGTAGCTGATGGACGCATCAATAAAAACAAAAATTGTTAATCAGATAACAACTATTCTATCTATGTAGCAGACATTGGCAAAGCATAGTCAAGAAATTAGCTTAATTGGGATTCCTTTTGGAGATCAATCTGGTCATTAGAGATGGGCTGCATTCAAGACGAACTTTGAATACATAAATAAATATATAGATAAAACTGAAACATTTTCAAACACTCTCTTTCAGTATTTATGGAGCCGGAGAAAATAATCCCTTAATTCTGTCTTATATAATTGTTTGGAGAATTGTATGACATGCATTAAAGAACTAGCTAGCATGGGATGCATACATCCATGATCTTAGTTTACTTTGACGTTTCAACATGCATACATCCATGGGATGCCTATATATACGTGGTATGCCGGCTATAGATATATATTATGTATATCCTCATGCACCCCCTATATAAATAAGAGAAAATACATATTTACAAAAATATAATAGATAATAAATAATTTTTTAATCATCTAAGCAATATATATAGATATATATATATGCACTCTTTGGTCAGAGATACTGGGTCTTTCCACTAGTTACGTGTGTGGAAATCATCTGAATACACGAGGGAGAAAGAATAAATAAATTACAAAATATAAGGGGCAGAAGCAAAACGCAGTGGATCAATTGGATAGCAAAGTCAGCTACGCTTGATCTTATACTGAATTTATATATATTTTTAATCCGGGTGTGATTGACACGTTTCTAATGATACATATATGTGTGTGTGTGTAAAGGTTTGAGCTCATATTATACTTTAACCCAAAAAGAGGCAATCCATGTTGGCATGAATATCCTATGTTTAAAAAAAAAAGATAAATAAATAAATAAATTAAAAAAAAAAACTGTGATTAATGGATAATGATACGACGTACGTAGATCATCCACACGCAAATAATTAACAGCGTTTACAAAACCATTAATCAATCTGAAGGCAGGCTGGCAGGCAGTTATCATCAGTTATGAGATGCATAATGATCATACTATTCAAGGACAAGGATAGAAAGAAGACGAAGAAGAATTAGGGGAAGAAAAGTAGTGATCAGTCGACGTTCGCTCCATTTGACATATTCAAAAGCAGGAAAAAGATACACAGAAGCACACAAGAAATATCCTTCGCCAGAGTAGAAATTACTTTAAATAATAAGCTCGTCTTCGTCTTCCCTTACCTGCACGATTGCTTATTGTGAAAGCCCAGCATTTTTCCTCTTTTAACTGTCATCGCATAATTCGCTTCCTAATATGCATCTCAGCTGCAACGTCCTTAGTACTCTTTCTTTCTATCACTGGGTTTTTGTCAGTTACTTAGCTCTCTTCCATCTTCCTTTGCATTATGCTCTATCGTTCAACTTCTCTTCTTTTACACATGATGACAAGCTGGTGTTAAATGGCACTGCTTCCATCCTAAATGGAGTTCTATCACTCACCAGTCACCCCCTTAACGATAGTACCTCAGCCGGCAGAGCCGTATATTTTAAAGATATGCAACTTTTTGATCCCAGTACGGGTAAATTCACAGACTTCACTACTCATTTCTCATTTAAAATATCAACGGTTAATCCACCAGGCCAAGATGGGCTTGCCTTTTTCCTTGCACCCAAAGGTTCTGTGCTCCCGGATTATGCTGGGGGAGGCTGCCTTGCACTTTTTAGCAAATGCGACAATCTCACCGCACCAAGAAATGAGTTGGTTGCTGTTGAGTTCGACACCTTCAAAAATGATGATTGGGATGAAATCGATGGTGAACATGTCGGTATCAACATCAATTCCATCCGATCAGCAATAAGCAAAGATTCGGGCCGGAGTTTGAAAAAAGCATCAAGAATTGATGCTTGTATCCGTTATAATTCTAAGGCAAACGAATTAAGCGTATCATGGAGTTTCCCAGACGATCCACTTGATGGTGGCCAAAGTACAAGCCTTTCATATCGCATTAACTTAACGGCAGTTCTGCCTGAATGGGTGTCTATTGGCTTTTCTGCGGGATCTTTCTACTACTTTGAGAAACATGAGATCCTTTCTTGGGAGTTTGCAACAATTTATATAGAATCATCACCGGACAGCTTTAGTATCGGATTGATTGTTGCTTGTGTGATTGGTGGGTTAATTTCAGCATGTGGTATTGTTTTAGCGTCTGTGTTTACATGGAGGAAGATGACTAGGGAAAAAGGAAAAGGGGATAAAATACAGAAATCTGAGTCCATGGAACGAGAAATGGAAATCGGTACAGGACCAAAGAGGTTCTCTTATATTGAACTTGTTCAAGCCACAAACAACTTTGCAGAAGAAGGCAAACTCGGTGAAGGAGGGTTTGGTGGGGTTTATAAAGGATTCTTAAGCGACTCAGATCAGATTGTTGCAGTCAAAAAGGTATCTAGACGCTCCGTTCAAGGAAAGAAGGCATACATATCAGAAGTAAAAATCATTAGCCGATTGAGACATAAAAATCTGGTCCAACTCTTTGGTTGGTGCCATGAAAATGACGATCTTCTTCTCGTCTACGAGTTCATGGCGAACAGTAGCCTTGATTTTCACCTTTTCGGAGGTAGAACAATGATTCCATGGGCAGTGAGGTATAAGATAACACTTGGACTTGCCTCTGCACTGCTTTATCTGCACGAAGAATCAGGGCAATATGTGGTGCATAGAGATATTAAATCGAGCAACATAATGCTGGATTCAGATTTCAATGCGAAGCTTGGGGACTTTGGGCTAGCGAGGCTGATGGATGAAGAGCTAGGCGTCAGGACAACTGGAGTGGCCGGAACTTGGGGTTATATGGCACCGGAATACGTAAGAACAGGAAAGGCAACTAAAGGAACTGATGTCTTTAGCTTTGGGGTGGTGGCGCTGGAAATAGCATGTGGAAGAAGATCAACAGAAGTACCCGAATACGAGGGGCCTTACGTTCCTCTGGTTGCTTTGGTTTGGGAGTCGTATGAAAATGGAAGACTTTGTGATGTGGCTGACAAGAAATTGGGCATGGAGTTTGAGACGAAAGAGATGGAGTGTTTGATGAGGGTTGGACTTTGGTGCACTCACCCAGATCAAAGTCGGAGGCCGTCCATAAAGCAAGCCATGCAGGTTCTGAATTTCGAGGCACCGTTGCCAAATCTTCCAAATAAGATGCCAGTTCCCAACTACGAAGTCCCTGCAGACACCCCAATCTTAACCCCAACTTTAATCAGTACCGGTGCTGGGCCTGCAATCTCTTATTCGTCGATCAATATCGGCCGTTAATTAGATATCTAACCTCTATAATATAAGTGTGGAGGGGTGTGAATAGTTAGTGTTCAGCATTTTTGCTTTCCATTTTCATCCCTTTCTCATTTCTTTATTTACAACTTATCTCTTCCTTTCGTTTTGGCATTCTGTTCTTTGATATTGATGTCGTTGTATATCTATATTCCTTCTATTTCAACTGATTTCATTCGGTTTTAAAGGCGCCTCATTCAATTCAAAAGACTTTTACTCTATTGATAATATCTTTTCAGCTTCCTGATGTGATTGTTGTTTGTTAGACAGTATAGTTCTTTATCAAGATATTAGGTGTTTGGGTTATTCGTTCATTTCAGCGACAGAAGGTGGACAGCTTTGGAAGAGGAAGGCTGTAGATTTCACTTGGTATTTTCTTTCTCACTGTGTATTTTTGTTTGCCTTTGTTACGGATTTGCCATTTCTTCGTCTTTTCTCCTTCTATATTTTCGTTTGTTGTCTGTTCTCCGTCGTTTAGTCTGTGATTTCGTTCGGCGCCGAAGGCCAAATAGGCCGGCTTCTCTCTTCATTTTGTGTTTTCTTTGTATGTTGTTGAGTTTTCTTTTGCTGGCTTATTTCGTTTGCACTTTTTTCTTTGCGTTTTGGACTTTTTCCTATGTTAGTGTTGCTTGTGTTGGTCTCTTATTTCCTAGTATTTCGTTTTTTGGTGGGTTTTGCTTTGCTTCGCTGCGTCTAAGGCAATTCCGTAGAGGACGCCTGAGTTTGTTTCGGCGACGAATGAGGAAAGAAGCTGGGAAGAGATGCTAGACAGCCGACGCGGTGGAAAGGAACCATCTGATGCCAAAAAACCTAGGGTTTGTAGCGGTGAGTGGCAGGGCGAAAGGTTGAAGACGGTTGGTGCCGCGTAGGGTTGAGCAAAAATTCGACTCCGACTCCGACTCTGCCTCCGATTTGTCGGAGTCGGAGTCAGAGGAAAAACTCTGACTTTAATCGGAGTCGGAGACAAAGTAGGTAAAGGAGTCCTGAAAACTCCGACTCTGACCCGACTCGGACATACCGACTCCGATTTGTGACCCGACTCCGACTTCGACTCTATATTCGACTCCGACTATATATCCGACTCCAACATTTTGCATATAGTTTGTAAAAAAAAATATATATGTATTTTTCATATACAACTATTATAAATAGATAATTAAATTAATTATTGTTTTCAAATAATTTGCTCATAATATAATAGACATATATAATTATAAACACTAATATATAAAGAATTACTAATGTAATAATTTGTAATATTAATATATACAAGATTAAAGACTAACATATAAGTAGTGATGTATTATAAATTAATAAATAATAAAATATCATAATGTTGATAATTACTATTGTATAATTTTATAAGCATAAACTTATTCAAAATAATTTCTTAATAATATAATAGATATTTATTAAGACCAAAGTTCAAACCTTAAATTCTAAACCCTTAATCTTAAATTCTAGACTATTACAACCATAGATTGATAATTAAATGAAATAATAGTATGTTGGATAATGTATAAATATCAATGTATTAGCCAATGTACATTAATAATAATATTAATGTATTAATACCAATGTGTTTTTAAAGACTAACATATAAGTAGTGATGTATTATAAGTTAATAAATAATAAAATATCATAATGTATCAAATTACTATTGTATAATTTTATAAGCACAAGCTTTTTCAAAATAATTTCTTAATAATAATATAATAACAATATTAATGTATAAACACCAATGTGTTTTTAAAGACTAACATATAAGTAGTGATGTATTATAAGTTAATGAATAATAAAATATCATAATGTATCATAATACTATTACATAAAGTTTAAGGAATTTGTTTTATTTAAAAAACTTATAATTATTTAAAATTATTTTTAAATTCCATTTACTAACATAATTTGTTTCTTTAAAAATATTTAATAAACTTTCTTATTTAATTTTATAATAAAATAATATTAGTTCTAGTATTTATTTTGAATTAATTATATTATATTTATACTTTTAATTGTTTATTTTTATTTAATTTATTTATAAACTTATTTATAAATTTAATATATACCGTTAGATCTAGGTTTAACCTAGATCTAACGGTATACATTAAGTACATATATATCACCTAACCAACCGAATCACCGACAGCCCATTGCCCCTGCGCCCCTCCCCTCCCTTCTCATGCTCTCTTCATTTCAACTTTCGGGATTCGGAGCTCCCCTGCACACCTCAACGATAGCCCCATTCCGGCATTCCCCCCGCGCTTGCTTCAACTGTTCAAGAGTTGCTGCCGGGAGCTACTGTTGCTCTCCTCCAGATCAATACCGCTTACCGAAAGAGGTTAATTTGTATAACCCACATGCTTATTCCGTTATTCGTGACTTTGGTCTAATTTATTGGGTTTTGGATTTCGATTGATCTGTGCTGAGTTTGGTCTAATTGATTTTGGTTCTAACTTGTGTTAGTGTGAGTATTGATTTTCTGTGGGTTTTCATGTTCATACTCTGTCCCCAATCTCGGTGTCTCGATTTCAATTTTTATAAGTATTGGAAATGGTATAAAGTAATCCGTTTATGTTTATAACTTGTTGCTGTTTATAAACATGAAAAAAAAATTTGTTGTTTCCAGCTGCATCCCTTGTAAGCACCGTCCTCATCTCCCCTCTTTTTGCTTCATTTTTACATTTGGCCTGAATTATTCCATATTTTTTTTTGGGGGGGGGGGGGGAGGGGGTAATTGCAGAGGCATTCATTGAAGGTTTGAGGTGTATAATGTTTGTTTATTTTTAACAAGACGCCATCGTTGTATTTCCTACTCTTGCTTCCTCATGAGATGAAATTTGAGCAATCTTCAATCCAACCACATAACAGCAGTGCTTCCCCTCAATACATTACATTCAAGCTATTTATGAGTTTAATTACAAGCTATGTGGTGTCATAAAAAAAGTTGCAAGAATGAATCGAAATGAAATATAAATTAAAGTGCCATACTATGCTTTAAATTAGCTCCACCCACTCATCCTATTCAAGTTAAGTCATCTAATTTTAATTTGCAATGAAATATATTTTTATTTCCAAATGATCTCATCTCTAGCACTTGAATCCTTGATGTTAACAAAATTAAGAGAAAAAAGAAATATTTCTAGCATATGTAATGGTAATGGTAATGGTCCAATGGAGCAGCGCATGTAATGGCAACATTTGCCTGAAAATGGGCCACCAGAGGTTTTATCTGTTATTTCATTAGAAAAGCATTGTAATGACTTATTTTTTAATACAAGTTTTCTTAAAAAAGAAAAAAAAACAGAGAGAGAGATTACTATTTGTCTTTTTTATTTTGTTATAAAAAATTAGTATTTATCTTGATGTTAGAGTCTAGATGAGATTGTAAAAATAAAAAAGAATTTAGATGAGATTCCAACATAAAATATAACCGCTCGACGTGATCATTATGAGAGAAGAAATTCCATATTATTATAAGTAACAATGCGCATATTATATGATATGAGAAATGTTAGCTTTATTAAAAAGAAAAAAAAAACTTAAAACTCTATGTGTACACCAATCTTATTTAAAGAAAAAAAAAAGCAAAACATAAAGGAAAAAAAGCGGCAAAAAAGCAAAGCCAACAAAAAATAAAAGAACATTGAAAAAAAGGGAGTGGAAAAATATGAACATAATGGAAGACTAATTTATACACCAAGTACTTCTAGTCTTTGAGGTCAAGGGGGGAGGAGGGATTTTGTAAATCATGATTCATGATCAATAAATCTCATCATAAAAATATATTAAAAAAAATCTATATTTGTAATGAAATATACTTTGTATTTAACATTATGATATCAGATATTTATATTTCCTCTATTTCTTTTTTTTTTTTGAAGTTTTAAATTATGAATGTTCAAGTCGCTGGAAGCACTCCTACATCCACCTCTGCATTATGTCCAGCAGGACCACTACCTCCCCCTATGGAAGAACCTCCATCTCCCATGATCGCAGAGTCTAATGAACAATTAGACTCTACGACGACCACTCAGCCCACTTCTATTGTCTGGGATAACTTCACAAAAGATATGGATTGCGATCCTGATGAACCCACATGCACTTGTAACCATTGTGGGAAACAATTTAAATGTAATCCTAAGAGGCAGTGTATTTCAGTATTAAAAACTCACGTTGATCTTTGCCCTAAAGGACCTAAGAAATGAAAAAATTAACAATTCTTGATCCCAGAGGCAAGAACTGATGGAGGGGAAGAAGAAAAGAAATTAGGGATGACTAAGTACAATGAGAAAAAAATTAGGGCTGCCCTAACTAGGATGGTGATTATTGATGAGTTGTCTTTTTCAATTGTGGAAGGTGAAGGGTTTCGAGAATTTGTTAGATCTCTTGATCCTAGCTTTCCTATTCCTTCTTGTTTTACGGTAATGAGGGATTGCATGAGACTGTTCTTAAAAGAAAATGATATTTTGAAGAAAATGTTTTTAACTACTAAGCAAAGAGTGAGCTTGACCACTGACACTTGGACGTCTATCCAAAACATCTATTACATGTGTGTTACGGTTCATTTTATTGATAGTAGTTGGAAGTTGTATAAGCGGATAATTTCATTTTCTCGTATTGGTGATCACAAAGGGTCAACAATTGGTACGGCATTGGAGGAGTGTATGCTTGATTGGGGGATTGACAAATTGCTTACAATAACTGTAGACAATGCTTCCACTAATACTTCCGCTATTGATTGGTTGAAAACAGTTGAAGTTGGAAGATTGGAGTGTGTTGAGGATTATGCGTATATCCACATGAGGTGTACTGCGCATATTTTAAACTTTATTGTCCAAGAAGGTTTAAGCGAAGTTGATGAGTCAATCAGCAAGATCCGTAATTTGATTAGATATGTGAAGTCTTCTCTTAACAAACTTGCCACTTTCAAGACTTGTATTGAAAGGTCAAAAGTTTCATGTCATAGTTTCTTATGTCTTGACGTACCCACTAGATGGAACTCAACTTTTCTTATGTTGGATGTGTTTAACAAGTATAAAAAAACCTTACAACTTTTGCTTGATGATGACCCGTACTCACGAGTTTATTTGTTTGAAGATGGGCATGGGAGAAAAGGATTGAGAGCTCTCGTGCATGATGATTAGGAGGCAATAGAGAACTTTTCGAAGTTCTTGGGAGTATTTTATAATGTTACAATGCGTTTTTTTGGTATATTATATGTCACTTCGAATCTATTTTTTGAGCTCGCTGGCATTCATAAAAACTTGATGGGTTTTTGCAAGAGTAACAATCGACGCTTTAGTTCAATGGCCTTGAGAATGAAAGAAAAATTGATAAATACTGAGGGAATATTGAAAAAATAAACAAGTTATTGTTTATTGCTGCGATTCTTGATCCACGGTGCAAATTGGAAGCTCAAGAGTATTGGTTCAAAAAAACATTGGGTGAGGATAAATGTGAGGAATTTGTTGAAATCTTTAAGGATGATTTTACCCGACTATATGAACAATATGCAGAGTTCAATGGTGAGTACATTAGCATAAGTGGTCCTAGAGATGATACTTCTAGTGCTCAGAGTGATACTAGTATTTTAAAAAGGGATAGCAATAGCGTTATTGATGACGACATTTACATGAATCTCTATAAAGACAAGAGTTCAAGTATGTTGGATACTAAGTCAGAGTTAGAATGGTATTTGTTGGAAGCTGTTGAGATCTCCTCACAGAGTTTTGATATTTTAATTTGGTGGAGGGTCAACTCTACCAAATATCCAATTCTTTCAATGATGGTGAGAGAAATCTTGGCCATTCCAATTACCACTGTTGCTTCGGAGTCTGCATTTAGCACGGGAGCTCGTATTTTGGATCCATTCCGAAATTCTTTGGCTCCGAGAACTGTGGAGGCCCTTGTGTGTACGCAAAACTGGTTGAAGTCTACTCACATATGCTTGAGTCAAGATCATTTCGCTTTAGTTGATGATGCAGAGAGTTATAAATTAGACTCAGGTAACATATTTCAAATTTAACTAATTATGTTACATAACTTGATTTGTATTTTTTTTTAATACTAATAGCTTATATTTTAATATGTTAATGTAGAATTGGTTACTAATATGGCGAACTTATTACATGAAGAATGAAGATGATTGAGATTTGAGGTGCTTTGTTATTGTTGAGTTTGTGTACTTTTTTATTTGTTTAATTTTGTTTTCTTATTTGTAGAAATTTATGTGGTATCTTATTTCCTTACTAATTTTATTTTATTTTTCTTCAGGCACAGCCGCACAGGTGGGAAATTTGAAATGACATGTAATTTATAATTTGTATTAGTTATTTTGTTGAAATGTGGAAACTATTGTTTGTTTATTTTCTATTGTTTATCTTTTGTTGTTGGATGATAATTTGAAATTTGGGAAGATAAATTGTGGAATGTGGATAAATCATCTATATAATGTGATAGATAATGGAATATAGATTCAATGACGATACGTGATGGGTGTTGTTTGCATATCCAGGATGATGAAATATGGGTTCAATGATGAACCATGATAGATGATAGATAATAGATAATGGGTATTGTTTGCTTTTATTTTTTGTTGAAATGAGACAATAGTATGGTTACTACCATCAAGTTATGTATTTAATTAATTTGTAAGAATACTTTTATTTTGTAATTCCCAATATTTGGTTTTGATTATGTATATTGTATTGTTAATTTGTAAGAATAATTTTATTTTATTATTGACATTTGACTTTGGTTTTGTAATTTTAATTGGTTGGAATTTGTAATTTTGGACTTGTGGCTTTATATTTCGTTATGTAATGATATTGAAGCCCAACTTCGATTTATTATAGTTTGAAATTGTAAAATTGAAATGTCAAATGGGTTAAGAAAAAGTCCAATACAAAAGTCCAACAAAAAAGCCCAATTCCGACTTCGCTCCGGCAAAGTCGGAGTCGGAGTCGGAGGATTCCATTTCCAACTCTGACTTAGTCAGTGCTCAGCCCTATCGGTGCGTTTTGGTGGGGGTTGAGGGGCAAAACGAGGCGTTTTGGGATGAGGGTGATGATTTCGCAAATTTGGGTTTCGTCCAAACGGTGTGTTTTTGGACATTTGGGTTTCACAACGGGTTGGGCTTAGTAGCAGGTTGGGCTTAACGGGCTCATTTGGCTTTACCAAAATATTATACATTGAAAAATATTATATTGAAAAAGTCAATTAATATATCATGACAAAACAAATTAATACAAATTCTTTATAACAATATATTACTAATTTAAACTAAAGTACAAATAAATTTTACAAGATATATTACAATTATAAATAAAATAAAATAATCAAGTAAAATAAAATATGTTATTTTGTATATATTTAAAATTTTTTTATTGATTTATTTAATCTATTTATTTTTATTTAAATTATAAGTATGTTATTTAAAATAAATATCTGTAATGAAAAAAATGTAAGCCAAGTATAAATAAATAAAATATTAAATTAAATTTATTCAAATAAAATATTAAATTAAAATTAGTGTAAGTAAATTATATATATTTATAAGTCTTCTTATTCAAATATTTAATCTAAATTTTTGTAATTAAATTATAGTTATCTTATTCAAATTAAATATCTGTAGTGAGAATAAATATAAATTAAATATAACTAAATAAACTAATAAATTACAAATAATTAAATAAAATATTATATTAAACTAATTTAATTTAAATTTACTATATTTATAAGTTCAAGTAAAATATAAAATAAATTAAGCCTAAATAATTTATATATCTATAAGTATTTTTTAAACACTTAATCTAGATAATTTTAATGTAATTATACATATATTATTTAAATTAAATATGTGTGTCTCTACTGAAAACAAATAAAAAAAAATATAATACATAACATAATAAATTACAAATATTTAAATATATATTAAATTGAGTTAAATTAAATTAACTTTATTTATAAGTTAAAGTAAAATAGAAAATATTTAGGTAAAATAAGAATTTATAATTAAATGAAAAAACCAAAATCAAATCAGATTAAAAAATTCAAATTCAATATCATAGCAAATTAAAGTAAAATAAAATATTAAAATATTCATAAAATATTCATGAAGCCAGATAAAATGGAAGAAAATAAAAAAATTAAATTAAATTAAGGGTAAGTAAATTATATATATTTATAAGTCTTCTTATTCAAATACTTAATCTAAGTTTTTGTAATTAAATTATAGTTGTCTTATTCAAAATAAATATTTGTAGTGAAAATAAATATAAATTAAATATAACTAAATAAACTAATAAATTACAAATATTTAAATAAAATATTATATTAAACTAAATTAATTTAAATTAACTATATTTATAAGTTCAAGTAAAATATAAAATAAATTAAGCCTAAATAACCTATATATATATCTATAAGTATTTTTTTTCAACACTTAATCTAAATAGTTTTAATGTAATTATACATATCTTATTTAAATTAAATATGTGTATCTCTACTGAAAAAAAATATAAATTAAATATAACTAAATAATACAATAAATTAAAATTATTTAAATATAATATTCTATTACATTGAGTTAAATTAAATCAACTTTATTTATAAGTTAAAGTAAAAAGAAAATAATTAGGTGAAATAAGAATTTATAATTAAATGAAAAAACCAAAATCAAATGAGATAAATAAATTCAAATTCAATATCATAGCAAATTAAAGTAAAATAAAATAATAAGGTAATCGTAAAATAATCATAAAACCGGATAAAATAAAAGAAAACAAAAAATTAAAATTAAATATTAACACTATTTATGAAGGAAATTATTATTTATAAGAAATTGAAGTAAAATAAAACTCAAAAACTTACCAAACACCTAAATAATATTTAGGCTAATGGCTTCACTTTCACTGATTTTGTTAATAAAGTAAATTAAAATTATATAAAATAAAGCGTTATAAAATTTCAAGTTATTGTAATGAAACGAGAATGTAAGTGGAGGGACAGCTACTGTTCCCTGTCCCACTATCAAAATTATGTAAATGATCCTACCACTATTATTTTAAATCTTGTATAGTGATTTGTATAGTAACTTGCATAGTAATTTCAAGACTTATAAATAAAGGTTTTAGTTGTTATGAAATTCATAAGAAAATATACAGAGAAAAAAAATTCAGTTCTTAAGAGTCCAAAGAGTTTCTTATATATTTATCTCTTGTAATAGTAGTTTCTTCTTTTAGTTTTATAACACGTTATCAGCACGACGGTTCTACTAATTTTGAAGTTAGTGGTCTTATTTCTCTGTAAGTTTTTCAATATATTATTTGCAGTCTTTACTATATTTTATTGATAATTATTATTTGAAATCTGTGTGAATTTATAAATATATTTTCTGAGATACACATATTTATTTCATTATTTATATGTGTAGAAAATGATAAATCTTACAAAATTAAAATTTGTTGCTCTTGACATATCTAGAAAAAATTATTTATCCTGGATACTTGATGCTGAAATTCATCTTGATGCGATGAATCTGGGTGAAACAATTAAATAAGGAAATCAAACGTCCCTGTAGGACCGTGCTAAAGTAATGATTTTATTTCGCCACCATCTTCACGAAGAATTAAAAACTGAATATCTTACAATAAAAAATTCCTATATTTTGTGGAACAATTTAAGGAAGAGGTATGAACACCAGAAGACTGTCATCCTCCCAATAGCTCGTTTTGAATGGTTGCACCTGAGGTTACAAGATTATAAAAGTGTTAGTGAGTATAATTCCGTACTTTTTAAAATAAGCTCAGTACTAAAATTATGCAGCGAGAAAATCACCGATGATGATATGCTAGAAAATACTTATACTACATTTCATGCCTCGAATATGCTCTTGCAGCAGCAGTATCGAGAGAGAAAATTCAAGAAATATTCTGAACTTATATCATGTCTTCTAGTAGCTGAGCAGAACAATGAGTTCTTATTAACAAACCACCAATTACACCATACTGGCTCAATATTATTTCCTGAAGTGAATGGTAATAGATTTGCATCATTCCCAGAAGTGAATGGTGCATCTTTTAAAAGAAATCGGTGGCATGGACGCTGTAAGAGAAATTATAGAAATGTTGGTCCCATAAGTGATAACATTAAAAGGGATAATAATATACCGTATCATCAGAAGTGGTACAATTCAGAAAGGGGTAAAAATCCTCATAATAATTCTTCAAAGAAAAGTGAAGAGGTGTGCCATAGATGTGGAATGACTGGACATTGGTCACCTACCTGTCGTTCGGCCAAGCACTTAACTGATTTATATCAAACATCTATTAAAGGAAAGAATAAAATGCATGAAACAAATTTAGTAGAACCATCAGATGATTTATTAGATTCAGTAGATGTAGATGTTACTCATCTTGATGTCTCTGATTTCTTTAATCACCCTGAAGATAGAATTGACTACTTAATTGGAGATGAAAGTGTTCTACTAAATTAATGTATTTTCTTTCTATTATCTGTAATAAAAGTTTTGTATATTTTTGTAAAATCATAGATCACATTGATGAGCTTTTTATATCTGAGTTGAATAATAAAGATATATGTCTGGGTGATAGTGCTACAACTCACAATTTTCAAAGAAAAGAAATATTTTCAAAATCTAATACTAATTAAAGCCTATGTCCATAATATATCAAGCTCATTAGATTTAATTGAGGGTTTCAGAATAGTTTATACTGTGTTGCCTAATGGTGTGACGCCCCGATTTTTCGCATTGAATACAACGCAAATCGACGCATCCGGACAAGCAACGCAAGGCTACTTATCCTACGTAAACATAAAAAGCAGCATGCATGCATCTAAGCTTACTAATGAAATGCAATGCCGATCGCAGCTGGAAGAAGTAAATTACCAATATGAGCAAAGAGATCTAACTCTCGCATCAATAGACCACATGGCATACTATAATTACACTTCTCATAACATTGTATTTACAACAATATTCTGTATTTACTCTTACATAACCCAGTTAGTTTTCTCTAAACAAAACTCATATCCTACCATCATCCAATACTCTTACATCTTCACTTGATTACGTACGCGGGGTCATCTCAACCGGAGAGGAGCATTCCATAGGACCCTCAGGGTACCTCAGAATCTCCCGTGCTGATCGGGTCTCAATGCAATATATCTATCCCTGCAACAACATCTATCATTCCATAAGGAATGATAGATAAAACATATAAAACATAAAAGAGTGAGATTTACTAGAAATCTCAGTAAGTACACAGTTAACGAAATAAAGCATAGATAACCTCAACTATCACCATACATAATCACACTCATCAACATATCACTTATAAGCATACCTTATGGAACTCATACACGTCAATTACCCATCTTACCATACAAACTTAAATCTTAGCTAGACCCATCATCACATACAACCTTAGATCTTAGCTAGACCCATCATCACATACAACCTTAGATCTTAGCTAGACCCATCATCACATACACTTATACTTTTCACTTTATTTATTAACCCCATAGGTTTCTTTTATTTCTTATCCACGATGGGCGTTACGTATCGCCGTCCCCATCGGCACGTCAGTCATACGGGCGTTACGTATCGTCGTCCCCGTCATGACGTGACTAACTCATCAATCATACTCATCAATCATCCGGGCGTTACGTATCGCCGTCCCCGTTATGATGAGTCTAGTGTCAATCATCCGGGCGTTACGTCTCGCCGTCCCCGTTATGACACAAAACATATTATCATATCACGACAGGCGTTACGTATCGCCGTCCCTGCCGGCACGTCAGTCATACGGGCGTTACGTATCGCCGTCCCCGTCATGACGTGACTAACTCATCAATCATACACTCATCAATCATCCGGGCGTTACGTATCGCCGTCCCCGTTATGATGAGTCTAGTGTCAATCATCCGGGCGTTACGTCTCGCCGTCCCCGTTATGACACAAAACATATTATTATATCACGACAGGCGTTACGTATCGCCGTCCCTGCTGGCACGTCAGTCATACGGGCGTTACGTATCGCCGTCCCCGTCATTACGTGACTAACTTATCAATCATACACTCATCAATCATCCGGGCGTTACGTATCGCCGTCCCCGTTATGATGAGTCTAGTGTCAATCATCCGGGCGTTACGTCTCGCCGTCCCCGTTATGACACAAAACATATTATTATATCACGACAGGCGTTACGTATCGCCGTCCCTGCCGGCACGTTAGTCATACGGGCGTTACGTATCGCCGTCCCCGTCATTACGTGACTAACTTATCAATCATACACTCATCAATCATCCGGGCGTTACGTATCGCCGTCCCCGTTATGATGAGTCTGGTGTCAATCATCCGGGCGTTACGTCTCGCCGTCCCCGTTATGACACAAAACATATATACATATTACTGCGGGCGTTACGTCTCGCCGTCCCCGTTATGATGAGTCTGGTGTCAATCATCCGGGCGTTACGTCTCGCCGTCCCCGTTATGACACAAAACATATATACATATTACTACGGGTGTTACGTCTCGCCGTCCCCGCCATTCAAATCAATTTCACGGGCGTTACGTCTCGTCGTCCCCGTGAGGATCAATCACACGGGCGTTACGTCTCGCCGTCCCCGTGGAGATCACATATTTCTCATATCACGACAGGCGTTACGTATCGCCATCCCTGCCAGCACGTCAGTCATACGGGCGTTACGTATCGCCGTCCCCGTCATGACGTGACTAACTTATCAATCATACTCATCAATCATCCGGGCGTTACGTATCGCCGTCCCCGTTATGATGAGTCTCGTGTCAATCGTCCGGGCGTTACGTATCGCCGTCCCCGTCATGACACGGAACATATTCTTTATATAAATTGTTTTCTTTCTTTATATTCTTCTCTTATACACATGAGTTATTTTCACCTATAACTCTACCCATTTGAAACACCACTGCTATTTTAAGAAAACCCTAAATCTAAGCAAAACAGAGTATCTCGCTCGAGCGGGTGTCGAGCGAGTGTCGAGCGAAGTCACGAGTTGGAACTCGCTCGAGCGGGTATCAAGCGACAGTCAAGCGAGATCACGGCTCAAGGGGTTTTTCAACCTAAATCAAGCAATCTTTTCACACCAACCTTATTTTTACTCATTAGAACATAATTCTAGGTCCTTACAATTTTCCTAACACTTTACCATCACCAAATCATATCCAAAACACCATAGATTCCAAACACATCATACAAGCCTAATTCAAGCTCCAACCAATCAACAAACTTAATTCCATCAATAATCTACCTAATCTATGCTAAGATTAAGTTAAATTGTATACTTACAAGTTTCTCCAAAGCTTGGTTGAATGATCCAACTAGTCCTTGCAACATTTCTCCTCAAAGCACTCACTTAGCTCACTTAGGAGAAGTTTGGAGGTTCAAGGGTTAAGAGGCTATCTTCCCATCTTATTTCTTGTGTTGGACGTGAGTTTCTTTTCCCCAAAAGGTCTCCCATGATCTGAAGATAGCTATATATATAGAGAGGAATAGATGGCTTGGGGAAGAAGAGAAGGAACACAACCAAGGCAATGGGTTAATCTCAAACCGTATAGGGTATGGCATGTGCTGTCCAACCTTGGTTAGTTTAATCCTCATCCAAATCTTCTATGATCTCCAATGATTTCCATCCTATGGCTATGCTTCTTCCTCATCTAAAATTATCTTAGATCAATGGCCCCAAATAATTACCAAATATAGATATACAAGTAAGCTTCCAAAAAGTCTAAAATACCCAAGATGAGCTTAGCTGGCCATTGGCCTTCCTTGCATCCTCAAGACTTCTAGAATATTTTCTTCCTCTTTGGCCACACGTCCCAGACCTCCTTAGCACCCTTAGAGTGGCTGGAAAATATCTCTTCACCTAATTCCCAAGGTTTGGTTACCAATTGGTTGGAAACAAAGGGGATAGTTGACTGTTTTGGCTAATCAGATTAGTCCTTCCCTCTTGTTTGGTTCTAAGCTAATTATTCTTCTAGAAGCTCTTTCTCCACCTAACACATGCTCTCATACATGTATCTAGCAGATAACCATGAGGAGAACCAATCAAATTCGAACATCTAAGGTGAGGTGGTGAAGTGATTCATTTTCGGGCTCCAGTTTGCACTTAAAACAGATCAGTCCCATTCCAGCCCAATTAATCCATTTATAAACTTCGATTCTATAAAATATGCAATCATAAAAGTTATAGATCTATGTCTTAAGGTTATATAGGAACTGGAATCACTTCATTTGGAGTTCGTATGACCAAGTTATGATTTTTCTAATAAAACTCGACAGATAAACCCGAGAACACCAATCCGGGTACACCAAATGTTGGATAGATGATTCCTCTTATTTCACACGAAATTCACTAAATAAAATCTCCTCATTTTCCACATCTCTACACACTTGTCCAGATCTTAGGATAGCTAAGAAAATAATCCAAAGGCTTAATCTTATCCAATATTCTTAGTCAACTTCAAGTCAATGCTCATCTATCTCCAATTCAGACCTGATACTTCAATCTCCATTTCTTATTTGATTAAGTCCTTATCTCTTAAACCTCAAAACATAAAAGTTGTAGATATTCCTCTTAGCTTTCCATAGCCTCTTGAATCACTCAATTCCGACATCAAATGAGCAAGTTATGACCATTCTACTAAAAGACGTTTGTCTGTCCCTGTATTTCGCTCGAGCCAGACATCAAGCGAGAGTTGAGCGAGATCTCGGGTCTAGGCACTTTTTCATCTTAACACAAGTCACATTTATACCCAACCTTATTCCCCACCTTTCAATATAAGAATCTTATACATATATCCCAGAATTCTTAAAAATAGTCTTGGAGAGACATAATCATCCCACACATGAAAATTAAGCGGATATCTACAAATCCGGGTTGTCACAAATGGCACCAAATTTTGTATTAATGATACTCTATTCTATTCACAATCTAAAAGAAATTTATTGGGTTTCAAAAATATACGTCGTAATAATTACCATATTGAAACGATCAATGAAGGCAGTAAAGAGTATTTTCTTATTACTAAAACAATATCGGGCCAGAAGCTCGTATTAGAAAAAGTGTCTGCTTTATATTCTAGATTGTATTATACAAAGATGAGAACAATTGAATTATATGTGGTAATGCACCAGAAGTGCATTGACCCCAAAATATTTATGACTTGGCATGATCGCCTTGGATATTCGGGATCTATAATGATGAGACGAATTATTGAAAATTCACATGAGCATCCCTTAAAGAATCAAAATATATTTCTACCCAATGAATCTCCGTGCTCTGCATGTTCTCAAGGTAAGTTGTTTATCAGACCATCTCCCTCAAAAGTCATTGTTGAATCCCCATCCTTTTTACAAAAGATTCATGGAGATATATGTGGGTCTATTCATCCATCAAGTGGACCATTTAGATACTTTATAGTTTTGATTGATGCATTTAGTCGATGGTCACATATTTGTCTGCTTTCCACTAGAAATGTTTCATTTGCTAGACTTCTTGCTCGGATAATCAAATTACGAGTACAATTTCCTGAATATCCAGTTAAGACCATTTGATTGGATAATGCAGGTGAATTTTCATCTTAAACTTTTGATGATTATTGCATGTCAATATGAATAGATGTTAACTATTCTGTTTCCCACACACACACACACAAAACGATTTAGCTGAATTTTTGATGAAAAGACTTCAAATAATCGCTAGACATTTACTTATGAAATCAAGACTACCTGTTTTTGCTTGGGGACATGCTATACTTCATGCAGTATCTTTAATTCGCATTAGATCATCTGCATATCATAAATATTCTCTATTACAGCTTGCATTTGATCAACAATCAAATATTTTTCATTTTCGTACTTTTGGATGTGCTGTATATGTTCCAATTGCACATCCACAACGTATAAAAATGGGTTCTCGACGTAGATTTGAGATATATGTTGGTTTTGATTCTCCATCTATTATTAGATATCTTGAATCCCTTACAGGGGATATGTTTAAAGCACGTTTGAGGATTGTCACTTTGACGAATCTACTTTTCCATTAATGGATAAAGAAAAGTCGGTGCCTGAAGCACGACAAGATATTACTTGGGATAATAAGACCCTGTCTCAATTTGATTTTCTTACAAATGAATGTAAATTAGAAGTTCAGAGGATTATTCATTTACAAAATGTTGCAAATCAATTACCGGATGTATTTACTGACACTAAAGGTGTAGTAAAATTTTATATTCCTGCTGTTAATGCTCTAATAAGGATTGAAGTCCCTGAAAGACAAATTGTTAAAACAGCAATAGGTAAGTTTAAGACACGCCTGAAGTGTGAAAGATCTATTTGTGCAAAAGATAAAATTTCCAGAAGGAAAAGAATACAAAATGAATTTGGTATTTCTGAAGAACACGTACTCACAATACAAGCTACAAATATAATTGGTACTCCTAAATAGTTCAAATCTTCTATTTCTGAATCTTCTGAAAAAGAAATTTTTAAAGAGTATAAATCTCCTGGAAAGGGATTTTCTGAAGAGGTGTTTCATGAAATGTTTTCCCCTGAAGAGGAACAGGTACCTGAAAATAATGAGATCTCAATACATTTCATGAATACTGGAGAAATTCTGGATAAAAATAAAACTGTTGTCGACAACATATTTTCATATAAAATGACTCTTGACATTACCAGAAGTAATGAAGAAAGTGAGCCAAAAATCGTCGAAAAATGTCGACGTAGAAATGATTGGCCAAAATGAAAAGCAGTTATTAAAACTGAATTAAATTCGCTAGCAAAGCGAGAAGTATTTGGACCTGTTGTCCAAACACCAAAGGGTGTAATGCCTGTTGGGTATAAGTGGGTATTTGTACGAAAACGTAATGAGAAAAATGAAATTGTGCGGTACAAAGCACGGCTTGTCGCACAAGGTTTCTTGCAGAAACCCGAAATTGATTATGAAAAAACATATTCTCCCGTTATGGATGCAATCACATTTAGATTTTTGATTAGTCTGGTTGTTACAAAAGGATTAGAAATGCGGTTGATGGATGTGATCACTGCATATTTATATGGATCTTTAGACCATGACATATATATGAAAATCCCTGAAAGATATAAAATGCCTGAAGCATTTACAAGTACATCTAGAAATATGTACTTTATCAGACTACAAAAATCTTTATATAGGTTGAAGTAATCCAGACGCATGTGGTATAATCGCTTAAGCGAATATCTATTGAAAGAAGGATTTGAGAATAATCCTATATGCCCATGTGTTTTTATTAAGAAATCAAAATCCGGATTTGTCATTATTGCAGTTTATGTTGATGATTTAAATATTGTGGGAACTCCTGAAGAGATCTCAAAAATCGCTACATATTTAAAAAATGAATTTGAAATGAAAGATCTTGGCAAAACAAAACTTTGTCTCGGACTGCAGCTCGAACACTTGCCAAATGGAATTTTTATTCATTAGTCCATGTATACTGAAAAAATCCTAAAACATTTTTATATGGACAAATCTCATCCTCTGAGTACTCTAATGATTGTTCGAACATTTGATATGAAAAATGATCCATTCTGTCCTTGTGATGACGATGAAGAAATTCTTGGTCCTGAAATACCATATCTCAATGCAATTGGAGTTTTGATGTATCTTGTAAATTGCACTCGACCAGATATTACATTTTCAGTTAATCTGCTTGCAAGATATAGTTCTGCACCAACTCAAAGGCATTGGAATGACATTAAACATGTCTTTCGTTACCTTCATGGTATGGTTGATATGAGATTATTTTATCAACGAGGATCAAGTCCACAATTGATTAGGTATGCAGATGCAGGTAATCTTTCAGACCTACACAGAGGTATATCTCAAACTGGATATTTATTGACTTATGGAGATACTGCCATATTATGGAGATCTGTTAAACAGATACTATTTACTACTTCTTTAAATTACTCAGAGATCATTGCTATTCATGAAATAAGTCGAGAGTGTATTTGGCTGAGATCAGTAATTCAACATATCCAAAAAAAATGTGGACTTCCCATGATCAATAATAGCCAAACAATTTTATATGAAGATAATATTACTTGTATCATTCAAATCAGAGGAGAATATTTCAAAAGTGACAGAACCAAACATATTTCACTTAAATTCTTTTATACTCATGACTTCAAGAGAAATGTGAAATTGATGTCAAGCAGATACGATCTAGTGATAATCTGACAGATTTATTTACAAAGGCATTACCAACTTCGATATTCAAGAAGATTGTACATAATATTGGAATGCGAAAACTCAAAAATCTATTGTCATGCACTTTTCAGAGGGGAGTAAATGTCCTGAATACTTGTATTGATTGTACTCTTTTTTCTTCGCTAAGGTTTTGTTCCACTGGATTTTCCTTTACAAGATTTTAATGAGGCAATCTTAAAGCACTTGTGGATACATAAGAAAACTGTACTATTTTTCCTTCGCCATTGATTTTTCTTCCCACTGGGTTTTTCCTTGACAAGATTTTAACGAGGTATATTCTTTATGGGTGATCATTTAAGGGGGAGTGTAATGAAACGAGAATATAAGTGGAGGGACCGCTGTCGCCCCCTGTCCTACCACCAAAATTATGTGAATGATTCCACCACTATTATTTTAAATCTTATATAGTGATTTGCATAGTAATTTCAAGACCTATAAATAGGGGTTTCAGTTGTTATGAAATTCATAAGAAAATATAGAGAGAAAAAAGTTTTAGTTCTTAAAAATTTCAAAAAGTTTCTTATATATTTCTCTCTTACAATAGTAGTTTTTTTCTTTAATTTTATAACAGTTATCATAAAATATGACAAAAAAATAAAAAAAATAGATAGAGGTTTCACAAGTCTTAGCTATTATTAGCTTTCGAATTCACTCTTTACTGAGAAAGCTGATTGAAGCAATTTTATTTTTGAGTGTTCCATTGTTTTCATTAACAATTCAAATCACATGTTCGCAAACTTTGGACCATTTTTTTTTTCAGACCTTTCCACTAACTTTGGACCATTTATTTTACTGTTCAATCAGCAGACAATCATTAGAATATTTTATTCTCTCAGCAAACTCATATCTATTTTTACTCATTCATTTGCGATTCTCAAACACCAACAGACTCGATGACGTCAAGGTTTCTTTCTCTTATATTGCCATACTTTTATATATTTCTTCAACTGCTTCTTCTTAATTATAACAGTTAGCTATACAATGATATCAGCAATAGGCTTTATTTGACTTTCATAGTACTCATATTTTCCGCTATTCACTTAATAATAACTATTTTCTTTTGTCATATGCTACTATTTTGAATAGTAAAAAAATTTGTTCCATTTACTAAGATCTTTGGTTCTTTTAGCATAAAAATATATATCACAGGCCTCTTCTTGTGCTTTCATATAAATCAAAACTCTTAGTTTTTTTTTTTTTCATTTCTCCAATGTCACTGAAAATTTATTCCAATGCCTTTCACCACCAGTGACACTTTTACAAAAGCCATGAATGATGCAATCAAATATTCATAAGATAAGTTAAGATAATAAATTAAAATAAGATAATAAATTAAAATAAATTCAATTCAATTGAATAATACAGAGCTTAAAATAAAATACCAAATTAATGAACAAAAATGATAAATTCAAATAAATTACAAAACTAAAATTGTTATTATTTATTTATGATAATATCAAATATTTTAATGAATTAAATATAATAAAAAATAAAATATGATATATTAGAAAAACAATAATTTAAAATATAAAAAACAAATTATTCCAAATAATAATATTTATAAACAAAATGATTATTTATAAGATATTGAGGTAAAAAATTACAAACCTAGCAACTATCTAAGAAATGTTTACTTACACTGCTTCATGAAGATTATCATTAAAATCACATGAATTAAATTATTTCCAATCAAATGAAACATAATAAAATATTAATCTAAAATAAAAGGAAATAAATTATCAGTTAGAATAGATTATTCAAATAATCAAATTAAACTGAAGGCATGCTTTTTAGAAGCAACTATCTACAAAAAATTTAAATGAAATGTTCAAATAAGACTTAAGTTTTCAATACATAAATCAATTATCTCAATCTAACAATGCAATTGGGGTTTTAGTATCTCTTCTGACAACCTTTATCAAGCAAGCTATGGCAACTTGTGGTTGCAATACGTGACATGGCACGTTAACACGAAACAAACACGACACAAAAAAAATGGGTTAGTGTTTAGCCTTAATGAGTTTAGGGTCAAATCGTGTCAACACGTTAAGACACGATTTGATAACGGGTCATGACCCGTTAAGACATATTAAGAATTTTAAATTTACTTTTATACTCCTAACCTAAATTTCAAAAAATCATAATTTAAAATTAGTTTTATACTTTTATTAACTATCTTATTTAAGTACTTATTAAAAAGTCTTTAACGAGTTAATTTATTATTATTTAATATGTTTGGGTTATAATTTTAATATTTTACAATGTGTAAATCATATTTGTATGTTTATCATATTTTATAGTATATTACTTATTGAATTATAATTTTAAGATAGTAATTTGTAATTAATTTTTTATGTTTTATAACTATTATTTAAGTTTTAATATTTGTATAAAATCAATTAATTTAAACTCAAACGGGTCAAAAATAGGTTTGTAGGTTGAAACGGATCAAGTCGTGTTTTATCGTGTCGTGTGTCGTATCGTGTCAACCCGTTATCTTAACTGGTCGTGTTAGGGTTGAAGTTTTTGATACGAAACTCTTAACGAGTCGTGTTCGTATTGACCCTTTAAGTATTATGTACACGCCCTGACACGACACAAATACGACCCATTAACACGTTTTAACACCCCTAATGTCACTTCTTTAAAATAATACTTGCTTTTGCTTAGGCGAAACAAAAACTTGTAAGTAATGCATAAATCCATTATATATATTTTACTAATGATTTCTATATTTTTTATACCAATTAAATAGCTCTGTTACATTTTAACAAAAAATGCTAAAATATTTTTTGTTTATGTCAGTGAAGTCAATCTTAGTCTTGTTCGTACAATTTTTTTGCTAAATATATTTATTTATAATGTCATTATAAAATCATAAATTGATTTTCTCTTTCCAAGCCATTCCTCCTAAATTTGTTAGATTGGCTGGTCATGACCTTACAACTACCATTACACTTTCTCTTCCAAACAATCAAAATTGGCAAGTACAACTAGAAAGAGTTGACAGCAAACTATTGTTCTCTGAAGGATGGCATGACTTTGCACACGATACTAGCATAGATGTTGGGTACTTCTTGGTGTTTAGATATGAAGGAAACTCTGCATTCCATACCCTCATATTTGACCAATCAGCTATTGAGATTGTATATCCACAATGCAATATTGTTGATCATATGGCAAACCTTGTCATGGTATCAGATGATGAAGAAGAGGCAATGAAAAAAGATGCATCAGCTTCAGCAACGGATAAAGTGATTGAAGCATCAAACACATTAGAGTGTAGAAATCCTTCATTTGTGCGTTCTTTAAGGTTGCATAATTTACGAAAATGTTATATGGTAAGTCTAAACTTATACTTAATGCAACTTAGTCTTCAAATTTAACTACTTTGCAAATAACTATTTCTGATTTTAACTTTTTCCTTCTATAGTATGTACCTGTTCAATTTTCCGGACAATATTTATCAGATAGTCAAATTGTCAAGCTTCGGACGTCTAATAGTCAAAAACAATGGGATGCTGTTTGCTCTTACAATACGAAAGATTGATCATTAATGAAATTAGCAAAATGATGGAGTCTATTTGTAAGAGACAACAATTTGGAGGAAGGAGATATTTTGTTGTTTGAACTGATCAAGAGAAAGCCAGTTGTGTTGAAAGTCTACATCTTCTGCTTAACTGACCTCACTTGAAAATGATTTTCTTATAACTTCTTTCCTTTTAATTTCAGATATATTTTTCTTATTAAATTTATTTCTAATTTAGAGAAATTAGTAGGGATGCAAATCATAGTCATATATACCTTTCTACTGGATTTTTCATTAAGTTCCTTCTTATTTCGCTAATTTCTAACATGTTCTTACGATATGAATCTAAACTTTATACTTTATTATTATATCATAGATGGTAGATGTGAACAACCTTGTTATATAAATCTTCTTAACTATCCACGAACTATCAGTGAATATTGATTATGCAAAGCTATGCACATTTCACCATGAGTCAGTCACTTGTCATGATAGTTTGCTTTCTTCTTATTTTAGACAATTTAGTAATTTTAAATTGGCTAATCTTTGCTTTATTCGAGTAAAATATGCTTTAAAAATTTTGTTAAAAGATCAATTAAAACATATATTTCATTACAAATTTATGTTGTCTACTTTAATAAAACATTAGAATGGAACTACTTCTACAGTTTATAAATGCTACTTACAGATCTCCCATATTGAAAAAAACTAATGAATTTGCATATATTAAAACTATATATGCTCATGATGTAGCAAATACAACATAAAAATGTAATATATGACATGTCTAATATGATATCTTCCTATGATTATGAATATATTTTTTTATATATCTTCTTATTGTCTAGGGTTTAGGGTTTGTAGTTGTTTACCAGATCGTACGTGATTATATGTTTTCCTGCAATAATGATTGTTATTTGTGAAGAGTTTCTATTAATTTTTTTTTTTTGGTCTTGAGCAATATTGCATGCCATACATGCTGATATATTTTAAATAACTTTTTCATTAATTAATTAATGTGATATTTTCTCAATGATTTTGTTTCCTAGCGCTATCTATCTGTCTATCTGTTAGTGTATATACATGTGGGTGTATAATGTGTATGCATTCGAGTGCATCACAAGGGTACTACTATCTAGAATATATTTATATATATATGTAAGTAAGAAATTAAACAAAGAACTTAGAATAATTTTCTAAAGTTAGTACAATGCAACAGTTTGCTTTTAGTAATTTCTAAAGTTAGTACAAATGCAACAGTTTCCTTATTATAAGCTAGGTCAATATAAGGGAGGTTGGACTCTCATATATATATATATATATATATATATATGTATGTATGTATGTTGTCGTACATTATTTAGCAAGTACGCACGTTCTTAAGTAGTTCTACATCATGAATGTACGTCGATCGGTCTCTTATATAATATAATTAGTTATAGCCCTCCCAGAATGATCAGTTTGATCTACGAGTAGTGAGCGGAAGCATGTTCCATCTGCGCATGCAGCATGTGATCGATCGATGTCGATGAATACAGCTTATAAGTTTGCGATCGAACTTGATTAATTAGCTCGATCGATTTTGACATATATAATACGTAAGGGACCGCGTCCAATTAAGATAATTACTCTTATTTCTACATCCTCGATCCTAACCCCCAATCAATTGTCTCAATAATTTATATCTTCACTTAGGTGTATCTCGATGTTGGGTTGAGCTGAATTTAGTTTATTTTTTATTATTATTATTATTTTGAGATTTGAAAAATATATATTAGAATTTGAAAAATATGTATTAGAATTTAAAAAATGTGTATATAAATTTGTGTTTTGTATGAGAAATTATAAAAATATAATGATGAAATGAAAATAAATTGAGATAAGTTGAGATGAGTTTGGAAACCAAACGCTTATAATTTAATTAATCGAGATTCTATAAATTAACAGTACCAAATTGAGCTACATCATAATCAATTAGCAGTACTAGTCAAGCTTCTTGTGCTTCTAACAATTATCATAATTACAAAATAAATGAATATTTATAACAAGTTATTTATAATATTAAAAATGATTATTTGTGATTAGAATAGTTAGATTAGTGACACTAAATTTCTGAGTTTATAAACATGATTTTGAAAATTTTATTTATAACGTGCCACATTGCATACATTTATTATTATTATTATTATTTTTTTAGAAATAGTTTCACTTCATTGAAACTAAGAATGCATGAAGCTTATAATGTGACCAAATAATCAACTAAATATATACTGACGCTCAACTTTTAAATCTCTCAAATTAGATCTGAGAGAACTAAGACTACTTCCAAAAAAAGCATTTACTAAGTTTCTCTTCCAAAACTAGAGGAGAAAACTATAACTTCAAACGGACTAAAAGTCTGGAAGACTATTTCTCAACTTTTACAAATTTTCTCTTTACAAACAATAATCACAAACCAACAAAACAACTACACAACAACACACAAACAACCAAACAAAAACCCAAAATCGGTTGTGGTGGCGTGTGGACTACACGCGCCACTCTAAGAATAAAACCAACAGATGAGATCGCACGGCAACTCAACAACCACCGGCACCGTTCATGGTGGAATGGTCATCTTGCTAAGTGAGGCGCAAAGAAACCATCTCCACATACTAAACACACGCCACTCCGAATGCCAAGACCCCCGGTCGAAACCAAGATCGGCGGTTAGGGAACACGATGGCAGAGCGCATGGTGGACTTCGACCCTCCGGCAACCTCCATCTGCAATAGCTGAATCCCAACACACAAAAACCGAACCGCCCTCAAAACAACAACAATGACGGTTGGGATAAACAAAAAAGAAAATAAAACTAAAGAAGAAAAGGGAAAAAGGAGATGGAGGGGCAGACGAAGCAGTAGCTTCGCCCTCCCCCTGCCCCCCAAAGGCTGGAGACGAAAAGCCGAGGGTTTGATAGAGAGAGAGAGAGAGAGAGAGAGAGAGAGAGAGAGAGAGAGAGAGTTTTCGAGGGTTTCCAATCTATTTTGCATGCATTTATTAATGTCGATGGAAGATGTCAAAATTTAAAATAATAATACTAATTATATAATCCATGCTAGGGTAAGGCACTGCTTTGTTGAGAAAATCAATTTTGGGGAGTAGTACTCGACACCGGCCTATGGTTGTCTACATCGATTTGCATCGAGTTAGCATGTATATATATGTATATTTTTTTTTAAAAATGTTGAAGTTTGTAGCATTTTAGAATAAAAATACTGGTGATATCGAAAACTCACAGATTTGCTTTTGATCATTGGGCCTCTCTCGCTTCTTCTCACGATAGAACTCTACCCTCTTTCAGCTCGCTTTTTCTCACGATAGAACTCTCTCTTAAAGTTTCGACTTTAGATCTTCTGTGCGAGGGGGAGGGGGGGGGATAGAACTTTCGGCTTCGATCTTCCTCCTCCTCTTCCTTTTCTCTGTTTTTCTCTTTCTTTTTTTGACCACTGCGTTTGTGTTGGTTGTTTTCAGATTTTTCGGTCCAACAGTTTGGTTTGCAGGTACACTAGAGGTGGAGGCTCCAAGGCCAAAATGCGTCGTGCCACTGTCGCTTCGGTCAATTGTTCGTGGTTGTCAGACGATTTTTTTAGTCAATCAGAGGAGCGCGTGATCTTAACGCAAAGAGTCTGTAGCTATATGCGACCTTTTTTGGTGGATCCTCATCATCGGTTGGTTTAGGGTGGATCCGTAGTCTTCCTAGCGCCGATGACCTGCTAGGCTTCAAGTTTGGTTCGGCGCGTAGTGTACGCGCGCTACCATTATTATAGCCGTTGTTTTGGTTGTAATTTAGGGTAGTTCTGTTGGTTTGTATTTTTTTGTTTTGTTTTGTTTGTATAGAAAAATTCTAAAATAAAGAAATAGTATCTCGGACTTCATGTCCGTGGAATTTAAGTACTCTCATCTTAGGATGATGAGTTGTAGTTACTACCTTTTAGGCAATACTTAGTTTCTATACATTATGTCTGTAAAATATGGGAAGTTGGACTCCAAATTGTAATTAGTTAATTTGTACACTGAATTTATATGAGTTACTGATCACATTGTTTGTTTCGTTTTTTGGATGTTAATGAAATCATTTTTCTTCAAAAAATATTGGTGATATCGTATGCTGCTAACCTAAGTGCATTAAACTAATTAATAAGCAAAGGAAAATGCTAAGTATCCCTGTTCTCATAGGGATTATTTTTTTATACGATTTTTTTAAAATTTTAAAATATAAAAAATCACAATACTATTTAAAAACATTTATTTAAAAATCATGCAAAAAAAAAACCTCTCATCAAAATCCATCAAAATTCCAATAAGAGAGATCCTAACATTCTCCATAAGCAAAATCTCCAAGTGATTTGCTATATTTACTGTCTCGATCGAAGGTTAACTAGTGGCGAGCATGCCCTTTTCAACCCCCACAACAGTCATTATTAATGAAGCACCCAACGCACGCTATTTTTTTATGTTATCCTTTCTCTTTGTGGTATTTAATGAGTAAGCATCATGCTGTATTTGTTGATGTGTATTCTGCACTTTTGAATTGAATTGCGATTTCCAGTCCTAATCTGCAATAGAAAAGATGGAGGGTTGGGTTCCTCGACCCTTAGAACTCTCCGATGCCTTTGTTAGAGATAAATGTGGATAGATTAAAAACAATAATCAGAGAGAGCTTTAGTTAGATGTTCATACATTTTTCAAGTGATCCATTCTTCCCTTTATATGGGCTGAAGTATTGATCAGATAAACGTGTAATTACCAAGGAATATCGGGGAGCAGATTATTCCCCTCTACATCCTAGATTTTCTGAGATCATTTATTGATTTTGTTTCTTCTCAATAATATCTCCATTAACATGATTACCTCCGAGCAATCACTAAATTTATCTTTGGATATTTATATCAAACTGCATTTAATGTGATATGTTACCTTGTCAGACTTTTAATATTTATAGGACTTCTGATCATCATACTGCCAGTGTGTCAGGGATAACTATGACGAGTTCACTAAATTTATCGTCTTCATATAGTATGAGTTCACATTGGAGGAATTCAGTTTGAGTAGGGAGGACTGAGAATCCAACTGAAGGAATCATAATACAGTTCTTTCTAAGTCTTCGAAAGAGGAACAACAGGCAGGCACCACTTCGAAGGGCGTCTATCACCTAATCTCTTATCGTAATTATCCCCTCACAGTATTATTTTTTATTTACCTCATTTCTTTTGATAAAGTTTTGAGCCTTCGGCAAATCCAGGTCCCTAACAAATGTGCTCATATTTTAGTATAAATGAGTTTTTCATTTTTTTTTCATTTTTTTAAACATCCTTAATTATTAAAAATAAATAAATTTCTTAAAATTATTTTTTAATTATTAAAATATATAACATAAAAAAATATAACTTGACATATTTAGTAATTAAGTATATTTAATATCGGATAATACTATACAACAGAATATTATTTTATTTTTATTTTATTAAATAAGATATGACTCTTTTATTATAAAAAAATATGTAATAAATAATAATTTAATAATAATAAATATATTACATCATATTTAATGAAATAAAAATAGAATAATAATATTGTATATAGAATTTTATTTATTTATTATTATGGATAGAGTATCATGCTTTTCCATAATTTATATAGCCCTGATTAGATTGGAAAGTGAGTTGACTCCATTTTATCATTATATTTTTTCAAATTTTCATACAAAATATAAATTCTAATATAGTTTTTAAACTTCTAATACACATTTTTAAAATCTCAATTCAATTTTTTTAAATTTTAACATAATAATAATATTAAAAAATAAGCTAAACTTATCTCAATTTATCTCATCTTCCAATTCAAATGGAATAGTGGTGCCAATGTCATGCATGGAGAAATCCTAGGATATTCTATTAAATAGTTCGTAACATTGACAGATTGATAGTCGTTTGGCTTTGGAGCTTTTTTTTTTATTAGAAATAGTTTCATTGCATTGAAACTCAAGAGGTAGATGCATACAATGTGACCAAAATAATCAACTAATTATATCCTGAAGGACAGCTTCTAAATCTCTCATATAGAGAGAAATAGCATTGCCTCCACAAGGATGTATTTACTAAATTTCTCCTCAAAGAGAAAAATAAATTCCTAACAAACCTAAAGTTCGGGAGACTATTTCTTACTTTTTTAAAATTTTTTCTATACAAACGAAATATAAACAACACCAACAAACACAACAAATAACAACAATACAACACAAAATCACGATTGTCTATGGACAACACTGGTGGCGTGTGGTCCGTGGAGACCACACGCCACACTAGGCGTGGAGAGCAACTATTCGGAGAAGTGCAACTACCAGATCTCCTGAAAACCATTACTGGCTAAGGAGAATAGCCAGCCATCAAGGCGTGTAGAAAAAAAAATTTCACTCGGCCTCCTCGCGTTTACTACGCACGTTGCCCTGTTTGGCAAAAAACACTCGGCGATAGCATGATAGGCGGACGAATGGAACAGAGGCACTGCGCGTGTTGGCCCTTTAGCTACTAGCAACTCTGAACCGGCAAACAACCATCAAAATCGACCCAAAAATCCCAAAACCACTAGTATCTCAACACAAAACCACGATGGCCGAAGAGAAGAATGAGAGGAGGAGGAGAAAGTAGAAGAAAACGGATGAGGGATGGAGTCGAAGCTCTGCCCTCCTCAAAATCTTGAGCGCTTAAAAAATCCTAGAATTGCTTTTTCAGAGAGGGAGAGAGAGAACAAGAAAATTGACTTTTTGTAACATTAAATTTTGTCGCAAAAAATAAAAAGAATGCTGCAAAAAAGTATTTGTAGTAAAAATAATCATTTTGGCTGCAATTAAAATGTTACAAATAACTATTTTTCTTTTAGTGAGAGAGATATATCAAATACAATGATTGTTAAAACCTCTTGTCCTGGAGCTCAGTGCGTTCGAAGTCATGCTTTTTATAAAATAATTTATAGGTGTTTTTTCATTTAACCAGCTACGTGTTATTATAATGAAGTGTTATTATAATGAAGAATCTATTATAATATTATACGTAATTATATTTTAATCAAATTGTTTATTTATAAGAATACATTATTCTATAAAAATACTTAAGATATTATTATAAAACATGTTATGAAATATCATGTATAGGTATAATTTATTCGATTATAATATGATGATCTAACGTCAGGCTAGTAGCCTATTATATTATAAAAAGGTCCATAGCCAGTAACGCGATCTCTGCGTATCTGTATGTTGTAACTTTTTTATCCACCGTTTTTGTCGTGAGAAAATCCATTGATTGTGGTTTGAAATATATATATAGAATTGAAATATATATATATATGATCTAAACCCAATACATGGAACAAGTTTTTTTAACGCCTAGAGAAGATAGCATGCATGGATTATGAGCAAAATATCGGCAAAATCTCCCACCAAAGGTCGGCGCGATACAGACCAGACATGAATTAAAACTAAGAAAAATTCTACTTACACTATATATTCATATGTGATTTATTATTTATATTTTTAAATTTAAATACTGATTATATAATATATATCATTTCTTTAAAATTAAGTAGGACGTCCACTGAGAGAAAAAATAATACTAATTTGTCCATGATCGTATTGAACGTCTATTGAGATGGTGACACTTACGTGAATCCCACGTGTGATATATTCTTGGCAACAAGTGATGCTAATTACGTCCAGGGCTATTTTCTGGCCCGACCAGACCCAACCCGATATGACATATTTTTAATCTAACTTGATCCGAAATTATCCAGTTTTGATTAATCGCTTACACCGATTATCCGATTTCCTTCTCTTCCTCTTCTTATTACTTTTATTTTTTAACAAATCACATTTTCTTGATTATTAAACAAAAAATTTAAATCAATACAAAATAACCAAGAAATTTAGAGCACAAATCCTAATTCTTGAACAATTTCCTAAAATTGGCAACAATGGAAGCTTGGTCTACTTTTGACCCTGCCACTTCATGACTTAGTTGTTGTTGTCGTCGTTCCCACGAGGCACAAGGGGAGACCCATGCTTCTCGAGCACAATGACCACCCACGTAGATGGCACGGAAAGTTCATTTGTTTGAAACTTTTCGAGGTCAACGTGAAGATCTCTAATCATGACCGAACGACCCAACAGAGTGGGGTAGTGGGTTCATTGGGGTTGGAGATTTTGGAAAATCAAAGGGGTTAGGAAGAAGTATGATCTTAAGGTTAGAAGAGGCCACTACTGATAGATTCTGACATTGTTTTTA
The DNA here is from genome assembly GCA_036898215.1 of Platycarya strobilacea. Taxonomy (NCBI): domain Eukaryota; kingdom Viridiplantae; phylum Streptophyta; class Magnoliopsida; order Fagales; family Juglandaceae; genus Platycarya; species Platycarya strobilacea. The sequence goes on along the minus strand of CM072554.1, from coordinate 3,602,004 downwards.
AGGTCTTTCACTCATATCTTCTTGATTATTTAAGGTGGATATCGGCAATGGAAAGCTTAATCCGGTAATGTCTGGAGGTAGACATTGAAGATTTGAGGTGGATAGAGAGAGAGAGGGAGAGAGGTTAAAAATAAAGAATTCAAATGTTGTCGAGTAACGGGTAATTCCATTTCCGACTTTTCAGGCACTTGGACAATCTATTATTTAACCTTAATAATACCAAACAATAGATCAGAAGATCAACTAAAACACCACAAATTAACCATCTTGCTAATTATTATTATATATAATTAATTACCGTTCAAGTTAGCTAGTAGGATTTATATCTTTGGTTGTATAACAAACGGTAATATCTATTGATCAATTAGACAAGAAAAACAAATTACTTTAGTCATCTCTCTTAGCAACATTAATATAACATGTTGTAAGCATCTATAGACTCCACAAATGAACTCGAGCTAATTAATTTCAAATCTTACCTGCCTAATTTGAGTCTACGAATGCATTCAATAAATTTAAATTATAAAAGTAAAAAAAAGGGTTACACATACAATTTCTTTAATAATCATATACCTAATTTTATTTTAAATCAGAGTTATTTTTGTAAAATAACTTATTAAAATAATATTATTAAAAATAAGTTATAGTACGCGTATCATTAGTTTGGAACCATTGGCGAAAAAAAGTAGTTTTCGTGTGGGCCAGGATTGTACTTTTTACGAGAAAATACATATATTATGTAGACAGTAAATTAAGAACAGCGCAATTAAAGATAAACTTTTCCAAGACCCTTTTTCAAAAGTGAAAATATAGGATAGCCTAGCTACTGGCAGCCCAGCAGCCGGCAGCTACCTTACAACTACAGTACATGTGCACTATAACTACAGTACACATATATTGTAGCTGTGAGGGGCTGCCGAACTGCCCCTAACACAACTTTTTTTAAAAATATTAAAAAGAAAAACCTTTTCATCTCAATTCTAATATTTTATTATTATTATTATTATTATTGTTGTTAAGCGTATTTTGCATTTTTCACGAGCCCAAGAATCATGGGTCTCTCAAGGTACGAGGAATCCCCATTACCTCCATACTCGGATTAAATTTATGTTATACTGGCGATATGGTATCGATGCCTGTCCATAGCAATCTGTCTCTGGCACCTCCCACCTCTCCCCTGATACTGTCACACTGCTTCCCACCCTTCGATGGATACGTTGCCAAGTTGTCCTAAAATGGAAGCGAGTACAATTATTTTAAGCACTTGGGCGAATATAAGATCCGCCGATACAATTTAAAACTAGTTGGTAAATAAAGACCAAAGAGGTTTACTCCCGTTGGATGCCACTTTCAACTTTCCATATAAAGTATAAGATTTGCACATCTCTGGCGCCCCAGGCGAGTCCGAGCGAGCGACTGAAATAGGTAATCAGAAAGATAATTGACAGGTAATCAGGAAGTTTTATTCATAAGATAATAAGCATGCCCGAAGTACATAGGACACATGCACAGGACTTCTTCAAGAAAAATCAAACAATTTATGAGATTGAACCCATGACTTCACCCTCACAACTTCCGTAACCCCATCACAACTACAAATTGATGTGATTCTTTTTGTAATTTTTCTTTGGGATACATCACAAGTTCTTTAGTCTCACATTATAACAGTGGCAGAGTATCAAGTTATCAACACCTCTAGACTCCAAAAGTTTCAATAAACATTTCTAACACTTTAACAAAAAAAATTAAACTTTTTAATAATAAACCCCACTCTTTTTCAAAACGATTATATGATGTTTACGTATTTTATGATTCTATATATTATTATTGTTATCCTTTTTTCTACCTTGTACCTCAAAATCGTACATTTCCATTTGATTCTGCAATGAGAAATGAAGGAGTCTGAGCAAAAACTAGAATCACATTCAAGTGTGTTGTAAGATAATGCAGCAGCAAGATGGCTGAATCAGAGTACTAAGGAATTTGATGTTGCTGGAATAACACATGGAAACTATAGATGCAACAAAGCAAAAAGGAGAAGGGTTTTAATGTATATAAAAGACGAAATTCATTCGGTGCTAAAAAAAAATATTTAATTGCAGTTTTTTCGCAAATGGTTGCTTGCATGTTCTTGTTCATAGAGTTACAGACTTCAGTATGAGATTACACCAACTCCATTTCAATAATTGACTTCATCCCTGACCATTATTTCTGTGGGGAGTGTTGGGGGCTTTGTAAGCTGGTAGGTCAAAATATGTCTGTAATGTTTAGATTCTAAATTTCTAATATTGTTCATCAATCAATCACACACTAGTTATGTCTGTTTATTTGAATTTTGGATTCGAAAATTCGAATTCGAATAATAAATAATTTTTTAAAATCTCTCAAATAAAAATACTAAAATTATTGAAAAAAAAATCAGGACGCGGCAAAATTGGTATATTATCATGAAAACACTTTAACCAAAAAAAAAAAAAGAGATGGAAAAGAAAAAGATGCACTGAAACAATATCCCAGTAGTAGTTAAAGAATAGTTCCAATTCCCAACTCCATTCTAACAACTTTTTAGAACAAGAGCGACATACAGAATGGGTTTTAAGCAGCAAAATGCACACTAACAAGTCTTAGACCAATAAACACGGCCAACTGAGGAGAGCATAAACAAAGTATAGCAAGCTTACCCATAAGGGAATCATAGCCGGAAAGTCAAAGGGGCAAATCCCAGCACAAACACCAAGTGGCTCTCTAATGCTGTAGCTATCAGTTCCATTAGATGCATTAGATATAAATTCCCCTATTTGCAATGTCGCCAGTCCACGAGCATGTTCCACCTCCTCTATGGATGGAGATCAAAAATTTGTTGGGCGCAATCAATGCCACCTAAGCCTTTTTATATATGACAGAGATCACCAAAAAAAAAAACTAACCTAGCCCACGTAATACATCACCATAAGCATCCTTCAACGTCTTTCCATGTTCAGCAGTAATAATCCTAGCAAGCTTATCCTACGCCAGAGATTATATGGATAAAATTAGTAATATTAAAAAAACTGTAACTTGAATTAATAAAAACTAAGACCCAAAAAACTTACTATATTTGTGTTGGCTGGTGGATGTTTATTGTCTGTATTGCACTGGTTGATTTGATTAATTCTCTCTGTTAGATCAAAACTCACACTTTGCATGATTATCTTTCTCAACGTAAGTTTGTTGAAAACTTGATTGAAAGATTAATATACTTTCAATTCTCAGTTCATATACACTATTAAGTTACTTGAAGCAAGTGTCTCCTGCCTAGAGATGTATCTAGGTGCTGTCCTTATGTTTTATTTCATAATACAGCAACCCATTCATTGTTTTGTTGGTTTTATGCTTAAAATCAATCAACAATTGTTCTACCGATCACTACTATATCTCTTTGTACACAGACTATTGATGAATTCTCCAACAGCCTTAAAAATGATTTCCCAGAGTCGAAAGCATGTCTAATATTTAGACACTGGTTAGAAACTCTAAATAAAAGACACTTTTTAAGTCATGGCATATTCAAGAACATAAGGATATAGATGACTTTGATGCTACATATCTATTGTAATATTTTTGTTGTAATGTTGTTGTGTGTGAATGTGTGTACATGTGCATGTTGAAAATGGTCTGATTCATTAAGCAAATATTTTTGTGAAAATGGAAATTTTTTATTATCTGTTGGTATTGTGGTCTAAGTGTTAAAATATGTCCCATATGAAAGGGCAATATGGACATTATTTGGACTTAATGTGATAAGGTAGTTATTGGTTTTGGAAATCTGATACACGGTTATTATGAGAAATAATAGGTGAAGTTATTTTCCTATGTGCCTACTTTTATGGGGAGTAAGATAACTGCTTCTTTTAATTTTTACGTAGGAATTGTCCTCTCTCTACCCACACTTTCAATTTTATCAGATTTTCCCATATGTTCTGGTGAAGAAGAGAAAGGGGGTTAAGTGAGAGAAATAATTTTTGCAAGCCTTCTTCAAGGAGATTTCATTACGGCTGATTCTGGTATGTTTTTTATAAAATGTTTATTTCCGCATAAAAGATGATTATGTGATTTTTATGATAGTTGAAGATTCTTATATCAGAAAATTCATGTATTAATTTTCTAACATGTGGTATCAGAGCATGGTTGAAACTATCATGATTTTCCTTTTAATATAGAGATCGATTCCATTAACTTTTCTTTGTTTGATCTCGCTATTTGTTTTATGTGCAATATTTTGCATTTATAATGTTTGGAATTTGCTATTCACTGATTCCAAAATATTTTTTTTTTCTGATGTTTGCTGGATTTAATGAAATATTGATTTCGCATTCGTGGCCGAATTTATTGGGTTTTTATGTTATTGGAATATTATGATTCCGTATGGATATTTATAAGCATGTGTCAGTTTGATTTTGTATGAGTTGATTCCAAATTTATTGGCTACACAATGATTTCGTTTACTCACAATTCAAACTGTCGAATCATTGGTATAGATGTTCCTTTAATTGTTTTGACCCTTGACGTTTGCTGGCCATCTTCTTTATTTTATTGGGCTCATTTTTGTTTTGTTTAAATGATTACTTTTAGTGAAAGTATTTGAATATTAATTTTGCCCGTATGATTTAATGCATACCAACTAGTTTTGATTTCATATGGGCTCACTTATATTGGGTTAATAATTGTATTTATGCATGTATGGGCTGAACTGTTATGGGCTGGATGTTGTATGTATTGAGATAATTAAAAGAGATTGCTAGGTCCTAAACTTAGAAAATAATGTTAAATACAATGCATGTTAACCAATTGAAAAAACTCTTTCATGATAATATTTTTTATTTTGGGATAGTATTTATCTATTTTGAATGTGAACAGATTTTTGCTTGTTTATTTATCAATCAATATTTATATTATGGTTAGCATGTTGTCACCAAAGTGATCTTGCTGAAAAAGGTTATAAATATTGAATTGAATTATGACTTTACAAAATTATTATGGAATGATTATTTGATTATTATGGTTTGACCCAAAGGTGCACCAACTTTCAAGTAGTCATTAAATTAATTAGGTTAATTGATAGAATGAAAGTGAGATTGGAATGGATGCCCAAAGGTGACAAACTAATCAAACTTTAAAGGGTTATCAATTATGCCTAGGTAAATGAAAAATCATCATTAAATTTGAATATTAGTATATTGCATTAGTTAATCCAAAGATTGAACGCAATATTACTAATGGAAGTGATTTTCTCAAAGCATTAATGTTGTGATGATTTTATTACAGTGTCAGTTCCTGTTTCGCTTCATTCGCTAGCTTCTTCTGTTCCAATCTTTAGTGGAACTAATTTCTCTAACTGGAAGGAATAGATTCAGTTTCACCTTGGTGTTCTGGATCTTGACTTAGCACTGCGAATTGACAAACCGACTGCTATTACGGAAACAAGCAGTTCGGAGGAGCAAGCTGTGTTTAAGTCATGGGAAAGATCGAACAGATTAAGCATCATGTTTATGCGAATGTGTATTGCAAACAATATTAAATCAACGCTTCCTCAAATTGAAAATGCAAAGGAATATTTCAAGGCTGTGGAAGATTGGTTTTGTTCAGCAAATAAGTCCCTTGGAGGGAGATTAATGGCTGAACTTACCACCATGAAATTTGATGTAGCCGTGGAAGGAATGAGCATGTCCTTGAAACATCCAATCTAGCTGCCAGACTCAAATCTCTGGGCATGAATGTTGATGAAAGTTTCCTTGTTCAGTTCATTTTGAATTCCTTACCTGCTCAGTATGGGCCATTTCAGATTCACTATAACACTATTAAGAAAAAGTGGAATGTGAATGAATTGGCGAGTATGTTAATTCAAGAAGAGGCAAGGCTTAGGCAACAAGGACAACATTCAGTTAATGTTATGAGTCATGGAGTTGGAAGCAAAGGAAAGAAACCAAAGAAGAGTTTCAAGAAAAATCCATTAAAGGTTGCGGGACATTCTCATGTTAACGAGACCCGCAAGAAGGAACATAATGGACTGAAATGTTATTTCTGTCATGGCTATGAGCATTTACAGAAAAATTGCCCGAAACGTAGAGCTTGGTTCGAGAAGAAGGGTAAGCTTTTAGCTTATGTATGTTTCGAATCAAATATGACACAAGTTCCTTCTAATATATGGTGGATTGACTCTAGTTCTACTATTCATGTTTCAAATTCGATGCAGGGATACCTTTCGATCCAGAACATAAAGGAAAATGAGCATTTTATAGTCTTGGGAAATGGAACTCAAGTACCAGTTGTTGGTGTTGGAACTTTACGTTTATTTTTAGAGTCAGGCCATTGTTTGGACCTATTTGATACTTTTTATGCTCCTACTATTTCTAGAAATTTAATTTCCATGTCAAGACTTGATTATGATGGTTATGCTTTGTATTTTGAACATAAGGGTTTTCGTTTGTTGAGAAATGACTCATTTGCTGGTTCTGGTGTTTTATCTGAGGGGTTATATAGATTTAATCTTAACAAGGTTTTTGCTAACATAGTCCTCACCCTACATCATGATATTGGAACTAAACGTAACAGAGTTAATGAGAATTCTTCTTTCTTGTGGCATAAAAGATTGGGTCATATATCTAGAGAAAGAATTGAGAGATTGGTAAAAGATGAGATTCTTACAAATCTTGATTTTACTGATTTTGATGTATGTGTGGATTGCATTAAAGGTAAGTAAACCAAACATACAAAGAAAGGTGCCACAAGAAGTGGAAAACTTCTGGAGATTGTCCATACTGATATTTGTGGACCTTTTGACTCACCATCATTTGGTGGAGAAAAGTACTTTATCACTTTCATCGATGATTTTTTACGTTATGGTTATGTCTATTTGTTGCATGAAAAGTCTCAAGCAATAAATGCTTTAAAGGTATATATTGTTGAAGTTGAGCGACAATTAGATAGAAAGGTGAAAATCATTCGATCTGATAGAGGTGGTGAGTATTACGGAAGGTATGATGGAATAAGACAATGTCCAGGACCGTTTGCTAAATTCCTAGAAGAGCATAGTATTTGTGCACAATACACAATGCCTGGTACGCCTCAACAGAATGGTGTGGCTGAAAGGCACAATCGTACTCTTATGGAAATGGTTAGGAGTATGTTAAGTAACTCCTCAGTACCCATTTCATTGTGGATGGAGGCTCTTAAGACAGCCGTTTATTTGCTTAACCGGGTTCCTAGTAAGGCAGTTCAAAAGACCCCTTTTGAATTGTGGACGGGAAGGAAACCGAGTTTGAGACATTTTTATATTTGGGGTTGTCCAGCAGAGGCTAGGATCTATAATCCACATGAAAAGAAGTTGGATTCTAGAACTTTAAGCGGGTACTTTATTGGTTACCCAGAGAAGTCCAAAGGGTATAGATTTTATTGCCCTAATCATAGTACGAGAATTGTTGAAATCGGAAATGCCAGATTTCTTGAGAATGGTGAAATTAGGGGGAGTAATATATCACGTAATGTGGTCATCGAAAAAGTTCGGGTACCTATCCAGATACCCATAACTTCAAAGGAAATTGTTGTTTCTCCAGTTGTCGAACAATATGATAACATTGAACAACAATCTAGTGATCAGTCACTCCATAATGAGAATGTCACCAATGAACCAGTTGCAGAACAATCACAAGAAATAGCATTAAGAAGATCTCAAAGAGAAAGGAGATCAGCTATTTCAGATGATTATTTGGTATATCTGCAAGAATCTCATTATGATTTAGGGACGAATAAAGATCCGGTTTCCTTTTCACAAGCCATTGAAAGTAGTGATTCTGAAAAGTGAATCAATGCTGTAAATGATGAGTTGAAATCAATGGAACAAAATGAAGTTTGGGACATCGTTGATTTGCCTAAAGGTTTTAAGACAGTCGGATGTAAGTAGGTCTTTAAGACTGAATGAGATTGCAATGGTAATATTGAACGACATAAAGTTAGACTTGTTGCAAAAAGTTTCACTCAAAAGGGAGGCGTTGATTACAAAGAGACGTTCTCTCCTGTATCGAAGAAGGACTCTCTTAGGATCATAATGGCTTTGGTGGCTCATTTTGATTTGGAGTTACACTAAATAGATGTGAAAACTGCTTTTCTAAATGGAAATTTAGATGAAGAGATTTATATGGATCAACCTGAAAGTTTCTTGATTAAAGGAAATGAGCATATGGTATGCAAATTAAAGAAGTAAATTTATGGACTTAAACAAGCTTCCAGACAATGATATCTTAAGTTTAATGATACCATCACGTCCTTTGGATTTAATGAAAATACTGTTGATCGGTGTATATATCTAAAGGTCAGTGGAAGCAAGTTTATTTTCTTGATTCTGTATGTTGATGACATATTACTTGCCAGTAATGATCTTGGTTTGTTGAGTGAAACCAAGAGATTTCTTTCTATGAACTTTGACATGAAAGATATGGGTGAGGCAACTTATGTGATAGGAATTGAAATATTTCGCGATAGATCACGTGGATTGTTAGGGTTGTCTCAGAAAGGATATATCGATAAAGTTCTTGAAAGATTTCATATGACTGAATATGCAACCACTCATGCTCCTATATGTAAAGGGGACAAGTTTAGTGAAAAAGGATTGTCCATAGAATGCATTAGAAAAGAAAAGAATGGAAAAGATTCCTTATGCATCTGTTGTTGGGAGCTTGATGTATGCTCAAACTTGTACAAGACCAGACATTAGTTTTGTAGTTGGAATGCTCGGGAGATATCAAAGTAATCCCGGAATGGAGCATTGGAAAGCTGCAAAGAAAGTTTTAAGATATCTGAAGGGAACAAGACACTATATGCTCACGTATCAAAGATCTGATCCGTTGGAGGTTGTTGGCTACTCCGACTCAGATTTTGTTGGTTGTGTTGATACTCGAAAGTCAACTTTTGGTTACTTGTTTCTATTAGCCGAAAGAGCAATATCATGGAAAAGCGCCAAACAGACTATCATAGCAGCATCAACTATGGAAGCTGAATTTGTGGCATGCTTTGAGGCCACAGTTCATGCTTTATGGTAGCGGAATTTTATCTCAGGACTTGGAATTGTCGACAGTATTGCCAGGCCGCTGAGAATGTATTGTGACAATTCCACAGCAGTCTTTTTCTCCAAGAACGACAAATATTCTAATGGCGCTAAGCACATGAAGCTCAAATATTTGCCCGTTAAGAAGGAAGTTCAGAAACAGACAGTGTTTATAGAACATATTAAGACTGAGCTCATGATTGCAGATCCTTTGACTAAAGGGTTAGCACCAAAGATATTTAAGGAACATGTTGATCGCATGGGTCTTTGTTGCAATCCCTGAGGTATATTTGTGGATCTTTATATTTTTCGTTCTATAACATCTATAGAAATATCACTAATTGTGTTTTTGACTTTTTTCCTGCTTACCATCAATTACGTAATTATGAAGATGGATCATTGATGGCAGGAATCGTCTTTGACAAAGACATTATGGGGACATTACAGTTACTTCCTATTATGGATTATGATTAAGTGATTTGCTAGCGTTGTAGTGCATGGAAGGAAAGATGTCGTTTAATTGACATTTACCGCCATGACTCATGTTGGTAAATTATTTAATTATGATATTATTGTAATCTCACTAAAGTGTGAATAAGCTAATGTTATGCGCATATTATATTTACCTTGTCAATCCAAATAAGTGTCATTCATATGGGCCAAGTGGGAGAATGTTAAAATATGTCCCACATGAAAGGGTAATATGGACATTATTTGGACTTAATGTGATAAGGTAGTTATTGGCTTTGGAAATCTGATACACGATTATTGTGAGAAATAATAGGGGAAGTTATTTTCCTATGTGCCTACTTTTATAGGGAGTAGGATAACTGCTTCTTTTAATTTTTATGTAGGAATTGTCCTCTCTCTACCCACACTTTCAATTTCATCAGATTTTTCCATATGTTCTGGTGAAGAAGAGAAATGAGGTTAAGTGAGAGAAATAATTTCTACAAGCCTTCTTCAAAGAGATTTCATTATGGCTGATTCCGGTATGTTTTTTATGAAATGTTTATTTCCGCATAAAAGATGATTATGTGATTTTTATGATAGTTGAAGATTCTTATATCAGAAAATTGATGTATTAATTTTCTAACACCAAGCTCTCGATATGGTTAATTTGAGGGAGTGGATTAGTTTTTTATTATTATTATTATTATTATTATACGTATACGGAGCCACGAGGCTTTGGATTTGTGAAGTACCATTATGCTGAAGATGCTGCATAAGCAGAACAACAACTGAACCATACAAATATTGGTGGACGTGAAATACGAAATGCGTGTAACTTCCCGTGTAAGGTATAACAACATTTCAGTTATTTTCAATTTTCCAGTGAAGCCTTATAGGTGTCTGGATTCTTCATTGAAATTGTGATAAACCGTTTATCTTATCAAGCGCTTCCTGACTCTGTTTTACATTCCTATCATGTACACCTAAAAAAATTGGCAGATATGGAGGAAGCAGAAGGTGAACTCCACCAAGGTCTCCTAGACACCAATACTGCTGTTAGTTTGAGCCTTCACTTCTGAAATCAATTTATTTTTATGAAGTTAGAAAATTATTATTTGTTGTTCTTTTGTGAAAAGAATTGTTTATTGCTTTAAATTCCTGCTAAATTATCTAATCTTAATTTTACTTCTCACATCTTACTCAGGGTCGCCTACACCAGCTAGGCATGACCCAAGGTTTGGATTTTCTTTCTTAGAAGATTTTTCATTAAGAATTGGGAATGGATGTTGTTTTTATTATTCTTAATACTTTCAATGTTACCTCCTAAAAAAACTTCAAATGCTATAGGCATTTAAAAAGAAATTCAGTCCTACATGCTTGGAGTATTGTTGTGGTTTTTTAATTCTTGTTAGTGCAATGGGGTATGCACAACTGGAAAAGAAATAGAGAAAAAACTGCATAAACCTTTGAGAATTTTATATATCTGCAAAATGCTACTTTTCGATCCTAACTCGTTAAGAGGGAGAGAGTAGGTAGGTTTCGGTTCAATACTTGACCAAGCAAATGCATGCAGAAGTCGTACAGATGTTATGCATAATGTAGGTAGCTTGATATTGCTTTCAATTTTAATACTCTATTTTTTCAGAAAATTTAGAGAACTGATAATGCTTTTAAGTTTGGGCATCTTGGGTTAAAAAAATGAGAGAATGATTCACTTTTCCAGCTCTAAGAAGACTTCTCATTGGAAGGAAATGAGGAAACTGATAATGCTTGTTAGATAGGTATCAACGGAAGACACAGGATAGACAAAATACTTTTTCTATTACACTTTGTTGCTAAGGAGTTCTTCTATTATATTGAATGGAGTGTGTTTGTATAATTCTTGCAAACTCGGGTATTGCCAACTTATGTAGATTAATTAAGTTTCTTATTTAGAAAAAAAACTACTTTTTGTTTTCTTTTAAAAAATTATTTATTAATATTTTTAATATATATATATATATATTACTTTTGTAAAAGTAGTAGTATCACCCCCCGTATAAATAAGAGAAAACACATATTTACAAAAATATAATAGATAACAAATAACTTTTATATATATACTCTTTGGTCAGAGATACTGGGTCTTTCCAGTACTAGTTACGTGTGTGTGCGTAAAGGTTTGAGCTCATATTATACTTTAAACCCAAACAGAGGCAATCCATGTTGGCATGAATATCCTATGTTTTTAAAAAAATATAAATAAAAAAAAAAATATTTTTTTAAAAAGCAGTGAATGGATAATGATACGACGTAGATCATGCACACGCAAATAATTAAGGGAGACGCTGCGCCGATCGGGGCTGTTCCTACGATAAAAGCAGTTCAGCTATTTTTTAGGTTGTTTTTTGATAATAAATATAATAAAATATAATAATAAAAAAAATATAATAAAAAATATAATGAAAAATATAATGAAAAATAAAATGAAAAAAATACAATAAAAAATACAAAAATATAATACAAAAATATAAAAATATAATAAAAACATAATAAAAAAATAAAATGAAGATGATTTTAAGGAAGATTCGATCATTAGCCGAACAGAACCGTTGCCAGTGGTGATGGGCAACACTTAACGGACCAATTTTGAATTTAAGGTTGTCGAGACTTCATCGAAAGTCGTCGGAGATCACCGTCGTATGAGTGAGATCTCCGAAATCCACTAATCTCAATGTCACGAGCAGTGTTGCCCACCACCTTTGAAAACAACAGACTGTTTTTAGGAGGGATCGGCCCAGCCGATCTCCGGATACCTAAATAAGTAACAGCATTCACAAAACCATTAATCAATCTGAAGACAGGCAGGCAGGCAGTTATCTGTAGCTGGTAACTAGATATTCCGGTCAATTATATATATATATACCAATATAATAAGGAAGCAGCAATGAGTAATACGAAGTATATATACATGATATGGTACTCCCGGTAGTTCATACGTAATGAAAAATGTTATTATGTTTACTTTATTTGATATTTTTTGTATTTTTATTTTATTTTGTATTTTTATTTTTTAATTTTTAATTTTATTTAATAATTAAAAAAATAATTATTAATGTACTGATTTTTTTTATATATTTTTAAAATATTTTAAAATGATAAAAAAAAATGATGATAAAAAAATATGAAAAAAATGATTTTTTTGTTATTTTTATTTTCATATTTTTTTAATATATTTAAATATTTTTAAAAAATATGAAAAAATATCAATATACTAATAATCACTTTCTTAATTATTAAATAAAGTTAAAAATTTTAAAAATTAAAATACAAGAGGTATCAAATAGGTAGGCATTGTAGCATTATCCATGATTCCATATAATGTACTAATACCTAATTTGACGTTTCCAAGACTTTAAGAGGAGGGGAACCGGTCAAGAGGTCGTCTAAAAAATCAAATGCGTGTTCATGATGTATGGTGTAGTAGTTTTCCAAGTCACGAAGGTTCGACCATTACGTACGTACCTTGAAAAATCTTCCAATACATGCATGGTCATTTAAATTATATTTGAAATTCGTCTAGCTAGCTAGCTAGGTTTGGATTCTTGGAATTTAAAGTTTATTTGCTAGCTGCAAACTGGCAAACCAGCATTAATATATACGTTTGTTGGGGCTTAGCTCGATCATGAAGTTGTTGTAAATGTTTGATTTAAAAATGCTTTCCCCGGCCACAAGTTTAATTAATAGCTATAGGCCGACCCTCAGCCTCACATGAAGTATGATTAATAACTAGCATGACAAACATTTCATTAATAAATAAACTGATATATATTGATCTCATGCATAATGTACGTCCTTCAAATAGTCGTGCCGTGATGACAAGGACAGAAAGAAGTAGAAGAAGAGTTGGAATTAGAAGAAGACTAGTAGTCAGTCGATGTACGCTCCATTTGACATATTCAAAAGCAGGAAAAAGATACAAAGTGTGAGTTTTGATCTAACAGAGAGAATTAATCAAATCAACCAGTGCAATACAGACAATAAACATCCACCAGCCAACACAAATATAGTAAGTTTTTTGGGTCTTAGTTTTTATTAATTCAAGTTACAGTTTTTTTAATATTACTAATTTTATCCATATAATCTCTGGCGTAGGATAAGCTTGCTAGGATTATTACTGCTGAACATGGAAAGACGTTGAAGGATGCTTATGGTGATGTATTACGTGGGCTAGGTTAGTTTTTTTTTTTGGTGATCTCTGTCATATATAAAAAGGCTTAGGTGGCATTGATTGCGCCCAACAAATTTTTGATCTCCATTCATAGAGGAGGTGGAACATGCTTGTGGACTGGGGACATTGTAAATAGGGGAATTTGTATCTAATGCATCTAATGGAACTGATAGCTACAGCATTAGAGAGACACTTGGTGTTTGTGCTGGGATTTGCCCCTTTGACTTTCCGGCTATGATTCCCTTCTGGGTAAGCTTGCTATACTTTGTTTATGCTCTCCTCAGTTGGCCATGTTTATTGGTCTAAGACTTGTTAGTGTGCATTTTGCTGCTTAAAACCCATTCTGTATGTCGCTCTTGTTCTAAAAAGTTGTTAGAATGGAGTTGGGAATTGGAACTATTCTTTAACTACTACTGGGATATTGTTTCAGTGCATCTTTTTCTTTTCTATCTTTTTTTTTGTTAAAGTGTTTTCATGATAATATACCAATTTTGCCCCGTCCTGATTTTTTTTTTCAATAATTTTAGTATTTTTATTTGAGAGATTTTAAAAAATTATTTATTATTCGAATTCGAATTTTTGAATCCAAAATTCGAATAAAACAGACATAACTAATGCGTGATTGATTGATGAACAATATTAGAAATTTAGAATCTAAACATTACAGACATATTTTGACCTACCAGCTTACAAAGCCCCCACACTCCACAGAAATAATGGTCAGGGATGAAGTCAATTATTGAAATAGAGTTGTGTAATCTCATACTGAAGTCTGTGACTCTATGAACAAGAACATGCAAGCAACCATTTGCGAAAAAACTGCAATTAAATATTTTTTTTAGCACCGAATGAATTTCGTCTTTTATATACATTAAAACCCTTCTCCTTTTTGCTTTGTTGCATCTATAGTTTCCATGTGTTATTCCAACAACATCAAATTCCTTAGTACTCTGATTCAGCCATCTTGCTGCTGCATTATCTTACAACACACTTGAATGTGATTCTAGTTTTTGCTCAGACTTCTTCATTTCTCATTGCAGAATCAAATGGAAATGTACGATTTTGAAGTACAAGGTAGAAAAAAGGATAAAAATAATACTATATACAATCATAAAATACGTAAATATCGCGTAATCGTTTTGAAAAAGAGCACCACCATGACACTGTTCAGAGGAGATATTCAAATTACTCAGATTATTTGCAATGTAATGTGTCGCAGCTGAGTCCGGGTACCGGGTTGAATTAGAGAAGGAAGATGGAGCCATGTAATTTGCCAAGAAGGAATTTGGAGGATCCAATTGATAGGAATGATCAAACTTGTAGCGGCATTGAAGAGCAACATGTCCTGTTTTGTACAAACTTGACAGGTTGGTCTCTGAGTTGTGTAACGAGGAAGAGCGTCCTCCTCGTGATGTGGGTGATGACCTCTGCCATGTCCTTGACGTCCACCTCGAGAGGATCCACAACGACCACTTGAGGCACTAAAATTTGCAGAAGGCTCGAGAGTGGAGGTAACACTCCAAGTGACATGTGAGATACGAGTTTCATGAATTAAGAGCATCTGATATAACTCATTAGAAGACAGAGGAGCTACTCTGATAGTGACAGATGTAATAAAATACTCATAAGATGGCCCGAGACCATTGAGTAAGTACGTTACTACCTCTTTGTTTGGAAAAGGTGTTCCGGTGGCAGCTAGAGAGTCCACAAGTAATCGGATCTTGCTAAAGTAGGCTGAGATGCTTTGGTCTCCTTTGGAGAGATCTGTAAGCTGAAAACAAACCTGAAATTCCTTCGCCTGAGAGTGGAAAGAAAACATTAAGTCTAGTGAGTTCCATAGTTCTTGAGCAATTTTGGAAGAGAGGACGTGCCTAAGAATGGAATCAGAGAGTGATGAAAAAAGGATGCTCAGAACAAGTTGATCAGTTCGATGCCAGCTAGTGAAGATGGGATTGGCCTTGGTTGTATTTGCTTCAGTAACGGTAGCAGATGGTGGAGGCTAAGTGCCATCAACATAGCTGAAGAAATCTTGATCTCGTAAATAGGCTGAATTTTGGACTTTCCATAGGAGGTAATTATCTATGGTTAGTTTGGTGGAAACAATGTGGGAGAAGGAGGAGAGGGTAAAGGAGGAGGAAGAAAAGGGAGGAGTAGCCATGAACAAGGTGACGTTATTCCTTGTTGACTCTGGATACCATGTAAGACAGGCAAAGGATTTGTGCAGTTCAATCCTTTGTATTCATATACTGAATGTATTTATACACAGTATAAAATAATAAAATAATAACGATTTGTTACAAAACTTGAAAGAAAGTAAAATTAATTTCTTTACAGTAATTTCTAGAAATTGTGATTGCCTACTGTTTGTACAATGGATGAATCCTGCTTTAGGTTGGCTTCAACAGCATTGGTGTTTCATATGTCTACCTTCTTGTGAAAATGCTCAACAGGATCAATAATTCTTATAAGAAGCGTAGTTGACTTTGCTATCCAATTGATCCATTGCGTTTTGCTTCTGTCCCTTATATTTTGTAATTTATTTAATTCTTTCCCCCTTGTGTATTCAGATTTGATGTTTCACTACCATGGTCACTGTTTCAGACGAGCCATCCAGTTACTCTATGGCCGCCAAACATGGTGAGTGGAAGCATGCTATGTCTCAAGAATTTCAAGCTCTTCAACAAACCCAAACATGGACTCTTGTTCCATCTATTCTCGGCACAATGTCTTGGGGTGCCGCTGGGTTTTTCGAACTAAAACCAATGCAGATGGTTCATTCCAATAAAGGAAGGCACGTTTTGTAGCAAAAGGCTACCACCAGATGCAAGGCTTGGATTACAATGAGACCTTCAGCCCTTTAGTCAAGCTTTCCACTATTAGGCTCATTTTATCCATTGCAATCACTCAATCTTGGCCTTTGTGCTAAATTGATATCCAGAATGCCTTTTTACATGGTTCATTAACTAAACAATATTTATATGCAGCAACCACATGGATTTGTGGATCCTCTCAAACTCACTCATGTTTACAAGCTTCACAAGACCATTTATGGCCTCAAACAAGCTCCAAGAGTGTGGTTTACTCAACTAAGTCCATGGCTTCTTGGATATGGCTTTCTTGCTTCTTGGGAAGATCCCTCATTGTTCACCCTAACACATGGTGATCTTCGTATGTATCTATTGGTGTATGTTGATGACACAGTCATCACAGCTTCTAGGGTTGCAACAATTGATCTTCTTCTACAAGATCTGAGCTCTGCATTTCTTGTTAAAGACTTGGGCAAATTGGCCTATTTCCTTGGTATTGAGGTGGACTAGATCTCGGCAGGACTGCTTATATCACAGAGGAAATACATTCACTCCCTCCTGCTTCGCAACAAGATGATTAATAGAAAAACCATTTCCTCCCCGATGGTTGCATCACTGAAATTATCTAAGTTTGAATCACCAAATTTTGGAGACCCCACACTATACAGGAGCGTCATAGGTGGCTTACAATACTTATCACTCACCAGGCTCGACATAACTTTTTCAGTGAATAAGATATGTCAATTTATGCATAATCCAAAAGACTCTCATTGGACTATTGTTAAAAGGGTCCTTCAGTATTTAAAGGGCACAGTCAACCATGGTCTTCTCTTCAAAAAGCAGGCACATCTCACCCTTCAAGCTTATTCCGACGCCGATTGGGGAGACTGTTCAGATGACTGCAAATCAACGGGAGGGTTCTGCATTTATTTTGGTAATCATCTAATATCCTGGAGCTCGAAGAAACAAGGGACAATTGTCAGGTCCTCCACAGAAGCTGAGTACAAGTCTCTAGCTTCCTCTGTTGCCAAAGTCATATGGCTTCAAAATGTTCTTTGTGACTTGGGGATTCCACTACGCAAAGCACGAACTCTCTGGTGCGATAATATAGGGGAAACTTTTCTAATGACAAATCCAGTTTATCATTCCAAGACGAAGCACATGGATCTCGATTTCCACTTCATCGGAGATCGGGTTGTAGCTGGCACACTTCAGGTTCATTTTGTGGCTCAAAAACAAAATCGCTGTTGTCTTGACAAAGCCCCTTGTTTCAAATAAATTTCTCCATTTTCGATCGAGCCTCACTGTGGTTGAGACCAAAGTTTTGAATACCGTAATGATAAGCATACCGGTCAAAACACTGGAACAAAATATTTTGATATCGGAACCATTTCGGGATAGCCTACATAAAAAAAAATATAAATACATGTATAAATTAAATTTCAAAATAATAGTCAATATATGAATAATTATATATATAATATATAAATGTAATTAGTCTAGTATGAATTGAAGTAAAAAAATATCAAAAAAAAAAAAAAAATTGAATGACCGAAATCGGAAACTTGATATGACGGGTATCAACCGAAATATTGACCGGTACGAGGTCGATATCGGTTGAAATATTGACCAGTACAGTCAATACAGACCGGTATGGCCGATATTTTGGCTGAAACGGTATACCTCTAAAATATGTACCAGAGAACCGTCCAGTACGGCATGTTGGTATGGTACGAAATTAAAAACGTTGCTCAGGACTCCGATTGGTATATGGACACCGGTGCCACGGCACACATGACTCACGACGTTGCCCAATTGGATCAGGCTGACACGTACTTTGGTAAGGACTGTGTTATTGTCGGTAATGGGGCCTCTCTCCCTATATCCCACACCGGTACCACCTCTCCCACTTTTTCTCTTACTTTAAAAGATGTTTTAGTTGTGCCTGGCCTCACCAAAAATCTGATCTCCATTAGTAAAGTTACGTCAGATTTTTCTTTCTCCATTACCTTTACTAATGATCGTTTTATCATACAGAATCAAATCACAAGAAGGGTAGTGGCAACTGAAAGACGTGAGAATGGACTCTATGTGCTTGAGCGTGGATATTGTCCTTTAGTTTCTATTTCTTCTAATAATTGCCCTTGGGCCTCTTTTGATGTCTGGCATGCTCGATTGGGCCATGTGTCTCATTCTATTATTTCTCTTTTGAATAAAAATCGTCATTTATGTGTGACTTCTTTGCTTCCTAATCCCTCTATTTGTTCTAACTGTCAACTTGCAAAAATTCATCGACTTCCCTTTAAACAAAATGAAAAACGTAATTCTCATGTGTTGGATCTTATTCACTGTGATTTATGGAGTCCATCCCCTGTCAATTCCACCTTAAGCTTTAAATATTATGTAATATTTATTGATGATTATTCCCGTTTTACGTGGCTCTATCCTTTGAAATTAAAATCTGATTTTTTCAGAACTTTTATTCAATTTCAAAAACTTGTAGAAAATCAAATTTTTGTTAAAATCAAAATATTTCAAAGTGATGGAGGCACTGAGTTTACAAATCACACCTTTCGAGACCACTTAATCAATTCCGGGATTCGTCATCAAATGTCATGTCCTCACAAACCTTCTCAAAATGACCATGCCAAGCGTAAACACTATCACATAACTGAAACCGGTTTAGCAATGCTTTGTCACTCACATGTTCCTCAAAAATTCTGGGTTGATGCTTTCAGCACTGCTATTTTCAGGATTAACCGGTTACCCAAGCCTACTCTTAATGGACTATCTCCATATGAGATTTTGTATGGTAAGAATCCAACTTACTCCAATTTTCATCCCTTTGATTGTCTTGTATTTCCCTATTTACGTGATTATACTCCTTACAAACTTGCCTCTCGCAGTCATCCATGTGTTTTTCTGGGTTATAGTATGTCTCATCATAGATTCCGTTGCCTTGATCGATCCACTGATCAAGTCTTTATATCCAGGCATGCTATTTTTGATGAACTTATTTATCCCTTCAAGGGAAATCCATGCTTTGGGCCCCTGCCTAATTTGCCCATTAGTGCATTTCTTGAGCACCCTATTAGCTCAGAGGCTCTATTGTTGCTTCAACCCAGTCCGTTACCGTTTTCGTGTGGACCTTGTTTAACTAACAAATCTGTTTGTCTTGTGCTGTCTTCTATTTTGCAGGATACTTCTGTCGAGTTGCCTCCCACTCCGAAGCATGGGTCTTTTTATGACTCTACCTTCTTGCCTGCTAATCTTGCTTCCACTGCAGAAGTGCCCTCCACACAAGAAATGGGCTAACTACTGCTTCTTGGCACTCATCCCATGCAAACTCAAGCCAAATCAGGGATCTTCAAGCCCAACCATAGTTCTTATTTAAGTCAATTTCCCAACTCTGTCTTGCTATATTCTTTGCTCACCATGCATGAACCCAAAGGCTTTAAGTCCACTGCAAAACATCCAGGTTGGATTGCTGCCATGGATGAAGAGATTCGGGCTCTTCAAAAAAATCATACATATGATCTAGTTTCAAGACCGCCCAATAAAAATGTTGTTGGCTCTAAATAGATCTTCTGCATTAAATATTTATCAGATGGCACTGTGGACCGTCTCAAAGCTCGTCTTTGTTACCCAGATGACTAACACAAGAGGGGGGGTGAATTGAGTTGTATTTAAAAAATTAACAATTATAAATCAAATATATAATATAAAATATAAACAAAATATGAAACAATAATAAATATAAAGAGTAAGGGTAAGAGAGAAGCAAACTCAGTATGTTAACGAGGTTCGGCCCCACTACCTACGTCCTCGCCTCAAGCTACCTCTTGAGAATCCCCAAATCCACTATTCAATCTCCTTTAGGTGGAGATAGAAACCTATTACACCTTTGAGCAGTACCGCTCCAAAGAATCCGTGTAGAACACCCTCTACACTTCCAATCACCTTACACTTGGTGATTTAACTTTTCCCCGTGTAGAACACCTTCTACACTTCCAATCACCTCACACTTGGTGATTTAACTATTTCCTGTGTAGAACACCTTCTACACACACAAGGGTTATACACACCCTTTTACAAATACAAGAGTTGATAGTAGGTAGACTATCAAAGTACACTCCTCAATGAGTGAGATAGAAACAATACAGCGCAACCTATATCTCTCTCAACAAGAACAAGAATTAAGGCTCAAAACTTTAGAAAAGAGAGAATGAGAGTTTTGAAAAAATGATGCAAAACTTAGCAATAGATGTGTAAGCTCTTGTTTTGAATTTTACAAAACTCAAGTGAGCTATTTATAGGCAAATGAGTTTTCAATTTCAAATTTGAAAAGATTCCCATGTCAAAAATATCATCATTCACTTTTCAAAAATTTCAAATATAATATTTTTACTTTTTGCATGTGACAAAAGGAGCACACTTTACTTTTCAAAAATTTCAAACACAATCTTTTACTTTTTACATATGACAAAAGGAGCACACTTTATTTTTCAAAATTTTCAAATAAAGACATCTACCTTTTGCATAAGTCAAGAAAATCATCCACCACTTTTGAAAATATTCAAATAAAACATGCACATGTGAAAGATGACAATCAATCATCTTTCAAAATTTTCAAATTTAATTTTCAAAATATTCATGCATATGTGGAAAATGTATTTTAATGCTTTATGATAAAATATTAATTTTGAGCCTTAATCCTAATTTCAAATTTTTTAAGAGATTTACAAAATTACTCTATGATTTTAATATGAACTTGTTCCCTTCTTGCTCATGCTTGCTTCCTTGATGTGCTTGATTATATTGTGTGGACAACTTGACCTTGAGACTCCTTTATTCTTTAGATTCATTTGTTATCATCAAAATCCATTTGTAGATTTACATAAAACTTGAAACCTTGGGTTCAACAATCTCCCCCTTTTTGATAATGACAAATACTTGATAGAACCTGAAACCTGTATTAATACTTAAGCTCCCCCTGAGAATGTGCGTTAGTTTTTCAAGCAAAAATATAAATATAATTCCAAGCATATATAACAAGTTTAGCAATTTAAATAATGTTAATGTTCTAGTCTAAAACTTCTCCCCCTTTTGACATCATTAAAAAGGAATCATAATTCGATTAATAAGATATATTCCTGCAATAACCAATAGATAAATAAAACGCTGCGTTAGTAGAGACTGTAGAGAATTCGGTGCGTAGCCACACGTGTTCGACAAAACTTGCAAAGGCTGGAGGCCTAGTTCCGGTAATTCGGTGCGGAAGGAGATTTTGTAAAGAGCTGAATAATTGAAACCACCCGTGCCCGACAAAACCTGCAAAGGCTGGAGGCGTAGCTTTGGCAATTCGGTGCAGAGATTTGATCCGCTTGATGTTGCTGAAAAATGAGATATTATCATGATTTGTAAGTTTGTCTTGTTCTTATTTCCGTTTCTATAAGAGCAATCCTTAGTTTTATCTATTTTGCATCAAGCTTTCTTCTCATCTTTGCAATTTGCTTGCATTCTCATTCTACAATTTTTCAATGGCTCGTAGAATTCCCTTCAGTGCTTCTCTTGATCAAGATTTGAGGTATCCTTCACCTCAGTCTCAATCTATTTCTACATCTGTCGTGGGTGCCATGAAGCAACAAGAGACTGATTTAGCTAATAAATCAGATCATGACGCCATTTACGAGCTTGTGGGTCTCGGAACTCGATACTCATCATCTATCGTTGCGTTTTCTGCTCGGTTGCAGTCCAAAACTCGCGAAATTGAGAAGCTTAACAAGACTGTATCTGTACTTCAACGACTTGTTTATGAGTCAAACAAAAAAATAGTAGAATTAAAGCAACAGAATAAGGATTTGAAATCCTTGCTTACCTCTTCATTTCGATTGCCTAATCCTTTAGACAAGGATGGCATGATGATTTATGAGGAGCAAATGCATTTGAATGATGAGGCTAAATGTCTCAAGTTTCTGTAGGTCATTTAAGATAATGAAATAAAAGTATCTAGCAGATATCCATGGCATGCATCATTCCTATTTCTCTTCTAATCATGCATAGTCTATCTTCTGGTAGGGGTTTTGTGAAAATGTCTGCCAATTGATCATGTGTACTAGTGAATTCTAATACAATATCGCCCTTTTGCACATGATCTCTAAGAAAATGATATCTAATTTCAATATGTTTGGTCCGAGAATGTTGTATTGGATTCTTTGAAAGATTTATAGCACTTGTATTATCACATTTGATTGGAATGTGATTGTACATAAGTTTAAAATCTTCAAGTTGTTGCTTCATGTAAAGAACTTGAGCACAACAACTACCCGCAGCAACATATTCTGCCTCAGCAGTAGATAGTGCAACAGAATTTTGTTTTTTACTAAACCAAGAAACTAGTGCACGACCTAAGAAGTGACATGCTCCACTAGTGCTTTTTCGATCTATTTTACAGCCAGCATAATCTGCATCTGTGTAGCTGATTAGATCGAAAGATGTGTGTTTAGGGTACCATAACCCTAAGTTATTTGTACCACTAAGATATCTAAGAATGCGCTTAACTGCAATTAAATGTGATTCTTTTGGAGATGATTGAAAGCGTGCACATAAGCACACACTAAACATAATATCTGGTCTACTGGCTGTCAAATATAATAAGCTACCAATCATACCTCGATATACCTTCGAGTCAACTAGTTTACCGGTTTCATCTTTATCAAGTTTAGTGGATGGACTCATTGGTGTTCCAGTTTCCTTAGCACCTTCCATCCCAAATTTCTTCAGCAATTCCTTAATATATTTCGATTGATTGATGAATGTCCCACTTTTTGCTTGCTTAATTTGCAATCCGAGAAAGAATGTAAGCTCTCCCATCATGCTCATTTCAAATTCTTCCTGCATAGTCTTAGCAAAAACTTGGCACATATTTTCATTAGTAGCACCGAATATTATATCATCAACATAAATCTGAATCAAAAGAATATCATCATTTTCGTATTTAATGAAAAGAGTTGTATCAAATTTTCCTCTTGAAAAACCTTTTTTAATCAAGAAACCACTAAATCTCTCGTACCACGCTCTAGGAGCTTGTTTGAGTCCATATAGTGCTTTTGTGAGTTTGAAAACATGATTTGGAGAAATATGATTTTCAAAACCTGGAGGTTGCTCAACATATACCTCTTCATTTATAAAACCGTTTAAGAAAGCACTTTTAACATCCATTTGAAAAAGTTTGAAATTTTTATAACAAGCATATGCAAGTAGCATTCGAATAGCTTCTAATCTTGCGACTGGTGCATATGTCTCATCATAATCGATTCCTTCTTCTTGATTGAAACCTTGGGCTACAAGTCGAGCCTTATTTCTAGTAATGACTCCGGACTCATCTTTCTTGTTTCTAAAAACCCATTTTGTTCCAATAACAGTATGATTTTTTGGTCTAGGAACAAGTGTCCAAACATCATTTCTTTCAAATTGATTAAGCTCTTCTTGCATAGCTAGAATCCAAGATTCATCAAGAAGTACTTCATCAATATTTTTAGGTTCAATTTGAGATAGAAAAACAGTATGATTGCAAATATTTCTAAGAAATGATCGAGTGCTTACACCTCGTGAAGGTTCCCCCAGAATTTGTTCCACTGGATGATCTTTCACAAATTTCCACTATTTGGTTGCATCTTGTATTAAATTTTGATGATCTTTCCTGATATCTCCATGTTGGACCTCCTCTATTGTGTTCTCTTTGTTGAGATTGAGACTTTTCGTATTATTTATACCTCCTGTTTCTTCATCAATAGATTTCTTGGAGAGTAGAGAATTAGATTCATCAAATACTACATGCATAGATTCTTGTACAGTCAAAGTCTTTTTATTGAATACTCTATAAGCTTTACTATTAGTAGAATACCCGAGAAAGATACCTTCATCAGATTTTGCATCAAACTTGCCTAAATTATCTCTGTCATTTAAAATAAAACATTTGCATCCAAATACATGAAAGTAACAAATGTTGGGCTTTTTCTCATTCCAAAACTCATAGGGGGTTTTATCTAATTTAGAACTTAGCATAACTCTATTTATAACATAACATGCAGTACTTACCGCTTTAGCCCAAAAATAACTAGGCAAGTTGTTCTCATTGAGCATTGTTCTTGCCATCTCTTGAAGAGATCTATTTTTCTTTTCTACTACCCCATTTTGTTGAGGAGTTCGAGGAGCAGAAAAATTATGCACAAAACCATTTTCATCACAAAATGTTTCAATATTTTTATTAACAAACTCTTTTCCCCTATCACTTCGGATACTTGAAATAGTATAACCCTTTTCATTTTGAATTCTCTTGCATAACTTGGTAAAAGCATTATGTGCCTCATCTTTATGAGTAAGAAAGATGACCCAAGTATATCTAGAGAAGTCATCAACAACAACAAATGCATAATATTTTCCTCCTAAACTTGCAACTCTATTTGGTCCAAAAAGATCCATGTGTATCAGTTGCAGTGGTCTAGTAGTGGAAATATGTTTCTTGATTTTAAAAGAAGTTTTTGTTTGTTTACCAAATTGGCATGCATCACAAATTTTGTCTTTAAGAAAATTTACCTTTGGTAAATCTCTCACAAGATCATTTTTTGAAAGTTTGGAAATAAGTTCAATATTGGCATGACCTAGTCTTTTATGCCATAACTAATTAGTTTCATTTTGAGCTGAAAAACAAATCGCATCTTGTGAGGTAATTTCTTCAAAATCAATTGTATAAACATTGTTACTTCTAAAAGCAATAAAACAAATATTACAATCATAATCATTCAATATAATGCACTTATCCATTTTGAAAGTAACTATAAATCCTTTATCACATAATTGACTTATGCTTAAAAGATTATGTTTTAAACCTTCAACAAGTAGAACATCTTCAATTATAAGAGAAGACTCATTACCAATTTTACCTATTCCCACGATCTTCCCTTTCGAGTTGTCTCCAAATGTCACGTGTCCTTCTTCTTTAGATCTAAGATCGAAGAACTTAGTCTTGTCTCCCGTCATGTGTCTTGAACATCCACTATCTAAAAACCATTTATTTTTGTTCGTAGAAGACGTCATGCACACCTATAAAAACAATTAAAATGATTTTTCTTGGTACCCAAGTTCTTTGGGTCCTTTATTTATTAGTATTAGAAGAAATAAGATTTTTAGTTACCCATATGGTCCTAATAGTCATTGTATGTTTTCTTCTAATAGGACAAGTAAAATAATTATGACCATTTCTATTACAAAAATTACAAATAGCATGTGACATATATGAAGAACTTGTGATTATAATAGTATCCTTTTTTAACAAAATTATTTTTATGAAAAGAATTTTGAATATTGGATTTTGATTTAGAAGGATTATCAAAGAAGTTTTTATAAGGTTTGTATTTTTGTTTTGGCATATATCCCAAGCCTGCCTTATCAAAAACACATCTTTGACTACCAAGAATTTTTTCAAAATTTCTTTTTCCATTCGTAAATTTTTCAATAATATTTTCTAAATCAGTTTTCTTTTTCTTCAACTCAAAATTTTCATCTTTCAAAACAATACTTTCTTTTCTTAAAATATCAATTTCGTTTGTTAAAGAAAAATTTTTCTTTTTCAAAACAGTATACTTGATACCCAATTTTTCAAATTCCTCATATACCTCTTCTAAAACATTTTACAATTCTTCATATGAAAGATCTTCAATATTATCAAGATTTGTTACCTCAATGTCATCTTTAGCCATAAGACAAAGATTTGCTGATTCTTCATTGCTTGCTTCACTATCTGAGCTACTTGAATCATCATCCCATGTAGCTTTCATTGCTTTTTTGCCTTTGTTTCGATCTTTCTTTAGCAGAGGACAATCTGACTTGATATGACCAGGTTTATTGCATTTATAACAAATTAAAGTGTCATTTTTACCTGAATCTTTTTTGGAAAACTTTTTGAAAGATTTCCTTAGAGGAGTTTTATTTTTCTTTAAGAACCTCTGAATTCTTCTTGTTATCATCGCAACTTTTTCATCTTTGTCATCATTTTCCTCATCTTCATCACTTTCACTTTCATGTGGAACAGCTTTAAGTGCCAAACTCTTCTTTGACTTTCCTTCTTCTTCTTCTCTTTTCAATGTGTACTCATGGGTGATAAGTGACCCGATGAGTTCATTTACTTCAAGCTTCTTGAGGTCTCTAGCTTCAAGAATCGCTGTCACTTTTGATTCCCAACGTTTTGGTAGAGAGTTGAGAATTTACTATCTCCACTTTGGAATAAACTTTGCCAAGAGCTGTCAAGCTGTTTATGATGTTAGTAAAACGAGTGTACATACTAGAAATAGATTCATCATCATTCATCTTAAACATTTCATATTCATGAGTAAGAATATAAATTTTTGATTCCTTGACATGAGAAGTTCTTTCATAAGTAACTTCCAAGTTATCTCAAATTTCTTTTGCTGTAGCACAAGTCATTACTCTATTAAATTCATTACCATTGAGAGCATTATATAATAAATTCATAGCGGTTAAATTCAAAGTATAAAGTCTATCGTCTTCACGATCAAACTCTTCTTCTTCCTTTTTGACCTTTACTCCATCAATCACTTTTGTTGGAATATAAGGTCCATTTACAATACATTTCCAGATTTCTCGACCTTAAGCTTGAAGGAATATTCTCATTCTAACTTTTCAGAATGAGTAATTGTCTCCACAAAAGAGTGGAGGCCGACTGCTGGATTGACCTTCACCAAATGAGGCTGCAATGTTAGCCATAAGATCTTAACTCAAAAGATAGTTAATCTTATAATAGAGCTCTAGCTCTGATACCAATTGTTACCCAGATGACTAACACAAGAGCGGGGGTGAATTGAGTTGTATTTAAAAAATTAACAATTATAAATCAAATATATAATATAAAATATAAACAAAATATGAAACAATAATAAATATAAAGAGTAAGGGTAAGAGAGAAGCAAACTCAGTATGTTAATGAGGTTCGGCCCCACTGCCTACGTCCTCGCCTCAAGCTACCTCTTGAGGATCCCCAAATCCACTATTCAATCTCCTTTAGGTGGAGATAGAAACCTATTACACCTTTGAGCAGCACCGCTCCAAAGAATCCATGTAGAACACCCTCTACACTTCCAATCACCTTACACTTGGTGATTTAACTTTTCCCCGTGTAGAACACCTTCTACACTTCCAATCACCTCACACTTGGTGATTTAACTATTTCCTGTGTAGAACACCTTCTACACACACAAGGGTTATACATACCCTTTTACAAATACAAGAGTTGATAGTAGGTAGACTATCAAAGTACACTCCTCAATGAGTGAGATAGAAACAATATAGCGCAACCTATATCTCTCTCAACAAGAACAAGAATTAAGGCTCAAAACTTTAGAAAAGAGAGAATGAGAGTTTTGAAGAAATGATGCAAAACTTAGCAATAGATGTGTAAGCTCTTGTTTTGAATTTTGCAAAACTCAAGTGAGCTATTTATAGGCAAATGAGTTTTCAATTTCAAATTTGAAAAGATTCCCATGTCAAAAACATCATCATTCACTTTTCAAAAATTTCAAATCTAATATTTTTACTTTTTGCATGTGACAAAAGGAGCACACTTTACTTTTCAAAAATTTCAAACACAATCTTTTACTTTTTACATATGACAAAATGAGCACACTTTACTTTTCAAAATTTTCAAATAAAGACATCTACCTTTTGCATAAGTCAAGAAAATCATCCACCACTTTTGAAAATATTCAAATAAAACATGCACATGTGAAAGATGACAATCAATCATCTTAATATTTTCAAAGTTCAAACCTTTAATCATGTCATGCACATGTGAAAGATGACAATCAATCATCTTTCAAAATTTTCAAATTTAATTTTCAAAATATTCATGCATATGTGGAAAATGTATTTTAATGCTTTATGATAAAATATTAATTTTGAGCCTTAATCCTAATTTCAAATTTTTTAAGAGATTTACAAAATTACTCTATGATTTTAATATGAACTTGTTCCCTTCTTGCTCATGCTTGCTTCCTTGATGTGCTTGATTATATTGTGTGGACAACTTGAGCTTGAGACTCCTTTATTCTTTGGATTCATTTGTTATCATCAAAATCCATTTGTAGATTTACATGAAACTTGAAACCTTGGGTTCAACAGTTTTGTTGCAAAAGGATATACTCAGCAACCAGGTTTTGATTTTCATGACACTTTCAGTCCTGTCGTGAAGGCTTCTACTGTTCGGGTTGTCCTTTCCCTGGCCGTTTCTAACAATTGGCCTCTTCATCAACTCGACGTCAAGAACGTCTTTCTCAATAGTTTTTTCCAAGAAGAAGTCTATATGGACCAACCACCTGGCTATGTTGATTCCAAACATCCCACACATGTCTGTTGACTTCGCCGTGCTCTCTATGAACTCAAGCAAGCCCCATGTACTTGGTTTCATCAGTTCAGCTCTTTTCTCTTGGACATGGGCTTCACTTGTAGTCGTGCTGACTCCTCTTTATTTTTCATCTCCAGAAGTGCTGATTTTATTTATTTATTACTCTATGTTGATGATATTGTTGTCACTAGCAACAACTCGTCTCTTCTTGATGGTTTCATTGGAAAATTGACCCGTGAATTTGCTACCACGGATCTCGGGTACTTGAACTATTTTTTGGGCTTGGAAGCCCATCGGACCTCTGCTAGTCTCTTTCTCAGTCAAGCCAAGTATGCCCATGAAATACTCCAGCGTGCTCGGCTCCTCGATTTCAAACCGATCAGCACTCACATGGTGGTCGCTCATCATCTATTAGGTACTGGTCCCAATTTTGATGATCCTTCTCTCTACCGATCACTTGTTGGAGCTCTTCAATATCTTACTATCACTCGTCTGGACATCGTTCATGCCATCACTGCTATCAGTCAATATATGCATAAGCCATTTGTCTCTCATTTTTAAGCAATTAAGCAAATTATTCGCTATGTTAAAGGAACTCTTCAGTTTGGACTGGTTTTCACTCCATCTCCATCTCGGGAGATCCTTGCTTATTCTGACATCGATTGGGCTGAGTATCTTGACACACGTCGATCAATTTCTGGTTATGCAATTTACCTTGGTGATAATCTTGTGTCTTGGAGCTCTAAAAAGCAACCAATAGTGTCTTGCTCCAGTTGTGAATCAGAATATCGGGCATTGGCTCTTACTGCCGCTGAAGTTAAATGGCTCCGTCATCTCCTTCGTGATCTTCATATGCCCTCTCCTCCTCTCCAATCATGCTTTGTAATAATCAAAGTTCCATTTTTCTTTCTGTTAATCCGGTTTCTAACAAAC
The DNA here is from genome assembly GCA_036898215.1 of Platycarya strobilacea. NCBI lineage: Eukaryota > Viridiplantae > Streptophyta > Magnoliopsida > Fagales > Juglandaceae > Platycarya > Platycarya strobilacea. Next base: position 3,572,104 of record CM072554.1, on the reverse strand, counting down.
GCTCTAAGTATATTAATTTGGATTATTATTTTGTGAGAGAGCTGGTGGCTTTCAGAGAACTACAAATTCGTTATGTTCCTACTAATCTCTAAGTTGCAGATGTGTTCACAAAGAGCCTCAGCAAACCTACCTTCATTTTTCTGCGATCCAAGCTACATGTCCAAGATTCTCAGTCGCTAGGCTTGCAGGGGGTATTACAGTTATGGAAAGATCCAAGAATCATGTCCCCAACAATTCAGCAAATCTCATCATATCATAATCACATGATTTTAAGCAATCCCTTGATTGTAGATAATAGTGTACATGGAATGTTTGACTTTGCAAATGTTGTAAATCAATTAGTTGTTACCTTTAACAAAATGTACAAAATATTGTATAAATACAATATTCATATCACCGCCATCTCAAGTCGGTGGATTTTCTCATTACCTTTTCAATGCCCATTCTATTTGATACTTTTATTTGACACTTGTTGTATTTTAATTTTTTTTTAATTTTTAATTTTACTTAATGATTAAAAAATGATTATTAGTGTATTGGTATTTTTTTTTTATATTTTTTAAAAATATTTTAAAATGATAACAAATTGATGATAACAAATAGGAAAAAAAATTAATTTTTTTGTTAATTTTCTTTTCATATTTTTTAAAAATATGAAAAATATCAATATACAAATAATAACTTCCTTAATCATTAAATAAAATTAAAAATTAAATTTTTTTTAAAAAAATGTAAGAGGTGTCAAATGGAATAGGCATTGTAGCATTATCCACATGTAATAATACCTAATTTGACGTTTACAAGACTTTAAGGAGGGGAACCCGTCAAGAGGTCGTCTAAAAAATCAAATGCGCGTTCATGATGTATGGTGTAGTAGTTTTCCAAGTCATGAAGGTTCGACCATTACGTACGTACGTTGAAAAATCTTCCAATACATATATGCACGGTCATTTAAATTATATTTGAAATTCGTCTAGCTAGCTAGGTTTGGATTCTTGGAATTTGAAGTTTATTTGCTAGCTGCAAATTAACTGGCGAACCAGCATTAATATATATGTTTGTTGGGGCTTAGCTCGATCATGAAGTTGTTGTAAATGTTCGATTTAAAAATGCTTTCCCCGGCCACAAGTTTAATTAATAGGCCGACCATCAGCCTGATCACAATATAAAGTACGATTAATAAGCATGACAAACAATTCATTAATGGATAAACTAATTATATAATGATCTCATGCATAATGTACGTCCTTCAAATAGTCGTGCCGTGATGACAAAATAAACAAATCTATATATATATATATATATATATAATATACACACATATGAGCTGCATAATGATCATACTATTCAAGGACAACGACAGAAAGAAGTAGACGAAGAGTTAGAATTAGAAGAAGACTAGTAGTCAGTCGACGTACGCTCCATTTGACATATTCAAAAGAAGGAAAAATGTGACACCCTATACTCGTAGGGAGTTCTGAAAATCAACCTGTTTGATTTGACCTACTTTCATCTACAAATATTATCTCAAAATATTTTATCAATAATCCACAAATAATTCCTCATCTCCAAATCTTAAGACAATCAAATCCTAAATATCCACAAAGTTCATACATTTAAAAATAATGCCATCACATAGGGTCTACAAACTCCTCATAAAAATATCCTACTAACACTTGGATCTATTAATGCTAAATAACGTAACAACAAATCAATAAATGTCGTCTTCACTTCAACCAAAGGGTAACCGCTTATCCTGGTCCCAACATATTAATCTTGGTCCTCAGTCGAGACCTCCACTTCATCTGAAATGTATATAGATAAGGGGTGCGTTCATCCACAACTCAGTAAGCAAAACACCTATACTAGCGTGTAAAGCATGAGCATTTTCAATAAAACTCTTATGCATGTAACAGAAAAACTTTTATTTCAAGGAAACAACTCCAAAACTTATAAACCAACAAAAACTGAGCGAACCTTTATTTTTCATAAAGTATACACAAAACCAACTTTTCAAAACCAAAATACTTTGGCACAAGTAACTGTAACATCTCATCAACATTCCAAAACATATACCATGTTTAACCCCCGTGGTAGGGTTGTGCTATCCCCGGTGGCCAAACCATGCGGTATCATATTGTGAGACTTTCCCTCATTCGTTCTCGGAGCCCCGAGTGTGCACATAGGAAAGAAACTATGACAACCCAGAATTTCGTGCTTTATTTTATTTAACTTAATTAATTATTATAAGGGTGGTGGATGTATTATATTTATTTAAGCACTTGAAGTTGGGCTTAAAATTGAGCCTTGGAAGCATGACTTGGGATATTGGCCTAATTAGTATATCAAAGCCCATAAGCCCATGAAAATGATCCATGAGTCAACTAAACCCATGCATGGAGAGACATATCACCCTAGGAAAGTTTTAGTAAGTCTCCAAAGACTAGTAGGTAAGAGGAAAGAAAATACTAGTAGTTGGAGGGTTTGACTAGTTGTTTATAGGAGGAAGAAGTGTGAAAATCCAAAATGAGATTTTCTCAACATTGGCCAACTAGGTAGGCGTGTTAGGCAAGGAGAAGTCTTCCAATTGAGTTTCCCTAGGTGGATGTCAAATCTAGGAGGTTGACTTGTACTAGATCTTGTAAGTGTAGAAGATTTGTGTCTAGGAAGATCACTTGGAAGATGTGTGTGACAAGTGACAAGTGGAGTGGTTGTATCATTGGAAGAGAAACCTTGGTTGGAAAACATGGAGTTTACGTAGGAAATGGAGAAGGGAAGCCAACCTTGCTTCACTTTGAGTCTCTCCATACAAGCCTCACTTTTGATGTGACAAAAATAGATTTTGTGTAAGAAAATCCTTGGAGATATGTGTTGACTTGTAAGGATGTGATGGTGACAAGGAGATGACTACTTTGGAGAGGAAGAAGTCTTCCAATTTATTTTCCCTAGGAGCATGCCATATCTAGGTGAGTGACACTTGTAAGATATGATGGAAATAGAGATGGGAATAAGAGAGGTTTCGGTGGAAGCACTTAGCCGAACCCTTCATTGGATTTTCCCATGCAATCTCATCTAAATCTAGATGAATGACCATTGATAGATCTTGTAAGTAGGAGTGACAAGGTGATTGACAAGTGATAGAAGGATGTGGTATCATTGGAGAGAGGAAAAGAAGATGAAAAGAAAACAAGAGGATTTGGGTGAGCAAAACCGTAGGCCTTGTTTTTGGTTTTCCTAGAATTTTGACAAATCTAGGTGAAAGGACATATGAGATTGTGTAGGGGTGGCTTGTACTTGTGTGCAAGAGTGTAAGGTTGAGTGATGATTGATGGGATGCATGAGAGAAGAAAGGAAACCATGGAGGAGATGAGAAGATTCGGATGACACAAGAAAAAGGGTGTAGCCAAATTGGTGCAAGTCCATTTCCCCAAAATTGATCTTGAGATCTTGGTAAGGGACATATGAGATGATGGATGAGTGTGGAAGATATGATATGAAAGAAATTGAGGGGCTAAGCCCATGTGAGGGGCCGGACATGGATGAAAAATTGAGAAAGATCCCAACCTAAAAGTGATCTAGATTTAGGCATGATGTGATCTAGTGATAGAAGTCACTCAAGTGTCTTTTAAAACCCATCAAATGTCAACCCTAAAAAGTAGGGAATGAGTGGCCTAAGAGCCTAGAAGCTCACTTGGCCGAATGGCCTTATGTCTTTGTTCTTTCCCACTTGTTTGTTTCACACCTCCATCCTACACACGGCAACAAGTCCTCCCATCTCACTCTCACTTTGCTTCCTATTCTTCTATCTCCTAAGCACCAAAATACTCTAAGTTCAATAGAATCAAGCAAGCATTCTTGAGTGGAAGACTACTTGAAGAGGTAATACAAAAGCCTAAGCTATTTCAAGAATAGAAAGCTAGGTTAAATCACATGCACACACCAAGGCCTATATCCTTAATATTTTCTTTTGAAACTATATGCTTATAAACTATTTTAATGGATTATTTTTATATATATTCAGAGCAAATATTTGCTACTTGGAGTATTGTAAGTGCACTTTTATCTTGATCTTATCATTTCTTGTATATATATGAGTGAATGTGTTTGTATTGGTTGTTGGATGTATGGAAATGCTAGATTAGGTTTTTCTAAAGAAAATGCTTTGTTGCTATAGTAGAAAACCCATGCTTGATCCATTTGATTCTTTAAGCTTGAAATTTGAATATGTTGGTGGATCTAGCTAAGTTGTTGCAAAGGAAATGAAGCATGATGATATGATATATGATGATGGTAGAAATGCATGCATGACTAAGATTAAGTTTGTTAAGTGCTTGGAGATGCTCGGCTAGGTTCTCTTGAAAGAAATGTTTTGTTTATTTAGTTAAAAATCTATGCTTAGTCCATATGTTATTGTAGGCTTGAATCTATATTATATTGATGGTTTTAGCTATATTGATGCAAAGGAAAAAGAAGCATATTGATATGGTGGTATATAGTGATAAGAAAATGCATGTGTGACTAAGATAATATTTGTTGGATGATTGGGATGCTAGGATGAATGCTTAAAGAAATGTATTGTATGCTTAGTGATAAATCCATACTTAGTAAGGTGTGTGATTCTAGGCTTGAGATTTACATTTTTATTGGTGGATTTAGTTACTTTGATATAAAGGAAAAAGAGAGTATGATTAGTATGAAAAATGGTGACAAAATGCATGCATGTTAAGATAAAGTTTGGAATTGAAAAATGTTGGATTGGTACATATAAGGGTTTCGGTTTTTAAAGGTTTTAGGGTTAAATTTTTAATTGATTAACTATTCTTTCATATGAGGATTGAGCCTTGAATACTTAGAGAGAGTTAGAAGCATGAAAAATTTGGAGGATTTCGTAACATGATGTTTCGATTTCACATGTATGATTTAGTGTGCTATTTTGGTGGAAGAAAAAGTGATGAAAATACTAATCCTAAGGACAATAGGGTTCGGTCAACCTCTCTTAGTAAGGCTAAAATGGTTTAGTTAATCTTACTAAGGTTTAGTTAGTATGTGGAAGGAAATATAAGGAAGAAACCTTATGTAATACCCAAAGAGGGCCTCGGCCCAACCATAAGGGGTGGAGGTCGAGCACCCAACTCAACTCATTAAGCCTAATTATGTGCTATATATGAATGGTGAGTTGAATGATGTGATGTTTGACTTATGAAAGAAGATGGCTAAGTGTGCACTCGGGTTCGTCTCGGGTTTTTGCATGATTAGCATTAAGGGTTTGCATGTCACATGCATGAAGCACGAAAATCATGTTTTTGGAGTCAAACATGTTTTCAAAGGAAAAAAAAAGAATTAAAGTTTTTATAAGAACCCCAAAGGCTGGGACGGAGTAGTGCCCCAGTGGAACTCCCTGTTCACTTATGAGTGATTAAAGTTAAGTGAAAGCCCTTTGGTCGACGAAGAACAGTCGGCGGACTATGTATGGCTCCAAAAGGTGTCCGGAGCGTGGTCGCACCTAATGCTAGTGGGTGCCATAAAAGCGGTGTTGGTCTTGGCCTCACCATATGAAAAGTTTGTAGTTGCTCGGAGAGAAATCTTCGAGTGACGAAAAGCGCGAAAGGGCGCGAAATGTATTCACCAGGTTGACATGGTCTCCGGGTGTGACGGTAACTAGCGGGGAGCACACGGTGCATGGGGGAACCGTGAGGTGTCCAAAATGAACAGTGACGGGGAAGGCGATACGTAACTCCAGTATCACTAATAAGGACTTTCACGACATGATGGAGAAGGCGATACGTAACACCCATATGACTGACGTGAAGACGGTGAAGGCGATATGTAACTGCTGTCGAGGTCAAAGAATGATATAAATATGATAAGTGGCGCCTAAGATAAGAAATGATGAAAGAAACGAAAAGTTTTTACGAAAAGGGGTTTTTAAAACATGAGTCAAAAGAATTCCGTATATGATTAACTCTTTTTATGAAAAGCGAGTATATGAGCAAAGATTGAAAGAAAGTCATGTTTTTATGAAAGTCTTCATGAGCATATGCATTTGTTAAGTCATTAGTCGCATATGCATGACACATGTTCTGTTTGTTATTCACTGATATGTATGCTTGAAATAATTTTGTTGAGATAGTTGTGTACTTACTGAAATTTCTCGAAATCTCACCCCTTTATATTTCCACTATTGTTCATTGTGGGGACGATAGAAGTTGTTGCAGGAAAAGATGACGTCGACGACCATGAGACTCGACGAGACTCTCTAGACCACTGATGGTCTAGTGATCTCCCCACTTGTTGACGTGGTTGCGGGATCAGCGTTTGGATGATGATGTTTACTTACGTCTTATTTAGATCTTAGAGGTTCCCGATGTTTTGGAAGAGTATATATATTTTTGGAGACTGATACTCTTAATGATATTTAGTAATATGAAGTTTAATGATAAGGTAAAATTTTAAGTTCTTGCCTGATTATAGAATGGCTTGACCTTTTCCGCTGCGAAAATTTCCTATTCACTGCATTTAGTTTTAAATGCATACTCGAACATAAATAAAAACGAGGGGTGAACTTCCTTGTGTTGTTTATCCCCGACATCTCGGTTTGCGCCCGATCCCAAGCGTGAATGGGGGCGTCGACAAAAACACATAAAAAGGATCACTTTGTTTCCAAAGTGATTGCACTCCTATCACATCAAATCATGGTGGTACCGACTATATCACGTGAATCCATATAATCATATCAGAACCATATTCAGAAATAAAGACAAACAGATAAGTATGCCAAAGATTTTTCGTGTACATATCATATTAAGCCACGTGTTTTTTCACTTTCTTATCCATTTCCATATAAGCCAAAAACAAAACAAAAACATATTATTTCACATGTACAAGAAAATATCAAAATTTTATGTTCGCTCTTATGCATATCTCAGAAACATGTCAAATATCGCTCATGTCTACACATTTCATGTCAAAAAGAAGTTTTCTCTATCATATAATTTTTTTTTCATGAGCGAATGCAGAAAACATATTCTGAGGTTGTTTTTCACATTTTTCTTTTAAAAGCAGAACATGCACATTTTATAAAACCAATCTCAAACAAATTTTCTTTTTATACAAATCTAGGATAGAAGCCCCGCTTACCTGACTCTTGTAGAGGACTGATAATTTCTCGAGTCCGACCTATATTAATCTCGTCACTTATTCATAATGAAATAAAAATAAAACGAATTCTAAAATTAATTTCCAGCAACCCAATCTATAAAAACAACATAAAAATCTATTATTTCTAAAAATGAAAAAATAGCAACGACTCCCTTCTTCAACGACATCGACTTTAAAACACTACCACTTTTTACAACCTTCAAGTCAAATAACACACACATTAAACATGCTGACCAGCCTCGAAATATAAACGTACAGCTACACCTTAGTCAACTTGACTTACTCGAAGGTATGCTAACATGGTCTTCTTGTTCCACACAACCAATTAGCATTGACCTCTTTAAACAAAACGCCTATAACTCAACACGGCCAAGAAGTTAAAATTTCATAATTAGTATCAGCAAGTAAACTAGCATCCTCCATAAATCAAACCACTTCCCAGAAATATCCAATTTCCGGAAACAATAAACACACCCCACAAGGAAAAATTACCATGTACGCTTCACCGAAACAGCTAGCATAAATCTCTCCCAAGAGGACCCCAAAATCCGACATCACAACTAAAAATACTCCCAACCCACGGCTATAGCAGTACCAAAACAGCAAGGATTTGTGCCAACATACTCCTGAAAATCCTCTAACCTCACTTCAAAAGAAATTCAGAAAAATAACGGTATATTCTACACCATTTACATAGAGAACATCTATTCAAAAAGAACTTTGAATCCTTACCTGAATATGAAGAACAAACCGCAAGAAAACAAAAGCTTAAATGATGAAATTCTCGCTTCCCTAATGCTCGACTACAACCAACGGAAACCAACTAGATTTTCAGTGATTAAAGCCCCAACAACACCCTTTAATATAGATGAATTGCATGAAAAGTTGAGAGGTTTAGAACAACTTACCGAGGAGAAGAGTAGATGGGCGTAACAGAAGAGATCGGCAGAGGAGAGAAGACCCAAGTAGGGATAACTGTTGTAGAGAGAGAGAGATAGATAGAGAGAGAGAGAGAGAGACCGGTGAATGTGAAAAACTGAAATGTGAGGAAGTGAACCCATTTGATGCAAACCGCTGGGGCGTGGCGACTGGCGACTGGCGAACGAGAATCGGGAGCAACGCAAAAACAGGGGAGGTTAGAACCGTCGGGTGCAGAAGAAAAGAAAGAAAAGAAAATAAAGAAGAAGGGGCGGAAGTAATATACCGAGGGTGAAACGACGCCGTTCGGTGCATGGGCTGGGGCTGGGGCCAGGCGTGGCATGGGTCTGGGCTAGTCAACGGGCTTTGGGCCCAGGCGCTACATCCTCCCCCCCTTAAACAAATTTCCATCCCCGAAAATTGCTACAAGAGCTCAAAATCTTCATTGAAAAGGTGAGGGTATTTCTCTCGCATTTCTTCCTCGAGTTCCCAGGAAGCTTCACTGCTTGTGTGATTACTCCATAACACCTTAACCATGGGAATGTTACGGGTCCGCAATGTGTGTGCTTTCTTTTCTAAGATCCGCACTGGTTCTTCAATATATGTCATATCTTCTTGAATCTGCAGCGGCTCATAATGAATGATGTGAGTTAGATCGGGAATATACTTTCTCAGCATGGACACATGAAATACATTATGCACTCCCGCAAGATTCAGAGGAAGTGCTAACTTATATGCCAATGGTCCAACTCATTCAAGAATCTCAAAGGGTCCAATATATCTAGGGCTCAACTTGCCCTTACTTCCAAATCTCATAACCCCTTTCATTGGTGCTATCTTCAAGAATACTTCATTTCCAACTTCAAACTCTAGTGGACGGCGTCGGTTATCAGCATAGTTCTTTTGTCGACCTTGAGCTACTTTAATTCTAGCTTTAATGATGTCAATATTTATAGTGGTTTTCTAAATGATCTCTGGTCCCAGTATTTTTCTTTCACCAACCTCATCCCAATATAAAGGGGACCTACACCTTCTGCCATACAAAGCCTCATACGGTGCCATCCCAATACTAGTCTGGAAGCTGTTATTATAAGCAAATTCCACCAATGGTAAGTGTCGTATCCAAGTTCCTTTAAAGTCCATCACACATGCCCTCAACATGTCTTCCAAAATCTGAATAGTCCTTTCTGATTGCCCATTTGTCTGAGGGTGATAAGTCATACTGAAATTTAACTTATTACCCATTGCCTCTTGTAAGCTTCTCCAAAATTTAGAAGTGAAATGAGGATCTCTATTTGACACAATAGACACTGATATCCCATGCAATCTCACGATCTCTTGTATGTACAGTTCAGCTAGTTTCTCCAATTTATAAGAAACTTTAATGGGCACAAAACGTGCGGTTTCCGTTAAGCGATCCACTATTACTCATATTGCATCTTGTCCGTTTAAAGCCCTTGGTAGACCTGTCACAAAATCCATGGATATATGCTCACACTTCCATTCTGGAATCTGTAATGGCTGTAACAATCCTGCTGGTCTCTAATGCTCTGCTTTCACCTGTTGACATGTTAGGTACTGTTCTACAAATTTAGCGATTTCTCTCTTCATACTGTTCCACCAAAAAGACTCTCTCAAGTCCCGATACATTTGGTACTCCCTGGATGGACTGTGTATAAAGAGTGGTGTGCCTCCTCAAGAATTATCTTCTTCAGTGCATCATCTGCTGGCACACACAATCTGTCTCTAAACCTTAAAACTCCATCTTCAGAAATGCTAAAATCAGCTTTGTCCCCATTCTTAACTTCCTGCACTAGCTTTAACAACGCTGAATCCACTTTTTGAGCTGATTTGATTCTCTCTAACAAATCTGGTTGCACTATCAAATTAGCCATGAACGCGCTTGTATCGTTGGTGATGACCTCAATACTTGCCCTCTCTAAGTCCATTAGTAACTGGTGCTGGGTAGTAAGGGCTGCTGAACTCATCGATTTCCTACTCAAAGCATCAGCTACTACGTTCGCTTTGCCTGGGTGATAATTGATATTACAATCATAATCCTTTATTAGCTCGAGCCATCTTCTCTGTCTCATATTTAATTCTTTTTGGGTGAAGAAATACTTCAAGCTTTTGTGATCTGTGTAGATTTCACACTTTTCTCCATATAGATAATGCCTCCAAATCTTAAGTGCAAATACAACTGCTGCTAACTCCAGATCATGTGTGGGGTAATTTTGTTCATGTGTCTTTAATTGTCATGAAGCATAGGCTATGACTTTCCCGTGTTGCATTAATACGCACCCTAAACCCAATCTTGAAGCATCACTATATACCACAAATCCACATCTTGCAGTGGGAACTGTTAAAACTGAGGCGGTCACTAGTCTCTGTTTCAAAGTTTGAAAACTTTCTTCACATTTTTCTGTCCACTCAAACTTCTTGTTCTTCCTGGTGAGTGCGGTGAGAAGAACTGCTATCTTGGAGAAACCCTCAATGAATTGGCGATAGTATCCTGCCAATCCCAAGAAACTCCTAACCTCATGTACATTTTTCGGTCCCGACCAGTTCACTACTGTTTCAACTTTCCCGGGATCCACTTAAATGCCCTCTTTTGAAACTACATGTCCCAGAAATGTAACCGCATTTAGCCAAAACTCACACTTCTTCAATTTAACAAACAACTTTTCTTCCTTAAGTGTTTCAAGTACTAGCCTCAAGTGTTTCTCGTGCTCCTTCTTGCTCTTAGAATAGATTAGGATGTCGTCAATAAAAACGACCACAAATTTATCCAAGAATCCATGAAATACTCTGTTTATTAAGTCCATAAATACCGCTGGGACATTAGTCAAACCAAAAGGCATGACCAGAAATTCGTAATGGCCGTATCTGGTCCTGAAAGTAGTTTTGGATACATCTTAAGCCTTGATCTTCAGTTGATGATACCCTGATCGAAGATCAATTTTTGATAAAACTTGCGCACCCTGTAGTTGATCAAAAATGTCTTCTATGCGGGGTAAAGGATATTTATTCTTGATGGTTACTCGATTGAGTTCTCTATAGTCAATGCACATTCTCATTGTTCCATCTTTCTTCTTCACAAATAATACTGGAGCACCCCATGGGGACACACTGGGTCGGATAAAACCCTTGTCTAATAGATCTTGTAACTGTTCTTTAAGTTTAGTGAGCTTTGATGGCGCCATTCTATAAGGAGCCTTGGACAAAGGTGTTGTGCCTGGGACAAGATCAATAGCAAATTCTACTTCTCGGTCGGGTGGTAACCAGACAAGTCTTCAGGAAACATTTTCGGATATTCTCTCACCACAGGAATCTCTTCTAAACTCAACTCTTCCTTTGGTGCATCTATCACACAAGCAAAAAATCCTTGACACACCACGCAATAATTTCCCAACCTGAACTGCTGATATGATTGATGGGAATAATCGCATTTTCGACCCCACAAATCGAATTTCATCCCCTTCAGGAGGCTTGAAAACTATTTCCTTTTTAAAACAGTCAACACTGGCATGGTATGAAGCCAACCAATCCATTCCCAGAATTACATCAAATCCAACCATATCAAAAATAATAAGTTCAGCAGGCATCAAACTCTCCTCGATAGATATAGGATAGCTGCGGAGAATTTATGACAAGACACTGTAGTCCCCGTCGGAGTTGAGACCACTAAGTTAAAATCCAACCTTTCACCTTCCCATGTGCAGAATTTGGCAAAATTCTTAGAAATAAAGGAATGCGTTGCCCCAGAGTCAAACAGTGTGGTAGCATGATTAGAAAACAAAGAAAGAATGCCTGTGATCACATACAAAGTACCCTTTGATTTAACATCCATAATAGTTACTAATTAATTACTAAAAGAGAAGTAAGAAATAATACCTGTGATCACATCCTCCCTGCCTTCAGCCTCTCCTAGTGTCAATGCAAAAACCCGAGCCGGTGCAGTAGGGCGTTGGGTATTACTTCGTGGCGCCCCTCCGGTCCTGGGTGGGGGTGGTAGTGAGGCGGGTCTATTGCTGCCCAAAGTAAGCGGGCAATCCTTGAGGTAGTGGCCAGACTTGCCGCATCGATAACATAAACCTAACTCTTTCTTGCACTTTCCCGTGTGAACACAGTCACAAGTTCTGCAATGATAAGGCTGCTGATCACTCTGAATTGGCCTCTTGCTTGAATTACCCCCTTCATTTTTCTTCTTCCACTGTCCCTGGTTGTTGCTTGCATGATATCCAGATGGGGTAGACCTCTTCCTTTGATCAAGTAAGGTAGCGCTCCTTTGAAGGCATCCCTCAAACAAGGTGGCCTTATTCACCAACTTTGTGAACTTTTTCAACTCGAAGCCCATCACTCGTTCGTAAAGCTTCTCGTTCAGCCCTTGCTCAAATTTGCGACACTTCTTCTCTTCATCTGGAATCAGGTATGCTGCAAAGCGTGCCAGCTCAGTAAACTTGGCTGCATATTGGTGTACTGACATCGCCTCCTGGACCAAAGTGGCGAATTCCATAGCCTTATCCTCTTTCACTGAGACGGGGAAGAAACGCTTTTGGAAAACTTCCTTGTACAGCGATCAACTTTTTATTTCCTTCTTTTCAGCTTCCCTGATGGTCCTTTCCGAGATCCACCACCTTTTCGCCTCCCCAGTCAGCTTGAATGTAGCAAACGCCACCTTTTGTTCATCCGTACAAGGCAAGACTCGAAATATCTCTTCAGTCCTGCACCCAATCTTCCGCTAATATCGGGTCGCCTCTCCCATCAAAAGATGTGGGATACAGCTTGTTGAAATCTTCCACGGTGCAACTCCTTTCACTTGTGGTGCGGTGACGACCAGATGAATTTTGCGTAAGATCATCTATTAACTGAAGCTCTACTGCTCGGAGCACTTCGGAAGCTCTTGGATTTGCTTCCCTTTCATTCCTGGCTGCATTCAAATCCGACACACTTCGTTCAAGACGAGGCGGCATCCTGAGAAGACTTGAACTATTAAACAAATCGTTCATTAAAAGCACATATACAAAAAACTATATAAATATCAATGGGTAGTCATAGCAGCCAAAACAATAGTTTATAATCTCCCCAACAAGAGTGAGGTATCCACCACAAATAAAATCATAAAAAATTCAGAAACCTAGTCCTTCAATCTCCAACAATATAAAATCAGCTCACAAGCCTATAAAAGTTTTACACCTCAAATGATTCCTAAAGTCAGCGAGTTCTAAAACCTCAACAGCTTTTAACAATATTTCTTTAAGCCATCTCATAGAACCATTCTATGTTCTCTACTCTCATACGAACTATCGTCTATAAAACCTCAAATCCCTAGAACTTTACTGCATAGAGTCTGCAGAACCTTAAACCTGGCTCTGATACCAACTGTGACACCCCGTACTCTTAGGGAGTCCAGAAAATCAACCTATTTGATTTGACCTGCTTTCATCTACAAATACTATCTCAAAATATTTTATCAATAATCCACAAATAATTCCTCATCTCCAAATCTTAAGACAATCAAATCCTAAATATCCACAAAGTTCATACATTTAAAAATAATGCCATCACATAGGGTCCACAAACTCCCCATAAAAATATCCTACTAACACTTGGATCTATTAATGCTAAATAACGTAACAACAAATCAATAAATGTCGTCTTCACTTCAACCAAAGGGTAATCTCTCATCCTGGTCCCAACATACTAATCTTAGTCCTCAGTCGAGACCTCCACTTCATCTGAAATATATATAGATAAAGGGGTGAGTTCATCCACAACTCAGTAAGCAAAACACCTATACTAGTGTGTAAAGCATGAGTATTTTCAATAAAACTCTTATGCATGTAACAGAAAAACTTTTATTTCAAGGAAACAACTCCAAAACTTATAAACCAACAAAAACTGAGCGAACCTTTATTTTTCATAAAGTATACACAAAACCAACTTTTCAAAACCAAAATACTTTGGCACAAGTAACTGTAACATCTCATCAACATTCCAAAACATATATCATGTTTAACCCCCGTGGTGGGGTTGTGCTATCCCCGGTGGCCAAACCATGCGGTATCATATTGTGAGACTTTCCCTTATTCGTTCTCGGAGCCTCGAGTGTGCACATAGGAAAGAAACACATAAAAATGATTACTTTGTTTCCAAAGTGATTGCACTCCTATCATATCAAATCATGGTGGTACCGACCATATCACGTGAATCCATATAATCATATCAGCACCATATTCAGAAATAAAGACAAACAGATTAGTATGCCAAAGATTTTTCGTGTACATATCATATTAAGCCATGTGTTTTTTCACTTTCTTATCCATTTCCATATAAGCCAAAAACAAAACAAAAACATATTATTTCACATGTACAAGAAAATATCAAAATTTCATGTTCGCTTTTATGCATATCTCAGAAACATGTCAAATATCGCTCATGTCTACACATTTCATGTCAAAAAGAAGTTTTCTCTATCATATAATTTTTTTTTCATGAGCGAATGCAGAAAACATATTCTGAGGTTGTTTTTCACATTTTTCTTTTAAAAGCAGAACATGCACATTTTATAAAACCAACTTCAAACAAATTTTCTTTTTATGCAAATCTAGGATAGAAGCCCCGCTTACCTGACTCTTGTAGAGGACTGATAATTTCTCGAGTCTGACCTATATTAATCTCGTCACCTATTCATAATGAAATAAAAATAAAATGAATTCTAGTATTCATGCCCAGCAACCCAATCTATATAAACAACATAAAAATCTATTATTTCTAAAAATGGAAAAATAGCAACGACTGCCTTCTTCAACGACATCGACTTTAAAACACTACCACTTTTTACAACCTTCAAGTCAAATAACACACATTAAACATGCTGACCAGCCCCGAAATATAAACGTATAGCTACACCTTAGTCAACTTGACTTACTCGAAGATATGCTAACATGGTTTTCTTGTTCCACACAACCAATTAGCATTGACCTCTTTAAACAAAACGCCTATAACTCAACACGGCCAAGAAGTTAAAATTTCATAATTAGTATCAGCAAGTAAACTAGCATCCTCCATAAATCAAATCACTTCCCAGAAATATCCAATTTCCGGAAACAATAAACACACCCCACAAGGAAAAATTACCATGTACGCTTCACCCAAACAGTTAGCATAAATCCTCCCAAGAGGACCCCAAAATCCAACATCACAACTAAAAATACTCCCAACCCACGGCTATAGCAGTACCAAAACAACAAGGATTTGTGCCAACATACTCCTGAAAATCCTCTAACCTCACTTCAAAAGAAATTCGGAAAAATAAAGGTATATTCTACACCATTTACATAGAGAACATCTATTCAAAAAGAACTTTGAATCCTTACCTGAATATGAAGAACAAACCGCAAGAAAATAGAAGCTTAAACGATTAAATTCTTGCTTCCCTAATGCTCGACTGCAACCAACGAAAACCAACTAGATTTTCAGTGATTAAAGCCCCAACAACACCCTTTAATATAGATGAATTGCATGAAAAGTGGAGAGGTTTAGAACAACTTACCGAGGAGAGGAGTAGATGGGCGTAATAGAGGAGATCGACAGAGGAGAGAAGACCCAAGTAGGGATAACTGTCGTAGAGAGAGAGAGAGAGAGAGAGAGAGAGAGAGACCGGTGAATGTGAAAAACTGAAATGCGAGGAAGTGAACCCATTTGATGCAAACCGCTGGGGCATGATGACTGGCGAACGAGAATCGGGAGCAATGCAAAAACAGGGGAGGTTAGAACCGTCGAGTGCAGAAGAAAAGAAAAGAAAGAATAGAAAAGAAAGAAAAGAAAAGAAAGAATAGAAAATAAAGAAAAGAAAAGAAAGAAGAAGGGGCGGAAGTAATATACCGGGGGTGAAACGACGCCGTTCGGTGCATGGGCTGGGGCTGGGGCCAGGCGTGGCATGGGTCTTGGCTGGTCAACGGGCTTTGGGCCCAGGCACTACAAAAAAGATACAAAGAAGCAAACAAGAAATATCCTACGCCACTAGAGTAGCAACTGCTTTAAATAATAAGCTCGTCTTCGCCTTCCCTTACCTGCACAATTGCTTATTTTTGAATGCCCAGTATTTTCCCTCCTAACTGTCATTGCTTAATTTGCTTCCCAATATGCATCTCAGCTGCAATGTCCTTAGTACTCTTTGTTTATATCACTGGGTTTTTGTCAGTTACTTAGCTCTCTTCTGTTGGAAATCAACACGCAATTGAAGAAGCTGGAGGCTTCTGGAAGACGGCACCGTCAGTAGCAGCTGGAAGGTAGGCGCCGCCGGAAAATTCAAGAAAGTCGGCCGCCGGAGTTCCACCATTTTTTACACGTTCACACTATTTCTTTCTCCTATAAATACATGTAAGATTGTAATGAGGAGGAGAGTCGGAGGTGAGGTCCGTTGGAGAGATTAGAAGAGAGAAACCATTGTAAATAATTGGTTTATTGTTTAATACAAATTCTCTTCTTTGTGTGTGTGGATGTAGGCTAAATTGGCCGAACCACGTTAAATTCTAGTCTCCATATTATTTGTGAGCTTCCGCCGATCCCAACAAGTGGTATCAGAGACGGTAGGAGGCCGGATTTGTGAATTTTCGTGAGAGGCCCATTTTTAAACTTGATCGAAATCAAGTTTGGAGGATACCATCAGATTCCTCAGGTCAAGACGAAAATTTTGGTGAAAATTTCGTCTCAAACGGACACCGGACGAAGCTACACGCTGCACACGCGCCGACTCGGCGACGGCCACGCGCCGGCAACGGGACCCACGCGCCCCACGCGCGCGCAATGAAGAAGACAAGTTCCGACCCGTTAAATCCGGGTGATCCGACCCGAACTGGTTTGACCCGGTTTCCAACCCGCTACAGTAACCCGACGGATAAAGAATATTCCGTCGGTATATTCCGTCACCGGAAGAATATTTCGTCACTGGAAAGAATATTCCATCGCCGGCAAGAATATTCTGGTGCAGGAATATTCCGGTGACTGAGAAAATATTCCGATGACCGGAGGGAATATTCCGGTGACCGGAGGGAATATTCTGGTGACCGGAGGAATATTCCATTTTTCTTATTTTTCAGGTTTTCGGCGCAATTTTGATCGGTTTGGAACGAGACAAGAGTCGTTTCCAAGGTTTTCCACCGTTCCGGACGCAACGGTGAGCTCCGTTTGTTGAGATTCAACTTCGAACGTTGAGAAACAGTCACTCAAATCAAAGATTAAAGCCGAACTGATGGAGGACTCGGGAGCAAGTGCGATGATCAAGCTAACATCTACAAATTACGCACTATGGAGACCTCGAACGAAAGATCTCCTGAATTGTAAAGATCTCTTCGATCCAATTGAAGAGAAAAGCGTAAAGCCAGATGATGTAGCGGAAAAAGACTGGCATAAGTTGAATAAGAAAACTATTGATCAGATCCAGCAGTGGATTGACCATAGTGTTTTTCATCATGTTGCACAGGAAACGGATGCCTATCAGTTATGGAAAAAGCTGGAAAGCATGTACCAGGCAAAAACTGCTCGGAACAAGGCATTACTAATGAGACGCCTTGTCAACTTGAAACTCAAAAGCGGCATCTCAGTGGCCGCACACACCAACGAGTTTCAGAATCTTGTAAATCAACTTGCATCCGTAGATTTTAAGCTCGGAGATGAAGAGCAGTCTCTACTACTTCTCAATTCCCTACCATATAGCTGGGAAACGCTAGTGGTCTCACTTAGTAATTCTGCTCCAGATGGAAAGCTTGCCATGTCAATGGTGATAGACGCCTTGTTTAATGAAGAGGCTAGACGAAAAGAGATTGGAGGAGACGAGACAGATGCCTTTGTAACAGAAGGAAGGCATCAGAGAAATAGTAGAGGTAGAAGTCGAGAAAGGAACAAAAGTCAAAGTAAAGGGAGATCCCAAAGTCGCGGTAAACAGCGAAAGAAGGGAAAATGTTTTTATTGTGGTATTGAAGGCCACTTTAAAAGAGAATGCCGAAAGCTGCAGAAGGAGCAAAATCAGCCAAGCAATCAGTCAAAGCACGAAGAAGGCGAAGCTGCAGTGACGTTTTCTGGAGATTGTGTACTCCTTTCCGCTGGTGAAGAATCTTGCTTGCATGTTTCAAGCGAGGAAGCCGAGTGGGTAATAGATACAGCAGCATCCTATCATGCCACTCCTTGTAAGGATTTCTTCAGTACTTACAAGGCAGGAGACTTCGGTACAGTCAAGATGGGAAATTCGAGTTTCTCAAAGATCGTGGGTATCAGAGATGTCAGAATAAAAACCAGTGTTGGCTGTACTATGGTGCTAAATGACGTTCGGCACGTACCCGATCTTCGACTCAACCTAATTTCTATAAGAACCCTTGATCAACAGGGTTACGAGAGCATCTTCAGCAACAATGCTTGGAAATTGAAGAAAGGAGCAATGGTCGTTGCACGAGGACATGTCTGTGGCACTTTGTACAAATCAAGTGCTAAGATATGTGCAAACAGTCTCAATGTAGCTGAAAATGATACATCACCAAACTTGTGGCATCGGAGACTTGGCCACATGGGAGAAAAATGGGTGTTTATACT
Source organism: Platycarya strobilacea (assembly GCA_036898215.1). NCBI lineage: Eukaryota > Viridiplantae > Streptophyta > Magnoliopsida > Fagales > Juglandaceae > Platycarya > Platycarya strobilacea. The sequence continues at coordinate 3,553,438 of CM072554.1, read as the reverse complement.
TGCAAAAAAAGCATTGATTACAGTAAACAAAGGTATTGCCCTCAATCCTTGTGAATATTATTTATTTGGTAAACAGCATAGAGTTTCATTCCAGACATCTGCTGGAAAAAGATCAGAGTTATTGAGCTTGGTACACTCTGATGTTTGCAGATCTTTTGAAGTTGAATCACTTGGAGGTAACAAATATTTCGTTACTTTTATTGATGAAGCTTCACGAAAAGTGTGGGTGTATTTCCTAAAAAGGAAAGATCAAGTTTTTGAGCAATTCAAAAACTTCCATGCCATGGTAGAAAGAGAAACAGGCAAGAAGCTGAAATGCCTTCGGACAGACAATGGAGCTGAATATACTTCTCGAGAATTCAGAGAATATTGCTCTAGACATGGTATCAGACACGAGAAGAGTGTCCCCTACACCCACAACACAATGGTGTAGCAGAACGGATGAACCAGACCATTGTGGAACGAACCAGATGCATGCTGAGTATGGCAAAGTTGCCTAAGCCATTCTGGGGTGAAGCAGTAAAAGTAGCCTGTTACCTGATCAACAGAACACCGTCAGTTCCATTGCAGTTAGAAGTCCCAGAGATGGTGTGGTCAGGCCGCAAGATTTCATACTCTCATTTAAGAGTATTTGGGTGCAAAGCATTTGCACATGTATCCAAGGAGAAAATACAGAAACTTAATGAAAAGTTTACTCCGTGTTTTTTCATCGGCTATGGAGATGAAGAGTTTGGATACAGATTATGGGATCCAAAAGCAAAGAAGGTCATTAGAAGCAGGGACGTAGTGTTCCATGAAGACCAGATGTTTGGCTCAGAACAAACAACTCCAAGTGCTCCAGAACCAGCTCCGAGTTCACTACCACTTCAGTCTGTTTCAAACACTGAAGATAGACAGGAAGTTTCCCCAGAAGAAGAAGAGGATACTGACAACGGAGAAACCACTACTGAGCAGGGGGAACAGTTGCCTTCTCCATCAGAAACTGCAGAGTTTCCACAGTTGTCAGGTGATCAACCTCAGCAGGACAGATCCTCTAGAGGGCGATTGTTGATTCCGTCACGAAGATATCCGGAATCAGATTATATTCTTCTTACAGATCAGGGGGAGCCAGAAAACTTCCAGGAGGCAATATCTCATCCAGATAGCAACAAATGGATGCAGGCTATGCAGGATGAGATGAACTCGTTACAGAAGAATCAGACTTATGAGCTGATGGAACTTCCAAACGATAAGAGAGAACTGAGAAACAAATGGGTGTTCAAGCTAAAAAATGATGGCAAGCAGGTGAAGCACAAAGCTCGCTTGGTCGTCAAAGGATTCCAGCAGAAGAAAGGAATCGACTTTGATGAGGTATTTTCACCTGTTGTGAAGATGACTTCAATTCGAGTGGTACTCGGATTGGTGGCAAGTCTTGACTTGGAGCTTGAACAGATGGATGTGAAGACATCATTTCTTCATGGCAACCTCGATGAGGAAATTTACATGGAGCAGCCAGAAGGCTTCCAAGTTCCTGGAAAGGAACATTTGGTCTGCAAGTTGGAAAAGAGCCTTTACGGTTTGAAGCAGGCTCCCAGACAGTGGTATAAGAAGTTTGACTCATTCATGATGAGTCATGACTACAAGAAAACTGCTGCAGATCAGTGCGTTTACATCCGAAGATTTTCAGAAGGTGACTTCGTGATGTTACTGCTCTATGTTGACGACATGCTGATTATTGGAAAAGATCCATTCATTATCAGGAAGCTAAAGAAGGATCTCTCCAAAGTCTTTGAGATGAAAGACTTAGGACCTGCCCAGCAGATTTTGGGCATGAGGATCACTCGTGACAGGAAGAAAAAGAAGCTATGGCTGTCACAGGAAAAGTATGTTGAACAAATACTACGAAGGTTCAACATGGAGAAAGTAAAGCCAGTCAGTACTCCACTGGCTAATCACTTCAAATTGAGCAAAAGCTCATGTCCCTCATCACCAGAAAAGGTTCAAGAAATGGCTACAGTACCGTACTCCTCAGTAGTAGGAAGTTTAATGTACGCTATGGTTTGTACTAGACCTGACATCGCTCACGCTGTTGGAGTTGTGAGCCGTTTTCTTTCAAATCCAGGGAAAGAACACTGGAAAGCAGTACAGTGGATTCTCAGGTACCTTAAAGGTACATCAAAGTTGTGCTTGTGCTACGGGGGAGCTAACCCAGTCTTGAATGGCTATACAGATGCTGATATGGCAGGTGATCTTGATGGTAGAAAATCTACATTAGGATATATTTACACATTTGCAGGTGGAGCTGTATCATGGCAGTCCAAACTGTAGAAATGTGTGGCTTTATCTACAACAGAAGTAGAGTACATTGCTATAGCAGAAGCAGGAAAGGAAATGTTGTGGCTAAAGCGGTTCCTCCAAGAAATGGGAGTCAGTCAAAAAGAGTACAGAATCTATTGTGATAGTCAAAGTGCTCTTGATCTGAGTAAAAACTCGATGTACCACTCTCGAACAAAGCACATCGATATTCGGTATCACTAGATACGTGAAGTAATGGAGCAACAGCTGTTGAAGCTTGTAAAGATCCATACAAAGGAGAATCCAGCGGACATGCTAACGAAGGTAGTCACATACGAAAAACTTGAGCTATGTAGAAACATAGCCAGGTTAAGTACCTTGAACTAAAATGTGCCAGGATATCCTCCATTTGGTGTTGAGGGGGAGATTGTTGGAAATCAACACGCAATTGAAGAAGCTGGAGGCTTCTGGAAGACGGCACCGTCAGTAGCAGCTGGAAGGTAGGCGCCGCCGGAAAATTCAAGAAAGTCGGCCGCCGGAGTTCCACCGTTTTTTACACGTTCACACTATTTCTTTCTCCTATAAATACATGTAAGATTGTAATGAGGAGGAGAGTCGGAGGTGAGGTCCATTGGAGAGATTAGAAGAGAGAAACCATTGTAAATAATTGGTTTATTGTTTAATACAAATTCTCTTCTTTGTGTGTGTGGATGTAGGCTAAATTGGCCGAACCACGTTAAATTCTAGTCTCCATATTATTTGTGAGCTTCCGCCGATCCCAAAATCTTCCATCTTCCTTTGCATTATGCTCTATCGTTCAACTTCCCTTCTTTTACAGATCAGGGCAGGCTGGTGTTAAATGGCACTGCTTCCATCCTAAATGGAGTTCTATCACTCACCCGTTACTCCCTTAACGATAGTACCTCAGCCGGCCGAGCCGTATATTTTGAAGATATGCAACTTTTTGATCCGAGTACGGGTAAATTCACAGACTTCACTACTCATTTCTCATTTAAAATATCAACGGTTACTCCACCAGGCCAAGATGGGCTTGCCTTTTTCCTTGCACCCAAAGGTTCTGTGCTCCCGGATTATGCTGGGGAAGGATGCCTTGCACTTTTTAGCAAGTGCGACAATCTCACCGTACCAAGAAAAGTGTTGGTTGCTGTTGAGTTCGACACCTTCAAAAATGATTGGGATGAAAGCGATGGTGAACATGTCGGTATCAACAAGAATTCCATCCAATCAGTAACAAGAAAAGATTCGGGCCGGAGTTTGAAAATTGCATCAAGAGTTGATGCTAGTATCCGTTATAATTCTAAGGCAAACGAATTAAGCGTATCATGGAGTTTCCCAGATGATCCACTTGTTGGTGGGAATAGTACAAGCCTTTCATATCGCATTAACTTAACGGAATTCCTGCCTGAATGGGTGTCTATTGGTTTTTCTGCTAAATCTTCCTTCTACTTTGAGACACATGATATCCTTTCGTGGGAATTTGCAACAAGTATAGAATCATCACCGGCCAGCTTTAGTGTCGGATTGATTGTTGCTTGTGTGATTGGTGGGTTAATTTCAGCATGTGGTATTGTTTTTGCGTCTGTGTTTACTTGGAGGAAGATGACTAGGGGAAAAGGAAAAGGAAAAGGGGATAAAATAGAGAATTCTGAGTCCATGGAACGAGAAATGGAAATCACTTGATAGTTTGTATTAAGAAAAAAAATTCTAAATATCTCATTATTACAAAAATAATATTGGATTAATATAATTCTATAAAACATGATTGTTCGAAATTTGAAACATATATTAAATTGTATTTTTTAGAGTTTTGTTTCTTTGTCTATGTAACAAATTATTGAGATCTAATTTTATGTATAATTATATTTTTTATGATTTTTTAATTTTCTTTTATTTTATAAAAACGTGTCACACTATAAAAAAAAAGTTAACCCCCCTCATAAAGATTCCTGATTTCGCCGTTATATATCCATGTTCTAACCTCCAGGTTATCGATCCCTAATTTCTAAGAAGGGGGCTAGCCATATTTCCAAAAAGTCATATATATTTAGGTAGAATGTATCATAAAAAAAATATATATGAGAAATGTTCACTACAATAATCATGGGCTTTTCCGACGGAATTTTTAGTCCCTACAAGTGTGCTATTCAAATAGAAAAATGCATCCTTGGCGATTACTGTAGCGCCGGAGACTCACCAATAACAATGGGCCCAGTAAAGCGAGATCGTGTTTGTTATTATTTCGCCAGAGTTGTTTTAGTATTCACGGTGAAATAGTTTTGCCACAAACATTTAAATCATCGGTCTTATCCACCAAACCCAGAACAGAAATTCAAATAAATGCCTATAACGGTTCACAGTAATGACCGTTACAAGTTAAGAAAACGCCAGGGTTATAATATGACTTGTAGCAGCATATATGTGTACCCGCATTAAGTGTGTTTCGGCTTATTTTTTTGCTGCTACATAATTAATTCTGCCGTAACAAATCAAATTTGGCCTATTTAGAAGTCTTGCTTACCGTATCCACGATTGATTGGTTCGCCGATGAACCCATTTCCTCGCCAACGATCTGCATCTCCGGCGACCAATTTCTGAAAATTATTTGTCAATTGCGGCATTAATAAAACGTTGTACTACATTAAACCCTTTTTTGTGGTTTTTTTATTTTTATTTTTGGATATTATGTATGGTAGCTACCCCACTTATAATGATCCCTCTAATTACTCTCCAACATCTAATATCTGTTATATATGCAAGCTTGTTCCAAGCATGAATTCATAATACTCCTGTTAACTAGTACAATTAAATTCCTAATGATATATGTTTCTAGTTAACATAATTCTCCTCAAACCTGTAGCTAATTATACCTAAAATTCCCAAACCTTCAATTTGCATACCATACTAATTAATTCCAAATTAATATAACCTTGTTGCTAGTTAAAAATTTGTGCATAACATTGAGGAGACAATTTCATAGCTGAACACTACCACTAAACATCCTCACATCCATTAAAATAAAAACATAAAACCCAACGCCAACCAACATATATATATATAAGACACGGATTTCAACTTGTTCATATATATTGCAATCATCTCCCACATATCCTGGATTCCTATAGTTTGGTGCATTAATGTTACTATACCAAGTTATATGAATCCAGCCAACATACATGCATTGGGTTCTTTCAAATTGCTTACATGAGAATAAATCTACATATTTCACCAGGGGGTCAGTTATTCTCTCGCATGTACTGCGTATGTGATTCCTTCATAATTCCAATATGATATGTGCTGCTCCAATAAATCTACATATTGCGTATGTGCTGCTCCAATATAATATGAGATTCCTTCATAATTCCATGCAGGGTGTGGGTGACATCTCCAATAGCATTTCCCCAACATAGATTTGAGCCAGCAGGATATCAAACTTCCCAAGTGTCACCATGACTCTGAGTAAGCTTCAATAAGTGCAGATCTGGTTCATGCAATGACCTATCCTAGACAAAACATAAACTAGTCTCCATCAACTCAGGATTGACTAATATGCGTGCAATATCTCGCGTATGGATTTTTTATTAGCATGTATGATCAGTTATTTACTTAGATTAAACCCAGGCATGCATGAGATAGTTAGCGTAGAATATGTTTTTTCATTCTATTTAAAACACACGCACATAATTATTGGACTAATTGTTAAAACCCTTCCAGTGCTTCAAGCATAATATTCCATGCATGATGAGAATAAAGATCTCACAACCTAGAAATTCTATTTAATTCAAAGTAGAATACAATAAGCAAGAGATTAACTAGAGTATTATCTATATATATGTTAAGGAACCTTAATTGATGCCCAACAAATATCAGTTAACGGAATCCACTATATAAATATAATTTTTTACCACGCTATATTTAAATGAGTCTTATATATTTTTAGCTCGGAGCCTATGCATATATATATATATATACACATCTGTTTTGATTATACCCAACAAGTAGAATTCCCCTACAACACTTGTAAGCCATATTAACCATTGTAGAATTCCCCTACAACAAGTAGAATTCCCCTACAAGTAGGGTTATCAACAACCATGATATTCTCCATATATACCACTGTTGTTTGGATAGTATACAAACATATTTTCAATATCAAAACATTAACAACCACCAAGAAATGATGCATTTAATACAAAACTAATAAGAACATGAGATTACCAACTACGTCATTACTAGTGATAGTCCAATGGGGCTAGAAAATTTCCCTTGTTGCAACATGATATGGATGAACACCATCCTTCTTCAACCAGATATGTGGCACTTATTCTCTTTTGTTGGCCTATTGCAATCTCATATGCTGGTATACGTGGTCTAGCATATGAGGTCTACCTATAAATAATCCATTAACAATGAATGACCAGTGATCTAGGCAAAAGACTCTTCCTATTGCTAGATAACAAAAATCAGTTTTTTTACCTACCAACATGGTGGAAATTCAGTCTACCATTAGTTCATCCAGATGGTTCATATCCCACATTATCCACCTTGCTCCCACAAAAATAATTTCCCTATCTACCCACCCACAAATAGATGAAACCTCAAAACAGAGTCCAAAAGTACTGACCATTATACACCCCACTAATAAAACATCCAAAAAAGTCCCCAAAAAATCCTGCCTTAAGATCCTAAGCATCCCAAGAAGTCTCCTCGGGATGAGCCTGCTCATCGGCCATCCGTTCATGTTCCAGTACATACGCTAAAAATTTGTTGGTTTCAAGTTGCCTTTCCATCATAAGGATGTGGTTAGCTTTCATTAACTCGATCTCACTTTTGAAATATTCATTATCCTTCTTCTATCGTTTCAATGTTGTAGTGTATTCTTTATCACGCTGACGCTAATGTTCTCTTGTAGCCTCGGGAATGACCATCTCCCCTCGGCCTCTAGCATCGCCAGGTCTAGTCCCATGCCCCGCCCTAAATATAGCTGCTGGAGCATCCTTTGTGCGTTCTTCTGGTTCTATTATATCCATCTAGTCAATCATAGCTTTCTGCACATACATGAATAAATGGCAAAAAAAAAATCCAGTTTATTTTAATGCGACAAACCAAAATCAGATCTAGCATTTCATCTATAAAACAATGTTTCTCTCTCTCTCTCTCTCTCTCTCTCTCTCTCTCTCTCTTATATGAAAAATAGAAACTAAATTTAACTTCGTATTCACGTGTAGATTTTTCGTCTCTTCCATCACGAATCCACCTTTTTTCTCCGACCAATGAACCTTCTTCAAGAAGCCCACTAGATCTGGAATTTCCTCACGTTATGGGAAAAAAAACAAGTTGGGTTTAATCCAATTTCATATATCAAAGATGTTAGACATCGTAAAGGTTGAAGTAAATTTTTGAGGGATTGCTACACAAATGTGCAAGTATAAAAAAAATATGATTGGGAACTAATAAAAAAATGTATACCATCTCTTCTAGTATTCTAACAAAAGATTTCTGCCTTGCTGTGTAATTAATGGTTTGGAGTCTTCTATTCTCTCGATTTTTGTTAGAGATTTTCTGTCACAAAATCTCAAAATACATTAATCCATACCATATAGCCATAGGTAGGGGCGAAACCAGGAATTGGTATTTGGGGAGGGGGTGATCAATTTAAAATTTTTTTTTTCTTTAAATTAAACTCGACGACGATTTTTCATATAATAAAATTTATTTATTATCATTCTAAAGTAAAATTCTTGACAATTTCTTTTTCATATAAACTAGCAAATAATCTAAATTTTCTAAGTAAATGAGAGTAGATTAATAATTCCAAGAAATTAATAGATTTTTTTGCATAATTTGTCAATTAACGAATATTCTCAATTAATTTTATAATTTTATATTGTTATTTTCTTTAATTTATTATATGAGAGTAATAATTTAAGTTGTCTAAGTAAATGAGAGTAGATTAATAATGTTAAAATTTGAGAGTTATTGTCTAAGTTGTCTAAAAGCCTAAACTTAATCAAAGTAACAATTTAATAATAAATTAATAATGCTAAAGCCTAAAAATAATAATAATAAAACTAGATTAAGATAAGCTACTATAAATAATAATAATAATAAGATATGCCTTAAATATAAGCCTAATAGTAAAAAAAAGAAAGATTATAAATAGTAGATTCTAGAATAAGCTACTATAAATTAATTAATAAAGAACTTGAAAATCAAATAAAACTAAGTTAAGATAAGCTTATTGGCAGGCGTTAAAAGCTTAAATATAAATTAAATTTATAGAATAATAAAACCTAAGAGTGAGAGGACTGAGAGATCAAATCATCAATGCCTGCGACAACGCCCACCTTCCAAGCCTTTCAACGTTGAGAGCAAAGTAGGTTCCCGTTTAGGCATTCACGGTTCACCGATGACTTCAAGGAATCAAGCCTTCCGAGTTTTAACGACGTTCACGGTTCACCAACAGGCCCAGGCCAATAAGTGAAATCGCGAAATCGCCCAAGCCTTCGGACGACTTTCTTGACCGTCAAATGAAATTTGCTCAAATAGCCCAGGCTAATGAAGTGATTTGCAAGAAGAAATAGCTCAAAGGAAGAAGAAATTTTCGCCCAGCAACGTTCAAATTAAATGTTTCTTTGGGAAGTGTATGAAGTTTTTTGTTTCATGTCAAATGAAGAAGAAAAAGGCATGATAGCATAAGCAGCTCATAGCAGTCGGAGTCCAAGGAGAGCTATGCTGCTACAAGATCGTACTCGTATTTGAGGTATTTTTTATAGTCTAAAGTTTGTAAGAATCAGAAAATAAGAGAAATTTCGGAGTAATTCGTACTTGGAGAAGGGTAATTTCAGAATTGGGGGACTAAATAAATTTTATATTTTTTTTATAGATATCTGAAAAATGATAGCATTTTATATAGTAACTAAATTTTTCAAAAAATTTTAAGGGGTTAGCATGAACGTAATTCCGCCCCTAGCTATAGGTTCATACTGTGTTATGTCCATAAAAAATGCCTACGATGTAAAATTAAAAGATTACTCAATTATACCTTGAAATCATTACTCGCCCATCTCTCACATAATTTAGCCCATACCACAGGGTTGACCACGCTGCTCCCACTGGCCAATGCTTCCTCATGGTTCCCAAGTGCCAGGTACTTCTTGTGAAACTTATAGTAGGCCACATTAAAGCGCTTGCGAAGTTATTTTGAAACTGCCATTCGATGGTTCTACATGTCCCAGTCTAATATAAAATCCTCCTACACATCCAATATTTCTACTTGTTAGTAGGATTAGTTACATATGACCATAAAGTTCGTTACAAGTATTTGAATATAACTACCCAAACTCGATCGATAAGTTCATCCTTTTCGGACTTGGGTACATCGGTCCACCGAGCATAACTCATGTTGGCATGGTGTTTCACTAGCCATGTGATCCTTGTCGTAAACATTTTTGCATTCTCACAACAGGGCGCTATCTCTCCATCATTGATCTTTAAAGGCGTCTTTCCATGCTTTCTAAGCTTTTCGAACTGGGTGCATTGAACGGGCCCACGTCCACGCTTCTTGCAGGCCCGATGCTATTACGAGGAAAGTGACAGTGTTCACTAGCCAAAAAAAAAAAAAGACCAGTTATTTAATATATTAGTTTCGTAAAGATAGGAAGTCCAACCATTTCAGATCTAGCAATTACTATTATTATGCTACACTTAACTCAGTGGACATAAATTATGAAATCACATTTGTCTTACCTTCTTCGTCTTTACTAGGCTCGACTCTTACCCTCTGAGTATGCAAGGGAAGTGGCAGGTCCCAGTATCCACTTCTATGTTCGGTGTTCTCATCAGAGGTACCACCATCATCATCATTCTTAACGTGTCTGGAAGTAGCGTTGCACCAGTACGTGCAAAGGCACTAATCCCATTCCATGCAGTGTTTCTTCTAGTAATTAAACCTTGTCTTCCTCCATTTCCTCGACTACTTTCTCCACGCATTAGTTCTGATTCAAGTTCATTAAGACTCAAAGAGTTTGTTGATCGTCAATACAACCTATTATATGGGAACTTACAAACCATAACATAATTAGTACAAGAATAGAGGGTTCAAATGAGGTTGGAGGAGCATGTACATTGCTGTGGATATATCAGAATGCCTATTTCAAAATGTGTTTATGTATATAGCCTATTTCAGAATGCCTCCTATATTCGGATCATTAATGTCCTATTGATAGTAGTCTGAACTTATTACCATGCGTTTCATCTTATCACGCTAGCAACATCTATGTCCTTTGAGCAAAATGAATCATTTGAGCAAACTAAATCAATTTTTAAGCTTGCAAATATAGCCTATTTATATAACTAGTTCAGAACAGGGAAAACATTTGTCTTAACATTGGGGTCAGTATGCAGATTTTGGATCCTAAATGGAGTCTACCCAAAATTTGATGGTTCTAATGGGTTTACACTTGAAGCAATATGCTTTTGTAACAAAAAAATAAATAACATATTTTGGTGATGTAATACTTGAACTATACCTAACAACTTGTCCTCCCTCATTACACTTCAGTCCCAATTGTGCACATGCATTCAAACACAAGATCCAAATTAAAATTAAAGTAAGGAGAGGGAGTGTGTGTCCAAATATAGAGCACATGCTTTTAATGAATTCAAGTCACTTGATGAAGTTGCTAGCTGCATAGAAGTTGTAGTCCACATAGAGTACATGCTTTTAATTAACAAATTAGCACATGAATTTAGGTAAAACTCAGACAATCGAAAATGTTGTCTAAAAAATGCATCAATTTTTAATCAATCCACACTCCTAGATAATCAATCTATTGCCTAATAAAAGGAAGCCATTCTTTCCCAATTGTCTAATAAATAAGCAGATTTTTTTATATCTCTGTTATTCTGAGTCTTGGCCGAAAATAAACAACACAACCTCAGAAAGTGGTCAGTCGAAAAAAAACTAAATAATAAAAAAGCTACCTAGTTTCAAAAGCTGTTTTGCCGTGAAAGGAGATTGGCCTACAACAATTAAAATACACCTACAGACACATGTTAATTTATTTGCAAGCCCATACCATTAGGAAAAACACTTGGATGTTAAGAAGAGAGGTAGGAAATCAGTTGTGCATTTTCACATGGCATCAAATAGTGCAACGTGTAAGGGGACTTACCAATATGTCTTGAACTACCAAAGTGATCAAAGATGGAAGCTTGAATAGCAGCAAGACGGACTAATATCCCCAAATCATGTACAGTAGCTTCCCACCAATGTCTTCAACATGCAGTTAGCAAGGAAAATTCACTCAAACCTCAAAAACACAGCTATGTAGAGCTTCGGCAAAGACTGAATGGCTTGCATGTGAAAATAAGCAACCTAATCTGAAAATAAGCAAGTGTCAGCCAAAAGGAAATGATTAAGTCTACTTTTTTGTTATAGGACTACATCGTTTATTACATTTTTACCCTTAAATTTGAAAGAAGCAAATATGTACTTACCGCCCCAATTCATTTAGGCACAATTCCCCCCCCCCCCCCCCCCCCAAAATAACCCAATTCCTCTAATCACCCATGACCCCTCTATTTTGATAAATTAACCAAAGCCTCAAACATCCAAAACAATGGCTGATCTTCAACTCCATGTAGAGCGATAAATCAATATGCCTATTAGGTTGGGCTTAATATTTGAAAAATTCCTGAAGACTCCCGTATTTTTTTTTATTTTTTAGCCTACTATCCAATCCAAGACCAGCCCAGTTTTTTTTCCTACAATTAATTTGCCAACAAACATCTTAACAATTTAGTAGTTACAGCGATTATTTGTACCTACAAGCCTAAGAACATAACTTATAATGCTTATTACAATACAAAACTAAATTTCTTTTTCTTGATTTTAGTGGTCAGTAGGTATACAGTAATTTTGTTTTTAATATTTTCAAAGTGCAATAAATTCTCAAGCTTCCATCTGTGTCCATCAAACATATGTTGTGGAATAGGTTTCACCCTACAAGCCCACGAGTGCAAACAAACTTTTTTCCCACCTTTATTCATGCTTAACAACTAGTTGTATTAGTTAAAGTAGGTTCAATTGAGCTCAGGAAAAGAAATCTGTGAAGCTAGGAGCATCCTCTGTTCTGCTGCAAACTAAACCAATGACTACTACTAACTTTTTTTCATGCAATTTCACCTGCTTAATCCAAGCACGATTAGTAGAAAAACTAATAAATTATTTACAAGAACATCATCAGGCGCAATTTATGTTTTTTCTTAAGCCTATTTTAGTGTGGCAACATTTCAATAGTATATTACAATTACTCGAACTCCTCGCTTCATTATACCACCAAATGGGCATACCAGGGTGTAGACCCAACAGTTCCTCAATCTCCTGCTGTAACAATGCATCAATCAAAAAAATGGTCAGGAAATTTCATTTGGGAGATGCACATAACAACCCATATATAGTGATGGGATTGAAGCCTAAATCATGTTACTATTACCGTGAAAGTACTACCATAGAATTCTACGTAGGCATGCACACACCAGGATTTCTAGCTAAAACACAAATTATTCACCTGCATAAACAAAATAATAGCAATTCAAATTGAAGTTAAGACACATGCTATATATCAAATAGAAGAACGGTAATGAACCAAGATGTTGGATCTCAATTGGTGTTATGGTACAAATAGTTCAATTGTAGTACCATAACTACCAAGTGTACCTGAGAAATTGTTGCGCGTGCTTGATTTTGAAATAGTATCTTCATTTGTGGATAAGTCATCCTCTTCCGAAGACTCCCAATCAACATAGCCATCTACATATATGCCTCCAACATGGCCATCGTCAATAAACCCAACTGTGGAGAGGGGATGACAAACAATATCATTTAGTTCCCGTGATTCAAGATGACGAGATTCTATGTCCAACCTACTTAGTGTACCTGCGATAGGTACAACTGCACATTTGACAGGTGCATATCGAATAGAGGGTTCGTTCTCTTGGTAGGCATTATCGTCACCGGGCTCGACATCGTTGTCTTCAACAACCATTGGGCTAGTTGGAATTGTATATACATTGCGGCAAGTAAACTTCTGCACGACACCCCAATTTCCAAATTTAACCCTTAAGTCTCTTAAGTAATAACATTGTTCAGCTTGACATGCCAACACGAATGGTTCGTCCTTATATGCAGTTCTATCCATGTTGAGACTAGTCATGTGATCGTCTACTCGTATCCCCCGCCATTGATCGCTGACGTCAAACCATGCACATTTGAACAAGTACACATGACGCACTCCCATGTAGCGTAACTCTACAACGTCATGGATAACACTATAGTAGTACCTGCTATAGGACTGCTAATCACCCGTTACAAAGGCACCTGAATTCGTTGTACGCCATCTTAGTTCACGCTGCTTCGTATGGAATCTTTTTCCATTAACAATGCAGGCTGCGTATAATGCAACCCAACTTTCAAGACCACATGCTAGAGCATAGAGATCGGCAAATACTTCATCTAGGTTGATGGCACGTTGTTCTTTAACCTACCAACATACATCTAGTTAAAATGATGGGTTTTAACCCATCCCCATTAATTAATAGAGCAAGCATGCCTAAGGAGGGTTGAAGATTGCAATTAAAACAATTAAGAAAACTTACCCGCTTCTTGAACCATGCTGGAAAACTCATTCTGTTGCGTACGATCTATGGTGTTTGAATTTAAACGGTTGCATATCTCGTAGTTCTCTGTGTGTAGCAAAAACACACTCCCAATTATTGCTATATTATATGAATAATGATAACTAAATTGTATTAAGATAGTGTAAGCATTGAGTTAATAAAAAGATATGATTGAGTAAAGTAATGATGCATACCCTAGGTAGCCTCCAATATCTGAGCAGTTTTTAAGGGCGTACTAGTAGGCACTTTTGAAGAATTTTTGATTGAGTTGCACATTAGAGGTCATACCCAACGGTTGGACCTTTTGGTTAAAAATGGGGAAACCATTTGATGTCTCCGCTGCTCCACCATCAACATATTGCGGTTAGACCGATTGAACCTTGTCTCAACATCTTCAAGATACAATGAGCAAAAGGTCAAGCATTCCAAGTGTATGTAAGCTTTAGCAATAGAACCTTCTGGTCGGACTTTGTTCTTTACATATCTCTTGAATTTGTCGAGATATCTTTCAAATGGATACATCCATCTATATTGGACTGGACCCCCTTGTATAGCCTTACGGGGCAAATGGAGTGCAAGGTGGACCATGACATCAAAAAATGAAGGAGGGAATATCATCTCCAATTTGCATAGAATCATTACAATATCATGTTCTAGCTGGGTTAGGCGATTTACATCTAATGTTTGCACGAATAACTCCTTGAAGAAAATGCTGAGTTCAGTTAAAGCCAATGCAATGTCGTTTCTTAATAAGCCATGGACTGCGATAGGAAGTAGTTGTTGCATGAACACATGGTTGTCATAACTTTTTAACCCAGATATTTTGCACTCGCATATGGAAACACAACGTGCGATGTTGGAAACAAACCCATCGGGGAACTTAACATCTGCCAGCCACTCACAAAGTCTATTCTAACCATCTCCACGCAACGTGTAAGATGCATAAGGAATGGTAAACCGTTCTCCGTCATACTTAAGATGTAACTCCTTTCGTATACCCAAGAGCTCCAGCCAGGTCTTGGCGTGTGTTGACATTGTCCTTCGTTTTTCCAGGAATATTCATCTATAGAATCTACATGAGTAGACTCAACATCTTTATCCTCCTTGAGCAAAAGACAAGATTCCTCCTCCCCACGGAAAATCCATTATGTATAAGTTGTCATAATCCCTTTTATAAAGAGATGAGTCTCCACATCATGTATAGAAAGGAAGATATTGTTTCTACAGGAACGACATGGACACCGAATGCGATGTCGGCCAGCCACATGGTTCTGGGCGAATGTAAGGAATTGGTTAACCCCTGCCTAATATGCCGATGAAAGGAGCCTATCGGGCAAATGCATCCAACTTTTATCCATCCTAAAAGGCATTCGATGTACATGTTAGAGAGTGTCTGATATGACATTGGGTGAGGCTTACGAGCAACAAAAATATTTCCAAATGGTATTGGTTAATTAGGTCAGTTTGCATTGATTTAATAAGACTATTTAATAAGACAATACCTAGATCCATCAACAAAAATGTACCGTGTGTAAAAATGGATCCTTTTTCAAATTTTGGTGTTATCTTTCCTGAAATCTATTGTAGTACATTTAGAATTTCAAAAAAATAATTAATCATTTCCTATATTAGGACTTAGATTCCTAATTTATAACTGATCAAATGTTTAAAGTATGTGGAAACTGTAGAAAAATATGGACTAAATGTAATTCAAAAATGGGTAAAAAACAAACATGAAGAAACTACAACTAGTCCCCACGAAAATGCTTTTCACGGGAGACAACCTAGGATTGAAACTGACAATATAGTCAAGAATTTGCTTTTCCTACATCCTGAAAACGTGCAGCAATCTGCACTAATATATTAGTTAACATATTATCAAATATATAAACCAATCTGCATACAAAAAATGATGTAAACCAATCTATAACCTACATTTATATGCCATAAGAGTGGTGTTGTGGTCCGGATTGGTGTCAAAAAGTATTTTGCACCAATCCAATTACAAGTTGCCACGTAAACAATTTATCCACCACTGAAATACACCTGCACGTATGTCTTCTCTCCCTCTCCCTCTCCCTCCCACTCCCATCTTCACTTTCCTTTCTCTCCCTCTCATTTGCGAAGAACAACACCATCACCCATTGAACCTCAAAAGCAGAACGAAAACAAAACAAAAGAACAAGTTAGCTAAATCCATGACCAAAAACCCCTAAAAATTAAAAAGATAAATGACAAGTTGGAGATAAACAAAGCTACCCATTTCACCAAATTTCAATTAAAGCTGCTAAGTGCTAACTCAGAGAAAAGGTAACGAAATAAATTACAAATTCAAACTAGAAGGAAGACCCATCAGAGAATAACATTTCAGCACAAAAACATCCAATAAAAAGTAGCAGAGTCCATTTTCTAGATACCAAAATCTTCATTTTTACCCAATCAAAAGTTAAAAAAAAAATCAAACCCATTTCAAATCTCAAGTCAGCTTTCCCAGTTGATCTGATTCAGACCAAAACCACACAAACTCGCAGCCTTGGATGCAAGTTATGCCTCGCTTTCGCTCTCAGTCACTTAAATTTTCAGCTCCGTATGCTTGTCAGTCAGTATGGGAGGGAAAGAAAGGAGAGGGCTTCGGCGTTGGTTCGTCGGCGTTGGTCTACACAGATGGGAGGAAGAGAAAGGAGAGTGAAAATGGGAGGGAGAGAATGCGTACATGCGGGTGCATGCCAATGGTGAATAAATTTTATACCTGGTTATTTTTTATTGGATTGGTGCAAAAGTTGTTTTTGCACCCATCCGAATCCAAGGTTTTCTCATGCCATAAATATAAACCAATCTGCAGTAATATAAATATACTCTAATATAGATTATGTAAACTAATCTGCATTATAAAAACTACTCTAATATATTAGTTTATTGATAATTGATAATAAATTATGGCATGCTCTAATATATATTAGTTTACATATTATCAATTACGCTGAAAAAATATTAGTGCAAATCCATGGAGTACATAGTAATCATTAAGAATGCCTTGGCAGATAAAGAATAGAAGACCCTTACACAACTTCACTTTTGAAACATTTCTATAGAATGTTCATGAAGTTCCTTTTGGATTGTAATGCTTCAAGCTCTATTAATGGTTGGGAAAAAATGCATATATAATCTCCTGATCTAAATCTTCAATCTGCATTTTCAGATCTAGTTTTTCAACATAATCAGAATATTCAGAAAGCTAAAGGTTAGCGGCCAATAACATTTAAATGAATGGCTTATATATGTCTAGATGCATGGTACTTTTCAATAACTACTAAATGTGAGGTCAGCCTAATATGCATATACAGAAAATGTGTAGTGTGGAATGCTGCTTAGTCTCCTAACCATCTACCTTCATAAAACAAAGGCTAAGCCACTAATAATGATCAGGGTACGGTCCCATTTTTCAACTTCAATCCTATAGCAAAAAAACTCAAAAACCTCCACAATTTACACCCTGAATGCCCATAACATATTTGCTGAAAATTAATATGGAACAGATATAGAGAAACAAACATGCATTATCATTCAGCAATATTCTAATTGACTATGTGCAGATGTAATATTTTTTATTCTATAATGCTAACACATGCTTACATAAAAACTCTCATCGTATTAAAGGATATGACGATATCTCTAACACATGCTTATTTAAAACATGTTTAAATACTGATGCACATAGCTATATATGAGAATATCACTTTTTAAGAATGAATTGAGGATAAGTTCACCTCTCTTTTCCCTTCCAACAAAATTAAAGGCTCACTTACCATGAAAATCAATACCAAAAACCACTAAAAGTTACTTCATGTGTCGAAAATGTTGACAATATTACAGGAATTTCCAAAAAAATAAATAAATAAAAGCAGAGGAATTGGTAAGATCAGTGTAGACTAATTTAATGGGGGTTTCCAGTAAGTAACGCCGGTGAGAGTATATGAAATTGCTCAGCTTCTGGTCTAACAGTTGAAAATAGAGGAATTTAAATTTGTTGATCTCACTTGCTAAAACCCTACGAATATGCAGATACAAGGAATGGCAAGACAAAAACCCAGAAATTCCAAACCCTTTTTCCATTAATTTGTGTTCAATCTACTAGGGTTTGGGTGGAAACCCAACGTCGAGGTTACCTGGAGTGGTGACCGGCCTGGAATTTATTTTTGCAGGTTCAATCTTGCAATTTCCCGATTGGAAGGATTATCGTCCGAAACCCATCGTCCCGCGAGGCAACAGTAAAGATCCCAGTGTGTTTTCATTGGGTCTTACGCGGAAACAGGGCACCAAACAACTTAAGTACAACTTCAACTTGTAGCGGCATATATGTTTAGTAGTCGCCATAAGAGATTACCCTTATAACAGCAAAACCAATAGCTACACAAATTAAAGCGCTGGGGAAGGGGACAATTCTTGTAGTGCTCGATCGTTGTTTCAACCCAAGTTATCTCCAAAAAATTTGTACCGAATTCAAAATAATTTATTTTTTAAAACATTTTTACTTAATGATTAAGAAGTGTTTTTTAATGATGATGTGTGGTTTTTTTAAATGCTTTGAACTATAAAAAAAAATTAAAAAAAAAAACTAATTCAAGATTTTTCAGTAGATGAAATTTGGGACATGTAGCAGGACTCTAAAAATATATATCTTACAGGGAAATGACATAAAATTCAATCATTGGTGCTAATTTTGGAACTATTGTGTTGTTTATTATATGCAATATAAATATTAAATTATAAAATAAATAATATAATTTATCTTTTTCACCAAATTAAAATTTTGAAATAAAATTTTGAGTTGAAATCCTTTTTCTATACTATTCTATTCAGAAGCATATTATGTTGCGGCTGAGAATCCAAAAGCAACAAATTCAGGTAGGTGAATTCTCAAATCAACAATTTCATAAATGAGCTGGCTTACAGGAACACTGTTTCTTAAACCAGTGAAGACAACACTCAAATTATGAGAAGTAGAATTATAGCAAATCCAAACTTTTCTCCCTTCCATAATAGAGGTAGTACTGATTAACCATGACATATTAGCAACATATCTTCATGGACTTGATATCAATACCTACATGTAGGTCGGGAGGATCCTAAAGGCTGTTCTGATATATGTCAAACTCCACCACCACAAAATGGTGCTCTGTCGTGTTTAATTCTTGGCCATCGTGAGTAAGACCCATAGCACCACCTTTTGTAATGGATTTGGGAATCTTTGAACCAGCACGATCTAGAAAGAATACAAGCCCATCTCCATATCCCGTTTTACTTTGAGAATTGATGACAAAGGTAAAATGGTAGTGAAATTAGTGAGGTTTCCAAAAACCTTATCCTATATATATATGTAAATTTTTTATACTTTACAACTACACGTAACATTACTAAAAAATATAAATTTTACTAATTCACCAGCTAATTTTTCTTTTCATATCTCGACGTGAACAGTTTCTTTCAGCCCCATACTACTTACTAAGCCCATAATCATTACTTTTCAACACTTGAAAGTGGCTCTTTACATAGTTAAGTGGAGTTTTCTTACCAATTAAAACGGTTTTTCTTTTTTTCTTCCCTGTCGGTCGAGGCTTGAGGTGTCGTGGGCCTTGTGGCCTTTTCACCTCATCAACGTTATATTTTTAAATTCTCATATTCATATAAAATAATAAATAATTATTTTTTTTGAAAAATTAAAATAATATTATTAGCAAAAATTAAGATTTTAAATTTTCTTTTAAAATCATCGCATTTCATCTTAATATTCAAATGGCAACGTAATATAAATTTACGTGCAAGCGGGGCGCAGCAATGCGAAACCCGTCATCGACCTTTACTTTATATTAGTCATCACGTACGTACCTAACGGGCAAATTAGTACTGACTATTGAGACTAGATACAATTTTCTTTCGCGGAAACAAATTCATCACTGGTGCACGTCAGATCAAGACTTATATAATTGTTGGCAGAAATGTATGACAATATTAAAGAAGCCTGGGATGCATACATCCATGATCTTAGTTTACTTTGACGTTTCAACATGCATACATCAATGGGATGCCTATATATATATATAATATTATATATTTACAAAAATATAATAGATAACAAATAACTTTTTAATTATTTAAGCAATATATATATGTACTCTTTGGTCAGAGATACTGGGTCTTTCACTACAACATTATGGAGTATATAAAGCCATTTTTTTGCCCATGACTAAATGTCGTGGCTAATATTTGCTGTTGAGACAAACAGCCCCCTAGCTAATAAATAATACCAGTTTGCCACGGCTTGTCATGCATCGAACGAATTCTTGTGGCAAAAAAAGGTTTTTGCGGCAAGCTCATACCGCAGCAAAAAGTTTTTCCCACAGAAACAGCCACTAAGTTGTCGTTTTGATAAATGCGTGCTGATTGTTGCCATCGTTTTGATAAATGCGTGCTGATTGTTAGGCTGTTAATTAAACACATCGTTTTGGCTGGTTAACTAGTTTATATAGTCTTATAAGGCCATTCAAAAACACACCTCCACCCCCCCTCCAGGCGACACAAAATCCCTAGCTCTGGGTTGAAATCTCTGGCGCTGTTGTTGATCTCCGTCCGTCGAGATCGATTATATCGCTAGCAGCACTCCAATTACTTGAGGGTTCTTTGGCGCCATGAAATTTGGTCAATAGAGATCTATCCCTCCATAACTTTTTATCGGTATTTACTGTTATTGCGAGTTCAGATGCATGTCAAAATTTTTCATCCCTAATTGTTATTTCTGTTCCTATCCCTCCCGCTTAGTTCACCTCCTGGTTTGCATATATTTAGTTAGTTCTATTCCCCCCTTCTTCATGCACATGACTAAAAGGGTCAAATGGGTTTGTTTATGATGTATTTACATAAAGTTTAAGTGAAAGTGGATCAAGTATGGTTGGTTGTCCGATAAAGTTATGTTGGAAGCTTCTGTTTTCTCAATTTATTTAATTAATGTCTTGCTTAGATTGTTTATTAAGGAGCTTTTTTTTTTCAATAAAGTTTGGTGTTTTTGGGTTTTGTGTTAGATAATCTAAATCATCACCCCGAATCTATACTACATGTCATCAGATTATATATATATATATATATTGTTTTCCTTGCAAAAATTTTGTGTTAATTGGCTTCATGAGCAACGTGTAGTAAATTAAACATTCTCTAGAGCGAGGCAGCATCAGCCCCGCTATTAAGAGGGTATAATTCCTATTTTGGATTGAATGTGCTCACGCCAACCCCTTGCAACGCACAACATGTTTGCACATTTCATACACTTGCTAGTTAAATATTTACTCATGTACTCATGGGGTTTACAGATCACCTAGCTGGCTTTATATATATATATATATATGAGACTCGTTACGTACAGGAATATCATATACACAATATTAAATATAACTGATGTGATTTTACGTGCAATTGGTTATTTTTTCAATTTGGCTATTCCTATTTATCATGCAACTTAACTTATGTTATGGCTGTTTATAGGGTTGGTGGGTTTTTCTTTAGACAGTTATTAGGTCCCCATTGATACTTTATGATTAATATTAAGGGATTACTTTATTGGTCAGATTGGTAATACTATTAATTATGAGATAAATAGTGGATGTCCTTTGTAAATTCAAGTTTGTCTTTTTGGCATTTTTTTTCCGTACACTTTGTTTTGGATGAGTATTCATTACTTTGTTCATAGTAAATACATATGTCATGTTCAATATTTTGGCATTTGGGATTTCTATTATGCTTTAGTTTATGTAATGATGGTGCAAAGAATGTATTCTCTTTAAGACGAAGTCAACTAATATTTAAAAGGGATGTTGTGTATTTACTATGGCATTTTACGCTTGTATACTATTTAGAAATCATATGAGCTGAATGGAAGGCATATACATTTGCATTTGGGATTTCTATTATGCTTTAGTTTATCTAATAATTGTGACTAGGTTTACTCTTTTAGGAGACCGGGTATTCTAGCTAACAAAACTACCTAGTGTTTTCGATTTGTGGCGAATCATTATCGACATTATTTATGGTCATAATGGCCCTTATGGCCCATGACAATAATACTCATTCATTTTCAGTATTACGTACAAAGTGTCCTCCCACCATTCAAAATGTCTTGGTGAAACTACGGTAGTATGCATTCTTATGGGCACACACATTTCTGAAATGAATTATGCTAACTTGTGATTGCAAAATTCATCCATTCCACTTTTGTTGGGCTACAATTAGTGTCCTTCCAGTTACAATATTTAAACCACATGTATTATGTGCAATGTTCACCTGAGTCAACTTATCTTTTTCTCAGCTAAATGGATAAAGGTTGGATGTATATCGAAGATAGGTTGCAGTCAAATGAATATGCTGTTGGGGTTAAGCAATTCTTAAATATGGCAAAGGCCCATGCACAAGGTGTAGATCGCATTCGGTGTCCATGTAAGAGATGCCGGAATAGAATTTTACACCTTAATCTATGGTTAAGGATCACCTATTCATCATAGGGATAGATACAACCTATACAGATTGGATATTGCATGGTGAGGAGGAAAATTTTCCCAATACCTCTTCTTCAGACAAGGAAGGTCCTAAGGACACTTACAATAATAAGTATATTGATGATATCGATGAGATGATAGATGACATCGGTGCTAGGGCCTTTATGGACCCTGTACATAGTACATATGGTGATGAAGCATGGTCTAACGAAGGGGAAACCTCTAATGTTCCAGTTGACCTTAGTTTCGAGGAGTTACTGGCAGATGCAAAACGTCCACTGCATCCAAACTGTCAAGCTTTTTCAAAACTATCATTCATGGTCAAGCTGCTTCATATTAAAACAGTTGGCAGTTGGACAATCAAGTCTTTTGACATGGTCATAAGGCTCTTGCAAACTACATTCCCGGATGCATTGCTGCCAGCATCATATACTAAGGCTAGGCGCTTACAGTCCAAGTTAGGTTTCACATACACAAAGATACATGTGTGCTCTAATGACTGTGTGCTTTTTTGGAAGGAAAATGCTGGCAAGGATGAGTGCCCCAAATGCCATGCATCAAGGTGGGTTTCAACATCAACAATTGCACATCGGCTCCCACAGAAAATCCTGCGATATTTTCCCTTAAAGCCTCGGCTACAAATGCAGTACATGTCAAAGAAGAATGTTGTTGCCATGCGGTGGCATGTAGATGAGCGTGTCGATGATCCAAGTATTACGAGGCATTCTACTGATTCTTGTGTATATAAAGACTATGATGTTAAACATGATTGGTTTGCTGTCGATCCTCGTAATGTCAAACTTGGTCTAGCAAGTGATGGGTTCAACCCATTTAATAATATGAGCAAGCCATACAGCATTTGGTCAGTTCTACTTGTATCGTATAACTTGCCTCCTTGGGCATGCATGAAAGATCCATACTTGATGAAGTCACTATTGATCCATGGACCTAAAGGACCTGGCAATGATATTGACATGTTTCTGCGCCCATTAATTGATAAGCTTAAGGAGTTATTCATCGAGGGGGTTCGTACGTACAATGCCTACAAAATAGAGACTTTTGTATTACATGCAGTGTTACTATGGACTATCGATGACTTCCCTGCATATGCAAATCTCTCAGGTTAGAGTACAAAGGGCAAGATGGTCTGTCCTACATGTAATGCGGACACAGATTCATTGTGGCTGGTGCATGGCCGTAAACATTGTTATATGAACCATCGACGTTGGTTGGTGCCTAACCACCCCTTGCGACAGAAAAAACATGCTTTCAACATCAAAGAAGACCATCAGCAACAACCTCAACGAATAGTGGGCTTGGCACTGCTACAACAGTTAAATGAGGTCACAAATATTCAACTTGGTAAAGTAGGGAATGTAAGATCCCAGATTTACGTGTATTTTAATTTATTTTAATAATATTATTAGTCGTGTTTTATTTTCTTAAGATATTTATTTGATCTATTGATTAGTTAATATTAGTTTTATGTTGTTTTTATAATTAAATATTGAGTTACGTTGTTTTTCTTATTAATTTTAATGTGAGGTAATTATTTTAATAATTGGAATTAAATTCTTTTATTTTATTATGTGATTTTATTTGATGTGCTTTCTTAATAATAATTAGTGTTCTATAATGAAATTGTTCTTTAGATTAAATATTTTATTTTATTGATATTAAATTCTAGTATTTCAAGTCGATTTTTATTTAATATATTGTGTTTTTTTTCTAGTTAGTCTTTTTTCTTCTTTCTCTTTTCTTTTTCTTTTCTTTTCTTTTTCTTCTTTTTTCTTCCTTTTCTTTCCTTTTCTTCCTCACTAATTCGGACCTAGACTTGTGCGACACAAGCCCCCCCCCTCACTTCCGTTAGGTTCAACTCAGCCCAGCCACCCACCGCCGGCCGCCACCCTTCACCGCCCACACCGCCGACCTCCCCACTCACCGGCGAGTTCACCGATACCGGAGGTGTCACCTCCGGCCATCCCACCGCCCATCCACGGCCACAAACTCGAAATGGGTATTTTGCCTTCCCTTGCATTTTCCGGCCACCCCTTATCACTGGTGAACTACCAGGAGTCTCCCCTCACTCCGGTGAGCATAACCTACCGCCCAAAACCACCCAACTTAGCCACTTTTTCCTCCACCCGAAATGGGTCCTTAAATGGATTCATCTTTGCCGTGCCGCCGTCCGGCCACCGTAGGCCTCACCACCGCCACCAAAAGACTCTCCTTGCTTAGCCGACCAACCCCCTAGCTCAGCTTCCCCATACACGGCCCCCACCTTCCCAGTACAACCCTAAATTCGAAAATGGGTTTCCACCCATTTTGAGTCCGATCCGCCACCTTCCGGTGGTTGTGCCGCCACACCACCACCTCCACGAGATTCCCCACCTTCCAAAGAGTATCTCCCTAAATTTTGGTGTCAAACCGAGTACTCTAGCCTAACGTACAAGTGACCGCTATGAACGCAGTGGATTGATGTTCGCTCAAAGGATTTACGTTTTAACCGTTGTAAGTACTTTCCAAACGATTTTTAGGATTTAAATATATTTTTGACATCAACAGATTTTGTGTTTGGTCATTGTTGGAATTTATTAATTATTGGCTATTGGTTCATGGTGGTATGCATTGTGCAATTGAGCGCTTGTTTATGTGTGTGTTGATATTGAGATTTTAATGTGAGATTTTGTGCTTGGATTCTAATGTGAGTTGTGATTTCCAGATTTATGAATTTTAATGATTTTTGGCTGAGTCATAACGGGGACGGCGATACGTAGCGCCCATTATGGTCATTGTGTGTGTAAATCGTATTGGGGACGGCAATACGTAACGTCCATTATGATTTATTGTATGTGGATGACATAATGGGAACGGCAATATGTAACGCTCATTATGGTCATCGGGTGTGCATTTCATATTGGGGACGGCGATACATAACGTCCGTTATGAAATGAGTGTGTATGAATCATAATGGGGACGGCGATACGTAATGCCCATTATGATTGGTGATGTGTGTATATCATATCGGGGACGACAATACGTAACATCCGGTATGATTGGATTTATGGATAATATTTTCTGGGAAATAATGGATAGTTTTTATTGGAGTTTTATTGTGATTAAAACGAGATTTTAGCATGTGTTGGTATTTTATTTATTTTGTGAAAGCGAATTTTTAAGATTCTTGCATAAGGTGTTTTGTTCATGTGTAAGATTGTTGTTGTGCATGAGTATATTTTATATCTTGGGGTTTGGTTGGGTTGTACTTACCTGCGATGCCATCTTGGCGTCGTAGTTTTTGGATGCAGAATTTTGTGGAGGTTAAGCCTGAGAAGGTGACTCCGCTGTTGAAGTATGGTATTATAATTTATCATCTTGTGAAATTGTTTTCTCCTTTTTATAAATATGTATTTGTTTAATTTGTATTTCGGATGATTGTATTAAATCTTCTGTTGGAGAATTTATGTTAATCTAGTTTGTAAAATATTTCAAAAAAAAAAATTCGGGTACTTAGTTATTGACCTTAAATATCCGTTACTTTTATTTATGCATGTCACGTGTTCACACACGTAGCACTAGACGTTGGGGGTGCGTGAACCGTGTTGTCAGCATCCCGACGCCTCGATTCTCGTGTTTATTTTAAGGAGAATTTGGGGACGTCACAGGTGATATTAAAGCAGTTCGGCTCTGAGTAAATCTGCACATTACCTAGGGACAGTACCAGAAAAGTTTCTGATTTTAAAAATTAATTTGTTTTATTATTTGGTTATTTTATTTTATTTTATTTTATTATTTTATTTATTCTCTAAATTTTTCCTACTAATTTATATGGTAAGATTATCGATATTTATTTCGTTGTGTTGTGTTGTGTTTTTTTTAATTTTAATGTGCATGTTGTTTATTTATTTTCATAATTAACTTAGTTCTGATTGGTTTGTTTGCTTTGTTTTATTTTATTTTAATATTTTTTTAATATTGTAATTGGGTAGTAGTTAAGATTTTAGTTAGTTGATTTTATTTAGTTAAGTTGTTGAGCATTTATTTAATTTTTTATTTTATATATATGCCTTTGTTTTTGTTTAAATCGGAATTTGGATATTTCGGATTAGATTATTATTTTAAATCAATCTTTTTATTGAATCTTATATTTTAAATAATTATGTTATGGAATTCATTATTTTAAAGTTTATTTTTTTGTTGTGGGTTATTTTGTTTTCTTAAGCTTTTATTCAATTATCATCAGGATTTGATTTTTATTTTTAGTTCATAGGTTTCCTACAAGATTGTTATGGATTTTGTTTATTCTTATTTTTTTTACTTATGGCTCTTTTATTTTAAATATTTCTGAAAGTTTGAAATTTATTTAGACAAAGATTTAAAATGAATCGCTGCTATACTTTCTTTTTAGGCATATGCTTTGAGGTAAGTTTTAAATTTATTATATTTTAATATTTTCACTTGTTTATTTTAAAAGTTTATCTATTTATTTTGACAAGTGGGTTTATTTCTGCGACTCGTTAGTATTTATTTATTAATTAATTAATTAATTAATTTTATTATGGTTCGTTTCTTTTAAAGGTTTTAAGTCCTGGAGATTTCTACAATAAATCTTTTTAAGAGTTAAGTTTTGTGGAGAATTTCAAAACTTTATTTGTTATTTTATTTGCTGTTCTTATTTTAATTCAATCCCCTTATTTATTTAATAAAAGCTTTTGGTGATTTGTGATTACCAAAGGAAGTGGTCTTGTTTTCTTAAATGAATAGTTTTTACTTATTTGGTTATTAGATCTTTTTTCCCGTTGTGTTTTCAAATAATATTTATGGGAATTACTTGAGTTTTATTTAGTGTTTGGGTATATTGCTATATCTTGAGAGATGGATTCGTCTTGATAATTATTGGTATTTATGTAATTGGGTTTCTTTGTTGATATTTCCTATGTTATTTATGTGTAATACCTGGGTCTCACTGAGTATTAGAGTTTTTAAGTTTTAATTTTATTTCTGGGAGATTGTTGGAATTGTAATCTAGGCGAACTCTTCATGTGAGTTTGAAATTCTTAACCATTGACATATCGTTATAGAATTTGATTTAAGAATACTTATGATGGTAGATGATTAATTGTTCTTTGGTGAAGTTTTAATTTTGTCTTTGTTTATGGATGCTTAGAGATTGTTATGTAATAGTTGTGTGTGTGTAAATTTTGGAGAGTACTTTTTTTTTTTTTTTGTGTTTTGTGTTTTGACTTGGGAGAGTTTATTTTGTTAATTGATGGATGTTGAATCGATGTGATGGTATTAAATTCAAGGGGTCTAATTCTAGGCGAATTAATTGGGATGAGCAACTTAAGTATGATATTTAGGAAATTTAATGGTTAGCAACATTTTTCAAGATATCTTAAAGAATTAGTTGTGACTTGAGGTCACAAAGGAATTTAAATATTTGAGATTATTCCATCTCATAGGTATTGAAAGTCCGGTTGAGAGAATACAAATTTAGATAACTAATCTACGATGAGAGTGATATGATTTTTCATGTGATATACGTTGGAGTTCAGGTATCAACCATAATGGTATAATCAAAATTATGAGATATTAAAATTTTAGGATTTGGAAGAGTGGTATAGGATTTCTTGTTAATAGGTGTTGAGCCAATTTTTACTTATGGTGATAATTTATGAGAACTTAAATTTTTATGCATTTAGCGAATTATTAAAATGCGCGCGGAAGCGTGATGTCTTGCAATGTAATTAGAAGTTCAAATCTTGTGTTAATTTTGAGAAATTAGTGATGACTTGAAATTTGGGATGATATTTGTAAGTGGAAATTTATCTTTTGGTTGGGTAAATTATATTTATTGATGGTTAAGTTGAGAAGATAAACTTGAGAGTTACTTTAGGGTGACACAAATTGTTGTATGGAGTTAGTGAAGTTGCACTAAGGTCCTTGTACATATGGAGTTCAGATTAATTGACTACCTCAAGAGTCTTAGAGATGAAATATTATTTGGAAACTATACGTTTATGATGGAATAATATTCATTTGTACTTGAGGAAAATAGATTGTGTTAATACTTGGAGTGAGTATTGAGTGATGTGGTAGGTGAGCTATTAGAGTTTCTATTAGTTGCAGTCGAGCGAATTACGTGGACGAAATTCTTTTTAAGGGGGAAGAATGTGAGATCCCGGATTTACGTGTATTTTTACAAATTATTTTATTCTCGTTGTCGATTATTTTAATTTATTTTAATAATATTATTAGTCGTGTTTTATTTGCTTAAAATATTTATTTGATCTATTGATTAGTTAATATTAGTTTTATGTTGTTTTTATAATTAAATATTGAGTTACATTGCTTTTCTTATTAATTTTAATGTGAGGTAATTATTTTAATAATTGGAATTAAATTCTTTTATTTTATTATGTGATTTTACTTGATGTGCTTTCCTAATAATAATTAGTGTTCTATAATGAAATTGTTCTTTAAATTAAATTGGTTTATTGTTGGATTTTAAATATTTTATTTTATTGATATTAAATTCTAGTATTTCAAGTCGGCTTTTATTTAATTTATTATACTTTTTTTCTAGTTAGTTTTTTTTCTTCTTTCTCTTTTCCTTTTCTTTTCTTTTCTTTTTGTTCTTTTTTCTTCCCTTTTCTTCCTCACTAATTTAGACCCAAACTTGCGCGACACAAGCCCCCCCTCACTTCCGTTCGGTTCAACTCAGCCCAACCATCCACCGCCGGCCGCCACCCTTCACCGCCCACACCGCTAGCCTGGGGACCCGCCGGCGAGCTCACCGATATCGGAGGTGTCACCTCCAGCCATCCCACTGCCCCTCCATGGCCACAAACCCGAAATGGGTATTTTGCCTTCCCTTGCATTTTCCGGCCACCGCTGGTCACCCCTTGGCACCAGCGACCTACTAGCAGCCTCACATCACTCCGGCGAGCATAACCCATCGCCCAAAGCCACCCAACTCAGCCACTTCCTCCTCCACCCGAAATGGGTCCTTAAATGGATTCATCTTCGCCACGCCACCATCCGGTCACCGTAGGCCTCACCACCGCCACCAAAAGACTCCCCTTGCTCAGCCGACCAACCCCCTAGCTCAGCTTCCTTCCACCCATTTTGAGCCCGATCCGCTACCTTCCGGTGGTTGTGCCATCACACCACCACCTCCACGAGATTCCCCACCTTCCAAAGAGTATCTCCCTAAATTTTGGTATCAAACCGAACACTCTAGCCTAACGTACAAGTGACCACTACGAACGCAGTGGATTGACGTTCGCTCAAAGGATTTACGTTTTAACCGCTGTAAGTACTTTCTAAACAAATTTTAGGATTTAAATATATTTTTGGCATCAACAGATTTTGTGTTTGGTCATTGTTGGAATTTATTAATTGTTGGCTATTGGTTCATGGTGGTATGCATTGTGTAATTGAGCGCTTGTTTATGTGTGTATTGATATTGAGATTTTAATGTGAGATTTGGTGCTTGGATTCTAATGTGAGCTGTGATTTCCAGATTTATGAATTTTAATGATTTTTGGTTGAGTCATAACAGGGACGGCAATACGTAACGTCATTTGTGATCAGCGTGTGTGTGGATGACATAATGGGGACGGCGATACGTAACGCCCATTATGGTCATTGTGTGCTTAAATCATATTGGGGACGGCGATATGTAACGCCCATTATGATTGATAGTGTGTGGATGACATAATGAGAACTGCGATACGTAACGCTCATTATGGTCACCGGATGTGCATTTCATATTGGGGACGGTAATACATAACGCATGTTATGAAATGAGTGTGTATGAATCATAATGGGGACGTCGATGCGTAACACTCATTATGATTGGTGATGTGTGTATATCATATCGGGGACGGCGAGACGTAACGCCCGGTATGATTGGATTTACAGATAATATTTTCTGAGAAATGATGGATAGTTTTTATTGGAGTTTTATTGTGATTAAAACGAAATTTTAGCGTGTGTGAGTATTTTATTTATTTTGAGAAAGATGATTTTTAAGATTCATATATAAGGTGTTTTGTTCATGTGTGAGATTGTTGTTGTGCACGAGTATAGTTTATATCGTGGGATTTGGTTGAGTTGTACTCACCTGTGATGCCATCTTTGAGTCGTAGTTTTTGGATGCAGAGTTTTATGGAGGCTAAACGTGAGGAGGTGACTCCGCTGTTGAAGTATGGTATTATAATTTATCATCTTAAGAAATTGTTTTCCCATTTTTATAAATATGTATTTGTTTAACTTGTATTTCGAATGACTGTATTAAATATTCTGTTGGAGAATTTATGTTAATCTGGTTTGTAAAATATTTCAAAAAAAAAAATTCTAGTACTTAGTTATTGATCTCAAATATCCGTTACTTTTATTTATGCATGTCATGTGTTCACACTCGTAGTACTTGACGTTGGGGGTGCGTGAACCGTGTTGTCAGCATCCCGACGCCTCAATTCCTGTATTTATTTTAAGGGAAATTTGGAGGCGTCACAGGGAAAAAGAACGTACTCCTAATGAACTTGGTTGGACAAAAAAAAGTATATTCTTCGAGCTTTTGTATTGGTTAGATTTGGGGCTGAAACATAATTTGGACGTTATGCAAATTGAAAAAAACATAGTTGATAATGTTTTGAGAACGTTACTAGATATTGATAGTAAAGGTAAAGACACGGCCAATGCACATTGGGATTTGGAAAATCTTGGAATAAGGGAAAAATTGCATTTGCAGCGCAATGGTGATAATACGTCCATGCCTCTTGGATGTTATATGCTAAGTCGTACTGAGCGAACGACCTTTTGTGCATGGCTAGCATATGTAAATTCTCTGATGATTTTGCATCAAATATTTCTCGGTGTGTTAACAGTAATGACGGGAAAATCATGGGAATGAAGAGTCATGTTGTCACATCTTCATGCAATACTTGTTGCCTGTTGGTATCGGTGGATATCTACGAAACGATGTCAGATAAGCCTTAATGGAGTTAAGCTAATATTTCAAAAAGTTATGTTCAAGAACCCTGCATATGGTAACAGCTGAAAAACTTCAATCTAATATCCCCATCATTCTTTGTAAACTCGAAATGATATTCCCACCTGCATTCTTTGATATCATGGTGCCTTGCTATTCATGTCGCTGAAGAGGCCGCACTTGCTGGGCTGGTACAATATAGATGGATGTACCCTTTCGAGCGGTATTTGGGCAAGTTCAAGCGATACGTTCGAAATAGAGCGCGACCAGAAGGGTCAATTGCTGACGGGTATGTTCATCTAAAGTGTCTTAACGTTTTGCTCCATGTATCTTCATGATATCGAGATTAGGTATAATTGAGAGGAGCGCAATGCTGAAATTCTGCCATGTGACCTTCAGCTAACCTTATTTGTTTTCTCACAAAAAGTACGGCCGTTGGGGGCAGCGGTTGTTTTGAAATTTTCATATGAACTCATGGACAAGGTTGAGTGGTATGTGCTTATTAACTGCATAGAGATCGAGCACTATATAGAGTAAGTTCTTTTCATGTGTTCCTTATTTAAAGTAGGTTGCCATGATGAGAAACTAAAAGTCACTTTATTATGCTATAACCATACTATTGTACAAAATACTATAACAAGACCAGTATAGATGCCCTAAGTAACATCGATCGTGTGCACAGAGCTCAATTTGCCTCCTAGTTTCGAGGACGCATAAGTCTTTTGTTGTATACATTTTGCTGATCAGTCAATACTTTTTTATGACTTTAGTATTGAGTAATTGGTAATCTAACACAATTTTCCAATCTGTACTCGCTACTGTGCGTTGTAAGGTTGCCGAGTTGCACACTTTGAGTCCACCCCAAGTAACTGATGACTTGTACGCATTGTCATGTGGTCCTGATCCAAGCGTCGTACGATACTCAGGTTGTATCATGAATGGAATCCGGTTTCACACGTCTGAACTTGAAAGGCGTCGCTGCACACAAAATAGCGGGTTGGTCATTCACGGTGAAAATCAAGGGTTGGATGTTGACTATTATGGTTTGTTAAAGGACATAATAGAATTACGTTACATGGGATGACATAAGGTTTACTTGTTTAAATGCAAGTGGTGGGACATTGCGGACGCGAGAAGGGGGGTACATGTGGGGGAGCACTTCACGAGTGTGAATACAACCAGACAATCATACAAAAATGAGCCGTTTGCACTAGCCTCTCAGGCGTTGCAAGTGTTCTATATAAGGGACCAGCATTTGGGAGGAAATTGGCATTCAGTACACAAGATAACAAATAGAAATGTTTATAATATTCCTACCAAGAGCACTGACCCTGATGCACATGATGCTAACTCTTATGTGGTTGATTCAGAAGATGATGATGATGACATGCTTGTATCTAACTATGGGTCTGTTACTGAAACCAATGTAGCTGAGATCAATCCACTCACTCGCGTTGATGAAGAACACATGTTAGTAGATCCGTCAACTATCCCCCGGAGTGTGCCATCTAGTCCTACTGACTATGAGGAATTAAGTTCGGACGACAATACTAACGCGGAGTTGAGTGGGGAAAACACAGAGGATGGGGAGGATGGTGATTATGCATAATCTTACACATGCTTGGTTGGTCGGTTCAGATGATGATGATGGTAAAATATTTTAGTTTCCGATATTTTAATGAGCATCCACATTTAGTTGGCACAACTGTTTAGTAACCAGGGGCGGCTCAATATCTATTGAGGCCGTAGGTGAAATTTAAATAAATTATTTATAATTATAATATAATAACTTATAAATTATTATATAGAATATTCTTAAAATCTTCAATCAAAGGAGATTTTATTTAAAATATTTGAATTATTTTTTTAATTTATATATGGGAACGGAGATTTTATATGTCAACTACAGATTTTAGAGTACTCAGATTTTATACATTTATATATATATATATATATATCTACTTTGTGGGATTAAAGTATACAAGTGGTGTCAACATGAGCGTGCCACATGTCCCATCATTCCAGCTGTGTGTTGGGTATTTGAGAGGGAAAAATATTTGGGTATATGGCGCCGGCTCTATCTGATAGGTAGGTGAGTACTCTGCCTCAAACTTCTACACGGCAAATGCGCTTCAGTTTTGACAGAAACCTAAGGGAGGAAGAAAGAGCACTTCAGACGAGAAAGAAGATAACTTTGCCTCTCTCTAGTATTTTCCTTCCATGCATTTGGTGTTTTTAGAGTACTATAAGGTGAGCATTCATTCTCTCCAACTCACCTCTCTCCCAAATCTTCACATGGACAGCAATGTCTTGCTCTAGATGTTATTGTTGTATTCATGACTTTTTTGCTCCAAACGGGACCAATTAATACCATTTTAGAGTATAGTTTGAAGATAATGAAAATTGTCATCATATTATGTTGGTTAAAGTGGCCAGTTGATGGAAACCCACAGATCTTGAAATTTACAAATAGGGTTTAGGACTTTCACAGAATGTTTCATGCATGCTACCTAGGCATTTATGTCAAAGTTGTTTACGCCTTACTATGAATAAAAAAACCTACATCTATATCTGAAAATTTCCTAATTAAAAAATTACAACTTCCAGGTCCCTGATTGTGGAAAATGAGGTAAAACAGAGTCCATGGACCCGTGTGCATTTCAAAATATAAACAACTAGTTAAAGGATTTTTTGTGAATGGTCCAGAATCCCACAATGGGTTACACACTAAATAGGGTTTAGTGACCTTAGTTATTCTTCTTTACAAACTATTTAAAGTTTATGTTTATGCTTTATAGAAGTAAGTTAGTAGGGTTGTGTCTATTCCAACCATTCCATGCTTGGGGCTTCTAATTTCACACACGGCTTATATTTTAGCACACAAATGATTTGTAGCCTGGTGCAACCCTAATGCTGAATAAGTATGCACTTGCTATATGATATTTGGTGGTTAATTTTTTTAATCATATTTATGTGTTAGAATTCAGATTAATCATTGTCTGCATGTATCGCGTACTTATCTTTTTGTAACTAGTGATGGTAGGTTTTGTGACTTATGTGTGACTTTGTAGCATAGATACATATCGAAGATTATTAGTAAATTGTGTTTTTATTATTTTGTTCCAACTAATGAGTGTGGGTTTTTGTCAATGTCTTGACCAATTGAGAAGCCATGGTACTGATACAACTCGTGAAAAGAGGGCGGCGTCGCAAACCCGGGCCCCCACGCATTTCATTAGAATCCCCTACGGATGAACAATCGACAGCTCTGCCACCTAGAACGGGCCTAAGGGATGAAGTGGAGCTGGTCAGGGCTGTTGAACCTACTCCAGTCGGACAAGTTGTTGACCCAAGACTAGCATTATCTAATTTTGAGTTTATCAGCCAAGCAGCACCAATTGTGGTCCAACAAGATGGGAACTCACCTCAAACTAATAATGCTTACCAGACACATGCTGAAGCAGGTAATCTGAATGTTCCTTTTAATCTTGGGTGATCTTAAAAATGTCTTCCTCTATACATGTAAATTATACATTATTTGTATCAATGACAGATTTATTAACTTGCTTTTATAGGTCCACCCATTAAAAAAAAGGGAGAGGAGTTGCAAAGGGTACAATGTTTGAAAGGCTACGCAAGATGGGTAAGATTCCTTTGACAATAAAGGATGGACATAGGAGGCCATCGTGCGAGAATGCAGCTGTGTTCTCTAGTCAAGTGAGCTAACTAGTTAAAGTGCATGCGAACATGAGGCATGCAAGTTGGAGTGTGGTCGACGAGAAGGAAAAACATGAGTTGATCAATCGTGTTAAAGTATGCATTACTCCTTCCAATTGACTTTGATATCTACAATAACTACTAGTAATCTTGTTTTATTATTATGCGTAAAGGGGACTGACTATACCTTCTTTACTTGAAGGGAGACTTCGAGTTAGATTGGGCAAGGGAGAACCACCGTGAAGCTGTAATTGGAACCTTAGCTGATAGATATAATGCATACCACTACGAATTGCACAGAAAATACCGGAAATATGCATCGCATGAGGAGGCGCTTGCGGGTGGGATGGAGATGGTTGAGAAATCAGTATGGGAATGTTTGTGCGAACATTGGAATAGCGGGGCATTCAAGGTATATCCCACAATTCTACACATCCATGACACTAGTGGCTAATTTATTTTTTAGGACAATCGCTTACAGGCTAAATTATTTAAAACGTTTGTGTGGGTTTCAGGAGCAATCTCATAGGAATGCAAATAACAGGAAGAAGCAGGTTGTTAGACACATTGGTGGGAGAAAATCGTTCGTACGTATCATTGCAGAGAATGTACTACCAATATTTGTGTCTTTGTTTTTTACAAGAAATTATGATATTTGGCTGGTCCATTAGATCTAAGTAACAGATTTCATTAATGGATATTGACATGGACAACATTGTGTATACCTATACTCTTCTATCATTTTCGAGCACACCTAGTGTTAATAATTAATCATTTTTATTGTAAGGGCGAGGATGTGGAAAACAAGATTGCCCTTTATAAGGAGACACGTTGGTCTGCAAAGAAGGGTAAATTCATTAATGCAGCCTTTGAACACAATTATGTGAGTTTAAGCAAGCTTCATAGTACAACTATGTTTACACAAGTGTGATGCTTATGCATGAACATAGATAATTTGAATGCCCCATGACATATTTGTTTTCAGAACCTTATGCTAGAGCGGATGAATGAGATGGAGACACCGGAGGACATTAACGAGGCTGCTGATGGAGTTTTCAAGAAGACACTAGGGTTCAAATCGGGATATGCGAAGGGATTAAGTCATGCAGTGATCCCTGAGCCATCTCCTTCGATGCAAATGAATAAGGTTTTCATACGTATGGCCATAGAAAATGAAAGGAATAAGACATTTGCTGAAAACTACAAAATGCAACTGGAAAAAATGGTAGCCAACATGGATGCAATGCCGAAAGAAATATTTGATCATAACAAACAACTCGGCTAGATTAATCAACAACTTGGGGGAAGTAGGGAGTCTCTGGAAAGGACTCCAGAAGAGGCATAGACGTTTATTTAATAAAAATAATTTTTTGTTGAAGGGGATATGAAATTCATTTTGGCTAACAATATTCCCTTCTTTTGGTATGCAAGTGGACTGTCATCATATTATTTAGTAACTGTTTGACATCATGTCGACATAGGGGTTTGCTGCAATGGGTAGTAATAGGATGTGACCTTTTGTGATCATGTAGATTTCCTTGATCAAATATTTTTTGCTAACTGGTTGATTGCATCCTTAGTAATTGAGCATGAGTTAGATTAACTTTTTTAGCATGCACAGGTTCTGAATTGGAAGAAATGTACCATCACTGGAAGGGGTAAGCTCATCCCTTTGTATAACAGTTGTAATGTATTTTCCATAGTGGTTGTTTTGGTCCCCTCATTTCTGAAATGAATATATTTTTAATTTTTTTGTTAGGAAAAAAAGGATGCAATATGGGTGCCAAGCAGTGTGCCAAGTTTAGAGGCACACTGCTGGGAGCAATGGAAAGGGGCCAGATACATGTGAAGCAGCACCAAAATGAACTAATGGTACTATTAGAACTTAATGAGTAGATAGTATAGATATATATCACATTTTGTGGCTAGTCCTCTAAATAGCATTTCTGGGTGGAGGCTGCATGTGTCATCATGAGACATCATATTATTCTTTGGTTGTTTATCCATGAACTTATATTGACATCGCGTTAGGTTCTAGCTGGGAGATCATACTCTTCTGTTATCCATTAATTTGGTCTCAATTATATGTTTACAATATGTCTAAATAACAGTGGTGTTGTTTACAATATGTTTACAATTAGCTGCTTGGCACAATGCACTGTGATAGTTCATTCCTATATATGGGCCTGGTTTTGACTATATAAATTTCATTATATATGTATCCCAGCAATAGGGAGACTCAAGTTGATGGTGACCTCAAACAAATAGTTGCAGATTAGTTTCTTATATCCTAGGGTTTTTAATTTTTTTTAGGTCTATTTTTTTTTATTTATAGCATTAATTATTTAAGAAGAAATAGGAATGGTGCACTAACTAGAGTAAGTTCCAATGCTTCTCCATACTGGATTATATGCTTGTTTGTGCTCAAGTAGGATTCATACCTGCTCATTTGTTATCCAGTCAATGTTATTTATTCCTTTGCATGAAATTGACACATCACTTCTATAATGTTTAGGCCCAGATGATGGGGTATGCAAACACACGTCCATTGGCTGTTACCAACAACCATTAAACTACCCAGGGAGTGTCTGAAGCTTATTTTTGCTTTGATAGCAAGTCCATGTGTAATTGGGTATGTAACTGGTTTCCTAGTCTCAGCCTTTATCTTTTGAAGCTCTAGTTTGGTGACAAGGCAGTATAACTCAAAGGAGTTTGAGTCTTGTGTACGTAGATACGGACATTGAAGATGAAGATGGGTTAAAAGTCATGTTCTACGGCCCACTTTTGCTCCTGGCCGAGGCTACTGATCAATGCCTGGATGCCACATTATGTGCCATCAGGATTATATTTGTAATTGGCTGTATAGGATGATGAATGTACATAGCCATGCTAGGTTAATATCATTGCATGGTTAGGCTGATGTTAAATGGACAATGTCCATATACGTTTATTCTACAACTTGATGAATGACTAGCTACTTACATATATATATATATATGTATGTATGTATGGATGTCTACTTGCACGTACTAAATTATCATATTGGTAATTAGCTAATTAAAGCTTGGATGACTAGAGCATTATGGACAGGTTCTATGGCAAACTAAAATATATGTGGTTACCACAAGTAACCATTGTTGTTGGAAACTGATATTATCAAATACCAAATGGTACTCAAATAGGTTTTCCCACAAAAATTTTTTATGCCAAAAAAATTTTTACTACCAAAAATTTTGTCTGCATGTGACTATATTAATCTGGACACAATATCATTTAGCCAAGGTATGAAATCCTGGGCAAAGAGCATTTATCTCGAGATGGAGTCGTGGTAAATAATATAATATTAACCATGAATACATATACCTTTAAGGAGGAACATGTTTTTGTGAATAAAGTAATAACCAGGAATGGAATTGGTGGTAAAAGATTTGTTGGTGGTATTTGGTTTTTGGTAAATAATATACTATTAACCATGATTACATATACTTATAGGGAGGAACTTGTTCTTGTGGATAAAGTCATATACAGGAATGGAATTCGTGGTAAAATCTTTGTTGGTGCAAAGTATAATCGTTCCTTTGGTAGTAGATATCGATTCCTCACGTAGCCACGTTCTGGCAAAAACTTAATAGTTTCAGACATCTCTGGTGGAAAATAAGTATTTCGCATAAGATCAAATGTTCTTTTAGACTTTTTGCCGCCACCAATTTTGCCTTTAGCCGCGAACTTAATGGTGGCAATAAGTGTCCAATTGCCACGGAATTCTCCACCTATACCACAAGCATCCCACGACTAAAAATTGTGGCAAATACTTATTTTCCGCGAACAACATGCTTTTAGCCACAACAAACACTCTTGGCAAATGAGATTAAATCTTGTAGTGAATTTCCACTAGTTACGTGCGTGGAAATCATCTAAATACACGAGGGGGAAGAATAAATAAACATTTACAAAATATAAGGGACAAAAGCAAAACGCAGTGGATCAATTGGATAGCAATACGCTTCTTGTACTGAATTTATATATATTTTTAATCCGAGTGTGATTGATCGTTTCTAATTATTATTATTATATATATATTTATATGTCACTATAACAAAAAGGAGTTTATGTGGCCATATTTTGTTCCTCTAAAAAAAATTACTGCCGGATATAATAATTATCGTACAAAACACGGGTTTTTTAATCTCCCTCGTCCCAAAACATAATTTCGCTCCCCCCCCCCGGGCCGGAATCTTTATTCGAAATCCCTACTTTCATCTCTGTCTCTCTCTCTCGCTCTCCCCATCGCCCCCATAATCGACGGTTTTCCTCTCACCAGATCGACTCTCTCTCTCGCTCTCTCGCATATGCATTTTAGGGTCTTCCTTTAGTGTCGTCTTGAAGCTCGAAGACGGTAAGTTTTCCTCTGAATCTCGTTCATTTCTAACAATATTTTTAGCAGATTTCAAGCTTGACAACGGATTTCAAACTGGGTAATCCGAAACTCACGAGACCCAAACGATCCCCTTTATTTTTTCGCTTTAATCCATTCATCTGAGGTTTTTAGAAGTCTCAATGTTTGCATGATGCATGATTCTCGCAAGTGTGGCCGTGGTTGATCTTGTTAATTTCAACCTCTGAAATTGAGCGTAAATGGTGTGACGGGCATGGCCGAAACAAATCTGAGGCAAATCCAAGGAGTGTATCATATATATGTGAGTTTCTTTCCTGTTTTAATGTCCAATTTTATGTTAAGTTTTTGCTTGTTAGAGGGGTTTATATACAATTATTAACAATGGAGTAGCGTTTCTCTAGAATCCAATTTGATTCATATTTTTTTATATTGACTCTCCCCAATTTTCCTCTCAATTTGAATAAATTAATTCCCTTTTGAAAATCATTTTCTACTTCACGATGTAACAACTAACCCACATGATGATCAACCAAGGTTATTGTCCCGAGAACTATATATCTAACAATTGATTATCACTTCAAAGCTATAATTTGTGTGAGAGTCGGATTCGATTTGTTACCAGACTGCAATGGCTTCCTTAGTCCAGGTTAATGAACAAAAATCACCCAACTCTATTTCAAATTCTCTTTCTGTTTTAGGCCCATCTTTTGATGTTTGGTGAGTAGAGTTGTGATGGTGCATGGACTCTGATGTGGTCTTTATTATTAGCTGTCTATATATATATATATATATAAGATTCACATACTTAGTTAAAAAGGACATCTCTCATCTAATCCTGTGATGCAACAATCAATGATATATGCAGCTTGTAGTAGGAACACTTAAGTTGCTTGGATTAGATGTCATAAACAAGGTAGATTGGAAAATTAAACCTCATATCTACTTCAAACTTACAAACTCTAAGCCTAACTTGTGCATGCAGCATAGGGGAGATCGAAGATCATCAAGAGGTGCATATAAGCCATGGGAGGAGAGAGGTTGCTAGGGAGGAATATTGGGTCCACCGAACAGGTTCCACAACATTAATCTACCCTACGAACTATAACATTAATATTGCTTGTGAGACTCACATTCTCAAATAATTAGTTACTTAACTAAAAAGGGAGTTTTCAAATCCTTTTTATTACTTATTTTACAAATTATTACAATTTAATTTAGAGCAGTGTGCATTGATGATTGAAGATTGAGATAAATGTAGGTGGTGATAATTTAGAGCAGTGTGGAATGATGATTGCAGAATAGTTATTGGGTTATGGCCTCTCATCTTGTACCCTCATCCACCTAATTCCCTTAGTCCACACATTGGCCCTATCCATAGGATGCATTTTGTTTTTATTCCATCTCTCCATCTCCAACTCCAAACTCCAACTCCAAGCATGTTGTCCCCATCTCTAATTGTATTGTGTACCCCACTCATCCTTCTCCAATAAACCAATTAAGCCCTTTTTTTAATTACTCTCTACCATTTGCTCTTTCACCCCATTTCCCATTTTCTCATCAATATTTCTTCTAGGCTAGCTACTGCTGCTTACTATAATTATTAACTTAATGTTAAATTCTATTGTTAATTACAATGCCAGTATTCCAGGATCTAGACCCTAATGTGTGAACTAATGGGTATTATTAATATATTAATGTTTTTGACACGTCC
The DNA here is from genome assembly GCA_036898215.1 of Platycarya strobilacea. Lineage (NCBI taxonomy): Eukaryota > Viridiplantae > Streptophyta > Magnoliopsida > Fagales > Juglandaceae > Platycarya > Platycarya strobilacea. The sequence goes on along the minus strand of CM072554.1, from coordinate 3,512,102 downwards.
TCTTGCTAATCCCCAAGTTTTGCCTTTTCTACTTGTTTTCTTGCTCTCTACTATTCTATTTTGCTTGTCTGCTTTCTGTCCATGCCTTGTGTTTAGAGATTATAAACCCATAATAATATATTTTCTTATAGGTATATACATCATTAATTGATCTGTTTGTATAGGTGATTGCATTTAATGTTTTACTGCCATGCCCTATGGGTGTTTGTATAGGTGTTGGCCTAAGTTTGGGATTATGAATTGCAGGTTGTGCAAGAAACACTTAATAAAGCTCATGTAAGTGAGACGGATCTATAGCTATCAACTGTTGATTTTAGGCAGCCTTTTCATTTCTAGAATAATATGAGCACAAAAGCATAACTAGGAAGCCTTTGTTCATTTTTATGTTTCTTTTTAAATGTTGTTTAAGAATCTATTTCTTATAGTAGAAACATTTTTTTAATATGAGTGCTTTTCCACTCCCCTCTCCCAATTGATGTACTTTTTAATTTGTTTCAGAGGCAATAAATAAGATAAAGGAGGAATATGATGGTGCACCTTGAATGGATATGAAATATTCTACATGAATTTACCCAGGTTTATTTTCTGTCATTAACTTCTTTTTACCCCCTTGCATTTTACTTAATAGTCCAACTCAATTTTTCTTTTTCTAAAACCTTTTTAATAAATATCCTCTTTCATGGGAATTAACAGGAAAAGTAATGTGTTTTACTGTTAGCTCAGTCATGTGGCCTCAACATTTACCCAATGACCTTTCTATTTTTGTATGTGTGTGACATTTATACATAACCTTATCAGTGTTATATTACTTGTGATACATCAACATTCATCTGTCCCATGAAGAAATGTTGTTTCCCTCTTTTAGGAATTTAAAAAAATCAAGGGAAACATAAACTCAATGAAGGAGCATGCAGAGCTTCTGAGTTTAGTCAAGGATGATATTAGCTAGTGAGTATAAGGTAAGTTTGGCTAAAAGCTCTTCCTTATCTCCTATCAAGTATTTCCATTTTTCTTTAATTGTTGCTATTTATTCTATTCGTGGTCTTGTTTTTCAAAGGTTTGTTTCACTCTACTTGATGCAGGCCTCTAAGGATGCAGTTACTACAAGAGAGAGCAGCCATCCATGAAAGTATTGCTCGTGTAAGCATAAGTAGATTCTATTTTGTAATGATATTACACGAACGCTTTTTGAAAAAATTTCCCCATGTCAATATGCATTTCCCACAATTTATTTTTCTATTTGTTCAGTGATGTGAGAAATGGTTTTTTAGGTTTATTAGGTTAAGTGATGTTAGAAATAGTATTTTTCTATTATGCATGCTGATTTTAATTTTAGTCAATGCATGTTAATGCTGATTTTAATTAGTCTATGGTCACTTACATAGACTAATTGACTTGTACTAAAAAAATAAAACTTTCATAGTTTATGCATTATTACAGATAATAGGCCAGCAACCTGCGAAGGAAAGGACCTGTACATATTGTTTGATTTGGTATCCTTATTATTTTGGTAGCATCAATACATAGTAATTTTAGATTGAAGGGTTCCATTTTCTTTAAGTTTTGATAATTGATGTAAGTTTTTCTTTTATCTCCTCTTGTATTTAAATACTCCAACTCCCCTTGTAAATGTTTGTAATTGAAGGCATCAATACATTCTAGTGTTGAGAAGAGATATATTATTTTACTACTATTTTTTTTTTTTTTGGTAATATATTGTTCACATTCAGAATGGCGGGAAAAGTGCTTCTTGGGCCAATTATTTCCCAGGACTTTCCTGCGACTTAGAAATATCAAAATAACCTATTTCTGACAGCAAAAATGAGTATTTTAGACAAATTTTTTTTCAGAAAAAAGTACTTTTTGTTGTAGTGTGTGTGTATGTAAAGGTTTGAGCTCATATTATACTTTAAACCCAAACAGAGGCAATCCATGTTGGAATGAATATCCTATGTTTTAAAAAAAAATATAAATTTAAAATTTAAAAAAAGAATTGTGAATGGATAATGATACGACGTAGATCATCCACAGGCAAATAATTAACAGCATTCATAAAACCACTAATCAATCTAAAGGCAGGCAAGCAGGCAGTTATGATCTGCAGCTGGTAGCCAGATATTTTGGTCAATTATATATATATATATGTATGTATAGACCAATATAATAAAGAAGCAGTGATGAGTAAAACGAAATATATATACATGATATGGGATATGGTACTCCCAGTAGTCAATACGTAATGGGAAATGTTATGCTCACTTCATTTACTTCATTTGATACTTTTATTTGATATTCTTTGTATTTTAATTTTATTTTTAATTTTTAAATTTTAATTTTATTTAATGATTAAAAAAATAATTATTTGTATATTGATTTTTTGTTATTTTTCTTTTCATATTTTTTTAATAGAATTAAATATGAAAATAAATATGAAAAAAATATAAATATACTAATAATCACGTCTTTAATTATTAAATAAAATTAAAAATTAAAAATAAAATAGAATAGAAAATGTGTCAAATAAAGTAGGTATTGTAGCATTATTCATATGTACTGACACCTAATTCGACGTTTCCAAGACTTTAAGAGGAGGGAACCCGTCAAGAGGTCGTCTAAAAAATTAAATGCGCTTTCATTAGGGGCGGACTCACGTTGGACGTACCCCAAATTTTTTTAAAAAAATATTTAGTATATATATTTACATATATATAATATTAAATTATAAAAAAATTCTAAAAAAATTAAAAATTTTCTTTTCTAAATTTTTATTAAAATTATTCTCTCAAATTTCAATATATATAATTTTATTTTAACTTATAATTTTATTGAAATTTAAATTTCGACTCATTTAGTCTCATAATTACTTTAACAGTCTAATTTTTTAAAAAAATAGTTATAAATTTATATGATTGTCAAAATTGATTGATTATATTCACTTATATAGTCTCACTCTAACTTAATTATATAATAATATGATATAGTTTGTTAAAAATTTAACAGCAGTATATCATTAATCATTAGAAATTTCTTATGTTTATTCTTGATTTATAATTTTTTTTAATCATAAAAAAAATATGAGTAAGTTAAGAATAAATAATTTTTTTTTAAATGTGGATAATTCGAAGAGTAATACATTTAGAGAGTTCAATAACAACAGAATGTGATACTTTTAACACTAATGAGCATCATTTTAAAATTTATATATAGTACACACTTTATCGATCGCTCCCTCAAACATAAAATTCTGGTTCCACTCCTAGCTTTTATGGCGTATGGTATAGCAGTTTTCCAAGTCATGAAGGTTCGACCATTACGTACGTACCTTGAAAAATCTTCCAATACATATATGCATGGTCATTTAAATTATATTTGAAATTCGTCTAGCTAGCTAGGTTTGGATTCTTGGAATTTGAAGTTTATTTGCTAGCTGCAAATTAACTGGCAAACCAGCATTAATATATATGTTTGTTGGGGCTTAGCTCGATCATGAAGTTGTTGTAAATGTTCGATTTAAAAATGCTTTCCCCGGCCACAAGTTTAATTAATAGGCCGACCATCAGCCATTCAGCCTGATCACAATATAAAGTATGATTAATAAGGACGACAAACAATTCATTAATGGATAAACTAATTATATAATGATCTCATGCATAATGTACGTCCTTCAAATAGTCGTGCCGTGATGACAAAATAAACAAATATATATATATATATATATATAATATACACACATATGAACTGCATAATGATCATACTATTCAAGGACAACGACAGAAAGAAGTAGAAGAAGAGTTAGAATTAGAAGAAGACTAGTAGTCAGTCGACGTACGGCCCATTTGACATATTCAAAAGAAAGAAAAATGTGACACCCGTACTCGTAGGGAGTCTTGAAAATCAACCTGTTTGATTTGACTTGCTTTCATCTATAAATACTATCTCAAAATATTTTATCAATAATCCACAAATAATTTCTCATCTCTAAATCTTAAGGCTATCGAGACTTCGTCGAAAGTCGTCGAAGATCACCGTTGCATGAGTGAGATCACCGAAATCCACCGATCTTAATTCCATGAGCAGTGTCGCCCACCACTATTGAAAACAACGGACTGTTTTTATGGATGGATCGGCCTAGCCGATCTCCAGATATCTAAATAAGTAACAGCATTCATAAAACCATTAATCAATCTGAAGACAGGCAGGTCGATTATATATATATATATATACCAATATAATAAGGAAGCAGCGATGAGTAATACGAAGTATATATACATGATATGGTACTCCCAGTAGTTCATACGTAATGAGAAATGTTATTATGTTTACTTTATTTGATATTTTTTGTATTTTTATTTTATTTTTAATTTTTAATTTTTAATTTTTAATTTTTAATTTTTAATTTTTAATTTTATTTAATAATTAAAAAAATAATTATTAATGTATTGATATTTTTTTAATTATTAATGTATTGATATTTTTTTATATTTTTTAAAAATATTTTAAAATGATAAAAAAATGATGATAAAAAAATAGGAAAAAAATGATTTTTTTGTTATTTTTCTTTTCATATTTTAAAAATATTTTTAAATATTTTTAAAAAATATGAAAAAATATCAATACACTAATAATCACTTTCTTAATTATTAAATAAAATTAAAAATTAAAAAAATTAAAATGCAAGAGGTATCAAATAGGTAGGCATTGTAGCATTATCCATATAATGTACTAATACCTAATTTGACGTGTCCAAGACTTTAAGAGGCCGAGGGGAACCCGTCAAGAGGTCGTCTAAAAAATCAAATGCGTGTTCATGATGTATGGTGCAGTAGTTTTCAAAGTCATGAAGGTTCGACCATTACATACGTACGTACCTTGGAAAATCTTCCAATACATAAATGCATGGTCATTTAAATTATATTTGAAATTCGTCTAGCTAGCTATGTTTGGATTCTTGGAATTTAAAGTTTATTTGCTAGCTGCAAACTGGCAAACCAGCATTAATATATACGTTTGTTGGGGCTTAGCTCGATCATGAAGTTGTTGTAAATGTTTGATTTAAAAATGCTTTCCCCGGCCACAAGTTTAATTAATAGGCTAATAGCTATAGGCCGACCCTCAGCCTCACATGAAGTATGATTAATAACTAGCATGACAAACAATTCATTAATGGATAAACTAATATTTATTGATCTCATGCGTAATGTACGTCCTTCAAATAGTCGTGCCGTGATGACAAAATAAACAATTCTATATATATATATATATATATATAATATACACACATATGAGCTGCATAATGATCATTATACTATTCAAGGACAAGGCCGACAGAAAGAAGTAGAAGAAGAGTTAGAATTAGAAGAAGACTGGTAGTCAGTCAATGTACGCTCCATTTGACATATTCAAAAGCAGGAAAAAGACTCAAAGAAGCAAACAAGAAATATCCTTCGCCAGAGAAGCAACCACTTTAAATGATAAGCTCGTCTTCGTCTTCCCTTACCTGCACAATTGCTTATTTTTGAATGCCCAGTATTGTCCCTCCTAACTGTCATTGCATAATTTGCTTCCCAATATGCATCTCAGGCGCTGCAACGTCCTTAGTACTCTTTCTTTCTATCACTGGGTTTTTGTCAGTTACTTAGCTCTCTTCCATCTTCCTTTGCATTATGCTTTATCATTCAATTTTCCTTCTTTTACGGATGATGGCAGGCTGGTGTTAAATGGAACTGCTTCCATCCTAAATGGAGTTCTATCACTCACCAGTTACTCCCTTAACGATAGTACCTCAGCCGGCAGAGCCGTATATTTTGAAGATATGCAACTTTTTGATCCGAGTACGGGTAAATTCACAGACTTTACTACTCATTTCTCATTTAAAATATCAACGGTTACTCCACCAGGCCAAGATGGGCTTGCCTTTTTCCTTGCACCCAAAGGTTCTGTGCTCCCGGATTATGCAGGGGGAGGATGCCTTGCACTTTTTAGCAAATGCAACAATCTCACCGTAACAAGAAAAGAGTTGGTTGCTGTTGAGTTCGACACCTTCAAAAATGATTGGGATGAAAGCGATGGTGAACATGTCGGTATCAACAAGAATTCCATCCAATCAGTAACAAGAAAAGATTCGGGCCGGAGTTTGAAAAATGCATCAAGAGTTGATGCTAGTATCCGTTATAATTCTAAGGTAAACGAATTAAGCGTATCATGGAGTTTCCCAGACGATCCACTAGTTGGTGGGAATGGTACAAGTCTTTCATATCGCATTAACTTAACGGAAGTTCTGCCTGAATGGGTGTCTATTGGTTTTTCTGCTGGATCTTACTTCTACTTTGAGACACATGAAATCCTTTCGTGGGAGTTTGCAACAATTATAGAATCATCACCGGACAGCTTTAGTGTCGGATTGATTGTTGCTTGTGTGATTGGTGGGTTAATTTCAGCATGTGGTATTGTTTTAGCGTTTGTGTTTACATGCAGGAAGATGACTAGGGGAAAGGGAGAAGGGAAAGGAAAGGGGGATAAAATAGATAATTCTGAGTCCATGGAACCAGAAATGGAAATCACTTGATAGTTCCTATTAAGAAAATAAATTCTAATTAATATCTCATTATAAAAATAACAATGAATTAATATTATTTCATAAAATATGATTGTTCGAAATTTGAAATATATATTAAGTTGTATTTTTTAGAGTTTTGTTTCTATGTCTATGTAATAAATTATTGAGATCTAATTTTATGTATAATTATATTTTTTTTATGATTTTTTAATTTACTTTTATTTTATAAAAACGTGTCACATTATAGAAAAGTTAGCCCCCCTCATAAAGATTCCTGATTTCGCGATTATATCCATGTCCCAACCTTCAGGTTATCGATTCCTAATTACTAAGGAGGGGGCTAGACATAATAAAAAAGTCATATATATTTAGGTAGAATGCCTCATAAAAATATGAGAAATGTTGTTTCAGTCGAAGTTATCAACTGATCTCACTAGGGAAGTACTGATCAATTGCTAATCTCATGAGATCAGTTGCTACTGTGTCATGGTTAAGTTATCAATACCTATATCAGTTGCTAATGCCATATGAGAAGTAGAATTATAGCTAATCCAAACTTCATTCTTTCTCCCTTCCATAGTTGAGGCAGTACTGATTACCCATGACACATTAGCAACTGATCTCATAGACTTGATATCAATACCTACATGTAGGTCCGGAAGATCCTAAAGGTTGTTCTGATAGATGTCGAATTCCACAGCCACAAAATAATGCTCTATCGTGTTTAATTCCTGGCCATCTTGAGTAGGACCCATAGCACCACCTTTTATAACGGATTCGAGAATCTTTGAACCAGCATGATCTAGAAAGAACACAAGCCCATCTCCATATCCCATTTTAGTTTGAGAATCGATGATAAAGAAGAAATGGGTGGTAAAATTAGTGAGGTTTCCAAAAATCTTATCCCATATATGTAAATTATGTACACGTCACAACTATATGCATGTAACATTACTAAAAAACATATAGGTTTTACTAACTCACTAGCTAATTTTCCTATTCATGTCTCGACATGAGCAGTTTCTTTCAGCCCCATGCTACTTACCAAGCCCATAATCATTAATTCTCAACACCTGAAAGTGGCTCTTTACGTAGTTAGGTGGCGTTTTCTTATCAATTAAAACGGGGGGTTTTTTTTTTCCTGTCGTTTGAGGCTTGAAGGTGTTGTGGGCCTCGTGTCCTTTTCACCTCATCAACGTTATATTTTCAAATTCTCATATTCATATAAAATATTAAATAATTATTTTTAAAAAAATATATAAAATAATAATATTATTAAAAAACAATATTTTTATAATATTTTATTTTAAATTTTCTTTTAAGATCATCTCATTTCATCTTTATAACCTTAATATATATTTACGTGCAACCGGGGGCGCAGCAATGCAGAACCCATCGGAGCGCACCTTAATATATATACGTACCTAACCGGCAAATTAGTACTGACTAATGAGACTATATACAATTTTCTTTAGCGAAAACAAATTAATCACTAGTGCACGTCAGATCAAGACTTACATAAATGTTGGGAGAATTGTATGACAATATTAAAGAAGTATGGGATGCATACATGCATCCATGATCTTAGTTTACTTTGACGTTTCAACATGCATACATCCATTGGATGCCTATATATATTATATATATCCTCATGCACCCCCGGTATAAATAAGAGAGAACACATATTTGCAAAACTATAATAGATAACAAATAACTTTTTAATCGTCTAAGCAATATATATATATATATGTACTCTTTGGTCAGATATAATGCGTCTTTCCACTAGTTACGTGTGTGGAAATCATCTGAATTCATGACGAGGAGGAAAGAATAAATAAATTACAAAATATAAGGGACAGAAGCAAAACGCAGTGGATCAATTGGATAGCAAAGTCGGCTACGCTTCTTGTACTGAAGTTATATATATTTTTAATCCGAGTATGATTATATATATATATATATATCATATATGTGTGTGTGTGTGTGTGTTTGTGTGTGAATTAAGGTTTGAGCTCATTTTATACTTTAAACCCAAACAGAGGAATTCCATGTTGGCATGAATATCCTATGTTTTAAAAAAAAAAAAAAAAATTTCAATATTTTCAAATTTAAAAAAGAAACTGGAATGGATAATGATACGACGTAGATCATCCACATGCAAATAATTAACAGCATTCACAAAACCATTAATCAATCTGAAGGCAGGCAGGCAGTTATGATCTGCAGCTGGTAGTTAGATATTCAGGTCAATTAATATATATATATATATATATATATATATATAGACCAATGTAATAAAGAAGCAGCAATGAGTAAAACTAAATATATATACATGATATGGTACTCCCAGTAGTCAATACGTAATGGAAAATGCTATTATATGTTTACTCTATTTGATACATTTATTTGATATTTTTGTTTTTTTTTAATTTTTAATTTTACATAATGATTAAAAAAATGATTATTAGTATATTGATATTTTTTTTATATTTTTTATAAATATTTTAAAATGATAAAAAAATGATGATAAAAATAGAAAAAAAAAATGATTTCTTTTATTATTTTTCTTTTAATATTTTTTAATGTATTTAAATATTTTTAAAAACTATGAAAAAATATCAATATATTAATAATCACTTCTTAAACATTAAATAAAATTAAAAATTAAAATATAAGAGATATCAAATGAAGTAGGCATTGTAGCATTTATCCATATGTACTTATATAACTACTAATACCTAATTTGACGTGTCCAAGACTTTAAGAGGCCGAGGGGAACCCGTCAAGAGGTCGTCTAAAAAATCAAATGCGTGTTCATGATGTATGGTGCAGTAGTTTTCAAAGTCATGAAGGTTCGACCATTACATACGTACGTACCTTGGAAAATCTTCCAATACATAAATGCATGGTCATTTAAATTATATTTGAAATTCGTCTAGCTAGCTAGGTTTGGATTCTTGGAATTTAAAGTTTATTTGCTAGCTGCAAACTGGCAAACCAGCATTAATATATACGTTTGTTGGGGCTTAGCTCGATCATGAAGTTGTTGTAAATGTTTGATTTAAAAATGCTTTCCCCGGCCACAAGTTTAATTAATAGCTATAGGTGTTGGGAATCTGGGCTTCCAAATTCTCCCCACCAGGATCTACTTTTAACAGAATAACAAGAAAAATAGAGAAATAAACACAACACAAGAATTTACGTGGAAAACTCCAAAACAGGAGAAAAACCACCAGACCCAGAGAAGAAAATACACTATGTGAAAAATTTTTACAATCACACAATTTTTCTCCTCACCCCAACGACACCCACAAAAACTTCTCTCACTAGTAAAACTCTAACTTTCACCTCTCTTCCTTTTATATACAAAAAGGACAATAGAAGAATTTTACTAAAGTCAAAAATTACTAGATAAGTTTCTGACTGGTGTGTTTAAACCAAGGAGCCCAAGCCTTATTTTATAAGGCTTGGGGCTGCCTCATCTCCCACTCCTTTCCCATGTGGGATTAAGGAGCAAAACCAACAATAGGCCGACCCTCAGCCTCACATGAAGTATGATTAATAACTAGCATGACAAACAATTCATTAATAGATAAACTAAAATTTATTGATCTCATGCATAATGTACGTCCTTCAAATAGTCGTGCCGTGATGACAAGGACAGAATGAAGTAGAAGAAGAGTTAGAATTAGAAGAAGACTAGTAGTCAGTCCATGTACGCTCCATTTGACATATTCAAAAGCACGAAAAAGATACAAAGAAGCAAACAAGAAATATCCTTCGCCAGAGTAGCAACTACTTTAAATAATAAGCTCGTCTTCGTCTTCCCTTACCTGCACAATTGCTTATTTTTGAATGCCCAGTATTGTCCCTCCTAACTGTCATTGCATAATTTGCTTCCCAATATGCATCTCAGCTGCAACGTCCTTAGTACCCTTTCTTTCTATCACTGGGTTTTTGTCAGTTACTTAGCTCTCTTCCATCTTCCTTTGCATTATGCTCTGTCGTTCAACTTCCCTTCTTTTACACATGATGGCAGGCTGGTGTTAAATGGCACTGCTTCCATCCTAAATGGAGTTCTATCACTCACCAGTCACCCCCTTAACGATAGTACCTCAGCTGGCAGAGCCGTATATTTTGAAGATATGCAACTTTTTGATCCGAGTACGGGTAAATTCACAGACTTCACTACTCATTTCTCATTTAAAATATCAACGGTTACTCCACCAGGCCAAGATGGGCTTGCCTTTTTCCTTGCACCCAAAGGTTCTGTGCTCCCGGATTATGCAGGGGGAGGATGCCTTGCACTTTTTAGCAAATGCAACAATCTCACCGTACCAAGAAAAGAGTTGGTTGCTGTAGAGTTCGACACCTTCAAAAATGATTGGGATGAAAGCGATGGTGAACATGTCGGTATCAACAAGAATTCCATCCAATCAGTAACAAGAAAAGATTCGGGCCGGAGTTTGAAAAATGCATCAAGAGTTGATGCTAGTATCCGTTACAATTCTAAGGCAAACTGATGGTTTTATTTTGATGTTGCAGGAAAACAGAGAAAAGCAGAAAAATGAAGAAGAAAACTTCAACTCACGTCTGTAAGGGATTGTTCTATGTTTCTTGTCTATTGAACTTCACATTACACACTTTTGTAGACTCTTGGATACACTCAAATCATAAATGCATGAAAGTTCCCAATACAAATTAATTAAAGCTTACAACTAAATACAGCTGGGTAATTAAAACAGAACATGTAAACACAAAGCAGTAAATATAGAAAACTGCATCATCTTTAATACTCCTCCTTGATGTATTTTTCTGAAACCCCAAGCATCATTCGAAAGAACTGAAACTTGATTCTAGGAAGAGCTTTGGTAAATATGTCAGCAACTTGTTCTTCACTGCTGCAAAACTTCAAATTAACTTCACCATTTGCTTCAGCTTCCCTCAAAAAATGATACTTAATTGAGATATGCTTTGTTCTACTATGGTAAACTGGATTTTTAATCATGGCTATGGCTGACTTGTTGTCACAAAATACATCAACTGGTTCTAATTGTTTTTCACCCATATCTTCTAGAATTTTCCTTAGCCAAATAGCTTGACTAACAGCCCCTGCAGCAGCCACATACTCGGCTTCAGCTGTTGATTGAGCAACTGTTGGTTGCTTCCTTGAACCCCATGAAAAACTCCTGCTCCTAGATTAAAACAATAGCCTGACGTGCTTCTCATGTCATCTAGTGATCCTGCCCAATCACTGTCTGAAAACCCTGTCAATTTGGGCTGTGAACATGGCTTATACCAAATTCCAAAATCCATGGTCCCTTGCACATATCTTAGAACCCTTTTAGCTGCCCCAAGATGGATTTGACTCGGACTTTGCATAAATCTGGACAGCAAACTTGTAGCAAACATCAAATCTGGTCTAGTGGCAGTTAAGTATAACAGACTACCAACTAAACTTCTATAAGTGCATTCATCGACCTTTTTTGCTCCATCTTCCTTTTTTAGTTTCTCATTAGCAATAAGAGGAGTTGCAACAGGTTTACATCCAAACATTTGGAACTTCTTTAACATATCTTCTGAGTACTTTTTCTGTGAAATGAAAATTCCATTTTCTTGATGAACTTCCATTCCAAGAAAATAATGCATAAGTCCTAAATCACTCATCTCAAAAGTGCTCATCATATCTCTTCTGAATTCTTCAATCATCTCTATATTATTTCCAGTAAAAATTAAATCATCAACATATAGAGAAACAAGCAAAATACCTTCACTTTGGGCTTTGACATAGAGTGTAGGCTCACTTTTGCTTTTGCTGAATTTTTTTTCACTGAAATAACTATCAATTCTGCCATACCAAGTTCTTGGAGCTTGTTTAAGCCCATATAAGGCTTTCCTTAGTCGAAGCACTTTGCCTTCTTCCTTTATGAACCCCTCTGGCTGGTTGACATAAATTTCCTCTTCTAAGACTCCATTTAAGAAAGCTGACTTGACATCAAGTTGGAAGATTTTCCAACTATTTTGAGCTGCTAAGGCACAAATGGTCCGAATGGTGTCCAACCTTGCAACAGGTGCAAAGGTTTCATTATAATCTATACCAGGCTGCTGTGAGTAGCCTTTAGCCACAAGTCTTGCTTTGCATTTTCTCAAGGAACCATCAGAATTAAGCTTTCTTTTATAGATCCACTTGACTCCAATAATTTCCTTACTGTCAGGACAGTCCACTAGCTCCCATGTTTTATTCTTTTCAATCATTCTGATCTCCTCCTCCATTGCATCAATCCATACTTTATCTTTCACAGCTTCATCAAAACTTTGAGGCTCAACTGAAACAAAATTGCATGACTCATAAATTTCAGCCAAAGGTCTTAACCTTCTTGGTGGAGATTCAGGTGAAGACAATTCAGTTGAAGGAGATACTGGTTCAGCTCTTGGTGATACCATTGGACTGACATTCTCTTCATCTTCCATTGCTTCTATTCTTCCATTCTGATCTTCAGAATTTAATGGCATTGTTTTCAACACTTCTGGTATAAAAACAGGTTCTGAATTTATCTTTTCTTCATCCCAGTTCCAGCTAGCATTTTCATTGAATTCAACATCTCGACTAGTCACTAGTTCCTTTGAGTCCAATTTATAAACTCTATACCCCTTGGACTGAGAACTATAGCCCAGAAAAATTCCCTTTTCAGATTTTTCTTCTAGTTTGTGCCTTTTTTGAGATGGTACATGCACATAGCACATACACCCGAAAGTTCTCAAGTGTATTGCTGTTGGTTTTTTACCACTCCAAGCTTCTATAGGTGTCTGATTTGGAACTGCTTTAGTAGGACATCTGTTGAGCAAATAGACTGCAGTATTGACAGCCTCAGCCCAAAACTTCCTAGGTATGCCCTTCTCAAACATCATGGATCTTGCCATCTCCATAACTGTCCTATTCTTTCTCTCAGAAACCCCATTCTGCTGTGGAGTATAAGCAACAGTGAGTTGATGTGCTAGCCCTTCTGTTTCACAGAAATCATCAAACTTTTTTGAATTAAATTCAGTTCCTCTATCACTTCTCAAGGTCTTCATCTTGCAGCCACTTTGGTTTTCAACCAAAAGTTTAAATTTCTTGAAGATGCCATAAACCTCAGACTTTTCTTTAAAGAAGTAAACCCAAGTCATTCTTGAAAAATCATCTATAAACAATATAAAATATTTGTTCTGACTTAGAGAGGGAGTTCTCATTGGACCACACACATCGGTGTGTACAAGCTCTAAGATCTTCTTAGCTCTCCATGCTTCACCTTTAGGAAAAGGTTGTCTATGTTGCTTACCAAGCTTACATCCCTCACATACTGACATACTGGAATCCAGCAAAGGCAGGTTGCTAATCATGTTTTTTTGATTCAAAACTCTTAAAGCATTAAGGTTGAAGTGACCAAACCTTTGATGCCAAAGAATTGTATCATCAATTCCAGCAATCATAGCTTTGTGAGACTGCCATTTTACTGGAAAATTTCTGCAATTCCCCATCTTTACTTCTGCCACAACTTGTTTATGGTGTTTTAAGTCACAAATGGTACACATTTCTTCTTCAAATAGCAATGAGTACCCATTTTCCATCATTTGACCAACACTTAATAAGCTTTGATCAAGACTTGGAACCAAAAGGACATCATTGATAAATCTGATTCCTTTCTTTGTTTCCAAAGAAATTGTACCTTTTCCTTTTGATTCTACTAAGTCACCATTTCCAAGTTTCACTTTAACTTTAACTGATTTATCAAGCATGGAAAATATACCCTCATTTGGTGTCATATGATTGCTGCAGCCACTATCTATGAACCATTCTTCACCCTTCTGATCAACACTAGCTTGACATGCATAAAACAATTGCTCCTCCTTTTCTTCTGTGTAATTAGCTTGCTGATTCTTAGCCTTAAATCTGCAATCCTTCTCAACATGTCCGAATTTCTTGCAATTAAAACATTGAGGCTTTCCTTGATGATAACAATCCTTTTCAAGATGATTATTCTTTTTGCAAATACCACAAGGAGGAAAATCTCCTTTCAGATTTCCTTTTCTTTGAAAATTTTCTCCTCCTTTTGATCCACCTTTATTCTTCTTCTTATAATCTTTTGGTTTCTGAGTTTTCAGATTAACCTTGGACTGAAAAGCATTTTCTAAGGAGCTTTCACCTCTTCTATCAATCCTTTGTTCATGGGCATATAGTGAACCCATTAACTCAGTGACTGAAAGTGTTGAGAGGTCTCGGGTTTCTTCAATAGCAGCAACCATATGGTCATATTTTTCAGTTAGACTAATGAGAATTTTTTGAACAATTCTTGCATCAGTTATTTCTTCTCCATAAACTCTCATTTGATTTATAATCTCAATAAGCCTAGAGCAATAATCTTTTACATTTTCAGACTCCTTCATTTTTAGATTCTCAAGTTCCCTTCTTAAACTTTGAAGCTTAATAGTTTTAACTTTGAGATTACCTTGAAATTCTTGTTGCAGGATCTCCCAAGCTTGCTTCGAAGTTGTGGCCCTCATCAATCTTGGAAAGATGGCTTCACTGACAGCTTGTTGTAGAGTAAACAATGCTTTGGCATCCCTTTGTTTGTCTACCTTGTTTTGGTTTGTGTCTGAGGCTCCTTCTGCAACAGCAGTGACCCCATTCTCAACCACATCCCAAATATCAAGTGACATGAAGAGTGTCTTCATTTTGATACTCCAATAATCATAGTTTTCTCCACTGAATATTGGAATAGTAGGAGATGAACTAGATGCTGCCATATCGCCTTTTTCAGATCGAAGATGCTCTGATACCAATTGATGGTTTTATTTTGATGTTGCAGGAAAACAGAGAAAAGCAGAAAAATGAAGAAGAAAACTTCAACTCACGTCTGTAAGGGATTGTTCTATGTTTCTTGTCTATTGAACTTCACATTACACACTTTTGTAGACTCTTGGATACACTCAAATCATAAATGCATGAAAGTTCCCAATACAAATTAATTAAAGCTTACAACTAAATACAGCTGGGTAATTAAAACAGAACATGTAAACACAAAGCAGTAAATATAGAAAACTGCATCATCTTTAATACAAACGAATTAAGCGTATCATGGAGTTTCCCAGACGATCCACTTGTTGGTGGGATTAGTACAAGCCTTTCATATCGCATTAACTTAACGGAAGTTCTGCCTGAATGGGTGTCTATTGGTTTTTCTGCTGGATCTTACTTCTACTTTGAGACACATGATATCCTTTCGTGGCAGTTTGCAACAATTATAGAATCATCACCGGACAGCTTTAGTGTCAGATTGATTGTTGCTTGTGTGATTGGTGGGTTAATTTCAGCGTGTGGTATTGTTTTAGCGTCTGTGTTTACATGGAGGAAGATGACTAGGGGAAAGGGAGAAGGGAAAGGAAAAGGGGATAAAATAGATAATTCTGAGTCCATGGAACCAGAAATTTGAAACATATATTAAGTTGTATTTTTTAGAGTTTTGTTTCTTTGTCTATGTAACAAATTATTGAGATCTAATTTTATGTATAATTCAATTTTTTTATGATTTTTTAATTTACTTTTATTTTATAAAAATGTGTCACATTATAGAAAAGTTAGCCCCCCTCATAAAGATTCCTGATTTCGCAATTATATGCATGTCCCAACCTCCAGGTTATCGATTCCTAATTACTAAGACAGGGCTAGACATGATAAAAAGAGTCATATATATTTAGGTAGAATGCATCATAAAACTATGAGAAATGTTGTTTCAGCCGAAGTTATCTCCCAAAAATTTGTACTGAATTAAAAATATTTTTTTTACTTCATGATTAAGAAGTGTTTTTTAAAGATGATGTGAGTTTTTTTTCAAATAATTTAAACTATAAAAAAAAATTAAAAAATGAAAAAAAAAATTAACTGATTCGGAAGATTTCGGTAGATGAAATTTGGGACATGTAGCAGGACTCTAAAAATATATATCTTACATGGAAATGACGTAAAATTCAATCATTGATGCTAATTTTGGAACTATTATGTTGTTTATTATATGAAATATAAATATTAAAATATAAAATAAATAATAAAATTTATCTTTTTCACCAATTTAGAATTTTGAAATAAAATTTTGAGTTGAAATCCTTCTACATAATTCTATTAAGAAGCATATCATGTTGCGGTTGAGAATCCAAAAGAAACAAATTCAGGTAGGTGAAGTCTTAAATCAACAATTTCATAAATGAGCTGGCTTACAGGAACATTGTTTCTTAAACCAGTGAAGACAACACTCAAATTATGAGAAGTAGAATTATAGCTAATCCAAACTTCATTCTTTCTTCCTTCCATAATAGAGGTAGTACTGATTAACCATGACACATTAGTTACAGATTTCATGGACTTGATATCAATACCTACGTGTAGGTCAGGAGGATCCTGAAGGCTGTTCTGATAGATGTCAAACTCCACCGCCACAAAATGATGCTCTGTCATGTTAAATTCTTGGCCATCGTGAGTAAGACCCACAGCACCAGCTTTTGTAACAGATTCGGAAATCTTTGAACCAGCACGATCTAGAAAGAACACAAGCCCATCTTCATATCCCATTTTACTTTGAGAATTGATGACAAAGGAGCAATGGATAGTGAAATCAGTGAGGTTTCCAAAAACCTTATCTCATATTTGCAAATTTTGTACATTTCATATTATATGTAACATTATTTCAAAAATATAGCTTTCACTAATTCCCTGACTAATTTTCCTTTTCATATCTCGACATAAACAGTTTCTTTCAGCCACATACTACTTACCGAGTCCGTAATCATTAATTCTTGACACCAGAAAGTGGCTCTTTACGTAATTAGGTGGCGTTTTCTTACCAATTAAAATGCCTTTTTCTTTTCTTTTCTTTCTTTCTTTTTCATGTCGTTCGAGGCTTGAGGTGTTGTGGCCCTGTGGGCCTTGTGGCCTTTTCAACTCATCAATGTTATATTTTCAAATTCTCATATTCATATGATATAATAAATAATTATTTTTAAAAAAAAAATTAAAATAATAATATTATTAAAAAATAATATTTTAATAATATTTATTTTATTTTCAATTTTCTTTTAAGATCATCTCATATCATCTAAATATTCAAATGGCACCTTAATATATATTTACGTGCAAGCGGGACACAACAATGCAGAAGTATCGTCGTCGGCCTTTGCTTTATATTAGCCATCACGTACGTACCTAACGGGTAGTGGTGGAGCCACGTTGGGGTAGAGGAGGGCCATGGCCCCTCCCCACGGTCCCCATCCCTATTTTAAAAAAATTTAAAAAAAAATATATAATATATATATTTTTTTAAGGAAAAAAATAAAATATATTTATTTTTTTATAATTTTGTAGATAATATTAAATTTATTTTATGTTGGCCCCTTCTCTAAAAATTATTTTGATCTCCCTCTATAAAATTAATCTAATTTAAAAATAAAATAAATCTCTTATAAAATAAAATAATTTTATAACATGATGACATGCTTTTATTATAGATAAAAATAAAAATAAAAAAAGAAGTTGAATAATTTCTAATGTATTTTTAATATATTTTTATTATGATAACATGTTCTTATTATATTATATACTTTTTTAATACAAAAATTGTATCAAATTATTTTAAACTGCATAAAAAATTATATATAAATAAAATAAATAAAATATTTTATATATTTTATTTTAATCTTACTTAATCCCCTAACCTAAATTTCTAGTTCCACCGCTACTTACGGGCAAATTAGTACTGAGGCTATATATAATTTTCTTTAGCGGAAGCAAATTAATCACTAGTGCACGTCAGATCAAGACTTATATAATTGTTTGGAGAATTGTATGCATATTATGGAAGCATGGGATGCATACATCCATAATCTTAGTTTACTTGTACGTTTCAACATGCATACATCCATGGGAGGCCTATATATATAATATATTATATATATCCTCATGCACCCCTGTATAAATAAGATAAAATACATAATTACAAAAATATAATAAAGATAACAAATAACTTTTTAATCATCTAAGCAATATATATATATATGTACTCTTTGGTCACAGATACTAGGTTTTTCCACTAGTTACGTGTGTGGAAATTATCTGAATATACGAGGGGGAAAGAATTAAATAAATTACAAAATATAAGGGATAGAAGCAAAACGCAGTGGATCAATTGGATAGCAAAGTTAGCTACGCTTCTTATAAGAATTATTGATCCTGTTGAGCATTTTCACAACAAGGTAGACATATAAAATACCAATGTTGTCGAAGCCAACTTAGAGCACGATTCATCCATTGTATAAACAGCAGGCAATCATAATTTTTAGAAATTACTGTAAAGAAATTGGTTTTACTTTCTTTCAAGTTTTGTAACAAATCGTTATTATTTTATTATTTTATACTGTGTATAAATACATTCAATACATGAATACAAATGTCACATTGAACTGCACAAATCATTTGCCTGTCTTACATGGTATCCAGAGTCAGCAAGGACTAATGTCACCTTGTTCATGGCTACTCCTCCCTTTTCTTCCTCCTCCTCCACCCTTTCCTCCTTCTCCCACATTGTTTCCACCAAACTAACCATAGATAATTACCTCCTATGGAAAGTCCAAAATTCAGCCTATTTACAAGGTCAAGATCTCTTCAGGTACGTTGATGGCACTCAGCCTCCACCATCTGCTGTCGTTACTAAAGCAAATACAACCAAGGCCAATCTCGTCTTCACTGGCTGGCGTCGAACTGATCAACTTGTTCTGAGCATCCTTTTTTCATCACTCTCCGATTTCATTCTTGGGCAATTCCTCTCTTCCAAAATTGCTCAAGAACTATGGAACTCACTAGACTCAATGTTTTCTTCCCACTCTCAGGCAAAGGAATTTCAGGTATGTTTTCAGCTAACCAATCTCTCCAAAGGAGACCAAAGCATCTCAGCCTACTTTAGCAAAATCTGATTACTTGTGGATTCTCTGGCTGCCACCGGAACACCTTTTATAGACAAAGAGGTAGTAACGTACTTACTCAATGGTCTCGGGCCATCTTATGAGTATTTTATTACATCTGTCACTACCAGAGTAGCTCCTCTGTCTTCTAATGAGTTATATTAGATGCTCTTAATTCATGAAACTCGTATCTCACATGTCACTTGGAGAGTGAGAGCCTTCTGCAAATTTTAGTGCCTCAGGTGGTCGCTGTGGATCCTCTCGGGGTGGACGTTAAGGACATGGCAGAGGTCATCACCCAGATACATCAAGAGGAGGACGCTCTTCCGTTACATAACTCAGAGACCAACCTGTCAAGTTTGTACAAAATAGGCATGTTGCTCTTCAATGCCGCTACAAGTTTGATCATTCCTATCAACTGGATCCTCCATGTTGAATCCAAGATTTTAAATTTCGTATCTACGTGTAGATTTTGATGATAACAAATAGATTCAAGTCTCAAGCACAAATTATTTACGCAATGAAGTGAAGCGCACATCAAGCATAAAAGAACAAGTCTACAAATGAAGCTCATAGATTATTTTTGTACATCTCTTGATAAAATTCGAAATTGGATTAAAGTTCCAAATTACTCTTTTTTCTCATAAAACACCAAATTACTTTTTTCACATATGCAAGATATTTTTAAATGTCTTAGTTTTGAAAATTATGTTTTTCACATGTGCATAACATCATCAAACAATATAATTTCGAAAATTATATTTTTTTATATAAAAATTTGAATTTGTAAGATGATTGATTATCATATTTGACATGTGCATATTTTGTTTGAAAGTTTTGAAAGGTGATTGTGTGTTTTTTTGACAAATGCAAAAGGTAGATGATTTTGTTTGAAAATCTTAAATGGTGGTTGTGTATTTTTTTTGAGAAATATAAAAGGTAGATGATTTTGTTTAAAAATCTTAAAGGATTATTGTGTGTTTTTTTGACATATGCAAAAAGAATATGATTTGGTTTGAAAAATAAATCATGCTCATTTTGCCATATATGAAAAACAAAAGATTAGGTTTGATTTATTTGAAAAATAAATGGAGTTGTCTTTGACAAATGCAAAAAGAAAATGCTTTTATTTGAATTTTTTGAAAAATGAATAGTACTCTTATTTGACATGTGAATCTTTTCAAATTTGAATTTGAAGACTCATTTGTCTATAAATAACTCACTTAAGTTTTGTAAAAATCATAATAAGAGCTTACGCATCTATTGCTAAATTTTGCATCATTCTTTCAAAGCTCTCATTCTTTTTTTTCTAAAGTTTTGAGTCTTAATTCTTATTCTTTTTTAGAGAGATATAGGTTGCGCTGTATTGTTTCTATCTCACTCATTGAGGAGTGTACTTTAATAGTCTACCCACTATCAACTCTTGTATCAATAAAAGGGTGCGTATAACCCTTGTGTGTGTAGAATGTGTTCTACACAAGGAATAGTTGAATCACCAAGTATGAGGTGATTGGAAGTGTAGAGGGTGTTCTACACAGATTTTTTGGAGCGGTGCTGCTCAAAGGTGTAATAGGTTTCTATCTCCATTTAAAGAAGATTGAATAGTGAATTAGGGATCCTCAAGAGGTAGCTTGAGGCGAGGACGTAGGTAGTGGGGCTGAATCTCGTAAAAATACTGAGTGTACTTATTCTTACCCTACTCTTTACATTTCTTGTTGCTTTATATTCTGTTTATATTTTATATTGTGTATTTGATTTATAAGTATTAATTTTTATAATATAACTCAATTCACCCTCCTCTTGTGTTGGTCATTTGGGCAACACTCCGAATTCCTTCTTGGCAAATTACATGGCTCCATCTTCCTTCTCTAATTCAACCCGATACCCGGACTCAGCTATGACACATCACATTACAAATAATCTGAGTAATTTGAATATCTCCTCTAAACAGTGTTATGGTGGTGACACATTACACGTTGAAGATGGTGCTGGCCTTCCCATTCAACATCTCGGTGAATCTCACCTTTCTTCTGGTTCTTCTTCCTTATCCTTCACACTTCGAAAATTACTTCATGTTCCTACCATTACTAAAAATCTTGTTTTAGTACTTCAATTCTGCATTGACAATTTGTGTTTCTTTGAGTTTTACTCTTTCCACTTTTTCGTGAAAGACAAACGCATGGAAAACATCCTCCTTATGGGACCCACTCGTAATGGCCTATATATCTTCCTAGAAAAGCTGTCACCGACTCCATCTCTTTCTACACAAATTGGCGAACGCACCACTATAGAACACTGGCAACAAAGGCTTAGTCATTTGTTTCTTGAAATCATCTCCAAGATACTGCACACCAACTATTTGTCCAAATTACCCACTGCTTCCGTTTTCTTCTATCCAGAATGAAACATCACTAACTTCCTTTTTGTAATAGTCGGGCTCAGTATACTCAGCCCTTAGAATTAGCTTGTGCTGACTTATAGGGCCCATCTCCTCATGTTTCAAGAGTGGGTCATAAGTATTATCTGTCTTTAGTTGATTCTTATACCCGTTGTACTTGATTTTTTCCCTTAAAGCAGAAGCCGAACGTTCTTGCTATATTTACCATATTTTTACCTTATGTTGAGCGATTATTCAATGTCAAATTACTTAATCTTCAAATTGATGGTGGTGGAAAATTCAAACCAGTAACTCAACTTTGTCATAAAATGGGTATCACACATCTTTTTTCATGTCCTCATACACATCAACAAAATTGTTTAGTTGAAAGAAAACATAGGCATATAGTTGAGATTGATTTAGCTCTTTTAGCTCATTCTTCCCTTCCCCTTTTTTATTGGGCCGATGCCTTTGAATACGCAGTTTATTTAATTAATATTCTTCCCTCACCAATTATCAACAATCAAACTCCTCACTCTCGAGTTTACAAAACAGATCCAGATTACAAATTCTTAAAAAATTTCAGTTGCCAATGTTGGCCTAACATTAGGCCATATTTGAAAAATAAACTCAATTATCGATCTGTTCCTTGTGTCTTTCTCGGCTATAGTTCCTCACATAAGGGGTACAAATGCTTAGACATCACTCACAATCGTACGTACATATCAAGAGACGTTCTTTTCAATGAAGCTCTATTCCCTTACTCAAACTCACGGCCCACATTTACCCTTTCACACCAAAATTGTCTCTTTACCCATAATCCAACCCTCAATCCTTGGACCTGGCCTAAGCCTATCCACAATCCATCCTTCCCCTTTGTCAGACATACCTTCTCAATGTCCTACGTCTAGCTCCTCAAGCCCACCCACACTCAACTCTTCATCCTCATCCAATCCACTAAGTACTTCACCTTCCATCACTAACCTCTCTCCTTTATCCTCTGAAAATCCCATACCCCCACCTCCCATACAAGCTCTCATTCCCCCACAATCTTCTATAATTACTTGTGGACATATAAACTCTTCTCGACCACGACAATTTTGGGATGTGACAATTCCTTATCCCTCGCATTCATGTTTCACTACCATGGTCACTGTTTCAGACGAGCCATCCAGTTACTCTATGGCCACCAAACATGGAGAGTGGAAGCATGCTATGTCTCAAGAATTTCAAGCTCTTCAACAAACCCAAGCATGGACTCTTGTTTCATCTATTCTCAGCACAATGTCTTGGGGTGCCGTTGGGTTTTTCGAACTAAAACCAATGCAGATGGTTCATTCCAACAAAGGAAGGCACGTTTGGTAGCAAAAGGCTACCACCAGATGCAAGGCCTGGATTACAATGAGACCTTCAGCCCTATAGTCAAGCCTTCCACTATTAGGCTCATGTTATCCATTGCGGTCACTCAATCTTGGCCTTTGCGCTAAATTGATATCCAGAATGCCTTTTTACATGGTTCATTAACTAAACAATATTTATATGCAGCAACCACATGGATTTGTGGATCCTCTCGAACTCACTCATGTTTACAAGCTTCACAAGACCATTTATGGCCTCAAACATGCTCCAAGAGTGTGGTTTACTCAACTAAGTCTATGGCTTCTTGGATATGGCTTTCTTGCTTCTTGGGAAGATCCCACATTGTTCACCCTAACACATGGTGATCTTCGTATGTATCTATTGGTGTATGTTGATGACACAGTCATCACAGCTTCTAAGGTTGCAACAATTGATCTTCTTTTACAAGATCTGAGCTCTGCATTTCTTGTTAAAGACTTGGGCAAATTGGCCTATTTCCTTGGTATTGAGGTGGACTATACCTCGGCAAGACGGTTTATATCACAGAGGAAATACATTCACTCCCTCCTGCTTCGCAACAAGATGATTAATAGAAAAACCATTTCCTCCCCGATGGTTGCATCACTGAAATTATCCAAGTTTGATTCACCAGATTTTGGGGACCCCACACTATAAAGGAGCATCATAGGTGGCTTACAATACTTATCACTCACCAGGCCCGACATAGCTTTTTCAGTGAATAAGATATGTCAATTTATGCATAATTCGAAAGACTCTTATTGGACTGTTGTTAAGAGGGTCCTTCAGTATTTAAAGGGCACGGTCAACCATGGTCTTCTCTTCAAAAAGCAGGCACATTTCACCCTTCAAGCTTATTCCGACGTCGACTGGGGAGGCTGTTCAGATGACTGCAAATCAACGGGAGGGTTCTGCATTTATTTTGGTAATCATCTAATATCTTGGAGCTCGAAGAAACAAGGGACAATTGTCAGGTCCTCCACAGAAGTTGAGTACAAGTTTCTAGCTTCCTTTGTTGCCAAAGTCATATGGCTTCAAAATGTTCTTTGTGACTTGGGGATTCCACTACGCAAAGCATGAACTCTCTGGTGCGATAATATAAGGGCAAATTTTCTATTGACAAATCCAGTTTATCATTCCAAGACAAAGCACATGGATCTCGATTTCCACTTCACCAGAGATCGGGTTGTAACTGGCACACTTCAGGTTCAATTTTGTAGCTCAAAAACCAAATCGCTGATGTCTTGACAAAACCCCTTATTTCAAATAAATTTCTCCATTTTCGATTGAGCCTCACTGTGGTTGAGACCAAAGTTTTGAATACTGTACCGATGAGCGTACCGATCAAGATACTGGAACGAAATATTTTGATATCGGTAACGTTTTGGGATAGTCTACATAAAATATATATATATATAAATACATGTATAAATTATATTTCAAAATAATAGTCAATATATGAATAATTATATATATAATATATAAATATAATTAGTCTAGTATGAATTGAAGTAAATAATATCAAAAAAAAAAGTTTTGAATGACCGAAATCGAAAATCCGATACGACGGGTATCAACTGAAATATTGACCGGTATGAGGTGGATACCGGCCGAAATATTGACCAGTACAGTCGGTACAGACCGGTACGACCGATATTTTAGTCGAAACGGTATACCCCTAAAATATGTACCAGAGAACCGGCCGGTACGGCATGTTGGTATGGTATATGGACACCGGTGCCACGGCGCACATGACTCACGACGTTGCCCAATTGGATCAGGCTGACACGTACTTTGGTAAGGATTGTGTTATTGTCGGTAATAGGGCCTCTCTCCCTATATCCCACACCGGTACCACCTTTCTCACATTTTCTCTTATTTCAAAAGATGTTTTAGTTGTGCCTGGCCTCACCAAAAATCTGATCTCCATTAGTAAAGTTACGTCAAATTTCCCTTTCTCCATTACCTTTACTAATGATCGTTTTATCATACAGAATCAAATCACAAGAAGTGTAGTGGCAACCGAAAGACGTGAGAATGGACTCTATGTGCTTGAGCGTGGACATTGTCCTTTAGTTTCTATTTCTTCTAATAATTGCCCTCAGGCCTCTTTTGATGTCTGGCATGCTCGATTGGGCCATGTGTCTCATTCTATTATTTCTCTTTTGAATAAAAATCGTCATTTATGTGTGACTTCTTTGCTTCCCAATCCCTCTATTTGTTCTAGCTGTCAACTTGCAAAAATTCATAGACTTCCCTTTAAACAAAATGAAAAATGTACTTCTCATGTGTTGGATCTTATTCACTGTGATTTATGGAGTCCATCCCCTGTCAATTCCACCTTAAGCTTTAAATATTATGTAATATTTATTGATGATCATTCCCGTTTTACGTGGCTCTATCCTTTGAAATTAAAATCTGATTTTTATAGAACTTTTATTCATTTTCAAAAACTTGTAGAAAATCAATTTTCTGTTAAAATCAAAATATTTCAAAGTGATGGAGGCACTGAGTTTACAAATCACACCTTTCGAGACCACTTAATCAATTCTGGGATTCATCATCAAATGTCATGTCCTCACAAACCTTCTCAAAATGACTATGCCGAGCGTAAACACTGTCACATAACTGAAACCGGTTTAGCAATGCTTTTTCACTCACATGTTCCTCTAAAATTCTGGGTTGATGCTTTCAACACTGTTGTTTTCAGGATTAACCGGTTACTCGAGCCTACTCTTGATGGACTATCTCCATATGAGATTTTGTATGGTAAGAATCCAATTTACTCCAATTTTCATCCCTTTGGTTGTCTTGTATTTCCCTCTTTACGTGATTATACTCCTTACAAACTTGCCTCTCGCAGTCTTCCATGTGTTTTTCTGGGTTATAGTATGTCTCATCATAGATTCCGTTGCCTTGATCGATCCACTGATCAAGTCCTTATATCCAGGCATGCTATTTTTGATGAACTTATTTATCCCTTCAAGGGAAATCCATGCTCTGGGCCCCTGCCTAATTTGCCCGTTATTGCATTTCTTGAGCACCCTACTAGCTCAGAGGCTCTATTGTTGCCACAACCCAGTCCGTTACCGTTTTCGTGTGGACCTTGTTTAACTAACAAATTTGTTTGTCTTGTGCTGTCTTCTATTTTGTAGGATACTTCTGCCGAGTTGCCTCCCACTCCGAAGCATGGGTCTTTTTATGACTCTACCTTCTTGCCTGCTAATCTTGCTTCCATTGCAGAAGTGCCCTCCACACAAGAAATGGGCCAACCGCCGCTTCTTGGCACTCATCCCATGCAAACTCGAGCCAAATGAGGGATCTTCAAGCCCAACCATAGTTCTTATCTAAGTCAATTTCCCAACTCTGTCTTGCTACATTCTTTGCTCACCATGCATGAACCCAAAGGCTTTAAGTCCACTGCAAAACATCCAGGTTGGATTGCTGCCATGGATGAAGAGATTCAGGCTCTTCAAAAAAATCATACATGGGATCTAGTTTCAAGACGGCCCAATAAAAATGTTGTTGGCTCTAAATAGATCTTCTGCATTAAATATTTATCAGATGGCACTGTGAATTGCCTCAAAGCTCGTCTTGTTGCAAAGGGATATACTCAGCAACCAGGTCTTGATTTTCATGACACTTTCAGTCCTGTCGTGAAGGCTTCTACTGTTTGGGTTGTCCTCTCCCTGGCCGTTTCTAACAATTGGCCTCTTCGTCAACTCGACGTCAAGAATGCCTTTCTCAATGGTTTTTTGCAAGAAGAAGTCTATATGGACCAACCACCTGGCTATGTTGATTCCAAACATCCCACACATGTCTGTCGGCTTCACCGTGCTCTCTATGAACTCAAGCAAGCCCCATGTACTTGGTTTCATCGGTTCAGCTCTTTTCTCTTGGACATGGGCTTCACTTGTAGTCGTGCTGACTCCTCTTTATTTGTCCTCTCCAGAAGTGCTGATTTTATTTATTTATTACTCTATGTTGATGATATTGTGGTCACTAGCAACACCTCGTCTCTTCTTGATGGTTTCATTGGAAAATTGACCCGTGAATTTGCTACCAAGGATCCCGGGTACTTGAACTATTTTCTGGGCTTGGAAGCCCATCAGACCTATGCTGGTCTCTTTCTCAGTCAAGCCAAGTACGCCCATGAAATACTCCAGCATGCTCGGCTCCTTGATTCCAAACCGATCAGCACTCCCATGGTGGTCGCTCATCATCTATCAGGTACTGGTCCCAAATTTTGATGACCCTTCTCTCTATCGATCACTTGTTGGAGCTCTTTAATATCTTACTATCACTTGTCCGGACATCGTTCATGCCGTCACTGCTATCAGTCAATATATGCATAAGCCATTTGTCTCTCATTTTCAAGCAATTAAGCGAATTATTCACTATGTTAAAGGAACTCTTCAGTTTAGATTGGTTTTCACTCCATCTCCATCTCGGGAGATCCTTGCTTATTCTGACGTCTATTGGGCTGAGTGTCTCAACACACGTCGATCAATTTCTGGTTATGCAATTTACCTTGGTGATAATCTTGTGTCTTGGAGCTCTAAAAAGCCACCAATAGTGTCTCGCTGCAGTTGTGAATCAGAATATCGGGCATTGGCTCTTACTGCCGCTGAAGTTAAATGGCTCCGTCATCTCCTTCGTGATCTTCATATGCCCTCTCCTCCTCTCCAATCATGCTTTGTGATAATCAAAGTTCCATTTTTCTTGCTGTTAATCCGGTTTCTCACAAACGCTCTAAGCATATTGATTTGGATTATTATTTTGTGAGAGAGCTGGTGGCTTGCAGAGACCTACAAAGTCGTTATGTTCCTACTAATCTCCAAGTTGCAGATGTGTTCACAAAGAGCCTCAGCAAACCTACCTTCATTTTTCTGCAATCCAAGCTACATGTCCAAGATTCTCAATCACTAGGCTTGCAGGGGGTATTACAGTTATGGACAGATCTAAGAATCATGTCCCCAACAATTCAGCAAATCTCATCATATCATAATCACATGATTTTAAGCAATCCCTTGATTGTAGATAATAGTGTACATGGAATGTTTGACTTTGTGAATGCTGTAAATCAATTAGCTGTTATCTTTAACAAAATGTACAAAATATTGTATAAATACAATATGCATATCACCGCCATTTCAAGTCGGTGGATTTTTTCATTACATTTTCAATGCCCATTCTATTTGATACTTTTATTTGACATTTTTTGTATTTTAATTTTTTTTTAATTTTTAATTTTACTTAATGATTAAAAAATGATTATTAGTGTATTGGTAATTTTTTTTTATATTTTTTAAAAATATTTTAAAATGATAAAAAAATGATGATAAAAAAATAGGAAAAAATGATTTTTTTGTTATTTTTCTTAAATATATTTAAAAAATATGAAAAATATCAATACACTAATAATCACTTTCTTAATTATTAAATAAAATTAAAAATTAAAAAAATTAAAATACAAGAGGTATCAAATAGGTAGGCATTGTAGCATTATCCATATAATGTACTAATACCTAATTTGACGTTTCCAAGACTTTAAGAGGAGGGGAACCCGTCAAGAGGTCGTCTAAAAAATCAAATGCGCGTTCATGATGTATGGTGTAGTAGTTTCCAAGTCATGAAGGTTCGACCATAACGTACGTACGTTGAAAAATCTTCCAATACATATATGCATGGTCATTTAAATTATATTTGAAATTCGTCTAGCTAGCTAGGTTTGGATTCTTGGAATTTGAAGTTTATTTGCTAGCTGCAAATTAACTGGCAAACCAGCATTAATATATATGTTTGTTGGGGCTTAGCTCGATCATTAAGTTGTTGTAAATGTTCGATTTAAAAATGCTTTCCCCGGCCACAAGTTTAATTAATAGGCCGACCATCAGCCTGATCACAATATAAAGTATGATTAATAGGCATGACAAACAATTCATTAATGGATAAACTAATTATATAATGATCTCATGCATAATGTATGTCCTTCAAACAGTCGTGCCGTGATGACAAAATAAACAAATCTATATATATATATATATAATATACACACATACTGCATAATGATCATACTAATCAAGGACAAGGACAGAAAGAAGTAGAAGAAGAGTTAGAATTAGAAGAAGACTAGTAGTTAGTCGACGTACGCTCCATTTGACATATTCAAAAGAAGGAAAAAGATACAAAGAAGCAAACAAGAAATATCCTTCGCCACTAGAGTAGCAACAACTTTAAATAATAAGCACGTCTACGTCTTCCCTTACCTGCACAATTGCTTATTTTTGAATGCCCAGTATTGTCCCTCCTAACTGTCATTGCATAATTTGCTTCCCAATATGCATCTCAGCTGCAACGTCCTTAGTACTCTTTCTTTCTATCACTGGGTTTTTGTCAGTTACTTAGCTCTCTTCCATCTTCCTTTGCATTATGCTTTATCATTCAACTTCCCTTCTTTTACGGATGATGGCAGGCTGGTGTTAAATGGCACTGCTTCCATCCGAAATGGAGTTCTATCACTCACCAGTTACTCCCTTAACGATAGTACCTCAGCCGGCAGAGCCGTATATTTTGAAGATATGCAACTTTTTGATCCGAGTACGGGTAAATTCACAGACTTTACAACTCATTTCTCTTTTAAAATATCAACGGTTACTCCACCAGGCCAAGATGGGCTTGCCTTTTTCCTTGCACCCAAAGGTTCTGTGCTCCCGGATTATGCTGGGGGAGGCTGCCTTGCACTTTTTAGCAAATGCGACAATCTCACCATACCAAGAAAAGAGATGGTTGCTGTTGAGTTCGACACCTTCAAAAATGATTGGGATGAAAGTGCTGGGGAACATGTCGGTATCAACAAGAATTCCATCCAATCAGTAATAAGCAAAGATTCGGGCTGGAGTTTTAAAAAAGCATCAAGAGTTGATGCTAGTATCCGTTATAATTCTAAGGCAAACGAATTAAGCGTATCATGGAGTTTCCCAGACGATCCACTTGATGGTGGCCATAGTACAAGCCTTTCATATCGCATTAACTTAACGGCAGTTCTGCCTGAATGGGTGTCTATTGGCTTTTCTGCGGGATCTTTCCACTATTTTGAGACACATGAAATCCTTTCGTGGGAGTTTGCAACAATTTATATAGAATCATCACCGGACAGCTCTAGTGTCGGATTGATTGTTGCTTGTGTGATTGGTGGGTTAATTTCAGCATGTGGTATTGTTTTAGCGTCTGTGTTTACATGGAGGAAGATGACTAGGGGAAAAGGAAAGGGGGATAAAATAGAGAATTCTGAGTCCATGGATCGAGAAATGGAAAACGGTACAGGACCAAAGAGGTTCTCTTATATTGAACTTGTTCAAGCCACGAACAACTTTGCAGAAGAAGGAAAACTTGGAGAAGGAGGGTTTGGTGGGGTTTATAAAGGAGTCTTAAGCGACTCAGATCAGATTGTTGCAGTCAAAAAGGTAACTAGACGCTCCGTTTAAGGAAAGAAGGCATACATATGGGAAGTAAAAATCATTAGCCGATTGAGACATAAAAATCTGGTCCAACTCCTCGGTTGGTGCCATGAAAATGGCGATCTTCTTCTCGTCTACGAGTTCATGGCGAACAGTAGCCTTGATTTTCACCTTTTCGGAGGTAGAACAATGATTCCATGGGTAGTGAGGTATAAGATAACACTTGGACTTGCCTCTGCACTGCTTTATCTGCACGAAGAATCAGGGCAATATGTGGTGCATAGAGATATTAAATCGAGCAACATAATGCTGGATTCAAATTTCAATGCGAAGCTTGGGGACTTTGGGCTAGCGAGGCTAATGGATGAAGAGCTAGGCTTCAGGACAACTGGAGTGGCCGGAACTTGGGGTTATATGGCACCGGAATACGTAAGAACAGGAAAGGCAACTAAAGGA
The DNA here is from genome assembly GCA_036898215.1 of Platycarya strobilacea. NCBI lineage: Eukaryota > Viridiplantae > Streptophyta > Magnoliopsida > Fagales > Juglandaceae > Platycarya > Platycarya strobilacea. Next base: position 3,480,892 of record CM072554.1, on the reverse strand, counting down.
ACTGATGTCTTTAGCTTTGGGGTGGTGGCGCTGGAAATAGCATGTGGAAGAAGATCAAACGACTTACCCGAGTACGAGGGGCTTTATATTCCCCTGGTTGCTTTGGTTTGGGAGTCGTACGGAAATGGAAGACTTTGCGAGGTGGCTGACAAGAAATTGGGCATGGAATTTGAGACGAAAGAGATGGAGTGTTTGATGAGGGTTGGACTTTGGTGCGCTCACCCAGATCAAAGTCGGAGGCCGTCCATAAAGCAAGCCATGCAGGTTCTGAATTTCGAGGCACCGTTGCCAAATCTTCCAAATAAGATGCCAGTTCCCAACTACGAAGTCCCTGCAGACACCCCAATCTTAAACCCAACGTTAAATAAAAATACGGGTGCTGGGCACTCAATCTCTTATTCGTCTATCAATATCGGCCGTTAATTAGATGAGTAACGTTGGGTTGGAGAGTAATCATACATTTTTCTTCTAATGAATAATATATATACTGTTTATGATACTGTTTATATAAGACGGAGTTTAGTGAGTGTGGCTTCTCTCTTTATTTTTCTAATTAGATATATATTATATAATATATATATCATGCTTAGTGTAATTTGTTTGCCAGATCGTACGTCGACATATATGTTTTCCTGCAATAATAATTGTTATTTGTGAAGAGTTTCTATTAATTTTTAATTTTTTTTTTGTCTTTGAGCAATATTGCATGCCATACATGCTGATATATTTTAAATGTTTTTTTTCAGGTATATTAATTAATTAATGTGATATTTTCTCCATGATATTGTTTCCTAGCGCTATGATCCATCTATCTATCTATCCGTACTGTATATACATGTGGGTGTATAACATGTGTATGCATTCGAGTGCATCATGTACAAGGGTACTACTAGTTAGAATATCTTTTCTTTTTATATATAAAGTGTCTATCTAACAAAAAATTGTTAGTTTAACAAAAATTGTTAAGCTGTTTGAATTGTTTATAATCAGTAAATAAAACATTACGAACGTCCGTCTGTATTGATTGTTATGAAAGAAGATTTATGAAAAAGTAAATACTTCATTAAGCCCATTCACCGAAATAAAGCTCTCACGCCCATTAAAACTCATTCCACCAATTTAGCTTTCTACAATGATAAACTTCCAACCATTTAACAGCCTACCATTAAAATCTGCAGTTAAAAGTCCAATTATGTAAGGCCGTGTAGGTGAGTTAAATGTCCAATATTTGGCCCAATCAAATTGGAAATGCATTTATTAAATCCATTTTGCCCAATTTATGGAAAGAATTTTAAATGAAAATAAAATTAAAATACATTTATTAAATCCAATAGGATTGATAATTTAACAAATGCATTTATTACCTGTTTTTAAATCTTGTAATTAATGCTTTTAGCCAAGTTTACGAAGAGATACTTAAACGAAAATAAAATTAAAATGCATTTATTAAATGCATTGAGATTGATAATTTGAATAAAAGAAAATATTTTAATGATGAATATATTTAAAAGATGATTTTTTCATAAAAATCATTTATAAGAAGAATTTATCTTTAATTCCTGTCGTATATTCCAAATTCTACTGATCCAACTCTCATTAATGCATTCTCTCATTCAAGGTATTCCATGTATTTGATGCTAATCTCATGGAAGAAACATTAAAAGACTAATTAAATTGACAATTACACATAACAAGGTCCAATCATTTTCTACAAATACATAAAAAAAAAAGTAGCAGATAAATAGAAGAAAAGTGCTGTCTATCCTATAACAGAATCACAAGCTTTTTCTAGGTAGAAGATATTAATCTAGATCAATCACCTTTTGTTATTTCTCAAATTTTCTGTTATTTCTGAAATTTATGATTTATGATTATCTTACATTTTTAAAAAAACAATGACAAGTGAATAAAAGGACTACTAATTTTACTTCTCAAGTCATTCACGTTCATCATTTTTTTAGAATCATAAACAAACATTTACTCTGAGTAAAAGATATTTATCTACATCAACCATCTCTATTTTTTGTTGCTGTTTTGAGTTACTAAAATTTTGCTAGTTTACAGGTATTTAATTGTATATATTTGTTTTTTATATATTCTCTAATATCTTCAGATTTTTAGTTGTAATATTTTCTCTAATTTTTTACCACTTTCAATTTAACAAATATTTGACTGATAATCATAATTAAAATATTACATGTTGGATAACAGTTTAGATTATAAAAATCATATATAAATAACTATAACATCTTCATATTTTAAACTAATATTTTTGTGTTATATTTTTTCATAAAAAGTTTATGAACAATTAGTATTAACTTAGAAAAGAAAAATACCATAAATCACGTGATAAAATTTGATAAATTTGATAAAAATTTAACAAAAATATTACCTAAAAATACATAAATTTATGTATTCATAAATTTATTATTCTTTTATTTAACCATAAACGTATATATAAAAGATACAGTTTTAAAATTTGGATTTTTTATTTCTTTACTGGTTAATGTGTAATATCATTAAGTTTAATCCAACATAAACCAAGAAAGAGAACAATAAAATCTGAACAAAAATAAATGAAAGAAATTGAAGAGATGAAGAGATGAAGATAATAAAATAAATTATATCATACACTTACAAAGATAAAAACCACAAATATGCAGTTTTGAAAGTCCCCAACAAACAACACCTAAAAAAACAATCCCTATATGCTAAAAGAAACATGTATCTGAGAAAATAAATCAAACTTATACTAACAAACACAGAATCAGAAATTCTGAACAAACCCACAAAGAGAATGATTTTATAAAAATGAGATTTTAAACCAGCTGCCTATTTAGTTGTGTTTATTTTTATATACTATAATTTAGTTATTTTTGGTGCTTGCGTTTAAGGGTTTTGGTTGGGAGATTTCAAAGCTTTGCATTTGGTTTCTTTTGCTTGTTGTACTTTCATGCCTTGGTTGATTCATTTATGGTTCAATTGTTTGTGTATATGGTTTAATTGTGTAATATTTGTTTATGCATTTTATTCATTTATCCATTGGCCAATGTATATGGTTTTTTCATTTACAGTTTAATATTAGAGATTTTGTTTCATTATGTGACAATTTGCACTTCAAAAAAAAAAAAGAAACAGAAAAAACAAAGGTAAAAGATTTAAAAGGGATAGAAACTGACTGAATAGACACAAACCTCATAGCATCATAAACTTAAAACAAAAAAGTTCAAATTCCATACAAGAACCAAACCAACAAATCAGATTAACTAAAGAAAAAAATAAGCAGAACATCATAACACGAAAAAAAATGAAACTCATCTCTTTTTTCATAGACCAAAAACAAAAGATCGGATCATAATCCAAATTCCCTAAAAACAAACAAACAAACAAACCAAACAATAGATAATTTAAGGTACAAAAAAAAGCTTTAAAAATATACAAAACATACATACAAAATAAAAATATAATACATAAGATTAAATACTTTGTTCTCTAATTTTTTCAACTGTATCTTTTATCTGTTCTCTAATTTGTTCATATATTTGTAATATGATTCTAATATGATTCTATGAATAGATTAAACAGCAAAACAGAATACCCAGATTGGAAAATGAATGAAAAACAACAAAGAGACGACAAAACAAATAACAGAAATCGAAAGAGATGAAGATAATAAAATAAATTACATCATACACTTACAAAGATAAAAACCACAAATATGTAGCTCTGAAAGTCCCCAACAAACAACACCTGAAAATAAAATCCTTATATACTAAAAAAAAACAAATAACACGTATTTGAAAAAATAAATAAAACTTATACTAACAAACACAGAATCATAAATTTCGAACAGACCCACAGAGAGAATGATTTAAAAAAAATGAAATTTCAAACCAGCTGCCAATTTAATTACGTTTATTTTTGTATACTATAATTTTTAAGTGTGATATGGGAAAGGGTTAAAATATAGAGTTTATATATTTTTGGAAAGAAGACCTTTGAGTGTGGAAAGAAAAAAGCTAACAAAAAGCCATAAAACTTGCTTAGACAAAAGTAATACCAAAGTTAGGGTCATAATTTACACGTACCCCACATTTTACTTGTGAAATTCAAATACAACTGCATCTACTGCAACATAAGAAAGGAACCAACCAAATCATGAAATAATATCCAAATGATATATTGACAATTCCTGAATCACCAGCCCAAAATTACCTATTCAGAATAATAATCACATGCTTTTTGGAAAATGAAGTTATTTAAAAAAATATGTTAAAATATTAACAAAAATGATTCTTTATCCAATTAGTAAAGATGCAGGGCACACTGAATTTCAGCAATCTATGTGCATTGTAAATGAATTAGCAAGACCTGAAAATAAAATCCATTTATACTAAAAAAAAAAAAAACAAAGAACAAACACATAATAAAATCTGAAGATAAAACTTCATACTAACAAATACAGAATAAAATATACATCACAGTCACACAGAGTAAAAAATACAATAACAAGACTTGAAAATAAAATCTCTTTATACTAAAAAAAAAGAACAAATATGGAATAAAAAAAATGAAATTTCAAACAACTACATTCAGCAATTAAGTGCTTACCACTAAAACCAATGATTTTAGACATGGGTAGGGCTGGAAAAATCCCAAGAGCTCGAATCCGTTCGATTTTCTACCACAAAACCCTCAAAACAAAGCAATCATAAAATAAGTGATCATATATTCGTCTTTCACGAAACAAATAAAATTTTATACTAACAAACACATAATAAAACAGAATAAAAATATACATCACTAATCTAGAACTATACCGACCAAAGAAACACATAATCATAAATTTCAAACAGACCTACAAAGATATTGATTGTAAAAAAATGAGATTTCAAACAAATACATAGAGAAATCGAGTGCTTACTACCTATAAAAATAAAAAAATAAAAATAAAAGTCAAGTGGTTATCACTGAAATCGAGGATTTTAGACATGGATACGTCTAAGAAAACCCTCACAGAAAAACCAGTATAATGGCAAAAATAAAGATGGATCGAGAAGAATAAAAAACTAATCAGTCACAAATGAAAACTACTCACGGAAAGAAAAATATATATATAGTGGCTGAACAAGAGGTCACTATAACAAATTTTATTTTTAGGGGCGAAATTTATTAAGGACCAAATAAATTTCGTCTCAAAAAGTGGTTTTTAGAGACTTTTTAAAATTCGTCCCAAAAACTGGACGAGTTGCAAAATAGCTCGGACGGACAAAAATTCGTTTGAACAAGCGTAAAAATACTTTCGAATGGAGAAATATTTGTCAGAACGGAATATATTTGGAGGAAAATGTGGCGGTGGAATTGCAAGCCCGTCCGAACCCAAATTATACTGTTCGGATGGACAACAGATTGGAAATGGTTAATTTCTTTTATCACTATTCATTTATGTGTGTGTATATATATATATATATATTTTTCTATTAATTTTATTTTATCATTTTTAAAATATAAAAAATGTGTTTATATTACATTTTATGATTTATGAAACATTTAAATATTTATAAATGCAAAAATTAATTTTATGTAATTACTTTTAAAATGTTATTTATTTTATTATCACAAGCAATAAGTAAAATGAAGAAAATAAAAAAGAACATTGTTATGAATACCAAAAATAAAAGAAAATGTTAATTACATTTCAAAATATATATAATATTATTCGATACAACATATAAAATAAAAATACTCATACTATTTCGATATCAAATCTATGTCATCCTGCATAGATTTAATGTGTTTCTACATCATCTATCTTCCTCATGATGCGGTCTTTAGCATCTGCTACTACACGGGTCACCACTCTCTCCACCACATGCTCAACCATCGCCTCCAACTGCTCCAGTGTAAATTCTACAGGCTGGGTAGCAGCATTGGTAGTAGCATCAGTCGACCTAAGAGTACGTATATAGGGGTGTCCCTTACTCTTACTGATAGATATCTTGTTGAGAGCCCCCATCTGAAGTTCTCTTTTCTCACAAATCCGCTCTGTAACTCCAGCTTGAAATGGGAGGGCAGATATCAACAGTCCAAATGGTAAACTACCTCCACTCCCCTATCATGACTCCTGTCTGATGCGGTAGAAAATATACAGTACTAGATCAATCGAGTCTCCCCTCACTACCCACACCAAAAGTCGTGCCCGATCCATCCTAAAATTTGTCCAGTACTTTTTTGGGTTTATGTTGTACCCGACTATCAGATTCAGTAATCTGAAGAATGGAATGCAATCAACCTGTTTGATAGCCTTCCCGCCATCATATGCAGGAGCCTCGAGATGCCGTAGTAGCTCACGTACCTGATCGTCTGTGAGATCATCATTAGGTACGTACTCCTCGTCGCTATCATCAGCGTCTGAGCCAGCACCCAACTCATCAGCAATTCATGTAGCGAAGGGTGATGAAGATTCAGTTTCCATGTCTGTCCTAACAGATCTAGACGCTACTGTTGCGGATGGATGAGGATATGCGTCTATCACGCGCGAGATGTCCAAATACCCCGCACCATGAGTACGTAGCGGTGAATATCTTCAGGCTGATCTCCCAATGCTCGATAGAATTTGCATACTATATTAGGATATGCGATCTCCTCCTGTGTGCAGATTGAAGTCCATCCTCACTCCGTGAAGATCTGGTGGATGGTGTGTCCCTCCCACTCCAGCTCTCTGAAGTCATCCAAAGTGATAGGCCGCTCTACTAGAACAGATCTACGAACAGGTGCACTGGGAGCAGCGGGAGAGACGGGAGTGGAGGCAACTGGATCTGTGATCACTGGCCTAGTAGCACTCAACTGATGTCTCCCACACTTTTGACTTCTACCTGCCATTTGTATATTGTGTACAAATAAGTGATGGAAGCAATTAAACAGGTTTTATGGAACCCAAAATACCTAAATAAAACCAATACGTATATCAAACTGTTCCGTTTGGAACTTACTCATTCGGACGGACAAATAACATGTTCAAACGCATTATATGCCCGTTCGAACAAACAGGATCATCCCCTACATCTCGTTCGGACCGAGGTCATTCCCGTCTGAACGGAAACCCCTACGAAGAGAAATGGCCAAGTTGACTTAGCCATTACTTTTTTTCCTACAAAACTCAAATCTATTTGGACCAAATCAACTTAATATCACTCTTAAAGGTCCAAAACAATGAATACTAGGAAATAAATTACAAAAATATGAAAAATGAGTCGGATTCAATTTGAAATCTGACCCACACAAAAATGGGTGTTCATAACCCATTTTCAACCAATAGGAGGGGTTAGAGAGACCATACCTTATATATTTCACTGTAGATGATATTTTCGGGGAGGTGGAGTGTGATTCTCGTTCGAATGGGAGTTAGTTTTGGAATCTACTGTTTGATGCAAGAATGAGGCGTTCGGCGAGGGCTGGACATATATACCCCGACACTTGTTCAAATGAGATATTTATTGTTTGAACGAGTTTGAGCGTTTGAACGTAGTATGTAAGTGTTCGAACGATAAGGGTATAGGTTCCGATGGAGGGATATCTGTTCAAACAAAAAGAAGAGAGTTTGAGGTTTAAGCAATCCGCTATCAGTTTGGCTAGTTATAACGATATTATTATGTACCATACGACACTAATAATATTATAAAGTTCTTAGTTAAAAATAAAATAATAAATTAGTCTTTATAATATACATGCACTGTACATAACACTAAAATGATAATGTTATATATAATAAATATATATCAAGTACTTCAACTTCATATATATCAATTACTTTGTATATACTAGCATATATTAGTTAGAACATAAGAATTATATTATTTACATGTAGTACTTAGTTTATAATAATTAGGTACAGGTTACTTAGATTACTTAATATACATGCACTATACATAACACTAAGATGATAATGTTATATATAATAAATATATATCAAGTACTTCAATTTCATAACTACTCATCTTACTACAGAACGCTTACCTAGCCAACATTTAGATCCGGCTCTACCCAAACTTTTTTGGTTCACCCCAACATTCCCCACTTGTCCGACTGTTGCTGAGCAGTTTTTGGATAGCAAACGGACCTCTCCAGAAGGTAATTTTAATGTGGCCGATTTCCCCCTTTTTTGCAATTGGTTTCGCTATAGCATTCCTGTTTTAGCAGGGGAAAAGAGTTCAAAAAGGTTCAATGGTCACTTACGTAATTAGAAAAAGAAAGGTTTCGAGTTCGAGTTATATTCTCAACCCAGGTAACTGAAGTAGCTGAAAGTAGTCTCAGTTGTTATTGTTGCAGTAGTAGTCTCTCCCCTGAGGGGAGACGAGCGAAGCGAAGAGGGGAAAATGTTCATTTCTCATCTAAAAAATATCAATTATTTTGTATATACTAGTATATATTAGTTAGAACATAAGTATTATACTATTTACATATAATGCTTAATTTATAATAATTAGGTACATGTTACTTAGATTACTTAATATATATTTTATAATGTCATCACTTATTGAGGTTATACAACTTATAATATAGATTATTTAAAATAATATTAGTAATATCAGTATGTACATATATAATAATAATTAAATATTATCTAGTATATTAGTATTATAATACTAGTGTAACTCTATAAGATATAACACTTATTATACGTCATGACAGCCTTTCATGCGTTCCAACGAAAAATACTCAGAATATACTTAGAATAACGCATCCGAACATCGAAATAATCCGTTCGGATGCAAAAAGTTAAAATTCCTCGCAGGTAAACTAGTGTCAATTTGACATTTTGGCATTCGGACGGATAAATTTTACGTCCGAATGCAACTTCGCAGATTTAAACACCAATTCTTCAGTTCATTTCTTACTCGAGATTGAGCTATTTTTTAGAGATTGAGACTAAAAGTGAGGCAGAGAAGGATTGCATATTGTATGAGGATTTTTGAGTGTGGAAGACTTGATATTCTTGAGAGGGAATAGGTAAATCTCATTTCTCAATATTTTAATTGTATATTTTTCAACATTAAAAGTGGTTGATAGTTTTCTCATCTTATGATTTCTAATCATGGGCAGTGTTGTTGAATTGGATTTGAAGTTGGATGTGCAAAAGTTGAGGTTAGTTTTCTAATTATTAGGGTTTAAAGATTAGAGATTTATTTTGATATTTTGGGGTGATTTTATATAGATTTTACATACTTATTTTGATTTTTGGAATTTTATTATATAACCAATTTCGAGCATGATTTGTTTATTTGGGTATTTGTTGCTTACTTAGTTGATGTTGAGGATTGGTTCTGGTATACTGTCTGCACGATTTTCTTTTGAACGGAACTGTTCACATTCGAACGAATGTTGATGTCCGTCCACACGTAAAAATATACGTTCGAACGGAATTCGTGCAGATAGAATAAATAAATAGTATTATGAGAATATCAATTACAGTATTACTGATTATGTTTATGAAATGATTTAGGTTTTTTTAATAGGCAGTAGACGGGTAACAAAAATATAATGGACAAAAGTTGGATGCTATTAGGAGATAGACTTTGGCGAGACTATAAGGAGTATGCACGGGGGGTGAAAATATTCATAGAATTTGTGAAAGATAGTGTTGATAGTCGAGGTTTTATAAGATGTCCGTGCAAGAAGTGCAAGAACCTGAGTTATTTGAATATAGTAGTAGTGGAGTCCCATTTGTTTGTTAATGGAGTAGATCATAAATACTCGCATTGGGTTCCACATGACGAACCATTTCCTACAGGAGTTAGATTTGAGAGTCATTACAATCGAATGGAGGAAACTGATGCCGAGATCGATATCGACGATACAAATGTGGTCGTTTCGGATGATAGTGATGATAATGGAAAGGATATCACTGAGATGTTAGATGACATTGGCGCAGGCATGCTTGGTGTTCGAGATAGAGAAGGAACATATTCACAAACTTTTGAGGGAAATGAGAACTTCGCAAGAGTGTGGGAGGATGCACAACGACAACTATATGAGGGGTGTACCCACCATAGTAAGTTGTCATTCATAGTGAAGTTGTTACATATCAAGTTAGTATGACGGATTTCCGCAAACGCTATTGACATGCTACTTGAGTTATTTAAAGAGGTTCTACCGCAAGATAATGTAGTGCCTCTTAACTTTTATAAGGCGAAAAAATTACAGCGAGGATTGGGATTTGATTATAATATTATTCATGCTCGTAAGAACGATTGTGTACTCTTTTGACAGCAGTATGCAGAATTTAATTTATGTTCAGTGCACCACGAGTCAAGATGGACTTCAGATAAGCGTAATATACCGAATAAAGTGTTGAGATATTTCCCTTGATCTATTAACTTCAACGGTTGTTTACTTCTCGAGTGACTGTAAAGGATATGACTTGGCATATGCAGAAAGAGTTCGAAATGATCAATTTCTCCCGCATTCGGCAGATTCCTTACAGTGGAAGAAGTTTGATCGAGAGTATCCATGGTTTGTCGAAGAGTTTCGGAACGTACGCCTTGGGTTAGCAACTGATGGTTTTAATCCATTTGGCAATATGAGCACTTCGCATAATACTTGGCCTATGATATTAATGCCTTATAATTTGCCTCCTTGGAAGTGTATGAAGGACCCTTATTTCATGATGGTTTTATTGATCCCAGGTTTGAGGTCACCAAGAAACGACATAGATGTATATCTATAACCATTAATAGCAGAGTTGACAGAGTTATGGGAACTGGGTGTCAATACATATAATGCGGCATTGTCACGAGAATTCAAGATGCATGCCGCAGTCTTATGGACAATAAATTATTTTCCAGCATACGAAAACTTGTATGGATAAAGCACAAAAGATAAATTGGCTTGCCCTGTTTGCAACAAAAATACACAGTCGCAATGGCTAACAAATGGAAGAAAATTATATTTCATGGGTCATCGTCGATATTTACCTAATAATCATAGATGGCGTTCGAATATGACAATGTTTGATGGGAAAACTGAGCGGAGATCATCACCGCAACACTGTCTGGCGACGAGATGCAGAAAATAGATTTGGAAAGGACACACGAGCTCGAAAAAGGAAAAGAGATGCAGTGGAATTCAATTGGACAAAAAAAAAGTATTTTCTTCGAGCTGCAATATTGGTCTACATTGCCACTTCGCCATAATTTAGATGTCATGCACATTGAGAAAAATATATGTGAAAATATTTTGGGTACTCTCATGTCAAAAGAAGGGAAAACAAAATATACAGTTAACTCCCGTAAAGATTTGAAGGAGTTGGGAATAAGACCAGAGTTGCATTTACAAGATAATGAGTCTTGAGCCATCATGCCTCTTAGATGGTATACACTATCAAGCGATGAGAGAAAGAAATTTTGTGACTGGTTATTGTCAATCAAATTACCTGATCGGTATGCTGAGAACATGTCAAGATGCGTGTGAATACATGACTGGAAGATAACTGGTATTAAAAGTCACAACTGTCATATATTTTTACAATGTTTGTTGTCAGTTGGTGTGCGTGGAAAGCTTACTCGGGATGTTCGTACAGCTCTTACAGAGTTAGGGACATTTTTAGAGGCATTTGTAATAGGACGTTATAAGTTGACGCATTGTTAAAAATGGAGGCTGAGATCTCAGTGATATTATGCAAACTAGAGAGTTTGTACCCGCCTTTTTTCTTTAATGTAATGGTTCATTTGGCTGTTCACCTACCTCGTGAAGCTTTAGTTGCTGGCTCGATTCAATATAGATGGATGTATCCAATTGAGCAGTTTTTAGGGAAGCTTAAACAAAGTGTGGGAAATAAGGCTCATCCAGAAGGTTCGATTGTAGAGTCCTACATTGATAATAAATGACACACTTTTTGTTTAATGTATTTTCATGGGGTTGATACCAGATTTACGAGACCAGATCGAAATTATGAAGATGAATAGATGGGTGTCTCATCATTATTTTCTGTATTTTCACAAACTGTACGTCTAATGGGCGTACAAAGGGGCTACGACTTGTGTGGACAAGATTTGTATAGAGCTCGATGGTATGTCCTGAATAACTGTGTAGAAATTGAGCATTACTTGAAGTTAGTAATGAATTTACGTAAAACTAAAATAATTGAGGTTAGTACTTTCATATAAATTAATATTTCATATGAAAACGTGTAGTGAACATTTAGAACTGCTTAACTCTGGTGGTAGAGCTGGCGTACAAAAGAAGCATGAAGAGGAGTTCGTCTCATGGTTCGAACATATGGTAATATTAAATAATTAATATGAATTCTATTGACATTTAATCTTATACTAATATATTTATTGATGTAGGTTAAATTCAAATATACTACAAATCCCGATGAGATCTCACCAGAACTTTATGCACTAGCATGTGGTCCAAGCAAAAGGGTTATCAAGTATTTGGGTTGCTTGGTGCAGGGATATAGATTTCACACACGTGATAGAGAACGATATAGAAAAACTCAGAATTGTAGGGTCGCAGTCGAAGGGAGCCATGGAGATGATAACATTGACTTTTACGGAGTTGTCGAAGATATTATAGGGTTAAAGTATGTGGGATGTTATATTGCTTGGTTGTTTAGATGTACTTGGTGGGATGTTTCACATCCTAGATTGGGAGTGCGTAACGATGGGGGTTTTGTTAGTATGAATACATCCCGAACTTGGTATGAGGATGATCCTTTCATTTTTGCCTGTCAAGCGAATCAAGTTTTTTATTTATATGATCTGGAATACGGGAACCCATGGCAAGTGGTGGAGAAGTTTGCATCAAAAAATATATATGATTATATTCTAGATGCAGATGAGCTACATGCAAACTTCGATGGTTCGACAAATGAAGAAGCATATCAAGAAAATGAACCAGTGATCAATCTATTTGTTGACCTGAGTCAGTATGACATGGTCCCATTCCGTCGAGAAGATGTTGCACTAGAAGTGATTGATGGTGGAATGTCAGAAGAATATGAATCTACTAACGTGTCTAGTGAAAATGAAGGAAACTGGTCCAGCAAAACTGATAGTGAATGAGTTAAAATATATGTGTAAGTATAAATTTGATAAATATCAACAATATCTATCTGGTTATATATTTAATTAATTACAATTTCAAATAGATATACCTCCCAAACGCAAAGCAGTTCGTGCGCCATCCTCACCTCCACCCATTATTAACTCTCATGCACTTGATTCACTGGCCAGCAATAGTGTACTAGCATCACCAGACCCAGCACTAGGTATTTTGTCAAATTATAGTATTTACCACATGAGTTAATATATATTTATCAAAGGATATATATGTGTTCTAATTACTGTACTTGTAATTGTAAGCCAGCACCGAGGACGAGGCATCACCAAGGGTGTCTGCATAAAGAAAGTCAGAAAAATTGGTAAAATTAAAGTTGATATATTAGAGGGTCACACTGGTGGGCACAGTGATTCACAAGCATGATTTTCTACTTATGTTGGTGCCCTCACTCGCACATATGCTCCGATGTCAGCAGCCTACTGGGTTAACGTTCCCAAAGATGTAAAAGATCACATAAAAAATCGATGTTTGGTAATGAGCTACATCCCAAGAAAATTCAAATTTAATGCTAATTGTATTTATACTAATTATTTATAATTTTTTTCAGGATGAGTTTAATCTAGAGTTTAGTCGACAAAAGCATCGAAAAACAGTTGAGGAGCTAATGTCGAGTGCATTCCGGAGGTACAAAGGTCGGTGCCATGCACATTTTGACAAATTCAGCACTGCTGCAGAGGCACACCAAAGTTCATTCTAAGCAATACCACCAGCTGAGTGGCAGAAGGTTTATGATCTGTTTGAAAATTCTGCTTATAAGGTAATATCACATTTATATTTTTCTAATAGAAAATTATATATGTATTAGAATTTAAAATTTATAATATTCTTTTTTTTTGTAAAGTAACGAAATGCTGTGAACAAAGTAAATAGATCAAATTTAAAGATTCACCATCATGCGGGTTCTCGGTCTTTTCATCGTTTGCATCAAAAAATGATCAGTGCTACTAATTTCGATCTCATGTTAAAATATGCATTTTTTTTCAAGTTCTAATATAATTTTTCTTTCGCAGCAAATTGAAAGTTCTGGTGACTTTGATCTAACCCATTTATATGCTAAAGCATATAAAAATCGTAATGGTGTTTGGACCAATCCTGAAACTAAGGTAAATTATGTAAGTTTAAGTATATTAAGTCAAGTCTAACAGAATATTCTTATTATTTATACTAACTTTAATTTTTTTTGTAGAAAAAGATGAAATCTCTAAATGATGCTACTGCAGATCCATCTGATGAATCATCTGTCAACGATGCTTAAATCCTATTTGAAGTTCTCGAATCACGTTCTGGATATTTGAGGGGCTTAGGGCGTTGTGTGAAGCCATCCTCCAGTTCATTATCCCCTTCTAAGGCTAGATCCAATGAATACAAAACTAAGAAGTTAGAAGCAGCCCAACTTGAGATAGAACGTTTGAGGTCCAAGGAACAAGAGTTGTTGATCAGATTAGATAAAGCAGAAGAGTTAGAGTCAAGAATAGAAGAGAGACTAGAGTCAAGGACTCGAGCAATGTTTAAAGAATGGCAGAGGATGTCTCAAAACATTATGCCACTACCACGATCTTAAATTTTTTTTTTATTAATTGTACATTTATTATTCTGTTTAACAATAATATTTGAACAAATTTGATGAACAAAATATATTTTTATTATAATAGTAATGCATCTTTTAATTAAATGTAATCTGTATAGCAGTATCGTTCGAACAACTCTTGTATTCATTCAAACGATAAATTATGATTTAAAATTCGTCCGAACTAAAAAAAGTCCATTCGAACAAGATTTATATTCCAATAAATTTATTCGTTCAAACAGATAATATCCGTCTAGACGCTAACCTCGTTCGAATAAGACAATCTGTTCGAACAAAATATTTATTAGTTCGAACGGAAACCGTCAGTTCGGACTGCTGAAATTTTTGTCCGAACAGATTTTTGAGATGAAATTTTTTTGTCTCAAATAAAAAACTCGTCCGAACTGATTTGGACGGGCAAGTGAGATTTCGTCTCTAAAATTCATTTTTAGGGATGAAATTCACTTTTCATCCCTAAAAACTTTTTGAGACGGGTTTTATGAGACAAATTTAGGACGAAATTTTTTTATCTCTAAAGATTTTTTGTGACAAAAAATTTACTTTTTGAGACAAAATGATTTGTCTCAAAAAACCTATTCCCTTGTGGTGGGTAGGTGGGAAAGGGCAGATCAAATGATAGAAGGCGAGAGGAGAAGATGAAGGAAATGAGGAAAAGAAGAAAGAAGAGAATGCTCTGGAAGACGGGGAGGCCGACGTAGAGATGAATTTATTGGTAGATGGGATTTAGGGTTTCGATGGGTTAAAACGGAGCCATTTGGGATTTCATGGGTTAAGATGGATTCAGTAAAGTTTCATATTGTAGCGTACTGCGTGATATCAAATCATCTCTTTTGTACTGTTTATTACTGTAGCAATACTATTTATTACTGTAGTAATACTATTTATTACTGTAGCAATCATGACCCTTTGTTTTAAATACTATTACTGTCTCTACTATTGCTTTCATCTGCATTTTAACTTAATTCAACTTAGGCTAGGCTACGTTTAGTTTAAAAAAATTCTCAAATATTCTTACATATTTTCTATTATAATTTACTATTTTATTATTATTTTTTACCTATTTTTATTATTATTCATTATTTTTTTTATTACTATTCAATATTTTATTATTACTTTTTATTTATTTTTTACTACTATTTACAAACACACTTGACATTTAAATATAACCTTAATTCAATTGACATTTTCTAAAATAAAAATTAGTATTATTTTATTTTATTTTATTTTAATTAAAAAAATTGAAAATCATGAAAATTGAAATTTCTCTGCCTTTTGTAATTAAAATTTACAATACAATTGAAATTTACAATATCTTTTATAATAAAAATGTCTTTTGCAGTTGGACACCAAACATGATTGTTTGGAAAATTAAAAAGATATTACAATTTCAATTTCACAATTTTAAAAAATATTGTTTTTTTTTTCTAAATTATTAACATTATCATGTTTAAATTGATTATATACAAGTAACTATATTCAATTGTATAGTTTAGATTTATTTTTTATTATAATATTAATTTATATATATATGCCTAATATTCAGTCTTTAAATTAAATGTCTCATCAATTATTTTGGCAGTTCATAATTTTAAATTAAGATTTGTTATACTTATGCATCTAATGTTTTTATATTTGAAAATGACAAAAAATGTGGACGATGTATATATTAATAAAGGATATCATTCCAAATATAAATATTGTGTTTTTAAACTTTCAGTTTAATTTTATTGCATTTACTCATTTTATATTTTATTTTATTTCAGTTTAATATGCATTACAAAAACAAACAAATTTGTTGTGCAATTTTTATATTTTAATTTAATATGCATTACAAATTCGTTGTGCAATTTTTATGATAATTTTATATTACTATCATTTTATTTTTATACTATTTTTATAAAACTGCATCGTCTAACTCCAATCGTAATATATTATTTTTATATTACTGTCATTTTATATAATTAAAATTTTATTTTTGCAAACCACGTTATGCATCTTCCAATTTAAATTTATAATTGATGTCTAAAGACGAATTTAATTTTAAATTTAACAATATTCAAATTGAAAATAATAATATTATCGCATTTATAGTGCTCAGGCATATGTTGAACTGGATGATACTACTGGAAAACTAGCTGCTACTATATTTGATGAAGTAGCAGAAAAGGCATTCGGTTATTCAGCAGTTGAACTGATTGAACATGCTGGAGAGATATCTTTTAAAACTTTAATTCATAAAAATAGTTTGGTAATAATGAGTTAATAAAAAAAATTGTTTTTATTAATTATGTAAACATATTAAAAATTTATTTTGTAGGAACATCAATCATATATTAAAAGCTTTGTGAAGAAATTATCAACAAAAATGTGGAAGATTCAAGCTTATACTGATCTTGTGAAACTGAAAGAAAAAAATATAAGCATTTTAATGTTCTCACTATTAAGGAAATGCAAGATGATGGAAATGCAGAATTGTCATCCTAAAATCACCTTACAATCAAAATTATCTCAAGCAAGTATCATAAAACTATAAAAGATGTTTATTTATGGGATTATGTTATTTTCTGTTATTATATTTATGGGACAATTTATTTTATGTTTTTTTATGAGACTATGTTATTTTATGTTATGGGACTATGTTATTTTATGTTATTATTTTCATATTTTGTATATTCTTCTATTTTTTTTTAAATTGATTCCCGTTACCAATTGGACATATTTTTTGAAACTAAATTTTCTTAAAGCAAATTAATTGACAAAAAAAAAATAGAACGTTTAAATTTTACCCAAAGCATAATTGAGAAAAAAAAAAGAACAAACCCTAACCTCGATTTCCCTGGACGGAAAGCGACCCGTGGTAGTGACTAGCGAAGGTGGCGTCGATTTGGTCCATCAGCATGGCCTAAGAAATCGTCGGAGGTAGGTGCCGTATTGCGACGCCCTCAATTTACGCTAAGGGTTGTAACGTAAATTAAAAAATCTGAGTAAGTAACACTGGGTTACTTACCTCATACGTATCGATCCTATAATGCATGCATCTAATCTTACTATTATATGTAATGAGATTCACAGCGAAAACTGGTCTAAATAGAAACTTTTACAAATAAACTAATGATCACATGATAAAATATAAACATAATATTCACATCCACATTACAACATTATATTGTACTATTATATAATCCAGTCTGTTTTCTCAATCATATAAACATACAATAATATCTCATTACTATGTCAGCATCATCTTAGTTCCCTTTTGACTTCTGGATACTCCTTGCCATAACGAAACTTATCTAAACTAATATCAAAATTTAGATGAAGGTATTGCCCATATGGTGATGTGTATATGTCGCATATGGACAATGAACCATTTAATTTTAACATTAGACAACATTTGGTACGCTTCTACTGCACTGAGAAGGCGGATGCATCGTGTCTCCATAACCCCATCGGTCGATCATAAATATCAACAACAAAAAAGTCAAAAATGTGAAAAAAGGGAAAAGTCAGAGGGCCCCTCAAGGCTCCCCTAAGCTCCATGAGATAAAAGGGTTTTTCCTTATTCGTCATAAGGTCTTGTACAATATTTAATTTTTCCAAAAAAAAGATATAAATAAAAAATGTGAGATTTCCTTAAAAATCTCAGTAAGCACACATATATCATAACATGACATAGATAAAGTGTAACATAAAATACATGCATATAATATATAAATTATCTTATGTAGTTCATGCATGTATATGTCAAAGGAATAACCAACTTATATTTCCTATGGACTAATTCTTATTATACTTAAATTCTTATTTCTTATGTTATGATCTTTTGTAACACTGGGGATCATACTTATTTCATAACTTCGACGAGCATTACGTATCGCCGTCCCTGCCGAGTTTTCTCAGCATGACGCGTCAACTTGGTCATACATAAACTCATCAATCTTCCAGGCGTTACGTATCGTCGTCCCCATCCTGATACGGAATTACTTAGTATAGCAGGCGTTAAGTATCGCAGTCCCCGCTAATCATGTCAGTCTTTCGGGCGTTACGTATCGTCGTCCCTGTCGTGACATGACACTTAACTTATCACATTTTTCTTAACATTTTTTTATCGTATTTTCTTAAAATACACGTCATGACTTATGACGATGCACATATATGACGAAATGTAATATGCATACAAACTTAGACTAATGACATGTATGCTTTATGTTTTCATAAAGTATATGACATATAAAAGCATAACACAAAACCTAGATGCACATACGTCGCCTAAATTCATAACGTCAAACTTAACAAATAATACATATGAAACAAAATAAAATATTAAATTTGTATTTAATTAAGGGCTAGCCTAATTTTCATGGAAAATATTCTTAATTATTTATCTCTTTTAACTCATTCAACTCAAGTCCACAAGTTTGCATAATTTCATAACTTCATTATTTTTAAGTGTTTCTTAAACTATTCTTATATATATATAATTTTATTATTATTTTATCTTTTTATGACAGTAATTCTAAAAAAACATTCCTAATATATTAAGGTTCCTAAAATTATAATATTTGTTAAAAATCTTATTCAAATAATTCACTAAAACTTTTAAAATGAAGGAAAACTCTCCTTTTTAAGGGTTACCTACTCTGTTTTGTTACTTAATTTCGGTTTCGTCTTTTATAAAGTTCCTATCTCTTGAAACTTAAAATATAAAAGTTGTATATATATTTCTTATCTTTTCATAACCTTTTGAATCACTCAATTTCGACATCACACTAACAAGTTATGACCATTTTACTGAAATATGTTAAATCTGTCTTCTTATATGCATGGTCATTTAAATTATATTTGAATACGTCTGGCTAGCTAGGTATGGATTCTTGGAATTTAAAGTTTATTTGCTAGCTGCAAACTGGCAAACCAGCATTAATATATACGCTTGTTGGGGCTTAACTCGATCATGAAGTTGTTGCAAATGTTTGATTTAAAAATGCTTTCCCCGGCCACAAGTTTAATTAATAGGCCGACCATCAGCCTGATCACAATATAAAGTATGATTAATAGGCATGACAAACAATTCATTAATGGATAAACTAATTATATAATGATCTCATGCATAATGTACGTCCTTCAAATAGTCGTGCCGTGATGACAAAATAAACAATTATATATATATATATATATAAATATAATATACACACATATGAGCTGCATAATGATCATTATACTATTCAAGGACAAGGCCGACAGAAAGAAGTAGAAGAAGAGTTAGAATTAGAAGAAGACTGGTAGTCAGTCAATGTACGCTCCATTTGACATATTCAAAAGCAGAAAAAAGGCTCAAAGAAGCAAACAAGAAATATCCTTCGCCAGAGAAGCAACTACTTTAAATAATAAGCTCGTCTTCGTCTTCCCTTACCTGCACAATTGCTTATTTTTGAATGCCCAGTATTGTCCCTCCTAACTGTCATTGCATAATTTGCTTCCCAATATGCATCTCAGGCGCTGCAACGTCCTTAGTACTCTTTCTTTCTATCACTGGGTTTTTGTCAGTTACTTAGCTCTCTTCCATCTTCCTTTGCATTATGCTTTATCATTCAATTTCCCTTCTTTTACGGATGATGGCAGGCTGGTGTTAAATGGCACTGCTTCCATCCTAAATAGAGTTCTATCACTCACCAGTTACTCCCTTAACGATAGTACCTCAGCCGGCAGAGCCGTATATTTTGAAGATATGCAACTTTTTGATCCGAGTACGGGTAAATTCACAGACTTCACTACTCATTTCTCATTTAAAATATCAACGGTTACTACACCAGGCCAAGATGGGCTTGCCTTTTTCCTTGCACCCAAAGGTTCTGTGCTCCCGGATTATGCAGGGGGAGGATGCCTTGCACTTTTTAGCAAATGCAACAATCTCACCGTAACAAGAAAAGAGTTGGTTGCTGTTGAGTTCGACACCTTCAAAAATGATTGGGATGAAAGCGATGGTGAACATGTCGGTATCAACAAGAATTCCATCCAATCAGTAACAAGAAAAGATTCGGGCCGGAGTTTGAAAAATGCATCAAGAGTTGATGCTAGTATACGTTACAATTCTAAGGTAAACGAATTAAGCGTATCATGGAGTTTCCCAGACGATCCACTAGTTGGTGGGAATGGTACAAGTCTTTCATATCGCATTAACTTAACGGAAGTTCTGCCTGAATGGGTGTCTATTGGTTTTTCTGCTGGATCTTACTTCTACTTTGAGACACATGAAATCCTTTCGTGGGAGTTTGCAACAATTATAGAATCATCACCGGACAGCTTTAGTGTCGGATTGATTGTTGCTTGTGTGATTGGTGGGTTAATTTCAGCATGTGGTATTGTTTTAGCGTTTGTGTTTACATGCAGGAAGATGACTAGGGGAAAGGGAGAAGGGAAAGGAAAAGGGGATAAAATAGATAATTCTGAGTCCATGGAACCAGAAATGGAAATCACTTGATAGTTCCTATTAAGAAAATAAATTCTAATTAATATCTCATTATAAAAATAACAATGAATTAATATTATTTCATAAAATATGATTGTTCGAAATTTGAAATATATATTAAGTTGTATTTTTTAGAGTTTTGTTTCTATGTCTATGTAATAAATTATTGAGATCTAATTTTATGTATAATTATATTTTTTTATGATTTTTTAATTTACTTTTATTTTATAAAAACGTGTCACATTATAGAAAAGTTAGCCCCCCTCATAAAGATTTCTGATTTCGCGATTATATCATGTCCCAACCTTCAGGTTATCGATTCCTAATTACTAAGAAGGGGGCTAGACATAATAAAAAGAGTCATATATATTTAGGTAGAATGCATCATAAAAATATGAGAAATGTTGTTTCAGTCGAAGTTATCAACTGATCTCACTAGGGAAGTACTGATCAATTGCTAATCTCATGAGATCAGTTGCTAATGTGTCATGGTTAAGTTATCAATACCTATATTAGTTGCTAATGCCATATGAGAAGTAGAATTATAGCTAATCCAAACTTCATTCTTTCTCCCTTACATAGTTGAGGTAGTACTGATTAACCATGACACATTAGCAACTGATCTCATGGACTTGATATCAATACCTACATGTAGGTCCGGAAGATCCTAAAGGTTGTTCTGATAGATGTCGAATTCCACAGCCACAAAATAATGTTCTATCGTGTTTAATTCCTGGCCATCTTGAGTAAGACCCATAGCACCACCTTTTATGACGGATTCGAGAATTTTTGAATCAGCATGATCTAGAAAGAACACAAGCCCATCTCCATATCCCATTTTAACTTCATTCTTTCTCCCTTCCATAGTTGAGGTAGTACTGATTAACCATGACACATTAGCAACTGGTCTCATGGAGTTGATATCAATACCTACATTTAGGTCCAGAAGATCCTAAAGGTTGTTCTGATAGATGTCGAATTCCATAGCCACAAAATAATGCTCTATCGTGTTTAATTCCTGGCCATCTTGAGTAAGACCCATAGCACCACCTTTTATAACGGATTCGAGAATCTTTGAACCAGCATGATCTAGAAAAAACACAAGCCCATCTCCATATCCCATTTTAGTTTGAGAATCGATGATAAAGAAGAAATGGGTGGTAAAATTAGTGAGGTTTCCAAAAATCTTATCCCATATATGTAAATTATGTAAACTTCACAACTATATGCATGTAACATTACTAAAAAACATATAGGTTTTACTAACTCATGACTAGCTAATTTTCCTATTCATGTCTCGACATGAGCAGTTTTTTTCAGCCCCATACTACTTACGAAGCCCATAATCATTAATTCTCAACACCTGTAAGTGGCTCTTTACGTAGTTAGGTGGCATTTTCTTATCAATTAAAACGGGGTTTTTTTTTATTTCCTGTCGTTTGAGGCTTGAAGGTGTTGTGGGCCTTGTGGCCTTTTCACCTCATCAACGTTATATTTTCAAATTCTCATATTCATATAAAATATTAAGTAATTGTTTTTTAAAAAAAATTAAAATAATATTATTATTAAAAAACAATATTTTTATAATATTTTCTTTTAAATTTTCTTTTAAAATCATCTCATTTCATCTTTATAATCTTAATATATATTTACGTACAAGCGGGGGGCACAGCAATGCAGAACCCATCAGAGCGAACCTTAATATATATAGGTACCTAACAGGCAAATTAGTACTGACCAATGAGATTACATACAATTTTCTTTAGCGGAAACAAATTAATCACTAGTGCACGTCAGATCAAGACTTATATAATTGTTGGGAGAATTGTATGACAATATTAAAGAAGTATGGGATGCATACATGCATCCATGATCTTAGTTTACTTTGACGTTTCAACATGCATACATCCATGGGATGCCTATATATATTATATATATCCTCATGCACCCCCTGTATAAATAAGAGAAAACACATATTTACAAAAATATAATAGATAACAAATAACTTTTTAATCGTCTAAGCAATATATATATCTATGTATATATATATACGTACTCTTTGGTCAGATATACTGGGTCTTTCCACTAGTTACGTGTGTGGAAATCATCTGAATTCATGACGAGGAGGAAAGAATGAATAAATTACAAAATATAAGGGACATAAGCAAAACGCAGTGGATCAATTGGATTGCTAAGTCAGCTACGCTTCTTGTACTGAATTTATATATATTTTTAATCCGAGTGTACAAGATTGACCGTTTCTAATGATTATATATATATATATATATATATGTGTGTGTGTGTGTGTGTGAATTAAGGTTCGAGCTCATATTATACTTTAAACCCAAACAGAGGAATTCCATGTTGGCATGAATATCCTATGTTTTAAAAAATATATAAATAAATAAATAAATTTTTCAAATTTTTCAAATTTTAAAATTTAAAAAAAAAACTGTGAATGGATAATGATACGACGTAGATCATCCACACGCAAATAATTAACAGCATTCATAAAACCACTAATCAATCTGAAGGCAGGCAAGCAGGCAGTTATGATCTGCAGCTGGTAGCCAGATATTTTGGTCAATTTTATATATATATATATATATATATATATATATGTATAGACCAATATAATAAAGAAGCAGTGATGAGTAAAACGAAATATATATACATGATATGGGATATGGTACTCCCAGTAGTCAATACGTAATGGGAAATGTTATGCTCACTTCATTTATTTCATTTGATACTTTTATTTGATATTTTTTGTATTTTAATTTTATTTTTAATTTTTAAATTTTAATTTTATTTAATGATTAAAAAAATAATTATTTGTATATTGATTTTTTGTTATTTTTCTTTTCATATTTTTTTAATAGAATTAAATATGAAAACAAATATGAAAAAAATATAAATATACTAATAATCACGTCTTTAATTATTAAATAAAATTTAAATTTAAAAATAAAATATAATAGAAAATGTGTCAAATAAAGTAGGTATTGTAGCATTATTCATATGTACTGACACCTAATTCGACGTTTCCAAGACTTTAAGAGGAGGGAACCCATCAAGAGGTCGTCTAAAAAATTAAATGCGCTTTCATTAGGGGCGGACCCACGTTGGACGTACCCCAAATTTTTTTAAAAAATTATTTAGTATAAATATTTACATATATATATATATATAATATTAAATTATAAAAAAATTGTAAAAAAATTAAAAATTTTCTTTTCTAAATTTTTATTAAAATTATTCTCTCAAATTTCAATATATATATAATTTTATTTTAACTTATAATTTTATTGAAATTTAAATTTCGACTCATTTAGTCTCATAATTATTTTAACAGTCTAATTTTTTAAAAAAATAGTTATAAATTTATATGATTGTCAAAATTGATTGATTATATTCACTTATATAGTCTCACTCTAACTTAATTATATAATAATATGATATAGTTTGTTAAAAATTTAACAGCAGTATATCATTAATCATTAGAAATTTCTTATGTTTATTCTTGATCTATAATTTTTTTAATTATAAAAAAAATATGAGTAAGTTAAGAATAAATAATTTTTTTTTAAATGTGGATAATTCGAAGAGTAATACATTTAGAGAGTTCAATAACAACAGAATGTGATACTTTTATCACTAATGAGCATCCTTTTAAAATTTATATATAGTACACATTTTATCGATCGCCCCCTCAAACATAAAATTCTGGTTCCACTCCTAGCTTTCATGGCGTATGGTATAGTAGTTTTCCAAGTCAGGAAGGTTCGACCATTACGTACGTACCTTGAAAAATCTTCCAATACATATATGCATGGTCATTTAAATTATATTTGAAATTCGTCTAGCTAGCTAGGTTTGGATTCTTGGAATTTGAAGTTTATTTGCTAGCTGCAAATTAACTGGCAAACCAGCATTAATAAATATGTTTGTTGGGGCTTAGCTCGATCATGAAGTTGTTATAAATGTTCGATTTAAAAATGCTTTCCCCGGCCACAAGTTTAATTAATAGGCCGATCATAAGCCTGATCACAATATAAAGTATGATTAATAGGCATGACAAACAATTCATTAATGAATAAACTAATTATATAATGATCTCATGCATAATGTACGTCCTTCAAATAGTCGTGCCGTGATGACAAAATAAACAAATCTATATATATATATATATATATAATATACACACATACTGCATAATGATCATACTAATCAAGGACAAGGACAGAAAGAAGTAGAAGAAGAGTTAGAATTAGAAGAAGACTAGTAGTCAGTCCATGTACGCTCCATTTGACATATTCAAAAGCAGGAAAAAGATACAAAGAAGCAAACAAGAAATATCCTTCGCCAGAGTAACAACTACTTTAAATAATAAACTCGTCTTCGTCTTCCCTTACCTGCACAATTGCTTATTTTTGAATGCCCAGTATTGTCCCTCCTAACTGTCTTTGCATAATTTGCTTCCCAATATGCATCTCAGCTGCAACGTCCTTAGTACCCTTTCTTTCTATCACTGGGTTTTTGTCAGTTACTTAGCTCTCTTCCATCTTCCTTTGCATTATGCTTTATCATTCAATTTCCCTTCTTTTACGGATGATGGCAGGCTGGTGTTAAATGGCACTGCTTCCATCCTAAATGGAGTTCTATCACTCACCAGTTACTCCCTTAACGATAGTACCTCAGCCGGCAGAGCCGTATATTTTGAAGATATGCAACTTTTTGATCCGAGTACGGGTAAATTCACAGACTTCACTACTCATTTCTCATTTAAAATATCAACGGTTACTACACCAGGCCAAGATGGGCTTGCCTTTTTCCTTGCACCCAAAGGTTCTGTGCTCCCGAATTATGCAGGGGGAGGATGCCTTGCACTTTTTAGCAAATGCAACAATCTCACCGTAACAAGAAAAGAGTTGGTTGCTGTTGAGTTCGACACCTTCAAAAATGATTGGGATGAAAGCGATGGTGAACATGTCGGTATCAACAAGAATTCCATCCAATCAGTAACAAGCAAAGATTCGGGCAGGAGTTTTAAAAAAGCATCAAGAGTTGATGCTAGTATCCGTTATAATTCTAAGGCAAACGAATTAAGCGTATCATGGAGTTTCCCAGAAGATCCAGTTGTTGGTGGCCATGGTACAAGCCTTTCATATCCCATTAACTTATCGGCAGTTCTGCCTGAATGGGTGTCTATTGGCTTTTCTGCTGGATCTTACTTCTACTTTGAGACACATGAAATCCTTTCGTGGGATTTTGAAACAATTTATATAGAATCATCACCGGACAGCTTTAGTGTCGGATTGATTGTTGCTTGTGTGATTGGTGGGTTAATTTCAGCATGTGGTATTGTTTTAGCGTCTGTGTTTACATGGAGGAAGATGACTAGGGGAAAAGGAAAAGGGGATAAAATAGAGAATTCTGAGTCCATGGATCGAGAAATGGAAAACGGTACAGGACCAAAGAGGTTCTCCTATATTGAACTTGTTCAAGCCACGAACAACTTTGCAGAAGAAGGCAAACTTGGTGAAGGAGGGTTTGGTGGGGTTTATAAAGGAGTGTTAAGCGACTCAGATCAGATTGTTGCAGTCAAAAAGGTAACTAGACGCTCCGTTCAAGGAAAGAAGGCATACATATGGGAAGTAAAAATCATTAGCCGATTGAGACATAAAAATCTGGTCCAACTCCTCGGTTGGTGCCATGAAAATGGCGATCTTCTTCTCGTCTACGAGTTCATGGCGAACAGTAGCCTTGATTTTCACCTTTTCGGAGGTAGAACAATGATTCCATGGGCAGTGAGGTATAAGATAACACTTGGACTTGCCTCTGCACTGCTTTATCTGCACGAAGAATCAGGGCAATATGTGGTGCATAGAGATATTAAATCGAGCAACATAATGCTGGATTCAGATTTCAATGCGAAGCTTGGGGACTTTGGGCTAGCGAGGCTGATGGATGAAGAGCTAGGCGTCAGGACAACTGGAGTGGCCGGAACTTGGGGTTATATGGCACCGGAATACGTAAGAACAGGAAAGGCAACTAAAGGAACTGATGTCTTTAGCTTTGGGGTGGTGGCGCTGGAAATAGCATGTGGAAGAAGATCAAACGACTTACCCGAATACGAGGGGCTTTGTATTCCCCTGGTTGCTTTGGTATGGGAGTCGTATGGAAATGGAAGACTTTGCGATGTGGCTGACAAGAAATTGGGCATGGAGTTTGAGACGAAAGAGATGGAGTGTTTGATGAGGGTTGGACTTTGGTGCGCTCACCCATATCAAAGTCGGAGGCCGTCCATAAAGCAAGCCATGCAGGTTCTGAATTTCGAGGCACCGTTGCCAAATCTTCCAAATAAGATGCCAGTTCCCAACTACGAAGTCCCTGCAGACACCCCAATCTTAAACCCAACGTTAATCAATACGGGTGCTGGGCACTCAATCTCTTATTCGTCGATCAATATCGGCCGTTAATTAGATATATATATATATATATATATATATCATGCTTAGTGTAATTTGTTTGCGAGATCGTACGTCGACATATATGTTTTCCTGCAATAATGATAGGTGAAATTCCCTTTTTGTTCTTTTTATTCTTGTATGGTCAAATATATCTAATAATTTTCATAATCAAATTTGTTTGATATCAATAGTGTGAATATTCATAAATATGCAATAAATAAATTATCAAGCATAACACACTGATTATTTACGAAGAGAAAGTTTTTGAAGAACTTTTCAAAAATAAAATCCTACGAGGCAACCAGACTCAAGAAAGTCATTTTTATTGATTGAAAATCAGTTTACAAGTAAGTTATTCAATTACAAAACCTTTGTCAATTAACTCCCTTACTTGACCGAACAAACGACCTGTTTATCCCTACTGCAGTAGCAACCAGAACCTCTAATGATCTTCAATCTATGTCTTTCCTACTGGAACCTCTAGTGGTTGATCACGTACACCAATCAACAATCTTCTCAAATCTTGAACAAGATCACACTCGCAAGTGTATAAAAATTACAAAGAAAATTCTCCACTAATTTTCCTCTCAAATGGCTCTTAAATATATCTAAAATCAGCTCTGACCGAAATCTCTTCCTAGGGTTACCATATGACTTGATTTAAATAGACAATCCAAAAATGCTGCTGAAACGCGTCTGCTGACAGGTCATCTTTCATCAGAATCCGTCTGCTGAGAGGTTGCTAACAGCCTTCCGGATTTACTATTGCAATTTGAATTTCAAATTTACCTTCTGATTTTATCATTCCAGATTTCGAAATTCAACTCTACAGCCTCTTTAACAGACTCCTAGACACCTAAATGAATTCAAAATACTATGAATAAATCTCATAGTTTAAATTACATTCATTCAAAAATCAAAACTTATCCTATTTGAATTCAAATTCAACAATTCAAAATTACAGTTTTAAAAATAAGATAAAATATTGTCCTATTTAAATTCAAATACGCCAACACTAATCCAAGGCAATAAAATTTACATTAATAATCTCCCCCTTTAGCTGATTGGTAACAAAACATTTTTGATGAATGTATGTTTCATGTCATGCTCGGGCTTTCTCCCCCTTTATCAATGCTTCTCCCTCTTAGTATGTGCTGCTGCTCCCCCTCACTCCTCACTTTTCTCCCCCTTTTTGTCATCAATTTAGCCAAATTAATGTCAACAAGTGGTGTTTGGCAAGGGGAGACATTTTTCATACTTGTATTAGGTTCAACTAGTATTAGTCAATTTAAAGTTTGGACTCTCTCTATGATGAGCATCTCAATACACTTATTCAGCCCCCCTTCTTTTTTTTTTTAATCAAACAAAAGTGCATTCACACAAGTTTCTCACAGTGCATTAAGAATGAACATTTACTATGATGACCCATAGGGTTAGGATACATGATGTGGGATGCACAACACAAGAATAGTACATGAGTGCAAGGATTTATAAAGTGAGTATCAACATGTTCAAAGCCTTCAACACACTATCAAACATGCACTCTACATCATTTGGCCGAAAAACACATTTTTTTTAATAAAAAGTAGGAAACCAAAACAAAATAAACCAACCAAAAAAAATTCAATTTAAAAAAAAAACTTATAAACAAAACGAAACACAATAAAAATTCATGTCCTGTACTAACGATATGCAAAAAATACAAGAATATGCATGTGATCCTATAAACTAACATGGCACGACATTCTTTTTGACCACCCATTTTGCTTTGAGATTTGGTTTGTCCTTTGCATTCTTTTTGAATACATAGCCTAACCAATTCACCAAACTCACAACTTACAAAATTAATTTATTGGTTCATCTCATCAACTTGATTTTGTAGGCTTTTTCCACTCATTTTCAGACTTTTTCCAATTTTGATTTTCTGCCCTTGAGACACATTAAAACAATATGATCTTATATGCCCAATAATTATACAATTATGACAAGTAGGAGTAAACTTACATTCATACCTACCTTTTTTCATCATGGTCGATGGAGAATTTTTGTGCAAATTTCTTGAGTCGTCAGCTTTCGGCATGGGAGGATTGTTGTGGTTCTTCTTTTGACTTTCTTTTACAAACACAATACCTTTGGAGCTCGACGCAACGAATAAAGGTATTTCTTATCACTGCTTGGTTTTTGAAACCTCAACATTTCATTTAATTTTTGGGTTTCTGGATTTTGTTCACACTCTTGAAAATTTTTCAATTTTTGTTCTATTTCAACCTTTTGATTTTTTAGTCTCAACACCTCAACCTCAGAAACTTTTACAGCCTCAATCAAATTATTTTTCTCATTTTCTATAGCTGTAAGGTTTTTATACAGCTTTTTGTTGAGTTTTTTCAACTTGACTACCTCTTCACACACTTCATTGTAAGCATCTTGAACACTAAATTTTTGGTCAGCATCAACTAGAGTAATGTCCAAATCACTAGAAGTACAACTACTTTCAGATTTTGTTAGTGAATTTTCAGTCAAATCATTCATAATAGTAGAAAAAGCTATAAAAGATTTTTCATTATCGGAAGATAAGTTTTCACTTTCAGAATCCAAAGTATCACTAGATAACACGTTTGATGTTTTTCCTTTATTTCTCTTGAAGTTAGGACACTCAATTCTAATATGACCATAGCCTAAGCATTCATAACATTTTACCTTCTTATTTTTCTCAACATTTTCTTTATTCCAATCTTCTAATTCATTTTTCTTTGTTGGAAATTCTTTTGCTCTCTTTTGTTTTTCATTAGTCTTTTTCTTAAACATAAACTTTTTGAATTTCCTAGCAATAAGAGCTAGATCCTCATCATTTAAACTCTCATCACCACAATTATCATCATGCTTTTCTTTTACAGTTTTTAAAGCAATAGATTTACCTTTTCTCGTTTGGAGAAGAGATGATTCATACGTTTGTAAGGACCCGACGAGCTATTCAACTTTGATTGTATCCAAGTCTTTACTTTCCTAAATGGCTGTGACTTTGGGTCGAAATCTCTCAGGTAGAGACCTCAAGATTTTCTTCACGACTCTTGAGTCTTCAAGCTTCTCTCCAAGATTAAACCTGGAATTCACAAGATCATTTAGTTTAGTATAAAAATCATTAAAGCATTCATTTTCAAGCATTTTAATTTCTTCAAATCTAGATGTTAGCAATTGTAATTTAGAATTTTTCACAGTCATTGTTCATTCATGTGTGATTTCCAGTATGTCCCATGCCTCCTTCGCTATCTCACATATGGAGATCCTTTTGAACTCTTCTTGAGATACCGCCATGAAGATGGCATTCAACCCCTTGCTATTCAAATTGCTATTATTTAACTCATCTTTCGACCAAGTATCAATACTGGTCTCGAGTTTTTTCCACCTTCTTTCAACGGCGTGCCATACTCGTTCATCCAATGACTTTAGGAATGCTCTCATACGTACTTTTCAATATGCATAGTTCTCACCATCAAATTCCGGTGGAACATACAATGATGCCATCTCTACCAGGGGAACGAATCACACTCGGATGAGTGAACCCACTCTGATACCAATTGAAATTCCTTTTTTACCCCTGTATGGCCAAATATATCTAACAATTTTCACAATCAAATTTGTTAGATATCAATCGTGTGAATATTCATAAACATGCAATAAATAAATTATCAAGCATAACACACTGATTGGTTACGAAGGGAAACCTTTTGAAAAACTCTTCAAAAGTAAAACCCTACGGGGCAACCAAACCTAGAAAAGTCATTTTTATTGATTGAAAATCAGTTTATAAGTAAGTTATTCAATTACAAAATTTTTGTCAATTGACTTTCTTACTTGACCGGACAAACGACCCATTTATCCCTACCGCAGTAGCAACCAGAACCTCTAACGATCTTCAATCTATGTCTTTTGCTACTGGAACTTCCAGTAGTTGATCACGTACACCAATCAACTATCTTCTCAAACCTTGAACAAGATCACACTCGCAAATATATAAAAATCACAAAGAAAATTATCCACTAATTTTCCTCTCAAATGGCTCTCAAATATATCTAAAATCAGTTTTGGCCGAAATTTCTTCCTAGGGTTATCATATGACTTGATTTAAATAGACAATCTAAAAGTGCTGCTGAAACGCGTCTGCTGAAAGGTCATCCTTCATCAGAATCCGTCTGCTGACAGGTTGCTAACAAACTTCCGGATTTACTACTGCAATTTGAATTTTGAATTTGCCTTCTGATTTTATCATTCCAGATTTCGAAATCCAACTCTCCAGCCTCTTTAACAGACTCCTAGACACCTAAATGAATTCAAAATACTATGGATAAATCTCATAGTTTAAATTACATTCATTCAAAAATCAAAACTTATCCTATTTGAATTCAAATTCAACAATTTGAAATTACAGCTTTAGAGATAAGATGAAATCTTATTCTATTTAAATTTAAATAAGTTAACACTAATTCAAGCCAATAAAATTTACATTAACAATTGTTATTTGTGAAGAGTTTCTATTATTTTTATTTTTTTTTGTCTTTGAGCAATATTGCATGCCATACATGCTGATATATTTTAAATATTTTGGTATATTAATTAATTAATGTGATATTTTCTCCATGATATTGTTTCCTAGAGCTATGATCCATCTATCTATCTATCTGTACTGTATATACATGTGGGTGTATAACATGTGTATGCATTCGAGTGCATCATGTACAAGGGTACTACTAGCTAGAATATCTTTTCTTTCTAGATATAAAGAGCCTATCTAATGGAAAATTTTTAGTTTAACAAAAGCTGTTAAGCTGTTTGAATTGTTTGTAATCAGTAAACAAAACGTTACGAACATCCGAATGTATTGATTGTTATGAAAGAAAATTTATGAAAAAGTAAATACTTCATTAAGCCCATTCACCGAAATAAAGCTCATGCGCCCATTAAAACTCATTCCATCAATTCAACTTTCTACAATGATAAACTTCGGACCATTTGACAACCCACCATTAAAATCTTCAATCAAAAGTCCAATTATGTAAGGCCGTGTAGCTGAGTTAAATGTCCATTATTTGGCCCAATCAAATTGGAAATGCATTTATTAAATCCATTTTGCCCAGTTTACGGAAAGAATTTTAAACGAAAATAAAATTAAAATACATTTATTAAATCCAATAGGATTGATAATTTAACAAATGCATTTATTACCTGTTTTTAAATCTTGTGATTCATGCTTTTCAGCCCAGTTTACAAAAAGATACTTAAATGAAAATAAAATTAAAATGCATTTATTAATTACATTGAGATTGATAATTTGAAGAAAAGAAAATATTTTAATGATGAATATATTTAAAAGATGATTTTTTCTTAAAAATCATTTATAAGAAGAATTTATCTTTAATTCCTGTCATATATTCCAAATTCTACCGATCCAACTCCCATTAATGCATTCTCTCATTCAAGGTATTCCATTTATTTGACGCTAATCTTGTGGAAGAAACATTAAAAGACTAATTAAATTGACAATTACACATAACAAGGTTCCATTGTTTTCTACAAATACATAAAAAAAAAAAGTAGCTCATAAATAGAAGAAAAGTGTTGCAAAGTTGTAATTGCCAGTCGTTCACGTCAAAATTTTCCAAAAAAAAATATTTAGTATATATATTTACATATATATAATATTAAATTACTCCTCAAATTATAAAAAAATTAAAAATTATCTTACCCAAATTTTTATTAAAATTATTCTCTCAAATTTCAATATATATATAATTTTATTTTAACTTTTAATTTTATTGAAATTCAAATTTCAACTCACCTAGTCTCATAATTACTTTAACAGTCTAATCTAAAAAAAATAGTTATAAATTTTTATGACTGTCAAAATTGATTGATTATATTCACTTATATAGTCTCACTCTAACATAATTATATAATAATGTGATATAGTTTGTTAAAAATTTAATAGCAGTATATCATTAGTCATTAGAAATTTCTTATGTTTATTCTTGATCTATAATTTTTTTTTTAATCATAAAAAAAATATGAGCAAGTTAAGAACAAATAATTTTTTTTTAAATGTGGATAATTCGAAGAGTAATACATTTAGATAGTTCGATAACAACGGAATGTGATACTTTTATCACTAATGAGCATCCTTTTAAAATTTATATATAGTACACACTTTATCGATCGCCCCCCCAAACATAAAATCCTGGTTCCGCCCTTGTTCACGTCCATCCTATAACAGAATCACAAGCTTTTTCTGGGTAGAAGATATTAATCTAGATCACTCACCTTTTGTTATTTCTTATATTTTCAGTTATTTCTGAAATCTATGATTTATGATTATATTACGTTTTTAAAAAAACAATAACAAGTGAATAAAAGGACTACTAATTTTACTTCTAAGGTCATTCACATTCATCATTTTTTCAGAATCACAAACAAATATTTACTCTAAGTAAAAGGTATTTATCTACGTCAACCGCCTCTATTTTTTGTTGCTGTTTTGAGTTACTAAAATTTTGCTGGTTTACAGGTATTTAACTGTATATTTTTTTTTATCTGTTCTCTAATATCTTCAGATATTTTTTAGTTGTAATATTTTCTCTAATTTTTTAGAACTTTCAGTTTAACAAATATTTGACTGATAATCATAATTAAAATATTACATGTTGGATAACAGTTTAGATTATAAAATTCATATATAAATAACTATAACATCTTCATAATTTAAACTAATATTTTTGTGTTATATTTTTTCATAAAAAGTTTATGAACAATTAGTATTAACTTAGAAAAGAAAAATACCATAAATCACGTGATAAAATTTGATAAATTTGATAAAAATTTAACAAAAATATTACCTCAAAATACATAAATTTATGTATTCATAAATTTATTATTCTTTTATTTAACCATAAACGTATATATAAAAGATACATTTTAAAATTTGGATTTTTTATTTCTTTACAGGTTAATGTGTAATATCATTAAGTTTAATCCAACATAAACCCAGCAGGAAAACAATAAAATCTGAACAAAAAAAAATGAAAGAAATCGAAGAGATGAAGATAACAAAATAAATTACATCATACACTTACAAAGATAAAAACCACAAATATGCAACTCTGAAAGTCTCCAACAAACAACACCTGAAAATAAAATCCCTATATACTAAAAAAAACATGTATATGAGAAAATAAATCAAACTTATACCAACAAATACAAAATCATAAATTCTGAACAGACCCACAAAGAGAATGATTTAAAAAAAATGAAATTTCAAACTAGCTGCCTATTTAGTTGTGTTTATTTTTATATACTATAATTTAGTTATTTTTGGTGCTTTCGTTTCAGGTCTTAGTTGGGGGACTTCAAAGCTTAGCATTTGGTTTCTTTTGTTTGCTGTACTTTCATGCCTTGGTTTATTCATTTATGGTTTAATTGTTTGTGTATATGGTTTAATTGTGTAATATTTGTTTATGCATTTTATTCATTTATCTATTGGCCTATGTATATGGTTTTTTCATTTACAGTTTAATATTAGAGATTTTGTTTCATTATGTGACAATTTGCTGCTTTTAAAAAAAGAAACAGAAAAGGCAGAGGTAAAAGATTTAAAAGGGATAGAAACCGACTGAATAGACACAAACCTCATAGCATCACAAACTTAAAACAAAAAAGTTCAAATTCCATACAAGAACCAAACCAACAAATCAGATTAACTAAAGAAAAAAATAAGCAAAACATCATAACATGAAAAAAAAAATGAAACTCACCTCTTTTTTAAGAGACCAAAAACAAAAGACCGGATCATAATCCAAATTCCCTAAAAACAAACAAACAAACAAACCAAACAATAGATAATTTAGAGTACAAAAAAAAGCTTTAAAAATATACAAAACAAACATACAAAATAAAAATATAATACATAAGATTAAATAATTTGTTCTCTAATTTGTTCAACTGTATCTTTTATCTGTTCTCTAATTTGTTCATATATATCTTTTATCTGTTCTCTAATTTGTTCATATATTTGTAATATGATTCTAATATGATTCTATGAATAGATTAAACGGCAAAAAAGAATACTCAGATTGGAAAATGAACAAAAAACAACAAAGAGACGACAAAACAAATAACAGAAATCGAAGAGATGAAGATAACAAAATAAATTACAGCATACACTTACAAAGATAAAAACCACAAATATGCAGCTCTAAAGTCCCCAACAAACAACACCTGAAAATAAAATCCTTATATACTAAAAAAATAACAAATAACACGATTATAAGAAAAGAAATAAAACTTATACTAAAAAACATAGAATCATAAATTTTGAATAGACCCACAGAGAGAATGATTTTAAAAAAATGAAATTTCAAACCAGCTGCCTATTTAATTGTATTTATTTTTGTATACTATAATTTTTAAGTGTGATATGGGAAAGGGTTAAAATATAGAGTTTATATATTTTTGGAAAGAAGACCTTTGAGTGTGGAAAGAAAAAAAGCTAACAGAAAGCCATAAAACTTGCTTAGACAAAAGTAACACCAAAGTTAGGGTCATAATTTACACGTAACCCACATTTTACTTGTGAAATTCAAATACAACTGCATGTACTGCAACATAAGAAAGGAACCAACCAAATAATGAAATAATATCCAAATGATATATTAACAATTCCTGAATCACCAGCCCAAAATTACCTATTCAGAATAATAATCACATACTTTTTGGAAAATGAAGTTATTTAAAAAAATATGTTAAAATATTAACAAAAAGGATTCTTTATCCAATTATTAAAGATGCAGGGCACGCTGAATTTCAACAATCTATGTGCATTGTAAATGAATTAGCAAGACCTGAAAATAAAATCCATTTATACTAAAAAAAAACAAAGAACAAACACATAATAAAATCTGAAGATAAAACTTCATACTAACAAACACAGAATAAAAATATACATCACACTCGCACAAAGTAAAAAATACAATAACAAGACCTGAAAATAAAATCCATCTATACTAAAAAATAAAAACAAACACAGAATAAAAAAAATGAAATTTCAAACGACTACATTGAGCAATTGAGTGCTTACCACTAAAACCAAAGATTTTAGACATGGGTAGGGTTGAAAAAATCCCAAGAGCTCGAATCCGTTCAGTTTTCTACCACAAAACCCTCGAAACAAAGCAAATATAAAATAAGTGATCATATATCCGTCTTTCACGAAACAAATAAAATTTTATACTAACAAACACATAATAAAACAGAATAAAAATATACATCGCTGATTTAGAACTATACTAGCCAAAGAAACACATAATCATAAATTCCAAACAAACCTACAAAGATATTGATTGTAAGAAAATGAGATTTCAAACAAATACATAGAGAAATCGAGTGCTTACTACCTATAAAAATAAAAAATAAAAAATAAAAATAAAAGTCAAGTGGTTACCACTGAAATTGAGGATTTTAGACATGGATAAGTCTAAAAAAGTCCTCACAGAAAAACCAGTAAAATGGCAAAAATAAAGATGGATCGAGAAGAATAAAATACTAATCAATCACAAATGAAAACTACTCACGGAAAGAAAAAAATATATATAGTGGCTGAACAAGAGGTCACTACAACAAATTTTACTTTTAGGGGCGAAATTTATTAGGGACCAAATAAATTTCGTCCCTAAAAGTGGTTTTTAGAGACATTTTTTAAAACTTGTCCCAAAAACTAAACGAGTTGCAAAATACGTTCGGAAGGACAAAAATCCGTCTGAACGAGTGTAAAAATACGTTCTAACGGATAAATATTTGTCCGAACGGAATATATTTAGAGGAAAATGTGGCGGTGAAATTGCAAACCCTTCCGAACCCAAATTATACTGTTCAGATGGACTATAGGTTGGAAATAGTTATTTTCTTTTATCACTATTCATTTACGTATATATATATATATATATATTTTTTTTTTTCTATTAATTTTATTTTATCATTTTCAAAATATAAAAAATGTGTTTATATTACATTTTATAATTTATGAAACATTTAAAATATTTATAAATGCAAAAATTAATTTTATGTAATTACTTTTAAGATGTTATTTATTTTATTATCACAAGCAATAAGTAAAATGACTAAAATAAAAAAAGAACATTGTTATGAATACCAAAAATAACAGAAAATACTAATTACATTTCAAAATATATATAATATTATTATACAACACATAAAATAAAAATATTCATACTACTTCGGTATCAAATCTATGTCCTACTGCATAGATTTAATCTGTGTCTCTACATCATCTATCCTCCTCATGATGCGGTCATCAGCCTCTGCTACCATGCGGGTCGCCACTCTCTCCACCACACGCTCAACCATTGCCTCCAACTGCTCCAGTGTAAATCCTGCAGGCTAGCTCTGAGTAGGCTGGTAGCAGCACTAGTAGTAGCATCAGTCGATCCTGGAGTACGTACATAGGGGTACCCCTTACTCTTACTAATAAATATCTTGTTGAGAGCCCCCATCTGAAGTTCTCTTTTCTCACCAATCCGCTCTGTAACTCTAGCTTGAAGTAGGAGGCCAAATATCAACAGTCCAAATGGTAAACTGCCTCCACTCCCATATTGTGACTCCTGTCTGATGCGGTCGAAAATATACAGTATTAGATCAATCGAGTCCCCCCTCGCTACCCACACCAGAAGTCATGCCCGATCCATCCCGAAATCTATCTTGTGTTTTTTTGGGTCTATGTTGTACCCGACTATCAGATTCAGCAATCTGAAGAATGGAAAGCAGTCAACCTATTTAATGGCCTTCCCGCCATCGTATGCAAGAATCTCGAGATGCCGTAGTAGCTCACGTACCTGATCGTCTATGAAACCATCATCAGGTACATACTCATCGCCGCTATCATCAGCGTCTGAGCCAGCACCCAACTCATCGACAGTCCATGTAGCGAAGGGTGATGAGGATTCAACCTCCGTGTCTGCCCTAACAGATCTAGACGCTGCTGCTGCGGATGGATGAGGATATACGTCCATCACGCTCGAGATGTACAAATACTCTACAATTACCCGAGGAGAGAAGGTGATGCTGACTCCCCACACCATAAGTACGTAGTGGTGAATATCTCCAGGCTGACCTCCCAATGCCCGATAGAATTCCCATACCATATCAAGATATGTGATCCCCTCCTGTGTGAAGATCGAAGTCCATCCTCGCTCCGTGAAGATCTGGTGGATAGTGTGTCCCTCCTACTCCAGCTCTTTGAAGTCATCCAAAATGATAGGCCACTCCACTAGAAGCAGCGAGAAAGACAGGAGCATTGGAAGCAGCGGGAGAGACGGGAGTGGAGGCAACCGGATCTACGATCACTGGCCTAGGAGCGCTCAATTGATCTCTCCCACGCTTTTGACTTCTACCCGCCATTCGTATATTGTGTATAAATAAGTGATGAAAGAAGTTAGACAGGCTTGATGGAATCCAAAATACCTAAATGAAACCAATACGTATATCAAACTGTTCTGTTTGGAACTTACTCGTTCGGACGGACAAATAACACGTTCAAACGCGTTATATGCCCGTTCGAACAAATAGGATCATCCCCTACATCTCGTTCGAACGGGGGTCATTCCCGTCCGAATGGAAACCCTTGCGAAGAGAAATGGCAGAGTTGACTCGAGCATTACTTTTTTCCTACAAAACTCAAATCTATTCGGACCAAATCAACCTAATATCACTCCTAAAGGTCCGAAACAATGAATACTAGGAAATAAATTACAAAAACTATGAAAAATGGGTCGGATTCAATTTGAAATCCGACCCACAAAAAATGGGTGTTCATAACCCATTTTCAACCAATAGAAGGGGTTAGAGAGACCATACCTTATATATTTCACTGCAGATGATGGTTTCAGGAAGGTGGAGTGTGATTATCGTTCGAATGGAAGTGAGTTTTGGAATCTACCATTTG
Source organism: Platycarya strobilacea (assembly GCA_036898215.1). NCBI lineage: Eukaryota > Viridiplantae > Streptophyta > Magnoliopsida > Fagales > Juglandaceae > Platycarya > Platycarya strobilacea. The sequence continues at coordinate 3,441,236 of CM072554.1, read as the reverse complement.
ATGCAAGAATGAGGCGTTCGACGAGGGCTGGGCATATATACCCCGACACTCGTTCGAACGAGATATTTCTTGTTCGAACGAGTTTGAGCGTTCAAACGTAGTTTGTAAGCGTTCGAACGATAAATATATATGTTCGAATGGAGGGCTATCTGTTCAAATGGAAAGAATAGAGTTTGGGGTTTAAGCAATTCGTTATCAGTTCGGCTAGTTATAACGATATTATTACGTACCATACGACACTAATAATATTATAAAGTTCTTAGTAAAAAATAAAATACTAAAATTAGTTTTTATAATATACATGCACTATACATAACACTAAAATGATAATGTTATATATAATAAACATATATCAAGTACTTCAACTTCATATATATCAATTACTTTGTATATACTAGTATATATTAGTTAGAACATAAGTATTATACTATTTACATGTAGTGCTTAGTTTATAATAATTAAGTACATGTTAATTAGATTACTTAATATACATGCACAATACAAAACACTAAGATGATAATGTTATATATAATAAATATATATCAAGTATTTAAATTTCATATATATCAATTATTTTGTACATACTAGTATATATTAGTTAGAACATAAGTATTATATTATTTACATGTAGTACTTAATTTATCATAATTAGGTACATATTACTTAGATTATTTAATATATAATTTGTAGTGTCATCACTTATTGAGGTTATATAACTTATAATATAGATTATTTAGAATAGTATTAGTAATATCAGTATGTATATATATAATAATAATTAAATATTATCTAGTATATTAGTACTATAATACTAGTGTAACTCTATAAGATATAACACTTATTATACGTCATAATGGCCTCTCATGCGTTCCAACGGAAAATATTCAGAATATGATTAGAATAATGCGTCCGAACACCGAAATAATCGGTTCGAACGCAAAAAGTTGAAATTCCTCACGGAAAACTAGTGGCAATTTGACATTTTGGCATTCGGACGGATAAATTTTACGTCCAAATGTAACTTCGCAGATTTAAATACCAACTCTTCAGTTCATTTCTTACTCGGGATTGAGCTATTTTTTAGAGAGGGAGACTAAAGGGGAGTGTTGAACCCAAGATTTCAAGTTTCGTGTAATTATAAATCTACACATGGATTTTGATGATAACAAATGAATTCAAAGAATAAAGGAATCTCAAGCTCAAGTTATCCACACAATAAAATCAAGCACATCAATGAACCAAGCATGAGCAAGAAGGGAACAAGTTCACATTAAAGTCATAGAGTAATGTTGTAAATCTCTTAAAAATTCGAAATTAGGATTAAGGCTCAAAATTAATATTTTATCATAAAGTATTAAAATACATTTTCCATATGTGCATGAATATTTTGAAAATTAAATTTGAAAATTTTGAAAAGTAAAGTGTGCTCCTTTTGTCATATGCAAAAAGTAAAAGATTAGGTTTGAAATTTTTGAAAAGTAAAGTATTCTCTTTTTGTCACATGCAAAAAGTAAAAAGATTAAGTTTGAAATTTTTGAAAAGTGAATGATGATGTCTTTGACATGTGAATCTTTTTAAATTTGAATATGAAGTCTCATATGCCTATAATAGATCATTTGAGAGATTCACATTCACAACATCAAGAGCATACAACATTCATTCAAAGCTTTTATTCTCTCTTCTCTAAGCATTGAGCCTTAACCCTTGTTCATTTTGAGAGATATAGTTTGCGCTGTATTGTTTCTATCTCACTCATTGAGGAGTGTACTTTGATAGTCTACCCACTATCAACTCTTGTATTTGTAAGAGAGTGCGTATAACCCTTGTGTGTGTAGAAGGTGTTCTACACGGAAAATAGTTAAATCACCAAGTGTGAGGTGATTGAAAGTGTAGAGGGTGTTCTACACGGATTCTTTGGAGCGGTGCTGCTCAAAAGTGTAATAGGTTTCTATCTCCACCTAAAGGAGATTGACTAGTGAATTTGAGATCGTCAAGGGGTAACTTGAGGCGAGGACGTAGACAGTGGGGCTGAACCTCGTAAAAATACTGAATTTGCTTTCTCTTACCTTACTCTTTACATTTCTTACTACTTTATATTCTGTTTATATTTTATATTGTATATTTGATTAATAAGTGTTAATTTTTATAATATAACCCAATTCACCCCCCCTCTTGTGTTAGTCATCTGGGTAATAGGGAGGCAGAGAAAAATTACATATTATAGGAGAATTTTTTAATGTGGAAGACTTGATATTCTTGAGAGCGAATAGGTAAATCTCATTTCTCAATATTTTTTTTTTTATATTTTTCAATATTAAAAGTGGTAGATAGTTTTCTCATCTTATGATTTTTAATTAAGGGCAGTGTTGTTGAATTGGATTTGAAGTTGGATGTGCAAAAGTTAAGGTTAGTTTTCTAATTATTAGAGTTTAAAGATTAGAGATTTATTTTGATATTTTGAGGTGATTTTATATAGATTTTGCATACTTATTTGATATTTGAAATTTTATTATATAACTAATTTCGAGTATGATTTGTTTATTGTATTTGTTGCTTACTTAGTTGATGTTGAGGATTGGTTCTGGTATGATGTCTACACGATTTCCATTCGAACAAAATTGATCACGTTCGAATGAATGTTGATGTTCTTCCGAACGTAAAAATATACATTCGAACGAAATTCGTGCAGACAGAATAAATAAACAGTATTATGAGGATATCAATTACAATATTACTGATGATGTTTATGAAATGATTTAGGTTTTTTTTTAATAGGCAATAGACGGGTAACGAAAATATAATGGACAAAAGTTGGATACTATTGGGAGATAGACTTGGGCGAGACTATAAGGAGTATGCACGAGGGGTGAAAGTATTCATAGAGTTTGCGAAAGACAGTGCTGATAGTCAGGGTTTTATAAGATGTACGTGCAAGAAGCTAAGTTATTTAAATATGGTAGTAATGGAGTCCCATTTGTTCATTAATGGGATAGATCATAAATACTCACATTGGGTTCTACATGGCAAACCATTTCCTACAGGAGTTAGATTTGAGAGTCATTCCAATCGAATGGAGGAAACTAATGCCAAGATCGATATTGACGATACAAATATGGTCATTTCAGATGATAGTGATGATAATGGAGAGGATATCACTGAGATGTTAGATGATATTAGCGCAAACATGTTTGGTGTTCGAGATGGAGAAGGAACATCTTCACAATCTTTTAAGGAAACGAGAACTTCGCAAGACTGGGGGAGGATGCACAACGACAACTATATGAGGGGTGTACCCGCCATAGTAAGTTGTCATTCACAGTGAGGTTGCTACATATCAAGTCAGTATGCTAGATTTCTGTAAAGGCCATTGACATGCTACTTGAGTTATTTAAAGAGGTTCTACGGCAAGATAATGTGGTGCCACGTAACTTCTATGAGGCGAAAAAATTGAAGCGAGGATTGAGATTTGATTATAATATTATCCATGCTTGTAAGAAAGATTGTGTACTCTTTTGGAAGCAGTATGTAGAATTTGATTCATGTCCAGTGTGCCACAAGTCAAGATGGACTTCAGATAAGCGTAATATACCGAATAAAGTGTTGAGATATTTTTCCTTAATCCCTCGACTTCAACGGTTATTTACTTTTCGAGTGACTGCAAAGAATATGACTTGGCATAATGCAGAAAGAGTTCAAAATGATCAATTTCTCTCGCATCCGGCAGATTCCTTACAGTGGAAGAAGTTTGATCGAGAGTATCTATAGTTTACCGAAGAGCCTCGGAACGTACGCCTCAGGTTAGCAACTGATGGTTTTAATCCATTTGGCAATATGAGCACTTTGCATAGTACGTGGCCTGTGATATTAATGCCTTATAATTTGCCTCCTTGGAAGTGTATGAAGGACCCTTATTTCATGATGGCTTTATTGATCACAGGACCGAGGTCACCAAGAAACGACATAGATGTATATCTACAACCACTAATAGCAGAGTTGAAAGAGTTATGGGAACTGGGTGTCAGTGCGTATGATGCAGCCTTGTCGCGGGAATTCAATATGCATGTCGCAGTCTTATGGACAATAAATGATTTTCTAGCATACGGAAACTTATCTGGATGGAGCACAAAAGGTAAATTGGCTTGCCCTATTTGCAACAAAGATACACAATCACAGTGGCTAACAAATGGAAGAAAAATATGTTTCATGGGCCATCATCGATATTTACCTAATAATCATAGATGACATTCAAATAGGACAATGTTTGATGGGAAGACTAAGCGAAGGTCATCACCGCCAACACTGTCTGGCGATGATATTTTGGCACAACTACTTAATATTTCAAAAAATAGATTTGGGAAGGACACACGAGCGCAAAAAGGAAACGAGATGCAATGGAATTCAATTGGACAAAAAAAAAGTATTTTCTTCGAGCTACAATATTGGTCTACATTGACACTTCGCCATAATTTAGATGTCATGCACATTGAGAAAAATATATATGAAAATATTTTGGGTATTCTCATGTCAATAGAAGGGAAAACAAAAGATACAAAAGATTTAAAGGAGTTGGGAATAAGACCAGAGTTGCATTTACAAGATAATGGGTCTCGAGCCATCATGCCTCTTGGATGGTATACACTATCAAACGATGAGAGAAAGAAATTTTGTGACTAGTTATTGTCAATCAAATTACCTGATGGGTATGCTAGGAATATGTCAAGATGCGTGCGAACACATGAGTGGAAGATAACTAGTCTTAAAAGTCACGACTGTCATATATTTTTACAACATTTGTTGGTAGTTGGTGTGCGTGGAAAGCTTGCTAGGGATGTTCATACAGCTTTTATAGAGTTAGGGACATTTTTCAGGGGCATTTGTAATAGGATGTAACAAGTTGACGCATTGTTAAAAATGGAGGCTGAGATCCCAGTGATATTGTGCAAACTAGAGAGTTTGTACCCGCCTTCTTTCTTTGATGTAATGGTTCATTTGGCTATTCACCTACCTCGTGAGGCTTTAGTTGCTGGCTCGGTTCAATACAGATAGATGTATCCAATTGAGCGATTTTTAGGGAAGCTTAAGTGAAGTGTGGGAAATAAGGCTCATCCAGAAGGTTCGATTGCAGAGTCCTACATTGATAATGAATGACACACTTTTTGTTCAATGTATTTTTGTGGGGTTGATACCAGATTTATGAAACTGGATCGAAATTATGAAGGTGAACAGATGGGTGTCTCATCATCATTTTCTGTATTTTCACAAACTGTACGTCCAATGGGCATACAAGGGGGCTACGACTTGTGTGGACGAGATTTGTATAGAGCTCGATGGTATGTCCTGAATAACTGTGCAAAAATTGAGCACTACTTGAGGTTAGTAATGAATTTACGTAAAACTAAAATAATTGAGGTTAGTATTTTCGTATAAATTAATATTTCATATGAAAACGTGCAGTGAACATTTAGAACTGCTTAACTCTGGTGGTGGAGCTGACATACAAAAGAAGCATGAAGAGGAGTTCGCCTCGTGGTTCGAACATACAGTAATATTAAATAATTAATATGGATTCTATTGATATTTAATTTTATACTAAATATATTTATTGATATAGGTTAAATTAAAATATGCTACAAATCCCGATGAGATCTCACCAGAACTTTATGCACTAGCATATGGTCCAAGTAAGAGGGTTATCAAGTATTCGGGTTGCTTGGTGCATGGATATAAATTTCACACACGTGATAGAGAATGATATAGAAAAACTCAGAATTATGGGGTTGCAGTCGAAGGGAGTCATGGAGATGATAACATTGACTTCTACGGAGTTGTAGAAGATATTATAGAGTTAAAGTATGTGGGAGGTTATATTGCTTAGTTGTTTAGATGTACTTGGTGGGATGTTTCACATCCTAGATTGGAAGTGTGTAAAGATGGGGATTTTGTTAGTGTGAATACATCCCGAACCTGGTACGAGGATGATCCTTTCATTCTCGTCTGTCAAGCAAATCAAGTTTTTTATTTAGATGATCCGAAATACAGGAACCCATGGCGAGTGGTGGAGAAGTTTGTACCAAGAAATATATATGATTATATTCCAGAGGCAGATGAACCACATGAAGACTTCGATAGTTCAACAAATGAAGAAGCATATCAAGAAAATGAACCAATGATCAATCTATTTGTTGACCTAAGTCCGTATGACATGGTCCCACTCCGTCTAGAAGATGTTGCACCAAAAGTGATTGAGGAGGGTGGAATGTCGGAAGAACATGAATCTACTGAGGTGTCTAGTGAAGATGAAGGAGACTGGTCCAGCAAAATTGATAGTGAATGAGTTAAAATATATGTGTAAGTATAAATTTGATAAATATAAACAATATCTATCTGGTTATATATTTAATTAATTATAATTTCAAATAGATATGCCTCACAAACGCAAAGCAGTTCGTGCGCCATCCCTACCTCCACCCATTATTGACTTTCATGCACGTGATTCACTGGCCAGCAATAGTGTACCAGCATCACCAGACCCAGCACCAGGTATTTTGTCAAATTATGGTATTTATCACATGAGTTAATATATATTTATCAAATGATATATATGTATTCTAATTACTGTACTTGTAGTTGTAAGCCAGCACTGAGGGCGAGGCATCACCAGGGGTGTCTGCATAGAGAAAGTCAGAAAACTGGATAAAATTAAAGTTGATATATTAGAGGGTCACACTGGTGGGCACAGTGATTCACAAGCATAGCTTTCTACTTATGTTGGTGCCCTCACTCGCACATATGCTTCGATGTCAGCAACCTACAGGGTTAACGTTCTCAAAGATGTAAAAGATCACATAAAAACTCGATGTTTGGCAATGAGCTACATCCCAAGAAAATTCAAATTTAATGATAATTGTATTTATACTAATTATTTATAATTTTTTCAAGTATGAGTTTGATTTAGATTTTAGTCGACGAGAACATCGAAAAACAGTTTAGGAGCTAATGTCGAGTGCATTCCGGAGGTACAAAGGTCAGTGACATGCACATTTTGAGAAATTCATCACTGCTACAGAGGCACACCAAAATACATTCCAAGCAATACTACCAGCCGACCGGCAGAGGTTTGTGATCTGTTTGAAGATTCTGCTTATAAGGTAATATCACATTTATATTTTTCTAATAGAAAATTATATATGTATTAGAATTTGAAATGTATAATATTTTTCTTTTTTTTTTTGTAAAGCAACAGAGTGCTGTGAACAAAGTAAATAGATCAAATTTAAAGATTTACCATCATGCAGGTTCTCGGTCTTTTCATCGTTTGCATCAAAAAATGTTTAGTGCTACTAATTCCGGTCTCATGTTAAAATATGCACTTTTTTTCAAGTTCTAATATAATTTTTCTTTTAAACAAACTGAAAGTTCTGGTAACTTTGATCTAACTTATTTATATGTTAAAGCATATAAAAATCGTGATGGTGTTTAGACCAATTTTGAAGCTGAGGCAAATTATGTAAGTTTAAGTATATTAAGTCAAGTCTAATAGAATATTCCTATTATTTATACTAACTTTAATATTTTTTTGTAGAAAAAGATGAATCTAAAGGACGCTACTGCATATCCATCTGATGAATCATTTGTCAACGATACTCAGATCCTATTTGAAGTTCTCAGATTACGTTCTGGATATTTGAGAGGCTTAGGACGTTGTGTGAAGCCATCCTCCAGTTTATCATCATCTTCTAAGGCTAGATCCAATGAAGACAAAACTAAGGAGTTAGAAGTAGCACAACTTGAGATAGAACGTTTGAGGTCCAAGGAATAAGAGTTGTTGATCAGATTAGATAAAACAGCAGAGTTAGAGTCAAGAATAGAAGAGAGACTGGAGTCGAGGACTCGAGCAATATTTGAAGAATGGCAGAGAATGTCTCAAAACATTATGCCATCATCACGATCTTAAAATCTATTTTTTTTATTAATTGTACATTTATTATTCTGTTTAACAATAATATTTGAACAAATTTAATGTGCAAATTACATTTTTATTATAATAGTAATACATCTTTTAATTAAATGTGATCTGTATAGCAATATCGTTCGAACAACTCTTGTATTCGTTCGAACTATAAATTATGATTTAAAATTCATTCGACTAAAAAGAGTCTGTTCGAACAAGATTTATATTCCAATAAATTTATTCGTTCGAACAGATAATTTTGGTCCGGACGCTCACTTCGTTCAAATAAAGCAATTTGTTCGAACGAAATATTTATCAATTCAAACGGAAACTGTCAGTTCGGACGGCTGAAATTTTTTTTCGAACAGATTTCTGAGACGAATTTTTTTGTCTCAAATAAAAAAACCCGTCCGAACGGATTTGAACGGGCAAGTGAGATTTCGTCTCTAAAAATCATTTTTAGAGACGAAATTCACTTTTCATCCCTAAAAACTTTTTGAGACGGGCTTTTTGAGACAAATTTGGGACGAAATTTTTTTGTCTCTAAAGATTTTTTGGGACAAAAAATCTATTTTTTGAGACAAAATGATTTGTCTCAAAAAACCTATTCTCTTGTAGTGGGTAGGTGGGAAAGGGCAGATTAAATGATAGAAGGTGAGAGGAGAAGATGAAGGAAATGAGGAAAAGAAAAAAGAACAGAGAAAGAAGAGAATGCTCTGGAAGACGGGGAGGCCGACGTAGAGATGAATTTATAGGTAGATGGGATTTAGGGTTTCCATGGGTTAAAACATAGCCATTTGGGATTTCATGGGTTAAGATAGGATTTATTACTATAGCAATACTATTTATTACTGAAGCAATCATGACACTTTGTTTTAAATACTTTTACACCGTCTGTCTCTATTGTGCCCAGCAGCTTTCGTCTGCATTTTAACTTAATTCAAATTAGGTTAGGCTAGGTTTGGTTTTAAAAAATTCTCAAATATTCTCTATTTCTATTCGCTGTTTTATTATTATTTTTTACCTACTTTTATTGCTGTTCATTATTTTTTCATTACTATTCAAAATTTTATTATTATTTTTTACTTATTTTTTACTACTATTCACAAACACTCTCAAACACTCTTGATATCCAAACGTAACCTTAAATCAATTGACATTTTTTAAAATAAAAATTAGTATTATTTTATTTTAATTAAAAAAAAAGTTACAATCATGAAAATTGAAATTTCTATATGTCTTTTGTAATTAAAATTTACAATACAATTGAAATTTACAATATCTTTTATAATAAAAATATCTTTTGCAGTTGGACACCAAACATGATTGTTTGGAAAATTAAAAAAACGTTACAATTTCAATTTCATAATTTTAAAAAATATTGTTTTTTTTCTAAATTATTAACATTATCATGTTTAAATTGATTTTATACATGTAACTATATTCAATTGTATAGTTTAGATTTCTTTTTTATTATAATATTAATTTATATATATGCCTAATATTCAGTCTTTAAATTAAATGTCTTCATCAATTATTTTGGCAGTTCATAATTTTAAATTAAGATTTGTTATACTTATGCATCTAATGTTTTTATATTTGAAAACGACAAAAAATGTGGACGATGTATATATTAATAAAGGATATCATTCCAAACATAAATATTGTGTTTTTAAACTTTTAGTTTAATTTTATTGCATTTACTCATTTTATATTTTATTTTATTTCAGTTTAATATGCATTACAAAAAACAAACAAATTCGTTGTGCAATTTTTATATTTTAATTTAAAATGCATTACAAATTCGTTGTGCAATTTTTATGTTAATTTTATATTACTATCATTTTATTTTTATACTATTTTTTATAAAGCTACGTCGTCCGACTCCAATCGTAATATATTATTTTTATATTACTATCATTTTATATAATTAAATTTTTGTTTCTGCAAACCACGATTTGCATCTTTCAATTTAAATTTATAATTGATGTCTAAAGACTAATTTAATTTAAATTTAACAATATTCAAATTGAAAATAATAATATTATCGCATTTATAGTGCTCGAGCATATGTTGAACTGGATGATGCTACTAGAAAACTAGCTGCTACTATATTTGATGAAATAGTAGACAAGGCATTTGGTTATTTAGCAATTGAACTGATTGAACATGTTGGAGAGATATCTTTTAAAATTTTAATTCATAAATTCAGTTTGGTAATAATGAGTTAATAAAAAAAATTGTGTTTTTATAAATTATGTAAACATATTAAAAATTTATTTTGTAGGAACATCAATCATATATTAAAAGCATTGTGAAGAAATTATCAACAAAAATGTGGAAGATTCAAGCTTATACTCATCTTGAGAAACTGAAGGAAAAAAATATAAGCATTTTAATGTTCTCACTATTGAGGAAATGCAAGATGATGGAAATGCATAATCGTCATCCTAAAATCACCTTACAATCAAAATTATCTCAAGCAAGTATCATAAAACTATAAAAGATGTTTATTTATGGGACTATGTTATTTTATGTTATTATATTTATGGGACTATGTTATTTTATGTTTTTTTATGAGATTATATTATTTTATGTTATGGGACTATGTTATTTTATGTTATTATTTTTCAGATTTTGTATATTCTTCTATTTTTCTTAAAATTGATTCCCGTTACCAATTGGACATATTTCTCGAAACTAAATTTTCTTAAAGCAAATTAATTAACAAAAACAACCAGAACATTTAAATTTTACCCAAAGCATAATTGAGAAAAAATAAAAAAAGAACAAACCCTAACCTCGATTTCCCTGGACAGAAAGCGACCCAGTGGTAGTGACTAACGAAGGTGGCGTCGATTTGGTCCATCAGCATGGCCTGAGAAATCGCCGGAGGCAGGTGCCGCAATGTGACGCCCTCAATTTACGCTAAGGGTTGTAACGTAAATTGAAGAATCTGAGTAAGTAACACTAGGCTACTTACCCCATACGTATCGATCCTATAATGCATGCATCTAATCTTACTATTGTATGTTATGAGATTCATAGCGAAAACTAGTCTAAATAAATAATTTTACAAATAAACTAGTGATCACATGGTAAAATATAAACATAATATTCACATCCACATTACAACAGTATATTGTACTATTACATAATCCAGTCTGTTTTCTCAATCATATAAAGATACAATAATATCTCGTTACTAGGTCAGCACCATCTTAGCTCCCTTTTGACCTCTGGATACTCCTTGCCATAACGAAACTTATCTAAACTAATATCAAAATTTCGATAAAGTTATTGCCCATATGGTGATTTGTATATGCCGCATATGGACAATGAACCATTTAATTTTAATGTCAAACAACATCCAGTATGCTTCTGCTGCGCTGAGAAGGCGGATGCATCGTGTCTCCATAACCTCATTGGTCGATCATAGATATCAACAACAAGAAAGTCAAAAAGGGAAAAAAGGGAAAAGTCAGAGGGCCCTTCAGGGCTCCCCTGAGCTCCCTGAGATAAAAGGGCTTTTCTCTTATTCATCATAAGGTCCTGTACAATATTTAATTTTTCTAGAAAAAGACATAAATAAACAAATGTGAGATTTCCTTGGAAATCTCAGTAAATATACATATATCATAACATGGTATAGATAAAGTGCAACATAAAATATATGCAAAATCATAGCACATAATATATAAATTATCTTATGTAGTTCATGCATGTATATGACAAAGGAATGACCAACTTATATTTCCTATGGACTAATTCTTATTATACTTAAATTGTTATTTCTTATGTTATGATCTTTCGTAACACTGAGTGTTGAACCCAAGGTTTCAAGTCTTGTATTTACGTATAAATTTTGATGATAACAAATAATATTAAAAACTCAAGCTCAAGTTGTCTATGCATGAAGGGAGCTAAACACATCAAGAAATCAAGCATGAGCAAGAAAGATATCAAGTCTACAAATGAAACTCATAGATTATTTTTGTACATCTCTTGATAAAATTAGAAATTGGATTAAGGCTCCAAATTACTCTTTTTTTTTCATAAAACATCAAATTACTTTTTCCACATATGCAAGACATTTTTAAATGTCTTAGTTTTGAAAATTATGTTTTTCACATGTGCATAACACCATCAAACAAAATAATTTCGAAAATTATATTTTTTTTATAAAAACTTGATTTTATAAGATGATTGATTATCATATTTGACATGTGCATATTTTGTTTGAAAGTCTTGAAGGGAGGTGGTGTGTTTTTTTGACTAATGCAAAAGGTAGATGATTTTGTTTGAGAATCTTAAAGGGTGGTTGTGTGTTTTTTTGACAAATATAAAAAATAGATGATTTGTTTGAAAATCTTAAAGGGTGGTTGTGTGTTTTTTTGACATATGCAAAAAGAAGATGATTTGGTTTGAAAAATAAATCATGCTCATTTTGTCTTGTATGAAAAGCAAAAGATTAGGTTTGATTTCTTTGAAAAATGAATGGAGTTGTCTTTGACAAATGCAAAAAGGAAATGTTTTTATTTGAATTTTTTGAAAAGTGAATAGTGCTCTTATTTGACATGGGAATCTTTTCAAATTTGAAATTGAAGACTCATTTGCCTATAAATAGCTCACTTGAGTTTTACAAAATTTACAACAAGAGTTTGCACATCTATTGCTAAATTTTGCATCATTCTTTCAAAGCTCTCATTCTCTCTTTTCTAAAGTTTTGAGCCTTAATTCTTGTTCTTGTTGAGAGAGATATAGTTTGTGCTGTATTGTTCTTATTTCACTCATTGAGGAGTGTTTTCTGATAGCCTACCCACTATCAATTCTTGTATCAGTAAGAGGGTGTGTATAACCCTTGTGTGTGTAGAAGGTGTTCTACACGGGGAATAGTTAAATCACCAAGTGTGAGGTGATTGGAAGTAAGAGGGTGCGTATAACCCTTGTGTGTGTAGAAGGTGTTCTACACAGGGAATAGTTGAATCACCAAGTGTGAGGTGATTGGAAGTGTAGAGGGTGTTCTACACGGATTCTTTGGAGCGGTGCTGCTCAAAGGTGTAATAGGTTTCTATCTCCACCTAAAGGAGATTGAATAGTGGATTTGGGAATCCTCAAGGGGTAGCTTGAGGCGAGGACGTAGGCAGTGGGGCTGAACCTCGTAAAAATACTGAGATTGCTTTCTCTTACCCTACTCTTTATATTTCCTACTGCTTTATATTTTGGTTATATTTTATATTGTATATTTAGTTTATAAGTATTAATTTTTTAATATAACCCAATTCACCCCCCCTCTTGTGTTAGTCATCTGGGCAACACTGAGGATCATACTTGTTGCCCAGATGACTAACACAAGAGAGGGGGTGAATTGGGTTATATTATAAAAATTAACACTTATTAATCAAATACACAATATAAAATATAAACAGAATGTAAAGCAGTAAGAAATGTAAAGAGTAGGGAAAGAGAAAGCAAACTCAGTATTTTTACGAGGTTCAGCCCCATTGCCTACGTCCTCGCCTCAAGCTACCCCTTGAGGATCCCGAATTCACTAGTCAATCTCCTTTAGATGGAGATAGAAACCTATTACACTTTTGAGCAGCACCGCTCCAAAAAATCCATGTAGAACACCCTCTACACTTCCAATCACCTCACACTTGGTGATTTAACTATTTTCCGTGTAGAACACCTTCTACACACATAAGGGTTATACGCACCCTCTTACAAATACAAGAGTTGATAGTGGGTAGACTATCAAAGTACACTCCTCAACGAGTGAGATAGAAACAATACAGCACAACCTATATCTCTCTCAACAAGAACAAGAATTAAGGCTCAAAACTTTAGAAAAAAGAGAATGAGAGTTTTGAATGAATGATGCAAAACTTAGCAATAGATGTGTAAGCTCTTGTTGTGATTTTTGCAAAACTCAAGTGAGCTATTTATAGGCAAATGAGTCTTCAACTTTAAATTTGAAAAGATTCTCATATCAAAGATATCATCATTTACTTTTCAAAAATTTCAAACTTAATCTTTTTACTTTTTGCATGCGACAAAATGAGCACACTTTACTTTTCAAAAATTTCAAACCTAATCTTTTACTTTTTGCATATGACAAAAGGAGCACACTTTACTTTTTAAAATTTTCAAACAAAGACATCTACCTTTTGCATAAGTCAAGAAAAGCATCCATCACTTTTGAAAATATTCAAATAAAACATGCACATGTGAAAGATGACAATCAATCATCTTAATATTTTCCAAATTCAAATCTTTAATCATGTCATGCACATGTAAAAGATGACAATCAATCATCTTTCAAAATTTTCAAATTTAATTTTCAAAATATTCATGCACATGTGGAAAATATATTTTAATACTTTATGATAAAATATTAATTTTGAGCCTTAATCCTAATTTTGAATTTTTAAGAGATTTACAACATTACTCTATGATTTTAATGTAAACTTGTTCCCTTCTTGCTCATACTTGATTCATTGATGTGCTTGATTCCTTGATGTGCTTGATTCTATTGTGTGGACAACTTGAGCTTGAGACTCCTTTATTCTTTGAATTCATTTGTTATCATCAAAATCCATGTGTAGATTTATAATTACACGAAACTTGAAACCTTGGATTCAACAATCTCCCCCTTTTTGATGATGACAAATGCTTGATAGAACCTGAAACCTGTATTAATACTTAAGCTCCCCCTGAGAATGTGCGTTAGTTTTTCAAGCAAAAATATAAATATAATTCCAAGCATATATAACAAGTTTAGCAATTTAAACAATGTTAATGTTCTAGTCTAAAACTTCTCCCCCTTTTGGCATCATTAAAAAGGAATCATAATTAGCTCAATAAGATATTTTTTTTTCCCGCAATAAGCAATAACCAAATAAAACGGTGTGTTAGAGAGTAGAAGTTGAAACCACCCGTGCCCGACAAAACCTACAAAGGTTGAAGCCGAATTTTATCATCTCGGTGCGGAAGAAGATTTAAATCCGCTTGATGTTATTGACAAATTAGATGTTCCAGAGATTTGAAGTTGAATAAATAAAATTATCCGTGTCCGACAAAGACAGCAAAAGCTGCAGGCTTAGCTCTGGCAATGCGGTGCGGAGCCATGCATGTCCGACAAAACCTGCAAATGTTGGAAGTCTAACTCTGGCAATTCGGTGCGGAGCCACGCGTGTCTGACAAAACCTGCAAAGGTGGCCTAGCTCTAGCAGTCGGTGCAGAAGCAGATTCAAATCCGCGTGATATTGTTGAAAAATTAAATATTATCGAGATTTGAAAGTTGTTGTTTAAAAGACCGTTTTCACCTGTTGGATACTCAAATAAATTTTTACCCCACTCATTGATCTAGTTTCTATTTATTCAAAACAATAGAATGGCGGAGAAAATTTCGTCTAATAATCTTCCGGATTTGAATCAGGAATCGTCTCAACCAGTCATTTTATCTCATGAGGTTATCAACACCATGATAGAAGCAGAGATGCATTTTTCAAATAGAACTGATTCTGCGGTTGTTGCAGCATCAAGAACTCTCAGTGCTCAATATGCTGCCTCTGTTACGACCATGTCTCGGAGATTACTAGCGAGGGCAAATGAGGTTGATCGACTTAACAATCAAATATCTGTTCTGTATCAAAAGTTTGTAATAAAGGCAGAAAGAATAAGAGGTTAATGCAAGAAAATAAAGATTTGACGGAATTAGCTCGTGTTCTGAAACTTCAAATAGAGGAATCGGAACAAGTAAGAGTTCAAGCACAGAGTCAACATCAGCAGATAATGGCAGCGTTTCACGAGAGAAATATGGACAATTATAATTAATCTCGCTAGCTTAGTTTGATAACTTTTGACAATATGCATCCGGCATATCTTGTAAGCTTGACTAAGTAAGATTTGAAGAGATGTCAGTTTGTCTTCTACTTATTTCCATCTTTATAAAAGCAATCCTTAGCTTTATCTAATCCGCATCAAATCTTCTTCTCATTGTTGTAGTTCATCTTCATTCTCACTTTACAAAATCTTAATGGCTCATCAATTCTCCTTCAGTGCTTCTCGTGATCAATCTAATTCTGCATCTGTCGTAGGTGCCATGAAGCAGCAAAACACTGATTTAGCTAATAAATCATATCATGATGTCATTTACGAGCTTGTGGGTCTCGAGACTCGATACTCATTTTCCATTGTTGCTTTTTCCGCTCGGTTGCAGTCCAAAATCCGCGAGATAGAGAAGCTTAATGAGAAGATCGATATTCTTCAACGACTTGTTCAAGAGTCTAACAAAAAAATAATAGACTTAAAACAACAGAATAAGGATTTAAAATCCTTACTTGCCTCTGCATATCGATTGCCTAATCCTTTAGACAAGGATGGCATGATGATTTATGAAAAGCAAATGCATTTGAATGATAAGGTTAAACATCTCAAGTTTCTGTAGGTCATTTGAGATAATGGAATAAAAGTATGTAGCAGATATTCATGGCATGCATAATTCATATTTCTCTTCTAATCATGCATAGTTTATCTTCTGGTAGGGGTTTTGTGAAAAAATCTGCCAATTGATCATGTGTACTAGTGAATTCTAATACAATATCGTTCTTCTACACATGATTTCTAAGAAAATAATATCTAATTTCAATATGTTTGTTTCGATAATGTTGTATTGGATTCTTTGAAAGATTTATAGCACTTATATTATCACATTTGATTGTAATGTGATTATACATAAGTTTAAAAATCTCAAGTTGTTGCTTTATGTAAAGAACTTGAGCACAACAACTGCCTACAGCAACATACTCTGTCTCAGTAATATATAATGCAACAGAATTTTCTTTTTACTAAATCATGAACAAGTGCATGACCTAAGAAATAACATGTTCTACTAAAACTTTTTCGATCATCTTTGCAACCAGTATAATCGGTACCTGAATAACTAATAAGATCGAAAAAAGTGTGTTTAGGATACCATAACTCTAAGTCAATGGTATTGGCAAAATATCTAAAAATCCGCTTGACTACAATCAAATGAGATTGTTTTTGAAATGATTAAAAACGTGCACATAAACATACACTGAACATAATATCAGGTCTACTAGTTATCAAATATAATAAACTACCAATCATACTTCGATATACCTTTGAGTCAACTTGTTTACCGGATTCATCTTTATCAAGTTTAGTGGATGGGCTCATTGGTGTTCCAGTTTCCTTAGCACCTTCCATCCCAAACTTCTTCAGCAATTCCTTAATATATTTTGATTGATTGATAAATATTCCACTTTTTGCTTGCTTAATTTGCAATCCGAGAAAGAATGTAAGCTCTCCATCATGCTCATTTCAAATTCTTCCTGCATAGTTTTAGCAAAAACTTGGCACATATTTTCATTAGTAGCACCGAATATTATATCATCAACATAAATCTGAATCAAAAGAATATCATCATTTTCGTATTTAATGAAAAGAGTTGTATCAATTTTTTCTCTTCAAAAGCTTTTTTCAATCAAGAAACTACTGAGTCTCTCGTACCACGCTCTAGGAGCTTGTTTGAGTCCATATAGTGCTTTTGTGAGTTTGAAAACATGATTTAGAGAAATATGATTTTCAAAACCTGAATGTTGCTCAACATATTTTACCTATTCTCACGATCTTCCCTTTCGATTTGTCTCCAAATATCACGTGTTCTTCTTTTTTAGATTTAAGATCAAAGAACTTAGTCTTATCTCCCTTCATGTGTCTTGAACATCTACTATCTAAAAACCATTTATTTTTACCAGTAAAATATTTCATGCATACCTACAAAAGCAATTAAAAACAATTCTTGGTACCCAAGTTCTTTGGGTCCTTTATTTATTAGTATTAGAAAAAACAAGATTTTTAGGTACCCATATGGCCCTAATAGTTATTGTATGTTTTCTTCTAATAGGACAAGCAAGATAATTATGACCATTTCTATTACAAAAATTGCAAATAGCATGTGACATAGATGAAGAATTTGAGTGATTATAATAGTATCCTTTTTTAACAAAATTATTTTTATGAAAAGAATTTTGAATATTGGACTTTGATGTAGAAGGATTATCAAAGAAGTTTTTATAAGATTTGTACTTTTGTTTTGGCATATATCCCAAGCCTGCCTTGTCAAAAACACATCTTTGACTATCAAGAAGTTTTTCAAAATTTCTTTTTCCATTCGTAAAGTTTTCAATAATATTTTCTAAATCAGTTTTCTTTTTCTTCAATTCAAGATTTTCATCTTTCAAAACAATACTTTCTTTTCTTAAAATATCAATTTCGTTTGTTAAAGAAGAATTTTTCTTTTTCAAAACAGTATACTTGATACCCAATTTTTCAAACTCCTCATATACTTCTTCTAAAATATTTTGCAATTCTTCATATGAAGGATCTTCAATATTATCAAGATTTGTTACCTCAATGTCATCTTTAGCCATAAGACAAAGATTTGCTGATTCTCTATTGCTTGCTTCACTATCTGAGTTACTTGAATCATCATCCCATGTAGCTTTCATTACTTTTTTGCTTTTGTTCGATCTTTCTTTAGCAGAGGACAATCTGACTTGATATGACCAGGCTTATTGCATTTATAACAAATTAAAGTGTCATTTTTACCTGAATCTTTCTTGGAAAACTTTTTGAAGGATTTCCTTGGAGGAGTTTTATTTTTCTTTAAGAACCTCTAAATTCTTCTTGTTATCATTGCAACTTTTTCATCTTTGTCGTCATTTTTCTCATCTTCATCACTTTCACTTTCATATGGAACATCTTTAAGTGCCAAGCTCTTCTTTGGCTTTCCTTCTTCTTCTCCTCTTTTCAATGTGTACTCATGGGTGATAAGTGACCCGATGAGTTCATTCACTTTGAGTTTCTTGAGGTCTCTAGCTTCAAGAATCGCTGTCACTTTTGATTCCCAACGTTTTGGTAGAGAGTTGAGAATTTTTCTTACTATCTCCACTTTGGAATAAACTTTGCCAAGAACTGTCAAGCTGTTTATGATGTTAGTAAAACGAGTGTGCATACTAGAAATAGATTCATCATCATTCATCTTAAACATTTCATATTCATGAGTAAAAATATAAATTTTTGATTCCTTGACTTGAGAAGTTCTTTCATAAGTAACTTCTAAGTTATCACAAATTTTCTTTGCTGTAGCGCAAGTCATTACTCTATTGAACTCATTACCATTGAGAGCATTATATAATAAATTCATAGCAGTTAAATTCAAAGTATAAAGTCTATCGTCTTCACGATCAAACTCTTCTTCTTCCTTTTTGACCTTTACTCCATCAACCACTTTTGTTGGAATATAAGGTCCATTTACAATGCATTTCCAGATTTTTCGACCTTGAGCCTGAAGGAATATTCTCATTCTAACTTTCCAGAATGAGTAATTGTCTCCACAAAAGAGTGGAGGCCGACTGCTAGATTGACTTTCACCAAATGAAGCTGCAATGTTAGCCATAAGATCTTAACTCAAAAGATAGTTAATCTTATAATAGAGCTCTAGCTCTGATACCAATTGTTGCCCAAATGACTAACATAAGAGGGGGGGTGAATTGGGTTATATTATAAAAATTAACACTTATTAATCAAATATACAATATAAAATATAAACAGAATATAAAGCAGTAAGAAATGTAAAGAGTAGGGTAAGAGAAAGCAAACTCAGTATTTTTATGAGATTCAGCCCCACTGCCTACGTCCTCGCCTCAAGCTACCCCTTGAGGATCCCGAATTCACTAGTCAATCTCCTTTAGGTGGAGATAGAAACCTATTACACTTTTGAGCAGCACCGCTCCAAAGAATCCGTGTTGAACACCATCTACACTTTCAATCACCTCACACTTGGTGATTTAACTATTTCCCGTGTAGAATACCTTCTACACACACAAGGGTTGTATGCACCCTCTTACAAATACAAGAGTTGATAGTGGGCAGACTTAGGGGTGTAAAAATACCGAACCGGACCGGCGGACCGGACCGGACCGGACCGGTTGGAGTTCGGTCCGGTCCGGTCCAAAAAATATATGGACCGGAAAATTTCGGTCCGGTCCCGGTCCAAGGAGTTCATCCCCTTGGACCGGACCGGACCGGACCGAATCCCTATTTTTTTTTAAATATATGTATATATAAATAATAATATATAAATATTAATATTAATATTAATATATAATATATAATATATACTCTTATAATATTAACATATAAATAATAAGTGTATTATTATTATTTAATATATTATTACTAATTTATTATTATTTACTAACATATAAATATATAATATACTAATGTAAATTGTAATAATGTTATTACTTATTAGTTATAGTTTATTAACATATACTAATGTAATAATATTATTAGACTATTAGATTATTAGTTATAGTTTACTAATATACTTAATATTTAATATTAACTAATATATTAATAGATAATATATACTCTTATATATTAATATATAAATAATAAGTGTATTATTATTATTTAATATATTATTAATAATTTATCACTATTTACTAACATATAAATATATAATATACTAATGTAAATTGTAATAATGTTATTACTTATTAGTTATAGTTTATTGACATATACTAATGTGAAAGTGTTATTAGACTATTAGACTATTAGTTATAATTTATTAACATACTTAATATATAATATATACTAACATATTAATATATAATATATACTTTTATAATATTAACATATTATAATTTATAGTAATTAAATTTGGACCAAAAAAATATTTGATTATTGTAGAATTATATATTAAATTTAGCCCATTAAATCATATGGGGCATCCCTGGACCGGACCGGTATGGACCGAACTCCTGTTCGGTCCGGTCCAGAGTGAGAGAATTCTTGGACCGAATGAAATCGGTCCACAAATTTTCCGGACCGGACCGGACCGGACCGGACCATTCACACTATAAGGTAGACTATCAAAGTACACTCCTCAACGAGTGAAATAGAAACAATACAGCGCAACCTATATCTCTCTCAACAAGAACAAGAACAAGAATTAAGGCTCAAAACTTTAGAAAAGAGAGAGTGAGAGCTTTGAATGAATGATGCAAAACTTAGCAATAGATGTGTAAGCTCTTGTTGTGATTTTTGCAAAACTCAAGTGAGCTATTTATAGGCAAATGAGTCTTCAACTTTAAATTTGAAAAGATTCTCATATCAAAGACATCATCATTTACTTTTCAAAAATTTCAAACCTAATCTTTTTACTTTTTGCATGTGACAAAAAGAGCACACTTTACTTTTCAAAAATTTCAAACCTAATCTTTTACTTTTTGCATATGACAAAAGAAGCACACTTTACTTTTCAAAATTTTCAAACAAAGACATCTACCTTTTGCATAAGTCAAGAAAAGCATCCATCACTTTTGAAAATATTCAAATAAAACATGCACATGTGAAAGATGACAATCAATCATCTTAATATTTTCCAAATTCAAACATTTAATCATGTCATGCACATGTAAAAGATGACAATCAATCATCTTTCAACATTTTCAAATTTAATTTTCAAAATATTCATACACATGTGGAAAATGTATTTTAATGCTTTATGATAAAATATTAATTTTGAGCCTTAATCCTAATTTCGAATTTTTAAGAGATTTACAACATTACTCTATGATTTTAATGTGAACTTGTTCCCTTCTTGCTCATGCTTGATTCCTTGATGTGCTTGATTCTATTGTGTGGACAACTTGAGCTTAAGACTCATTTATTCTTTGAATTCATTTGTTATTATCAAAATCCATGTGTAGATTTATAATTACACGAAACTTTAAACATTGGGTTCAACAATACTTATTTTATAACTTCGATGGGCGTTACATATCGCCATCTCCTTCGGGTTTTCTCAGCATGATGCGTCAGCTTGATCATACATAAGCTCATCAATCTTCCGGGCGTTACGTATCGCCGTCCCCGTCCTGACACGAAATTACTTAGCATAGCGAGCGTTAAGTATCGCTGTCCCCGCTAGTCATGTCAGTCTTTCGGGCATTAGGTATCATCGTCCCTGTCGTGACACGACACTTAACTTATCACATTTTTCTTAACGTTTTCTTATCGTATTTTTTTAAAATACACATCATGACTTACGACGACGCACATATATGACGAAATACAATATGCATACAAACTTAGACTAATGACATGCATATTTCATGTTTTCATAAAGCATATGACATAGAAAGCATAACACAAAATCTAGATGCACATACGTCACCTGAATTCATAATGTCAAACTTAACAAATAATACATATGAAACTAAATAAAATATTAAATTTTTATTTAATTAAGGGCTAGCCAAATTTTCATGAAAAATATTATTAATTATTTATTCCTTTTAACTCATTCAACTCAAGTCCACAAATTTGCATAATTTCATAACTTCATTATTTTTAAGTGTTTCTTGAACTATTCTTATATATATATATATATAATTTTATTATTATTTTATCTTTTTATGACAGTAATTCTAAAAAAATATTCCTAATATATTAAGGTTCCTAAAATTATATTATTTGTTAAAAATCTTATTCAAATAATTCACTAGAACTTTTAAAATGAAGGAAAACTCTCCTTTTTAAAGGCTACCTACTCTGTTTTGTTACTTAATTCCGGTTTTGTCTTTTATAAAGTTCTTATATCTTAAAACTACAAACATAAAAATTGTAGCTCTATTTTTTAGCTTTTCATAGCCTTTTGAATCACTCAATTTTGACATCACACTAACAAGTTATGACCATTTTATTGAAGGATGTTAAATCTGTCTACTTAACTCCTTTAAAGTCCGAAAGTTATTATGGTTGTTCTATCATTTTTTTCCAAATCATGGCCTCATATTTTCACATATTCCTCTTATTATATGATCATAAAACATATTCATAAGGTTCTAAAGTTTTTCCTAGTACTTTTCCACAACAAAAACCACTCCATAATTCAAGAATATTCAAGCTACTTCATAAGTAATACATGGGCTTAAACAAGCATCAAATAGCCATCAAACTAAATCTAAAAATTAAGCCACTTATACCACACCAAGATTATATTAAGTAGTGCACTTAAAAATTTTTCCAAAACTAAATTAGTAGTCTTGAATGGATCTTGCACTTCCTTTCTCTCCAAGGCTCCTACTTAGCTTCCTTTTGAGGTATGTGTGTTGTGAGTGAAATTTGGGTATTTTTCTTGGCTTTCTCTCAAGGTGTCCGAATGATCTCTCTAAAATAAAGTGAGGAGAAGCTTGTGTACCTATTTATAGGGATGAGGAGGCGTTGGAGGCTTGAGAAGAGGGAAGGCATTTCAGCAATGCCTTAGCTGAATGGGGTCAGTTGTCCCCCCTAGGTGCATGGCCTCATGATCACCCCTAAACCTCTAATGATTTTCTGAAATTTTCATCCCATGGCTGAGCTTAATCCTCCTCTAAAATAATCTAGATCAATGGTTTAAATTATTACAGCACATAAGTAAAAAAATGGAACAAATCCTAGCATATCTAGGATATGCTTAAACTGGCCACTTAGCCTTAATCTGGCTCCCATGTTTTTAGATCATCTCCCCCCCCCCTCTTTTGCCACATGTTCCAGCATTCCTAGACATTCTTAAAAAATCTTAGAAGAATCCCCTTAAGGCTTGGTTGGCTATTGGTTGAGAATGGAGGGGCAACTTGGCTGGTTTAGTTGGTTGTCTTCCAATCAAATTTGCTCCCACTTCTCCCATAGTTATATACAAATTTTTTTCTTAGAAACTCTTCCACCACTAAGTAAAAACATTTTCACACATGTCTAGAAGATAAAAATATAGAGAACCAACCAAATTGAGGCTCCTAAAGTAGGTCGGTGGTTTGATTTATTTTTGGGCTTCAGTTTACGCTCAACATAGATCAGTCCAATTCTAACCCAAATAACTTATTGATCCACTTCGATTCTCCAAAAACGCAAAACATAAAAGTTTTAGATAATCCTCTTAGTGATCCATAAAATTTTGAATCACCTAAATAAGAGGTCATATGAAGGAGATATCATCAATTTACCGAAACATGTCATTCTAATCTGAGAACCCACTTTTAGGCTATCTAAGTGTTTTTTCACTCCACTTCTAATTTTCTCAATTTTCCTCTTAATCTCCTTGATGTAATTATTCTATATTTGAAAACTAATATATTCTAATTTACATATTTTAAAAAATTTTAAAAATTTCTTTATTATAATTTCCCATATTTCATTTTCTACTTAAAGTGTTTATAGTTTAAATATTTCTTCCAATTATCATAAATTCCTAAAATTCCCTTAAAAAAAATATTAAATTCCTAAATGAATCTATTCCTAAGATTATACGTAAAAAAGAAAGGTTATTACACGCAGAATCGCCTTTGTCCAATCTGACAAGCCCTTCATTTCACACCCAACCAAACACGAAAGGGAAAAAGGGGAAAAAAACCTAGAGAAAAATGTAGTTGAAATTTTACGAACTGTACGCTTGAAATAGCTTTAGAACAGATAAATTCTTCATTGTATTACATCTTCACCGCAAAGATCAAGGCCTATTCCACGCCCTACTCCTCAATTTCTTTCCCAAACGCCATGTGAGGGAGATTAATGAAAAAGGAGTATTTCCAGAGTGAAGAAATGCGTAAGGTTGGGGTTTTTGCGCTTAACAGACCTTAACCATATAAACTCAAGCGTGAGTCTACGCGCACTTGGGTTTATGAGAAGAAGGGGGAGAAGAAGGGAAGAAGACAATAAGGGACAAGAAGAAGTTAGGGGTTTATGAGAAGAGGCTCTATGTATGCAACACCCAAAACGGTGCCGTTTTAGCATTATAAGGGGGCAAAACTATAACCACGGGTTGGGCCCATCACAACCACTCAAAGACCGGCCCAACAAGTTAAAAATACAATAAATATACACACACAAAGCCCAATCCGAATAAAAATATATATATAATAAAGAATAATATAATAATATAAAATAAACAACCAATAAATGTAATTAATATATACTATATATATGTTTTATAGTTATAATATATGATCAGATTGATTTACATGTTTAAGATTAGAGTTTTATGCTATAAATTATAATATAACATTTTTTATATAATTATAATTTATATTATATATAAATTTGTATATAGTATAAAAATATGACTTATCACTTTAAAAATGTTTAATATGTTATTAGGATTTCTAATAATTCTTTATTTTAAAAAAAGAGAAATGTAAAATAATAAATTGATGCCCATTGGACTAACCTTGTGTTTAAACTCTATCAGAATTATTTCAAACAAGTTTGCTAAAACTATAAGCTATGTCTTCTTTTGTGACTACCATATTGTTTTAATTAATACTTTTGTTATATAATATATGAAAGAGTGTAATTATTTATCATCTACTTAATTATGATTAACTATCAAATTTTTATTAGAAATTATATCTTTTTTCCCTAATGCATTATATTACTAATCAAAATTTACTTTTTAATAGAATTAATATCAATTATTAAAAATGATCACATAATTAAACTAGATAAACGTGCTTTGTACGTTGTTCCTACCTAGTATATATATATATATGTAAGAAATTAAACAAAGAACTTAGAATGTTTTTCTAAAGTTAGTACAATGC
The DNA here is from genome assembly GCA_036898215.1 of Platycarya strobilacea. Taxonomy (NCBI): domain Eukaryota; kingdom Viridiplantae; phylum Streptophyta; class Magnoliopsida; order Fagales; family Juglandaceae; genus Platycarya; species Platycarya strobilacea. Next base: position 3,415,610 of record CM072554.1, on the reverse strand, counting down.
AACAATACTTTCCTTATTATAATTAGCTAGCTTAATATATATAAAGGAGGTTGGACTCTCATCCATACATATATATATATATATGTGTGTGTGTGTGTGTGTGTGTGTGTGTTGTCGTACATTATTTAGCAAGTACGCACGTTATTAAGTAGTACATCATGAATGTAAGTGGATCGGTCTGATCTTATATAATATAATTAGTTATAGCCCTCCCAGAATGATCAGTTTGATCTACGAGTAGTGAGCGGAAGTTTGTTCTTGGGGCAAAGAGAGGAGGTCCACCCCGCCCCGCCCCAAGGCCCCATCCTACTCTTAAAAGAAAATTTGAAATATGTTATGAATTATTAGGGGCGGTCCCCGCCCCCTTAATTATTTTGTGAATGACTCCACCACCATTATTTTAAGTCTTACATAATAACTTGCATAGTAATTTCAACACCTATAAATATGGGTTTCAGTTGTTATGAAATTCATAAGAAAATATAGAGAAGGAAGAAAATTTCAGAGAGTTTCTTAAGAGTTTCTTTTATATTTCTCTTGCAATAGTAGTAGTTTTCTTTTTAGTTTTATAACACGTTATCAGCACGAGGTTCTACCGATACTGAAGCTAGTGGTCTTCTACTTCAAGTAAGTTTTTCAATATATTATTTGCAGTTCTCGAGATAAATATTAAAGGTAATATTGCTGAATATTACTTGATAAAATTTTATTTTTATTCTCATGATAATGTGAATATATTTCTTAAATTCACATATTTATTTTTTTAATATAATGTCAAATATTAATATTTATTATTATTGAAATTTCTGAAAAATGTTATTTATCCAAGATCCTTGATGAGATCTATTTGGATATGATGATGAACTTGAAAAATACAATCATAGAAGAAAACCATGTGTCCCTGAAGGACCGTGCTGTGTATCTCATGATGAAAAATCATCTTACTGTGTGAAATGAATTAAGAGAGTGATATAAGCACCAGAAGATGTAATCCTCTCAAAAGATCATTATGACTTATTGCACCTGGAGTTGCAAGATTTTAAGAGTGGTATTGAATATTCTGCACTCTTTAAAATTAGCTCAATATTAAAATTATGTAGTGAAAATGCCACTGATGATGATATATAAAAGAAGACATATATTATTTTTCATACCTCGAATGTGCTCCAGCAGTAGCAATATCGAGAGTGAAAGTTCAACAAATATTCTGAACTTTTATTTTGTCTTCCAGTAATTGAGCTAAATAATGAGTTTTTGTTACACCAGTTACGTCCTATTAATGATATCGAATTTACACTATTCCCAGAAGTGAACGGAGCATCCTTTCAAAGGAATTAAGGGCGTAGACGTGGTAGAAAAACTATAGAAGTGTTGGTCCCAAAAGCGACAACACTAAAGATGATAAAAATATATCGTATCACCAAAAGTGATCCAACTCAAAGAAGGGTAAAGACCCTCAAAATAATTCTTCATAAAAAGATGAAAATGTTTGTCATATATGTGATATGACTAAACAGTAGTCACGTACTTGTTGTACGGTCAAACACTTGATTTACTTATACTAAGCTTTTATATATAAGCTTATTAATATTTCATCATGTTTTGAAATAATGAAATATTGGTGCCTGGAGCACGACAAGAAATTACTTGGGATAATAAAACCCTGTTTAAATTTGATCCTCTTACAAATAAATGTGAACCAGAAGTTCAGAGAATTATCTATCTGCAAAGTGTTGCAAATCAATTACATGATGTATTTACTGACACTAAAGGTATTGTAAAATCATATATCACTACTGTTAATACTTAAGCAAGAATTGAAGTCCCCGAAGGATGAGTTGTTAAAATAGCAATAAATGAGTCTAAGATATGCCTGAAGCGTTGAAGACCTATTGGTGCATAAGAAAAAAAAAATCGGTGCTCATGAAGAGACCGTATTTTCTGTATAAAATATAATCCTCCTGAAGAGGAAATCTCCTGAAGAGGTAACTCCTGAAGAGTGTAACTCCTGAAGAGGTAACTCCTGAAGAGTACAAACCTCCTATAGAGGTGTTTCATGAAATGTTTTCCCCTGGAGAGGAATAATGAGATCTCAATACATTTCATGAGTACTGGAAAATTTATGGATAGAAATAAAACTGTTGTCGACAACATATATGATAACACTTGACATTACCAGAAGTAATGAAGAAAGTGAGCCAAAAACCGTCGAAAAATATCGATGTAGAAATAATTGGCCAAAATGGAAAGCAGTTATTGAAACTGAATTAAACTTGCTAGTGAATCGAGATGCATTTGGACCTGTTGTCCAAACACCGAAGGGTGTAATATCTGTCAGATATAAATGAGTATATTTATACGAAAGAAAAATGAAATTGTACGGTATAATTTGTCGCACAAGGTTTCCTGAAGAAACCCGAGAGTAGTTATGAGGAAACATATTTTCTTGTTATGAATGCAATCACATTCATATTTTTAATCGATTTGGTTATTACAAAAGGATTAAATATGCAATTGATGAATGTAATTACTGCATATTTATAAGAATCATTAGATTATTACATATATAAATATTTACAATACTTGAAGCATCTAATCCAAGTACATTTAGGAGTATTTACTTTATAAAGTTTCAAAGATCTTTATATGGGTTAAAGCAATCCGGACGCATGTGGTATAATTGAATCAACGAGTATCTATTGAAAGAAGGATTTAAGAATAATCTTATATGCCCATGTGTTTTATCAAAATTCGGATTTGCCATTATTGCAGTTTACGTTGATGATTTACCTTATTAGAACTCTTGAAAAGATCACAAGGGTTGCTATAAATTCAAGGAATGCATTTGAAAAGGAAAGATCTTATTATTCAATTCATAGATGAGTTACAAGAATTTGAGACTTCTAGCCTCATCTCCCAAATGCATTTGCTCTTCATAAAGTAACATACCATCCTTATCTAAAGGATTAGGCAGTCGAAATGAAGAGGCAAGTAAGGATTTTAAATCCTTATTCTCTTGCTTTAAGTCTGTAATTTTTCTGTCAGACTCTTGAATAAGTCGTTGAAGTACGGAAACCTTCTCGTTAAGCTCCTCAATCTCACGATTTTTGGATTGTAATCGTTTGGAAAATCCAACAATAGAGGAGGAGTATTGGGTGTCGAGAGTCACCAGCTCATAAACGGCTTCACGATCTGACTTATTAGCCAGATCATTCGATTGCTGCAACATGGCACCTACGGAAGATGTAGGATCAACTTGTAATTAAGGTGAAGGACACCTTATATGTTGATCGTGAGAAATAGTAAAAGGAAATTGATGAGCCATTGGAAATTTGTAGAATAAGAATACAAATTCAGATGAATTATAGATATGAGAAGAAGATTTGATGCGTACTAAATGAAGCTAAAGACGGTTCTTATAGAATTGGAAATAAGAATAAGACAAACTATCATCTCTTCAAATCTTACTTTACAAGATATGCTGGATGCATAATTTCAAAAGCCAGCGAGATTAATTACAGCTATCCCTATTTTCTTGTAAACGTTGAACCTCTGCCATTAGCTACTGTTGTTGACTTTGTATCTGAGCTCTCTCTCGTTCCAGCTCTTCTACTCGTGTTTTCAGGTCACGAGAATACTAGTCTACAAGTTTCTTCAGCTACTTGTTTTCTTGTCTTAAATCTTTATTTTTTCTATCTTTAGTTGCAAGCGTTTGATGCAATTCAGATATTTGGTTTTTAAGATGATCAACCTCACTTGTTCTCGCCAGTAGCCTCTGAGACATGGTTGTAAGAGATGCAGCATATTGAGCACTGAGGGTTCTTGATGCTGCAACAATTTCAGGATCAGATTTACTAGAAAGATATATCTCTGCTCCTATCATGGTGTTTACAGCCTCATGAGAAAATATAAGTGGTTGAGGTATAAAAGGTTCATGGTTTAAATCTGGGACATTAGAATTTCTATCAGACATAATATCGTTCTGGATGAACAACAACTGAATCTATGAGGAATGCGAAATCCTTTTGCTGGAGTAAACCAATGGTAAAGTTGGTTATATTTAAACAACAACCCGAAGCCTTCAAATCTCTTCAAGATCTCGTTTGTCCACAATGTCAAGCTGATTTGATTTTCCGCCGAACTCATAATATTAGACCTCAAAGCTTTTACAGCTTTTATCATACATAGATGGTTTCCAATGCTATTTCCGCCGTATATAAACAAGTTCTTCCTAATAACGCCGAATGAGGGGGAGAAACTTTTAGATGAAAATATTATCATGCTCTCTCTAATGCATTATTTAGATGGAAATCATGTTGAAATTCATAATCTGTTATATATGCTAAAATAATGTTTGCTTATTACTTGAAACACTAATGTATATTATCAGGCGGAGTTTAAGTATTACTGCAAGTATCAAATTTCTATTAAGTCTGTCAACCAGATATTATGTTTCATCTTCAAATTACTCAGAGATTATTGCAATTCATGAAACAAGTCGAGAGTATATTTGGCTGAGATCAATGACTCAACATATCCAAGAAAAGTGTGGTATTTCATAATTAATGATAGCTCAATAATTTTATACGAAAATAATGCTGCTTGTATCATTCAAATCAAAGGAGGATATATCAAATATACGATCAAGTGATAATCTGGCAGATTTATTCACGAAGGCATTACCAACTACGATATTCAAAAAAAATTGTGCAGAATATTAAAATGTGAAGACTCAAAAATCTATCGTCATGCACTTTCCAGGGGGAGTAAAAGTCCTGAAGACTTGTACTGATTGTACTTTTTTTCCTTCGCTAAGGTTTTGTCCCACTGGGTTTTCCTTTGCAAGGTTTTAATGAGGCAATCTTAAAGCACTTGTGGATACATAAGAAGACTGTACTCTTTTTCCTTCGTCATTAATTTTTCTTCCCACTGGGTTTTTCCTTGGCAAGGTTTTAACGAGACAGATTCTTTATGGGTAGTCATTCAAGGAGGAGTGTTATGAATTATTAGGGGCGGTCCCCGCCCCCATAATTATTTTGTGAATGACCCCACCACCATTATTTTAAGTATTGCATAGTAACTTGCATAGTAATTTCAACGCCTATAAATATGGGTTTCAGTTGTTATGAAATTCATAAGAAAATATAGAGAAAGAAGAAAGTTTCAGAGAGTTTCTTAAAAGTTTCTTTTATATTTCCTTGCAATAGTAGTAGTTTTCTTTTTAGTTTTATAACAAAATATATATATAACATGTTTTTTTTATAATTTTGTAAGATAATATTAATTTTATTTTGTATTGGCTCATCTTTAAAAATTATTTTGGGCTTTTCTTACAAAATTAATCTAATTTAAAAATAAAATACATCATATCTAAAATAAAATGATATAATAACATGATGACATGTTTTTATTATAGATAAAAATAAAAATAAAAATAAAAATTTAAATAATTTCTAAAGTATTTTTAATATATTTTTATTATGATGATTTATATGTTCTTATCATATTATATGTTTTTTAATACATAAGTTGTATTAAACGTATTTTATTTTTATTGTAGATCTTACTATCAAATTATTTTATACTACATAAAAAATTATATATAAATAAAATAAAATAAAAATTATTTTAATTTTATTTGACCCTCTAACCCAAATTTCTGACTCCACCGTAAAGTTACTTCCACTGCACGCAGCATGTGATCGATTGATGTCGATGAATACAACTTATAAGTTTGCGATCGAACCTGCAACTCTTACGCGATTTGTGGCATTCAAACCGAAAAACTAGGTTCAAAATCGGTATAGAGTTATATCGGTTAAAAAATTTACACGGTTAACCACAGAAATTCGATTAATGAAGCCATTTTGTGACACGTTGTCACAGGAACCAACCAATTTACAACACGTTATCAGAAAAAAAAAACTGAGACTTTATTCTTTAATCGAAAGCCCATGCATGTGTGCAACGAGTCCGTAATTTTTGCTATTCGAATTAACTGCTGGTTCAAATGGTGTTCGTTTATTCGTGAAGAGCCTTACCAATTCCCAAGCGGTGCATTGAAACCAAGTGTCACCACCTGGATTTTTCTAGAGAACCCTACTACCTTCTAGAATCTCTTTCCTTTGTAGATTATTCTAGAATGTAGTAGATTGTTGTAAAGTTGTATAGGAAACCCTAGAATGGTTGTTTGCCCTTAAGATTGTGACACTTGTCACAATCCTAGCTATACTTCTAGAAGTAGTCTAGAATGTTCCGTACCGTTAAGATTCTTACACTTGTCATAATCCTAGCCATTCTTTATACCAAGAGTTCCCTATAAATAGAGGGGCTCTCATTTGTGTAAATCACCAAGCAATAAGAGAAACAAGTTCTCTAGAGCTTCTCTCTCTACTCTCTCCCTCTCTCTCTAGAGTTGTTCTCTCTTGTCTTGAGTCGCTTAGAAGGCTTACTTGGGAGTTTTGTCAGGGACAAAACCTCCTAAGGCCGCACGGGACGTGTGAAGAATTTCTAAGTCCGTGACAGTTGGTATCAGAGCATCGAGCTTGGGATGGCGGAACCAAGTGTGGTCACCATGGAGAACCAGGAACCACGCAAGAGCAAGAGGTCGAAGGAGTCGACCTCGTCCTTGGAGTCTCGCCTCGATAGCATCGAGAAGACCATGGCCAAGATACTGGCCAAGATGGAAGAATGGGATCAGTCTCACAGGGAGGTGAGCACCCTCGACAACACCGTGACCAGGGTGGAGGTGGCAGTGGCGGATGTCAAGGACCGTCTTGACATCATGGAGCAAAGCATGGAGGAGCTAGGATTGGAGGGCCAATCCAAAACGCTCAAGGAATCCATTCTAAGCACTATCAACCCCACCCTCGAAGCACAACGTGTTGAGAACGTTGCCTTCCAAGACCGGGTCTTGGGGGGAACTAATCAAACTCCAGGAGCGAATGGAGGAACACCGCGTCGGTCTGGAGGAGACCAGGGCAGACTGGGCCATGTGCAAGCGAGCTGTGGCCAATGGGGGCACCATCGGAGGAGGAATGGTGTCTACACACCGAGTAGATACCCCCAAACTAAAGGAGTTCGATGGCAAGCAGGATGCCAAAGAACTCGACAACTACCTGTGGCATATGGAACGCTACTTCGAAGCGTTGAACATGCTAGACGAGCATGTCAAGGTACGTACTGCTTCCCTCTATCTTACTAATCTTGCTGGTACTTGGTGGCGTCGTAAGCATAGTGAGATAGAAAAGGGTACTTGTACCATCAACTCATGGGAGGAGTTCAAGCGTGAACTCAAGAGGCAGTTCTACCCCGAGAACGTGGCCCTCTATGCGCGGAAGAAAATGAAGGAGTTGAAGCACACTTCTTCAATCCGCGACTATGTTGAGGAGTTCTCTTCTCTCATGCTTCAAATCACGAACATGAGCGAGGAAGACATTCTCTTCAACTTCATCAATGGCCTCAAGTCATGGGTGGCTCAAGAGCTCAAGCATCGTGGGGTCAACGACATCTCTACCGCCTTGACTGTAGCCGAAACCTTGGAAGAGTTCGAGTATCACAAGAGTGATAACTCTTCAAAGCCCAAGTTTTCGAAGGATAATCACGACAAAGGTGGGGAAGCAAAGGAGTACAAGCCCCCACAAAACAAAGGGCGTGGGGATAAGCCTTCGACATCGAGGGAAAGAAAGAAAGACCACTCCAAGGACAAGAAGCCAAAGGGTGCTTGCTTCCTTTGTGATGGGCCACACTGGGCTAGAGACTGTCCTAAGAGGAAGGCTCTCAACGCCATGCTCAAGGAAAAAGAAGTTGAAGAGAAGTCGCACATGGGGTGCTTGCAACTTCTCAACTCGCTGAAGGCAAACACCAAGCCAACCACTATGGATAGATCCTTAATGTTTGTAGAGGTGTTCGTCAATGGGAAGGAGACCCATGCCCTGGTCGACTCGGGAGCTTCTCACAACTTCATCAAGAAGGAAGAAGCCACACGGCTAGGCATCCCTCTCAAGAAGGGTCACGGATGGCTGAAGACGGTGAATTCTGAAGCCAAACCGCTTGATGGTGTAGCTCATGGCATAGAGCTACAACTTGGCACGTGGAAGGGAAAGGTGGACTTCTCTGTCGCCCCCATGGACGACTTCAACGTCGTGTTGGGAATGGAGTTCTTGAGACAGTTCAACGTAGTGTCTCTTCCTCACTACAACTCGGTGTGCATCTTGGAGGATGGGCCTTGCATGATACCCACCATGTCTAAGCCGAACACCACCCAACTCCTATCGGCTATGCAAGTCAAGAAATATGAGGAATCTTACTTGGCTACTATGAAGGAAGGAGAAGTGAAGATTCACTCCCCTCCACCTAAGGAGACCCAAGAAGTCTCCAAGGCCTATGAGGATGTCAGGCCACCAGAGTTACTTAAGCAACTACCACCTAGGAGAGAGGTGGATCATCGGACTGAGTTGAAGTTCAGCGCTAAACCACCCGCCAAAATGCCTTCGAAGCTTGAAGAACGAAGGAGGCACACGGAATACCGCGTAGGTGATTTGGTGTTAGCAAATATCTTGGCAAACCAGCCCAAGTTTACCAGGGAGATGCGCAAGGGGCTTGTGCGGCGATATGAGGGACCCTTCCCAATCATCAAGAAAATAGGGAAGGCCTCCTACGAGCTAGACTTATCCTCCAAGTTCGACCTTCATCAAGTCTTTCATGTAAGCTGTCTGAAGCCTTATCATGGTGATGAAGAAGAGCCGACACGAGTAGAGTCTAAGCGTGCTTCATTGGGCATAACCACCACTTTCGATAAAGAAGTGGAAGAAATCTTGGCGGATCGGCAAGTCAGACGAAGGGGTCACAAGCCACGCCAAGAATATCTGATCAAGTGGAAGGGATTGCCTGCAAGTGAGATCACATGGGAACCTAAGGAGTCACTGTGGCGGTTTGAGGATCAAATCCGAAGGTTCCATGAGGATACTGCGCCGAGGACGTCACGAAGCTAGGTGGGGGAGAATGTCACCACCTGGATTTTTCTAGAGAACCCTACTACCTTCTAGAATCTCTTTCCTTTGTAGATTATTCTAGAATGTAGTAGATTGTTGTAAAGTTGTATAGGAAACCCTAGAATGGTTGTTTGCCCTTAAGATTGTGACACTTTTCACAATCCTAGCTATACTTCTAGAAGTAGTCTAGAATGTTCCGTACCGTTAAAATTGTGACACTTGTCATAATTCTAGCCATTCTTTGTACCAAGAGTTCCCTATAAATAGAGGGGCTCTCATTTGTGTAAATCACCAAGCAATAAGAGGAACAAGTTCTCTAGAACTTCTCTCTCTACTCTCTCCCTCTCTCTCTACTCTCTCCCTCTCTCTCTAGAGTTGTTCTCTCTTGTCTTGAGTCGCTTAGAAGGCTTACTTGGGAGTTTTGTCAGGGACAAATCCTCCTAAGGCCGCACGGGACGTGTGAAGAATTTCTAAGTCCGTGACACAAGGCTCCTCTCTCTCTCTGTTCATTTAACTTTCCGTCTCCACTCTCAAATCCATTTCACGACCCATTTTCCTTTCCTTTCCTTTTCATTTCAAGTCCGTTTCAGTTCCTTTTTTTCAGTCTTCATCTCTACATTTTCAATTGCAAATAGATAGACAAGGGGAAAGGGAGAGGGCTCCTGCTCAATCTTGATCGCATAGTTTTGGGTTATCTTTCTGATTTGGTTGCAATCAGAGTCTTACGATAAAAAGCTTTTAATCGAGGTATGTTTTGAGAGTATTCATTGGATGAAGCTCTAAGTTTTGCAGTAAGAACAAAAAAAATTGATGAGATTAGAAAAAAACAGATTCTTGGTTTTTAAAGGTTAGTTCCATTATGTTCTTCGTTTATTTTCGTTAAAAAATAAAAGGAACTTTCTCAAATTTTATTCTTTGTTGTATCTCAATTGCTTTGGTTAAAATTTTCGCATTATTCATACACCAAGATTAAGCGGGTGTGAGTAAGAGAAAAATGGGGATGAAGTTTTTAGTTTACTTTCGAGACTGTGTGAAACATCTCCTTCTTCTCTTTCGACTTTGCAAAAACTTTTTTGGTCGAAGATCTCTAAATTTTCCACATCCCTCACTCTCTTGCTCTCAGATGGGAAGGAAACTTAAAAACGACGCCGGCTGGTGAGCCAGTTAGGCCGATAGATGGATTCTATGTTGGGCTTTGGGAGGGACCAAAGTTTGGTTCGCTCAGTCGATGCTCCTAGAGCCTACAGATGGATTCTATTTATGGAAAGATATTTCAGAAGATGAGAAGACAATCAGCCATGAAAGGAAGGCAAGGAAGTAACAAAAGGACCCATCAAGAATTGAACGGGCATCAAAGGCATAAGGAAGAGGGCTGAATGCTGGGTATTATTTGAGGTATTCGATTGAGAAGTTTTACAATGATGAGGGAGAGAAGCAGAGAATGGTGCTCACGGTAATTTTCCTTTCGTTCCTTTTGGAAGTTGTGATTTATTAGAATTTGTGGAGTGAATCAGAATAAAGTTGTGAATAAAGATTGAATTTTTGTTTATGTTACGCGAGTGTATATCTAGACACCTGTAATAGCAACGGGGGATCTGATTTGTATAAACTATTATAATTTATGCAAGTCCCAATCGTGACCAATTCTTCTGGGTAATTCGGGGTATTTGATCATGTTCCCTCCCCAATTTGTAATGCTTTTCACTTTAATCTCTCTGGATGTTCTCTTTTATTTTATTTTCCTGGGCACTGATGAGGGAATAGAAAGTGAAGACAAAGTTTTTGAATGTAATTATCTAAGCAACCCAGTGTGGAAAGTGCTTGATTAATCCCACTTGAGTAGATATTTTAATTTCTCGGGTCTCAAATGGTTATACCAAGAAAAAATTACAATTGTTTCGTATATGAATTGCAGTCAAATGCATCAAATGTTTATGTGCAATGGGGTTTTCTATCCGATCCATGGTTACATTTCTATTTCAATACCAAAAAAATATCTTCTTACTCATATAAAAAAATGTATTGTTCTTTTACATTTCCGAAAAAAAAAAAGGAAAGGAAAAAAGAAAGAAAAGAAGAAAAGAGAGAGCACCAGTTGTGTTGCTGTTTGTCGATTTTTTATAATTGACAAAATGATTAAGGCTGGGTTTTAGGGTGTGTTTGTATATTAATATCTACATATACGTTTGTGTATGTATTTTTGTGGGTACATGTGTATGATTGTTTCAACATTTGTGTCTAAAGTTGCCTACGTTGACTTTATTGATGGCGCATATTGTTTGGTAGTTTAGTGGTTTGTTCTGTATTTGAGATAGATCTTATTGATTGAGTTGACAGATTAGTAAGCCTGAAGACTGGAAGCAGTCACCTGACCCCAAGAAATACTTTGTTGAATTTTTTGAAACACAAGAAATGTAAATATGCTACATATTTGTTATGTCCTGAATGGCACAATACCTATGTGAATGCAAAACCGACCACACCCATTATATTTTCATTTAGCGCCTTCCATGAGAACCATTTTACCCCTTTATATTAGATTGAGTATTACGGTATAATTGCCAACTCACAAAGTTAAAACACGGCATTTTACCAACTCACAAAGTATTATGAGTATTACGGGATGATTGCCAACTCACAAAGTTTCGCTAAAAGAAATTGTAAATACAATGCATTGTTTATTAGTGTATCAATTTTTGATATATTCATTTTAATATGTACATAATTTTTTCAGATATATTTTGAAAGAATTAGAGGATGAAAATTCAAATATTACAAATTTATTGATAAAACCTTTATTTTATATATATCTGATATACATTTTTTAATAATTGTGATAGTGATTATGTGGACATCCTGGGATGAATGTAGAAACTGTAGAAAGATTTGTATAACATGGACATCTTGGGATGATTGTCTTGCATGTACTAAGCAGAATATTATGCTACTAATAATAAATCAATAGCATTTTGTAGTTCATTTATAGTTTTCATTTTGTTCTCTAAAGCTGACGAAAATATTAGTTACAAAAACCTCTGTATATATACATATATATATATATATATATATGCAGTTATTATTGGGTGCAAAAGCAAAATAATTACTTGGTTTTTGAATAACTAAATGAACAATGTCGTTTCATTTCTATTACTACGTATAAAAATGAAGTCATGCAATTCAGACGTGGCACTCTTTCTATGAAATCGATTATTGCCGGTGATAACAAGTAAATAAAATAAAATCCGAGGTGTTTTGTTGGTGATCCTTTTGAAAACAGTGTATTGTTGGTGATAAGAAGTAAATAAAATAAAATAACGAAGTATTGGGTTGGTGATCCTTTTAAAAACAATGTTTCACTAGTATAGACCGTTTGTACTTTTTAGATTTTATTTCACTTCTTACATATAAAGTTATAAAACGATTGACTTGATGCAAAATTTAACCAAAATGCACTTATTTCAATCTGTTTATTGTTTTATTAAAAGAATTCGTAAATGCACTGTATTATTTATTAAAATATCAACTTTGATATATTTTAAAAAATCAAAAAATATAAATTCAAATTAATATTAGCTTAAGAAAATATAAGCCCGCACATTCTAGCGGGGTTATATGCTAGTTAAGATAATTACTCTTATTTCTACATCCTCAATCCTAACTCCGATCAAATATTGTCTGATCAATAATTTATATATTCACTTAAATCGTATAATTTAAGGAAAATGAGTGGGAGTAGCCAACATCCACTGCATCCATCTCACATGAACAGTACTGTCACAGCACTGTTCATGTGAGATGGATGCAGTGGATATTGACTATTTCCTAGCATCACTCGTAATTTAATTAATCGAAATTCTATAAATTAAGAGTACCAAACCAATTAGCCGTACTAGTCAAACTTCTTTTGCGCGCATCTAACAATTATCATTACAAAATAAATGAATATTTATAATAAGTTATTTATGATATTAAAAATAATTATTTGTGATTAGAATACTTAGAATACTCATTACTTTTACAGAAATAATCATTTCTATAAATAAATAATTAATAATAAATAAATAATTTTATGTATATTATTAAGTTTGAACAAGCTGCTCAAGGTCAACAGGCCGATAGCTGGCCGGACTCGGCTGCATTGTACTATTAATATAGCTACTTTGGTGCTGCATACATCTGACGCCATTTATTATACATATATTACATCCAGTACCATTCGAAATATTTATAATAAATATGTGAGTACTTAGTAGAAAAAATAATTATATGATCAGTACTCCATGCTTTAATCGCGTACGACGTTTTACCCTAAAAACATGACAATATCATTGATGCACTAAACTCACCCAACGCTAAAGTGACAGACTAAATTCCTGAGTTTATAAACATGATTTCCAAAATTTTATTTAAAACGTGTCACACTGCATGCATTTATTGATGTGGATGGAAGATGTCAAAATTTAAATAAGTAAACTAATTAATGTCTAATTATATAATCCATGCATGTTAAGGTAAGGGGCTGCTTTGTTGAGAAAATTAATTTTGGGGAGCGGTACAGGACGCCGGCCAGTGGCTACGACGGTAATTGAATCAAGTCAAGTTGAATTTTGACTTGTCAAGTTTGAACTCAATTTAAAATATTTGAGTAAGAACTTCAATTTTTTTTTAATTTTTAAATAAAATTTAAAAAATAATAAATAAAGAACTAATTATCTAATTAGTTAATTAGTTAATATTTATTTATCATAATAATATGTTATATGCTTGTATATATTCTTAATAAATACATATAATATGATAATATATATGTATTTTACATGCTTCTCACGTACTAGTATATGGAATTATTAAAATTTATAAACTAATTATTATACAAATTATAAAACATAACTATAAAATATATTCATCATATAAATATAAATAATAAGATTGCATATTACATATTTAATTATAAAATGTAATACTTATATTATTATAAATATATATATAATATATATGTATATATATTTATTAATATATAAATTAATTTTAATTAAGTTGAACTAACGAGTCGACTTGAGCATAAATAAGCGAGCCTTAACGAGTCTTAATTGATTTGAGTCGAGTTTTATCGAGTACGTGTCATTTACTAATCGAGTGGGTATCTGCTTCTACGGGCAAACTTTTTTTTTTTAAGAGTCGAGCTCGATTCAAGTTTAACCAAACAAGTACCGAAAAAGTCGTTCAGTAGCCTGATTCATTTATAGTCCTACTTATGATAGTCTAGATTGATCTGCATCTAATTAGCATGTATATTATACAAACATATATATATATATTAAAAAAAATGTTGAAGTTTGTAGCATTAAACTAATTAATAAGCGCATTAAACTAAGTATTTGCATCGTGTTAGCACGTATGTGCATCGAGTTAACCTAAGCGCATTAAACTAATTAATAAGCAAAGGAAAATGCCAAGTATGGCTCTCGTTGAGATTCTGCTGAGAGATTTCTTCTTTCTTTTTTTTAAGTTTTTTTACATGATTTTTAATTAAGTATTTTTAAATAGTATTGTGACTTTTTTTAAATGTTTTAAGATGTTTAACAAAATTATATAAAAATATATTTTTTTTTACATATTTTTTTAACATCTTAAAACATTTTTAAAAATATAAAAAAAAATTATAACACTATCTGAAAACACTTATTTAAAAATCATGACAAAAAAAAAAACACCTCTCACCAAAATCCCAATAAGAGAGATCCTAACATTCTCCATAAGCAAAATCTCCAAGTCATTTGCTATATTTACTGTCTCGATCGAAGGTTTGCTGGTGGTGAGCATGCCGTTTTCAACCCCCACAAGTTACAAGAGTCATTATTAATGAAGCACCCAACGCTCGCTATTTTTTTATGGTATCCTTTCTCTTTGTGGTATTTAATGAGTAAGCATCATGCTGTATTGTTTTTTATTTACCTCATTCCTTTTGATAAAGTTTTGAGCCTTCGGCAAATCCATGTCCCTAACAAATGTGCTCATATTTTAGTATAAATGAGTTTTTCATTTTTTCTTCTTTTTTTTAAACATCCTTAATTATTAAAAATAAATAAATTTCTTAATAGTATTTCTTTAATTATTACAATATAAAAAATAAAAAATATAACTTGATATATTTAATAATTAAGTATATTTAATATCGAATAATACTATACATCACAATCTCAAATTATTTTTATCTTATTAAATAAGATATGACTCTTTTATTATAAAAAATATATATAATAAATAATAATTTAATAATAATACATATACTATATCATATTTAATGAAATAATAATATTGTATATATAATTTTATTTATTTATTATTATAGATAGAGTAGCATGCTTTTCCATTATTTATAGAGTATTATTAAAAAATATTCACATTCATCATACTTATTCTCATATGAATAATAATATTACATTCATTCTTATATAAATAATAACATATTATTATTTATATGAAAGTGAGTATGATGATTATAAATATTTTTATTAGAATAATACTAGAGAGTATCTATATTCATTACACACATTTTCACATGAACAGTACATATGAGAGTGAATATGATGAATATGATGCTCCAATCATTTTTATTTTTATTTTTATTATTTATATATGAGACATACTTGACTGCTGCCGGTGTGCACACCGGCAGACCACATGTAATTCTTTTTTTTTTTCTTTATCTTTTGTGGGCTGGAGCGAATTTATATATAGGGGTGCCAATGTCATTCTTCGAGAAATCCTGGGATATTTCTATAAATAGTTGATCATAACATTGACAGTCGTCTGGCCCTCGAGCTCAGTGCGTCAAAAGTCATATTTTTTGTAAAATAATTTAAGCTCCCTAGGCGTGTTTTCATTGAGAGGGGCTGGGTAGTAGTGACTGTGTAGAATATCTGCAGTAATCCTTCTTATATAAACAATATTTTTACTGTTTATATACTCTTATATAAATAGTAAAAATACTAAAAATACTGTTAATGTAAAAGGGGTTACTGTGCAGATGTTCTAAACATTGACTGCTGCAAATCTTTTTTCTTTTTCATTTAACTTACGTGCTATTATAATTTTATAATTTTTTACGACATTTTTGTTTTTTTGAAGAGTAATATTTTACGTAATTATATTTTAATCAAAGCGTTTATTTATAAGAATACAATATTTTATAAAAATACTTGCATCTTATGATTATTATTATAAAACATGTTATGAAAGATGATGTATGGGTATAATTTATTCGATTATAATATGATGATCTAACGTCAGGCTGGTAGCCTATTATATTATAAAAAGGCCCATAACCAGTAAGAGCATTAGTAAATTGGGAAAGTTATTATTTATAAATAAAAACACTAAGAGAAAACGCTTGATTTTGTCGTACTGGAAAAACTTGTGGAGTAATTTTTGAAGCTGAATTTGAGGTATTTTTCCGCTGTGTATTTTTTTTTTAACATTGGTATTAGAGCGCATCGTAATTGCTTCCAGTTTTTTTTTTGAGATACATGCAAATTATAAATGTGTTTTTTTTAATGCTGCTGCGTTTAAAAAAAAAAAAATTGGCCGAAGCTGGTGCAGTGGTGTAGCGTGCACCACCTGGGCGCGGTGGTGCAGCGCGCACCACCTGGGCGCGGTGGTGCAGCGTGCACCGTAGGGTGCTGCGCACCACGGTGCCGCATGCACCGCCTGGAGCCCACGGTGCATGGTGCACTGTGGGGCACCCAGCGGCGCTGCAAGCACCGCCTCGGTGCTGCGCACACTAGGACGGTGCTGCGCGCACCAGAGGGGTGCTGCCAGCACCACCGTGGTTGCGGCAGCACCCAGCCTCCTCCGGAGGATGTTTCCGATGATGGGACGGCGGTTTCTGACGATGGGCAGCGGCCTGGGGCTCTGTTTTTTCGTTTCTGAAAATTGGGCACTGTTCACATGAACAGTGCCCTGGCCGAAGGTTGAAGAAGAGAGCAGTCTCTTTGGGCTGGGCTTGGGCCTTGCGGCCCATGTGGTTTTTTGGGCTAGGTTTTTATACGACCCAGCCCCATTTCTTTAAAAATAATAAATAAATAAATAAAAAATGCATGTTTTAATATATGCTTAGATATATTTCCTGTTATAACATGTGATACTTTTATTTAATGTTTTGGATTAAATATGATTACATGTGGATATTTGATGATATTCATTTTATTACATGTGATATTATGTTTAATTTTTGGTTGATTAAATGTGATAACATGTATGTATATAACATGTGAATGTGTTATTATTTTATCATATATAAATGTTAGGCTTGTATGATTAGACATTAGCCTTTATTTATTCTAGTGATAAAATAGGAAATTCTCACTAAGTAGTCTTAGTTAGAGTTGTCAGTATAGATTGATAGGCTGAAAGAATTGCAGTGACCCCAGTAAGAACTGTAAATGCACTGTATAGCGACAACACCATGACAGCCCCAGTAAGAACTGTAAATGCACTGATGGAATAAGAAAAATGGACTGTAATAGTCTTATATAAACCATCTTTGTAGACTGGCCTAACAGGCTGCTGTGGTTGTTGTAGCTGTCTTTGTAGACTGGCCCAACAGGTTACTGCGATTTTAGTAGGATCTGTCTCTACGCGTGACTAGGACTAGGTGACTACTTTAGATAGTGGGAGTATGGTTGAGATTTATGATTAAATCTCCCATATTTTTTTAAATTTGCGCGGGAATTAGGTTAGAAATTTAATAATTGAATATTGTAGCGCAAGAGATGATTCTGAAGCCTAGCGATTTTTCGATCTTGCGACATGTCTAAATTATTTTTTTTCTAGCTTGAATGGACGCGGCAGATTTCTTAGGTGTGTGTGTAATATCCCTCCTTTGCGTTTTGTAGTGAAATGGCATCCAAGAGTATTGTTGCTGATTTAAACAAAGGGGAGAAATTGGATGGGGAGAACTATGACATATGGCATCGCAAGATCCAATATGTCTTAGATGAGCAAGAAGTCGTAGAGGCCTTGTCTCACTCCCTGACTAAGCCCAAAGAAGGGGACTCAGAACAACACAGATTAGATGAATTAGCCTATTCTGAATGGGCTAAGAAAAATCGGTGCGCGCGCATAATAATGTTAAGCAGCATGCACAATGATCTAATGTGTGAGTTCGAGTCCTATGACACTGCCCAAAGCATGTGGGAGGCCTTGAAGTTGAAGTTTGGTGGAACTTCGGCCACTAGGTTACGTGGATTAACCATGAGGTTTGACTCCTATAAGATGCGCTCTGACCATACGATGAAGTAGCATCTTAGGGCTATGTCAACCATGATCCGCGAACTTAAGACGGCAGGAAACGACCTGACTGATGAACAACAAGTCTAGGCAGTGATAAGATCACTACCAAGTTCTTGGGAGAACATGAGCCAGAATCTGACGCATAATGAGAATATAAAAAATTTTGATGATGTCTCGCGTCACTTAGAATTGGAGGCTGAGCGCCTAGAGGCCGCTAAGCCCAATCATTCGGCCTATGTGGCTAATTCTGGTTCACGCAAGGCATCAAGGCCTAAGCGTTGGAAATCCAAGAATGGGGTAGCTGCTGGACAAGTTAAGAAGGTGTCAGGAACTTCTCAGCGCAGCAAAAGGGGCAAGCGTGGGAAGAACAAGTCAAAATTAGAGTGTTACAACTGCGGAAAGAAAGGCCACTTCGCTCGTGACTGCACTGAGCCGAAGAAGGTATACTCTAACTTCTCTCGTATTGTTTTTGTAACTAGCCATGTGATGGTTGCTCACTCCTATCCTGTGTGGACTGTTGATTCAGGAGCGACCGAACACATAGCGAGAGATAAAGTCGGATTTGTGGAATATCGCCGGATTCCAGCTGGGAGTCGTGATATCAAGGTGGGGAATGGAGCTAGCGTGGAGGTGCTAGGACTTGGTACCTACAAGCTGGACTTGCGGGGTGGCCGCACTCTTTTCCTCCACAATGTGTTATACGCTCCCGAAATCCGACGAAATTTACTTTCAGTTGTTACTCTATTAAGACTTGGTTTTCGGATTGAATTTGAAAACAATAATGTTTCCTTTTATTTGGGCCATGTGTTTTATGGCAATGCTTTTCTTAAAGACGGTTTTATGATAATGAATTTGGATTATTCAAATATGAATGAATCTATTGCTTTTCTTTCTGCATCTGATAATTTGGATTCATATAAATGGCATGCTAGGCTTGGCCATATAGGGCAAGATAGAATGACTCGGTTAGCTAGAGAAGGCCTAATGGGCAATCTCGCTAAGGTCATCTTACCCACATGTGAACATTGTCTTATGGGAAAAGTTAAGAGAAAACCGTTTGGAAAATCCACTAGGGCATCTTTTCCGCTGCAATTAGTCCACTCAGACATCTGCGGTCCAATGAGTGTGAGGGCAAGACACGGAGGTGTCTACTTCATCACTTTTATAGATGATTTTTCACGTTACGGTCATGTCTACTTAATCTCCCATAAGTCTGAAGCATTGGAGTGCTTTAGACGATATCTAAGAATGGTTGAGAATCAGTTAGACAAGAGTTTAAAAACTCTAAGAACTGACCGAGGTCGAGAATATCTCTCTGAGCAATTTAAAAGGCTCTGTGATGAAAAAGGAATCAAAAGACAGTTAACGATGCCGAGTACGCCGCAACAAAATGGCGTGGCGGAAAGGAGAAATCGAACACTGCTTGAGATGGTTAGGTCAATGATGGCGCAAGCAAACCTACCAATTTCTTTTTGGGGGGATGCACTTTTGACTGCTGCCTACATTCTTAACAGAGTGCCCTCCAAATCAGTAACTTCCACCCCATATGAACTATGGACCGGCGAGAAACCCAATTTGAGTAACTTGCGGCCATGGGGTTCAACGGGTTTTGTTCACGATCTTTCTCATAAGTATGGAAAGTTAGGCCCTAGAGGGAAGAAGTGTATCTTTATAAGGTACTCAGAGCACTCTAAAGGGTATGTGTTAATAGGTGAACAAACTAATGGAAGTATGACTGAAATTGAATCACGAGATGTGGACTTCATTGAAAATGAATTTCCAAGTAGAGGTGAGGTTGATAGGAGTTTAGAACTTCATGAGATTATGGAACAAGTAGAAAGTGCTCCAAGGAATTTAGTTGAGAACGAGAAAGAAATTCTTCAAACTCCTACAAATAAGGAATTAAATCCAAGTGGGAGTACACCACTTGTCAATCAATCACAACAACCTCAGCCGCGTAGAAGTACACGTGAAAGTATTCCCCGTCGTCGTTTTGAGATTGCAGGGGAAGCTTTTATGGTAGCTCCGCATGATGATGATGAGCCTAGGACAATTCATGAGGCTCTCTCATCTTCTACTAAAGATGAGTGGATGAAAGCTCTTAATGATGAAATTGAGTCTATGAAAACTAACCAGGTCTGGGATCTGGTTGATCTACCGACAGGGCGTAAGACTATTGGGAACAAATGGGTTCTTAAAGTCAAACGCAAGTCGGATTGATCGATAGATAAGTACAAAGCTCGCTTAGTGGTGAAAGGATATACCCAACAAGAGGGTATAGACTATGAAGAAACTTTTTCACCAGTCGTGAGGTTTGCTTCAATTCGTCTGATTCTAGCTATAGTAGCAAACATGGATTTGGAACTCTACCAGATGGATGTTAAGACAGCATTTCTCAATGGAGAACTAGATGAGGAGATCTATATGGATCAACCAACGGGTTTTGTGGTCAAAGGTCAAGAGCGCAAAGTGTGCAAGTTCAAACGATCTATATATGGCCTAAAACAATCATCTAGGCAATGGTACCTCAAATTACATCGAGCCATTCTTTCGAATGGGTTTACGATGATCACAGAGGACCATTGTGTCTATGTCAAAAGATCCAAGAAGAGTTTCATTATGTTGTCATTATATGTTGACGACATACTACTAGCTGGAAATGATAAAGGGTTGATAGTCGCCACAAAAGAGTGGTTATCCTTCAATTTTGAGATGAAGGATATGGGTGAGGCAGAATACATTCTAGGAGTTAAGATCTACAAAGATCGCTCAAAGAGAATATTGTGTTTGTCCCAATAGACTTACATAAAGAAAGTTCTCGAACGCTTCCTAATGAGTGAATGTAAACCCATTGACACTCCTGTCACAAAAAGCGAGAACTTATCTAAAGAGTTGTGTCCTAAGACTCAAAGAGAAAAGGAAAAGATGGCCTGTGTCCCTTATGATAATGCTGTGGGAAGTCTGATGTACGCAATGATGTGTACTCGGCCTGACATATGCTATGCAGTTGGCTTAGTAAGTAGATTCCAATCTAACCCCGGACTAGCTCACTGGAAAGCAGTCAAAAGGATTATGCGATATCTGAAGGGAACCGCAGACTATGTGATGTGCTATCAAGGTTCAGATTTGCAGCTAAGAGGTTACAGCGATGCCGATTGGGGCAGTGACCTAGATGAGCGTAAATCAACCACTGGGTATATCTTTCTGCTCAACAATGGCGCCATTACATGGAGCAGCAAGAAACAACCCTGCATAGCTCTATCGACCATGGAGGCAGAATATATAGCATGTTCTGCAGCGGTTCAAGAAGCTGTTTGGTTAAGGAGGTTTCTCAAGCATTTAGACATTGGCACGGATACTTCAGAACCGGTGACAATATTCTGTGATAGCATGGCAGCTCTCGCATATGCTAAGGACTCAAAATATCATGGAAGAACCAAACACATAGATATCAGATATCACTACATAAGAGATATGGTAGCGCAAAAGGAAGTGGTTCTGAAACATCTTTCTACGAGTCGCATGGTTGCTGATCCCTTAACAAAGCCTATTGCACGAGATGTATATGAGGCTCATGTTAGGAATCTAGGACTACGTAGATTGTAAATGTAATTTGTATTTCAAATAACATTGAGATGTAACATTTCCTTTGGGATATTAATACAATATGATTCAGTTCTTGTCTTTATCGTATTGTCTTTTACTAATACACACACACAAGATATGTCAACAGGCTAAGATTGGCTCACTCACACGAGCAATCGCCTCTAGCGCTTAAGTAGCGAGAAGAGATGAGACATTGTGTCCCTAAGTACTTGTCCAAAGGGATAAGTTAGTTAACACAAAGATATGTCGCCTTAGTGGGAGCTAAGATGAGGTCTTCTCAGAAGACTGTGAATGGATTACCCACTATCCATGTAGCCTGAGATTAGCCAGATGCGAGATTCTCTTTGACGCCTTGGAGGCGTGCAAATAGAGAAACTTGAGTTAGATGCTTAATGAGCACCTAGACTAAGATCTGTACGGTGTTGATATAGATATATGCTCTTTGAGAAAGAGAAATCCACCGTAGCATGTGTTTCATACTACATGTGCTTATTCGACCATATGAGTAAATGAGTAAATGGTTCCCCTCTTTCTCATTGTGTGAGTCTCATTTTTTAGGTGTCCTTTACTTTTGACTATGTCACAAGATAGAGGTTATAACGTCTGCTACTTTGGCATGCTGTCTATGGCCATGATTGATTCGGTATAAAGAGGTATTGCTAGGAAAGCGGTTTAACCAAAGTTGAATGATATGAGTACAAAAGGAAGATTTTTTCGATATCGTATCCTCGATAGTGTTTGCTGACGTCAAACTATGACACTGCATATTGGTAGCGACTAAGGTTGTGAACACATTGAAATGATTTGGAAAAAGTCAAGTATTATTCTGAGTTTATTAAACTCAAGAGGGTTCAAAAATACTTGACTTGATGCGATCGAATAAGTCTAGGATATGACCATACACTTCGGGGATGTTACTATGCTGGTCTTCTCTGGGAGAGATTTGGTGTATGTACTCCCATTTTTTTTGTAGATGTGCTTGGTGGTCGCACAGCCTATTTACTTGTGTGAATAAGATTGAGAACATTAGAGAGATGCAGACCTGGGATTATGCCCACTGTGTGCGAGTGGGAGATGTAATAATTTGGGGGGGGAGGCGCCCACATGGGGCAGACCTCCTGCCTCCCCTACGTTACATGCAGGTAACGCATGGCTTAAAGCCATGCGTTACGTAGCATGTAACGTAAAACGCATGGCATTTATGCCATGCGTTTTACATGTTTTTATGGCTGGCCTTAATGTAAGGGGACTATATATAGCCCCCCTCCTTTTGGTTCTGGGAACTAATTGAAAAAGAAAAAAATCTCTCTCTTATTTGTTTTCTCTTGAAAAAGTTTTTAGGCTGTGGATTGTTAAGTGTTACTCTAGTTTTATAACTACGTAGTACACTTCACTACTAAGAGAAAACACTTGTTTTTGTCGTGCTGGAAAAACTTGTAGAGCAATTTTTGAAGTTGAATTTGAGGTATTTTTTCGCTGTGTATTTTTTTTTTAACAGAAATATATAAATAGAATTGAATATATATATATATATATATATATCAATACATGCAACAAGCTTTTTTAACGCCTAGAGAAGATAGCATGTATGGATTATGAACAAGATTATGAACAAAATATCGGCAAAAACTATTCCTACCAGAGGTCGGCGCAATACAGACTAGACGTGTTAAAATTAAGAAAAATTTAACTTACACTATATATATTCATATGTGATTTATTATTTTTATTCTTAAATTTAAATACTAATTATATAATAAATATCATTTCTTTAAAATTAAGTAGGACGTACTGAGAGAAAAAATAGTACTAATTTGTACATGATCGAATTAAACGTCTATTGAGATGATGACAAGTACGTGAATCCCACATGTAATATATTCTTGGTAACTGGTGGTGCTAATTACGTCTAGGGCTATTCTCTTGCCTGACCAGATCCAATCTGATATGGCACATTTTCAACCGAATCTAATCTGAAATCACCCACTTTTGATTAATCTCTTATTCCAATTACCTGATTTCCTTATCTTCCTCTTTTTTTTTTTTCTTCTTCTTCTTCTATTTTTTTCACAAATCTCATTTTTATAATCCAAACAAAAATTATAAATCAACACAAAATAGCCAAAAAAATTTAGAGTACAAATCCTAATTCCAAAGCAATTCCCTAAGATTGACCACGATGGAAACTTAGTCCGCATTTGACCCTGTTGCTTCATGACCTAGTTGTTGTCACTGTCGTTCCCATGAAGCACAAGGGGAGGCCCATGCTTCTCGAGCACAATAAGCACCCACGCACATGGCACAAAAAGTTCATTTGTTGTTTAAAACTTCTCAAGGTCATCGTGAAGATTTCCAATCATGACCAAACAATTCGACGGAATGGAGTAGTAGGTTCGTAAGGGCTGAAGATTTTGGAAAATCGAAGAGGAATTAAGAAGAGGTAGGATCTTGAGGTAAGAAGAGACCATTGCTGATAGATTCTGACATTGTTTCCAAGGTCTTTCCTTCCCGTCTTCTTGGTTATTTAAGGTGGATGTCGACAACTGGAAGCTTGGCTCGACAAGATTTGGAGGTAGACACCGACGAATTGAGGTGGCGGCAAGGGTGGAGAGAGAGAGAGAGAGAGAGAGAGAGAGAGAGGGATTAAAAATGCAGAATTTGAATACTGTTGAGTAATGTGTAATTTCATTTTTGACTTTTTAAGCAATTGGACAATCTATTGTTCAACCCTAATTATGTCAAACCATAGATCAAATGATCAACATGATCCCCACAAATTAATCATCTTGCTAATTATTATTATATATAATTAATCACCATTAAAGTTAGCTAGTAGGGTTATATCTTTGGTTGTATAAGAAATGGTAATATCTATTGATCAATTAGACAAGAAAAACAAATTACTTTAGTCATCTCTCTTAGCAACATTAATATAACATGTATTAAGTATAAGAATTGAGATTCCATGGTGTTCTTTGTCTAAATTTTATAAGTTTAGAAAGAGTTGAGACAGCCTTCGATATTTATTCAAGATGATCCCAATATCTCTCTCTCTATATATATAATATGTTATGATATTAGTAAATAATAGTGAAATTATTGAATTGAAATGAGATGATCATCTATATTCAAACAGGTCCTAAATTTGCTTTATAAATTGTTACATAACAATGATCCAGTACTTCCATCAGACAACTATGTTATAACAAATCATGAATAATACCATGTAACGGTAAGGACTGCCACTTGGATGATAAGCAAAGAATAGATGAACATTCTAGTTTTATTTTGCAAGCAAATTATGTTATTTATATAAGTCTTGGATGTAAATTTGATAATTTATTTCAGCATTATTATTGCAATAGGAGACAATTGTAAGCATCTATAGACTACACAAATAAACTTAGCTAATTAATTTCAAACCTTACCTGACTAATTTGAGTCTACGAATGCATTCAATAAATTTAAATTATGAAAGTAAAAAAAAAAAGGTTACACATACAATTTCTTTAATAATCATTAACCTAATTTTATTTTAAATCAGAGTTATTTTTGTAAAATAACTTATTAAAATAATATTATTATAAATAAGTTATATGCGCATCATTAATTTGGAACCATTGGCCAAAAATGTAGTTTTCGTGTGGGCTGGGATTGTACTTTTTACGAAAAAATACGTACATTATGTAGACAGTAAATTAAGAACATGGCAATTAAAGATAAACCTGCCCCAGACTCTTTCTCAAAAATATTTTAAAAAAAAAAAAAAAACTTCCCATCGCAATTTTAGCATTTTATTATTATTATTATTATTATCTTTTTAATCGCTGAGCGTATTTTGCATTTTCCACGAGCCCAAGAATCATGGGGCTCTCAAGGTACGAGGAATCGCCATTACCTCCATACTCGCTCGGATTAAAGTTATGTTATACTCGCGATATGGTATCGACGCCTGTCCATAGCAATCTGTCTCTGGCACCTCCCACCTCTCCCCTGATACTGTCACACTGCTTCCCACCCTTCGATAGATACGTCGCCAAGTTGTCCTCAAATGGAAGCGAGTACAATTATTTTAAGCACTCGGGCGAATATAAGATCCACCGACACAATTTAAAACTACTTGGTGGTTATGGCCCTTTGATGCTGCAGAGACGATTATCGTCAACTTAAATAAAGACCAAAGAGGTTTACTCCCGTTGGATGCCACTTTCAACTTTCCATATAAAGCATAAGATTTGCACATCTCAGGCGCCCCAGGCGAATCCGAGCGAGTGACGATTCTTCCTCTTCTCTCTTCTGATCTAGTGCCCTTCTCCTCCATTAACGATCGAAACAAGTAAGCTCAAGCTCTAGTAATTTTGTTTTTTCCTTTTTATTTGTTATTGGATCTTCATATTCTTTTCCTTACTGATTTTGGGCGCGCCTGCTGATAAGCTCAAGCTCAACC
This sequence comes from Platycarya strobilacea, assembly GCA_036898215.1. Classification (NCBI taxonomy): domain Eukaryota; kingdom Viridiplantae; phylum Streptophyta; class Magnoliopsida; order Fagales; family Juglandaceae; genus Platycarya; species Platycarya strobilacea. The sequence goes on along the minus strand of CM072554.1, from coordinate 3,389,270 downwards.
TTCTTGATATTCGCAGTCTCGCAGATTAATAGCAGGAAAAACAATCTGTTTTAGCCCTGTTGATCCTAATGGTACCCAGCAATCTATAAACTCTTTTTTACTGCAGATCTAGTCGATAAGAGGAGTGCAGATCTAGTCGATAAGTGGAGCGAGAAAACCCTAGCTAGGATTATCGGAGGAAAAAGAGATCGATGAGGAGAGGTAAGCTAGTGATCCGGAGGATTGATAATTCCACGAGTAGGCAAGTGACTTTTTCAAAGCGTAGAAATGGATTGCTGAAGAAGGCCAAGGAGCTCTCGGTCCTTTGCGATGCAGAAGTTGGGGTGATTATTTTCTCCAGCACCAACAAGCTATACGATTATGCCAGCACAAGGTATCGTTCTCCTTCTCTCTCTCTCTCTCTCTCTCTCTCTCTCTCTCTCTCTAGATAAAGTTCTACATGTTTTTCATTGATCCAAGTGTGATTAAATTCTTTTACCAGCATTTATTAATTTGCTCTATCCCTTTGTTGTTATTGCTGTCGCCTTCTTTTTTTTTCTGTTTGCTTCGTTAGCTCTTTTATATATAACTAAAGTATAATATTCCAAATAAAAATTAATTTGGCTTAAGATTTATATTGGAATCCATGGATACATACGGGTTGGTAACAATAATCAGGTGGATTGTTCAACCGAAGAAAAACTGATCAGGTGGATTTTGCTGACATAGATTACGCATTCTTTCCTCTTGAAGGTCCTTGAAGATGGACATGCCTCAACTTCAAGAAAGTAAGAAACTAAATCTGTAAGCTAATTAATTTATAATATATTCCATTAAATCATCGGTGACGTTTGTTTCGACAAGGAAATCAACATTTTCCAACTAATTTCATTAAGATTTCAAGTTCATAATTGAGAATTTTGCTAGAACTTCCGTTTTTTTTTTTTTTTGAAAAAAAAAAACAAAGTTTGTTAAACCTTTACTTTTGGGAGGAAAATCCAAAATTTCCACACACCTTCTTCTGCTTTTGGTTTTGAAATTCATGGCTTGGTTAGACAACGGATCGACGAATGGTTTACTTGAGTCATAGGGGGGTTATAAACAGTGGATCGAGAACTTAATTATAAAGACAAATAAACCAGCTGATCTCTAGCTATATCCAGTTTCTTTTAGCTCCTTCCGTCTTTTCTTAGTGGGATCGAGTTATCTCTTGCGTTTTTGTTGATGTAACATTGGAAGAAATTAAAACACAAAAATTTGAAATTATATATCTACTGCTTGAGGGTTAGAGTACTTCTGTAGTATATCATGCATGTCCTATCTCCATTATTAATGCACGATTGCACGATTCTGGTGACAACAATCACCTTTGTTACTAATCATGTAAATGAGCTGGCATGGCTATAAACAGGCCGTCTAGTCACATTTGCTTAACTTGACCCTAAATTAAGTACTAGTTGTCAACTTAATATTGCAAATTGAATTAGAGACGATCGATCTAGTAACAGTAGTACTATATATATATATTGTACGTACTGCCGAGACATGACTATATATATAGAGGGCCTGGCCTGAAAGGATGGTAGAGATTAATTTGAATGTGGAATATTAGAACAACGTTACAAATCCCATGCATGCATATTGCAGGGTCGGTGAACTATGATGGAGTTGGTGAGAGAATTACATGATCATGATTAGTGCTGCATGTCAAGCACACAATATCGGTTCCCTTTACTAGTACTTGGAAATTAAAAAGGCGCATGAAATAATAACCTAGCTAGCTGGCATTAATAACTTGTCAAATCAAAAGACATTTCGAAATAAATGGCCGGGATATATACAGCCAAATGGAATTTTTAAGGTTGGCCACTAGCATGAGCTAGCAATATTATATATATCAAATATCCTTAGTTTCGAACAGTTTGTCATTTTCGTTTCCTTTTTTCCTCTGTCGCAGCTTACATACATATTTCGATATTAATATGCATTTTTGAAGTTTTTTTGATCAGTGGAAAATGTCTAAGTACACTCACAGGCTATGGTACTCAGGCTATGGTACTTCTAGATAAGACATGTATTTATACAAACCGGCCTGTTAATGGAAGGGACCGGAAGAGGATCGGTACCTGAACCGTCTGTCACTGGACAAGAATTGCAGGCTATTAGTAAAAAATAATCCACGCATTAAAAGCATTAACCTATTTAAATAATAAGATAAAATCAGATAATTTTAGATAAAAATTAAAAATATTTAAATAAAATGTTATAAGAATATTATTTTTTAATATTATTATTTTGAGATTTGAAAATTTTAAATTGTTTATTATATTTCATTTGTGTGTGTATATCCACCGTGAGTTCTGGTCATGATGATTTTAATCATTATCCTTTTATATGGCATCAATTGATGATTAAATTATATGTGGTGAATGATAAATAGTTATTCAATCACTTAATGCTAAATTAGAGGCCGATGCTGGTGATTAATATCAATTCTCATTTATTTTCAATAGTTAAAACTTTCTAGGTTTTAATACAATGCATCTAATTATAAGAATTTAATTCAAACCCCATTTATATGATGATAACAAAATATTAGGAGAAAACAATACATTTTACTCACTTGGGAGGATTAAAAAGCATTATGAGGAATTGCGCGGACATCATCACAGTACGTTATACTCTGTTTAATTAATTATTTTATTGTTAAATATCTTCCAGAAATTGCTAATTATGATGTGCTTAATTGATCTAATTCTGAGAAGAATGTACGTATTTCAGAGATGCAGGAGCTGCATGGTTTCTATGAGACTATGACCCCACATAATTGATTTTACTTTGTTTTGTTCTTGCTATTGCCTTCATTGTCTATCAGCCACATATTAATTATAAAAAAATTCAGTCATACTCCGAAAGTTTATTTGTTATTTTCATTTGAATGTCAGTATCCCGTATAAATTGAGTCCGCATCAGCTCGATTCCATATCAACATTTTTTTTTTAAACTTGAAGTGGCATATATGAGTAATGTTAGTCACAAACTCCAATTAAATAAATAAGCTCCGTGCAAGATTTTTGTAAAAAACTTTATCCCACTAATAAAGAATAATTTTTTAACATTTTTTCAATGCGTAGCCTATTTTTTTACAAAGTCTTGCGCGGAATTTGTCAATTTGAGACTTATACAAATCATTTTTTGGCGCATATATATATATATATATATATATAAATCTCACATTACTTTGTAAGAAACTTATATTGGATTTTATATAAGGCATCATCTCCCCTTCTTAATAAAACTTTTTAGAGAATGATGTATGAACTTCTTTATGGTATCAGAGCTAAACCTTTTAGTAATGTTCTCTATTCATTGATCTAATGAGATCCATTTGTAGGAGCACGACAAAAGATCGACTTACAAGTGAGAGAGAGTAAAGGAAATTTTATATTGTTTTGGAATGTGTTTGTTCTGGATTTTATATGAGGCAATATTTTTCATTCTTAATAAGGTCTTTTAAAAAATAGTGCATATGCTTCTTTATATATATATATATATATATATATAGACTCACTCACCATTGTTAACAAGAGGTATATATAGTGAAAATCTTACTCAAATGGAAGCTAATTAACATGTCGAACTTATGATGATGTCAAAGATCCAAAGAAATGTGAGGAGAAAATGTAATTTCTGCCATGTAGTGATTAAGTGTTTATGTTTTGGACGCTAGATTATCAAATTAACTAACAACGTTGTACCATCCCATTATAGAAACTGCAAATATGCGACAACGCAAACCTTCATATATAGCAGGTCTTTTATATTACTCATAGCATACATTATATTTTTAGTTTTAAGGATGCAATATGTGATCGATTTTCTTATAAAACTCTAGTAGTTTTAGGGTATAAAACTTTCTTATTTTTAATAAATTGATAAACATGAGCTTAGTATATTTCAAAACGTTAAGCCGGCTGCGAATTTCTCTCAATAATTTTTGGAAGAGGATATGAATAGTTGTTTAGCCTGGCCAGGGGAATACGTACCGAGGAAAAAATTTGGATCCAAAGCATGATGAAGTCTATCAGCTATGACCAATGAATATCCTTTATTAATTTTTACTGCATTTATTGTGATAATCTCGTTTGTCCCATAGCAATGACGAATGTGATAATTATCTGCAAACTTGATGGTTCATTTTGAGTTTTAATGATGATATTGCCCATTTTTATCAGCATGAGATCTGTTGTTGGTCGTTACAACAAAGCAAAAGAGGAAGAAAACAAGCAAAGCAATCCTGCTTCGGAAGTCAAGGTAATTTATTCATGAACCAATCATCACTTTCCTCCAAAGGATTTTTCGCATCAATTGAGACGTCTGTATATTGTCCTATTTTACTCCCAACAGTGCATAAAAGTATCAAGACCACCAACATTCAAGTTGTGTTTGGATATTAAACTGAGTTTTGTTGATATGAGTTCTTTATGAATACTAATAGATTGAGATGATTGAATGAGTTTTACGAAACCTATTTAAATGTGTTTAAAATGTATCAAGATATTATGAAAAGTTTGATATATTTTTATGAAAATTTGTAAAGTTGGTAGGACCTAACCGTTCACTGACAAGCTTGTCAGCCAACCTGAGAAAAACAATTAAAATCTTGGTTGTTAATTGGGACGGGTCGAGAGAGAGAGAGAGAGAGAGAGAGAGATGTGTGTGGCCATTAATGGAATACTGGCAGACGAGAGGGAGATGTGTGGGAGCAGATGGGACCATTAATGCGTCACACCAAAAATGAAATTTGGTCATTAAGACATTCACACTGAGAGATAGAAAATGAACTCTATTGAACTGTATTGATGTCGCATGTTTGGATGCCAAGCCCATTCTAAAATGATATGAACTAAGTTGGATTTGGCATCCCAACAAAGTCACCTTTAAAGAATAATTTGCAAGATAGCATCCATTGCAGGTTCTTACCTGTATTGTTTTATGCCTTTTTATAACCCCATTTCCAACCATTTTATGTAAAATAGTTCAGAAGTAACAAATTAGCATCTGCTAATAAGTAAGAAATCGATGTATTTTCACGAGTCGCCCTCATTTCGTATATATGAGTTCTTTCGAATTTCTCATATCGTTTTCGTCGATTAGCATCTCGAGGTCCTTTGATAAGTATAAAGAAATCGTCTTGGTAGCAACCACCAAAAGAACAAGAGTTAGCTTTACAACTGGTCCACAAGCAAGATAAGTAGGTCTATTACCGGTTGGCTCTGGACCGAAAAGACCTAATGGAGTAATCCCTTATCTCGGATCAGAGATGCTAATGAGGCAGGATTCGAAATGGGGGATCTCTCTACCGCCTGTGTCCATCTCCTGTCAAGTATGCTCACTAGACATAGACTACGTATAGGGTAGTACTCTTAGAAAGATAGTATGCTCACTAGACATAGTTACGAATGTAACTCCCGAGGGATCAACCACTATTCTAAATATAGTAGGGTGGAGAACTGTTGTTCATTGGAGAGTCGGAGTCCGGAGGTTGTTCCCATCATTGAAGTCAGAGTGTGGGACTGAGCTTTTCGAATGATAAAGACAAAAAAGTGCTTAGTTTCGTTGGAAAAACCAACGCAAATATCATATTGACTTTCTCTCGACCTACTTATAAAGATAGATAGAAAAGGTTGGAGAAAGTGACTTTCTGAAATTCTCTCCTTTCTAAAGCTGTGCAAGGTGGCCCCCCCAGAATAAAGCCCCGCCCCTCTTTTACCCCCTTTAATGAAAGACCCTCACCTACCTTCCTATTCATTTGTGGGTCGGGACCCGAGGGCCTTTTTTTCTCAATAGGCGATTTCAAGAATCAACCAATCAACAAATCCGTAGCCCAGGTGACTCACAGCTTCCATTTCGCCCAAATTATATCAATAAGCTTTTTAATTGATTCAGGGTGCAGCGAAACCAAATTCAATCAAGGCAAGGGTATTTTTTCTGACGTTGACTCAACCTATTCAAATTTAGCTATACTAATAGAACATGAAAAGTTTTCAGATGATATGGACCCCTAAGAGATGAGCGAGAACCTTCAATTGCTTAGGGGTCGCACTCTATCCCGCTTGGTGGACAAAATCTTCTCTCCTTTTAGAATTCTTTCTCCCACATATCTTTGCTCTCTTTCATCGAAGAGGAAAGAAGAATCTTCCAAGCGGACAGAGACCTAAATTTCCATCAGATTCATTCCTAAGCTTGCTTTGTTGCAGTAAGATGATCAGTCCAAGAGTGATGGAGAGAAGAGAAAGCGGTAAAAACCTCTCTGATTCGGGCACCGAGCAGTCGGACAACTCTTCAGTAACCCAGGATGACCCCTTTGACACTTCTTTCGTTGTATACCCCCTCCATCCGTCAGAGGTGGAAGAAAGGGTACTTAAAAATTATATATTAATTAGAATTATATATCTTTTTTTTTAAAGTAGGGCCCCAGAACGCTAAAAAGGTGGGGGAACAAGAGTTCTCACAATAGGAACGAGTGGGCAAGACAAGGAAGAATGTAAGTTCCCATCGCAAATGCCAAAAGCATGTGCTATGCCAGTTAACATGGAAGGATCGTCCAGCTCATCCTCAGAATCCGAAAATAATGCAAAGACAGAATGTCCTAATGATGTATAGAAAGTACTACGCTTTCAATCTCGCGGCCTAGGGGTCGGGTCCTACTCCATTAGTATAGCTAAATTTGAATAAGATGACTTAACTTCAGGAAAAGTACCCTTACCTTGATTGAATTTGGCTTCGCTACGCCCTGAATCAATCAAAAAGCTTATTGATGAAATTTGGGCGAGAGGGAGGCTGTGAGTCACCTGGGCTATGGATTTGTCGGTCAAGCTTGCGAAGGAAAGGGCCTTCACCGCTTAAGCCGTCCTATGGTCTAACTTAAAGAAAAGTACTCGTCAAGGGCCAAGCGTGAACCTTCACTTACGCATCAAGCTAGCAAAGGAAGACGCAAGGTCTGGGCAGCTTTGTTATAACATTAGAGAAGCGGAACCTCCAAGCTTAGACATCTCGAACTCTAAAACTACCCTTCTATCCTTCCTCCTACACTGGAAGCAGAACTACCAGACTGAAAGAGATAGATAGAAAGGGAAGAGGAATACAGTAATACAAAGGCCGAATCAAATTCTCTTGGAGCAGCATTTGAATAGACCTATAGTCACTCAGTACATACAAAGTCATGAACTGGAATTTATAAGTATGAAATATGGGCATATGAACAATGAAAGAAAAAGATCGAATCAGCAAGACTAATGTCTAGTTATACCTTTGAGAGGTCCACTTATACTATTGAGAAAGTCTCTTAAGCTACCGTAGGTTATATAAGATTCCATTCAATCTAACAAGCCTTCGGCTACTACAAGATCTTTATAAACCAAAGAAGCTGAGCCTACTTTACGCACTTTCGCACTATGCAGGCAAGGCCAACTACACAAGTAAGAAGGCATCGCTTGCGGCTTCTAATTTAATGACAAGCAAAAGATGAAGAAGGAACTTACTATACCTTACCTCCTTGTGCCCATAGCTTAACCTCAGCCTTGAACTACCTACACGAATGCCTTCCCCTCATTGCAAAGCGAACCTAGCCAAGCAATGGAAGGAGAAAGGACTAAGACCTTCCTCACGCACAGACAGACCATCTTTAGCGAAGTGCCTCCTTCCGCATCCATTTCTTCAAAGAAGGACGGAGCAGACACACTGACCACTTTGATTGGGCATGGACTGGGAAAAAGTAGCATCTAAAGGAAAGCTAAAAGGTATTGGCGAAGAAATAATGGAGGATCTGATATAGATTAAAAAGAGGGAAAGCTAAACTAGCTAACAAAGGGGTTGGGATTCGCCTCGCTCTAGTACACCAACCAGGCAATACCTTGACATCAGACCTCACTCGAGACAAGCTGCCACAGACTTCCAGAGAACTCAAGCGGTCAAGTCAAGAAGAAAGATTTCTTATAAAATACATAGATGTGTCTTTAACCGGATTTTTATTCCAAAAGCCCTATATAGTAAGGGCCGTTGAAAGACCAAAAACGTTTTAAAACAAAAAAACAAATGGAAACAAAAGAAAAAAGAAATATAGTCGGGGATGGTGCTGCCATGCTTCTTCTATGAGTTTTCTACTATATTGGGGCATACTTTAATAGTCCAATAAATACTCCAGGCTAATGGCACTAAGTTGGGTGCTAGCCTAGCTCTTCCAGTACGACGAATGCTTTCCTTAACAAGGGAATACTATAACTAAAGAGTATTAGTGTCTTATACACTTCATTTGTTCTCCCCTATCGACAGATGCGAGCGACAAGAGCTTAAAGAAGCGACCAGCTCAAGCGATTTGAGAAAGCTCAACCTTTGCAACATATTCAAAAAGAAAGAATCCAGATGGAGCATTTTCGATCGAGTGAGAAATCAAAAGAGTTATAACAAATCAAATTGACAAATTTGAAACCTCACTCCGGGCAGTAATGTTATACAATTCCAAGTTTCAAGTAATCTAAAAGCATTGACAATGGTCTAGCCAAATGCAAATGCAAGTCTAAATTTTAGCTATATGAGAAAAGAGCCTCCATTTTGGACTAGCCAAAGGTCCAAAACTCAACAAACAAATACAATAATTCTTAGCTGCTCTCCAAATCTGGCGAGTTACTCTTCACATTGAAAATACATATTTTATTAATCCTCTATCTTTTCCCTGTTCTTTTCTCCTTTTTCATCCCGAAAGCGTCCATCTTCTATGTGCATTCTTCCTTACTCCTCTCTCTTTCTCGCAGGCTCTTCTTCAACCCATCAATCAATCCATCGATCTTTTCCTAGAATTAGATTCAAAGTCCTCCGATGGAAATCGTGATAGCTCTCATATTTCTGTCACTCCTCCTAGAGGCCCGACTCCACCACCACGACGACATGCATTTCACTCTTCCTACAAATTCAAAATTAGGGTTAAAACCTCCTCTTCCAATCACTTTACTCCCATTTTGAAGTCCAAAAATCTATCTTCCAATCCACCCTCAAATTTCGATCCCAAACCCACACTCACACCCAAAGACGGCTCACACATCCTCTCTCCCCTCTCTAGTCCCCCATTCCAAATTCACCGCCCGTTCAATTAAATTTTGGCAATATACACAGTCAAAACCCTCCCTACCAAGCACTTGTCGAACTCTGCATCTTTTTCTAAATTCTGGAGACCCTTTCTCAATTTCGAAGATGACCCATCCTTCCTCCGTGTTCGATTTAGAATCCCAAGTTGAGAGTTGTGGAACTCATCGACTTGCATCAAGCTTGGTTTCATAAGAATCAGAAGGTGGAGCCATCAATACTTCAAATGTGGCGAAGAGACATCCCGATTTGATAGCAGGTAACGCTCCTCAACCGCCTGTGAAGTTGCAAAAGTGTGGTAATGAAGGGAACTTTGTGAGGCTAAACTTGAATTGGAGTAAGCGCAAGTTTTTGATCAAATGCAATAGAAGTAGAAACAATTATGTATCGGATGGTCAAAAATACCATAGAAAAAGTATGAGAAATTGAAAGGTGAACCTGAGAAGAGTACATGTGAAAAAGACAGTCTGGTTGTTGAAAGCGTTCAACAGAAGCAGAGGAAAGAGGATCTAATTTGTTGAGAGGGTATTTGCAAAATTTTAAAAAGAAATAATCAATTATTATTAAAATATATAATATTAAATTATTGATTACATTTTAATATAGCTAATCCAATGTGGACTTATCTAGTTAATGTTAACATATACAATTAGGAATATCCCTTCCTGATATTTATGAACGGTTACATTAGACTTATCATGTATAGCGTAAAGAATAATAATACATGTACAACCATTTTTATAACTGTATTAAAATGAGGATATTTATGTAAAGTAAAATTATTTTTATAAATTATTTTACAAAATTGTCCCTCATTTAAAATATAGTTGTACAAATAATTGTAACAAATGTTGTATCTCTATCATCTGCGATAGCATAGAGTATGAGTACCTTTCCTTGTAAAGCATGGGCTGAAGCCTGGAGATAATGAGAAACGGCTGCACCGAACAAAGCCAGTTTTTCTAAAGGCCTTCTTCCAGTTTTCTCTCTTTTTCTTGAGTTTGACAGTTAAAAGTTGATGCTATGACCAAAAGGTAAGATTCTAAGTAAACTTTAGACTTGGCATAGCTATTGCCAATGCTCTGCAGTCCCACATGACACAAATATATTCAATGGGCTAATACTTGGTTTCTACTTGATAGTTTTGGCAAATGGAGGCAGCAGTCTTGAGGCAACAATTGCAGTACTTGCAAGAATGTCACAGGTAGTACAATCATTTGATGACGGTAAAAATCAAAATCAAAATCAAAATCAAAAAGACCATTTTCGAACGAGCATTTTGCACATGCAAGACTAGAATGGACTGCAAAACTCTTATCACCTCAACATAACTTCAAATATATCTCGGGGCCTGTCCTTTGTGCTCCCGACAATATCTTTTTGCTCCTAACATTGCTATAAGAATACTCTTTAGTGTATCACTTGAAACAATAATTAGTTGAACATTGACTAGAAAATTTTCAGAAAGGGCATAGGCCAGGCCCATAACCTCTATAAACATACAATATCCTTCATGGTATGCACAGGCAATTGATGGGCGAAGAAATTTCTAGTCTGAATGCCAAAGATCTACAAAACCTGGAAAATCAATTGGAAATGAGCTTGAAGGGTGTCCGACAAAAGAAGGTATGAGAGTATTAGCCTTATTTACAATTTAATCCAGGAATTCTGGATTTTTTCTATAAATAGCACAGACGTGAACCTTTCCATAATTCTTTTTGCAGGAACAAATATTTACTCATCAAATAAAAGAATTAAACCACAAGGTTTTGCAGGAGAAAACAACTAAATTTCTCCAAAGTTTATGGGAAATCAACTGATCCGCTTTCTTTCTTCTATCTAACTGTAGGGAAATCTCTTTCATCAAGAAAAACTAGAACTCAACAAGAAGCTAGACCTCATTCGTAAAGAAAATGCAGAATTGAAAAGGGTATGATCTAAATAACTGCATATATACATCTGTAAACTTGTTTTTTTTTTTTTTTTTTAGCTTATTGGCATTCAATTTGGTTATTTCTTACCCCCACTGAAGGCTCTTGTGCTCAGCTATTGAGACAAGATAAGGTGAAGATAATTCTTGCGCCCAAGCTTAAAACAAGTTTTTGCATCTTAGGTTCATAGGGAAAAGGATGTGAATGAGGCAAGCAGAAGTTTTCTTGTTCCATACACCATCAGCACTGGATACGATCTAAACACACCCATCCAACTCCAGCTAATCTGGCCACAGCCTCAGAACAATGAAGTAGCAGAAAAAACAATGAAACCGGGGTATCTCCTAACATACTCACCTGCTATGCACCATTTAAGTCTATCATCGCAACTACTTATATTAATCCAATGACTTCTCAAAATTGCAACAGGTTACAACTAGATTAGCAAATCCATTTTGGCAACCATGGATGGTCATCTGTCATTATCCCATCAACAATTTGCCCATTATGGAAAGTCAAGCTTCCAACAGTGAGATTCCATAATTCATCTATTAGACTCAATACAATAAACAGGACCATAAAACTTGGTGTGAATATTCTATGAAGCTTGCCATTACACTAAAATCCAGACCAATACCTATGTAAATTCACATAATAATGGGAAAGCATTAGACATGGCATGGATTGCTTTTGCTGTTTAAAAACTTGGATGTGATCAAACAAATGGACTATTGGTGATAATTGCGGCAGATGTCTGATGTGCTATTCCAACGGTCTAAAAAGTCGTGCTAACCAATCAAATGGACTATGGTGTCAATTGTGGAACAGTTCTAGCTACCTAAATGTTGGTAATGATGGATGAAAATGCACTATCGTTGCTAGCCATGGTACCTTTGTTTAGTCAAATTAATCAGCATCTTAAAAAATACCGTCACTGAAACTTATATTATGGAGCGACCGAAAAATGTTTTAAAAAAAAAATGAAAAATGGCATGCATGGATAGCCAACCCATTCAGATGCAGGCATGTGCCTATTGCAACAGGAAAACTGTAAGCATTCCAACTATTTGTCATGTATCAATAAAACGATATGCACTTTGAACAATCAGTAATTATATTCATTTTATTCAAGAGTTTCAAATTTGAATGTTCCCTCTAAAGACATTACTTTCTTGATGGGTAAAATAAGATTTTATTGATCAGGTAAATAGGCAAAGCCAGAATACACAAGAAGTATGCATGGATGCCACCTAGTTACAATAGCATGTATTATTCATCATAATTTATGCAGCCATACAACAGATCTTGTGCCAAGAGTAACACTACTGGGACAAAGGGATAAGAAGAGGAAAAGAGAAAAAGCGAGAAAAATCCAACCTGTAAAGTCAGAAACTAGTACTAATAAGGTGCGTTACACTTAATTTTATGGCATTGAGCATCATCCAAGTAACCTCATGCAAAGTTTGCAACAACAAAGAAAAGTAACCTCATGCAACCTACCACTGCAAATGATTTAACCACAAACTTATCAGAGACCCAATACTAAATGGAAGATAAACATTAGTTCAGTCAACTAACACCGAAACTGATTACCTAAGAAGTGTAGTTTTCCCTAAGACTCTTATCTTATGTGATTTTCCAATAGCCAGGTATGGCAAAGACCAGCGCATCTTTACGTTTCATGCAGCTTAGGAACTTCGAGGCATGCGAGATGAACAAATGTCAGCCTTTCTAACTTTGGTACCCTGAAAAGATTCTTTCAGAGCACCCCCATGACTTGTATTGGCAGACATCCCTTGATTTATGTGTTGAATAAAGGCCATAATTAATGTTTCTGGCATCATTTTAAGATAGTTTTACCATCCCCTCCACTGCTAAGGTCAACTGAAAAAGTCACAGGTACTGTCTGCCAATAGAAATGTCAGATGCCTCTCATTTTCATAAAAAATTCTTGTTCACCATTGTTTAAAAAAACATAAAAAATTAGATGTCTGGAATCAATCAAGCGAATACACATGCAAACAAACAACACATGCATAAGACCTAAAGGGGGGAAGAGCAGATGAGGAAGCTACTAAGCAAAGGACCCAAAAAAAAAAAAAAGGAAAACATGGGAAATCTAATACCAGAGTTTGACTTTCGAAAGCTCATATACATACTCAGATGTGAAACAACAATTCTAACAAATTAAAAGAAGAAAACGAATAAAAAAGCATGAATCCGTAATGAAAAGCCAAAAATCTGAATATAAAAAGGAAAATAACATGGAGAAGCAATTTTCAGCATTGCAGCATACAGTCATAATGCACATTATATCTGTCTAATGCAATCACATAGGCATGTTGCAGGTGTGGAGATGATATGGCAATGAGTAAACATGTTATTTGGACATTTCCCCCTCAATCAACATAATCAGGACATACTATTTGGTTTGGGTTATGACAAACCGATTTGAATTTCTAGTTTCTTCACAGTATCAAAATTAGGAATTTATGTGCCAATGATCCATGACTTGAACGGCCAATCTTAAGAAAGCATGTCATAAACTTTTAAGACAGGTCAAGAAAAGGAAGCTCTTAACCGAAGTAAACAATATTGATTAGCAAAAGAGAGATGAATATACTATTATTTTCTGTCTGGTGCAATGCATTAAGAAAAACTGTCAGTTCTCAACGAGGTTGGAGTTGAGACGCTCTACTGACAGCACTCAGCATTTGATGATAATAATACTCCATTATGGTAATGGCATCTTGTGGACCTTGTGCAAGCACTTTGGGGAAAGCATATTCTTAAAAATGTTCTTGTTAAAGAAGATGGCAGTGGCTCAATGTATGCCCCAATGGTAAGCCCTAACTACATGGACTATATTCTAAAAGAACTAGTTGATGATATAATTAGAGTCTCATTTGAACATTATAAATAACAAGAACTTTTTATTTCCAATAAATGTGAGATCACATACACCGTCTATCTTTATCATATGAGATATCAGAATCTTCCCCTTAAATTCCCAAAATCCTTGTCAGGCTTGTCCGTCGTAGGTAGTACAACTTAAGTCACATTTCTAGTTAAAATAGACTTTAATACCATTTGTAACGCCCTAATGAAAGGACCAAACACATGACTTATACTCTAAAAGGACCAGTTAATGATACAATTGGAGCCTCATTGAAACTTTATAAAGAGCAAGAACTTCTCATTTTTAAGCAATATGAAATCTTATACCCCAACTACCTTTATTCTTATCATATGAGGTATTACACTCAAATACATAACTGAAGATTCTTAAGGGGTTGAGAGATGGCATCCCTATCCAAATCTAACCCTAATACAGCTGCGAAGGAGAAAGTTCTATGGCTTCCTAACGCCAAAGATTTCTCTCGTCGGAATCTACTAGAATTTCTTTACCAAAGTCGAGAAACAGGGTGTTTATACTTTCTTTTCAGGTAAAGAATATGAAGTGGATCAAGGAGCTGTTTGAGTGGACAATGGCCTGATGTAATTGGGGAATAGCAGTCTAAATGAGGTGTTCCTGTCTGGGACATTTATTTTCTCCAAAGCAATTTCGTTGTCGAGGGGATTTCTTGGAGTCTTCTATGTTGGGCTTGAACAGTTGAAGACATGTTTCCTTTGGTTTTAATGGATGTACTTACCTACAAACGGATCAACAAAAGTTATATCAAGTTTCTTTTTGCGAGACATGATATCATTGAAAAAAGCTTCGAGAATCTGAACATATTATTCACATAAAGTTGCAATATCTATCTTTGTTTTCCTTTTTAAGTGACTTGCAATATCTTATTATTGGGAAACCATCAAATCTCAAAAGTATATACTGCCTGGAAGTGAGCCAACAATGCATATAAAGTGCACATTTAAAGTAACATTAAACTAATCTCAACCAATTCAGTAAGGTTGCAATTTGCTAGTAGTGCACACTAACTTCCTTATTCCCTTGAGGACAGTGGTTAGAATCAATCTACTATAGCTAGAACTTAATATTATTTATTTTTATAAGTAAATTAATTTTTTAGCCATTCCAGTAGAAGGATTTTTTCATCAACATGGTAGGATAATTCAACTGAAAACAAGAAGCATTTGTCAAAAAAATGATTCAGTAACCTCAAAACTCGCCATTCATGCTAGGCTTAAGATTCCCTCTGCTCTTCCTAACAGACCCAAAAGGATGTTCAGTAAGTTGTCCAAAAGTGTAAGTGAAAAGAACTGAGTGATTTTTGTTTATTTTGCGCTTGGAGATGGTTAATTAAAGGAGGTAACATCTACTCTAGTTCTTCTTTTCTTCTACACAATGCGTTGTAATTTTGAGGGAAAACCACTTGAGATTCTTAATGGTCCTTGCAATCTATTGGAATAAGAAACAATATTATCAACATGTGAGAGATATCACTTGATGGCTGCAACTACTTTATGCTAGCACATTCCAAATTCTCCAAACTCAATCAATGGGATGTGCCTAGAGCTTTTAAGTCAATAGAATATGACCTGGGTTTTCTTTTTATCCAACCACTCAGTATGTTTGTTAGTGATATTTACTGAAAATATGTTTATTAGGACTTGGGAAGTATTCAAATCTACATATGCAATCCGCAGCCACATGCATATTCAATTTATTCAGTTCTCCCCAAGAAAACTTAAAGCTTGGACAATAAAGAAAAAAGTGCAAATATAAACTTTAGGTACTAGATGGTTGTTGCCATATACTTTCCAGTCATTATCTTCAAAGTATGTGCCCTTTCAATCAAGAAAATGGAATAAATAGTGTCCAAAGACAAAATGCCATGGATCAGAAAATGGTAAATCGGCCACATTGAAAAACAAATGGGTCAATGCCCATTCTGCCTAGTCAGTTGTAGTTACCATCTGAACACAAGAACGAAAATTGTTACGACGACGTGTAAAAATGAATGCTTTTCATGAAAGCCCGTGAAGCAATTCCATAAAAATAAAATCAGCTTTAGAAATATCAGCTCTTTTCTATCCCTGAATACACCAAAAATCCAAAACCATAAAACTATTTTAATATACTGTGAAGCATCTTAGACTATTCAATTGAACATTCCTGCAATGCCACTAGCAAATTCACTAGCCATCCCAACATGTCCTGAAATCTACAAGGAAGGACACCATGTCTATATATATAATCTCTATTTCGTATGCTGGGAGCTTTTTTAAAACCTTATTTTTACTTAAAAGGGTAAATCTCAGAGGTTTTAATCTTCTCTAGCTAGTTGCAACCATACAAGTCAACATAGACTAATAACTCATGGATTTTATCTGGTTCTTTTCATTTCCTTAACAAAGCATACTTGGGCCCACAAAAACTCCAGCTTTCTTATAGTCTGCCTCAGCCACTCTAGACAATTATGATTGTTATTTTAATGTTGAGATGGTAAGAACTAAAGTCTAGCAGTTATCAATCCACCAGATTTACAAAAATTAATACACCGCAACATGTCCAAACAAAAAAGAGCTACAAACAATAAGAAAAGAAAATGAGAGGTAGAATTTTTATATAACATTTTTATATAATATTTTGATAACTACTTCACCTTCACATAACCATAAGTAAAGAAACTTCCAATTCTTGCACAAATTCCAAATCGTGCTGCCATCAATTACTAGAGCACAATAGAAATGGCGGAACCCATTTTGGAATTCCAAACTAAAGCTATGCAGCTCAAGTTGTGTGGATAATTTCTTTTATTAATTTTACTCTCAAGTCGTTCGTTTGTCATTGCGTTTACATAATGGTTTTATTTTGATGGCCATCAAGCTTGTATAGTAAGAGTGTGTTATTATTCATATGGGTGATATACTTCACACACTGAATTCCTTAGCAACTTATTCACCAAGCTTCTATAGCAGTTCATTGGTTCACGTTGCCTTATTACATTCCCATAAATAGCTGGGATTAAATTGTAGTAGCTTTTGTCAGTGAAAGGAGGCTTCTAATATAACTTCTTTTTTAATGAATTTTGATTGAGATTGCAGCTGAAGTTTTGTTTAAAGGGACATGTTTGCCAAGGGGTATCAACCTTCTACTTTGCTATTCTTTCTGTTCTAATTGCTATTGCTTCTACTTATCAAAAAAATCAATTGCTATTGCTTGTAAAAGGCTAAACCAGCTATATTATCTTAGAAGGCCTCAGAACATTTCAAGAAATCCATGAAACCGCTGAGTTTGTCTCTAATGCTCCTCTCTACCAAGCCTTGATCAGGCCTAACTTTTCTAACAATAAAAAAATTAAAAATAAACTAAATCAAAATTTCAGGGCTATAACCTGTAGAACTCAAGCCTAATCATGTAAAAAAAGACAAACCATTGGTAAAAAGAAAAACTACCAACTCTAACGCACAAAGCTTTGCAAATTTTGAATATAACAAAACATGAAACTAATTTCAAACAAACTTCTCTGAGCAATCACCATGGCAGAAAGCAAATGCTCACACCTGACTTGGAATGCAATAAAGACAGAATACATCTCATGGTCTCAATCTATCAAAATCCATGCCTAAAGCTGAAAGGGTGTAAAAAAACCCCACAACCGAGCCAGGATACTCCTGAACTTTTCGTGCTAACCATAAAAGAACAACTCAAACTTTTCCCACATTCACTATTCACCTGTAAGCTAGAACTCTTTAAAAACAGCACACTTTCAAAATAATTATCAGAATCTACTCAAAAAAGTCACAAAATAAATTGCAAATACCTTATGCGAGAATCAACGCCCCTTATACGATATCTTAGAATTTTTTTTCTTTTTTATAAGTTTGCTTAGAACTTAACAGGCATGTCAATATATCTCCATTCAGCGGTTTCACAATCAGCAAACTATGCAACGAAATCACCAATACCTAAAAGAACACAATGTAAAAGATTAATACCCTAAGTCGTCTGAAGTTGCTGAAAAGGCCAGGTGGACGGTTCAATAAGGTTTGATAATCCGATAACAGATATTGCATGAAAATATGCACTTCGTAAAATTGTCTCCAAACCCTAGGATCAAAAGATACAAAGTGAAATTTCTAAACTGACATGTTCAAATACTTTCTCCATTTTTCTTGCAGACTATGAATGGAACTCGATCCAATGTCAGCCAACTATTCAAGCACTAATTTATGCTATTACCTTCAGACCCTGATGTCTCCAGTTCTTTATCTTCACTCGTGCATTTTAGAAGCTAATTAACCCAAAAGAATCACTTAAGTCTTCCTATAAATAAAGAAGTATTATAAATAAAGAAGTATTAAACATTGTCTAAAGATGTCTTCACCTTAAAATAACAACATCCTAATCCAAACAAGTAATGGAGGAAAATAAGTAATTGTAATGAAAAGAGAATTATAGAGTTATCATGTCTTCTTAAATGCGGGAACACTATAAGACGGCTATAGAGAGAGATTAACATGGAAAGAAGATGAAATACAAAGCATCCGCTTTACCTCACCTTATCCACTTCGGAAGCGCCTTAGGTTGTTCGCCATAGTCAATAGCAATCGTTCTTTTCAACATATCAGAGTGGCAGAAATACATCGAGCGCTGCATACAATTCATAACTGCATAAGCCAATGCAACGACATGAAAGTTGCGCAGAGGGAGAGAGAGAGCGAGCGCGATCTGTTACGCAGAAAGATAGTAACCAAGTGTGGTATCGCAGAGAGAGAAGAAAATATCTGAGGGCGAGGAATCATCTGCGGCAAGATTTATGCACTCATCCGTGCACTCGGGTTTAATCACCGTTAATGTGCAAAAACTATTGGAAATCGAGTGGGGGTGTTGCTACGGTGTTATAACGAGATTCATGATCCGTAGATAACTATATCCCATCTATATGCAATCAAGTATTGACCGAATTAGCTGCAAATCAAGGTTATTTTTATTTTTAAAGGTGGGATGAGATAAAAATTAAAATTAAAATTAAAATATTATTATAAGATATTTTTTAAATATTAATTTTGTATGGAAATTTGAAAAAGTAGTATGAGAATTTGAAATTTTTGAAATTTTTATTATATTTTATATGAAAATTTAAAAAAATATAATGATAAATTTAAGAAGTGTTTTAAATTTTTGATCTCATCTTCAAAATAAACAAGGCATAAATGTGCTTCAAAAAATGGCTGCTTTTAGAGGGTAAGATTCCTTTTTCTCTTTGGAATTTTCTTTATTTTAGTGAAGATTATTATCTCAGAAGATGATAGATGAGCTATATTTTTCTTACCTTCTTCTCTTATTTTATTTTGCTATAATATTTATATACTTTTAAAGTAATATTTTTCTCTTCCTCCTTTTACCAGTTTAAATTTGGTCAAATATGCTATTTTGCGGCCACCATCTGCCTACATGCGCCCCACCAATCCTGTCTACAGTCAAAAAGACTAGCGCATAATCCTCACGCATGGCTTGATGTCGCACATGGTCTTCATGCACCGCCGCACACAAATATCACTTAAGGCTACACACGCAATACCAGAAGTTTCATTTTATTGAGATCTTTTAGATCGGGGCCACCCCTTGTTCATCCCATCAACGCGTGGTTGTCATAAGCTTTGATAAGAGTGCGGAAAAATTAGTGTACCTTTGCAGTAGCTTCGTCCACTCGATGTTGTGTTTTCCATTATATTATTGTTTTTTTTAACCGATAATCTCTATGATGAGTCAAAAGATCTCTCTAAAAATCATTTCAAGAAAACAAACAACAATAAACTCATCGCTTTCCTACTTTTAGCATAACTTCCACAGCGGTAGATTTATCGTTTGTAATTTTTGCAAATAGCTTATTCTCGTCTTCTAAGATTCTGTCCTCTTTGTAGGACCTGGATGAAGATCAAGAAATTATGTCGTTACTATCCGTTTTTTTTTCCCACCTCTGCACTGTTGTTATTATATTGAGACAATTGTTGGAGAAGCTCACTCTTCTCATGTATCATCTTTTTTTATTTTAATAAGGTTTACTCGCTAACTAGGAAAAATAAATATTGAGCAAATTGGAACTTCAACATATTCAAATTGTTGCTCATAATATATATTTTAATTAGAATAATTATTGTAATCTTTATATCACAACTTAACACACCCACAATAATTACACAATAACATTAACTACAAATACAAAATAATAATAATAATAATCACAGTCATAAGTGTGTAGATATCGTATAATTATTTTAAAAAATAAATATAGAATATAGATAAAAATAATAATAAATTTTATATTGGGTTAATATCATGATTCTTTGTTCATTAGAAACATAATAATCCCACTAGCTCTTTAATTGACTAGTAAAGTCTATACAAAGTATATGAGCAACTTGGTAATCTGTTTTTCCATTTGTTTTTTTATAGATATTAGCAACTATAATCATTTTCTGAAAATGGTTTAATATTTCATATTCAGATAATCTGTATATATTCTATTCATATAACACATTTGGCGAAGAGGCAGATCTTACTATATATTCTCTTTCTTTAAATTGTATATCCAATGGGATTGGTTTCAAATACTAATTACGAGTAAGAAAAACATGTTATTTAGAATATCCACAGAGTATTCGTTGACATAATCACCTATGATCTTATTTATTTATATGCCCATATTATCAAACTGTATTTTAATATTATTAATCTCTAAATTGGATATAATAGGTGAATCTGACTTACTAATGCATTAACACTATATTGTTTTGAACTATAAGCAATATTAGTTATATTTAATTTTTCTAATTTATTTAAAACTTGTTCTAACAAATTATTCTAACTTTTTGAGAAAGTAGTTTTTAAATAAGATGGCGTCTCATATGGAATAAATAATGGTATTTTTTTTAATTTTTAATAGGGTTAATAGGAGATAATTGAGATTCAATTCCCTCTAATTGTTTACCCATAGTCTTTAAATATAGATTAACATAGTTGTTTTGTTGAATAATATTTTCAATATTTTTGAATTCTTTTAAAGTATTATTCTTTTTTATTTGAATGGCCAATATTTGAGTACCCCTTTAAATGTATTTAGTACATTCAAAATGGGGATATTCTTCATGAACAATTTGTTCATTTTTTTTCTTAACCCATTGATTATTAGTCATGTTTAATGAGGCTAATTGATTTGATTTATAAATTTCAAACTAAGTGAATAAAAGTATATTAGCCTATACTTCTTCTAAATAATCGTAACATTTTTCTTAGATGTAAGCTCTTTCTAATTTTGTAAAAGTTGAGAAGAATAATAATATTTTTAGTATAATGTTACATACAGTCAAAAAAATTAGAATCATTTGCGGCCCAAACAATAAACAAATAAAAAAGTCCACATTTTAAAATGAAATTGATTAAAATACTCTTATTTACAAATTAAAAAATCTAAAAAATTCATTTTATATACTCATAAAATAAGAGCGTTTTAATGAAGACTACAATACAATTCACCAAATATGGATTACAAGAAGAATTATTTTTTATTCTTTCATAAAATCTTGCTTAAGATATTCTTTACCTTTCTTAAAATTTCATTTATTGAAAATATATAATTAATCATGCTGTACAACCACTCGTGAGTATAATGAAGAATGTTATAATTATATTAAATATTATTTGGTAAAAATACATACAAATAAATTAATAAACGTGACTTTATGAAATATGTCATAAACTACTTTTCAATTTCCATTTCCACCAACAGGGAAGAGAACAGCTTGATGGGCTGCTTGTTATTTTCCTCTTGCCAGTGTCTTAACCTATGTATTTCACAAGTCAATACATCTTTGGCCTATATAAAATCTTTATTGAAGAAATAAAAGAACTAAACTATAAGGTTTAAAAAGAATAATTATATTTACAATCTATGGATGTGGACTACAATACAAGTCATTAGTGAAACTATGTGTTTCACCAAGTAAGAAATGATGTGTCCAACTCTCTACATCCCGCGTTTCACTAGCCATCTTTCCGCCTTTACAATCTACATCCCTCTGCAGAGTAGCCCTTATGTTTCCCATCGCAGTCGCCATCTTAAGAACGAAGTGTTGCTGTTGCCTTCCAACTCTACATCCCATATGTTGTTTCCGACCTACGCTTCTACACCTCCCAAATCCCTAACTCTCGAAATAGTTTGTTGGGACCATCGATGAAAAATCTACCACCGAGTAGTTGCTTGGTATCAATCAAGTCTATTGGGTAGTTCAAGTTGAAATAGATGAGTTATTATTTGGTTTGCCTTCACATTGAGATATGGTCTTAATGGGATTTGAATCTTTACCTTTGATTGGTTTCTAAGAAATAGTTTGGAATGGAAAAAAAAAAGTACAACTCGTGGTGTTTCTATATTTTGAGGCTTTCTTGGTAGTTTGGAACTCAAAATGCCTGTGTAGATTTAGATTTTCTAGTTAATCATCCCTTGGAACTCGCCACGTTGGGGCAGGGGGCCATGGCCCCCCTCCCACGTGCTCCACCCTAATTAAAAACAATATATATATATATATATATAATATGTGTTTTTTTTTAAATGAAAAATATATTTATTTTTTTATGATTTTGTAGAATAATATTAAGTTCCCTATCTAAAAATTATTTTGAACTCTCTATAAAATTAATCTAATTTAAAAATAAAATACATTTTATATAAAATAAAATAATATAATAACATGATGACATATTTTTATTATAAATAAAAATAAAAATAAAAAATGAAGTTAGATATTTTCAATGTATTTTTAATATATTTTTATTATGATAACATATTCTTATCATATTATATATTTTTTTAATACATAAGTTATATTAAATATTTTTTATTTTTATTGTAGATCTTATTATCAAATTATTTTATATCACATAAAAAATTATATATAAATAAAATAAAAAATATTTTATATATTTTATTTTAATTTTACCTGACTCCCTAACATAAATTTTTAGCTTTGCCACTGCCTTCCAAATATAATTAACAAAAAACATTAGAATTGCTATTTTTCCCCCTTTGTCTCACGTGCCAATCGAGCAGAGTGTTTCTCTATTTCCCACTAAAAAAGAATTTTCTTTCATTTCCTTTGTTTTTTTCTTTGTTTCATAGTTGTGCGATTTCCTCCCTCTCTCGTTTTCTCTATCACGTATATGTACTTCTGGTATTTTCCCCCTCGTCTCCCTCTCTAATTTTTTATTTATTGCACAGGATATTTTTGCAATAAAAAACAGTTTTATCTTATTGCAAACTTATTCCACGAGTTGTTTAATTCAAGCCTAATAATCATCATTTATGTGATGTTGTATTTTAGTGGCAAAGCACCAGTTTAAGTGTCGGTTGAACATAAGAAGACACATGAAAACAAAAGAACAAAAGAAAGGCACTAAATTAGAACTCGAACTGTCTAATGGGTATTCAAAAATTGACGAAAATCCAAACATATGTATGATATTGCTTACTGGATTTTTTTTTTTTTTTTAAGTCTTCAACTACATGCACGTTGAGCACGCACAGAGCAAAAGACTTATATAGGGACGTTTTGATTTATGGTTATTTTGGTCCAATCATTGATAAATCTTCCTGCATGTACGTGTAGTGTGTACTTGATCACCTCACTGTCATGGATTCAATTGCAGGGAAATTGATTCATCAAGAAAACGTTCAACTATATAAGAAGGTGACCTTCTGAAGGTCGACCATTTCCGGAAAGAAAATGAAGAGTTACAGATCAAGAAGGTATTCGTGTCATTAAGGAGATTATTGGCATTAATATTAATTAATTATACGTATCTGGAAGATTTTATGACCCGACGATATTACTTTTACCAAATTTTATAATATTTTATTTTATTTTTATTAGGTTTATATATTCATTATATATTTTTTCTTAATTTACCTTGAGAATAACGATCGATCTATCTACGAATATCAAATAACATGATCAAGGCGAATTCCAAACTAACTAGGAAGGCTGGAAGAACATGATCGCGCACGGACGCACTTCAGATTAAGCAAATCCATGGAATATAATTAACCAGATCTAGTAACCAGCCAATTATGTATATATAGGACCTGCAATTAATTAAGCAAATCCAGGGAATTAATATAACCAGAGTAACCTGTAAATTATCATGTGCATAGAGAAACCCAGAATACTGATAATTAGCTAAGTTCTACTCGCGTAATTTTGGATCACCATGGTAAGCACTCTCGTTGGATTGATCATTGTTAAAATATAGTTTTAGTCAATATAATCTTTATTTTAAATTTTGACCATTCTATTTATATAAGTCTCTGTATTGAAATAGCTATAAGAAGATCATAATAATGACTATTCATATCAAATCTCCATATTAAATTATTTATTTATGAAGATCATAATAATGAGTAATTAATAATAAAATTTTTTAATTATTTTTAAATATTAAATTAATTAATTTTATCATATTCCACTATTTTATCTATTATATGTTAATTAATAATCATATTTTAATTAGATTTTGAGTTTTAAAAAATAATTAATAATCATATTATATTTAAATTAAATTACTAATTTATATTTTAAAAAAAAAAATTCTACTTATTTTTCACCCAACTATATTTTTTTACTAACTTAATTTTCTCTATCAACAAGTTATAGGAATAGAGAGTAAAGTAAAAAATAAAAATAAATAAAATATAAAATATAAATTTAGTCATTGTATTTGATTAGTTATATTTAATATTTAGTTTATATTTATTGTTTATAAAAATTAAATTATTTAATTTCTAAATATGAGTTTAAAATAGATTTTAATATTTAAATTCTGATTGAATTTGGCATTGGCCGGTGGGTGTGGTATATCATTTAGAATTCTACGTATTCACTCGCACTGGGAAAGCCCAAAGGATGACTCCAAAACCCTGAGCAAGTTTGGGCTGGTCAGGTCTGAGCTGGGCTTGGCTGGACTGCATTGGAGAATAAAGCCCTTAAATTAGGAGTCGGCCGGGTAGCTGGCATTGGGCAATTTGTCTTCTTCTCCGTCCGACCTTCTCCATGACTCACGCCCTTCTCCGAAGATGGAGGCCTCACTATGCGTTGAGAGCTGGAGGTCGGAGCTTCCGGTCAGACGCTGCACTGGAGGCCCTATCCAAAGCTTCGGAAGACAAAGTCCCCAACTTAGTGCTCTACAACTACCCCTCTTTCTCTGGAGCTTTCTCGGCTCTCTTCGCCCACCTCTTCCACTCTCGCCTCAATCTCCCTTGCCTCATTTTGCCTTTCTCTTCCGTTGAGCCTCTCTGGTGCACTCTCTCTCTCTCTCCCTCTCTCTCTCTCTCTCTCTCTCTCTCTCTCTGTGCACGGATATTTGGAAGTGTAGGAAGAAAAGGCTTTGAGGACACTCCTTGCTTTTCAATTCTTGCTTTACGTTTTGTGCTTATTGGTGGCTTGCTTTGGATGTCGAGAATGTGCGAGAAACGAAATGGAAAGAAAATAAATGAAAGTAAAAGGAAATTTTATTCGTCTAACACTCTATGCTTTTCTATCTTGCCTTTGCTCGCCCCTGTTCATATTCAAACATTCTATGCCTCACACTGACGCTTTCTATTTAGTTTTGGATTCTATAGTTAAGTTTGTTAGTGATTGATGTTCTCAGCTAAGACTCATTCTTGCATTGGGCTCGGCTGAGATCAACCTTTAACTTAGTTGGGATAAAAAGAAGATTACAATATTAAATTTTTGTAGTCCTTTTTTGAGGTTCTTCGAGGAACCAAACAGATCCTTAAATTAGTGATTTATTTATTTATTTTTCTATTTTAGGGTTGAAGATTTATACATAAAAGGGCTTAAGAGATGCTATCTGCTTGACTTTCTTGGGCCAAAAGGATTTGCTATGAAACTTGCACAGCGGTCATCATGCGAGTAAGCTAAGTTGATATGTCCGGTCGTCTGTATATTTTCAAGTATCTGTTTATTTATAAAATTATCTTCAAGTATTCATCTTAACTGGCCAATGGTTTTGTTTTATTTTCTTTTTCAACTGGGTCGACTGTGCAAGGTGTAACTTATTTTTTTCTTGTTGGTCCAATTAGGATCATAGGTTTTGATCACCGAAAATCAGTACTTGCGCAGATTCCCCCTGCCGAAGACCATCCTGATAACCTCACGTTTCATATAGATTTTGAGAAGAGTAGCTCTCGTGCTGCGTATGATTACTTTTCTGATAAACTTACAGATATGAGATTTACTAATGTAAGTAGAAATGAGATTATTATGCTCTATTCTTTAGTTCCTAGCACATTACGTTCAGGATAACTGAAACATGAAGGTATTCTTCTTTTTTCTTTTTTTCTTTTTTCATTCCTTTTTGAAATAAGGGGTTAGTTGCAAGTTTGTTAGACCCAAAAGACCAAGATCGCGTGGAAATAATTCTCAAGTTTATTGAGGATGGAGATCTTCGTCGATGGAGCTTAGCAGATATTGGGGCATTTAATATTGGACTTAGGGAATGGCGCTCAAGGTTGAACTGCATCAATAATCCATATGTGTATGAGCAGGTTTTGAATTTCAAAGTTTTGATGTTTTTTCTTTTATTTCTGAAACTCTATTTCTATATGATTTTTCACACGCCCTAGTTCAAGTTAATCTTTTTATTTGGTACTTTCTGTTAGTGTTTGCTGCTTCTTGTATGCCCACTTCAGCTTCTGCTGGAATCCAGAGTAAATGTCTAATAGAAAAAAGAATATATATCATATATTTGAATCCTATATATAGTACGCATGTACTCATGCATGTTTGTATGTCTATGTAAAGTGTAAACCCCTAGGTGTTGGTTCAAGTGGCAAAGCCCTTGGTCTAGAGGTATGCTCCCTCCAGTTTTAAGGTTCAAATCCCATTTGGTGCAAACAATCTCTAGGGACCATTGAACTGGGGGATTTTTTCCTTGAATTACCTAATGTGCATTTGCGAAAAATTCCTTTATGCACCTCCGAGATTAGTCTAGATGCCATTCCCAGACATTTAGTGCCAATAAAAAATACATTTAAGTTCACCTAAATTGAAATGCGTTTTTAGGCACTAGCGATGGTTTAAAAGTGATTGTTTACCTGATAAATAATCAGATGGACATCTATTCAAATTAGTATTGATGCATCATCTCTACATTCAAATTGCTCAAAGTGATGTTTTCCAAATTTTGACCTTGAACAACTATTAGTTTGGCCGATTCTATTACTATTGGGTTTAGTGTGTTTTGAAATTGGAACTTGTTCTTGGTTTGCCCCTTCATTTATATTTTTGACATCTCATTTTGGTTTCATAGTTTAAGCCTCTTTAACCTGGTTTGGATAATTTCTGTGGCAGTTACTGGAGTTAAGTTCCAATGATCTAATTACTAAGGGAAATTCCTACATTTCCTCTCTCCACACTGCTGCACATAATTCGCTGGGTAATATTTTCAAAGTTCGATTGGGCAGGGGATTATACGGAGTGTGTCTGGTAATGATAACTCACAACAGATTCTCATATAATATATGTCCTACTTTTATTTGGTCTGCTCCTACTCCATTATGGTTGGCTTTATTTCGAATCATTGTAATTTCAAATCAAACACTTAGACGTGGTACTTTTCCCCATAGCATATTAAGTGAGTTTTTATTTCCTAATTGTACTTCTAGGGAGTTAAAGTGGATCAGAATTCCAACTTTATTGATGAAATTGGCAAGCAACTTAGCGTAAAAAGTGCTGCAGCTGGTCTAAGGTAATTTATCTAAGAAAAGCTGTAACCCAATTTCCATATTCTTGTAGATTTGTATCACTGAAATGTCCTTGTTCATGCCATCAATTACATAGCCAGGGGGTTTGGGGCGAAGATAATATATTCCTATCAATTATGTGCTTGTCAGGAAATAGTAAAAAAGTCCAATTTTCAATGAAATAATTTTCATTTAGTCATTTCTAAACTAATATTTTTAGTTGAATATAAAAAAATTATATATTAAATTTTATCTCATTTCAAAACTACTATGTTTTCCGTTGTGGTATTAGAATCATGAAGTCATTAACAGTTGATCGTAATTTGTCTTAGTCTTCCACTGTTGATGGTGTCAGGCCTATAGGAGCTGTTGTTTACATGCAACGAAAGAATCTTAAGATGTGCTTGAGGAGTACTGATGTTGCCATTGATACCTCTGAAGTTGCAAAGGTTTGCATCCGTTTGCATCATTATTAACTAATCCGTATTTTAATATCTTGTATTACTTTCTTAAGTAGGAATTTTTTGGGCTAAATTATTGAGTCCACATCTTGGGATTTGAAGGCATATGGTGGAGGCGGTTCCCCAAGTTCTAGTTCCTTCATTATTCGGATGGATGAGTATAACCAGTGGCTTTCGTGAACTGTCATGAGCATATCAAGGTGTGAAAAGCTATCCTTCTAATCTGTACTCCAATTTTTAATTTAAAAGTATCAAATTTAGGACCCGTATTCTGAACCAAACAAATTATCAGATCACGAACATTTCTTTTTTTTTTTTCGGCACGTGAATGCGATCGAGAACAGTTTAAACAGATTACACCGGTCACAGTTGAACCAGTTCTATGATATACGAAACACCTCTACATTGTAAGAATTGAATGATAGTCTAATAAAAAGTTCTAATATCGAGAATTTTAGTTCTTCGTCACACAGAAAAGCATGCTTGGAAAGCAGTTTTTGATGTCAAGGAATGCAATGGTGTCTGGGCTCTTCATTTCTTCAATGTACATCAAGATTACGAGTCTGGAGAAAGTTAACTGGGAATGGTTTGAATTTGTAGCTCTTAATATGTGATTAATTGCACCTCGACCAAAAGAAAAGAAAGGAAATTGCTATCCTGACCTGTGCCTTACTTTATACCGTATCTCCCCAGCACTTAGCTTGTAATTTGGACTTGTTCTTTTGTATACTTCCTGTGAACTTAGGCTATGCCTAATTATGTGGATTAATAAATTCTTTTTATAAAAAAATATATATCCCATTTCCCATTGTATGAGAAAAGTTCTTCATAACAAGGATGCTTTATTTTCCCAATGTTTTTCATTGTATATATGATGTTAAATTTACTTATAAAATATATATATATATATATATATATATATATGATGTCAAATTTTAATTAAAAAAACTTACCAAAGAAAATATATGATGTTAAAGCCATACTTGGACTTGTTTTTAGTGATACTCCACATACTTTTGCAAAATCTCATTTATACTCATTATAACCATCCCCATAATGATGGGTAGGGTCATTTATTTGGGATTTTACTCATGGGGTGAGTTCAAAGAACCTTGCCTTGATGAGCTTCTACTTCATTAGAAAAAATATAATCATGCAATTTTAATGACGGGAATTCCTCTATAGAGATTTTAAATCATGACGATGTTGCTTGGATGCAGTTTCAGTCGAGTCAGGTTTATTGCTGATATGACTTCTATAGTGCATAACACCGCCACCGTTTATCTAGTCCAAATTTAAAATCCCACCATCATAGTAATTCCCACTTGTATATGTTGCACAACATTAAAAGCGAAAATCTATTATGACAGAAGCATTCAAGTTAGTTCACTGGACAACCATCAACGGCTATGCCCTTCGCTCTTGGACATTTTGCTAGTGGACAATGTTCACCATCGTTACCCCACCAGGTCAAACCTCTCTCTTCCATGCCCACTGAAAAGTACAATAGCAGTCCCATGAAAGCCACGCCAGCATCCAATGCTGCTGAAAGAATGTAGTTGTACCTCTGCCACCACTGCTTTCTGTAACGGAAGATGAAATAGCTAAAAAATGTTCCGACAAGAATCCATGCATTGTAGTTCAGTGGTGTTGTCGGCGGCATTTCTGCCGTTGCTCCAAGAAGGACTGGAAGGTTAATGAGAGGAATCCAATTTTGCTTGGGAAATGCCTTGTGCAACAGCCAAACAATAAATGGCCCTATTGCACCTCCAAGGAAGAACCAATTCATCATCCCATAGTTTCCAAGTGTCCCAAAGATCCGTTTTGGTCCTACCAGACCCCATATAACAGATGCATCAAAGAAGATTCGGTCTCCAGGGCATGTCCACGGACTGTCAGCGGGAAGAAGATCATCCTGGCATATGTTCTTTATGGAGTCCAGCAACCACATTGCCACCACAAGGTTGATGGTTCCTGCCAAAACTGTTCCTATGAACTAGGAATAGACATGCACCAATGCAGCAGTGGAAAAACTTATCAATAATTTTGTAGAAAAAATGAGAAAAAAAAATAGTTTAAAGAAATTGGTGAATTTAAGGATAATTTAAGTTGTCGTTCTAAGGGCATGAAATTAGGTGTAAACTGTCCCGTACAAATCTAATATGCTTTGCTTCTCCATGAGAATTATCAAGCAATTTGTACCTTACTCAAGTGTTAAGAAGATCTACTGTCTGAACAATGGTAAATCAATGTCGTAACTTTTGTTTGTTTGATTTGATTTGTTGATTGTAGGAAAGAAAATTGCACCTGAACTAAGAACATTGATCTTGGAGGAATCTTCATGTAGTGTCCCAGCTTAAAATCACTGAGGAAAGAGACAGCCTGAGCCATACTCATGTACCCATAGGTTTTGAAGCAAACATTGGCTATTGGTCTTCCAGGGTACATTAGACCCATTGCATACTCCGTGATAATGTTTAGCCCTGGTGTCTGTATATAGAACATCAGATTGTTAATTGAAAGGTAGCAACTTTATGATATGGAAATGAAAAACAGTGCTTATATTAATGTCTGAATTAGAGAAAATTATGATGAAACAAGCTAAAATCATTAATTATAGTGATGTGATCTGGTAGTTCTATCTACGTGGAGCTGATTTAATATAATAGCTAGTTTCTCTGAAGCTATGTTAAATTGCATCCTTATATTATTAAACGTGTCAGAGGTTCATGAGTCTTATGTGATGTATGAAAAGGTAAGTTTGGCACGACACAGCTTGCATGACACAGTTGAGATAAACCATTAATGGTAATTTTGATTACTTCAAATATATAGATCTCTTGCCGCAAGATGAGCAAAGGAAGTAGAAAATGTATTCTCCCAATAACCTGGTTTGTTGTGGCAGTTATGATGCTGATTGGAAGAGTGAAAATAAAGGCCATGGCTGCAGCAAAGAGGAGTCCCCACCATGGCATCTGAACCTGATTGTTTAAAAATATGCAGAGTACTAAGGAAACTGCAAGTGTCACACCAAGCAGAAGGTAGAACCAGCAGGTAGGTATGTCCTTGTATCTCCTCATCAATTTTGTATGGATGTCCTCCTTGCCCTTGTGAGAAGCACAATACCGCTCATAAATTTCCCTGCACATAATTTTTTTTTTATATATACGACATGAGACTTCACAAATATAATTATAAAAATTTCAGAACCTTACAAGCTTTTTGGGAGAGAAGGGTGTTTGTGTTCTTGATTCCATTGAAAGGGGTCTTCTCTATCTGGATTGTGTGAATCTTTGTGTATTTATACATATATACAGACATTTATACACATGCATACGGAAAGGGCACTCCCGAGACTAGGATAAACAGGAATTTTTGAGAAGTTGAGTGTTGTTTTAACATCTTGGCTCATTTTTCAAAGAACGTATAGTGTTTAAATTTTAAAACCACATTGAGAAAGAATAAACCTTGTTGTGATGAGGAATAAATCTGGCACATCGAAGGCAAAGTACTTTCAAATCTTGTAGGTATTCTGTTTTGTGGCATCTTGGTAAATTAATGATACAGACGGACCACAGAATTATATCTTCAACTTAACAAGTACAATTCTTACGATTTCTTGAAACAATGAAAAGATCTCACATCTAACCACCTGAGAATCGATTGGGAATGTACCTGCCATAGAAAAATGCCACATGTGTGAGGGTGGATGCGATTGTGGCAAATCGGAAGCCATAGGTCAAAGCAAAAAAGGTGCTTAAGTTAATCCGTCCTTGGTGCTGATACGCTGCTTGATCTAGCTCAAACTTGTCCTTTACAATAGCTGATATGTTGTATGTTTGACCTTGGGCTGTAAAGAAGTGTGACGAGAAAATAGGAAATCTGCTTGCATTGTACATGTCAAATGCCCAGTATGCTATTGGGATTGTAGTGTAAACTAGCAATATGTAGAATATCACTACGTAGCCTGCGAAAATGTTGGCGATGGAGAAGAAAGGGCTGATGAGCGGGCCGAACGTGAAGTAAGAGTTCACAACAGACCAGTCAAGTGTCAGAGCTCCAAGTCCAAGGCCTTGCATGCCAGAACCGAGCTGCTGGGCCGTAACTGACTTGGGGAATACCCAGCAGACCCATGATATGCTTGAGAGTGTTGAGAAGAGGTACCCTGGGACCAGGTACCATGAGAAACTACATATTAATGCAATCAGGAAGAACTTTCCCCGTGACATGCGCTCATTCTCATGTTCATGCAGAGCCCTGAAAATGTATATAGGTCAGAATTTTATGTAGATGAAGTTTATAATCAAGGATTAAAAGAGTGTTTTTTTTAATGCCTAAAGGCCTTTGCCCTTATGTGCATCTTTAGGTTTTAATGACACTGCCTTACTTGAGACTCACACTTTTTGGCATGCTACTCTACTCGAGAATTAACGTGTGAAATGGATACAGCATGCATGCCTACAGCTGACGGTTGACATTGTTACTGGTAAGTGGTCATCCTTTTTTTGCTGCTGCTACTATAGCATCATTATCAGCAAATCCTAAAACATATAATTTCTTTCTTAGTTATCTGGCTGCAACTTGACAGTTTTATTAGAGTACTGCTTGACAAGTCATCCCCCCGTGAAAATTGACAATCTTATTGACCTCTAGCCTTCTATTTGTACTTTATATCACATGCACAGATTGGCATCTATTTGACACGCTGCACTTTGTAACTTGAACTTTGACATTCCCATTTAGGAAAATTCTTTTGAGTTGCCTAGACAATAACGTATTAGGGTCTCTTTCACTTTCCCTTTTATGTTATCAGCGAGGCTGAGACAAACTAACCGGAGTTTTGTGGTCACCGACCTAGCTGTCGATAATCTTCACAATTAGATAAACACGGTTTTGAAATTGAATAATGTTACGTAATAATTGTAGAAGGCATAAGTGTTGAGCAATAGCTTTTAGAAAGAGAGCTTTATTTTAAAAAACTTAATTTTATATATATATATTTTTTTTACTTAATTTTTTTTTAAATTATACAATTTTTTATGGATTAAAATTCTATGTCCGTAAATACCATTTCTAATTTATTTGCCTCCCAACGATTATGATTCCTAATTTCCTTGTACTTATTAAATGACTCTACTTAGGAAGACATTATTTGTGTGGTGGGTGAAATAGTACCCCTTAACAGAAAGTTATTAGTGTTGGGTCCCAGTACACGAGATGGGTTGCAGTCGCAATATTTTAAGCGGTACTTTAAATTGAGAGTTGAAATGAATTTTGAAAGTTGAATAAAATATTATTTTTTTAATATTATTATTATTTTAAAATTTAAAAAAATATGTAATAAAATTTAAAAAAGTTGTATTGAAATTTATATTTTGTATAAAAATTAAAAAATATATAATAATAAATTTGAGATAAGTTAAAATGAACTTAACTTACATTTTAATCCAAACAGGGCCATTAGTTAAAAAATACATATTGAGATAAAAGTTAAATAAAATATGAAGTTGATTTTAAATTCAGAGATAAGATGAGATATTTAAATGAAATATGAAAATAAAATAAAATTTGATTAAAATTTGATTTTTTAATATTATTACTATTTTAAAATTAAAAAAAATTAGTTATTATAATTTATGTAAAAAAAAAAAAAAAAATTGTAATGATATAATAAAATGCTTTTTGAATACAAACATGGGCTTAAATCATTATGGCTAGATCTTATCTACTTTTGCACATACTAATGAGTAGGGGTCTAGTTTGGTCCCGTCCTATTTTTCTCGAATCAGATGGGACTGAACATTTCTAAGAACTGGGCCGAACATCTCTAGGAACCGGACTAGTAACCATCAGTCTAGACCAGTCGGTTCGATAATTATTTTTTAAATTATATAACTAACTCAATAAAAAAAATTATATGATAATAAATTAGATGAAAAGTATATTATAATTTGATATAATATTATAGATTTATACATATACTATAATTTATTCTGTAATTCTTATAATATATTAATATATTAATATATACTAGTATTATATATTATAGTTATACATGAAAAAATAAAATATTTATGTAATATTGTGATACATGAATAATTAATTATATGCAATTATTTATATAAATAATGAATTATATATTTTATTTTTTAAAAAAATTCTGTCCTATAAAATTTGGACTGGACCGAACTAGATCCAAAAATGGCTGGTCCAATCAATTTCTCCGATCCAAACCAGTCGAATTTCCCCCTACTAAAGAGTTATATATATAAACCAAAACATTTCATATAAATTTATAAATAATACAAATAGCTAATTTCCAAGTCAATTGGAATTGCTAGAGAAAAACAATTAATTCTCCCTTCAATTTGAAGGAAAGAGAGCAATAAATGTATAGTTGATGGCCAAGAAGAATATTATCTCTTCTTAAAAGTAAATAAGTGGCCCAGGACAGTGAGGTGGGATGATAACTACATTCACCAGTGAACCCATAATTGGGTCCACCTAATTTACAGCTGTTAAATTGTTCACTTTCTCTAGAGTCTTAACTTTTTCAAAGCGACATATATGGGAAATTAACACGCTGTTAGACATTGAGATTATTTCATAGGGAAAAGCTTGGATCTAGTCCTACTACAACAATGTGTGTTTGCAGACAGCCACTTAGTATTTGCCACGTACGCATCTCCTAAAGTCTAATCTAAACCCGCATGCAGCCTAATTCTAACTCTAGCATGTTGAGAAGCCTAACTCTAACTCAATCGCACCAACACTCCATCTAGGAACCCAAGCACGAAAGAAAATCCTGGACTTGCCGCATGAAAATCCTGGGAAGCATGTGGAAAGCCTGGATTAGGTCTTGAAAAAATTTTATGAAACGAATGACCACCATTTTACAGACACCTAATTTAGTTTAGAAATTTAGGCAAATAAAAACGTGCTGATTGTCTAATGATTGAACTTGATAAGTTATTGCTCGACGTATTATTTGGTCTGTAGTTGTGGGAGTCAAAATTTTCATTTTCTAAGTCTTGGTCGACTTCGAGATAGTCTTTTTTCTTCATTTGTTGTATCTTAATTGATGATTGCTTGTGGATGAGCTTTTCTTCCAAGTTAGCGAAGACTTATATGACATTAATGACTTTCGATAGGCACGGAGATTTCTCAACTAAAGGAGAGAAAAGGAAGAGAGAGGGGGGGGGGGGGGGGGGTGGAGAGAGAGAGAGAGAGGACGCGATCTGCTTCTTGGGATTTTGGGGCTCTCAGCCTCTGAGCGTGTTAGTTAGAGTTAGGCTACATGCAGGTTTAGATGGGATTTTAGGAGATGCGTATGTGGCAAACACTGTCTGCAAAATACATATTTGTAGTAGGATCGGACCCAAGCTTTTTACTATTTCATATCGTTTTATTTCAATATTTAAAAATCATTTATTAAATCTTAACATTTTCATCTCATTATTACAAGGAGAAAGCTCGAATTGACCCCCCATTAAAAGCAGTCCGCCGTCGGGGGCGGTGGTGGGCGACACCACCGGTACCCAAACCCTTTTCGAGTTTAAAACCGCTAAGACTTCATCGGAAGTTGCCGTGGAACGCCTTTGCATGAGTGGACTCGTCGGAACCTGCTAGTCCCGATGGTACCAGCGGTGTCGCCCATCGCCGCCTCCGGCAGCTCCATTCAGCTGAGGGCTGAATCTCCATAAAATTCTACTTCATTTTATTTTTTTATTGTATTTTTTATTATATTTTTCATTGTATTTATTTTATTTTATTATATTTTTATTGTGTTTTATTTTATTTTAGTGCATTTATCATCAAAAAACAACCCAACGATAGCTCAAGACAGCCCAATCGGCCCACAGCATTTCTCTTATTAAAATTCTTTCTAGAGGGACACTAAGACCCCGTTTAGATTTGGAGATAAGATGAGTTGAGATGAGTTGAGTTTGTTTTTTAATATTATTATTATTATTTTAGAATTTGAAAATTATGTATTAGAATTTGAAAAATGTGTATATAAATTTGAAAAATGTATATAGAAATTTGTGTTTAGTATAAAAAAAATTATAAAAATATGTTGATGAAATGAAAGTAAGTTTAAATGAATTCAACTCACTTTTGAATTCAAACGGGACGTAAGGGTTAATCGAGCTTATAAGCTAAGGAAAACAGCCCTCCACTCATTGGACGCCACGTCACCTTTTACACATAACAAGCAATACACACACCCACAGGAAATTCGAACCACATACCCTCTCAGTCCTGCCTTTGCAAAATACCATTTCCAATCAATCCAAGTTCCCATCGACGTTGTGGTTGCTGATCAATTCTAACAAAACCAAATAAATCAAACTTCTCATCAACCAAACGTAGAGGCAATAATCTAATTTTTTTTGGGGGAGTCTAAGAGTCGGAAAGAATAAATATTTATTTTTCCGTATTTTCGTACCAACCAAACAGAATCTCAAACCAAGCAAAACCCAGTAAAAACTAATTTCAGCTCTCCTAGATTGCTCCGCGTATTGACAAAGAGATCTTGCGGACAAAATCGAACCATAAAGCAAGCACAAACCTCCTTGTGTAGCGAAGGAGAAGGAGACGGCATCGTTGCTCTGTTTTCCTCCGATCAAAATCACAGGGGCTCAAGGAAAATAATCAAGCACAGGGGATAAATGGGCTTTGTTCAGAACAAGGGTTCTTTAAAGAAATGAATTAATTTTGCCCAGACCCATACTTTAAGATCCAACTTTCTCTAATTTTGCTAAGCCATTGATTTATAAAGTTGCTAAAAAAGGTTCAGATGTGCTAGGATGGAGATAGGAGAAAGAGTAGAAGGAAGAGAGAAGGATTTGTTTTGATCGAGAGAAAGTTCGGGAAGGAAATAATTAGTATCAGGAATAGTGCAATGTAGGATAGGTTAGATAGAAAAGTCTCTGTCAATTATTCAGTGGTGGGCTGTTATTCTCAATTTGTTAGCCCGACCGTTTTCCAAAGTCTCTGTAAATGCAGTCGCTGCCGCTTTCAGTAACAGTGGGCGACACCACCTATGCTATCGAGAGCAGCGGACTCCGGCGATCTCAATCCTACGACGGCGACCTCCGATGTGCACACCGCAATCTTAAACTTGAAATAGGTCTGTTTCCGTCGCAAGACTGAGATTGCCAAAGCCTGCCGCTCCTGATGACATGGGCGGTGTCGCCCACCGCTACTGGCGACGACTCCATTTGGTTGAGGGTCGAATATCCTTTAAAATCATCTTTGTTTTATATTTTATATTTTTATAATGTTTTTTATTGTGTTTTTATTGTGTTTTTTATTTTATTTTTTTATTCTATTTTTTATTGTGTTTTTCTTATTTTATTATATTTTTTAAAAAAATTATTGTATTTATTGTGTGTGTGTTGAGTGGGTGCTAGGATACCGAACCCCCCGTCACCCAAAATAATAATATAATTTTTCTAAATATCATTACAAAAATAATATTAAAAATTTACATTCTAATAATATATTAATTTTATAATATTTTTATTTAATTTTCTGTTCTCATTTTTTAAAATTCTATAATATATTTTATTTTAACTTAAATTATTTTATTATTATTCACATTTATTTAAATTTCGTATATTTTTCATATCACAACATACGAGGTCCAAATATTAATTTTGGTTCTCATCTTATCTATTTTAAATTATGTTTGAATGTTAAAAGCATTTGAAAGTTTAGTGAATAATAATAAAAAATAGATAAAAAATAATAATAAAATATTAAATAGTAATAAAAAAGTAATAAATAATAATAAAAGTATGTAAAAATAATAATAAAATAATATTAAAAAATTTCTTGTTTCTAAAAAGTGACACGTGGGCTAGATTAACTTATTTCTTGCTTGCGGGTTCAGATGTAGAATTATTTGGAAAATATTAGAGAAAATAATAGAGAAAATATTTGTGCAATGGTTAATTGGAAAATCGTTATAAAATTATTTTAAAAAAAGTGAATAAAGTATGAGATTTTGATTTTTTTTTAAAGTAATTTTTTGATAATAAATCTTCTCTTTTTTAAAATAATTATTTAATATTTACGCACTTCTTATATTTCTTATATGTAGAATTATTCTAAATAATAGCATGAGCATATGAATCTTGAATCCTTTTAATTTTTTTTTTTTTTTCAAATTTTACGTACCGGTAAAGTGAAACCTGAACGAGGGTGCTGGGCCACCACATATGTGCCGGCTCCACCACATACTTCCTCAGTAGCCCTGCCCAGCCGAATCCCAACACCTGCAGCCAACATCCTCAACGTTACTATCCATCTTTCGACTGAAAATTTGATCGGATTCTTCCCGTAAAAAAATAAGAGAAAAGAAAAGAAAAGAAAATTAACTCCAAAATTTTTTAAAAATTAATTTATAATATAAATATATATAATTAAAATTCTCTCTCAAATTAAAAATAAATAAAAATTATCCCCAAATTTTTTTTACTAAAATTATTCATCTAAATTTTAATATATATCCATTTATATTCTAACTTTTAATTTTACTTAAACTCAAATTTCAACTCACATAATCTTATAGTTACTCAACTAAGAGTCTAACTCTAATAAAAAAATTGATTATAAATTTATATGATTATAAAATTGATTGATTATATTTACTTATTTAGTTTCAGTTTAACTTATATGATTATGAGATATAATTTGTTAAAAATTTAACAGCATTACATCGTTACTTATTAGAAAATTCTCAAATTTATTCTTAATCTATAATTTTTTTTTAAATTATAAAAAAATATGAGTAAATACTTAAAAATAATTAATTTTTTTTTAAAAAGACGTGAATAATTCGAAAATTAATATACATTTAGAAAGTTCGATAATAATAAAATATGATATTTTTATCACTGATGATCATCTTATAAATTTATATTTATTGTATATTTTATCGATCGTCCTTCAAATACAAAATTTTAGTTCCGACCCTCTTTAACGGTTTGAAGTTTATTTTTCTAAATAAGTTTGTATTAAAATCAACCAAACAAGATGCATGAGAGCTTGGAAATTTAACAATCACCCATGCATGTAATCAATATAGTGTGAATCGGTCCGATTCAATGGCTCCCAGACCTACAAGTTAAGAAAAGGCTTTTTTTAACTGTCGTTTCTTACTTCTTTCTCATATATAACAAAAACAACTTTTGCATCGAAAAAGTAACGGAATTGTTTGTTTCTACTAATTTCAGACCCACGGGTCGGACTGTGTATTAGAAGCAATAATACAAACAAAAATATCGAAAGTTCCGTCATCGGAATCTCACCTGCGTAGTGGTAATAAGAAGCCAGCCGGCAACAAACGAGATGTTGCGGCGGTAGAAGCCTTTGATTATGGTAACAATACTAACAGCGTATGCAGACCCAAATCCAAATGCACTCCCAGCATTAGCAAAGATTGAAATGAGGACATGCTCCTTCACGTTGAACGGACCCGGGTTAATCGAGAAAGTCCGGGATCCGAAGCCGGGTATCGAGAACTTGGTCTTCGGGAGGACGGAAGCCATGAAATGACCGATGGGGAGAGTGGCCACTTGGACCACGATCTGGGTTATGACGAGGGGCTCGCTCCGGTAAGCAAAGAATTGGTTGAGGAAGGAAAGGAGGGCACAGGAGAGTAAGCCAAGGAACCACATCCGGAAGGTCCATATGGGGAGGGTAGGGTCGTCGGTGTTGGCCACAGTTAGCCGGACTTCTTCGATGGGAGAGAGCTCCTCCTCGTCAGCATGTTCAGCAATTGAGGGGATGTGCTTTTCTGAAATGAGGACGTGCTCCTTCATGTTGAACGGACCCGAGTTAGCCGAGAAAGTCCGGGATTCGAAGTCGGGTATCCGAAACTTGGTCTTCGGGATGACAGAAGCCATGAAACGACCGATGGGGAGAGTGGCCACTTGGACCACGATCTGGGTTATGAAGAGGGGCTGGGTACGGTAAGCGATTAATTGGTTGATAAAGGAAAGGAGGGCACATGAGAGTAAGCCAAGGAACGACATGCAGAAGGTCCATATGGGGAGGGTAGGATCGTCGGTGTTGGCTACGGTTAGCTGGACTTCTTCGATGGGAGAGAGATCCTCGTCGTCGGCATGTTCACCACCTGAGGGGATGTGCTTTTCTGGGTCCGTGGATTTGGAGGGCGTTTGTATTTCCAGTGTGTCCATTTAATGCTACGTACAGAGCAAAGAGGAAGGGAGGACGAGGGTGAAGGGTTGAAGGTGAATGTGGAGTACCGGTTCTAGTCCAAAGTGTGCACACGAAAACAGAGAGAGTAGGACGCAAAATGAGAAGAAAGCGCGGGAATATCAGAAACAAAGACAGAAATAAATGGAAAGCAATTTCAATGATATGAGTATTACTACAAAGAGAGAAAAAAAAAATAAAGAAGAAGAAAAGTAATAAAACTGATCGGTTAAGATTATTTTTATTAGATTGTTTAAAATTAATTTTTTAAATATATAAATTTATATATTTATTAAAAAAATTTGATCATATTTATTTAAAAATAGAGAAATAAAAAAATAAAAAAGTAATATTTTGTAAATAATAAAATTAAAATTTTATCTAATAAAAGTTAAATTAAATAAAAAATGACTAACTTTTTTTAATAAATATATAAATTTATAGTTTTAAAAATAATTTTAAATAATTTAATAAAAACACTCTAAAAAATATCGGGTCAAGGCTTCAAACGCTGCCGACATGAGCTTTAATTTTGTGAGCCCTGATATCTGACAGGTGTGCAATGATTATCGTTCATATCTACCGTTAGTCCCACGTAATGCTTTATTTTCCAAGTCGCGTTGACTCAAATGTCTGAAAAAAACAAAAATTCAAAAAACCAGAAATCTTAACATGTTCTGGCGACCTCATGTCAAGTCCAGCTTTCTTATAGTCAACTCGAAACAATTATTATTGCTATTTTAATATTGAGATGGTAAGAACTTGTTAAGACAGAGAGTGAAAACGAATTTTGGATTGAATTTCAAAGATGAAAAAATATAGAGTGAAGTGACGTTTAGAACACCCACTCTCACACATTACTGTTCACAAATTTACATAGCTGTCAATAGAACTAAAGCCTACCATTTATTAAAGAATTCACCAGTTTTATAGAAAATCAATACACCGCAACATTTCCAATGCACAAATCTTTTCCAATTAATGTTTTGGATAGGGTATCGATATCATATGGATATAGATTAAAAAATAAAATATTTTAATATTAATATTATTTCATATATTATTTTAAAATAATTTATACATAAATAAATTATATATAAAAATTATATTATAAATTATATTTCAAAATAATAATCACTATATAAATAAATTATATAAATAAATATATATATATGTAATTAATTTAGTTTAAATTGAGGTTAAAATATAAAAAAATAAATAAAAAATATAATCTAAAAATAAAAAACCTGGAATGCCGAAATCCAAGTTTCGAACATTTGTGATCGATTTCGGCCAAAAAGAAATATTATTTTATTTGTGCCGGCCGACCGGTCGGTACGGAAAATTTCGACCGTACCAGCCGGTACGGTACAATATTTAAAACCCTGTTTCAAATTTTGAATATAACAAACGGGTAATGCTACTTTTAAATATTTTCTTAGAGCACTAGTATTGAATTAGTTAAAAATTTTCTTTAAAACATATAAGTTTTGCACACTATTTAAAAAATTTTCATCATATTTGATTATTTTGTCAAGAACATAAAAAAAAAAAAAAAAGTATATTCTTTCTTCAAAACTAAATGGCATCTTCAAAATTTTTTTAAAATTTAAAGAATTTTTTGAAGATGCTATTTATTTTTTAAGAAAGAAGATATTTTATTTTCTTCATGAACTTTTTCTTTTTGTCATAATTAATTAAATATGATAAAAAAAAATTTAAATAATAGATAAAACTTATACTTTTTTTAAAAAAAAATTTAACTAATCCAACGTCAGTACTCACGCGACCTTTTTTACGTGCAGTATTACAAAACCGTTTTATTCACAAAAATTGCCTACTTTAGTCCTTGGGTGACGCTGGGGATCGGTCCGGCTGTCCCCAGCGTCCAAAGCAGCCCAACACTAGTTGGGCTGCTTGATGATGAAAAACACATTAAAATAAAATAAAAAAATATAATTAAATAAAAAAATGAAGATTAAAAATATATTAAAAAAATAAAATGAACAAAACATAATAAAAAACATAATGAAAAACACAATAAAAAAATAAAATGAAGATGAATTTAATAGGGAATTCGGCCATAAAGCAAACGGAGCCGCCGCCGGTGGCGGTGGGCGACACCGCCCACGCCATCGGGACCGGCAGACTCAGACGAGCTCACCCCTTCGACGGCGAGCTCCGGTGTGCCCCCGGCAGCCTTCAACCCGTTTCGGACCCGTACGCAGCCCAACACTAGTTGGGCTGCTTGATGATGAAAAACACATTAAAATAAAATAAAAAAATATAATTAAATAAAAAAATGAAGATTAAAAATATATTAAAAAAATAAAATGAACAAAACATAATAAAAAACATAATGAAAAACACAATAAAAAAATAAAATGAAGATGAATTTAATAGGGAATTCGGCCATAAAGCAAACGGAGCCGCCGCCGGTGGCGGCGGGGCTGCTTTTAAGGAGGGGGGCAGACGGGCAGACGGTCTGCCCCCCAGGTTCTGTCTTAGTCCTTTTATCCAAAACCGTCCTTTTATCCAAAACCCTCCTGACTATTTTCGTCCTTCAGACCTTTTTTATTTTTCCATTTTGATTTTGTGCTTTGTAATTTATTATCTTCACATTCTATCTATCATATTTATTTTTATTTTTATTTTTATTTTTCTTAAAACGTTTTTAATTTTTGTGTTAATTTTATTTATTTTAATTAATTGAATTCTTCTACTTATTATTAATTCACCATATATTTAATAAAAATAATTAATAATATATAATAGGAAAATAATAAGAAATTTTTTCATTCTTTTTGTATCAAGTTAC
The DNA here is from genome assembly GCA_036898215.1 of Platycarya strobilacea. Classification (NCBI taxonomy): domain Eukaryota; kingdom Viridiplantae; phylum Streptophyta; class Magnoliopsida; order Fagales; family Juglandaceae; genus Platycarya; species Platycarya strobilacea. Next base: position 3,346,000 of record CM072554.1, on the reverse strand, counting down.
AGACCCACTTTGTGAGCAATAATAAGGAAAGCTATTTTGTGCCGTACTCAAGTGTGCTTTTAAGTTGGAAGGCCATTTATAACACTGCCATGTAGTGCTTAGGAAAGTTTGCGTAAAAGACTACGTGCAGAATCTTATGGATGTTCATCTGGATTTCAGATTCCTAAATCTGGAATCCGGATTCAAAACTTTCTTAAACTTAAAAAAAAAAAAATTCAAAAATATTAATAAATGTATAAAATTTTAAACTAGGTCGGATTGTATCCGATTCGGATGAACAGGCCTAGTACAAATAGCATTTCTCGTAACGAAATATGAAACTAATTTCAAAGAAACTTCCTAGAACAATCACCATGCCTGAAAGCAAATGCTCACGTCTGACTTGGAATGCAATAAAGACTGAAGATATCCATATATAGTCTCGGTTAGTGCTAGGGGACCGATAACCCACTCATGCTTTTTGATTTGAGAATGTTTGGAATCTGTCTAGCGGTTAATGATGTAGGTTGTAGTGTTAAAAGCTTCAATCCAAAAACGAGGAGAGATGTGAGAGTAAAAGAGAAGATCTAAACTCGTTTCAGTCATATGGCAGTGTTTTCTTTCTGCTATCCCATTTTGGGCTAATGGGCGGTGAGTATGGACATAAGAGCTGATGACGAATGCCAAAAGAACGGAGATGATCTTGAAAAAGATTATTGGTGAATTTAACACTCTCGTTACTTTGAAAAATTTTGATGTGAGCAGTGTTTATCCTTCACAAGCTTTTGAAATTGAATAAAATTTTTATAAAAATTCGATTTCAATTTCAATAAATAAAGTCACGTAAAGCACGAATAATTATCAATAAACAAAACATAATAGGTGAAACTTAAATTTAATTTGACAGGCAAGAGACCCTATGTGTCGCAATGCATAAAATCAAGCACTCTAATGGATGACTTTTTGCAATTTGGCATGTGCTACACAAAGTAGGAGAATGCAATAAAGAAGTCAGACAAAACTCTTATTTTTTATTCAAATTAGAAATAACAAAATGTAGGCATGACCAAGATGTGCATGCCATAAATCATAAGATGTATGAAGCGATTTCTTTTCATGGAAGGAGATAAAAGCAGAATTGTCTCGCTCAAGCACATATAAGCCGCCATCACGCTTGCTGATTGCCACCGGCCCACCACCTTTCTTGTTTTACGATTCTAAATAGTGAACAAATTATTAGTAAAGGTGACGGATAATGGAAATTAGAAGTTAATTTACTAATGGAAAGTAAATATTTGGTCAAGTGAGGAACAACTAAAACATCTAAGAGATGAAGATTTGGGATAAGAGAAATTTTACTGATATGGGTAACGGGTAGTGACTCATCATTCCCAACAATTACACAATCCTTACTCATGTAATTAGTGGAGTAGTCCAAGTGAGATTCATTAGTAGTCATATGGGCCGAGGCCCCTGTATCCATGAACCAGTCTAGGTCCAAATCATCAGAAAGGCTATTAAAGCCCATGAAGGCCTCAACAAGTTGTGAAGTTTGCTCATTTTGCATGTAGTGTTGATGGCAACGATTGGCATAATGGCCCTTCGTGTGTCAGATTTGACAATGAGGAGGACGACGACCACCACTGCGACCTTGGCCCTGTCCAGAGTTGGTGTCGTTCGAGCCATTGGAGCGGACTCTTTTGTTTAGAGAGGAATCACCACCGCGAGGAGAGGATTTGGTGTTTGCTATAAATGCCACGGCAAAGGGGGCTTGAGACTCAAGGGGCTTTTGAAAAAGCTCAAAGTTTTCGACTTTAGATACCAAATCTGTGAAAGAGGGAAGTGGTGTTTGTGCCATTTGCGCAATAGAAAAGCTGAAGAAGTTCAGTCCTAAGCCTCAAAGGAACCATGAACTTTATTGGTGCTATCAACAGGTTTTTCAATGGCATGAAGCTGATCACAAAGGCCCTTCAAATCGCGGGCATAGGCAGTAACAGGGCGAGTGCCTAGTTTCATCAACTGGAGGTCATCTTTGAGGTGAATCTCTCGAGCTTTAGAGCGGTGGCTTAAGGTATTTTCCATAGCCAGCCAGACGTTGCGGGAGGTGGAGAGTTCCACTGCTCTGGCCATAACCTCCTCGGTGAGGGAGGAAAGCAAAAGACTAAGTAAAGTTGGTCAAATGCTTTCTACGGCAGGTATTTGTTATTTGATGTCTAAGAGTCAATGGAGTAGAATGGGGGTGGCGGCATAAAGGTACCATTAACGTGACCAAGTAAGGTTTGACTCTTTAGAAATGTAAGAAGTTTTTTCTTCTAGAGAAAGTAATTTGAGGAAGATAGTTTGATTGTAACCATGTAAATCATGGTGTTAAAGGGGAAGAGTTTGGCAGTGGTGGAATCAGAGGCCATTGGGATTGAGATCAGGAGAGGTTAATCCAAGTATGTGTCTAATGGCATGAGAATGTTTGGAATCCACCTTAATTTTGGTGGTGAATGCATTTGAATATATATATATATATATATATGATATACGCATTTTTACAAATCAATAGAAGTAATCAATTTACAAGTATAAAAGGAAATTATGCACAAATGAAATTCCTATAATTACAATAGTCAAATTTGTGAAGATCTTGATTGAGTGGTATCTTCAACATGATCGATAAGTGCATTTGTATTATTATTATTTATTTGATTTCAATAATTTTTATATATTTTTAAAAAATAAAAAATATTAATTTATTAATAACTATTTTCTTAATCATTACGTAAAAATAAATAAAAAATAATATAAGTTCAAATCGCATTTTCCTCTAATCTCAATCTATCAAAATCCATTCCGAAAGTTGATCAAAGGGTGAAAAAAAAACACCTCACAACCAAGCCAGCAAACGCCTGAACTCTTCGTACTAACTATAAATTAAGAACAACTCAAACTTTTCTCATATTCACTATTCACTATTCACATGTAAGCTAGAACTCTTAAAAAACAGCATTATACTTCTGAAATAATAATCAATATTTACTAAAAAAATCACATAATAAGTTGCAAATACCCTATGCGAGACACGACGCCCCTTTACTATAGCTTAGAACTTAACAGGCATGTCAATATATCTCCATTCAGTGATTTCACAATTAGCAAACTGACATTTCAAAAAATTTCAAAAAATTTCTCCATTTGTCTTACAGACTATGGATGGAACTCTAATGTCAGCCAACTATTCAGCACTTAATTTATGTTATTAACTTATTACCTTCAGACCCCAATGTCTCCAGTTATTTATCTTCATATCACTCGTGCATTTTAGAAGCTAATTAACCACCCAAAGGAATCACTTAAGTTTCCCTATAGATAAAGAAATGTTAAAACATTGTCTAAAGATGTCTTCACCTTAAAATAACAACATATCCTAATCCAAATAAGCAATGGAGGAAAATAATTAATTATCATATGGTTGAATAAACGATGGATGCAAATTAGTTTTGAAGCATTTACAAATTAGAAATAAATATTCTGAAGCATATACATAGTAACATGCAAATTATGTATATATAGGACTTGCCATTAATAAGAAAAATCGATGGAATTAATATAACCAGAGTAACCTGCAAATTAATAAGCAAATCCAGCCTGACATCGATTACTATAACCAGAGAGTAACCTGCATATTATATATAGTGTCTATATAAGACCAGAATACTGATAATTAGCTAATAAGTAATACTCACACATAATTGTGAACCACCATGTTAAGATTATAACATCTTTAAGAATATAATACAAATAATTAATCTATATTCGATCTTTTAATCAGTTTAAACTTTTAATATAAATAGTAATTTCATATGATATTAGAGAAAAAATCTTAAATTCAAATTTTGATTGAAAGTTATATTTTATTTAATTAAATATTTTATTTCATCAATTTAATCTTCTACAAGGTGTAAAAGAACTTATTAGAATATTTCCATTGTCCTTTTCTGGAATAAATAATAATTTCACGTATACACTGTTAAAGTTTATATACAAGATATATGCATGTTCAACTATGTACGCACTTAATTTTGACCTTCATGGAACAGGGAGTCATCTACCTATGTATAACGGGACTTGGCACATGCCTGCTAGTTTGGAACATCTGTGGTACTGTTTCAACTGTACTTGCTGTGACGGAAGTGATCAATTAAGGTCCCGTTTGTTACTGAGATGAGGTACCATCATTCTAGATAAAAGTTTAAAAGTTATAAAATATTATTTTGTAATGGTATTATTATTTTAAAATTTTAAAAATTAAATTACTTATTATGTTTTATATAAAAATTAAAAAAAATTATACTAATAAAATAAAATAAGATAAGATGCTTGCTATATCTTAGTATCCGAATCAGACTTAAGATATTCTAATTTATTTAAATATACTAACAGTAATCAATTTTTTTTTGCACTAAATATTTGTTTTCAGTTTTGATAAAAGGTTTAGATTTTGTTTTTGGGTGATTCTGGTAGTTAGTCGGGTTGCCTTTAACCTCAAAAATAGTCTAAACAAAAAATATAATAAAAAATTTTAAAAAATATAATAAAATAAAATATAATAAAATAAAATATAATAAAATATAATAAAAAAATAAAATGAAGAAAACACAATAAAAATATATAAATATAATAAAAAATAAAATAAAGATGATTTTAAGAGAGTATTCAGCCCTCAGTCGAACAGAACCGTTGCCGATAGAAGTGTGCAATACTACCCATATTGTCGGGACTGGCTCCCAGACCCATTTTGAGTTTAAGTTTGCTGGGGGAAGGTGAGAGGTTATCGAAAGTCGTCGTCATAGAAGTGAGGTCACCAGAAGGAGTTGGTTCTGATGGTATGAGCGGTGTCGCACACTGTCACTGACAGCGATAATAGCTGATTTTATTAAGAGAGTCGATCACCCAGAACATATATATATATATATATATATATATTTATGGGCGAGTTAGCAAAACGTTGAAAATAATTTTTAAAAATTGTAATTTATGTTTTGTAAAAGTGGAGTGGTTCTCGTTTTTTTTAATCAATAAAATGCCAGTGATGGCTGGCCGTGGCATTAGCAAGTGGGTGTATTAAATGAATAATAATAGTGATATCACTCTTTAATTATTTTATTATTATTATTATTATTATTATTTACTTTTTTTATTTATTAATTAAAAATTTGATTATTAAAAAAATTATATATTTTAAAAAAAAAATCTAATGAATAAGAATTTTAGGCAAATACTTAAAAATTAATAGAAAAAATAATATTTCAAATATATTATGAGGCCCCGTTTGTATTCGAAAATGAGCTTAATTCATTGCAACTCATCTTCATTTTATCTAACGGACCGATCGTATTCAGTATAATATGCTTTCTAGCTTGCATTTGCTCGCCCCGGTTCATATTAAAAAATGCCTCACACTGAAGCTTTTTGTATGTAGTTTTGGATGCTATAGTTAAGCTTGTGAGAGATTGATTGCTCAGCTAAGACTCATTTCTTGCATTGAGCTTGTCTTGATCAACCTTTAACTTAGTTGGGATAAAAAGAGGATTACAATATTAAATTTTTGTAGTCCTTTGGTTTTTCAGGTTCTTCGAGGAACCAAACAGATCCTTAAATTAGTGACTTAATATATATATATATATATATATTCTATTTTAGGGTTGAAGATTTATATATATAAGGGCTTAAGAGATGCTGTCTGCTTGACTTTCTTGGTCCAAAAGGATTTGCCATGAAACTTGCACAGTGGTCATCATGCGAGTAAAGCTAAGTTGATAGTCCAGTCGTCTGTTCATCTTAACTGGCCGATGGTTTTGTTTTATTTTCTTTTTCAATTGGGTCGACTATACAAGATGTAACTTATGTTTGTTGTTTATCCAATTAGATTCTGGATTTGGAAATTCGAAATTCGGATTTTTTGAAAATTTTTTTAAAAAAAATTCAAAAGTATTAATAAATATATAAAATTTTAAATCGGGCCGAGTACAATTCGGCCCGAATGAAGAGGCCTAGTTTTGATCACCGAAAATCAGTACTTGCGCAGATTCCCCCTGCCGAAGACCATCCTGATGACCTCACATTTCATATAGATTTTGAGAAGAGTAGCTCTCGTGCTATGTATGATTACTTTTCTGATAAACTTACAGATATGAGATTTACGAATGTAAGTAGAAATGAGATTATTATCCTCTGTTTCTTTAGTTCATAGCACATTACGTTTGGGATAACTGAAACATTAAGGTGTTCTTCTTTTTTCTTTATTATTTTTTCATTCCTTTTTGAAATAAGGGGTTGGTTGCAAGTTTGTTAGACCCAAAAGACCAAGATCACGGGAAAATAATTCTCAAGTTTATTGAGGATGGAGATCTTCGCGGATGGAGCTTGGCAGATATTAGGTTATTTAATATTGGACTTAGGGAATGGCGTTCAAGGTTGAACTGCATCATTAATCCATGCGTGTATGAACAGGTTTGGAATGTCAAAGTTTGATGCTTTTTCTTTTATTTCTGAAATTCTATTTTATATTATTTTTCACACTTTCTGCTCAAGTTAATTTTTTTATTTGGTACTTTCTGTTAGTGTTTGGTGCTTTCTTGTATGCCAACTTCAGCTTCTGCTGGAATCCAGATTAAATGTCTAATAGATAAATATATATATATATATATATATGCATATATTCGAATCCTATATATACATACGCACATATCATGCATGTTTGTATGTCTATGTAAACCTCTAGGGGTTGACTCAAGTGGTAAAGGCCTTGGTCTTGGAGGTATGCTCACTCAAGGTCTAAGGTTTGAATCCCATTGGGTGCAAACATCTATAGGGGCCATCGGGTTGGCAGATTTTTCCTTAAATCATCCGATGTGCACTTGCATAAAACTCCTTGCCAAGGTCTTGTGCACCTCCAAGATTAGTTTGGATGCCACTCCCAGACATTCAGTGGCAATAAAAAATGTCTGTATAAGCATTTTATTTGAGTAAAAATACATTTAAGTTCACCTAAATAGAAATGCGTTTGGAGGCACGTAGCAATGGTTTAAAAGTGATTGTTTACTTGATAAATAATCAGATGGACATCTGTTCAAATTAGTACTGATGCATCATCTCTAGATTCAAATTGCTCAAAGTGATGTTTTCCAAATTTTGACCTTGAATAGCTATTAGTTTGGCCTATTCTATTTCTACTTGGTTTGGTGTGTTCTGAAATTGGAACCTGTTCTTGGTTTGCCCCTTCATTTCTTTTTTTGGCATCTCATTTTGGTCTCATAGTTTAAGCCTCTTTAACCTGGTTTGGATCATTTCCACGTGGCTTGGATAATTTCTGTGGTAGTTACTGGAGTTAAGTTCCAATGATCTACTTACTAAGGGCAATTCCTATATTTCTTCTCTCCACACTGCTGCAAATAAGTCGCTGCGTAATATTTTCAAAGTTCGATTGGGCAGGGGATTATACGGAGTGTGTCTGGTAATGATAACTCACAACAGATTATACGGGTCCGAAACGGGTTGAAGGCTGCCGGGGGCACACCGGAGCTCGCCGGAGCTCGCCGTCGAAGGGGTGAGCTCGTCTGAGTTCGCCGGTCCCGATGGCGGGGGCGGTGTCGCCCACCGCCACCGGGGGCGGCGGGGCTGCTTTTAAGAAGGGGGGCAGACCGTCTGCCCCCCAGCTTCTGTCTTAGAGAAAATTATGATGAAACAAGCTAAAATCATTAATTATAGTGATGTGATCTGGTAGTTCTATCTACGTGGAGCTGATTTAATATAATAGCTAGTTTCTCTGAAGCTATGTTAAATTGCATCCTTATATTATTAAATGTGTCAGAGGTTCATGAGTCTGATGTGATGTATGAAAAGGTAAGTTTGGCACGACACAGCTTGCATGACACAGTTAAACCATTAATGGTAATTTTGATTACTTCAGATATATAGATCTCTTGCCGCAAGATGAGCAAAGGAAGTAGAAAAATGTATTCTCCCAATAACCTGGTTTGTTGTGGCAGTTATGATGCTGATTGGAAGAGTGAAAATAAAGGCCATGGCTGCAGCAAAGAGGAGTCCCCACCATGGCATCTGAACCTGATTGTTTAAAAATATGCAGAGTACTAAGGAAACTGCAAGTGTCACACCAAGCAGAAGGTAGAACCAGCAGGTAGGTATGTCCTTGTATCTCCTCATCAATTTTGTATGGATGTCCTCCTTGCCCTTGTGAGAAGCACGATACCGCTCATAAATTTCCCTGCACATAATTTTTTTTATATATACGACATGAGACTTCACAAATATAATTATAAAAATTTCAGAACCTTACAAGCTTTTTGGGAGAGAAGGGTGTTTGTGTTCTTGATTCCATTGAAAGGGGTCTTCTCTATCTGGATTGTGTGAATCTTTGTGTATTTATACATATATACAGACATTTATACACATGCATACGGAAAGGGCACTCCCGAGAATAGGATAAACCGGAATTTTTGAGAAGTTGAGTATTGTTTTAACATCTTGGCTCATTTTTCAAAGAACGTATAGTGTTTAAATTTTAAAACCACACTGAGAAAGAATAAACCTTGTTGTGATGAGGAATAAATCTGGCACATCGAAGGCAAAGTTCTTTCAAATCTTGTAGGTATTCTGTTTTGTGGCATCTTGGTAAATTAATGATACAGACGGACCACAGAATTATATCTTCAACTTAACAAGCACAATTCTTACGATTTCTTGAAACAATGAAAAGATCTCACATCTAACCACCTGAGAATTGATTGGGAATGTACCTGCCATAGAAAAATGCCACATGTGTGAGGGTGGATGCGATTGTGGCAAATCCTATGCCATAGGTAAAAGCAAAAAAGGTGCTTAAGTGAATCCGTCCTTGGTGCTGATACGCTGCTTGATCTAGCTCAAACTTGTCCTTTACAATAGCTGATGTGTTGTATGTTTGACCTTGGGCTGTAAACAAGCGTGTTGAGAAAATAGGAAATCTGCTTGCATTGTACATGTCAAATGCCCAGTATGCTATTGGGATTGTAGTGTAAACTAGCAATATGTAGAATATCACTGCGTAGCCTGCGAAAATGTTGGCGATGGAGAAGAAAGGGCTGATGAGGGGGCTGAACGTGAAGTAAGAGTTCACAACAGACCAGTCAAGTGTCAGAGCTCCAAGTCCAAGGCCTTGCATGCCAGAACCGAGCTGCTGGGCCGTAACTGACTTGGGGAATACCCAGCAGACCCATGATATGCTTGAGAGTGTTGAGAAGAGGTACCCTGGGACCAGGTACCATGAGAAACTACATATTAATGCAATCAGGAAGAACTTTCCCCGTGACATGCGCTCATTCTCATGTTCATGCAGAGCCCTGAAAATGTATATAGGTCAGAATTTTATGTAGATGAAGTTTATAATCAAGGATTAAAAGAGTGTTTTTTTTAATGCCTAAAGGCCTTTGCCCTTATGTGCATCTTTAGGTTTTAATGACACTGCCTTACTTGAGACTCACACTTTTTGGCATGCTACTCTATTCGAGAATTAACGTGTGAAATGGATACAGCATGCATGCCTACAGCTGACGGTTGACATTGTCACTGGTCAGTGGTCATCCTTTTTTTGCTGCTGCTACTATAGCATCATTATCAGCAAATCCTAAAACATATAATTTCTTTCTTAGTTATCTGGCTGCAATTTGACAGTTTAATAGTACTACTTGACAAGTCATCCCCCCATGAAAATTGACAATCTTATTGACCTCTAGCCTTCTATTTGCACTTTATATCACATGCACAGATTGGCATCTATTTGACACGCTGCACTTTGTAACTTGAACTTTGACATTCCCATTTAGGAAAATTCTTTTGAGTTGCCTAGACAATAACGTATTAGGGTCTCTTTCACTTTCCCTTTTATGTTATCAGCGAGGCTGAAACAAACTAACCGGAGTTTTGTGGTCACCGACCTAGCTGTCGATAATCTTCACAATTAGATAAACACGGTTTTGAAATTGAATAATGTTACGTAATAATTGTAGAAGGCATAAGTGTTTAGCAATAGCTTTTAGAAAGAGAGCTTTATTTTAAAAAACTTAATTTTATATTTAATTTTTTTTTTATTTACTTTTTTTTTTTTTAATTATACAATTTTTTATGGATTAAAATTCTATGTCCGTAAATACCATTTCTAATTTATTTGCCATCCAACGGTTATGATTCCTAATTTCCTTGTACTTATTAAATGACTCTACTTAGGAAGACTTTATTTGTGTGGTGGGTAAAATAGTACCCCTTAACAGAAAATTATTAGTGTTGGGTCCCAGTACACGAGATGGGATGCAGTTGCAACATATTTTAAGCGGTACTTTAAATTGAGGGGTGGGATGATTTTTGAAAGTTGAATAAAATATTATTTTTTTAATATTATTATTATTTTAAAATTTAAAAAAATATGTAATAAAATTTAAAAAAATTGTATTAAAATTTATATTTTGTATAAAAATTAAAAAATATATAATAATAAATTTGAGATAAGTTAAAATGAACTTAACTTACATTTTAATCCAAACAGGGCCATTAGTTGAAAAATAAATATTGAAATAAAAGTTAAATAAAATATGAAGTTGATTTTAAATTCAGAGATAAGATGAGATATTTAAATGAAATATGAAAGTAAAATAAAATCTTATTAAAATCTTATTTTTTAATATTATTATTATTTTAAAATTAAAAAAATTAAATTATTTATTATAATTTATGTAAAAAATTTAAAAAAATTGTAATGATATAATAAAATGCTTTTTGAATACCAACATGGGCTTAAATCATTATGGCTAGATCTTATCTACTTTTGCACATACTAATAAGTAGGGGTCTAGTTTGGTCCCGTCCTATTTTTCTCGAATCAGATGGGACTGAACATTTCTAAGAACTGGGCCGAACATCTCTAGGAACCGGACTAGTAACTATCAGTCTAGACCAGTTGGTTCGATAATTATTTTTTAATTTTAAAAAAAAAATCAATTAAATTTTTTATTTAAAATATTAAAATAAAATTAATTAAATTATTAATGTGAATTATGTAACTAACTCAATAAAAAAAATTATATGATAATAAATTAGATGAAAAGTATATTATAATTTTATATAATATTATAGATTTATACATATACTATAATTTATTCTGTAATTCTTATAATATATTAATATATTAATATATACTAGTATTATATATTATAGTTATACATGAAAAAATAAAATATTTATGTAATATTGTGATACATTAATAATTAATTATATGCAATTATTTATATAAATAATGAATTATATAATTTTTTTTTAAAAAAATTCTGTCCTATAAAATTTAGACTGGACCGAACTAGATCCAAAAATGACTGGTCCAATCAATTTCTCCAATCCAAACCAGCCGAATTTCCCCCTACTAAAGAGTTATATATATAAACCAAAACAATTCATATAAATTTATAAATAATACAAATAGCTAATTTCCAAGTCAATTGGAATTGCTAGAGAAAAATAATTAATTCTCCCTTCAATTTGAAGGAAAGAGAGCAATAAATGTATAGTTGATGGCCAATAATTAAGATATTGTTATGAAACTTAAATAAAGGAAACTACTATTGCAAAAGAGAAATAAGAAATTCTCTCTAGAACTCTTAAGAACTGAAACTTTCTTTCTCTCTCTATATTTTCTTATGAATTTCATTACAACTGAAGTCTCTATTTATAGGCTTTGAAATTACTATGCAAGTTACTATGCAAGTCACTATGTAAAATTTAATATAATAGTGGTAGGGTCATTTACATAATTTTAGTGGTGGGACAGGAAGCAGCTGATAATTTCCTTCGTTCATTACAGATATTACTTTATGCAATCGATGAATTAACATCCTTATAAACTAATATTTCAAGAAGAATATTATCTCTTCTTAAAAGTAAATGCGTGGCCCAGGACAGTGAGGTGGGATGATAACTACATTTACCAGTGAACCCATAATTGGGTCCACCTAATTTACAGCTGTTACATTGTTCACTTTCTCTAGTCTTAACTTTTTCAAGGCGACATATATGGGAAATTAACACTCTGTTAGACATTGAGATTATTTCATAGGGAAAAGCTTGGATCTAGTCCTACTACAAAAATGTGTGTTTGCATACAGCCACTTAGTATTTGCCACGTACGCATCTCCTAAAGTCTAATCTAAACCCGCATGCAGCCTAATTCTAACTCCAGCATGTTGAGAACCCTAACTCTAACTCAATCGCACCAACACTCCATCTAGGAACCCAAGCACGAAAGAAAATCCTGGACTTGCCGCATGAAAATCCTGGGAAGCATGTGGAAAGCCTGGATTAGGTCTTGAAAAAATTTTATGAAACGAATGACCACCATTTTACAGACACCTAATTTAGTTTAGAAATTTAGGCAAATAAAAACGTGCTGATTGTCTAATGATTGAACTTGATAAGTTATTGCTCGACGTATTATTTGGTCTGTAGTTGTGGGAGTCAAAATTTTCATTTTCTAAGTCTTGGTCGACTTCGAGATAGTCTTTTTTCTTCATTTGTTGTATCTTAATTGATGATTGCTTGTGGATGAGCTTTTCTTCCAAGTTAGCGAAGACTTATATGACATTAATGACTTTCGATAGGCATGGAGATTTCTCAACTAAAGGAGAGAAAGGGGGGGAGGAGAGAGAAATGACGCGATCGGCTTCTTAGGATTTTGGGGCTCTCAGCCTTTGAGCGTGTTAGTTAGAGTTAGGCTACATGCATGTTTAGATGGGATTTTAGGAGATGCGTATGTGGCAAACACTGTCTGCAAAATACATTTTTGTAGTAGGATCGGACCCAAGCTTTCTTCTATTTCATTTCGTTTTATTTCAATATTTAAAAATCATTTAAATATGAATATTTTTCAATTTTAAATCTTAACATTTTCATCTCATTATTACAAGGAAAAAGCTTGAACTGACCTCCCATTAAAAGCAGCCCGCCGTCGGGGATGGTGGTGGGCGACACCGCCAGTACCCGGACCCATTTCGAATTTAAGACCGCTAGAACTTTATCGGAGGTCGCCGTGGGTCGCCTTTGCATGAGTGGACTCGTCGGAGCCCGCCGGTCCCGATGGTACCAGCGGTGTCGCCCACTGCCGCCTCCGGCAGCTCCATTCGACTGAGGGTTGAATCTCCTTAAAATTCATCTTCATTTTATTTTTTTATTGTATTTTTTATTATATTTTTTATTATATTTTTCATTGTATTTATTTTATTTTATTTCTTACTATATTTTCTATTGTATTTTTTTATTTTATTATATTTTAATTGTGTTTTATTTTATTTTAATGCATTTATCATCAAAAAACAGCTCAACGATAGCTCAAGACAGCCCAATTGGCCCACATCATTTCTCTTATTACAATTCTTTCCAGAGGGACACTAAGACCCTGTTTGGATTCGGAGATGAGATGAGTTGAATTTGTTTTTTAATGTTATTATTATTTTGAAATTTGAAAAATGTGTATTGGAATTTAAAAAATGTGTATAGAAATTTGTTAATCGAGCTTATAAGCTAAGGAAAATAGCCCTCCACTCATTGGGCGCCACGTCACCTTTTACACATAACAAGCAATACACACACCCACGGGTAATTCGAACCACATACCCTCTCAGTCCTGCCTTTTCAAACTACCATTTCCAATCAATCCAAGTTCCCATTGACATTGTGGTTGCTGATCAATTCTAACAAAACCAAATAAATCAAACTTCTCATCAACCACACGTAGAGGCAATAATCTAATTTTTTTGGGGGAGTCGAAGAGTCGATGAGTCGATAATTCAAGTTTATGTAGATCTATAAAAACTTAAAAACTAAAAATATAGGTATTTTTAATGTTCTCTCTTTTGAGGTTGTGTAAAATGACGTAAATATTAGATCATCGTCTTAGAATTATAAAAATATAATATTTTGAATGAATCTTTTATTAAAATTTCAATCAAAATTATCTCAAACAAATTTGATGAAACTATAGATTATATTTATCTATGAGACTATCTTATTGTTTTTATCTTATTGTCTTTATAAACATGTTTTGCACGTTACTTTTATTTAATTATTTTAAAAAAAGTGAATAAAGTATGAGATTTAGATTTTTTTTAAAAAGTAATTTTTTGATAATAAATCTTCTTTTTTTTAAATAATTATTTAATATTTACGCACTTATTATATGTAGAATTATTCTAAATAACAGCATGAGCATATGAATCTTGAATCCTTTTAATTTTTTTTTTTTCAAATTTTACGTACCGGTAAAGTGAAACCTGAACGAGGGTGCTGGGCCACCACATATGTGCCGGCTCCACCACATACTTCCTCAGTAGCCCTGCCCAGCCGTATCCCAACACCTGCAGCCAACATCCTCAACGTTACTATCCATCTTTCTACTGAAAATTTGATCGGATTCTTCCCGGAAAAAAATAAGAGAAAAGAAAAGAAAATTAACCCCAAAATTTTTTAAAAATTAATTTATAATATAAATATATATAATTATATATATATATATTATTAAAATTCTCTCTCAAATTAAAAATAAATAAAAATTATCTCTCAAATTTTTTTTACTAAAATTATTTATATAAATCTTAATATAAATCTATTTATATTCTAACTTTTAATTTTACTTAAACTCAAATTTCAACTCACATAATCTCACAGTTACTTAAATAACAGTCTAACTCTAATAAAAAAATTGATTATAAATTTATATAATTGTAAAATTGATTGATTATACTCATTTATTTAATTTCAGTTTAACTTGTATGATTATGAGATATAATTTGTTAAAAATTTAACAGCGTTACATCATTACTTATTAGAAAATTCTCAAATTTATTCTTAATTTATAAATTTTTCTTAAATCATAGAAAAATATGAGCAAATACTTAAAAATAATTGATTTTTTTTTAAAAGACGCGAATAATTCGAAGATTTATATATATTTAGAAAGCTCGATAATAACAAAACATGACATTTTTATCACTGACGATCATTCTTATAAAATTTATATTTATTATTCATTTGATTGATCGTCCTCTCGAACATAACATTTTAGTTCCGCCTCTGTTTAACGATTTGAAGTTTATTTTTCTAAATAAGTTTGTATTAAAATCAACCAAACATTATGCATGAGAGCTTGGAAACCTAACAATCACCCATGCATGTAATCAATATAGTGTGAATCGGTCCGATTCAATGGCTCCCAGACCTACAAGTTAAGAAAAGGCTTTTTTTAACTGTCGTTTCTTACTTCTTTCTCATATATAACAAAACAACTTTTGCATCGAAAAGGTAACGGAATTGTTTGTTTCTACTAATTACAGACCCACGGGTCGGACTGTGTATTAGAAGCAATAATACAAACAAAAATATCGAAAGTTCCGTCATCGGAATCTCACCTGCGTAGTGGTAATAAGAAGCCAGCCGGCAACAAACGAGATGTTGCGGTGGTAGAAGCCTTTAATTATGGTAACAATACGAACAGCGTATGCAGACCCAAATCCAAATGCACTCCCAGCATTAGCAAAGATTGAAATGAGGACATGCTCCTTCACGTTGAACGGACCCGGGTTAATCGAGAAAGTCCGGGATCCGAAGCCGGGTATCGCGAACTTGGTCTTCGGGAGGACGGAAGCCATGAAATGACCGATGGGGAGAGTGGCCACTTGGACCACGATCTGGGTTATGACGAGGGGCTCGCTCCGGTAAGCAAAGAATTGGTTGAGGAAGGAAAGGAGGGCACAGGAGAGTAAGCCAAGG
Organism: Platycarya strobilacea; assembly: GCA_036898215.1. NCBI lineage: Eukaryota > Viridiplantae > Streptophyta > Magnoliopsida > Fagales > Juglandaceae > Platycarya > Platycarya strobilacea. The sequence continues at coordinate 3,330,172 of CM072554.1, read as the reverse complement.
AACCACATCCGGAAGGTCCATATGGGGAGGGTAGGGTCGTCGGTGTTGGCCACAGTTAGCCGGACTTCTTCGATGGGAGAGAGCTCCTCCTCGTCAGCATGTTCAGCAATTGAGGGGATGTGCTTTTCTGAAATGAGGACGTGCTCCTTCATGTTGAACGGACCCGAGTTAGCCGAGAAAGTCCGGGATTCGAAGTCGGGTATCCGAAACTTGGTCTTCGGGATGACAGAAGCCATGAAACGACCGATGGGGAGAGTGGCCACTTGGACCACGATCTGGGTTATGAAGAGGGGCTGGGTACGGTAAGCGATTAATTGGTTGATAAAGGAAAGGAGGGCACATGAGAGTAAGCCAAGGAACGACATGCAGAAGGTCCATATGGGGAGGGTAGGATCGTCGGTGTTGGCTACGGTTAGCTGGACTTCTTCGATGGGAGAGAGATCCTCGTCGTCGGCATGTTCACCACCTGAGGGGATGTGCTTTTCTGGGTCCGTGGATTTGGAGGGCGTTTGTATTTCCAGTGTGTCCATTTAATGCTACGTACAGAGCAAAGAGGAAGGGAGGACGAGGGTGAAGGGTTGAAGGTGAATGTGGAGTACCGGTTCTAGTCCAAAGTGTGCACACGAAAACAGAGAGAGTAGGACGCAAAATGAGAAGAAAGCGCGGGAATATCAGAAACAAAGACAGAAATAAATGGAAAGCAATTTCAATGATATGAGTATTACTACAAAGAGAGAAAAAAAAAATAAAGAAGAAGAAAAGTAATAAAACTGATCGGTTAAGATTATTTTTATTAGATTGTTTAAAATTAATTTTTCTAATATATAAATTTATATATTTATTAAAAAAATTTGATCATATTTATATAAAAATAGAGAAATAAAAATTAAAAAAAAAATAAAAAAGTAATATTTTGTAAATAATAAAATTAAAATTTTATCTAATAAAAGTTAAATTAATTAAACATGACTAACTTTTTTTAATAAATATATAAATTTATATTTTTAAAAATAATTTTAAATAATTTAATAAAAATACTCTAAAAAAGTATCGGGTCAAGGCTTCAAACGCTGCCGACAAAATAAATGAGCCTTAATTTTGTGAGTCCTATATCTGACAGATGTGCAATGGTTATCATTCATATCTACCGTAAGTCCCACGTAATGCTTTATTTTCCAAGTCGCGTTGACGCAAATGTCTGAAAAAAAAAAAAATACAAAAAACCAGAAATCTTAACATGTTCTGGCGACCTCATGTCAAGTCCAGCTTTCTTATAGTCAACTCGAAACAATTATTATTGCTATTTTAATATTGAGATGGTAAGAACTTGTTAAGACATAGAGTGAAAACGAATTTTGGATTGAATTTCAAAGATTTACATAGCTGTCAATAGAACTAAAGTCTACCATTTATTAATGAATTCACCAGTTTTATAGAAAATCAATACACCGCAACATTTCCAATGCACAAATCTTTTCAAATATCCATATCGATATTAATATCGATTAAATCATTTATATAAAATATTTTAATATCAATATCATACTATTTTAAAATAATTTATATATAATTATAAATTATATTTTAAAATAATAGTAAATATATAAATAAATATATATATAATTAATTTAGTTTAAAATAAGGTTATAGTAAAAAATTTAAAAAAATCTAAAAATAAAAAATCTGGAATGCGGAACTCCAAGTTTTGAACATTTTTTGATCAATTTTAGCCCAAACAAAATATTATTTTATTTGTGCCGATCGACCGGCCGGTACGAAAAATTTCGACCGTACCGATTGGTACGATACAATATTTGAAGCCCTGTTTCAAATTTTGAATATAACAAACGGGTAATGCTACCTTTAAATATTTTCTTAGAACATTAGTATTAAATTAGTTAAAAATTTTCTTTAAAACATTTAACTTTTGCACACTATTCAAAAAATTTTCATAATATTTGATTAATTATGTTAAAAAAAAGTACATAAAAAAATTAAAAGTATATTCTTTCTTCAAAACTAAAGAGTATCTTCAAATTTTTTTTAAAATTTAAAGAAATTTTTGAAGATATTATTTATTTTTAAAGAAAGAAGATATTTTATTTTCTTTATATATATATTTTTTTATCATAATTAATTAAATATGATAAAAACTTTTTAGATAATATATAAAATTTATATTTTTTAAAAAAATTTTTTAGCTAATCTAATATCGGTACTCACGTGACCTTTTTTACGTGCAGTATTACAAGACCGTTTTATTCACAAAAATTGCCTACTTTAGTCCTTTTATCCAAAACCCTCCTGACTATTTTCGTACTTCAGACCTTTTTTCTTTTTTTCATTTTGATTTTGTGCTTTGTCATTTATTATCTTCCCATTCTATGTATCATATTTATTTTTATTTTTATTTTTATTTTTATTTTTCTTAAAACGTTTTTAATTTTTGTGTTAATTTTATTTTTTTAAAATTAATTGAATTCTTATACTTATTATTAATTCACTATATATTTAATAAAAAAAATTAATAATATATAAAAGGAAAATAATAGGAAAATTTTTCTTTCTTTTTGTATCAAGTTACAGACCCACTTTGTGAGCAATAATGAGGAAAGCTATTTTGTGCCGTACTCAAGTGTGCTTTTAAGTTGGAAGGCCATTTATAACACTGCCATGTAGTGCGTAGAAAAGTTCGCGTAAAAGACTACGTACAGATAGCATTTCTCGTAACGAAATATGAAACTAATTTCAAAGAAACTTCCCAGAACAATCACCATGCCTGAAAGCAAATGCTCACGTCTGACTTGGAATGCAATAAAGACTGAAGATATCCATATATAGTCTCGGGTAGTGCTGGGGGACCGATAACCCACCCATGCTTTTTGATTTGAGAAGGTTTGGAATCTGTCAAGCGGTTAATGATGTAGGTTGTAGTGTTAAAAGTTTCAATCCAAAAACGAGGAGAGATGTGAGAGTAAAAGAGAAGATCTAAACTCGTTTTAGTCATATGGCAGTGTTTTCATTCTGCTATCCCATTTTGGGCTAGTGGGCGGTGAGTATGGACATAAGAGCTGATGACGAATGCCAGAAGAACGGAGATGATCTTGGAAAAGATTATTGGTGAATTCAACACTTGTTACTTTGAAAATTTTTGATGTGAGCAGTGTTTATCCCCCACAAGCTTTTGAAATTGAATAAAATTTTAATAAAAATTTGATTTCAATTTCAATAAATAAAGCCACGTAAAGCATGAATAATTATCAATAAACAAAACATAATAGGCGAAACTCAAATTTGATTTAACAGGCAAGAGACCCTATGTGTCGCAATGAATAAGATGAAGCACTCTAATGGATGACTTTTTGCAATTTGGCGTGTGCTACACAAAGTAGAAGAAGGCAATAAAGAAGTAAGACAAAACTCTTATTTTTTATTCAAATTAGAAATAACAAAATGTAGACACGACCAAGATGTACATGCCATAAATCATAAGACGCGTGAAGCGATTTCTTTTCAAGGACGGAGATAAAAGCATAATTGTCTCACTCAAGCACATATAAGCCGCCATCACCTTTGTCGATTGCCACTGGCCCACCACCTTTCTTGTTTTACGATTCTAAATAGTGAATAAATTATTAGTAAAGGTGACGGATAATGAAAAATTAGAAGTTAATTTACTAATGGAAAGTAAATATTTGGTCAAGTGATGAACAACTAAAACATCTAGGAGATGAAGATTTGGGATAAGAGAAATTTTACTGATATGGGTAATCGGTAGTGACCCATCATTCACAACAATTACACAATCCTTACTCATGTAATTAGTGGACTAGTCCAAGTGAGATTCATTAGTAGTCATATGGGCCGAGGCCCTTGTATCCACGAACTAGTCTAGGTCCAAATCATCAGAAAGGCTATAAAAGCCCATGAAGGCCTCGACAAGTTGTGAAGTTTGCTCATTTTGCACGTAGTGTTGATGGCAACGATTGGCATAATGGCCCTTCATGTGACAGATTTGACAATGAGGAGGACGGCGACCACCACTACGACCTTGGCCCTGTCCAGAGTTGGTGTCGTTCAAGCCATTGGAGCGGCTCTTTTGTTTAGAGAGAAATCACCACCGCGAGGAGAGGATTTGGTGTTTGCTATAAATGCCACGGCAAAGGGGGCTCGAGACTCAAGGGGCTTTTGAAAAAGCTCAAAGTTTTCGACTTTAGATACCAAATCTGTGAAAGAGGGGAGTGGTGTTTGTGCCATTTGCGTAATAGAAAAGTTGAAGAAGTTCAGTCCTAAGCCTCGAAGGAACCATGAACTTTATTGGTGCCATCAACAGGTTTTTCAATGGCGTGAAGCTGATCACAAAGGCCCTTCAAATCGCGGGCATAGGCAGCAACAGGGCAAGTGCCTAGTTTCATCAACTGGAGGTCATCTGTGAGGTGAATCTCTCGAGCTTTAGAGCGGTAACTTAAGGTATTTTTCATAGTCAGCCAGACGTTACAGGAGGTGGAGAGTTCCACTGCTCTGGCCATAACCTCCTCGGTGAGGGAGGAAAGCAAAAGACTAAGCAAAGTTGGTCAGATGCTTTCTACGCCAGGTATTTGTTATTTGATGTCTAAGAGCCAATGTAGTAGAATGGGGGTGGCGGCATAAAGGTACCATTAAGGTGACCAAGTAAGGTTTGACTCTTTAGAAATGTAAGAACTTGTTTCTTCTAGAGAAAGTAATTTGAGGAAGATAGTTTAATTTTAACCATGTAAATCATGGTGTTGAAGGGGAGGAGTTTGGCAGTGGTGGAATCCGAGGCCATTGGGATTGAGATCAGGAGAGGTTAATCCAAGTATGTGTCTAATGGCATGAGAATGTTTGGAATCCACCTTAATTTTGGTGGTGAATGCATTTGAATATATATATATATATATATGATATACGCATTTTTACAAATCAATAGAAGTAATCAATTTACAAGTATAAAAGGAAATTATGCACAAATGAAATTCCTATAATTACAATAGTCAAATTTGTGAAGATCTTGATTGAGTGGTATCTTCAACATGATCGATAAGTGCATTTGTATTATTATTATTTATTTGATTTCAATAATTTTTATATATTTTAAAAAAATAAAAAATATTAATATATTAATAACTATTTTCTTAATCATTACGTAAAAATAAATAAAAAATAATATAAGTTCAAATCGCATTTTCCTATAATCTCAATCTATCAAAATCCATTCCGAAAGTTGATCAAAGGGTGAAAAAAAAACACCTCACAACCAAGCCAGCAAACGCCCGAACTCTTCGTACTAACTATAAATTAAGAACAACTCAAACTTTTCTCATATTCACTATTCACATGTAAGCTAGAACTCTTAAAAAACAGCATTATACTTCTGAAATAATAATCAATATTTACTAAAAAAATCACATAATAAGTTGCAAATACCCTATGCGAGACACGACGCCCCTTTACTATAGCTTAGAACTTAACAGGCATGTCAATATATCTCCATTCAGTGATTTCACAATTAGCAAACTGACATTTCAAAAAATTTCTCCATTTGTCTTACAGACTATGGATGGAACTCTAATGTCAGCCAACTATTCAGCACTTAATTTATGTTATTAACTTATTACCTTCAGACCCCAATGTCTCCAGTTATTTATCTTCATATCACTCGTGCATTTTAGAAGCTAATTAACCACCCAAAGGAATCACTTAAGTTTCCCTATAGATAAAGAAGTGTTAAACATTGTCTAAAGATGTCTTCACCTTAAAATAACAAATAGGCAATGGAGGAAAATAACTAATTATCATATGGTTGAATAAACGAGGGATGCAAATTAGTTTTGAAGCATTTACAAATTAGAAATAAATATTTTGAAGCATATACATAGCAACCTGCAAATTATGTATATATAGGACTTGCCATTAATTAGGAAAATCGATGGAATTAATATAACCAGAGTAACCTGCAAATTAATAAGCAAATCCAGCCTGACATCGATTACTATAACCAGAATGTAACCTGCATATTATATATAGTGTCTATATAGGACCAGAATACTGATAATTAGCTAATAAGTAATACTCACACGTAATTGTGAGCCACCATGTTAAGATTATAACATCTTTAAGAATATAATACAAATAATTAATCTATATTCGATCTTTCAATCAGTTTAAAATTTTAATATAAATAATAATTTCATATGATATTAGAGCAAAAATCTTAAATTCAAATTTTGATTGAACGTTATATTTTATTTAATTAAATATTTTATTTCATCAATTTAATCTTCTACAAGGTGTAAGAGAACTTATTAGAATATTTCCATTACCCTTTTCTGGGATAAATAATAATTTCACAAACAAGATGTATACACTGTTAAAATGTATATACGAGATATATGCATGTTCAACTATGTACGCACTTAATTTTAATTTTTGACCTTCATGGAACAGGGAGTCATCTACCTATGTATAACGGGACTTGGGACATGCCTACTAGTTTGGAACATCTGTGGTACTGTTTCAACTGTACTTGCTGTGACGGAAGTGATCAATTAAGGTCCCGTTTGTTACTGAGATGAGGTATCATCATTCTAGATAAAAGTTTAAAAGTTATAAAATATTATTTTGTAATGGTATTATTATTTTAAAATTTTAAAAATTAAATTACTTATTATGTTTTATATAAAAATTAAAATAAAATTATACTAATAAAATAAAATAAGATAAGATGCTTGCTATATCTTAGTATCCGAATCAGACTTAAGATATTCTAATTTATTTAAATATACTAACAGTAATCAATTTTTTTTTGTACTAAATATTTGTTTCCAGTTTTGATAAAAGGTTTAGATTTTGTTTTTGGGTGATTCTGGTAGTTAGTCGGGTTGCCTTCAACCTCAAAAATAGTCCAAACAAAAAATATAATAAAAAATTTAAAAAAATACAATAAAAAATATAATAAAATAAAACAAAAATATAATAAAAAAATAAAATGAAGAAAACACAATAAAAATATATAAATATAATAAAAAATACAATAAAAAATAAAATGAAGATGATTTTAAGAGAATATTTAGCCCTCAGTCAAACGGAGCCGTTGTCGGTGGCAGTGTGCAATACTGCCCATGTCGTCGGGACTGGCTCCCAGACCCATTTTGAGTTTAAGGTTGCTGGGGGAAGGTGAGAGGTTATCGGAGGTCGTCGTCATAGGAGTGAGGTCACCAGAAGGAGTTGGTCCATATGGTATGAGCGGTGTCGCACACTACTACTGACAGCGACAATAGCTGATTTTCTTAAGAGAGTCGGTCACCCCAGAATATATATATATATATATATTTTTAAGGGCGAGTTAGCAAAACGTTGAAAATAATTTTTAAAAATTGTAATTTATGTTTTGTATGAGTGGAGTGGTTCTCCTTTTTTTTAATCAGTAAAATGTCAGTGATGGCCGGCAGTGGCATTGGCAAGTGGGTGTATTAAATGAATAATAATAGTGATATCACTCTTTTAACTATTTTATTATTATTATTATTTACTTTTTTATTTATTAATTAAAAATTTGATTATTAATAAAATTATATATTTTTAAAAAAATTTCTAATGAATAAGAATTTTAGACAAATACTTAAAAATTAATAGAAAAAATAATATTTTAATTATACTCTGAGGTCTTGTTTGTATTCGAAGATGAGCTCAACTCATCTTCATTTTTATCATTATATTTTTATAATTTTTTATATAAAACATAAATTTCTATACACCTTTTTCAAATCCCAATACACATTTTTCAAATTTTAATATATTTTTTTTCAAATTTTAAAATAATAATATTATTAAAAAATAAATTAAACTCATCTCATTTTTAAATTCAAAATAATAAAAAAAGAGGTAAGAGAGTAGTATCTACTATCTAGTAATCATTACCCGTGGTAAATATCGTTTAGAATTCTACGTGTTCACTCGGCTGGGAAAGCCCAAACCACTCCAAAACATTGAGCAAGTTTGGGCTGGGCTGGACTGCGTTGAAGAATAAAGCTCTTAAAATTTAGGGGTTGGCCGAATAGCTGCTAATGGGCAATTTCTCTTCTTATCCGTCGGACCTGTCGAAGGAATATCCATGACTCACGCCCTTCTCCGAAGATGGAGGCCTCTGTCTGCGTTGAGAGCTGGAGCTCGGACTCAGGGCCGGCTGGCAAGTTAGGCCATTGCTTAAAGCTCTTTAATAGCAAAAGGTTCCTTCTAAAAAAAATTTAAAGTATAATTTATTTTAAAGAAATTTATTTAAAAATTTATTTAATTTAATAAGATAATAAAATTATTAAATAAATTTTATATGTCATTATTAATTTTAAAGATATTTTATATAATAATTATTTTAAATACTCTCTTTATAAGAATATATTTATTTTTTATTATTATTAATTTAATATATAATGTAAGAATTATAAATAACAAAATTTAATTTTTGAATATTCATAAAAAAATATTTGTATGATCTTTTGAAGAGATAATGACCTTTTTTTTTTAAAAAAACTTTATTGATGATGATTAATTTAATTATTTTTAAATTTGTTTTAAATACTAAGAATATCTCAAAATATTTAATATAGTAGTGAAATAATTTAAATTAAGATATTTTATTGAGTTTTGAGTGAAAAAAAAAGTTAAATTTAAAAATATGTAAGAGTACATAAAAATAATTATATTTTAAAATAATTTTTAAAACTCAAGAGCACATTTTATAAAACTATTTAAGTTTGATAAAAAATAGAATTTAAATCGATTTTTTAAATAAAAAATAGGTTGTTATTAATTAAAAATGTCGAATAAATTTTAATTAAAATTTTACTTGAAAAACGATAAATAGATGTTGTTTTTAAATAAAAATATAATATAAAAATTAAAATTATTTTATTTTATTTTAATGAAAAAAAAAACCTCAATAAAAAATTTTGCCTTGCTCTACAACTAACCCTCTTTCTGTGGAGCTTTCTCGGCTCTCTTCGCCCACCTCTTCCACTCTCGCCTCAATCTCCCTTGCCTCATTTGGCCTTTCTCTTCCGTTGAGCCTCTATAGTGCACTCTCTCTCTCTCTGCACGGATATTTGGACGTGTAGAAAGAAAAGGTTTTCAGTACGAACAATGCTGCTAGAGAGAAGTGACACTCATTACACTCACCCACACGAATACGAAGAGTAATGTATTACTGTTCATAAGTGCAATGAGTGTGCTTCTCCGATATTTTCTCTTTCAGTACACTCCTTGCTTTTCAATGCTTGGTTTACGTTATGTGCTTATTGGGGGCTTGCTTGGATGTCGGGAATGTGCGAGAAAGGAAATGTAAAGAAAATAAATGAAAGTAAATGGAAATTTTATTCATCTAACAGACCGATCGTATTCAGTATAATATGCTTTCTAGCTTGCATTTGCTCGCCCCGGTTCATATTAAAAAATGCCTCACACTGAAGCTTTTTGTATGTAGTTTTGGATGCTATAGTTAAGCTTGTGAGAGATTGATTGCTCAGCTAAGACTCATTTCTTGCATTGAGCTTGTCTTGATCAACCTTTAACTTAGTTGGGATAAAAAGAGGATTACAATATTAAATTTTTGTAGTCCTTTGGTTTTTCAGGTTCTTCGAGGAACCAAACAGATCCTTAAATTAGTGACTTAATATATATATATATATATATTCTATATTAGGGTTGAAGATTTATATATATAAGGGCTTAAGAGATGTTGTCTGCTTGACTTTCTTGGTCCAAAAGGATTTGCCATGAAACTTGCACAGCGGTCATCATGCGAGTAAAGCTAAGTTGATATGTCCAGTCGTCTGTTCATCTTAACAGGCCGATGGTTTTGTTTTATTTTCTTTTTCAATTGGGTCGACTATGCAAGATGTAACTTATGTTTGTTGTTTATCCAATTAGGGTCATAGGTTTTGATCACCGAAAATCAGTACTTGCGCAGATTCCCCCTGCCGAAGACCATCCTGATGACCTCACATTTCATATGGATTTTGAGAAGAGTAGCTCTCGTGCTGTGTATGATTACTTTTCTGATAAACTTACAGATATGAGATTTACGAATGTAAGTAGAAATGAGATTATTATCCTTTGTTTCTTTAGTTCATAGCACATTACGTTTGGGATAACTGAAACATTAAGGTATTCTTCTTTTTTCTTTTATTATTTTTTCATTCCTTTTTGAAATAAGGGGTTGGTTGCAAGTTTGTTAGACCCAAAAGACCAAGATCACGGGGAAATAATTCTCAAGTTTATTGAGGATGGAGAACTTCGCGGATGGAGCTTAGCAGATATTAGGTTATTTAATATTGGACTTAGGGAATGGCGTTCAAGGTTGAACTGCATCATTAATCCATGCGTGTATGAACAGGTTTGGAATGTCAAAGTTTGATGCTTTTTCTTTTATTTCTGAAATTCTATTTCTATATTATTTTTCACACTTTCTGTTCAAGTTAATTTTTTTATTTGGTACTTTCTGTTAGTGTTTGGTGCTTTCTTGTATGCCAACTTCAGCTTCTGCTGGAATCCAGATTAAATGTCTAATAGATAAATATATATATATATATATGCATATATTTGAATCCTATATATACATACGCCCATATCATGCATGTTTGTATGTCTATGTAAACCTCTAGGGATTGGCTCAAGTGGCAAAGGCCTTGGTCTTGGAGGTATGCTCACTCAAGGTCTAAGGTTTGAATCCCATTGGGTGCAAACATCTATAGGGGCCATCGGATTGGTAGATTTTTTCTTGAATCACCCGATGTGCACTTGCATAAACTCCTTACCAAGGTCTTGTGCACCTCCGAGATTAGTTTGGATGCCACTCCCAGACATTCAGTGGCAATAAAAAATGTCTGTATAAGCATTTTATTTGAGTAAAAATACATTTAAGTTCACCTAAATAGAAATGCGTTTGGAGGCACGTAGCAATGGTTTAAAAGTGATTGTTTACTTGATAAATAATCAGATGGACATCTGTTCAAATTAGTACTGATGCATCATCTCTAGATTCAAATTGCTCAAAGTGATGTTTTCCAAATTTTGACCTTGAATAGCTATTAGTTTGGCCTATTCTATTTCTACTTGGTTTGGTGTGTTCTGAAATTGGAACCTGTTCTTGGTTTGCCCCTTCATTTCTTTTTTTGGCATCTCATTTTGGTCTCATAGTTTAAGCCTCTTTAACCTGGTTTGGATCATTTCCACGTGGCTTGGATAATTTCTGTGGTAGTTACTGGAGTTAAGTTCCAATGATCTACTTACTAAGGGCAATTCCTATATTTCTTCTCTCCACACTGCTGCAAATAAGTCGCTGCGTAATATATTCAAAGTTCGATTGGGCAGGGGATTATACGGAGTGTGTCTGGTAATGATAACTCACAACAGATTCTCATTCTATAATATATGTCCTACTTTTATTTTGTCTGCTCCTACTCCAATATGGTTGGCTTTATTTCTGATATGGGAGTTTCAAGGCCATTTTCTCAACCATATTATCATGGAACAATTTTATTTCTTCATTGTACTTTTAGGGAATTAAAGTGGATCAGAATTCAAACTTAATTGATGAAGTCGGCAAGCAGCTTAGCATAAAAAGTGCTGCAGCTGGTCTAAGGTAATTTGTCTAAGAAAAGTTGTAACTCAATTTCTGTATTCTTGTAGATTCATATCACTGAAAAGTCCTTGTTCCTGTTATCAATTACATAGATAGGGGGTTTGGGTGAAAATAATATTTTCCTATTAATTATATGCTGGTCCGGAAATAGTAAAAAAGTACAATTTTCAATGAAATAATTTTAGTTTAGTCATTTCTAAACTAATAGTTTTAGGTTAGTCAATTCTAAATAGTTCTAGTTTAATCTAAAAAAAAAATAATTATATATTAAATTTTATCTAATTTCTAAACTACTGGTTTTACATTGTGGTATTAGAATCATGAAGTCATGAAGTCTTTGATAGTTGATTGTAATTTGTCTTAGTCTTCCACTGTTGATGGTGTCAGGCCTATAGGAGCTGTTGTTTACATGCAACGAGAAAATCTTAAGATGTGCTTGAGTACTGACGATACCATTGATACCTCTGGAGTTGCAAAGGTTTGCATCAGTTTGCATCATTATTAACTAAACCGTATTTTTAATATTTGTATTACTTTCCTAAGTAGGAATTTTTGGCTAAATTATTGAGTCCACTTCTTGGGACATGAAGGCATATCGTGGAGGAGGTTCCCCAAGTTCAAGCTCCTTCATTATTCGGATGGATGAGTATAACCAGTGGCTTTCGTGAAAAATATGGACCGGTTCTATTCGATTCAAGCTCCTTCATTATTTGGTCCGGTCCGGTCCAAGAAAAATGCGGACCGGTTCTATTCCATTCAAAAATTTTTCCACCCTGAGCCGGACCAAATAAGATTCGGTCCATACCGGTCCGATCCGGTTCAGGAGTATCCCATATGATTTAATGGGTTAAATTTGATTTAAAATTTTACAATAATTAAATATATATTTTTTTGGCCTAAGTTTATAAATTATTAAATATATACTAGTATTACTTTCATAAAAAAATAATCATTTTTGTCAATTGTCAATTTCTAATCTCATCTAAATATTAAACAAAATATATAATTATAACTTATAGTCTATAGACTTAATACTTATATTATAATTTATAACTAATATTCTATATTATATATATCGCATAGGTTGATTAGTTAATTTAATCCTTATAAGTCATATCAATTAATCATGATACTAATGATCATTAATCATACTTCATATATAATTAAAAATAACATTAATAATTCATATTTATAATTGATACATGTAATCATAAGAAAATTAATTAGTTAATAGTAATTTAGTGATTTATCATAGATTGGTTAACTATAACTAATAACATTATTACATAATTTACATTAGTATATTATAAATTTATATGTTAGTAAATAATGATAAATTAGTATTAATATAATAAATAATAATAATACACTTATTACCTATAAATTATTACTAATATTCTATATAAATATATTATAATTTATACTTTTATACTACAACTATTATAAATTATAATAGATTAATATTATAAGAGTATATATTATATATTAATATATTATACTACCACTCTTAATTTATATTAATATTTATATTAAAATTTATATAATCTTACTTATATATACATATATATATAAATATATGTATGCATTCGGTCCGGTCTGGTCCGGTCCAGTCTAGGGGGAGAAATGTTCTCTCCCTGGATCGGATCGGAAATTTTCGGTCCATAAAAAAATTGGACTAGACTGGACCGAATTTCATCCGGTCTAGTCCGGTCTCAGCTGGTTCAACCGGTCCGGTTCGGTCTTTTTACAGCCCTAGTCATGAGCATATCAAGGTGTGAAAAACTATCCTAATCTGTACTCCAATTTTCTTTGAAAGTATCAAATTTAGGACCAGTAATCAGAACCAAAAAAATTATCAGATCACAAACATATTTTTTGGTGTGTGAATGCGATCAAGATCAATTAAAACAGAATACACCGGTCACAGTTGTCCCAGTTCTATGATATACGAAACACCCATACACTTTAAGAATTCAATGATAGTCCAATATAAAGTTCTAACATAAAGAACTTTTTTTTGATAAGTAGTTCTAACATAAAGAACTTCAGTTCATCGTCACACAGAAAAGCATGCTTAGAAAGCAGTTTCTGATGTCAAGGAATGCACTGGTGTCTGGGCTCTTCATTTCGTCAGTGTACATCCCAAGTCTGGAAAAAAGTTCTAACAGAGAATGGTTTGAATTTGTAGCTCTTAATATGTGATTACTTGCACCTCTGATATGAAATGCATATCTGCGACCAAAAGGAGAGGAAATTGCGGTCCTGACCCAAGCCTTATTTTATACCATATCTCCTCAGCACTTAACTTGCAATTAGGAGTTGTTTTCTTGTATACATCATGTGTGCTTGTGCTACGCCTAATTATGTGGGTTAATAAATTCTTCTTATAAAAAAATATGTATCATATCTCCCTTTGTATAAGAAAAGTTCTTTATAACAAGGATGCTTTATTTTCTAATATTTTCATTGTAGATATGATCTTAATCTAGGCATACTTGCACTTTTTTTTAGTGAAACTCCACATACTTCTGCAAAATCTCATTTATACTCATTGCAACCATCCCCATGATGATGGGTGGGGTCATTTATTTGGGATATTACTCATGGGGTGGGTCCGAAAACATTGCCTTGATGAGTTCCACCACATCATCAGAAAAAATATAATAATGCAATGTTGATGGTGGGAATTCCTCTATAGAGATTTTAAATCATGACTACGTTGCTTGGATGCAGTTTCAGTTGAGTCAGGTTTATTGCTGCTATGGTATAAAAAAAAGGTTTATTGTTGCTAGGAGCTAAATCAAAAGATATACACAACAATACGCGCACAAAATATTATGACTTCTATAATGCATAACACCACCACCATTTATCTAGTCCAAATTTAAAATCCCAGCATCATAGTAATTATTTCCTACTTGTATATGTTGCACAACATTAGAAGCGAAAATCTAGCATGATAGAAGCATTCAAGTTAGTTTACTGGACAACCATCAACAGCTATGCCCTTGGCTGGTGGACATTTTGCTAGCGGACAATGTTCACCATCGGTACCCCACCAGGTCAAACCTTTCTCTTCCATGCCCACTGAAAAGTACAATAGCACTCCCATGAAAGCCACGCCAGCATCCAATGCTGCTGAAAGAACATAATTGTACCTCTGCCACCACTGCTTCCTGTAACGGAAGATGAAGAAGTTGAAAATTGTTCCGACAAGAATCCATGCATTGTAGTTCAATGGTGTTGCCGGTGGCATCATTGCAGTTGCTCCAAGAAGGACTGGAAGGTTAATGAGAGGAATCCAATTTTGCTTGGGAAATGCCTTGTGCAACAGCCAAACAATAAATGGCCCTATTGCACCTCCAAGGAAGAACCAATTCATCATCCCATAGTTTCCAAGTGTCCCAAAGATCCGTTTTGGTCCTACCAGACCCCATATAACAGATGCATCAAAGAAGACTCGGTCTCCAGGGCATGTCCAAGGACTGTCAGCGGGAAGAAGATCATCCTCGCATATGTTCTTTATGGAGTCAAGCAACCAGATTGCCACCACAAGGTTGATGGTTCCTGCCAAAACTGTTCCTATGAACTAGGAATAGACATGCGCCAATGCAGCAGTGGAAAAACTTATCAATAATTTTGTAGAAAAAATGAGAAAAAAAAATAGTTTAAAGAAATTGGTGAATTTAAGGATAATTTAAGTTGTCGTTCTAAGGGCATGAAATTAGGTTTAAAACTGTCCCGTACAAATCTAATATGCTTTGCTTCTCCATGCGAATTATCAAGCAATTTGTTCCTTACTCAAGTGTTAAGAAGATCTACCGTGTGAACAATGGTAAATCAATGTCGTAACTTTTGTTCGTTTGATTTGATTTGTTGATTGTAGGAAAGAAAATTGCACCTGAACTAAGAACATTGATCTTGGAGGAATCTTCATATAGTGTCCCAGCTTAAAATCACTGAGGAAAGAGACAGCCTGAGCCATACTAATGTACCCATAGGTTTTGAAGCAAACATTGGCTATTGGCCTTCCAGGGTATATCAGACCCATTGCATACTCTGTGATAATGTTTAGCCCTGGTGTCTGTATATAGAACATTAGATTGTTAATTGAAAGGTAGCAACTTTATGATATGGAAATGAAAAACAGTGCTTATATTAATGTCTGAATTAGAGAAAATTATGATGAAACAAGCTAAAATCATTAATTATATTGATGTGATCTGGTAGTTCTATCTACGTGGAGCTGATTTAATATAATAGCTAGTTTCTCTGAAGCTATGTTAAATTGCATCCTTATATTATTAAACGTGTCAGAGTTTCATAAGTCTTATGTGATGTATGAAAAGGTAAGTTTGGCACGACACAGCTTGCATGACACAGTTGAGATAAACCATTAATGGTAATTTTGATTACTTCAGATATATAGATCTCTTGCCGCAAGATGAGCAAAAGAAGTAGAAAAATTTATTCTCCCAATAACCTGGTTTGTTGTGGCAGTTATGATGCTGATTGGAAGAGTGAAAATAAAGGCCATGGCTGCAGCAAAGAGGAGTCCCCACCATGGCATCTGAACCTGATTGTTTAAAAATATGCAGAGTACTAAGGAAACTGCAAGTGTCACACCAAGCAGAAGGTAGAACCAGCAGGTAGGTATGTCCTTGTATCTCCTCATCAATTTTGTATGGATGTCCTCCTTGCCCTTGTGAGAAGCACGATACCGCTCATAAATTTCCCTGCACATATTTTTTTTTTATATATACAACATGAGACTTCACAAATATAATTATAAAAATTTCAGAACCTTACAAGCTTTTTGGGAGAGAAGGGTGTTTGTGTTCTTGATTCCATTGAAAGGGGTATTCTCTATCTGGATTGTGTGAATCTTTGTGTATTTATACATATATACAGACATTTATACACATGCATACGGAAAGGGCACTCCCGAGAATAGGATAAACAGGAATTTTTGAGAAGTTGTGAGTATTGGCTCATTTTTCAAAGAACGTATAGTGTTTAAATTTTAAAACTACATTGAGAAAAAATAAACCTTGTTGTGATGAGGAATAAATCTGGCACATCGAGGGCAAAGTACTTTCAAATCTTGTAGGTATTCTGTTTTGTGGCATCTTGGTAAATTAATGATACAGACGGACCACAGAATTATATCTTCAACTTAACAAGTACAATTCTTACGATTTCTTGAAACAATGAAAAGATCTCACATCTAACCACCTGAGAATCGATTGGGAATGTACCTGCCATGGAAAAATGCCACATGTGTGAGGGTGGATGCGATTGTGGCAAATCCGAAGCCATAGGTAAAAGCAAAGAAGGTGCTTAAGTGAATCCGTCCTTGGTGCTGATACGCTGCTTGATCTAGCTCAAACTTGTCATTTACAATAGCTGATATGTTGTATGTTTGACCTTGGGCTGTAAACAAGCGTGACGAGAAAATAGGAAATCTTCTTGCATTGTACATGTCAAATCCCCAGTACGCTGTTGGGATTGCAATGTAAACTATCAATACGTAGCCTGCAAAAATGTTGACGATGGAGAAGAAAGGGCTGATGAGGGGGCTGAACAAGAAAGATGCCACAACAGACCAGTCAAGTGTTAGAGCTCCAAGTCCAAGGCCTCTCATGCCAGAACCAAGCTGCTGGGCTGTAACTGACTTGGAGAATACCCAGCAGACCCACGATATGCTTGAGAGTGTTGAGAAGAGGTACCCTGGGACCAGGTACCATGAGAAACTGCAGATTAATGCAATCAGGAAGAACTTTGCCCGTGACATGCGCTTATTCTCATGTTCATGCAAAGCCCTGCAAATGACTAGGTCAGAATTTTATGTAGATGAAGTTTATATCAAGAATTAAAAGAATTATTTTTTTAATGACTGGAGGCCTTTAGGTTTTAATGACACGCTCACTAGAGCCTTACGCTTTTTGGCATGCTACTCTACTCGAGAATTAACCTGTGAAAATGGACACAATATGCATGTCTACAGCAGACAGTTGACATTGTCACTTGTCCTCCTCCTTTTGCTGCTGCTAGTATAGCATCATTATCAGCAAGTCTTTACACATTTTTTAAAAGTTAAAAGTTAAAAAAAAATATTATTTAAAAAATATTTTTTTAGTATTATAATTATTTTAAAAATTTTAAAAATTGAATTATTTATTGTATTTTATATTAAAATTTATGGAAGGTATAATAATGAGATAGATTGTTTTGAATTTTGATACCCAGGCCTTAGTTATCTACTGCAATTTGACGGATTTACTAGACTACTACTGCTTGTACAAGTCATCCCTCCGGGCAATTGGCAATCTTGTTGACCTCTAGCCTTCTACAGCAGACAAGTTGTACTTTATATCACGTGCACAGATTGGCAATCTACTTAACACGCTGCACTGTGTAACTTGGACTTTGACATTCCCATTTAGAATATTAATTGAATTGACTAAAATTTATTTTTTAAAAAGACAATTTTACATATATATTAAAAATTTTTAATTATATTTAAGTAATTTAAAGAAATTCTGAATTTACCATTTATTTTTGAAAAGTAAAATTACTTTTATTTTCTTTTTATATTTTTTTATTTTCACTATTAATTAAATATAATTAAAAATTTTCAATTTGTATATAAAATTATACTTTTAAAAAAAAAAATTAACTAATCCAATACAGAAGCAGAGCCATCACCATCATCAAGGTTTTAGATTCCAAACACGGCACATGGCCCATATCACAAAAGTCGGTTTGTTTTGGAAGTCTAGAGTTGCCTTGACAATAAGGTATTAGGGTCTCTTTCACTTTCCTTTCCATGTTATCAGCTAGGCTGAGACATATTAACCGGGGTTTTGTGGTCACCAACCTATTAACGTGGCTGTCGAGAATCTTCGCAAGAAATAAACACGGTTTTGGAATTGAGTAATTTACAATCGTGTGTAAAAGTGTCGATAAAGTTTATTATGAAAAAAAATCACTTTTATATGAATTTTGTATTTATTCATTTATTTTTAAAAATTTATATGATATTTATATATTTTATTTTATTGCAAATATTATTTTCCCTTAAAATTTATATGCTTCCAATGGTGAGGTGATTTTTCCTTAGACTTCCTAGATTTTACGTAGGAGACTTTATTGTGTGATTGTTGAAATAGCACACCTCAATAGATAATTATTAGTGTTGGGCCCCACTACACGAGATGGATTGAGAATTAGATGTAACATCTTAATCTCCATTTAAATTTAGAGATGAATTGAGTTCGTTTCAATTCATTTCAAATTTATTATTATACATTTTTAAATTTTTATATAAAATATAATTTTTAATATAATTTTTTAAAATTTTAATACAATTTTTCATATCTTAATTCAATTTTTTTAAAACAATTTTTTCAATTCATCCCAATTTATAAACTAATATTTAAATTAGAATCTTATCTTCTCTTGAAAATAAATTCGATAAATATAATTGCTTAGAAATGAGTGGCCCGGGACAATGGTGGGATGATCATTGATTACATCCACAACCACATCCACCGGAGTATCCACCCCAATTGGACCCCCCTAATCTACAACTGTTAAATTGCTCACTTCCAAGCTTTAACTTTTATTAGAGGGATAGATAGAATAGTTCTACTTCTCATTCTTATATATTATATACTACATTTGTTTTAATTAAAAAAATATGTGATATATAAATAATAAGTAAAACAATTCAATTAATTTAAAAAATAAAAAAAATATTAAAATATGTAGTGTAAAATAATGAATAACATTCTTTGAATATATATGGAAATTAAAGTCTTCTTTAGATATTGAGATTGTCTCCTTTTATTTTATCTCAATATTAAAAAATTACTCAATGCAAATACTTTTCAGTTTTAAAATTTAGTTTTTTCATCTAATTATTTATAAAATTTTCATATTTTTTATAAAATACTAAAAATAATACAAATGTTTTAAATTTTACTATAAAAATAATATTAAAAATTAAGATTCTAATAATTTATTAATTTTTTAATCTTTTTTATTAATCTTTTTCTCATTTTTTAAATTTTTATAAAATATCTTAAATTAAACTATTTTATTATTCTTCATAAATTATTTTATTAAATTTACAAAATTTTCACCTCATCTTGATCTCAGCAAACAAAATTTAGGTCTTGTTAATTGTATGTTTTTAGAAATAAAATAAGATGAGATAAGATAAAAGTTAAAAAATATATATTATTGTAAGACATTTTTTTAATATTAGTTTTACATGGAGATTTGAAAAAGTTATATAAAAATTTGACAAATTAAATTTTTTATTATATTTTATATAAAAAATTTAAAAATTAATAATATATTTAAAATTTTAATATCATCCTTATAAAAAATGACTCCTTTTTAAGGAGGCCTAAATTTCATAGGACCCGTGAAGTTACATAAATGCGTATAATAATTATATTTTATAAAATGTATGAACGCACTTATGATTAAGTTTGGTTAAAAGTCAAAATGAATAGTTTCGAAACCGAGCCAAAAAGTGACACGTGGACTAGATAAACTTTTAGTGCGTGCTTTCAGTTTCAGTTGTATCATATTTTGTACAGGGAAGGTTAGGAATATAAATAGTTCGGTCTGATTCGACCTAATTTGAAAAATTTGTAAATTGATTTAATTTAATTTAAGAATTTTCTCATTTGAATCAGATGGAACAGGAGTCTGGTCTATACTAGTCCGATCCAATTCGGTTCAGAAACGATCCGATTCGATTCATGGATGCCTTATATGATTTAATAGGTTAAATTTAATCTAAAATATTGCAATGATCAAATATTTTTTTGACTTAAATTTAACTACTATAAATTATAATATGTTAATATTATAAGAGTATATATTATATATTAATATGTTAATATATATTATATGTTAATATATGTTAATATTAATATTAATATTATAGTTTATATACTATTTTTATATATACATATATAAATATATATATGTGGGGTTAAGTCCGATCCGGTCCGATCTAGGAGGAAAAATTCTCTAGATCGGGACCGGATCAAAATTAATCGGTCTATGTAAAATTTGAATCGGATCGAACTGAATTTCGATTCGAGACAACCGATTCGATCCCGTTCAACCGTCCGATTCAATCTTTTTACAATCATAACGAATAACAAACATAAAAAAGAATCTTGAGAATAAAGACCCAAAGAACAATTAAAAAAACTAAAAAGAAAGAAAAATGTTGAAACTGAAATCCTTTTATTTTATTTTTATTTTACGTACCGGAAAAGTGAAACCTGAACGAGGGTGCCGGGCCACCACATATGTGCCGGCTCCACCACATACTTCCTCAATAGCCCTGCCCAGCCGTATCCCAACACCTGCAGGCAACCATCCTCCAAGTTACTATCCATGATCTTTCAAATGAAAAATTCATGGGGATCTTTCCGGGAAAAGAATAAGAAAAAGAAAATGAAAGAAAGAGAAAAGTAAAGAAAAATTTTTGGCGTTTCTTTTTCCTTTTATAAGATTGTATTAAAATCAACCAAACAAGATGCATGAGAGTTTGGAAAGCTAACAATCACCCGTGCATGTAATCAATATAGTGTGAATCGGTCCGATTCAATGGCTTCCAGACCTATAAGTTAAGAAAAGGCTTTTTTAACTGTCGTTTCTTACTTCTAATTTCAGACCCTCGGACTTTAGCATCGAAAAAGTAACGGAATTGTTTCTTTCTACTAATTTCAGACCCTCGGACAGTGCATTCGCAGCAATAATACAAACAAAAATATTGGAAGTTCCGTCATCGGAATCTCACCTGCGTAGTTGTAATAAGAAGCCAGCCGGCAACAAACGTGATTTTGCGGTGGTAGAAGGCTTTGATTATGGTAACAATACCAACAGCGTATGCAGACCCAGATCCAAATGCACTCCCAGCATTAGCAAAGATTGAAATGAGGACGTGCTCCTTCATGTTGAACGGACCCGGGTTGACCGAGAAAGTCCTGGATCCGAAGCCGGGTATTCGGAACTTGGTCTTCGGGAGGACTGAAGCCATGAAACGACCGATGGGGAGAGTGGCCACTTGGACGGTGATCTGGGTTATGACGAGGGGCTCCGTCCGGTAAGCGAAGAATTGGTTGAGGAAGGAAAGGAGGGCACAGGAGAGTAAGCCAAGGAACCACATCCGGAAGGTCCATATGGGGAGGGTAGGGTCGTCGGTGTTGGCCACGGTTAGCCGGACTTCTTCAATGGGAGAGAACTCCTCCTCGTCGGCATGTTCATGGCCACCTGAGGGGATGTGCTTTTCTGGGTCCGTGGCAGCTTGTATATCCAGTGTGCCCATCGAATGCTACGAGCCAAGAGGAAGGGAGGATGAGGACGTACTGAATATTGAATTGGAGAAAGTTGACAAGTGGATTTGCTTTGCTAATTTTGATTATAAAAAGAGAGGCGCTTGGGCTGATCGGACTGGCTCAACGTTAAAAGCAGTCGAATGACAGTTGAATAATTTATTAATGATAGATATATTAAAATATAATAAAATATAATAAAAAATAACAAAATACAATAGAAATATAATAAAAAAATACAATAAAAATATATAATAAAAAATACAATAAAAAAATAAAATAAAGATGAATTTATAATAACAAAATACAATAGAAATATAATAAAAACATACAATAAAAAAATAAAATAAAGATGAATTTTAGGGAGATTCGGCTCTTAACCGAGTGGAGCTGCCAAAGGCAGCAGTGGGTGACACTGTCGGTACCATCAGGATCGGCGGGCTAACGGACTCATTTCCGGTTTAAGGCTGCCGGGGCTTCGTCAAAGGTCGCCGTGGGTCGCCGTCCCAAAAATGGACTCATCGAATCCCGCCAGTCTCTATGGTACTGGCAGTGTTGCCCATCGCCGCCCCCAGCGGCGGGCTACTTTTAATGGGGGGTCGGTTCAGCTTTTTTCTTATAAAAATGATTTTACTTGATTTTATTCAAGAGAGACTCTGAGGGTCGGTTGGGCTGGCCCAACGTCAAAAGCATACAATAAAAAAAAACACAATAAAAAAAATTCATTAGAAAATATAATAAAAAATATAATAAAAAAATACAATAAAAAATATAATAAAAAACACAACAAAAATATAATAAAAAACACAATAAAAGTTGTTTTTTGATGATAAATGTATTAAAATAAAATAAAACATAATAAAAAATACAATAAAAAATATAATAAAAAATACAATAAAAAATATAATAAAAAGAGAGACGCTGGGGGCCGGTCGGACTGCTCCCAGCGTTAAAAGCATACAATAAAAATAAAACATAATTAAAAAATTAAAAAAATACAATAGAAAATATAATAAAAAAATATAATAAAAATATACAATAAAAAATATAATAAAAAGCACAACAAAAATATAATAAAAAATACAATAAAAAAAATGAAGATGAATTTTAGGAAGATTCGACCCTCAGCCGAACGGAGATGTCGGAGGTGGCGGTGGATGACACCGCCGGTACCATCGGGACCAGCGAGCTCCGGCGCGGACCCATTTCGAATTTAAGGCCCTCGTTCGTCAGAGGTCGCCGTGGATCGCCGTCGCAAGGGTGGATTCGTTGGAACCCGCCGGTCCCGATGATACCGATGTTGTTGCCCACCGCCACCCCCGACAGCAGACTACTTTTAATAGGGGGACCGACCTCAACTATTTCCTTTATTCAACATGGGATCTTTTTTAGAATATTCAAAACCTTGACATTTGTAATATTGAATACTACAGACGTAACTCCCACGCAATGCTTTATTTTGCACGCGTGGACCCAATGGCCTGGAAAACAAAACAAAAAATCTTCTGGCAAGTGGCCACCCATGACTTGAAGTCGAGCTTTCTTAGTGTTAACATCAGTAGGACTGCAAACGATCCGATCAAAAACGAGTTCGAGTCGAGTCGAGTCGAGCTGGACTCAAATAACTCGAGTTCGAGTTCGAGTCGAGCTGAGAGTTTGCCGAGTCGAGTCAAATTCGAGCCGATCAAAGACGAGTTCAAGTCGAATCGAGTTATTTATCGATCTTTGTTTTTACTCTCTAATGAGCGAGCCGAACTTAGTCAAGTAATTATTCGAGTTTCTTACTCTTTATAAATATTTGACTCAATAATTTTTTTATGAACTTAATACATTATTATTGTAATATATTATTGTAAAGAAATAAAATGCTACTTCTACATAGAATAACAAAATATATTACTTATACAAAATATAAAAAATAATATATATAACACAGAAAATATATATAATAAAAAAATATATGTAAGAATATATGCAAGATTATATATATGTATATAGAAATATTACAAGTATTGTTATGAGCTCAAAACGAGTCGGATCGAGTTTATATGAATCTTGTTCACGAACACAAACCGAGTTTATACGAGTCGAGTTGAGATTATACGAGTTTAGCTCGTTTAATATTAGAACCAATATTAGTGCTCACAAACAACTCATTTATTAAACGAATCAAGTTCGAATCGAGTTTATACGAGTCGAGCTCAAATTGTTCACGAGCAGCTCTGTTCGTTTGCAACCCTAAACATCAGCCACTCTAGACAAGTTATATTATTGTTATTTTAATCATATTGAGATGGTAAGAATGAACTAAGGTCTAGCATTGATCAATCCACCATATTTACAGATCGAAAAATTAATACACCACAACATTTCCAAACAAGAATGAGTCATAAACAAGCCGATGAAAAGAAAATGAGAGGTAGAATTTGTATATAACATTTTAGCATATATATTAGAAATAGAGGAGCCCATTTTTGAATTCCAAACTAAAGCGATGTGAGCCTGTGGCCCAAAGTGTGTGGATAATTTTTTTTTTATTCATTTTATTCTCAAGTCTTTCATTTGTCATTGCGTTTACATGTATAATGGTTTTTAGTTTGTTCGCCATTAAGCTGGTGTAGCAAGAGTCTGTTATTGTTCACCAGGGTGCTATACTTTAGTGGTCCTGTTTGGATAGGGAGACAAGATAGGATAGTTTTATAAGAATGTTAAATAAAATATTATTTTAATATTATTATTATTTTAAAATTTTAAAAAATTAAATTATACATTATATTTTTTATAAAAAGAAAAAATTTTAAAATATAATAATAAAATAAAATAATATGAGATTATCTCTATATCCAAACGCCTGAATATCCTAACAACTTAGCGTGCAGTTCATTAGTAAAGGTGTTTCGCACCTTTCACTTTGCCTTACTAAAATGGTAGTAGTTTTGTCAGTGAAAGGAGACTTGTAATATAACTACTTTTTTTAATGAATTTTGATCGAGATTGCAGCTTAACTTTTGTTCGAAGCTGGGCATGATCGTAAGTCAATGTTTTATTTTCTAAGTCGCGTTGCCCCAAAGGTCTTAACCTGTGCTGGCGATGGCGACCCCACGACCTCAAGTCCTGCTTTCTTATTGTCAACAATATCAGCCACTCATAGACAAATTATATTTACGAGGGAGGCAATAGCAGTCAATGCACTAAAAGACAAAAATAAATAGGACTGTATTAAAGATGATGGAGTTGTAAGAAAATAAATGAGGAGAAATACTATTATCACAAATCGGGATTTTCAGTCGGATTTCCGATTGTGAGAATAATACTTTTTTTTTTTAATTTTGGTACATAATAATTAAAAATGTATTATTTTATAATTTTATAATTTTTATAATTTCTTTTTATAAATCTATAAAAATATTAAAATTATATAAAAAAAATAAAAAAAATTCTCTAACACTAGACAGGAAGTGATCGTAGAACCACTCATAAATGAGAGTGTAAAAAACAGATAAAATATTAGTAGAAAAACAAGAAAACTATGGAAAGGAAGGAAAATGAAGCATGTCGAACCGAAATGTGGCTGATACACGTAAAAGGAAGATCGCGTCATGACAAATCAAAAACCTATAAAAAACTCTTAACCAGATAACTAGGTACTCCTTCAATTTCTGGGATTTATGATTTTTTCTCCTTTGACATATTTTTTTAGAGAGATTTATTTCCTAGTAATTTATATATATATATTTTTTATAGTGAGATATGAAAGACTGTAAAATATTTATTATAGTAAATTTACCTCAAACGCCCATGAACATAGGCATAATGTCAAACCACATAAATCCTGTTTTTATTTTCATTTATTATGCACGTACGTGCCATTATTGTACGGTTGAACTGGCACACCGTCAAAGATTCTAAAAGATACCGAACGAAATCTGGATCATCTTAATGGGTCGAAAATAACCATTTTTCTTACTTCGATCTATTGAGCAATTTTTACGGCATCAGCAATACTATTGTTATTTTAGTCATATTGAGATGGTAAGAATGAACTAAAGTCTTGCATTTATCAATCCACCATATTTACAGATCGAAAATTAATACACCACAACATTTCCAAACAAAAAAGAGTTATAATCAAGCTGATGAAAAGAAAATGAGAGGTAGAATTTTTATATATCATTTTGATAACTGCTTCACGTTTACATAATAACCACAAATAAGAGTAACGCTACATGTATCAATTTACTAGAGCATATTGGAAATTGAGGAGCCCATTTTGGAATTCCAAACTAAAGCGATGCGGCCCAAAGTGTGTGGATAATTTCTTTTATTCATTTTGCTCTCAAGTCTTTCATTTGTCATTGCGTTTATATTATGGTTTTAGTTTGATGGCCATCCAGCTGGTGTAGCAAGAGTGTGTTATTCTTCACATGGGTGCTATACTTTACAGTGGTCTCATTTGGATAGGAAGATGAGATGTGATAGTTTTATATTAAAGTTAAATAAAATATTTTTTTAATATAATTATTATTATTTTGAAATTTAAAAATTTTGAATTATTTATTATATTTTATATAAAAATTTAAAAAAATTATAATGATAAAATAAGATGAGATTACTGTTAATCCAAACGGCCTGAATACCCTAGTAACTTATTCACCGAGCTTCTGTAGCGTGCAGTTCATTAGTAAAGGTGTTTCGCACCTTTCACTCTGCCTTATTACAATTTTCCACAAATGGCTGGGATTAATGGTAGTAGTTTTTGTGAGTGAAAGAGAGGCTTGTAATATAACTAGTACTTCTTTTTTTAATGAATTTTGATCGAGATTGCAGCTTAACTTTGTTTGAAGGGACATGTTTGTCAAGGATATCAGCCTTCTACTTTGCTATTCTTTCTATTCTAGTTGCTATTGCTTCTAAAAGGCCATACCAGCTATATTATTCTTAGAAGGCCTAAAAAAATTTCAAGAAATTCATGAAACCTCTGAGTTTGTCTTTAATGCTCCTCTTTACCGAGCCCTGATCAGGCCTAACTTTTCTAACAATAAGAAAACTAAATCCAAATTTCAGGTCTGTGACCTGTAGAACTCAATCAGCCTAATCATGTGAAAAGAAGATAAACCATTGGTAGATGGAGAAACAACCAACTCCAACGTCGCACACAGCTTTATAAAATTTGAATATAATATAGAGAACTATTATATATGCAAAAAAAAAAAAAAAAATTATAAAGTGATATAATTTTATAAAATTCGTTACATTTATTATATAAAAATATAATTTTATAATCCAACGTACTTTATCATATTATATCAGTTTATAAATTTATTTTTATATAATTTACTTGTGATTAAAACATTTTTTTTTTAAAAAAACATAAAACTAGTTTCAAAGAAACTTCCCAACCAATCACCACGCAAGAAAGCAAAAAATAAATCCATGCCTAAAGCTGAAAGGGTGAAAAAAAAAAAAAAACACCCGACAACCGCGCCAGCAGACACTTGCTTTTTGTACTAACCACGAAAGAACAACTCAATAATTTTCCCATATTCACTATTCACTTGTAAGCTAAAACTCTTGGGAAAAAAAAAAAACAGCAAACTGCCATAATAATGATCAATAGTGATCTACTCAAAAAATCACAGAATAAGTTGCAAATTATACCTTTTGCGGAACACGACGTCCCTTATAATATAGCTTAGAACTTAACATGAGGCATGTCAATATATCTCCATTTAGTGGTTTCATAATCAGCAAACTATGCAACGAAATCACCAATTATACCTAAAAGAAGATATATAACGTAAAAGATTAATACCCTATATATGTCATGTGAAGTTGCTGAAAAGGCCAAGTGAACGGTTTAATAAGGTTTTGAAAATCCGATAACAAATATTGTACGACAAGTTGCACTTCCTAAAATTGTCTTCAAACCCTGGCCTAGGATCAAAAATTACAAAATGAAATTTCTAAACTGGCATGTTCAAATACTTTCTCCATCTGTCTTACAGACTATGAATGGATTAACTCCAATGTCGCCCCAACTATTCAAGCACTTATTCATGCTATTACCTTGATCAGACCCCAATTGTCTGATCAAGTGTTGAGCAAATTGGAACTTCAATGTAAATAGATATTCATAATATATAATTTAATTAGGTTAATTACTCTAATCTTTATATCACAATGGAATACTCACACAACCATTACACAATAACAACTACAAATACAATAAAAAAAATGATAAATAATATATGTAATGGTGAGTGCGCAAGCACGACATAATTATTTTAGACAAAATTAAACATGAGTCCACATAAAAAAAAAAAATTATTTTTCCTCTTCCCAGTGTCGACATGTGTACTACATTTGCCGCGGGTAAGAAATCTTGGCAATGGAAAATGACAAAAATACCTCGAGAAACAAATGTAGCTAACAAAAATACATCGTATCCCTCCTGATCACAACATTATTCACAACATTATACATAGTAACCTGCAAATTATGTATATATAGGACCTGCAATTAATTAAGACAAATCCATGGAATTAACATAACCAGAGTAATACCAGAGAAATTAATAAGCAAATCCAGCCACATATATAGACAGCGATTACTTTTAAGTACCAGCTGAGAGTAACCTGCAAATTATTATGTCTATATAGGACACAGAATACGTACTGATAATTAGCTAATAAGTACTACTCACGCATAATCGTGAACCACCGTGTTAAGAATATAACATCTTAAAAATATAATACTTATACACTTAATTTTGGATTTCATAGAACAGGAACTTATCTACCTATGTACTGTAACGTGATTTGGCACACGCCTACTAGCTTTAAACACTCGTGGTACTGTTCTATCTGTACTTGCTGTGACGGAAGTGATTAATTAATGTTATGAAATTTAAAGAAAGAAACTACTATTGCAAAAGAGAAATAAGAAATTTTCTCTAAAACTCTTAAGAACTGAAACTTTCTTTCTCTCTCTATATTTTCTTATGAATTTCATTACAACTGAAACCCCTATTTATAGGTTTTGAAATTACTATGCAAGTTACTATGCAAGTCACTATACGGAATTTAAAATAATAGTGGTGGAGTCATTCACATAATTTAGTGGTGGGACAGGGGGCGGCTGATAAATTTCGTTCGTTCATTATACTCCCCCTTGAATGAACGCCAATAAGAAATCTGCCTCGTGAAAATCTTGCCAAGTAAAAACCCAGTGGGAAGAAAAACCAATGGCGAAGGAAAAAGAGTACAGTCTTCTTATGTATCCACAAGTGCTTTAAGATTGCCTCATTAAAACCTTGTAGAGGAAAACCCACTGGGACAAAACCTCAGCGAAGGAAAAAGAGTACAATCAGCACATTTACTCCCCTGAAAAGTGCATGACAAAAGATCTTTGAGTCTTCGCATTTCAATGTTATGCACAATCTTCTTAAATGTGGAAGTTGGTAACGCCTTTGTGAATAAATCTGCCAGATTATCACTAGATCGTATCTGCTTGACATCAATTTCACATTTTTCTTGAAATTCATGAGTATAAAAGAATTTCGGTGAAATATGTTTGGTTTTGTCACCTTTGATATATCCTCCTCTGATTTGAGTGATACAAGCAGCATTATCTTCATATAAGATTGTTGGGCTATTATTGATCATGGGAAGTCCACACTTTTCCTGAATATGTTGAATAACTGATCTCAACCAAATACACTCTCGACTTATTTCATGAATAGCAATGATTTCTGAGTGATTTGAAGAAGTAGCAGATAGTATCTGCTTAACAGATGTCCATGATATGGCAGTATCTCCATAAGTAAATAAATATCCAGTTTGAGATCTACCTCTGTGTGGGTCTGAAAGATAACCTGCATCTGCATACCCAATCAATTCTGAACTTGAACCACGTTGATAAAATAATCTCATATCAACCGTACCATGAAGGTAACGAAGGACATGTTTAATGCCATTCCAATGCCTTCGAGTTGGTGCAGAACTATATCTTGCAAGCAGATTAACTGAGAATGTAATATCTGGTCGAGTGCAATTTGCAAGATACATCAAAACTCCAATTGCACTAAGATATGGTACTTCAGGACCAACAATTTCTTCATCGTCATCACAAGGACGGAATGGATCTTTCTTCACATCAAGTGTTCGAACCACAGTTTTAAATACCGTGCCGTACCGGCCGGTACGGCCGGAATTTTCCGTACCGGCCGGTCGGCCGGTACAAAAAATATTACTTTTCGTTTCGGCCTATTTTTCGGCCGTACCGACCGGTACGGCCGAAATCGGCCGAAAAACGTCCGGTACGGCCGGTACCGGCCGTACCGGATTTCGGCCTTCCCAGTTTTTTTTTTTTTTTAATTTTTTAATTTTTTTTTAATTTTTTTCTATGTTTTAACCTCAATTTAGACTAAATTAATTACATACATATATTTATCTATATAATTTATTTATATATTAACTATTATTTTGAAATATAATTTATAATTGTATTTATATATATAAATTATTTATGTATAAATTATTCCGAAACGGTACACGAAACGGTACCGGTACCGAAATATTTCGTTTCAGTGACTTGACCGGTACCGGTACCGGTACGGTATTCAAAACATTGGTTCGAACAATCATTGGAGTACTCAGGGGATGAGATTTGTCCATATAAAAATGCTTTAGGACTTTCTCAGTGTACATGGACTGATGAATAAAAATTCCATTTGGCAAGTGCTCAAGCTGCTGGCCGAGACAAAGTTTTGTTTTGCCAAGATCTTTCATTTCAAATTCATTCTTTAAATATATAACGGTTTTTGAAATCTCTTCAGGAGTTCCCACAATATTTAAATCATCAACATAAACCGCAATAATGACAAATCCGGATTCTGATTTTTTAATAAAAACACATGGGCATATAGGATTATTCTCAAATCCTTCTTTCAATAGATATTCGCTTAAGCGATTATACCACATGCGTCCGGATTTTTTTAACCCATATAAAGATTTTTGTAGTCTGATTGAGTACATATTTCTAGATGTACTTGTAGATGCTTCAGGCATCTTATATCCTTCAGGGATTTTTATATATATGTCATGGTCTAAGGATACATATAAATATGCAGTGACCACATCCATCAACCGCATTTCTAATCCTTTTGTAACAACCAGACTAATCAAAAATCTTAATGTGATTGCATCCATAACGGGAGAGTATGTTTCTTCATAATCAATCCCGGATTTCTGTAGGAAACCTTGTGCGACAAACCGTGCTTTGTATCGCACAATTTCATTTTTCTCATTACGTTTTCGTACAAATACCCACTTATATCCAACAGGCATTACACCCTTTGGTGTTTGGACAACAGGTCCAAATACTTCTCGTTTTGCTAGCGAATTTAATTTAGTTTCAATAGCTGTTTTCCATTTTGGCCAATCATTTCTACGTCGACATTCTTCGACGCTTTTTGGCTCACTTTCTTCATTATTTCTGGTAATGTCAAGGGCCATTTTATATGAAAATATGTTGTCGACAACAGTTTTATTTCTATCCAGAATTTCTCCAGTTTTCATGAAATATATTAAGATCTCATTATTTTCAGGTACCTGTTTCTCTTTAGGGGAAAACATTTCATGACACACCTCTTCAGGAGGTCCCTTTTTAGGAGATTTATACTCTTCAGGAGTTTCCTCTTCAAGAGATTCTGGAATAGAAGATTTAAACTCTTTAGGAGCACCAATTATATTTGTAGCCTGTATTTTGGGTATGTGTTTTTCAGGAACACCAAATTCATTTTGTATTCTTTTCCTTTTGGGAATTTTGTATTTTGCACCAATAGGTCTTCCACGCTTCAGGCATATTTTAGATTCATCTATTGCTGTTTTGACAATTTGTCCTTCAGGGACTTCAATACTTGCTGGAGTATTAACAGCAGGAATATAAGATTTTACTACACCTTTAGTGTCAGTAAATACATCCGGTAACTGATTTGCAACATTTTACAAATGAATAATCCATTGAACTTCCCGTTTACATTCATTTGTAGGAGGATCAAAATGAGACAGGGTCTTATTATCCCAAGTAATATCTTGTCGTGCTTCAGACACCGACTTTTCTTTATCCATTAACGGAAAATTTGATTTGTCAAAATGACAATCCTCAAAACGTGCTTTAAACATATCCCCTGTAAGGGGTTCAAGGTATCTAATAATGGATAGAGAATCAAAACCAACATATATCCCAAGTCTACGTTGAGGGCCCATTTTTGTATGTTGTGGAGGTGCAATTGGAACATATACAGCACATCCAAAAGTCGAAGATGAGAAATATTTGGTTGTTGACCAAATGCAAGCTGTAATGGAGAATATTTATGATATGCAGATGGTCTAATGCGAATTAGAGATGCTGCATGAAGTATAACATATCCCCAAACAGAAATAGGTAGTCTTGATTTCATAAGTAAAGGTCTAGCGATTAGTTGAAGCCTTTTGATCAAAGACTCAGCTAAACCGTTTTATGTGTGTGTATGGGCAACAGGATGTTCAACATCTATTCCTATTGACATGCAATAATCATCAAAAATTTGAGATGAAAATTCACCTGCATTATCCAATCGAATGGTCTTAATCGGATACTCAGGAAATTGTGCTCGTAGTTTAATTATCTGAGCAAGAAATCTAGCAAATGCAACATTTCTAGTGGAAAGAAGACAAACATGTGACCATCGACTAGATGCATCAATTAGAACCATAAAATATCTAAATGGTCCACTTGATGGATGAATAGGCCCACATATATCTCCGTGAATCCTTTGTAAAAAGGATGGAGATTCAACAATGACTTTTGAGGGAGATGGTCTAATAATTAACTTATCTTGAGAACATGCAGAGCACGGAGATTCATTGGGTAGAAATATCTTTTGATTCTTTAAGGGATGCTCATGCGAATTTTCAATAATTCGTCTCATCATTATAGAATCCGGATGTCCAAGGCGATCATGCCAAGTCATAAATACTTTAGGGTCAATGCACTTCTGGTGCATTACCACATATGATTCAATTGTTCTCATTTTTGTATAATACAATCCAGAACATAGAGCAGACAGTTTTTCTAATACGAGCTTCTGGCCCGATATTGTTTTAGTAATAAGAAGATGCTCTTTACTGCCTTCATTGGTCGTTTCAATATGGTAATTATTACGACGTATATCTTTGAAACTCAATAAAATTCTTCTGGATTGTGAAGAGAATAGAGCATCATCAATACAAAATTTGGTACCATTAGGCAACACAATATAAGCTCTTCCGGAGCCCTCAATTAAATTCGATGAACCTGATATGGTATGGACATAGGCTTTACTTAGTGTTAGATTTTGAAAATATTTCTTTTCTTTGAGAATTGTGTGAGTTGTAGCACTGTCAGCCAGACATATATCTTTATCATTCAACTCAGAGATAAAAAGCTCATCAATGTGATTCATGATTCTACAAAATATACAAAACTTTTATTACTGATAGAAAGAAAATACATTAATTGAGTGGAACACTTCCATCTCCAATTAAGTGTTCAATACTACCATCAGGATGATTAAAGAAATCAGATACATCAAGATGAGTAACGTCTACATCTACTGAATCTAATAAATCATCTGATGGTTCTACTAAATTTGTTTCATGCACTTTATTCTTTCCTTTAATAGAAGTTTGATATAAATCAGCTAAGTGCCTGGCCGTACGACAGGTATGTGATCAATGTCCAGTCATTCCACATCTATGACACACCTCTTCACTTTTCTTTGAAAAATTATTCTGAGGATTTTTACCCCTCTCTGAATTGTACCACTTCTGGTGATATGGTATATTATAATCCCTTTTAATGTTGTCACTCCTGGGACCAACATTTCTATAATTTCTCCTACCACGTCCACGCCTCCGATTTCTTCTAAAGGATGCACCATTCACTTCTGGGAATGATGCAAACCTATTACCATTCACTTCAGGGAATGATATTGAGCCAATAGAGCGTGACTGGTGGCTTTCTAATAAGAGCTCATTATTCTGCTCAGCTACTAGAAGACATGATATAAGTTCAGAATATTTCTTGAACTTTCTCTCTCGATACTGCTGCTGCAGGAGCACATTCGAGGCATAAAATGTAGTAAAAGTATTCTCTAGCATATCTTCATCGGTAATTTTCTCACCGCATAATTTTAATACTGAGCTTATTTTAAAAAGTGCCGAATTATACTCACTAACACTTTTATAATCTTGCAACTTCAGGTGCATCCATTGAGAACTAGCTCTTGGGAGGATGACAGTCTTCTGGTGTTCATACATCTCCCTTAAATTGTTCCACAAAATATATGGATATTTTACTGTGAAATATTCAGTTTTCAATTCTTCATGAAGATGGTGGCGAAGGAAAATCATTGCTTTAGCACGTTCCTGCAGGGATGCTTGATTTCCTTCTTTAATAGTTTCTCCCAGGTTCATTGCATCAAGATGTATTTCAGTATCAAGTATCCAGGATAAATAATTTTTCCCAGATATATCAAGAGCAACAAATTCCAATTTTATAAGATTTGCCATTTTCTACACATATAAATAATAAATATCTGTATCTTAGAAAATATATTTATAAATTCACACAGATAATCATCAATAAAATATATCAAAGATTTCAAATAATATATTGAAAAACTTACAGAGGAATAAGACCATTAGCTTCAGAATTGGTAGCACCGTCGTGCTGATAACGTGTTATGAAATTTAAAGAAAGAAACTACTATTGCAAAAGAGAAATAAGAAATTCTCTCTGAAACTCTCAAGAACTGAAACTTTGTTTTTCTCTCTATATTTTTTTATGAATTTCATTACAACTGAAACTCCTATTTATAAGCTTTGAAATTACTATGCAAATTACTATACAAGTCACTATACGGAATTTAAAATAATAGTGGTGGGATCATTCACATAATTTAGTGGTGAGACAGGGGGCGGCTGATAAATTTCGTTCGTTCATTATAATTAAGATATTCTAATTTTGTTTTTTTTTTTTGTTTGGAGAGAGTTAGAAAGATGTTGAAAATAATTTTTAAAAATTGAAATTTATGTTTTTGTAAATGTGAAATGGTTTTAATTCGCACTTCTTGTTTTGAATCAGTAAAATGTCAGTGATGGGCCATGGCATTGGCAGGTGGGTGTAGTAAATATCATTTAGAATATTCTACGTATTCACTCGCACTGGGAAAGCCCAAAGGATGACTCCAAATCGTGAGGAAGATTGGGCTGGGCTGGACTGCGCTGGAGAATAAAGCCCTTAAAATTAAGGGGTTGGCCGAAATAGCTGTACTGGGCAATTTCTCTTCTTCTCCGTCGGACCCGTAGAAGGAATTTCGGAATATCCATGACTCACGCCATTCTCCGAAGATGGAGGCCTCTGTCTGCGTTGAGAGCTGGAGGTCGGAGCTTCCGGTCAGACGCTGCACCGGAGGCCATATCCAGAGTTTCGGAAGACAAAGTCTCCAACTTAGTGCTATACAATTACCCCTCTTTCTCTGGAGCTTTCTCGGCTCTCTTTGCCCACCTCTTCCACTATCGCCTCAATCTTCCTTGCCTCATTTTGCCTTTCTCTTCTGTTGAGATCTCTGGTGCACTCTCTCTCTCTCTCTCTCTACCCGCACGGATATTTGGACATGTAGAAAGAAAAGGCTTCGAGTACACTCCTTGCTTTTGAAATTCTTGGTTTACGTTTTGTGTCTACTGGGGGCTTGCTTTGGATGTCGGGAATGTGCGAGAAACGAAATGGATAGAAAATAAATGAAAGTAAAGGAAAATTATCTTATTCATCTAACAGACGGATCGTATTCGGTATAATATGCTTTTCTAGCCTGCATTTGCTCGCCCCTGTTCATATTCAAACACTCTATGCCTCACACTGAAGCTTTCTATTTAGTTTTAGATTCTATAGTTAAGTTTGTTAGAGATTGATTGCTCAGCTAAGACTCCTTTGAGCAAGACTCCTTTCTTGCACTGGGTTCGGCTGAGATCAACCTTTAACATAGTTGGGATAAAAAGAAGATTACAATATTAAATTTTTGTAGTCCTTTGGTTTTTCAGGTTCTTCGAGGAACCAAACAGATCCTATAATTACTGATTTAATTTTTTTTTTCTATTTTAGGGTTGAAGATTTATACATAGAAGGGCTTAAGAGATGCTATCTGCTTGACTTTCGTGGTCCAAAAGGATTTGCTATGAAACTTGCACCGCCGTCATCATGCGAGTAAGCTAAGTTGATATGTCCGGTCGTCAGTTTATTTTCAAATATCTGTTTATTTAAAAAATTATCTTCAAGTTTTCATCTTAATTGGCCACTGGTTTTGCTTTATTTTCTTTTTCAATTGGGTCGACTATGAAGGTGTAACTTTTTTTTTTTTTTTGTTGATCCAATTAGGATCATAGGTTTTGATCACCGAAAATCAGTACTTGCGCAGATTCTCCCTGCCGAAGATCATCCTGAATCCTGATAACCTCACATTTCATATAGATTTTGTGAAGAGTAGCTCTCGTGCTGTGTATGATCACTTATCTGATAAACTTACTGATACGAGATTTGCTAATGTAAGTAGAAATGCGATTATTATCCTCTGTTCTTTAGTTCCTAGCACATTACGTGCAGGATAACTGAAACATGGAGGTATTCTTCTTTTTTCTTTTATTCTTTTTTCATTTATTTTTTAAATTAGGGGTTGGTTGCAAGTTTGTTAGACCCAAAAGACCAAGATCACGTGGAAATAATTCTCAAGTTTATTGAGGATGGAGATCTTCGCCGATGGAGCTTTACAGATATTGGGGCATTTAATATTGGACTTAGGGAATGACGTTCAAGGTTGAACTCTGCATCACTAATCCTTACGTGTATGAACAGGTTTGGAATGTCAAAGTTTGACGCGTTTTCTTTTATTTCTGAAATTCTATTTCTATATTGTTTTTCACACTTCCTGTTCAAGTTAGTTTTTTTTATTTGGTACGTTCTGTTAGTGTTTGCTGCTTCTTGTATGCCGACTTCAGCTTCTGCTGGAATCCAGATTAAAATGTCTAATAGATAAAAATGTGTATGTATATATATTTGAATTCTATATATACATATGCACATATCATGCATGTTTGTATGACTGTGTAAACCCCTAGAGGTTGGCTTAAGTGGCAAAAGCCTTGGTCTTGGAGCCTAGAGGTATGCTACCTGAAGGTCTAAGGCTTGAATCCCATTGATTGCAAACAATCTCTAGGGCTCATCCGATTGGAGGATTTTTTCCTTGAATCATCCGATGTGTACTTGGGGGAAACTTATTGTCGAGGGCTTTGTGCACCTCCAATATTAGTCTGGATGCTATTCCCAGACATTCAATGCCAAGAAAAAATGTCTGTGTAAGCATTTTATTTGAGTAAAAATACATTTAAGGTCACCTAAATCTTGAGTAAAAATACATTTAAGGTCACCTAAATCGAAATGTGTTTAGAGGCACATAGCAATCGTTTAAAAGTGATTGTTTACTGATTGTTTACTGGATAATTAATCAGATGGACGTGTTCAAATTAGTCTGATGCATCATCTCTAGATTCAAATTGCTCAAAGTGATGTTTTCCAAATTTGGACCTTGAATAGCTATTAGTTTGGCCTATTCTATTACTAGGGGGTTTAGTGTGTTTTGAAATTAGAACCTGTTCTTGGTTTGCCCCTTCATTTCTATTTTTGACATCTCATTTTGGTCTCATAATTTAAGTCTCTTTAACCTGGTTTGGATCATTTCCACCTGGCTTGGGTAATTGGAATGATGCCACTGGTGTGCAGGCCATTGTCATCAAGTGGCTTGGGTATAAAAAATATTAGAATCTTCAATCGGGCCCTACTTGGAAAATGATTATGGAGTTATAATATGGAACCGGACGCCCTATGAAAATTGGTGGTAGATTGCAAGCGCAGAAGCCGATGGGGGGGATGGTGTGCTAAAGAGGTGAACGGGGCGTGCGGAGTGGGATTATAGAAACACATTAGACATGGATGGGGGGTTTTCAATCGCCACACCAAACTTGTGGTGGGCGCGGGCACGAGGATAAAATTCTTGAGTGACATCTGGTGTGGAGAAGAAGCTTTAAAGGACTTATTTCCTTCTGTCTTCCGCCTGGCATGTGATTAAGAAGCTTTTATGGCAGACTTTTTGGTTTGATCAGGAGACCAAGCTCAATGGAACATTACATTTTGTACAGTGGCTCAAGATTGTGAGGTTGACAATTTTCAAGATTTCTTTAGACTCATCTACTTCGTGAAACCAAATGGAATGAAAGCCGATTCTCTTGGTGGAATCCTGTAGGTAAAGGTGTTTTCTCAGTTCAGTCTTTCTATAAAGCCTTTACGTTTCTATCGATTACTCACTTTCCTTGGCGGAAAATTTGGAGGAAAACCCCATCTCCCAAAAACACTTTTCTTCACTTGAACAGTCGCCCTGGGTAAGATATTGAATACTAAATCTGAGGAAGGGTTGAGTTATTATCACATATTCGTGTTGCATGTGCAAAAAATCTGGAGAGTTTGTGGATCACCTATTGCTACATTGTGAGACAGTTAGATACCTATGGATCGAAGTTTTCAGTTGAGTAAGAATTGAACAGGGTAATACCTGCCACAGTGGTCGAGTTATTGGCTAGTTGGACATCTCTTGGAGGTGTTTCACCAATCAAATCAGTGTGGAAGATGGTCCATATTTGCATCATGTGGTGCATTTGGCGAAAGTGCAATGAGCAAACCTTTGAAGATAAGGAGCGGACACTGGAAGAGTTTTGATCTTTCTTTTTTCGCATTTTATTATTGTGGGCCATAGCTGTAGATTTCAATAGTCTTCATTTTCATGACTTTCTTGTATCTTACCAACTATGACCTAGATAGGTCCTATCTCTTGTATACTATCTTGTGTACTTGAGTTTTGTCTATTCTATCAATACTACCATTCTTACTTATTTTAAAATAAAAAAAAACTATTAGTTTGGCCTATTCTATTACTATTGGGTTTAGTGTGTTTTGAAATTGGAACCTGTTCTTGGTTTGCCCCGTCACTTCTATTTTTGACATCTAATTGTGGTCTCATAGTTTAAGCCTCTTTAACCTGGTTTGGATAATTTCTGTGGTATTTACTGGAGTTAAGTTCCAATGATCTAATTACTAAGGGCAATTCCTATATTTCCTCTCTCCACACTGCTGCAAATAAATCACTGGGTAATATTTTCAAAGTCGATTGGGTAGGGGATTATACGGATTGTGGTGGAAGTCAACCATGCGGTGCAGGATTGGGAATTAAACAGTTTTGGGGAGTTTTTTAGTCTCCTACATTCACAAACGCCAAACCTTCAACATGAAGATGGCCTGTAATGAACCCCTGTCGGGAGAGGAGTTTTCACAGTTCGTTCCTTCTATGAGGTTCTCGCTCAAGGACCCAATATTCAGTTCCCGTGGAGAAAGCTTTGGCGCCATAGGGCTCTGCCGAAAGCGACTTTTTTTGTGTGGACAGCTTTTTTAGGCAAGATTCTCACTACGGATAACTTGAGACGAAGAAGGGTTATTATCGTAGATTGGTGTTGTATGTGCAGAAGTGGAGGCGAGTCGGTGAACTATCTTCTCTTACACTCAGAAGAGTTCGTCAGATAAAAGTTGTTTGAAAAATAATCCCCATTTGTACTATGTGGTGCATATGGCAAAAGCGTAACGAGCGGACAATTGAAGACAATGAAAGATCTAGAGAGGAGCTGATAGCTTTTTTTCTTAGCACTTTATGTACATGGACCATTGTCGTAGATTTTAATGGCATGGACTTTCATGAATTTTTTGTTTCTAATTCGCTTGTTTGAGAGGCCATTTTGAACCCTTTGACCTTTTTTTATTTATAATACACTTTTACTTATTAAAAGAAGGGGGATTATACGGACTATGTTTGGTAATGATAACTCATAACAAATTCTCATTCTATAATATATATCCTACTTTTATTTCGTCTGCTCCTACTCCAATATGGTTGGCTTTATTTCTTATATGGGAGTTTCAAGGCCATTTTCTTAACCATATTATCATGGAACAATTTTTTGAATCATTGTAATTTCATATGAAACACTTAATATATGGCACTTTTCCCCATAGCATCTTGACTGAGTTTTTATTTCCTCCTTGTACTTTTAGGGAGTTAAAGTGGATCAGAATTCCAACTTAATTGATGAAATTGGCAAGCACCTTAGCGTAAAAAGTGCTGCAGCCGGTCTAAGGTAATTTGTCTAAGAAAAGTTGTAACTCAATTTCCGTATTCTTGTAGCTTCATATCACTGAAAAGTCCTTGTTCATGCAATCAATTACATAGATGGGGTTTGGGGTGAAGATAATATTTTCCTATGAATTATGTGCTGGTCCCGAATTAGTAAAAAAGTACAATTTTCAATGAAATAATTTTAGTTTAGTCATTTCTAAACTAATAGTTTTAGTTTAGCTAATTCTTAATAGTTTTAGTTTATAAAAAAAATTATTATATATATGAAATTTTATCTAATTTCCAAACTACTAGTTTTTCTATTGTGGTATCAGAATCATGAAGTCATGAAGTCTTTGATAGTTGATTGTAATTTGTCTTCCACTGTTGATGGTGTCAGGCCCATGGGAGCTGTTGTTTACATGCAACAAAAGAATCTTAAGATGTGCTTGAGGAGTACTGACGATGCCATTGATACCTCTGAAGTTGCAAAGGTTTGCATCAGTTTGCATCATTATTAACTAAACCGTATTTTTAATATTTCTATTACTTTCTTAAGTAGGAGTTTTTTGGGCTAAATTATTGAGTCCACATCTTGGGACATGAAGGCTTATGGTGGAGGAGGTTCCCCAAGTTCTAGCTCCTTCATTATTCATATGGATGAGTATAACCAGTGGTTTTCGTGAACTTGTCATGAGCATATCAAGGTGTGAAAATCTATCCTTCCAATCTGTACTCCAATTTTCAATTTAAAAGTATTGAATTTAGGACCAGTATTCTGAACCAAAAAAATTATCAGATCACAAACATTTTTTTTTGGTGTGTGAACGCGATCAAGAACAATTAAAACAGATTACACCGGTCACAGTTGACCCAGTTCTATGATCCCCGAAACACCTCTATGCTGTAAGAATTCAATGATAGTCCAATAAAAAGTTCTAACATACAGAACTTCAGTTCATCGTCACACAGAAAGGCTTGCTTAGGAAGCAATTTTTGATGTCAAGGAATGCACTTGTGTCTGGGCTCTTCATTTCGTCAGTGTACATCATGATTACGAGTTTGTGGAAAAAGTTTTAACAGGGAATGGTTTGAATTTGTAGCTCTTAATATGTGATTACTTGCACCTCTGGTATGACATGCACATTCGCGGCCAAAAGAAAAGATAGGAAATTGCTATCCTGACCTGTGCCTTTTTTTATTATATCTCCCCACCACTTAGCTTGTAATTAGGCGTTGTTCTCTTGTATACTTCTTGTGTCCTTGTGCTATGCCTAATTATGTGGATTAATAAATTCTTCTTATAAATATAGAGATATATATATACACATATCATTTCTCCCATTGTATAAGAAAAGTTCTTCATAACAGGAATGCTTTATTTTACCAATATTTTCATTGTATACATGATGTTAATCTAGCCATTTATACTTCTGCAAAATCTCATTTATACTCATTGCAACCATCCCCATGATAATGGGTGGGGTCATTTATTTGGGATTTTACTCATGGGGTGAGTCCAAAGAACCTTGCCTTGATGAGCTTCCACATCATCAGAAAAAATATATAATGCAATGTTAATTATGGGAATTCCTCTGTAGAGATTTTAAATCATGACCATGTTGCTTGGATGCAGTTTCAGTTGTGTCAGGTTTATTGCTGCTATGGTATAAAAAAAAAAGGTTTATTGTTGCTAAGGGCTAAATCAAATGATATACACAACAAATAGGCACTTAAACTCAAAGGTTAATTTGCACAAAATGTTATGACTTCTATAATGCATAACACCCCCACAACTTATCTAGTACAAATTTAAAATCCCACATCATAGTAATTCCTAATTGTATATGTTGCACAACATAAGAAGCGAAAATCCAGTATGATAGAAGCATTCAAGTTAGTTTACTGGACAACCATCAACAGCTATGCCCTTGGCTGTTGGACATGTTGCTAACGGACAATGTTCACCATCGGTACCCCACCAGGTCAAACTTTTCTCTTCCATGCCCACTGAAAAGTACAATAGCACTCCCATGAAAGCCACGCCAGCATCCAATGCTGCTGAAAGGACATAATTGTACCTCTGCCACCACTGCTTCCTGTAACGGAAGATGAAGAAGTTGAAAATTGTTCCGACAAGAATCCATGCATTGTAGTTCAATGGTGTTGCCGGTGGCATATTTCCAGTTGCTCCAAGAAGGACTGGAAGGTTAATGAGAGGAATCCAATTTTGCTTGGGAAATGCCTTGTGCAACAGCCAAACAATAAATGGCCCTATTGCACCTCCAAGGAAGAACCAATTCATCATCCCATAGTTTCCAAGTGTCCCAAAGATCCGTTTTGGTCCTACCAGACCCCATATAACAGATGCATCAAAGAAAACTCGGTCTCCTGGGCATGTCCAGGGACTATCAGCGGGAAGAAGATCATCCTGGCATATGTTCGTTATGGAGTCCAACAACCACATTGCCACCACAAGGTTGATGGTTCCAGCCAGAATTGTTCCTATGAACTAGGAATAGACATGCACCAATGCAGCAGTGAAAAAACTTATCAATAATTTTGTAGAAACAATGAGTAAAAAATAGTTCAAAGAAATTGGGGAGTTTAAGGATAATTTAAATTGTCGTTCTAAGGGCATGAAATTAGGTGCTGTCCAATACAAATGTTTATCTAATATGCTTTGATTCTCCATGCGAATTATCAAGCAATTCATACCTTACTAAAGTGTGAAGAAGATCTGCTGTCTGAAAAATGGTAAATCAATTCGTATCTTACAATTCTTTTAATTTGTTTATTGTAGGAAAGAAAACTGTACCTGAACTAAGAACATTGATCTTGGTGGAATCTTCATATAGTGTCCCAGCTTAAAATCACTGAGGAAAGAGACAGCCTGAGCCATGCTCATGTATCCATAGGTTTTGAAGCAAACATTGGCTATTGGTCTTCCGGGGTATATTAGACCCATTGCATACTCCGTGATAATGTTTAGCCCTGGTGTCTGTATATAAAACATTAGATTGTTAATTGAAAGGTCACAACTTTTATGCAGATACGGAAATGAAAACTGTGATTATATAAATGTCTGAATTAGAGAAATTTATGATGAAACAAGCTAAAATCATTAATTATAGCGATGTGATCTGGTAGTTCTATCTGAGAGGAGCTGATTTAATATAACAGCTAGTTTCTCTGAAGCTATGTTAAATTATATCCTTTTATTATTAAACTCTGTAGAGGTTCATGGGTCTTATGTGATGTATGAAAAATTAAGTTTGGCATGACACAGCTTGCATGACACAGTTGAGATAACCTAATAATGGTAATATCGATTACTTAAGATATATATATCTCTTGCCGCAAGATGAGCAAAAGAAGTAGAAAAATGTATCTCTTAATAACCTGGTTTGTTGTGGCAGTTATGATGCTGATTGGAAGAGTGAAAATAAAGGCCATGGCTGCAGCAAAGAGGAGTCCCCACCATGGCATCTGAACCTGATTGTTTAAAAATATGCAGAGTACTAAGGAAACTGCAAGTGTCACACCAAGCAGAATGTAGAACCACCAGGTAGGAATGTCCTTGTATCTCTTCATCAATTTGGTATGGATGTCCTCCTTGCCCTTGTGAGAAGCACGATACCGCTCATAAATTTCCCTGGACATAGTTTTTTTATACGACATAAGACTTCACAAATATAATTATAAAAATTTCGGAACCTTACAAGCTTTTTGGGAGAGAAGGGTAGTTTGTGTTCTTGATTCCATTAAAAGGGGTCTTCTCTATCTGGATTGTGTGAATCTTTGTGTATTTATACGTATATACAGACATTTATACACATGCATACGGAAA
Organism: Platycarya strobilacea; assembly: GCA_036898215.1. Classification (NCBI taxonomy): domain Eukaryota; kingdom Viridiplantae; phylum Streptophyta; class Magnoliopsida; order Fagales; family Juglandaceae; genus Platycarya; species Platycarya strobilacea. The sequence goes on along the minus strand of CM072554.1, from coordinate 3,286,010 downwards.
GGGCACTCCCGAGAATAGGATAAACAGGAATTTTTGAGAAGTTGTGAGTATTGTTTAACATCTTGGCTCATTTTTCAAAGAACGTAGTGTTTAAATTTTAAAACCACATTGAGAAAGAATATACCTTGTTGTGATGAGGAATAAATCTGGCACATCGAAGGCAAAATACTTTCAAATCTTGTAGGTATTCTGTTTTGTAGCATCTTGGTAAATTAATGATACAGACGGACCACAGAATTATATCTTCAAATTAACAAGTACAATTCTTACTATTTCTTGAAACAATGAAAAGATCTCACATCTAACCACCTGAGAATCGATTGGGAATATACCTGCCATAGAAAAATGCCACATGTGTGAGGGTGGATGCAATTGTGGCAAATCCGAAGCCATAAGTGAGAGCAAAAAACATGCTTAAGTGAATCCGTCCTTGGTCCTGATACTTTGATTGATCTAGCTCGAACTTGTCATTTACAATAGCTGATATGTTGTATGTTTGACCTTGGGCTGTAAACAAGTGTGACGAGAAAATAGGAAATCTTCTTGCATTGTACATGTCAAATACCCAGTATGCTGTTGGGATTGCAATGTAAACGATCAATACAAAGCCTGCAAAAATGTTGACAATGGAGAAGAAAGGGCTGATGAGGGGGCTGAACAAGAAAGATGCCACAACAGACCAGTCAAGTGTTTGAGCTCCAAGTCCAAGGCCTCTCATGCCAGAACCGAGCTGCTGGGCAGTAACTGAGTTGGAGAATACCCAGCAGACCCATGATATGCTTGAGAGTGTTGAGAAGAGGTACCCTGGGACCAGGTACCATGAGAAACTGCAGATTAATGCAATCAGGAAGAACTTTGCCCGTGACATGCGCTTATTCTCATGTTCATGCAAAGCCCTGCAAATGACTAGGTCAGAATTTTAGTAGATGAAGTTTATATCAAGGATTAAAAGAGTTAATTTTTTTTTTATATATAATTCTTATAACATCTATAAGATCTACTTTATAATAAAAATAACTTTATAATCTGACGTATCACATTAATGAACGTCAATTAGTATGGTTTACTTTTGTGTAATCCATTTGTGGCCAAAGTATTTTATTTTCTTTTCTTTTCTTTTTAATGCCTTGAGGCCTTTGCCCATATGTGTATCTTTAGGTTTTAATGACACTGCCTCACCAAGAGTCTCACGCTTTCGGCTTTTCGGCATGCTACTCTATTCAAGAATTAACCTGTGAACTGGATACCATATGCATGTCGACAGCTGACAGTTGATATTGTCACAGGTCATCCTTCTTTTGCTGCTGCTACTATATTATTGTTATCGGCAAGTCCGAACATTTTCTTATTATTATATAAAAGTTGAAATTTAAATAAAATATTATTAAAATAATATTTTTTAATGTTATTATTATTTTTGAAATTTAAAAAAATAAATTATTTACTGTATTTTATATAAAAATTTATAATAATTATAACAGTAAGATGAGATGGTTTTGATATCCAAGCCCTATTTATCTGCTGCAATTTGACAATATTGTACAAGTTATCCCCTTGGGCATTAGACAATCTTGTGGACCTCTAGCCTTCTACAGCAGACAAGTTGTACTTTATATCACGTGCACAGATTGGCATCTACTTAACATGCTGCAATGTGTAACTTGAACTTTGACATTCCCATATTCCTTTCAGCAGCAGCGCCATCATCATGATTCATCAAGCTTTTAGATTCCAAACATAGCACATGGCCCTTATCACAGAAGTCGCCTTATTTACGAAGTCTTTTGAGTTGCCTTGACAATAAGGTATCAGGGTCTCTTTCACTTTCCTTTTCATGTTAATCAGTGAGGCTGAGACTAACTGGAGTTTTGTGTAACGTAGCTGTCGAGAATCTTTGCAAGAAATAAGAGTAAATATATGGCGCTACCGCGTTGGGCCCCTTTGCACATGGAGGTTTTTAAATAGAAAAATAAAATAAAAAATTTAAAAAAATTACATATATTTTATTTTCATACATTTTTTTTATTGATTTTGTTAAAAGAAATGAAATACAAAAAAATGTAAAAACAATTTACATTACGCGAGCACAAAGGGAACCAATGCCAGACTCCATAGAATTGTCCAACAAACAGTTTTGAGAATTGAATATTGTGAGTGTAAAAGTGTCTGAGACACTCGTTTTGAGTAAAATTTGTTATTAAAAAAATCTTTTTTTTTTTGCATGAATTCGTATTTATTCATTTATTTTAAAGAAATTATACGGTATATATATTTTGCAAATATCACTTTTCTTTAAAAATTTATATGCTTCCAACGGTGAGGTGATGTTCCTCGGACTTATTGGGAAGACTCTTTTTTTTTTTTGCTCTTACTAGGAAGACTTTATTGTGTGGATGTTGAAATAGCACTCTGCATTGGCTTCATTAATTTTTTAAAAATTTTGATAGAAATTATAAATTTAATGAAAAATCAATATCTACACATCTATAACCTCACATTGAATCTATCATTGAATTCATCAAAATAATAATATATTATACAATTAATGAAACCAACAAAATATTTTTAATTTATTCATCTAATAAATATATTAAAAGATTATAAAAACTTATTTTAATGAATGAATAGTAATTTTTCATATTTAAAAGATAAAATGAAATGAGAGACGTTGGTATCAGGATTGGGTGTAAAACATTAGATATACATCACCCAATCACAAGTTGACATATATGCATTTTTTAAAATGTGAAATAGGTTTGGCTGTAGTGAATCCATCAATTATTTCATTGGGATCCCCATAGCCCAGTTTACATTGGGAGAAGAGATGAAAAAATTAAATTGAGATTTGAAAAAAATTAAATTGAGATTTAAAAAATGTGTATCGAAATTTGAAAAAATTGTATTGAAATTTGTGTTTTGTATGGAGATTTAAAAAAATATAATGATAAATTTAATATGAATTAAAACGAACCCATCTCGACTACGAATCCAAACCAACCCTCGATAAAATTTATTGACACAAACAATTTTTTGAATCCAGAAAGATGCGCTCATAACATGTGAATCTCATAATAACTAATGTCGAGGTCTCTACTGTCCAAGGGCAGGATTGAGTCTTTGAGAACATAGCACCAAAGATAAAATGTTGGGAGATGCTGTTCATTTTTCATTTTTCATTTCCCAGAAAGCATTTTGCAAAGAACATCAAATCGTCCTGGTTGACTATTCCAAAGAAAATAATCAGGCAGGTCAAGTAGATGCATATGGCTATATGATTTTCTCTTCCCAGCCATGTAAACTAACATTCAGATAAAATGTTATGTTTTTACTGTCCTCTTCTCAGCCTTCCCAATATGATGATTTTTTAGATAACTTGTACATTACAGATTTATGAGAGAGAGAGAGAGAGAGAGAGAGAGAGAGAATGGGTTAAAAGGGAAAAGAGATGGGCGATGGGTATCCGGGTGAAATAATGGGTAGATTCACTACAACCAAGCCTATCCTTGTGTTTGGATGGTATCCATATAATGTTTTACACCCATTCCTGATTGAAGCGCTTTTGTCAAATTTACTGTAATCAAAGTTTCTCATAATTTTATTTGATGGATTTAATGTAAGAATATTTTAAATAAATATATGAAATTTATATTTATATTGATTTTTTGATGGAATCAAAACCAATGATCTTAATAGAAAATTAATATTGGGTCCACTACACGAGATAGGTTGAGATGCAACATCTTAGTCGGAAAATACAATTAACCATAATGGTTACATTTTAAATAAATTAACCAGAACGATTCAGATAAATTTATAAGCTAATATTTCTAGAAGAATCTTATCTCCTTTTAAAAATAATTTGATAAATATTAATAATTGCTTAGAAATGAGTGGCCCGGGAGTGGTGGGATGATAATTGATCGTACCCACAACCAGATCCACCCGTGAATCCACCGCAATTGGGTCCAGCTAATTTACAACTGTTAGATTGTTCACTTCCTCCCAAGTCTTAACACATGTAACGAATAATTCTTCTTATCATTCTTATATAATATATATATATATTTCTTAATTGTTTATAAAAAAATATATGTGATATATGAAATTATGAATGATAACTGGTAACTGATAAGTAAAAAAAACTCAATTAATTTCACTAAAAAATAAAATAAAATAAAAAATAATATTAAAATATGAAAAATCATAAAGACATCAATGATTGAGTTCTGCTCACATTTTTTTTAACTTCATGATTGAGAAAATATTATTTAATAATAATATTATTTTTTTATTTTTTTAAAAATGTTTAAAAGTATTAAAAAAATGATATAAAAAAATATAACTAGCGAAATCCAAATCGGATCCCAAATAGCGAGGGCTATAGCAACCCCTTAAAATATAGAAAGTGTGGTATGAAATAATAAGTAACATTCTTTGAATATAAATGGAAAATTAAGATCTTGTTTGAACGTTAAGAATTTAAGAATTTTTTATTTTATTTCATCTCATTATTTAAAGTTACTCAAATACAAATGTTTTTAAATTTTAAATTTAATTTTTTCATTTAATCATTTATAAATTTTTCAAAATTTCAAATAAAATACCAAAAAAATTTCAAAAATTTCAAATTTTACTATAAAAAAATTAAAAATTTATATTCTAATAATATCTTAATTTTATAATTTTTTTATTCAATTTATTCTCATTTTTTTAATTTTCATAAAATATCGTAATTCAAATTATTAAATTTACAAAATTTTCACAGCAAATTTTTCTATGACATAAGGGTCCTCGAAGTTTCATAAATGTGTATAATAATTATATCTTACAAAAAGTATGAACGCACTTATGATAAGTTTAATTTCAAAAGTTTGAAACCCAGCCAAAAAGTGACGCGTGGACTAGATTAACTACGTGCGTGCTTTCCGTTTCCGTTTAGTATCATCATCTTTTGGACGAGTACCACCTAGATTTTTCTAAAAAATTTTACTACTTTTTAAGTCTCATTCTCTTATAAATTATTTTAAAATGTAGTAAATTGTTGTAAAATTATATAGAAAATCCTAAAATAATTATTTACCCTTAAGATTATGACATTTGTCACAATCCTAACCATAATTTTAGAAGTAATCTAAAATGTTCTTTATCCTTAAGATTGTGACATAATCCTAACTATTTTTTGTACCAAGAATTTTCTATAAATAGAGAGAGTGTGTAAATCACCAAGCAATAAGAGTAACAAGTTCTCTAGAGCTTCTCTCTCTATTCTCTCTCTCTAAAGTTATTTTTTCTTGTCTTAAGTCGTTTAGAAGGCTTATTTAGAAGTTTTGTCCAGGACAAAACCTCTTAAGGCCGCACGGGACGTGTGAAGAAATTCTAAGTCCGTGACAGGAGACTCAAAATAATTTTAAAAAAAACAAAACAAAACAGAAAGATAAATATTGAATGGAGACGTCATATATAATTGCATAAGAGGAGTATATGAATCTAAAATCCTTTTATTTATTTTTTTAATTATACGTACCGGAAAAGTGAAACCTGAACGAGGGTGCTGGGCCACCACATATGTGCCGGCTCCACTACATACTTCCTCAATAGCCCTGCCCAGCCGTATCCCAACACCTGCAGCCAACGATCCTCAACTTTACTATCCATCTTTCGACTGAAAATTTGATCGGAATCTTCCCGGAAAAAAATAAGAGAAAAGAATATATATATATATATATATATTTGACGGTTTAAAGTTTCTTTTTTCTAATTTAAGTTTGTATTAAAATCAACCAAACAAGATGCATGAGAGTTTGGAAACCTAACAATCACCAACGCATGTAATTAATCAATATAGTGTGAATCGGTCCGATTCAATGGCTTCCAGACCTACAAGCTGTTAAGAAAAGGCTTTTTTTAACTGTTGTTTCTTATTTCTTTTTCACATACACAAAACAACTTTTGCATCGAAAGAGTAAGAGAATTGTTTGTTTTTAATAATTTCAGACCCCCGGACTGTGTATTCGCAGCAATAACACAAACAAAAATATCGAAAGTTCCGTCATCGGAATCTCACCTGCGTAGTAATAATAAGAAGCCAGCCAGCAACAAACGAGATGTTGCGGTGGTAGAAGGCTTTGATTATGTTAACAATACTAACAGCGTATGCAGACCCAGATCCAAATGCACTCCCAGCATTAGCAAAGATTGAAATGAGGACGTGCTCCTTCATGTTGAACGGACCCGGGTTGACCGAGAAAGTCCGGGATCCGAAGCCGGGTATTCGGAACTTGGTCTTCGGGAGGACGGAAGCCATGAAACGACCGATGGGGAGAGTGGCCACTTGGACGGTGATCTGGGTTATGATGAGGGGCTCGGTCCGGTAAGCGAAGAATTGGTTGAGGAAGGAAAGGAGGGCACAGGAGAGTAAGCCAAGGAACCACATCCGAAAGGTCCATATGGGGAGGGTAGGGTCGTCGGTATTGGCCACGGTTAGCCGGACTTCTTCGATGGGGGAGAGCTCCTCCGCGTCGGCGTGTTCAGCACCTGAGCCCGAGGGGATGTGCTTTTCTGGGTCCATGGCTTGTATATCCAGTGTGCCCATTGAATGGTACAGACTACAGAGCAAAGAGGAAGAGAGAGGATGACGGTGAAGGTGGATGTGGATGTGGATGTGGATGTGAGGAGCAGGACGGAGGACTAATAGTCTAGTATGAGTAGGAAGGGTATGCGTAATGGCTCATTTATAAAAATAATATAAATGGGGCATGCTAAGCATTAGTTCCTGCTGCTGCACACGCTACATATTATATTTATTCTTAAATATTATTCATGAGTATCATGAATGTTATAGTATTGCTCATTGAAATAACTACTCTATAATTTTGGGGCTTTGCCTATTCTTGATTGGGTTTTTTATTTTTAATTTAATAATTAATTAAGAATTTTTTAATAATATTATGAGTCTTATTAAGAAAAATATATATTTTTTAAATGTATTAAAAAAAAAAAAGAATATTCGGAATCCCCCAATTGTAAATGTAGTTTTACCTTTCCTTTATCTTACTTCAAGAGTCCAGAGTGGTGTTGAATATTGAATTGGAGAGAGTTGGCAAGTGGATTTGCTTTACTTTTCTAATTTTTCCAATGTTCTTGATATTTTGATTATAAAAATGATTATGTCAAAGGTGTGTAGCTGATTGGTATAACTTTCAGTAAAAGTTTAGACTTTGAAATCCCTCTTCCTCAAATATATATTATAAATAAATAAAAATGATTCTACTTGATTTTATTAAATATGGAATCTTTCCTATAATATTCAAATCCTTCGTATTTCGTACACTATAGTAAGCTTCACATAATGTTTTATTTTTCAAGTCATGTGGACCGATCCAATTGTTTGGAAAATAAAAAACACAAAAATGTTAAAAGTGATGTTACTCTATCATCCGAGTAATATCGTTCCATCTTATCGCTAATTCAAAATTAGTTTTTATTTTTTATTTTTTTTTTAGCTTCATTTTTTATAATTTTAATTATCTAAACAATTATTAATATATTAATAATCACTTATTTAATTATTAAATTAAAAATAAAATAAAACACATAAAATCAAAATAAAATCTCAAAATAAGTGGGCATATTTGGCGATATCCAATGACCTGAATCTTTTTATTTTTTTGGGATAAGTCATTATTCCAAAGTTGTCAGTTGATTTCTCATCCTAATGATTTTAACTCATCTTTATAGCTAACAGTTGTCTGCATTTTAATAATGAGCAATATACAAAGAATAATGCTATATTTATACTTTATTTTGATATCTTATATTTTTTAATTTTTTTCTTTACTTAATAATTAAGAAATTAATTATTAATATATTAATACTTTTTTCTATTTTCTAAAAATATTTTAAAATGATACAAAAATATGAATACAAAATTTGAAAAAAATGAAAAGGTAATTTATCTAACAGTACATTGCAATAGTGAAGTGATTCATGTATTTACATACCTCACGATTATATATTAAATTATTCAATAAATAATCCTTAAAATATGAGTATTTTATTTGTCAATGAATTTAGAGGAAATTGGTTCGGTCAAATTAAGGCCATTAAATAAAGTAATGTTATGGAGTGGTATAATAATTGGGAATGACATCTTAAATAATTGGTAAATTTTTGTTGCCTAATTAAATTGTAACTTGTTCAACTAAAAAGTCACAATACTACACATAGTTATTAAGATTGCATTTAGATGTTAAGTTGAATTGAGATGAGTTAATTTTCTTTTATAAAAATAATGAATTGAGATGATATAATGAGTTTTGTGAGATTAACCTAAAATGAATTCAAATGTGTTAGGATATTAAGATGTGTTTAGATATATTTATTTGAGAAATACCTCAACTCCATAATCCTGTTCAATTTTCAGTTGGATTTTTTATTTATTTAATGATTAAGTAAGTATTTTTTTAATACTAATTTAATTTTAAAAAATTAAAAAAAATGTATAAAAAAAGTTTTTATAAAAAAATGTACTAGGCGAGATACGAGATCCCAATCGAGATCCCTCGTTGTGGATGTTAGCCGTCAGGGGTGTAATCAGTATGATTTTGGACAAAATCTAAAATCAAACTAGTATTATTGGTTTTATATTTTTTAAAATTAATTACGTACTGATTATCCCGTAAAATCAGTTTTATCAATTCTACTCTGGCTTTTCAATTTTAAAGTAATCTATATTAGAAAATTAGTATATATATTAGTATTAGTTAATATAGTGATTAAAATAATTATATATTAGTATTTGTTATAATAAATTTAAATTTGTATAACTATATCATTAATAATGATAGTATTAGTATACTAATATTAATAATATTAGTATTATCATATCATTATTTCGTATGTAATTATTTAGTATAGTAATTTATATATAGATTTAAAATATATTTTTAATAGTAAGATAGGATTAGACTATTAATATTAAGTTCTAAAATGTAAACTATTATTAATTGATATTATATATTAATATATAAAATATTAAATGTAATATAAAAAATATTATTTTATTTTGTATATATAATATTAAAAAAAAAAGTATAATATATATTTTATTGAATCCATCCGATCCAATACTAACAAGTTTAAAATCAAAACCGGATTGGTACGGACCGATTTTAATATTAAAATAATTATATATATGAATTTTTTTGGAATATTCAAAATCTTGTCATTCGTACACTACAGTAATGCTTTATTTTCCAAGTCGTGTGGAACCAAATGACTGTAAAAAAACAATAAATTGTTAACATGTTCCTGGCGACAACGTCATTAATCGAAAGTTGCCAGTTGATTTATCAGCCTAATGATTTTGACTCATCTTTATAGATAGATAAGAATGGTCTGCCTTCTAAATTCTAATAATGAGCAATATATAAACAATCCTATAAAATATGAGTCTTTTATTTGTGAGTTAATTAAGAGGAAATTGGTTCGATCAAATAAAGGCCATTGAATAAAGTGATTTTATGGAGGAGGGGAACAAACACAAACACCGCTGACAGCACACAGATTTCAGCCGCAATTAGAGAAAAAGGAATGGTCAAAACGTTTGTTTTTTTAAATCAAAACTGATCTCCCCGAGTGTCGCCGGAAAAAAAGGAATTTCAAAAACGAGACAAAAAAGCATTACCCATAAAAGAAACACGTGATGAATATCAACATGCAATGCATAATCTCGGATCACGACTAACTGAATTTTGAAAAATCCATAGTAGTCGGTACTGATGTTGAATCATCTTTGCCAGAATGTTTATAAGACTATTAATTTCATATCATAAATAACGTATTTCAATTGGACGAGTTTTTTCACTATATCTTTTTGAAATAAAAAATAAAAAATAAAAAATGACTCATCATTCTATACACTAGTATACATTATACAGTTAATTTTTTTTCACTTGTCAAATGTATAATATATGATTGATGAGTAGAATAATTGATTTAGTTTAAGAAAAATAAAATTTATAAAACTAAATAAATAAAAATAAGCGTGTTGTTGTGTAGCGTGTGATGATGATGGATAGCATGCAAGACTTTAATCTAAATATTTTTTTATTTTCTAAAAAATAGATAGATCCAATATGCAGAATACACTATCAAATATTGTATTAAATGTTGTACACAAGCAAAATTAATTAAATAGAGTAATGAATGTTATATACTTAATATGATCAATCATAGATTGTATAAATTTCACGTATTTTTTTAGAAAAAATGAGTCTATTAATAAAATTAATCTTTTAGGTGAATTTTAAAATTATATTTTTTTTAAAAAAAATGGGCTAAATTTATATACTTTAAATTGTAAACTTATTTCTAGCTTAAATAAGTAGGATTAGTTAGAATATTATTCCTGCTCTATCATTTTCTCTAATCTCAAAATTGTAATAAATGTCAATTACTAGTTCTAATTCCCAAGATGCCCTCGCTACCGTGTTTATTTTCGCAAACAAAAATATTATTTTTACATATCTTTTAATTTAATTATCCATATTTTTTTTTATTTATGTATCTCTCTTATTATACTTTTATATATATAGTTTTAATATTTTACAATAATGCCAAGTCATCGATTCCACAAAAAGTACACAGAACTATGTACTCCTAGCATTTGCTCTTTTGCAAATGAAGAATTTTATGTACAGTTATTTTTATGCAATTTTTTATACAATTTATTAATATGATTAGTTATATTATTTTTGTACACTCTCTTGTACAATCTATTAATATAATTAGTTGTATAAATTTATTAAAATATAAAGGTCAATTATATAAGTAGATTACGTAAAAAATACATAAAAATAACTGTATGTAAAATTATTTTTTACAAATTGGTCATCTTTTATTTCTTTTAGCGTCACTCAGACTCTATCTTGTTTAACTTTGAATGCAAATTGACACACTACATTGGCATCAACAATTTTGAAATAATGTTGTTATCGCAACACTGTTAAAAGTATTTTTATTAGATTGTCTAAAACTAAATTTCAAAAAATATAAATTTACACATATATATAAAAAAAATATTAATAACTTAAAGAGAAGAATGTATTTTTTTATAATCGAGAAGAATGCATTTTTCTTAAAGAGACATAGTCAATATTGAAGTAAATTAATACTCAAACAACATGGGTACTATTTTTGAACATAATATATATGTAGTAGCTTAAATCTTTTTATTGAAAAATACAAATATATGTAAAAATTATTAAAATTGAAAACTCTGTTGAGTAAAAATATGACAGTTGTATAATTCGGGGACAAATTATACGCGTACTTATTTAACACAAAACATTCACCTTCAAACTGGTAATTTTTTAATATTTTTTTAATAAAGTAATTTTATTTTATACGTGATTCACTTTTGTATTCTTTTTGCATATTGATGTGATTGGTTATAATAATGTTTTTATATTAAAAAAATAATAATACAACTAATCATAAGTAAAATGGGCAAAAACATAAGTTAATTAAAGTGATTTCATTTCACACTTGAAAATATTAGGGGTCCCCCGCGGGGGGGAGCCTGATCTTTACCAGTAGAAACGCCGCAGCTGAGCAAGGTCATCTTCTTGAGGGGAGCGGCAGGGTCAACCTTGACCACGTAAATTTGCACAAATTTTTAGTTTTATTATTTATTTTTAAAGATAAAAAATATTTTTATTCTCTTTTTCTATTTTTGTTCTTCTCATTTTTTTAGTAAATATGATTAAGTTTTTTTAATATATGTATAAATTTGTACTTTTTAAAATTTTGTTTTGGACAATCTAATAAGGGTACTCTAAGAAGCATTCACAAGAGATTATTTATCATGTTCTTCAACATACATAATTAGAATTTACTTTTTTATATTTTTTATATTAATTTTTTAAAATATATCATATATCAATTTATTTATTTATTTTTTACATCATTTAAATATTATATTTTTTAATATTTTGTTGGAAAAAGAGTACAAAGAGAGAAATTGTTGGGGAAGAAAAATTATAAAAAAAAAGAGAGAAAATAAATCAAATACATTTACAGTTGCACAGTTCACTTTACATATAGAGAGCACACTGTAACAAAATTGAAAATAGAAATGAAATGCATTGCATGCAATTTTGGGCTACTTTCTTTAAATTTGACATTGAGAGTGCTCTAAGGTGAATGTGTTTCAGGCCCATTAGCAGCTTGATGGGCCTTTTGTACCACTTTCTCTTATAAAGGTGTGCTTGATGGGCATTTTATACCATTTTCTCTTATAAAAGGCTTGACCAGGGTACCAACCCACGCCCATACAAAAAGGACTTTCCAGTTTCCATTCTTCCCGGAGAATCCCATTTAGCTATGATTTTTTTTCCCCCTCTAAAGGCAAGTTTTATTACAAAGACAATTAAACAATTTTAAGGATATCAAATTCAGTGAGGTGGGAGTTTCCAATAATTATTTCATTCGAGCAAAAACACAACAAACATCAAAGAGAAAAAAGCAGTTTCAAAATCACAAGTGCGACTCACACTAGTATCAATGAAAAAATGTTACATAAAGGGATTTTAAAATAATCTAAAAAATAGATTATTGATCTACGATAAAAAGTCACAGCGAGAATAGATATGCTGCATTTTATTGAATCGGTCTGTCTGAAAGAGATACTTACATTCACCTCGCCTAGATCCTAAATTAGGGAAAGTGTAAAAAGCACAAGGAAGAACCGATTCATCAAAACATGACGATCGCCGGCAGTGGCATTGCGTGGGGAGCACGCGCGGTGTTAGGAGGAAACCTGAGATGACAGAGTTGAAGATCTAGAGCCGCTGATTCCAAAAATGCCGCGCATGGCAGCGGAGGAGTTCTGTAAGTGCGGAGGCGCGTGGTGGTGGCGCTTTGTTCGTCAGGCGCGTGAGAGCGACGCGCCGCTCGTCTGGTCACGTTCTTCCGCCCCTCCCATAGATCAGCAACTGTAGAGTCATTTGGCCGGCGAGTGGAGGTCGTAGAAGTTTGACAAGCAGCAAATCGATAAATCCAATAGTTGTAAGAAAAACACTAAAAATCAAGAAAAATAACTAAAAAATAAAGGAGAAAATGTAGTAAATAATTCCCAAAGGGTTGGAAGGGAGAGAGGGAGGAGTTAGATCTCCACCCTCCCTCAGAAACCGTCGTTAATGGCTAAACACTAGAGAGAAGTGAGAGCACTGATACTAAATAGAGAAGTTATGAAATTTGTTTTCTTTTAAGATTAATTTTAAATGCAATCATATCTTATAAAAATATTTTGTATTTATTTAAAAAATAATAGAATCTATTATTAAAATATGCGACACTTACACATTTCAAATATAATTCTCTTTCTTTAAATATTGATTTATGAATTTCTTTATCATTATAATTTCAATCTTGTTCGAAGTCTATTAAATACGCCACATAAATACCAATCATGGAGTGCCACATCAAACATGTTTAGAAGATAAAAATAAAGAATCTAAGAAAGTCGACTACCTAAAGTTATATAAGCTTGGCAACTTGGGTCGTACTCGACGCACTCGAGTATAGTCCAAATCGCATCCAAACATCCTACGAACATGTAAATGATGTCTAAGTTTTATACTGACAAAATATATTTATAAATAAACAAAAACAAAATATCGAGAAATCTATTTGATCTCAATGTTTACAAGGAACTAGGAAGACTCTTCTTTGACATCTTTCTTGCTCTCGGTTTTCATATTTGAAGTCAACAAAAACTTGAGTGAGCCAGTCAATTTACTTTTAGGTATACACTGTTAGTGTTGTGGGGAGTTCTATAGTCAAGTAACAATCGCCATTTACCTGACCAAAGCCCCAATCGTTCAAAATACTTCACCTTTTAGTTGTAGAGACAATGTTGTTGATGTTGAATCAATGTACCAATAATTAACATTTGCACTCATTACATTAAGAGGTTTGGATTGACAAACACTCGCAATTTATTAATCTCATTTTATTTTATTATTATAATTTTTATAAATTATAATATAAAGTATAATAAATGATTTAAAATTTTCAAATTTCATAATAATAATAATTTTTAAAAATAATTTTTTGATAATTTTTTAATCAACTCTTAAATTTTATCAAAATCATCTCATTTTATTTCATTATCAAATTCCCTCCAAAAGTAATAGCACATTCTAGATGGTAAAAGTTTAAAAGAAAAGTACATAAAGTGAAAAGGCTAACTACTAAAACAATTATTGAGTTTTTTGTAAGATAGAAAAGTACATAAATTTATTTATAATTTAACGTATTATTTTAAATTATGTTAATTTATAAGTTTATTTTTGTAAGATTTATTTTGAAGAACATTACTAAGTGTGCGTTTTCTTTTCTTTGTACTTTTATTATGCTCAATAATTACCTTTACAAATATCGGAGATAAAATTAAAAAATTAGAAGAAAACACGCACAACTTATGTATGCTATATATATGGGAGCATTGGAGATGGCATATAGTATGTCCAAGATTTGAGTACCTAATTCAATAAAAATATAATATAGTTGAAGATGGTATGAAAGTGGGTGGATCTTAGGTACAAATTATTATATAATATTATAAAGTCCTCCAGACAAGATAAAAAAATGCGAGTAATAACATAAATCAAGTTCAATTATATTTTTAAAGAATAATGTTATATACATATAGAGGTTTTTATCCAACTTTTAGATTTGAGAATTCGAAATCTGAATTCAAAATTTCTTTAAATTAAAAAAAAAAATCAAAAATATTAAAAAATAAATAAAATTTCAAATCTGGCCGAATACAACCCGACTCGAATTAACAGACTTGTATACACATAACTTTGAGCATCAATATATTTTTATTGAATCATATATTTTATTTTAAAATTTAAATTTTTGACTAATTATATTAGATGAATGTACATGTTAGTGTACAAAATTAATTCCAACTAGAATTTTCTAATCTTAAATGAACCTACGCTTCAAATCCTTCTCACAAAATGTAAGCTTGCAGGATTCATTTTTTTCATGAGACGAGACTGAAGGGATGAGAAGCATCAATGCAGGCTCCATTTGTAGAAGCATCGCAATTGCATCCTTTTTGGTCGCAGTATTGATTCAATCATCATGAATTTATAAATTTTGGTTTGTTCTTATAAATAAGATAAAATAAATTAAGATTAAAATAAAAAATTGTTATAATATAATTTTTTGTATTAAAATTTTGAAAAGTTAAATTATTTAAATTATATTTTATTAAAATTTTAAAAATATAATAATTATAATAAATGAGATGAAATAAAATAAAATTAGATATATATTTTTTAAACAGACGGGAAATTGTGTGTTAGTGCGATGATCTTTGCTTTTTTTTTTTATCTTCGATGCAATCTTAAGGTATAGGGAGTTATGAACTGACACAGATCTACACCAGGAATTAAAAAGAACAAGAAGTACAACAACAACACCAGGAATTATCAAAAAATCTTTATTAGAGCCTCCACTATTGAAAGTACCAATTACACTCATAAATAATGCTTAAGATAAATTTACTAATTTATCCTTAAACATTATTTATGAGTGTGATGGATATTCTCAAATAGTAAATGCTCTCTAACATTGCTCATTGATTATTTGGTCGCAAGTGGATTTTTTTTTTCTCTTTTCCTCTTTTCCAATAAGATAAAACACCAAATTAGAGTAAAAGAAAAAAGAAAATCAATATTGGGGACCAGAGGAAGCAGCAAAATGCCCAGATTTTGGGCAAAAATTGAAAATTCATTTCAACATCTTGACTATTAAAAATAATTACGTGATTGGTCGTGATAGAAAAATTCATTTTATATTATTATAAAAATGGAAAAATCTTAAAGGTTGCAAGACTGCAAGTTGGCGATGATTCTGATGAACGTGAAGTTGGGAAGAAACCGCTTCTTGACATGAATATATCAAAAAGGAAAAGGAAGCTTCGTAGTTAATTGAGACCCATACTAACACGTTTCCTTTTTTTTTTTATTTGTTTCTACGCCTGACATAATCCCGTTTTCAAAATATTCCGGTCGCAAATAAATATTTGTTTCACAAAAATATTTGTTTCAAAGAAGTTTTTCGTTGAAGCTTTCAAACAGCGTGGCGGTTGCTCTACGACATTTATTAAGGCTGAGGAGACACTGGGGGAATTTATTTTCGAATATTTCTACTGTTTGGCGATTGGATTAGCTGATTCCAACCGGTCTTCTTGTTTGGACGATGGTCTGCTCGTTTGTAGCCTTTCAATAAGGTATAGCATCTAATTATGATGGTAAACCTGTACATGTTGCTGTTTTCAATTATTTTTTCCGCTGTTTACGCATAATCGAGGAATGAGGATTGCATGTTGTAATGGGGTTTCTGGGGGTTTAGTGGGATTTGAAAGATTGAAGATTTGATGGGTTTGTTGGGCACTGATGGGCGTTGAATTTGGAGTCTTGGTGCTTCTGAAGTGCCCAGTGGGTTTTTAGCAAATTTGGTGAATTATATTGATTTGGGGTTCGTTCTGGATCCGAATGTTGCCTCTGTCTTGTTTTGAGGCAGTTAGGTTTGGTTTGAATGCCATTTTCTTCTTTTTGTATAAGACTGATTTGGTTCTCAATAAATAGAAAACATGGCGTTTTGAGGTTGAAAGAGTTATTGCAATTCAACGTGAAGTGCGGAGTTTTGAATGATATAATTTCTTTTTATTGGACAGGGAGTTGATTCAGGTTTTTGTGTATTGGATTGGTTTGATAAACTTCCTTATTGTTGTTGGATTGATTATTCCAAGGCAAGCTAAAAATCATGGACTTAGCTCTTGAAGAACCAGCGGTTAATGGAGAGGCAGATGTAATGGACAGGGACCTCTTGGGAGACACTCCTCTCAGAGAGCCCCCTCTCTACTGGACCCCTTTTCAGGGTATGGTGAGACAGAAAGCCTATATTTTTGATGGCCATGGGAACTTTTATAATAAGGAATGGGATCTTGCAGAGGGTGGAGGCAATGAGTTTTGTTGGTACCATGTGGAGCTTCCAAGAGTAAATGGAAAACTGTCACAATCTGCACAATACCTCATTGGTGTTCTTTGTCCACCTTTGAAACTCCAAGACATTCTTTCGCTCGTCAGCAATGGACCCTTTTGTGGGCATGTTGATGGGGCTCTTGTCTTCAGAATTAATTCACCCGGCCCTCCCTCGAGTGATTTTACATTTAGAATTGCTGCTAGAGTTACTGAGAATTCGGTCATCACAGTATCTTTAGGTCGTGTTCCTAGATTGGGCTTCTCACGGATGGCTCAGTCTCTTCTCTCAGAGATTCCTAGAGTGGAGAGTTCGTATCTTAGGGATGAACATAAGGAAGGGGGTGGAACTGTCATCAGGGAGCATGTTCTCGAGTTCTTGTTGACAATGAATCACTCTGAAGAGGCTGATAATCCTGTGCCAAAATCTATCTCTAATCTTGTTGTTCACATTCTTGACACACACGTGGATCACCTTCAAGATGTTGTGACCAAACTTGAGATGGAGCTGGATTCCGTGGAGCTTCAATTGGATAAAGGTATGATCTGAAATGATGTAAATATGTTCTATACCCATAATCGGATCGTCCTTATATATAGTAACATCAAATTTTCAGGATTCATGCATCACTTCTGAGTCAGAGCTGTATTAGACTGTTATGCTTTTTTTAGTCTTTTCTATTCATAAGTCACTCAGAATCTAGTGAAAAAGGGGGTCAAATGATCATGCACACCAGAGTTGTGGAAACTCAGAGACCTTTAGTTTGTATTAATAAAGGCTGCATGCTTGAAAGTAAAAGAATGAAGATGGATTAACATATTATCTACAAGTTTTGAATCGTATTATCAATGTTGAGTACAAAATCTGTTGATGCAGTATCATTCTCTTATGGGATTGTGTATCATTCTTTATTTATGTTCCAAACAATTTGTTGAGAACCTGTTTTAAAATGCCAAGCAAGCTCGTGTCGATGAGCAATATGGAGCCTTTGCTTTTGTTGCTCCCCTTTGGGTTTAACCTTCTTTTTTTCTTTTCGGGGGAGATTGGAATATTGATTCTTTACTGTTGAGATAGAGAGAGCAAAGTAAAATGAAGTTCAACAAGTCTTGATTCTTACAATAACACTGTTATAAGATAAATTGGACTAATTGCTTGAAATTAGACCAAGTAACCAGAATACAGATACACTGAATAATACTTTTCATCTCGTTAGAGGAGTGTACGGCTATTCCTATATGGCCTGGCCCATCCATAAAAGTTCTAAATGTTCTTTTACGGCTTAAATAGGATGTTGAAAACATTGGAGGATATGCATTTTCATGGTAAAGTGTACTTTCCCATATCCATGGTGGAGACATTAAAAAAGATTTAATGACCTCTGCCAGTTACTGATATGGAATGAAGAGAACATCGTGTAAGATGGTCTATGTGAGTCTATGATTTGGGTATGTCGAGGCCTTAGGATTTGTTTTGAAGTTCTGAACTTTATTTTAATTGTTCTGTACTTTATTATTTCACCTTATTGATTTATGAAAGACAGTTGATCTATCTGTGGTCTATAATGATACATTGAGAAAGCATGGTGAGGGCCAGTTGCAGGATTTTCGTCAGGAAAGACCTGTTCTCCATTGGGGATGCATGCTCTCGTTTACTCAAAAAGGACGTGGATATAATTCCAATTGAAATTCTTCCATCTCTTTCCGATGTTTGTTTGTGCTGATGAAGCTCCTACGAGTTTATACTGTTTTCTCCTTGGACTCATATGGTTTGATATAGGGTCGAAATTAAGGCATGGTTCTTCTGCGTCGTTGCAGGTGGTTTTGCTTTGAAGAAGCAAATGCTAGATGATAGAAGATTCCCCAAAATGCATCTTAATTTGCAGCGCCTTCTGCAGGTATCATCCCCATTTCTTTAATGGCCAAAAACAGAGTAGGAGAGATATAAAGAGTTAGTAGTAACCAGGGGCGGACCCACGCCTTCCGTATCCCCCCAAAATCTTTCCAAATTTTATTTATAATAGAAATATATATATAATTATATATAATTAAAATTCTCTCTTAGATTATAAAAATAAAAATAAAAATTGACCTCCCCAAGTTTTTTTTATGAAAATTATTCTTTTAAATTTCAATATACATTCATTTATATTTTAATTTTTAACTTTACGTAAATTCAAATTTTAACTTACATAATCTTACAGTTACTCTAATAGTCTAACTCTAATAAAAAAATTAATTATAAATTTATATGATTGTAAAATTCATTAATTATACTCACTTATTTAGTTTCACTCTAACTTGTATGATTGTGAAATATAGTTTGTTAAAAATCTAATAGCGTTACATCATTATTTAATAAAAAGTTTTCAAATTTATTCTTGATTTATAAATTTTTCTTAAAACATAAAAAAAATATGAGCAAGTATTTAAGAACAATTAATTTTTTTTTTAAAAAAAAGAAAGAAATTGAGTACAATTTAAAAAGTAATATACGTTTAGAGAGCTCGATAACAACAGAATATGATATTTCTATTACTAATGATCATCCTTCTAAAATTTACACACACCGTACATTTTATCGATCCCCCAAAAACATAAAATTCTAGTTTTGCCCCTGGTAGTAAGTAACCTTATGTTCCATGTTGTTAGCCTGTCAAAGTCTTATTTGGTAACGACTCACAAGTTAGAGTCTCTGGTAAGAAGCATGCTTCTGAGAGAAATGGCTAGCAATGAGATAGCTATGGAAGTTACTTCGATAAATGGATGTCGAACATTTCTGGGGTATTAGCTCCTTCTAGCTGCGTTGGTGGCCATAAGAGTTATGATGCCAAGTAAATTGTTAACCAGTAAGTGTTTGGACAATCTTGTCTTGATCTGCATAGGAAGGCCGTTGTCTAGAATAGTTACTCTACCATTTAATTTTCGTTTTGGCCTAATGAATTGAAGTAAAAAACTGTTAACTGGACATTCACTTGGTTTTTGTATCTTCATTGAATTCAGGTGATAGCACATGGAGAGCAAGTATTTCCACGGGTGAAAGAGAAATGTTCTTCAAAAAGTTGGTTCAGTAGCGAAGACATTAACTCCCTTGAAGAGTTGATCGGACGGTTAAGGAGGCTGAAAGACAATGTGGGGTTCATAGCAAATCGAGTCACAGCAATCCAAGCAGGACTTGATAGCTGGCAGAACGAGCAAATAAACAGGAAACTATATTATCTTTCATTCCTTTCCATAATATTCCTTCCGCTGTCCATCATCACCGGGGGTAAAACTTTCGCCTTGCTGCAACCTTATTACATTCAGAAAAACTTTCTGTTGCACATATTTTTTTGTTATGATTTTTTTGAAGAGATTAGCCATTGACACCGATCACTTTGGAACAGTGTTTGGCATGAATGTGGGAGGAGTTCCATGGACAGGGCAGGTGAACTCAAAGTCAAAAGATGGTTTCAGGAATGTCATGTTACTCTGCGTGGCAATGTTACTTATGGTACTGATGTGCTTCTGTTTCCCTGCTCTTTATACCCATGTAGCTGCTTGGCAGCGGAGGAGGGTTATGACAAGAAGCTGGTCTCTCAATAGGAAGTCAATCCTCATGAGAACAGGAAATGGAGGAGCTCAAGAAAGAGGAGGTTATCTTCGGATTTGAATGGAACTGAAATTGTATCTTTCTGTATGTATCTTTTTTTTATTTAGCACTCTCCTCATTTGCTTTCCAATCACATCTTCCTTTGCCTGTTTAAACATTCATTGTATTTGGGCGTACCACTCTTCTTTAGCGCCGCGCCCCCCCCCCCCCTCCCGGCGGCCGCGGGACCCGATTGACTCTGAAGAGGAGGTGGGAAATTCTTTTTTCTGATTTTTGTTTCTGGAGTTTCTTCCATCTATTTGTAATCTGTTAATCTGTACAATATTTCTTTTACTTTCCCCTTCCTTTGCACTTTGCAGCACTAATTGAGTGTATTCTTGGAATTATAGTAATGATATATGTACACTGTACACTACTTAAATTGCAAAAAATCTGTGGCTCTCTCTACTCTCTCACTGAAGATTTTTCTATCTGATGCTTGCTAATGCGAATGATACAAATTGCATTGTTGTGGGCGCTATAATTGAAAGTCCTTCCTTTTAATAGATAATTAAGATGAAAATATATATAAATATTTTTATTTAATTTATTAATTTATGAAAATATGTAAAATAACACATATAATTAAAAATAAAAAGGAGATGAAGTAAAAAAGAAAAAGAAAAAGAAAAAAGTAATGCCTATGATAGATCACATTTTGGAAAACTTGTTGAGCTCGATCGAACGGTTGGTAGTGAATTGATTAATACTCAATTTAATCACCTGCGGGTGAGGTGTACAGTAAGGAGATCTAAAAGCTTCGACCAACCTCTATTCGCTAGAACAATCTCAAAAAAGGCAAAAAAAAAAAAATACCACCTCTTGTCCTCCCCACCGCAAAACCCCTAAACCCTCCATTTTCCTCAACTATCGTCTCTCTGTTTCTCTGTCTTTCACTTCTCGCTGTGTTCTGATCATCCGAAGGTGATCCGTCCATGGCCACTACCGCCGTCTTGCTTGGCACGCTACAACGCCGTGATGTCGCCTCTGCACCTCTCTCCGCCTTTCGATCCGTACGTCGTCTTCCTTTTCTTCGTCGTCGTCCTGCGAGATTTCTCTCTGCTTTGTTTTATTGAACCCTTTCGTTTTAGTCGTCTATTCTTTATTTACGATTATGCTCTGTTTAGTTCCTGCAAATAAGGCTGTAATCGAATCTAGTTAAACTGATATTTGACTTGCCGAGTTCCGCTCAAAATATTTTGGAGATTTTTATTTAGAGCAATGTTAGGGAGTAGCCACACCAGGACACTCCCTTTCACATGAACAGTGTCATAAACAGTGATGACACTGTTTATGTGAGGGGAGTGCACTGAGTGTCTTCTCCCCTCATTTTTCATTTTATTTATTATTTGTTCGAGTTCGATTCGATAAGTTAAATTTCTATTTCGAGCTGGAACTTGACCTCGTCTCACAAACAAACTCAAGTCGAGATGAGTCGAACTCAAAATTTTTTTTTTAATATTTTGAAGAAAATTTAAAAATAAATAAATAAAAATTAATAGGTAATATCTAATCAGTTAAAATTTATTTATCATAATAATATGTTATATATTTATATATATTATTAATAAATATATATAATATGATTATATAAATGTATTTCATACATTGTTATCATGTACCAACATATAAAATTATTAAATTTTATAAATTAATTATTATACAAATTATAAAATATATCTAAAAAGTATATTTATTATATATACATAAGTAATTAGATTGTATATTACATATTTAATGTTATGCTTATATTATTAGCAATATATATAGCATATATATGTGTACATATTTATCAATATATATGAATAAACTTTAATCGAGTCGAGCTAACGAGTTGATTCGAGTTTAAACAAGCGAGCTTTAATGAGTTTTAGCCGAATCAAGTTTTGTCGGGTATGTGTCATTTATTAATTGAGCGGGTATCTGCTTTCACGAGCGAGTTTTCTTTTTCACGATTCGAGTTTAACTTAGCGAGTATCGAGTAGACTACCGAGTAGCCCGATTCATTTACAATCCTACCTACAAAGGTTAAGAGAAATTGAATAAGTCTGCAAAATTTTCAGGCTAAATATTTGGTTTCAGTTGATTTTTTTGCTCTTTTGTTTTAACCTATTAAACGAAAAATCTAGTCTGTTATTTTGTTTTTGTGCATCTTTTCCCGGTTTCATTCGTTATATCTGCGCTGAAGGTTTTTTGTAACGATATATATTATACATATAATTCTGTGAGATTGGAACCAAGTCCGATGGATGTATAGGTCTCAGTTCCATTAGGGTTTTAACTCTTTTTTCTGGAACATAATTTTTTCTTCATCTTATGTTGATGCTGAAGTTTTCTCTTAAGGGGCTACTTGAACCTGTGACAGACACTATCAGTTGTATTTTTGTTACTCCCTATGTGAACGATCGAAAGTAAGAGTTTTATTACTGTCTAGTGGTGTTCATGGAAATATTGTATGCTATATGAGATTATATTGAAGTTTGGTATAAGTTCAGCTTGGTAGATACGGGTAAATCATGGGTGAGAAATATATATATATTAATTTTTATATATAATTAACGGTGAGAAATGAACTATTTTATTAGTAAATTAGAATTTTCTTGAAAATAGGCAAAGCCAAGTACATGGTGAGAAATAAACTTAGTGGTGCTTTCTAATGATCACGCAGTTAGCCAGCAATGTGAAGCCAGTGTGGGCTCCTTCTAAGCTGGGTTACAATTGGGCAAGTTTGACCAGGGCATTCAGGTATAATGGATTTTTCGGCTATTTTTGGAATTTTTTTCAACTTTTTTCTTGCTGTAACATTTTTCCATTTTCAATGCAGTTCAAAACCTGCTGCAAGTGACGTTGTCGGCATCGACTTGGGAACAACCAACTCATGTGTTGCGATTATGGAGGGAAAGTTATAGACATGAAATAATGTTCTCATAATAACTCCAAATGTGATCACATCTATTGATCAAGTATTGTGTTTTGTGTTATTTCTTATTCAGCTTAGTTTGCCTCTGGCTCATTTTAATTTTGGGAGAATCTGTAGAATCCCAAAGTTATTGAGAATGCAGAGGGATCTCAAACAACACCATCAGTGGTTTCCTTCACCCCGAAAGGAGAACTACTTGTTGGTACTCCTGCAAAACATCAGGCTGTAACTAACCCCACGAATACCATTTTTGGAACCAAGCGTCTGATTGGCAGACGATTTGAAGATCCCATAACACAAAGAAATGAAGATGGTTCCATACAAGATAGTCAGAGGTCCAAATGGAGATGCATGGGTTGAAGCCAACGGGCGGGCAACAGTATTCCCCAAGCCAAATTGGGGCTTTTATCCTGATTAAGATGAAAGAAACGGCAGAGGCATATCTTGGAAAGTTGGTTACGAAGGTTGTGATCACTGTTCCAGCTTATTTCAATGATGCTCAGAGACAAGCAACTAAGGATGTTGGCGGAATTGCAGGACTTGATGTGCAGAGAATTATCAACGAGCCTACTGCTGCTGCACTTTCCTATGGAATGAACAATAAGGAGGGTCTCATAGCAGTCTTTGATCTTGGAGGTGGCACATTTGATGTTTCTATTTTAGAGATCTCTAATGGTGTTTTTGAGGTAGTCTCCCCCAACTCCTCCTAAAAAAAAAAGAAGCTGTTGGAGTAGTTTTTCTTGTCAATTAGGCAAGTCCCACTAACTCCTCTCTCTTGTAAAGGTGAAAGCAACAAATGGAGGCACATTCTTAGGAGGAGAAGACTTCGACAATGCGCTATTGGAGTACTTGGTGAATGATTTTAAGAGAACGGGATTGATCTTTCCAAGGACAGGCTTGCCCTGCAGAGGCTTCATGAAGCAGCTGAGAAAGCTAAGATAGAACTCTTGTCCACAACCCAAACTGAAATCAACCTGCCATTCATTACAGCTGATGCATCTGGTGGAAAACATCTGAATATCACACTAACAAGATCGAAATTTGAAAGCTTGGTGAATCACTTGATTGAGAGGACTAGGGGCCCATGTAAGAACTGTTTAAAGGATGCTGGAATGACCTCCAAGGAAGTAGATGAAGTACTTCTGGTTGGAGGGATGACACGTGTTCCCAAAGTACAAGAGGTCGTTGTGGAAATTTTCCAGAAGACCCCAAGCAAAGGAGTAAATCCTGATGAGGCAGTTGCTTTGGGAGCTGCTATCCAGGGTGGTATTTTACGTGGTGATGTCAAATAATTGCTTCTCTTAGATGTCACTCCATTGTCGCTTGGTATTGAGACATTGGGTGGTATCTTCACCAGGCTTATAAGCAGGAACACAACCATTCCAACAAAGAAGAGTCAGGTATGGCCTCAAAATGCAGTGATTTAGTTAGCTATTTACTAAATCCATTATGGGTACAAATGCAACAGAGTAGTTTATCGATTTTTTTATAAATTTTTTTATGTTAACATATTTGTACTGGAAATTAGAGTAGTATACGGCTTGGTTTACCAGTTTTACGTTCAAATATTTTTTAACATGACAAAGTCTGCTGAACGCCGGAGGATTGGTTTGATAAATTGGTTGTGCTAGGAAGCATGTGCTTAGTGCATTTAGGGAAAATTTTCCATTTTGAGACAAGGAATTTTGTGAAATTAAATACTTAAAAAAAGTTAGTGAATTTAAATAGGGCATTTTCGTGGGATCATATGTGTTTTCTCCTTTTAGGCTTGTAGTGCTGCCTAATAAGATTACCTCATTTTAGCACTTCCATCGTGTTGTCAACGTTCACAAACGATATTGTGGTGGAAGAAAAGATATACGTTTGCTACAAACAAATTCCAAGTTACTCCTGTTCTGGTTGGCTTGGTTAAGATAAGCTTTCAGTTTTGGCTGGCCTTCAATATGACTCAACTTTTTAATGTTGGAGATCGTCTTTAATGGCACTTTGCATTTTATTATTTCGTGTTACAGAGGATGCTAAGTTCCTAAATACAACTTACACTATTGCAGGTCTTTTGCACGGCAGCTGACAACCAAACTCAGGTGGGCATCAAGGTATTGTAAGGTGGGGGACTCTGCTACTCGGACCGATAGTTCACCGAGAGAAGCTGACCTATCAGTACAAAATTGTTTTTTTTTTTTAAATTTTTTCTTCTTTTATTTCAATTATTTATATATATATTTTTAAACATTTTCAAAAAATTTAAAAAAATATTAATATATTTATAATTATTTTATTAATCAATAAGTAAAAAAATTTAAAAAATAAAAATAAAAAATACATTCAGTCAAAAATTTCGGTCAAAAATAGTATTTTCCTTGTAAGGTGAGCGTGAGATGGCCTCTGACAACACGCTTCTACGAGAGTTTGAGCTTGTGGGCATTCCGCCGGCCCCCAGAGGCATATGCCTCAAATTGAAGTCACATTTGACATTGATGCCAATGGCATTGTGACTGTTTCTGCCAAGGACAAGACCACTGGGAAGGAACAACAGATTACCATCCGTTCGTCAGGAGGGCTCACAGAAGACGAAATTGAAAAGATAGTTGAGGAGGCGGAGTTGCATGCTCAGAGGGATCAAGAAAGAAAAGTATTGATTGATATCAGAAATAGTGCAGACAGTACCATTTACAACATTGAGAAAAGCTTGAATGAGTACAATGACAAAATTCCTGGTGAGGTTGCAAAAGAGATCGAGGATGTAATTGAAGGTTTGAGAAAGGCAACAGCTCGAGACAACGTTGAGGAAATTAAGTCAAAGATAGGACAGCACATGCAAGGTGGGTCTAATGGTGGTTCTTCCTCGGGAGGTGGTTCTCAGGGTGGTGACCAGCCTCCCGAGGCAGAATATGAAGAGGTCAAGAAGTGAGTGTTGATATTGTTGTATGTGATACTTGGTGCCGGTGTCCGAAATTTGGGTGGATATCTCTACTTTCATCAGCTCTTTCGGCCATAAAAGTGCCTAGCGGTTTTTGTATATCTAAATATGGGAGGTCGTAATTAGGAAAGTCTCTTTTTATATGAGCGCAAGTCTATGCTCTTTTAATGCCTTGATGACGAAGTTTTCGCAGCAGTGTCCTTCCTGGTTGGCGTTCGCTTGATAGTTTGAGAGAGTTTTTGCCTGTAAATCTGGGATTCCAGGGTCATCATAACCAATACATTTTCATCTTTAAGTACAGAGTTTACTTCAATCGAGGGGCCACGCAGTGATGCATGTCTCTAGCCTGATATTATTTGATAATAGCTTAAAATTCCAACTGTCGAGAATCGTCGGGACTTTCCCTTGCAACAACATGTTTAATTGTACAATTGGTCAAGCAGCTTTAGAAAAAGCTAATGGATTTGATGAATTTTAAGCAGAATAGGTTGGCAAATTTGATTGGTGTTTATTTGTGAAACCATGACTGTAACCCCAGGAAATTTTTGCAACGCCTCCACATCTGAGTCTCACCCACCCAAGGACGAGAATAGGAGCCAGCGAGTAGAATAGAAGAATGCCCCCCACTTGCTTCAAGCCTCCAACTCTTAACTCCCGTGGAAAGTAACATCCCATCCCCATCAAATCCGGTACAAATTGCCAAAATACCTAAGAAGATGTATTTTGCCAAAGGGATGCTTTCTGAGGTCACACGAACTTTCACTTCTTTTCGGTTATATTCGTAGTTGGCTCGAATGATAGACGCAGAGTATTTGGGACCAAAAATAAAAATAGGGTACTCCATCAGACCAACCCCCCCTACCAACAGTTTTTGAGCAAATTTCTACCCATATTATGAAGAAGCACATGGATCATGGGATGGCCTCTGACTTTTGAAGTCTTCTCAGCTCTTTTTCGGGGAATCCAAGTTTCAAAGCCCGGCGACACCTGATATGCGGACCTTCTTATTATTTATATTTGATTTTACTTTATTAGTTATCAAGTTTTCAATAATTTCTTCCATCGTTGAATCTTGTCCACCACCATGTCATCAGAGTTTTTCTTCCCCCCTCATAAAAAAGTCTTGGGTATCAACGGACCACTAGAATGATTCACAAGATAGAATGGTTACTTTGGAATCTCTTGGCTACAAAGCAGGGAATTGCCGCCTGGAACTCTCTCTCTCTCTCTCTCTCTCTCTAGTGCCATGCCGCTTAAGAGAACCAAACCCAAGAAGATGGACATAAATTGAACCACAAAAGCCTCTTGAGAAAAATCATGTATTAATGCGAGTAATGTGTACAATGGTATCTCTCTCAATTTTCTAGTTCTCTCTCTCTCTTTCTCTACCTTCTTCTAATCCCTAACCAGTTTTTTTTTTAACTCACTGAAGTTTTCTACCATCTGACCTACAACTAGTTTGATTTTGGCCCAACTCAAGGGTTCCACTTCACATATATTCCACACGCCACAGCCAAAATGCCGACTCACACTTCCATCAATCTCTCCAAAGCTTGAAACAGAACATCACACTTCACCCAGTTTAACACCCATCCCCTGTATCAAAAGAGCTTCTTCGTAATTCAGCTCATACCAAAAAGTACAAACGAAATTTACGGAAGACAATTATAGCACAAGCTTTATATACCTTCTCCAACAAAACAAACATTTCCCAAAAATGGGAAAGCATTCAAAGAATGCATTTCTGATCCAACCCTCTCCACTTGATTCCACGCTTGGGAGGCCATTTCCATTAATTCATTGCAACCTTATGACTGCGCATTGTCGGCATCTGAATCACTCCCAGAAGAACTCCCTGAATCTGAATCTGCATCCAACCCTCACTGTCAATCATTTCTGCAAACAAAAATTTCTCAAACCCACCAAGAAGAAATGAAACAATGGGTTATACCACTTGATGATGAATCACTGTCTGAACTGCCGGAGCTGCTAGAACTACTACTACTCCCGTGTCCCCCAACATCTTTCTCGATCTCCACCGGCGGGAAATTACTCATCGGAATCTCGTCTCCAATGTCCACATCTTCCTCCCCAACTTCCCCTCCTTTCTTCGGCTTCTTCGCCTCACTGGCCACAGCTTCAATCTTCTCGCTGCTCACAGGTAGCTCCTACACATACACAATAATTAGCAAGCGAAGTTAGTATAAAATGCCCAAAATCTTGGATCAAAATTAAACAAATGCCCGTATTTCTGGAATTTGTTGAATCTATCTACCCCATTGTTTTTGGCGTAATTTCCCATGAGAGCTTGGCGCTTGATTTTGCTGACCATCTTCTTCCAATTGGTGACCAGTCGATCGAGCTCCCAAAGCGTCTCGGTGTCCACTGCCTCAATATCGAGCTCTATCTCATCACCATCCTGCTTCAAATGCCCGTTTCTCTTCCTTATTATCTGCACGACTTGTTCCATTTTCTCCGGAGGCAAACTTTGCAATCCGATCCCCAGCTTGTGCTTCTCCTCCAAGCTCATCTCCCTCTTGTTCGGATCCTTTGCCTTCGGCTTCGGCTGCTTCAGCGGTTTCACTGGGGGCGTTTTCACTGGAGATTGCACCATCTGACGATTCGATGAACTCGCCTGGAGCTTGTGCAACGGTTCAGAATGATCCGAAACCTTATCTTCAAAATCTATCCGGTCCGATCTCTCCGCGATTTGCATCGAATTAGTATTATTATTGTCGCTCGCTTGCAATTCTTCCTCCGCATCGAAAACCCCTTTTTCTCCCTCTTCTTCATCAATCCGATCGATTTTCTCGCTGAAGGGGCGAAACAACTCCTCGAATCTGGCCAGTAGCTGCTCGGCCATGGCGTGCACGGTGTGGCCTTTGGGGTTGTAGGTCAAGGCATTGGTAAAGGTCAGCCTCACATCGGCGGCGAAATCCAACGGAGACTGGTAGAGGTTCCTACCAAGCTTCGACTTAACGGTCCCCAAATCCATGGGTTGCTTGATTATGTCGTGATAATCGTGAAGCCCCATGCCCACCACATCCACCGGCTCGTTAAATATCCACCCGCTCTTGTGCTTTCTCAGCTTCGTCAGCATATCCTTGCACGCCTTCATGGACATCGGGTTCATGCTCTTGTTCACGTTGTTCGCATTTGACGAAATCAAATTCGA
Organism: Platycarya strobilacea; assembly: GCA_036898215.1. Lineage (NCBI taxonomy): Eukaryota > Viridiplantae > Streptophyta > Magnoliopsida > Fagales > Juglandaceae > Platycarya > Platycarya strobilacea. Next base: position 3,256,304 of record CM072554.1, on the reverse strand, counting down.
GCTCGTATTCTGGTTCTTCTGATTCGGATTGCCCGGCAAGGGACGCTTCTTGCCCGATAGTTTTTTCGATTTCTTCGAAAGCTGCGGCGCATGGGCGTGATTGGGTGTTGAGTGGGATTCGAGGCGGTGTTTGAGTTCGCGAATCTGATCAAGCTCGGCGGCCAGACGGGCCTTAAGGTCGCCGAGCTGCTTATTCGAAAAGGATGCGACGTTGAAGCTCACGTATTGAAGGTTGTTAAATTCGGTACTGGTGGAGGTGTGTCTTCGGTGGTTGATTGACGAAGCATCGTCGGAGGCGGCCGATTGCGTCACGTCCGGGGATTCCTCAACGATAATTTTACCCCCAATTGGATGCGATTGTTGCTGTTGCTGCCGTTTTTTGGAAGTGAAATTAGGGTTAGGGTTTGAGAAAGGGACTTTGCCCATGAATCCTCCGCCTGCTCTGTTGTTGGTGGTGCTGGTGGTTCTGGCTAAGACGGCGTACGCCATGGACGTACTGAATTCGCAATCTTCAATTCCGGTGAGGTGGAAACCATGAATCGGGTGGGGCGTGACCTCCACGCGCAGATCAATAAGTCTCACGCGCCGAAGGAAAGGCCTCCCAAATTTCCAAAAATATTAAAAATAAAAATAATTGGAAAGAAAAAGAGAGAGACAGAGAGAGAACGTGAACGTTAGGGTTTGGAGATTTTGAACCCTAAATCTGAGCGAGGAAGGAGAGGAGGCTAGGGCCGGTTCTTAAAGGCGATGAGATCTGACCGAGGAAGTACCGGGCAGGTTGTGAGCCACCGATGTGGACTTGATTTTTCATCCGAGGGTGAATCGAGATTCTCTTGCTGCCCGAAGAACTGACCTCGTGATCTGGCATGGACGGCGAGGATGTGAGGGTTGGTGCACGTGGCGGATTTTTGGAGGTCTTGGATTATTTGGGGGCGTGTTGAGAAAGGTTATTCGCGGGCGCCGGGGGGTGGGTTTGAGCCTGGGATTCATTTGCATTTGGATTGAATTTGTACTGCATGTAGGGTTTTTATTTATTTAATTATTTAACAAATTACGATATTTAATGGAAACAGAAATGCTAATCCACATGGAAGCTTCCGATCGGAGCTCTCGACACTGATTTATTTATTTTTTTACGTTTTAATTTAACGATTAAAAAAAATTAATGATAGATAATATTTTTTAAAAATATTAAAAAATAAATTAAAAAACAAAAAACAAAAATTACACTGTCAGATCCCATGTGTGGCTGGGGTTTGGGGCCCAGTGGCGTTGACGTGGAAGGAAGCGAACTGGATGGTCGTAGCGTGAGCTAGAAGGGAAACTTGAAAAGTGGCTATGAAAATGCAAGCGCGTGCAGTTCACTTTTTTTTCTTTTATATATATTTTTTCTCTGAATATGAGGGTCATTTCGTAAATACAGAAGACGTGCTTGCTGGGGTAATCAAAGACCTACTGTTCTAGCTTCCTGTTGGCCTCGCGGATAGTACGATAGATGGACTCGTTCTTGGAACATGTTAATGAAAAATTCTCCTAAACTTATAATTATTCACATAATCTTTATATATTATATTTTATTTTATTTTATTTTTAATCAAATATTTATTATATAAATAATAAATAAATTATTTAATTTAATTTAAAAAAAAAACAAATTCGTTTTTATTTAGAAATAAATTAAGATAAATTTTAAAAATCAAATAATATATTATTATTATTTGAAAATTTTTTAAAAATTAAAATTAAAATTAAAAAAAAAATTGTATTTAAATTTTTATTTTATATAAAAATTTTAAAAAATATAATAATAAATTTGAAATGAATTGAGACAAATTTAATTTATCTTCAAATTCAAATAAGATCTAAATTTACCATAAAATTAATGTAACTTGTATTTTTTTTAAAAAAAATTAATGAAACTTGTATTGGTTGTATATAATTAATTTACAATCTATTCTGTAATCAATTAACGAAAAGATATCATTTTATCACATATATTACAGTTTTCATTTGAATTTTAGATTTGACACTGTTGTCCTTGTTAGAAAATAAAATATTAACATAATTATATTTGTATCATTTTTCACATATATAACTTACATTCACCTCTTGGTATTTAAATCATACTTTCTCTCTATCAAATTACCATTATTTTCATGCAACAATTAAATTAATTAAACTATCACTAAATTTATTAAAATAAGCAATAATTAAACTAATAAATTATAGCATAATTTTTTAACATAAGTTATATGCTACCATATTTAGCGTCAATGAAAAAATAATAAGAAAACAAATCTTAAAATATGAGAAAAAAGTATATATTGTTAACAATAAAATAAAATAAAAATGATATTATTTATCATAAGTATTTTTCTAATCTGAATTTTATTATAAAATATATTAAATCAGTAAATGTAAAGAGAAGTTAAAATCATAACATAAAAGAAGAAGGGTCGTGCTATTGATTCCTATTTGGAATCCTGATTGAGACTATTTTTTTTTATTTTTAATTTATTTTATAATTAAACAAGTGTTTCTTATGATTTTTTATATGATTTTTTTAATATTTTAAAAATTATATAAAGAAAATTATAACATTATTAAAAAATACTTATGTAATATTATAATAATTTAAAAAAACGTTTAAATCTCAAATCAAAATCTTAAATAAGGACAAATAATATTTTTCAAAAAATATTATTAAGACGAGATGAAACGACAATCCCAGTGGTGATGGTATAGAAGGAATAAACTATAATTTTGGGTATTTGAAGGCAAAATAATAAAAAATAAATAAAAAATTTACGTATTCGTTTTATCATTTTTATTGTTTTGTTTGAATGAAGAAGGTGGTCTCTCACTATGTAAAGCTCTGAAATCCTTGACGCCGATCACTCCAAACGACACGACCCGCGTCGGACATCTGTACATTTTCTGAGTTTAATTATATATTTATGTGTATGTGAATCTCTCCTCTTACGTTCCCCTGGGTCTTGTTTTTCCTCCCTGTTCTTATTTCTTCGTATTCTTCTTTCTCCCATCACGCTAATGTCAATCTGCAATGATGTCGTTCGTGAAAGAATAAACGGCCTACGACCGTATCGACCGCCTTTTTCACGGTAGATACAACAGGTAGTTTTGCTGATACAATCTCGCTCACATTTCCCCCCTTTGATCTTTCTTTTCTTTTCTTTTTTCCCTTCAATTTAGGGTGTTTTTCAGCTCTTCATCTCGCGTAGTCAGGCTCAGCCGATGCCCAAAAGAACTTCATTCAGCAAGGTACATCAAAACCAATTTCTGTAGTCTTTCAATTTCGGGATTGGTACCTTGCAGAGTACGTCAGCATTTTGATTGGGGCTTCGTGTAAAAACCGTGTGAATATGTGTAAAGACATATGTCAAGTAATAAGGGATACAGTTTATGTTCGTTGGGAGTACGGAATATATTCAATGAAAGTTGATCCGTCTCAGACTCTTCCTACACCGAAAGGGAAAATAGAAATTTTATGGCCGAGCTATTTAGATCTGGACTGGATAGACATTAATGTATTCAAGAATCAAACTAACTCACGGCCGAAGGTTGTTGGAAAGTTTAATGGTTTTTAACAGGACAGCTTGATTTTTTCTCCAAAGATTGTACAATTACCAAGCTGTTTTGTTTTTCTTTTTGGGTTAGTCTTGTTTCCTCAATTGAATGCTTTCATGCCGAGGATGATCTTCTTTGTTTCTTTACTGTTATTCTTTTCTTCTTTTGGCCGGAAGAAGAAGGAAGACCTAGTATCCGTTTCCTTGACAATGAATTCCCAAAAGGAGTAGATCTTCAAACAGTCATTCTCATGCGTCATGTTACATGTTTGTCCACTTATTATAATAATCAATTTATTTATTTATTTATTTATTTATGCATTTGACCCAGGGAATATCTCAAAAGCTCAAATGGGAGCTGAATCCATGTATTGTGATGTTATAGTCATTCGTGTAACCTGGAGGTAATTTTCCGTTGGGACAAAAACACAGAAAAAAACAAAGCCAACCCGTCCAACTCCTTGAAGGTTTTAATACAATATAAAAAAGATGTAGAATTTAGTCAAAATAGAAGGGCAAAGACATGCACATGCATGTAGCTTTTGAATTTTCTATCGCCCAGAAGTTGTGTGCCGCCTTCCATTGAATACTAAAGGCCATTATTTGTGTTGGCTTTGTCGCTGTTTTTTCGAATGTCAAGATCCACTGGTGGCATGTTTCGGAGGCCCACGAAACATGCTGCCTTTCATTTGGGCCCTTTTGGACCATTTCTAGAGCCACCTCGTTGTCCTGTCTGCCAGCTTGGGCTGAAGATCAGCTCCTTTGTGATTTTAACCTCTGTAATGCTTCGTCCACGAGGAATTTTGGTAGTGGGCATAGCTTGATGTGATGTTTCATGGTTATTGGAAGACTTCAGGATTATTTATTTATTTATTTTTTTAAAAACATGGACTTGCTTGATTTGAGTATAAACAGTATAGTTGGCTAATAGACTAAGCTCCACTAAGACAATGCAGTGGTTATTCTGATTTCTGTTGACTACTTAAGATCTAAGCTTGTTTCGTTTGTTTTTATTTTAAGGAGCATTTGTATGATTAAATTCTAGAAGTTCACTGATAAGTGCATAAGCATTCAGCATTCTGGTTGTGGCTTGTATGTTGACCTGCAGTTTCTCGTTTTTAGTTCATTCTCACGGTTGGAAAAAGCCATCTCATACCATTTTCCAAATATGCACCACACACACACACACAAAAAGAAGGTAACAATCCCTTCAATCTATTCATTAAATTATTAGGCAAAATAATTAGCTGTATTATTTCGCATAATGGATCCTACTGATCTTTGGTCACATGCATAAGCATAACTGCTTGAAATCATTTATGCTATTGCCTCTGTTTCCTTTTCTTCCTCTAAATTTTAAAAATGACTTGGATTAGTTCACCTGTAAAGTATACTCTTGGAAACATTTGTAGCAGAAGTGCCATAACAATTTAAAAAATAAATAATAAATAATCAGATAGAAAACAACAAGGATATTGAAGATGACCAGAACGTATACATCATACATGTATAACTCGACTGCATATTTAACGAATACAAAGAGCTCCTCATTTTCTGTGTATTAAGTACAGCCATAGTTTTAGGACATAAATATAATGGAGGGGTCGCAGCAACATTCATCCAAGAGGCAACAGCAACACAAAGCTGCAAGGCTGCATAAATATCACACAAAATCTGTCAAGGTTGGAATATCCCATAAAGATATATATATATAAGAATCAATTATTAGATAGAAAACTAGTTTATAATACATACCATCCCTCAAGAAAACCTGTTTGTTTAGGAGGTGGTGCTGGAGCCGTGGCATACTGAGGAGGAGCCATCACAGGAGGTCCTTGATAAGCACCTGTGCCAAAATTATGCATTTTTCAATAAAATATTCCATCTTCTATCTACTATTTTTTCAAATAAATAACATCCCATCCCTCTACGCGAGATTACAGAGTAGATTTCCTGTATGAAAGATTACAGAGAGGAACAAAGGATCAAGAGGATGAAGGTACCTTGAGCAGGATAGGGATAGGCATATTTGGGATCATAATTCATCTCTGAAATGCAAAGCAACCAACAATCCAACCCAATAAAGATGCTTAGAACTTATTTGGAAGGCAAGATTTAAGGTGGTGGGTATTTATTATATACTTGGACGTGAAGGTTGGAGTTGGAGAATAAAAGTGTAGAAGGAATAAGAAAAGTCGAGAAGCACAGTTCAAAGTGAAATGTGAACTTTGTGCAGTCATGTTGACATTTCTTTCGGCTGCCTTAATTCTGAGACAGCTATATCCTCACCTGGCCCCTCTAAAAGGTGTTATGACTCAACTTATAAGTTCAACTTATAACCCAGAGTTAAAATAACCAAATCCAAATTCTTTTAAGGGTTTTGCTACATATAAAAAAATTTGCACAAAAATTACATAAGAACAAGTTTAAAATTCTATATCAAGTCATCAACTATAATTAAAGAAATTGAAAAAATTATAAATAGAAATAATTATTTATTCAACACAAACGAAATTGAAAATTAAGAAAACCGAAACGTAAAACACAGTTAGAGATTATTTATGACCTTTTTTTGTGTAATTTTTATGCAAAATTTCTTCCAAGCATCATTTTTCATTCTTTAATAGCTAAGCTTGTTCTAGATAGATCAAGACTGACAAAAAAAAATTACAAAATCATCTTACAAAAGTTTAGAGTATGTTATCTGCCATCACGCGGACAGATTGCAAAGGGAATACCTTTTATTTGCAACTTTGATTTGTTTCGAAGTTTCATTCCGATAGGTTGATGTCGGAACACTTGGGTCCATGTGAGTCTCATTTGAATTTAGAGACATGTTGAATTTGTCTTAATTTTTTTTTATTTATTATTATATTTTTTAAAATTTTTATATATAATATAATTTTTTTAAATTTTAAAATAATAATAATATTTTATTCAACTTTTAAAATTTATCTTAATCCATCCCAACTCCTACACTTAAGGCTCTTGGTATCAAGCTCATTAAAAGTTGGTTCCAAGCAGCCTAGTAGATGATTGTTCCTGATCTGACAACTTGTCTTGATGTTTGTTCTAATCACCTCCAAATCCCATGCATATATTCCTTTCACATTATATATTATTAGAAAAAGAGTAATGATATTATATAATCTCTCAATTTTTTATATATTATATTATTTTAACTTTTTTTTAAAAATTATTCTTCTTAAACTAATTAAAATTTTTTATTCATTATTCATATATCAAATATTTATAAAAAAAAAAGTAAAAAAAAAATATAAAATATATGGTATATGAGAGATTAGAAGGCTGTGTAAATTTTTTCTTAATTTTAAGACACAAAGGGATTATATAAAATAAATATACAAACTAATATGTTTTGATGTGATAACCCAAATTATATAATTACTTTTATTATAAGAGTAGTACTACTCTGTTGCTTGAATAGCACCATTCTAATTTATTGCTAGGCTAAAATTAGTATTTTATTTATTTTGCTAATTTTTTTATTCATATCTTTTTATCATTTTAAAATATTTTTGAAAAATATAAATATATTAATAATCATTTTCTTAACTATTATGTAAAGAAAAAAAAATACATGAGGTGTCAATATAGTAACATTTTCTTTATTATAAAATAAATCTAATAAATTTTATGAAAGTACCTCAATTTAGTGATTTACTTTTATATATTCATTTTATATATGCAGCCGTTCTCATATTATTATATACAGCATGTTTATATGCATGTTCTAGCCTTCACATTGGTTAGAAAGGACGAAGCTTTTCACAAACTTGACATCTTTCTTGGTGAAATGGTAAAAGGAATCAGTGGATTAGTCAACTGATCAAGCGTATAGTCCTAGCCCATACACAGGTAATTTTGTAAACAAAATGGTTTGAGTATGCTTCAGAAAAAGCTATTGTATATGCTTTTGGTTTCTGTTACCTTGGAGATTTCTTGCTCCCGATGGGCAAAAGTTCTGAAATTAGGGAGGAGGATAAACTGCCACTAGAATTAGAATTAAGGGGTTTAAATATAGAGATGCATGCACCCAGAGGTAAGTTTACAGAACCAAATTAAATATTAGCCGTTGAGGGAGGATCTTTTTTTAAGGCAATAAACAGTTGCTAGCAGGTGGGCAATTGTGATGATTCCTGCCCTTTTTTTAATTCATCGGCAAGAATCTAGTTTTCTGTACGCTTAAGTGATCCTCTAAATTATTCTTTCATCACTTCTAAGTAAGTTCTTTTTTTTTTTTTTGGGTTTAAATAATAATATTATATACCGTTACAGATATACGCTGTGTAATCGCTTTAAAAAATGTGAAATTTATTATTAAAAAATTAATTTTTTTATATGAAGTTTACATTTACTTATTTTTTTAAAAAAATAATTATACAACATTTACACGTTTTATCACTATAAATATCATTTCGTGTTTACAAATTAATTTCCCTTCTTTTTAGTCTTATTCACCATATTGGGTATATAATATGCTTTTATTCCGGTAATAATATTGGGTATTTGATATGTTTTTATGATTATAAATATCATTTTTTTGTTTACAAATTAATCTCTCTCATTTCTTGTTTATTTTGATTTATCTTTAAAGATGAAATAAGATAAAAATTAAAAAAATAATAAAATATTTTTTTAATATTTTTTTAATATTAATTTTATATGAAAATTTTAAAAAATAATTTAAAATTTTAAAAAAAGTAAAATTTTTTATTATATTTTATATAAAAATTTAAAATAATATAATAATAAATTTAAAATGAGTTTAAAATTTTTAATATCATTGCCTGAAACAAACCGACTCTAAATTTTCTGATATTCTCGAAACTCGTGGAAAAGATGTGTGAAACGAACTAGCTTTATCTCCCAAATCCGAAAGGAGAGTTTCATATTTCAAAATTCACACCATCTTTTCACGCCCCAACTTCTTTTACATTTTTCTGTTCCCCTACCCCCCATGAGAAAATAACACAAAAAGACGATTATTTGTGGTGGTCCACTGCTTAAGTTCATCAGGTTGACCCTATGTTGGGATTTTAATCAGAGGAGGCGGCCCAAGTTTTGGATTGAGGATCTGTGCGTTGAGCTTCTCGTAGCTTTCATTTTCGTTGGCATTTGGGTCATGTGGTTTTCGTTCTTGCTTCTAATTTGCTTCTAGGTGGCACGGCCTCGCTTGTTTGGAATTGCGTTCAAGACTTAAAAAATAATTAAATAGATTTAAAATATTTTAATATAAAAATTAAAATATTTTTATATTAAATTAGGTTTTTTTTATTATTATTACATATTAAAGTACTTTTTAATTTCAAATAAGTTAAAAAATATCATTTTGATATTTTTTCTAAAAGGTGTTTTTTCGAATAATACAGAATATAATTTTAATTTTAAAAAAAATGAATCTGAGTGAAAATACTTATACGACTTTCAAACTTTCAAATATATGAATATAATTTATAGAAAATCTAATGATCTTTTATGTTAATTATACCTCATAAAGTTTTTTTTAATTTATTTCTAAATAAATATAACAATTTTTAAAGCACTCTAAACATATGGTTACCAAATAATAAATATATTTTTAATAGTAACTTTTTTTAAAAGTAGGACTTATTATTGAAGTTATAAGTTATAATTCTTAATGTTATCAGTTATATTTTCTCCCACAATTCTGAACATGAACTTAAAGTTCTTAATTTTTATAGAAAGTGATTTTTATTTGAAACAATTAATTTAAATGATAAATTATTAAAATGCACTATAAAATTAAGTGTAATTAAGAATAAAAATTACGATACAAGTAATATTATATTATTCTTTAGTAAATCACATCTGCTTTTTCTTTTTTTAAGGAATAAATCACATGCTGCTAAAGCAAGATTTGAGCTTTTTTTTTTTTTTTTGAAAAATTATTTAAATATAAAGTATACAAAAATAAATAAATTTATAAAGTATCATAACTTGACATGGTATCTTAGATTGTAAAAATTAATTTTATTATAAAATAAATATATTAGATTGTAAAAATTAATTTACTTTATGTAAATGATTTTTATATAATTCCTTAGTTCTAATATATTTATTTAGGTTGTACTTTTTATATAATTCCTTTATATAATTCGATTGTAAAAATGGTATCTTAGTTCTATATAATTCCTTTATGTAGGTTGTACTTTTCATTTTTTTTTAAATAACTATCTTAATAATAATAATAATAATAATAATAATTGCTATTATTATTATCCCCCCACTCATGAGTGATGACAATCGAATATTTCATATCTTTAATTAAAAAATAAATAAATAAACGTGGGTGCATATCTATGTTTAGCTATTGAGGTGGGGCAAGAGGCTATTTGGGTGGGGGTCCCAGGTTGGAGTGAACCACTGAGAGATGTTAGAAACTCTCTCTGGGCAGAAACGGGAAAGCAGATCTTATCAGTTATCATGCGCAGAGTGGCTGAGCTGTGGATGTTCGTGTGAAATGACTGTCTGCACCCTCCGTCTCCTTACATTGAAAAATATTTGAATTAATGGTTACCAATGCTATTAACTTTTTCTAACAAATTGATTAATGTTCCCATCATTCACATTATATGGCATGGCATGATAAAACATGGCATTGCTTGTGACTACTTTTCACAAGCAACCTCATAAAAAGAAGACTAATATTAAAAATTTTTATTTTCGAATTCTTACTTTTAAATTCTTATTTAGAAATTTTTATTTGAGATATTTTTTTAGTTTTTATTTTAAATAATTTTTATATAAATATTTTAAAACAATATTGTGATTTTTATATTTTTAAAAAATGATTTAAAATATTAAAAAAAATTATGTAAATAAAATATATATCTTAAAATACTTAAAATTTTAATTTTTTATATGATTTTTTTAACATCTTAAAATATTTTTTAAAAATATAAAAAAATCACAACATTATTTTATAATATTTATATAAAAATCATGTAAAATTAAAAACTAAAAAAAATCCTAAATAAAAATAATAATAAAAATAATAAAAATTCTAAAATAGAGATCCCCCACCAATTTTCTAAAAAGAATTCAAATGCCTCTATGCAATTCTCCTCTCCCTTCGTCTCCCCATCTTTCACATCAGTTTCCCCTTCGAAATCTCCTTACATCTATCACTTTATTGTGAAATTTTGTCAGACATACTTTCCCCTCTCATTTTCATCCAATGTCGTTCAATAATTTATTTGAACGATTGATCGACGAATTATATTCGGCATGATTATTCAGCCGACGGTTTTTTTGCATGGAATGGAAAACTTTCTCAAAATTAAGAAATAATGATTTTCATACCTTACACAAAACTTTCATCTATCAGCCATCTTTGTGTTCTATATGGAATTATATTACATTATCACTAAATTAATGGTATTAAAATATTAGAGAATGTCAATAATTTGATCCCATTGACATTATTGTCTAAAAAAATATGTGAATTACATTAACATTTACTACCAAATACTACTCCTAAGATACCTTATTGAAGAGTCCAAATGAATTTTGATAGAAAGGGAATTTATAAAATAAAAATAAAAATACTACTATACCTTTTCGAATATTTCAAGTTAAGTTTGGAAAAGTTCAATAATTAGATTTTAAAAATTAAACAGTATTTTTTATTTTTATAAAAGAAGTATGAGAAGTTTTAAGATAAAATTTGGTAATCTCTTTTCCCAGCCAAGAACTAATGCCATGCGCAATTGAGGGTGAGTTCTCACTGCGCACCCAATTATGAATGACACTGAAACCTAGACCCAGTCACCCATATCTACCCAAAAATAAGAATAAAATATACCCACCTAATAATGGTATAAATTAACATAATTTTAGGGGGTTAAATTGTCAGGCCAAACCTAAAATAGTTTCCGCATAATTGGTGCCTGCCACGCCACCTTAAAAATCATGTCACAAAAACAGTGACACCTCCTGTTCCTTGCTCATAGTGGACCTTATGATGCAGCGAACAGGAAGATAAACACTCGAAAGAGGCCCATCTCTCCCGGTGACTTGAATTCAAAGAAACAGCCATCGGTAGTGAGATCATTACTGATTACCCCCATATTGTGCACACCTGTCTCTAGAAATTCCAGCTGTTATGATTGTCTCTTTCGTATTTTCAACTTTTGAGTGCCCCCATTTGGACGAAAACAATCATCATAATAGCTAACTAATCCTCTACACTTGTCAACCCACGGACCGTAGTGGATGAACAAGCATACAACTCAATTTCCATAAAATATCGAGCTTCTGATGGTGACGTCTTTGTTTATTTTCTCTGTGATTTCAAACATTGAAAACCCAGTTTTCTGACTATAAAACAAAATCATCTCCATGTTCATAAGTATATACACAACCAAGCAAAACTTCCTAATCCATTCATATATATATATATATATAGATAATTATCACGACAATTAACCACATAATTAACATGAAATATTCAGTATTGTAGTTATTATATAATAGAGTATATGAATTATGATTATCAAACGGAAGCTTGAGAAACCTTGTTCACCACCTTACCATCCTGGCCCATCGACGACGCAGCGGCCCTCATATCAGCAGTAACAGTCGCAGCAACGCCGCCGTGATAAGTCGCCGTCGCCGGATTATAGTACACCTGTCTCCCCATCCCGCCATCGTACGTCACGGGTGCGTATGAAACCGCATCCATCATCCCCACTCCTCCGCCACCCGGCCGTACCATCCCGAACCCCTCCGTGTAGGTTGGCATCTTCGCCTGCTGTGGCGGTAGAACCGACGGGGGATTCGCCGACATCGGTGGTTGCTGCGATGGTGGCGGTGCGACCACATTGTAAACCTGCTGCGGCTGGTCTCGATATACATCCGGCGAGACTCGCTGCATGGTGTAGTAGCCTTGAGTGCTTTGAATGCCCATGGCTCGAACCATTGGTGGTGCTGCTGCATGGTAGACTGTGCCTGGAGGTGGCATCATGTACATCGGTTGGTCCTGTGCACTTGCCGGGAAACCCCCTCCGGCGAATTGTTTTTCCTGCCAAAATGTCGTGGCATGAGGTACGTTGGCCGGAGGAGCCTTTTCCGGCACCTTGGGGACATAGTAATCTCCGGAGTAGTTTCCAACTAGATTTTCATCGCTCTTTCTGGAATACATCATAGCCGGTTCATGCTCTCCAATATGCAGCCTCTGCAATTCCTGCAATTGCCTCTGCATCTCGATCGGGTTTACGACTGGATCTGATCCGGTAACGCGGTCCACATGAGCCATGCGAGTAGAAAAATCAGGAGGCGGTGGGGCGACGGGTTCGGGCAAGGAATCTTGGAGCTTCACTGTGGCTTGTGGCGGTGGAGTCCCTTTGTCCAACCCGAACAGATAGTCCACGTCGTTTCGCGCCGGAGCTTTCGGCGCGTCGGTAGGGCCCGAGTTCAGAGCCTCCATGAACCTTTCGCGGTCAGACCTGGCCCCCTCGGACCCGAAACTGGAAGAAGACTGATTGGCAGAGGGAGAGGAGAAGAGAAACAACCTCATCCTGGCGGGCTTCGCGGAGGCACGGTAAAGACGATCGTACTCGTGCATCATGTGGTCGAGGTCGTCGTCGTTGGTGACAGAGATCAAGGCATCGAGATCCTCGCCGGGAAGCTGGTACTTGAAGGAAACATCGGGGTCGCCGGAGAGAGCGGAGAGCTTAGAGATCATGGGTTCGAACTTGATGCTGCGGTCGACGGCGAGGATCTTGGTTTCGCCACCGAGATAAGAGAGCTGGTTGTCATGGGGGCGAGGGTGGATCTTGCCGCCATAACTGCACATGAATTTGGCCTTATAACTGTTGTGAGACTGGTCATCCCAGGGTGGAGGGTTCTCAAAGTCTATCTCTCGAGAGCGGGGTGAGGAATCACCAGAATCCGGATAAGAGGTAAAGGAATAATTCTCCATAGTTGCAGCTGGGCAGAGCTTTGGTTGGATTAGTTATAGAAAAGAGAAGAGGCAGGGGGAGAGATCTTTTTAGTTTAGTATCATACTTTGGAAGGATGGAGAAGAGTGGAGCCTGGTTTTGGAGCGGTGACAAAAGGGGTTACGCGGAATATGTGTGCTACGATGGGATGGTGGGACAGGTGGTGGATTAGGAGTGGGGGTGATGCATGGGTGTGGGTTTTGGTGGGGACCTCAGATAGACTTCTTAGGTTCAGGAGAAGGGGTTGGGGCCACTGCGGATGGACTAAGGAGAAAGAGATAAGAGAGCGATGTGTTGACTGGGACTGGACTGTGGAGCAATCGCAGCCCATGAAAACAAAGTGGCAAAGGAAATTACGGTGACGGTAAGTGTGGGAGAGGGAGTATCAGATCTACTGATCTAACAGGGGAAATTGTGGTAAACGTGAGTATTCTTTTTTTAAAAAAAAAACTGAACTTTAATATTAAAAAATTAATTTTTCATGTAATTTTTATTTTTATTTTATTATATAATATGTGATATATTTATTATTATTAAATAATAATAAAATTATTCAATAATAAATCATTCAATAATAATAAATGTATTAGATTTTATATAATAAAATGTGAATAAGATGATAAATTAGTATAAAATTTTCCTTTTACATAACTTATGCTATGCAACGGTTACCATATTTGGTTAAAAAAAAATTACATATAAGCCTATACATTACACATTATATATATATATATATTTTCTTTCATAAAATATTTAATAAATAAATAATAATTAGAGAATTCAATTAATTTAAAAAAATAGAAAAAAATTATAAAAAATAAAAAAAATTATAGGATATGTAATATGTAAACTGTATACCATTCATCGTTTGGTTAAGTATTTGTTATGTTTGTAACTCCATCCTCAAGAAAGACAGTTTTGTAACTCCATCTTCAAGAAAGACAGCGTGGAAAATGATACTATGTAAAGTAACATGGTACCATATGTGATGTTTATTGCACTGATAAATAGAGTTAAATAATTGATAATTTTTTAAATAATTTAATGGGGGAGATTTCAGTATGAACGATACCAATGATGCATTTAATATTTACCGTATTAATAAAGAGACTTACAAACATATTTATTAGATTGTTCCTACTGACTCCTAAAACTAAAAATCTTCTGTTACTCTAATTTTAATGAGTGAGTGTGAAGTGTGTTGTAAGTGACAGAGTCAAAAATTTGTGTTAGAGATAATTAAATAAAGGTAAAAAATATATATAATATTTTTTTGTTTTATTTATATATATTTTTTATGTAGTATAAAATAATTTGATAATAAGATATATAATAAAAATAAAATTTATTTAATATAACTTATATATTAAAAAAGTATATAATATGATAAGAACAAGTCATCATAATAAAAATATATTAAAATACATTAAAAATCATCTAACTTTTTTTTTTATCTATAATAAAAATATGCCATCAAGTTATTATATTATTTTATTTTATATGAGATGTATTTTATTTTTAAATTAGATTAATTTTATAAAGGGAGGTCAAGATAATTCTAAAAAATGGGCCAACACAAGATAAAATTAATATTATCTTAAAAAATTATAAAAAAAACATTTTTTATTTTTTATTTTAAAAACATATATTAATTTTTTTTTTAGGGGTAGGGGTGGAGCGGAGCCACTGTGTGTTGTTAATAATAATAATAATAAATATTTTTAAATTTCTTAAGTCAAAGTATTAAAAAAAATTCCTATATTTTTAAAAAAAATTTCTTAAGTAAAAGTATTTGTTTGAGAAATAACTGTTTTCAGTTATTTTAATTATTTTATTATTATTTATAAGAATTTCCTATGATTCACAAATTATTTATAATTATTTGATTATTATTCGACTGATTCGACTGTTGACATCGAATAAAATTTAAAAAGTTAAAAAAATGTTGTTATAATATATTTTTTTATATGATTTTTGTATTAGAATTTGAAAAATATTAAAATTTTATATTATTTTATATTGAAATTTTTAAAAAATATAATAATTAAATGAGATAAAATCAAATAAAATCAAATGATATAAGAGCATTTACATTGGTCTCACCAAATGACTCGTCAAAATTTGATGAGAAGTATATATTTGATGAGATACATATATCATATTCACCATAATTCTATATTAAATTCATCATTAGATTCATTAAAATAATAATATAATAATATTTTTTATAAAGAAAATAAAATGGTGAGAAAAAAATAGAGAAAAAAATATAATAAACAAATGGAATAATAAGTAAATTGTAACTTTTCATATTTGGAAGGTCTCTTTATTTTTACTGTAACTCAAAATTAAGAAAATGTATTTTGATTAGACTAATATGGAGTTATTTTAAACATAAATAATGAAATACATATTTGATAAAAACACTAACAATGGAGTAGCTAGATTTTTTTAAAATTTGACTAACAAAAACCTACTTTTACTATTTTAACTATTCACTTTTACAATACATCATCCATCAGCATATTTATTTTTTCTTTTTATCTTTTAAAATATTCATATTTTATTTTAATAAAATTTATTTTACAAATTTAAATTTTAAAAACAATGGTTGCCAGAAGACGTGTGAGGCGCGTGGGGGATGCCAACAATGTAGTAAGAGATAAAATTTTACAGAGTTGGTTGTTGGCGTGAGGTGAGTCCGACGATGTCAGCAGTGTAGTCTGAAACCCATTTCAAACTTCGATTTGCGCATAGGAGACTACCATAAGTTGATTAGAGTTGAGATCGCCAAGAGTTTGGTTGCCGGCGTTATCTAATGCCGGTAATGCCGACGGTGTGTCGAACCTTGGCCAGCAGTGGGTCGTTAACGACTTGGATCACAACGGCAATTCTTCTAACAAAGAAAAATAATAATAAAATAACATTTGAAAAATAAATAGTATTGCGATACATGTAATGTAAATATTGTTTATTTAAAAAAATATATTTTTTAACTATTTCATAGAGTATTTTTTTGACTATTTAACTAAATTTGAGTTAAATTAAAAATTTAAGTACTTCATTAAGAATGATCTAAGCCGTTTAAGAAGATCAATATGAATATCCTTAAATATATTATAAAAAGCGAAGCGGGCCTTAGATTAAAACAAATGCGTTGTTAAGTTGACTGAAACTCCGGAAAACAAAAGTGTTAAAAGCAGTGAAACAACTGTCATTTTGTCCATATTCCAAAATAAAATAATGGCAACCACCTTCTCGTGTCCCTGAAATCACGCGACCATAATTACAATGGAATTTTGATATAGTACTGGGTAATCATTTTTAAAAAATAAATAAAATATAAGATTTATATTATAAAAAAAAATTAATACTAAATATTATTATTTTTTAAAATGATTAAACAAATTTTATATACTCTACAAATTTTATATATTAGTATAGAGTATATAAAATTACTCTTTCTGAAAACTTCAACACACTTAACTCCAAGAGCATGAAAAACAAATTATCGAGTAAACTTCAAAAAAATATAAGTTTTAGGATTTGTTTAAATAGTAGAGTAGGTTCAGAATATTTTAGTGTGGTTCATTATTTTTTATTATTATTTATTAGTATTCAATATTTTATCATATTATTTTTTCTTATTTTCTATTATTATTTATAAAAATATCTAAAATCACTTGTATGCTCAACGTAATCTTAAATTTGATAAAAAAATAATAATCACAAAAGAACAAAACTAACCACTTATGTACAAAATCCCTAATGGCGTGGCCTGTTTTTCTAATTCTCAAGGTATTGGAGAGAGACTTCCTCTAGATGAGAGGGTTTATTATTTTATTATTGTTGTTATTGTTATTGTTCTTAAAATTGTATCAATCTTTTTATTCTCTAAAATGACACGAAAGTATTTTTCATGAAATGGTCGGAGTGGTCAATTTTATAAATTCATAATTAAAAAGGAAAAAAAGAGAATAACTCATTTCTCTTTCTTTATCTCATTTTCTCTCTCGAATTAGAAAGTCATTTTGCTTGCTTCCTTGCCGGGCGGAGTGGGCTCGGTGCTCTAGCACCGACCTCCTCCTCCCCCTCACCAGTCCAAAAGGCTTCTTTTCCTAGCATTTCTTGTTTTACTAGTTATCGTTTTGGTTTTTAGGAGTTTTTCTTAATTGCATCGGATGTCATGGATCTGTTGTATTCCAGTATCTTTTGACCCACACGCGTGATACGCCACCTCCTTAGCCACTACAAATGCTGATCTACAAGTTTGAGAAAGAAAGCTTGTGTTTTTGACGGGCATGCTTACTACATGCAATGTCTATGTCATGTGCGTAGCTTACGTGCATCTGTTTTTTGGATTGACTATGGAGGCCACGTGCGGCTTCATTGCCTTAAATGCATCAGTCGGTCCGTGCACCTCTTCAAGCGACACATGTCCTGCATGCGTTGTCACTGCTTGTGTTGATCGACTGCTAGCGACTTGGTCACGCTTTCGGCTGCTACTCTATGTTTTCGTTTTCTATAAATTATGATTTTGATCGAGAGGTCGTGGATCCACTCAAAATTATCTCCAAAAAATAATCGACAGTACTTCCGCCATCTCCATCTCTCATTGTGGTAGTTCCATTGCTTTTAATGATGATTTTTGTGCTAGTCTTTTTGGCGAACATTTTATTTTTATTTTTAAAAAAGATATCCTTTTTTTTAGGACATGAAATAAATCCATTTTATTTTTATTTTTTATCACTTTTTCATACTGTTATTTTTTGTTTTGAAATGATTGTTAGGAAATTTCACTCTCTCCTCATGTATCATTTGCTTAGTTTAATATTATTAATTTATTAAAAATAAATAAATAAATTCAGAATTTAAAAATAAAATTAAAAAAAAAAAAAAAGAAAAAAGGAGGAGCAGGAAGAGGAAAATCTTACAACTTGACTCGCTTGAGTTTTTTTTTTTTTTTTATATAAAAGAACTTGACTCACTTGAGTGTACTAGCGAAAGAGATTAAAAAAAAAAAAAAAACACTTTAAATGGGGAGACACGTGATTTCCTTGTTGGCGACAGTTTTTGGCAGTTTCGCTTTTCAAGAAATCGCTTAGCCTGTTCCCGCCACCCGGAATTAGCAAAACAACTCTGAAGAAGCCGAAGGACGGATTTGCCAGCTTCACCCCAACTGGCAGTAGCGCACAATGTTTCTGGTTTCAGTATGATTCCTACTATGTTTGTTCCACTTTTATTTACAATACAAAAATGTTAATATTGTAAATTGCATTCAATCTAAATACAACGACCGGTACAAAGAAGGCAGATGCGGTCACTTTTACTTAACTATACCACTATTTAATAGCAGTTGACTACATCTACCGATGAATATATATATATATGAAAAAAGAAAAGAAAAAGGGGGTTTCAGAAATATTAATTACTAATTAGAATCCTTAACTTAACACCTTTGTAGTGTGGAAAGACATGCTCTCCAGCTGCCATAATAACAGAAGAACATGGCCCTTTGACCAAACCCAACTGCCGACAATTTTACTTAATTTTTATTTTATGACCCAATCCGAGGAGGGACGGGAGTTGGGAGCGTTTGGATTCCCAATTGACAGGTAGTTTTGAATTAAGTTTCTTCTCCAATTACACCAACATCGGAGTCACATGCCGCTCATTCTCTCTCCATGTTCCATTGTCCCAACTTTTCTAATCGTATGATTTTCTGGGTTCTTGGACCTTCTCTGTTTGGCCCAGAATGAAACAACCCACTTTTTTGTAATCATGTCCATTTATTTTGGGCCTATATTTCCCTTGTTTGTTTGTCCATCAGTATTTAAAGACTTCAACCCCGACGAGCCCACGACCGGAATGGCTCTTCTTCTTCTTCAGACTTCATTCGTACCCAAATTTTTTATTTTTATATTTTTATGGACATGCCCAAAATATTTTAAAAACTTTTAGCTAATAGCTGTTGAAAAGAGCCGCTACATATAGACTTCTTCTTTTTTTTTTTTTTTTTTTTTTTGAGTAAACATAACATATATTATAAAAAGAAATTATACAGCTAAGGTGAATCTTTGCCATTATGAAATTATAAAGAGGAATCCTAGGGGGTAAACGGGCTGCCCCCTAACAAAAGCAGTCCCGCCGCCCCAGGTAGCGATGGGCGATACCGCCCACGCCATCGGGACCGGCGGACTCAGGCGATCTCACTTCTACGACGGCGAGCTCCGGTATGCCCTCGGCAGCCTTAAACCCGTTTTGGACCCGTGTTGCCCACCGCCACCGGCGACGGCTCTGTTCGCTCCATGGCCGAATCCCCTTAAATTCATCTTCATTTTATTTTTTTATTGTGTTTTTTATTATATTTTTATGTTTTTATTGTATTTTTTATTGTGTTTTTTTATTATGTTTTGTTCATTTTATTTTTTTAGTATATTTTTAATCTTTATTTTTTTATTTAATCATATTTTTATTTTATTTTAATGTGTTTTTCATCATCAAGCAGCCCAACTAACGTTGAGCTGCTTTAGACGCTAGGGATAGCCGGACCGGTCCCCAGCGTCTCCCAATTATAAAAGATAGGATGAAATTTGGATGAGGAAAAGATTACCAAAGGCTTGCATTTTCGCTGCCCATTGCGCTAAATCATGCGCACATCGAATTTTAAATCGATGAACTTTTTTCATTTTACAAACACTAAAGTTAGTTGAGAAGTTTCTTTATATCTTCAATGATGGGTGAGATGATCCAGTCATGGTTGTGAGAAGAGTTGTTGATGGCTTCAATGGCCATGTTGGAATCGCCTTCCAGGGTAATTTTCTTGAATCCTCTGATTTTAGCTTCCTGAATAACCATTAATGTTGCTTGAGCTTCACCAGAGTTAGGATTGTTGGTGTTGATAAAATCTATTTTTGCAAATAATGCTTCCCCTTGAAATTTTTTGCATACAGAGGCTATGACGCTACCATAATCTCTGACAGCGACATCAAAAGTGAGAGTACAAGCATCTGGAGGATTAGGAGAAAGAGTTTTCTTGACACTACACGAAAACTGAACATGTGACCAAGCTTGGGAATGTTCTCGAAAACCTTTTTTTAACAAGGGTGACAAGGGACAGGAGATTAACGAAAATGTGGTCATGAACCACCCTATTTCTAAAAAACCAAATAGCATCTATGACTAAAGTGACAAAAATCTAAAAATTATAATGATCTTCAGTTGAAACTTTTAGATATGGATCGAGACTAATGATTATATTGACCCATTCAATGATAAATTGTCTCGCAAACACAGTAATATCAAGCGGCCGATTGAAATTTCTGCATAGAATTTGGGTATAACAACAATTTAGAAAAAAATGATTAAGATCTTCAAGCTCCATTTGACAAAGAGGGCAATTTAAATAATCATTCTGATGAGGAAGGAATTTTTGGAGCTTTTCCCTAGCTGACAGGGCATCATGAGAAATTTTCTAAAGAAAGAGTTTCAGATAATCCTGCAACTTCAATTTCCACAAATTTTTTTTTCGTTAATAGAATGAGAGGAGGAAGCAAAGGAACCATGAATGTTTGTCAATGCTGCATAAGCGGATTTCACCTGTGAATAGGGGTGTTCATCCGGGTTCCGGATTCCCAAATCCGGAACCCGGATTCAAAATTTCCTTAAACATTTAAAAAAAAATCAAAAGTATTAATATATATATATAATTTTAAACCGGGCGGGTACAACCCGGCCAGGATGAACAGGCCTACCTATGAAATGATAAATCCATTTGACTTGATTATGAGTCTATTGAAAATTAATATTGGCCAAAGGGATTTTTTGAATTTTCCTTGTGGTATTTTTAGTGAAAGGAGTTGAAAGAAGCAAATAGTTCCAGCAGCGGGGTTCTTCTAACGTTAGTTCAGACACTGTAGAAGAATTATTTTGATGAACAATATTAGGATTTGGTTGTGGTTTGAGAGTATGAAGAGTGAGAATTCAAGGGTCCTGCCAAACTTTACTCAAGCAACTATTATTGATCTGATAACAAAAAAGGAATGGAGAAGATCTCTGCATTCCATAATGGATTTTCAGAACCAGGAATCTGAAGATTTGTGGACCATTGAGAATAAAGTAGTGTTATTTAAGTACTTCTTAGTAAGAGTCTCCTTCTAGAGGCTATCAGAACCCTAAATAAAAGTCCAAGTGAATTTAGAGAGCAGAACATAATTGAAAAAATCTATTTGTTAAAAACCAAGACCTCCTCTGAATTTTGGACGACAAATTTTATCCCATGAAATGAAAATGAATTTCTTTTTTGAAGGATCATCCATCCCCTACCAGAAACGATGGAAAAGAGTATCAAGATGATTAGTGATAGATTTGGGAAATTTCATAGTGGTCATAGCATAATTTGGAATCGCACTTACTACAGATCTAATAAGCACCAATTTAGCTGCCTGGGATAGAATTTTGACCTTCCAACCCTAAAGTTTGTTTTGAATCTTCTCAACCAGATTTTGAAAAAAAACTTTTGGTATTGACACCACAGTTGAGAGGCAAACCCAAATAAGTTGCCAAAGAATGGGAGACCTTAAAGTTAAAGAGGGAATTGATCTCCCTTATAGTCACAATTGGGGTATTGTTATTGAAATGAATGGAAGAATTCTTTTGATTAATTGATTGACCCAACCAAAGGGTCTAAGTGTTTAAACAGTCTAGAAATCCCTATGCATTTTGTTTAGAGGCCTTGCCAAAGAGAAAAAGATCATCAGCAAAAAGAAGATGAGAGATCAAATGACAGTTACGAGAGATTTTAAAAGCCTGGACATAATGATTCTGCTCTTTATGGAATATGAGGCGAGAAAGAACTTCACTCCCTAAAATGAAAAGAAATAAGGATAAAGGTTCCCCTTGTCTAAGTCCCCTAGAAGGATGGAAAAAACCATGTGGGGGCTATTTATCACAACTGAGTATGCACAGTGGTAATGCACTCTTTAATCTAGTTGATCCAACAAGCATGAAAGCCAGCATGATGAAAAACAGAAAGGATAAAACTTCATTTCCATAGAGTCAAAAGCTTTGGCCATATCTAGTTTAACAACCATTAACCCCACATTGTCTTTTCGCCTTTTCAAATGATGAAAATTTTAATGAGCCCGAATGAAATTTTCCAGTTATTCTCCCCGAGATAAAAGCAGATTGAAAAGGGGATATGATTTGTGGAAAGACCATTTTAAGACGATTAGCAATAATTTTTTAGATAATTTTGTAGCACACATTTGAGAGCCTAATGGGACGGAATTGATTCACTTCATTAGGATTAGTCGTTTAAGGAATGAGTATCAAATTGTGCGGTTAAGTTCTCTAAGGAGCTTCCCACTGACAAAAAAATGTTGTACAACCACAATGAGATCACTTTTAATAATATCCCAATAGGCCATTTAAAAAAATCCAATAAAACAATTAGGTTCAGGTGCTTTTGAAGCAGAGATACTCCTAACAATAGCCGTAATCTCTTCCTCAGAATGAATGGAACAAAAAAAAGCATTATCACTATCGAAAATTTTTTTTGAAAACAAATTTTCAAGATTCACCGAAGGAGGGTTAGAAGTAGTATAGATATCTTGAAAATGATGAATAACAATTGAAATGATGACCGTGTGATCAAACATCCATAGGCCCAATTTTAAGATTATCAATTGTGATCCTTCGACGTCTAATTGTTGTGGTAGCATGAAAGAATTTGATATTAAGATTAGAAGTAGTGAGCCAAGAAAGACGAGATTTTTGTTTCCTTAACATTTCTTCTCTAAAAAGGAGTTCATTAATATGCTATTGAATGTTATGCTCCAATGAGTCCTCAACTGAATCATTATGGGACTGAATAGCCAGAGGTTTAAAAGTGAGAATTTTCATATTGCTTTGGATATGTCCAAAAGAACTTAAATTTCATTCTCTCAAAGCTTTTTTGGCTGCTTTCAACTTTCTTAACAAAATAAAAGTAGGGGTTCCTATAAAGGATGATGACCAAGCCGATCAGATTACATTAGTGCTGGAAAGATCTTTAATCCAGAATTTCTTAAATTTAAAATATTAGGGTTAAGAATGAGGATTTAAAGTATTGAATAAGATAAGGGCATGATTAGAAGCTACCTGAGAAAGCGTTTTAATGGTAGCTTGAGGAAACAGATTGAGCCAAGAAATATTTGCCAAACCTCTATCAAGTTTTTCCCAGATAAAACTTGGTCCTATCCTATTATTACTCCAAATATATTTAGGACCAGAGTAACCTAGGTCAACATAGCCATTAGTATCTATAAAATGGAGAAGACATTGAGGATAGGAAGAATGAGCAAAAGGGATACCACTAGATTTTTCCATCTGAGATAAGATAGAATTGAAGTCTCCAATAGCCATCGATGGAGTAGGCTAAGCTTTAGTAATATTTGTGAGACTATCCCAAAAAAGATACTTTAATCTAGGTTGAGCAGGACAATATACTAAAGAAAGTAACCAAGGTAAATGTGATGGATCCAAGTACATTAAAACAGAGATTATATTACTAGACATATAAACAATATCAAAGTCTACACCAGGACGGTACAAAAAAAAAGACCACCCTATTTTCTCAGGGGTGGGACATGAATAAATAGATTAAAACCAAGCTTATGTACAATGATAACAGTGTCTTTAGATGCAAGCATAGTTTCAGAAAAAAAAAATCTTAGGATTATGGTTCCTGATAAGTGCCCTCAGAGATTGAATTGCACGCATGGCAATTCCAACATAAAAGCCTCATGACTCCTCGGGTGACAATGTCAAACCTATCACCATGATCTTTGGATCATAAGGGAAGACATTCTTTCCTAATGATGTCGGCTTGCCTGATGTTCAGATTGTTTGGATATGAGGAACTACCCACCTTGCCCTTGCCTTTTTTCTTCAGTAGAATCTCTTTAGTGTTTGCAGATTTACTATCTTTGATTGGTATAATGAAATTTTCTCTAATAGAGTTGGAGAAACCTGCATCCTGAAAAACCAAGTTAGAATGTAAAAAAGATTTTTTGTGTGGATAAGTTGGCACCTCTCGCTCTCCCATGAATTCCTTTCTCTTTCTTAAAACCTCATCCGAATTAGTCATGTTTTGAGGGTAATCAAGAGGTAAGCAGGTGTGGATAATTAAATGGGATTTTGGGTTCTTAGATGGTGAGAAATTATTAGGCATTGATGAATTAAATTAGAAGGAGTTGAAAGCTAGGCAAACTTTACCTTTAGGATTGAATTTAAAGGAAAGGTTATGGGATGGCTTTGGATGAGTATTTGGATTAGAGGCAGAGTTAAAATGGTCGATAAGGGATGCAGCTACTTGGAAATTCTCTTCACTGAACCGTGCAGGGACTTTGAGATAAATAACGCCGACTTTGAGATGCCCACTGGATCTATATGTGTCTAGATGAGATAAAATATACTTGCTGAAGATCTCTTAAAACTCAAAGTATTGCTTTCATAGCCCACCAAAAATGTAAAAGAATTTGGGCTCAAATCTAAAGGTAATAGATCCGAATCAATGACTACTTGATAATCTGCATTTATGCCGATAAGTTGAAGCCACCTGTTGCCGATTGTAATAATTAAATTGATCAATGGCCATGTGATTTCTTGCTGCAGCTGAGGGTGATCTATGGCTGGGAACAATTGATTAGAGCTAATATTGATGTCTCTTAAATGCTCATGCAGAAGATGATTGATGGAAGCATTACACCAGCTATTTGAAGGAAAATATATATATATATATTAAAATATTATGTAAGAGGGTGTGTAGGTGTGCAGCCACACAGTGGCTGCTACCAAGCACCCCTATCTTTAATTAAGACCACTTGTTGAGTAGTTGGGGCCGATGGATAAGCTGCATGTGTCAAGTCCATCCTAGAACCGGATGGTGTATATTTTCCTACAGTAAAATCATGCATGGAATCGTGCATAGTTGCTTCATCTTCCCAAGGAAATTATGGGTACAACACTTGTCGAACAATGGTGAAAGACTATAAGCACACCAGACTACATCTTTCCTTTGAAGAAGTTTTGGAACGCCATATCCAACATGCTCAATTGATTTTTTTAGTTTCCACACGAGTTAAAGAAATAGGACTCCATCTTTCGTTTGAAGAAGTTTTGGAACGCCATATCCAACATACTCACTGCTCAACATGCTCACCTTGTTCTGTAACCTTAACTGGGGGTAGCAATTTCTGAAGAATGGAATCCGAGTTATTATACGATTAATCATTCGAATTTGCTTATTGTCGAGACAGTCTGTTGGATTTTGAATATTCTGCTCGTAGTTTTGGGCCATAGTTAAGAACACCTAATTGATTATTTTTGTTGGTGCAATTTTAGTGAATATGTCCTAACTTGCCACAGCCATAGTAGAATTCTGATAACCTTTCGTATTTAAACTTAACATTTGCAAGAGCCCAAGTAAGCCTATAAAATAAGAAACCAATTTCAAGAGGTTTACCAATATCAATCTCCACTGGATCCTTAGATAACGAGGCACGTTCTTTTCAGGAAGATGGTTTGGATCAATTTCCAGCAAATTACCAAGTACATCACTGAACTCCTTTATCGTTTGCTCAGTCATTGTTAAAAAGGAAGACCATAAACATGTATCCAAAACACACATGACGCCAAATCTAGTTCCTCTAGACTAAGCTCAGGGGGCATTCCTTGATAACCATATGTAAACAACGGAAATCCCAAGGACGATTATCAAAAACTCTTATTTTATTCTCCTTAGAAGAAAATTTAAACAAAAAGGCACTAGAAAACAAAGTCTTTTATCTTAAGGTTCAGCTGCTACGTATAGTCTTCTTATTAGGATTTCTATAGAATTCTATCATTAAAATGATTAATTTATTTCCATTTCTATTTTTAAATGGACTAAATTGCCCTCATTTTCAAACGATTTGTTCCTTTTAAAGGAAGCTTACTTATGCTATTCCATTTAGGAATCACATATAAAGTTATTTCAAATATAAATAACCATAATTTAGGAGAGATGTTCAACACATTATTAACATAATCAATATTGAATTCTTTTATTTGTAAGATTAAAGAAAAATTCTAAAGAAAAATCTCACATCCTGCATATTCACTTTTTTTCTGCAAGATAAAATACCATATAATAAGAAAAACATCAAGGTCCAGATATAGAAATTACAAAATATTAAGAGAGAGAAACAAAAAAGGGAGGGTACTTTCTGCTTTGAAAGTTCAGTATGGATGGAGGGATCAGATTCAAATGTATATTACCCAAGACTTGCGATGAAACTGTCTACTGCACAAGGTAGTGCGCGCATCGATTCAGAGAACGATGTATTTTTTTCGCCTTCAAATCTTGAAAAGAGAGAAGGAGAAATTGAGTATATGCCATAATGGGACTAATCTACTAGTCTTGAATGGAGACTTTCTTGTTAATTGCTCTGATTACAATCTAAGAATCTCCTTCAATGAGTATTTTTGTGTAATTTTGCTGTTTTGCTTTTTTTATTGCCATTTGTTGCCCAGATGACTAACACAAGAGGGGGGTGAATTGGGTTATATTAAAAAATTAATACTTATAAACTAAATATACAATATAAAATATAACCAAAATATAAAGCAGTAGGAAATATAAAGAGTAGGGTAAGAGAAAGCAAACTCAGTATTTTTACGAGGTTCAGCCCCACTGCCTACGTCCTCGCCTCAAGCTACCCCTTGAGGATTCCCAAATCCACTATTCAATCTCCTTTAGGTGGAGATAGAAACCTATTACACCTTTGAGCAGCACCGCTCCAAAGAATCCGTGTAGAACACCCTCTACACTTCCAATCACCTCACACTTGGTGATTCAACTATTCTCTGTGTAGAACACCTTCTACACACACAAGGGTTATACGCACCCTCTTACTTCCAATCACCTCACACTTGGTGATTTAACTATTCCCCGTGTAGAACACTTTCTACACACACAAGGGTTATACACACCCTCTTACTGATACAAGAATTGATAGTGGGTAGGCTATCAGATAACACTCCTCAATGAGTGAAATAAGAACAATACAGCACAAACTATATCTCTCTCAACAAGAACAAGAATTAAGACTCAAAACTTTAGAAAAGAGAGAATGAGAGTTTTGAAAGAATGATGCAAAATTTAGCAATAGATGTGTAAGCTCTTGTTATGATTTTTGCAAAACTCAAGTGAGCTATTTATAGGTAAATGAGTCTTCAATTTCAAATTTGAAAAGATTCCCATGTCAAATAAGAGCACTATTCACTTTTCAAAAAGTCAAATAAAAACATTTCCTTTTTTCATTTGTCAAAGACAACTCCATTCATTTTTCAAAGAAATCAAACCTAATCTTTTGCTTTTCATACAAGACAAAATGAGCATGATTTATTTTTCAAACCAAATCATCTTCTTTTTGCATATGTCAAAAAAACACACAACCACCCTTTAAGATTTTCAAACAAATCATCTATCTTTTATATTTGTCAAAAAAACACACCACCTCCCTTCAAGACTTTCAAACAAAATATGCACATGTCAAATATGATAATCAATCATCTTATAAAATCAAGTTTTTATAAAAAAATATAATTTTCGAAATTATTTTGTTTGATGGTGTTATGCACATGTGAAAAACATAATTTTCAAAACTAAGACATTTAAAAATGTTTTGCATATGTGGAAAAAGTAATTTGATGTTTTATGAGAAAAAAGAGTAATTTGGAGCCTTAATCCAATTTCTAATTTTATCAAGAGATGTACAAAAATAATCTATGAGCTTCATTTGTAGACTTGATATCTTTCTTGCTCATGCTTGATTTCTTGATGTGTTTAACTCCCTTCATGCATAGACAACTTGAGCTTGAGTTTTCAATATTATTTGTTATCATCAAAATTTATACGTAAATACGAGACTTGAAACCTTGGGTTCAACAATCTCCCCCTTTTTGATGATGACAAATACTTAGTAGAAATCTGCGACCTGCAGTAATACTTAAGCTCCCCCTGAAAATATGCGTTAGTATTTCAAGAAAAATATAAACATGATTCTAGCATATATAACAGGGTAGTATAATACTAGTATAAGACTTCTCCCCCTTTTGGCATCATTAAAAAGGAATCATAATTAGATCAATAAGATATATTCCTGCAATAACCAATAGACAAATAAAACGCTGCGTTAGTAGAGACTGTAGAAATTAGAACCACCCGTGTCCGACAAAAGTTGCAAACGTTGAAGCCGAATTTTATCATCTCGGTGCGGAAGAAGATTTAAATCCGCTTGATGTTATTGACGAATTAGATGTTTCAGAGATTTGAAGATGAATAATTAAAATTATTCGTGTCCGACAAAGACAGCAAAAGCTGCAGGCCTAGCTTTGGCAATGCGGTGCGGAGCCATGCATATCCGACAAAACCTGCAAATGTTGGAAGTCTAACTCTGGCAATTCGGTGCGGAGCCACGCGTATCTGACAAAACCTGTAAAGGTTGGAGGCTTAGCTCTAGCAGTCGGTGCGAAAGCAGATCAATCGCCTGATGTTGTTGACAAACGGGTTTGAAGGCTCTGAATTTCTATAAAAAAAATCATTTTCACCAATCGAATACCAAAAAAAAATATTGCTTCTTGACCTAAGTTCTGTTTCTCCATAACGATAGAATGGCCGAACAATTCTCTTCCACTAATGTTCCAGACTTGAATCAGGAACCCTTGACGCATCAACCATCAATCTTCTCTCCTAAGGCTGTCAATGCCATGATAGGAGTAGAGAACCGTTTTTCTAGTAAGAAAACTTTTGACAATGTATGTCCAGCATATCTTATATTTCTTTTGACTAATAAGATTTGAAGAGACAATAGTTTGTCTTGTTCTTTATGCTATCTCTATAAAATCAGTTTTAAAGTTCATCCGATTTGCATCAAATCTTATTCTCATCTCTATAACTCATCTGCATTCCTTCAATATTCTCGCTTTAAGTTTTCAATTCTTTTCTCAATGGCTTATTCTTCTAACATTCCTCTAGATGCATCCATGAGGTATTCTACATCTCAATCTCATGTCCTTTCTGCAGCTACCATTGGCGCCATGTTGCAGCAAGAGAACAACAGTTTGGCTAATAAGCCAGACTCCGATGCTATCTACGACTTGGTGAGTCTCGGGACTCGCTACTCATCCTCTATTGTCGCTTTTTCCCAGCGGCTACAAGTCAAAAATCATGAGGTTGAAAAGCTTAAAGAACAAATTGTTGTACTTCAACGAATTGTTCAAGAGTCTCACACAAGGGAAGGAATCCTTCGGCAGAAGAATAAAAAGTTGAAATCTCTATTGGATTCTTCATTCCGCTTGCCAGTTCCCATGGATAGGGATGACATGATATTGTATGAAGAGAATGAGCGTCTCAAACATGAGGCTAAGAACCTCAAGTTTATGTAAAAGTATTTAAAAAAATATCTCTCTATTTTTATGAACTCTGATCTATCTTTCAAGAGATATTCATAACATGCATCATATCTATTTCTCTTCTAATCATAAATAATCTATCTTCTAGTAAGGGTTTTGTGAATATATTTGCTAACTGATCGTGTGTGTTTGTGAACTCCAGTACTATATCGCCTTTTCTGCACATGATCTCAAAAAAATGATATCTTATTTCAAAGAACCAGTATAATCGGTACCTGAATAACTAATAAGATCGAAATAATGTGTTTAGGATACCATAACTCTAAGTCAATGGTATTGGCAAAATATCTAAAAATCCGCTTGACTGCAATCAAATGAGATTATTTTGGAAATGATTGAAAACGGGCACATAAACATACACTAAACATAATATCTGGTCTACCGGTTATCAAATATAATAAGCTACCAATCATACCTCGATATACCTTCGAATCAACTAGTTTACCGGATTCATCTTTATCAAGTTTAGTGGATGAGCTCATTGGTGTTCCAGTTTCCTTAGCACCTTCCATCCCAAACTTCTTCAGCAATTTTTTAATATATTTTGATTGATGAATATCCCACTTTTTGCTTGCTTAATTTGCAATCCGAGAAAGAATATAAGCTCTCCATCATGCTCATTTCAAATTCTTCCTGCATAGTCTTAGCAAAAACTTGGCACATATTTTCATTAGTAGCACCGAATATTATATCATCAACATAAATTTGAATCAAAAGAATATCATCATTTTCGTATATAATGAAATGAGTTGTATCAATTTTTCCTCTTAAAAAGCCTTTTTCAATCAAGAAACTACTGAATCTCTCGTACCGCGCTTTAGGAGCTTGTTTGAGTCCAAATAGTACTTTTGTGAGTTTGAAAACATGATTTAGAGAAATATGATTTTCAAAACCTGGAGGTTGCTCAGCATATACTTCTTCATTTATAAAACCGTTTGAGAAAGCACTTTTAACATCCATTTGAAAAAGTTTGAAGTCTTTATAACAAGCATATGTAAGTAGCATTCGAATAGCTTCTAATCTTGCGACTGGTGCATATGTCTCATCATAATTGATTCATTCTTCTTGATTGAAACCTTGGACCACTAGTCGAGCCTCATTTCTAGTAATGACTCCGGACTCATGTTTCTTGTTTCTAAAAACCCATTTTGTTCCAATAATAGTATGATTTTTGGGTTTAGGAACAAGTGTTCAAATATCATTTCTTTCAAATTGATTAAGCTCTTCTTACATAGCTAGAATCTAAGATTCATCAAGAAGTGCTTCATCAATATTTTTAGGTTCAATCTAAGATAGAAAAGTAGTATGATTGCAAATATTTCTAAAAGATGATCGAGTACTTACATCTCGTGAAGGTTCTCCTAG
The DNA here is from genome assembly GCA_036898215.1 of Platycarya strobilacea. NCBI lineage: Eukaryota > Viridiplantae > Streptophyta > Magnoliopsida > Fagales > Juglandaceae > Platycarya > Platycarya strobilacea. The sequence goes on along the minus strand of CM072554.1, from coordinate 3,224,869 downwards.
AATTTATTCCGCTGGATGATCTTTCACATGTTTCCACTATTTGGTTGCATCTTGTACTAAGTCTTGATGATCTTTCCTTCTATTTCCATGATCTTCCTTTTTAAATTGTCTCCAAATATCACACATCCTTTTTCTTTAGAAGTGAAGTCAATGAATTTAGTTTTGTCTTCTGTCACGTATCTTGAGCATCCGTTATCTAAAAATCATTTATTTTTACCTGTAGAATACTTCATGCATACCTACAAAAGCAATTAAAAACAATTCCTGGTACCCAAGTTCTTTGGGTCCTTTATTTATTAGTATTAGAAGAAATAAGATTTTTAGGTACCCATATGGCCCTAATAGTCATTGTATGTTTTTTTCTAATAGGACAAGCAAAATAATTATGACCATTTCTATTACAAAAATTGCAAATAGCATGTGACATATATGAAGAACTTGAGTGATTATAATAGTATCTTTTTTTTAACAAAATTATTTTTATGAAAAGAATTTTGAATATTGGACTTTGATGTAGAAGGATTATCAAAGAAGTTTTTATAAGGTTTGTATTTTTGTTTTGGCATATATCCCAAGCCTGCCTTATCAAAAACACATCTTTGACTACCAAGAAGTTTTTCAAAATTTCTTTTTCCATTCGTCAAGTTTTCAATAATATTTTCTAAATCAGTTTTCTTTTTCTTCAACTCAAAATTTTCATCTTTCAAAACAATATTTTCTTTTCTTAAAATATCAATTTCGTTTGTTAAAGAAGAATTTTTCTTTTTCAAAACAGTATACTTGATACCCAATTTTTCAAATTCCTCATATACTTCTTCTAAAACATTTTGCAATTCTTCATATGAAGGATCTTCAATATTATCAAAATTTGTTACCTCAATGTCATCTTTAGCCATAAGACAAAGATTTCCTGATTCTCCATTGCTTGCTTCACTATTTGAGCTACTTGAATCATCATTCCACGTAGCTTTCATTGCTTTTTTGCCTTTGTTTCGATCTTTCTTTAGCAGAGGACAATCTGGCTTGATATGACCGGGTTTATTGCATTTATAACAAATTAAAGTGTCATTTTTACCTGAATCTTTCTTGGAAAACTTATTGAAGGATTTCCTTGGAGGAGTTTTATTTTTCTTTAAGAACCTCTGAATTCTTCTTGTTATCATCGCAACTTCTTCATCTTTGTCGTCATTTTCCTCATCTTCATCACTTTCACTTTCATGTGGAACAGCTTTAAGTGCCAAGCTCTTCTTTGACTTTCCTTCTTCTTCTCCTCTTTTCAATGTGTACTCATGGGTGATAAGTGACCCGATGAGTTCATTCACTTCGAGCTTCTTGAAGTCTCTAGCTTCAAGAATCGCTGTCACTTTTGATTCCCAACGTTTTGGTAGAGAGTTGAGAATTTTTCTTACTATCTCCACTTTGGAATAAACTTTGCCAAGAGCTGTCAAGCTATTTATGATGTTAGTAAAACGAGTGTACATACTAGAAATAGATTCATCATCATTCATCTTAAACATTTCATATTCATGAGTAAGAATATAAATTTTTGATTCCTTGACTTGAGAAGTTCCTTCATAAGTAACTTCCAAGTTATCCCAAATTTCCTTTGCTGTAGCACAAGTCATTACTCTATTAAATTCATTACCATTGAGAGCATTATATAATAAATTCATAGCAGTTAAATTCAAAGTATAAAGTCTATCGTCTTCACGATTAAACTCTTCTTCTTCCTTTTTGACCTTTACTCCATCAACTACTTTTGTTGGAATATAAGGTCCATTTACAATACATTTCCAGATTTCTCGACCTTGATCCTGAAGGAATATTCTCATTCTAACTTTCCAGAATGAGTAATTGTCTCCACAAAAGAGTGGAGGCCGACTGCTAGATTGACTTTCACCAAATGAAGCTGCAATGTTAGCCATAAGATCTTAACTCAAAAGATAGTTAATCTTATAATAGAGCTCTAGCTCTGATACCACTTGTTGCCCAGATGACTAACACAAGAGGGGGGGTGAATTGGGTTATATTAAAAAATTAATACTTATAAACTAAATATACAATATAAAATATAACCAAAATATAAAGCAGTAGGAAATATAAAGAGTAGGGTAAGAGAAAGCAAACTCAGTATTTTTACGAGGTTCAGCCCCACTGCCTACGTCCTCGCCTCAAGCTACTCCTTGAGGATTCCCAAATCCACTATTCAATCTCCTTTAGGTGGAGATAGAAACCTATTACACCTTTGAGCAGCACCGCTCCAAAGAATCCGTGTAGAACACCCTCTACACTTCCAATCACCTCACACTTGGTGATTCAACTATTCTCTGTGTAGAACACCTTCTACACACACAAGGGTTATACGCACCCTCTTACTTCCAATCACCTCACACTTGGTGATTTAACTATTCCCCGTGTAGAACACTTTCTACACACACAAGGGTTATACACACCCTCTTACTGATACAAGAATTGATAGTGGGTAGGCTATCAGATAACACTCCTCAATGAGTGAAATAAGAACAATACAGCACAAACTATATCTCTCTCAACAAGAACAAGAATTAAGGCTCAAAACTTTAGAAAAGAGAGAATGAGAGCTTTGAAAGAATGATGCAAAATTTAGCAATAGATGTGTAAGCTCTTGTTATGATTTTTGCAAAACTCAAGTGAGCTATTTATAGGTAAATGAGTCTTCAATTTCAAATTTGAAAAGATTCACATGTCAAATAAGAGCACTATTCACTTTTCAAAAAGTCAAATAAAAACATTTCCTTTTTTCATTTGTCAAAGACAACTCCATTCATTTTTCAAAGAAATCAAACCTAATATTTTGCTTTTCATACAAGACAAAATGAGCATGATTTATTTTTCAAACCAAATCATCTTCTTTTTGCATATGTCAAAAAAACACACAACCACCCTTTAAGATTTTCAAACAAATCATCTATCTTTTATATTTGTCAAAAAAACACACCACCTCCCTTCAAGACTTTCAAACAAAATATGCACATGTCAAATATGATAATCAATCATCTTATAAAATCAAGTTTTTATAAAAAAATATAATTTTCAAAATTATTTTGTTTGATGGTGTTATGCACATGTGAAAAACATAATTTTCAAAACTAAGACATTTAAAAATGTTTTGCATATGTGGAAAAAGTAATTTGATGTTTTATGAGAAAAAAGAGTAATTTGGAGCCTTAATCCAATTTCTAATTTTATCAAGAGATGTACAAAAATAATCTATGAGCTTCATTTGTAGACTTGATATCTTTCTTGCTCATGCTTGATTTCTTGATGTGTTTAACTCCCTTCATGCATAGACAACTTGAGTTTGAGTTTTCAATATTATTTGTTATCATCAAAATTTATACGTAAATACGAGACTTGAAACCTTGGGTTCAACACCATTAAAATTGTTGCTGCTTCACCCACGTTTGGATTTGTTGAGTAGATTTTATTTGTGATGGCAAGGATGAGTACTCTTGAATGATTCCAACATAAAGCTGCTATAAAACTCCCTTGTGGTCTCACTGCTACATCAAACCTGAGGAGGAAATGATCGGATGGGAGACAATGCAACAAGTGATCTGATGGCTCACATATGATTTCCTAAGCTTTAGTGTGAAGTTGGAAGAGGTTGAGAGTGGCCACCACAAATTCCGAAGCAGAGGGTAGGATGTTCTGATGCACTTTTTGATTTATGGTAAACCATATGCTGTCCATAGCCACAGTTGCAAAGATTTGGAACATGTGAGTATCTTCCGCTGGAATATTTGGAAGTTGATAGGGTTTAAGAATGCATTTGATCCAATTGGTGAAGAGATGCGTTGCAAACCTTGAAATGTCAATGGGTCATCTAGATGATCTCCATAGCACTCTGGTATATATACATTCATGAAAAAGATGGGAGAATGTCTCGAGTTTGGTTTGCACAAGGAACAATTAATCTGGTCCTCATCCAAAGGTATGACTCTTCTTATTGTGACTTTTGTAGGGAGGATGTTCTGAAAATATTTTCGAAGAAATAATTTGAGCCTATCTTGCAATTTTAATTTCCACAGATTCTTCCAATCGATAAGATTTAGATTATCCGGCTGAAGATTCTTGACCAAGGTTGTATAAGCAGATTTTGCTTAATATTTTTCTAATGAGTGATGGATCCATCTGGGCTTATTCGAGATCAAGTGAAAATTAAAATTAGCAAGAGGGATTTTTTGAATTTCCAAAGAAGTTTCAGTTGGGAACAGAGTGTTGAGGAAAAAGACATTCCATCTACTTCGTTCCTCCAAGACAAGTTTAGAAATAGTCATAGAGGGATCTAGATCCATAAAGTTTGGGTTGGGTAGAGGTTTAAAGTTAGGAAGATTTGGAATCTAGGGATCTTGCCAAACTTTCATTGAGATTCCATTATTAATCTGAAAGCAGAGACTGGATTTGATGAAATCCCTACGTTTGAGTAGACTTTTCTAGAAGGTTGAATCCGTGGGTTTTGGCAAAATGAGTAGGAATGACTGTGAGCTAAGGTAAGCTTTTGTAATAACTTCTTTCCAAAGATTTGAAAAATCATTAAAGAGGGTCCATGCTTGTTTTGAGAGAAGAGCAAGATTAAATTGATGCACATGCTTAAGATCGAGACCTCCCATGGACTTTGGAAGACAGATAGAATCCCAGAATTTAGGGGTAAATTTCTTTATTTGCTCATCTTTGTAACCCCACTAGAATCTACGAATGAGAGAATCCATTTTTATTGTGGTGGATTTTGGAAGAAGAGTGGAGGTCATGTTATATGAGGCAATGGTGCTAGTTATTGCTCTGATGAGGATAGTTTTGGCTGTTTGGGAGATGATTTTAGCTTTCCAACCTTAGAGTTTAATCTTGATCCTAGCTATGAGATTTTCTAAGAAAGCTTTTCTTTCCAGTCCACTTGAAAGTGAAAGACCCAAGTATTTGGAATTTGGAGGATAGTGTCTAAAGTAGAATATGTCTCTAACAACCATGATAACGTTATGAGAGGAATTTCGGCTGAAATAGAGGGACGACTTACGAGAATTGATGTTTTGACCAAACCATGAATTATAGATGTCTAGACAATTCTTGAATTGATTGGCTATGGAAATATGTGCTTCCCCAAACAAAATAAGGTCATCTGTAAATAGAAGATGGGAGATAATTGGACATTGTCTTGAGAGTTGAATACCCTTGACGAGATTGTGAGATTCCTTTTGAGTAATTAACCTAGAGAGAACCTTTGTGCCAAGAATAAAAATAAAAGAGGATAAATGGTCCCCATGTCTTAGACCTCTTGAAGGATAAAAATGGTCATGAGGAGAACCATTGATAATGATGGAATAGGAAACTGTGGATATGCACTCTTTGATCCAATTAATCCAAGTTTGTCTAAAGCCTAAGTGAAAAAGGACATTGAGGATGAAAGGCCACTCCATAGAGTCAAAAGCTTTAGCCATATCAATTTTAATGGCCATATGACATTTTCTATCCCTCATTTTTTTTTCATTTTGCGAAAGATTTCTTGTGCAAGGATAGTGCTATCTTGAATATAACGGCCAGGAACAAAGGCAGATTGGAAAGTAGATATAATGTTAGGAGAATGATCTTGAGTCTGTTGGCTAGAATCTTGGCTATGACTTTATAACAGATGTTGGATAAGCTTATTGGTCTAAAGTGAGTAACCTCTGTGGGATTATCCACTTTCAGAATCAATACCAGATTAGTATGATTGAGTTCTTTTAAAAGATGCCCATGTATGAAGAAACTTTTTACAGTAGCAAAGACATCTTTATTTATGACTTCCCAAAAGGTCATATAAAAGAGACCAGTGAATCCATTAGACCCCGGAGCTTTAGTGAGGGGGATACTTCTAATCACTAGTGAGATTTCATCATCAGATGAAATTTTGCACAACATGTCGTTTTCAAGGTCTGTAATCTTCTGAGGAAAGAGACTCTCTAGATCACTAATGTGGGGATTTGAGGTAGAGAAAAATGTTTGGAAATGATTTTGAATGTGGGAAATGATGGTGCTTTGATCAGAACTCTATTGTCCACCACCTATCTTGACCCTGCATATTCACTTAAAAATATGATTTTATTTTTTTACTAATTTTTATTTTACACTTAAAATTTTTGGTGGATGTGCCGAAGCCCCATTAGCTGATAAGCTCTGCCCCCGCCCCCATTGTTGAGCCTCTATCAAAAAATTTTCCATTCGACCCGCTTATATATATTAAAAAATAAAATTTCTATAATAAAACAATGTCATCTTAATATAAGATTTGATGTTAAACTCTTTCCTTCATCATGTTTCTATATCTTCTATCTATTTTGTCGTTCAACTCCTATGAGTTCTCTCTATTTAATGGCGTTCGGTCGCCCATTATTTCTCTCTCTCAGTTTGTATATATGTATATATATATATATAGTTGGTTTTTGTTTTTCGTGTGTGGGGCGGTGGTGGGTGAATGCCCATTGGGCCAATTACCCCTAGCATCCAAACATGGGTACCTACCCTGAAGGACGATGCCAAGGTTTGAGGCATAGTTTTAATTTCATATCATATTAGTCAATATTTTCAAAATATGTCGTACCAGTCGATTGTCACCCAGTCAATATAGAAGTTTCGTATCGGCCGAAGTACAAGAGTGCAATCAAATTATCACCCAGTACTAGCTGATATATATGTTATCGGATTTCGGTCTCTCACTTTTTTTTTTCATTTTTTATTTGTTTTAGTCCAAATTAGATTATATATATATTTATTGGAACGTCCTGATCCCATAGGGGTCGGAGAGTTACTTCTTACTATATAATCCCGCATTTCAACAGTAAAATTAAGTGCATGTTTGCGATTGCGATGATAAATATTACTTTTAACTCAAGGCTTATTCCTTAAAATTTAATATAATAAGCTCTACTATCAAAAAGTCATTTACTATTTGGGATCCATATGTCTGAAGTACTTTTAAAGTTAGTTACGGTAGTTTTTTAAAAATATATAGTTATTTACAGAATTTTTTGATAAAAACTTTAATTTTGTGCTTATTGAAAAAGCTGATTTTTAGCTTTTTCAACCGACTAAAGCGCTTTTAATAAAGTTACAAAAACATGTCATTTTTTTTAAAGTATTTTTAACTGCTTAAAAGCACTTTTAAAATCTCGAAACGCAATCTCAAACATGCTCTAAATACTTCAAGTTTCCAAATATCATATAAAACTTGATTTTAAAATCAATTTCCTCAATATCATCGATTTTTCAAAATGCTAAGTCACCAGAAAATAATAAAATTCCTTAATAAACTTCATCAATACTAAGAAAACTCCCTATACTTAATCCACCATTCTTAGAACATCTCACCTAACGTTTCATAATCCGATCCCTAGCTGAAATACCTAAAATCATTTAAAAAATGTTATGGAGATAATGAGTGAGCTATCAACAACTCAATAAGTAAAGAACATATACTAATATGTAAACATAAGTATTTATAACTTCAAAATGCATAACAAAACGTCTTTCGTTCATGATGTAGAAACAACATATTTAATTTCAGAATACATAAGCAAATTTTTTTTAAAAAACAAATTTGTTACAAAACATCATAACGAATTTTTTTACATCATAACGAATTTTTTTGAAAAACAAACTTAAAAAAAAAAACAAAATCATTTGATATATGTAATCTGAACCATTATATTCTTATAATCTCATAGCATCATATTAGAATAAATATTATATTTAACTATCGTGATAGGGTTGTGCCACATTATACTCGTAGTCAAATTGTATGCCACTATCATACCCATAGCGGGGCCGTATGCCACTATTATACCCATGACGAGGTTGTATGTCACAAACCATCTCATATTATCTAATCATTATAATATTTTCAAACTCTCACATAAAATACAATAATCAATCCTATTTTTTTAAAAATTTAAAATAGAAAATAATATTAAAAAATTATATTGTAACAACATTTTATTAAATTTTCAATTCTCATATCATATAATTAAATGAGACTAAAAGTTTTCTAAACTTTAAAATAAAATAAAAAATTTAATTTTTTAAAATATAAAAATAAAATTATTTTAAAAAATTTATATTATAATAAATCTTATTTTTATAATATTTTTATTAAACTCCTGTATACTTATTTTCTAAAATCTTACGAAGACATAACTTTTCAAAGCATTTTATAATTATTTATAAATTAGTTTACTATTATTGACCAAATATTTTATTATTATTTGCATGTAAAATATAATCTCAATCCAAACAAGTGTTGACCCTCTTCTAGTCTTCTTTAAGGCTGTAAAAAGACCGAACTGGACTGGCGGACTGGACCGGTTGTTCCGGACCAGGATTGGACCGGACCGGTTGGAGTTCGGTCCAAAAAATATATGGACCGAAAAATTCCGGTCCGGTCCCGGTCCAGGGAGTTCATCCCCCTGGACCGGACCGGACCGGACCGAACCGAATCTCTAGAGTTTTTTTTTTTTTTTAATTTTAATTTTTAAATATATATATAAATATAAATATAAATATTATTATATATTATTATATAATATATACTCTTATAATATTAACATATAAATAATAAGTGTATTATTATTATTTAATATATTATTACTAATTTATCACTATTTACTAACATATAAATATATAATATATTAATGTGAATTGTAATAGTGTTATTACTTATTAGTTATAGTTTATTAATATATACTAATGTAATAGTATTATTAGACTATTAGATTATTACTTATAGTTTACTAACATACTTAATATTTAATATTAACTAACATATTAATATATAATATATACTCTTATATATTAACATATAATAATAATTGTATTATTATTAATTAATATATTATTACTAATTTATCACTATTTACTAACATATAAATATATAATATACTAATGTAAATTGTAATAGTGTTATTACTTATTAGTTATAGTTTATTAACATATACTAATGTAAAAGTATTATTAGACTATTAGACTATTAGTTATAATTTACTAACATACTTAATATATAATATATACTAACATACTTAATATATAATATATACTAACATATTAATATATAATATATACTTGTATAATATTAACATATTATAATTTATAGTAGTTAAATTTGGGCCAAAAAAATATTTGATCATTGTAAAATTTTATATTAAATTTAGTCCATTAAATCATATGGGGCACCCCTGGATCAGACTGGACCGCCCCTGGACGGAATTGGACCGGACCGGTATGGATCGAACTCCTGTTTGGTCCGGTCCAAGGTGAGAGAATTCTTGGACCGAATGAAATCAGTCACAAATTTCCCAGACCAGACCATTTACACTCTTAATCTTTTTCAAAACTCTATCCATAAACTCCAGTACTGTGTCCCACGCGCGCTTTAAGTCCTGCCAGTATTGAATATTATTATTATTATTTATTATTTAATATTTATTTTTATTTTTACTTACTTTTTATTATTATTCAATTTTCATAACTCTTTTTAACATCTTTTAATATTTAAATTTATCTTGCTTAATTTGTTTTTAAAAACAAAATAAAATAAGAGAAAAAATAAATATTGTTTATAATATATTTTTTTAATATTAATTTTATTTTAAAATTTAAAAAATTATTGTAAATTTTAAAAAATTAAATTATTTATTTTATATTATATAAAAATTTTAAAAAATATAATAATAAATTTGAGATAAAATAAAAATATTTGCGTAATTGCGTAAACTAAATAATCGAGGCCTCAGTACGCTCCTCATCTTCAACGGCATTATCGAGAAGTCGGTTCCGCGATCCCGCAACAGCAACCGCCGGCCAACAAACAATTTAGCGAGAAACGACGTCGTCGGCTGAGTTGTACAATGAATGCACCTGATGCCTGAGCCGACCTACCACCATTGAAATGCGTCCGGACAAACGAAGCCTGACTCGAGCTGTCGCATTCCCACTTTCAGTGGCTCAACCACCCTGTTGACATCTTCGTATCGCATCCTTTTCAGTTTTCACCACGTAGTCTGACTTCCTCCTTTGTGCCAGGTCTTGTTTTGATCATTTTGACGATTAATGGTCTCTTTGAAGGAGATTAAGCGATTGAAATTGCAATTCTGAACCATTTTCTGGTTTCAATTCCAGTAGCTAAAGATGGGAAAGAAGCGTGTCATGGTGCCGGCCCAGGAGGTTGACTTATCCACCGTCAAGTACGAACCCGAATCTATCCAAGGTCGCTTACATGATAAATTTCATGTGCAAACTTTGTTACTTGCAATCTTTGTGTGATAAATTTAAAAACTGTATTCTGATCCATATTGAACCGAAACTCAATTACTCTTTTTGAAATTTGGTCTCAATGGCTTGCAGCGCCGCATTTGACGGGGTTGACATTCAAGTTTTTTCTGAGCATAATTGAAGCGCCGGTGATAGGCTCCCTATTCATATCTTACTTGAAGAAGAAGAATAAATTGGTCGAGGTCTGTTTTTTTTTTTTTTTTTGTTACTTCTTAACTTGAATTTATAATTGCAATTGGATTTCCAGCTATAGGAGACTGAATTGACAATTTACAGTTGTTGCGGAATACGGTGATACCAGAGGCTCCCATGTTTAAACCTGAGTTTCCTCCTCAAGGTTTTTTCCCTCTCTTTTTTGTGACAATATTAGTTCATTTTCCTTGGTTAAAGTTAAAACATATTTTGTGCCTCTCTCTCTCTCTCTCTCTCTCTATATATATATATATTGTTATTGTTCAGTGTTCTTCTATGTTGTTCATCTGTTAATTTAAGCAATCGCTTTCTTTACTAAAGAGCTTTTTTTAGCACGAAATGATTCAATGAGTTGATCTGAATTTAGAACCAGAACACGGCGTTGTCACCCTGCATGAGGACGGGAAACCAGAAGACCGAGTTGAATCGGCTTTGAAGTGTCTCCCAGATTACGATCTTCATGGCAGCTGGAATGGGAATCAAGATCCACCATTCAAGTACTGGAAGATCCGTGATTATGCTTATGCTTATCGGTCTGGGCTTGCGACCCCATCCACAGTAAGTTTCTATTATTTGCTAGTAATCGCGTTCGTTTTCACCTGGATTACAGCAAGAAAGTTGCCATTTCGATATGTAGGTGGCAGAGCGCATTATCCCAATTATCGAGGAGTTCAGCAGTAAGAAGCCCCCGCAACCATTGTTGATTTCCTTTGGTGCTGAGGAAGTCAGGAAGCAAGCTGCAGCGTCTACAAAAAGGTTTGAGGAAGGTAAGGCTGAGCTGTGATGGTTTTATTCAGGCATATGATGCTATTTGCAGGTTTAATAACTATAAAAAGTAATTCCACTCTAATGTAAAATGTTATCACCTATAATTGTGTTGACTACAATGGAAATATACCCCAGTTAATAATTATGGCATTTCTGGATGTCGTTAATGCAGGAAAGCCGTTATCTATATTGGATGGAATTTTCGTGGCAATCAAGGATGATATAGATTGCCTTCCTCATCCATCTAAGAGTGAATGATTATGGAGTTTTTTCTTTCGAAAAATTATTTTGTCAGACATTATTTGATGTAATAGCAAACTCTCTGTATCATTTTATTATGACAGGCGGCAGTACATGGATGCATCAGGTTCGCTCTGTGAAAAAGGATGCGGTTTGTGTTGCAAGACTTCGTAGTTGTGGTGTGATCCTTTTAGGGAAAGCAAATATGCATGAGTTTGGCATGGGTACGACTGGAAATAACCCTAATTTTGGGTAAGTTTGTTTCTTAGCAGTTGAAACAATGCAATTGCAATACTGATGTTGATATTTGACACAAACACTATGTCCATGGTAAATGTGATATTCAACGAGTTTTAACTGACAATTATCTGAGCAGTTAGACAATTTGATGGTGGATAGTGGACGTGTTAAGTGTGCCTGAGAAGCGTACACGTTAAGATGTCACATGTGAATGGGATTATTTTCCCAAAAATATTGAAAATATTGTACAGTCATTGCCACTAAAACTCTCAAATTTTACTTTGTGGACATTTGAAATAGCCGTCAAGATCTTCAGTTTAGATCTAATAATGTACATATATGGAGAAAGCTTCACCTCTCTGTTATGTTGGTAGTTTCTGGGCACCTTGATAGGGGGGAAGAAAATGGGTCAGTGGGTTGGGTTTGGGTTGGATTTTTCTTCAGAGTAGTGTGCCAGACACTATGCTTGTAACTGGGTTGGAAAAATGCAAGCCGGAACCAATTCAACCTTGGCAGGGCTCGAACTTTGAATGTAGTATAGTTAGTTATCCAGGTTGGTAGGTTTGTGAGTGTAGCTTGGGTTATAACTGTTTACCAGTGATGATGGGATCAACCTGAAATTTACTTAGGGTCCGCTCAATCCTAACTCTGACCTGTAAGTAATTTAGTAATGTCCGGTTTCCAGCTGTTTGGTTATGCTAGGCCTTTGGAAAAAAACTGTTAGTCCAGCTAACATAATCCTATCTCTCAATGCACTGAGCATGTTAGTGTTTCCAGATAAATATTTTGCATAATTTTTCTATTCTTACTTATAAATATATATATTTATATATTGCATAACTTTTCAGTTGTAAAATATTTCCACATGGATGGATTGTTCAATTGTTATATTTTGTTTCTGATAATGGAATCTCACTACCATCTTTTGTTTAATCTTTCGTTCATAAACTTTTATAAGTACAGGCATATTTATATAAAGACTTTAACCTTTGGGTTTTTTGGATTAGATTTTTAACTGAGTTTTTAATTTCTATGGGGAACAGTTCCTTGTTTTCTCTCTTCCAGTTTAGACAATATTTTTTTCCCTGATTTATGTATTTTGAAGTGCAGAACAGCAAGAAATCCTCATGCACCTGAAAGGTATACTGGTGGATCTTCCTCAGGTCCTGCAGCAATTGTAGCTTCTGGACTATGCTCTGCTGCACTTGGAACAGATGGCGGAGGTTGTGCAAATAGAATATGTTGCTGCACTGTGATTATCATTTCTTATTTGCTAATTTTTTATGCTTAATGTAACATTAAAAGGCAGGTTCAATCCGTATTCCTTCATCCCTCTGTGGTGTAGTGGGCTTCAAGACAACGTATGGAAGGACGGATATGGAAGGGTAAGCCTCCAGCTGTAAGATCGAGCGCGATGATATATTGCTAATATATCTGGGCCTTATGCTTTTACAAAATAGATACTGCTCACTACTTGAAAATGAAAACTATATTTTCCAGATTTTATTGTAGTGTCTGATATCTCTTTTATTTAACAGTAAATTTGTTATTGGAGTAAAAGTTAAGGATTGGTAATCCTTTCTAGAAATTGAATGGATTCGATCTTAACTTCTACAAATGTGAGGAAGATAGTAAGAAAAAGGAAATAAAAAAATCTGTGAGGTGAGTATAATTAAATGTGTGGTAAAATTTAGTGTATCCCGCATGTAAGAGTATGAAATGGCTTAAGCTCCAATTAAAATATAGTTGGCTTAGGATCCAATGAGTCTGAAAATGCTTCTGCCTCAGTCAGTGCAACCCTTGCAATATGGCCAATAGGAAGGGCTAGGAGTCCTCAGTTATTCACACTCAAAACTTTTCTTGATGGCATTAATGTACTGAAGATAGTTTTTATGCTATAGGAAGAGATTTTTATAATTATTATTTTTTTATAAGTAAGAAATAATTTTATTGATATGAATGAAATAGGTATAATCTATGTACACAAGAAGTATACAAAAGTAAGCCTAAATACATTCTACGAGAGTTATATCAAAGACAAAAACTCATGGACATTGTTTCCATTAAGTACCATGGTTGAAAACCATAACATAAGTGTGTGATGAAAAAAAGTTTGCAGCTTTGCCACTGTGCACTCCCTATCCTCAAAGCATCACGTATTTCTTTCCAACCAAATACACCATATAATGCACAGGAGAATCAACTTCCATGTTGCTTTCACTTGTGGACAGCCATAGATTCCCTTCCAACAAGCAAATAAATCTACCACCTTCAATGGCATGACCCAAGCAACATCCATTTTTCTAAAAACACCATTCCACAACGCTCTTGTCACATCACAATGTAGCAAAAGATGATCCACAAATTCTCCTTATTTTTTACACAAGTAACACCAGTCCATCACGATGAGCCCCTTCTTCCTTAAATTGTCTGTGGTCATAATGGTGCCAAGGGTTGTTGTTCACACAAAAAAGCTACTTTAGAAGGTGCACGAGACTTCCAAATGCTTTTCTATGGGAAAGAAACAGCACCTTTTGAAGCTAATATTTTATAATATGCCTTATTTGTGAATTTCTTGTTGTCTGTTGTCTTCCATTGTATTTTATTCCCCTATGCCATTTTAACTTCTGAGAAGTAAAAATCAAACTAAAAAACTGTAACTGTAGACAACTCCCAATCATGTATATCCCTAAAGAATAGGACATTCCACTGGTAGGAATCCTAAGAAAAGACAAGCAAATATGCCACCGGGCCTCCCAATTAGTTGCAATACTATAGAGAAATGGGAATGTCCTCGCCAAGGGCTGCGATCCACACCAAACGTCATGTCAAAATCGAATTCTAGTACCCACTCTAACTACAAAACATATGTTGCTTTCAAAACAATGTCAACCCCCCTGATATATTTCCACAACCCCACACCATATCCCCCTCCTCACTACATTGGTACACCACCCTCCCCCATGCATTGCCGTATCTTGCGTCAATAACTTCCTTCCTCCAAGTGATATCTCCATAGCCACTTCCCCAATAATACTTTATTGAAAATTCTCAACTTATGCACTCCCAACCCTCCACTTGAAATTGGGGAGCAAACTTGCTTCCAATTAACAAGATGAAATTTTGTTTCCTTCTCCAAACCTCCCCACAAGAAGGCCCAGAACCACTTCTTAATCATATTTGCCACCCTTGCAAGCACATGAAAAAGTGATAAAAATAGGTCGGAAGATTAGAAAGGATACTCTTAATCAGTGTGAGTCGCCTCCCCTTTGAAATGTACAACATTTTTCACTCTACCAACATTTTCTCCACTTTCTCAAGAATCTCATCCCAAATAGTCGTAATTTTGAAACTTGCCTTAAAGGGAAGGCCCAAATATTTCATCGGTAGAGGAGACACTTTGCAACCCAATAGACTAGCCAGACCATTGATTATAGGTACCACACCCACCACCACCATCTTAGATTTGTCAAGATTTACCTTCAGCCTTGACACATCTTCAGAGCACAATAGGAGAGTTCATATAGCTTGGATTTGGCCTTGGTTCGCCTAACAAAATAGAAGGGTTTCATATGCAAATAAGAGATGTGAGATCATGATAGAACCCACCGAGAAACCAGTAAGAAACCTTTCGTCTATAGCTGCCTTCACCATCCGGCCCAAAGCCTCCATGACAATAGTAAAAAGAAAAGAAGACATTGGGTCCTCTTGCCGCAACCCTCAGGAACTATTGAAGAAACGCGTAGAGGTGCAATTCACTAAAACTGATAAACGGGCGGGAGTGATGAATGTCAGATCCAAGCAATTCACCTATCACCAAATCCGCCCCTCCCGAGTAAGTAGAGAAGAAACTCCCAGTTTACATGATTTGATGATCATATGCTTTCTCCATATCAATCTTGTATAGAATACATGGTAGGCCCTCTTTCAACCTATTATCCAAGCACTCATTAGCAATGAGAGCTGCATCTAGTATCTATCTGCCCTAAACAAAAGCATTATAAGGTTTGGAAATAATGTGACCCATGACCAAGCTTGGCCAGTTAGCAAGAATCTTTGAAATAATCATAAACCCCATTCACCAAACTTATAGGAAGAAATTCTTCGACTTTTGTAGGCCCTAGTTTCTTTGGTATAAGAGCAATGAATATCACATTGAGGCTTTTCTCAAACTTTTGAAAAGTGCAAAATTCAAGAAAACCTACAAAATGTCACTTTTTAAGTTGGGAAGAAACTCATCGAAAATCCATTGAGCCCCAGAGCTTTGTCTTTTGTCATACTGCTTATGACTTTATATACCTCATCTTCTTCAAAGGGTTTTTCCAACCAAGCCGCACTCTACATATCAATAGACTCAAAATGCAAATCATTAAGTTTTGGCCTCCACGAGGTCGGTTCCTTGAGTAGAGTCTCATAATAATGCACACTGTGATTTTCCAATTCAGGTGGGGAAGAGAGTACTTGATCATCTGATTTGAGAGACTTGATGGTGTTGTAACTTGTAGCGCCTATTTGAGTTAGCCACTTTATGGAAGAACTTCATGCATTTATCACCTTTTTTTAACCACATAACCCTAGATTTTTGTCGCCACAAAGTATCCTCTAACATCAACACCCTTTTGTAACACAGCCTCCTCCAGGAAATGTCCTAAAAGAACATGCCCCTCCAACTCCTGAAACTCCTCCATTAAGGAAAGTTTATGATTATCAATGTGGCAAAAAACTTCCAAGTTCCATTTCTTTAAATCTTGTTTCAAAACTTTAAGCTTACTTACAAGAATGAAACTAGGAGTGCCCGTTAAATGATAAGAAGATCACCAAGAATGGACATTCTTAACAAAACCATCAGTTGTTAACCTCATATTTTCGAATTTAAAATACCGGTGACCCTGATGAATACCACCACCATTCAACAAAATGAGAAAATGATCCGAACAAAATGGGATATCCACTTCTGACGCAACTCTGGAAAGTAAGCTTCCCAAGAAGGAGAAACAAGGAACCTATCGAGTCTTGACCAACCCTAACTATTGGACCATGTGAAGTCTCCCCTGACAAGTGGAAGATCCATGAGATCCAAATTGAACAAGAACTCGGAGAACTCCTCCATGGCCAAGGAAGTGCGATAATTCCCCGAACGCTCGCTAAGGAAGCGAGTAATGTTAAAGTCTCCACCCATGCACCACGGAACTTCCTATAAACAATAAAGGCCTGTCAATTCCTCCCAAAACTTTCTCCTCTCGCTATTTATGTTAGGCCCATAAATGCTCACAAAGGCCCACTCCCAATCATCTACTACTTTTTTTATCTGACTAGCTACCGAGAAGTTCCCAACACATTCTTCTACTGCCTCCACCACTCTTCTATCCCATAATAAAATAACACCTCCCGACACTCCTTCTGAAGCCAGATAAGACCAGCCCACATATGAGCACCGCCACAAACTACGAATGAGACTTCTATTTATAATTTGTAATTTTGTTTCTTGAAGACACACCATATCCACTTCCACATCTGCAATAAAGATTTTATGCGAAGGCATTTACTGTGATCATTAAGCCCCCGCATATTCTAAGAGAGGATTTTAAGATTCAAAAACAAGGGTGACCCCTCTCCCTTTCATTCTATCCCTTCCGCTACTTCCCTCCTTGACATCATAATTAATAGAGCATTGAAGCTTTTTGAGTTCCCTATCTCTCTTGGAAGCGGACTTTGAATGACTTTCTTCTATAGTAACAAGAAGTGCTGTGCTGTCATTATTTTTGTTTTAAAGATGAATGATTAAAATCTTTGTATTTGGAACCTTTTCTTTGTAGGTCATTGTGTGATGCTGGGACCGTGGAGATTATTGGACCAATTGCATCAACAGTGGAGGATGTCATGCTAGTGTAAGCATTTCATGCTTGTGAAGATGTTCATAAGTACTCTGGCTTGTTATGGATTTCATCCTATTTTGGTTCCTTGCCTGGGTTTATTGTTGATGTATTATCAGTTACATTGGAAAACATCTAAGTTCTGCATCGATATTTCTCTCTCTATTGCATAATTCTTGAATCATTAAGACCTCCCACATTGGAGTGTCCATTTCTTAGGATATCATGGAATATTGACTTGACTTGAAGTGCATAATCCTTTTGCTCGTAGTCTATTATTTGCAAGTACATCTTGGATTCCCAGTTCTGTACATTACATCAGTGTTCAATGCATGCATGTTATAAAATATTGGCTTGTTTGAGTGAGCAGTTACTAGCCATTTGGTCGAGAACACTAGCTATGTTCCTTAATTTGATCTCGTTGCACTATAATATATCAGGTATGCAGCAATCTTGGGATCCTCTCTTGCAAATAGAAACAGTTTACAGCCGGTAACTTTAGTAAACCTTATTACCTATCAAAATAGCATTCAAGTTTTTACTTGTCGAAAAACAAAAATGTACAAGTTCACATCTCCTTTTTATCTTTCTACTTTTTAAGGATTGAATCATTTGACTAGTATCTCGTGGTTTGACGATAAAAGAATATCCACTATATCGCATGTTGTTGATCCTATTTAGATATCCAACATTTGAAGGGGACATCATCGAATGCATTGTTTTTCACATAAAACTCATAAGTTTCCAATATTACCCTCCTTAATTTGAATTCAAATAAAGTTGAGGAAAAAATGGGTGTAGACTTCTTGAATGGAGGGCAAGTTGGGAAGGTTATTAAAAATGTGTCCATTGACTTTTCAAAGTAGGCAATGTCCCAAAATAGAATAGACCAACAATATGAGACAGGGACTGCGTAGCAAAAACATAAAAAGAAGATGCATGCCCCATTGATTACAATAAATCCAGAAGTGGAATTCATAATAGCTCTTACAGCTCATTTATTTTCCCAATTCGGTTTGGATTATGGCTTAGTTGAGTTACATGGTCCTTTTAAATTTCTTCCAATTGCTCAGGGCACTTGGTTGGAATAGTTATCATTTTTGTAAGTGGAATTAGTTATTTAGATAGCTCAGTATAGACATGCCTATGATATCTTTGACAGCTTTTATTCCTCTAAACTTTTAATTATGATGCACCTTTGTTTAACTATTAGAACTGTGTATAACATTTAAATTTAACTATTTTACTTGATTTGTAGTCCGCACCTTGTTTGCCAATACTGTCAGCACACGACAGTTTAAATGCTTTGGAATCATTGCGAATTGGAAAGTATACAACGGTAATCTCACATTGGTTTTCACCAAAGTGGATGAAATGTAACTGCTTTAGATATCAGACGTCATTGTAAGAGTATATGATTTTTCTGCTGCAGTGGTTCAATGACGTAAACTCAACTGATATTTCTGATAAGTGTGAAGATATCCTGGGTTTGCTGTGCAAAACTCATGGTTGTAGAGTAAGTGCATTATGACTACTTTGCACTTTATAACAATTTTTCCATTCACCCTTTTATTATTTAGTTTTGAAATAAATGGCCTTTTCTATCCTTTGCTATGTAATAGTTTGCTCTGATAACACATTTGAACTTGAGAATTAAAGTGCTCATTCAATCACACTGGTTAGATGCTTCATATTTAATGTATTATTTTTCAAGATGGTGGAGATTGTTATACCCGAGCTCCATGAGATGCGCAATGCTCATCTTGTTTCAATTGGATCTGAAATGCTGTGTTCTGTGAATCCTGAATGTGAGGATGGGTATGTTTCTTTGCCTTTGTTGAAGGAACATTAAGTAGTAGGTTTATTGTATACTGAAAGTGCAACAAAGACCTTTCTACAAGTTCTTGGAATTTTTCAGAGTGATTGCCATTATTATCCAAGAATGACATTATTTATAAAAAAGACAGAGCAAATGGTGGCATTATATTAGATTGATATGTTCTCCCTCCTTTTGTCATTCTGAAGGAAAGCTGCTCTAATGACATACGATACTCGTACTAGTTTGGCCCTTTTTCGATCATTTACCGCATCAGACTATGTTGCTGCCCAGTGTCTCAGGTGAGTCATAATAACGATCATTTACTGCATCAACAATGTATTCTGTTCATATAATTGATTCTTCGTAATCTATATCGGAATTGTCTAATCCTTACAATCTTAGTTTACATGGATTTTCAGGAAGGTCTAGAATGTTTCATAAAAAAGGAATTGTTACTCCCTCTTAAGTTAGATATGTGATCTTCAGGGTATCTAGCGAGATGAAAGGCTTATCATCTATCTCCCACTTCGTATCTCTAATATCTACACACTGCTCCATAGATGTTCGTTTTCTTTCCTTGTTCCCCTTTCAAGGGATTTTTCATGAATTGTACCAGATGTGAAAGGCTAGAAAATAAATGACTGATTTATTTCTAATCCCGTGCATGTTAAAAGCTACAGTACTGTGCTTTCTGAAATGATTCATTGAATTTTCCATCTCTGGGTGAAGCTAGATTAATACAAAATTACCAATGACAACTTGGATCGCTCTTTGGAAAACCTAAAAGTGAGTCACAAGAATGGGCGGCGTGGTCTTGTTTTCCACTTTTTGTTTGTTAAGATATGACAACCTTGTTTTTGATTGCTCATGAGTTTTCATGGCATAAAAGACCCAGATGTCTTTTCTGGATATCTATTATTTATGGTTGTTCATAAGCTCTTGGAAAGTATCCTGGTGCAGGGGCACCCTGTTCCTAGTTTCCTACCATGATGTGTGGCACCTTGACCAGGCCTGATGGACCTCCAGAAAATAGTTCCTTCCATACATTTTAGGTCTAGTTTATTTTGTTCATTCTTCACACAATGAATGATATCATATCTTCAGAAAGCTCTTGTTTTAGATTTCTTTCTAGATGCATGATACGGAGAACTGGGGGGTGCTGATTATATGCTTATTGATCTTCTTTTCTTAGAGACCCTTGGGGAAATATCTGAGATACTTCTTCAATATATCATGCCAACTTATGTGAGATATTATAGGTCTAATTTTACCCATCCTCTTTACACAATAGTTTACCCATCATATTCAGAAAATATGGTTTAAATGTCGTAGACATAGAACTTTAGAAATATCTAACGCCTTTTATCATCTAAGACTATGATAATAAGTGAGATACTCAAGTGCTCTTCGCTTGGTCTAATTTAGATATCTTATAGTTTTTTGCACATACTCTTCAGGCGAAGGATTATGTACCATCACATGGAAATATTCAAGAACGTTGATGTCATAGTGACCCCAACAACTGGGTATGTAAGCTTAATTGAGTACTTTGATAATGACTGCAGCTAACAGATCAGATGATGATATACATAATTAATCCAATAGGGTACTGAATTTGGATATGGACTACTACAGTCCACCACTGTGGTATTACAGTTCTTTTCTGGCTCTTTTTTTAGAAGTATTGAATAAAGATCTTCCTTTTTTTTCGGTTTCCTGGTAATTATTGACTAAATGCCTGATCCAGTCTGATCATGATCCTTTTAGGCATATTTTTTCATAAAGCTTATATTAAGGTTTATATTATGCACATTCTGAACGAGCTCGGTCTCTGCTTTGTCAGTTTCTGGGAGTTACTTTAGCCATTTGCTTCTAGTTAGAGTTTCAGTTAATAGCCTTACTCTGCTTTGCAAAGAAAATACTAATTTTAATTGGGCACTTGTTTAATTCTAATTGATTATCATGTGTAACCTGCATATGATGTTTTTCTTTGAGATTTTGTAACTGGACAGATTTGCTTTCTTATGCATAACAGCATGACAGCTCCCAAGATACCTCCTAGTGCGCTTCAACATGGGGAGACAGACATGCAGGTTACAGGTCTGATCATCAAGAATATTCTGTCATTTGACAAGTATGAGTTGGAAAAGTGATTTTTCATCCAAAATAATTTTTCAACCAAGACAATAGTTTCCAAATCTGCAATCGAAAAATAATCATTATATTCCATAACTTTAACTTCTTGTTAGAAGGCCTCAATTGACCAAATATGTTTTAGAACTCCACAGAAGGTCCAAGAGATATTGTTTATCCCACGAGACCAATTTACCCTTCTATCATTTCATCCCGTGTAGCATGTTACTCCAGGTACAAGCATATGTACCTCTTAATGCCCTTAATCTGAAAGTAGCACCTAAGCTACGTGGAAAGTGGGATGTAGTTATGTCACTGCATGAGATGGCTGATCAACTTCTAAAGCTACAATTGACCATATGAAATTGTAAATTAGGCCATGTCTCTTTTTTGTTATTTTAGATTGAATTATCTCCAATTGCTAACTTCGAGATTGTTCGCTAGGCATGTTCTGGTATTGTAGATTAGCATATTTAATTATCTCCAATGTGAAATTGCAAAATAGGCAAATGGCCAGTTTCCCTTTTCTCATCAGAGATTCTCCATCTTATCTATCTTCACTCTCCATCTGTAGTACAACGTTGTTTCCTGATACATCTGCTTTGTATGCGTAGTTTTTACACCTCTTACCATTTTTTAAAGTCTCCTTCCTCTTGTTTTTCAGGTGATCTTATGCGGTTTATCATTGCAGCAAATCTTCTTGGACTTCCTGCCATTTCTGTGCCTGTGAGTGATGCATGTCTTATTCTTAAACTCATATCTGTGTTGTATTGTTTACATACATATTCCCGGCAGTTCACTTTCGTTCCCGGTAAGTATGTGTAGACTTATACCTACAACATCAAATATGAATATACATTTGTGCTTTCTACAAATGTTGCAAGAATTCCCACCGATCATAATGCATATGGAAGCAAGATCTGTAAAATTTTAATCTAAAGAGAAAGAAATATAAAGTGGAGATAAATGGGAATCCAAGAGAAGATTTTTTCTTATGTAGAACATAAGGTGCTGGATAATTGCAGGAACGATCAATATGTTTGTACTCTGAAACATATATGGATGTCCATTAATGTAAATAAAATGTAGCCCTACTCCCCAAGCTGGGTTGATGTTGAAATTTCAAATAACTGATTGGGTTTAATCAGTTGGTGGCATTTTGTTTCCCCTTCCATATCATATGCTAATTAGTAAGCAATTTATTATGCATACGATCCTAGTGGAGGCTTCTTTCACATATTTTGACCTTGAGAAAGCACTCTTTCATCTTACCCTCACCTATCTCTCTAAGATTTAGTTCCTAAATTATGTTAAAAGCACTTTCTGTTTGTTTTAGTGTTGATCTTTAAATTATTCTCCTTGTTTTCAAAAGAGAATAGGGAATTCAAACAATTGGTATTTGAGCTCAAGTGTTCAACCGAAGCCTTAACGTATAAAGCTAATTTCAAGGAGTTTGAAGTCAATCTTGCACTCTATTATTATTATTATTATTTTGGCACAACTCCAAGGTGCTTGATAGCCCCATTACATTCAATTGCTATTCAAAGCAATGGCATATGACCAATTAAGAAATTTGGATTGTTTTGTGAACACCAAAGGTGTTCACTCTTCTGTTGTGTCATTATCTTATTGTGGATCAATTTTATAACTTTCAGGTGGGTTTTGATAGACAAGGACTTCCAATAGGTTTGCAACTAATTGGCCGTCCATGGGGTGAAGCTTCCCTTTTGCGTGTGGCTTCTGCTATAGAGGTATCATCAGTTCTTATATTATTATTGAGGGAAAGAAAATTGATAATTTCTAGGGCATGCCGTGACCCACATTTTACCTATATATTCTCATGTCTTTTCAGGAACTGTGTGTAAAGTCCAAGAAGAGGCCTGTGTCTTTTTATGACGTTCTGAAGACTAACTAAAGTGCTACCTCTTGCTGCTTGTGATAGCCATATGTTAAAACGCAAGATGTCAGGATTCTATGCTAATTGGTGAAATTTATCCGTTGTGACAATAAAGATCCATTTTCTATTGGATAAGTTGTACACATTTTCATCAATTTCCTAGAGGTTTTGTATGTAATGAGCTTCAGCACGACTCCGTACCATTTTAGTTATTATGGAATCACATAAGGACTGAATTGCGTTGAGAGTCAGGTTCTCTTGTTTGGTATGTTCATACCTAAGCCTCAGTAAGGCTTAGGGATTTCAGAGCACAATTGTCAGTTTCTTGTTGCCGCCCCACTCAACTCCCGAAACTTAAATTCTTGTAGCAGCAATACCAACAGACTAGTTAAACAGGATGTCGTTCATGTCGTAACAAGCAGGTGGTGTAGGAAGGGCACGGTGATGGAATGGCGTAGATTGGCTCGAGTCATTCCGGATATCAACTCTATTACAGTGTCTCTTATCACCTAATTATCTAGTTCATCCAATTTTCATTCAAAAAGGAATGAATCGTTGTTCATCCCTTCGTCGATTTATCAGATTCAACTTCCTCTATTTGAATGTAAGTTCTAAAGATACCAGCAGAACATGTCGGCATGTCTAGAATGCTTTTTTTTTAATCATATCATGGAACATGTTCTTCACTCACCACTTAAAAACTTGTGGCACTTCTTATACTATGTAAATCCAGAATCTGGCCCTTCTTTCTCCAATTTCTTCTTGGCCGCAACATCACTTGGGAGATCAAGCCCATAAGGTATCTTTCCTGGATAATTAGTTGTCGACTCATCTGAACCTGCCATACTGGCAAAAGAAGAGAAATCGTTATGAATCCTGAATGGGACGAATTCTCTTTCTCTTGCGGTCGTGAAGAGTTCATGATCTCACCTTCTATCAACAATGACCATAGATCGAAGCTCACAATTTGCGAAGCTGTAAGAACATGTTGCAAAAGTTATTTCCCATTCACAAATGAGTTAATAACTGATTCTGCATCATGAGCCTATTAATTTTTATTTGTAGTAGTTACCTTATTACTGATGCTCTACCCAATGAAAAAAAGGCTCATGCTAAGATTTGCACATCGAATTTATCACATTACAGCTAAAGGATGAGAAAAATATAAACTTAACCGCACATGGAGGACATGCAAAGACAGGCATTTGTTCCTAGACAATTTGCATTATGCAATTTCTCAGGAGAAAAGAGCATTCAGCTAGAGGAAGAAAAAAGCCGGTGGAACGTTTATGGGGAAAGAAAAAGTAAAGGAAAAGCTCAGTGTAGGGAATTTTGTATCTTATGTACCCAGAAAACATGGGGTAACATTTGAAAAGAGCATCCATATCAACTGAAGTTATGTTCCATGTTTGAAGGGTGCGGCTTAGTATCTCTAAAATAAATAAAAGGCATCATGGATACTTACTGTTTGCATATTTCTTTTTTCACCAAAGGGTGACAGTCATTTCCAAACGAAGTTAGTGTATGAAACAAGAATCCACTGTGGGTAACAATTGCTATCTCCTTCTCTTTCCTTGTCCACAACCTGAAAAAAAAAATCAAAGAAAAGCTTAGGTCCCACATACAATCACGTCAAAGTCTACATATATATATATGCTTACTGCCTTACAGTGCTATAACAATACTCTATGGGGGAAACTGTACAGCTAATCTGGAACCATTATATTGAGAAAATCAATCCAAAACTTGTGACTTTAGATACTTCTATAGATCCATTGCCCCTTTAGATTCATACCCACAAAAGTTAATAAGGAATAATGAAGAGCTCTCGAAAGGTATTTTGCTCTCGCAAAAATAGAGATCTTGAAAGACCTGCTAAACAGTTTCTATTAAACAATATAAAATTAAGCTAGCAATCCTAGAAAAGCTCGCAGTCAATTAAAATAAAGTTTGTCCTCTAAAAGGTTACAAAGTTAAACTCGAAGATGATAGCACATTAAACAATCAATTGCAGTTTCCATGTAATTGGTGGTTGAAGTATTAGTGAGGTACTGTTTGAATGTATTTAGAGCCTAAATGCATTGAGCCAAATCCAGAGTTCTGATAGTGAACAAAGGTCGTCATCACCAGTTCATAAACTTCAATCCCCTAGCTGCAACTTCTTCCTTTGTCTCTCTAACATCAGCCTTCCATAACACATCTTCGTCATTTTCTATCTGCATAGAAATCTGAAAGTTATTCATCAGGGAATCCAAGGAAAACACGAAAATTCACTAGTAACTGTATTGCCGCCACTAGATCTACTTCATCAAAGTACTTGCCAGAGAGAAATCAATTGCAGGGAAAAGGAACTGATAGTCACTGATGTTTCTCCTTTTATCACAAGGGTGAACTCCCTGCAACCAGAGATATACAGAACAAAAGTAGCTTTAGATATCATTCAACGAGGCAGTTGGGCATTGCCTGCTGCAAGGTCAAAGGCTCTTAGCCATAGAGTACACTTCCCCATAGTTCAGCGCACATATATTTTTTAATGGGTCATGTTTCAGCGTACATATTATATGCTATTTAAATTTAGATTTTGAGCTCCCTGCCAGTGGTGGCTAGGTGGAGGCTAATTTGGTTCTCCAAATGTGAGCTTTATAGCATGGCTGGTTATTCACAATGGGTTTACTACTGAAGATAGACTTCTTATGTGCCATGATACACTTATTTCTCATTTATCAATGTGGTTTTCTAACAGAATTTGCAGCATGTTCAATGTCTTAAACAATGCATTTATCATTAAGAGCCATTATAATAAGCTTTTGAGCAACTCATATGCAATGTGGCAGCTAGCTGTTTGACCAGTTTCCTTTTTGCCCTGTGGTTTGTTCTCCCTGCACATTTGCATCTTGTACTGCCATCTTTAGTTTATATGAAGAAAAAAATGAATTCAACAGAAAAAAGTACCGAGCTCATTAGAAGTAAGAAAAATATCTATGGTCTAATATATATATGTATATATATCTATATTTGTTGTAGTAAGAAAAATATCTATGGTCTAATATATATATGTATATATATCTATATTTGTTGTAGTTTATAAAAGATTTATTACCATATAAGACAAAGCCCAAGTATACAGGAAGTACATAAAGAAAATACTTACTACACTCTAGAAACAGAAAAAGACTGAAACAGATTCATTACACCATCAACATCCCTTACTATGGTCTAATATATATTAAACGTGTTCCTTGAATTGTCTCTTTATGAGGTTGAATCAGACATTTCTGAAATTTGTGCAGCTAAAATTAGCAAAACAAAGCCAAATTATCAAGGCACAAATGGAACAATTGACACTCTTGCCTACAGAAAGCTTTTTTTTTCCATGAGATACTGTCAAGATCAGAAGTATTTAAAAGTAGTGTTGTAGACATGATCTTGGGGTAGGTTTTACACTGCCAACAACTAAGTTACTCGTTCATTAACAATCTGATTCACTCTCATCTGATGGAAGGAAATATTCACAAGACATACCAAATGCTCTCGACAATGCTCTACTGCTATGATTGGTGGACAATTAAGACTTGAGATTGCAGCACGACCACTATTTCCTGCATTTGCCACCATTAGAGGCAGTACATCTGCCCTATCTGCATAGCCCTCACCACCAAATACTCCAACAGCAGTTTGTATGGTCCTATGATCAAGTGAACATGAGTAAAATGTTGACTTTTGCGACATAAATCATGAAATATATCTTTTCAGGGAAAATAACAACTAAAGAACCAAATCCATTGTCAAAAAGAAGCATAACAAAATTAAGTGAAGTTTTTTTCCTTAAGTTAATTTTGAATTTTGTATATCCTCTCTCTACTGGAGCCTTTCTGCATAACCATTGCAAACATGACCGTAGTCTATCAATCCCATCAAACAAATAAACGCCATGGATATTAAATTACTGTTCCATATACAAGCATGTTCTAAACACCTGCCTTATCTCAATGCA
Organism: Platycarya strobilacea; assembly: GCA_036898215.1. Lineage (NCBI taxonomy): Eukaryota > Viridiplantae > Streptophyta > Magnoliopsida > Fagales > Juglandaceae > Platycarya > Platycarya strobilacea. The sequence goes on along the minus strand of CM072554.1, from coordinate 3,197,378 downwards.
TTCCTCTAGACAAAGACCCCATTTATCCTCTTTTTGGATGGTACTTATTTATCAGGAAATGGGACGTGAATCAAACCCATGTTTGAATTTCCTTTCAGCTGACTATATAATCCCATCAGAACTGCAAATCTTGGTGAACAGTTTGGAGTGCAATTTACCACAATCAGGAAAAGAGAGTGAGAATGAGAATCAAGATGAATGTTTGAACCCAATTCAAGAAACAAAAACTTCTGCTATCTTTCAAAAAATATTACTAGACATCAATTCAAATATCAGAACTGATTATGACCGAAAGAAAAAACCCACAGAAGGAAGAAGAACTACTTCCAGGTTTAAACAGAAATGTGAAAAGATATCAATGAATGGTCATGAAGAGGATTACAATAAGTTGACATAAAAACCTTATTAGTGGGGATGTAATGACTAGATCAATCTTCTTGGATAACCCACATGCATGAACATGCTTTCGCAAATTATCAACCTGCAAAAAAAAAAAAAACTCAAACAACGTTTTTCAATGGGGTATGGCAATCTTCACTTATCGAAAAAAGAAAAAAAAGGGGTATGGCGATCTTTCCAGCAAGGGAAAAATTGTAGATAAAATCTTAATAATGACTTGCTTCATACCTGCTGCCAGCCTAGTGGAGTTAAGTGCGCATCAAAGTATTCAGGAGACAAGTATGCTTTATAATTCTTATCTCCATCTACATTGTGGATTCCTTGTCCGTGCCTCACCTGGATGTATGGTTTTAAAAGACCACAAGGCCTTAAGTTGCAAACAAAAGCCAAGAAAGAAGGCAAACTTGAATGCCCTTCAGACAAATTTATAGCAGGTTTAGATCCATGATGGACATTGTACATAATTGAAAAGCAGATTTGGGTACCAACCAGATGGAGAGTTTTGCATCGGTGCAATGGAAACAAACTTGGACCTGCACCACCATCCATGTCTGCAATTGAACACACTAGCTTTCAAGTAAGAAACGGGAAAAATAAGAGTAAAAAACAATGGTAATTGCATGAAAAACTTAAAGAAGAAAAACGGATTTCAAAATAACATTCAATTAAAATCATATATCTGTAGTGTATGTTTTTGTGTAACATGATCCGGAGACTTAGCTCAAATAGCATTACAAGGTGACGCATATGGCTTGTGGCGCCAGAGCACAACACATGTTCCCCTAACAACAACATCAGACCAAACAATGTGCCGCAAAATTAAAGGGAGTTAGTTCAATTAGTGAGTGCTGAAAGCATGTATGGTTCGAGTCCAATACGTTTTCCAACTAGTAATTCCTTCTTCATTCCATACAATCAACACCCTTCCTTTCAAAAACATGCAGTTACCACTTACAACGTGATTGGAAACATATATAACTAGTAAGGTAAATTTATAATTGATAATGAAATCGGCATTATTAAAAGATGCATATCTGTCATGTACTAGACAAGATAAAAACTTTATGGTCAGTTTAACAAGAACTAAACGAAATAAACGAAAACCAAAAAGAACCCCACAACATCCATCAAATTGGAAAATACAATATCAAACCTTGACAGATCAGACCACTATTTTCCTAGGGGATTCATACAACAAGGAAACCAAACATCTGTTAAGCTATATGGGATTTCAAAATTATCTCAGTCCTCCAAAGTCACCACCTACGGGCTACAACAACTTAAACACATAAATTTTGTTAAGAAAGAAAAAAGAAGAAGAGATAAAGAAAGGAAGAACCATACGCACTAAATAAAAAATAAAATAAAATAAATCAACAAAAAACCCACATGTGAAGATATAAGTTAGAGAAAGTGTCGAGGAAGGGAAGGTGTACCAGAGGAAGAGGAGACGCAAAGAGCCGAGAGACGAAATCGAAGCGGGGATGACTGAGATAGAGATGGAGAAGCGAGAGGAATGCAAGTGGAGCAAGGGAGATATCATATGGTAGAGAAATGCGACTGCGTGTATGTCCGCTATCAGCCTATCATAACAGAGAGGACTATATTAATATCTGGAAAATTTGATTTTAATAGTAGGGATGGATGGATGGCGTTGGTGGGTTCCTCTGCTGCTTTACTCTCTGTTTCTCTCGTCCACTCTGTCTTTTTGTCTTAGGAAAATGTCTGATTAGTCAAGGTTTGATGTCGTATGTCCTAATTATTTACACAATTTTCACACAGTATATTTTATTTTATTTTATTTTATTAAATATTTAATATATGAATAATAAATAAAAAATTAAAATTATTTTAAAAATAATAATTTTTAAAAAAAATTAAAAAAATAAATAATAATAATAATATGTGGAAGTTAGAGAAATTATATAAAATAATCCAGAGAATATATCCACGTCCTAAATGTATAAATCACATATAAATTTTTTTATAAAAATAAAAAAGAAATATTACCCGTAACATAGTGTGGTAGCCCCCTCCTTCCCGCTTCAGGTCTATTTTAAAAATAAATTACATTTTATTAGGTTTAAATTTTATTTCTAGATTTAAAAGTTTTTAAATTTAAATTTTATAAATATGATTATAATTCAAAATTTATGTAGTTTTTAAATTTTTTAATACATATTTTGTATAAGTTGTAGTATAATAATTTTTAAACTATATAGTTTTTAAATTTATTAGTATATATTTTATGTAAATTATAATTTTTAAATTACATAAATTTTAGATTTATTATTGCATACTTTATGAATAAATCTAACAAATTTTAATATATATTTATAAATACACAATTTGTAAAATATAAAAATATATTTTTATATGTAAATATATTTGTATCTAAATATATATATATATATATATATATAAGTGGGAGTGGAGTGGAGAAAATGCAGGATAAGGCCCTGCTCCGCATGGGCAGAGCAAGGTTGCCTACCCTTGGCTAGGAGCGGAATAGTATGGTGTGGCTCCACTACCCATCCTTATAATAAAAAATAAATTGAAAAACTCATTATTCATGAGTTCTATTAGAATTATTGAGGGGAGGGGGCCATTCAATGACCCCCTCCCCACCATCATGCCTCATTTTCTCTATTATTAACTTTTTCTTTTTTTAATATATACAGTAACTTATACAATAATTTGTATTTATAAATATGAAAGTTTTCGTTCAGCTTTTGTACAAGTAAAATAAAGAATAAAAGAAAATAAAGAAAGAAAGAGCAAAGAAAAAAATGAAGAGAAAAAATTCAGTTCTTGAGAAATAAAAAGTTCCAAATATTTTCTCTTACAATAATAGTTTTTATTCTAATTTTATAACACGTTATCAACACAACGGTTCTATCAATTCTAAAACTAGTGGTCTTATTCCTCTGTAAATTTTTTAATATATTATTTACAGTCTTTGATATATTTTATTGATGATTATTATTTAAAATCTGTAAGAATTTATAAATATATTTCTGAAATACACATATTTATTTTATTATTTATATGTGTAGAAAATGGCAAACCTTACAAAATTAGAATTCGTTGATCTTAATATTTCTAGAAAAAATTATTTAGCATAGATTTTTTATACTAAAATCCATCTTGATGCAATGAACCTGAATGAAACAATTAAATAAGGAAATCAAACGTCCCTGCAAAACCGTGCTAAAACAATAATTATCTTTCGCCACAATTTTCACGAAAAATTAAAAATTGAATATCTTATAATAAAATATTCTTATATTTTGTAGAATAGTTTAAATGATAGATATGAACACCAGAAGACTGTCATCTTCTAAAAAATTCGTTATGAATAGTTGCACCCGACGTTATAAGATTATAAAAGAATTAGTGAGGATAATTCCGCACTTTTTAAAATAAGTTCAGTAATAAAATTATGTGGTGAGAAATCACCAATGATAATATGTTAGAGAATGCTTATACTACATTTCATGTCTCAAATGTGCTCCTGCAGCTGCAGTATCGAGAGAAAAAATTCAAGAAATATTATGAACTTATATCATGTCTTCTAATAGCTGAGCAGAACAATTAGTTCTTATTTAAAAATTATCAGTCATGCCCAGTAAGGCTCAATATCATTCCCTAAAATGAATGGTAATAAGTTTACATCATTCCTATAAGCGAATGGTGCATCCTTTAGAAGAAATCGGTGTCGTAGACGTGGTAAGAGAAATTATATAAATATTAGTTCCAGAAGCGACCATAGTAAAATGGATAATAATAATATGTCGTATCACCAGAAGTGGTACAACTCAGAAATGAATAAAAATTTTCAGAATAATTCTTTAAAAAAAAGTGAATAGGTGTGCCATAGATGTTGAATAATTAGACATTGATCACGTACTTGTCGTACGGTCAGACACTTAGCTGATTTATATCAAATATCTATTAAAAGAAATAATAAAATGCTTCTTATTAAATTTAGTAGAACCATCAGATGATTTATTAAATTCAGTAGATATAAATGTCACTCATCTTGATGTTTGTGGTTTTTTTAAAAATTCTGATAGTATAATTGATCACCTAATTGGAGATGAAAGTGTTCCACTCAATTAATGTAATTTTTTTATTATTTGTAATAAAAATTTATATATTTTGTAGAATCATGGGTCACATTGATGAGTTTTTTATCTCTAAGTTGAACGATAAAAATGTATATCTAGCTGACAGTGTTACAGCTCACACAATTCTCAAAGATAATAAATATTTTCAAAATCTAACACTAAGTAATGTTTATGTCCATACCATATCAGGTTCATCATATTTAATTGAGGGTTCCAATAGAGTTTAGTTATCAGTACGACGATTCTACCAATTCTGAAACTAGTGGTCTTATTTCTCTGTAAGTTTTTTAATATATTATTTACAGTTTTTGATATATTTTATTGATAATTATTCTTTAAAATCTGTGTGAATTTATAAATATATTTTTGAAATAGACATATTTATTTCATTATTTATATATGTAGAAAATGACAAATATTACAAAATTAGAATTTGTTACTCTTGACATATATGAGAAAAATTATTTATCCTGAATATTTGATGTTGAAATCCATCTTGATGCGATGAACTGGGTGAAACAATTAAAGAAAGAAATCAAACGTCCCTGCAGGACCGTGTTAAAGTAATGATTTTCTTTCGCCACCATTTTCACGAAAAATTATAAACTGAATATCTTATAATAAAAAATCTATATATTTTGTGAAACAGTTTAAAAGGAGATGTATGAATACCAGAAGACTGTCATCTTCCCAAAATCTCATTTTGAATGGTTGCACCTGATATTACAAGATTATAAAAGTGTTAATGAGTATAATTCAGCACTTTTTAAAATAAGCTCAGTACTAAAATTATGCGGTGAGAAAATCACTGATGATGATATGCTAGAGAAGACTTATACTACATTTCATGCCTCGAATGTGCTCCTGCAGTTACAGTATCGAGAGAGAAAGTGTAAGAAATATTCTGAATTTATATCATATCTTCTAGTAACTGAGCAGAACAATTAGTTCTTATTAAAAAACCGCCAGTTACGCCTTACTGGCTCAATATCATTCCCTGAAATGAATGGTAATAGGTTTGCATCATTCCCATAAATGAATGATGTATCATTTAGAAGAAATCGGTGGCGTGAACGTAGTAACAGAAATTATAAAAATATTAGTCCCATAAGTGATCTTAATAAAAGGGATAATAATAATATACCGTATCACCAGAAGTTGTACAATTTAAAAAGAAGTAAAAATCCTCAGAATAATTCTTCAATAAGAAGTGAAGAGGTGTGCCATAGATGTGGAATGACTGGACATTGGTCACTTACTTGTCGTACGGTCAGGCACTTAACTGATTCATATCAAGTATCTACTAAAGTAAATAATAAAATACATGAAACAAATTTAGTAGAATCATCAGATGATTTATTAGATTCAGTAGATGTAGATGTTACTCATCTTAATGTCTCTGATTTCTTTAATCATCCTTAAGGTATAATTGACCACTTAATTGGAGATGGAAGTGTTCCACTCAATTAATGTATTTTCTTTCTATTATCTGTAATAAAAGTTTTGTATATTTTATAAAATCATGGATCATATCGATGAGATTTTTATTTTTGAGTTGAATGATAAAGATGTATATTTGGCTGACAGTACTACAACTCACATAATTTTTAAAGAAAATAAATATTTTCAAAATCTAACATTAAGTAAAACATATGTTTATACCATATCAGACTCATCAGATTTAATTAAGGGTTTCGGAAGAGTTTATATTGTATTGTCTAATGACACAAAATTTTGTATTAATGATGCTCTATTCTCTTTACAATTCAGAAAAAATTTATTGAGTTTCAAAAATATACGTCATAACAATTACCATATTGAAACGACCAATGAAGGCAGTAAAGAGCATATTTTTATTACTAAAATAATATCGGACCAGAAGTTCGTATTAGAAAAACTGTCTACTCTATATTATGGATTGTATTATACAAAAATGATAACAATTGAATCATATGTGGTAATGCACTAGAAGTATGTTGACTCCAAAATATTTATGACTTGGCATGATCGCTTTAGACATCCGGGATTTATAATGATGAGACAAATTATTGAAAACTCGCATGGACATCCCTTAAAGAATCAAAAGATATTTCTACAAAATGAATCTCTGTACTTTGCATGTTCTCAAAGTAAGTTGATTATCAGACCATCTTCCTCAAAAGTTATTGTTGAATCTCCATCCTTTTTACAATGGATTCACAGAGATATATGTGAGCCTATTTATCCATCAAGTAAACCATTTATATACTTTATGATTTTGATTGATGCATCTAATCGATAGTCACATGTTTGTCTGCTTTCCACTAAAAATGTTGTATTTGTTAGATTTCTTGTTCAGATAATCAAACTACGAGTACAATTTCCTGAGTATTCAATTAAGACTATTCGATTGGATGATGCAGGTAAATTTTTATCTCAAAATTTTGATAATTATTGCATGTCAATAGGAATAGATGTTGAACATCCTGTTGCCCATACATATATTCAAAATGGTTTAACTGAATCTTTGGTCAAAAGGTTTCAGCTAATCGCTAGACCTTTACTTATGAAATCAAGACTTCCTATTTTCGGCTTGGGGACATGCTATACTTCATATAGCATCATTAATTCGCATTAGACCATCTGCATATCATAAATATTCTCCATTACAGCTTGCATTCGGTCAACAACCAAATATTTCTCATATTTGCACTTTTGGACTTGTTATATATGTTCCAATTGCACCTCCACGGCGTACAAAAATGAGTCTTCAACATAGACTTGTGATATATGTTGGTTTTGATTATCCATTTATTATAAGATATCTTGAGTTCCTTACAAGAAATATGTTTAAAACACGTTTTGAGAATTATCATTTTGACGAATCCACTTTTCCATTAATGAGTAAAGAAAAGTCGGTGCCTGAAGCACGCAAGATATTACTTGGGATAATAAAACTCTGTCTCAATTTGATCCTCCTACAAATGAATATAAACTGGAAGTTAAGAGGATTATTCATTTACAAAATGTTGCAAATCAATTACCGGATGTATACTGACACTAAATGTGTAGTAAAATTTTATATTATTGTTGTTATTGTTCCAGCAAGAATTGAAATCCTTGAAAGATAAATTGTTAAAACAGCAATATGTGAATCTAAAATACGCTTGAAGCGTGGAAGATCTATTGGTTCAAAAGATAAAATCTCCAAAAGAAAAAAAACACAAAATGAATATAGCGTTTATGAAGAACCCATACCTACAATACAAACTATAAATATATTTGATACTTTTGAAAAGATCAAATATTCTATTCTAAAACCTCCTAAAGAGTATAAATTTCTTGAAAATGGATCTCCTGAAGAGGTGTTTCATGACATGTTTTCCCCTGAAGATGAATATGTACTCGAAAATAATGAGATCTCAATACATTTCATGAATACTGGAGAAATTCTGAATAGAAATAAAACTGTTGTCGACAACACATTTTCATATAAAATGGCCATTGACATTACCAGAAGTAATGAAAAAAGTGAGTCAAGAATCGTCGAAAAATGTCGACGTATAAATGATTGGCTAAAATGGAAAGCAGTCATTGAAGATAAATTAAATTCGCTAGTAAAGCGAGAAATATTTTGATCTGTTGTCCAAACACCAAATGGTACAACGCCTGTTGGATATAAGTGGGTATTTGTACGAAAACGTAATGAGAAAAATGAAATTGTGCGGTACAAAAGCACGGCTTATCGTACAAGGTTTCCTGCAGAAACCTGAGATTAATTATGAAGAAAACATATTCTCTCGTTATGGATGTAGTCATATTTATATTTTTTGATTAGTCTAATTGTTACAAATGGATTAGAAATGCGGTTGATGGATATGGTCACTGCATATTTATATGGATCCTTAAACCATGACATATATATATGAAAATTCTTTAAAGATATAAAATGTCTGAAACATCTACAAGTATATCTAGAAATATGTACTCTATTAGACTACAAAGATATTTATATGGGTTGAAGAAATCCAGATGCATGTGGTATAATCGCTTAAGCGAATATCTATTGAAAGATGGATTCGAGAATAATCCTATATGCCCTTGTGTTTTTATTAAGAAATCAGAATCCAGATTTGTCATTATTACGGTTTATGTTGATGATTTAAATATTGTGGAAACTCTTGAAAAGATCGCAAGAACCGCTATATATTTAAATAATGAATTTGAAATGAAAAATCTTGACAAAACAAAATTTTGTCTCGGCCTGCAGCTTAAGTACTTACCAAATATAATTTTTATTCATCAGTTCATGTATACTGAGAAAGTCCTGAAACATTTTTATATGAACAAATCTCATTCCCTGAGTACTTCAATGATTGTTCGAACATTTGATGTGAACAATGATCCATTCTGTCATTGTGATTACGATGAAGAAATTCTTCCTGAAGTACTATATCTCAGTGCAATTTGAGTTTTGATATATCTTGCAGATTGCACTCGACCAGTTATTACATTTTCAATTAATCTACTTGCAAGATATAGTTTTGCACAAACTCGAAGATATTGGAATGACATTAAACATGTCTCTCATTACTTTCATGATATGGTTGATATGAGATTATTTTATCAACGTGAATCAAGTCCACAATTAATTGGATATCCAGATGCATGCTATCTTTCATACCTACACAAAAGTAGATCTAAAACTGGATATTTATTTACTTATGGAGATACTGCTATATCATGGAGATCTGTTAAGCAGACACTATCTGCTACTTTTTAAAATCACTCAGAGATCATTGCTATTCATGAAACAAGTCGAGAGTGTATTTGACTGAAATCAGTAATTCAACATATCCAGGAAAAGTGTGGACTTCCCATGATCAATAATAGCCCAACAATTTTATATGAAAATAATACTGTTTATATCACTTAAATCAGAGAATGATATATCAAATGTGATAGAACTAAACATATTTCACTTAAATTCTTCTATACTCATGAACCTTAAGAGAAATGTGAAATTGATATCAAACAGATACGATCTAGTGATAATCTGGCAGATTTATTCATAAAAGCATTACCAACTGTGACATTCAAGAAGATTGTGCATAACATTGGAATGCGAATACTCAAAAATCTATCGTCATACACTTTTCAATGTAAGTAAATGTCATGAAAACTTGTGCTGATTGTACTATTTTTCCTTCGTTGAGGTTTTGTTCTACTGGGTTTTCCTTTACAAGATTTTAATGAGACAATTTTAAAGTACTTGTGGATAAATAAGAAGACTGTACTTTTCTTCCTTGGCAATTAGTTTTTCTTCCGATTGAGCTTTTCCTTAACAAGATTTTAACGAGGCAGATTATTTATGGGTAGTCATTTAAGGGGGAGTGTAATGAACGAAATTGGAGGGATAACTGCCATCCTCTGTCCCACCACCAAAATTATATGAATGACCCTACCACTATTATTTTAAATTTTGCATGGTAACTTGCATAATAATTTGTATTGTAATTTTAAGGCCTATAAATATGAGATTCAGTTGTTATGAAATTCATAATAAAATATAGATAAAAAAGAAAGTTTCAAAAAGTTTTAAAAGAATTTTTTAATATATTTTTCTCTTATAATAATAATTTCATCTTTAATTTTATAACAGAATTCATATTATTTTATTATATTTAAACTTTAATATTATAATATATATATTTTTAAATTGTGGATACGGAAGCATACCTTCATTAATCTGGGCCGTGTGCACAAACCTTCGGAAATCGGGGCAACGTGCGTGTATGCACAAAGTACGGACTCCTTGGTGTAAAGAAGCCGGTCTGCATCTTCGGGGGCCATAGGCGATGCGCCAGAATGCCTCCTAAGCTCCTCTCGCCCGTCTTCCCATGCCTAATCTTCCTCACTCTCCTACTTCTTTCCTTCTATTCCTCTCTCCTCTCTTACCCCCCGCCCGCTGCCCCATCGCCAACCCGACCTCTTTGCGACCTCTTCAAAGGCCACTGGGTCCTCGATCCCACCACCAAACCCCTCTACGACCACACTTGCCCATTCCACCGAAACGCCTGGAACTGTCTCAAAAACCAAAGAGAAAATATGGGTCGCATCAATTCCTGGAAATGGGTACCCGAATCATGTGCTCTGCCTCGGATTGATCCAGCTCGCTTTCTGGGTCTGATGAGGAACAAGAATATTGGGTTTATTGGGGACTCACTTAACGAAAACTTCCTGGTGTCCTTCTTGTGTGTGCTTAGAGTGGCTGACATGGGTGCCAGAAAGTGGAAGAAGAAAGGGGCTTGGAAAGGTGCGTTTTTTCCCAAGTTCAATGTCACGGTGGGGTATCATCGGGCCGTTTTGCTAGCAAAATACCAGTAAGTTTATGTTTATTCTTTTATTAGACAATGTTTGTGGGATTTTCTTCGTTTATAAAGTCTGCTGTAAGTGTTTACATTGTGCCACAACATTCAGTTTTTGTCTAACGTGATGGCTGTTGTGGTTCAGTAATAAGGGAAACAAAGTATCGTGCTAGTGTTATTAATATCGTGGTTGTGAAATTAACACTCGTGGATTCATAAAGAGAGTTTTGTGTTGATGATGCAGCTAAAGAGACCCGATAGGTTTAGCAAGTATCACTAAACTCGACATGAATTGCAATGAACGATCATATATAGCATGTATGAGCGAACGTATTATGATAAACGAAAACAATGACTCATTTAACCAGTGTAATCATTATGTTGATGGCTTGGTTTTAGAAATGTACGTTACACAAGAATTCTTTTGATAACCATGATAACTGGTTTGCTTTCCTGTTTTACAATTATTTCCAAATGAATCATGGTGTGATTGTAATAAATGATAAAAGTGGGAATTTTGGTAAAATGACTATATTTTTGTGGAGTTCCCGAAGAAATGCTGGATGCAACCAGAAATTATGACATGCTGGAGTAATGTCCATGTATTTCTTCCAAATAATCAAATATGTAATTTTTTTTTATAAGTAAAAATTTTATCAATAAAAAGAGGCAAAAGCCAATTACAAAGAAAACAAAAGAAATAAAAAGCCCTTTAGGACGGCGCATTGGATACAAGGAAATTATGAAAGTCAATGCCTTGAAAGTCCAAACTTTCAAGGCATTGGACCATGTACGCAGAGTTCTAAAAAAGAAAACTATCAGCTCCTCTCGAGATCTCTCCTTGTATTTAAATGTCCGCTCATTGCACTCTTGCCAAAGACACCATAAAATGCATATGGAAATCATCCTCCACATTGCTTTGATCTGTCTCCCGCCTCGCATGGGGGGCCAGCTTGCCATAGCTGCCCCCACCGTCCCCGGCATTACCCAAGCTATGTTCAATCTAGTAAAAATCTCATTCCATAGTGGCCTAGCAATCTTGCAGTGTATCAGAAGATGGTTAACCGACTCGCCCCCATTACAACATCAAATATGTAATTTCCAGGACGTGATGAGATCAAGGTGAAAATGGCATACTGATTCATCTAATTTTGCTTGCTACTTTTGCTTTCCCATTTCAATTATAAAGTTTAGGCTTAAAGTAAACTTTATCCAGTGTTTCTTTGGGTGCATGCTTGGTTAGATGTGGAGTTTCTTCTGGATTAGTTGAATTTGCTGCTAAAGCGTTTGGTTTTCCGTGGAAAGCTTTGTGTGATTGTAATGATAACAATGGTTTGAACATAAAGCTGTGACTTGATGATTTTGGCCTCTGGTGCTGTTAAGTTATGCTCAGGGTCACGAAAGGGTAGATAATCGCAGAAGTTTTTATGTGGTTAAAGTAGAAATGCAAGTTTTAGTGAATGCCAATCATGGAATCTCATCCAATAATATGTTATACGTTTTTGGAGTGCTTCTGATAATTAGCATTTTCTTAACTACATTTTATGCCTGGTTCATGTTGCCTGTGATTAATATAATGACCCAACTGATAGCTTCATGTTTGTGGCATCACTCATTGTGATCAGTGAATATACCTATTGGTCGATACTTTATAAATTGTATATACCTGAGATAATGATAATAATAATAAAAAAAGGGATTGGATAGTAATTCTTCTTCTTTACACATATCCGGCTTAGTTGGGTTCTCAATGGATTTGATAGGACTTGATGATTCCTCTTAACTGAAACTTGATTAAAATCTTTCTAACTATCTCAGCTAAAGTTGCATTTTCATCTTTATGAATTTTGGAAATGGCAACCTTACTTGCTCATAACTGATTAAACAAAGGTGGCAGCCAAAACAGTCGACAGTTGATGATCAGGATGGACTGAAAGGAATACATCGAGTCGACGTTGATATTCCTGCAGATGATTGGGTCAACATCAATGACTTCTATCATGTCCTTGTTTACAATACTGGCCATTGGTAAATCCCTTTCATATTTTCTAATTCACAGAATAGGTTGGTCAATGTATTATTGCCTTTTCTTTTTATTTTTAATGGATGCTATGGAGTCATCAGCATTGATATACTTGTATTTTCTAGTTGTAATCACTGCAAAAATACAGGTATATGAGACCGATCAGCCCTCTTAATTAGGAAATTAGCTTTCCTCTTTCTTTTTGGGAGAAGATAGGAAGTATGTAATGATACTCATGTACTTGTCTTTTTTAGCTGTATCATATTCATTGTTTTCATGGACGTGTTTTTAATAGATTCTGTGTCAAACTCCTCGGGCGCTTTGAAACATCACTACCCATACCATCTATTCGTATAGCTATGAAATAAAGGCATGATGCATTTTCATACCATAAGTATTAATATCCTGCATCCCTATTAATTTAATTTTTCTTACATGTGAACTTGAGACATTTATCCAATAAATGAGAAGACGAATTGTTTCTAGAGGAGGAAGACAATTTAATTCAGAAAAAAATGATGTAAGAAATTGGCACAAATCAGAAACCTTTTAAGGTTGTAAGATACACTTTTCTGCATTCCATCGAGTTTAAAAAAGAAAAAAAAAAAGGCCCTTCAGTTGGCATCTCGTGAGATGATCTCAACATTCTGGTCTCTTACACATTCATGGCTATCTGAGTATGCTTTCTCACTGGGTCTTGTACAGGTGGGGTTATGATAAGTTTCCGAAAGAGAAACCACTTGTCTTTTATCGTGGGGGACAACCAATATTTCCTCCCATTGATATGCTGGATGGATTTAAAGTTGTTCTGGAGAATATGGTCTCTTACATACAAAAGCAAGTTCCCAGCAGGACACTCAAATTCTGGCGTTTGCAATCACCAAGGCATTTTTTTGGTGGTGAGTGGAATCAAAACGGTAGCTGCGTGTTCAATGAGCCACTCCGGGAATTCCAGGTATGAAACGATGAGAACCATCTGCACTTTCATGCCTCCTTATCATGGTTTTAGGTAATTTTTCAGAGCGCCCATCAAGTCCTGATAGATGTTAAAATAATGTACAAACATTATTATTTTTGTCATGTTTTTTATTGGTGCTGATACCTGGACAGCTTGACTTGTGGTTTGATCCCAGGACCAAGGGTGTGAACAAAGAAGCGAGACAGCTGAACCATCTGATTGAAGATGCTTTGCAAGGTACGGGGATTCGATTGCTTGATCTGACTCATTTGAGTGAGTTCAGAGCAGATGCCCATCCTGCAATTTGGTTGGGAAAGAAGGATGCTGTTGCAATCTGGGGTCAGGATTGCATGCACTGGTGCTTACCTGGTGTTCCTGACACTTGGGTTGATATCTTGTCCGAACTGATCCGTGGTAGTTTGGAGACAGGCTAATAAAAGTCATTTCTTAAATTTCAAACTGCAAAACGTTTCACAACTCCACGAGAAGACATTGTGTTCTTCTTCCTTGAATGCAGTCACTTAGATCCAACAAGGTGGATCGGGGTACAATCGAGCACCCAAAGGCAAGCTTACGCGAGATTTGGATGACATTGAGACTTTTTACCGGAAAATGCCTGTTGCTCCCTTCGTTGTGCCGGTCCAGATGTTCTAGTTTTGTAAAAAGTTGAGGCTCGAGATGTTAAACATTCGTTTGGATGATTTCTTGATCCATGAATGTTGAGATCATCTCCCGAGGCCTCTGCATATCTCTTGAATGTTGGTTTTGTCCCCCTCTCAGCCTTTTGAATGTTGTGTTTCTCTGCGCTTTAACATCTGTTTAGATGCTTGGATAGTTAGATGAGATGAGGTGGAATAAAATTTGTTTTTGTATTCAAACGGAAACAGACAGACGGATTATGTTGTTGCGTACAAAATATCCGCCCTGCACCCAGGTACCGTACTGGTTTTTTTTTCTCGGCAAATTAAAAGCATTTTATAGATAAAATTATGTGCTTACAACGATACAAAATTTAAAATTTAGTGGAATGAGAGTTTTTAATAATTATTCTAAAATAAACAAAATCAATACTAAAGATAAAAATAAAATAAAAAGCATACCATCTTGCCAAAAGATTGATTTTAGCTCAATTCTCACAAGGGAAGGTTGCTTAAAAAGGGATTTGACATAGTTTGATAAACATACTATAAACTTACGATTAAAAGTCGTAGTCGAAAAGGGTGTGCTGCATTTTATTGATATGTTCCAACTATAAGAGACTATTACAACTACATCATCTTGATCGCTGGTTAAGAAAAACATGAATATATAATAATAGAATATGATAATAAAATATGAGATATTGGCGAAACATCACCACCGTACTGTTTAATTGGAGTAAAATCCATTTAGATATAATAATATATTTTTATCTCATTTTATTATTATAATTTTTATATAATTTAATATAATAAATAATTTAATATTTTAAAATAATAATAATATTAAAAAATAATTTTTTTATAATTTATAATTTATAATTTTTAAACTCATTCTCAAAATGGCTAAGATACATGGACCGTGGACTTAACCAATCTTGCATATTGAGCTTTATTGGACTGGAATCGGAAGCCTGGTACCAATGCAATGCGCCGTAAATTAGACATAAGAGAGGCCCGGCTCCCCCAATATGTGTTTTTTGTTCGGCAGGTCATTTTCGTAAATCTGATAAACGAACAGGGATAAATAATAAATATCCCCGTTACAACGACGACGACCGACCCAACCCAACTCTGGAGTCTGGACAGTGGACAGAATCGAAGTCCAACATCTCTCTCCTGGTTCACTGTTTCGATATCGAAATCTTTGTCTCTCCAAAAATCTAAGCCAATCCATCTCAAGCAAAGATTGAAAATGGCTTCAAGAATTCCTTTCTTTTCATTTACAATCACCACACAACCCCGAAAATTGCATCCTTGTCCTTTCTCCTCGACAACCCTTTGGAGCAACAACAAACCCAGAACGCTAATCCCATGCATCAACAAGATCGGCGATTTAGACCTTGCATCAGGTTTGGCTTCAGAAGTAGCAAAGAGAAATGCCGATTCGGCGCAAAGAGAGGAGGCCATGAAGAAGAGCAAAGAGCTCCTGTTCACAGAGCTGTGCCAGTACCTTGCTTTGAAAGGAGATGAGGTAAGGAAGAAGTGGAGAAAGATGGAGGAAGAGGAAAAATGGGTTTTGGTTAAAGGGTTTATTTCAGAGTGGAGTGAGAGTTTCCATCCCTTGTCTGCAAGGTCTGTGAAGGAGATGGTTGAGGAATATTTACAGGAAGAGAGCCCATCACCAAAATCTTCTCCTTCATCGTTTTTTCCTGGGTTGAAGAGGATGATGGGGTTTTCCCAAAACAAGTGAAGAAAGGGGAGAAAAGCAGAGAATTTGCATGTTGGTGGAATTCACAATCTCAATTTCAAATTCGTGACTTATATGTTGGATGTTTAAGGATTGCAATATTTGGAATGTGACGCAGGTTTATTTATTTCAAACAGAACTTGGTTGACTAGAACAAATTTTTGCTTGGTGTATATGACGTTGATGCTCCTCTCTAGTCTCTTTACAGAATCTCGGTGATATATAACGTTGTTTTTCACATGCCAACCGAAACATCTTCACTAACCTGTTCATACCAACATTTGCATAAAATACTTTATTTTCCTCGTTCTACGCAGCTTAAGGGTAGATATCGTTGCTACTAACTACTAAGGAACAGTTTAGTTGGCTTCCGTTAATCCCCTTTTTTTTTTTTATTCATACGGATAGACCGGACGGACATATTAGATTTTTCTTCATTCAATGTATCAGGATTCATGATCCTACTTTAAAAAAAAAAATGCTTCGAGTTGGATCAGATTATGGAATGTTCAATCCCAGAGATCAATTTGCCTTCACGATTGGCAGAAAACCAATCGTATCTGCAACCATTTTTAATGCTCTTTCTTAAACGAAGTTTCTTCCCCGTATGAGGCAATTGAAGAGTCGCATATCAAAAGATGTATATATTTGGGAGGAGACAATGCTACTTACTTCCGAGTGTTTACTCGTGCCACATTGAATCCCAATGGAAATTGAGTCTGTTGAAATTAAGCAGGGGAGCTGAGGAAGAGAATAAAGAAGGAAACTAAGGATGGGGAGATCAAGCCAGGCTAAATCCTGAAATTTGATGCGAGTGTTCCCTAATGACATCAGTCCAACGGAAAAACAACGAGATCAGTGGTGCAAGATCACCATCTCGCTATCATGTACAAACCACTAGTCTAGATTATTATTTTACCAACTGGTCTTTTAACCCAAAAAAAAAAAGGAAAAGAAAAATAAAAAGAAAAAGAATTGAGAAAGAATTAACCATACACAAAATACCAAAAAAGCACAGGTTGAATGCAGCCATTGCGTCTGCAGTAACCTACCACACCATTTTTTTGTTATTTGTTTCTAATCATGAATAACAGAAAAACTAGAATTAAAAGAGGAATTAGTCCCACAAGTCGGGGGATAATCTACCAAATCATTGACGCTGCATTATCTTTGATTTTATTTTGGGGGCGGGGTGGAGTAGAGATTAGGCAAACTCACTTCAGAAATACAGTTGCCTCCACTGTCCAACTGAAATGTCTGCCGGGCAATACGGACACTTAAACGAGCGTGTTCCACTTTTTGACAGCTTCATGATAGATTGCTTACAAAGAACATGTGAACATGGCATCAGCATTGGCGGATTCTCTTCACTACCTTGATCTCTACTCACAGGACAGACGAAGATTGAATGAAATTGAAATTCTTTTCCCAATTCAACTGGCACTGGCAGCTGTTTCATTGCCTGCCACTCCTGCTTCTTTGCAGACATGACACTTGCCAGCTTTAGAAGAGTAGGCAGCCCTTCAATACCAGCCGACATTGCCACACCCAATGGGCTCCCATATGAATGCCCTAAGAGGCTGCAGAATTCCCTCGTCAGCTCTTCAGTCAAGTTCTCCCAATGGGTTGGAGACGTGATCTCTGGATACGGGGCGCTTCCAATCCTTCCTGCCCACAGAAGGCAACACATAAGCTTCTGGAACTCGTTCTTGTGAAGGGAGTAAAAAGGAGCAAGGTAAGTTCTGGCATAGATGACTGCATCAGCTCGGGTTCCTTTCTGCAAAACGTCCAAAAACTGCAGCTGATGAAGTTTAAGCTCAATCTTTGAACCATTCTGCTTGAGCTTCTCCCGGTTGGTAGAGGCCCATTTCAGTGCAGGCTCAAGGTTCCGAAGTCTTGCAGCCTCAAGTATCTGATGCATATCCAAGAATTGAGATTTTAATACAGTTGCCTCTGGTTCTCCAGCATCATATAATATGCTATCTCCAAGATCAAACAAGCCTTCCCGGTAAAAATGGCTCGCAAGAATCTGATTCACAATGTGGAGGTCAAAGTCTACATTTCTATATGCCTTAGATATGTCAGGATTGAAGAATCTTTCAAGTAGTTTCTGGTACTTGCTAAGGTTTAGGTTTAGTTCCTTCTGTGGTCCTTCTAACTGATGGAGTGGGTCAAGTGCATTGAGCTCGAGTACAAGATCCATAAGGATGGACTTCAGATCAAAAGGGGAGGTGGGGTCATCAGCTGACTGGATCTTTTCCAAAGCTTGCTCAATTCCCCGGCCAACTTGGTCGATAACTTCTTGGGATTTAGAAGAAGATAATTTTTGCTTCTTATTAACACGCTCAAATGCATCCTTGATGATGGTTAGCTCCATCTTTCAATTCGACCAATAAGCTCCTGCAAGAAAGTGCTGGCAAGTTTTCATGGTCAGAAACTACAACATTAAGCTATGCAAATTGATTTTCTTGAATAAGTCAGGAGTAATTACCTAGGTTTAACAAAACAACCCCACCCCCCACCCCCCCAAAAAAGAAATCTATCATCCCACAATAAAAGACAAAAGAAAAGAAGGGCATGTCGACTTTAGGCCTTGTTTGTTTTTAGAGATAAGATGAGATGTGAGTTGAGCTAAAAGTTAAAAAAAGAATAAAATATTGTTATAATATCTGTTTTTAATATTAATTTTGTTTTGGGATTTGAAAACGTGGTTTTGAAATTTGAAAAAGTTGAATTTTTTATTATATTTTGTATGAGGATTTGAAATAGTGGAATAATGAGTTTAAGAAGAGTTTGGAATTCTAGTTTTGTCTCCTAGAGCAAACCAGGCCTAAATAGAATTCCTACATCCAGACTGGCCATTTGACTGTTACCACGAATCTAACTGTGCGACCGCTCTTTACTAGTTAGGATGGGAGGAGTAAACAAACATGTGCAAATGCTAACCATAAGATTGAGCAGAACCAGAGTCTGAAACTTCTGGATCTGACTTCTTTCCTCCAATGTCTGGGAAACTTCCTTCTTTCCCTAGCTAAATTAAGTATACAAGAGAACTATGTATAATAGAGGATTTTCAAATAATGAGTTTCCTCTTCTTTTTTCTCTTTTAAATTTTTTTTTTTGGGAGAAAAGGTTTTGTGGTTCAAATAATCACCAAAGACTCACTGACAAGTAAAGTTAATGAAATATTAGTACCATTAAGAGTTCTAAACACTCAAAATCTTATGTTGGCCCCATCGCCTTGGGAATAAGTGATATGTATACTGTGCCACAAGTTGTTATTAAATAAAACATTGCTGTGTGAACATTTGACAAACTGTTTCCTCAAAGGTCAATCAATGGCCACCCCGATATAGAAGAGAATCTTTTGTTCATAAGAATTCGAGCACATTTCAAAGTTCCAAATACTCCTGGACAGAGTCTCACCACCACATGAAACATTGATTTGGAACAAATTCTGGTCCTTGAAAAGATGCTAAAGTGATGGCATTTAAGGACTAGAATTTTCCATGGGGCAAGGAGTTAGACACAGTTAACACCTATGATGTTCGCAACAAGCTAGATTAATCCTATAAAACATTTATAGAAGATCAAGAATATAAAGATGCAGTAGAGGCCTAAATCTAGAATCAACACTACCCAGAAACTAATTGGGTAATAACCTGCTAATCCAGTCTCACTTTTTAAAATGACAGAATATTCCCCAAACTAAGCACATATTTACAATTAAACATTACAAACAAACATAAATCAACCACGATTCCTTTCACCCACCACCAAACATAAATACAAACAACAACGAAAAACCCAATGAATTCAAAAGGCAAAGTAAAAATCCATCAGAGACAACATTAATTTCGACAATGCAAAATTTGCCTCAGATTCTTTTGATTGTTTGTTTGAAAAGTATACCTTGTTTAGAAACAAGCTACTAAAATACATGGAAATTACTATTAATATTTATAATCTCTACCTTCTCTCTAGTCTTTGCCGACGGTAAAAGGATTTCCTGGTGGAGACGGAACTAATATACTCGAAATTTTAGTCATTTCAATACCACAACAACAGTGACTATAGAATCACAATAGTCTTCTTTCCATTTTCTCCGTTTTCTCAGCAACCAGACAGAGGGCAAAGTGAAAAGGGAAGAAATGACACTGCAGAGCCTATACAAAATAAAATAAAGCAAACACAAACTAATCATTTTTAAACGTCGCCCGCGCAATCCTGAACCAATTACAGTATCTGCTTGGTCAACGAGAGCATTTAGGAAAAATAAAGAAACAAAAAAGAAAGGAAACTATGGAATTATTGCATGAAAGTCGAGTCTTACTGAAAACGGTATCAAGATTGAATTCTCCGTGTCTACTAATTTTTCTCAGGAACCAAAAGGAAAGTAAAATCTTAATAAATGAAATGAAAATAAATCCCGAAGTACTTTAATTGAATAAGATTAAAAAAAGGTAATAAGAGATCTCACAGAAAACACAAGCTCCAAGCTTGACCGGTAGCTGGATGAGAAGGGGAGCGAGGGAGAGAGACGGGGGAGGGGGGTGTGTGTGGTGAAGAATGCAAGCGTGCGAGTCTGCGGAAGAAATCTTGGTCGGTGGAGGAGCACACGTGTAGATAATCCCGTGGCCAGACTGCCCTTCACAAATAAGTTAAGGGTAAGGCTAGAATGTTACCAAATTTGACACATCTTTTTATCACTTCTTGTATTTAGATTTTTTATTTTTTATTTTTTAATTTTATTTAATAATTACAGAAATAATTATTAATATATTAATATTTTTTATGAAAAAAATAAATACATTAATAATTTTTTTAATTATTAAATAAAATAAAATAAAATATCAATACATTAATAATTATTTTTTTAATTATTAAATAAAATAGAAAAGAAAAAAAAATTAATTAGAAAAAATGTTAAAAAAAGATGTCAAACAGTAAACATTCTTGCATTATTCATAAGTTAATACTTTCTGTATTTTTACATTCCGTATCGAACCATTATATGCAACGTGTCATCTGATGAGATCGACGCGTTGAATGTGTAACGTCAATGCTAAACGTGGCGGCATAGTCTCCGATCATACTGAAGTACTCTGCTCAGACGAATACGTAGATTCATAAATCATAAAAAAAAAAAAAAAAAATAGTAGAAATTCACTAGTCGGCTCGGACGAATACGTAGATTCATAAATCATAAAAAAAAAAAATAGTAGAAATTCACTCGACTAGATATGATCATATGAAACATGCATTACATTGTAAAATATATAATAATTAATATAATTTTATATGATATTTTGATTTATTTTGTAATAAAAATAATTTTATAATATAATATATTACATTAAATTATGTTAATTTGTGAATTTATTTTTATAAAATAAAGTTAAGAACACCATTTGGGTGTACTATTTTGTGCACCGTTCTCTCTATTTTTTTTATTTAACAATTAAAAAATATTATCTAATAATATTATAAATTTTTTAAAAAGAAATATTTAAGAGTTAAAAAAATGATGTAAAAAAAAAAAAAACTATCGGTGCACACCAATGGGACGCTACCCATTTTTATAACATCTTTTATGATTAAAATATTTCTCTATTTAATGTAATAATTTCTCATACCAACGTATAATATGATTTTTATAAACTATTTTTGTAGACAAAATAAGTTTCCTTTTACTTTTTATTCCATCTTATTACTCCATTTCAACTAACAATTTTTGTCAACAATCACTTCATGGACACTGGAAACACTCTTTTTTAATATAATTTGAATTGAAAAGGAAAATATATTTAAAACCAATGTAGAGTGTACTCTCCACATCAACATTATGACAGAATTTAATTTAAGTTACAGTAAAATCCACTCTCGTAAATTGAATTATATCATGCCAAAGGCGCACACATCCTCCAAACTTGCTTACAATTGAAACAACTCTTGAGATTAATGTTACTAAATTCGTGCTTATATATACAGTAAAGAAACATCCAAATCGTCCCTTTTTAGGCCTTGGGAAAAAAGAACACAGAATGGCGATCAAAACAGTTTACTCAGGATTGTTGGCTGTCATAAGAAACTATCTTTTGAATTATCAAAGTAACCAAAGATCCCAATCAAAGGCACAAGATAATCACATCATCTTTGAGCACTGGATCCAAGAACCTGAAATAACAGGATTGGAAGGAAAGGGCACAAGAATTTAACAAAGAACGATAAAAGAATTGGCATTTCAAAATTTGAAATAATCAGTGAATTAATTACAAAAGAATTCGTTGTAATCAGCTATCAGGACAAATATCTGATAGCTGGACCAAGTTCTATCTCCGCATCTGTTTCCTAGTATGCCGGGTATCTATCAGTACCAAGAAGAGACGAAGTTCCAAAAGTGAGGTACAGAATCCATAACCAGAAAAGCCTCCTAAGTGACAGCCTATTTCTCTCTGAATGTACAACAACAACATGCGGAGGAAGTACCTTCCTTAGTCCTATAGAATGGTTTGATCGGAGTAAGAGAAAACTGCTACAAAACGCTTACCTAGTCTTCCGTCCCATCTTTGCTTCAAACTTCTGTTCTAAAATGGACTTATCTGTCTCGAGGTCAAACATTCTATTAAGAGCATTCATGTTCTCGAGAACCTCATGCAAACTATGGGCATCGTCACATCTCAGGTTCTCCATTGGACCATGAAGAATCTTTTTTACTATAGACATGCTAAGGTTGTGAATGGCTGCTTTGTTCTTGTCAGACATATCATCACCTATCTTTGATAAACATTTGTTCAGCTCAGCATCCCTGATCCTTTCAAAATAGCCTTTTAACTTCTTGATGGTAGGAACAGTCTCTAAGGAATCTTTCCAAGCCTCAAATTTGTTCGATTCCTCCTGTATAATTGTCTGAGCCTCCATGGCTTTTCGGGATCTATCCTCCTTGTTAGCTACTACAACTTCATTGAGGTCATCCACATTGTAAACGACTGCAGTCTCGAGATCTGAGACGCATGGTTCCACATTCCTGGGAACAGAGATATCGATGAAAAGCCGCCTTCCAACTTCTGATCGCACATTAGGGAGCATCTCTACATGCTCTTTCAAGAATAATGGGGTTTCTGATGCAGTGCTGGTAAAAATCACATCAGCTTCAGCAGCACATTCTAACATTTCTGTCATGGGTTTGTAGATTATTTCAACATCCTTGAGCTCTTCACGTATGGCAGCAACTCTTTCTTCAGTTCTGTTCAGAACAACCATGTTTCTGCACCCTTTTGCAACCAAGTGTTTGATCACAATTTTCCCCATCTTCCCAGCTCCAATCACCAGCACTCGAGCAGCAGCATAAGATGAATCCGGAAGCTTCATTAAGGCAAGTTCCACAGCAGCAGAACTGACAGAAACAGACCCTGAAGCAATGTTTGTCTCACTTCTAACTCGCTTCCCAACGGTGATTGCATGCTTGAACATTCCACTGATTTTCCTATCAAATCCAGCAACTCCTTGTCCAACTTTAACAACTTGTTTTACCTGAGCAAGGATTTGACCTTCCCCTAGAATAAGAGAGTCAAGCCCAGCGGCTACTTCAAACAGATGCTGGGTGGCATCTCTGTTATACAACACAAATAGGTGCTTACAAAGCTCTGAAACAGGAATCCCACTTATCTGCAGCAACCAAAATATTTATTATTTACAAATTACCGGCTAAGTATGGAAGAACTCGCATCACTATTTTTATAAATGTCATAAAGCACAGATGCTAATGGTTTTATATTTTTCACATGTTCACCAAAAACATCATAGGAAAAAGGCAAAACAGAGTTATACAGTGGCAGCAACCAAATGAATATAACTAAGACTGTTGGAAATGGTAAAGTTTCAATCCAATGCTTCTTTCCTACATGGAAATGAAAATTATATATCAAAATGAAGTTAATAAATACCTTTGACATCCATTCAGTCACTTCTTTAACCCCACGATGCTGAGACAGAGCCACAACATATATTTCCATTCGATTACAAGTACTAAGAACAGCAGCTTCTTCTATATGGTTCATAGAACAGAGCTCACTAATGCCTTGAGGCCACTGTGCTTCTGGGATGGCTAGTTTTTCACGTATCTCCACCGGTGCAGTGTGAACATTAAGCCCTATGACAACAATGCTGCTTCTTTCCTTGGTATATCCTAGCAGAAAAGGCAGGAATAGTTCAAATTAGCTAGCTAATTAAATTACAATGAGGATTTGTTAATGGGCATTAGAACTAAAAGGCATATTTCTCTTCAATTCCTCTCAAGGGAACAAGTATCTACAGATTTTGCAAGCAGCAGAGCATAAAATGTAACGCCATCACCACCCATGACCCTAACTTGGACAAGAAGACAAAGTAACTCAGATTTCGATACAGCGTGATGAAAAACCACTCTCAATACAACTTCCAGTCTCATTCAATCAGAGCAGGCGGCAGCACACCAAACCAGTACAGGGGAAATTTAAGGTTCTTTGTTCCACAAAATCACCGCAAGGACTGGCGAAATAAAATGTAACCAACAATGATCCAAGATTGGGTGTGGTTGGTGCCCCAATATGGATTCAGTTGTACGAAGTGGTGTCGAAATTGAAGGCATCATCCTCAGATCGAACGCACGGAAACATTATAATTTATGAAAATAGCGAATCGGACGTGTCCAATAAGAGTTGGATACAAATGTGACTTTCAGATTAGAAACCGTCAAAATTCTCAACGTTAAATGCTGAATCGAAAATCCCAAAATATCAGTTGTTCCTTTTTTATATATAAATAAAACCTTTATTAAAAGAATTTGGCCAACCCGATTAACAATAATTTGCATACATGAGTGTTTGTGCGTGTGAATCAGAACAAAAACCCAACTTAAGCATAAAAGAAGGAGATTAGATTATCTAAAACGACGCTCACTGTTAGCAGGAGACGATTTGAGCAGCTCCAGAGGTGAAGCACTCAGCGCCGTCGAATCGGTCCTCTGGTCCGGGAACAAAACCTGGCACCTAGGGTTCAGACATGGTTTCCACGCGGAAAACAAGGGACTGCTGCTCTTAAAGGTCTTGGACAATTTTGAAACCTGATGAGAATAAGAGGACGTGGAAGAAAATGTCGTGGCAGTGGCCGTGATGCTGTTTGCATTCAGAGATGGAAGAGTAGAGGTCGCGAAGCCAAAAGGAGCGACCGCCATCGGAAGATGCGAAGGGTGAGAGAGCTCCGAGATGCAGTGCGCTGCATATATAATATGAAGAATATACGTGTGTTTTTAGAGAGAGAGAGAGAGAGGTTGACTGAAAAGTTCAAAAAGTTGGGAGTAGGAATGTGGTTATTGGTTTGGTGCGAATGATTTGACCAAATCCAGAACGTGAAAATTATGAGACGCGTTCTTTCCATACGCCCCGTCCCCACCGGCCGGCGGCCCCCATGTTTTCTTCCTCGTGTTTTTTTTTTTTTTTTTTTGTTTTTTTATGAACATTTCTTATTTGTTTTTCTTGGACCATAAATTCCGTATCAAAAATTTTCTGGTCGGATGAGGATGTCAACTTTTCTACAAAACCAAAAAGAAAAATAAAAAATCGATGCATTATCTAAAATTAGAAATAAGTAGAGACTTTAAAACAAAACCTCGATACAATTGGCGATAAAATGCCAGTTGGTCCAATTTTTTTTTTTTGTTATGAAATAACTCAATTAACTTCTCAAATAAGAGTAATCTTACGAATATGTGACCTCATATTCTTTTTAAAAATCAATAACGTGATCATAATGTTACGTTAGTCAAAATATTAATAAAAATATAAAAATATAATTAAATTAAAAAATATGTAAAAATTATATTTATATATATGACTTGTATGTAGAAAATATATCGTGTACAACTCAAACAATCCTTTCGCCGTTAATCATATCTATTTTTTTTATATATATATAAAAAGAAATTAAGGTTTTTTCAGTTGGTCCAAAATAATAAATATATATATATATATATATATATATACTTTTTTGACAATACTCTTGATTTGTATTGGTTAATCAATGGTGTTCGAGCATAATGAAGTAGGACCGGTTAGTCATGTCAGCCGAAAGGCATTAGATCAAAACGTTTGTAATTCTAAAAAAAATTATGAAGAAAATTTGGTTGTGGAGGAAGAGAAAGTTATTTTATATTCTTTGATAATTTAGGCTCGGTTTGAATTATAATATAAAATGAGTTTAATTTACTTTTTAAAATTATTATTATTTAAAAATTTTAAAAAAATAAATTAAAATTTGAAAAATATATATTAAAATTTGAAATATATATATAAGAATTTATATTTTATATAAAATAAAATAAAAATAATGATAAAATGAAGATGAATTTTGAATCCAAATCGATTTTTAAAGAAAGAAATACTTTTTAAAAGATTTTAAGTGTTACCGATTTTATTTATTGTGAAATTAATTTAATTTATAAAATCGTTAATGACTGTGATTGTAAATTTGGAGACGAAGAACTCATAATAAAGTAACAATTATTCATTTAGAATATTCTTACGGTTTTAAAACATCTGTGATTCTTCACGAGATAAAATGTCCAAGCAAAACATGCTTGGTATGTTGAATAATGCCTATTCTCATATTTTATTAAAAAGTAAAAAAGAAAAGATAATAATAAAAAAACGTGGTCAATCTAAGATTTTCTAAAAAAGATTATAAAATTTAGAAATGGGGGACTTTAGTAAAAAATAAATAAATTATGACTTTATTTTATTTCAAAAACAGTAGTTATTGACTTTGAAGAAAGAATTTTCAAAATTCAACCAAATAATATTTGGTAGAAGAGTTTTCCTCTTTGACTGTTTAGATTATATTCTTCTCGGAAACACAATCCTTAACGGCTCATTTCCCTCTCTCTTCCTGTCTCGTAACAAATTATTTGGTTTATTTTTATAAATATTTTCATTTTATTTTATCTTATTTTTTTATTTTTTTATTTTTTTTAATTTTTATACAAAATAAAATAAAATAAATAACTCAATTTTTTGAAATCTCAAACAAAACTATTATAAAAAAAATATTATAATAATTTATTCAATTTTTAAATTTTTAAATTTCATCTCATCTTATTTATATATAAAAAAAAACAATTTCTATTTAATTTTCGTCAGATGAGGCCTTGCTTCCTCATTCTCCTCACACCCTTTTTTCTTTTTTCTTTTTTTCGGGTCCATTCATCCACATTATTTATCAATATTTCTTTTATTTGATTTTATTTTTACTTTTTTCAAAATCGAAATATACAAATATATAACTTTCTAACAACTCTAAAAAATATGTGCAATACAAATAGATTCGTAGAAAACAAATTTAGAAGAAAAATATTAGTTTTGTAAAAATTATCATGAATCGCCCATATTTAAGTGTGGTTCTCACGAGCCATTCTTTTTGGCAACTATTCTTTATATAAATGTTAGATTACCATATTTGACATTACTAGACTTTTCATATTTGACATTTATAGCTTAAAAGAAATAAGTATATTACCTTTACGGACCATCACAAATTTCAAAATAAATTGGGATTGGTTTAAATCGTAATGTGCCATTCTCATATTTATCTTACTAATTTCTTTTTTTATTTTCTTATTATTTATTAAAAAAAAAAGCTCATCTCTCAAAGATTTATTTGTATGAGTTAAGTTATTTCTTTCTATGAAAAATAAGATTGAATTCCTGTTTAGATAAAAAAATGTTGTCTGTTTGACGCTTGTATGTAGAGAATATGATTATTAATGAAAACGAAATCAATCATAAAATGAAATAATATATTTATAAGGCTTCAAATGTATTATTTTAACTTATAATATCCTGTTTGATACGTGAATATTTCAAATATACTTGATTATAAGTGTAAATTTATTTGATGAATAGATAATGCCAATTTCTCTTAAAATAATCTTTAGTAGTAAAATTCAACTAAATTCATGTAGTATCGTACGTCCATAAAGGTTGTCTCTTAAGGTCTAGGTTTGCACACGTCCTTTTAACTTTTAAGGTGGTCAGAAAAGTAGAAAATATTATCCGGAACTTGGAAGCCTAATGGAAGTGGAACTGGAAGCCCACTTCTGCGAGTCTCTAATTCTCAAATGGGATTTCAAATTCAGAGAACATTTCCCCTCCCTTCTCCCAAAACCATAATCCTCACGACCAAACCCACTCACTCAAAGCTCATCTTTCAACCAAAGACTGCACGAACCTTTATCTTTGGGACCCATTTCAGACCCTTTGCTCCAAAACCCATAATTACCGCTCCCATTTCTGCAATTGGGTTTGGCGGATCGTTTCATCAGGGTAAGCGTAGCTTTCGTGGTGCTGTTGTAACCATGGCTGCAACTGGGTCGGTCCAGAAGTCAGAGGAGGAGTGGCAAGCCATCCTCTCGCCCGAGCAGTTTCGGATTCTGAGGCAAAAGGGCACAGAGTAAGTATGATTCTCATATGTTTAAAGTATTTTTGCGTAGAATAGGGACTTAGCAATTTGATTGAATGTTGGTCAATTGTGGGGTTTTGTTCAATTGCTCTGTATTGTTTTAATATCGCAGAATTTGGAGACGGGCTGGAAATTGTTTGTGTGTGATGACAAGAGAGTCTTTTAAGAACTGAAAATAAAATAATTTTATGATGTGAACCTCACCGAGATAGAACCCTTCCGATCCACCATCGAGATGTAAACTAGTTACATAACCCCAACTGCTGCAACCATGAATCAGTAATCCGAGAAACTGTTAGTGCGAAATCGAACCCGACCTTTTGGTATTGGCGACTGTTGTTGTAGTGGTTTGAACATGTGTATGGATCTTTTGATCTTGTCCCATTAAGGTTTGACGTGCCTGTTTGCTTGGTGCTCACTTCTTTTGTTGGATTCAAGGTACCAAATTGGGAAAATATACTGGAAGACAAGTTGTTCTGGCTTCGGTACTTCTTCTCATGAAAGAAACTGCAACTTCGATGCATCCATTTCATGGACCATGCAATTGTTTTCATTCTTCTTTTGTAGGCATTGTTACTTGAAGTTTTGGCTTGAGAATCATATCCACAGATATTCTCTAGGCTGTGGATGATGGTTTCTCATCCCATGTGTAACCACTTGTGCATTTGGTTGATGTGTGTGGATAATGCCTCTGACAAAATACATGATTGATGTTGAGCTGTGTAAATCACAATGCAGTGTGTCGGAACCTTTACACCCTGACAGGTCTTCGAAAATGTAGACATTTAAACCTCTTGACTACTTTGTTACGAGTGTATCCACAAGATGTTGGCTTGTTACATTTTGTAATAGATATAAGAAAGAGGAAAAAAGGTGTGGAAAAGGAGAAATGAACCTAAGAATTAGCTAAACAACTGTTTATGGATATTGGGCCCCTTGGACGATAAGTTTTTGTTGAACCCAAGGTTTCAAGTTTCATGTAAATCTACAAATGGATTTTGATGATAACAAATGAATCCAAAGAATAAAGGAGTTTCAAGCTCAAATTGTCCACACAATATAATCAAGCACATCAAAGAAGCAAGCATGAGCAAGAAGGGAACAAGTTCATATTAAAATCATAGAGTAATTTTGTAAATCTCTTAAAAAATTTGAAATTAGGATTAAGGCTCAAAATTAATATTTTATCATAAAGTATTAAAATACATTTTCCACATATGCATGAATATTTTGAAAATTAAATTTGAAAATTTTGAAAGATGATTGATTGTCATCTTTCACATGTGCATGACATGATTAAAGGTTTGAACTTTGAAAATATTAAGATGATTGATTGTCATCTTTCACATGTGCATGTTTTATTTGAATATTTTCAAAAGTAGTGGATGATTTTCTTGACTTATGCAAAAGGTAGATGTCTTTATTTGAAAATTTTGAAAAGTAAAGTGTGCTCCTTTTGTCATATGCAAAAAGTAAAAGATTATGTTTGAAATTTTTGAAAAGTAAAGTGTGCTCTTTTTGTCACATGCAAAAAGTAGAAATATTAGATTTGAAATTTTTGAAAAGTAAATGATGATGTTTTTGACATGGAAATCTTTTCAAATTTGAAATTGAAAAATCATTTGCCTATAAATAGCTCATTTGAGTTTTGCAAAATTCACAACAAGAGCTTACACATCTATTGCTAAGTTTTGCATCATTTCTTTAAAGCTCTCATTCTCTCTTTTCTAAAGTTTTGAGCCTTAATTCTTGTTCTTGTTGAGAGAGATATAGGTTGTGCTGTATTGTTTCTATCTCACTCATTGAGGAGTGTACTTTAATAGTCTACCTACTATCAACTCTTGTATTTGTAAAAGGGTGTGTATAACCCTTGTGTGTGTAGAAGGTGTTCTACACGGGGAATAGTTAAATCACCAAGTGTGAGGTGATTGGAAGTGTAGAAGGTGTTCTACACGGGGAATAGTTAAATCACTAAGTGAGGTGATTGAAAGTGTAGAGGGTGTTCTACACGGATTCTTTGGAGCGGTGCTGCTCAAAGGTGTAATAGGTTTCTATCTCCACCTAAAGGAGATTGAATAGTGGATTTGGGGATTCTCAAGAGGTAGCTTGAGGCGAGGACGTAGGCGGTGGGGCCGAACCTCGTTAACATACTGAGTTTGTTTCTCTCTTATCCTTACTCTTTATATTTATTATTATTTCATATTTTGTTTATATTATATATTTGATTTATAATTGTTATTTTTTTAAATAAAACTCAATTCACCCCCCTCTTGTGTTAGTCATCTGGGCAACAGTTTTAGTTCAAGAACAAAAGCCTAGGCAAATTGTAGTTTCAAGAAATAATAGAAGAAGAAAGAGAAGAGCAAGGGTTATTTAGGAGGTAGTCCACATGTTTTACATTGGTTAAGACATCACAATTCTCTTCTGATTACTCGAAGTAATTCAATTGAGGCGATAGAACGAGAAGCTAGAATCCAATTTGTTTTGGGAAGTGGCAATTGCCTCCAACTTGGTAACAAATTTTGGTCACAAACAGAATATGCACCCCATATTAGTTTGTTATGGATATGTATTTTGTTTAAAAATTAAAAGAGCTTTCTATACAGTTTAACATCGATGGGAGCTATACAGGTATCCAGGCACAGGAGAATATGACAAGTTCTTTGCCGAGGGAGTTTATCTCTGTGCAGGATGTGGAACGCCTCTCTATAGGTCTACAACCAAATTCAACTCTGGTTGTGGTTGGCCAGCTTTTTATGAAGGTCTCCCTGGAGCCATAAATCGCAATGTAGCAACTGTCCTCTTGTCTTTACATTTTTCTCCTTTTTCTTTCACGTTCATCTAAATTACTTCATATTCTTGCTCTATTTATTAATGAGATCTTAACATAATCAGCCGGACCCGGATGGGATGAGGGTTGAAATCACATGTGCAGCTTGTGGTGGGCATCTTGGCCATGTATTTAAAGGAGAGGGTTTTCGGACACCCACGGATGAGCGACATTGTGTCAATAGTGTTTCACTCAAATTCACTCCAGCAAATTCTGATCCTTCCAACTGAAGTCTGTTACAATGCCATTTCCATTACCCTGTAGATTCTGCATTTAAGTTTGTCTTCATGTGGCGTTTACCCAATAAAAGGCAGATGCTGTCACTTCTTCAGTAAATGTAGCGTTTCCTTTGTTCTCATGTTTGAGTTGCCTTCTATTTATTTATCAGAACTACTCTAGTAATAAAGTGATTATACAAAAGTAATATCGCAAACTGACGTGACGTTATATTGTTTGTCAGATTATAAAGTTACTTTTATTGGAAAGCAAATTTAACGGATCAGATAAAATCACATTATTTTGGAATGTTACTTTTGTATAATACTTTTATGGCTATAGTACTTCTCTTTATTTATATAGAATTATGGAAGAGTATAGTCATCATCCATACCAAATTTTGTTATTCCCAGTCACAACGAGGGACATGAGTCGTTTTAAGTGCTGTTATATGTGACCATTTAAGTGAGAATGACAAAATCTACTTATGGAGATCTCTGTTCATATGTTTTTTTTTTTTTTTGGGAAGATTTTTCGTGTTTTAGCTGAATTAATAGAGAAGGGTTGATGCGATTTGATGAGCACATAAGTGATACAACACAGGAGGAGGTTCAATTTCTCAATAATAGAGCAGATGCAACAAGGATGCTGTTCTCCTGAATTTTGGAGAAAACTAGTATGGAATCTGTCGTCCTGTATCGTACATCTTCTTTTTTGTATAAAGGCTCTTTCATTCTCTATTTTTTGAGTAATAGTGTATTCTTATTAGATTATTTAGAATTATTTTTTAAAAAGTATAAATTTACATATTTATCAAAAAAATTTGATAATATTTGATCAAAAGTGGAGAGATAAAAATAGAAAAAATGAATAAAAGTATTTTTTGTGAATATAAAACTAAAATTTTGTCTAACAAAGGTCAAAATGCTCTTAGGTTCGACTTGACAAATAATATTATTTCATCTCATCTCATCTCATTATTATTAATTTTTTAAATTTTTATATAAAGTAAAATATAAAATTTAACTTCTTTAAATCTTAAAATAATTTTTTTAAAAATAAAAAAAAAATTAATAAAAAAAAATATATTATAATAATATATTATTTGATTTTTAATTTTTTATCTTATTTTATGTATTAAAACAAATCAGGTCCATGGATTGAATTCTAAATAGACAGGCTGTAATGGAAATAAAGAAAGTAAAAGTGCAAGAATAAAAAAGGGGAAATTATTTCCTCTCCTACCTAGCAAACATGGAATTTTGGGTTAAGAATTTTTTATTTTTTATTTTAAATGAAGTGGATTTTATTCCCATTCATAGCATAACAGGTCATTCTTTCAACATATTGAATTGCCTTTTATTAACCTTATTTGTCATATTTAATTTGTGGGTATCGTTTCGGAGCATTTACTTTATTGGTATTTGATTAGATGTTAGTTTTTAATTTCGCATTTTCACGATCAATAATCTTATTTTATTGCTGGTAAATATCTGAATAATGTTATATGTAATTGTAAAATTATAAATGACATATAATCGTTTTAATTTTTATAATAATGAATCCTATACTTATTTTTTTTAAAGTGACCACGTATCGTTCATAATTTCACAATCACATCTATCATTTGTTTCCCGTAAACTTTCGTGTAAATTTCATCCTTAAAACATCCTTAAATTTCAACTAATTGGCACGTGCTAAATTAAAATTGTTGCTTTGTTTCAGATAATGTCAGGGTGGAATCATTTATCGCCACGTGGACAATACGTTAGCTTGTGATTTTAAAAATCAGCCGGAAAGGTTAGTGGCCAAGAGCAAATTCACACTCCGGTCCGGGCGTGCATTTCCTCCACAAATACGCTCTGACAAGAAAAATTCATCAAATCCTATTCACGTCTCTCTTACGAAGTTCGAAACTCAGAGAGTTTGAACGTGTGCGTTTTTCATCCTCAATTTGAGCCGTTTGTTTTGTTATCATTTTGGTGGTCGTCCTTTTTTGAAACCGTATAAATATAAATCTTTCCCTTTTCTTCCCCGCCAGATATATGCAATTTTATATCTGGGTTTGTCAGTAAAAACCGATCAAATGAACTGCAACTACTTCAAGTTGGGAGTTCTTGCTTCATAAGCCTGAGCAGCGAGCACTATGTTGGAGTCAATTCCTCATTGCCAAAGATCGAAGGTACCATTTCGTTTCTTGGCTCAGTTCCTGTTTAGTATTTCTTGTGCTCTCTTGGCTATCCATATTCGTTTTCTATGTTTTTTAATGCAATGATGGATATATATATTTTCATGGAGCTTTGAATTTTAGAATTATTGACTTTATTCATTCAAGAAATAGAGAAAAAAGAGGCAAGAACAACAATACTTCACCTTAACGTCATGTGTGCGCACTGGTACACCATCGTTCATATCTGGACCTAAACTACTTCATCAACTTCCCAATTAGCGCCTATAGCCTTAGACTTAAATTAATTAGAGCCTCTAATGATTTTGATTGGGTGAACTGGGTAGAATACTGAATATCCGTTGAACTTCTTCACGCTATGTTTTTGTGGGTTTATTTTTTATTTTTTATTTTGGCGTAAAATTTTCTGAATTCTCCATAATCGAAAATCTGGTTCGCCAATTGAATAACTAGAGAATTAACATGGCCACAGGTTTTGAATCGTTGTTTGGAATTAATTTGTAAATGCATTAGTTTTTCATCCTAAATTGTATGTAATTTGGTTTTGGATTTAACTCCATATTCAATATTTCTGAGAATTTAGCTAGTTCTATGATGGTCAAAGTTAACATTTTTCAATGGCAAATGTTAAGTTAGATTTCTTTGATGTGCTCGTGCATTTTATGTTTTCTTTGGAAAAAAATGCATTTGATGATCTACATTCGTTCAATCTGAGTAGAATATAATTGTCTGCACTTTATCATTATATATAAATGTATTTCGTTATTCTTGATCTATTTCAATTGTTTGTCCCCTTGTAGGGATATGACATATTCAAACAAAAGAGCCCATTTAGGGCTTGCTCCCATGCTACTTCACGATTTGGTGGAAAATATATTCAAATGCCTTATTCCCGAAACCAGCAAGGGTGTCTGTCATCATATGCCATCAATTATAGGATGAGTCAGAGTTCTCTTGTTTCAGGATATATTTTTGGGGCGGCGCATTCATTGTTTCCCTCGGTATCCAATTGGGGAGGATTCTGTTTTAACTATAGATTGCCCCCTCGGGAAAAATATCGTGTATATGCAGCAATTGATGTTGCCAATGCTCTTGAGGTCATTAATGATTTAGGTTCGGATACCTTGACATTCTTAGCCGTGACTGTCCTTGTTGTTCCGGCCTTCAAGATCATTAAAGCTAGCCCTGTAAGTAAAACTTCAGTGCTTCACAATCTTTTTATTTATTTTTTTATAATTAAAAATCTTTATTTAAATGAAAGCACTTCAATCTTTTTCTTTTAAAGTTTTTTTACTCTCTCTCTCTCTCTCTCTCTCTCTCTCTCTCTCTCTCTCTCTCTCTCTCTCTCTCTCTCTCTCTCTCTCTCTCTCTCTCTCTCTCTCTCTCTCTCTCTCTCTCTCTCTCTCTCGTGCACAAACACGAGACATATTCTTTTAAGGTTGAGGTATATTTGACCTATGCTCTTTCCTAAAGGTCTGAGAATGTAAGGATGAGCATTGAGAAAGAACCCAGCTCAGCCACACAACCGGATGAACGTTATGAATGGTTTTATTTTCAAGCAAGATATCTAACATGATATACTTAATTTGATCTACCGTGGTATACACTTATATACTGTATATAGCTATATAGTTAATACATATACACAAATTACTTGATCAGTCAATACCACACCGATATTAGAATGTACTAGGTAAAAAAAAAAATATGAACAAGCAAGCTGCTTTACATGCACATGCATACATGTACACATATATGAATAGAGTGTGGTAGAATTAGACAGCTGCAGTAGTTATTTAGTTTATTATTTCAGTTCCCTACTGAATTTTTAGTGCTGATCCTTTGCAGATACTTGGCTTCTTCTTTGGGGGGATTGTCCTCAATCAGTTTGGCTTATTTAGAAATCTTACTGATGTGAAAGTTCTGTCTGAATGGGGTATTCTTTTTTTGGTAAGCTTAATTGCTTTGGGTGCAACTTATATTTTTATCACTATCACTACTGTTGTTGCAATTTTTATTACTATATTTATCCATGGAATAATGACAATTTTGTCATCATTATCATTGTCCTTAAAATAGAATAAATGTTCCAAATCAGAATACAATGCATTGGAGCTTCTTGTAGTACTTACTAGTGAAACTAGTGGTCTCAAATTATGTTTCCATACATGTCTCCTTCCAGTGTTGTGTGATGAAATGCTCATCATTCTATAGCCCTTTCCCCTATAAGGGGAACTCTGTTTTATCCATATTGCATA
Source organism: Platycarya strobilacea (assembly GCA_036898215.1). Lineage (NCBI taxonomy): Eukaryota > Viridiplantae > Streptophyta > Magnoliopsida > Fagales > Juglandaceae > Platycarya > Platycarya strobilacea. The sequence goes on along the minus strand of CM072554.1, from coordinate 3,161,149 downwards.
GTTGAGACCTGAACATGCAACTAGTTTTATGTCAATTCAGGGAATGATTCACATACCATTTAGTTCTTTCATATGCTGAATTTGTTGTTTCTGCTCTTTTTCTTGGTGCAAACCCTCATATGATGTGATTTTAATCTGTTGGAAAACGTCACTTTCTAATATTTGTTTGATGCTTAACCATGAATGCATCTACCTTTGAAGTTTTTTTTCTTCATTAGATAATTTCTTGTGCCTACCCATTGTACTGAAAGTTAGGGCATTGGGACTTATTTTAGGTCTCCTGTGCTGATTTGTGAGAGCTAATACACAGGAAGATATCTGGGAATGCTTTTAGCTGAAATGTTCGTCTTTGTTGCATGACTTTGTGGATATGTATTTCTTGATTCAAATTTTTAACTCTTGAGTTTTTTTAGAATTAATTTTTAAGTTTGAAAGATGAAGACCATAACTTGTATAACAATCATCTTGCTCACTTGTAATATATACTATGCCATCTATCTTGATTATCATTGATTTTTTTTTTTATCAATAAATGTAATGTTTCAGTTGTTTGAGATGGGCTTGGAGCTTTCATTTGCACGCCTGAAAGCTCTTGCAAAATATGCCTTTGGCATGGGATTGACTCAGGTATGATATTGGCAATAGCTAAGATCAAGCTTCTGTTATTTAGCATTATTACCAAGCATCAAACATGACAGTTGTAAGACAATTATTTATTGTGAGATTTTAAGTTTTTGTGACAATTATTTATTAAGTTTAATAGATGCATCAAAGTTTAATTTTGCATATAATTGATTATGTCCTATTCTTGGAGTTTTATTTATTAGGCATCAACAAACACTAGAAGAGTATTGTGCTTTCATTTGGGCAGCGAATGGCTTTTAAAAACTTGTTGTCAATACTGGGTGCTGTTTGGAGCGAGAAATATATCTTTTTGATTAGATCTGGAATTGGAACTCAGTTTCTTATGCTTCAAAAAAAAAATTGCTTTAGGGATACGTTTTTGGTTGAATGTTTTGAGCATTTTTATTTGGCCATCTTCAAACCTAAAATGCTCAAATCTCAACAAGGAACCAATGGATATTTGCAATATTGATTGGTTGGCTGGGTTGGATAACCCACTCCTAGATTTAATTACGAAAATTTCTTGCCTAAGCAATTAGCATAATGGTTTGAGGTCCATATATATAGGTTTCAAGGTCAATGATCAAAATTCTCTCTTTTTTGTTTCCCATATTTGTATGCATGTAACTATTCAGCTTCCCATTTACTCTGGTTCATTACTTTGGGAAAAATACGTAATTTACATGGCAGTTAATTTCTTTGCCGTAAGCATTAACAGAAAAATCCCATGAAAGATGAGTTAACTGGGTTCAAAGAAATATTTCATTAATATTATTCCAACCGTACGAATATATTGTTCTGTAAAGAATCCCCTTTTCTTAGCTTTGTTATACTGTATTCCATACGTGTGCTATTGAAAGTTTACATGTTTAGCTTGCATTTATTCTTTTATGGGTTGTTCTTGGAGTTGCTTGGCAAAAACATAATTAAGACTTCTATGAATTCTGGGTGAGTCTTTAAATTGATCAACTGATCTTTGTTTACCATTTTGATTTTCAATGTTTTCTCTTGAAGGTTGTGTTATCTACTCTTGCTTTCACAGCATTTGAACTTCCTCCTAATGGGGCCATTGGAACAAGAATTTTGGAATTTCTTTTTCACTCAAGGTCTGATTTGGTGAGGATTCGTTTTTGAGACATCTTTAATATTTCGCATGTACTAATTATTATTATTATTTTTTATCACTGTTGTTCTCCTTTTTCCTTTTGCATCTGAATTTCATGACATGGGATTTTCATGCTGTGACTTGCTCAACTTGTTGCAACCTGCATATGCATCAAATCCATGTTATAGAATAGAATGACAAAATTTTGTTTGGAATTGAGTCCGTACCTTTATATGTATAGATGTTCCTCTATTTGGATAAGCAATAAGGGTAGGTAGTATATAAGATCTCATTTTGCTTGAAGATAAAAATTCTTGCTCTTTATAATATTCTAATGAGACTCCAACTGTATAATTGACTAGTTCTTTTGAAGTGCAAGTTATGTGGCTTGGGCTTCCAAGCCTTCCATTGGAGTGTTACAATAGATTGGGCGCAGTTTTGCTAATTATACATATCGACCTAATCAAACAAAAGCCTTGCTATGACAACCATCTTCTACAAATTCTATGGTACTGCTAAAAAAATGTTGCTCTATTAGTATCTAGTTTAACTTTATTTTTACAGGTGAACATCAGAAGCATTGATGAGGCTGTAGTGATTGGTGCTGCGCTCTCTCTGTCTTCCTCAGCTTTTGTTCTGCAGGTATTCCTATATTAGCTAATATCAGCCATCAGCTTTGAACATGCTTGTATAATTTATTAAATATGTAGAAAATGCTAATAGCTAAGCTTAGGTTCACAGTATGGAAAGGTTCCTATTGAAATTTCTTTTTTCATGATGAAACTTTAAGTTACAAGAAGTACAAAAATCTCTTGAATTGTCATAAATAATAACAATGGGCACCCACTGGAGCAAATATGTTGACTTGCTTCTTCTGATATTATGACTTTATTGGGAGCTGGATCATTTGTTAGTTTTTTGTGGCATTATGCATATTGGGAAATCACACTAGAATCTTATTTCTTGCTGAAGAATTTATAAGCAAAACAACCGTACATCTTGAGACATGGATCCTTACTCTTGGTCCATTCTTGACCTGAGCATATGAATTACTTTCTCCAAGTCATGAGATTTGAAACTGGAGGTTAAGATGGTGCAATAAACTGTTTCTACTTTTGGTGAGGTTATTCACATGGTGCAATAAGAAGTAGATTTGAATCTTAGTGATCAAGACAAGTTCAAAACATTGATAAAGGAGGTTGGATATGTAATGGATTGTATATTTGCCGATGTTTTTTTCTGTTTAACGGATATGCCTCATGGAAAATGATACTGGTCTATAATGTTGATCTAACCTAGTATAGTATATAGCTTCTTGCAGAGAAAGGTGAGCTCCCAACAAGATTTGGTTCAGCAACTCTTGGTATACTTCTGTTACAGGTTCTACTTCAGACTCGGGACTGGGCTTACGTTCCCTTTTACTTCCCCTTCTAGATTTTGCTAGGGTCGTCTTAGCAAAGTAGACCTCACATTATTATGTCAGTAACTTTTGGACTTCCCACTGGTTGATTTGCAGGACATAGCAGTTGTCCCGCTCTTAGTCATACTTCCAGTGCTAGAGAGCCAGGTACACAGGAACTTACTATGTGCTTTAGCATACAAATGCTTTTAGTTTCAAATACAATTTTCTTTGATGTTCACCGATGATAGAGCTTTCCTTGTTTGAGATGGATGCAACATATCTTCTATTCTAGAAGCCTATAGTATTCAGTAATGCATATGGTCAATGAATTTGTTAATCATATTCACAGGCATATTCCCCTGTAGTTCTATTATTGTTATTTTTTGCTTTGTTTTTATTCTTTTGAATGTTGTCTTCTCGCGTATATTATGATTCATTGACCCTGCACTCCATTGTTTTTGCAGAATCTGGTAGAGGAAAGTATTTGGCCAATGCTTGCTAAAGAAAGTTTAAAGGCTTTAGGTGGGTTGGGTTTGCTTTCTCTTGCAGGAAAGTTCCTTCTCAGAAGAGTTTTCGAGGTGTGTTTTATGTTTACTTATTAAGGACCCAAAACATCTTTGTTTCTTATAGGCAATAATTTAGTTTGTCTTAACTAGGTTGTTGCAGAAGCGAGAAGCTCAGAGGCTTTTGTTGCTCTCTGCCTACTTACTGTTGCTGGGACTTCTCTTCTCACCCAGCAGTTGGGCTTCAGTGATACGGTTTGATATCGTTAATTAAACTTGGAGAATTGTTGGGATCGATGTTTTCAGTTTCCATCCATTGATAAAGTTTGATCAAACTGCAGCTTGGAGCTTTCTTAGGTGGGGCACTATTAGCAGAAACAAATTTCCGGACACAGATTGAAGCTGATATAAGGCCATTTAGGGGTTTGCTTCTGGGGTTATTTTTTGTCACTACAGGGACATCCATTGATATGCAGGTATAATATTTTAACATGATGATTGTTCCTTAGATCTTCAACTTTCTTGGTTTTTTGTGTATCGAATCACAATTTAGTAGGAAGAGAAACTGGGTACATATTCATAAGGTTTTTGTCTTACATTATGCAAGGTTCTGGTGAAGGAATATAATTCATCTGGACCAGATGTTTGTGCATTTTGATTTTTATTAACTCATTATGATATTCTATGTGTTTTCTTTTCATAACGGAGTGTGTTATCCAATGGACTTAAAAGGGTGTAATTGAAGTGGCTGACACAAATAAAAAGGTTACGAGGCCTTTTTATCTTATTCTTGTAACTGTTAAGTAGCTCTGTTGTCTAGTGGAAGATTGAAAAACATGAAATACACGAGAAGTCACAATTTCTGTTGGCCTCTGCAACAAGGAGACACATTTCATTTATATTTGGTTCTAACATAAGTTAGTTTATTTACTCATCAAAAAAAAAAAATATCTAAGTTAGTTTATTGATGCATTCATATTTGCAAAACTCATAATATCATAAACTACTCCATTATATCGACTATTGGCTGGGTTTGCAGCTCTACAGTGATTAACCCTATGTAGCATCCTCGCACATCTCCATTACTCATTTTTCTTTTTATGGTTTTTCCAATTTATTTGAATTTTTTAAACATTCATAATGTTGGCCTACCATATGACAATGATTAACTCTCTCTTCAGCATTTTCATCCACTCTGTCTCATTATTATCAGTAACTACAATTTTTAAAGGAGGAAAAAAATGATTTGGAAGAGACTCTTTGTGTCTCTCTGCCGTCCCTTGTTGACAATATGCTTTAAAGTTAAATAATAAAAAAAGTTAAAATTTAATGGGGGTCTAAGCATTGCGCTGCTCTTTCTTTTTAGCTCCTTTTCCGAGAGTGGCCAAATGTGCTTGCACTCTTGGCAGGTTTGATCGCCATCAAGACACTGATCATAACTGCAATAGGCCCCCGTGTTGGACTGACTATCCAGGAAAGTGTGAGAATAGGATTGCTTCTATCTCAAGGAGGCGAGTTTGGATTTGTAGTTTTTTCTCTTGCAAACAGGTATGTCATTTATTTGTTCAATTTATACCTATTCACAGACTAAGCAACTGGTTCTCTTTTTTTTCCTAAGATTTTCTGTGTTCTCGGAAGCAGGCTTGGTGTGCTACCTCTTGAGCTTAACAAGCTGCTCATAATTGTTGTTGTCTTGTCGATGGCATTGACCCCATTTCTCAATGAAGCTGGAAGAAGAGCTGCTGAATTTATTGTGGACAAGTCTGATGCAGATGATGTATGTCCAGGTTCTCTGTCAGTTTATTGATGTGATAGATGACAAGGGGCAGCCATGGTGGACATTGGTTTTGTTGAATTAAGTTCTCATCTAAGAACTGAGATAGGATGCAACTTAGATGCCATGCGTGGACATGATCTAGTTAGTTTAGGTTCCAGACTGTTTGCACTTTTGTGTTCTCTCATGTATCATGGGCTAGGTGTTCTCTCTTGTATACACCCAGTGTACTTGGTTTCACCTATTGATATTAATATATTCTTATGAAAAAAACTGTTTGCATTTTTGTGCATTTTTCTAACCCGTCTTTTCACTCTGTTCACTGGTGTTGCATCAAATAGTTAAAGTTACTAAGTCATAACTATCACTGAGTTCTTACACTCTTAACGTAAATATATGTGCAAATATTCATACAACACCAGTTCTGCTGACTCGATAATTACAGATTCAGTATTTTCCCACTTCTTCAGTAACATTTCAGTGTGCCTCAATTGAAATATGAATATTTTACAGAAAGCTGTTGAGATGGGAAGCTTTGATGTCAGTGAGCCCGTGGTCATCCTTGGATTTGGACAAATGGGTCAGGTAAAATAATGAGTATATGATAATAAGTTCCATTTTCACGGAATCACTCATGATCCCAATGAAAATGCTTTTTGTTCTTATTTTGAAAAATTCATATGCAGGTCCTTGCCAATTTTTTGTCCACCCCATTTGCTTCTGGATTAGATGGTGATGCTTTGGGAATGCATTATGTTGCCTTTGATCTTGATCCTTCTATAGTGAAGGTAAGCAAGATTTATTATTAAAAAACTGTTTTCTTCAGTTTGACTCAGTTCCTCTTTGTTTTATGTTAATTAAGAGATAGTGCAAAGTAAAGATATCTGGGGTAGCTCCCAGTGTCAATTTGAATGGCCCTGCCTTGATGAGGTTCCATGTCAAGAAAAAACATATATATATATATATATTATAATTTTTTTACCATTAACAGGCATCCAGAAAACTGGGTTTTCCAACTCTTTACGGGGACGGGTCGCGCCCAGCAGTTTTGCAGTCTGCTGGTATCTCTTCTCCAAAAGCTGTCATGGTTATGTACACAGGGAGGAACAGGGCAATTGAGGCTGTTCAAAGACTTCGACTTGCTTTCCCTGCAGTAATCCTCTCTCTCCCTCTCTCTCTTATGTGTGTGTGATGACTAGAATAGCATGTGTTGGTGAGAAAACCATGACAAACATGATCAGAGAGTCAGGTCACTACAGAAAGCAGAAAGACTGAAAAAAAATCCATGTGGGTTTACTTAGGTGCCATATGAGAGTATTTGTTATTAAATAAATTTTATTAATGTGCTACAGAGTTAAAATTATATTTGTGGTCTTTAAATAATTGTACCTATAAAAAAAATTTACATAATTTTGAATCTATCAATCAGATCCCAATTTATGCAAGAGCTCAGGACCTCGAGCATCTTTTAGATCTAAAGAAAGCAGGTGTGACAGATGCTATATTGGAAAATGCAGAGGTATTAGCAGATTGAATCTTGGTTTATCTTTTTGGACTTTAAACTAGATAGCATTTCTATGGTTTGGCCTGCACGGGCTGACTAAAGTGTTCACATTATTAATGCAGACAAGTTTACAGCTGGGCTCTAAACTTTTGAAAGGACTTGGTATCATGTCTGATGATGTAAACTTTCTCAGTAAGCTTGTTCGTGACTCCATGGAACTACAAGCTCAAGATGCACTCAGAAAAACCGATGATCGAGAATTGGATATCATGAAGCCATTACAGGTACTTATAATATTAAATTTAGCAATTTGGTTCAACATAACGTCAAAGAGGTCAGTCTGCAGACAATTTTCAATACAAGGAACTGATCTGCATGGATTTTTCATCTCGCTGTTAACCATATTTCTAAACATTGGTGACAAGTTAGATGATTTAAGTTTGATATAAAGCCGTATGACTGTTCCTTTCTTCTCAGGCATCAGAAATTACTCTGTTGCTTTAAAATTGTTTCTGTGTACTAATTTAGTTTTGCTTATTATTTACTAATGGTATTAATGGGTTTGGTTACTAAGGTGAGAGTTGCTGACCTAGTTGATGACCAAGCACCCATTTCTTCAAGTACATCTGAAGACATATTATCAAGGGCGAACCTGAGGGATGCATCTCGCCTTTTGGGGCTTCAAGGAGAAGTAGATCAAGCGACATACGATACTGAGCTTAAGCAGTCCGAAAATTCAGACAATGGCGTTTTGTATTGTGAACTGGATAACAGTTTACCAGTCAAGTCTGAAGATGCCGAGGGAGAGAAAACAATGGTGGATCCATCAATCCCTTGCATAGCAGCTGCAGATGAATCTTAAAAACTTGCAAACTTGAAATGCTCTCAACTCCTCTCGTCCTCTCTCTCTCTCTCTGGTGTAAAAAATTCTTGGTTTTTTGGCAAGTCTAACAGTACAGATTCACAGACAGCATCAAGCTAAACATTGTTAAAAGGGCGGCAGGGGTTGATCAGGCAAAGAGAAAAGAGAGGCCAGTCATTTTTGAATGAACCACACCATGTATATTGTGTAATTTGATGAAAATACTCGAGTAATAAAAACGTTACCTTTTCGCTTCCTCGCGTGTATTTTCCTCTTCTTCTTTTTTTTTTTGAAATTTATGTTCCTTAATGTGGCTCTGATGAAATAGACATTGAAAGGCTGAAGCAAAAAGCCAGATATTTCAAGTTTTTGTGAGTTTCTGAGAACCAAAGAAAGAAAAGGAGTCGAATTGAAGGTAGAGGCAGAGAGGGAAACAACAATCAGAAAGGAGACGAAACTACTTGGAATTAAAGAGGCACAAAGCCATATCCACCAACGGTCTCAAACCAAATTTCAAATAATATCCGAATTACTAATATATCCCTGATTTCTTAAATATCACTATATCAGTCCCTCCCGGTTTTGTAACTGCTGAACTCCAGTAAGGTAAACTCACACGTCTAATCATCACAATCGCTCCAAATAAGTATTGTTATCAAAAGTAAATCATGTGTTTTCAGTTAAAAGCTAACTCTTTTGTTGATTGTAATCTTCACGATTCATGCGTAATTGATTATAACTTCTATATTTATTTCTTAAGTAAAAGAACATCATTTGAATTTTAGAAGTTACAACTTTTAATATGATTAATAGATAGAGTGCGACGTGTGTATGAATATATAAGGTATATTATTTAAGAGTGACAATATATGACATTTTGTGAACTCGACATGAAATGGTCGGCTTTTATATTTAATATAAATGAGTTTTGATTAAAATGAATTGATCTTATAAGATACGATTATAAATGCATCAACCCACGAAATCAACAATTAACTTGTATAATATGAATAAATTATATTATCAAATTTTATAAATGTTAGTTTAACATGCATATTTTTTTGTAGGGATATTATATCAATATTAGTATTTAACTATTTAATACCACAAAATATTAAACTATTTTTAGTTAATATGTAATTTTATTTTATAAAAATATAATTTTATTTATATATTATTGGTTAGGATATTAATTATAATTATTTAATATGAATTTAATTATAATTGTGAATGGTTTATATCATTATCATTGTATTATATATGAAAATATATGAACTGAGATTTAAAATAAATGTACGGATGAGTTTAACTCTTTAAATGGGTCATGCCCGAGCAATTCAATAAAAACCTATCAAATGGGTTAATTAGTTTAGATCGTGATATTCGTTACTTATGTTAAAATTTTAATGTTTGACCTGTTTAATTAAACAGGCCAGATTCAATTTGACTTAAATAATCCAATATTCACTATTTAATACTATGCGGACGATACTACATACTTGAATTGCCATTTTTAATAGGCCTATTTATTTCTATGAAGTTTTTTTTTTTATTTTCTAATAATTTTAATACTTTTATTTAAGATGATTAAAAAAATTACGAATTTGAAATTTAAATTTTTAAATATAGATCTCGGATGAACATGCCTAATTCCTAATGTTACTCCCCTGATCATAGGCAAAATAGGAGTTCCTCTTTCATGCTATGTTTAATGATTTCATTCCTGAATTTTGGTAAAGGCAGGTTAGAAATAGAAACTAGAAATCACTAGGATGGTATATTGGGGGTTTGGGGAGTTGGGAATTAGGATGCTTACTTGCAAGTTCCAACCAAGAAGACTTCTAAATAAACATCATTTGAATACAAACCACTACATTGACAAAGTGTCCACTTTTATTTGATAATACAGATAGATATGTGCAACATAGACACACATACGACTCGTATTTACTTTCTTACTTAAAATAGTTTTTTTTTTTTTTTGTCTGTCTGTCATTTCACGTGCATAATTTAATTTTGGTTATTACACATAATCATAATAAAAATATACTATTCGTAACTAATTGGTTAAAATCGATATCGGGATTATCGGGGGATATTCCTCCACTTTTTGCATCTTATTAGGAGATGCTTAGATCAACGGCTGATAATCAAAACGTGGAGGCTCATAAGTCATAACCCAACCTTAGCTAAGTTAGCTTGTAACCACGTGATTAGAACCGGAAAAGAAGTCTGGTTGTAAACAAAGTATCATAGTCTTTGTGAAATCCGTATGTGTTTGGGCGAGAGAGACAGGTTCTACAACAAAGATCTTATTTCTTAACACTCCGTTTCCCATCAGATTTCTATTTCCATATCCAATTAGGAAAGCAGTTCCCAGCTCACAATATGGTGTTTGTTTCCCCAAAATTTGACAGCAAAAAAAGGCTTCCGAGGTTTATAAATATACATAGATGATGCTCCTTATTTCTTTTTTAATTCAAACAGCACCCACTCTTCCTCTTCTAACTACCGTTCAAAACCCATAATCGAAGTTGTTCCGAGTGTTCATTGTTTTTATTTTTATTTTTAATATAAATTTGTCATTATTATTGTCCTTTATGGCACTGGAGAAAGGACAAGCAAAGCCTTCAGAGGAATCCAAGCCTCAGGCTGAAACACAGATGGCGAAGGCAACTCCTACCACTGCTCCCAACCCTTCATGGTTCACGCCCAAAAGGTTATTTCTTTTTCCTTTTTTCCTTTTTTACTTTTTTCCTGGGGTACCTGTTTGGTCATTGAGAAAATTGGGCGAAGAAAAAAAAGATTTTTTTTTTTCATGGGGCGGGGGATGTAATATGAGTGTCTCTTATTCAGGCTTCAGCTTCCTTGTGTATTGATTCCTCATAGAATGTAGATGTGGGTATATTTTATCGGTCTTGAGGTAACAGCTGAAACAAAAAGGATTCAGTCATTTGGGCCACAAAATATCTTTTGGATTAGTATTTGTGTTCCAGAAAACCAATGTCAATGTATAGGAACTTCAAAACGCGAACTTTGATCTTGATGTTTGCTGATACTGTGTTTGGTTGCTGAGAAAATTGATTTATTTTTTCCCATATATATGCTTGTTGTTTAATGTGAATTCGAGGAAAAGAATGCGGCATATAACCACTGCGTGATACAGTAATTGGGATCAGTGGAATTCTCGTATATTTACAATTTAGAAATCAAGATGCTGTAGACCTGAGATTAAAACTTAAAAATTTACCTCCTGTTCAGGCTCCTCTGGTCAAATTGGTCGCCAGGGATTCATTGAATTGAAACTCCGTCCAGTAAAATGGAAGAAAATTAAAATCTCCTAATCTTGAAATCGTTCCCTACACATTTATATCCCAAGCTTCACTGAGCATTTGTGCTCTGCAAGTTTCGTCTGACCATTTTTTAGAGGTTGACATTGATGGATTGGAGCACATGTTGTTTCTTTATTGAATGTACAAATAAGTTAATCGTTGGATTTGATAAAAAGGCATTCTGGTATATCATAGAATGATGCATTCAAGAAAAATGATACTTCTCCTATTCTTAATTGACTGACTCCCCAGCCCTTCTGGCTTGGCTGGGGGTGCTTTTAGTTCTAGTGGCAGAATGATGGCTGTTATGCTTTTGAAGTTAAAAGTAGAAGGCCGATTCATTAGATTGTCAAAATTAAAGCTCTGTGGATATGTTTGTATGTGCATCCCTGGCTTTTTGTGCCAAACAAATGGTTGCCTGAAACTTCTTGAAATTTGTGTGTGGGTCTATATGTACTATTATTTGATTTAATTCCGAGCTTGTGTTATAAACATCTTGACATGCAAACTTCATTATCCATTTTAAAGATTTCACAAATATCATTTTTGTTGATCTCGTAATATACTAGGTTTATTTATGTTGTTTTTGCAGGCTACTTGTTATATTTTGTGTGATTAACATGATAAATTATTTGGATCGGGGAGCAATAGCGAGCAATGGTGTGAATGGGAGTCAAGGAACCTGCACAAAAAGTGGCACATGCACATCCGGTAGTGGAATACAGTAAGATTTGAATCTGTTAATCTGGTTGTGGCTGCATATCAAAACAGTTTCTTTTTCTTTTTCTTTTTCCTTCTCCTCGCTGTTGTATGTGATCATTTGACAGAAGCAACATCCAACTGTTTCCAAGAATCATGCTATGCAATAAAAATAGGAAAATTGAGAAAACTATTTGTTAGTTCAATATTTTTCTGTTATCCTTGTCCAGATTTATGCAGTCTGAAATTTACATCTGTTCACTGTGGCTACTAAGTGATTGAGGTTGTGTGTGCTGGTGTGCATGACTGTGGACTGTCATGGGATGTTTGATTGGGAATTAAAATTATGGACCATCTACTTTCTCAAGAATCTTAAATTTCTTTGCTGATTTTGATTCCCTATTGTATGTAGGGGGGAGTTTAACTTGAGCAATTTTGAAGATGGAGTTCTATCATCTGCTTTTATGGTTGGCCTTCTTGTGGCTTCCCCTATATTTGCATCATTAGCAAAGAGGTAATAAACTTTTCGTGTTGCATAGTTTGGTAACCTAGCTTATTATAATTTATTAAAATAGTAATGTAATTTGAAAATTGGGTTTCTAATATGTTGAAGAGAATTTATTATTCACTGCAAGCATGTAACTCTATTTTTTTCTAAAAAAAAGTTGCATTATTCAGATAATTGGAAACTGATAGTAAATGCACCTAAAACAAGGATGATATTTTGATGATTGTAACAATGATGGCGCAGCATACAAGTTGTTAAAATGTGGATTCTGCACTCTAACTTGATCATTGAAGGGGTTTTCAAAATCTACTTATCGAAAAAAGGGTGTTCAAAGTGTAGGCAAGTTTCCTGTTTTATATGTAATGGAGGTAGAACTCTTCCAACCTTGTTGTAGAATAAAATTTTACTGCGGTGCAATACACTGTGCCTCATTGATCAATTACAAAGAAAGGGAAGAAGTTTGATTCCTTTTTTGTTTTGGCCTTTTTCTTTTTAACTTCAGTTTACTGTGGCTTTAAAACTTGTATTACATGCCAAATGACTTTTTTTAGTGGATCTCTTTCAAGGTTTTATGTTTTGATCAAATTTTGTGGCATACATTCGCTTAGGGTTATTGAACTTGGATTGGGAATCCAGGCTTTCACTGCGACCATCTGTGCATTTCCATCAGGCTTCTTTTTCCCTTGTATATTAATTTCGCATTTTTAATTAATTGGTAGCGATTGGAGAAAGAGAAAGTGTTTGATTCTTTTTTAGGGCCTAAGTTTTGTTGCCTATGCCAAAATATATCATTGCAGGTTCCCATCATTAATTAAATTTCTGAAGAATTCTAAATTATTTTTATTGAAACTTTGCAGCATAAATCCATTTAGGCTTATTGGAGTGGGACTTTCGGTTTGGACTTTAGCTGTTGTCGGTTGCGGTTTTTCGTTTGATTTCTGGTCCATTACAATCTGTCGCATGTAAGTGGCTTACTCATAATTATATGCATACACACACACAACATCAAGTCGTCTAATATACTTTTCATTTTGATCTTTGTATGAGAAGTAACGAGGGCTCTTTTTTTATAGGCTGGTTGGTGTTGGTGAGGCTTCATTTATAAGTCTAGCGGCACCATTCATTGATGATAATGCCCCAGTTGCTCAGGTTTCTGTTCTTTCTTTTTTCCCTGTCCCTTTGAGCATGATTGGCATTACATGATCTGTGCCATATGCCGTACTAACTACTAAGTTTAAGGTCCTTTAATCTTTAGATTTAATGATTCTGCGGCAAATCAAAGTTAAAGCAGCATCTGCAATTGTGCTAACAGTTGCATGTCTTCCAATTTATTTTGGCTTCTGCGATTGCATTGTATTTTACTGGTCAGCTGCCATCAGAATTTGTGCTGCTCTTTTCAGTTTGGACATTGAGGCACGAATGTTTTAAATACCTGCCTTGAGACCGAGTTGTTTATTCTGATTTGGAGGGTGGAATTGGGATGGGATATGATGTCTTCCCTTAGTTTTCTTTCTGCTTGAGTCAACACCATTTTTTTTTGCTAGGTCAAGAACTACTTTTTTATGTTCTTGAAGGTTGGTCAGAAGATTCTTATGTTAAGATAATTAGTTTTTTCATAAGGAGACTGATCATAAAAATGTTATCATCATAGTTTTCATGTTTCACGTAAGTGCACTTCCATTTTCAAATGTCAACTGCTTTTATATATAATTTAATCTCATCGTTGCCTGTTTCCTTTTTCCCTTTTAGTTAAGAATCTTCTATATGGTCTTATACTCGTTTTTTATTTTACCTGTTTTATCTGCTTGGAACTTCTTTCTAATAACCTGTATTTGTGTCAGAAAACGGCATGGCTTGCAATATTTTACATGTGCATACCAACTGGATATGCACTTGGCTATGTTTATGGTGGATTGGTAAGTCCATTTACATAATTTCCTTTTGATTGAAGTCCACTGTCCAGTTTGAACTCCTGATTTATATTTAATTGTAAAATCATGAAAATTTTGTGTGTGCGACCATTTTCATCTCCTACTACAATTCACATTCGAATTGCTGCTTCTCACTTCTTTCCATATCCTTTATGTTGCCTGCTCTGGTCTTATTGAGTTTGATGATTCACCTTTTGTTTTTCCCATATAGGTTGGAAGTCATTTCATCTGGCGTCTGGCATTCTGGATAGAGGCAGCTTTAATGCTTCCCTTCGCTATTCTAGGATTTGTGATGAAGCCTCTTCAATTGAAAGGTGCATGTTCTGAATGTATTCACTTATAATCCTGCAATCACTTTTGGTACGTTTTTAAACAACTTGGGGATGCAGGATTTGCTCCAGCTGAGTCAAGCAAAGCACTGGCTGGGGTAGAGACAGCGGCCCCGGAGGTTCAAGGTGCTGAATGTTATCATTGTGATGTAATTGTATAGTATCTGCTTATTTTACTTTTCTGCGAAGTACTTCATCCACTGGGTGATGAACATCTTATTCTTACTAGCAGACAGGGGTTGTTTCTTATAGCTATTCATATGTCTTACGTAGTGAAATATAATAGGAATCTGCTCTGTTTATTAGTTATGTATATAAAGTAGTTCTCTTTATTAGTACTTATCAAAAAAAAAAAATCTCTTTATTAGCTCTAATTATTATTATTCTGATTCTCAATGCATGGTTACAGAGGCTGCAGTTGATAATGATGGAGCTGGATCCACAAAGGAAAATTTCTGGGATAAGAGCTCGTGTAAACCTGCCACGTGAGTAGCTTCATCCTTAAGCTCACATGGTGTTATTTATTATTGAATGCGATTCATAGGCATTTATCAACCTGTAAAGCATATACACATCTGCCACAATATTTCATATATTGGTTTTCTGGTATCTTAATTTATGGCAGGGTGAAAGTTGCAACCAAGTTTTCCAATCAAGTTGCAAGATTTATGAAAGATATGAAAGTGCTTTTGCTTGAGAAGGTGTATGTTGTTAACGTTCTAGGTAATTTTCTCACCTGCTTTACAGCAACCTTCTACATATGTAGTAGCTACTTTCATATAATAAACTGTGTTGCTCGATAAGTTACTCCAGAGAATTTCATCCTTGCTAGTTGTGATTTTCATTTCGGTATATTTGAAATGCAATAATTTAACATATTGCTTTCCTCATTCTTTATATTAACGATTTGAAACTCTGAATGACCCTTAGGTTACATATTTTACAACTTCGTCATTGGTGCATACTCATATTGGGGGCCTAAGGCGGGTAAAAACATATATAATATGGTAAGCTGTTACCTCTTCATTTAATTTCATAAGATTTACATAAATAAGACGTACTCATTAAATTTCAACAATGTAGCCCCAAGATACAACTTGGTGATCTTTCCGCACTATATAAAGTTGGGTATTTTTGCAGAGCGATGCAGATCTGATATTTGGAGGGATCACAGTTGTTTGTGGAATATTGGGCACATTAGGTGGAGGCTTCATTCTCGATTTTATGACAAACACCATTCCAAATGCTTTTAAGGTAGGTGCTTTTGAGAGGTTCTGTGATTACTTTCATGCTGTCAGGGTGCCTTATTAAAGTTCTACTCTATTTATTTACCATGAGAAGCTGTTCAATACTTGTTTCTTTCAAATCTCCACATCAAAATTATTTCAGCTTGTCTTTGTCCCTAAATTCTTTACTTGCCAATTGTTGCAGCTTCTGTCGGTGACTACATTTATTGGAGCTGTATTTTGCTTCAGTGCCTTTTGTTTCAAGAGCATGTATGGTTTCTTAGTTTTTTTTGCAGTTGGTGAGCTCCTTGTCTTTGCCACTCAGGTATTTTCCTCCTTGAACAGCTATTACATACTTGCATTAATTACAGGGTAAAATAAAGTGCATCTGATGAATGATTTTTTTTTTTATATGAAATATTAATAAATGATAAACTATATGATCTGCTTGTAGTTAATGATCTTATGGTTCCTAAGCAAACTGAAATATTTATTAAAAAAAAAATTCTTTTGCAGGGACCTGTAAATTTTATTTGCCTCCATTCTGTTAAACCAAGTATGAGACCACTATCTATGGCTATTTCTACTGTTGCAATTCACATCTTCGGAGACGTTCCTTCCTCACCCCTTGTTGGAGTTCTCCAGGTTTGTCATGTTTCATTATAGAAAGCAATGGTCTGATGCACAATCTTAAGCAATTTAATTCATGGTACTGGTATTTCATTCGTGTTAGACCGGCATCTAACTGGCCTTGCTTTGGAATTATCATGCAGGATTATGTTAAAAACTGGAGGGAGACTGCTCTTATTCTAACAGTGATTTTGTTTCCGGCAGCCGGAATTTGGTTCATTGGTAAGTTCTTATTAGTTCATTGGTAAGGTGTTGTGTGTGTATCATTTTTCTATCACAATTACATGAGACCAATATGTTCTACTGCAGGAGTATTTATGCGCAGCGTCGATAGATTTGATGAAGAAAGCGAGCATCAAGTTATTGCAACTGATAGGACAAACAGAACACCCTTGCTTGAAGGGAATATGGCACAAACAACACGATCTACAGCTGAACCTTAGAAAATTTTTGATTTTTGATTTTTTTTTTTTTTTTTTTACTTTTTTTAAAAATTTGGCATTATCCTTTATTTAGGTCAGCACTTCAATGCTTTTCTTTTATGTAAATAACGTCCTGGTGGTTTGATTAAGATGTTCTATAATCTTGTCCCAGTTTTGGAATGAAAAAGAAAGGCATTTTATAAAACAAGTGTAAATTGTAATTTTAAGTTAATGTTAAATACCCCTAGCTATCAAGTATCTCAGACGATATCTTCACAATATCAAATGTCTATAATTGAGGCAGTAGACACAAGACACAGCGGATTTGTAGCTGGAAAAAAAAAAAATATATATATATATATATATATATGGGTTTTTAAAAATGATCATTGGGACTTCTATTTAAGCAAATTATTTTTATTGTTCATCAAATAAAAACCTCTATTTCTTTCATGCTCTTTCACAAAATATCTTGTAAATAGTTTTGTAATATGATCTCATTTCCGTTATATTTTTATTTTTAATTTTGATTTGATTTTTATATTTGATTGTGTGTATAAAAAAATATATAGCAAATACCAAAAGATTTAAGAATTTTGTAGACTTATAAATAGTTGAAGGAGTATTTAAAAATATAATTTAAATAATATAAAAAATAAATAAACTGATATAAGTTATAAAAATAAATATGTAAAATAAGAAAATGTGAATATTAAATATGTATAGTAAAGGATTACGAGGAGGAAATTGAGGAATGTTTTTTGAGTTTACTTTCTTAAACTGTCCCGTAACTATCTGTTTTTGGTCCGGGAAATATAAGTTGAAGATTGATAATATTATGCCTTTTTAATTTGCTCATTTAATGGTATGTTAAGGATAATTTGCATTTTTCTATTTTCTATTTTAAATATTTTTTGAACATATTTAAATATTTTTAAAAAATATTAATATATTAATAGTTACTTCTTTTATTATTAAAATATATTAACGATCAAAATAAATGAACAAGAAATCACGTAATAACATTTGAGATTTACTGTTGGTCCCGACCCGCTCATTAAAAGCAATCCGCCGCTTTTGGTGGAGGTGAGCGACACCGCCTACGCCATCAAAACCGGCAGGTTCTGACGAGCTCTAGCGAGCTCCAGTATGCCTCACAGAGATTTAAACCCAAAATGGATCCGGCAGTCCACCGTTATTAGAGGCGACGTGCGACAATCGAAGGTCGAATCCCCTTAAAATTTATCTCTATTTTATTTTTTATTGTGTTTTTTATTATATTTTTTATTATATTTTTTTATTATATTAACTAGCAATATCTTTATGGTGTTATCTTTAGTTCTCAAATATTATTATATTAAAAATATATTATTATATTTAATATAATAATATTAAAAAGGAATATTAAAGAGCTGTCTCTGAGGTGTCTCAGGTAGAATAATCAAAAGTTTTTCAATCAACTTAATCTTTGATTTTGGAGGACTGGCAGTACGTCTTCCAGAATCAGGTTTAAAAACAGGTTTTTCAATGTTCTCTTCAATACGGTCTAATTGTTGACCTATAATGTGGAGAACAGAGTTTGAAAAATTGTTTTGCTCAATAATCTTTTTTGTTTCAGAAGATAAAGGAAAATTTGAATTTTTAATAGTTGGGATTTTGAAAGGAGAAGCTTCAACTTCAACTCCATGCACTGAGATCAAAGTGGTTTTAAGTGGAAGATGGCTTTCAGTTACAACTGTTTTATCTTCTTTAACAAATGTAGTTTTTAAAACATTTAAAAATTTATTCTTAAAATCACAATTCTTAAAATCATAATGATTTTCAAGAAAATCAAAGAAAAGAATATACCTGTTATGAGCATATATCCATTATTTCCATTTGCGTCTAACCCTTTATTTTTGAGATAGAGTAAAATCATGAGCATAAGCTAAATGCTTAGATCGGTTTTTTATGCTCTTAAATTCATCAATCAGTGAAATCATATCAATATCAAAAAGTTTACACATCATCATCAATTGTGGCAAATGATCCTCTGGTTTCTTTTATTATATTTTTTTATTAAGTTTTTTTTTTTTAATTTTGTATTATATTTATTATAAAAAAAAAATAATCTAAATATCATAAGGCTGCTTTTGACGCGGGGCAGCCCGACCGGCCCAGCGTCTCTCATAACATGAGTGATTTTCCTAAATAAAATCCGTACTCCAGAAGGATGCTTACGTATAAGCAGAAAACAACGTACTTCCCGAAACAACGTCGCCCAAAACCACAGGCAACTCTGTAGTCATGTGTCAACGCATGATTTGTTTGAGCTATCATTCTAAATTAAACCCCAACCCAAACAACCAGCTGTCGACCCCTACTCTTTAATCACCAAAAACCAACGGAGCAAACACCCACAGATTCTTGTTTTTGTCGGTTTAAGATATCTCCGTCTCTCCTTACGATTCAATCTGTCACTTTCTTTATATATACCGAGATTTTTAACGGTACAGATTCATAGGTATATTTCCTTTGATCAATGGCGCCAACAGCGGCAATGCTCATTCTATGTCACCACAGCAAATCAAATTCCCCAGCATCTCTTCCTGCTCCTGTACCTGCAACATCTTTTGGGCTCAACCTGATCATGTCGGCACTGAAACGGTTTTCGTTAGAAAAAGTCATGATCTGCAAAGCAAGACCGGATGACAAACAAGAACACGGTGTTGTAACTCATGTTGACCCTTCTTCTGCGTGGGAGAATGACTTTGAAGCTGCTCTTCAACTCAGCTGCTGGTAGATGTATAGTGTTTTGTGTACTCAAAGGTTGTCTGTATTACAAACTTTCTTGCTAAATGTATATACTTTAGATCTGCTGCAGTTTCTGACCTGTTCTTTACCAGCTGCTAAAATTTCTTTGTGAGATTCTACATTTGGCAAACACCACCTTTCATTGAGATTCTTAAAAAGAAACTGAAGGAAAAAGGGGAAAGGAAACAACTTGAATATTGATGTTATTTGTGTTCTTTTGCATTTCTATAACTAACTATTCACCTCATTCATAACTCGATTATTTTTTTCATTTCCTACGTCTTCAAGGTAACCAGAATTGCTTCCAAAGATCGTAAAACGCTAGTCTATTCCATGTCAAACACATATGGGGGCAATTGGAACTTGAAAATCTCTCTTAAACAACTAGCTAGATAAGGTCGTACTATACCTAACTTGCTAGCAGATCAAGGAATTGGAAAAACAGATACCAAAAGACATAACTTCTCACTTTTCCTCATGCATTTTCTTGACAACCAACACAAATATTAGAACAGTAGAATTAAGCAAGCATAAGAGCTATCACCTATTTCCCACATTCCTGTCAACCAAACAATGCGTCAAATGACGGGTTCAATAGATGAGTATTCAAACTTGGATGAATATATCACAATCGGTTTCCCATAGATTCAAAACTCGAAGGTTTTTTTTTTTTATATTCCGGTCTTGTCGGGAACCAAACGAGACTCCAGAGAATTGAGAGAAAGTACCTTCTTGCCGGAACTGTCAGAGAAAGAAAAGCCTGTAGTCTAGGGGTTTCGGACGGACCCTCCTCCTCTTCGATCTGCTCTTTGATCTGAACCTCGGGGTTGGAAAAAGCACTACAACTAAGCAACCTCTTAACCGACGCTACCCTCAAGTTCTTGAAACAGAGGCTGTTGCTGTAAGGCGCATGTTTCAAGAGAAATGGCTTCTGGAAGAGCAAGCAAGAGGCGTTGCTCGCTACGGCAACGGCTCTCGTGGCCGCCATACTTGGCTTGGCTGAGAATCTGACTCTGAGACTGGAGAATGAGAGTGAGAGCGTGTTTTCTCATGATGACGTGTCATCATACGATTGCGTTGGCCAAAGACGGTACACATAGCATACAAGCGGTGTCTAATGCCCTCGTTTGAAACTGGACACTTTCGTAACTACAATTCTAAGAACATTATGAATGGAGTAGCTAAATATATTTTATTTTTTATAAAATTTAACTCAAATTTAATTAAAAGGATAAAAATCTCACTTTATTGAAATAAATTAAAGTAGAATTTTTTTAAAAAATAAATAGTATTTACGGTACATATAAGTAATACTATTCATCTTTTAAATGTTATTTTATTATATTTCTTATTTCTTATTATGCGTTTGATAATTTTCGTTTGATAGTAATTTTCGAACATTATCAGCATCAATGCCGGCCACCGCTAGAGATACTGCCAACTTCACTCGCATCGCCTTCGCTAGCGATCATTCCCAGCAATTCTAGCTCCGACGATGCACCAATTATCCCCCACGCACCATTCAAATGTTGAAAATAGGTTTTAACGTCATTGGCGTTGTTGGACCTACTGCCGACCACTACATGCTACACCGTTGGTATTATCGACATCGTCTCACTGCGACGATCATTTCCTAAAAATTTCATCTTTTACGAGCCAATCGTCAACTTCACGCAGCTCTTCAAAGATACGGTGGTCTATTTTCTAAACTATTTTCTAAACAATTGTTTTTTTTAATTTGTCAAATAAATTTATTAAAATAAAATATAAATATTTTAAAAGATGTAAAAAAAAAAAATAAAGATGTTAATAGATAGTACAATATAAAAATAAATAATTATAATAAAAAATAAATTTTTAATAATTAAATATAAAAAAAAAATTAGAGTGTTCATTATAAGTGCTCTTATTATCTCGTAAATGAAAAAATAAACTTATTGATTATTTTTTGTGCAAATAAAAATTACTGACAATTAGTTTTTGCAGCATATAAAAATTAAAAATAATTGATAAAATGTAATGAACGAACGAAATTATCAGCCGCCCCCTGTCCTACCACTAAAATTATGTGAATGACCCTACCACTATTATTTTAAATTCTGCATAGTGACTTGCATAGTAACTTGCATAGTAATTTCAAAACCTATAAATAGGGGTTTCAGTTATAATGAAATTCATAAGAAAATATAGAGAGAAAAAAAAAGTTTCAGTTCTTAAGAGTTCCAGAGAGAATTTTTTATTTCTCTTTTGCAATAGTAGTTTCTTTTCTTTAAGTTTCATAACACGTTATCAGCACGACGGTTCTACCAATTCTGAAGCTAGTGGTCTTATTCCTCTAATCATGGATCACATTGATGAATTTTTTATCTCTGAGTTGGATGATAAAAATATATGTCTGGCTGACAGTGCTACAACTCACACAATTCTAAAAGAAAATAAATATTTTCAAAATCTAACACTAAATAAAACCTATGTCCATACCATATCAGGTTTATCGGATTTAATTGAGGGCTCCGGAAGAACTTATATTGTGTTGCCTTATGGCACCAAATTTTGTATTGATGATGCTCTATTCTCTTTACAATTCAGAAGAAATTTATTGAGTTTCAAAGATATACGTCGTAATGATTACCATATTGAAACGACCAATGAAGGCAGTAAAGAGCATCTTCTTATTACTAACACAATATCGAGCCAGAAGCTCGTATTAGAAAAACTGCCTACTCTATGTTCTGGATTGTATTATACAAAAATGAGAACAATTGAATCATATGTGGTAATGCACCAGAAGTGCATTAACCCTAAAGTATTTATGACTTGGCATGATCGCCTTGGACATCCGGGTTCTATAATGATGAGACGAATTATTGAAAATTCGTATGGGCATCCCTTAAAGAATCAAAAGATATTTCTACCCAATGAATCTCCTTACTCTGCATGTTCTCAAGGTAAGTTAATTATTAGACCATCTCCCTCAAAAGTCATTGTTGAATCTCCATCCTTTTTACAAATGATTCACGGAGATATATGTGGGCCTATTCATCCATCAAGTGGACCATTTAGATATTTTATGGTTCTAATTGATGCATCTAGTCGATGGTCACATGTTTGTCTTCTTTCCACTAGAAATGTTGCATTTGCTAGACTTCTTGCTCAGATAATTAAACTACGAGCATAATTTCCTGAGTATCCGATTAAGACCATTCGATTGGATAATGCATGTGAATTTTCATTTCAAGTTTTTGATGATTATTACATGTCAATAGGAATAGATGTTGAATATCCTATTGCCTATACACACACACAAAACGGTTTAGCAGAGTCTTTGATCAAAAGGCTTCAACTAATCGCTAGACCTTTACTTATCAAATCAAGACTACCTGTTTCTGCTTGGGGATATGCTATACTTCATGCAGCATTTCTAATTTGCATTAGACCATCCGTATATCATAAATATTCTCCAATACAGTTTGCATTTGGTCAACAACCAAATATTTCTCATCTTCGTACTTTTGGATGTGCTGTATATGTTCTAATTGCACCTCCACAACGTACAAAAATGGACCCTCAACGTAGACTTGGGATATATGTTGGTTTTGATTCTCCATCCATTATTAGATACCTTGAACCCCTTACAGGGGATATGTTTAAAGCACGTTTTGAAAATTGTCATTTTAACGAATCAAATTTTCCATTAATGGGTAAAGAAAAGTCGGTGCCTGAAGCACGACAAGATATTACTTGGGATAATAAGACCCTGTCTCATTTTGATCCTCATACAAATGAATGTAAACGGGAAGTTCAAAGGATTATTCATTCGTAAAATGTTGTAAATCAGTTACCGGATGTATTTACTGACACTAAAGGTGTAGTAAAATCTTATATTCCTGCTGTTAATACTCCAGCAAGGATTGAAGTCCCTGAAGGACAAATTGTCAAAGCAGCAATAGGTGAATCTCAAATACGCCTGAAGCGTGGAAGACCTATTGGTGCAAAAGACAAAATTCCTATAAGGAAAAGAATACAAAATGAATTTGGTGTTCCTGTAGAATACATACCCACAATACAGGCTACAAATATAATTGGTACTCCTAAAGAGCTCAAATTTTCTATTCCAGAACCTCCTGAAGAGGAAACTCTTGAAGAGTATAAATCTCCTAAAAAGGGACCTCCTGAAGAGGTGTGTCATGAAATGTTTTCCCCTGAAGAGGAACAGCTACCTGAAAATAATGAGATCTCAATACATTTCATGAAAACTGGAGAAATTTTGGATAGAAATAAAACTGTTGTCGACAACATATTTTCATATAAAATGGCCCTTGACATTACCAGAAATAATGAAGAAAGTGAGCTAAAAAGCGTCGAAGAATGTCAACGTAGAAATGATTGGCCAAAATGGAAAACAGTTATTGAAGCTGAATTAAATTCGCTAGCAAAACGAGAAGTATTTGGACCTGTTGTCCAAACACCAAAGGGTGTGATGCCTGTTGGATATAAGTGGGTATTTGTACGAAAACGTAATGAGAAAAATGAAATTGTGCGATACAAAGCACGGCTTGTCGCACAAGGTTTCCTGCAGAAATCCGGGATTGATTATGAAGAAACATACTCTCTCGTTATGGATGCAATCACGTTTAGATTTTTGATTAGTCTGGTTGTTACAAAAGGATTGGAAATGCAGCTGATGGATGTGGTCACTGCATATTTATATAGATCCTTAGACCACGACATATATATGAAAATCCCTGAAGGATATAAGATGCCTGAAGCATCTACAAGTACATCTAGAAATACGTACTCAATCAGACTACAAAGATCTTTATATGGGTTGAAGCAATTCGGACGCATGTGGTATAATCGCTTAAGCGAATATCTATTGAAAGAAGGATTTGAGAATAATCTTATATGCCCATGTGTTTTTATTAAGAAATCAGAATCCGGATTTGCCATTATTTCGGTTTATGTTGATGATTTAAATATTGTGGGAACTCCTGAAGAGATCTCAAAAACCGCTATATATTTAAAGAATGAATTTGAAATGAAAGATCTTGGCAAAACAAAACTTTGTCTCGGCCTGCAGCTTGAGTACTTGCCAAATGGAATTTTTATTCATCAGTCCATGTATACTGAGAAAGTCTTAAAGCATTTTTATATGGACAAATCTCATCCCCCGAGTACTCCAATGATTGTTCGAACACTTGATGTGAAGAAAGATCCATTCCGTCATTCTGATGACGATGAAGAAATTCTTGGTCCTGAAGTACCATATGTCAATGCAATTGGAGCTTTGATGTATCTTGCAAATTACACTCGACCAGATATTACATTCTCAGTTAATCTGCTTGCAAGATATAGTTCTGCACCAACTCGAAGGCATTGGAATGGTATTAAACATGTCTTTCGTTACCTTCATGGTACGATTGATATGAGATTATTTTATCAACGTGGTTCAAGTCCAGAATTGATTGGGTATGCAGATGCAGGTTATCTTTCAGACCCACGCAGAGGTAGATCTCAAACTGGATATTTATTTACTTATGGAGATACTGCCATATCATGGAGATCTGTTAAGCAGACACTATCTGCTACTT
The DNA here is from genome assembly GCA_036898215.1 of Platycarya strobilacea. Classification (NCBI taxonomy): domain Eukaryota; kingdom Viridiplantae; phylum Streptophyta; class Magnoliopsida; order Fagales; family Juglandaceae; genus Platycarya; species Platycarya strobilacea. The sequence continues at coordinate 3,135,914 of CM072554.1, read as the reverse complement.
CTTCAAATCACTCAGAGATCATTGCTATTCATGAAGCAAGTCGAGAGTGTATTTGGTTGAGATCAGTTATTCAACATATCCAGGAAAAGTGTGGACTTCCCATGATCAATAATAACCCAACAATCTTATATGAAGATAATACTACTTGTATCACTCAAATCAGATGAGGATATATCAAAGGCGACAGAACCAAACATATTTCACTTAAATTCTTTTATACTCATGAACTTCAAGAGAAATATGAAATTAATGTCAAACAGATACGATCTAGTGATAATCTAGCATATTTATTCACAAAGACGTTACCAACTTCCACATTCAAGAAGATTGTGCATAATATTGGAATGCGAAAACTCAAAAATCTTTTATCATGCACTTTTCATGGAGAGTAAATGTGCTGATTGTACTCTTTTTCCTTCGCTGAGATTTTGTTCCACTGAGTTTTCCTCTACACGGTTTTAATGAGGCAATCTTAAAGCACTTGTAGATACATAAGAAGACTGTACTCTTTTTCCTTCGCCATTGGTCTTTCTTCCCACTGGGTTTTTACTTGGCAAGGTTTTAACGATGTAGATTCTTTATTGGCGATCATTCAAGGGGGAGTATAATGAATGAATGAAATTATCAGCCGTCCCCTGTCCCACCACTAAAATTATGTGAATAACCCATCACTATTATTTTAAATCTGTATAGTGACTTGCATAGTAACTTGTATAGTAATTTGCATAGTAATTTCAAAGTCTATAAATAGGAGTCTCAGTTGTAATAAAATTAAAATATAGAGAGAGAAAGAAAATTTAAGAGTTCAAAGAGAATTTATTATTTTTCTTTTACAATAGTTTTTGTTTTGTTTAAGTTTCGTGACATAAAATTGTTCTTCGACATGCTAAGATCCGAGATTCCTCAGTCCGTTTGACTTTCAGAAGCATTTCATGGTATTTGTTGATCAGGTACAAGATCTTTCGCACACCTTTTGCAATGGCAAAGAAGCTTCTGTAAGTTCAAACTAGAGCAGGAAGACTACGCCTTTGTAGCTGATACGCACAAAACGATCAGCTATAAACCCTAGAACCTCCCCAATTCTCGGAACGCTGATTCTTCTCCCGGTTTCTTTGCATGTGGGGTACCTCAAAATGTCTTCGTCCGAGATTGAGGTTGTGTCATCGGACTCCAAAGCCCCGCAAAACCCGAGCGGTGTGTCCGTGATCGACGTGTTCTCCGCCTGCGCTTATGGGGATTTTGAGAAATTGAGGAGGTTCGTCGAGGAAGATGGCGCCCCTCTCTCTCAACCCGACTCGAATGGGTATTACGCTCTCCAGTGGGCTGCTCTCAACAACTTCCCTGACATCGTGCAGTACATCATTGTGGTATTCTCAACACTCCAGGCATTTGTGTATGACATGAAAATCTTTTGAATGGAGGATTTCTTCATTTCTTTGGCGGCCTTGTTCCAATTAGCTGAATTCGAGTTATAACTGAAAAACAACACGACCTTTATGAATATATGTGTTTAGAGATGGATTATGTAGTGGTTTTGTTGAGGTTGGTTTGAATTTGAGTTTCACTAGAAAAGGAAGGAAAAAAGATAATTAATTTAGAATAATCCGTTGTGGTTGATTGAACATATTTTATGCATTTATTATTTGGATTTCTGGATTATGGAGTGAGTGGGGTTTAATATAGTTGGATATTCCGTTGTTATTTTTGTTGGTGAAGCATGGTGGAGATGTCAATGCAACAGACAATGTGCAACAGACCGCTCTGCATTGGTCAGCGGTTCGGGGAGCCATTGCTGTTGCAGATGTGCTCTTGCAGAATGGAGCTCGGGTTGAAGCAGCTGATTTAAATGGGTATCGGGTAATTATCCCCCCCCTTTTTTTTTATGTAATTTTAATTTTAAATTTCTTCTTTGGGATTTGGGGTTGGTCATTTTGTGTAAAAATAACTAATTGTGTTTTAATAACTAATGGTTGCTTTGAAATAAGTATTGGATATATTATACCAGTGAAAATGATTAGGATGCATGCATCTCACGTTTTTATAATAGAGTTTTGATGGGATTGCGATTCTGGCTGTTCTGCTGTTAGAGCATTCACAATAGCCTAGTGTTTAGCCAAATTTTGGTTAAAAATTTTACTTTTACAAATTTTGGCTAGTCACTTTTTATTACACAAAATAACAAACTCAACAATTTTTTTTTTTGATAAGTAAGAGATAGATTTCATTAATGAGAGTGAAAAAGACAAAGTCCAAGTATACAAGGAGTATACAAAGGAGCACCTAAGTACAATCTAAGAGCTGGAAGTTAAAGAAAAGAAATCATGAACATTGTTTCCATTTAAAACAATAGTGGAAAACCACAGTAATAAATTATGCACAAACTCAACAAATTAATAGCTATTTTATTAAAATATTAATTTTAAACTTTTCATTTATTTTAATTTCAATTGTAATTTGAATATTGATTTGTTATTATAAAATACACATTAGTTTTCTAACTTTTAAATTATTCTTGACAAATAAAATTTTTTAATGGTCATATTTTTCTAACGGTTATAATTTGTGAAAATGGATTAGTGGAATTATGTTGAACTGGAATGATGTTTTGTGAAAATCTCGCTGAACGCAAAAGAAAATGAAAATAAAAAGCAAAAGTCCAGTGTAGGAGAGTAAACAAGTGGGAAGGATGAATATTTTAGTCCCAAAAAATAATTTGGCTAATATTCACCCGCTAGCTATATTTGTTGAATCAAGAGAGAGAAAGTTATTTTGGCTAGCCACTTGTTGATGCTATTGCAGCCATTTTTTAATGCCTCCTAGCTATTATTTGACTAAACAATGGATTTGTTGAGTCTATTGTGAATTTTCTTATGGACCATCTTTTAATGGACTCAAGTGGGCATAATTACAAAAATAAGATAAAATTCTCTTAAGGATTTTAGCTGCGATGGCATGATGATTGTATTCTTAAGGGAAAATTGTTGATAAATATGGGTAACATATGTAATAACTAGTTAGGTGTTTCCCATTTTGTCTTGTTCTTTAAATGGCAAGGAAAAAGAAAAACTTGACACAGGCATCCATGATATGGACATGGACCTTATTGCACATAAGACGTTTTGGCTAAGCTTCGCATTGTACATGCAACTGTTAGGAGTACAATGTATGAAAATTGCTTCTAAGATAATGTTGGTTTACAACATGATGAATTGTGATTTTTGCTATGCTCCAAAACTTTTTTTTTTTGATAGGTAATCAAAAGGATTTTATTAATAGAAAAAGACTAAGTTCAGGTACACCGGAAGTATACCTGATAAAACTTAGCTAGAGATTACAATAGAAAGAAGAAAATCATGGACACTAAGTCCGTTACAAATAGAACCCGCCCAAGATAACAAGGTCCTATAGAAGAAGATCTTTAGTCCCTCCAAAGATCTCTCACAATTTTCAAAGTTCTTTGCATTTCTCTCTCCCCAAATGCACCAACACATACAAATAGGAACCATATGCCAAAAAGCTGCCACTTAAGAGTTATTCTTGAGTTCTCTCCAACTAGCTAGGAAATCTACCACTTGAAGAGGCATAACCCACGAGAGGCCAAGCCTTGTGAAAAAACCATCCCATATATACCTAGCCACCTCGCAGTGAAGGAAAAGATAATTTACTGATTCTCCATGTGTTTTGCTCGTACTACACCACTCTAACACAATAATATGACGTTTCCTTAAATTATCTGTAGTTAGAATTTTGTTCAAAGCTGTTTTCCACTAAAAAAAAAACTGCTCTCAAAGGAGCTTTTATCTGCCAAAATACTCTTCCACGGGAACCTCATAACTCTAGGGGTAGAAAGGACTCGATAGAACGAGCTAACAGAGAAGATACCTTTCTTAGAGTATTTCCATTGCAGCTTATCCCCAGTGCCAACCGAAAAAATAAACGAGTACAAAGTCGCAAAGAAATCTAGAAAAGTCTCAATCTCCCAGTCTTGAGCATCCCTCCCAAAATCTATATTCCATTGAGGAGTGGCATTAGAGAGGACCACTAGATCTGCTATAGTTGCATCCTTATCTCTTGCTAAATCAAAAATAGCAGAAAAAGGGTCTTGACTATTTGAGGCTATTGTGACCACCACACCAACTATCATGCCAGAATCTGACCTGTGAACCATACCCCACAAGTTGTTCATGATCTCTTAAAAATCTCCCAATGCCTCCTTATAAACTTCTACAAACCCACTCCATGTGTGCCTTGCACCTCATTCGAACACCAACCTCTCCAAGGCATACCATATTTTGAGTCTATAACGGATTCCAAAGTGCCTCCATTTCGTTTTGGTACTTCCACAACCATTTACCCAATAAAGCCTGATTGAATTTCACCAAGTGTCGAATCCCCAAACCTCCCCCCGTTATTGGAATGCACACCGTTGGCCAATTAACCAAATGAAATTTGAACTCATCCCCCAAAACGCTCCACAATAAATCTCTTTGTAGCTTTTCAATGCGCTTAGCTACTTTCGAGGGAAGCGGGAACAAAGACAAAAGCATGTGGGTAGGTTAAAGAGAGTTCTTTTAATCAAAGTCAGCTTTCCACCTTTAGATAAGTATAACCTCTTCCAAGTGGCTAATCTGCGCTCTACCTTTTTGATCACCCCGTTCCAAATCCGTTCGGATTTAAAAGAGGCACCCAATGGTAAACCAAGCTAAGTGAGGGGTAAAGAGGATACCTGTCAATCCAACAAAGTAGCCAACAACTCTGCTTCCTGAATCATCCCCACAGGCACTAGTGTAGACTTAGAAAGATTGATTCTTAGCCCTGATACAACTTCAAAGCAAAGAAGCAGCTTCCTCAAAGCTTGTATATGTCCAGGGTGTGTGCCACAAAAGATAAGAGTGTCATCAGCAAATAGAAGGTGAGATATGGAAAGATCACCATTCCCCAGCGGAAAACCATGAAGTAACCCCACATCCACCGCATGATCGATCATCTTGCTTAGGACTTCCATAATAAATAAATAAAGAAGTGGGGATAAGGGATTTCCCTGTCTTAGACCACGGGAGAATTCGAAGAAACCCACTGGCGAACCGTTTACCAAGATGGAGAAACAAACTGAAGAGATGCAAAACTCTATCCATTTCTACCATTTCTCCCCAAAGCCACATCTTGAAAGGAGGTCTAGAAAGAATCGCCAATTGACATGGGCATAAGCTTTCTCCATGTCTAACTTACAAATCAAACCAGGTTTCCCAGATTTAAGACGTCCATCCAGTATTTCATTTGCAATAAGGACTGAATCTAAAATCTGTCTACCTTTTACAAATGCATTTTGGGGCTTTGAGATAAGTTTTTCCACCACCGAGCTCAATCTATTTGCAAGCACCTTAGAGATGATCTTATACACCCAATTCAGAAGACTAATGGGGCGATAGTCCCTAATGTCCAAAGACCCCATCTTTTTAGGAATTAATGCTAAAAAAGTAGTATTAAAACTCTTTTCAAATATAGCACTAGCGTGAAAATCATGAAAAACTTGCATGAGATCGTCCTTGATTATCTCCCAACAAGTTTGGAAGAAACCCAAAGTGAATCCATCTGGGCCAGGGGCCTTATCACTAGACATGCCTCTGATAAATTTGCTCACCTTCTTCTCTGTAAACGGCCTCTCTAACCAAACTGCTGATTGGTGATCTATTGTTGGGATAAGCCATCCACCTTTGGACGCCAATTGTACTCTTCAGTAAACAGTTGTTGGTAATATTATTCCAAGTGATTCTTGATAGTTGTTTGATCCGATGAAGCTTCCCCATCTACCACCAAGGAATCAATAGCATTATTCCTCCTATGGGAGTTAGCCATCGTATGGAAGAATTTTGTGCACTTATCCCCCTCCTTAAGCCAAAACGCCCTTGATTTCTATCTCCATGAGATTTCTTCCATCAAAGTTACTCTTTCGAGTTCAGTGACTACGTGATTCTTACGTACTGTCTTAGGTTGAGAAAGGGTTCTAGCTTCCTCCTCACCCTCCAAGTCTTATAATTCCTCCACTAGAGAACATCTCCGCTGAATAACATTGCCAAAGACTTGTTCGTTCCATTGTTTCAAATCTTGTTTTAAAACTTTCAACTTTTTTGCCAAGATGTAGCTATGGTGGCCTTCAAAGTTGTAAGAAGTCTACCATAGTCTAACCCTGTCTACAAAACCATCAGATTTAAGCCACATATTTTCAAATTTAAAATACCTTCTACCACCTTGGAGCCCACCGCAGTCTAGAATGATGGGAAAGTGATCAGAACATAACCGGGGCAATCTTCTTTGTGCTACATCCAGAAAATGTGATTCCCATTATGGGGTTAACAAAAAAAGATCAATCCGTGACCAAGAAGGGCGTTCTCGGTTGTTAGACCATGTGAATGTGCCTCCCATTAAGGGAATGTCCATGAGTTCATGTTCTGTAATGAAATCAGAAAACTCCCTCATGGTTGGAGAAATATGTGAGACACCCGACCTTTCACTCAAGAAGTGAGTGATATTAAAGTCATCCCTGATACAGCTTGGTAGCTCCCACCAAGTTAGAAAGCCAGCCAACTCATCCCACAATAGACTTCTTTCCGTGTCTAAGTTTGGCCCATAAACTCTAGCAAAGAAAGGCCCACTTGAATCCATCCTCCAGATTCACAAAGGAACAAGCGATAGTGTATTCACCCACACACTCCTCCACCCTTTTAACCACCCTTGTGTCAAACATGATTCAGACACTCCCAAATGACCCTCTTGTCGGCAGGTAAGACCACCCAACAAGACTATAAATCTATTGTTCTCATATAATTTTTGGAGCAATGGAGACACCCCCAGATGCCCCTAAATACATTATAGGAACTAGAAATTAAGAACAGAAAATCATGAACACTAATTTCGTTAAGCACGATGACTAAAAACCAGAGCAATTGAGTGCGTACTTGAAGTTCCTCCATTGTACGCTCCCTATCTTCAAAGCACCGAGTATTCCTTTTTATCCAAATACACCGCATAATGCACAAATGAATCATCCTCCAAACTGCAAGGACTTGGGGACAACCTTGAATCTCCTTCCAACAAGCTATTCAATCCACTACCCTCAGAGGCATAACCCAAGCCACACCAATTTTTCTAAGCTCTCATCTCACAACACTCTTGACTCACAATGCAGTAATAAGTGATCCTTTGATTCTCCATTCCTCTTGCACAAATAACACCACTCCATAACAATGAGACCCCCCTTCCTCAAATTGTGAGCATATGTATGAAGTTATCTACACAGTTAATAAATGCGTTGATTCTATCTTACATATCAAAAAAGTTAATAAATGCATAGATATATTGGTGATAGGTTATGTAAGGAACTTCCTTAACCCCTTAACCTGCTGATTATGGGTGAATGACATTCAATTCCAATTAACTTGGTGTTTTGTAAAAGTGAGTGCTTAATGTTAATAGCCAATGTATTGCTTGCATGTCATTGGGATATATCTTCAAAAGTGTTATTAATATACTTGCATGTTTACCACAGGCAGTTCATGTTGCTGCTCAATATGGACAAACGGCTTTCTTGAATCACATTGTTGCAAAGTTTCAAGCTGATTTTGATGTACCTGACAATGAGGGGAGGAGCCCTCTTCACTGGTATGTCTATAAGCAATGAATTGTGATATTTTTGCGATGACATGAGCTTTGCAGTTTGTCTTTGACACTGTTTTCTGTTGGGGGGACGGCACAGGGTATTTGATCTTTTGAATTCTTTCTATATATATTTTTTGTTTTCCTTCTTGGCTAAATTGAACAGACGAACCTGTACAGTATTTCCCAAGAGGGTTTATGCACTCATTTCAATTTATGCAAGCACTTGCACAAGTGAGCTAAGCCTTCAATTTAGTGGTTTCTAAATCATGAACTTTGTTAAGTCAGAGTCATGGAGCTAAGTAAAAGTACAATTTGGACCATCATTGAATATTCTATATTCTGCATCTTTTTCTCCTGTATGATAATCACTTTCACTTTAGCTGCTAGTTTATAGAGATTATTTATCAAAGGAAACTAGGATAGAGCTTGAAGAACTCCTAAAGGCTTGCCGAATCTAGTTGTATGGTTTCCTATCACTAGGCTCACCAAAAATAAAGATATCTATAACAAGTATTTCATGTTTGGAAGAAATTTAGTGCAAATAAATGGAGGTGTGATATATCATGTTATACGTAATAGTTTTGTACAATACTGGGCTGCTGATTTACATGTTTAAATTTTGATTTTGGTTCTTAGCAGTAGGAAAAAGTTTGATTGTATTTTAATTCTTAAGGAAAATGAAAAAAAAAAAAAACTATCAAAATCTTCTCAAGAAAACTTTGAATCTGACTGTTAGATCAAGTCTTGGTCAACTGTTCTTAATTGTTTCACTTATGAGGTCATAAGATTTGGTATTGAATAACCTGGAAATATAGAGATTTTTCTAAGCTGATTAGGTGAAAATGTATGCTTCTCATGTTTTCAAAACCAGGGCTGCATTTAAAGGATTTGCAGATACAATTAGATTACTTCTATTTAGAGATGCATGGCAAGGCAGACAGGATAAAGAAGGTAAGTAACTCAGGGATTGATCTTCTGGAACTGGTTTTATTATTTTATGATTTCTCAATTATTGATCTAATATTCCAGTTTAAATCCAGTGATAGTGTGATTCTGGAGTTATATAGCAGGATGAGGTAGAATTCCCTGATAATTCTATTCCAATTCTTTCATAGCTGACAACATAAAATACTAACAGTGCCAATTATTATTTTATGATAGATCTCTAAATACATTTTCATTAGTAGAAGATACATCCTTGCAAATCTTTAAAAATGATTTGCTTTATATTTAAAATATAAAACAAAGTAAATAAATAAATTTATTTGGTACGAAAGAAAATACTCTCTTATGGAAGTTTGATTGAGTTTCTAATCATACTTTAGAAATGTGGAGGTGACTCGAGCAAATTCCTGTCCGCCTTTTTTCGTGATCAGTGAAGATACAAGATAGATATAAACCCCCCCCCCCCCCCCTTCTTTTCTTTTATGAAGAATGTTACAACAGATGACCTAAAAGTGTTTTCTTACATTATTCATTGGCTTATCACTATATATACACCACATACAAAAGACATTTATACCCTCACAGGTTACACTAATTACATGCTTTCTAACAATCCCCATCAAGTTGAGGCATATATCATATCAGCCCAACTTGTAACAAATAAGCTTTAAACGATTACAACACAAAGACTTAGTGAACATATCTGCGAGTTGATCAGCAGATTTTACAAAAGGTGTAGAAATATCACCACTTAGTATCTTGTCGCGAATGAAGTGACAATCAATCTCTATGTGTTTAGTCCTCTCATGGAACACAGGATTAGAGGCAATATGCATTGCAGCTTGATTATCACAAAATAGCTGAAAAGGAGTAGGAGCTGGAAACCCAATCTCTTGAAGGAAATGTTGCAGTCATGTCAGTTCACTTGTAGTGTGAGCCATTGCTCTGTATTTGGCTTTTGCACTAGATCGAGCTACTACTACTTGTTTCTTACTCTTCCATGTAACCAAGTTACCTCCCACAAATGTACAATATCCAGTAGTAGATCTTCTATCTGAAGGAGATCTTGCCCAATCAGCATCTGAAAAGGCTTCCACTCTGAGATGTCCATTTGGTCGATACAACAATCCAAGGCCAGGAGCTCACTTAAGATAATGAAGAATATGAATTAGAGCATCCCAATGTACGACTCGTGACATTTGTAAAAACTGACTTAGTACACTCACTGCATAAGAGATGTCTGGTCTAGTGATAGCGAGATAATTTAATTTTCTGACAAGTCTTCAATACCTACCTGAATCTCCAAACAACTCCCCTTCCTCTTTCAAGAATGTACGATTCGGATCTATAGGAGTGTCAATAGGTCGTGCACCCAACATGCCAGTTTCTTCTAGAAGATCAAGGACATATTTCCTCTGAGACAGATTGATACCCTTTTTAGATCTACCGACTTCATTTCCAAGGAAATATCTAAACTTGCCCAAGTTTTTTGTTTGAAACTGATCATGTAAAAACTGTTTTAGTCTTGTAATCCCAACAGAGTCACTCCTAGTAATTACAATGTCATTCACATATACAACCAGTAAAATGTGACCCGGATCACTATGTAAGTAAAATACCGAATGGCATCTATAAAGACCAAATGCCAATTCAACATCAGAGAACCTCCAAAACCATGCTCGGGGAGATTGTTTCAAACCATACAATGCCTTCTTTAACTTACATACAGTACCTCGATACTCCCTGTGAGCAACAAATTCAGGTGGTTGCTCCATATAAACCTCCTCATGCAAGTCACCATGGAGAAATGCATTTTTAACATCCAGCTGAAATAAAGGCCAGTCTAAATTAACAGCAAGAGAGATCAACACTCGAACAGAAGAGATTTTGGCAACAGGGGAGAAGGTCTCCTTGTAATCAATGCCATATGTTTGCGTGTAGCTTTTTGCAACTAAGCGTGCTTTCAGCCGCTCCATAGACCCATCAGGATGGAATTTGATTGTATATACCCATTTACAACCAACGGGTTGTTTACCAGGTGGTAGTGGAACAAGATCCCATGTTCCGTTATGGTGAAGGGCATTCATTTCATTTTTCATAGCTGTCCTCCATCCTGGATCAAATAAAGTATCCTGAACTGTCTTAGGAACAAAAAATTTTGAAAGTTGAGATGTAAAACATTAGAATAAAGGAGATAAGGCATGATAGGAAACAAATTGGCTAATTGGATGTTAAGTAACACAAGAACGAGTACCTTTGCGGTGGGCAATAGGTAAAGAGTCTGATGTACTTGGCAACTCGAGATCTGAAGATGGAGAGACAGCTGGTGGGGGCCTGGGAGTCAGCAACCTCGAGCGACGTGAGTAAATCTGTAAGGGAAGGGGTGGAGGTGGAGGTGGAGGTGGAGGTGGAGGTGGAGGTGGAGGACCGACGACAGGAGGAGAAAGTGTAATTGTAGGTAATGGTAGAGGATATCACTCAACACTCGAGGTTGTGTCAGAGAAATAAAGTATGGACTCAAAGAAGGTAACATTAGCACTAATGAATTAGCGTCTAAGAATAGGATTATAACAACGATATCCTTTTTGAGTCTGAGAATAACCAACAAAAAAACACTTAGTAGAACTAGGATGAAGCTTATCACAACCTGGGCCAAAGTTATGAACATAGCACACACACCCAAAGATTTTTGGAGGAAGGATAAACGGTGGAGATGAAGGAAACAAGATGGAGAAAGGAGATGAACCGTCAAGAACTGATGAAGGCATACGGTTAATAAGGTAACAAGCAGTAAGAACACCATCACTCCAAAATCGTTTAGGAACATGCATGTGCAGTAATAGAGCTTGGGTTACATTTAACAAATGACGATTTTTGCGTTTAGCCACCTTATTCTGTTGAGGTGCATAAGAACACGAAATTTGATGAACAACTCCTTTGCTACTTAAGTAAGTAGTAAAGGCACTAGATAGATACTTTCTAACATTATCAGAACGCAAAACTTGAATCTTTTTGTTGAATTGAGTTTTAATTTCTTTCCAGAACACTTGGAATGTGGAAAGAAGTTCAGATCTTGTTTTCATCAAATACAACCAGGTCACACGAGAGTAATCATAAATAAACGTAACAAAATACTGAAACTTGTTTGATTCAATGTTGATTGGGGGGATATATCAGAGGTACAAAAGAAACATGATGGTATTTACTAAGTTGACATGCTTCACAAGAAAATGTAGACACATTTCCCAAGTTCTTGACACTTTAAAAGAGAAAGAGGGGGGTGACAAAGGCGACAATGCCATTCATAACCAGATGATACAGGAGATGTAAGAGCTCGAGTGGGTGACTGTTGGACATCAAGCTAATAGAGGCCACCAGCTTCATGCCCCGTACCAATCTTCGTCTTCGTCTTGAGATCCTGAAAAACACATGAAGAGGGATAAAAAGTCACTGAACATTGAAAATTTTGAGTAATCTTACTAATAGACAACAAACTAAAAGGAAAACTAGGAGCATATAGAACAGATAACAAGGATATAGAGTCTGTGAGTTTAGTGGATCCAATGCCTGTAATTGGAGCAAGAGAACCATTAGCAAGAGTGACGCTTTTTAGAGATGTGACAGTATTTAACTTGGATAAGGCAGAAGACAAATCGGTCAAATGTTCATTAGCTCCTGAATCAATGATCCATGGACCTTGAGTGGATGAGACTAAGCAGGCAGATGCTATACTTGAGTGGCTAAGAGTAGCCGTAGAAGATGAAGTTCGTGTGCCCTTCAAAAACTGCTCATACTCATCTTTTGATACACTTATCATATCTAGAGTTGGAGTGGAGGTCATCAACTGTGGTGTAGCATCTTGGCAAATAGCCTTATTAGTCGACCCAGATGGTCTACAATGTAGATCCCAACAATAGTCTACCGAATGGTTAGTGCGACCACAGTGGGTGCGCTTATGAAGCTCTCGACCTCTTGTGCGATTACCTCTAGTATCACGTCCTTCACGTGCACTTCTACCACCTCGGCCTCCATGCCCACCAGGATCAACATAAGAGGCAATCAAAGTGGACCTCTCACTAATCAGATTAGAGGACAACTGAGATTCATGCCCATATAATGTGGCACGTTGAAGTCAGGAGAATACCTCAGGAAATGAAGGAAGTTGTGGACCCGCCAAAATTTGAGAATGAATCGACTCATATTCAGGTTTTAAACCAACAAGGAACCGAACAACATTAAACTCTTCACGTTGTTTCAACATACATAAAACATCAGAAGTAATAGGTTGATACATCTTGAGTTCTTTACATATGCTCATCACTTGAGAATAATACTCTTCCAAGCCCAAAATACCTTGTTCCAACCCAAAGAATTGCTTACATAGTTCATAAATACGAGTTGTATTCCCAACACCGGAATACATATGTTTAAGATGGCTCCACACTTCTTGGATAGTGTCAAAATGGATAACATTAGGGCCGATATTAGGCTCAATACTAGTCAACATCAAAGACAAGATTTGAGCATCCTCTTGCTCCCATTGAGCAAATGTAGAGTCATTTGGATTAGGTTTTGGACCAACCGGATGGTTAGAAAGTTCATTGCCTTTCAAATATATTGTAATGAATTTTGACCATAGCATATAGTTCTTTCCATTCAATTTTGCAGAAGTCATAGGCATATTGAAGTTTGATCCAACGGATAATGACTCACAGCCAACGGATAAATATCACAATTCCACTTACGAGGTAAAAATTTCACACAAAATTCAACTGAAAAAACAGGAAAATGTGATCTGAAAACTTGAAATCCAGCTCAAATACCCCAAAAATCAACCTAAACAGCCAAATTGGCTCTGTATCGGACTGATTTGGTCGAAGTAGACATGGACTGGCTCAGAACTAGTATGTTTCGGCCGAAAACCGGGTTGTATCAGCCGGTATCGGATCGTACCAGTCCGAAACAAACCCGGACTAGTTTATCCTAACCGTGAATAAGACTTGATTATCCCCGTTATCAAACAAACGGTATTCCAGATAGGAATAAATTCTTATTCCAGGTTTGGAATATTCACATTTGAGAATAAAGTAGCTTATACCTACAACCAAGCACTCCGGCACTTCACTTGTTGCCGGTTACAGAGATGTTTTCTTGTGGCCGATGGCGACGAGAACCTTCCAGAGACCACAGAAACCGCCGGTGACTTCAACCCTGGTTCCCACTACCGGATACGACACTGGAAACTCGCCAGAAACACCTCCTCAGTGACCTACGTAGCACCGACCACGACGAAAAGCCACCGGAACGTGCGGAAGACGACGACGAACACTAGGGAGCTTAGATCCGACCCCAACAACTAGATACTCCACCAAAAAACACACCGATGAGCTCACAACAGTGAACTCGTCCACATGGCACTCACCAGACAGGACTCTCTGATACCATGTTACAACAGATGACCTAAAAGTGTTTTCTTACATTATTCATTGGCTTATCACTATATATATACACCACATACAAAAGACATTTATACTCTCATAGGTTATAATAATTACATGCTTTCTAACAAAGAAAATGAGATAACAGTGCCGACCAACGTAATGAAGCTCATCTTACTCGACTGTGAGACCCTTTTGTGGGGTCTCTCCATATGTCTAATGACTATCATATTAGTTAACTTTGTTTTGTTGTAGTTTAGAATTTTTGGGTAAGTTGGCGAGTGTAATTGCTTTGTGGTAGAAACAGTAATGCTATGCAATTTCCCTGACATTTTTTTTATAAGTAATTTCCCTGACATAATTGTAGAACTGTATTTTGAAAAAAAGAAGAGGTTTCCCCCCTTTTTATGAGTAAAATAATTTCATTCAAACACAATAGGAAATATGAATGTTAAAACGTGGAGAACAGGAACCAAAATCTAGTTATCCCCGATTGTACTTGATTTTTGAATTTTATTTTATTGTAACTCCATGATTCACATAGATGCAAATAAATAACGAAAATCTTATGCTTGATGTAAGGAAAATTCTTGCAATTGTGAGTACTTAGCCAACCTAGAATATAAATGCACGGATAAGATATTCCAAGTACACTACATTTGTGTCAAAATTCGTGTTGATCTACATTTCAGTGGCTTGGACCATTTGTAAAATAAGGTCGCTTTGGAAATTGTATTAATGTTGAATATCATATTAAAGGTTGTACCCCTTTGCACTGGGCTGCAATAAGAGGAAATGTGGAGGCGTGCACTGTGCTCGTACATGCTGGCACGAAACAGGAACTAATGATGAAAGATAATGCTGGATTTACTCCTGTTCAGCTTGCATCTGATAAAGGTCATCGCCACGTTGCTCTTTTCCTTGTACGTATCTTTGTAGTGATATTGCCTTAGTTTTTATACTCCTGTACAAAGGAATTCCAAGTTGGAGTTTTAGATATGAGTAACTGTGATTATCTGAGGTTTAGTGGTACAATATTTCTAATGTGTTCTGGACAATGAATCGTGAAGCTCACATGGTAAGAACTACAGGGAGAAAAAATACCATATTGATCCACATTAGCAACATGTATAGGGCTTATCTGGAAAATCAACACCTGTTATCACAGACATGTCTGTGCTCACCAGCTAATTGTGCACAATGCCCAAATTCATTTTTTTCCTTCACGGTTATATTGAATTTACTTTGTTCCATACTTGGTTGTCAGTCTTTAAATTGTTCATACCTTATAATGCATTGCACATGATCATAATCCTTTTTTTTTTTTTGGGGGGGGGGGGGGTGCAGTCTAATGCACAGCGGACTCACAGCAACAACTGTGTAAATAAAATTTTCCATGGAGAGATGGCGGATATAGGTTATGCTCCTATTCTGTTCTGCATTATAATAATTCTCATGGTTCTCTTCATCAACTCAATTCTTGCAGGTAAATAAGCTATATTTTTGCAATTTCCTTCCAGTTGCAGACGGTGGTATGCTATATTGTCCATAGTGACTGACTTTTACTACTTGTGCTAGCTCCTAATCTAACAAAGGTTACTGCTGTTGTTGGACTTTGGGGATGGACTGCTGTTTCTTTAGCGGTTGTTGCACTGATTATGTTCTACAGGTGTAGTAGGTAATCTCGTGCTCTGCCATACATCTGATTTACCATTAGTAGTTTTTGGCATTTGATAGTTATCTCATAGCACCGTTTCTAGACATGGTGTAATACCTTTTTATATATCTAGAAGAGTGCTGCTACATGGAGCTTGTCATTATACCATAAAATCTAAATTACCTTTGTGACATTCTCTGGTTGTTTGGTGCAGTAAAGACCCCGGTTATGTTAAAAGGCAGGGAGATGTGGGCAGTCATAAAGATACAGAGGTGTGTTCTATCTCTAGTGCAGTACATGTTTCCGATTGTACTATGCGGGCTATTACAATAAAATTTCTTACTTCGAAGTCAGGTTATGTGGATTATATATGGTGGATCATTCAGATATTTTTAATTGGATAACAAAAAAAGGGATAATATTTCGGGTGTTTAGAGTTCACCACCCAAATTCACTTATATAAAAAAAGAGTTCAAACCCAAATCTGAATCTATTTGTTAGTGGGCGTCCTGACCTGTTGTCCAATTCAATCTGTCTACACCAAAAAGTAAATGATACAACCGAAACATATTATACATAAGAGTCTTAAGTTATATTCTATTCTTTGCTGTGGGACTGCGTGCAGTTGTAAATGTATTCCAAATGATATTCTGATCTTTTGCAGGATCTTTTGTTGAATATTGATCTAGACAGTTCCCCTATATGGACTGGTAATTGGTCTCAATTATGCCCAACCTGCAAGGTTTGCTTGATGAACGTTTTATTTTCCAAGCTTTTTATATAATACTCTAAATGTTCTTCCATATGCATATAAATGATTGAGTTGCTGTCTTCAATAGTTTTAGTGTATTTTCTCAATTCCTTCTTTTCAGATAGTAAGGCCTGTTCGATCCAAGCACTGCCCCACATGCAAGCGATGCGTGGAACAGTTTGACCATCATTGCCCATGGATATCTAATTGTGTTGGGAAGGTGAGAAGTTGTACTAAAACTATTTAGTCAAAATAAAAGGAAAATAAAACCCTGTGCTGGATTCATAAGATTGTCTTTTTGTAAAATAGGTAAGATACATGGTATTAACAGTTGTATCAGAAAACTATTCGTATTTTGTTGTCGAAACATCTTTTTTTTGGGTTTCTTACATCTTCTCAGTTTCATCCATTCTTCTGTTGAATAAATAGTGCAATAATGAAGAAATAAGAAGCTATATGTGATTCTGCTACTATATTTGCAGCATTAGTGTTTCCTTTTTTTCTTTTTAATCCTTTTCCTTTCAATTAGCTTCACTATAACCTTGATGATGCATGTTGCAGAGGAACAAGAGGGACTTCTTTGTTTTTCTCTGCCTGGGAACTTTGACGTCACTCCTTGCTGCAGCAGTTGGAATTCAAAGTATGGGTGGTTTAATCTTAGCTGGTGCATATATTTTGCTATGTGTTTTGTCGTTTTCATTTTTGGACTAGATAGTGTCCGCGTTTTTGTCACAGGGATTTGGACGGAGACACCAGTTTTGCCAACTGAAGAAACATGGATTTATCATGTGGTCGTTCAACATCCTGGTGTTGTTGCATTTTTGCTCGTGGACATTATTATTTTACTTGCTGCCACTATCTTAACTGTGTCACAGGCCACGCAGGTGATTTAATAAACCATTACCTTCAGATTCTGGAAGAATGCTTGTTATAATATATATATATATATATATTCTCAAGTTTGCTGCCTGGGAGTCTGTATGTACACACTTGTTCATGTTGACCAAAGGATGTCATGGTATGTGGGGCTGTGGAAAATTGACCAATTGCATTGTCTGAGATTGGAGACCGATTAGTTGAATAAAGGATGCCTGCCTGATTATGTTATTGTACAGAAGAAAGGGATGAATGGAAAGATTGGGATTATAAAATTTTAGGTGCAGTGCAGTTAAGGCGTGAGCTACTATGTCACAAAATAGCACTTTCTGGTACTTGCATAAATTCATGAAGTATCTAGCACGTACAATTTTTTACTGTTGCACCCCACAATCTAATTTTGGGGAAGTAGAACCCTGATGCATAAAGTTATTTCTATATTAATTTCATATAAAACTTATTTTGATTTAAGCATACATGTAAGATGCTAAAAAGATATCTGCTAACTCTCAAAAGTTGCGCCTTGAAGCCTTCATAAATATGAATCTTATGCCATCCTGATGTTTCCAGTTACCGTCTTCAGAACTTCCGAGTAGTGATTAATTGTTAATGGATTGTTTATATTTATAATGCAGATAGCTCGAAATATCACCACCAATGAATTAGCAAATGCCATTCGTTATGGGTATCTTCGTGGTCCAGATGGGCGGTTTCATAATCCATATAACCATGGGTGCCAAAAGAATTGTGCAGATTTTCTTATTCAAGGCTACGCAGATGATGATGAAATTGCTTGGCCACCATTACAGCAAGTTGCTAGGTAGAGTTATTGCCATGATGTTCAGGTTTACAGCCAAGCTTGGCTTCTTGTTTTCTCCCAAGTCTCGATCATGGTGGCCGCATCCCTCTGTCACACATCCCGTATCTGTTGTTGTATAAACCCCTGATCAGTTCGGGATACAACATTCCAGTTTATAGTTACCCATAGGCATTGTTGATTACCATCAGATAGAAAAAAATAGAATGTTTTTTTTTTATTCTTGTACAATGTTCTATCCTGTATTCGAAAGTTGACTTGGAGGAACCTGTTTATACAAGTTCTCATTAATAATGGGAAAAATGAAGAGATAAGTGTAATTTAACAAAGCTCCACTGGGAAACTCTTTTGTAGTTTTTGAACTCGAAGGTGTATTGCCTTTTTGTCTCCCCGAGCTTTTCGACTTAATTCTGTTTCAGCATTTGCTACTATAGTATTTTTAACATTACCATTATAACCACCAGATCTCGACATCTTCGCCCAAAATGTAACACAGATTAGGGGGCCGTTTGATGGGTAACTGAGATGAGATGGTTTTAGATGAAAGTTATAAGTTCAATTGAAAGCTCGTGGAAGAAGTACTTTCCAAGATTGCTGGATGGTTCCCTCTCTCTTATGTATGTATTCTGATAATGTAATTGCTAAGGACACTGATATCGAAATGCAACTGCGTAGAAATTAGAAATGAAATGGTTGGCCATTTCACACTTTACCAAGGAAGGTCCACCTTTTACCTACATTTGTGGAGGTACTCTACTTTAAATTAGGCCTCTGCCATGGATCTGCTGACTTCAGCAACGTCAGCAACTTTTGATTCCAAGTTTCTCGGATTGTTTTCAAAAAGAATAAATGTCCCTGTTCCAGTTTGAATTTCTTCATACACCACTATTTCTTTGCATACCGAATCATCCGGTTTAATCATGAGCCGACCTCTTTATGAGTCGGTTTGACAGGCCACAGTGGCTCAACAATCTGTGCACTTGGCCGCGAGTCACCACTGTATTGGCTCAAACTATACAAAGTCAAACGAAACTTTTGGAATTAAACCCAATTATTATATGTAGCCTATTTTTATAGATAACACGTCTGAACTCACATGGGATTAAACTGTTCTGGGTTGGGTTACCAGCTTTCTGTGTCAACATATTGGCTTTGATTTTGAATGTGAAGGAAGAAAATAAGATGAGGGGGTCGGCAACTTTATGATAGAGACTTTTGTGAGGGGCCACATGTTTAGGATTAGTGTGTAGATTAGCAGAGGATTGAATGAAATTTCAGCGGCTAGTTGGTGAAGTTTCCTCCTAAAAGTCCACAAAATTACAAAAGTGATTTGCTTATGGGTTATGATGAATACCAAATTGTCAGCTTGAAGTGACCCGCTTTGATATAATTAGTGATTTTGCTATGCATAATTGCAATAAACAATGAGTATCAGAATGTCTATGGCCAATTAACAACAACCCGTGATAGAGAACGTGCAACTATAATCCTCTATATAATGAACCAGAACTACCAATGTTGAAGAAGCTGATAGTCTCTATCCTCTGGTGGGCACAAGGAAAAAGGAAAGCTTTGGTCATTACTGAAAGGTGAGCTTTCTTGTTACCAAGACTACATTTTTAGCAACACTTTTGATGGCCTGTTTGTTGTTATTTGGATATGGGATCATTAGAATTGAAAGCCCAACTAATCAGCTTTAATTGTTGACTTCTCATGCAGGATTCTCCCTTGAGATCTTTTGATCAATAAAAGGAGTTCTTCTAATGGAGATTTCTTCCATAGGCGGGTTATCTGAACTGGTAAGGGGCAATGTGCTTCTGCAATCATGATTATCCATGAAATCTAGAAGCACTTCTGCAACCTTAATGGATTTCTATGAATAGAGGATGTTAACTAAAATCTTGTTTCGAACAATATTGTTGGTATTCTATATACTTTGACTGCTGTAACAATATTGTTGATTTTTGACATGTTTTATGAGAAATTCAAGAACTTGAGCATTTTCTGACAATAAGATAATGATGAAGAGGAAAATATCAAATTTGCAGGGTATGGAGGATCCTAGGTTCATCAATCAGTGGCACATGAACTCTGTCGATGAGCTCAGCATCCTACCACTAGCAGCTACATTTGGAGAGAGTTTGCAACACTCATTCACTCATCCAAACTTCAATCTCAAAAACGCCATGGCAACTCCTCAGACTGGTACTGACATACCCATGAAACGGCTCAAATCCAACGGCTGGAACTCTTACAAACTTGAAGACGCATCATATCCACAACATCCCCCAACTCCAAGCGTTCTATCATTTTCCAGTGCAAATTATGCAAATTATGGAAATCAAGTGGGGATTGTAAAGCCTAAAGAGGAGGCAGTATGTTCCCAGAGCATGAATACCCTTCCTTCTGATATTTTAATTTCTCAAGGTTCCTTGGGGAACCAAAATCATGTATTTAAGGCCTGCCATGGTGGTAAGAGGATTAGCACAAGCACTAGATTTTCGCAAACACAAGACCACATTATAGCAGAAAGGAAAAGGCGAGAGAAGCTCAGCCAGCGGTTCATTGCTTTGTCTGCTATAGTTCCTGGCCTAAAGAAGGTATCAGATTAATTAAAAATTATGTTTTCTTGATGTTGCCTCTTGGATTATTTTGTTCTCTTGTTAATATTTTTATTGTACCTGATTTGATAGAACAAAAAAGAAAATGAGATTAAAAAATATAAACTTAGCTTTCAAAACAATATATATGTATATATATGTATATAATTGCTAAGTTTAAGTTAGACTATACCATCTCTATGACTACATCCTCTTGGTATTTTATCTAAATTATCTGTCAGCCTTGTTAAACTGCCTCTTTGTAAAATATATCTTGTTTTCCTTCTCTGTCATTTTCGGTTGTGTTCAATCAAAATCATCTGAAAGGGGCAAGAAATTAGTAAAACATAAGTGTTTCTGCTAAAGATTTCTCAATGCCGACTCAAAATTTCATGCTGTTGATAGATGGACAAGGCTTCTGTTCTTGGTGATGCTATTAAATACCTGAAACAACTGCAAGAGCGAGTGAAGACACTTGAGGAACAAACTACCAAGAAAAACATAGAATCGGTGGTTTTTGTAAAGAAGTCTCGACTCTTCGTTGGTGGGGACAACTCCATCTCAGGCTTCTCCAGCGAACCGCTGGATGAGCATTTACCAGAAATTGAAGCAAGGTTCTGTGACAAAAATGTCCTCATAAGAATTCACTGCGAGAAAAGGAGAGGAGTGCTAGAGAAATCGGTCTCTGAAATTGAAAAGCTCCACCTAACAGTCATTAATAGCAGTGTCATGACATTTGGGAGTTCTGCTCTTGATATCACTATTATTGCACAGGTTATTTCTTAAATTCTTCCATGGACCGAATCGGAGAATTTCCAACCACAAATATTTTAAAGTATAGTAGCTTCTTAAAAGTGGAAATTCAATACTTTTTCGTGCTCCTGGCCCAAGTCCTAATTTTGGAGTTGCAATGAAAAGATTGTTGTTGTTCATAGGTCTCTATTTATGCACTAAATGAAGCCTAAAAAACACACACGACACGCAACTGGAATTTTTCTTTTTAAAAAGTTCTCCCCCGTGAATGTCCTCTTAACATTGTGCAGATGGATGAGAGATTCAACATGACAGTAAAGGATCTTGTGACGAATCTGCGCTCAGCTTTTGAACTTATCCTGTGAAACGAAGTTACAATTTCAGCTTAAGATGTGGAATAAACACTTGCATAGTTTCTTTGCTGCTGCTAGAAGCTTCAGAAGACTAAGAATAATCCTCAAATACACAATCGGTCCTTGTCTTATCTTTTTACTTATTTTCTGCTTACAGGGCCTGTAATGGTGTACACCATCTTAGACCATCTATTTGTAAGCTTGTTTGCTGTAAGGTCCATTTATCGGGTGGGTTTTTTATGTTAATTTTTGCATGGTTAAATTCTTGACCATGTTAATGACCCACCTGTTTCAAAAGAGTGACATGACAGCTTGCTTGGGCTTCTTTTTTTGTGTGGGATGTTGAAAGAATGTCAACTGAACCTGTGTTGTGTTCCCTTCTCTCCTGAAGTGGTTGAAGAGGGAAAATGGTTTTTTAGTGTAGACCATCAGGCCGGCCTCTGTTTCAGTAGTTGTTGCACTTGCTTTGTCATGTTTTAGAGGCACCTAGAAAGAAAACTCTTCTTGGACCTCTTTTCTCCCTTTAATGCTGTAATGTCATTGGATTGTAACAGTTCAGTTGATATAATGCAATAAATATGACTTTTTATGCATCTTCCATGAGTTATTTATATATGCAAGAATGTCAAACACAAACTTGAAATATTTTGTAATGGCCATTGTTGAACAAACATGATCTTGAAGACAACTGGTCTTATGATTTTAATGCTAAATTCTTGAAATCATATGCATTACAGCTGCAAAGTTCAAGTTAGTTTTTAACTGTCGAATCTGACTGAACTGAACTATAAATCACAATCAAATTCTTTCAACTTTACTTATCCTCCTAATCCTCTTCAAATTGTTGCAAAGCTTTACTGAGCTTCAAAATCTCAGTGATCATTGCAAATGTTTGCAGATATTCCTTTCTGGTTTGCAAGTGTTGTTGTCGTACTTAGTGCCGATGATGGTTCACGCCCTGCTTCTTTGTGTGACAAATTTTCTTGGTAAAAATTAAACGAAATAATTAGGAGAAAACCCATTAATTCATAATTGAGATGGACAAAAGCATGACATATTGAGGAAAGAACATCTTCTCATTTTGACGACTTTTGGAGTATATTGAGAATGAAAACAATTAATTTGGTATCAATCACACCAAGGTCATCATCTCTGTGGAAAAGTAATGAAAATACAGGGAACACAAGAAGCTTTTCTCCCAACTACTGGCATTTGGACATAATTCAAGCCTATAAGGTCACAAGGGGCACCTAAAAATTTGAAATAGAACTCTTGCATTCTAACTCCAAGATTATATGGATAATTGACATCTCTTGTCCTGTGTGCTAGAAGATGCCTTCGTACTAAAATCTCTGCAATTATTTTCATTTTCTGTCTTCTTTTTTATAATATGGTTGTCGTGATGACTAAGCTACTTGGGCAACAAAACAAATGAAATGATATTCTAGTAATCACAGATATAACAGTTGCACATATCTGTACTAAGTAGGCCAAGGATCTGGTGAATCATTCATGCCATTAAGTTGAGAGCTTGGGTTA
Organism: Platycarya strobilacea; assembly: GCA_036898215.1. Lineage (NCBI taxonomy): Eukaryota > Viridiplantae > Streptophyta > Magnoliopsida > Fagales > Juglandaceae > Platycarya > Platycarya strobilacea. The sequence continues at coordinate 3,112,529 of CM072554.1, read as the reverse complement.
TTTCAATGTTGACACAATCGAAACTGAGTTGGTATCTGATAATGACTTGGAAAGATTTGGCAGTCCTGAAAATATGGAATACCACTCTCTCTCTCTCTCTATAGAATTATGTTTTCCTTAATTGGAGAACTGAGATTCTTCTGAAAATAAAAGGAAAAACATTATGTTTCTTGCCTGTTTCCGAATATATATATATATATTTGGATTCTTTGAATACATGGAAAAATACTAGAGCCGTACTGTCATATAGATTCATTAGAGCACTCTCATTGAATTGGCTAAAAGTTAAATCTTTTGGCCAAAATGAACAATAAAGTAAAAAATAATGTCAAATATAGCCAATCTTGAGATTGGCCAAATCTTTATTTATTTATTTTTTCTTTCCCTTTCTTACTTTATTCTCTCCTCTCTATCTCTTTATTATTTTTTAAATATCGATACTAATTTAATTTAAATATAATATGATTAGTAAATATATTTTTAAACTCATAATTTAATTAAAATATGATTATTAATTAGAATAGTCAAATAAGATAAAATTAATTAATTTTATAATTGCAAATAATTAAAAAAAATAATTATTCATTATTATGTATCTTAATAAATGAGTAATCTAATGTGAAGATTTGATGTGAATAACTAAATTAATAAAAAAAAATTTTATATTATTTATTATTATAATGTGAAGAAATAGCCATTCCAATATAGAATTTATATAAATAGAATGACTAAAAATTAAAATTTCAATCATATTAGCTAAATTATATTATAACAATGATCAATTTAATGAGAGTGCTGTTATAAAAAAAAAACAATTAAAATAAAGTGAGCCTTCCTAAGTGGTGTCAATGGGATTATAATTCTAAGAAGAAAATATACATGCATGTCGATTATTTGAAACCTATTGAACATTTATCAGCTTTTTAAATATTTTTCAATGGAAATGGCAAGATCCGAATGAATATAGGGCCCTGTTTGGTTGGAAACAAGCATGCGGAAGACAAGAGGATCAATCAGAATATGATGTCATTACTGTTTGGTTTGACTGTACCTTGAAGCTTGTCCGTTTTGTGTGTGTGAGGGTGCATGTATATGTATTCGACCTTGACCTTGAAGTTTTAGATGTTAAACAGAACTGCTGCATGCCGTACTTGTACGAATTCCAGATCAAGTAGCACTGTAAAACTCCATTGATTTTAGGGTTATGAGCAGTGCCATTGATCGTTTTCAAAGATTTGAAAATCGAAAGCCTGTCTCACTCTTTTCTACGTGGCCTTTTAGCTTTGAATTCTACATATATATATATATATGTATATATATATGCACCTATATTTCTTTTTGACTTTATTGGGTAGGTAGAGTAGATCGTCTATTATTTCATTACTGATCAAGGAAGCAACCAAAATTGGATTTTCAAATCAAGAATCTTCATTAAATATATCAACCTTAATTTCCAGTTTTCAGGAGTAGTGAAAATAATTGGTCAAGTGTTCTGTTACGTCGAGGAATATTAATTGTGGACGTTAATGATCAATCAAACTTTGCTTAGCTGGTTTTCAAATAATTAATTTTTCTTTAAACATGGGATAACAAATCACCGACAAACTGAGTGGGGGAAAGCTGGAAGCGTGTTGATTTTCATGGCTTTTAGCCTTTACTTGGGACAACTGTTGGCTTGTTTGGTCTTCCAGTCGGGATCCCACGGGACTGATTCTAGAATCACTCATTTCTTTCTTAAACTACAGATGAATATGCAAATTAACATGGTTTTTAATTTGGTTTTTTTTTTTTTTTTTTGCTGTGATGCATATGCATACATATGCATATGATGTAATCATATATTCTGTAATATTTCATTCATGCAATTCTGAGAGAACAATAATTAACAAACATACTTATAATTGTAGGAGTATCAAAGATACCGGAATTTTTTTTTTTTTTTTTGAGAAAGTAAGAATACAGAAATGTAAATACGAATTTTTAAATTTGTGTAAGACAAAGTGGCAAGATCTCAACTGTAAAAAGACAATAACATTTAGGTGGTGAGGCAAAACGACACAAAGCACAATGAAATAAACAATAAAATTAATGGACAAAATTGGAAACAAAACAGGCAGGCGGTCAGAATATTAAAAGACCAAAATATCTGTCAGCAAAACAAAATAAAACTAAAAGATCGTGATTTTCAAATAAAATAAAGGGCAAAATTGAAAAAAAAATAATTAGACAAAAATAGTGTAGCAAGCAGATTTATATATGCATTAGAAATGATAGATACAATCATGGAGTTGCAAGTGGTGTGCAGTCGCTTTAGAAAAAGTGAATATATATGGGACCTACGTAAAAAAATTAACTTTTTTTTTTTAAAGCGACTGTACGCCGTTTGCAACTCCACGACTGTATGTAGCATTACTCCAAGACACGTTTGCGTAATTTCATAAAAAAAAAACTTCAAAACAACATCTATATATACAAGACAATTTAATATATTTTATGATTTTAGGCGATGATTAAATATATTATATTTAATTTAAAAATATAATAATATTATTTAAATATTAAATAATAAAATATTATTTGAAGATTTTGAGATGCAATTATGATATATTTCTTTATAAATTAAATACTTACTTTTATTTTAAGTAATATATATATTTCTTTTAATACTTAATTTTGAAAATAAATAAGGCTATCAACATCAAAATACACATCATTTTATTACTTTTATTATATTTTTACTATTGTTTAAAAATTTTGTACATTTTAATTAAAATCTTTTTAAGTAAAAATTTTATATTTATTTTTTTTAATCAAATTCTTCATCATTTAGACAAATTTTGGGAGCCTATTTGAGATGGAGGGCCTTAAGCGGTAGCCAAATTGGCTATCTCTTTGAGCCGGCGCTGTATATACATAAAGAGCAATATATACATATTTTCAAGAATAATATATACATTATATCTATATAAAATATATACAAGAAAAAAGTTATATGGAATATATAGTCAAAATTAAGTTAATCTTCAACATTAGGACATTAATTCAACCTAACAACCAATTAAGATTCCAAGTTCAAGCACATGCAAAGTTCAAAATTTCTATCTTTCATCTCTATTTCTTTCTAACAAATATCTAATTTCCTTCTTTCAAAAAGAGTTACTCAAAAGTGTAATTATTTTTTTTTTTAAGAAAAAGAGATCCAATATTTAAAAAAAAAAAAATTAATGTGGTTGACTGATTCATTGAAAAATAAACAATATTACATGTATCTATATTTAAAGCATAAAATAATACCATCTAATTTACAATGTATGCCTAATATTCACATGAAACTAACTAATATAACAATAAATTATTCACAATCGAAAATCCAAATATAAACAGGATAAATAGAGAAGAGTTCGAATTAATAATTACGATGAGATATATTTGTAAAAATATTATACAGAAATAAATGCATAGAATATTATAGAATAAATGAATTAACACCTATTTAGATGGATAATAATAAAACATACCCGAAAGTAGAAGACAAATGAATGAACAGTGGAAATAGAGCATATCAGCAAGCAGCAGCAAAATAAATACAAAAGTATCAAATTTGTTGCAGAAGAATATATTTTAAAAGATAACATAATAAGTACAATAATATGTTATTATTTATTAATATATTATTTATTTATTTTAAAAATGCAAATAGAAGGAATGGTAGCTGAGGGGAATTAGAAGGAATGAGAGAGGATTGATCTTACAGGATAGACAAGAATGACAAAGTTTCTGAGTGGGTTAGGAGGTTTTGAAACAGGAAGGAGGGAGAGAGAGAGAGAGAGAGAGAGAGAGAGAGAGAGAATTTAACAAGCATTCCTACAAGTGCAGGAGCACCAAAGACACCAGAATTTTTTACAACTGCAGTAGTTAGTACCAAAGACACCGGAATTATTATTATTATTATTATTTTGAAAAAGTAAGAATACAGAAATGTAAATACGAATTTTTAAATATGTGTAAGACAAAGTGACAAGATCTCAACTGTAAAAAGACGATAACATTTAGGCGGTGAAGCAAAACGACACAAAGCACAATGAAATATACAATAAAACTAATGGACAAAATTGGAAACAAAATAGACAGGCGGTCAGAATATTAAATGATCAAAACGTCTGTTAGCAAAACAAAATAAAACTAAAAGATCGTGATTTTCAACTAAAATAAAGGGCAAAATTGAAAAAAAGAATTAGACAAAAATATTGTAGCAAGCGGATTCGCATTTATATATAAAGTAGATTTATATATATTTATATATATATATATTATCTCTTGTTTTTCTTAGCTGCATGTGTGCTTGAATGTACTATGAAATTGTTGAAAAGGCATGAACCTTGAACAGCTAGCCGGAAGGAAAAAAAAAAAAGAAAAGAAAAAACGCTACAAGACATATCATCAAAAGAAATCTACGAGTTAAATGGTTTGATATAATATGTCAGATAGTTTGTTATTATAACATTTTTATAAGATCAGTACTAGCACGAGTTTGTCCCAACAAAGAACAAAAAGTTTTTATTTTTTGTATATATTTTGTTCATTTTTATATACTTAAATATTTTTAAAAAATGAGAAAAATTCACAACATCATTAAAAAAATACCTCTTTAATCACTAAGTAATGAAAATTAAAAATACCAGGAGATTTAATGAGGTGATTTAGCATTTTTATAATTCAATTTCTATTATTTTGCACTTGTTTCCCTTCAATGTTTGAGGGAAAAAAATAGGATAGGGGATAAAAATCTGCCATAATGTTTGGACAACTTTAGAGTATGTTTAGAGCTAAGAAATTAACAATATGATACTTCTCTAATTATAGCGATTTATATTATGCATTTTAATTTGTTCTTTTTATAGAAGCTATTTAAAAATATATCACATCAATTAGTGTGTTAATGTTATAGATCATCAAATTCATGAACAGAATTATATTTCTACATATTTTTTATAAAAGAAAATACTTGAAAGTGGGAATAAATCATCGATGCCAATCGATATTAACACCAAAGCAATGCTATTGTAATTTTAACAATATTTTTTTCTAAATGAGAGGAATGTTTATATTTGGGCCTGACAGTTAGATATGAGCCTCGGAAGGAGTGACCGGAGAGGGCCATATGGGCCTATTGCAAAAGATGCCTAAGAGGCCCATCTAAAGCCGTACGGGTCTTGAGACATTAGTTAAAATTAGGTGAAATAAAAATAGCTTTAACCAATTGCATGATGGTGTCGTGGTGTAGTTGGTTATCACGTCAGTCTAACACACTGAAGGTCTCCGGTTCGAACCCGGGCGACGCCATTTACATCGCTTTTTATGGCGTTCTTAATCGAACCCATCAAACGGCGTCGTTTTAACATTTTCCCATCCCTCACCGGCCTTTTTGTTCGTTACTTCCACGTCATCTAACAAATATTCATCATACACCACAAAAACAAACTTCCTCCCGCCAACAAATCCCGACCAATCACGTTCCTCTTCGCATCACTTCCTCCCTTCCCATTGGACCACGTCACCACTCCAAACCTCCACCCTTCCTTCCAGGATCATCACTGGCCTCCCATTATTGTCCTTTCTTAATTTTATTTATTTGTTTATTGTCAAACTTTTCCTAAACGTAAAACCCTATATGCTATGCTATAATTCACAACTGGAGAAAAGCCTCCGGTGTCTTCGAGAATCAATCCGACCGATCCCTCCCTCCGATGGCCTCTAGATCCCTTGCTTTTCTATCAGTCTTCTTGTTCCTCTTTACCATCCCAATGTCATCTTCCGCTCTGCATGCCTCGCCGGATTTCAATGCTCCCTACCCCAAAGCAATCGCTGTAAGTGAAACATCCCCCCCTACAGAAATGCATTTTTTTTTTTTGGGAAAAAAATTTGAAATTTATTCATTTTTTTGCTTATTCCAAATCCTTGTAGGACTTGAAGGAAGCGATCGTTAGGGGACTAGGGTTTCAAGCGGATGATTTTAAGGTTTCCGGGTTCGATATGAGGGATGCCCAGGTGGGGCATTCGGTGGCGTATGAATTCGACGTGGAGGTCGACAATAAGGTCCTCCCCTTCAAGCTTTTGGAGGATGTGAACCGCTGGGAGTACGTGGATTTGCCGATCTTCCGGATGGAGGAGCCGGGCCGACCTGTTGCCGACCAGAACGGGCTGGTTGAGAGGGGGAAATCGGATCCCGGGTTGCCGGTTCTCGCTCCGTTTCAATTGGCTGGACCCATGGAGCTCTGGATTCAGGACGCAAAAGATATGCGCCTCTCGCTGCCGGTGAGTTAGTTTTTCTATTTGCATTTTTATGTTGATTGTATCGTTTTTGCGGTATGATCTGTCATTGTGGGCATAGGCTAGAGTATGTCGGTTGGACTTCAATAAATTCGAGAGTCTTTTATTATGAGAAAGTTGTGCCATATTATTGCATACCTATTAAAAAAAGTTATGTTGTATTTTTGCATTTTCTGTTCAGCCTTGAGATATTCCAATGAATCATGTAGCACGATATGGATGAATGGGGTTTGTGAGAACGTCTCATCATTTTTGGAGTCTTGAACAGGGAAAGAGTGTAGATCAAATGCTTGACCAAAGCAACTCATTTTGATTCCTGCAAGTTGGTATAGAAGGAATTTGAAACAACTGGTGGTCTGTGGTGTTTATAAATTCGTGCCTGTCGGCCGTATATCAAATATGCATATCTGATTTTAAGGGTTTGAACGGACTTCTGAACTTTTATTCAATCCTGCATGTGAGAAAATAAATTTACATTGCATGAATAGCCTTTAAAATTCCTGTGTCAAATAATGGAAATTCATTTTGGTTCATATTCTCTTCATTATTTATGGCTTTGAACTGCAGTGTGCGTCATATATATTATTGGGAATTGGGATCTTATGGATGTAATATATAGGGGACATGGAGAATGTAATATCCTACTTTTCAGATGACATTGAATGATAAATAAAGGATAAAAAGGAAAACATACTTGTATTCATAGATAAATAACTGTGAGTTCATTTTAGGATCTGTAGAAGTCCTCTGACACAATCTTCGGAAATGTTGTATTTTGATCGGTAAGTAAGAACTTGATTGATGAGAGAAATAGGAATAGCCCTATTACACAGAACACAGATTTTGGAAATGCACCATTGATCTTATTGTTGATTTATTTCTGCAGCATGATGTGGATGCGGGTGTCTTGAAGAAAGTTGTTTTAGCAGATGGTGCAGTTGTTACTGTCAAGGGTGCTAGGTCAGTAAGCCTACGTCACCCACTTGATCTCCCACTCCCATTAAACCGAACCCAAAATGGATTTGCCTCTGGTCTTCTAACCTTGGCGGAACGGCTCCACCATGCTTGTCGTGCTCAAGCTGCTCCGCTCCTTTCCCTTCGCATTGTTGGTCCTACCTCACTTACAAGCCCTGCCTCATCTTCGTCCTCTTCCACTAACAGGCTCAAGCTCAAGCGCCTTGCGCCAGGGCTTGTGGAGTTATCCTCGCCATCAAAGGCCCTTTCCACAATTGATCTTGAAGAAGAAGCCACCCTTCTCACTCCAAGTCATTTTACTACCATGTGGCCTCTTGCTTCTGTAAATGGCTCAAACTCAAACTTGCTTGGTTTTGAGGCATTGCTCTCTTCTGTGCTGGGTCCTAAGGCCCACAAGAAAGGTTCCTTCAGGCTGTTGAAGGCAGACGTGTCAACTCAGACGTTTTTAAAGATAGGTTTTGGGGTTGAGAAGAAGTTGAAAGAAGGGGATGGGTTTGATTTGGTGGATTTCCCTGCGTGGAGGACGAAGCCGGAAAGAGTGAGAATGCATTTTGAGGTTCTGGCAAAGGTGGATGGTGAAAAGGTTGTTGCCGAGAAAATTACACAAGTTAACCCTGTAGTTGTGGAGGACACTATGGCACCAAATCTGATTGTGGGGAATGTTACAATGTCAAAGACCCCTATAGTTCATCCGCCTCCCGACCCTTTCACCTTGTAAAGTTAAGGAGGGGGTTTGATTTTGTTTGTGTTACCGGAAGGAAGTGTAAAGATGAAAGGCTTTTATTTTTTGGTTTAAATATAATATATGCATATATAATGTGATGAGGTAGAATAGACGAGAAGTCAAAGCTGTAACAATTGTTGCAATATGAATTTTTATTTTTTATATTTTAATTTGATCTATGATGGGGGTGAGACCCTTCCAAATTTACTTCCCAACGTTATGTTGAACAATTCACTAACTTTTTCAAATTTTAATTTAATTTTTTTAAGTCTCAAAATAATAATAATATTAAAAAATAATATTTTTATAATATTTTATTCAATTTTAAAAATTTATTTTAACTTATTTTTGAATTCAAACCAGACTAATCTAATAAGTCTTTCCCTCTACCACGTCTTATGTCCATCTCAATCTTAGATCACTCTACCTCAGTCACTCACTTCCACATATTGAAGATGGAGGTCAAAGAAAAATTTATACACTACATTATTATCTTATGGAAGCCGCTTTTAAGTAGGCTTATATTTAGCTATTATCAGCTTACAATGAAATCACCACATGTTACATATCCCACCATAAAATCACTTCATACGGTCACATGTGATAAAAAAGAGGAACACGAGAAAGTAGAATCTAGGGAGAAGACGCTACGACTTACCCATCATTCCAATGACGTTCACTCACCCAGGCTGCGACTTGCTCCACCACGAAATAAGGTTTGTAGACGCCAAGAAAGGCTAGGGCTATGGCGGGTGCATCGGAGGGGGGAGAGGTTCGTATAAGGGATTTGGGGGGATTTTCGTACTAAGAAAAAGGGGTTCGACGGGAAGGTTCTTAACTTATTATTGCATGGGGGGTTTTGCATAGGGCAGGGGGTATCTCATCAGAGGGGTCGCATTAGGGGGTGTTTCGCATCATAAGTAGGGATATAAATGAATTAGGTTACTCGATAGCTCGCTCGGTACTTGCTCGATTAAACTCAAATCAAACTCGAATTATAAAAAAAAAAAAAAAATCATTTGTGAAAGCAGATACCCCGCTCGATTAGTTAATGACACATATTAAACAAAACTCGACTTGACTCGACTAAGTCTAGTTAAGACTCACTCGTTTATATTCGAATCGACTCGTTAGTTCGACTTGATTAAAATTCATTTATATATTGATAAATATATACACATATATATTATATATATTATATATGTATTGCTAATATATAAGTATAGTATTTTCATAATTAAATATATAATATGTAATCTTATTATTTATATCTATATAATGAATATACTTTATAGTTATGTTTTATAATTTGTACAATAATAGTTTATAAAATTTAATAATTTCATATATTAGAATTTGGAAAGTATGTGAAATACGTATATATTATTATATTATACGTATTTATTAATAATATATATAAGCATAAAACATATTTTTATGATGAATAAATATCAACTAGTTAGATATTAAATATTAATTTTTTAAATACTTATTTATTTATTTTAAAATTTTATTCAAAAAATTTTAAAAAAATATTCCTATAGCAATATGTTATATGCCATTAGACATAAGATATAAGTATATCATTTTAATAAGTATAGCATGCTATTAGATATAAGTATAGCATTTTTATAATTAAATATGTAATATGTAATCTTATTACTTATATTTATATGATGAACATATTTTATAGTTATGTTTTATATTTTGTACAATGATTAATCTATATAATTTAATAATTTCATATATTAGAATTTGGGAAGCATGTGAAATACATATTTATTATTATATTATGTGTATTTATTAATAATATATAAGCATATAACATATTGTTATAATGAATAAATATCAACTAGTTAGATATTAAATATTAATTTTTTAGTTATTTATTTTTAAATTTTATTCAAAAAATTTAAAAAAAAATTCGAGCTCGACCTCGAATTGGAAGTTTAATTTATCGAATCGAACTCAAACAAAGAATAAATAAAAACTCGAACTTGAACTCAAGTATTTTGAGTCGAGTTTGAGTTCGGCAAGTTAAAATTTGACTTGACTTGACTCAATTACAGCCCTAATCATAGGAAAGTTTGACGTCGTTGTAAGGGTGGAAGAACAAGATCAGGGGGTGGGGGATGTTGCAAAGCTACAAAAAGTATGACACTAAATCAGAAATTCTTAGTTTTTCAATGAATCTAGCAAATGTAAGTATTATTTTTTTAATTGAAATTCAGAATCCTTTTAATGCCATTGATTTGACAAATTTCCTTCAAATCCCTAAAGTTGATGATGGGAATAAACTTCAAATTGCTATACTTGAAATTACTTCTTCAACCTTACAAGTGTACATTTATCTTGTAGAAGATTCTTGAAGAGAGAGAGAGAGAGAGGTTGGTGAATGTGGGAAGGAGAATGAAGGAGAGAGAGAGAGCGCGGGTTTCAAAAAGATAAGTCGTTCAAGGATGGGGAGAGGCGTTCGCACAAGGCAATGGGAGTTAGACGAGTTCTATGTAGTGTTGGCTCACACTAATTATGGTAGAATACTTGTGTGATGTAAATTAATGGCGATATGCTGTATGAGAAAAATTAAAAGTTAGAATGTATTTTCTTATTTTAATTTTAGCACACTATATAAAATGTCGTATATTTATTATTAAATAATATTTTATTAAATAATTTTTTAGTATTTAATCATAATATATATGTTACAACTTTAATTTTACATAATAAGATAAAAATATAATAAAAATATAGTGTATAATATTACGCGTATTTAATTGACCTTGGATTTTCAAATCGCGTGAGTCATGACACGTACCCACATGTTTTATTTCCTCTCACTCTGAGAGTCGGGGATTTCACTCTCGGACAGTTGAGGCATTGGCCCACAAATTAGGTCCAGCTTTGACTCTAGGCTGCATGTTTAGGCGAAGTGCACTGAATCTACATAGTCCAACCTATTTTCCTTTCCTTTCCACCGGCTGGGAAGGACTTGGAACCCATGTTACCAGATTTTAACTATGACTCCTACTCTCTTTTTCTTATATCAGAAAATTCAATATAGATCTGAAAAACGAAATCCGAAATACGCATCGAATTATTGTGCATGAAATATGCCACTTGTCGGCTTACCAGGTTCCCCCCTCCACCTCCCCCTCCCCCTCCCATGGGGCCGTGTTCTCTTCATCACGAGAGTTCTCCAGAGATCAGAGAGGGTTATAGGGTAAAACTTTTAAAAGAGGAATAATGGTACGCCCTTGTCTACCATATGTACATATTAGACATTATATTTTATTTTAGAATTAAATCATATAAATATAGATTTTATTTGGCATCAACAACCCTTTTATAAAAGTTGGTGGCATCAGTCATTGACAAGGTGGAGAATGGAGATTCTAATATCAAAAACCTACCCAACTCAATGAGGAACGACGTAATCACATTAATTTTCCTTCCCGAAAAAGATCTAATGATAGTGATGCTCTCATTTCTTTTACACATTGATCCAGATTTCCCACCAACCCCCCCATGCATGGCTTTTTTTTTCTTTTTTTTTTATTAATTAATATGGTGGGGCATGAAATTTGATAAGCCAGTGTTAGAAACTATTGTCTTGAAAATATGACACATATTTGTACAAGTGGCAGCCACTTTTATTTTTTTGAGCAAAACAATATTTATATAATAAAATGAGAACCTATTATAAATAGCTAGAGGAGTTTTAGTAATTATAATACATATTGCAAGGAGGAACATTGTCACTATGAAAAGTAAGTAGGTATGGTGATACCAGATTGTGAGAGATGCAACTAAGGGCTTGCTTTGAGGTTGTTCATTGTGTTAAAGAGTACCCACATCGATTTTGAAATTGATTAAGTTTTCTCGCTTTCCAATAATTGAATTCTTTTAGTAAATCAATAATGTCGCTTACTACAAGATCCATTATCCAGTCTTGGTTGGCTGAGGAGATTTGAATAGCATTGATTACCACCTGTGAATCACCTTCTAATATTATATGATCGAAATTCAATTTTCTTGCTTCTTGAATAGTCATTAGAATTGCTGAAACTTCCCTTGTATTTGATTGGATATTATTAATGAAATCTGTTTTAATAAAAAGGATAGCTCCTTGAATATCACGACATATAATTGATATAAAGTTGCTATTATCTCTCACTACGACATCAAAGGAAATGATCTTGCCTTCAGGTTGGTGTAAAGGGGAATTCACATTTTGCTCTGTTGCATCCAGCTTCTTTGTTTATTCATGCATTTGTTCTTGGTATTTTTTGTTTACATAATTGACAAAATTGCTTAGATTGATCTGAACCTGCTCATGTATGATTTTGTTTCTAACAAACCAAAGATAATCCATGACAATGACAGCAAAAATTTAAAAATTATGTTGCTCAGACTTTGGGATTCTTAGATATAAACTAAGATTAATGATATTATTGACCCAAGTAGTAATAGATTGAGTGACAAAACCAGAAATATCAATCGGCTATTTAGAGGTTCTCCAGGCAATTATTAAATACACACAATTAAGAAACAAATACTGAAGATCTTCCAAGACAGTAGACTAAAGAGGACACTTTATTTGATCATCATTAAGCAGAAAAAAAAGTTTTGAGGATAATTTTAATAGAAAGAATTGTTATTTTAAGGGGTGTGATCACCAAATAGTATACTCCTTGAAATTGCACCATCTACATGGTGATGATTTCCATAAAAGGTGATGGTAGTTAAGAGTGTAGAGATACAATCTTTTAACTAATTCAAAAAGTTATATCTTTTGTGTAAAATGTTAAAGGATACAACACTTTGATTTGATCAAAGTGTTATGCCACTTGCTAAGAATTGTATTACTTAGTAATCATTGATATTTCAATGATTGTGACTCTTTCGAATGGGTATATGGTTGCCTATAAATAAAGGTTATTAGTACACAAATTATTTACTCTATTTTTTTCTTCCTTTTATCATCACTAATTTATTAGACAAATATCCTAACGGGATTGTCACTATTTTTATTTCTTCTTGTTCATCAGTTTCTGACAAGAATATCATTAAAAACTTTCTACAAAAAACAGTTTGAGTCTATCTTGTATTTTAAGCTTCTAAAGATTTTTCCACTTGAAATTATGATTTAAGGAGATAGAAGATTCTTGAGTATGGATTAAAGTAACATAGGCAGATTTTACAGAAAAAATTCTTGAAAAATAAAAAAGCCACTTAATTATATTAGGTATGGAGTGAAAATGGTGGATGACAAGATGAATTTTTTGAATCTCTCTCACCAAAGATGGGGGAGAAAATAATATCTAAAAGTAAAATATTCCATCTTCGAAATTTCTTAACAGTAAGTTCAAAAATAATTGTAGAAGGGTTAATGCACATGTTATCAGAATTTGGTCGAGGTTGATGGGAAGAGATGGTTAGAATCCAGAATTCATTTCATTGATACCAGCACGGCTCATTTGCTTTAGATATATGAATACATTAACAATTTACTTGGTTGATACCCCATCTCTGTCTCTGATTAGCGTCCAAGCAAAGTATTTTTTATTTTTATTTTTTTGACGAGAAAGAAAAATGCATTGTATAGTGTAGACGATAAGTAAAATTTTTAATTTCTTTTTAGTATTTTTACAACACTGGGAAAGTATTTCTTTTATCACGTAATCACCAGGTTGTTACACGTGGCAGCCATGTAGAAGTCGGTCAAACTTTGTGGCTTCAGGTCTTCCATTCTTTGGTCCGCCTCGTTTACTGTCCTTCACTTCACAAGGCAGACACAGATGAGAAGTCAAAGATGTTGGGCTAGATTCACATAAGAAAAAGAGTAATTTTGGGGGAATGGATTTTAGGGAGTTAAGGTCGAATTGGTTTTAGTTTTTTTTTTTTTTTAAAAATAAATTAACAGATTCATTATATTCATAAAAATAAAGTTGAAAATTTTTTTTTAATTAAAAATAAGGTTAAAAATGAAAAAAAAAATATTGAAAAAAAAGTTAAAAATAAAGAATTTTTTTCTTCTTATTTTTAACCTTATTTTTACTTCTTATATTAAACATAAACAAATAAAATTTATTAGATTCATAAAAATAAAATTAAAAATAATAAAAGAAAAATTTTAAATTAAAATGGACTCTTTTTCAATTTTTTAAAATTAAATCTTTTAAAATTATTGGAAGAGTAATGATATACTTTTAAAAAGTGGAGTCGTTAAAAAGTTTGGGAAATTTTTTTTCTTTTTCTTGGTGGGTCTTTTTTTTTATTAAAACAAAAGGCTGCAATAATTTTATTTTCGTCTCAGAATTCTCCATAATAGTGCTGATCTTGACATGATCTCTCTGGTGGTCAACGGTCAACAATCAACATACAAACTATTGATGACTAACAAACTTATTTGCTTTGAAACATCCTACGAAACCACTTGCTGCATGTTGCTGTTGATGAATAGTTGTAAGTTGAAAACCAGCACTGCGAAACTTTGCGTACCCGATTTCTCACCTCCCCACTCTTCTTCACGTTTTGAACTTCCAACCATATTCTAATTTAGAAGCCGCCAATGGCAATCATCATCATCATGCTAATCAACTCTCCCACTCCCAGTTTTCCTTTACCACTTCACTTGCTGCTAAACTGACCAAAAGCAGAACAAAAAACGACCTCCACCACCCTCACAGTACACACTTCATCAGCATGTCGGCCAACCAATGTTTGCAGCAGCGGTCGCCTCCAACAGTGCTCGTATCTCTAATGTTTTTGATCAGCCTGATATCTTTCTCCAAATCAGATGAACTTCAGCCACTTCTCGAATTCAAGTCTGCTCTCCAAAAGTCAAATACCAATGTTTTCAGCTCCTGGACACAAGGTAACTCTGTTTGCAACTTCACTGGAATTCTATGCAACTTCGATAGGCTTGTCACGGAAATCAATCTCACCCAACAAAATTTACATGGGATTCTTCCATTTGATTCAATATGCTCGCTTCATTCGTTAGAAAAACTCTCTCTTGGGTCCAATTTATTGTACGGTACCATCACTCAGAACTTGAAAAATTGCACTAGTTTGAAACATTTGGACTTGGGTTACAATTCATTTTCTGGACAAGTTCCTGACTTGTCTTCTTTAGGCCAATTGGAGTTCTTGAATTTAACCAAAAACGGTGTTTCTGGGCCATTTCCATGGAAATCACTGGAAAATCTCACGAGTCTCACTTTCTTAAGCGTGGGTGACAATAACTTTGATCCAAGTCCGTTTCCTGTGGAAGTCTTGAAGCTTGAGAAATTGTCCTGGCTTTACCTCTCAAACTGCAGCCTCACCGGACTAATTCCGGTGGGTCTAGGAAACCTTACTCAGCTCACAAATATTGAGCTGTCATGGAACCAATTGTCCGGCGAAATTCCGACGGATATTCTACAGCTCAAGAATCTTTCGCAACTTGATCTTTACTATAACTTTCTGACGGGAAAACTGCCGGTTGGATTAGGAAATCTTACGAGTCTTGTAAATTTTGATGTGGGTCATAACAATCTCCATGGCAATATTTCGGAGGTGAGATTCTTGACAGGGCTTTCTATTTTACATCTCTTTGACAACCAATTTACAGGGGAGGTTCCTGAAGAGCTGGGGGAGTTTAAGAAACTCGTGAAGTTGTCTCTCTACAGTAACAAGTTCACCGGTTCTCTTCCTCAAAAGCTCGGCTCGTGGTCGGACTTCTATTACATTGATGTTTCGGAGAATTTCTTGAGCGGTCCTATACCGCCGAACATGTGCCAGAATGGCAAAATGACTAAACTGCTTGTGTTACAGAATAGTTTCTCCGGTGGAATCCCGGAAAGCTATGCGAATTGTTCGTCTTTGATTCGTTTACGGGTGGCAAACAATTCTCTTTCCGGTGTTGTTCCGGCAGGGATATGGGGCTTGCCCAACTTATCCCTACTTGATGTTTCTATGAACAGTTTCGAAGGTCCGGTTGCACCCAATATTGATAAAGCGAAATCTCTTGCGCAATTATTTCTATCAAACAATCGCTTCTCCGGTGAATTGCCGTTGACGATTTCCGAAACCTCGGCTTTAGTCTCATTGCAGCTGAGTTATAATCAATTTTCTGGTCAGATCCCAACAACAATTGGTGGGTTGAAGAATCTAAACAGTCTTCATCTAGATGGAAACAAGTTTTCTGGCTCTATACCGGATACGTTAGGCTCATGTGTTTCCCTCACCGACATAGACCTCTCTGGAAATTCACTTTCCGGCAACATTCCGGCAAGTCTTGGATCTTTGCGCACTCTCAACTCCTTGAATTTGTCCAATAACAACCTTTCTGGTGAAATCCCAACCAGTTTGTCATCACCAAAACTAAGCCTTCTTGACCTCTCAAACAACGAGTTGGTTGGCCAAATACCTGGGGCTCTGTCCATTGAAGTCTTCAGTGACAGCTTTAATGGAAATCCAGGCTTATGCAGTTCGAATTTCAAGCATTTGAGGCCATGTTCATCGGGTTCCAGAACAACGAGCCATCATCATCTCCGGATTCTGATTTCCTGTTTTATTGCTGGAGCTTTGATTCTGCTTGTTTTGCTAACATGTTTCCTATATGTTAAGCTAAGACATAATAACCTTGATCGTCCATTAAAGTCGAATTCTTGGGATATGAAGCCGTATAGAATAATAGGCTTTGTAGAGAATGAAATCACTGATGCCATAAAAAAGGAAAACCTGATTGGGAAAGGAGGGTCAGGCAATGTGTACAAGGTGGTATTATCTGATGGTAAGGAACTTGCAGTAAAGCACATTTGGATGTCCGATCCAGGTGACCAGAAAGATTGCCGGAGCAGCTCGGCTATGCTGAGAAGAAGGACTTTCCGGTCAGCAGAGTATGAAGCTGAGGTGGCCACATTGAGCTCACTGAGGCATATGAATGTGGTGAAGCTGTACTGCAGCATCACTAGTGAGGATAGTAATCTGTTGGTGTATGAGTACTTACCAAATGGGAGCTTGTGGGATCGGCTGCATGCTTGCCGGAAGATTGAGATAGGATGGGAGGTGAGGTATGAGATTGCATTAGGGGCTGCAAGGGGATTGGAGTATCTGCACCATGGGTATGATAGACCGGTGATACACCGGGATGTGAAATCAAGTAACATTTTGCTGGATGGGGATTGGAAACCAAGGATAGCTGACTTTGGTTTAGCTAAGATTGTCCATCCTGGTGGAGGAGGGGATTGGACCCATGTCGTTGCTGGGACACTCGGTTACATTGCTCCTGGTAAGTTCCTTCTCCATTGTTTTTGTTTTGTTTCATGAAAGAAAAATACTTTAACCATAAAGGAATTACACAAAATTAAATCCACAAATTGTAATGTCATTTTTATTGAAAAATAGATTTAACGAATTTTATAAAATCACATCAGTTTGTTAGGTTCTATATCTGTAGTAGTTCTCATCATGAAATGCAAGTGGATTCAAACTTAATTGGTCAGTTTAGGATGATAATGACTACTAGGATTGGGAGATTACCAGAAACAATATTGTAGTTCTAGCATGAATTTCACTGCTGATTTGTCATTTGATAATTGATTATTTTCCTTTTTCTTTGTTGGTGAAGAATGTGCATATGCATACAAGATCAATGAGAAGTGTGATGTCTATAGCTTTGGGGTAGTACTTATGGAGCTGGTCACGGGGAAGAAGCCAATTGAGCAGGAGTTTGGAGAGAGTAGGGACATAGTCTGTTGGGTATACAGCCAAATGAATAGCAAAGAGAGTCTTCTTTACTTACTGGACTCAACCATCTCTGAGGATCTAAAGGAAGATGCAATAAAGGTGTTGAGAATCGCAATCCATTGCACGGCAAGACTTCCGAGCCTAAGACCCTCGATGAGAATGGTAGTTCAGATGCTAGAAGAGGCTGAGCCATGTAAGCTTACCAACATCAGTGTCAATAAAGAATGCCAAGATAGTTCAGATGAGAGATGGAAGAATATGAGCAGGATCCAAGCACTTGAACTTGAAAGTTAAATTTTTACTCAGAAATTGATATGAACAATGAAGATCAGAAAGCCGGGATTTGGGGAAATGTTATCAATTTTGAGTTCAGCTTATTCAGAGCGCAGATGGATTAATGAGAGCTTAAACTAGGTGAGAAAATTAGAACAAGAAGTTAAGAAAGGGATTGTACTTATTTTTATTATCTCTACTCTCGTAAGAGAGAGGAGGGCTTTTACATTGTATATACATGTAATAATCAGCCTCGCATCAAGCAAATTATATCATCAAGGTGTTTTCTGCTTGAAAAGTTTGATAGGCAAATGTACAAATGTTGCTGTCCACTCGAACTACTTGCTCCAAACTTTAAAGAAATCATTGTGGGTATGGATATTGAGATGAGTTGAGTTGAGATAAATTGAATAAAATATTATTAGAATATTATTTTTTAATATTATAAGTGTTGAGAAATTTAAAAAAGTTGAATTGTTTATTATATTTTGTATTACAATTTTAAAAAAAATGTATATGAATTTAAAAAAATTGTAATGATGAAATGAGATGAAGTGATGTGAGTTTGGGAATCAAATTAGATACTCTTTTATATTTCCCAACATGAATATCACTGACAATTATTTCTTTTTTAAACTCCAATAACGTGAATTTCCAATTGTTTTTAAGCTCAAATGAAAAAATTCGTGGGGAGAGTAAAATGATGCTCTACAAGGTGCAAAACTTCTAAATAACCAATTTAAGGGCGAATAAATGATGCGGCTTAATCCCTTCTGAATAATTATGTATTTCAATTCATAATTTATATTTGACTAGAAAAACCAACCAATTGGATTTTATGTTTTAATTTGAGATAATTTGTTTATTCTATTTTGAAGCCAATGTCCATAGCACACTACCTATATCATAGTAAGATTTAATTTATAAAATTTACATTTTAAAATTTATCTTATAAATTAAATTATTTCACGTAAATACCTTATTAAATATGTTATCTTTTTTAATTAAATATTAAATATGTTACCTTAGCTTAGAAATAAAATTTTTCTTTTTACTTTTTCTAAAGTTTGAACCAAAATATGGTCATGCATAAATAAAAATTTTTGAGGCTTATCTTATTTGTGTTTGAAAACGAGATGAACTTGTTTTAATTTATTTTAAACTCATCATTATATATTTTTTTTATTTTTATATAAAATATAAATTTTAATATAATTTTTTAAAATCTAAATGTTTGTTTTCTAATGAATGGATTTGATCGTAGATACATGGCATAAGTATAATTAATATCATGGATAAGACACAGAATAATCCGTACTACGAAGAGAGCAATGCAATTGGCCAAAGAATACGAATAACATATATGAGCAATGTTAGAGAGTATTTATTATTTGGAAATATCCATCACACTCATGAGTAATGTTAAAGGATAAATTAATAAATTTATTCTAAATATTATCTATAAGTGTAATGAATGCTCTCAATATAATATGCTCTAAAGATTTTTTCAACATATATACGTTAGCGGAGGAACAGCCTAAAATCAAACAGCATGAGCATCCTCAACAATGAAGTTACGATTTAGTCCAAATACTACCATTATTCCCTCGTTACCTTCCACCATTTCAGTCATTATTCCCCACTTCACTTCACTTCCCAATCCTCCCTTCTCCAAGAATTTCATCACTTCAGGTCTCTCTCCCTCTCCCTCTCCCTCTCCCTCTCCCTCTCTCTTTCTGCGAGTATTTTTTTTAAAGGTTTATTGCTTGTGTCTTATGGGTGTCCAGATGTGTGATAATTCTTGTGAAATTTGATCCTAAAGAGAATATTTTGGATTCCGTTTAACCTCGAGACGCCTGCAAAGGTTTTTATCTTTTTTTTTTCTAATCGATTTTTAATATTTCTATTGACTTCTTGAATAACATATGCCTTTCGGAAGAATTTTTATGTGTTATATACATTCATATCATATATATATATATATATGTATATATATGTTTATATATGTTGATTGATGTGTATTATTATATGTTGATTGAAGATTATTTTTTGTTCATTTGGGTTGTGAAGTTGCTTCAATATATTTAAGTTTTGCAGGAAAAAAGAATTTAGTGCTCCGTGCGCAGAATTTGGGATATAACGGTGAGCAACAGCTAATTGAGATGATGGATTCTGAAAAGGAAGCTGGGGAAGTAAACAGAAACCTTTATCCAAATATCGAGCCATATAGTAGCGGTTTTTTGAAGGTTTCTGACATTCACACGATCTATTGGGAGCAATCCGGAAACCCGAATGGGCATGTGAGTGGCAAATTGTCAATGTTTAGACTTTTACTTTGTTTGTTAACAATCAGTTTATATTTTGGATACTTCAATATTTATACATCCGTACTTCACCCAATAGTTCATAGAAGAATATTATGTTGGTAATTTATAGAGTACGAGTCCTGCCATGGGATCCCCCCTTTTCTTTATGAGCTTAAAAAAAAAACTCAGTTGGCAATTTTTTATTTTTTATTTTTGCATGAGTTCAAATATGATAGTATCAGAGTAACGAACGTTTGGCACTAACTGTTATTGTGTACACGAAGTATTGTCTCAAAGATCTTGAATGTCTATGCTGCATCTCTCTACCTCTTTATGATGATTTATATGTTTGTTCTTCTAATTCTGAGTATCAAAAGAAAAAAAGTAAAGCTAATCAACATGTGAATCTTTGCAGCCAGTTGTCTTTCTTCATGGGGGCCCAGGAGGTGGAACTGCACCAAGTAATAGGAGATTCTTTGATCCTGATTTTTACCGGATCATTCTCTTTGATCAGGTTAGTCTGCCAACATTTATGAAAAATGTTTCATTGCGTTTGAACTTGTTTTTTGATCAGGAAATATTTCATTTATTTCAGAGAGGTGCTGGGAAAAGTACACCCCATGCTTGCTTGAAAGAAAACAAGACATGGGATCTTGTTGATGATATTGAAAAGCTAAGAGAACACTTAGAAATTCCAGAGTGGCAGGCAAAAAGTTTACTTGATTCTATCCTAAATCAAATCTTGTAATTATTAGCGGATGTAACAAATGGATACATTTCTTTTCTGTGATTTTATGCAGGTGTTTGGAGGGTCATGGGGAAGTACCCTTGCACTTGCATACAGCCAATCACACCCTGACAAGGTGTGTAACATAATCTCGTTGAACAATATATTGCCTTTTGTACACTTTTATCTGTCTGATGATTTCTTTACAAGGTCACGGGCATGGTCCTCAGAGGCATTTTTCTTTTGCGAAAGAAAGAGATTGATTGGTTTTACGAGGGTGGTGCTGCTGCCATATACCCTGATGGTATGCTTTGTACAATATCTTCACTGGTCTACTAGATTATTTATGTGTGACAGAAATAATTTCCTTGACGATTGATGATAAAGAGTATTTAAGCACTTTAGGTTTCAATCTCTCCCAATTTCACTTATTCAAAATTAAGAATGTTATTGACAAATATATTGAAGTGCTTCAATACCTCGGTACATACAGCACTTTCCAGAGGTAGGATATTGCATAATGTTATATGAGGTTTGTGTAACGTTGCTTGGAGCCTTACTAGAAGATAGTTTTTTGAGAGATGATGGAATGTAAGGGAGTATTGCTTAGGAGCTCTACAGCTTACTGGGTAGTTTCATGAAAACCAAATTTTATATTCCTGCTGGTGGGGAAGATGGTGTTCATTTCACAATGCATTGATTTGATGTATTGCCTTCCACTGATTAAACTGGCGTCGAATTTTGCAAGTGGCTGAGTGCTTGTGTATATCATCTTCATTTACAGCTTGGGAGCCATTTAGAGATCTTATACCAGAAAATGAGAGGGAAAGCTTCATTGATGCCTATAACAAGAGGCTAAACTCTGAAGATATGGAAACACAAGTAAGATTTATCTTCTGCTTTTTGATGTTTGCCATATGTCATTAGCTCTAATGGTTGTTGAACTCTATATAATAGACATGTATTTTCTACAAGATCTCTGTTGTCTCTCTCAGACCTCCTCCATTAACATGTATTGTGTTTTCCGTGAATGAAAATTTGGGATTACTTTCTCAAATTACAATAGTTGCAGGTCCTGGGAATTGCATGTAGCACAGATTGAGGCTTAGTCGGCTAAGTGGATTTTAGTTGTGTTATTGTAGTGTCCATTGAGATCTTGAGCTCCCATCAACCTAACCATTTTACAAAATTGATCTTTTATATCATTTTTAAAACTGCTTAGTTGAATAGCTTTGAACTGTTCCTGGTTTAAATCCACCACGACCAAGTGCTGCCAAACTGTGTTTTTGTTTCTCGTCGAGTAAAAATGACCTCCCATGCATTATCCATTTTTTACTTCATTGCTTGTGATTCTGAATCTACTGTTGTATTTGAAAGATTGATACTGTCTTCTTAACTCTATTTGAAACTCTTAGTATGCAGCTGCAAGAGCTTGGACCAAATGGGAAATGATGACAGCTCATCTCCTCCCTAATGAAGAGGTCATCAAGAAAGGCGATGATGACAATTTTTCATTGGTAAGTTGATTCGGTGGTGAATATCATGGTTTGTGGATTGTTATCTGCTAAATCTAACATTAAGGCTTTTCCCATCATATTAATGAATGCACACGGCTCTCTTTCTGTTATATTTTCTTGGCATCTGCAATTCATGTTCAGGCAGATGAATGATATTCACATTGATATCTTCTAAGCTGTGGATATTTGAATGACTGAAAATTTGCTGGTCTTAATTTTCTTTATCTTTTTTTTGGCTTTATCCAGGCATTTGCAAGAATTGAAAATCATTACTTCGTGAACCGGGGATTCTTTCCTACAGATTCGTTCCTTTTGGATAATGTTGATAAGATAAGGCATATTAACACTACTATTGTACAGGTAAATGCTTTTATCTCACATGCTAATTTAATTTTTGGAGAAACTTCTGAATTAACGTAATCTACATAGATTATATATCCATGATGTTTATGGATGATTTGCTGAAGGATAGATCATGTGCTGTGGGTCGTTTGATAATCTCTTCTTTTTTTCTCCTTTTGGTTTAAGTAAGCAGCATTTTTTGTGGCTTAAGGATTTTTGTGTACCGTACCATTATATTATCAATGTATTGCTAATCAGCTAACATGGGATGCCTTTGTATCAACTTATATAGAGGCACATGCAGAAGTAAGCAACATTTTTTAGTGGCTAAGGATTTTTGTGTATCATACCATCATATTATCAATGTATCGCTAATCAGCTTACATGGAATGCCTTTGTATCAACTTATACTGAGGCACACATACACTCTTCTGATATGGATCAGTGATTATTATATTTTGAATGAGGACTATTTGCTCAATGGATTCTTTAAGAACTTCTGAATATTGGGATGAGCTAATGGATCAATCCATCAACTTTTATTAACGAATAGATTCTATAAGAATATCTGAAATTGGGGACAACTCACCCTGGCTTCAATAGCAAATTATTGATTATGAAGACATTTACCTTAATTAATAATAAATTCCCTAAACTCCAACTAACTATGTCAACCTAAAACAATCCGCATGTTTATTTTTTTTTATAAGTAATCAAAAAGATTTCATTAATAGAAAAAAGCTAAGCCCAAGTATACCGGAAGTATGCTTGAGAAAACTTAGCTAGTGTTACAAAGAAAAAAGAAGTTCATAGACACTAAGTCCGTTACAAGCAATAGAACCCGCTCAAGAAAGCAAAGTCCTATAGAAAAAATGTTTTAGTTCCTCAAAAGATCGCTCACAATCTTCGAAATTCCTTACATTTCTTTCTCTCCAAATACACCAACACATACAGATAGGAAATATACGCCATATAGCCGCCACCTGTGGGTTACCTTGGATACCTCTCCAACTAGCTAGAAAATCTACTAAGCGAAGAGGCATGACCCATGATAAGCCGAGTCTTGTGAAAAACTCATCCTACAACTTCTTGGCCACCTCGCAGTGGAGAAGTAAATGATCTACTGATTCCCGATGATTTTTACACATACAACACCAATCTATCACAACTATACGGCGTTTCCTCATGTTGTCCATGGTAAGGATCTTGTATAAAGTTGTTGTCCACACAAAAAAAGTCGCTCTCGATGGCGCTTTTGTCTGCCAAATACTCTTCCACGGGAAAGTAGGGAATCCGGGAGAAGAAAGGACTTGGTAGTAAGAACTAACTGAAAAGATACATTTCTTAGAGTGTTTTCAATGCAACTTATCCCCCATGCCTCCAGAGATGTTGAATGAGTAGTGTCGCAAAGAATTCCAAAATAATCCCCATCTCCCAATCTTGGTCATCCCTCACAAACTCAATATTCTATTGAGGAGTGTCATTTGCAAAGACAACAAGATCTACGCCTCCACACCAAATGACATGCCAAAATCTGACCTAAGAACCATCTCCTACCACAAGATATTCTTGGTCCCTGAAAGACTCCCATTGCTTCCTTATAAACTTTCATAAACCCACTCCATGTGTATCTTGGACCTCATTAGAACACCAACCACTCTAGAAAACGCCATATTTTGAGTCTATTACCGACTTCCATAACGCCTCCCCTTCATTTTGGTATCTCCACAATCATTTATCCAAGAGAGCTTGGTTGAATTTCACTAAGAGACGAATCTCCAAGCCTCCCCTAGAAAATAGAGTGCACACTATTGGCCAATTGACCAAATGAAATTTAAATTCCTCCTCCATTCCACTCCACAAGAAGTCTCTTTGTAGCTTCTCAATGCGATTAGCTACCTTAGTGGGAAGCGGGAATAGAGACTAAAAGTAAGTGGGAAGATTTGAGATGGTGCTTTTAATCAGCGTCAGCTTCCCCCTTTTGGATAAATATAACCTCTTCCAAGTGGCCAATCTGCATTATTCCCATTTTGATCACCCCATTCCAAATCCATTCGGATTTAAAGGAGGCTCCCAAAGGTAGACCAAGATAGGTGATGGGTAAATAGGATACCTGACAACCCAATAAAGTAGTCAATAACTCTGCATCCTGAACAATCCCCACTGGCACTAATGTAGATTTTGAAAGATTGACTCTCAATCCTAATACAGCTTCAAAGCAAAGAAGAAGCCCTCATTCAAGACTTGAATGTGACTGAGTTGTGCACCACAACAGATGAGCGTGTCGTCAGCAAATAAAAGGTAAGAGATGGAAAGAATTCCATTTCCAACCGGAAAGCCATGAAGTAATCCCGCATCCACTAATCTCTCGATCATCTTATTTAGAGCTTCCCTCCATCAAAAGGTGTTTTAAATCTGATGGATTTAAGCCACATACTTTCAAATTTAAAATTCCTTCTACCACCTTGAATCCCTCCATAGTCTACCTTAGGATTCTCATATAAGATCAAGGCCCCTCCCCCTCTATCGATAACGGGAGCACCAGATACAGTCGGTGACCTAGAAAACAACCCAGGAGCCGCTGGAGCAGCCAATGTCGCCGGGATAGCTGGAGGTGGCCTAGATACTGCCCGCGACAAGGTCTATGGAAGACCAGTGTCGACCAACTTAGTCAGGCCTTCCGGAAGGGATCTCGTCGTTCGACTGTAGGACTGTACAATGTCTGTTCGTTCAACTGTAGGACTATCGGGGTCGATGATCGGCGTCGTAGGAGGGAGTTCAACAGGCCGGTGTACCGCATCTGCTCCGGCAGGCCTGGGCTCAATGGGCCCCTTCACTAACCCGGAAGACGAGCCCATTTCGAAATGAGACTCCTGATAAGGTCTCCAAATTCCAGACGCTATATGCCAACACCACCTTCTTCAAAGAGGCCAATTCCTCTTTCACATTCGACAACTCTTTCGTCAGACCAAATAAGGCTCTATGCAACACACTTTCCTCTGTGTTGCCGTGTGACAGACTCCCCACTTCCTTCTCCATGTCACGTTTGTCGTACTCTAAAGCTGGCGGCCTTTCACACTTTTTTTCAAGCTCTATGTTGTGTTGTTCCCCCGCCGAATGGTGCTCCAAAGCTTCTTTGTATGTTCTAGCCTCTGTAGCTACCGTAGAGCTCGGTGAAACACTGCCAACCTCCAATAACACCACCGCCAATTTCACCCATGCCATCCCGTTTCTGTCGGCAGGAATAAGAATTGATTTCCGTCGACTAGCACTGCAGTACTCCACCAGCGACATGAACGGACCTCGGAGATTAAAACAATGTTGAAAGGTATATCCCTTGCTCCTGTCGCGCTGAGCAGAGTAATAGCCTTTTCCCCCTGCCTTGTTGCTAGCCTTCAAGCATCGGGAACCACCTGGTGATGTTTAAACTCAACCTTAGACGTTGGACCACTTTCCACCCTTTCTCAATTAAGACCACAGCATTCCTTTCCCTCGTGACCTCAAACACCTTCGTTTCTGAAACCACTCGCCTCATTGAAATTAAAATTGAATACTTATAAAGAAGAAGAAAAAGAAGAGAAGGCAAGAGCCATGGGATCTACTTAAAAAAAAGACCTTCAAGCTCCCTGTTGGAGAAAAAATAACTTCTAACTTTAACTTTTTTACATCTGCAATTAAACAATCCGCATGTTATGAAATGGTTTCTTATGAAAGCTGAACTCTTAACTTTTGAATACCTTACATGCACATTTATATGTGAGGTCCAAGGTTACTTACCAATATATATAATATATATATGTATAGTGTCCTGCCTGATATGCTGCCTCTCTGATTCTGATTATTTTTAACATCCATAACTAAGTGATCGCATTGTCAAAGTTTGGTTATTTACATATTTGTCGCATCTTTCAACGTGTCAAGGGTACTTTAAGAATTGTTGATAGTGCATTGAGCAAAATGCATATCACATGCTGTACAACTTGTACAGCAATAAGCACTTGAAGGTTCAATAGAAATATAAGTTTGATGACCAGATCAGGTCTCAACTTCCCTGATTTTCTTGTAAACATTTTTAGTTCCTAAATAGGTGTAATCACATTTATATTTCCTGTGTACTTGGGTTATGCCTATTTCTATATCAATAAAATATCTTCTTGCTTATCAAAAAAAAAAAAAAGTTTGATGATCAGATCAAAAGAGTTTTTATCTTTGATTTTGCAGGGAAGATATGACGTTTGCTGTCCTATGATGTCAGCATGGGATCTTCATAAAGCATGGCCAGAGGCAGATTTGAAGGTAAGAGAACTGTTCAACACCGTTTATCTTGCTGTTGATGAAGACATTAGTCTTTGATCTTTGGACAATCTAGTTGGACACAACTTTCTACATTTTGAAGAGATAAGGTGGATTAGGGGGAATCCAAACAAGGAGTTGGTGCAAGTGGGCTACCCTGGCTTGCTGACAATGTATATATATTTTCTTGGATAAGGAATGCAATTTTTTTAGAAACATAGAGGGGTGCAATCCAAGGGTGGTTGGCAAAAATCTTTAAGATGCTATGGTTAATAGTGACTCATGTCCTGCATATTTTTCACAAGGGTACTTCTTTATTTGTCTATAGAGAATCCTGTGCTGTCATTATGTTCTTTCAGACTACCCAGATACAGAAAAGGAATACAACACAGCAGTAGTATGGATAAGCCTTAGTGTGCCTTAAAAGTTAGTTGCTGTATCTGGGCGGTCTGCTGTAAAGCCATCTGGTTTTTATAAGGAGCCATTTTAAAAGCCATTAGTGGAGTCCTTTGAGCTCTTTGAGTAACTATTGTGGACAGAAACACCATAGGTTTTCTTCTAATAGGTTTAGGTCCTTTAATGGACTTATTTAAAGATAGGACTGGCTATGTTTGATTAAATCTGATTCTTTTAACGTGGGTATCCTAAAACCAGAAGGTTTCTTGCAAAGTATATGTCACCCGAAAGATGAAAAATAACGTCGTTTTTCTCTTCGAATGATCAGATGGTGATTGTGTGTGGCATGGAAAAAGATTCCCTAAGTTGTTGCCCAAACTTGAGGGCCTCAAGTGGAATAGGGGTAGGCAAATAAAGTTGGCTCTAAAACATTTATTATGCATTTGATATTGTCCGGAATAGTTGTACGGACATTAATAAATAATGTAATGCCCACTTTATGTGTATCACAATCCGACTCAGGCCCTCAAATTCGGGAAACAACTCGAGGGAACGTTGATTCGTGTGGTTGCTACTGAAGTAATTCACAGTTTTATAATGGTTCCTCTCTCTCTCTTCATTTTTTATGTAGTATGGTTTTCCACTCAATATTCCAAGCACAATTACTTGCAGTTGCAGCCAGTCTCTAATAATCTTTTTGAGTTCTGTTTAACTTTTTTTTCTATAAGTAAACAAATTTCTAAATAATGCCAATGTTTTAACAGGTTGTTCCGAATGCCGGACATTCTGCCAATGAACCCGGAATAGCTGAGGAACTTGTAGCTGCAAACGAGATGCTGAAAAACAGTATCAAGAAGAATGTACCCTGAGAGGACTGGAATAACACATGAGAAGACGATTTGCCTGTAAGACGGTCTTTTGAGGCTTTTAATGCTGTTAAATAAACGAATCCTTGAACGACATGGTTTATGTTGTTGTACTACATATATCCAGGCATTTGCAAGAATTGAAAATCATTACTTCGTGAACCGGGGATTCTTACCTACAGATTCGTTCCTTTTAGATAATGTTGTTAAGATAAGGCATATTAACACTACTATTGTACAGGTAAATGTTTTTATCTCACATGCTAAGGTAATTTTTGGAGAAACTTCTGAATTAACGCAATCTACATAGATTATATATCCATGATGTTTATGGATGATTTGCTGAAGAATAGATCATGTGCTATGGGTAGGTTTGATAAACTCTTCTTTTTTTCTCCTTTTGGTTCAAGTAAGCAGCATTTTTTGTGACTTAAGAATTTTTGTGCACCGTACCATTATATTATCAATGTATCGCTAATCAGCTTACATGGAATGCCTTTGTCTCAACTTATACCGAGGCACACACGCTCTCTGATATGGATCAGTGATTATTATTATATTTTGAATAAAGGACTATTTGCTCAATGGTTTCTTTAAGAACTTTTGAATATTGGGATGGGCTAATGGAACAATACATCAACTTTTATTAACGAATAAATTCTATAAGAATATCTGAAATCGGGGACAACTCACCCTGACCGGAAAAAATCCTCATCTTTTTTTCTCCTTTTGGTTCAAGTAAGCAGCATTTTTTGTGGCTTAAGGATTTTTGTGTTAAAGAAACCATTGAGCAAATAGTCCTTTATTCAAAGTATAATAATAATCATTGATTCATATCAGAAGAGCGTGTGTGCCTCAGTATAAGTTGAGACAAAGGCATTCCATGTAAGCAACATTTTTTGTGGCTTAAGGATTTTTGTGCACCGTACCATTATATTATCAATGTATCGCTAATTAGCTTACATGGAATGCCTTTGTCTCAACTTATACTGAGGTACACACGCTCTTCTGATATGGATCAGTGATTATTATTATACTTTGAATGAAGGACTATTTGCTCAATGGTTTCTTTAAGAACTTCTGAATATTAGGATGGGCTAATGGAACGATACATCAACTTTTATTAACGAATAGATTCTATAAGAAAATCTGAAATCGGGGACAACTCACCCTGACCGGAAAAAATCTTCATCCGTTAATAAAAGTTGATCTGAACGTGCAAGAAGGAAAAATAAATAAAAAGAATGACGATACTAACTATAACTAAGGTCTTCTAAGGAAGCATGTTATTTTAGCTATCTTGTAAAAACTACTGAAATGAAAAATGTTTTTCAAAAATATACGCATTGACAGGAAAAAAAAAAATTCAATTACATTGCTTCTCTTTTTGAAATAATGAATAGAGATCAGTTCTGAATCTCATATGTTACTAAATACACACATTTTTGTAATAGCCAACTCCCGAAAGCCAAAAATAAAACATAAAATAAGAATTTAAAAAAAAAAAAAAAAAAACAAGATGAGCTGCCAAAATGAAACTTAAAATTAAATAAGAGAAGAATAATTCAATGATGGTATTGAACAAGAAGATATCATACACTCACTCAATGAGGTAATTTTCGTGGGGTGATATCACCTAGGCCAGTTTCCTTGTGCAGCTCTTTGGTGTATGGATGCTATGAAAAGTTGGCTCCTTTGGAATTGTCGTAGGCCTTCTACCCCGTGACAATGACCGGGGAGTGGTACGACTGGTAGCTTTAGTTCCGGAAGAAACAGTATTACCGAATGGCTTTGCCACTTGCTTGGCTGTTAAAATCTTTGATGGGTTTTCCTTAATGACACCGAGTTTACCAGGGGTCACGAGGGAAACCGCTTCCTTCCGACTTGATATAACTCTGCAGTAGGATCTGCCAAAATTAACCTTGTCCATAACATCATTGGTGATCAAGAGCTGGATATTTGATAGAAGGCAATATACTACTTACCCACGAGGCCTTGTAAGTTTTTGTTGCATCATTGGTGATTGGATCTTTTTCAAGTTGTTTTGTTGTTTTTGACATGCTTTGTCTTGTTCCGACGGTGAAGTCAGAACGTTGGATTTGTGGTGTATAGAAACACTACGTCTATGCAGAGTCATGAGTGATAATTTTTGCTCCACTTTTTTATTTGAAGCCTTCTTCAAGCAAGTACTTCCAACCCTAATCTGCATATTGTCAGGGCAGCCTTTGATCACAAGTACTTTATGAAAAATGTTCAAACAATGACAAGTACTTTATGCATTAGATACTTACAGATTGATCCTCTAGTGTTGTTCTGTCCAGTTTCTTTTCACCACCTTCCTGTATATGGCACTCATTTTCACTTTTTCCTAGGCGTTTTTTCTTCTTCTGAGGTCAGGAAACAAAATATATATATTAATTCTCCGACACCCATATGGTGGAAATGTCTGAGTTTAATTGTTGTAAACTTACTTGATTTGCATTCTGATGTTTTCTTTGTGAGTTTGTGCCAGGGAGCCCTGGAGCTGTCGTAATTTCTGCCAGAGGTGCTATGAGTTTTTTCTCAAAGTTCGCTTCCTTAAGAATCCCTCTTTCCTGAAACAATCTAGCTGACATCAGATATGAAGGAAAGAAAATTTTAGATGCTTCTTCAATTAAACTAGCCTGTAAAGTTTCAATACATCAGTTCTTAGCCTAAAAGGCTTGGGATTGGTAGGCTTTGGTTTCCTGTGCTTGACCCCTTGAACACCAGTGTTAGCTGTGAGGGAGCCCTCTTTTATGGCCTTGCCCATTACTCGGTTAATCTGCATAAGTTTTTCAAGCATGGAAAATATGAGTTTTTTAATGATCAACTGGAAAAATATGTTGTATAGAAGAAGTCGTCAAAAAAAGAAAATATCAGGTTGTGTTTGAGAAGCCACCTTGAGTTTGGAAGTGTCATGCTCCCCCAGAACTGTCCTTTCTTGGTGGCCATTATTGTGATTCTGTAACCTTCAAACATTTAATCCAAAAACTTAACAAAAGAACTGGGAGGAAACATCATGATCATCAAGAAAATAATAAAACATCGTGAAAGCACAAGTCCAAACCTGTTGTCATCTGATGCTACAGTATTTTCCTTCTCTTCATTATCATTGACTCCGCTGTCATTTTCAGTATCATCACAAGCCAGAGCATTTTCCTTATCATCACTTTCCTTGACTTCAGGAATTTTTTCCTTCTCTGGACTCGATATAATTTTTTCATCCCGCTCACTTCCTTCACTAGTCCCTTCCGCCAGAGCATTTTCCTTATCTTCACTTTCCTTGACTTCAGGAATTTTTTCCTTCTCTGGACTCGATATAATTTTTTCATCCCGCTCACTTCCTTCACTAGTCCCTTCAGCCACTTTACTTCGAGCTAGGGAGTCGGAAGCATCATTTTCTCCTGAATCCCTCTCTTCAGTACTTGATTGGGAGATAAACTCCGGTTCAACAGAAGACTCACCTTCCTGTGATTTCACAGTTTTCAAACAACCTTCAAGAGAACCATCCCTTGATTTATCGTCTATATCCATGTCACTTGAATCATCATCCCCTTCATGATGCTTGTGATCACGAGGACGTTTTATGTCCTTGTTAATATTTCTTTTCAAGCATCTTGAAGTTTTGGCTTCCTGAACTTTGCGGTTGTGGAAATGCAAGGATTCATAAACCCGGCTTTTAACCTCTCGACCTCTTATTTGTTTTCTTGAACCATCTACAGGCAATGACTTGTTATACCCTAATACATGCTTCTTTTCACAGGTGATCTCAAGCTTCTTCATTGCTGCACATAATGTTTTCATCGGGGTATTCAGTTCTAATGAAGTCTTTGTCTTTACTGCTTTCTTTGGTGAGTTAAAGACTAGAGCCTTGGCTACCACTCTATTCTTAGGCGCAACAATGGCTGTTACTTTCAGATTCCGAACACTCCTAAAGGTATTCGGATTTGAGAGGCGCTTTCGATTCCTTGGAGTAGTATGAGCCTTGGCCACATCAGATGATTGTTTTGCCTTTGAACCCGGGGTTGCACGAGGCTTAGGAGTTGGTCTGGCTTTCAATTTGGTATCAACCAGTTTGTGAGAAATTGAAGAAATCAGGGCTAGTCTTGATATTCTTGACTTGGATGGTTTTGGAGGAGCCGTAAGTGGGCATTTCATATTTGCACTAAAAAATATCGAGAAAATAAAAAAATATTGAACTATTAAAACCCCAAGTACAAAAATAAGATAAAATCAACAGCTTAAATTTATTGACAAGGACTCATAAAGAAATTTAAAAGAAGAAGAAAAAGAAGAAGGGTGACTGAAAGGTTTGCATCGGCACCTTGGAGCTTTTCTATTTAGGGCTTTCCTTAGTCGTACATTGGGACTCCTTGCTGCCATGACCTGTACAATTAAAAGCCATCATCTGTAACCTGGTCCAATAGTCAAACCAATTTCAGGAAGAATCCAAACTGCCACTAACCCGAAGAACAAAACTTTTGTAGATTGCTTCTGAATCCATTTCTTCTGCATGCTTCTGGTCACATCCTGAGAAGAAAAAAATCAACACAGCAAAACGGACTCAAATCAGTAGAATATCTGGCAATGAGAGGTCTCACAGATTACTCAGGGCTGATGGACACACACTGAGTTCAAAAATAAGTTCAAATTACAAAAATAAATAAACATGCACTCAAAGGACGGAACTTCAATGCATGATCCATGCATGGTAGTACATTCATTTCGTTTCACTGATGATGAAATCCTTTACATACAAGGTATCATGCAGAAACCTAGTACAGATTTATCCACTGGGTCCACACATCTTTATAGGAGTCTTGTGCTTGTGCACTAGTGGGATTCATCAAGTTTGGTTTTCCATTATCTTATGAAATCAGAAACAAATAATCCAAAACCCCAAGCTCAGTTTCTTATTTCTTTTCCTCAGTTTAGTTAGCAATGATCCAGGGCACACATGAAGTAGTTCTGGAATTTTGACTGAAAAATAAATAAACGAACACTAATGATATATGATCATATCAGATAATTTCATCTCAACATGTACTCCTAGAAAAAATTATAAAATGCATGTAAACAACAAATCATAAAATCGTCGCAGACGATTATAAATCTAACCTGAACAAACAAGAAGTATATTTGAAAACTAAGGGAGTTAAATGTGAGGCAAACGCTGAATCATAATTTCATTTTAGCAAAAATATAAGCATTAAAATCAACCCCAGGCATGTACAAGAAGAATCTTACCAGAAAAAATACAAATATTGTCTCTGTTACTGGTACATTAATCACAACTTAATGATGGCAAGGCTTGAATGTAGTTCAGCAAAAGAACAGTATCTCTGACTGAAAGATGAGAGGATCTTACCGACGCGTAAGCAGAACCAGTAGCAGTCGTCGGGGCGGTTCTGATCAGGTGCGGTCAAGTCCACGAACTTGGGAGCTTCGATCTTCTCGTAAAACTCGTCGCCTTCTTCTTCGCCGCTGATCTGCATTGTCTTCGGTACCTCCATTTTCAACTGGAAGAGAGAGAGAGAGAGAGAGAGAGAGAGAGAGAGAGAGAGAGAGCTAAGGTTCAAGAACCGAGAAGAAAGAAGAGGAGCGTGGAAAGTGTTACTGGTTTGGACTTTGGGGCACGGGAGTTTGGGGATGGAAGGAGATTTTTAAATTTGGGAAGTAGCCGTTGGAGAAAGGATTCAGATTCGGACAGGTTTTGTAAGAGAAACGGCAACTTCTGTCCGTTTTCGTAAATTCTCTCTGCGGGTGCCCCAATCCGAAATAACCGGATGTCAAAGTCGGACAAGTCCGGTAGCACGTGCGGGGAACCAGAATGGAATGGAGAAGCCCAAGCGGCCAAGCCCAACATGTTTTTTAGTTTAAAAAATAGTCGTATTCTTTTGTTAAAAAAAACAAACAAAATTTCTTAATTAGTGACTTTTCAGTCCGTTGCTGAAAAAATCTATTTGCAAACATATTTCTTTACGTATTGAATATACCATTGAGAATATCATAGCTCTCTTTTCTCTCTAGGAAAGTAGAGGCCCCTACATCTTAGTGGTGTCTTCAATTTTTTTCTCTTTTGAATCTTTCTATCTCTTGTATCTCAGCACACATCTACTCTTTCCCTTTTAGAAAATCCTTACTTCACAAGCTTTCATATGGATATGGAGAAATTCCTCTCACAGATTGAGGCACTCTTGTGGCAAGATCTCAATTTGATACCTAAACTTGAAATGGCGACGAAAAACTCATACATAAAGTTAGTTGGTCAACTAATAGTAAACAGAAACTTAAACAAACAATCAATACAAGCAAGCATAAGAGCTGCTTGGAATTTTGCAAAGATTTTTTTACATCCAAGACTTGGAGAACAACCAATTCCTCTTTACTTTCCAATCTTCTTAAGATCAACAAAAAGTTTTTACACAAGGTCTAGAAATTTCCGTAGGCATCTACTTGTCCTAAAGCCGTGGCCACCAGGATCTACCATAAAGAAAATCATCTTTAGATACGCACATTTTTTCATACAAATTCACGGATTCACTCTGGATCACATGTCGGTTCGTAATGCCATAAACATAGGAAATGATTTGAGTAAATTAATCCTGGTGGAGGAAGACCCTGTTTTCGGGGTAGCTTGACGCCACTACCTCGGAATAAAAGTTGAACTAGACCTTACCCAACCACTAAAGCAGTGATTTATGATGCCTAAATATGAGGAGCTCGAATTTTGGATTGCCATCAAATATGAGAAACTTCTTGATTTTTGCTCCTTATGTGGTATACTGGGTCATTCTCAAGTCTTTTATCAAGAGGAAACAAAGATTAATGCTCAACTAGAATATGGCCCTTGCCTCATTTCAAAATACATCAACCCAAATCTTGTAGAAGACTTTCATCAAACAAACATAAGTAAGGCAGACTAAAGCTGTTAGTGTCGAAAAAGAATCAAATTCAAGGAAATTGAAAGACCAAACTAAAAACAAGGGAAATGAGTTGCAGATTTATGATGAAGCAAAAAGAAGAAGTTATACGTTACAATTTATAAATTCGCAATTCAAATCAAGTCAAGAAGCTGAATCGCACATGGCAACTTTGCCAAGACTACAACATTTCTTCTCAAATTCGGCATCAGCAAAGGAGGAACAACTGAATCCAAACACGACAATCCTGTTCTCAATAGTGGAGACATTATTCCCCTACAGTGCTAACAGCTCATCAATACAACCCCTGCAAGAATTAAATAGATTTATTGTGCGGCCGACTCCCATTAAAGAAAAAAATCAGATAACAGATCAACAAATCCCCCTATATCCTGCGCCAGATCTGGAGATAACGACTGCTGATGGTAGAATAATCTTAAAATCCTCAAGTATGAGTTACACTTCTCGTAAGTATGCGACTCTTCCAAGACATACCCTATGGAAATTGAATTTGAGAAGATTGTACTATGAAACTAAAGGTTTGCAATATCATAAAGATCTTTTTGGATCGAACTCATCCTTCGAAACTGACCAAGCCCATAAAGGTATTTCTTACTTAGCTTCGTTCTTTTAAGGATGGCCCACGTCTTGCTGATACTCATAGTCACTCATGGGCCTCTCAACCGGTCTCTTCCAACTATAAAGGCCCAACTCTTTCGAGAACCTAAGGCCACATGACAGTTGGGCTTTCAACCAAAACCTCTCAATCCTCTAAACCATCGCAGCCTTGTCTTGGTCATAACCCTGATGGATCAAAGCCCATAAGCTTGTCTTCAGAACTTCAAAGCTCTTTTAGGCCTATATTTTCCCATTATCCCCTATTACAAAAGTTTTTAAAATTGAAGAACTCTCTTCTCCATTTAAAAACCCACGAGACAACAGTTCACATGAGAATCGTCCTGAAACCACAAAGCATCAAGCCCAGTCTCTTTTCAACAAGAAGGTTTAATTTTCTCTCATGATCCTGATAGTTCAGTTTTCAAGAAGGTGCCCATAGATACTCCTCAACCATCTTCAGTCATCAAACCGATAGTAAAGAAAGCTCCAAAGATTAAGCATTACGCCACAAAATTCTCAATAACTCTTCCATACAAATTCAAGAAATGGTGACAAATAATGACTCTCCCTCCCCACAGAAAAAGCTAGCTTCTTCACTTTTCAAATAGACAAGCACAATGTTACTTAAGAGATCATCCCCTGAAGCAAAATATTCTGCACAACCATTGAAGAATAATCATTGGGTTGAAGTAAAAAATGAGGCACTAGAAGCTATGAAAATGCCGTCTCCAAAGGATCATAACATGGAAGATTTAATTGAAGATCAGTCCACGTCTTCTCCAACTCCAATCCACACAAGCAAAATGAAGAAAAAAAAAGGCAAGATTCAGTCCCTATAGTCGACAGAACAACTCTTCGAGACATCCAAAAAAGCAAAGGAGACCTACTCTAAGGTGCCTCCCAATCTTAAATAAAGATAATGGCATGAATTGTCGAGGTCTAGATAGACCAAAGGCAATTGGAAATCTTAGATCTAATATTAGAACAATTAATCCGAACATAGTTTTCCTGTCGGAAACTTTAGTAGCTAATGATGGCATAAACAACCTTGTATATAGTTTAGGCTTTCAATATTTTGTGCATTTTCCAGTTGTTAGTAAGAAAGGATGCCTACTTTTGTTATGGAGACCGGGAATAAATATAGAACTGGTCAATATGAATATGAATGCAATCTCTATTCAATTTACTCGGATCCCTCATACATACCTTGGATTTGCACCTTTGTTTATGCACTGGTAAAATGGAACGAAAAAACATCTTTTTGGAATCACCTAGGCTCGGCACAGCAAGCTTAGACTGGCCCTTGGGTTTGTTTAGATGATTTTAATAACATATTATTTCAATCTGAGAAGCATGAGGGTCGCCCCCTTCAAGCAAATAGACATAGAGGTCTTAAATATTTCATGAACATGCATGGACTTATTGATTTAGGCTTTAGAGGACCACAATTTACACAGAAAAATAAAAGACAAGGACTTGCACAAATCAGGCAAAGATTAGATCGAGCTATCGTCAATCAAGAATGACGACAACTTTTTCTAGACGCCATCCTTCAACACCTTGTATCAGCTGCGTCGGATCACCACCCTCTAATATTCAACACATTAAGTAGTAGCTGCAAGCCCATCTCTTGCAAATTTGAAGCTTTTTGGACATCAAATCTCTCAGTACAAATATAGTAAGAGAAGCTTGGAACACTTTCTTCACTAGTAATTCAGCTTTTATTCTGTGTAAAAAATCCATGCCACAAAGGACGTCCTA
This sequence comes from Platycarya strobilacea, assembly GCA_036898215.1. Classification (NCBI taxonomy): domain Eukaryota; kingdom Viridiplantae; phylum Streptophyta; class Magnoliopsida; order Fagales; family Juglandaceae; genus Platycarya; species Platycarya strobilacea. The sequence continues at coordinate 3,074,722 of CM072554.1, read as the reverse complement.
AAACTATGGAACAAATGTCATTTTGGGAGAATACAAGATAATATCAAACGTATGGAAAATGAACTTCTCGACATTCAAAGCACTCAAGCAAATCTCTTTAATCAAGTCGGAGAAAAAGAACTCCTAATGGAACTACACAATCAGAGAGAGTATGAAGATTTACTTTGGAAACAAAAATCTCGGATTTTATGGCTCACTATCACGAATCTTAACACCAAATTCTTCCACCTCTCAACCACCATCAAAAGAAGAAAGAACTCAATTGAATCCATTAAATTGAGCCCAGGTAACTGGTCCTTCGACCCAGTTTTAATTGAAAGCACTTTTATCAATTTCTTCCAAAACATTTATGCCACCTCGAGTCCAAGCTTTTCGGATCGGTTAAAGCACCTAAAACACCTCTTCAAAAGGAAAATCACTTCTCAAGAAAATGAGATGCTCTAAGCATTTCCAAAGGAAAGAGAAATATATGAAGCCTTAAGATAAATCCCAAAATACAAAGCCCCAAACCCTGATGGCATGACAATATTGTTTTACAAACATTATTGGCATATCATCAAGAAAGAATTGATAGAGGCAATCCAGAATTTCTTCAGAAGTGGAAAATTGCTGAAACAATTAAATCATACAAATATTGCTTTGATCCCAAAAATTTTGAATCTAAATAATCCCAACCATTACTGTCCTATTAGCTTCGCAAATGTCATATACAAAAACATAACCAAAATTACGGCGAAAAATACCTTAAAAAAATCATTTCTCTACTCCAAATTGCTTTTATCCCGGGTAGGAATATTAAAGAAAATTCTACAATTGCCCAAGAGCTATTCCAACATCTAAAAACCAAAGCAGGAGCAAAATGTCTTATGGCAATAAAGCTAAATGTGGAAAAGGCTTTTGACTCAGTAGAGTAAAATTTCCTTTTTGCTGTAATGGAACAATTACAGTTGGGTTATGGTCCATACTAGATTCAACTGATCAAAGAATGCATCTTCTCAACAACTTTCTCAGTTATAACCAACAGATCACCAAAGGGTTTTTTCACAACTTAGAGAAGGCTCCGTCAGAGAGATCTTTCATCTCCATTACTTTTTTTATTTTAATTACTGAAGTCTTATCAAGAATTCTCTTAAAAGTAGAAGCATAAGAAAAAATAGAAGGAATAAAGATAAGCAGAGATAGCCCCTTTGTGAATCACCTTCTTTTTGCAGATGATACGATAATATTTACAAAAGTAACGAAAAATAATGCCAAAGTCATTTCAGAAAGCCTAGAAAAATACCAACTTTGGTCAGGACAAAAAATCAGTCATAGCAAGTCCTCTATATTCATTGCAAGGAATACTAAAACGGAAACAAGATCAAATATCACTCAATGGCTTCCTTACAAAGTCTCCACTGCAAAAATGAAATATCTCGGCCTCCCTACTTCCTTTAGTAGGAAAAAGACTGAAGATTACAAAGAACTATTAATCAGAATAGAAAAAAAGCTTGAAGGATGGAAACATAAACTTCTCTCTCAAGCAGGCAGGACAACACTCATCAAAGCAGTAGCTAGTGCAAATCCATCTTAATACACGTCATCTTTCAAAGTCCTAAAATTGGTTTGCAAATCCTTGGATATTAGCTTCAAAAATTTTTGGTGGGGCTTCTCAAAGTAAAAAAAAAAACATAATCTGACCTTAAAATTTTGGAGAACTATGTCTTCCTAAATCACAAGGTGGATTATGAATACGTCAAATAGCAAACATAAATCAAACCCTCTTAGCCAAATCTAGATGGAATTGAGTGAAAATAATGGAAAACTTTGGATTACTTTGCTTAAACCAAAGTATATCACTTCAACAAATTTCTAGAATGCTCATCATCGTCCATCAAATTCTAATACATGGAAGGATATACTAGGTACTAGAAATATCATCACGAGCGGAAGGTGTATCCAAATCAATAATGGATTTAATACTAATCCCTAGACTGATCCATGGATACCTTCCATGCCTATTTTCAAGTCTCATCCTCTCCCAGGCTCAAGTGAGACTTATCCACTCCTCTTAGTAACTGATATTATTCAAGACAATCCAAGGAGATGGAATGAAACAAAGATGAAAGACTTACTAGAAGAAGATGACATTACTGAGATACAGGAAATACCTTTACCTGATCCCTCTCAAAATCCGAATAAAGCAATTTGGATCCTAAATTCCAAGGGAAGCTTCACGGATAAAACAGCATATCACCAAGTCTTACATGATCAAGGAATCGATCTTCATCTTCCCTCGCAAGGCCTCTTCAAATCTCTTTGAAAAATTAAAGTGCATGATCATCACAAGCTTATGCTTTGGAAACTTTTGTGGAATATCCTACCAACAAGGGCTAGAATCAACGTAGTTCTCAAAAATGAAGAAGAGGGAGTTTGCCCGCTTTGCAATAATTATTCTTAAACAACACTACATCTCTTTATTCAATGCCCCGATTGTGCAATTCGTTAGATACAAAGTCCTTGGCCTCTGAATATAGAAATTTTACCTATATAATCAATTTTTGAATGGATTAAATTGATCATTGATTTAGAAAAGGGTATAGGTCTATCTGATATTGAAGTTCACAGATTTCAGCTTTTCCCAGTCATCGTCATGGGTTTCATTTGGAGAACCCGAAATGATATTGTCCACAATCAATTTATTTTCTCCATCGAAAAAGCAAAAGTGCAACTGGAAAAAATTTATCAAAGTTATTATGATACATGGAAAGCCAAGAGGACCTGCAATAAACTTTGGAAACCCCCGCCCCACAATCACAAAAGCTTTTTGTTTGATGCAGCAGTTAGAACAAATTTTTCGATAACAGTGGCAATTTGTAGAGATCACATAGGAAAAATAATAGAGATACATGCTGAAAAACTTCACACTTCCTCCCCTTTGATAGCAAAATCAAAGGCAGCTTTGTTAGCGGTGAATGTCCTCCTTTTTATCATATGAAAGCTTGCTTAGGATAAAAAGAAAAAAAAAAAGAATGTACCATTGAGATGGAAAGCTTTTATATTAGCTATAATAAAAAAAAATTAATATGTTAACTTTTTAAAATTAATTATAATATATCTCACAATAAATAATCATGTCTAAACGCATTAATCTGCATGTAATAAAAAATTTACACCGTAATAATATTAATTTATTCTCTTTTCAAAAAAATACATTTTTTTATGAGTGAAAGACTTTATTATTCAGAACTAGGCATGTTCATCCGGGTCGAGTTGTACCCGGCCCGGTTTGAAATTTTATTTATTTATTAATACTTTTAATTTTTTTTTTAATTGTTTAAGGAAATTTTGAATCTAGGTTCTAGATTTTCAAATTCAGAATTCGGATGAACACCTCTAGTCAGAACTGTATTTTTTTATTGTATGAAAGCTGTATATTCCAATAAGATATCTATCATGATCATTTGAGGTTGATTTCAATGAATATTGGTGGCGGCAAGGAACTACTACTTCACTTCCACACAACAAGCACGCCACATACGACTTTGCATGGAAATCTCAGATCAGTAGTACAAATTAATTAATAACACATGAAAAGAACAACAAATGTCACTTATTAATTGCTTAATTTCATCAATTTACCCGATTTGCCTACCAAATAAAATAAAAAATTTAAAACACATTTAAAACTCATTAATATATTTTATTAAATCTTTTTATAAAATATAATAAAAAAATCAACTTTTTCAAATTCTAAAATATCTTTTTTAAATCTCAAAATAAAATTAATACTAAAAAAAATATATTACAATAATATTTTATTCTTTTTTTAATTTTTATCCCATCTCATTTTTAAAAAATAAATCAAACCTATTATCCCTTTTATTCTTTTTCAAATTTCTTCTCCCTCTAATGCCACGTAGCTAGCTAAGCTTCCACCTACGTCCCAATCTCAATGTGGAATATTTCACCGGCTTTAATGCATGCATTTATTATTTAATGTCTTGCAAGTTTTAGCCAGCTAATTTAAACGTGCATCCAAAATAAAAGAAGTACCAGCGGCTTTCAAGTTTCAACTACTACCGATAAATTGATGGGCAGTTATATTGAAAATATATACAAGTTTTGTCTAGTACTACTGATACTGATCATATCGATTCATATTATTTTTTATTATAAAATAAATATGAGATATTCCATAAAATTATATCAATTTATAAAATTAATTGTATAAAATTGACGTATCATTCTCATCATCATTTATAAGTGATTCCTATCCCCTAAAACAAATTCCAAGTTGGAACACTACGACTTAAACAAATTCCAAGTTAGAACACTACGACTTATTCATATTCAGAATATTTCTACTATCGACAGACTTTATGCGATCGGTTTGGTAGCACTATGGTACGTAATTCAGCAAATAGAAAATATTTAGTTTTAAAATCTAAATAAATAATGGAAAAAAAAAAGAAAAAGAAATTAAAAGAAAAGAAAAATTCGCTGATCCCATGTAAATTGTAACGCATATTCAAAGTCAATAAGCCAAATTTCGGGCCATTGACAAAAAAATATATAAATTAAGCAGAGATGAATCCACTAAGTTAGACAAATTGGCAAAATATCAAATACTTGCTGCTCCCGAGTGCTGACTTTGACCCCAGCCTATTGTTTCATATACCAAACTTTTCTGAATTGTTAAGTTAAATGGACAATGCTAAGCAATCAAGAAAACGTATTAAGAAATTGATCAGTCGATAAGGTAAATATTTTTTTGAAATCATTTTTTATGTATTTTATTTAAATAAAAGTAAAGAATAAACACACAAAAAAAAACACAAATTCTAATAAAAACCAAACGGTATAAATGATAGGTATACTTGTCATTGTACCTACTAGGCTACTATTTTTCTAGTTATATATATATATATAGATCCATGTAACAAAATGTGTTGATTCTATACAAAAAGTCCAAGGAAAATGTTAATAACATCTCCCTAGACAAAAATTATCTCCCCATCCAATTGATTACAATATTACCAATCTTCATTTTAGTAGTACCCTCTGTTTGTAACAAACAGGTGTGTACGTAGCACCCCCTGTTTTCTCCCCATTGTATTCAAAACATTTAAACATTAATTAAGAAAGTTGAACCTATATATATATATATATATTATATGTGTATGTATGTATGTATGTATATCATCATCATATCCTCTTATATCACCAAACTCACTTTGACCAATCCATAAGTCTTCCTTGGATCAGAACCATTCCAGAGCGACTATTTTGACGACTACCTTATATGTGCCAGTTAGTTCACACTGATCATTAATACATCCATATTAATTTCTTCCTTTTCTAACAATAAAGAAAAAAAAGAAAAAAAAAATTGATCATATCAAGTTCATATTGTATCATGACCACCTAGCTCGATTATCATATGAATTAAGTGGTAACATATGGCTATTTTCCTCTAATTTTTCCCCATATAAAATCATGGGCGTGTAAAGGATCCCCTTACTTACTCCAGAACTCATGTAAATAACAGTAATTACTTGATTAAAAAAAATACCGATTACTTATGCTACGTTAATTGTGTGCTGGGTTAATCTCGAATAATCTATGAATAATAGTAAAAAAATAAAAATAAATTTATGAGTGACGTCAAGGTTCGGTCGGGCTGTCTTCAGCATCAAAAGCAGTCCAACTACTTTTTGGACTGCTTTTGTCATAAACACAATAAAAAAATATAATAAAAAATATAATAAAAAAATACAATAAAAAATATAATAAAAAAATTAAATGAAGAAAACACAATAAAAAATAAAAACATAATAAAAAACACAATGAAAAAATAAAATGAAAATGAATTTATAGAAGTATTCGACAAAATCCAGCCCTTGCCGCCGCCGCCACCACCAGTAGGCAACACAGCCGGAATGGGCCCATTCCGGGTTTAAGGCTGCCAAGACTTCGTCGGAGGTCGACGTGGGTCATCGTTATAGGAGTGAGTTCGTCGGAACCCATCGGTCCTGATAGCATCGGCGGTACCGTTCACCGCCACCGAGGGCAGTAGGTTGCTTTTAATGGGGTGTCAGTCTGACCAACCCTCAACTTTTTTCTAAATTTATTCATTATCTTCTTTTTCATCATCCTCTTATCATCTCATGATATGGTATTAGATGATAGATTAATAAGTAAAATATAATAAATAATTTTTAATTATTTAATATTACATTATAAGATGATAAAAAGATGATGAAAAATATGATGATGAATACATAGTATTGCTAATAAAATAATGAATAGTAATTTTGTGAATAATAGTAAACTATTTATAAATAGTAATAAAATAGTTTGAGACTATTTCACTTACCAAACATACCTTTAATTTATGGGTGACGCTGGTGTACAATCGGACTGCACCTTAGCACCTTTGCAGCCCCCCTTAATTTCTTACAAAAATACAATACAAAATATTTAAAAATATAATAAAAAATTTTAAAAAAATACAATAAAAAATATAATAAAATAATAAAATAAAGAAAACATAATAAAAAAATACAATAAAAAAATAAAATGAAAATAAATTTTTAAAGTAAATTCGGCCTCACCTAGTCCTCACTGCCACCGACGGCTGTGGGCGACACCGCCCAGCCCCCGACGGCCTTAAACTAATTTTGGATCTGAACCTTCCGATCTCGATGGGTTGGGCGGTGTCGCCCACCGCCGTCAAAGATGGTGGGGGTTGCAAACTGGAGGAATTCGATCCAACACCAGGATTTCTCTTAATTTATATATATATACGCGAGGCCGGTCTGGAATTTTTTTTTTATTCTTTTCTGCGTAAACTTAAAAGTAGGGTGTAAAGAAACTAGTTTTCTTCCTTTTTTTGGTGTGTTATTTTGTTTTCCTGATTTGCAGAAAAATAAAAACATAATAACAGTACTACGTCTAACAATGGTGGGCTCAATATCGACCCCATCAATAAAGCAAAGTCAAAAGAATCACCAACGCAATCACACAAGCCGTTCTTGACTTTAAAGCTACCTTAATAGATATTGCTACTTAATTTCTATATATATAAAAGCATAGATATATCCATGTTTCATACGCAAGACATAAGGCACGTAAAAGAGAGCGCGCAGCTTGCACCACGAGATCAGATATTAGCCCCGGTCCTAATTTTCTTCATTGTCGTCGAATTTGAAGATGGTGTGCCTGTGCCAGTACATAGTCGGTGTTGTTCTAGCTTCTCTGACGTTGGGTTTTGTTCTGTACTGTTACAGTTTCAGATCAGGAAAGAAGAAAACCACCAGAGCTTCAATGGATCAGACAACAAGATCAAACGGGTTTGTAAAGACGTTGGATATCAACAGCACATCATCGGCGCCGGAGATCACTGCCGGAATTACTACGGACGTGATCATTGTTGGAGCCGGAGTTGCCGGTGCAGCTCTTGCTTACACCCTTGGCAAGGTAATTCTTAAATATTTATCATATTTTTTCATCTCTATGCAGTGATTTCAAAAAAGAAAAAAAGAAACAAAATTGAAAAAAAAAAATGTCCTTTTTTGTTAAGCTTCTCTTTTGCTCAAAATAATAAATTTATCAACAACTTTTAGTTGACTTGATGATATTATTGCAAATTATTCTTTGTTTTGCTTCTGCATGTTTACATGCATTCACATATGTACTTGAAAAATCCCACTTGACTTACAAAAGATGCGTTACAAATCATATAATATAAAATCAAAAGACAAGTCAAATTAGCTGTATTTATTATATTGTTTGATGATATATCAATCAAATAAACTATCAATTCATTTATAATCTTTAAATATAGAATTAATATCATATTTAGAATAAAAATAATTGATTGATTTGTCGATTTTTTTCTTCTGTTTTTTGGTAATTTTCTTGATTGTCTCGTTAAATAAAGCTAAGAAATCAAAGTTGTGGTTAAAACCATTACTCCTGTAATTTTTTTTCTTTAATTTTTTGATTTTGTCCGTGTTATATATTCTGGGATTGAGTGTGAACTGAAATTAGTATTCTGCTGCTGATGATAGGACGGACGTCGAGTGCATTTGATTGAAAGAGACTTGAGTGAGCCCGACAGAATTGTTGGTGAGCTGCTACAGCCAGGGGGCTATCTGAAACTGGTTGAGTTGGGTCTTGAAGGTAATTATGAACTAATTAATCTGCAGAACCACCTTGTTTGGTTTCAAGAATTTTGTATATTTAGATGGAATTGTTTTTCTCTTTCTTCAATTAATGGAACCCTACTTCCTGCTGCTCTTTTCTTGCAGTTGCTGTTCGTTTTAATTGCTTGGTAACTAATTAGATGCATAATTAATGGCTGCAGATTGCGTGAATGAAATTGATGCCCAGAACGTGTATGGATATGCACTTTACAAGGATGGGAGAAATACTAGACTGTCTTATCCCTTGGAAAAGTTCAGTCCAGATGTGGCTGGGAGAAGCTTTCACAATGGCCGTTTCATTCAAAGATTGAGAGAAAAAGCTACATCTCTTATAAAGTAAGTATTCTTCATTTCCCTTTAAACATATTCATTTTTTGAAGTCAATCCGCTAGTGATTGCATTTGACAAATATACAATCTTAAAACCTATGAATCGATGATTTTTTTTTTTTTTTGCAAAACTTAGACTGAAAGCTATAAATTCTCGACGTTATCCTTTGGCCTGCCTAGTTGTGTGTTGACTCTTTGGTTTTGTAGTAACTATGCAAACTTAAGGTGCTTGCTCTGTGTTCGTATCATGACTACTCAATTCAGATGGAATGGCTGTACAATTAATTCCACAATTTCTTATATAGTAATAGAAATGATAGTTAAGTTGAGAGTGTATAATTACTGCATAATTATTTTAAAAAATTAAATTAAATAAGGAATTCACTTAAAAAAAATTTATTAATAAATTCTTCTTTTTTTTTAAATGAGTGTACGATCTTTGTATATTTTATGAGTGTATGTAATATTACAACCGTAGGTATATTAATGGCTTGAATCGTTTCTCTTTCTTAATTCTATACAGTGTAAGATTGGAACAAGGAACGGTAACAGCTCTACTTGAAGAAAAAGGGACTGTCAAAGGGGTGCACTACAAAACCAAGACCGGTCAAGAGCTGACTGCTCATGCTCCCCTCACAGTAGTCTGTGATGGTTGCTTTTCTAATTTACGCCGGTCCCTGTGCAAGCCCATGGTAAAGATCATGTTCTTCAAACAACAAAAAAAACTTGTTTAAATCTATATATCAAGATGAATAAACTGTGAATTAAGAAGTAACTCTGTATTTTAAGATCTATTTAAGTTTTTTTTAACATAGGTCCATCATCATCTCTACAGGTTGATATCCCCTCCTGTTTTGTTGGTTTGGTCCTAGAAAACTGTGAACTTCCATATGCAAATCATGGACATGTTGTTCTTGGAGATCCTTCACCCATCTTGTTCTATCCTATTAGTAGCACTGAGACTCGCTGTTTGGTTGATGTTCCTGGCCAAAAAGTACCTTCAGTTGCTAATGGTGAAATGAGCCATTATTTGAAAACCGTGGTGGCTCCCCAGGTATCCATAGCCCTTTTTCCTGACATGTTATTTCAATTAGTTTTTTTTTTTTTTTTTGCAATTCAATATCCAATTAACCCATTTTTTGTTACTAATAAAAATATAACCATGTGATTCAGGTTCCCCCAGAGGTGTACAATGCTTTCATATCTGCAGTGGATAAGGGAAACATAAGATCAATGCCAAATAGAAGCATGCCTGCAGCTCCCCATCCAACGCCAGGTGCACTCTTGATGGGGGATGCTTTCAATATGAGACACCCTCTAACAGGAGGAGGAATGACAGTAGCTCTATCTGACATTGCTGTACTAAGGGATCTTCTTAGTCCTCTGCGTAATCTGAATGATGCATATAGTCTTTGCAACTATCTTGAATCCTTCTACACCCTACGCAAGGTAATGCTGCATTAATAATGTACATTTCAAGATAACTCTTATATATACAAAGATATCATACAGAATAAATTTACAACTCGATATAACTTTATGAAATTTATTAGATTTATTTTATAATTAAAATAATTTTATAATTTGACATACCACATAAATTATGTTAATTTATGAGTTTATTTTTATGTAATTCATTTATGATTAAAATATTGTATAATGCTACATGCAAACAGATTTGCAGACCAATTTATGCACCAATACAAATTTATTGATTGCCTTCAATTTGTGGACTAATCTGACCAATCACATCGGATGAGTGCTTATATTATTATGCACAATCGTTTGCAACAAGATTTTTATAAAAAAAAGATTATTTAAATGGTACTGTTTTGCAGCCAGTGGCATCTACCATAAACACCTTGGCCGGTGCATTGTATAAGGTGTTTTGTGCATCACCGGATCCGGCAAGGAAGGAGATGCGGCAAGCATGTTTCGACTATCTGAGCCTGGGAGGTGTTTTTTCGACAGGACCCGTGTCTCTACTCTCTGGTCTAAATCCTCGACCGTTGAGCTTGGTTCTCCATTTCTTCGCAGTGGCCGTCTTTGGTGTCGGCCGCTTGTTACTTCCATTTCCCTCACCAAAACGCATGTGGATTGGAGCTAGATTGATTACTGTACGTTTTAATCTCATAATTTTTCTGCCTACTTTTTTTTTATTTTATATATGTACAAACTTCTGATCTGTATACTTGCGTGATGCATATTTCCAGGGTGCATCAGGAATCATTTTCCCCATAATCAAGGGTGAAGGAGTTCGACAGATGTTTTTCCCTATAACCGTGCCAGCCTATCACAGAGCTCCTCCTCATCATTAACATATATATATATATATATATTAAGTTGTATTATGGATTACGAAATATATATGCTCTTTTATATGGGAATAAGTTTCCCATAGGGCCATAAACTTGTAGTACTAAGCAAAATTATATAGAAATGAATTAAGTCCCAAGTTTATTTCAAGACGTAAGCAATTCTAATATTGCAACTACTTGAAAGCCTATGCTGCTTGCAGAAGTTTGACATGAATCAAAACTAATCTTGCAAGTTTCAGCTTTCCCTTCCGTATACGTCTATGTCTTCACCCAGGCCATTTTATTACCGTGCACAAAACCATTTTTACCCTAAATAATATTTAATTTCTTATTTGACCGTAACAATAATATGAAAGCTATCACTGAGTTACCAAATTACCACATAGATAATAAGTTACAGTTTACTCTATTAAAGTTTGACTATTAGATAGATAAGATATTAAGAAAACGGCCGCGGTCTGGTACATTAATCGTGATATATTAATTAAAAAAAAAAAGGTAATGCCTTTTATGAATTGTAATGAACGAACGAAACGGCAGTCACCCTCTATCTCACCACTAAAATTATGTGAATGACTCCACCACTATTATTTTAAAATTTGCATAGTGACTTGCATAGTGACTTACATAGTAATTTCAACGCCTATAAATATGTGTTTCAGTTGTAATGAAATTCATAAGAAAATATAGAGAGAGAAAGAAAGTTTCATAAAGTTTTTTTTATATTTCTCTTGCAATAGTAGTAGTTTTCTTTTTAGTTTTATAACACGTTATCAGCACGAGATTCTACCGATACTGAAGTTAGTGGTCTTCTACTTCAAGTAAGTTTTTCAATATATTATTTGCAGTTCTCGAAATAAATATTAAAGGTAATATTACTGAATATTACTTAATAAAATTTTATTTTTATTCTCATGATAATGTGAATATATTTCTTAAATTCACAGATTTATTTTTGTAATATAATGTCAAATATTGAGATTTATTACTATTAACATTTCTGAAAAATGTTATTTATCCAGATCCTTGATGAGATCTATTTGGATATGATGATGAACTTGAAAGATACAATCATAGAAGAAACTATGTGGCCCTGAATGCCGTGCTCTGTATCTCACGATAAAAAATCATCTTACTGTGTGAAATGAATTAAGAGAGTGATATAGGCACCAGAAGATATAATCTTCTCAAAAAATCATTATGATTTATTGTACCTCAAGTTGCAAGATTTTAAGAGTGGTATTGAATATTCTGCACTATTTAAAATCAGCTCAATATTAAAATTATGTAGTGAAAATATCACTGATGATGATATATAAAAGAAGACATTATTTTTCATATCTCGAATGTACTCCTGCAGTAGCAATATCGAGAGTGAAAGTTCAACAAATATTCTGAACTTTTGTTTTGTCTTCCAGTGATTGAGCTAAATAATGAGTTTTTGTTACACCAGTTACGTCCTATTAATGATATCGAATTTACACAATTCCCAGAAGTGAACAGAGCATTCTTTCAAAGGAATTAATGGCGTAGACGTGGTAGAAAAATTATAGAAGTGTTGATCCCAAAAGCGACAACACTAAAGATGATAAAAATATATCGTATCACCAGAAGTGATCCATCTCAGAGAAGGGTAAAGACCTTCAGAATAATTTTTCATAAAAAGATGAAAATGTTTGTCATAAATGTAATATGACTAAACAGTAGTCACGTACCTGTTGTACGGCCAAGCACTTGATTTACTTATACTAAGTTTTTATATATATTAATATTTCATCATGTTTTGAAATAATGAAATATCGGTGCCTGAAATACGATAAGAAATTACTTGGGATAATAAAGCCCTGTTTAAATTTGATCCTCTTACAAATAAATGTGAACCAGAAGTTCAGAGGATTACCTATCTGCAAAGTGTTGCAAATCAATTACATGATGTATTTACTGACACTAAAGGTATTGTAAAATCATATATTACTGTTGTTAATGCTTAAGCAAGAATTGAAGTCCCTAAAGGATGAGTTGTTAAAACAGCAATAAATGAGTCTAAGATATACCTGAAGTGTTGAAGACCTATTGGTGCACAAGAAAAATAAAAATCGGTACTCATGAAGAGACCGTATTTTCTGTATAAAATATAATCCTCCTGAAGAGGAAACCTCCTGAAAAGGTAACTCTTGAAGAGTGTAACTCCTGAAAAGTATAACTCCTAAAGAGAAAACTCCTGAAGAGTATAAATCTCCTGAAGAGGAACCTCCTATAGAGGTGTTTCATGAAATATTTTCCCCTGGAGAGGAACAATGAGATCTCAATACATTTCATGAGTACTGGAAAATTTATAGATAGAAATAAAACTATTGTCGACAACATATATGATAACACTTGATATTACCAGAAGTAATGAAGAAAGTGAGTCAAAAATCGTCGAAGAATGTCGACGTAGAAATGATTGGTCAAAATGGAAAGCAGTTATTAAAACTGAATTAAACCCACTAGTGAAGCGAAATGCATTTGGACCTGTTGTCCAAACACCAAAGAGTGTAATATTTGTCAGATATAAGTGAGTATTTATACGAAAGCGTAATGCGAAATGAAATTATGCGGTATAATTTGTCGCACAAGATTTCCTGTAAAAACCCGAGAGCAATTATGAGGAAACATATTTCCTTGTTATGAATGCAATCACATTCATATTTTTAATCGATTTGGTTATTACAAAAGGATTAGATATGCAGTTAATGAATGTGGTCCCTGCATATTTATAAGGATCATTAGATCATTACATATATAAAGATTTACGATACTTGAAGCATCTAATCCAAGTACATTTAGGAGTATGTACTTTATAAAGTTTCAAAGATCTTTATATGGGTTAAAGCAATCCGGACGCATGTGGTGTAATTGAATCAACAAGTATCTATTGAAAGAAGGATTTAAGAATAATCCTATATGTCCATGTGTTTTATCAAAATTCGGATTTGTCATTATTGCAGTTTACGTTGATGATTTACCTTGTTAGAACTCTTGAAAAGATTACAAGGGTTACTATAAATTCAAGGAATGCATTTGAAAAAGAAAGATCTTATTATTCAATTCATAGATGAGTTACAAGAATTTGAAACTTCTAGCCTCATCTTTCAAATGCATTTGCTCTTCATAAAGTAACATACCATCCTTATCTAAAGGATTAGGCAGTTGAAATGAAGAGGCAAGTAAGGATTTTAAATCCTTATTCTCTTGCTTTAAGTCTGTAATTTTTCTGTCAGACTCTTGAACGAGTCGTTGAAGTACAGAAACCTTCTCGTTAAACTCCTCAATCTCACGATTTTTGGATTGTAATTGGTTGGAAAATCCAATAATAGAGGAGGAGTATCGAGTGCCGAGAGTCACCAGCTCATAAACGGCTTCACGATCTGACTTATTAGCCAGATCATTTGCTTGCTGCAACATGGCACCTGCGGAAGATGCAGGAACAACTTGTAATTGAGGTGAAGGATACCTCATATGTTGATCATGAGAAATAGTAAAAGAAAATTGATGAGCCATTGAAAATTTGTAGAATAAGAATACAAATACAGATGAATTATAAATATGAGAAGAAGATTTGATGCGTACTAAATGAAACTAAAGACGATTCTTATAGAAATGGAAATAAGAACAAGACAAACCATCATCTCTTCAAATCTCACTTTACAAGATATGCTGGATGCATAATTTCAAAAGCCAGCGAGATTAATTACAGCTATCCCTATTTTATTGTAAACGCTGAATTTCTGCCGTTAGCTGCTGTTATTGACTTTGTATCTGAGCTCTTTCTCGTTCCAACTCTTCTACTCGTGTTTTCAGGTCACGAGAATACCAATCTACAAGTTTTTTCAGCTCCTTGTTTTCTTGTCTTAAATCTTTATTTTTACTATCTTTAGTTGCAAGCGTTTGATGCAACTCAGATATTTGATTTTTAAGATGATCAACCTCACTCGTTCTCGCCAATAGCCTCTGAGACATGGTTGTAAGAGAGGCAGCATATTGAGCACTGAAAGTTCTTGATGCTGCAACAATTTCGAGATCAAATTTACTAGAAAGATATATTTCTGCTCCTATCATGGTGTTTATAGCCTCAGGAGAAAATATAAGTGGTTGAGATATAAAAGGTTCGTGGTTTAAATCTGGGACATTAGAATTTCTATCAGACATAATATCGTTCTGAATGAATAACAATTGAATCTATGAGGAATGTAAGATCTTTTTGCTGGAGTAAACCAATGATAAAATTGGTTATATTTAAAAAACAAACCGAAGCCTTCAAATCTCTTCAAGATCTCGTTTGTCCACAATGTCAAGCGGATTTGATTTTCCACCGAACCGATAATATTAAACCTCAAAACTTTTATCATACATGAATAGTTTCTAATATTATTTCCGCCGTATATAAACAAGTTCTCCCTAATAACGCCGAATGAGGGGGAGAAAATTTTAGATGAAATTATTATCATACTCTCTCTAATGCATTATTTAGTTGGAGATCGTGTTTGAATTCTTAACTTGTTATATATACTGAAATTATATTTGCTTATTACTTGAAACACTAACGCATATTATCAGGGGGAGTTTAAGTATTACTGCAGGTATCAGATTTCTATTAAGTTTGTCAACCAGATATTATTTTTCATCTTCAAATCACTCAGAGATTATTGCAATTCATGAAACAAATCGAGAGTATATTTAGCTGAGATCAATGACTCAACATATCCAAGAAAAGTGTGGTATTTTGATAGCTCAACAATTTGATACGAAGACAATGCTGCTTGTATCACTCAAATCAAATGAGAATATATCAAAGATACGATCAAGTGATAATCTGGCAGATTTATTCATGAAGGCATCACCAATTGCGACATTCAAGAAAATTGTGCAAAATATTAAAATGTAAAGACTCAAAAATCTATCGTCATGCACTTTCCAGGGGGAGTAAAAGTCCTGAAGACTTGTGGTGATTGTACTCTTTTTCCTTCGCTAAGGTTTTATCCCATTGGGTTTTCCTTTGCAAGGTTTTAATAAGGCAATCTTAAAGCATTTGTGGATACATAAGAAGACTGTACTCTTTTTCCTTCGCCATTGGTTTTTCTTTCCACTGGGTTTTTCCTTGGCAAGGTTTTAACGAGGCAGATTCTTTATGGGTGGTCATTCAAGGGGGAGTGTTATGAATTGTAATGAACGAACGAAACGGCAGCCGCCCTCTGTCCCACCACTAAAATTATGTGAATGACCCCACCACTATTATTTTAAAATCTGCATAGTGACTTGCATAGTAATTTCAACGCCTATAAATATGGGCTTCAGTTGTAATGAAATTCATAAGAAAATATAGAGAGAGAAAGAAAGTTTCAGAGAGTTTTTTTTATATTTCTCTTGCAATAGTAGTAGTTTTCTTTTTAGTTTTATAACAATGCCTAAGTTAATGGCTAAGTCATATTGCTCATTTTTCCTATTGACGTAACATATGACTTATTAAAATAATTAAAAATATATATAATAAAATATTGTTATAAAATTAAAGAAAAGAAACTACTATTGCAAAAGAGAAATAAGAAATTCTCTCTGAAACTCTTAAGAACTGAAACTTTCTTTCTCTCTCTATATTTTCTTATGAATTTCATTACAACTGAAGTCTCTATTTATAGGTTTTGAAATTACTATGCAAGTCACTATGCGAAATTTAAAATAATAGTGGTGGGGTCATTCACATAATTTTAGTGGTGGGACAGGGGGCGGTTACCGTTTCGTTCGTTCATTACACTCCCCCTTGAATGACCACTCATAAAAAATCTGCCTCGTTAAAACCTTGCCAAGTAAAAACCCAGTGGGAAGAAAAACCAATGGCGAAGGAAAAAGAGTACAGTCTTCTTATGTATCCACAAGTGCTTTAAGATTGTCTCATTAAAACCTTGCAGAAGAAAACCCAGTGGGACAAAATCTCAGCGAAGGAAAAAGAGTACAATCAGCACATTTACTCCCCCTGAAAAGTGCATGACAAAAGATTTTTGATTTTTCGCATTCCAATATTATGCACAATTTTCTTGAATGTGGAAGTTGGTAACGCTTTTGTGAATAAATCTGCCAGATTATCACTAGATCGTATCTGTTTGACATCAATTTCACCTTTCTCTTGAAGTTCATGAGTATAAAAGAATTTAGGTGAAATATGTTTGGTTCTGTCACTTTTGATATATCCTGCTCTGATTTGAGTGATACAAGCAGTATTATCTTCATATAAGATTGTTGAGCTATTATTGATTATGGGAAGTCCACACTTTTCCTGGACATGTTGAATAATTGATCTCAACCAAATACACTCTCGACTTGCTTCATGCATAGCAATGATCTTTGAGTGATTTGAAGAAGTAGTAGATAATGTCTGCTTAACAGATCTCCATGATATGGCAGTATCTCAATAAGTAAATAAATATCCAGTTTGAGATCTACCTCTGTGTGGGTCTAAAAGATAACCTGCATCTGCATACCCAATCAATTCTGGACTTGAACCACGTTGATAAAATAATCTCATATCAACCGTATCATGAAGGTAACGAAGGACATGTTTAATGCCATTCCAATGCCTTCGAGTTGGTGTAGAACTATATCTTGCAAGCAGATTAACTGAGAATGTAATATCTGGTCGAGTGCAATTTGCAAGATACATCAAAACTCCAATTGCACTGAGATATAGTACTTCAGAACCAAGAATTTCTTCGTCATCATCACAAGGACGGAATGGATTTTTCTTCACATCAAGTGTTCGAACAATCATTGGAGTACTCAGGGGATGGGATTTGTCCATATAAAAATGTTTTAGGACTTTCTCAGTATACATGGACTGATGAATAAAAATTTTATTTGGCAAATGCTCAAGCTGCAGGCCGAGACAAAGTTTTGTTTAGCCAAGATCTTTCATTTCAAATTCATTCTTTAAATATATAGCAGTTTTTTAGATCTCTTCAGGAGTTCCCACAATATTTAAATCGTCAACATAAACCTCAATAATGACAAATCCAGATTCTGATTTCTTAATAAAAACACATGGGCATATAAGATTATTCTCAAATCCTTCTTTCAATAGATATTCGCTTAAGCGATTATACCACATGCGTCCGGATTGCTTCAACCCATATAAAGATCTTTGTAATCTAATTGAGTACATATTTCTAGATGTACTTGTAGATGCTTCAGACATCTTATATTCTTCAAGAATTTTCATATATATGTCATGGTCTAAGGATCCATAAAAATATGCAGTGACCACATCCATCAACCGCATTTCTAATCCTTTTGTAACAACCAGACTAATCAAAAATCTAAATGTGATTGCATCCATAACGGGAGAGTATGTTTCTTCATAATCAATCCCGGGTTTCTGCAGGAAACCTTGTGCGACAAGCCGTGCTTTGTATCGTACAATTTCATTTTTCTCATTACGTTTTCGTACAAATACCCACTTATATCCAACAGGCATTACACCCTTTGGTGTTTGGACAATAGGTCCAAATACTTCTCGTTTTGCTAGCGAATTTAATTCAGTTTCAATAGCTGTTTTCCATTTTGGCCAATCATTTCTACGTCGACATTTTTCGACGCTTTTTGACTCACTTTCTTTATTACTTATGGTAATGTCAATGGCCATTTTATATGAAAATATGTTGTCGCCAACAGTTTTATTTCTATCCAGAATTTCTCCAATTTTCATGAAATGTATTGAGATCTCATTATTTTCAGGTACCTGTTCCTTTTCAGGGGAAAACATTTCATGACACACCTCTTCAGGAGGTCCCTTTTTAGGAGATTTATACTCTTCAAGAGTTTCTTTTTCAGGAGGTTTTGGAATAGATGATTTGAGCTCTTTAGAAGCACCAATTATATTTGTAGCCTATATTGTGGGTATGTGTTCTTCAGGAACACCAAATTCATTTTGTATTCTTTTCCTTCTGGGAATTTTGTCTTTTGCACCAATAGGTCTTCCACGCTTCAGGCGTATTTTAGATTCACCTATTGCTGCTTTGACAATTTGTCCTTCAGGGGCTTCAATCCTTACTGGAGTATTAACAGCAGGAATATAAGATTTTACTACACCTTTAGTGTCAGTAAATACATCCGGTAACTGATTTGCAACATTTTGCAAATGAATAATCCTTTGAACTTTCCGTTTACATTCATTTGTAGGAGAATCAAAATGAGACAATGTCTTATTATCCCAAGTAATATCTTATCGTGCTTCAGGCACCGAATTTTCTTTACCCATTAACGGAAAATTTGATTCGTCAAAATGACAATCCTCAAAACGTGCTTTAAACATATCCCATGTAAGGGGTTCAAGGTATCTAATAATGGATGGAGAATCAAAACCAACATATATCCCAAGTCTACGTTGATGGCCCATTTTTATACGTTGTGGAGGTGCAATTGAAACATATACAGCACATCCAAAAGTACGAAGATGAGAAATATTTGGTTGTTGACCAAATGCAAGTTGTAATGGAGAATATTTATGATATGCAGATGGTCTAATGTGAATTAGAGATGCTGCATGAAGTATAGCATGTCCCCAAGCAAAACAGGTAGTCTTGATTTCATAAGTAAAGGTCTAGTGATTAGTTGAAACCTTTTGATCAAAGACTCAGCTAAACCGTTTTGTGTGTGTGTATGGGCAACAGGATGTTCAACATCTATTCATATTGACATGCAATAATCATCAAAAACTTGAGATGAAAATTCACCTGCATTATCCAATCGAATGGTCTTAATCGGATACTTAGGAAATTGTGCTCGTAGTTTAATTATCTGAGCAAGAAGTCTAGCAAATGCAACATTTCTAGTGAAAAGAAGATAAACATGTGACCATCGACTAGATGCATCAATTAAAACCATAAAATATTTAAATGGTCCACTTGATGGATGAATAGGCCCACATATATCTCCGTGAATCCTTTGTAAAAAAGATGGAGATTCAACAATGACTTTTGAGGGAGATGGTCTAATAATTAACTTACCTTGAGAACATGCAGAGCACGGTGATTCATTGGGTAAAAATATCTTTTGATTTTTTAAGGGTTGCCCATGCGAATTTTTAATAATTCGTCTCATCATTATAGAACCCGGATGTCCAAGGCGATCATGCCAAGTCATAAATACTTTAGAGTCAATGCACTTTTGGTGCATTACCACATATGATTCAATTGTTCTCATTTTTGTATAATACAATCCAGAACATAGAGCAGACAGTTTTTCTAATACGAGCTTCTGGTCTGATATGTTTTAGTAATAAGAAGATGCTATTTACTGCCTTCATTGGTCGTTTCAATATGGTAATCATTACGACGTATATCTTTGAAACTCAATAAATTTCTTCTGGATTGTGAAAAGAATAGAGTATTATCAATACAAAATTTGGTGCCATTAGGCAACACAATATAAGCTCTTCCGGAGCTCTCAATTAAATCCGATGAACCTGATATAGTATGGATATAGGCTTTACTTAGTGTTATATTTTGAAAATATTTCTTTTCTTTGAGAACTGTGTGAGTTGTAGCACTGTCAGCAGACATATATATTTATCATTCAACTCAGAGATAAAAAGCTTATCAAATGTGATCCGTGATTCTACAAAATATACAAAACTTTTATTACTGATAGAAAGAAAATACATTAATTGAGTGGAACACTTCCATATCCAATTAAGTGTTCAATACTACCTTCAGGATGATTAAAGAAATCAGATACATCAAGATGAGTAACGTCTACATCTACTGAATCTAATAAATCATCTGATGGTTCTACTAAATTTGTTTCATGCACTTTATTCTTTCCTGTTGAATTCAAGGTTTCAAGGTTCATGTAAATCTACACATGGATTTTGATGATAACAAATGAATTCAAAGAATAAAGGAGTATCAAGTTCAAGTTGTCCACACAATAGAATCAAGCACATCAAGGAAGCAAGTATGAGCAAGAAGGGAACAAATTCATATTAAAATCATAGAGTAATTTTGTAAATCTCTTAAAAAATTTGAAATTAGGATTAAGGCTCAAAATTAATATTTTATTATAAAACATTAAAATACATTTTTCACATATGCATGAATATTTTGAAAATTAAATTTGAAAATTTTGAAAGATGATTGATTGTCATATTTCACATGTGCATGACATGATTAAAACTTTGAATTTTGAAAATATTAAGATGATTGATTGTCATCTTTCACATGTGCATGTTTTATTTGAATATTTTCAAAAGTGGTGGATGCTTTTCTTGACTTATGCAAAAGGTAGATATCTTTATTTGAAAATTTTGAAAAGTAAAGTGTGTTCCTTTTGTCATATGCAAAAAATAAAAAATTATATTTGAAATTTTTGAAAAGTAAAGTATGCTCCTTTTGTCACATGCAAAAAGTAAAAATATTATATTTGAAATTTTTGAAAAGTTAATGATGATGTTTTTGACATGGGAATCTTTTCAAATTTGAAATTGAAAACTCATTTGCCTATAAATAGCTCATTTGAGTTTTGCAAAATTCACAATAAGAACTTACACATCTATTGCTAAGTTTTGCATTATTTCTTCAAAACTCTCATTCTCTCTTTTCTAAAGTTTTGAATCTTAATTCTTGTTCTTATTGAGAGAGATATAGGTTGCGCTGTATTGTTTCTATCTCACTCATTGAGGAGTGTACTTTGATAGTCTACCTACTATCAATTCTTGTATTTGTAAAAGGGTGTGTATAAACCTTGTGTGTGTAGAAAGTATTCTACACGGGGAATAGTTAAATCACCAAGTGTGAGGTGATTGGAAGTGTAGAAGGTGTTCTACACGGGGAATAATTAAATCACCAAGTGTGAGGTGATTGGAAGTATAGAGGGTGTTCTACACGGATTCTTTGGAGCGGTGCTGCTCAAAGGTGTAATAGGTTTCTATCTCCACGTAAAGGAGATTGAATAGTGGATTTGGGGATCCTCAAGGGGTAGCTTGAGGCGAGGAGGACGTAGGCAGTGGGGCCGAACCTCGTTAACATACTGAGTTTGCTTCTCTCTTACCTTTACTCTTTATATTTATTACTGTTTCATATTTTATTTATATTTTATATTATATATTTGATTTATAATTATTATTTTCTTAAATACAACTCAATTCACCCCCCCTCTTATGTTAGTCATCTGGGCAACATTTATTTTAATAGAAGCTTGATATAAATCAGCTAAGTGCCTGGCCGTACGACAGGCACGTGACCAATGTCCAATCATTCCACATCTATGGCACACCTCTTCACTTTTCTTTGAAAAATTATTCTGAGGATTTTTACCCCTTTCTGAATTGTACCACTTCTGGTGATATGGTATATTATAATCCCTTTTAATGTTGTCATTCCTGAGACCAACATTTCTATAATTTCTCCTACCACGTCCACGCCTCCGATTTCTTCTAAAGGATGCACCATTCACTTCTAGGAATGATGCAAACCTATTACCATTCATTTCAGGGAATGATATTGAGCCAGTAGGGCGTGACTAGTGGCTTTCTAATAAGAGCTCATTATTCTGCTCAGCTACTAGAAAACATGATATAAGTTCAGAATATTTTTTGAACTTTCTCTCTCGATACTGCTGCTGCAGGAGCACATTCGAGGCATGAAATGTAGTAAAAGTCTTCTCTAACATAT
The DNA here is from genome assembly GCA_036898215.1 of Platycarya strobilacea. Lineage (NCBI taxonomy): Eukaryota > Viridiplantae > Streptophyta > Magnoliopsida > Fagales > Juglandaceae > Platycarya > Platycarya strobilacea. Next base: position 3,052,184 of record CM072554.1, on the reverse strand, counting down.
CATCATCGGTGATTTTCTCACCGCATAATTTTAATACTGAACTTATTTTAAAAAGTGCCGAATTATACTCACTAACACTTTTATAATCTTGCAACCTCAGGTGCATCCATTGAGAACGAGCTCTTGGGAGGATGACAGTCTTCTGGTGTTCATACCTCTCCCTTAAATTGTTCCACAAAATATAGGGATCTTTTACTGTGAGATATTCAGTTTTTAATTCTTCATGAAGATGGTGGTGAAGGAAAATCATTGATTTAGCACGTTCCTGCAGGGATGCTTGATTTCCTTCTTTCATAGTTTCTCTCAGGTTCATTGTATCAAGATGTATTTTAGCATCAAGTATCCAGGATAAATAATTTTTCCCAGATATATCAAGAGCAACAAATTCCAATTTTGTAAGATTTGCCATTTTCTATACATATAAATAATGAAATAAATATGTGTATCTCATATTTATAAATTCACACAGATAATCATCAATAAAATATATTAAAAATTTCAAATAATATATTAAAAAACTTACAGAGGAATAAGGCCACTAGTTTCAGAATTGGTAGAACCGTCGTACTGATAACGTATTATAAAATTAAAGAAAAGAAACTACTATTGCAAAAGAGAAATAAGAAATTCTCTCTGAAACTCTTAAGAACTGAAACTTTCTTTCTCTCTCTATATTTTCTTATGAATTTCATTACAACTGAAGCCTCTATTTATAGGTTTTGAAATTACTATGCAAGTTACTATACAAGTCACTATGCGAAATTTAAAATAATAGTGGTGGGGTCATTCACATAATTTTAGTAGTGGGACAGATGGCGGTTGCCGTTTCGTTCATTCATTACATATATAATATAGAGAATCTAAGATTTTAAACTTCATACTTTTTTTTTCAGATGCCATTTTGTTTTGAATATGTATTTTTAACATTTTTAATAAATTATGTGATGCCACATTCGGGTAATATCACGTCATAAATGCGATGAAGTGAGCAATATATATAACTTAAGGATCACATAGGAGCATTATTCTTGAAAAATATATAAATATATTGCAAGAGAAATGGTGATTTTGGGATTAAATGAGAGTTTTGATAATCACCAAAATTTGCAAAAAATAAATATATAAAATTTAAGGAAAATGTTACATCCACAAATTCTCGTATTTGGCTCAGAATTTTAAAATGTTACAACCACAAAGTATTAAAGTTTATATATATCCTTAAAAATATATATAATTTATATATATATATATATATATATGCGTATGTAAGTGATGAAAAAGACCCATATTTGGAAGCTCCGTATTAATTTAAGGAAAATGTTACAATCACAAGCAAATTTTAGAAAAATAAATTTAAAAATTCACATTATTTCATAAAATATGTTAAATCTATTTAATAATAAAAATAATTTTATAATTTAATATATTATATCAAATCTCATTAGTCTATATTGAAATTTAAAAGCTACGTTTCTTAGCTCCAACGATTGTGAAAGAGAAAGATAACTGCCTCTTACTTGCCATTCTAAGTAGAAGATCGCTGTCAGGGAGGCCGGGGGGGAGGGGACGCTTGGCTCTCCCTTTCCTCCCTATTTCGTTTGTTTTTCTATTTTACTTTATTTTTAGTGTGTTTTTCAATGCTCCATTTTCATTTTTAAGTATGGCTAATTTGTTCGGTGATCTTCGATGGTGATAGACTACCACGCACCCCACTAGGGGTTTCGTTCAGCGCCGATCTCCCAATTGGCCAAAGCACCCCCTGTAAGAAGCAGGATTTGAAGAACATGCGTGGGATGCGTTGGCACACGTGGATCAACTCGCCTTCGACTAGAAGCATGCGATGCCACCACGTACGGCATCTTGGGGGTTTGCGACGGCGGGTCCTCAAGATGTTGAATCGGTCATCTACGACATGCACCATAGCTATACTTATTATGTGTTCTATCTGTCTGTATTTTTTGTTGTCTGTTTTGTATAGTTTTTTATTTTGTATTGCGTTATAGTTTATATTACATATTAATAAATAGGAAATGACTACTCCTTTATTTGTCCCACGCCTCATTTGAAGGGTGGTGATGTTGATCCCCTTATTTTTTTCAGAGAATCGTGATGGGCGTTGTTTAGTTTTATTCTCCATTTTTACAAAGAACTATATTTTCTGACAACTCAAGATGGAAGTCTTTGATATTATTGTCACTTGTGAGTGGATAGAGGTTAAGACCGACATCCAGCACGATAAATTTGTCTGTAGGGATATATCGATCACTTTGATTAGTTTGGCTTGTAATCTAGATTTGTCATATTAATCAAGTCACAATTGTAATCTCGATTTAATGAAATGGAATACAATCTTTCCTATCAGGAAAAAAATCTCGATAGTTTATAAATATATTTTTATACAACATATTTATTGCTAAAGACTTCTCTTTAATTTATCTTGTTTGGGAGGATGTCGTGAATGATTATTTTGTTTAGATTTTTATATTTGTGGTCACGTGGATTCTACTTGAAAAAAAATGGAGCTTGTATGTCTTCATATTTTGCTCTCTCATTTTGAATATTGATATATTTATTTGTTGCCCAAATGACTAACACAAGAGGGGGGGTGAATTGAGTTGTATTTAAAAAATAACAATTATAAACCAAATATATAATATAAAATATAAACAAAATATGAAACAACAATAAATATAAATAGTAAGAGTAAGAGAGAAGCAAACTCAGTATGTTAACGAGGTTCGGCCCCACTGCCTACGTCCTCGCCTCAAGCTACCTCTTGAGGATTCCCAAATCCACTATTCAATCTCCTTTAGGTGGAGATAGAAACCTATTACACCTTTGAGCAGCACCGCTCCAAAGAATCCGTGTAGAACACCCTCTACACTTCCAATCACCTTACACTTGGTGATTTAACTATTCCCCGTGTAGAACACCTTCTACACTTCCAATCACCTCATACTTGGTGATTTAACTATTCCCCGTGTAAAACACCTTCTACACACACAAGGGTTATACACACTCTTTTACAAATACAAGAGTTGATAGTAAGTAGACTATCAAAGTATACTCCTCAATGAGTGAGATAGAAACAATACAGCGCAACCTATATCTCTCTCAACAAGAACAAGAATTAAGGCTCAACTTTAGAAAAGAGAGAATGAGAGCTTTGAAGAAATGATGCAAAACTTAGCAATAGATGTGTAAGCTCTTGTTGTGAATTTTGCAAAACTCAAGTGAGCTATTTATAGGCAAATAATTTTTCAATTTCAAATTTGAAAAGATTCCCATGTCAAAAACATTATCATTTACTTTTCAAAAATTTCAAATTTAATATTTTTACTTTTTGCATGTGACAAAAGGAGCACACTTTACTTTTCAAAAATTTCAAACATAATCTTTTACTTTTTGCATATGACAAAAGGAGCACACTTTACTTTTCAAAATTTTCAAATAAAGACATCTACATTTTGCATAAGTCAAGAAAATCATCCACTACTTTTGAAAATATTCAAATAAAACATGCACATGTGAAAGATGACAATCAATCATCTTAATATTTTCAAAGTTCAAACCTTTAATCATGTCATGCACATGTGAAAGATGATAATCAATCATCTTTCAAAATTTTCAAATTTAATTTTCAAAATATTCATGCATACGTGGAAAATGTATTTTAATGCTTTATGATAAAATATTAATTTTGAGTCTTAATCCTAATTTCAAATTTTTTAAGAGATTTACAAAATTACTCTATGATTTTAATATGAACTTGTTCCCTTCTTGCTCATGCTTGCTTCCTTGATGTGCTTGATTATATTGTGTGGACAACTTGAGCTTGAGACTCCTTTATTCTTTGGATTCATTTGTTATCATCAAAATCCATTTGTAGATTTACATGAAACTTGAAACCTTGGGTTCAACAATCTCCCCCTTTTTTATGATGACAAATACTTGATAGAACCTGAAGCCTATATTAATACTTAAGCTCCCCTTGAGAATGTGCGTTAGTTTTTCAAGCAAAAATATAAATATAATTCCAAGCATATATAACAAGTTTAGCAATTTAAACAATATTAAAGTTCTAGTCTAAAACTTCTCCCCCTTTTGGCATCATTAAAAATGAATCATAATTAACTCAATAAGATATATTCCTACAATAACCAATAGACAAATAAAACGCTGCGTTAGTAGAGACTGTAGAAATTAGAACCACCCGTGTCCGACAAAATTTGCAAACGTTGAAGCCGAATTTTATCATCTCGATGCGGAAGAAGATTTAAATTCGCTTGATGTTATTAACGAATTAGATGTTTCAGAGATTTGAAGATGAATAATTAAAATTATTCGTGTCCGACAAAGACAGCAAAAGCTGCAGGCCTAGCTTTGGCAATGCGGTGCGGAGCCATGCATGTCTGACAAAACCTGCAAATGTTGGAAGTCTAACTCTGGCAATTCGGTGCGGAGCCACGCGTATCTGACAAAACCTGTAAAGGTTGGAGGCCTAGCTCTAGCAGTCGGTGCGAAAGCAGATCAATCGCCTGATGTTGTTGACAAACGGGTTTGAAGGCTCTGAGTTTCTATAAAAAAAAAAAAATCATTTTCACCAATCGGATACCAAAAAAAAAACATTGCTTCTTGACCTAAGTTCTGTTTCTCCATAACGATAGAATGACCGAACAATTCTCTTCTACTAATATTCCAGACTTGAATCAGGAACTCTTGATGCATCAACCATCAATCTTCTCTCCTAAGGCCGTCAATGCCATGATAGGAGCAGAGAACCGTTTTTCTAGTAAGAAAACTTTTGACAATGTGTGTCCAGCATATCTTCTATTTCTTTTGACTAATAAGATTTGAAGAGACAATAGTTTGTCTTGTTCTTTATGCTATCTCTATAAAATCAGTTTTAAAATTCATCCGATTTGCATCAAATCTTATTCTCATCTCTATAACTCATCTGCATTCCTTCAATATTCTCGCTTTAAGTTTTCAATTCTTTTCTCAATGGCTCATTCTTCTAACATTCCTCTAGATGCATCCATGAGGTATTCTACATCTCAATCTCATGTCCTTTCTGCAGCTACATTAGGCGCCATGTTGCAGCAAGAGAACAATAGTTTAGCTAATAAGCTAGACTCCGATGCTATCTACGACTTGGTGAGTCTCGGGACTCGCTACTCATCCTCTATTGTCGCTTTTTCCCAGCGGCTACAAGTCAAAAACCATGAGGTTGAAAAGCTTAAAGAACAAATTGTTGTATTTCAACGAATTGTTCAAGAGTCTCACACAAGAGAAGGAATCATTCGGCAGAAGAATAAAAAGTTGAAATCTCTATTGGATTCTTCATTCCGCTTGCCAGTTCCCATGGATAGGGATGACATGATATTGTATGAAGAGAATGAGCGTCTCAAACATGAGGCTAAGAACCTCAAGTTTATGTAAAAGTATTTAAAAAAATATCTCTCTATTTTTATGAACTCTGATCTATCTTTCAAGAGATATTCATAACATGCATCATACCTATTTCTCTTCTAATCATAAATAATCTATCTTCTGGTAAGGGTTTTGTGAATATATTTGCTAACTGATCGTGTGTGTTTGTGAACTCCAGTACTATATTGCCTTTCTGCACATGATCTAAAAAAAAATGATATCTTATTTCAATATGCTTAATTCTAGAATGTTGTATTGAATTTTTTTTTTAAAGATTTATAGCACTTGTATTATCACATTTGATTGGAATGTGATTATACATAAGTTTAAAATCCTCAAGTTGTTGCTTCATGTAAAGAACTTGAGCACAACAACTACCCGCAGCAACATATTCTGCCTCAGCAGTAGATAGTGCAACAGAATTTTATTTTTTTTACTAAACCAGGAAACTAGTGCACGACCTAAGAAATGACATGTTCTACTAAAACTTTTTCGATCATTTTTGCAACCAGTATAATCGGTACCTGAATAACTAATAAGATCGAAATAAGTGTGTTTAGGATACCATAACTCTAAGTCAATGGTACTGACAAAATATCTAAAAATCCGCTTGACTACAATCAAATGAGATTGTTTTGGAAATGATTGAAAACGTGCACATAAACATACACTGAACATAATATCTGGTCTACTGGCTGTCAAATATAATAAGCTACCAATCATACCTCGATATACCTTCGAATCAACTAGTTTACCGGATTCATCTTTATCAAGTTTAGTGGATGGGCTCATTGGTGTTCCAGTTTCCTTAGCACCTTCCATCCCAAACTTCTTCAGTAATTTTTTAATATATTTTGATTGATTGATGAATATCCCACTTTTTGCTTGCTTAATTTGCAATCCGAGAAAGAATATAAGCTCTCCCATCATGCTCATTTCAAATTCTTCCTACATAGTTTTAGCAAAAACTTGGCACATATTTTCATTAGTAGCACCGAATATTATATCATCAACATAAATTTGAATAAAAAAAATATCATCATTTTCGTATATAATGAAAAGAGTTGTATCAATTTTTCCTCTTAAAAGACCTTTTTCAATCAAGAAACTACTGAATCTCTCGTACCGCGCTCTAGGAGCTTGTTTGAGTCCAAATAGTACTTTTGTGAGTTTGAAAACATGATTTAGAGAAATATGATTTTCAAAACCTGGAGGTTGCTCAGCATATACTTCTTCATTTATAAAACCGTTTAAAAAAGCACTTTTAACATCCATTTGAAAAAGTTTGAAATCTTTATAACAAGCATATGTAAGTAGCATTCGAATAGCTTTTAATCTTGCGACTGGTGTCTCATTATAATTGATTCATTCTTCTTGATTGAAACCTTGGACCACTAGTCGAGCCTTATTTCTAGTAATGACTCCGGACTCATGTTTCTTGTTTTTAAAAACCCATTTTGTTCCAATAATAGTATGATTTTTGGGTTTAGGAACAAGTGTTCAAACATCATTTCTTTCAAATTGATTAAACTCTTCTTACATAGCTAGAATCGAAGATTCATCAAGAAGTGTTTCATCAATATTTTTAGGTTCAATCTGAGATAGAAAAGCAGTATGATTGCAAATATTTTTAAGAGATGATCGAGTACTTACACCTCGTGAAGGTTCTCCTAGAATTTATTCCGCTGGATGATCTTTCACATGTTTCCACTATTTGGTTGCTTCTTGTACTAAGTTTTGATGATCTTTCCTTCTATTTCCATGATCTTCCCTTTTGAATTGTCTCCAAATATCACACATCATTTTTCTTTAGAAGTGAAGTCAATGAATTTAGTTTTGTCTTCTGTCACGTATCTTGAGCATCCGTTATCTAAAAATCATTTATTTTTACCTGTAGAATACTTCATGCATACCTACAAAAGCAATTAAAAATAATTCCTGGTACCCAAGTTCTTTGGGTCCTTTATTTATTAGAATTAGAAGAAATAAGATTTTTAGGTACCCATATGGCCCTAATAGTCATTGCATGTTTTCTTCTAATAGGACAAGCAAAATAATTATGATCATTTCTATTACAAAAATTGCAAATAGCATGTGACATATATGAAGAACTTGAGTGATTATAATAGTATCCTTTTTTAACAAAATTATTTTTATGAAAAGAATTTTGAATATTGGATTTTGATGTAGAAGGATTATCCAAGAAGTTTTTATAAGATTTGTATTTTTGTTTTGGCTTATATCCCAAGTCTGCCTTATCAAAAACACATTTTTGACTACCAAGAAGTTTTTCAAAATTTCTTTTTCCATTCGTAAAGTTTTCAATAATATTTTCTAAATCTGTTTTCTTTTTCTTCAACTCAAGATTTTCATCTTTCAAAACAATACTTTCTTTTCTTAAAATATCAATTTCGTTTGTTAAAGAAGAATTTTTCTTTTTCAAAACAGTGTACTTGATACCCAATTTTTCAAATTCCTCATATACCTCTTCTAAAACATTTTGTAATTCTTCATATGAAGGATCTTCAATATTATCAAGATTTGTTACCTCAATGTCATCTTTAGCCATAAGACAAAGATTTGCTGATTCTCCATTGCTTGCTTCACTATCTGAGCTACTTGAATCATCATCCCACGTAACTTTCATTGCTTTTTTGCCTGTGTTTCGATCTTTCTTTAGCAGAGGACAATCTGGCTTGATATGTCCAGGTTTATTGCATTTATAACAAATTAAAGTGTCATTTTTACCTGAATCTTTCTTGGAAAACTTATTGAAGGATTTCCTTGGAGGAGTTTTATTTTTCTTTAAGAACCTCTGAATTCTTCTTACTATCATCGCAATTTCTTCATCTTTGTCGTCATTTTCCTCATCTTCATCACTTTCACTTTCATGTGGAACAGTTTTAAGTGCCAAGCTTTTCTTTGACTTTCCTTTTTCTTCTCATCTTTTCAATGTGTACTCATGGGTGATAAGTGACCCGATGAGATCATTCATTTCGAGTTTCTTGAGGTCTCTAGCTTCAAGAATCGCTGTCACTTTTGATTCCCAACGTTTTGGTAGAGAGTTGAGAATTTTTCTTACTATCTCCACTTTGGAATAAATTTTGCCAAGAGCTGTCAAATTGTTTATGATGTTAGTAAAACGAGTGTACATACTAGAAATAGATTCATCATCATTCATCTTAAACATTTCATATTCATGAGTAAGAATATAAATTTTTGATTCCTTGACTTGAGAAGTTCCTTCATAAGTAACTTCCAAGTTATCCCAAATTTCCTTTGCTGTAGCACAAGTCATTACTCTATTAAATTCATTACCATTGAGAGCATTATATAATAAATTCATAGCAGTTAAATTCAAAGTATAAAGTCTATCGTCTTCACGATTAAACTCTTCTTCTTCCTTTTTGACTTTTACTCTATCAACCACTTTTGTTGGAATATAAGGTCCATTTACAATGCATTTCCAGATTTCTCGACCTTGAGCCTGAAGGAATATTCTCATTCTAACTTTCCAGAATGAGTAATTGTCTTCGCAAAAGAGTGGAGACCGACTGCTAGATTGACCTTCATCAAATGAAGCTGCAATGTTAGCCATAAAATCTTAACTCAAAAGATAGTTAATCTTATAATAGAGCTCTAGCTCTGATACCAATTGTTGCACAGATGACTAACACAAGAGGGGGGGTGAATTGAGTTGTATTTAAAAAATAACAATTATAAATCAAATATATAATATAAAATATAAACAAAATATGAAACAACAATAAATATAAATAGTAAGAGTAAGAGAGAAGCAAACTCAGTATGTTAACGAGATTCGGCCCCACTGCCTACGTCCTTGCCTCAAGCTACCTCTTGAGGATTCTCAAATCCACTATTCAATCTCCTTTAGGTGGAGATAGAAACCTATTACACATTTGAGCAGCACCGCTCCAAAGAATCCGTGTATAACACCCTCTACACTTCCAATCACCTTACATTTGGTGATTTAACTATTCCCCATGTAGAACACCTTCTACACTTCCAATCACCTCATACTTGGTGATTTAACTATTCCCCGTGTAGAACACCTTCTACACACATAAGGGTTATACACACCCTTTTATAAATACGATAGTTGATAGTAGGTAGACTATCAAAGTACACTCTTCAATGAGTGAGATAGAAACAATACAGCGCAACCTATATCTCTCTCAACAAGAATAAGAATTAAGGCTCAAAACTTTAGAAAATAGAGAATGAGAGTTTTGAAGAAATAATGCAAAACTTAGCAATAGATGTGTAAGCTCTTGTTGTGAATTTTGCAAAACTCAAGTGAGCTATTTATAGGCAAATAATTTTTCAATTTCAAATTTGAAAAGATTCCCATGTCAAAAACATCATCATTTACTTTTCAAAAATTTCAAATCTAATATTTTTACTTTTTGCATGTAACAAAAGGAACACACTTTACTTTTCAAAAATTTCAAATATAATCTTTTACTTTTTGCATATGACAAAAGAAGCACACTTTACTTTTCAAAATTTTCAAATAAAGACATCTACCTTTTGCATAAGTTAAGAAAATCATCTACCACTTTTGAAAATATTCAAATAAAACATGCACATGTGAAAAGATGACAATCAATCATCTTAATATTTTCAAAATTCAAACCTTTAATCATGTCATGCACATGTGAAAGATGACAATCAATCATCTTTCAAAATTTTCAAATTTAATTTTCAAAATATTCAAGCATATGTGGAAAATGTATTTTAATGTTTTATGATAAAATATTATCTTTGAGCCTTAATTCTAATTTCAAATTTTTTAAAAGATTTACAAAATTACTCTATGATTTTAATATGAACTTGTTCCTTCTTGTTCATGCTTGTTTATTTGATGTGCTTGATTATATTGTGTGGATAACTTGAACTTGAGACTACTTTATTCTTTGGATTCATTTGTTATCATCAAAATCCATTTGTAGATTTACATGAAACTTGAAATATTGGGTTCAACATTATTTTTTAAAGTTTATTTTTTACTTCTTATAAAAATAACTATTAGTAGATGATATTTTTTTATTCATTAAATTATTTAAATTTGTTTAAACAGATTTAAAATAACATTTACGCACGGACAAATTAAGGAACATAGTAATTCACCTTAAAAAAAGATTCACAAATAGGGGTGTAAGAAAAACGAACCGAACTGAATGGAATATGGTCCAGTCCGGTCCAATTATTTTATGGATCAAATATTTTCGGTCTGGTCCCGATTTAAGACATTTCTTCCTCTGGACCGAACCAGACCGAATGTACAACTATTATATATATATATATGTATATTTAAGTAATAGAATATAAATTATAATATTAATATAAATTAAGAGCGGTAATATAACATATTAATATATAATATATACTTTTATAATATTAACATATTATAATTTATAATAGTTATAATATAAAAAAATAAATTATACTATATTTATACAGAGTATTAGTGATAACTTATAAGTAATAAGGGTATTATTATTATTTTATATATATTTTTAAATATTTTTAACTTAAATATGTGATAAATACGTAAATTAAATTGAAAATAGTTAAATTTTAAAAAAATATATTTAATTATTACATAATTTTAAATCAAATTTAACCCTTTAAATTATATTAAGTACTCTTGAATTGAATCAGATCGTCAATTAGAATGGACCAAATAGAAATTTGATCTTATGTAAAAGCGAAAAAATTACTAAACCAAAAAGAATTGGTTTACGTCTTTTCCAAATTAAATCGGATCATTTACACTCTTGTTAAGTTAATTTTTAATTTTTTATATTTTTTAAATGCATGTGCCGTACATATGCATTATGGATGATGATTCTCTAGGAACTCGCCGATTTAAAAAAAGTTTAAGCTAGACTGGATGCTAGGGTTTAATAAGGCCGTCATATGCGAGAAAGGATTCATTGTTCCTGAAAAAAAGGCATCACGATCCTCTTACTTGAACTGAAAAATGTCTCTACTGCAACACCTCTCCACTTCAATTTCTTCATCTTCTTCTGCTTTCTTGGCCCATCCCAACTTCAATTCCAGGTACCATTTTTTTTTTTGGCTGTTGGTGACTTAGAAAGTTCCTCAAAATAATCATACGCGCAAAGTTGTTTAACTTCCATTTCCCATCATTAATCGCCTCATCACATTTGTTCTTTTTGGCTTTCTCAGTTTTCTGTGCAACTAAGCAGAATATTTTCTCTTTAAATAAAATATATACACATGTTATGTCTCTTTTGTAAAGAATCAGATTGAATGAACTTCTATGGTTTGTATACTGCAGGACTAAGAACGTTTCGCTTCAGGCGAAAAGAAACGGCATTTGCAAATGCGTTGCTGCGGTGCCGAAAGAATCGCAGACTGGTTCGATTTTTTATCTCCTTCATTTCAATTAATTTTGGATATTGTTTTCGTTTTTTTCTTTAATTTTGTGTGAAGTATTTTCTTTTACTGGGAGTTTGTTTAGCAGTGGAGCCAATATAGGGCCAACGTTGTTGTTTGAATGTGAATTATTGGACATGGAAAATTTGTGCCTTGTCATACAAAATTGCCACCTTGGTGAAAAATCGATTTAAACCAGAACGGAATTATAAGCATCTATTCTTACTATGCTCGTTGTGGATATTTGATATTTAATAATGCTGAATATGTTCTGTATCTTTTGAAGTTTACAAGACGAATGTCTCTCGCAATGGAAACTTGGCCAAACTTCAAGCGGGTTACCTTTTTCCAGAGGTATATAATGCATGTACTCCTATTTTCTATTATTATACTCTTACCGTTGACAAAAAAACTTCATTCACTTTACGGTGATTACCTTATGGTACATGATTAATTTTTGGTAGAACCATAGAATTATGTTATCAGCTTCTTGACTCACCATCTTCACCGATTTTAGTTCATCCAAGATTGAACTCTACTTTTTGGAGGTTTCAAATGTTTCTAGTCTTTGAAATTCTCTTCTAGTAATTTTTTGTCACTTATAAAAAATACATTAAGCCGGGACTTCTGAGGACATTGTTTTGTTTGTTGTATTTACCCCCGAAGTCCTAGTGACACGATCTCTCTTTGGCCTCCTCCACCTCTTATAAGACATTTTTTTCATCATTTGTATTTTAATCGGTGTCTTAGTAATCTTATTTTGTCATATAATTCTTGTCAATAGATAGGCAGGAGGAGGGCTGCACATCTGCTGAAGTACCCTGATGCACAAGTGATAAGCCTTGGAATTGGTGACACTACTGAGCCTATTCCAGAAGTTATAACTTCTGCGATGGGAAAGGTACGACTTCTTTACCCTCTTGGAAACTGTTTCATTTGTTTATTTTTTTTCGTGCTCCTGGTTTTATTCTGCACATCTCTCCTGGTATTGTTCTCCTCTGTTTTTATGCTTCCTTTGTTTTTTTCTCCTTCAAAATATTTCTATTTCTAATTTAGCAAATGGAATCACAAAAAAAAAAAAAAAACCAACAACAACAACGAAGGCATTTGGAAACTTGGGAGAGGTGTGATTTAAGAAGTTAACTCTCTCCCTGATTGCAGACCCAAAAATCAAAATTAAGGTTATAGTTTACAACTAACAGAATCCTTGCTTAAATACTGACCCAAACAACTGTTCCATGGTCATGTTATTGTATGTCTTTATGAAGTTTTGCACATTTTTACCTGTTCTCTGGTTTATGATTAAGTAGACCCTTGCTTCGTTGACTACTGAATCAAATTGTTTTCACTTTTACAGAGATCAGAGGAATTATCAACGCTAGAGGGTTATAGTGGTTATGGGGCTGAGCAGGGTGAGAAGGTATGGGGCATTCTTGATTTGTGATTGACTGTTTCATGGAGTTGAACTTCATTTGTAATTGTCTATACATTCAGATCTCTTGTTTCATTCATTTTGTCTGGATCCTCCTTCTGATTCAAAATTATGAGCTGAAGATGGAGATTTGCCCTTTCTTGTTCATATCTTGTCTGAAATGAGAACTCAATAGTATATATGGTCAATATGTGTGACCTCAGCACCGCATCTAGAATCAAATGTATAGATTTAAATGTAAACTTGTGTATTTTCTTAGAAAGTAAATATGAATGGTTACACAACCATTTCATATGGGTAGGCATTTTTTGTGCTTCTTATTGTCGATCTATTTACAATACATCAATGACCAAAATATATTTTTGTGAACATGCTACAAAAGTAATTTTCAGTTGCCATTCAACTAAGTATTAGAATTCATGCTGATTTACGGTATAGCCAAAGATTTACTTATCAAAAAAAGGTATGGCTGAAGTTTCTACTCTGGCTGTTGACCTTAGGCAATCATTCTCTAGGTTCAGATTGATCCGATCGAACATAGAATCGAGACAACTAAAAGTGGATTTCTTGAAGTTTCATATGAGACAATTGAAATTTATAACTCCTTCTGATGACAAACTTCATGATGGCTGAAGACTAACACTGTTGCTGATCTGCAGTCTTTGAGAGCTGCAATTGCTTCAACTTTTTATAGCAACCTTGGTATAGCGGACGATGATATATTTGTTTCAGATGGTGCAAAATGTGATATATCCCGCCTTCAGGTTTGTTTAATCTGATGCTTTGGTTTTGAGTTCATTGCATTGATCTTTGCCTCTGTTTATATTTGTTTGCTTCTACTGATGATTTTTGTTTACCAGCAAAGTATTCGATTATAATTTTTTTTAATTGTAACAGCATTTTTTAATTGTTGCACTATCTAAATTTGCTTTCTTTCTACTCTTGGCAGGTTGTTTTTGGAGCTGATGTTACAATGGCAGTGCAAGACCCATCATACCCTGTAATTATTCTTCTCCAAAATAAGAATAAAATTAATTCTCCAGTTGACTTGTCCCCATTTTTCTCTTTTAATTATCTATTCTCATTGTGCTATATATTAAGTGAAAAGTTTGGGTTGTTCTTACAAGCATTCATTTGGTCATATTTTTAAGATTTTATTTATTGGTAATTATTTGTGATTGTACTTTTTTATTCTTTTAGCTTAATTTTGCATGAAATTGCCAGCCAGTGGTAATAATTTGCGATAGCATTTTTTTTCTTTTAGCTTAATTTTCATGAATTTATTTTGAACACCCCCATGCAATATCTTATAAAAAAAAGTGGTAATTGTGCATGTGAGAGACATTTACTTGGTTCACTGTTGAAATTAATTTTATTTGGACGAGCAATAATATTATTTAGAAATGAATAAAGCCAGGTTTGCTTGGGAAGTCACCTATGAAAAAGGGGTTTACTTGGATGAGCAATAATAATAGTAATTCACTTACAGTCCCTAGGTAAAACCATAGATCTGACATCTGGTTTCGTTTATTAGGGCTACCTTTCAATTCTGACAGTTAACTTGGGCTGTTGGTTGGGTTGTCTTGCCACTAGCAAGAGGATGGTATGCTTGTTTGTGCATGTCACTTGCATAATTTCAAGCATATCGACCATCTGCATTGCTTTCATCAATATGGAAAAACAATGTTTTTCATCAATGGCGTAGTCTGTTAGATAAGCTATTAGTAACGTGGCATGGAAAATGTCTTCATGTGGATAATCTTTTTAAAGGTTTAAGGATCAGTTTCTTACTAGAGACGGGTTAGTGCAGGCTTATGTGGACTCAAGTGTTATCATGGGTCAGACTGGACAGTTTCAGAAAGATGCACAAAAGTTTGAGAGCATTGAATATATGAAGTGTACTCCAGAGAATGGTTTCTTTCCTGATCTGTCAGGTGTTTCTCGAACAGATATCATATTTTTCTGTTCACCGAACAATCCTACTGGTGCTGCTGCAACCAGGGAACAACTGACCCAGCTGGTAAAGTTTGCCAAGAATAATGGCTCAATTATAGTATATGATTCTGCATATGCCATGTACATGTCGGAGGACAACCCTCGCTCCATCTTTGAAATTCCTGGAGCTAAAGAGGTAACTTCAGTGATGGAAATTCATTTTAGAGTTTTTTCCCCTTTCAATGCAGCAGACATTTATTTCCATAAATTCATAACTATGCATATTGCAGGTTGCAATTGAGACATCATCATTCAGCAAGTACGCAGGGTTCACTGGAGTTCGTCTAGGTTGGACTGTAGTTCCAAAGGAGCTGCTATTTTCCGATGGATTTCCTGTAGCCAGGGACTTCAACCGCATTGTTTGTACTTGTTTTAATGGTGCATCCAACATAGCTCAAGCTGGTGGTCTAGCTTGCCTTTCACCCGAAGGTCTTAAGGTTTGTTTTCTGTTCTCATTTTCTGTGATTCTTTACCAACAAAAAATGCAATTTTTGTCATCGACTCGTCATATGTCCTGTTATTTTTGTTCAATTATAGATTTTGTTTCTGTAAATTATTTATTAGGTGAATCTGGGTAACAAGATATATATATATAATTTTTTTAATTTCATTTTTCACGTTCTTCTCTAGCCATATGGCCAGAAAAAAAATGTTCCTGAAATACTTGTAAAACAAGATAACGCCGATTTTATACTATTTGCAGGCAATGCATGAGGTGATCGGCTTCTACAAAGAAAATACTGACATAATAGTAGAGACATTTAATTCACTTGGTTTTAAAGTGTATGGAGGGAAGAATGCACCATATGTGTGGGTCCACTTCCCCGGCCGAAGTTCGTGGGATGTATTCAGTGAGATCCTGGAGAAAACTCACGTTGTTACCACCCCCGGCAGTGGTTTTGGACCTGCTGGTGAAGGGTTTGTCAGGGTTAGTTCCTTTGGTCACAGGAGCAATATTTTGGAAGCTTGTAAAAGATTCAAACAGCTATACAAGTGAAGCTGGATTCAACCAAATTGTTAGACCCAAGCAAGTTTAGGATTTGGGATTCATGTTTGCAGGTTGCACAACCTATTTCATAAGTTGTAGAACTGGAGTGTACTTTGTGATGTAGACTCTATTTTATTCATCATAAAATCTGAAACAAATGTTCTAATAAACGTCTCTCGTGGAAAGGTCCAATAATAGTGCAGTCCAGCATAAGAAATTTCTATCAGTGAATATAGCAGATCCGGTTCACAGCCAGAAGCCACTTTGAGATGAGGAAAAAGGAATCAAACTCCAATCAAGCAGCTCAAGCTCAAAGCATGGAGCAAACACTTACACCAATTGCTTTACACCAGAGTGCTACAATGAATCTGACCACTAGTCTATTGTAGTTTCACTAGATATATATGTTCAGAAAAGCTTTGATTTTTTATCATTGGCAATTCAGAAAATCTCTTTGATATGAGTGATTCTAGATTAGGGAGCACGTGGCCAGCAAAAAAGTAATTCTTCTTGCGATATGCTCGTTATAGAAAATTCTAGTCTTTTTATACATATGAGAAAACGTATAAAATCTAACCTCATGGAACCATTTAAATCACAAAAGAAAAAGATAATATAAAAACGCCCAAATGATTATATTTATAAACATTTATTTTATTTATTAGATTTTTTTGTATTTAAATTTTCTTTAAAAATATATAAAATAAATAAATAAATAAATAAACAATTGTGTTGTTCGGTATGAATTCAGACTACATCTCCAAGCTTTCGAGTCAGAAGTCTATTTTTCATAACCCATAGTTCTTGACCCAAGCTCAACACCAAATGCAGCCCATTTCATGCCCAAAAGATATCCCAGCCCGCCCAAATTCCTGCTGCTTTTCCCTTCTCCGTCCCCGGCCCCAGCCCCCGAGTCTCTGCCCCTCTCCTTCTCTCTCCGCGTTCGCTGATCGCTCCTCCCAAATCCCTACTTCATTTCCCCTTCCCCCGTCCAGCGCCCAAGTCCTCGAATCTTTCCCTCTGCGTTCACTCCTCTCGGCCGCCGCCGCAATCCCTTGCCTTCGCCGCTCATCACGCCAGTAAGTTTCCTTTCCTCTCTCTCTCTCTCTCTCTCTCTCCCCGTCAACTCTCCCCATCTAAGGGTTGTTCTCTGCTCCACCGAGCCGCGCGCCAAGACCAATTGAATTCCTCATGTAAGCTTGGGCAGCTTATATGACACCCATGGTCCAGATTGGGTTCCCAATGTAATTCTAAATTGGATTTCCGCCTTGCAAGTCCTCTCCCACTAGTATTTCTAAATTGACTTTCGCATGGATTGACGGCCACGCTACTTGATTCTTCCCCTCGGCCCAGCGCGTGAGGGACTGTTTCCTTTCCTCTGCCAACTAGGGTTAGGTTTTCTGCAAAAAAATTTTCCGATCCGAAGCCGTGAGCGGGTTCTAAATCGACGTGTTTGCTCCATTTTGTGTTGGATATCTACGTTTGTATACACAGTTCCTTTGCTTCATCCATCACTACGTTGAGTTCTTTTTTCCCTCCTTTAGAAGTGTATATGTTTTATTTGGTTGAATTTAGGAGAAGAAAAAACTTAAATCTTTAAACATTTTGTGTAATATTTAAGTGAAAAACCATTGTTTGTGAATAATTTACTGTATGTAGATGAGAAAACTTATGAGAGAGAATCCAAAAGGTTTTGTTTCTTCTTGACGTAGTGGATGATATTTAAAATTTGTTTTTGAAAATTGATTAACTTTTTGTTAATTGCGTCTTTGTATGCTCCTTTTGGATCATTTAATTGTGGTATGGCCCTAATTGGTCTTCTGTTGACCTTAGGCTAAAAGGAGCATACTCTTAAGTGCTCTTATTTCATTTGAACGATTTGCTTATATTTGGTTTCCTTTGCCTCTTGTAGAACGAGTTATCCTCCTATTTTTCTTCTCATTTGCAACCTAATAGGGCAGATGGATCTTGAGACGGAGAACAGAATAGCTGCAATGCTTATGAAAGAAGCAGCAGAATTGCGGCGACAAGCAGAGAAGGAAGGTGTGCATGCCTATCTTAAACATCCCAATTCACGGTTTCGGCCCAATTCACGGTTTCTAACTGCAACTGTTCTTGGAGTACAGCAAGGTTAGTTCTACAATTTCTGTAATAATAATATCTGCTTTCTTTTTGTTGATTTGGCATTGCAATGCCTTTTATGAAGGATAGTTTTTGTAACAAATTTCAATCCTTCATGACTCATGAGGAAAGAGTAGTGTTTGAGGCACATTATACCTTCAGTTTCTTTACAACTTATTCCTTCTCGACTAACCCAAATAGGTTTTCTTATTTATTCGATACAACCCAGTTTCTCTACTACTTAATCATAGAAAAAGAATTCAAAAACTGGTGTTTGCAAAGAGTTTAGGAAAACATGATTCTGATGAACAAACAATTGGTTCCATCACTCGAAGTGTAAGTTATCTTTTCAGCGTGGGTGGGTGGGTGGGTTTTGTTTGCCTCTTTCATCAAATTACATTTTATGGTTCGGAGTTGTGTACTTCAGCTTTAGTTTTATCTAATTATTTATTTATTTATTTTTGGGTTTTTGAAACAGCAAATCGAGCTGTGGAAGTGAATGAGATGTGGCGAGCCAGACAAAAAGAGCTAGAGCTGGATGATAGATGTAAAGGCAAATTTAGAAATGGAAGCAGTAATAGCAGCAGCCTTATTGACAATTACGGTGTAAACAAAAGTAGGACTCTTGTAAATGTTAACAGTGCAAGTGCTTCATGTTCATCAAGTGAAAGAGTATATGAGAGTGGCTCTTCAAGGGACGATGAAGAACTTGAGGAGTTTCTACACTCAAGGTCATAATTTATGCTCTTTTCTCTCTCTCTCTTTGGTGCATATGTGCGCGCTCTTGAGTCACTCGATTTGATTTCATTAGTTTGACATGATCTTTATGTTTTCTGGATGGCAGGGCCAAACGTGGC
Organism: Platycarya strobilacea; assembly: GCA_036898215.1. Lineage (NCBI taxonomy): Eukaryota > Viridiplantae > Streptophyta > Magnoliopsida > Fagales > Juglandaceae > Platycarya > Platycarya strobilacea. The sequence continues at coordinate 3,032,932 of CM072554.1, read as the reverse complement.
AGAGGTGGTGTTGGCCCAAGGATGGATGAAACGGGTCCGTACCTTCCACCTTCTTCGGATTCCATAGAAGATCGGTCAAGGAGCCCTGTTGCATGGAGACGCCATGTCGTCTATGGTCCTGAGAAACCTTCATCACTGAAGTCACACGATTCTTCAGAAGAGGAGACTAAAGAGGAGAAGCGGAAGAAGTCAAAAAAGCTTCACTCAGGGAGCTCCGACAAACAACACTCAAGGAAGCACAAATCCAAAGATAATTCAAAGGATAAGAAAAAGAGGAGAAAGGAGGAGAAAAGAAATAAACATCGCAAGTAATGGCTGTTTTCTAAATTTGCTAGTTTCCCACAAAGGTGACAAGTCAATATGAATGAAAATCCTTATTTACGGGCATATAAAAGTTTCGAATATTACTTTGTAACGGGCGTTCCCTCGGTGCTCTCACATCTTTTCTGCTCTGTTCCTAACAAAACAGCTTTTTCGGTACTCTGTGGACACTGGAGGAGTTTCATGGCGTGTTTTGGCATATAGAATAATAGAGAGGACAAGTAGATATTTCACTTTTTCACTCAGTAAGAAAGGTGGCGATTCAGTTAGTTTTGTGCATTTCACTAATATAATTGGGTTATTTTTTTTAATATAAAATAAATATTTTAGCCAATTACATAAGTAAAGTGCGTAATGAATACATAGCAAAATTTGGCAGAAGAAATATCTTGAGATAACTGTAGGTCTGATGATTTGGATGTTGAATTCAGAATTTTTTAAATAAAAATATCAAAATTATTAAAAATAATTTGAACTCAATCTAACTTGATAAACAGGCCTAGAGATAAGTGGATGGAAAGCATCTGATATTTCTTTCTCCGAAGCAAATCTCTCAATAGCGTGGACAGGAATGTATAACTAATGAGAACCTATTGATCTCAACCTGTAATACTCATAACCTTCTGAATTTCAATTACCCCATCAGGGCCATCACCAATATCCTACCTACAAGGCTACAAGTCTAATAAAATGCCGTTTCCACCTTTATATTGCGTTTGTAGTTTTCTCATCACGAATAAATATGTTTATGACTAAGATTGTAAATAAATTAGGTTACTTGATATCTTGTTCGATATTCATTCGATTAAATTTAAATCGAACTCAATTTGTAAAAAAAAATTTGTCTATAAAAGCAGATATCGCTCGATTAGTAAATAATACATACTCGACAAAACTCAACTTGATTCGGTTAAGACTCGTTAAGACCCGTTCGTTTATGTTCGAGTCGACTCGTTAGCTCGACTAGATTAAAATTCATTCATATATGGATAAATATATATACCCACACATATATATGTATTATCTAATAATATAAGCATACTATTTTTATGATTAAATATATAATATGTAACTTAATTATTTATGTCTATCTATTGATATACTTTTTAAGTATATTTTATAATTTGTACAATAATTAGTCAATAAAATTTAATAATTTCATACATTAATATGTGAGAACCACATATGAAATAGATATATGCTGTTATATTATTTATATGTATTAATAATATATGTAGGCATATAATATATAGTTATATTAATAAATATCAACTAGTTAGATATTAATTATTTAAAAATTTTCAAAACTTACAATTCAATAGAAGTTTTACTGATAATTTTCAAATTCAATATTATATTTTTATATTTTTAATCAATCGAATTTATTAGTTATTAAATTTTATTAAAAAAGAAGAAGCTTGAGTTAGATTTGACTCGAGCTCGTTTGTGGAATGAGTTCGAACTCGAGTTAAAAATTTAGTTTATTGAGTCGAATTCAAACAAAGAATAATAAAAAGAAAAATTCGAACTTGAGCTCGAGTTCGAGTATTTTGAGTTGAGCCAAGTTCAACAAGTCAAAACTCAACTCGCCTCAACTCAATTACAACCTTATTTTTGATTCTCTAAAATCAATTTTTTCAATCACAAGTACTTATCATGCGTAATTCATTTCCTTGGAAAGAATTAAGGCCTGGTTTGTTTTAGGAGACAAAATCAAAAATTTTAAACTCTTCTCAAATTCATTATTACACTTTTTTAAATTTTCATATAAAATATAATAAAAAATTCAACTTTTTAAAATTCTAAAACTTCTTTTTCAAATTTCAAAATAAAATTAATATTAACAAAATATTTTATAAAAATATTTTATTTTATTTTTAACTTTTATATTATCTTATTTTAAGAAAACAAGCTAAACCTAAAATAATTGGTGAAATGTTACACGAATGTTTGACATTATTTATCTAAATTGGACGTCCAGCCCTTGATCCGACGAGGCCCAATTAACCCAGCCCGCCCGCTTTCATTAAGAAAGAAAAGAAAGATAAGGTGCTAAACGCTCCTCCTCCTTGTATGAGATTTTTAAAAGAGAAATTTTAAACATAAGTTATACACCTTCTACCATATATTTTTTTCAATCTTTTTTGGAAAGCCTCCGTCCCTGCTGGCGCTGCCAACTCCCTCTGCGACGCCATCGCCGGTGAGTATCCTGGTTTTGTCCGCCTCTCTTCCCCCCCTCCGTCTCCGTCTCTCACTCTCGCACATATCTTTTCCGCCGCCTTACAACTTATAAGCTTTCGCCGCTGCCTTCATTTTCCACACCGTCCGACCCCGAGGCCAAACCGCTAAGCCCCAATCTTGGGGAGGTGGTCGCACCCACCGTTTAATTTTCATGTCTCTTATAATTGGTGCCTACTGGAAGTTGTCCATGTTTGTATGTTGGAGTTTGTAGTTGAGTGATTTCATGGTTGGTTAATGTTTGGAGGTCCCTTGTTGTAATTTCATGGTTGGTGCCAAGGCCTGTTGGCCTGTTGGCATACGACCCCTTCTCCAAAAGGGAGAACCCAGGTTCGATCCCCTTCCCCATCCCCAATGTATCAAAAAAAAAAAAAAATTCATGGTTGGAGGTGATGGTTGTAAAATGTGGGTTAGTGTTCAGATGTCTCGAGAGTCGAGAGTATGATTGTTATTGGTGACGTGAGTTAAGAAAATTCAAGGAAGTTGGGCTAATCTATTGGTTGAGTAGTGCATTGGATGGTGTGCTTGGACCATTATAAACCCAAGGCACCATGATGAACTATTTTGTTCATGGGCTCGTATTGAGTTGTCGTTTGGATTATAGAATTTTGTTAGGTTGATTTTGTATTGGTATGAGTTATTAGCATGTTGGTGATATTTTTTGTAGATTAGGTTGTAATATTGCTAATGTTTGTGTTCAAGGCTTAGATAGTAGATTGCAAAAGTCAGTTAAGCGGTGCTCTTATGCTAGATTTTATCTAAAGCTGACTGAGTTTGATTTTGTGAATAACCTACATATTTTGATGAAAAAAACCTCGGTTATATTCTGCACTAGTCTCTGTATCGAACTTTGAATTCTGACGTTTATTATGATTGATGTAGATATGAGCAAATTGTGTATTCTGTTTTTCTATTGCATAAAGTGTGAATACGGAGTGGTCTTATGGAAACACATTAGACAAGTTTGGGGGGTTTTCTCGTGCCTCTCCCAACTGGTGGTGGGTGAGGGTTCGAGGATAAAATTCTGACGTGATGTATGGTGTAGGAAGATAACATTAATGGACTCATATCCTTCTATGTTCCGTTTGGCTTGTGATCAAGAAGTTTTTGTGGAGGATCTCATGATTAGATTAGGCGACCAAGTTTAATGGAATGTTACCTTTAATAGAGCTGCTCATGATTGGGAAGTTGACAATTTTAAGGTTTTTTTTAGTCTTATTTATTCCATAAAACCTATTGGAATGCGGGCTGACAAGATTTGGTGAAATCCAACGGTTAAAGGTATCTTCTCAGTGCGCTCATTTTATAAATCCCTCATCTCTTCACCAAGTACTCACTTTCCATAGAGGAAAATCTGGAGGAATAAGGCCCCTTCTAAAGCACTTTTCTTCACTTGGACAGTTTCATTGGGCAAGATTTTGACCACTGATAATCTGAGGAAACGCCAAGTCATTATCACTTATTGGTGTTATATGTGCAAAAATTCTGGGGAGTCGGTGGATCATCTTCTGCTACATTGTGAGATAGCTAGACATTTGTGGGTCGAAATTTTCAACCGAGTAGATTTAAACTGGGTAATGCCTGCCCCAGTGATTGAGTTACTGGTCAGTTGGACATCTCTTAGAGGTGCATCACTTATTAAATCAATGTGAAAAATGATTCTTATTTACATTATGTGGTGCATTTGGCGAGAGCGCAATGATCGAACTTTTGAAGATAAAGTTCAGAATTTAGAAGAGTTTTGTTCTTTATTTTTCCATACTTTAATTTTGTGGGCCACAGCTATAGATTTCAATGGTTTCTCTTTTCATGAGTTTCTTGTATTGCACTTTCCATCTTCTACCTAAATAGGTCTTGTCCTATGTATACCACCTTGTGTACTTGGGTTCTGCCTATTCTATTTGTTAGACAACATGTAATTAGTGTAACTTCTGAGGGTATAAATGTCTTTTGTATGTAGTGTATATATACATAGTGATAGGTCAATGAATAAAGTAATAAAACACTTTTAGGTTATCTGTTGTTACATGGTATCAGAGAGACCTGTCCGTGGTGAGTGCCGTGTGGGCGAGTTGACTGTTGTGAGCTCGTTGGTGTGTTTTCCGGTGGAGTATACAGTTGTTGTGGTCAGATCTAAGTTCCCCAGTGTTCGCCGTTGTCTTCCGCATGTTCCGATGGCTTCTCGTCGTGGTCAGCGCTACGTAGGACACTGAGGAGGTGTTTCCGGCAAGTATCCGGTGTCATATCTGGTAGTGGGAACTAGGGTTGAAGTCACCGGTGGTTTCTGTGGTCGTTGGAAGGTTCTTGTCACCATCGACTGCCGGAAAACATCTCTGTCGCCGGCAACAAGTGAAGCGCTGGAGTGTTTGGTTGCAGGTATATCCTTAAGTGTGAATATTCCAAACCTGGAATAAGAATTTATTCCTATCTGGAATACGGTTTGTTTGGTAACGGGGATAATCAAGTCTTATTCACGGTTAGGATAAACTCGTCCGGGTTTGACAGCTAAATTCTGGTACGATCCTAACCTGATACCGATGACGATACAGAGCCGATACCGGCCCATACATCCTGGTTTCCGGTCGAAACATACCGGTTCCGAGCCAGTCCGTATCTACTTTGACCGAATTAGTCCAATACAGAGCTGAAATTTGGTCATTTAGGTTGATTTTTGGGGTATTTGAGCTGGATTTCAAGTTTTTAGATCACATTTTCCTATTTTCATACATATCACGAATTTTGTGTGAAATTTTTACTTTATAAGTGGAATTGTGATATTTATTTGCATCTATGGCAACTAAATTTGAGTCATTATTGGTTGGATTAAACTTCAACATGCCTATGACTTTTGCAAAATTGAATGAAAAGAACTATATATTATGGTCAAAATCTGTTACAATATATTTGAAAGGCAATGGACTTTCTAACCATCTAGTTGGTTCGAAACCTAATCTAAATGACTCTAAATTTGCTCAATGGGAGCAAGAGGATGCTTAAATCTTGTCTTTGATGTTGACTAGTATTGAGCTTAATATTGGCTCTAGTGTTATCCATTTTGACACTGTCCAAGAAGTGTGGAACCATCTCAAACATATGTATTCCGGTGTTGGGAATACAATTCGTATTTATGAACTATGTAAGCAGTTCTTTGGGTTGGAACAAGGTACTTTGGGCTTGGAAGAATATTATTCTCAAGTGATGAGCATATGTAAAGAACTCAAGATGTATCAACCTATTACTTCTGATGTTTCATGTATGTTGAAACAACGTGAAGAGTTTAACGTTGTTTGGTTCCTTGTTGGTTTAAAACCTGAATGAGTCAGTTCGTTCTCAAATTTTGGCGGGTCCGCAACTTCCTTCATTTCTTAAGGTGTTCTTCCGACTTCAACGTGCCACATCTAAGCATGAATCTCAGTTTCCTCTGATCTGATTAGTGAGAGGTCCACTTTGGTTGTCTCTTATGTTGGTCCTGGTGGGCGTGGAGGCCGAGGTGGTAGAAGTGCACGTGGAGAACGTGATATCAAAGGTAATCGCACAAGAGGTCGAGAGCCTCATAAATGCACCCATTGTGGTCGCACTAACCATTCAATGGACTATAGTTGGGATCTAAATGGTAGACCATCTGGGTCGGCTAATCAGGCTATTTGCCAAGATGCTACACTACAATCGATGACTTCCAATCCAGCTCCAGATATGATAAGTGTATCAAAAGATGAGTATGAGCAGTTTTTAAAGGGCGCACCGGCTTCATCTTCCATGGCTACTCTTACCCACTCAAGTATAGCATCTGCACATGCCTAATCTCATCCGCTCAAGGTCCATGGATCATTGATTCAGGAGCTAATGAACATTTGACCAGTTTGTCTTCTGCCTTATCCAAGTTAAAGACTGTCACATCTCTAAAAAGCGTCACTCTTGCTAATGGGTCTCTTGCTCCAGTTATAGGCATTGGATCCACTAAGCTCACTGACTCTATATCCTTGTCATCTGTTTTATATGCTCTTAGTTTTCCTTTTAATTTGTTGTCTATTAGTAAGATTACTCAAAAACCTGTTAAGAAGTAATTGAGTAGATAACAATACAAGGAAAATCCAGAGAGCTAATATTTTTACATGGAAAACCCTTCAATACAAAGGGAAAAACCACAGGACCTAGTCTTGTTAAAACTTTCATTATCAACAATGTTCTCTTTAGATAACACTAGAGGCATACAATCAACAATGATCTCAAGAAAAACACTTTTTTGGTAACCAAACAGTGTGATTAAGAAAGAGCTCACCAAAAATGCATTATTGTTCCCGACCTTGAGCACCAGAAATACTGCTCCAAATCTGATCTCCACCGTTCAGATTGTAGAGCCTTGAGTTGTGAACGTTTCTGCAAAATTTTAGCTCAATCGGACCACATACGACTTAGATCAGAGCTTTCAAAGATGTGTTACTGTTCACAGACTTGAGCACCAAAAATACTACTCAAAATCTGATCTCCATCGTTCAGATTATAGAGCATTGAGTTGTGAACGTTCCTGCAAAATTTCAGCTCAATCGAACCATAGATGACTTAGATTGGAACTTTCGATTGAAACTGGATGAGAGTCTCGTCCTCTCCTCTTCTCACACGATTTTCTTCTCTTCTTTTTACTCTCTCTATTTGCACAATTCTTTTTGATCGACAAACACATATATGAGTATAGGTTAGTTGGATGTTATCTGGCAATCATAAATTTGCCAATATGACTTTCTCCTCACATGGAGGGACCTAAAACATATCTCCCCCTCCCGACTATGTGGGAGGCTCCATCAAACCTACTTTTACTTTGCATACTTCGAGTTTTTGTATAGATAGTGGTTTTGTCATCATATCTGATCCATTTTTCTCAGTATGGATTTTCTCAATCTGTAACAACTTCATCTCTAATGCATTACGAATCCTGTGATACCTTACATCAATATGTTTGGATCTTGAATGAAAAGTTGAGTTCTTGCTGAGATGGATGACACTTTGACAATCACAGTAGAGAGTATACTTATCTTATTTCTAGCCCAGTTCTTAAGGAACTTCTTCATCCATAGCAACTATTTGCTAGCTTCAGTTATGACAATATATTCAGTCTTTGTAGTAGATAGAGCAACATATTTCTGTAGTTTGGATTGCCATGACACAGCTCCCCCGGAATAAGTAATCGAATATCCTGAAGTAGATTTTCTGGAATCAATGTTGTCAGCCATATTAGCATCAGTAAACCCATCAAGCTTACGCTTTCTATTTCCAAAGCATAAACATACTGTGGAAGTTCCTCTGAGGTATCTCAAAATCTATTTAACAGCATTCCATTGCTCTTTACCTGGATTTGAAAGAAAATGGTTTATTACACCAACTGCATGAGCTATATCAGGCCTCGTATATACCATTGCATACATTAAACTACCCACTGCTGAGGCATATGAGACTCTTTCCATATCTTCATTCTCTTTATTTGTGGAAGGACTTTGCTTTGTGCTTAACTTAAAATGAGTAGTAAGAGGAGAGCTAATTGTCTTAGCTTTATTTATATTGAATTTGTCAAGCACCTTTTCAATATAACGCTCCTGTGACATCCGTAATTTCTTCTCTTTTCAATCTCGGTAAATTCGATACCAAGAATTTGCTTTGTTGACCCCAAGTCCTTCATGGCAAAGGACTAACTCAATTCCTTTTTCAGATTTTCAATCATTGAAGAATTCCTGCCAACAATCAACATGTCGTCAACATAAAATAGTAATATTATGAAGTCATCATCACAAAATTTCTGGACAAATACGCAATAGTTAGAGGTGGTCTTCTTGTAGCCTTGCTCTTCCATAATTGACTCAAATTTTTTCTACCATTGTCTGGGTGCCTGTTTTAGACTATATAGACTTTTCTTTAGTCAACACACGCAATCTTCTTTGCTATTCACCTTGAAACCCTCAGGCTGCTCTATATAAATCTCTTCCTATAAATCACTGTGTAGGAAGACAGTTTTCACATCCATCTGCTCATTTTCTAAATTTAGACTAGCTGCTAAGCTAAGAACCACACGGATGGATGACATTTTCACAACTGGAGAGAAGATCTCATTAAAGTCGATACCCTTTCGTTGACTAAATCCCTAACAACAAGTCTAACTTTGTATTGTGGCTTGGAAGTGTGTTTATCTTGTTTCAATCTATAAACCCACTTGTTCTTCAAAACTCTTTGACCTTTAGGCAACTTTACCAGCTTAAAAGTGTGGTTTTCATGTAATGACTGCATCTCATCTTGCATAGCATCAATCCACTCTGCATTATGTTCATCTTCCATTGCTTCTGTATAACACTCGGGCTCTACTCCGTCAGTAATTAACACGTACTCGTCTGTAAAATATCGAATGGATGGATGTCAGTCTCTGATAGACCTCCTGAATGGAACATCTAATGGCATCTCTGGTTTTGACAACTAATCAAGAGTCTCATTCTGTAAATGAGTATCTGCATCATTTAGACTCTGTTGGTCATCTTGGACATCATCTTCAACTTGTACTGGTAAGTGTGTCAATGCCACCGGATCTAAGTTAATTGAATTATCATTAGATTGAAGCACTGCTTTGTCTGTTTTTTGAATATCTTGTATGGTTTGATCTTCAATAAACACAACATCCCGGCTTCTCACTAATTTTTTATCAACTGGATCATACAATCTGTATCTAAACTCATCCAGACCATAACTTAGATAGATACATTGTCGGGTCTTCACATCGAGCTTAAATCTCTTATTTTTGGGAATATGCATAAATGCTTTACATCCAAAGACACGTAAGTGATCATAAGTAACATCCTTACCAGTCCAAACTCTGTTTGGTACATCAAACTGAAGAGGAACATATAGTGTGAGATTGAGAACATGTACGATAGTACTCAAAACCTCTCCCCAAAAAGATCTAGGCAATTGTACTTGTGAAAGCAAACATCTGACTCTCTCAATCAGTTTTCTATTCATCCTCTCAGCTAAACCATTCAACTGAGGAGTCTTTGGAGATGTCTTTTGACGTCGAATACCTTGCTGTCTGCAATAGTCATCAAATGGGCCTAAATACTCTCCTCCATTATTAGTTCGAATGCACTTTAGCTTCTTTCCAGTTTGCCTCTCAACTAAGGCCTGAAATTGTTTAAACATTTCCAATATTTGATCTTTTCTTTTCAGAGGATAGACTCATGACTTTCTCGAATGATCATCTAGAAAAGTCACAAAATACGAAGAGCCGCCAAGTGTTCTTGTCTTTATAGGACCACAAACATCTGAATGCACAAGATTAAGTATCCCTGACTTTCTTGAAAAAGACTTTTGAAGGAAACTCTGTTCTGCTTTCCTTCTAAATAGTGAATACACTTTTTTAAAGGCGCACTCTTCATCCCGGATAGAAGATTTTTTTTGGCCAATATTGCCAAACTTTTCTTACTCATATGGGCAAGTCTTTTATGCCATAATTGTACTGTGTTCTCATTCTCTATAACATTAACAATGTTACTGGAGAGTCTTGCTTGTAGCATGTACAAGGTTGATATCTTATTTTTTCGAATTATAATCATAGCACCTTTTGTAAGCTTCCATAACCCATTATAAAAAGTGTTGCAATACTCTTCATCATCAAGTTTACTTGTAGAAATCAAATTTAAATGGATGTCAAGAATATGCTTTACATCTCTAAGAACGAGAACCGTACCGTTATTTGTTTTCAAGCACACATATCCACTACCAATAATCTTAGCCAAACCACCATTGCCCATCTTTATTGTGCCAAAGCTACTAGGCACATAGTTTATAAAAAAATCCTTTCGGGGTGTAGTATGGATGGAAGCACCACTATCAATCACCCAACTAGTTTCATAAAAAGTAATGTTTACAATATCATTATTATCATAAACAATGAAAAAGTCTCTGGTAATAGTGGTAGCAACTTGATCATCATTCTTTTCATCGTCGTTCTTCTTCTCATTTCCTTTTTCCTTGTATTCTCTCTTCAACTTTCTGCAATATTTCTTGATATGCCCTTTCATGCCATAATGGTAGCACTCAACATTAGCAAACTTGTTTGACTTTCTTCTGCCCTTATCTTTATTCTTCGGACCTCTACTTTTATTCCTCCCTCTCTTTTCTGTAACCAAGACATCTGATTGCGAAGGACCCTATGATTTTCTTCCCATCTCTTCATTCAAAACACTAATTTTCGCTAGATCCATACCGATTACACCATCCGGGACTGAGTTAGATAATGACATTCTAAATATCTCCCAAGAGTCTGGCAATGTACGAGCAAACACAATCCCTGTACTTCATCATCGAACTTAATACCCATTCCAGCCAACTGATTAATTATTCCTTGGAATGTTTTCAAGTGATCTGTCGACGGAATTCTATCTTGGTATCTCAGAATCATCAAATGCTTGATCAAGTACATTTTATTATTTCCAGTCTTACAAATATATAACTGTTCAAGTTTATTCCAGAGTGTACGAGCCTATGTCTCCCCACTAGTATGGTTCAAAACATTATCATCTACCCACTGCCTGATGTATCCACAGACTTGTCGATGTTGCAAAGTTCATTCTTCATCAGATTTATTTTCAGGTTTCTCAGAAGCAAACACCGGTAAATGAAATTGCTTCATGAATAAAAGGTTTTCAATTTTTTTTTTCAAATATGATAATTAGAACCATTCAAAGTAACCATTATACTCAAATTGGCCTCCATTATTCAGCACAAAGCACTAAGTGGTTATAACCCCGCTCTGATACCAATTTGTTGGGAGAAATCTAAACAGTGGAAATAATTTTCTCTCATTTTGTGTGAACTTGTTAGGAAGTAATTGAGTAGAGAACAATACAAGGAAAATCACACCCACAGAGAGCTAATATTTTTACGTGTAAAACCCTTCAATGCAAAGGGAAAAACTATGGGACCTAGTCCAGTTAAAACTTTCACTATCAATAATATTTGTTTACACAAATATTCTCTCTAGATAACACTAGATGCATACAATCAACAATGATCTCAAGAAAAACACTTTCTTGGCAACCAAACAGTGTGATTAAGAAAGAGCTTACCAAAAATGTATTACTGTTCACGACCTCGAGCACTAGAAATACTGCTCCAAATCTGATCTCCACCGTTCAGATTGTAGAGCCTTGAGTTGTGAACGTTCCTGCAAATTCTCAGTTCAATCAAACCACAAATGACTTAGATCGGAGCTTTCAATTGAAACTGGATGAGAGTCTATTCCTCTCCTCTTCTCATATGGTTTTCTTCTCTTCTTTTTACTCTCTTTATCTGCACACTTCTTTTTGACCGACAAACACATATATGAGTATATGTTAGTTGGATGTTAGTTGATAATCATAAATATGCCAATATGACTTCCTCTCATATGGAGGGACCCATAACAAATTGTTGTGGGTCCTTCCATGTGAGGAGGAAGTTATATTGGCAAATTTATGATTGTAAGCTAACATCCAACTAACATATACTCATATATGTTTTTGTCGGTCAAAAAAAGGTGCGAATATAGAGAAAAGAAAGAGAAGAAGAGGAGATAGAGCAAGAGAGAAAGAAGACGAGAGTTGTGCACTGCGATGTGTACAAAGAATTTTTTGCTTCTTTCAATTACTTGAGAAATCATTCGTGGTCTGATCTTGATGAAATTTCAGCATGTTGTTCGTGAGGTCGAGAGCTTCTTTTTGACTGGTGCCAATAGTTGAGATTCATCTTCACCTATCCTCTACAAATATTCACTGGGTGATGTATTTCTCTTCATTCTTGTGGTTTCCATCTATATGATGATGATGATTTTGTGTTGAACCAAGAATATAAATATTCTTGATGTATTGGTAGCCTCTAGATATTGTTCTAGAGAAGAAAATCTGTAACCTCATTATCGTTGATAGTGAAAGTTTAACTAGACTAGGTTTCATGATTTTTCCCTTTGCATTGAAGGGTTTTCCACGTAAAAAATATTGGCTCTTTGTGTGTGTGATTTTCTTTGTATTGTTATCTACTCAATTACTTCCTAATAGGTTCACACAAAGTGGGAGATAATTATTTCTGCTGTTTAGATTTCTCTCAACAAAGTGGTATCAGAGCGGGGTTATAACGGCTTAGTACTTTGTGTTGAATAATGGAAACTAATTTGAGTACAATGGTTACTTTAAATAGTTCTAATTATTATATTTGGGAAGGAAAAATTGAAGGCGTTTTATTTGTAAAGCAATTTCATTTACCGGTGTTTGCTTCTGAGAAGCCTGGAAACAAATCTGATGAAGAGTGGACTTTGCAACATCAACAAGTCTGTGGATACATCAGGCAATGGGTAGATGATAATGTTTTGAACCATATTAGTGGGGAGACGCATACACGTACACTCTGGAATAAACTTGAATAGTTATATGCTCGTAAGACTAGAAATAATAAAATGTATTTGATCAAACATTTGATGACTCTGAGATACCAAGATAGAACTTCGTTGACATATCACTTGAATACATTCCAATGAATAATTAATCAGTTGGCTAGAATGGGTATCAAGTTCGATGATGAAGTACAGGGGTTGTGTTTGCTTAGTACATTGCCAGACTCTTAGGAGACATTTAGAATGTCATTATCTAACTCAGTTCCGGATGGTGTAATCAGTATGGATCTGGAGAAAAGCAGTGTTTTGAATAAAGAGATGAGAAGAAAATCACAGGGTTGTTCTTCGCAGTCAGATGTCTTGGTTACAGAAAAGAGAGGGAGGAGTAAAAGTAGAAATCCGAAGAACAAAGATAAGTGCAGAAGAAAGTCAAACAAGTTTGCTAATGTTGAGTGCTATTATTGTGGCATAAAAGGACATATCAAGAAATATTACAGAAAGTTGAAGAGAGAATACAAGAAAAAAGGGAATGAGAAGACAAACGACAATGAAAAGAAAGATGATCAAGTTGCTACCACTACTACAAGAGACTTCTTCATTGTTTATGATGATAATGATACTGTAAACATTACTTCTTATGAAACTAGTTGGGTGATTGATAGTGGTACTTCCATCCATACTACACCCTAAAAGGATTTCTTTATAAACTATGTGTCCAGTAATTTTGGCATAGTAAAGATGGGTAATGGTGGTTTGGTTAAGATTATTGGTAGTTGAGATGTGTGCTTGGAAACGAATAACGATACGGTTCTCGTTCTTAGAGATATAAAGCATATTCCTGACATCCATTTGAATTTGATTTCTACAAGTAAACTTGATGATGAAGGGTATTGCAATACCTTTTAGAATGGGTAGTGGAAGCTTATAAAGGGCGTTATGGTTATAGCAAGGCTCTCCAGTAACATTGTTAATGTTATGAAAAATAAGGACACAGTACAATTGTGGCATAAGAGACTTATCCACATGAGTGAGAAAGGCTTGACAATATTGGCTAAAAAGAATCTTCTATCTGGGATGAAGAGTGCGCATTTGAAAAAGTGTACTCACTGTTTAGGAGGGAAGTAGAACAGAGTTTTCTTCAAAATTTCTCATTCTTTAAGAAAGTCAGGGATACTTGATCTTGTGCATTCAGATGTTTTTGGTTTTATGAAGACAAGAATACTTGGCGGCTCTTCGTATTTTGTAACTTTTATAGATGATCATTCAAGAAAGTCATGGGTTTATCCTCTGAAAATAAAAGATCAAGTATTTGAAATATTTAAACAATTTCAGACCTTAGTTGAGAGGCAGACTGGAAAGAAACTGAAGTGCATCTGAACTAATAATGGAAGAGAGTATTTAAGCCCATTTGATGACTATTGCAGACAGCAAGGTATTCGACATCAAAAGACACCTACAAAGACTCCTCAGTTGAATGGTTTAGCTGAGAGGATGAATAGAACACTGATTGAGAGAGTGAGATGTTTGCTTTCACAAGCACAATTGACTGGATCTTTTTAGGGAGAGGCTTTGAGTACTGCTGTACATGTTCTCAATCTCACATCATGTGTTCCTCTTCAGTTTGATGTACCAAATAGAATTTGGACTGTAAGAATGCTACTTATGATCACTTACGTATCTTTGGATGTAAAATATTTGTGCATATTCCCAAAGATAAGAGATCTAAGCTTGATATGAAGACTCGACAATGCATCTTTCGAGATTATGGTCTGGATGAGTTTAGATACAGATTGTATGATCCAGTTGATAAGAAACTAGTGAGAAGCCGAGATGTTGTGTTTATTTAAGATCAAACCATATAAAATATTCAGAAAACAGACAAAGTAATGCTTCAGTCCAATGATAGTTCAGTTAACTTGGATCCAGTGTCATTGACTGACTTGCCAGTACAAGTTGAAGATGCTATCTAAGATGACCAACAGAGTCCAAGTGATGCAGATGCTTCATTTCAGAATGAGACCCCTGATCAGTTGCCAGAATCAGAGCGGCCATCAGATGTTCCACTAAGGAGGTCTAATAGAAACCGACATCCTCCATTCGATATTCAACAGATGAGTACGTGTTAATGACTGATGGGAGAGAGCCCGAGTGTTATGCAGTAGCAATGAAAGATGAATATAAGGCAGAATGGGTTGTTGCTATACAAGATGAGATGCAGTCATTACATGAAAACCACACATTTGAGTTGGTAAAGTTGCCTAAAGGCAAAAGAGCTTTGAAGAATAAGTGGGTTTATACATTGAAACAAGATGAACACATTTCCAAGTCATGATACAAAGCTAGACTTGTTGTTAAGGGATTCATTCAACGAAAGGGTATCGACTTTGATGAGATCTTCTCTCCAGTTGTGAAAATGTCATCCATCCGTATGGTTCTTGGCTTAGTAACTAGCCTAGGCTTAGAAATTGAGCAGATGGATGTGAAAACTGTCTTCCTACATGGTGATTTAGAGGAAGAAGTTTATATGGAGTAGCCTGAGGGTTTCAGGGTGAATGGCAAAAAAGATTGTGTGTGTTGGCTAAAGAAAAGTCAATCTAGTTTAAAACAGGCACCCAGACAATGGTACAAGAAATTTGAGTCAGTTATGGAAGAGCAAAACTACAAGAAGACCACATCTGACCATTGTGTATTTGTGCAGAAATTTTGTGATGATGAGTTCATAATATTATTACTTTATGTTGATGATATGTTGATTGTTGGCAGGAATTCTTCAAGGATTGAAAATTTGAAGAAGGAATGTTTATGCTTTGGAAATGGTAAGCGTATGCTTGCTTGATGGGTTTACTGATGCTGATATGGCTGGCGACATTGATTCCAGAAAATCTACTTCAAGGTATTTGATTACTTCAGGAGGAGCTATATCATGGTAATCCAAATTACAAAAATGTATTGCCTTGTCTACTATAGGAGTTGAGTATATTGCCATAACTGAAACTAGCAAAGAGTTGCTATGGATGAAGAAGTTTCTAGAAGAACTGGGCCAGAAACAAGAGAAGTATACTCTCTATTGTGATAGTCAAAGTGTCATCTATCTTAGCAAGAACTCAACTTTTCATTTAAGGTTCAAACATATTGATGTGAGGTATCATTGGATTCGTAATGCTTTGAAGATAAAGTTGTTATAGATTGAGAAAATCCATATTGATAAAAATGGATCAGATATGATGACAGCCACTGTCTATGCAAAAATTCGAAATATGCAGAGTAAAAGTAGGTTTGATGGAGCCTCCCACATAGTCGGGAGGGGAAGATTTGTTGTGGGTCCCTCCATGTGAGAAGAAAGTCATATTGGCAAATTTATAATTGTCAGCTAACATCCAATTAACATATACTCATATATGTGTTTGTCGGTCAAAAAGAGGTGTACGAATATAGAAAAAAGAAAAAGAAGAAGAGAAGAGACTAAGCAAGAGAGAAAGAAGCCGAGAGTTGTGCACTGCGACGTGTACAAAGAATTTTTTGCTTTTTTCAATTACTTAAGAGATCATTCTTGGTCTAATCTTGATGAACTTTCAGCATGTTGTTCGTGAGGTCGAGAGCTTCTTTTTGACAGGTGCCGATCGCTGAGATTCATCTTCACCTGTCCTCTACAAATATTCACTGGGTGATGTATTTCTCTTCATTCTTGTGGTTTCCATCTCTATGATGATGATGATTTTGTGTTCAACCAAGAATATAAATATTCTTGATGTATTGGTAGCCTCTAGATATTGTTCTAGAGAAGAAAATCTGTAACCTCATTATAGTTGATAGTGAAAGTTTAACTGGACTAGATCTCGTGATTTTTCCCTTTGCATTGAAGGGTTTTTCACGTAAAAAATATTGGCTCTCTGTGTGAGTGATTTTCCTTATATTGTTCTCTACTCAATTATATCCTAACAGGTTCACACCAAGTTGATTGTATATACTCATTTACAGCCAATGGGTTGTTTACCAGGTGGTAGTGGAACAAAATTCCATGTTCCATTATGGTGAAGGACATTCATTTTATTTTTCATAGCTGTCCTTCATCCTGATGGGTCTGTGGAGCGTCTGAAAGCACGCTTGGTTGCAAAAGGCTACACGCAAACATATGGCATTGATTACGAGGAGACCTTCTCCCCTGTTGCCAAAATCTCTTCTGTTCGAGTATTGATTTCTCTTGCTGCTAATTTACATTGGCATTTATTTCAGCTGGATGTTAAAAATGCATTTCTCCATGATGACTTGCATGAGGAGGTTTATATGGAGCAACCACTTGGGTTTGTTGCTCAGGGGGAGTATCAAGATACTGTATGTAAGTTAAAGAAGGCATTGTATGGTTTGAAACAATCTCCCCAAGCATGGTTTAGGAGGTTCTCTGATGCTGTATTGGCATTTGGTCTTCATAGATGCCAAATAGATCATTCGGTATTTTACTTACATAGTGATGCAGGTCACATTTTACTAGTTGTATATGTGGATGACATTGTAATTATTGGGAGTGACTCTGCTGGGATTACGAGACTAAAACAGTTTCTACATGATCAGTTTTAAACAAAAGACTTGGGCAAGCTTAGATATTTTCTTGGACTTGAAGCCGGTAGATCTAAAAAGGGTATCAATCTGTCTTAGAGGAAATATGTTCTTGATCTTCTAGAAGAAACTGGCATGTTGGGTGCACGACCTATTGACACCCTTATAGTTCCGAATCGTACATTTTTAAAAGAGGAAGGGGAGTTGTTTGGAGATTCAGGTAGGTATCGAAGACTTCTCGGAAAATTAAATTATCTCACTTTCACTAGACTAGACATCTCTTATGCAGTGAGTGTACTAAGTCAGTTTTTACAAATGCCACGAGTCGTACATTGGGATCCTGTAATTCATATTCTTTGTTATCTTAAGCGAGCTCCTGGCCTTGGATTGTTGTATCGACCAAATTGGCATCTCAGAGTGGAAGCCTTTTCAGATGCTGATTGGGCAAGATCTCATTCAGATAGAAGATCTATTACTGGATATTGTACCTTTGTGGGAGGTAACTTGGTTATATGGAAGAGTAAGAAACAAGCAGTAGTAGCTCGATCTAGTGCAGAAGCCGAATACAGAGCAATGGCCCACATGTTAGCTAGACGCAAATGTTGAAACAATCAATTAATTAGGTGTAAATTAGGTGTAAGTAGGTGTACATATTTCAATGATAGCATGTTAGGTGCCACTAATTAAGGCAACAATTATGTACAATTATTCTATATAAATAAAAGGAAATCTTAGAGAAATGGTATTCAGACCATTTGACATGGTATCAGAGCCTCTCTGTTTTCTGAATCACTTGGTGCGATCTTTAATTGCAATTTTTAGAAATTTTTTTTATTCCCGTGATTTGAGGTTCTCTGTAACTTGAAGGCTGCCAACGCAGCTTTATCTTCTTCTTTTCGGCATTTCTTTGGTCATATTGGTCTCGGAACAGAGGACTCCTCATTTCGGTGAGGTCTGTGCAGTTTCTTGGTAAGGTGGTTCTCGATTTCCATCAATCTAGTTCGTGGTTCTATAGTTTGAAGGCTGCCGACGCAGCCTTATCTGGTTCCATTCGGCATTGCTGCTGTTGTGTGGCTCTTGGAACAGTGGGTGGGTGTTATCGACAACTTCTGCAGACGCCGACGTGAATCGAACACGCAATCGACGTGGTTCCATTCGGCGTTGCTGTCGATCGAACACGATATCGGCAACTCCTGCATTCGGTGTGGTTCCATTCGGCGTTATCGGCAACTCCTGCAGACGCCGACGTCGATCGAACACGATAGTGCTCTCTCGGCAATTCCTTTTGGTACTATTTCGGCAAGTTCATCAAGTTTACGATAGTGCTCTCTTGCTACAGAACCTCTTTATTCTATTTTTAACTTATTTCAGTTCATTTAATTTGTCTTTACGTTTATTTAAAAAATATATATAAAAAAAAATTGATATTGTTTTATCTTGAGTTTTATTGCGATGGATTCCGCACCTGTGTGTTCCAAGTTTACGGGAAACAATTACTCTACGTGGGCTTTTCAATTTGAACTATTTCTAAAAGGAAAAGATCTTTGGAGTCATATTGATAGCACGGATGTCACGCCATCATCTACTTCTGACAAATCTAAGGATTTCGGATCTTCTACTTCATGGGCTATGTTGGATGCATGGATCATGTCTTGGCTTCTTAGTTCCATGGAATCACATATTGTTACAAACTTACGACATCATCGCTCTACTCAATCTATGTGGAATTATTTAAATACGGTTTATCATCAAGAGAATAGTGCTCGTCGCTTTTAGTTAGAGCGTGCAATTGCCACATTTGAACATGGTAGTCTTTCGATCTAAGACTACTACTCAGATTTCTAACACTTTGGAACGAATATTCTAAACTGATTACGATAGATGTTCCTATTAACACACTTTCCACTATTCAATATCTTCATGAGACTAGTCGGTGTGATCAGTTTCTTATGAAATTACGTTCTAAATTTGAATCTATTCGTTCCTCTCTACTGAATTGATCTCCAGTTCCTTCTCTAGATATTTGTTTTGGAGAATTATTTCGTGAGGAACAACGTCTTAATACTTAAGCTATTTTAGAGCACTCTAATGACAGTTCAAGGTCAGCAACTATGGCTTATGTTGCCCAAGGTCGAGAACTGCCCAGAGATTCTAAAAACTTGCAATGCTATTGTTGCAAGGCATATAGATATATTACTACAAATTGTCCCAAGAAATATTGCTCTTACTGTGAGAAAAAGGGTCATATTATCAAAGAATGTTGTCTTCGTCCTTAGAATCGCCAAATTCAAGCATTTCAAACTTCTGTTCATAACTCTCCAGCAGTGGCGTCTGTAGGACATGGCTCTTATCTAAGTACCACATTTGCTTTTACAACAAATTACTGCACCCACGAAATGATGCAGTAGATGCTTGTTTCAGCATTATCAGCAATGGGGCTCCCAGGTAACAATTCTACTAAACTCTGGTATGTGGACTCAGGGGCCTCTAATCACATGACTAATAATTCCACTGCTTTGCATCATGTTCGGCCCTACGCTGGTCCTTCTGCTATTCAGACTGCCAATGGCAGTTCTTTGCCAATAACCGCTGTCGGAAATGCCTCTTCTACATTCACTGATGTGTTTATTGTTCCTCAGCTTTCCACAAATCTTATTTTTGTTGGTCAATTAGTTGATAACAATTGTGCTGTAAATTTTTCTAGTAGTGGTTGTGTTGTGTAGGACCAGGTCACGGGGGAGCCGATCGTGAAGGGACCTAAAGTGGGGTGCTTGTTTCCATTATTTTTACCTGTTCCAAAATTTTCTCCAGTCTTTCCTATTAATTCGTTTGCTTGTAATAAAACTTCAGATCTTACTCTGATGTGGCATCGTCGTTTAGGCCATCCCAATACTTAAGTCTTATCTCATGTCTTAAATTCTGGTTTACCTAATAATAAAGATCGTTATTCCTTATCTTGAGTGTGCTTCTTGTAAACTTGTAAAAGCAAAATTCTTCCCTTTCCTTTGCATGCTAGTAGAGCATCTCATTGCTTTGATCTTATACATAGTGATATTTGGGAACCTTTCCCAGTTAGTTCATATGAAAAATTTAGATACTATGTGACTTTCATTGATGATCATAGCAGATTTACTTGGGTTTACTTCCTTCGTTCTAAATCTGAGGTCTTTCGTACTTTTACTGAGTTTTTAGCATATATTGACAATCAATTTTCTGCTTCTATTAAAACATTACGCACAGTTTCTGGTGGTGAATATTTATCTACTGAGTTTCAAACATTTTTGAATACTAATGGAATTATTCATCAACGTTCATGTCCCTCTACTCCTCAACAAAATGGAATAGCCGAACGGAAAAATCGTCATTTCCTAGATATGGTACGTACTCTCTTGTTAGAATCTGCTGTTCCATCTATGTTTTTGGTAGAGGCTCTAAAAAATGCTACTTACTTGATTAATCGTTTACCTTCTCAAGTCCTACATATGGAGTCTCTCTATTTTCGCTTATTTGCTAAGTAACCTTATTATGATAGTCTTAAAAACCTTTGGTTGTGTATGTTTTGTTCACTTACCTCCTCATGAGTGATATAAATTATCTGCTCAATCTGTCCGATATGCTTTCTTGGGATTTAATGTGTCAGAAGGGATTTGTTTGTTATGATCCAACATTACATCGTACACGTATTTCTAGGAATGTTATTTTCTTTGAAAATCAATATTTCTTTCATGTGTCCTCTGTGCCATCCCCTTCTACTGTGGTTTTTCTTTTTTTTGAGCAGCAGTCCTCAGATCTTCCCCCTGTCAGTTCACGTTCTAAACCAAGTATTGTGTATAAACGACGTCCTCGCCTACAGTCTCTTCCGGTGGTTCACCCGATATCTGATCCTACCACACTCCAGATTCAGTCAGTTGGAGCATCTCTAGTATCTTTGGTACGTCGTTCTTCTTGAGCGTCTGTACCTCCTGATAGGTATGGATTTCCCTCCTCCAACTCTGGCAATTCTATTTCAGCTCTTACTGCTGCACTGTCCAACTTTGATATTTCCACATGCTACTCACACGCTGCCAAGTATGATTGTTGGCAACAAGCTATGCAAGAAGAAATTGCTGCTCTAGAGGTCAATCACACTTGGGACATTGAGTCATGTCCTCCCACTATTGTTCCTCTGGGTTGCAAATGGGTTTATCAAGGTCCGCTCTGATGGAAGTTTGGACCGTTACAAAGCTCGGCTTGTGGTACTTGAGAATAATCAAGAATATGGTGTCAATTATGAAGAAACATTTGCCCCTGTGGTTAAGATGATTACCGTTCGTACTATTCTAGCTCTTGCTGCTTCTCAAGATTGGTCACTTCATCAGATGGATGTCAAGAATGTTTTTCTTCATGGGGATCTAAAAAAGTGAATTTATATGAAACCACCCCTGGGGTTGTTTTTCTCTCCAACTTCACAAGTGTGTAAGCTTCGTCGCTCTCTTTATGGTCTCAAACAAGCTCTGAGAGCTTGGTTTGAGAAATTTCGAACTACTTTATTACAATTTTCCTTCAAACAGAGCAAACATGACACTTTATTATTTCTTTGGCAAACCAACATGGGTCTTGTTGTTCTTTTGGTTTATGTTAATGATATTGTGATCAAGGGTTCCGATTATACTTTACTTGGTCAACTTAAGACTCATCTCTCCGAGTCCTTTCATATGAAAGATCTTGGGTCTCTCACATATTTTCTTGGTCTTGAGGTGCATCGAAGTTCCTCTGGCATTTCACTTAATCAACATAAGTATGCGTGACTTGGTGGCTACAGCTGGACTACAGAAAGCTACCTCTGTTGATACTCCCATAGAATTAAATGTCAAATTTCGCAAAGAGAAGGTGACTTACTTCCTGATCCTAGTTTATATAGGAAATTGGTGGGAAGCCTGGTTTATCTCACTCTTACTAGACCTGACATTTCTTTTGCCATATAACAAGTCAACCAGTTTCTTCAAACTCCTCGTCAATTTCATTTGGTCGCTGTCCGTAGAATTATACGATATGTTTAGGGAACACGCCGCTCCATCACTGGTTGGTGTGTGTTCTTAGGTGATGCGTTGACCTCCTGGAAAAGTAAGAAGCACGACAGAGTTTCTAAGTCTTCTACAGAATCTGAGTACAGGGCAATGCCTCTTGCTTGTTTTGAGATTATTTGGCTTCAAGGATTACTTGTTGAATTAAATCTCTCAGAACCATCCTACACCTTTACATTCCGATAATACAAGTGCTATTCAGATCACGGCCAACCCTGTCTATCATGAGCGCACTAAACATATTGAAATTGATTGTCACTCTATCCGTGAGGTCTCTGAAACTCGTGTTATCACTCTTCCACATGTTTTTACTGAATTATAAATTGCTGATATTTTTACCAAGGCTCTTACTCGTCATCGACATTGTTTTTTAAAAAGCAAATCGATGCTCATTGATCAACCCGCATCAATTTGAGGGGGGATGTCAGCTAGACGCAAATGTTGAAACAATCAATTAATTAGGTATAAATTAGGTGTAAGTAGGTGTACATATTTCAATGATAGCATGTTAGGCGCCATTAATTATGACAACAATTATGTACAATTATTCTATATAAATAAAAGGAAATCCTAGAGAAATGGTATTCAGACCATTTGACACCACACTACTAGTGAACTGACATGGCTACAACATTTCCTCCAAGAGATTGGGTTTCCAACTTCTACTCCTCTTAAACTATTTTGTGATAATCAAACTGCAGTGCATATTGCCTCTAATTCTGTGTTCCATGAGAGGACTAAACACATAGAGATTGATTGTCACTTCATTCGCGATAAGATACTAGGTGGTGACATTTCTACACCTTTTGTGAAATCTGATGATCAACTCGCAAATATGTTCACTAAGTCTTTGAATTGTAATCGTTTAAAGCTTATTTGTTACAAGTTGGGCTTATATGATATATATGCCTCAACTTGAGGGGGAGTGTTAGAAAGTATGTAATTAGTGTAACCTTTGAGGGTATAAATATCTTTTGTATGTGGTGTATATATACATAGTGATAGGTCAATGAATAAAGTAAGAAAACACTTTTAGGTTATCTGTTGTTACACTATTAATACAATCGTTTACTTATCCAAAAAAAAAAAGTGTGAATATGAAATCTGAAACTTTTATCTAATTCTATGATATTCTTTGTTCAGTATACTTACGAGTCACGATTCAGAATAAACCAACGATCGTCGTCTTCTCGAAGTCTGATCAGAAGTTCTGCTTGGGGAATTTGCTCGACTCAAAGGTTCCAGGGTGTGAAACAGTTTTGAAGGATGGGAGAAAGAAAGGTGTTGAACAAGTACTATCCGCCAGACTTCGATCCATTGAAGCTGCCGAGGGTTCGAAGGCCAAAGAACCAGCAGATGAAGGTGCGCATGATGCTTCCCATGAGCATTCGCTGCAACACCTGTGGTAATTACATCTACAAGGGCACCAAGTTCAATTCCCGAAAAGAGGATGTCATAGGCGAGGTATGTATCTCCTTTCTTTGTTTTAGGGTTTTCTATCTATATTGAAAGTTTGCATTACTCTAATAAGTCGGATTATACTTGTTAACTCTAGGTTTGTTTATTTTATATTATTCAAGTTTTTATATTTGTTAACGCTTAATTAGTTTATCTTATATATTGGTTTTCCTGAGAAAAGAAATTGAAGTTTTGGTTTTTCTTATTTGTATGCTTCAGTTGGAAGTCAACAAAACTCCCTGTATTCTGCATTGATGGTTGTAAGTTGTTTAATTTCAATTCTTATCATCATTAAGTGTGATGATATAAGAGTCTTTCTTACTTATAAATAAAAGTGCGATGATAGACCTGTCTAGTGCCTTCAAGTGAAGATTATATGGGATATGCGGACTCAAAAGAAACATGCCATGGTGCTAGACCAATTTTCCCCATACAATATGAAAAGTTTAATTTGAGGAATTCGCCTGGCTTTAAATGTGTTAATGTTGCTTTTCCTTTTCCAGATACAGGACGTTAGCCACAGATCTATAAGTTTTTGTACCACGTTTTGAGCTATGATATAGCTTGTTTAAAGCAAAGAAAGTGTTTTGAATGCATGAGCCCCGGCCTTACTACTATTTTTATGATTAATATTCCTTTTTGGTTTTCTATAGTGGTTTGTACTTGTTTGCTGGTTTCTTTCATTTGAGATTTAAATATATAATATTAACGAACAAGACCACTCATATTTAATTGGTTGCAGACATATTTAGGAATTCAAATCTTTCGATTCTACTTCAAATGTACAAAGTGTTCTGCAGAGCTTGCGATGAAGACAGATCCAAAAAATTCAGACTATGTTGTTGAGTCTGGTGCCACACGGAATTTTGAACCTTGGCGTGAAGAGGATGAGGTAAAAAGTTTAAGCATGTTTGATTTGATAAAGGCTTTAGAAATACTTCTCTCTTTCATTTCAAACATCTTTATTCCAAAAGAAATACCACCCAAACATTGTTTTCATCTCACTATTTACCTTGTTTTGGAATAAAAATCACAAATTCACAATAGCCCATACAAAATCCATTGCAAAACATTTTTATCCTTGTAACTTTCGTTCTTTTTACCCACTTTGACCAAACTCAATAAAAACATATCATAAAATTTTATCCAAAGAACTTTTCATTCTATAGAAGTTTTCATTCACTATTTTTTCCAACAATTAGAGAAATTCACTTACCAAGCTAGCCCTAGAACTTCCTGTGCACAAATATATATTATTGGCCAGATCCCTGTCATTGTTATCAACAGAATTTGTGACTTTGTCAATAAATTGTTCTTTTTGTCAGTTAACAGAGATGGAAAGACAGAAAAGGGATGTCGAAGAGATGGGAGATGCTATGAAATCATTAGAGAACAGAACCTTGGATTCAAAGAGAGATGGATATCCTTGCTGCGCTAGATGAGATGAAGTCTATGAAGGTACTTTCTCTAGTAAATGGGTTTTATTAATCAAGTATCCACTTAAAAGTGAGAGGAATGGAATCGAGGGTTCAAATAGCTTTCGTAATTGTAGACATATTGCCTTAACATTATTGCTTTATTAATCAATTAGCACCCGGTTTGAACCTGAGGTCAACATGAGTTTTGATATTAATGCCCCTTTTTTTCTTTTCTTGCAGTCTAGACATGCTACTGTGTGTAGATGCCATGCTTGAGGCCTTGCAGCGCACAGCCGGGGAAAAGGTATGATTAATGGTCTCCCTGTGTTTAGATCAGTTTTGCTCCTTAAGTGCAAAAGTATATCGGAGCTCTCTATGTTTAGATCAGTTTTGCTCCTCAAGTACAAAAGTATATTGGATCACTCTTGTTACTAAATCCCACTAGGCTGAACAGTCACTTTGATTGTGTTGGTTGGGCTCTTTTATAGGGTGAACAGTTTCATGTTCAACACTTCTCTCATGCATATTGTGAGTGAGTACTTATCCATGGTCAAGCATAATAAACAAATGGATTGATTTCCCTGTCTAGTATCTTTCTTCAACCAGCCACCGGATCAAATCTCTTCTATCTTGCTTCAATTTTGGGTCACTGGTTTTACTGCCTGGACTGCATCAGTATTCTTGTCTATGAGAAATTGTTTAGTTAACTGCGAGAATTGTATTTACACTGTAAATTTCTTAGGGGAAATTTGTTCACTTACATCCATAATTATTTACTTCCCTCCATGCTATAGTAAAATCCACTTGTTCAAACAGTATATAAGACTATTTTACTGTAATGGCTTATCTTTTGATTAGCATAAACTAATTCTACCGTTTGTCCTTTTACTTAAAAAAATTTCTACAGTTTGTCCTTTTTCTAGAAGTGGAACTGTTGGCCTCTTTGCATAAATATTTGTTCAAATTGTAGTTTATATTTCTAGGTTATTTTGGCCTCTCTCTCATTCTCTCTCTCTCTCTCTGTAATATTATCATTTGGTTCTGACTGTATTAATTGATTTTTATGCTGGCAGGAGAAAAGGTTGGAAGAAGAGGATGAGGCACTTATAAAATCAATATTTCATGTAGTACAGAAATCTTACTTCTATTAGTTACCTCCAATGTCAGCCTCCCCCCTCCCCCTCTCCTTTCTTTTGTATGCAAGTTGTTGGCCTCTTAACTATGTTGAAAATATATTGCAGAAGCCAATAGATTATGTTCGAAGAATTCATGATGAAGATCTTGATGATGATGGAGATATGATTCAGCTTTCAAGTGGCAATGGTGAAACATCTGGTGATAATCTGAAGGTATGGCAATCTGTAATGATGGTTTGTGTTTCCTAAGTTTGTTTGGTAATTATGGATCTATCATTTTGAAAGAAAAAATCAATTATTTTGAGGTAAAAAAACGTCTACACTTGTGCAATTTTTCATGATATAATTTGAACTGATTTTTTTATCAGTAAATAAGAATTTTATTAAAATAGGTGAAGCCAAGCACACGGGACATATACAAGAGCAATATCTATGCATGAGTGTAAAATAATTTGAACAGAATTTTATAATGGGTTCTTTTAGTTTTTCTAGTCGGAGTCATTTGATACTGGAAAGATTTCATATACACTTACAAAAATAAAGATTTGATATACGTCTCTATGTAACTAGGTGTATGCTGTTTGAATATCTCATGTGTACTTGGGCTATGTCTATTTACTTCTATTAATAAAATTCTATTTTACTTGTAACAAAAAAAAGAGTTGCTTTACATCTAAATTGTTTATATTAAGTGGACTATGATTTTGATTATAGGATGGTGAAGAAAAAGTTATAGGGTTTGTAAGCCAATATCTTTTGGAAGGCTAAAACTTGGAAGCTATAATAGTTGTATGAAATTAGGATTATGCTGAAAATATTTGAACTTGTGTTTGCACATGATTTCAATGCAGAGGAGAAAGATTTCTGAACAGCCTCTTGGTAACCCAACAGATTCTTTGACAAAAGCCACTGTTGTTGACAGCTCCACCAACAAAGGTATCAGATACTTTTCCCTTTCCTAGCAGCACACTACCACTATTATTGACATCTTAATAGCATGGTAGCCTGTAATTCCCTAAACAGTATCATTGTTTTCCAAAGGGCAGTGTAAATATACTATTATAGTTTAAACCTTTCTTTTTCTAATTACGTAAGTGACCATTGAACCTTTCTGAGCTCTTTTCCCCTGCTAAAACAGGAATGGTGCCTGAAGTAATCTTGCATGCAGTGAGATTCTCGGGCGGTATCCAGTAACTCATGAAGACAAGACGGCAATGGTTGTCCCAGTATGTACAGGATTCGTGAGGGCATTCGCCTGGGGTGAGACGACGGTGTTGATCCGTCTGTTTCCTCAATGCATACTGAGGACGTGGAAGGAAATCGAGACGGGGAGTGGTGACTCCTATAAGCTTGGGACCCCTTCCACAGCTACGCCTATACTCAACGATGGCTCCATACGGTATCAAAAGCCCCATAGGAGCTTTCTCGTTGAATTTAGGACTTCCACTTTTTGCGCGAATTTTTTCGGTACGCGCGTCACTGATGTTATTTTCTTTTCCCAACTTTGCAGTTTCTTTGGGTTTGTTCAAGTAACCTATTTTAGAGATAATAGCTCTACTGGTACCTGTGTTTGCACTAATTACTAAGTAGTCCTTGTTAAAAAAAGAAAGAAAGAAAGAAAAATATATGTAATATATTGGGTATTCTTCACTCACCAGTACCTAGATGTGATTAGGCATGTTCGTTGTATACTACTGGTGTACTTGTTTGTCACATCAGGACAAATTAGATTTGGACACTTGTCGAAACGGCACACTTAGCATCTAAAAAAATGTAACATGAAAATTATTTCAATTTAAAGAAAAAACTAAATTATGTTTTAAAACATGCCACACATTTTCTTTTCAGTTAGAAAAAGGGGGTCATTGATTTGGCTGAATAGCAGTATTTTCTTATAGAGACTTACATCCATGTTTAATTGTTGACAGAAAATCAAGGTGGTTCAGAGGCTGCTGGCAGTCCCAAGTTTGTATTCAAGTCTTCATGCGTTAGGATTTCGGTTAGGAAACCAGCTTCCGATGATAGTAATTTAGTGAAAATGGAAGGGAACAAACAAGGTGCTAGAACCAATACAATTGAACTTCAGGGTGTGACCTCCCGAGATAACAATCCGGTGGTGGCCTCCGGTGGACTACAATCGCTTTGCCAAAACTATGCAAGTAACGACGACTAGTCATTGACTGGGAGAGTGTATCTTATAAGTTGTAACATTAGATGATAAGTTCAAAAGTAAAATATAATAAATCATTTTTAATTATCTAATGTTACATTACGAGATGATGAGAAGATGTTAAAAATTGATATGTTGAATAATATTACTTTTTTTTTAAAAGATAATGTTCCAAATTTAAGTAAAAAATATCCATTTTCAGTGGAGGAGGTTTTTTTTTTTAAAGATAGAAAATACAAGTATTTCAAATTCAAGTTTTAATTTAGTATATTAGTTGCAAGAGAGTATAATGCAAAGCAAACAATTTCTACCATTTGAAGACAGGAGAGGTGAACAGATCATGAGCTCATAGTCTTGCAGAAGAAAAATGCTAATGTCTTCTTATTTCCATATCTTATATTGACACTTTATATATATTAATTTTTTTTATTTAACGATTAAGAAAATAATTATTAATGTATTATTATTTTTTATATATATTTTTTAAAATAATCAAAAAATAATAAAAAGTAAAAAATCAACAACGTTACAAGAGTGGCACTGCTCCTAGCGGAATGGGGCCCCGAATGAGCACCAGCAATGGCAGATCTACTCTAGGGGCAGGAGGGGCCCATGGCCCTCCCAAATTTTTTTCAATTTTATTTATAATTTTATATATAGAGAAAATGACACCCCTAAAAAATTTATAATTTCTATATAATTTCTAATTCTTTTTAAAATCTCATTATATCTAGAAATGTATTTCTCCATTCAAAATTTTGTATAATTTCTATATATTTTTTATTTTTAAAGATGTAGCCTCACCAAAATTAAATTAAAACTAAGTTTAAAAAAATAATAAAATTATTAATATGGATTCCACAATTTTCTTTATATAACATTAGGCTTCTTATAATAGAATCCAAAGTAAAAATACAAAAAAAAAAATAAAAAAGAATCATTTAAAAATGATGATTTAAAAGTAAAATAGTTAAGAGATTTTATTCTCTAGATCTTGTTGAGGAAGATAAATATTTATTTAAAATCTCAATTATAGTATTATATGTATAATGTGATACGAAAATATTTAAATTTTATATAAAATATAACAAACTAACTTATAATATAATAAAAGATGACCTAAAAAATCATTTAATAATTTCTATTAAAAAATAAATTATAAATATTTTATTACAAAAATAACAATAAATTAATATTATTTTATGAAATATTAGCGATATTAAGTTGTACTTTTTAGAAATTTATTTCTATGTCTATGTAACAAAGTATTAAAATCTAATTATGTATAATTCTGTTTTTAATATTTTTAATATATATTTTTTAATTTTATATAAACATATCATATTGTAACAAAATTGCCCCCCTCAGAAAAATTCCTCGTTCTGCCGCTGACGGCTGAACACAAGGAAGAGGCAAAGATCGGGGTAAGCAAAGTTTGCTGTTTGTCGAGCAACGAGGTCAAGTTAACTTATTGCCTTTGTATGCCCACGACGCCGATCAACAATTTCTTGAACTACATGTCGTCGGAATCGGAAATATGTTAAGAAGCCGAGACTTAAGGCTTGGTTTCATTTAAAAAATAAATTTTAATTTTTTTTTTTAATTTATTATTATATATTTTTAGAATTTTTTAATAAATATAATAAAAAATTTAAAAATTTAAAAATTTAAAATCTTAAAATAAAATTAATATTATAAAAATATTTTACAATAATATTTTAAAATTTATTTTATTTATTTTTAAAAACAAATCAAATCTTAGTTGTCCGATTAATTACATCATCAATTATTCTTTTAAATAATTTCGAAGATGCCACGTATCTAATGACACGTGGACCACCACCCTCACAAAAACTGAACCCCCAACCCTAAAACCCTAAACCCTTGTTTTCTAAACTACTAAACCATTAGTTACGCATATTTTGGATTGAGGCGCAGCGATGGAGGCAGAGCAGAGAGAAACGACGACCAACAAAGTGATGTGCCTTTTAACAGATCCAGATGGAACGCCTCTGGGAGCTGCTATGTACCTTCCCCAAGATGCTGGGCCCCAACAGCTGCAGCAAATGGTCAACAAGCTTCTCAGCAATGTAAGCTTTTGGATTTTGGCTTTTTTCTTTTGTTGTAGGTCGTAGCGTGTTTTTTATTTATTTTTTGGCTGTGGAGAAAGTGCTGGGAAAGAAATCAGTACATTGGACGAGCTCGAATCTTTTCGTTTGGTCTCTTCAGGTGCTTCCTTCGGTTGTTGAGAGATTGTAGTGAAAGAAAAAAGAACATATCTAAAGTTCACTTGCTTTTGAAATTTATTTGTGGTGAGTTTTGTGTTGAATTAGTTAAACTTCAAGGGGAGAATCACAGAGATAAAAAATAAAGAAATCTCCTGCTACGTGCTTTTCCTTGAGTATTCTCTTGGTTTGTTCGTTTCAAGTTTTTTTTTTTTTGATAGATAATAAGAGATTTTATTGCTAAAAGTAGGCCAATCCCAAGTACAAAGGGGGTATACATGAGAAAAAACCTACAATAGCAACAAAAGAGAAAGAAAGAAAACTAGAAAAACTCCCACATATCATACCAGTCTTTATAATAGCTTTAGTCCAAATGTAAAGAGTTCTGAAAAAAAAAAACTCCCACATTTCAAGTTATTTTATCTTGAAACTTCAAGTTGATTAGAAAATGTTGTGCTTGTTGAATTATATGGCACGTATTTGTTACCAGAATGAATTCCCAGTTTACTTCCTGTTCCAAATTTTTGCCAGCCAACCAAATCTCTTAGTGTCTAGTAGCAGACGAGCAGTTTACCATTCTTGCACTATGGGCCCGGATTGGATTCCTATGTAACCAATGCGGACTTGTGCAAAATGGAAGCTCTGGTTCTTTGCATTTTAGTAAGTACTGGGTTCAGGGACTTGCACTGCAGGGGATATTGTCCTGGATTTCTATTATAAAGTGGCAAGACATTTTATAAGTGTGTCAGGAATAATTGCCTTAGTCTGTATATGATATCTGACATGGTTGTGTTTCTGCTTCTATGAATATAACAGCCATGAAAATCTATATTTTTTTTTTCTCAGGAGGAGAAGTTGCCTTATGCTTTTTATATATCAGATCAGGAGCTTCTTGTGCCGCTTGGCACTTATTTGGAGAAGAATAAAGGTTAGTCAGACGAAATAGATAGTTGGGTTTTACATTTTAGATTTTGTAATTGAATTTTTATTTTTATATTTACATTCCATTGTACTAGGCATTTATAGGTTCTTGGGGGATTTACTAGGTTTGTTTATTTGAGAATATTTTTGGGAGGCAATTTGCAGTTTCTGTGGAGAAGGTGCTCTCAATAGTTTATCAACCACAAGCTATATTCAGAATTCGCCCAGTTAATCGTTGCTCATCCACAATTTCTGGTATGAGCTACTAACTATGTTTCTTTATTATATTGGTTGCTTTTAGATGTTATATTGTATGAGTGGAATGCAGCTGGATTTCAACGGTCTAGAGACTTGTTGTGGTCATTATGCTAAATTACTGTAACGTGTCTGGTGGTTTTATTGTGCAGGTCACACAGAAGCCGTACTTTCAGTTGCCTTTAGTCCTGATGGGAAACATTTGGCAAGTGGTTCAGGAGATACCACTGTCAGACTTTGGGACCTCAATACCCAGACACCGCTGTTTACATGTACAGGTTTGAAGTCAAGGCTCTAGTCAGATTCTGGGACTGTTAAACATAAAACCGATGTCCAAACACCTGAAAGGAAAATAATTGGAAAATAAAAAGGGAATATGGAAAAGTTTATAGGGACAGTATTTTGATGGGATTAATGTACTGTTGAATACTGCCTATTATTTAAGAATAAGACTTCTCTTAGCTCTCTTTCTTGTGCATATATCATAGAGTTGGTACATCAGTTTATGCATAATGGATGGCCAATCGTCCGTATTGTGTTGATAGTAAGCCTTCCTCTCATATCCAGGACACAAGAATTGGGTTCTTTGTATTGCATGGTCACCAGACGGTAAGCATCTTGTAAGTGGGAGCAAAGCTGGAGAACTTCAATCCTGGGACCCTCAAACAGGGAAGCCATCAGGCAATCCACTTATCGTTAAGTCATTTACTTGATCTATTGATCATTGGATGTGTTTGCTTCATTGTTTTAACTAATTTTCTTTGATTCATGTGAAGAGCAAACTCTTCTACTATTGAAGATCTAGTTTCCCTTGTTGGATATGTCTGATGGCATCTCGTGAAATGTTAAATGTACTTGGCAAAAGCATGCTTTGTATTGCTTTGGAAGAGAAATCACGTTTTCTTTTCTTTTTTTCAAGAAGTTATCAAGTTTTCATTTTTCAAAGAAGTTATCGATTTTTTTTTTTGAGTTCTGAACTTTGATTTTGGTGTGAAATGCCTTGTAGTTTTTTTTAAACGAAAAAACTGTTTACCTATAAAAATAGCCTTGTAGTTTATTCATAGGTTTTTCTAGGCCTGATCTGTTCACCCTCTTTCCCTATTAAAACAAATTATATTCTTTAGGGGGTAGATACTTCATAATTGTTATGTGTAAATCAAGAGTTACGCAAAATGTTGAAATGATTTTTACATTGAAGTATCTTTCTCTCTACAATGAGGTAGGTTTTGCTTCTGGGCCGTTGTCCAAGAAAGAAAGAAAGAAAGATTTGGACAGTTTATCTTGCATAGTTATATAGCCCTGGAACTGAGTTATATAGATCCTTTTTTTTTTTTGATAAGTAACTGAGTTATATAGATCTACTTATTAAAAAAAAGAAAAAGAAAAAGAAAAAGAAAAAGAGAACTGAGTTGTATAGAACTATGTTCTTAACTTCTTACCAGGCAACTTGCATGGTAAGTAATCTGTAGTTCCAAGACTAAGAGCATGTAGTCAAATTTGTTGACTTTATGGATGACCTGAACTCAGCACAAACTACAGAGATAACAGTGTAACTGTCACAAGACAAGGATAAATAATACTCTTCCCAGAGTGTGGAAATTCTGGAAAACACCAATCTATAGTTAGTTGGTTGCATCAAAAGACTTCTAAGATTTATTAGAATGGTCCAGCATATGTTAAAAACTGTTGAGGGCAAACAAGGAAATCATGCCTAATTTCTTTGAAAGACTTTGCATCCCTCTTTTCTTGAAAAAAAAAAAAAACTCGTCCCAGCTTTTATTGACAAAATGTTGGTTCACTGTTTAAATTTTTGTTTGCATAGGTGTTACTCTTGTATATGTCCCATATTCTTGGCTTCATCTATTTTAATCAAATTCTTATTTACTAATAAAAAAATTATTTTTCTTTTGCTTGGTTCGGTAAATAAGTGGACTTACCAATATGTTCTCGCTTGACTCTAATGTTAGGAATCTGCAATGCCACAGGGCCACAAAAAATGGATTACTGGTATCTCTTGGGAACCGGCCCATCTGAATGCTCCATGTCGGCGGTTTGTAAGCGCAAGTAAAGATGGTGATGCACGTATTTGGGACGTTTCATTAAGGAAATGCATTATTTGTCTTAGTGGTCACACACTAGCAGTAACTTGTGTGAAATGGGGTGGAGATGGAGTAATTTATACCGGGTATACTTTTTTTATAAGTTAAAACTTTTTCTTAAGTTCCTACAGTTTGATGCAATGCATATAAGTGTAGCTTTAAATCTTAGGAATTGCAATAATTGAAGACATCCTTTTTGGATGATCCTTAAGGACAAGAAAATCATAATTTACTTTAAAATATAGCCAGAAAATTTGTTTCCCCTTTTCTGACGGACCGACTCAGTGGATCATTGACCTTGGTCTTGCAACGACACATAAGTGCTTCATTGACTTTTCAATGTTGAAACAGTGTTGCTATTCTGCCATTTTTTTATTTATGTTTTTGTTTTTGGTTGCTGGGGAACACCTCTGCTTTGAATGTTGAGTGAGCGAATAAATATTTACTCTGGTTGGCCTCTTGTCACTTCTTTATTTGTTTTGTTAATCCTTGGTTTGTCATTACATTATCAAGATTACAATATATATGAACAGCTATATGATGGTTCTTATTGGTTTTTCCTTCTTTCCTTATGGTAAGGAAACTTACAATTTTGGCCTTCCATGTTGCAGCATGTGTTATTTGCTGAATTGTGAATCACTAATCTGATAGTTATGCGATCTCCATTTTTACCTGTTTTTTGGAAATATACATTCTGAATAATGCTTAAATATATGAATGTATACACATGTGCATCTTTTTGTGTGCTTATATGTTTTGCTTTTTTTCTTATGAAAGAAGAAATAAGTCAGAGATTAGATTTCTCAGGATAGCATTTACTTGTTAAAAGAAAATAACATTGACAGGGTAGCCTGACACCTGAGAAAATTGTATGGAAAGTATCCATGGACATAAGGTAGAGAATTAGAGAATGTAGATGATATTGTCCCATATGCTTTACAAATTTTACTAATCCCCCCCCCCCCCAAAAAAAAAAACAAAAAAATAA
This sequence comes from Platycarya strobilacea, assembly GCA_036898215.1. NCBI lineage: Eukaryota > Viridiplantae > Streptophyta > Magnoliopsida > Fagales > Juglandaceae > Platycarya > Platycarya strobilacea. The sequence continues at coordinate 2,997,687 of CM072554.1, read as the reverse complement.
TCCCCTAAAAATGGTGTGATGCGCTCTTGATTAAGAAGGGACTTCAAGTTTTTTAAGGTGTCAAAGTCTCCCCCACAAAAGTGGATTGGATTTATTAATAAAACATTGAAGGGAAGGATTATGGGCTTCCTTTTTGAGCAGATGACCATCACTAGCTTGTGATTTTTCTACCTACAAATTACAATCATACCTTCATCTCAACCATTGCAGCTCCCAGGATTGTACTATCAAAGTTTGGGAAACTACCCAAGGAAAGCTAATTAAAGAATTGAAGGTAACTAGATAAATCTTTGCTTGGCTATTTAAGATTTGTAATTGCTTATGTGCATGCTTATTATTATATCATTGAGCACCTTCCAATCCTCTATCAGCAGCTTTGTCCTTTGTGTTGCTAGTAGGTTTTTTTTTCCTCCTTTTTGTTTTCACCAACTTCCTCTTTTTATATTTGTTTTAGGGTCATGGGCATTGGGTCAACTCTCTTGCATTGAGCACTGAATATGTTCTTCGCACTGGGGCATTTGACCATACGGGCAAGCACTATTCATCACCAGAGGAAATGAAAAAGGTAACTGTCATTGAGTAGTATATATTATAGTTTTTTGCTTCTTTTTCTTTGAGTTAGAGTTGGAGTTCGGTTGCTGGATGTATCAAAGGGGATGATGGTTATGGGGCTAAATTTTTAAACAGTTCTAGGGTCTTTTTGTTCCATTGGTGGAGAGAATAGTAAAGCCGAAAAAAGAATTTTTGTTTGTTTTGAAGTAATTTACTGGATTGGGGTCATTACAAGCACCTCTTACCCTTTATAATGTGTGTAGTAGCTTTCTTTTTTTATCGTGATTTAATTATTTATATTAAATGAATTTGGGGAGGACTGGCAGATGCTCACTTAAAGTTTAAGGCTTCAGTTTTAGCTTATTCTTATGGGAAGACTTTTATTTTTTTGCCTTTCAGTATTCGAGTCTTAGGTGAGAACTTTTACCCACTATTCTTCTCCTGTCCTCACTGCCTCAATTATTGCCATATGCTGTTGCAGCCGTAATGTTTTTGTCATGTTAGACTTTGGCTTCATGCACGAATGTTTTTCTGCTTTTCTCCATCTTTCCTTCAGGTGGAGCTAATCATTTCCCATTGTGCTAATAAGTTCAGGTTGCTCTGGAAAGGTATAACAAAATGAAAGGCAATGGCCCTGAAAGATTGGTTTCTGGATCGGATGATTTTACCATGTTTCTTTGGGAACCTTCTGTCAGCAAGCACCCCAAAACTCGCATGACAGGTCATCAACAGGTACAAATATGTTGTAATTTGATTATCTGTCCTCAATTGCAATCCCAAATTATTCATCATTTTGTGTTTCCCCTTCTGCCTCTGGATTGTTTCAAATTATCTTAATATCCATGACTATCCCCCCCCCCCTCCCCCTCTTTGCACAGGGCAAATGATGGGTGCCTACCCTAGTTGTTGATGGAATTGCTAATACAGATACCTTTGTATCTAAATGTTCTGATGTATATATTTTAACATATAAATTGCACAAATCTTGTCCTTTTAGTGAAAAATAAAATTTGCTCTTGTTGCTTTCAAACAGCTTGTCAATCATGTTTATTTTTCACCTGATGGACAATGGGTTGCAAGTGCTTCATTTGACAAGTCTGTTAAGTTATGGAATGGTACTACAGGGAAATTCGTCGCTGCTTTTCGAGGCCATGTTGGGCCTGTTTATCAGATCAGGTTTGAACGATTTCCATCATTTATGCATCTCCATTCACTTACCTCGCAGCTAATCTTGGTGTTGCATTTTGTCCTACAGCTGGTCTGCAGACAGTAGGCTTCTTTTGAGCGGTAGCAAGGATTCCACACTCAAGGTAAATTCTAAAACTATTATTCTTTCTTCTGGTAGTTGCAAGTCCTGAATCAACTAAGAGCCTTTGGCTCCACATGGTGTTGGAAACACAGTTCTAATGTTGGGATTACAGAAACAAGAATAGATGTATTGGAATTATGTATTGTCAAAAAATGGTGTCATATAATGTATGTAATGCCATTTCTTCAAAATTTGAGGATGTCACAGATGCTATGCACTGCTATAAAGTTCAGTTTATAGCCTCTGATTGAGTTTGTACGCAGAGATTGTGATTGAGTTTGTAATCACGAATAACTTCTTCTATGCAAATAAATGACTTAAACAATGAACAAACTGTAGTCTATTATGTACGAATAAATTTTCAAATTTGACTAGGTTTGGATTAGTGTAAAGACTACTAAAAAGCATGTGTATGCAGATGTGGACCTCAGTTGATGTGCGATTTTTTTCGCCAAGAACGAGCAGATTCATGATTTTTGATTGAAATTTGTTAAAACTGTCCAGGTTTGGGATATCCGGACACATAAGTTGAAACAAGACCTTCCAGGCCATGCAGATGAGGTATGTTCTATATCCAAAAACAAGGGCCTTTCATATTCTTATTTTGATTTTTAAATTGACATTTTGGTAACTGCTTTTGGAAAGGTTTATGCTGTTGATTGGAGTCCAGATGGTGAAAAGGTAGCTTCAGGTGGTAAAGATAGAGTATTGAAGTTATGGATGGGTTAGATTTACCGAACCAATCCATGATTGAAATTTTGAAGAACATGGTTACTCCAGAGCTTTGATCGGTGTGTAACTTTGCATTAGCTATCGGATGCCTGTATATATTGAGCGTTCTGCACCACTTGAAGTGATTGATGAGTAAGATAAGATTGCTACATCTAGTCATTAAGTATGCAAATACTGCACAAGCGCTTTAAAAAATAGTAAGATACTATTAAAAAGTTTTTTTTTTCATTCATGTGGATCCGCATTTACTTACTAATTTATTGAAATGATTGCATATATATTGAGTGTTCTGCACTACTTGAAGGGATGATGAGTAAGATAAGATTTTCTTATTAAGTTATTGGGCACTTGTTCCAGTTGGTTTTCTTGTTTTCCACCCGAGATTGTCTTGTTTTCCTGCACCCTTATGTCAAAGGCTTCCCAACTCTTTTGAAATTTCCTTGCAATCCAAAATGGGCAACATGGTGAAGTTTAATAGCTATAAAAGCTTGCAGTAGTTCTTCATCCGAGACTCTTGCCCTCGAGTTTGTGAAGTACCATTTGTTAAATCAACACACTGGCATTAATATTATTTAACAATAAAAATTTGAGATTTTACTATATAGTAACTTCAACAATGTCAACGCTTTTATAGAAAATATACTAGAAAATGCATAAATGATATGTATAGAAAGCAAAAGTGTAGAACTCAGACTTGCTTTATGACATCATTATTATGAAAGTCTGGCTGATGCCTGATGCCATTGGTGTTTGAAACGGAAGAATTGAAAGGGTAGGCAAAGTTTATTTAAAACTAGTTAGCAAGAGTTGCCTATGTGCCATGCATCAAACATCGAAGAGGTTACTCGCCCTCAAGCTTTCAATAGTATCCTTTAAAGTCAGCTCCACTGGAGTGAAGTTAAGGCCTAAACTTTCAGCTCTCTCCTTGGATATCTTGTAGGAAGATGCAAAAGGATGGTCATCTCCGCATCTGCAACATAAAAATTGTAGGTCAATTGTGTCCGAATTCTATCCAATTAACAGGTTGCATAAACCCATATACAAAAACTTCAAAACAGTCAGTTTGAGGCAAAAGGGTAGTTCAGAAAAGTGGTTTAATTTTGGATCAAAAGTGAGATAAGATGGTTTGAAGTTGTTGGAGAGGAGATGGTGGTTCACATGCAAAATTTTGTATTATTTGAAAACATGCAAAAGTGGTTTACGAGTCTTCACAAGCCGTTTGGATTAGAATTTAGAAGTCATCCGTCCATACAAGCAGATGACAACTCTGTATCCAAACCACACCTAAATCGTCAAGGCTCGCTGGCCTGATGGCACAAGACCCTTTCTCCCAAATGGAGAACTTGAGTTCGATCCCCCTCCCCCAATGTATCAAAAAAAGAAAAACACGCACACACATAAATCTTCAATGTGTAAACAGTGTGAATAAGAATTGACAAGTTGATGCCAGTATTGGGTATATGGATATATATCGCTTACTTTTCAGGAAGTTTTATATCAGGGAAGAGCTCATGCATAAGCTTCACAAACTCACAATATTGGAGAACTCTTCCAACTAAACAGTATCTTCCACTGGCTGATGGATTCTCGAAGGCTAGTATATGTGCATTAGCAACATCTCTAACATCAACCCATCTGGGAGACATAAATGGAAGACTTTCAGCCCCTGCATAAGAGAGTGTCAACTGCTTGCATCACAAAAGATTACATCTTTTAGAAGAGGGAATCAGGCATAACCACTTTCTGGGAGAAATTAAGAAGTTTTTAAAGATTATGAGCCGTTTAGTTTCCAGAATTACCTTCAAAGGGAAATGCATTTACATCTTGGTAACTTTCAATTTTTTGAAACATCACTAAAGAATGAAATTACCACTGAACTATGATTCCTTCTTTTCAAAATAAAAAGAAAATCTTTAAACCAACCCTTTGTAACTTTTACAAACAGTCAAAGCAAAGTCGTATGCCACATAGTCATTGCAAGAGTTTCATCATAATGAAGATGACAAGTAATTCCAATAGATGTGTAAGCACTAAAAATCGTTCAAGATGAAATATGTAAGATTTATTGAGCATAAAGTTGATATAACCGGGATGTTATGCCATGAAATAAACCATCTCGTGATAGACAGCTACTGTAGGAATAAAAGTATCATGCATGCTGTTGCTATTAATCCTCCTATTTAACATATATATTTTATTGCTCCCACTCAACTCAATAGGACTTTTCACATGGTTCTTTCCAGCAAAAGAAAGTGAGCCAGCATAAGACAAAATGCAATTTTTCTTTTCGAGGTTTCTGCAGCGAGATGTGCTATCCTACAAACTATGAGAAGAAGAATAGTAGAAAGTAAATAAAAAAATTAAATATTTACCCACATAATTCCAAATGAGAAATGCTTTAGTCATGTGGAAATCCCACAAACTTACGACAAGTGATCCGTTAGATTATAAAATTACTTTTGTTTTTAAAATATATCTAACATATCATATGAAGCCATTCCAAATGATAGCATACACCTCAAAACAGGTTGCCATAGAGTCATACTTTAATAGGTTAGACCCATGGCAAACACTTTCCACCAGCTACTCGCATGGGGAGCAGATACCAGAGTCTCGAGGGCCACTGGCAGGTTCTTCAATAGATTCTTTTTAAATAATAAGCACAAGTATTTGTTAATATTCAAATAGAAAGGTAAACAATAATTTCACTGGCTGAAGAATACCTTTCGCAATTTTGAGAAAAGGCTCCAAACTTTCATTGATAGTTGGCTGTAAAAGGGGACCACTCACCCACCCAGGATGCATTATTACCATGTCAATTCCATTTTCTTTGGAAAATTCCCAAGCAGCCTTCTCTGCCAAGGTCTTCGAAAGCATATACCAAAGCTGAAGAAACAATTATTTTTAGGAGAGAAAATTTTTGTGGCTGCAATGTACTAATTAGCCACTATCTAAGACTGCTGCTGATAAATACTGTATGTTAATGCAACTGAACCATATGCAAAACATTTTGAACACCATATTTACCAATGCAAGTACGAGGCATGGAAGGCATGCTTCCGATAACATTCTTCCATGCCCCCGGCCCAAGGGCAGCGGGGGCAGAATATTTAAGGCATACCATCTTTACTCTGATCCTTTTTCCCTCAATACATGCTTCTAGAAGCCAATAGAGAATTGGATGTTAGAATTAAGATTCTGCCCCAGCCAACACTTGGCTCCAGTTCAGGGGCATTAGTTCATAATCATTCAAATATAGTGGCAGAGACAGAAAGCATAAATAGTTTTAATGGAAAACAATGTGTTCTTCAAAGCTATCAGCAACAGTTTAATGCAATATAAAATTTCAGCAATGCTGTCTATATTTTATATTAAAATGAGATCCCATTTATTTTATATAATTAATACTAAAATTATTAATTATGATTTTAGTAATAACTTGATTGTGATGTTTTCTTAAAGCAGCATTTAAAAAACTAAATATAAAGGAAAAAAGATGAAGTGTAGAAAAGAATGCAAAGTGTTTTAGACTCTAAATTCCAAATAATCTAATAATTTACTGATATCACCTTTCACATGGTTTTATATGTAAATGACCTAATAGTTCAGTTATTTTAATACAAGATTCAATGACATGGCTTAACAGAATCAAAGCTCCGCTTCAAAGATTATATAGCTTATCGATATGAATAAGCTCACCTTACAGGAGGTGCACCCACAGTCTAAGGAGACAAACAATCAAGAGGAAAAAGGAAACGAAAGAAGGAAATAACAGACTAACATATTTTCTGCACAAGATAACTTGTCCCAGGCTTGCCCTCATATACGTACCATTATGGTTTAAGTGAGAAGCAGTCATAAAATCATTTAAGTCCTTACATGTAGCTTCAGCAATGAACTTGAGAAAAAGATAATATGTAATAAGAAATTAGCATATATATATTTGAACCTTTGATTCCTCGCAAAAAGCTGGATCTGAAAACCAAGTCTCATCAACTACCATATCAGGAGTAAGGGGTTTTCCATTGTATACAACCGCTGCCATCGAGGATGTTATAACCACCCTTTTAACAGATGAAACTTTAGCACATGATCTAAGAACGTTAAGTGTTCCCTTCACAGCTGGCTCAATTAATTCGGCCTGAAAGGCATTTGAATTGGGTAAGTTGATAATGCACCAGTGCATTGAAATGTAAACTCTTGCACAGTATCTGGAGAGACTATGGTATTTTTCCATCTTAAATTTGAATGAGTTCAAAGAGATGCTAACAAAGACTTGCATGTGAACATTGGAGAAGATCTATTGGTAGTATTAATTGTAGATAAAAGATGTGTCCAATGAATATCAACAAGCATATGGGAAAGCCCAAGATGGTAATTTCATCTGAATAAACCCATGAAAGAATAAGGTCTCATAATGGTCTTCTTCAAATTATAAGGGGACATGAAATACATCCACTTTTGGTAAACAGCTAAGCATTATACGACCCATTGGCATAATATAGGACATTTGCATTGGTTCAGTTGGCATGAAACAGAACGTACCTGAGGATCGTTGGCACTGAGAGAAACAGGACTGGCTGTATGAAAAACGCCCTCACATCCATTAACCAGGGAATCAAACGATCCTTCTTCCAGTAAATCTGCTTTGAACAAATGAAGTCTTTCCTTAGCTCCATCCAGCATAAGCAGGTGATCTGTCTTCTTTGGGTCATCTGTGGCATACATTTAAAGTTGAATCCATAAAATGTTTACATATAGTGCATCCTTCTGGGGTGGAAAAATCATCCATTTTGCATTACCAATATTCATATATTTCCCTTCTTAAACATTAAGTTTATGAGATCCTAAGTAAGTATTAAAGTATCTAATTTCGAAAGCGAAAAATAATCTTTTCTAGTGATTATAAGGAAGTTTGGAGCAAAGTGAACCGACAGTTGATCGAAGCTGTTGAACTACTTTATGGGTTTGTTCCAATAAACTCAAGGAGCTTTTTAAAAAAAACAGAAAATATATGTATTATTAGCCGTATCCCTCTCTTATCGCAAAGGAAAATCCCATACACTCCCAACTCAAGGGGCTCAAAATTAAAGCAAACATCCATTATAGAACCCTTGTGTAAGAGCATTAGAAGTGATCTAGCCTAAAAATTTTGGCCAACTATAGTTTCAGTTGCCTAAAAATCTCCTACCCCAGACTTAACAAATATACAATAAATTTTGCCTTTCCCTGTTTTACTGGTCAAAAAAGTTTGGTTGCATAAAAAATGATTGATCGCTTTTTGTTTCTGTTACAATAATTTTTGTTTTTGTTGCATAAAAATAATTTTTGTTACAATAATTTTTTTTTTTGTTGCATAATAAATAGATCACTACCTTTCAAAAAGGTTTTATGCAGAACCTTGCTAGTTATCTCGAAATGTTTTTCCAATATGGGCTCCATTAATTAGCCATTTAAATAAAATAAAAAAATAAAACAAAAACAAAAACAAAAATTATTGGAGTTCTTTCAAGTGGATCCTTCTATATCAATTTTTTTTTTTTTTTACATTGCATTCCTGGTCAAATTCATCTAATAATTAATAAATAGGAGATAGGCGTTTAAAAAATAAAAATATAGCCATTAAAAAAAAATAAGGCTGAAAAAAAAATCAATTGGAAAGATATGACCATTGGTAAAAATATATATCAGTTTAAAAAACAAGATATTAATAAAAAAAAGTAAAAATATAGGAGCAACTCAGCAGCCGGGCAATCCTCATAGCTACCGTGCATGTGCACTGTATGCACTATAACTATGAGGGGGTTGTCCGGCTGCTGGGCTGCCCCTATCACAACTCTTAAAAAAAGTTTTGTTTAAAAATTATATTCATTAGAAAATATAAGGGTGGCGCTAGGGTGCGGTTGGGCGGCACCCAAGCATTTTTACAGTCTACCCCCTGCACCCTTCTAAACTTCTATAATTTGTATAAAAATACAATAAAAAATATAATAAAAATAAAAAATAAAAATAAATTTTTAAAGGATTCGGTCTTAGTCCAGCTTCCGCTGTCGGCATACCCATTTTCGAGTTTAAGGCCGCCGGGACTCGGGGGCACACTAGAGGTCGTCAGAACTCGCCATCGCAAGGGTGGGTTCACCGGCTCCTTTAAGTTCTGATGAGTTGGACGGTGTCACCCATTGCCATCGGAGACGACCGGGACTGCAAAGGGGGGTTTGGTCTAAGGAAAACTCAAGATATAATTGTTAGAAAATTAATATGTAATTTTTTAATAATGAATAAATATTTAAATTAAAATATAAATTAAAATCAATATACAAATCAAAATCAATATTTTAGTATAATAATTATGGATTTAGAGAGATTATTATTTGATGTTATTAAAAAGTAGTTAGTAAATTTACAAAATTCTAATCTGAAGTGAGAATCAGAGAATATTTGAGAATATTTTGGAGAACTTACTTGGGTCACGAACAGAGGCATTGACTGTGTATCCGCGCTGGAGCAAGAGTTTCACCAGCCACGACGCAATATACCCGGACGCTCCGGTTACGCACACCACCTTCTGTGCTCCACCACTCATTCTCTCTCTCTCTCTCTCTGCTTCCTACCTTTTCTGCTCCACCTCTCATTCTCTCCCTCTTCGCTCTGTCTTCTTATAAAAGCACCCTTTCTCTGTGTTGCATCCGGACGGACGCAAGCCATGACGCCATGCAACCTGCTCCAATTTCATTGTGATTGACCGCCTTCCCCTAAATCACAGATTCCCCCAAAATTAGATTCGACGGAATTTCTTAGGGTCTATCTATCAAAATATAAATATTCATGTAGCCGTCAGTTATCCGAACGCAAGCCATGATGCAACATTGCATTGCATCATGGCTTCCGTAGATCACATAATTTTCCCGAAATTACCTTCGATTAATATATTCCAACGATAAAATACTTATATCAAAAAAGTTCAAAAAAACACAATTTCAAAAAAACACGTGCTGTAATTCGCGGAAGAAACTTGTCCGACCACAGATGGAGCAGGGCGTAGCCCATAAGAATTCCTAATTATTTGGATTAAATTTTAAAATTAAGTGCTGTAATTTGTTTCCTCTGCCCAGATTGTCAATTTAAAAATAACAAAGCTATGATAATAGGGTTTTCAAACCTATAAACTTCTTATAACATTTTTAAAATGAAATTCTAAAAACATATTTCCATCAAGAAGTTGTTCTTAAATTCGGTTTGTTTTTAAAAATAGAATGAAATAAGATGAGATGAGATAAAAATTAAAAATATATTTTTGTTAATATATTTTTTTAATATTAATTTTATTTTAAAATTTGAAAAAGGTGATTTAAAATTTAAAAAAATTAAATTTTTTATTATATTTTATATGAAATTTAAAAAAATATAATAATGAATTTAAAAAAAAATTAATTTTTAATTTTATCTCTCAAATCAAATCAAACCTTAATTATATGCAATCAAATCATAACAAATCAAATGAGGCCTTAATTATATGCAATCAAATCATAACAAATAACTGAGTTGAATAATATAGCCTTCAAAAAGCTAACTTTGTGTTAAGTTTCAAACAAATCAAAAAAAAAAGGCTAACAATATGTGGGTTTGAGTTGTGTTATTATCGAATGTGTGGTATGGGTTTGTGTTTTATATACCAAGTAAAACTGTGAAAATAGAGTGGTGGTACTATGTCTTTTTAATTTACTCATTTGGCGTGCCTCTTAATGCAATTTGTATTTTTTTTTTTACATGTTATTTTAAATATTTTTTAAACATGTTTAATTAATTTAAAAAATAACAATAAATTAATAGTTATTTATTTAATCATTAAATAAATAAATAAATATATGAACAGTCAAAATAAGTTGACAAAATAAGGCAGGACAGTAACATTTTCCTTGGGATTAATTAATCATGTCTTCATCAATGTCATCGGCATCACTTGGTAGCATGGATGCACCCCGATGGTGCCATTGTAGAGATTTCGATTTGATTTGGATGAAGGCTGCTTCCGTTTACTTTAACTTCTTGTTTTATTCAGTTTAGATATGGCTACGACATTTTAGCCTAACACGTCTCTTGCGGTAGTACTTTTAGCCTTTCAGCATACTTAGAGAAATATCTTGCCACAGTCCATCACATGAATTCTTACTATGTAGAATGTAACAGTTCTTTTATTACGGATAGAAATATATCATATTAGATATTACTTCAAAAAAAATAAAAAATATTAGAGATAGAGAAGCATAGATTCCACTCCAAAAAAATAAAGAAAAAAATAAATGGGAACATCAGACATAAGTACTGTTGTACATGAAAGAAGAGTGCAAAAGTGCGAAACAAATGGAGAGCTAGTTTTTTGTCTTAAAAAGCTACCTCGGGAACACACCGTGGCCGTTGTAAGCATGGTGGCAGTTTCGTCGAGAATGTCCCACAAACTATACTCTAAAGTTTATATGGTATTTTGTACACCTATTTGATGGATTCCACTAGGGGGATATCTCCCATATTCTTTTCTTCTTCTTCTGCTTCTTTTTTATTTTTTTTATTTTTTCCAGTGTCACGAGGAAACTCCCCCCAATACTTCCAACATCTTTTTCTTTTCAGGGATCTTTCACTACCAAGAGTTGGTACTTGCAAAACTCGTGATGCCGGAGTCCAACAAATTATACACAACCTTTTCTAGCTTAGTCAATCATCAGGGGCTCCTAATAAGAGTGCCTATAAACCATACGCGGATTTAGAAGTTTTAAACTACTACCTTCATACGCCCCTAACAAACAAATTTTTCGTGATTATCTTCCTGGGGTCAGGATTCCTCGAAATGATGATCTGTTTCATCAAAGATCTCCTCCTACAAAATGCCCAATTGATGTCAGATTCCACCTTTCAGAAATTGTTGCTACCAAATAAGTGCATTAGAAGTTAACAGAAAATGATCACTTGTACCTGTAAAAGCTCCTCAATGACATCTTCCATGGTTATTATGCCAACAGCTTCTTCTTCTTCTGGGATCTTTGGGAGTGGATTGCCATCTATCTGCAGAATGTCTGAATACATCTCCTTTGCCCACTTTTTACTTCTAGGTCCACCCTTATGTGAATTATCCGAACCATTGGGAAAGCTCTTCCACTTCTGGAGTGATATCTTGCTCTTTACAATCTTCTCTTGGGGAGGCTTTTCCCCATCTATGACTATTCTCACGTCATTCACTTGATCTTTTTTTTTAGAGACAGAAAGAGAGAGTTATCAACTAATACAAAAGAAAATACAAGAAAAGAAAATAAATTCTAAGGTATGAAGTAGGTGCCTACTTTCAGAAGGGTCACTAGAGGACGCTTCTACTGCCTTATTGAACCGTCTTACAACAACAGCCATGTGGCTGTGCCCTTTCTGAAACTCATTCAATATGTCGTATAAGGGCAAAGTCTCTGGCACTCTGTACCACCCATATAAATAAAAAATAAAAAATAAAAAACCACCAAATGATGCCCCGTCAGATGCTTCTAGAATAATATCAATGTGAACTTCATCAGAACTAGGCCAGATGTAACCTTCCTTTTTTGGGATAAGTAAAAGGAACGTCCAGATATAACCTTCATTTCAATCAATACTAAATGATACCTTGGAATCCTACGTATTGTGACACTCTTTACCGGCACTTCATCTTCTGGGTGCATTGCTAGCAAGTTCTTGACCTAAAACAATTTTTTAACAAGGTACCACATTTTATTAGAAGCACAATTCTTGACCTAAAACATCAGGACATAAGTGACAAGAAAAGCATGTAACACTTTAGAAAGGCACCAAATAGATTAACGCAATGAAAAAGGTTATATGAATGGAATAAGAGTTAAACTTTCTGTACTAAATTACTGAAAGACCAGAGGACCAATCTTGATGAAGAGGCAAACTATTTACAATTCTTTCTAGGGAAAGTGACTCGTGACAAATCCACAATCTAATTGTTCACTTGATGATCCCATAATAAACAATAAGAGAAGAACCTACATTTTACCTACTTCACTTCACTTCACTTGGTTACCTTCATAAAAATATTAACCGAGCATCCTGGCACCACTTTTCCAGCTATGTAAGGTTTCTATTCTTTTTTCTTTCACCAAGGAGAGAGGAGAAATGATATTTGCAGTCATAAAATATGCAAGTGCCATGCACTCCTTTTGAAAAAGTGAATAAATATGAGATTTAAATAATAAAAAAATTAGTTTTTTAGTAATGAATCTCACTTGCACAACGCTTACACAGTCAATGACTGTATCTACCATTACATGAGAGAAAAATCACCATCCTTACAAATATTAGGTGAGTAATGATACATGTACAATTATTTTTACAACCTATTGTACAACTATATTTTAAATGAGGGGTATTTTTGTAAAGTAACTTATAAAATAATATCACTTTACATAAATGTCCATCATTTAAAACATAGTTGTAAAAAATGTTGTAAAATTGGTTATATCTCTATCATTTCTCATATTTTAGATACTCATAAAAGTCACCACCCTCCCAAACTTTTTAACTGAGATTAGTGGACATAATTCTTCCACGTAGACAAAAACATTAAACTCCAAGTACTCTTAAAAAGCACATAAAAAGATTGGTAAAGATTATACCAAGATAAGTCCAATTATGTTTGTAGATTGCTCGTAATAAACTGGCACTCTACTATGCCCTTTCTCCAAAATTCGATTCATCAACTCCCTGGATGATAACAAGTATTTCATAATAGCTAATTAGTACATGTAATATAGCTAATCCAAGATGAGTTTTCTGTCCTAGAATTTCCAAAAATATCAGACCTGTCAAGCTTGCCATTGATGTCAACTGCAAAAGTTTCAGATATAGGAGTCATGGCATCGCTAGCTGTTTTTTCGGAAAGCTGAAGTGCTCCGGCAATAATTGTAGTCTCATCATGCGTCAGCTCTCCACCTTTTCCTGCCTAATACCGGCCAAACATAGGATTAGAAATAAGCAGTATAGGCGGAACAGAGCAGGAAGATTAGACAAAGGAGTTGAACAAACAAGACAAGAATAACTCAAGATAAGTTTGGGGGACATTTTAACAGAGAAGAAAACTAGCAAGTGCAGAATATTTATGGCATGACAAATAGATTAGCATTTGCAAGAATGAAAATATGGACTCAATTGTGAAAAAAACTCTGCTCCACTCGTCAGCTCTCCACCTTGACCAGCCTAATACCAGCCTAACATAGGAGTATGAAGCAGGCAGTAAGTGGAACAGAGTGGGAAGATTTAGGCAAAGGAATTGAACAGAGGAGAAAACAAGTGCAGAATATAGATGGCATGACAAGTAGGCTAGCATATTAATCAACTGGAGCAAATTGTTTGGAACCCAGTGGTGAAAAGACTTCACTAATTTGAAATTTTGTATTGGAGAGCAGTTGTACACACCTCGTTGCCATGCAAATCTACAAGTGTTTTCAACTCAGCTCTGCGAAAAAGAGCTACATGCCCATGTCCCAGCATAAGGTCTAGTAGCTGGAAACTCACATTAAACATAAATAGTCAGGAAAATTGAATAATAATCCACAACATATCACTGATGTAAACACATATTATGTGGCAGAAACTGCCTGGTACATACTACCTTGCTGATTGGAAATGCTATAGGATAGCAGATCCAAACAAGCACACGTACGAATGGTGCCACTGCTGCGCCAATTGCTAAACCATGGCGAGAACAAACAGATTGCGGTATTATCTGCTTGAACAAGTAAAAAAGGGGTAAATTCAGACACACGATGTTGACTGCACCATCAGAAAGAAACATTCATTTTGTTTTGATAGGGAAAATTTGAAAATAGCCAGCCTTAGCATAAATCCATGTATTTTTGTTGCTCTTCCTATGGCAATTTTATGGACCACTCTTCACCTACCACAAACGTGTGATAATGATAGTGGAAGGGAGCTAGAATCACTTTTACCCTTGTATGCAAGCAAACATGTACCAAGAATTCAGACAAATTAACTTAAATCGTCTGTCGTGAATTACCTTTCTCAGAAAAACAAAAGAACATCAGATAAGTACCTCACCTCACCAAACAGAAGAATCAATGTCACTGAAATCAGAATAGCACCCCAAGCTGTGACCAGACCGTCGAGAAAAATGGGAAGTGCCTGAAAAAGGGAATGATGAATTCAAACATTATCTGATCTTTTTTTACATGTAATGCACATAAGTAAAAACCTTGTTCGATAAATCTCATTAATATGCACCTCCATTGCAGCAGCATTGCAAATTAGCAGGGTGCAAAGCAATAAATGCTGCTTTCTGACCACTGGCAATATCTTTGCTATTATTATGAGCAAAAAAAATTAGTATTAGTCAACAACCACCAAAGAGATGCCACTTGAAAAATCATTCAGCTGCATTTTATAATGTCTAGTTAAGAAGAACAACAGAAAATAATTATCATATGCAGTAACTATAATCACTCTCACGATCACCCATTTATCATCGCGTTTATAAGAAAAATCTTCTCAATTTTCAGCAGCATTATGGTATCATGTGTCTTTCTCCTTGTTTGCAAGGTTCAGGTAACAGGGGATTTATATGTACAAGGAAATCACATTTCTCTTCTTCCAAAATGAGTTTTGGCAAGTCAGTCTTTGTTCTTTCCCTTCAAATCGTGTCATGTTCGTATAGAGATGACACATGCATATTCACGACCAGGAATGAATTGCATTTTTATGTTACATACGCACAAGTTATTATTATTATTATTTTTTTACAATTAATAATTTAATTAAAAAAAGACAGTCTTATAAATACACCTGTATCAATCCTCAAATGTAGATGGACTATAAATTCAAACAGCAAGAGGACTGATTGTGTTGTGTATTCTAAATTCACACTAATGTTGTTCTCATTCTCATTACAAATACAATTGATCCTCTAGATGAGGGAGAGCATTCAAAGATGCATTTTGTACCACCTCAATAGTTGGCTGTCACTCGAACACTGCTCTAGAAACCCGTTCAAATTAGACTAAAAAAAATTCCTGTATGCCGCATTCCATATATTGGTCTGCCCAGAACCAATCAAAAGCTATAAGACGACTTATTATTTTTCCACCTGTTTTAAAATTCCTGGAATCTTAACGGACTTCTCTTATGCCCAATGTAATGTGGTCCAAGAAAAGAAGTGGTTTGCAAAAGCAGTGACATCAAGCTAACAAGACACAAGCTAGAGTTTTTTTTCCTACGATTTCCAAAACCTGCCAATTCCGCAACTCAAACTTCTTTTTATAAGCAACTCCGCAACACAAATTCATGTAGAGTCCTCTCCAATCACTGTAAGTTTAATTATTGGATGCTGTAATCACTAAACAAACAGAACAGCTCGGCAACGAAATAAAAATAATAAAAAAGGACTTCACATTCTGGGAATGATTTGAAACTTCAAAAGTAACTCAAAGGTTCAATGTTTTGGTTATCTCAGAGCCAGACTATGCTACTGAAGGTCAGAAATTTATGATGGTTATCTCCCAAATTCAGTGATCAAATTTCGTACTCTTATAGTTTCTAAATCAAGAGTGTTAGTGCTACATATCATAAATGTCCTATAAAAAGAAAGAGCGGTCAGTTGTATCCTGAAAGCAGTTTACACGGAACGCCCAAACGCTCCTGCAACCCCTCCAAAAAAAAACAAAAACAAAAAAAAAAAACAGAGAGAGAGAGACGGAGAAATTAACTAACCCAACCACACACGAGTCGTCAATGTGAAAATAATCTAAAAGCCCCCCCAAAAAATGAAAGGCAACCATTGAATTAAGCTTCACGTTCGTCAAAATTAGCGAACTCTTAGCCCTTAGGTCTCGCACAATCAAAAACTTAACAAACCAAAATTTCCCATCCGATTCCATTCGTTTCCTTTCAGGTCTCCCGGAATTCCCCCAGCAAATAAAAGGAGCATAGAACGCAAGCGGGAAAAAAATGATAAAAGGAAAAAAGAAAAAGGTAGTACCGGCGTGTTGGCGATCCTTAGGAGTTCCAGACTTGGCGAGGACCTCGAGATCGACAAGGCTCATGGACATGAGCCCCAAGGTGAGCCCTGACATCATCCCAGCGAACATCACCAACAGGAAGATTATCACTATGTGTATGAAGAATCCCGATTCGCAACATTTGTACTCTACCGCCATTCAAATCGCCTGAGCCCTCCCCTCCCCCCTCTCTTCAGCTACACCAAACACAGGCCTCGAGCTCAGAAAAAGCAACAACAAAAAATTAATCAGAGCGCAACCGTCTCCGCGGCCGAATCTTCTCGAGACTCGAATACAAAGATTCCAGAGAGACAGCGAGAACTTTATAGAACACGTAATTACGTATGCCTGGGATGGGAAAATGTATTCCTATTATATGCGTAAATGTCGCCCAGAGAGAGAGAGAGACCACCGGCGAGAGAAAGGGACGGGGAATTTGACGGTGTTTTTACGGGATGTAAGTCAAGAGTGAATGATTAACGGCTTTGTCCGAATATGCTGTCCGGAGTCCTGTCTCCTGTCTCCTGGATCCCTAAAGCTGCGTTGATATCAATCCGTCTTCCACCGTAGGTGGGGGAACCTGTGGCTGTAACTGCTTTTGGCGTTTTCCGAACTGTAGCTAACACCTGTGATGCTACTTTAAGACAGGTTAGTTAAAGAACAACACGTGCTACTCTCGTTTATTAAAAAAATACGCGTAAATGTTTTAAGAATATAAAATTTATTATCAAAAAATTAATTTTTTTTAATATGAGTTCAAAATTTATACATTTTTTTAAAAAAATATTTGTACTAATTTTTTTCCCAGACTTATATTATTAAAACCTTAACAAAAATTTTAATATAAAAAAATATTTTAATAAAAAAAATATACAAAAATAATTATACATAATTTATACGAAAAGATGTAAACTAATCTTAGGCTCCATTTATATTTAAAAATCATCTCATCTCATTTTTATTTTATTATTATTTTTTTATAATTTTTTTATACAAAATATAAATTTTTATATTCATTTTTCAAATCTCAATACATATTTTTTAAATTTTATTATATTTTTTTAAATTTTAAAATAATAATAATAATATTATTATTATTAAAAAATAAATTGAACTCTACTCAACTCATCTCATATTTAAATATAAAAATAACCTAAATGTCCATATAATTTAAAGGAGAAGATGTTAAAGGATTTATTTATATTTTATATTCTAACACTGCTTAATAACTTTTATCGTAAACAATAATGTTCATTCAACCATACATATGAGTTCTTAAGGGTGATTCTGTTATTTAATGGATGTTTTCAAATTTTCTGAAGGATTGCTAATTTGCTACAAGAATTAAACAAGTTGCTGAAAGGTCATTGGTGGGATCAAATTAATCGAGAGAGGAAACTAAAGGCTTTTCATAGATGACATAAAATAAAAATTAAAAAAAGAATAAATATTATTAATATATATTTTTAATATTAATTTTGTTTAAAAATTTGAAAAAGATATTTTGAAATTTAAAAAAGTTTAATTTTTTATTTTATTTTGTATAAAACTTTTTTAATAATAAATTTGAAATGAAATAAGATAGTTTGGAAAAACAAACCATGCCTACGCTCGGTTAATTGGCAGCAAATGGACAAATTTAAGGCCGCAAAGGGTTTGGCATTCAGAAATTATGAAGACTTTATCTTGTTTTATTAGATAAACAAGATTGGAGAATTCTTAAAATCTCTAACTCTCTTGCAGTCATTGTGTTAAAACACAAAATATTTCTCTAATTCTAGTTTCTTCAAAGCTAAGGTAGGGAACAACCTATCAGGAGAAGTATTCTATCACCAAGGCATTTGTTATAATAAAGGACTGCATGGAGGATTGGAAATGGTAAGTCAATCAAAATATGGCAGGACAACTGAACCACAGCCTACTTCTTTCAGACCTCAAACTGGTATGAATACTTTGGAGCCAGAAAAAACAGTGAGGCACTAATTGATGAAAGAGCAATGGATTGAGATCACGACTTAATTAATTCAAGCAAAATTTTCACAGCAAGAGGCAAATCTGATCAGACAAATTCCCCTTATAAATTGTAACAAAGAAGACACATTCAGATGGAGAAGTACAAAAAATGGACTATTCATAATAAGAAGTGCTTATCACCTCTAAGAAAAAAATTAGAAATAAGCAAAAAGGTCAGTGCTCACACTCAACTCAAACTCGAGAAGATTGGACTAGGATTTGGAAACAACCAATCATACCAGCAACTAATAATTTCTTGTGGTAAGCATGCCTCAACATTCTTCCTACTAAAGCTAACTTATGTAAGAAGAAAATTCTGGAAGATGCAACTTCTCCAATCTCTCTAATTTGGATTTGGAGTTGAGATGAATTTTGAAAGTTGAATAAAATATTATTATTATTTTAGAATTTGAAAAAGTTGAATTGAGATTTGAAAAAAACTATATTGGGATTTAAAAAAACTGTATTGGAATTTTTATTTTATATGGAAATTTGAAAAAGTGTAATAATGAGTTTGACATGAGTTGAGACGAGTCTCAACGAGTTCAACTCGTCTCAATGAGTTCAACTCGTCTCCGAATCCAAACGAGAGAACCTGAAATAATAGAGCATATTCCTTGGAATTGCCCCTCTGCTACAGACATTTTGGGACAATGTTCAAGGAAAATTCAAAAATCCAAAATACAGTATAGCAGCTTCAGGATTTTAGTGCAAGACATGTTCAACAAGCTAAATCAAGAGAAAGTGGCTGATTTTCTATGATCCTTGACAGCATATGGTGGAGAAAGAATCAATATGTGTTTACAAACATCATGATTAATCCTAAAATCTGTGATACACAAGAACCAACAGCTGTTACAAGATTTAGAGTTAGCAACACACAAAGAAGTCACTCAACAAGCAAGATCCAATACAACTGAAACTTCATAGATAGCTCATCCTATTCCTGGTTATTGAAAAATCAATTAGGATGTAGCTGTAGATAATCAACATTGCAAGATTGGCATTGGCATAATAGTTAGGGATGAATTTGCTAATTTTCTAGCTTCTATGATAAAGAACCAAAGGTCCAAAATCATTCTCCTGATGTTCAACAGTCAGATTTGGCTTTTAACTGGGTATGAAAAATGATGATAATGAAAGGGGATTCAAAGAAAGTAGCAGAGACTTCTCAACAACAAATGGAAGATCACAATTACTTTGAGTTGATGATATCAGAAATCAGAGGTATTTTTTCTTGTTTTCAGGACTGTCAAGTTAAGCATACTTATAAATCAGCAATTGCACTAGCTCATACATTAGAAAAGAGTGCTATGTCGATCTTAGATTGTATGGTGAATATAGAGGATCCTCCCTCTATGTATTCACTCTATTTGGTCTAACAGTTAATATATGAGATGTGACCTTTAAAAAAGGGTGATGCTGGGGACCGATTGGGCTGTCCCCAGCGTCAAATGCAGCCTTAAGAAAATAAAAGGAAAAAAAAATTATTGTGTTTTTCTTATACAATAAAAAATATAGTAAAATGAAAAAAACATAATTTAAAAAAAACACAATAAAAAATACAATAAAAAATAAAAACATAATTAAAAATAAAATAAAAAATAAAATGAAGATGATTTTAAAGAGGACTCGACCCTCAACCGAACGGAACCGCTGCTGGTGGCGGTGAAACAGACCCATTTCGGGTTTAAGGCCGCTGGGGAAAGGTGTGAGGTCGCCGGAACTCGCCATCGCAAGAGTGAGATCGCCAACTCCCTCAAATCTCGATGGCATAAGTGGTGTCGTCCATCAATACTGGAGGCGGCGGCAGCTGCATTTGTAAGGGAGTTCGATCGAACCAAACCTCAAAAAATCTCTATATAAAAAAGGGCGATTCTATTGGATTTGAGTATGAAATACGTAAAAATAATTATGCATAGCAGAGCTCAAATCTTAATGTCCATATAGTTTACACGAGATGATGTGAAAGTATTTATTTGTATTATATATTCTAACAACTGCTTAATAATTTTCATCCAACCATGCATATGAGTTCTTAAATGGTGATTCTTTTGGATTTGAATAGTGTGATTTATGAACTCTTTTGGACACTTATATTAAATATTAATAATAATAAAATGATTTAAATAAAACTGCTTTATTCAATTTTAGAGAAAAATAAATAAATAAAAAATTATAATTTTTTATAAAAAAAAATTATAAAATTATTTGCATATAATTTTCTATTTCATTTTAAAATTTGAATAATTGTATTATTTTTTGTAATTTTTTTAAAAATTTAAAAAATTATAATGATTAAGTAATGATTAATCATGGATTGGAGTCAGGTTTAAGTTTTATTCGGTCTAACTCCAATTTGTTAATTAAGCACGAAATTATGAGTTATTTAATTAAATAGATCAAATCCAACCGTTTCACCCTTCACCAACCTACATCATTACATGCCTAGTTAATTAAGGTTTTTATATGCCTAGTTAATTAAGTAAACGGAGTCCCCCTTTCAAAAAATAAACGGAGTGGAAGGGCTCTAATACTCTTATGAGGGCCCGCAAGGTATTGTTATGGGCAAGCTACATGTGGCCCAACGAACCATATTTCTTAAGGCCCGTACCTCCCTTTGCCCGACAAGATTCATATTAGTTTTTTTTTTTTTTTCTTTGAGCTAGATATAAGTATATTACCGACATAAAGCAGTACAAGATTCATATTAATTAATTAATCATTGGAATGACTGCCCGATTATCCTAAAACATCCAAGATAACCACATATACAAAATGAGTGAATAGCCCGAACGCTACCGAGTTTGAATTTTAAATATCGGTAAAGTGATTGGGATAATTTAAAGTATTTAGATATATTAATCATCTCAATTTATTATTTTGATTGAAAAATACTCTTATTTATATTGATTTAGACATACATTCTCAAAACTTTCAAACCTTCTACTTTTTAGTTGTAGATAATCGATAGTGTATAGCTATAAAGTACGTCCATAACACAAAGCTTAGGAAAAAAATTGTAATTAAACAGATAAAATTCTTAAGTCCTAACTTATTAATTTTATCTTCTTCTTTTTTTTTTCATATGTATAAAGCATTTTCCAGATTATGATGGATTAAATATTTGGTTGGTTGATGTTTTCTTAAGCTTGTCGGGAAGGGGAAGGGATTATTGTAATCTTTGTTAGCATTGTTTGGTATCTTCTGACTTCGGAACTTCTTAGAACGAGCATGTCTGGAATTGAGTTTTGAGATTTAAAAAGTGTTTTTAAGTAGTTAATTTTTTTTTTAAAATGATGTGTTTTATAATTTTATAAAAAATGTTTTAGACAATTAGAAAAGTTAAAAATCAGTTTTTTTAAAAGAGCAATGTTAGGGATCCCAATTTGTGAGGTCCCAACTTTTAGATCCTTACTTAAAGATTCCTATTTGAGATATTCTTTTTTAATTTTTAATTTTATATGATTTTTATATAATTATTTAAAAATAATGTTGTGATTTTTTTATATTTTTAAAAAATAGTTTAAGATGTTAAAAAAATCATGTAAATAAAAACATACATCTTAAAATACTTAAATTTTTTATTTTTCTTACATAATTTTTTTAAAATCTTACTTTTTAAAAAAAAATATATATAAAAAAATCACAAAATTATTTCAAAACACTTATATAAAAATCATGTAAAATAAAAAAAACTAAAAAAAAAAATCTCAAGTAAGAATTCCCAAGTAGGTAGGGATCTCTAACATTCTTTTTTTAAAAAAGCTCCAAATTAAACTTTTTATTAAAAAACTCCTGCAGATAATTATATATTTTAAAAAATTATTATAACTTATTGTAAAAATTACTTTAGACATATAAATTTTAAACAGTAAATAACTTTTTAATAGTAAAATTAAATTTTAGACTATGAATTTTAAATTAAAAAAAATATTTTTCATCGCAATTTTAAACATGCACTAATTAATGCTGATATTTCTTTCGCATAAAATGATATGATAATGACAAGTGTTGGATTATGGGATACGACCATCTCTCTTACGACTCACTAGACTTATAGGAATCTACAGATGTAGGACTTTGCATTGTCAAAGTATATAAAAAAAGGGTAATGCTATATATAGTTGTGGAGTTGTAAGCAGCATGCAATTGCTTTGGTGAAAAGTGGAGTCCACTATTAAAAAAGTTAACTTTTTAAAGTGGGTCCCATATATATTCATTTTTTTTTTTTAAAAATGACTGCATGCTGCTTGTAAATTCACGTTTGCATTTATCATTTTTCATGAAAGAATAACATTGTGCCTCTATGTGACGGAGTTAAAAATTTGTTTTAATATGATTAAGTAAAGTTAAAATAGTATATATAAAATATTTTTTGTTCTATTTTTATATTTAATGATAGAATATTTTTTTTTAACTTTAAAATATTTCTTGTTATATTCTACTATGTTATTATATCATTTTATTTTAAATAAGATGTATGTTACTTATTTTATTTTTGAATTAGAATAAAATAAAATAAAAATAATTTTATAGAGGAAGAATATAATTTTTTAGAAGGAGGTCAATACAAAATAAAATTATTATCATCCTACTAAATTATATAAAAACTAATGTAGGTTCGCCCTTACCTCTGCTAATCGTAATTGCTTTTGGCCTATGGTAAATCCTTGATCCTAATAATAAAGAATTGAGATCACTACTAATTTTTGTTTAAATCATTTTTATAATTAAAAAAAAAAAGATAAATTATGTAAATTACATGCTATTCATGTTATTAATGAGTTGTATTGTATCGTGGACAAAAAATACACATCAATAATAATAAATAAAATAAAAGTAAACACAATTAATTATACGACACAGAATTTACGTGATTTGACAAATTGCTTACGTTTACAGAGCTGTAGAAATTTTATTAATCGGATGAGATTACAATCACTTGATCTCAACTCTCTTCAAGACTTTTTGCTCTCACACACAATATATACTCACAAAATAATTATTTTCTTTTAAAATATGTTGAAAGACATGTTTAAGCAGTCAAATAACATATATATATATAGTAAAAATGGCGTTAGAAATCCTAATTCTAAAATTTTTATGAATCTCGTTCGAGCGGGATATCGAGCGAGTGTCGAGTGAACTCATTGCCTGAGTCTCACTCGAACAACCTGTCAAGTGAGAGTCGAGCGAATTTACTACCTATGTCTCGCTTGAACCACCTATCTTGATTTAGGCTTTGCACTCAACAATTAATGAAGAATCCGGATCTACTTACCTATTTTTAAATCTAAAAAAAAATAAAAATTAAACGGCATTAACAAGAGTCATACCATTATTAAAATTTGAATACAATTGGTTAAATCCTCTTATCATATTGATTCCAACAATTGCATGATTATAAATGAAACAGTTTTGGCTATGCAACGTGCACTATTATTCAGCAAATGTGGGAACTTGGACACATACATCGCTTTTAGGATTTTCTTAATGACTAATCTCAACATGTTATCGTTTTTTATATTATTTGTTGCTTGAAATAAGTCCGAGTGATTAAAAAAATATATGCTTAAATGAATTAGGATTATAAGATTGAAAAATAACAGTAAATAAATATTCAATAATAATCATATGGAATGATTTTGGCATATAAATAACATTATTAATAATCATAAGGTCCAATTTGGATTGAGAGAGTTGAGATCAATCCTATCATTACATTTTCTTAAATTTTCATATAAAATATAATAAATAATTTAATTTTTTTAAATATCAAAAAAATAATAATATTAAAAAATAATATTTTAATAATATTTTATTCAACTTTTAAAATTTATCTTAACCTATCTCATTTCATCTTTTAATTCGAACAAGATTTAGAGCATTCACAACCCACTATCTAAATGGCTTGTTTAGTCAAATTTTGACTAAAAAGTATAAAAAACATACTTAAATAGACTCAACAAAATTAAAATAAATCTAACTTTCTCTCTCATTACTTTCCAAAAATAACTAGAAGTGAAAAAAAGTTAGATTAATTTTGGAGACTAAAATATACTGTTGCCGTTCGTTTTATCTTCCGTGCCTCATTTTTTTCCACTCAACTTCTTACATTCGCCCCATCTGTGATTTTCTTTCGAGACCAACCAAGCCATTCGAGACAAAATCAATTTTCGCATTTGGCTTTATCTATGTTAGAAATAGGAGTGGTAATATGTCACACAACCCATTAAATCAAAACGGGTTTAGTCTTAAAGAGTTTCGAGTCAAAACGGGTTGATCCGTTATGACATGATTGCTTAACGGGTTAATAGTGGGTCAACCTGTTTAGACCCGTTATGACACGTTATGACACGTTAAGAAAGTTAAAATTACAAGTATACCCTTACATTTAAAGGTAAAATTATTAGAATTTTAATTTCAATATTTTTATTATTTATATTATAATTCATATTTGTAGTTTGTATTATAATTTTTATAGATATTGTGATTTTAACATTTGTATAAAATTATACTAACTTAAATTAAGTCAAACAGATTAATTTTGAACATATTTAACATATTTACGTAAATAGGTTGAAACGTATCATATTTTGTCGTATTAATTTATTTCGTAATATTTACTAATGGGTCATAACGGGTTAACACGACACGACACGTTATGTTAACGGATCGTGTTATGATTTGAGATTTTGATACGATAAGCTTAACGGGTCTGGTTAGAGTTGACCTATATGGTATAATATACATATCTTGACACGACACAAACACGACCAATTGACATGATTTGACACCCCTAATTAGAAATGTAACCGTTAAAAAAATTATTTTGTTAGGAATAATTTGAGCGTTAGAAAATTAATATATATTTTATAATAATAAATTAATATTTCAATTATAATTAGAATTAGAATAAATGAAAAATTAGAAATTAATATTTTAATAAAATAATTATTGATTTATTAAGTTTGTCGTTTAATATAATAAAAATGACTAATTAAAATTTATAAAAATAAATTTTAGCTTAAACTTTAGATAGTATATCTTAAAACTTATATTGTACCTAATTTTATTTTTTGAGATGACGTTGGAAATAAAACCGTGCGAGATGCGGCTGGGGTTAGGCCATTTGCAATGTTGTATAGGGTGCTGCTTATCACCCACGATATACCCCATTACCGCTGACAAAGAGACTCTCTTGATTTCCCACGGAAATAAATGCAACTTTCTCAAACGCCATCAATCATTCAAAGAAAAAGAAAATCCCCCAAAAGTCTTATTCTTTATTTATTCATAAGTCCATATTTAAAAAGTTATTAAATTTTCACACAGCTCCGTCTATTTAGATTTAGCAGGAAGGCATAGATCTAGATCTGGCTCCAAGAGATCTCTCGGACTACGTCCCGCCTTCTTATTAGTCCCAGGTAAATCTTCTCTGCGAAATGTTTAATTCTCCAGTACTTTCAGAGTATGTTTTCTGGATCTGCTTCGAAGTATGCATTGCTATATATGCATCTTTTGCGCGCTTTGCCCGAGGTTGATTATTTTAATTTTTTAATTTGTGCATGTAGTTTTCAGTTTTCACTTCAGAATTTGTGCACCATTTAAGTTCTCGCTGTCCTAGTCGTTGTTGGTATCTGTGTGTTTCCGATTCTGGCTCTCGAGGTACAAGAGTTTCCAATGGGAGAAATGGGTTTGTTGAATAATTTTTGTGAAAGATGAATAAATGAGGAGGATGTCAACATCATCTCCATTGTAAGAAATGGTCAAGACAATTGGTAGTGGATGGTGGTATATGCATTGCGCTTGTAACGTTTGGGTTAAATGGATGATAAGTATATTGGCTACGACCGATTCGGTTGCTTTGCGTTGCGAAGATTTGAGTTGGATTTTTGTGAAGATTGCCTTGGATGCTGTTATGTTAATGACCAGTAGATTATTGATTACTTTATAACGAGTTGATTTGTTGTTGTTTCCTTTTACTTTAATGCCGGGTATCAAATATGTGAATAATGCCTCAGATTTTATTCAATTGAAGATACTAACTAATACAAATAAAGGACTATTTATAGAAAATACATGACCGACTTAGGAAAGCAAATTACATAAAAGGACACTATTTAAATGTACAAAAATATAATTGTAATACTCCCCCTCAAGATGGAGAGTAAATAGAGTGAACTCCCATCTTGGATAACAATGTAGAAAATTGTTGAAGTCCCAAAGCTTTAGTAAGTATATCAGCAATTTGATGATGTGAAGCTACATGAAAGGTCTTGATAATTCCAGCTTGAAGTTTGTCCCGTACAAAATGGCAATCAAGCTCAATATGTTTTGTGCGTTCATGAAAAACAGGGTTAGCAGCAATATGAAGAGCAGCTGTACTATCACAAAACAAATGAGCACTATGAGGATGAGAAACTCGAAAATCTGATAGTAATGTTAGAAGCCAAACAATTTCACAAGTAGTAGTAGCCATGGATCGATATTCGGCTTCTGCTGAAGACCGAGAAACTGTTTGTTGTTTCTTAGACTTCCAGGATACCAAGGAATCTCCAAGAAAAACACAATAACCAGTTGTAGATCTTCTAGTGTCAGGACAAGAACCCCAATCTGAATCTGTGAAGGCCTTGATGTGAAGAGAAGAATTTGCTGAAAAAAATAAGCCATGGCCTAGAGTAGATTTAACATACTGTAAAATACGGTAGGCTGCTTGTAAATGTGGATCACGAGGTTTATCCATGTATTGGTTAAGCCGATGAACAGAGTATGTTAAATCTGGTCGAGTTATTGTAAGATACAATAATCGACCAATCAATCTTCTAAAAATGGTAGGATCTTTTAACAAATCACCTTGATCCTTTGATAGTTTCAAATTTTGTTCCATAGGGAAGGATAATGGTTTAGCACCAAGAAAACCAGCATCTTGTAATATTTCAAGTGCATATTTCCTTTGACATAAGGAAATTCCTTGAGATGATCTTGCAACCTCCAATCCAAGAAAAAATTTAAGCTGCCCAAGGTCTTTTAGCTTAAACTTATTGTCCAGTAAAGACTTTAAATCATCAACAGCATGTACATCATTACTGGCAATGAGAATATCATCAACATACACAAGAAGTGCAATGAAAGAATCCCCAATGGAACGAGTAAACAAGGAGTAATCAGCCTTAGATTGATTAAAACCAAGTTCAAGAATAGCACTTGAGAATTTAGAAAACCATTGGCGAGAGGCTTGTTTCAAACCATAAAGTGACTTGTTCAATTTGCACACTTGAGACTCCCCCTTAGTATGAAAACCGGGAGGAAGTTTCATATAAACTTCCTCTAGTAAATCACCATGCAGGAATGCATTATTCACATCTAATTGAGTCAAGGACCAATTTTTTACAGCAGCTATGGCAAGTAAGGCACGAACTGTTACCATTTTTGCCACGGGTGAAAAAGTCTCAGAATAATCCAAGCCCTCACGCTGAGTGTACCCCTTAGCAACTAATCTTGCTTTGTAGCGCTCAATAGAACCATCAGCTCTATATTTGATCTTATAAACCCATTTACATCCAATGGGTTGTTGTCCAGGGGGTAAAGGAGTAACAGTCCATGTATTATTATTTTCTAAGGCTACAATCTCAGCAGCCATAGCATCTCTCCAATGAGAGTGTTTGACTGCCTGATGATAAAACTCAGGTTCTATATCAGCAGTTATGGCTAATGCAAAAGATTTATGTTTAGAAGATAAACGATGATATGAAAGAAAATTATGAAGATCATAAGGAATACCTGCTGGTATAGGAATAGAACCTGTGGAATTTGATGAAGAGTGTGTGGCAAGAGAGTTGCAATAATAACTCTGCAAGTAACCAGGAGCTCCCCGAGACCTAGAGGACCTACGAATAGGGAGGGACGATGATGGAGAATTTGTGGATGGTATAAGTGATGTAGAATCTGTGGGAGGTTCTGAAAATGGTGAATCTGAATTTGTGAGAGGTTCAGGACAGTTAAAAGAAATTTCTGGTGCTGCTGAATTTACAGGTTCAGTATGATTAGGTGAATCTGAATGTGCAGAAATTTCAGCAATAGGAAAAACTACATTTGAAGGCACATTAATATTATTATTTGTTGAGATTGAGTTTGAAGGCACATGTCCATTTAAAGATTTAAAATGCACTGAAGTGGAGTTATTAGGCAGTACAAAAGGTAAGGAGAAAGGAGTTTTATATGGAAAAACATGTTCATGGAAAATAACATGCCTTGAAACAAAAGAAGTATTTGAGGTAAGATCAAATAACTTGTATCCTTTCATTCCAAAGGGATAACCAAGAAATATGCATTGTCGTGACCTAGAATCAAATTTAGATCTTGATCTAGATAAAGAAGAGGCAAAACAAAGACATCCAAAAGTTCTAAGATGATCATAAGTGGGAGGAGTTTGAAAAAGCAACTCACAAGGGGATTTATTCCCTAAAAGAGGTGTAGGTAATCTGTTTATAAGATGAGTAGCTGTGAGAATGGCATCACCCCAAAAAATGAGAGGTAAATTTGACTGAAACATTAAAGCCCGAGAGGTGTTAAGGATATGTTGATGTTTACGCTCAACAACAGAATTTTGTTGAGGAGTTTCAACACAACTTAAATGATGTAAAACACCTTTAGACTTAAGAAAGGAATTTAAGAAAAATTCAGTACCATTATCGGTACGAATTTTCTTAACTTTAGTGCTGAATTGGGTTTTAACAAGTTTGAAAAACTGAGGAATAATGACAGAAACTTCAGATTTGCATTTTAACAAATATATCCATGTTGCCCGTGTACAATCATCAACAATTGTGAGAAAAAATTTGTGACCTTCTAATGTAGGAGTAGAAAAGGGGCCCCACACATCACAATGAATTAAATCAAAAGGAAATGATGAAAAATGAGGGTTACTAGGAAAAGGCAATTTTTTTTGTTTAGCCAATGGACAAACACAGCAAGGACATTCATTATCTGAAATGATGGGAACAAATTTATTAAGTAATTTCATCCTTGAAACTGAAGGATGACCTAACCTATGATGCCACAATTGAAATAAAGCATGTTTTGACTTTTTAGGTAAAGGTAAAGAAGATACAGTCAAAGAGTGATGTAAATCACTAGGAGGGGAGACCGATTGCTGCAGGAAGTATAATCCTCTCGTGTGCCTACCCACTCCAATCAGCTTCCAAGTTTTCAGGTCCTGTATAAGCACATGATCCGGAAAAAAAGACAAACAACAAGTCAGATTTGATGTTAACTTGCTAACTGAAATTAACTTGAAAGAGAATACTGGAACACAAAGGACATCTCTAAGTATCAAATCCTTAGAGAGGAAGACAGTGCCGATATGTGTAACAATTACACTTTGGCCATTTGGCAGCTTGACAGTGGTATTGTGGACTGGATTATATGATGAAAAAAAAGAAGTAGATGGAACCATATGATCTGTGGCTCCAGAGTCCAAAATCCAAGACAAGGAATCAATATTAGTAGGCATAAGACGATTTGTAGAAAAAACAGAAGAAATGTGAAAATTTGAGGAACCTATACCAGCATTTGAAACAGAGGCTGCATTGGCAGTGTGTTGAGGAATGGCAGGAGAAATTGCATGATCAGAGGACTGAAGCATAGCCAAAAGTTGTTGGTATTGAACCTCAGTTAAAGAAATTGGAGATGCAGCCGAAGAAATATTGTCAGAGACAACTTGATTGGCCATGGACTGCTGCCTTGGTTTGAACTTGTAACCAGGAGGATATCCGTGAAGCTTGAAGCATTTTTCCATGACATGTCCAACAACACCACAGTGCTTACAAACAGGTCTCTCTTTCTTAGAAACAGGCTTCACATATCGGTTAGCATCAATATTTACAGCAAATGCATGATTCTCATAAGAAGAAGTAGGGACTGAAGCAGGGAGAATAGAAATCTCACGCTGCTGTTCCTCTTGTAAAACAAGGCTAAACACCTTATTAAGAGGAGGCAACGGCTCCATTAATAATATCTGAGCCCTAACAGATGCATACGACTCATTTAATCCAACAAGAAACTGAATAATACGTTCCTGTTGAACATACTTATTCAATGTTTGAACAGCACCACAACTACAAACTGGAAGTGGCTTATAGTTGATCAATTCGTCCCAAAGACCTTTCAATTTAGTAAAGAAGGCACTAATACTCATTTGGCCTTGAGAAAGAGTCGAAATAGACTTCTGAAGTTGAAAGATACGCGGTCCATTCTTTTGAGAAAACCGCTCTTTGAGATCATTCCAGATCTCATTTGCAGTGTTTATGTAAAGAATACTAGCTGCAATCTCTGAAGAAACAGAGTTTAAGATCCAGGAAATTACCATATTGTTGCACCGTGTCCAAGATGCAAGAGTCGAATCATCTGTTGTAGGTTTGCGGATCGAACCATCAGCAAATCCTAATTTATTCTTCGCAGACAGAGCCATATGCATTGAACGGGACCACGAGTGATAATTCTCACCGGTAAGGAGTTGATTGACGAGCACAGTGCCGGGGCTATCTCCGGGGTGGAGAAAGAATGGACTGGACTCAGAGGTTGACGTAGATGTATTCTTAGTCATGAATCTTGAAAAAGAGATGAGATCGAAGAACAAATCCAAGAGGATTGATGAAATATAAAAGCTAGGGTTTGTGATTTAGGCAAAACCGTGAAAGACGAATCCGAAAGCAAATCGGAATGGAGAGAAAGCAAAAGAGAATTATCTCAAATGGAATGACGAATCGAAACGAACAAAAATCACGAAAATTGAATGACGATGGAATCGATCGAAGATGCGATGAGATCGCGGCGATTTTGAGAACGATGAGATCGCGAGGTCTGGTGCGACTTTACCAAATGACAAAAGAGGAAAAGACTTTACAAAAGGGGAAAGTGGAAGATGACGAAAGCAACTTGCGGAAATAGTGCTCTGATACCATATCAAATATGTGAATAATGCCTCAGATTTTATTCAATTGAAGATACTAACTAATACAAATAAAGGACTATTTATAGAAAATACATGACCGACTTAGGAAAGCAAATTACATAAAAGGACACTATTTAAATGTACAAAAATATAATTGTAATACCGGGATAGTGGGCATGGCATCATCGTTCCAAGTATCTATATAACTTAGCGTGGTGGGGCTTTGATACCGATAGGCCTGAAATATCTGGTTAGGTATCATAAAATATAGAATGATATAAATAGTATAGTGATTTCAACAGAGAGGACTGAATGGTAATTTCGATCATCGTTCCATGACTTGCTTGTATCACTAGACACTCATGCGTAGGAGTTATTCTTGTGTCCCATGTTCTTGGACTATGCCAATCAATATATCTATAAAATTTTTGTTTATTGATCAAAACAATTAAGCATAATTTTATGTCTAGAGGTGAACATTTAAAAGCCTGAAAGAATACAACCAATTTCTCTATCCATCCACTTGCTGCATATATAACATATTGATAAAAAAAAAGAAATATAGAAAGATGAAAAAAAACCCTGCTTGCCATTTTGGATTTATGGCATGTATTTACACAGAGATGCGCACACTCGCATACACGCATAAGATGTTTCAAATCTTTTTTAGTAAGAAGCTATGTGGATGTTGCCACTTTCAAATATTTTAAGGGAAATGATAGCATGAGGTCCTGATTGGTGCTTATTTGCAGAAATTTCAGTAACTGATAACTTATTCTTGCAGTTGTTCTGTGTATCCTTCTAGCATTTGAAATATGGTTAGGAACTTTTCTTAGTAAGAAAAGCCACGAAGCCATGTCTGGCCTTTTTATATCTAATGTGAAGGTTAGCATCAAGGAGTTGGCATTATAAGAAGTATTTTTTGTTACAAAAACTCTACAGACTGCACTTCCATCCTACTTTCATCCTGCTATGATGAGGTGATATTGTTCATCAACCTTTGATATGTTCATCCTACCTTCATCCCGTTTAGATCTTTCAATCTTATGTCGTGAGGGATGTGACCTATGTTAGGTCCATAAGATACCACAGCTTTTGGTGTTTTATGATTTACCTCCGAATAATGAGTAGGCAGTTTGATCCTTTTGATGCTTCTCTTCATATTAAACGGAGCAATAGGTTGAATTACTATATAAAGAAAGAGTTGTAAACTATAGGACTTCTTGTTTGAGTAGGAAGATGATCTAAGGGTGATAAAAGTGTCATATTTTATATAGTAGGGTAAAAGTGGGATGAGAAAGTGGTTTGTGGTGTTACTCATTGAAAGTTCTATTAAACTTATGATGTGAGGTTTTGCAGGTTTGTAACTGTTATATATCATGTCAAGGAGACCAGTAAATCCTGCTCGACGCATTGCTGACGATGGAAGCATCCCGTTTATTGGTGTAGTGCAATCCAAGTCACGCTCATCACCCCTACTATCTATTGGGCTAGTGGTTGTGGTACTTTCATTGCCATCACGGTCTCCCATTATTAATTTTTTCCCTCTGCATCATTAAAGTCTATCAATAAGTGATATACAAATGCTTTTCATTCGTTATTGAACAAATATAGCTGATTAGATCTGTCTTTTTCTGGTTCTTGGTGATAACTGCTTGTTCTTGACATGTTTGAATTAAGTATACTAGCCATAGCCACTTTTCTGTATGAAGATTATTAATATAATTGTTCTATAAAAATTTCAGGGCACAATCATTCTTATTGGTTATTCCTACAGCGGTTCAGGTTTGTAGTTGGTCTATGCACTTGAATACTGGGAACAGAGAGGGCTCATGAATCCCTCCTTGCCTGTTTTCTTAATAAACCAACAAATGGTTAAGGCAGTTGGAGATATAACTACAGGCTCTGGGTCAAATCTTGCCATGAGCTTGAAGCCTTGAACTTACTCTGATAACCAACGGAACTAGCAGCTCACACTTCCTACTTGGGGAAAAATAATAGAATAACTAAAAAAGAAAAGGAAAGAATGTTCATGAACTTATGTTGATAGTTTACCTTGATTTTTGTATCCTACGTTCAGTTTTACTTTCTATGGTATGTCTTTTGTTCACTTTGCTGTGGTTTGCATGACAGGTAGACCAAGCAGAGATTTACACACACTGAGTGAAATTGAAGGTTAATACTGATGACATTATTAAATTTTTTTTTCTATAATTCAAAGATTTTGCATAGTCAATGAGACGGTTTAGCATATTCGTTATGTAGATTATATGCATTGTTTTGTGTTAACTGGATTGAATTTGCTAATTATTACCTGTGCTTTTATTTGAAAGATTAGGATATATGGTATGTCCATGGTGTTAATCAACTCCTCAATAACCATCCAAACTTTATTAAATGAATCTGCCAACTTTTAAAACAATAATTCATCAACTTTTGCAGTTTCTCACTTTCCTCGAGCATATGAATTTCTATGTTCCACTGTATGGTTCCTATTATTACAATGCCATTCTGAGGTATGTATTATGCTGGAACACTGCACATCTTTCCTGGATTTTTTATCTCTCTCTTCTTCTCTTCTCTCGCTGGTAATGGTAAAGGTTGCCTCATTAGAGTTTTCTATTTCTTTTTGAAAGTGAAACTGGGTTCATTTTACTTGGAGGAGTCTCTTACCCTTGCTTCATCCCAATCTGCAATTTAGAATCTTGTGCTTACTTGGAAGTTTTAGTCATTCTTAGAAGTTGGATATACCTGCACAATCTTAATTATAGTAAATTCCCTGTTTCTAATGTAATGTATATAGAGTGAGATTCTAAGCTTATTGAGTCAGAACAGAAAAAAACCATATGTGGTTTTTTAACCTTCTATTTACTACTTTTATGTAGTTTGTGGCGGACAATTTAGTGAGTAATGTTAAAGTTCATCAATCTTATATGTTAAACACGATTTATCTCATGCCAAGAAACTATTATCTCTAGTACTTAACTTAGGGTGTCGTACTTTTGGCAATGCAAATTTCAAGAGATGGATGGATGAATTTTTTTTAATCTAATAAGTTCCATGTACAAATATGCAGGTGGTGTTTCATGCACATTAGAAGTTCCAAGAGCATTACCTATTCTAAAAAAAGCTTATGGTGACAGCATGCGCAAAGTGTTACATGTGGGTCCTGATACCTGTTCAGTGGTATCAAAATTATTGAAAGAAGAGGATTCTGAAGCATGGGGTGTTGAACCGTATGAAATGGATGATAGTGATGCTAACTGCAAGAGTCTTGTGCGTAAAGGCATAGTCCGTGTGGCTGATATCAAGTTTCCTCTTCCCTACAGGGAAAAATCATTTTCTCTTGTTATAGTGTCAGATGCACTGAATTACTTGTCCTCAAAGTACCTCAACAAGACCCTTCCAGAGCTGACAAGGGTATCTTCGGATGGTGTGGTTATATTTGCTGGTAATTCCTTGAAAGGCTCATGTGCTTTATAATGTAAAAATTTTTGTGCTTCTCAAAAACTTAAAATGAAGCAGAAGTTGACAACAAAATGGAGCCTGGTTCAGTTGACTTTATGTGACCAATAGGACTAGGTTTTCTTAGATGCTGGCTGATTAGTGAATTTTTTTTCTTTGCTAGTGCTTACTTGTCGTATCATTCTTACTCTCAGCAAGCGAACTTTATGAAAAGTATAAGTATATCGGAGTCTTCTTCCTCAGTTGCTACCTACATCTGTTTAAAGCAGCAAATGATCTTTTTGATATGCTCACTATCACCATGGTTATTCTGAAGAAGTAAACTGTGTAAACAATGACAACATGCTATGCTTTGCCATCCTTACCATAATGCAAACCTTGTTTAGCCACAACAGTAATCTCTGTCCCCTCCCTACAGATTAGGGTCGCTTGATTACTTAGATCAGTTCTTTCTCAAACAACATTCATTGGATTGGCTCAGGTTTTTCTATTAGGTATATCTGAGTTTGTTATGGGTAGGCCTCTCTCTCTCCCCCCCTTCTAAAAATGTGGGGTAAATTTTCTCACACTTCCTACCCTTTTTATATTGTTTTAGCTTATTAATTTACTTTCAGTTTTCACGATATGGTTTGAATGCATTGTACCATTCTGGAGTTTCCCTTATATTATTCTCTTTTAGCTTATGATTCTGGTTTTCAGGAGCAAATTAAATTTAATATTGTACGTTCTTTCCCTTCTTGGTCTCTCTGTTTATAATCCGTGAGCTAGCCAGTAGCATGCTTTGAATAGCAAAAGGGATTGACATAGTATAATGGGGGTGCTCAAACACAATCCTCAACATAGTGATGCTGTTTTTTTTCATCACTGTGAATTTTATTTAGAGAATGTTATAGCCACAGGCCCACAAAGAGATTATATAGAAGTAATCATACAAATTGATGTGGTTTTATGTGAATCATTACATTTACTTTAAAATAAAAGTAACTTTACAATCTACCAAATCATATGAAGCCACATCAGTTTGTGGAATTACTTTTGTGTAATCTATTTGTGGTTAAAATATTTCTCTTTCATTTAACATGAGAATGATTAATGTTTGATATTTTATTGGTTTGTATATTTTGTCTGTAGGCTATCCAGGTCAGCAAAGAGCTAAAGTTGCAGAGTTATCCAAATTTGGCCGTCCAGTAAGTGACTAGTTTAACAGGGTTCTAATTATTCTTTAGTCATTTTTGTGCAATTTACCTTGACAACATGTGGATTGCGTTTGGTAGAGGTCATGGATTTGGAAAACTGTACATCATTTGTGAAGTGATTTTGAAAAAAATTCACCGTTGTGTTTGGGTTGATAGTACCTCATTAACAAAAAGTTTTGAAGCTATTTCTTCTTATACATTTCAGTCACTAAATGTTGATCTAAATTTCTTCTTATACAGAAAACTAAGTAATTACATATTTTGGATAGGAATTGGAAATAGAGGAAAAGCATCACTGTTGATAAAAATGCTTGATATGTCAAAATGCCATTACGATCTTGGACTATTTGGATGGTGTTTTTCAAAGATGTCTATAAACTCTACATTAATGTCTATGCCTTTGTTACTTATTAAAAAAAAAGTTCTGTGCCTATGTTATGTGCTTGTTATTACTTCATAGCTCTTGTTAAGATGATTTACAGCATTGACTTGCTAAAGATGACATGAAAATTGTTCACTTTGCGAAGGCAAAACTGCGAAGCTCGACTTGGTGGATAAGGTACTTCGTTCAGAACAGGTTAGAGGAGAATGAAGATGCCTTAAAGAAGTTTGAACAGGCTTCAACCAAAAGGTTATATAAGCCAGCCTGCCAAATATTCCACCTCAAATCATAGACAATAGAAGCACTGCATCTTCACTTTCTAGCTTGTGGGGGCCAAAGGTATTTTGCAAGCATTTTGAGCACCCAAAGGGTAAGCTTTTGTTTATGGGAATTACAGAGCCTAATTTTTATCTTCCAACCATGTGACAATAGATCTAATAATCAAATGTATGTATTGATGAAAGTATGTTATTGCTTCCACCTTTATGTATTATCAGAAAAGGTTTGAGCTCCCTGACACTGGTTTGTAGTAAATCCAATGATAAATGTATCATCTGTATGAACTAGCTTTTGTTTCGTTATCATGAGATAATTATAAGATTATACATAATTATAAAACCATAACCTGTTACTTACCTTGTAACATTGGCAATCCTTTTTTTTTTTTTAATATCAAGTCTCAAAAAACCTGTTACATCCTTTGGGGCCAGTTCGATTGATTAGACCTAGTTTGTTTTTAAAAATGAGATAAGATAAAAAATTAAAAAAAAAAAATTATAATATATATTTATAATATTAATTTTGTTTTGGGATTTGAAAAAATTGTTTTAAGATTTAAAAAAATTAAATTATTTATTTTATTTTGTATAAAAATTTGAAAAATGTAATAATGAGTTGGTCATTGATATTAATAGTACGTTTGATTTTAAAGTTATTTTTATTATAAAATAAATTTAATATATTATAAGAAATTATGTCATTTTATGTTTGTGAATTTGTTTTTATGGGATTTGTGTGGTTATAACACTTTTAGTTAGTAATTAGTTTTACATACATTTTTTTTTTCTTAAAAAAAGGGGGAATTAATGCCTGGTCATTAGCAATGGTAATTCTAGTGACAATTATTTTCTATAATGACAATATCAGAAAATAAGAGAAGCTAATCAAACTTCGAAATTGCTTGACAATGATATGAATTCAAGGTAGTTTCTACAAAAATCTAAAGTAATTATTGTTTAATAAAGATTAGCATACGAGGATTGAGTCCTCGAACATTAGATTCTAAGATATCTGAAAGTAATTGAAATAATTATTACATGATTTAATTTGACGAAAAATTATATATAGAATTCTTACATTTTACATATTTACCTTTCTTTCTTTTTCTTTTTTAATGCGTTTGCTCAAATTTATTTTTTTATTATTTTAATTTTTTATTTAATAAGTAAGAAAGTAATTATTAGTAAAATTATATATTCTTAATTTTTTAAATAATTATGAATATTTAAAAAGTGTTGAAAAGAAAATAAAAGAAAAAGAGATAAATTTCAAATATACTTGGGTACGCCCAGTGTAAGTTAACGCTGGACGCCCGCTAACGGCACCCTAAAAAAAAAAAAATGTTAGTGAAACCTCTCAAAGTTATGCTCAAGTTACTGCCTAATTATTTTAATTTTTAGGTTTTTTCCTTAATATCTATTAGTAAAATTTGTGTATTTTGTTATTTTTTCTTAAGGATTTAAGGATTTAAAAAAAAAAAAATATTGAGAGTATTTAATATTTATTATATATATTTATATAAATAATACTTATAAATATTATTTATGTAAATATGTATTATGGGTGTTGGATGTTGATTAATATTATTCTTTAAAAAAAAAATATTAGAAAAAAATGAAAAGAAAAAAAATAACTAAATAGACTGTTCTCAGAATCTCACGACTTGTCCCAGATTCATCTCCTCCTTTCTCAACCTTGTGCTGTGCTTCAATCAATCCTTCCTCCGAGCATGCTTTCCATCGCGTCGAAGATCCAGACAACGAATTCTCCTCCTCGGCGACATTTATCTCTATCTACATCGCCCTAGTTATCCATCCCTCCTTGTCTCAGAACAGCGCCCAACTCCTCCGTCGATTGAAATATAGTCCGAGGTTTTCATAGGTTTTTCTCCAAGCATTTAATTCGGGGTCCAAAATCGTTGATCTCTATCTCCATTACTTCCGATATAGTTATATCGAAACGTGCAAGCTAAGATAATTATACAAAAGTACACTCCTGAAGTAAAACCACAAATTCACCCGCGTATATAAAAGAACGCCTCCCTTAGATCTATTTGGGTTCTTGCGCGCTAACGAGCGCCAACTTCCATCACTTCTATCCGCCATGGCCGCACGAGATGACAACCACCATAACCACGTAAAGAAAATCCCTCTCTTCCCTCTCCTCTCTCTTCTCTGCTTCGCTTCCATCTTCCTCGTCCTCTCTCTCTCCAGGAAAACCTCCTCCAATCGTTTACTCTCCCACCAGAGCTTCCAATTCGGACAAAGCCCTGTAACCGACCCGAATATGGCCCTGGGCGGATCCTGTGACTACTCGGACGGGGTGTGGATCTACGACCACGAGCCGAGGCCGGCGAGGTATGATGACTCGTGTAAGGAGATATTCAAGGGCTGGAATTGCATTTCCAACAATAAATCCAACGGTTGGGAACTCACCAAGTGGCGGTGGAAGCCCCGTCGCTGTGATCTCCCGCTGTTCGATCCCGTTTACTTTCTTGAGAAGTACAGGAACACCAACATCGGTACTCTCTCTCTCTCTCTCTCTCTCTCTCCAGTTAAGCAGTAATTTCTGTAGCGTTGCCCTGAAAACCCCGAGTCATCATGCTACTTGTAGAACTTAAGAAAGTTTGACAGTGCAGGGTTTGTTGGGGATTCCTTAAATAGAAACATGTTCGTGTCTCTGTTCTGCACTCTGAAACGTGTTTCCAGTGAAGTGAAGAAGTGGCGACCAGCTGGTGCTGATCGTGGATTTACTTTTCTCAACTATAATCTTACCATCGCGTATCACCGCACAAATCTTTTGGCTAGCTACGGTAGGTAAGGTCTCTAATTGCGTGAAGTGCTTTGCAGTGACATGAATAAAAGTTTTTTTTTTTTTTTAAATAAGAATCATTATTGAATAGAATGAAACTAAGCAATGCCCAAGCATACATGAAGTATACAAAGTGAGATACCTGATTACATTCTAGGAAGCCGGAAAGAAGATAAAAACTTGTGAACGTTCCCACCCTTCAATACAATAGCAAGAAACCATTATAAAAGAGAGAATACAAAAAAAATTCCAGATTTTTCCCACTGATCATTCCTTTCCGACCATAAACACCACATTAAGCATAAAGATATCATCCACCACATTGCTGCCAGTTGAGCGCTATTGTGACGCCTGTTCCAATATACTAGTAGATCCACCACACTCTTAAGCATTACCCAACCCAGTGCGGCTCTACTAAGGATACCGGCCCATAACTCCCCAATCAGCTCACTCCGTAAAAGCAAATGATCTATTGATTCCCTATTCCTTTTACACATGTAGCACCACTCCGTGACAACCATACCGTGCTTCCATAGATTATCGTCAAAATCCTCCAAGGGCAGTTGTCCAATTAGAAAGAGCAACTTGAATAAAAGCTTTTATAAACGTGAAGGCACAAATGATTGTGTTTTAGTTCATTTACCCTATTACCAAACCCATATAAGGAGGTAAAAACAACTTCTAGAAATAGGCATGTTTTTAAGTGGCCTGAAATAGGAATTTCTCTTAAATTACTTTGCTTGCAGAAAACTTCTAGCCAAGGGACTATGCAATCCCGGGATTAGTGGAAACTTTATGCTTGACCACCCAGTGCCAATAAAATAATAGTTATACAGGAATGCACTTGGCAACAATGAGTAGGCCAGCTTAGATTTTATCATTTTATCATTGGTGCTGAAGAAGGGTGATGAAAGTGGTTAGTCAGTTGCAATTTGGATGTTCGATTAACTTCTTTTCATGCCTTGAAGTTAAGACCGTGCAGTTAATACAGTCATTCATTACTTTTTTTTCCCTTTTTTTTTGGGGGGGGGGGGGTTCTCACATCCACAAGATTGCCTAGGTATTTGTGAATTAAAAGGTGTTAAAAACAGAATAGTTTGTTTCTTTTACTTAGTTGTTTAGTTGATTTTGTGCACATTATATTCTAAAGTTTTGGGTAATTTAGCTTGCTGTGGTTCTGTTTCGTGCAGGTGGTCAGCTAATGCAAATGGTGGTATGTTGGAATCTCTTGAATTTAAAGAGGGTTTTAGAGTTGATGTTGATGTTCCAGAAGGCACGTGGGCAGGGGCACCAGCCTTCCATGATATTCTAATTTTTAACACAGGACACTGGTAAATATATGTCCTCCAAATATTGTAGGGTATTGATAACTACCGGGCATTTGACCATTAAAATTTAGCTCACAGTGCCAGTCAGTGGTGCTGTTGACTCTTCCACTTATGATCTATGCTGTCCTTATATTTGTTGTTTTTGATTATGGGAACAATTTTCTGGGCGAGAAGACATAACTGATCCTTTATTTGGCCTTTTTTGTTTCTTATTAATAGGTGGTGGGCTCCTTCAAAATTTGACCCTGTGAAGTCACCCATGCTTTTCTTCAAGAAGGGTCTCCCTGTCATACCTCCAATACCACCTGATGTTGGACTGGACATGGTTTTAAAGCACATGGTACAGGATTGAATTTTTCTTTAATTTAATTCTAGCAATTGCAAATTTGCGAAGAAGATATAGGCTTACACAAACTGGTTGGTCCAACCATACTTCAACTTTATACTTTCTGCAGGCTTGCACATATATAATAGTGCATGCGTGCTCTGCATAGTTTTTGTAGCAACTAGCAGTGTGAAAGTCCCACGCATTGGTAACACTACAGGGAACAGATCTTTGACCTAAAATTTCCTCTGTGTAGGCAAGACCGAGATAGTCCATGCTGCAACCAGATGTTATATAAATTTGCACATCTTGCGTAATTCTGTAATTAGTTGCTCAAATGGTGCATGTCCTTTCATGATAGGTCCTATTCATAGAGAAAAATTTGCGACCTGGTGCTATCAAATTCTTTCGTACACAATCACCTAGACATTTTGAGGGAGGTGACTGGAACCAAGGTGGTACTTGTCAGCGAATACAACCTTTGTCGCCAGAGCAGGTGGATCACATGGAACTTGCATTGAATTGTGCTTAACTAGTCTATTAAGCCCATTCTACATGCTTCTCTTGTTTCTCTTTTGCAAGACAACATTTAAGGATTGAAATCTGGGTTTACCTTTTCAGGTTGAAGGACTCTTCTCTCTCCAGAATAATGGAACAAATGTGGAGGCACGTCTAGTGAATCTCCACCTAAATAAAGCCCTTAAAAGGTCTGGTTTCCATATTTTGGACATAACACACATGAGTGAGTTTAGAGCAGATGCCCATCCATCCACATCTGGCGGAAAAAAACATGATGATTGTATGCACTGGTGCTTACCAGGAATTACTGATACTTGGAATGACCTGTTCATGGAGCATCTAAACAATATTAAGTTTAGAGATTGATATGTTAATTTTATTCATTTTGAGTTCGCATTCTCTCTTGGTTATTCATTAGGAATGTATGTGTTTGTTACTGTGTTTCGGTGGTATCCTTCATGGTTCAGGGAAAAAAAAAAGAGAGGAATTCCCTAGGAAAATGATACTCGCACAACTTTTTTTACAATTATTTACACAACCTCCCTGATATATTTTTATTGGTTACTGCGTTTAGGAATAGGACATCAGAGAATCCTTCGGCCTTTGCTTCAGTTAGTGCTTTGCAAACCTAAAAAATTTACAACTCTTCTGCATAAAAGACATGATCTGGCTTTAGAATTCTCACCATGCTTTTTGTCGAATTGGCCTTTTTAACAGTGCAAAAAGATCCTTTTGCATCGAGATACGACCTAATCTGACTCAAGAAAAACAAGCAGAGTCTAATATAATATTGCAAACAACATTGTAGCATCATCTAATAAACCAATGTGTTTTGTTTTATGGTTATATATTATGGTTGATGCAGTTAACATTTTAACTATGGATAGACAAATGAGACTGATAAACAGTCTCTATTTTTATTTTTGGGTATATAAGAAACACAAACCTCGTACCAAGACAAGCAAATCCTTAGCATGGTATTCATCTCAAAAATAGAAATTAAAAACCTAAGTTTTACATACCAGATCAAAAACCTAAACTCAAAACCTAAATTCAAAACTTGGCCCTGGATGAAATGATATTAATCTTTTCGGTCTTTGCAAGAAGCCCAATTCTTATCGCGTTCGACTCTTAAACATGGGCTCAGCATTTCTTATAAGATAGGCAATAAACTTTTAT
The DNA here is from genome assembly GCA_036898215.1 of Platycarya strobilacea. Lineage (NCBI taxonomy): Eukaryota > Viridiplantae > Streptophyta > Magnoliopsida > Fagales > Juglandaceae > Platycarya > Platycarya strobilacea. The sequence goes on along the minus strand of CM072554.1, from coordinate 2,954,591 downwards.
TGGATTTAAAAATTATTGTCTTGTCATCCACATATTATATATTATATACATATATATATATATATATATTTTATTCTTTTTAAAGTGCTTATTATATTATGCTATTTATCATCCATATATTACACATTTGATAAGAAAAAAAAAAGATGTAGTATATAATGTGTGGAGGTCATGATAAATAAAATTTTTGGATTGAACCAAGACCGGCTCAATTGTTTGAGAGGCTTAAGACTAAAATTTAGTTTGAGGTATTAGTATTTTAAGAAAGAAAATAAAAGAAAATAATTTTAATTTTAACCTTTACATTATATTTTTATGTAAAAATAATTCTAATCGTTTTGCAAAGTTTATTAATTAAGATTTTATATTACATTTTCAACTAATAATCAACTTAATTTTTGTTAATTTTTTTTTTTAATTTAGAGAATATTTTATCGAATCTAGCTAGTTTTACAAGACGTGGTTTAGATTTTTAGAGGCTATTTAGGAATACTAATATTCTCAAGTATTTTTATATACTCTCAAATTCAAAATTTTCTTTTTTATCAAAAAATAAAAAATATCTTAATTCAAATTATTTCATTACTATTCATATATATTCTAAGATATTCTATCTAAACAAGCCTTAAAAGCAATTATAATTATTATTGTAAATAAAGTTATATAAATAACCTACACATTATGAAAAAAGTAATTTATTGTCTCTTCAAAGGATCATACAAAATATTTTAAAATATTCAAAAATTAAATTTTAGTATTTATAATTTTCATATTATATATTAAACTTATAATGTCAAAAGAGAAGTGTATTTTCAGAATAAAAGTATTTAAAATAATTATTAAGTGTGATACTTTTTAGAATTAATAATAATATAATATCTATTTAATTTTTTTGATTTTTTTGATTAAGTTAATTAATTTTTTTAATTGAATATTTATTTTCGTTTTAAAAAATCCCACTTAAATTTTTTTTTTAAGGAATTTTCTTTTATTAGGGACTTTAAGTAATTATCTAATTCGTCTAATGAAAGAGTCGGACCTAGATTGAAGTTTGAACATATCCCTGCAAAGTTTTAAAGCTGACATGGTGCCTAAACTCATGGTGGTGGTACCCGTGAATGATGGGCCCCCAAACAATACATTCACATGACTTCACTGTGACAAGTATGACCACAGATTAACGGCTGAAATAAAGCTTCGACGTGACCTGTTCATCATTTTCTTAGAGAAAACTATTTCACCCGAAGCTTTTCCACCGAAAATTTGTACCGAATTCAATTTTTTTTTTCAATTTTTTTTACACAGTGCTTAAAAAAAATGTTTTAAAAAGATGATATAATTTTTTAAAATTTTTTAAAAATATTTAAGAATATATAAAAATAAATGAAAAAAAAAAGAAAAAAATCTTAACACATTCAGAATACAATTCGGACTACAGCTCTTAAGAGATGTAGCACCGCTCTTTTATTAACCTCGGTTCATCTCCTTTATTATTTACCTTACACGTGATATATGGATCAATAATTTCTTTACGAAAAAATATTCACTTAAATTTGGGTATATATAATTTGAGAATTCCAGAGAGAAATATTAGATAAATATACCATGAAGATGAATTTTACAATATCTATTACTGCTAGTACAATTTTATTAAATATTATACCAACAGTATTATAAGATTTTATGCATTTAGTTCCCTCATGATTTGATACCTTCCTATCAAGAGATGTTGATGTGCTTGCATCGTGCATTAATAGTACAAGCCAAACGGCAAACACATGACTGCAATCTGCATGTTCAACTCACATGGATGGCAAAGCTAGCCTACCTTATGTTGCAATTCATGTGCATGCACATATAGATCATCATGCACGCTATAGGTAGGTTCCATTTGGAATGGCATGGGACCATCAATTCTAAGGTACCTATCCTTATGTTCGGCATGTGAAGTTCCGATTCATGCCATTTTGTTGAATAAAAACGACATAAATAAACCACCCGGCCGGCCGGTCGGTCCCCTCGATCTTTTTGTTTATTATATTTGTTATTTTTTTCATTATTCAGTTTCTACTACTAGCTATTAAAAATACCAAGGTATAAAATAAATAATAAAAAAACTATAGTTTTTTATCAACTTAGATTTTTAAAACAAATAGTAATTTCACCTTTCACGCAGATCAAATACCAAACTAAATTCTTTAAAAAAAAAAAAACCAAATTAAATACTCTTTACATGCGGGCATGACGTTCCCAGCTAGCTTGCCTATAAATACCTAATCGATCATGATATCATGATGCATCCCGCATTGACACTTATAAAAAAGAATCATAAATATATCAACTGCTTGCAGCCTTTGCTTTGAAAATGGGGCTAAATAGCAAGTTTATGCTAGCCTGCATATGCTTCACGGGGTTTCTTATAACCCTAAGTACTGATCATGTTCATCTTGCCCTAGCACAAAACTCCGACCAAGACTTTGTGGATGCACACAATGCAGCACGTGATGAAGTTGGTGTTGGTCCTATTTATTGGGACGAGACCCTTGCAGCCTATGCTCAAAACTATTCTCTTGACAGGAGGGACTGCAACCTGGAGCATTCCATGGGACCCTATTCGGAAAATATTGCTGCTGGCTGGAGTGGGTTTACGGCAATAGAGGCAGTGAAGATGTGGGTAGATGAGAAGCAATACTATGATTATGACACCAACTCTTGTGTTGATGGCGAAGAGTGCAGACACTACACTCAGATAGTTTGGCGCGACACAAACCATCTCGGCTGCGCCAGGGTTAGGTGTTACAGTGGTGGCATATTTGTCACCTGCAACTACGATCCTCCGGGAAATAACGACGGCGAACGTCCTTATTAAATGGTTTAATTTTACATATTTTTGTGTTAAAGTATGTTGCAGTAATGTTTAAATAATGTGCTGATGATATATAGTTATTAATTTTATACATATTTACCAGCCTTCATGATTTCGATGGATTTAACCGGAGCCCTCTACGGGAGCTCCTAAATAACGGTCTCCGGTGGGTTTAGACCCACCCTATGAGTATATCATGTCTTATTCAACGAACTTTGCCTTCTTGTTCGTTTCTCCGTTGTCGTATATTATTCATACAAACTTAAATGGAATTCCATGCATGTGTGTTCACGGGTGAGTATCGGCTTGCATTACTAGTAGGACAAATATATTCTCTCATAATCAGCATACAATTAAACGTACGTTTGTGTCGTTTTTACTTTTGGGAATATTATTGCATCCGTCAATCATTTAAAAAACAAAAAAACAAAAAAACAAAAAAACAAAAAACAAAAGAAAAGAAGCGAGTACTGGGACTTAATTATACATATATAGGACTTAATTTTTAACTTTAGATGGTAAAGGAAATTGTTTGATCAAGAGCAAACCCTAATTAAATAATTTTCTAAAAGCCGGCTATCAGGGGCGGAATTAGGATTTGATATTTGGGGGGGCGGTTGATAAAATATATAGTATATGTGAATATAAATTTTTTATTTACGCGTGATTATATATAAAAATAATAATCATATGTTATAAAATTATATATAAAAATATATGTTTATAAATCATCTTTTTTTTTTAATTTTTACAATTTGTTAGAGCCCATTACAAAAAAAAAAATGACTTTAAGATTTCTCCTACAAATTAAACTCGACAATAATCTTTCATAAAATAAAATTAATCTATTATCATTTCTAAAGTGAAATTATTGACAATTTTTTGTCAATATAAATTAGCAAATGATATGTAACAAATTCATATTTCTAGTCATCTACATAGTTTAGATAATCTAAACATATCTTAAAAATTTAATTGTATCAGCACATCAAGCTAAAGTGAGAAAGAGATTAGGTAAGTATTAAAATTTGAAAAAATAATTTTAATAAAATTTTTAGAGGTCTAAGAATTGGGGGGGGGGCAAATTTTTTATTTTTTGATAAATTGATATTGAAATTTTAATTATATAAAAAAAACTATATATATTTATATACTATATATAATTTTTTTAAAAAATTTGGGGGGCGGTAGCCCCCCCTAGACCAGGGGCAGGTCCGCCCCTGCCGGCCATTACTAGAAAATCTTTTTTAAAAAAACAAAGTTATATAAACTAGGAGTACGTACTTACGTCAAGTATGAGGGCATATGCTTACTTTTATTTACGAACAGCTTTTTAGTACCATATTTTATTATAATAATAAACTTAATTGATGGTGTCATCACTGATCAACGTCATGTGTGTTCATGAGAAGAAGTTCGATTCTTTTTCAAACCTTTGGACGGCAATGAAAAAGAAAAAGATGAAAACCTTATATATATATATATGTGTGTGTGTGTGTGTACGTGTTATATATTAAGTTATTTATCTATCAATATTATGGAAATTAGGGCCTCGTTTTTTTTTTTTTAATTATTTAACGTGGCGGCGTGGCCCCAATATCTGAGTTTACGAATGCGCGCATCTCCTGCTTTTCAGAGTTTGATCGGTATTTGGATATATAGAATTAACGCTAGCCTTCTGCTTCTGGCTAGCAAGCATATTCACGGGTTGGCTCTGTAAGGCCGCCACTTTATTGGCAGCATTGCTAGCTAGAGCTAGTCTCTTTCTCTCACACTCTCTTTCATTAATAAAATAATAATCAATAAATTTGGGTGGCAGTTTAGCGATACACACTCATATTAATTTTTTTTAAATGATATAAGTATGTGTTGTTAGGTTGCAACACAAGGACTGCAGCCCAACACTAGTGTTCATGAATAACTATATATATATATACATAAAATCACAATATGTTACTCAATAATATTTTTAAAAAATGGATATTTTTATAAACTACCTAATAAATTTAACTATCACTTTATAAATATATTTTTTTATAACATTTGTTGTGAAATATATTGTAAAATATCTTTCTCAATCTCAGTCATTAGTTTTTGTTGATTAATTAACTAGCCTATCTAGAGTAGATTATGCATGTGTTGCAGATAGGGAAATATATATATCTTTGTCTAATCAAGACTCCTAAGAGCACTCCCAACGGGTAGTGCATAATACATTCAGAAAGTCAAATTCGAAGGATTTCACCACTCTAATCACGTACAATGGAGCCTCTATTCAACACTTTATTTTGAAGGAATCTACGGTGATTCTTCTTGGACTTGCTACATCTAGCAGGTCACTATTCATGAAAGTAAACATTTTTTTTATTCAATCTTTCTTCTTTTAGTTTTGATTATCGAAGGATTTTGTCATATTTGGGTTTTTTTGTTGGGTTTTGCTCCTTAATCCCACATGAGAAAGGAGTGGGAGAGGAGGCAACCCCAAACCTTATAAAATAAGGCTTGGGCTCCTTGGTTTAAACACACCAATCAGAAACTTATCTAGTAACTTTTGACTTTAGTAAAATTCTTCTATTGTCCTTTTTTGTATGTAAAAGGAAGAGAGGTGAAAGTTAGAGTTTTATTAGTGGGAAAAGTTTTTGTGGGTGTCGTTGGGGTGAGGAGAAAAATTGTGTGATTGTAACAATTTTTCACATAGTGTATTTTCTTCTCTGGGTCTGGGGGTTTTTCTCCTGTTTTGGAGTTTTCCACGTAAATTCTTGTGTTGTATTTATTTTTCTATTTTTCTTGTTATTCTGTTAAAAGTAGATCCTGGTGGGGGGAATTTGGAAGGCCAGATTCCCAACAGTGGTATCAGTTCCACTAGGTTCTTTTTGCAAGGTGGAGTTTTGGCGTGGTAGTGTGAATACGTATGATCTAAGGAGGTTCTGTCTAGGAGATTGGAAATTTTAAGTGTGTCCGTTGTGACCCTCCAATCTTTCCTGGGAACTTTGAAGTTCTGTCTAGAAAAGATTGATTTTTCTTGGAAACTTACTTAGTGGATACTATTCATTTCTACGGTAAAATTCATCGAAGCAATGTCAAGAATGGAGGTAGAGAATGTTGATGGGAGAATCAATTTTGACTTGTGGCAAGTACAAGTCACGGATATTTTGATTCCATCAATTACACAAGAGCAGACCAACCCATGAAGTCAGCAATCTGCTGGGTGTGTGGACAACCTGGACACGTCAAAAGAAATTGTCCAAGAGGTGGAGCAGGTTCGGCAAGAGACTCCAAGTCAGTAAATGGAGATACTGACAATGAAACTAACATCGTGTCTCTCTCTACAGAAGATGACTTTTGTTAAAAGGAGACATGTACATCCTCATGGCATGTCGCTAATCCCAAAGTTGCCATGATAGAGGATGTGTTAATGTTAGTTGTTCCACAAGTTTGCACACGGGCATTGGTTTGGCATTGATGCAAGGTGTGTGGTGTAAATTCATGTCGATGGCTGATGAACTTCCAGGAAAGCCAAACGTGGGAGTTGCACCATAATTTTTCAGCAAGGTTATTTTTGACATGGGCCGAAGTGAAATGTTTAGAATTGGTTTATTCTGAGTGAGTATGCTTTTATGGTGGAGCATGATAGCGGAAGCTATGAAGATCTTCATTGCGGTGGAGTGTGGCTGTGGGATCAGTCAAAGTCGCAAGGTGGAGATTGTTGGGTTTTGCTCCTTAATCCCACATGGGAAAGGAGTGGGAGAGGAGGCAGCCCCAAGCCTTATAAAATAAGGCTTGGGCTCCTTGGTTTAAACATACCAGCCAGAAACTTATCTAGTAACTTTTGACTTTAGTAAAATTCCTCTATTGTCCTTTTTTGTATGTAAAAGGAAGAGAGGTGAAAGTTAGAGTTTTACTAGTGGGAAAAGTTTTTGTGGGTGTCGTTGGGGTGAGGAGAAAAATTGTGTGATTGTAACAATTTTTCACATAGTGTATTTTCTTCTCTGGGTCTGGTGGTTTTTCTCCTGTTTTGGAGTTTTCCAAGTATATTCTTGTGTTGTATTTATTTTTCTATTTTTCTTGTTATTCTGTTAAAAGTAAATCCTGGTGAGGGGAATTTGGAAGGCCAGATTCCCAACATTTTTGTCATTGGTAAATTCGTTGTTGGTTTTGGTGGGGGTTTTCATTTTTCATTGTTGGTTATGTTGAGTTTTCGTCATTGGGTTTTGGTGGGTTTTCGTTTAGGGTTTGCTCTGTCGTCGTTGCTTTGTTGCCAATGGATTTTGGTTAGTCATCGATGCTTTGTTTGTTTCTAGGGAATTAGTCGAGAACCTTTTGAGAAAATGACAGATGGCTAGGGTTCCTAGCTGGGTCTCTGTTTGTTTCTTGGGAATCTATCGAGATGGTTGGGGTTTTGATGATTGCCCTCTGTTTGTTTGGCAAGGAAAATGATAGACGAAAGTGCATAAGAAAATTTGAGAGAATTAATAATATTGAGAAAATATTTTAAAAGGAATGCATGAATAAGATTATATAGAGATGATATAGAGAAAAAGTAGATTAACTAATGATGACCTATTTTAAAAATGAGTAGATAAAATAAGAAAAATAAGTTTTGATAGTATATTTTAAAGGAAATTTTAGACTAATCATTGGGAGTGCTTTAAGCCGCGTTAAATTAGTAAGGTGGGTTAAGTAGTTATTTAATTTATAATTTTAGACTTTTAGTAACCGGATCATGCACAGATCGAATATTTATTTGAAATTATATTATAATACTCTCATGGGAAATTAGTATTTATTTTAAAAACTTAACTTAATGGAAAAGACTTTGAAGATTAGTTGAAAATAAAAAAACTAAATGCTACATGTAGTACGACGTACAAGTTATAAGTGGTATCAATGTAGAATAATGTTAGATACGGTCCTAAGATTTACAAGTCCGTCCACTACTTTTGAAAAAATAATCCGATACACCATTAAAAATAAAGTGTTGAGAGTAATACTACTTATACATTTTATGACTACAAATATTATTTCTCACCTTTTATGACTTTGATAATTAATGTCATATATGCATGCATGGACGTAAATGTATTACTACAGACGTGGATGCTGGATACCCTATATATTAAGAGAGATGATATGTGTCGTATTAGAGTATGCAATCTGCCTTTCAAAATTAAAGTGGGTACCTAAATCTACAATCTATAGGAAAAAATAATTTTTAAAAGTGGACTATCCAATTTTTTTTTAAAAGAGTGAGTAATGCTTGTATATCTCAAAAATGTATATGGTATAATTACTAGGATCTTGATTTGTAAGATGAGTTGAAAGAGAAGATAAGATAAGTTGAGATGAATTTTGAAAGTTGAATAAAATATTATTTTTTAATATTATTATTGGTTTGGAATTTGAAAAAGTTGAATTGTTTATTACATTTTGTATGAAAATTTTAAAAAAATTATAATGATGAAATTGATCAGACGATGAGTTAAGATGATCTTAACTCGTCTTTGAATCTGATTGAGGGCTAAATATATCCAATTTCTATCATGATCTCATTGATAAAATAATTATAAAAATATATCATTTAACGATAATAACAATATATAGTACGAAAAGTCTACATATATAGCCAACCATTTCCTTCTTTAAGAAGTAGGAGTTATTTGACAATGATAAAAGATTGTCCTCCCTTCGTTCCAATAAAAGGGGTTAAACCCGTTAAAAGCGTGACGGGGAAAATACTAAATATATATTATTAGCCCATCATAAAGACATAATTAATAGCTAGGTAAGTGTATGATCACCGTCCATGTATAGTAATTAATAGATAATATATATATATAGGTCAGGATTAACAACGCCATTCGTTCTATCTAATTACTTATAATTAAGTTGAGATTATAACGGAGAGAAATTGGGAGGTACGGCCACTGATATTAACTGGCTAGCTATCTCCATATATAGTAAGTACACCTAATCATGCAAATCAAGGTAGCTTATAAAAACCGAGATCATATGCCCCATTTTCCCCACCAATTCCACCACAATTCTAGCTATTAACTTGCCAAGCCTTCTAATAATTAAAATGGGGCTTAGCAAGTTTAATTTTCTAGCAATATGCTTCATTGGGTTCACCCTAATTCAAGCCTCTCTGGCACAAAATTCCCACCTAGACTTTCTCAACGCCCACAATGCGGCTCGTGCCCAAGTCGGTGTTCCTCCTCTAACATGGAACCACACGTTGCAAGTCTATGCCAAAAATTATGCTAACAAGAGGAGGGATTGCAACTTGGAGCATTCGGATTATGCATCCTCATCCTATGGGGAAAACATTGCTCAAGGATATGGTACCTTCAGTGCACTTGAGGCTGTGAAGATGTGGGTTGATGAGAAACAATACTACGACGTCGAGTCTAACTCGTGTAAGGGTGGTGAGTGCCTGCATTACACCCAAGTTGTCTGGCGTAACACCAAGCATATTGGGTGTTCCAGGGTTAGGTGTAATAAGGATGATGGAATCTTTATTACTTGCAACTACTATCCTACTGGTAATTACGAAGGTGAACGCCCATATTAAATAATAATATTGGTCATGAAGCCTATTATGAGGGGTGCAATTTTTATAGTAGAATTGTAATGTGGGTGTTGTTATTGTTCTTCCTACGCACCTTGTGATGCGATTGAGGAGATATTAAAAAAAAATGATATTAATATTTATAGTAGAGTTGTATTTATGTGAGTGTTGTTATCACGGCCTGCATTTACAAATGCGCCCGTTTAATTAAGGAATGGCCATGATCTCCGATTCTCCGTTCAGAGTATCAGTATTTGGAAATTGGATATATAGAACCTTATGCTTGCACATGCCCGTTTGACTTTAAAACCAGCTTGATCGGCCGATCACTTGCTCTATCCATTTTTGCCTACAAGTAGGCTACCAATTAGCTAGGTAATGATCTTGGCCTGAACTGTTAACCACTAAATTCGTTAGAAGCGCCATGCTCCATGCATTACCTTTAATTTCTTTTTATTAAAAAAACTATGGAAAATTAAGTAACTCTAATTAAGTCCCCCGTTGGATACAAAAATCATCTAATCTCAATCTCATAATAATTACAATTTTCTCAAAATTTTATATGATATATGATAAACAATTTAAAATCCAAAGAATGTACGTTACAGTAGCACAGAAGATCGAATATTATGAAATAATATATTTTCTAGAAGTAGGATTGTTTATTTTCAACATTTATAGCTAGATATTTGAAAATGTTCAATTAATCAGAATATAATGAAGAGAAACAGCGCCGATACATGCCATGACTTACGATCCAACTTATAGAAAATCTAAAGACTGGTAATTTAAAGACATTAACAAAAATGAGAAGGTTAGGCAATTCTAGTAATGCTAGATAGCGTGTAAGTTTTTCGTAGGTTTATTTTTTAAAATATGATATATTATATAATTGTTTTTTTTATTTACATGAGTCTTAGAGCCCGTTTGAATTTAAAGATGAGATGAGTTATGAATAGTAATAAAATGAGTGGTTGAGATGAGTTGAAATTTGAAATGAGTGATTGAGATGAGTTGAAAGTACGAAATGAAGTGTGAATAATAAAACTGAATTTTGAAAACAAGCGGGACTTAGATTTAATCACATTTTTAAAAAGAAAACGTGGATCTTACACATTCTAAAATGGTAACTATCATTTCTCAATTATTCATGCAAGTTGTTCAAATTATTGATATAGGAAATGTGGGTCTAGATTTTACATTGATTACATTGAACTACTTAAAAAAATTAAATCTATGATAATAAAAACTTTGGCCTTGTTTTTTTTTTTTCAAAACTATCTCATCTCATTCCAAACTCATCATTACATTTTTTCAAATTTTCATATAAAAAAAATTTAAATAATTCAACTTTTTCATATTTTAAATAACTTTTTCAAACCCCAAAACTTAATTAATATTAAAAAAATATTTTACAATAATATTATATTTCTTTTTCAACTTGTATCTCATCTTATCTCACTCATAATCTATGAATTATTTCGTTTCAAGTTTTTTTTAATCTTCTTTGGATTGGGGTAATATCAGTTTTATTTTTTAAGAAAATATTTTGTTTCAAGTTTTAGAAGTAATTCTGATTTCGATTTTAACTAAAATTAATCTTGGTAGCATTCTTGTTTACTCAAGGCATTTCATTTTCATGCAATAATTTATATTTTTCATATTTAAGAAAATCCTCATAATTTCGAATTTTGAAGCTATTTAAGCCGATCAACTTGTAGGCTTCATCCAAGATAGAGATCATGGTTTCAATCCCCCCTCCTCAAAAGTATAAAAAAAAAAAAACTTGTAGGCTTCATAAAGCAATTTCTAATTTTATAATTAATAATTATTTTTCAAAGTTTTCTTTTTGTGGAGTATATTTTCTCAATCTCAATTCATATTTCTGTCAATTTACAACAAATTAACTAGCTTGTCCGGAGTATATTATATATGTCATTACAAAAAAAAAAAACTATTTATGATATTTTAATTGTAGTCAAAATGATTATTTTTGTTGCAAATATTTTTTTGCAGCAATTTTTCTACTTTTTGCGACAAAATTTAATATCGCAAAAAGTCAATTTTCTTGTAGTGTGTGTTGCAGAAAGAGAAATATATTATTGTCTAATCATGACTAGCCTAAGCCACGTTAAAATTATAGTATGGTGGGTTAATTAGTTATTTAGTTATTGATATTAGTAACCGGACCTGCACGCACAGTTGATTTGAATTATATACTCTAATGCTATATATCATGGGAAATTAGCACTTATTTTAAAAACTAAAACTAGTGGAAAAGACTTTGAAAGGTTAGTTGAAAACAAGAGTTAAACGCTAAATGAATATATATGAAGTACAAGCTGTTAGTGGTATCAATGAAGAATAAGGCTAGATACAGTCTTAAGATTTGTAAGTCTGTCCAATTTTTTTTAAAAAATAGTAGAGTCTATCATTAAAAAATATTTTTTCATATGAGTAGTACGTACTAGATTTATCCACTTTTTTTCCCCAAAAATAGTGTGTAAGAATTGTACACCCAACAACTACAAATATAACAAAAATTATGGGTAGAAGTCATACTCATGACACTTTTCTCATATGAACAGTTTCATATACTGTTCATGATACTATTTATGTAAGGAAGAGTGTTCTAGTGTAGTTTCATCTAGCATTTCATTCAAATATAATTGTACTCATATATATATATATATTTATACACGGTGAATGTATTACTAAGTACGTGGACATATACTGGATCAAACCCTATATATCAAGAAAGATGATATTTATAGTATTAGAATAAGCCATTTGCCTTTCAAAAAAGTGAGTACGTAAATGATCTACAATCTATATGAAAAAATATATTTTAAAAGTGGACTCCACTTTTTAAAAAAAGGGTGAGTAATACTTGCAGATCTAAAAAATGTATATACCATTATTAGGATCTTGATTCGTAATTAAATGTACCCATTTTCTATCATGATCTCACTCATGATAAAATAATCATAAAAATATTTCATTTAACAATAATACCAATATATATATATAGTACGAAAAGTCTACCTATATCATATCCAACCATTTCCTTCTTTAGAAAGTAGGAGTTAAAGCCGTTAAAAGCGTGAGGCCGGGGAAAATAGTAAATATATATTATTAGCCCATCATAAATACATAATGGCTAGATAAGTGTATCACTGTCCATGTATAGTAATTAGATAATATATATATATAGGTCAGAATTAACAACGTTCGTTCTATCTAATTACTTATAATTAAGTTGAGATTATAACGGAGATAAGAAATCGGGACGTACGGCCAATGGTATTCACTAGCTATATATCTCCATATATAGTATGTACACCTAATCATGGAAATCAAGGTAGCTTATAAAAACCGAGATCATATGCCACATTTTCCCCACCAATTCCACCACAATTCTAGCTATTAACTTGCCAAGCCTTCTAATATTTAAAATGGGGCTTAGCAAGTTTAATTTTCTAGCAATATGCTTCATAGGGTTTACCCTAATTCAAGCCTCTTTGGCACAAAATTCTCAACTAGACTTTCTCAACTCCCATAATGTGGCTCGTGCCCAAGTCGGTGTTCCTCCTCTAAAATGGAACCACACGTTGCAAGTATATGCCAATAATTATGCTAATAAGAGGAGGGATTGCAACTTGGAGCATTCAGATTATGCATCATCATCCTATGGGGAAAATATCGCTCAAGGATATGGTACCTTTAGCGCACTTGAAGCTGTAAAGATGTGGGTTGATGAGAAACAATACTACGACCACGAGTCTAATTCGTGTAAGGGTGGTGAGTGCCTGCATTACACTCAAATTGTTTGGCGCGACACTAAGTATATTGGGTGTTCTAAAGTTAGGTGTAATAAGGATGATGGAACCTTTATTACTTGCAACTACTATCCTACTGGTAATTACGAAGGTGAACGCCCATATTAAATAATTATATTGGTCATGAAGCCTATTATGAGGGGTGCAATTTTTTTATGGTAGAATTGTAATGTGGGTGTTATTATTGTTCTTCCTACGCACCTTTTGATGTGATTGAGGAGATATTAAAAAAAAAATGATGTTAATATTTGGAAGATGCTCCCCGGTGAATAGCATCTTGATGGTTCCGTTGGAATTTTTTTTTTTAGTTTTTTTTATATGATTTTAAGTAAGTATTTTTAAATAATTTTGTGATTTTTTAATATCTTAAAATATTTTTTAAAAATATAAAAAAATCATAATATTATTTAAAAATACTTATTTAAAAATTATATAAAAAATTAAAAAATAAAATAAAAATAACTAAACGGAACCCAACGGAATGCTATTCACCGGAGTGAATAGCACTGCCCTTAATATTTATAGTAGATCAATTTTAATCATGTGGGTGTTGTTATCATCTGCATTTACGAACAAATGCGCGCGTTTAATCAAGGACTGACTTGATCTCCGATTCTCTTTTCAAAGTTTCAGTATGTGGAAATTGGACATATAGAACCTTAAGCAGGCACCCATTCCAATTAGGTACTGATCTTAGCCTGAACTGTTAATCGGTACTAAATTCGTTATAAGCATGCTCCATGCATTAATTACCTTTTATTCCTTTTTATTAAAAAAATTATGAAAAATTAAGTAACTCTAATTAAGGCTCTCGTTGAATACAAAAATTATCTCATTCCATCTCATAATTATAATTTTCTTAAATTTTTATATAACATATAATAAACAATTCAACTAACTTTTCAAATTTCAAATAATAATAATACTAATAATAATATTTTAAAAATATTTTATTAAATTTTTGACATTTATTTAAAATAATCTTATCTTAACTCGTCATCTAAACAAACTCTAAATAGATATCACCACCACAATTAAAACCCAAAGAATGTACGACGCACATGAGTAGCAGAAGCTCGAATGACACGTGACATGATAGATGCTAACAAGTCCTAGTATTGTTTACTTTCAACGTTTACAGTTGGATATTTGAAACTGTTCAATTGATCAGAATATAATGAAGAGAAACAACGATACATGCCACTTAATTACTATCCAAATTATAGAAAATCTAAAGACTGGTTTGAAGACGTTAACAAAAATGAGAAAGTAGGCCATTCTAAAGAGTAATGCTAGATATATAGTGTGTAAGTTTTGCGTTTTTTTTTTCCCCTAATTTGATATATTATTAAAAAATAATTTTTTATATGATCAGTCTTACATTTAGCCACTAGTTTTTTAAAAAGATAACATGGAGCTTACACATTCTAAAATGCTAACTATCATTTCGCAAGTTATTCAAATTGATACAGCTAGGAAATCTGGGTCTAGATTCTACATTGATTACATTGATTAACTGCTTTCAAAAATTGAATCTATGGTAATAAAAACTAATCTTCTCTGGATTGGGGTAATATCAGTTTTGTTTTTTAAGAAAATAATTCTGATTTCGATTTTAGCTAAATTAATCTTGATAGGATTCTTGTTTACTTAAAGCATTTCATTTTCATATTTAAGAAAATTCTCACAATTTCGAATTTTGAAGCTATTAATTAAGCTGATCAACTTGTAGGCTTCATAAAACAATTTCTAATTTTATAATTAATCATTATTTTTCAAACTTTTCTTTTTGTGTAGTATATTTTCTCAATTAATCTTATCAATTCATATTTCTGTCGATTTATAACAAACAACTAGCCTGTCTGGAGTATATATATTATGTGTTGCAGAGAGAGAAATATATGATTGTCTAATCATGACTAGTCCTAAGCCACGTTAAAATAGTAAGGTGGGTTAATTAGTTATTTAATTATTGATATTTATAACCGGACCATGCACAGATTGAACATTTATTTGAATTATATCCTCTATTAATGCTATATATCATATGAAATTAGTATTTATTTTAAAAACTTAAATTAATGGAAAAGACTTTGAAGAAGGCCTGTTCATTTGGGTCGGATTTTATCTGTCCAATTCCAGAAATTTTCTTTATTTTTTAATAATTTTGACACTTTTATTTAAGAAGTTCAAAAAAATTACCCATTTTTCAAATCCATATTTTTAAATTCAGAATCCAAATAGACATGCCTACTTTAAAAATTGGTTGAATACAAAAATAAAACGCTAAATGAAATATAGTAGTATCAATGTAGAATAAGGCTAGATATAGTCCTAAAAAATTTGTAAGTTTGTCCAATTTTTTTGAAAAAATAGTAGGGTCTATCATTAAGAAATATTTTTTCATATGAGTATTAGATTTATCCACTTTTTTTTTTCCCCAAAAAGAATGTGTAAGACTTGCACACTCAACAACTACAAATATAATTAGAGACGTGACCGGTCCAGTTCGGTCCGATTTTAAACAAACTTAAGAACTGAACTGGTATTATCAATTTTGCATTTTTTTAAATCTATTATGCCCCAATTATTCTCAAAATCGGTAGTACTGGTTTTATCGGTTTCGGTTTGATTTTAATAAAATGTAAATTTATAAAAACCAAATCTATTTTTTTTAAACGGTTTTAAAAATCTAGTAAAGAAATTGTAATCCATTACAAAAATCTATTTTAGTAAAATAAATCTAATATATAAAAAAATTGCATTAAAAAAATTGATATAAAAAAATTGTTCTATTAAAAAAATCGTTTTAGCAAAGTATGTTATAAAAAAAAAATCTGTATTAAAAAAATCTGTATAAAATAAAACTGTTCTATAAAAAATCCACATTATCTTATATCTAATTATAATTGATATTATTAAATAGATTATAAAACATATCATATAATAATATTAAGAAATATAAAAAATAGAACCGGTCTAGTTCGGTCTAATCTTAAAATGGACGGAATCGAAACCGAACCGTTTCTATCTGATTCTTCAATTTATAAAATTGTTACCGGACCAAACCGATCCAGAACTAGAACTTCTAGTCTAGTTTGAGCCAGTTCTCCAACTTTTTAATTTAAATTTACACTCCTAAAAATAATTGTCATATATGCAAGGAGAATTTATATACGTGGATAGTGGATACCCATATATCAAGAGAGATGATATTTATAGTACTAGAGTATGCAATCTTCAAAATAATGGGTACGTAAAAGGTAAATCTACAACCTATATGAAAATATATTTCTTAAAACTAGACTCAACTTAAAAAAAAAAAGAGTGAGTAATACTTGCATATCTAAAAAATGTATATACCATTACCAGCTAGGATCTTGATTCGTAATTAAAAGTGTCCATTTTCTGTCATGATCTCATTGATAAAATAATTATAAAAATATATCATTTAACAATAATAACAACATATAGTACGAAAAGTCTACGTATATACCCAACCATTTTCTTCTTTAGAAAGTAGGAGTTATTTGACCGATGACAAAAGATTGTCCTCCCTTCATTTCAATAAAAGAGGTTAAAGCCGTTGAAAGCATGAGAGGGAAAATAGTAAATATATATTATTAGCCCATCATAAAGACATAATAGCTAGGTAATAAGTGTATCACTGTCCATGTATAATAATTAGATAACATACACAAGCCAGGATTAACAATGCTTGTACTTATATCTAATTATCTATAATAATTAAGTTGAGATTATAACGGAGAGAAATTGGGAGATACGGCCACTTATATTCATTAGCTATCGCCATAAAAAGTATGTACAACTAATCTTGCAAATCAAAGCGGCTTATAAAAACCGAGATCGTATGTCCCATTTTCCCCACCAACCACCAAAAATCTAACTATTAACTTGACAAGCCAGCTTCCAATTAGAATGGGGTTTAGCAAGTTTTATCTAGCAATATGCTTCATAGGGTTTACCCTAATTCAAACCTCTCTAGCACAAAACTCCCACCGAGACTTCCTCAATGCCCACAATGCTGCTCGTGCCGAAGTTGGTGTTGCTCCTCTAACATGGAACCACACGTTGCAAGTCTATGCCAAAAATTATGCTAACAAGAGGAGGGATTGCAACTTGGAGCATTCCGATTATGGATCTTATGGGGAAAACATCGCTCAAGGATATGGTACTTTTAGCGCACTCGAAGCTGTGAAGATGTGGGTTGATGAGAAACAATATTATGATGTCAAGTCCAACTCGTGTAAGGGTGGTGAGTGCCTGCATTACACCCAGGTTGTCTGGCGCAACACCAAGCATATTGGGTGTTCCAGGGTTAGGTGTAATAAGGATGATGGAATCTTTATTACTTGCAACTACTATCCTTCCGGTAATTACGATGGTGAACGCCCATATTAAATAATATTGGTCATGAAGCCTATCATAAGGCCGGGTGCATGAGTTTTTATTGTAGAATTGTAATGTTGTTGCTGTTATTATTGTTCTTCCTACGCACCTTTTGATGCGATTGAGGAGATATTTAAAAAAAAAATGATTAATATATGATATTAATATTTATGTTGATCGTTAATCTCTAATATATAGTACTGGTACAAAGAAAGAAAAATCACAGAATGAGTACCTAACAATAATAATATCTAAAATATTTTATCTTTCCACGATACTTAAGATAGAGGGTTGAGCTAATTGGCCTTTTATGATTATGGAATATTCATTTATTTGCAGCTGAAGGAGGCTGAAATAATCTAATGGCTTCATTACTCATTAATTAGCATCTTATAATTTGATCTCCATAATCAACCACGCCGTGAAATATTCATTAATTTGATACCAAAAAGGTCGAATTATAAACCCAAATGGGCCGGATAAACGTATTGATATCGCACTATCGCAGCACCTTTTGCATTTATTTTTGGAACGCTTAAGGCGCATTTCATTGGGATCAGATCATTTGGTTCTTGTAGAAAAGTTCAAGTATCTCCGTTGGCCAGCCCCATCGTGGATCTAGGATCCATAACCACGCCCATCACCTTTATTCAAGTGTTAATTAATTTTACTATAAATTATAGTCTATAATTTTATGAGGACGGAGAATTTTCCGATCAAATAAAAGCCATAAAATTAATACACTAGTTTCAGAAGATTAACAAATGATTATATTACTTGCCCAAAGGGATCATTAATTCTACCACAAAGTCTACGTTGATAGATCAAGGTTCACTACGCTGCTCGTGCACGCGTTGGTTTGTGCATGCTGGAAGGGAAATTTTTGATATCAAGTAATCTTTACTTATTTCTTTTTAAAATAAAGGGAGAGTTATCATTAACAAAATTATTATTTTTTATGGAGATATCAGATTTATTTACTTTAATTTTCAAAAGGAGTGTAAGGGATTTGCACCTCCTAAAAATATTTATATATTTTTTTCAAAAGAAATATGCAATACTTACGCATCTTAAACATGTAAATATTATTTGTCATTATGAAAAGTAAACAACTTACTATAATATATATATATATATATATATATATATATAGAAGAATAGCATGTTCATATAAAATCAAAAGCATGCATGATGTGTATTTCACATTTAAAATACATATATAAAAATTCTACTTATTATACTCACACCATACACTACAACTAATTTTATTATTATTATTTATTCTTAATTTTCTCCCATTAAATGTGTAGTGCACAGATGATCATGAGTAGAAGAATGATTAATTGAGGGAGAATAAGCTAAAATATAAAAAGTAAAAAATATGGTGTACGTATAGTCATGCATGTGTGATGTACTGTAGAAATAATAAGTAACAAAATTCGAATAATACATCAAAATAGTTAATGCCGTTTTAATTTAGTAAATGAATCATGCAAGAACTATGACAGCTTCATTTTGCTAACGTAGACCGTTTCTATTGTCTGTCTATTCCGACTTTACCTGAATAATTGTCATATATGCATGGAGAATTTATTACTATGTACATAGATAGTGGATACCCTATATATCAAGAGAGAAATGATATTTGAAATTTTAGAATGTGCAAACTGGCTTTCAAAAAATTTGGTACGTAAATCCACAACCTATATGAAAAAAAAATTAAAAGTGGACTCTACATTTTTTTTTCAGAAAAAAATAGTAATACTTGCACATCTTAGATCTGTATATAACATTATTGGGATCTTGGTTTCTAGCTAGTTTAATTTATATATATATATATATATATATCGAATTTCTATCAAGATCTCATTGATAAAATAATTATTAAAATATATAATTTAATAATAATAACAATATATAGTACGAAAAGTCTACGTAGTACCTGACTATTTCTTTCTTTGGAAATTAGAAGTTATTTGATATATGATAAAAGATTGTCCTGATTCCGTCATTTTCAATAACAGGGCGAAAGTCGTTTAAAGCTTCGTTTGAATTCGTAGATGAGATAATATAAGTTTAGATGAGTTTAGATGAGTTTATTTTTTAATATTATTATTGTTTTAAAATTTAAAAAAGTTGTCTTGAGAATTGAAAAAACTGTTTTGGAATTGGAAAAAACTATATTGAAATTTGTATTTTATATAAAAATATGAAAAAATATAATGATAAATTTAAAATAAGTTAAGCTCATTCTCGAATCTTAACAAAGCGTGAGGGGGAAAAATAATTAATATATATTATCAGATCATCGTGAAGACATATTAGATAAGTAAGTGTACTATCACTCGGTATCTAACAATTAGATCATACATATAGGCCTATTTTTTTTTAAAGAGTTAGAGTCACATATTTAAGAGTAACTCATTTTCAAATTTTTTAAATTTATCTCATATATGGCGGAAGAATACCGTGATAACAATTAAGACTGAGAAATTTACAAATGAGCAAAAAATTCATCTCATGTCTAGCGAAAAGACAAACCATAAAGAAGAAAATATTCTAAGACATGCCTAGCTAAACAATTGATCAATAAGCCAATCAATCAAATTCTAAATTGCGCGTATGCCTAATAAAAGGATCAGAAAAACATAAAGGAGCAAAACATGGAACCACCCGCTGCACGTCTATGCCAAGATCTTATGCTAATAATTAGAGGAGAAATTGTAACTTGGAGTATTTCAAATTCCAATGGACCCTATGGAGAAAACATCGCTCTAGGCCCGGGTAACTTCATTGCATTAGAGGCTGTGAAGTTGTGGGTTGATGAGAAACAATACTACGAATAGTGTGAGTCCGGCTCGTGTAAGGATGGTGGGTGTGTGCACTATATCCAAGTTGTCTGGCGTGACTCCAAGTGTATTGGGTGTGCAAGGGTCAAGTGTAATAATGGTTGGGGGGTTCTTCATTGTTTGCAACTACAATTCTAGCAGTAATTATTATGGTGAACGGCCATTTTAATTAAATATTGGTCATGAAATCTATGATGAGGGGTGTAATTTCTCTAGTATAATTATAATGTGGGTGTGGTCATTATTCTTCCCATGTACCCTTTTGGTGGGACAAAACAATGTATAAAATAACGATTAATAATATCGATCATATTAATATTTATGTCGATCGTTAATCTCTATTATTGATATAAAGAAAGAAAAATCACAGGATCAGTAGTACATAGTGATAATAATTTATAAAATATTTTCTTTCAATTCCTCGATACTTAAGATAGAGTATTGAGCTTGACTTTTTATGATTGTGAAATATTCATTTATTTGCAGTCCGGAAACACTTGGATAATCTAATGGCACCATTATTCATTAATTTATTCATTTGTGTATTCTTGTTTGACCTTGATAATCAGCCATGCCGGTGAAATAATCGTTAATTTAATACCAAAAAGGCCGAATATACCAAATGGGCCGGATTAACACATCGCAACACCTCGTGCATTTATTTTTGGGCCCGCTCAACCATTACATTTATTATGTCGGCCAGCCCCCGTCGTGCATCCAGGATCCATAACCACGTCCATCACCTTTGTTTAATTAACTGTTAATTAATTTTACAATGAGTTTCTCGATGAAATAAAAGCGATAAAATTACACTAGTTTCGGAAGATTAACAAATGATTATTGTAAGGGAACTTTCCCCCATCGGCCCACATAATAAGCCCACAAGAACTTATAAGCAGGGTTGAAAAATCCAATCCTGCACAGTCCAACACAAATGACCCTATTATGAAGGTAGTCATGAATAGGTCCCTGAAAGGCCCACGTCTCATGAGCAAAGTATTCAAATGACGTGAATCCCACGTGTGAGAGTAGATGGTGTAGAAGAGATGAGACTTGTCATCCTAACACTCCCTTGATGACACCATGCCTTCAAGTACCTCCACACATGCAGGTGAGCAACAAATAAGGAGTGTCTTTGATCTCTTGATACTGGACCTGGACAAGCTACAAGGGTGTCACTAGGGGTGTTCATCCGGGTTCTGGATTTGAGAATCCGGAACCCGGATTCAAAAATTTCTTAAACAATTTTTTTAAAAAAATTCAAAAGTATTAATAAATAAATAAAATTTCAAATCGGGCCGGGTACAACCCAGCCCGGATGAACAGGCCTAGCTGCCACTGATAGTACCCCCATTAAAAACCGCCCTAGATCACGTTTTGGCACCGCTATTGGAGGGTCATGACAGTCAATTGGCTAGCCTGCATGTATGTCTTGGCTTAGACCTTGACACGTAACAAGCAACCATAGAGGCTACTAGCCGCGCGCAGCCTATGGGCACAGCCAAGCATGCGCCCTTGTGCGCATCATTGCGAGTACACTTGCATGTACACCTGTGCACCATGACTCACGCACCCCAGTGCGCCCCAGAACCACCTAGCATGGCTAGTGGTGTGCCCTCACAGGCACACCATCTAGCTCGCAGTGCCAGCCCGCGCCTTGCAAAGCAGGCTAGTGGCATGCCATCTAGCGCATGGCTCCAGCCCATGCCTTGCAGAGCAGGTCAGTGGCATGTACACCATGCATGCCATCCAGCGCGCGGCACCAGCCTGCGCCTTGCAGCCCACAGTGCTCAGACTGCCAGCTTGGGCCATGCATGACCATCACCCCGGAACTCAGTCCGGATCATGCAAGACCACCGCCCAAACCACCTGACTGGGCCACACTACCACAGCACGACATCACCTTGAACACATTATCAGGCCTAGGCATATCACCATGCTATGCACACCATTAGAGACCACGCAGCCAGATGTCATGCAGACAAACGCCATGCAGTTTAGCCTTACCGTGGACCATGCCACATCATAGCCATCATGTACCTAGCATGCCACGGCCACACATTTATTTGGGCGCATTTTACTTATGTTTATTTGCTTTATTTATTTATTTATTTGCATTTGGTTATTTTAGTAATTATCTTATTTTGCTAGGAACTTATTGGAGATTTCCAATTTGTTAGACTCTATAAATAGAACCTCTAAGTCTTCATTTCACTTTTTTGGACAATTTGAGAATTAGACTTTTGCTCTTGAGAAAGAGTTAGGACGACCACACTCATTGTGGTTTGGATTCGATGCTTAGCACTTGAGCTTCCCTAGGGTGCAATTTGTGAATCCCTTTGGAAGATGATCATTGTGCAATTCGTGAATCGGTGATCCACATCTATCCTTTATTTGTTTTCAGTTTATTTATAAAAATCTTGAGATTATTCATAAAAAATGTTTCGGTGTTGAGTGCGTTCTTGGTGATTGATTTTATGTTTTGTGTTCTTGAGTGTTTATTTGATTGTTGTGTGAGTTTTGTGTTTGTGAGGCCAAATCCATACCACTTGTGGATTTGAGAACTTATGTATGTGTTCCCTAGAGGAATTCGAAACCCTCCTCCATTGGGAGATTCGAATTGCTCAAGAGAGTTGAGTGTGAGAGTGTTGATTGAAGAAGAGAAAAGTGTTGAAGGAAGAAGCATTGCCGAAACCCCTTGGTGCCTTGAAGGAGTTGGCTTGTTCTTCTATGGTCTTTTGTTCAATCATTATTTGATTGTTCAATTGATCATTTTGGTGCCCCTTTTACCCCAAAGCAGCCACGGCAACAACCCCTAAACCCTACCCATACCACACGGCCAAAGGCTATCAAACCCTAGCCAATTCACTTGCCACTTTTGCCCTTTAACCTAGCCGGCCACCTATCCCCATCCACTCATATATTTTCTCACTTAAATCTACATCATCTCTCATCCAAAAAAAGTCAATTTCGTGCCCCCTAGCCCTTGCATGACAAGCCACCTCATTTGAATTTGAATTCAATTTGATTCAAATTCAAATTAAACCAAATTCCTACTTTATCTCATTCGACTATCATCATACTTTACCCTAGCCGAATTCTATTTTGCCACCTCATTAAATTGCCACATCACACTCTTATTTGATTGGTCATCAATTGAAGAAGAGAACCGATCAAAATCAGCCCCATCATCAAGTACATTCGGCCACCTAAGCCCTAGCCATTGCCGTCCACCATAAATGGTTATAAGCCATGCTCCTACTTTTTAGGACTTATCCAAAACTACTCAAAACCCTAGATTCCTAACCCTAATTGCATTGGCCGAAACCCTAGAGAAACCCTAAGCCCCATTCGGCCACTTAATACCCTAAACAAACCCCATCTAGCCTATATACAAAGTGACCTAGCCAAACACCCCACCAACACCCCTTGCTGTGCACCCCATTGCTCCTAACCTAACCAATTAACCTCTTATTCATCCATAACTCCACTAAATCTTAACCTCAATTAACCATTTCCCTCATCCAAAAACAACCCAAATCTCGGCCCCAACAAGCCTCCACCAACCGGCCACTCAACTCTATCCTAAACTCAAATCATTTCAAAATCAAAATTTTCCACTTTCCATAAATATCTCACTCGGCCATTCCATCCCTAACTATTGCCGAAATTCTCCACTTGCAACATCATCAAATTAACCCTTAATTCTCTCAAATGATTAATCAATTATCCAATTGATTGAATCAATCAAATCTTATCCCAAAATAGAAGCAATACTTGGCCGACAACCCTACCTCATTGCCGCTCACTTATCTTGCTAAAATCATAATTCCTACATTTGAGGAATTATCCCAAAACATCTCAAAACCCTATCCCACCTAACTCTAACCACCTTGGCCGAAACCCATCTTCCCAAACCCTAGCCAATTAACTTTCAAACCCTAACCTAATCTCGATCTCGAAATTTCCCTTAGCCTCCATTAAAACCCTAGCCCTACTACACTATATGACCCATAGTCCTTATCAAAGAGACCCTAATACATAGGCCTACCCAAAGGACATTCTCCTAAACCTTTTATACCCTAATCTACCACTCAGGCCACCACATCTCCCTTCTCATTACCATAACTAAGACTACCATAGCCTAAATACCACCTTATTGCTCCAAACACTTAGCCATCTAACCCCATTGTCGTACACCACTCTATCCTACCTTAGCCAAGACGAACTCAATCAATTTCTCTTAACCACCTCAACCTCATATCACCCTTTCATCTATTGTTGGTGCACGCGAACCATCACAAGCAAAATGAGCCTTACTCGGTCATTGAGGAGCAACAAGGCGAGAATGACCAGCTTAGTTGAGTGGGGACACAACCGAGATCCCTATTAGCCACTCCCTGCACGTCGTATTAATGATGCTGTCTTAGAAGCCAAGTCACATTTAAGGATCTTGATTAGATTGAACAGCTAAAAAGATATGGATCCCAAGGAGCAAAAACGAACTTTCACATCCAAGATTTTAGTATAAAAATAATTTTCAGGTACAAACAATTCCTTCTGAACTTTGTAAATTAACGTATAAGCTTCTAAAATGATATACTAATTTTGGCATCGAAGACCTCTCGACCTCCACAAGGTCTCTCTTTCCTTCAAGTTTTCTTCATGTGTGCAAGCTGTGAAGTCTTGAAGACTCAAGTGGCTGAAACCTGACCTAAATATATATGAAATACGATGTTAACAGTGGAAACCGGTCTAATTCGATCAAATTTTTGAAAAATTTCAAAACCAAACTATTAAATACTAATTTTAAAAATTTAAGAATAGATACGTATCAATTTAACACCAAAATCAGAATTTTCGATATTTTCGATTTCGATCTGATTAGGATGGTTTTTTGGTTTTCCAATTACATGTATGACACTATATCGACCCTATCCTAAAAACTTGTTAAGACAGTACTATCTAATGACACGTACTGATAGATCCTAACTAGTCCTCTAAGTTGTCCTGGCAGTGTTTATTTTCAACATTTATAGTTAGATATTTGAAATGGTACAATTGATCAGAATATAATTAAGAGAATTAACAGCGATGCATGACACTTACTATGCAAATTATAGAAAATCTTACGACTGGTTTGAAGACAACAAAAATGAGAAAGTAGGCTGAAAGGGGGTCCAACCTGCGTGGGCCCGACCCACAAGATCGTCCGGCCCAAGGCCCGTTGCCCGCATCCACCTCGACGCAGCGTCCGAATTCAACTGGGAAGACCGAAATCGGGGACGAGCGAGTCCCTGATTTCCCGATCTGGGCAGGAAATGGTTAAACCGGCGTCGAGAACACGCTAAAGGCAGAACGGCGGCTCACGTGCCGGTATGTCCCCTGAGCCCGTCTCCCATCAAGACCACTCTCGCATTTATGAACGACAGACAGCCGCCGGTCTACATCCCCCCTTTTTCTAATATACAGACACTACAAACACACACCATTAATTCCCAAATTGACAAAAGATACGGCGGCATTTAATGCCCCTGTCCAAAAGGGGCTAATCGAGCATTAAATGGGAGGATACTCAATTAATGCGATGAGACCGACCGAATCAGACCAGGTTTCCTTATCGAGGATGACGGACGAGTGATGCCCCGATTTCGGCGCTCTCGTCACACGGACCCTCTTCTCGGGGGGGACACCTATAAATAACACCCAACCAACGACGGAAGGACGGTACGCTCACAAATTCTCTTGTTCCCTCTGTCGTATATCTTCTCCCATACACTAACTTGATCGTCGGAGCGGTCCCGGACCCCGACCCCTCTCGTCCTTGTTTTGCAGGTTACACTCCCACGGGATCGGTAGACAAGATAGCAGAATACGTCCTTAACAGTGGGTAGACAATCCACCCACGCGAAGTATCCGCCTCGGAATCCCGCGGGGTCGGTCAATCCACCCACGCGAAGTATCCGCCTCGGAATCCCGCGGGGTCGGTCAACCCACCCACGCGAAGTATCCGCCTCGGAATCCCGCGGGGTCGGTCAACCCACCCATGCGAAGTATCCGCCCGCCTCGGAATCCCGCGGGGTCGGTCAACCCACCCACGCGAAGTATCCGCCTCGGAGTCCCGCGGGGTCGGTCAACCCACCCACGCGAAGTATCCGCCTCGGAATCCCGCGGGGTCGGTCAATCCACCCATGCGAAGTATCCGCCTCGGAATCCCGCGGGGTCGGTCAACCCACCCACGCGAAGTATCCGCCTCGGAGTCCCGCGGGGTCGGTCAACCCACCCACGCGAAGTATCCGCCTCGGAATCCCGCGGGGTCGGTCAACCCACCCACGCGAAGTATCCGCCTCGGAATCCCGCGGGGTCGGTCAATCCACCCACGCGAAGTATCCACCTCGGAATCCCGCGGGGTCGGTCAACCCACCCACGCGAAGTATCCGCCTCGGAGTCCCGCGGGGTCGGTCAATCCCCCCACGCGAAGTATCCGCCTCGGAGTCCCGCGGGGTCGGTCAATCCACCCAAACCAATTCGGAACTCCTGAACCCCGATCTTAAGCACATCCACCGGGTACGTTTGAGAAAATTTTTTTTTAAGTTTACACTTATCCAAAAAATTTCGCGGGGTAAAGACAAGAATGAAATTATGAACAAAGCACCAGAAGAAGATTAAGTCAAAATTCATATATATTATCGGTCATACAAACTCGCTCGAATCGAGCTCGAGCATCATTACAAAAAAAAAAAAAAAAAAAACTTGTACAAAAATCAGGTCAAGCCTCAGGAGGGGGCGGAGGAGGATTGAGGTCGTCAAAGGGAGGGTAGCCACGCTTCCCGATCTTCTTGACGAATCTCTTCGCAGCCCGGTCTGGACGAAGAGACCTCACGCTTATCCTCTGAGGATCGAGCTGGGGATCCACCAAGAGCTGGGATCCTAGCCGGCGAAGGCCCTCGGCGTAGCCATGCCCCCAGGCGGAGTTACGGATCGCCACCACTCGGGATATCTGCGGCTCGAGATCAGCAATCCTCGAGTGGGCCTCTTCTAGAGCACTCCGAGCACCCGCGAGCTCGGACTCCCGAGCAGCCCGGACCTCCTCAGACCGCGCCAACTCCGCTTGCAAGATCTCCCGGGCGCGCCTCGAACCGACCAGTTCCTCCTCCAGAGCAGCCCGAGCCTGCTCGGACATAGCTAGCTCCTCTTCCTTCAAAGATAGAATCTGAGAAGAAGCTGCCAGCTCCGCTGTCCGAGCGGTTAGCTCGGACTGAAGGAGGATCTTGTCCTGCTCGATGGTCGATCTTGCGTCCACGAGACGGGCATTCCTCCGATGGGCCACTGCCAGCGATTCCCGAGCCGCCTCCAGTTCGGCTCGAAGGGAAGAGTTGGCTCTCTCCAGCCTGCTCTTTTCCACCCCCAGCTCCTCGACCGATCTTATCAACCCTCTGCAAGTTTCCTCCGACTGCTCGAACTGGTCCCGTGCCTGCCGCAGCTTGTAGAGCCCAAACTTGCAGACGGTTCCGAGCTCACTGTTGAACTCGGCAAGCTCGGCCAGCTCGGATCCCACTGTCCGGGATATCTCCATGGCGACCTAAAACACCGAACATACAAAAAAGAGAAAGAAAAACTTAGCAAATTTAAAAGAGAAGACCACCCGAAATTCGACAAAGCCTACCGAACAAACCTGAGTCAGCAGAGGCTCCAACATTGAGGCCACCCGGGCGGTAGCATCCGCCTTCGCCTGATCGAATCGGGAAGGCCGCTCCGAACCGGTCTCATCGGCCTGACGAGCTCCTTCCTCTGAACCCGACCCGAAGAGCTGCCCGAGCACAGCGACCCCACTTCAGAGCCGAAAAGGAGATGGGGGTCGGGGAGGAACTTCCGAGCCCGGAGGTGGGCCTGCGTCCTCAGAGTGAACCCCCGAGGTCGACCCCCTCTCGAAGGTCGGAGGTGGGCGCTCAGGAGACTCCTCGGACTCGGTAGCCGGTCGACCGCTCTCATCTCCGACCTCCGTATGGCTCCCTTCCTCGGGATGGTCGGGCCCCCTCGACCTCTCGGAGGTAGCCTCGTCCCGACCTTCTTGGGCCGGAGCCCCTTGCTGCTCGGCTCCCTCGCAAGCGCCCTGGGAATGGGCCTCCTCGCCAGATACTTCATCTTCCCCCTCGGAGGCATCTGAGTGGCGCTCGGAAGATGAAGGGGGGGGAGTGGGCAACTGATTTGCCCTAGCAGCCTGCTCCTCCGACTCCTGTCGAAAGACCTGCGCAAAGGGCATGGCCCCCGGAGTCAGATCGGCGGCATGTTCCAGAGCCTCCTGGAAGGCGCGCTCTATCTCCTCTCCGTCTGAGGAGTCGACCCCGGCCCGGTCCATCGCCTCGATCTGGGCTTCCATGACCGTCCTCCCAGCCTCGGCCCTCATTTCCTCGGTCTGCAGGAACCGGAGCTCGTCCGAGGACGACGACGAGGAAGTCGGCTCGGGACGTCTTACAGGAGAGTCTGCGGGGGGGGCGCCTCCGCCCGGACCCTCGGCCCGTGGACCCTTCCCCTTCCTCTGTTTCTTGGGTCGGGCGCCACGGCTCGAAGTAGCCTCACCGGCCCGACTCTTGGTGCGCCTCTCTTGTTCCACCTCCCGATCAGAGGCTCGCTTACGGGAGGAGGCAGGAGGCCCTTCCGGGGCAGCGAAGAAGTTTTGACCCTCGGCGTAGGACCGATCCGGTCGGGTCAAGAACTCCTCGATGTTCTCCTCGGTGAGGAGATTATCGGACCATAGCCGATCGGGATCCTCTGCCCCCCAGGAGAGAACCGCCTTCACCCTCTCAGCCTCCTGGGCCGAGAGGGTGACCTCCATGTGTGTCTGGGAGGGGAGGAAGCCCCAGTCTTTCTGAACGGGGAAGTCGCTCCCCTCTCCCTCCGGGAACTCCCACTCCCTGCCCGAGACGAAGAAGAACCTCTTGTGGTAGTCCCGGGCGCTCGAATGCCTCTCTTCCATTCTGATCAGCCGGCATTTCGGCTTTATCTGGAAGCCGGCAACATTCCCGTCCCGACGGAGGAGCCGGTACAGTGAGAAGAACTCTCGAGCGGTGAGGTCGGGGTAAGGATCGTTCTTCCCGGACAGAACGATCCTGAATGCCACGCAGGTGGCCAGCAGGATACGCCACCCGTTCGGCATGAGTTGGGCAGGGGCCAAACCCAGGAAATGCAGGACTTCCCGAACCGGCCGGATGAAGGGAAGGCGCAGTCCCTTCGAGAACATGAGGGAGAAGAGCACGACCTTTTGAGCCCTCCCATCACGTTCACAGGCCCTAACTCCATCCCCCGGGGCCTCCAAGGTGTGCCGCCAGGAAACATGGTGCTTCTTCCTAAGCGTGTCCACATCGGAGGATTGCATGGTGGACACCCAGCCGTTGCCGGCGAAGAAGGGGCATGGGTCAGAAGAAGCCATGGGGGCGAAAGCAGGGAACAGCAAGACAGCAACAGAAAAAGAATGAAAGATGGCGAAGAGCAGAGGCAAGGAAGAAGGACAGCAGAATGGCAAGAAAGCAAACAGTGAAACGAGGACAGTGACAAGACCGCTGGGTAATTTATACCCAGAAGCCAAATTTAATGCGAGCGGTAAACGAGGCTGCGCCGAAACCGTCACCTCAGACGTGGCTTTGGGAACAGAAAGCACGCCCCGAACTGACCAATCAAAGGAAAGAGGCGTGCGCCGAAATGACAGGTCAGTTAATGATGGCCACGCGCGTGCGCCCCACCATTTAATAACGGATCACTGACGGTTCGGGAATCGGAACGACGGCACAATTAAATTTCAAAACTGCATTAAATGCCTGACACGGAATATGACGGGTCACGATTCGGCATTAATTGGTCAGAATTCAAATCGTCCCTCTGAAGCCCGATCGGTAAACGAAACGACGTGCCAGCAGAGACCACCCGAACACACCCAACCTCGTGTTCCCGCTCGGTAAGGGAAATAAAGGAACACCCCTCAGTATAGAAGGACGGTACAATCAAAGGAAAGGAAGACCCTAGCTCTAAAACGTTCGGAATTTCCATCAAAGTGCCTTCGGTGGAAACTCGCGGGGTACTGAAAGGGGGTCCAACCTGCGTGGGCCCGACCCACAAGATCGTCCGGCCCAAGGCCCGTTGCCCGCATCCACCTAGACGCAGCGTCCGAATTCAACTGGGAAGACCGAAATCGGGGACGAGCGAGTCCCTGATTTCCCGATCTGGGCAGGAAATGGTTAAACCGGCGTCGAGAACACGCTAAAGGCAGAACGGCGGCTCACGTGCCGGTATGTCCCCTGAGCCCGTCTCCCATCAAGACCACTCCCACATTTATGAACGACAGACAGCCGCCGGTCTACATCCCCCCTTTTTCTAATATACAGACACTACAAACACACACCATTAATTCCCAAATTGACAAAAGATACGGCGGCATTTAATGCCCCTGTCCAAAAGGGGCTAATCGAGCATTAAATGGGAGGATACTCAATTAATGCGATGAGACCGACCGAATCAGACCAGGTTTCCTTATCGAGGATGACGGACGAGTGATGCCCCGATTTCGGCGCTCTCGTCACACGGACCCTCTTCCCGGGGGGACACCTATAAATAACACCCAACCAACGACGGAAGGACGGTATGCTCACAAATTCTCTTGTTCCCTCTGTCGTATATCTTCTCCCATACACTAACTTGATCGTCGGAGCGGTCCCGGACCCCGACCCCTCTCGTCCTTGTTTTGCAGGTTACACTCCCACGGGATCGGTAGACAAGATAGCAGAATACGTCCTTAACATAGGCGATTCAAAAGAATAATGCTAGATAGTGTGTAGTTTTGCGTACTTTAAAAAAATGATATATTATTAAAAAATAATTTTATATGAGTCTCAATTTTAACCACTTTTCTTAAAAAAGAAAGCGTAGAGCTTACACATTCTAGAATGGTAATTATCATTTCTCAATTATTTATGCAAGTTATTCAAATTGATACAGGGAATCTCGGTCTAGATTCTTTATATATAAATATATATATATATATATATATATTGATTACATCGAACTACTTTAAGAAATCGAATCTATGGTAATAAAAACTTAATCTTCTTTAGATAGGGGAAATATCAGTTTTATTTTTTTTAGAAATTATTTCGTTTCAAGTTTTGAAAGTAATTCTGATTTAGATATTAATTAAAATTTTGGTAGGATACTAGTTTACTTTAAGCATTTCATTTTCATGCAATAATTTATATTTTTCATTTTGAAGAAAATTCTCACAATTTCTAATTTTGAAGCCATTTAAGACCTTGTTTGTTTTTCCAACTTATCTCATCTCATCTTATCTCAAACTCATCATTATATTTTTTTAAATTTCTATATAAAATAAAATAAACAATTCACTTTTTTCAAATTCTAATATAACTTTTTCAAATTTCAAAATAAAACTAATATTAAAAAAAATATTATAACAATATTTTATTCTTTTTTTAATTTTCATCTCATCTCATTTCATATTATTTCTGAAAACAAAGAAAGCCTAAGCCGATCAACTACTAGGCTTCATAAAACAATTACCAATTTTATAATTAATCATTATTTTTCAAAGTTCTATTTTTTGTGTAGTATCTTTTCTCAATCTCAATTCATAATTTCTGTTGATTAACAAACTAGCTACTCTGTCTGGAGTATATTATCTGTTGTAGATAGAGAAATATATATATATATATATATTTTTTTTTTGTCTAATCAGGACTCCAGCCACGTTAAAATAGTTAGGTGGGTTAATTAGTTATTTAATTTATGATTTTAGTAACGGACCAAGCACGTACAAATCGAATATTTATTTGAAATTATACTCTAATGCTATATATCATGGGAAACTATTATTTATTTTAAAAACGTAAATTAATGGAAAAGACTTTGAAGGTTAGTTGAAAACAAAAATTAAGCGCTAAATGAAATATGAAGTACATGTTACTGGTATCAATATTGTAGCATAAGGTTTAATACAATCCTTAAGATTTACAAGTCTGTCAACTTTTTTTGAAAAAATAGTAAGATCTATTATTAAAAATAATAATCTCTTAGATAATTAAGTACTAGATTTATCCACTTTTTTCTTAGAAGAGTGCATAAGACTTGCATACTCTAGACTACAAATATCATTTTTCGCATTACGTTATGATTTTTACAAGCAAATCTTTGACCTTTTATGACTTCTATAATTGTCATATATGCATAGTAAATGTTTACTACGTGCATGAATACTGGATACCTATGTATATGCATGGTGATTCTAGTTAAGTAATTAGTTTATCATAGTAATTCTAGTGAATAGTGGATCACTATCCATGTATAATAGTCAGATCATATATATAGGCCAAGATTAACAATGTTCGTATTTAATTATAATTAAGTTGAGATTATAATGGAGAGAAATTGGGAGATCACATGGCCACTGATATTCATGACTAGCTATCGCCATATATAGTACATATATAAACCTAATCATGAAGATCAAAGCAGCTTATAAAAAACGAGATTATATGCCCCATTTTTCCAACCGACCACCACAAACCTAGCTATTAACTTAACAAGCCTTCTAAATAAAATGGGTTTTAGCAAGTTTTTCTAGCAATATGTTTCATAGGTGATAGGATTCACCCTAGTTCAATCCTCCTTGGCACAAAATTCCCACCAAGACTTTCTCAATGCCCACAATGTTGCCCGTGCCCAAGTCGGTTGTTGCTCCTCTAACATGGAACCACATGCTTCAAGTTTTTGCCAAGAATTATGATAACAAGAGGATGGATTGTAACTTAGAGCATTCCAATGGCCTCACTCAAGGATATAGTACATTCAACGCACTCAATCGAGGCTGTGAAGATGTGGGTTGATGAGAAACAATATTATGATTGTGAGTCTGGCTTGTGCAAGGATGGTGAGTGCCTGCACTATATTCAAATTGTCTAGCGCAACACCAAACATATTAGTTATTCCAGGATTGAAGTGTAATAAGGATGGCAGAATTTTATGATTTGCCGCAACACCAAGCGTGTTGGAAATTGGATTGGTAAACGTCCATTTTAATTAAATATTGGTCATGATAATGTTTATGAGGTGTAATTTTTCTAGTGTAACTATTAATTAATGTGGGTGTGGTAATGGTTATTGTTCTTCCTAAATATGTACCTTTTGATGGGACAAAAGAAGGTATAAAATAATGATTAGTAATATCGATTATGGAATTATATTAATTTATTTGCAACGGCTGGAACAAGCTAATATTATTATTCATTAATTTATTCGTTTCGAGAATCTTGTTTGATCTCGATAATCACCCACGACTATGGGTACCGATCAAACACATATACATAGCTGAATCGCTTTGAGCTTTGATTTTTTGGGCCTCTTTAGGCAATCCATTGGAAGATGACTGGTTCTCGTAGAAAAGCTCAAATATCTCAACGGGCCAGCTAGCCCGTCATACATCGTGGAACCATGATCATGCATATGATCACCTTTTTAACCGTGGCCACCGTTAATTAAATGTATAAAACATTACCGATTAAGCAATGATTATAAATAATTTAGAATAACAAAAAATAAAAAAAGTTACAACTTTGGAAGTGGAAAGCAAGCACTTTCGAGAGAGAAACAGATAAGTTCGAGATGGCCGGCAACTTGTTTTTTTTTTTTTTTAAATAAAGCAGTGTGCGCCTATAGCCTACCATGAACTTTATTATCCAAAATGATTCAGATAAAGGATGCACAGACTTTATAGAGTTTGTCTTGTATACGTTATTTATGTAAAACAAGGTGTCTTTATCATTTTAGACAAGGAAAGTCAAATTTGATCAAACTAATGCCCCTAAACAATCTTATCTTTAAGCTAACCGAGGGCGATGGCTATGATCAGATTTATGTCCAAGGGCCATGTATTTCGTTTCTGGAGGCTATAATTTTTTTAGGAAAATAACTTAGCTAAAAAATAATTATAATTATATGAAAATAATATCATAAATTCGCGTGATTTAATGTAATTTATTAAATTATAAAATTATTTACATTATAAAGTAGATTTAACAATTTTTTTCATAAATGCTCTTCAACTATCATTTTTTAATGCTCTTCAACAATCATGCAGCCTTTATAGACCTGTTCAGATAATCTTACACTAGTCTTTTTGATCTCTCGCTCCATTTGTATATATAATACCCTGCATCCATGTCCTTCCATTTATCCATCAATTGTCTAAGATTTTGAAGATGATGTTCATGATCAGGTTTTCTCTAGCAATTGTTTGTGTCGTAAGCTTGGCCATATTTCCAGTCTCCCTTGCCCAAAACTCCCCACAAGACTACCTCAATGCGCACAAAGCAGCTCGTGCACGCGTTGGTGTAGGGCCAATGAGATGGGATGCGAAGGTAGCTTCTTATGCGCGGAACTACGTTAACAAACTCAAAGGCAACTGCAAGCTTGTGCATTCGGGAGGGCCTTATGGCGAGAACCTTGCATGGGGCAGCGCTGATCTTTCGGGCACAGCTGCTGTGAACATGTGGGTGGCAGAGAAACCAAAGTATGATTACAAATCAAACACATGTGTCGGTGGGGAGTGCCGCCACTACACTCAGGTGGTTTGGAGAAACTCCGTGCGCTTGGGGTGTGCTAAAGTGCGATGCAACAACGGCGGCACCATTATCAGTTGCAACTATGATCCCCCAGGCAACTATGTCAATCAGCGTCCCTATCTAAGAGTTCTTCAACAGCCTCTGGCCGGCGTTTTCAATGGTTAGATGATCAGTGCTTGCTGCTGCATGTTAAAATTTCTAAAACGCACTCTGACGATAAACTAATTAATTGCGACCTAGGCTGTTCGGTTTATCTCGATCTGTTGGCTGAACGGCCTGATGTGTTTACGATTCTGAAATGTGGTCATTTGATCATCTGTCATGGAGATAGCATGCTTTGCTTTGTGTTCATGTACTGATCTGGTGTTGTTATATATATATAAAATATATATATATATATATATATATGTGTGTGTTTGTTTTTACAGTCAATTTATAGTTACGACCCCCTTGATTTTATAAAGGAAAATAGTACTCTAGTTACAGATCGTAATTTGATATAATTTATCAGATTATAAAATTATTTTATTATAAAATAAATCTAATAAATCAAATGAATTCAAAACAGTTTGTAGAAAAAATTATTTTTATATAACTCATTTATAATGTTACATTACTCTTTTATAAAATATATACTGCCGGCCTCCTTGATTTATATATAGTATATAAGGAATATCCAAACCGTACGTGGGTCGATCCATGTAGTCCGTCCATCTTATCTGATCTTTTGAATTAGACAAGACCTCTCAACTGAAAAATTAATATTCCATATATAGGTACGTACGAATCTTGCGAATTACATTCCGCGATTCAATTATTTATTCAAATGACGCTAAGATCAAGATGTTTGCCATCCTAAAAACGATGCTTACGGCTTAGGACGTGGAAAATCACGTTAGGCTTTGTAGAGAGAAGCAGACAATTCGAAGACGGTAGTGAGTAGTCAATGACTGATCAACTATAACGTCTAATAGTTAGTTTTCTACGTTAAATATCTATATCGGAAATTGAAATACATTTTAGTCCGCTAGATTGTCTCGCGCTCCTTTGCTCCATTTTTTGTTTTTATTTTATTTTTATTTATTTTTTAATTTAATGATTAAGAAGATATTATTTCATAATATTGTGAATTTTTTTCTTTTTTAAAAAATATTTAAACATATTAAAAAAATAATGTGTAAAAAATATAAATATAAAAAATAAATTAACATTAATAGACAAGCTAGTGGAATACACTAATAGAGTACACTAATGCACCTCCTAGCATTGCCCATATCGAAAATCACTTAGAGGTGAGTTTGAAGGTTGAGATAATCTCAAATAATCTGAGTTAATATGTGAATTATTTTAATATTTTGTAGTATTCTTCGATATTAATATATATTTAAATATAAATAAGTTGAGATCAAATATATGTTTAAATGTATGTATGAATTAAGTAAATTGAGATCGATTTAATTTATTTTGAAAAGTTAAAAAAAGTAATAAATCCAATCAACAATCAGTTAAAGAAAATTCTCGCAATTTCAAGTTTTGAAGCCATTTAAGCCGATCAACTTGGAGGCTTCATGAAACAATTTCTTTTATAATATTTAATCTTTATTTTTCAAAATTTTCTTTTTGTGTAGTATCTTTTCACAATCTCAATTTATAGTTTCTGTTGGTTAATTAACTAGCCTATTTGGAGTAGAATATGTGTTGCAGACAGAGAAATATATATATGTTAAGTGGTGCCTTGAATACAGTTAATATAAGAAATGTGAGCTGTTGTGACCAATAAATAGTAAAGAAAATGTTATTTGCGACTAATTTTAGCTGTAAATAGTCATTTAGCTGAAATTAACTGACTACAAAAAGTCAGTTTTCTTGTAGTGAGTTGAAGAAGCGCCTCAACCTAATATTTCACTTAACACTCGCTTAATATCCAGCTTGAGTAAATTCCAGTTTGAAAGTCTCACTCAACACTTGCTTGACATCCAACTCGAGCGAGTGCCAATCTAAGAGGTTCGCTCGACCCTCACTTGAGTTATAGCTCCAACGGATTTGCATAAAGAGGTTCACTCAATTTTTGCTTGACTTTCAACTCGATCGAGATATAAACTTTAGTAGTCGCTTGAGCGAGTTTTAACTCCGCTCGAGTGAGCTACCATTTTCTAGGATTTCTCGCTATTTACTATTTATGCACATGTTATAATTCTGTAAAGTGATTTTAGATACTTTTGAGAGCAACCAAACATTTGAAAGAGAGAGGATCCTCTTGTAAATAATCTTGAGAGTTCATTGAATGTATTGAGTATATTGAACTTTGGGGTTGTGAGAATTGTGTGATTAATCTTTTGTACTTTACTTTCGTTAATAGTAAATTCATTCAGACCGATCCCAACAGTAGACGTAAGCTCACATTACGCCAAACCACTTAAGTTTTGGTATTTTGTACGTAACTGTCGTATTTTTTTAATCGTATTTTTGTTTTCATTGCAATACTTCAGATTTACCATTCGTTTGTTTGTTACTAACAAACTTGTATCAGAGCGCCATGTTCTGTGCTAGATTTTAAGAGATGGTCATGTCAAAATTTGAAGTGGAGAAATTTAACTGTCAAAACTGTTTCAATCTGTGGCGTATCAAAGTAAAAGTGATGTTGCGACAACAAGGGTTGTCGTATTAAAAAGAAAGATGTCAGATTCTTTCCCTACACCAACAAGAGAAGAAGAAGAGCAAGCATATAGTGCTAATCTTTTGTCACTACTTGATGAAGTTCTAAAGGAGGTTGTTGCTGTAGAGACTACTTCAAATCTTTGGATTAAACTCGAGAGCCTATATATGACGAAATCTCTCACAAACCGTTTATATCTGAAGTAATGATTATATATGCTCAAAATAAAGGAAGGTACTCATATCTCTGAACAATTAGATGAATTTAATAAGATTATTATGGATCTGAGAAATATTGACATTAAACTTGATGAGAAGGATCAAGTTTAATTATTTTGTGTTCGTTGCCCATATCATATGATAATTTTGTCGCTTTATGGTAGAGACACAATTTTTTTAGTCGATATTAAATTTGCTTTGAATTCAAAGAAATTGAGAACTAAACTGAATGCAAAGGGTATCGAAAATCAAGTCAGTGATTTGTTTGTTAAGAATTCTTCTAGTAGAGGTGGATTCAATGAGAAGGGTTCAGGAAGTATGAAGATAAATTCAGGAACAATTCACAGTCTAAGGATAGTAATAAAAAGAATGTTAAATGTCATTACTATCACAAATTTAGTCATTATAAAAATGAGTGTCTTAAACTAAAAAATAAGGAGTAGGGCTCTAGTTTCTCTAATGTTGTTAGCGTTGTTGATGAAAAGACTAACAATTCAGATATTGTCCTAACAATTAACGACTATAATAGTCGCTGTAGTGACAAATAGGTCATAGATTTAACTTATATGTTTCATATGTATCCCAAGAGGGACTGATTGCACTATCTATGAGCCAGTCAATGGTGACCCGTAAAATTATTGGGGTTGGTTTTGTGATAATTAAGATATTTGATGGGATTATTAGGACATTGGTTATAAGTAATTTTGTGCATTAATACTTACACTCATTCAACATGATTAGTCAAAATTAAATTTTAATAAATACGGTATAGATTTGAATTCTGAATATGAACGTAATGTCATTGGTATTCAGATTGGTGTGCAAATTAGATTGTTCGTAACAATTCTCTTAATTAAATGTATAAAATAAATTGAGATGAGTTTAACTTTTTTATGAAAATTTTAAAAAGTAGATCTATCCAATTAATTATTGGTTTGAGATAGATTGATGCGAGTTTGTATTATAAACATAGTCTTAAAATGCATCATACCAATTATCAAAATGTTCATAAATGATCAAATAAATTAAAAATGAAGGTCGACAGCAGTTTTCACTAATAAAATAATTTGTTTTACGTTGATGAGAGAAACAGAACAACCTCAAACTGCCCCAATTTTGCTTTCTGTTTTGTTTTTTCTTTTTGAAAAATTTGGAGATATTACTGCATGATGGGAAAAAAAATATACATATACTCAAAAAAAATCTGTACCACATATATAACTTTGTTTAGAAACATTTATTTATAGTAAGGCATGCAGACAATCCATAAATAGGTTATAGGGGCAGGCAATGATAACGTAGGTTATCATGTAAATTAGCCAAATAGAGAGTTGATTTTATCTCATCTTATTATTATAATTTTTTAATATTTATATATATAATATAATAAATAATTTAATTTTTTAAAATCTTAAAATAATAATCATATTAAAAAATATTATTTTAATATTATTTAATTTAATTTTTAAAATTCGTCCCAATTCATGATATCCTTCCAACTAGCTAGTCACTATCCAAACCATTAATGCAGGCTTTGTTGGTTTGGATTAGTGTTAAAGTATTTGAATTCAAATAGGATAAGATTTTATCTTATTTCTAAAACTGTAATTTTAGATCACTGAGTTTGAATTCAAATATGATAAGATTTTATTTTATTTTTAAAGTTATGATTTTTGAATGAATGTAATTTAAATTATGAGATTTATCTATCGTATTTTGAGTCTATTTAAGAGTCTATGACTCTGCTAAAGAGGCTGAAAAATTGAATTTCGAAATTTTGAAGGATTAAGTTAGAAGACAAATTTGAAATTTAAATTGCAGCAGTAAATTTAAAAATTTGTTAGCAACCTGTTAGCATACAGATCTGATGAAGGATGACTTGTCAACAGACACATTTCAGCAGCACTTTTTAGATCGTCTATTTAAATCAAGTTATATTATAACTCTAGCAAAGATTTTAGGTCAGAGCATATATCTAGAGATATTTGAGAGGAAAATTAGTAGATAATTTTTTTTGTGATTTTTATACACTTGCGAGTGTGATCTTGCTCAAAGTTTGAGAAGATCGTTGATTAGTGTACGTGATCAACTACTAAAGATTCTAGTAGAAAAGACATGGATTGAAGATTGTCAGATGTTCTGGTTGCTACTGCGGTAGGAATAAACAGGTCATTTGTCCGGTCAAGTAAGGGAATCAATTAATCACAAAAGTTTTGTAATTAAATAACTTACTTGTAAATTTATTTTCAATCTAAAAAAAATTACTTTCTTGGGTTTGGTTATTTTGTATAATTTTATTTTTATAAAGTTTTTCAAAGGATTTTCCTTCGTAATCAATCGATGTGTTATGCTTGTTAATTTATTTATTGTATATTTCTAAATATTCACAAGATTGACATTTAACAAATTTGATTGTCAAAATTATTATATATATTCGGCCGATAAAATAGAAATTTCACAAACTATACTAAAAGTACTTGCAACAAATGTATATATATTTATATATATACCTACCTTTTCCTTTGTATATATAGTAAGTTAGACTTAAGAGCGAGTTTGTTTAATAAACTAAGTTTTACCATTCACAATTCATTTCTTATTTTTAATTTATCTCAATCACTCATTTTAAATTTCAATTCATTTCAACCACTCATTTTATTATTATTCATAACTCATTTCATTTGATCTCATCTCTAAATCCAAACCACCCTTAATAATCTTGGAAGAAAATAATTAATTGAGTCAAGCGACGCTGCATGCAAGTCCCTACCACGATTGTCTGATTGGAATGAAGTCGTAAGTTCGTAACCCACACGCCACGGCGAAAGATGAGAATCTAGAAAGTGCAAGAAAAATATCATTGATTCATTGCTGCACTCGCTGTACCATTAACCCTTTTTGCGGCAAATAAGTATGGAAGTATGGACGTAGTCTAAAACTAACCCTGTTTTGAATTACTTTTTGAGTCAACCAAAGGCAACCGCAAGCTGTGATCAATTTCTCCCTTCTTTCCAAGGTGGCCGAGGGGGCAATATTGCAATGGGCAACATTTCATTAGCAATTGTGTGTGTCCTGGATTATACCATTATCCATCTCTCCTGTCCCCAGTCGATGGATTCACCACAGGCCTACGTCAACGCTCACAACGCAGCTCGATCAGAGGTTGGAGTCGGATCTATTACTTGGAATGCTACCGTTGCGGCATACGCACAGAACTATGCTAATCAACGTAAGGGTGATTGCAACCTTGTGCACTCCGGTGGCCATTACGGTGAGAATATTGCATGGAGCAGTGGTGACCTCTCGGGGAAGGCTGCCGTTAACCTTTGGGTAGGAGAGAAAGCCGACTACGACTACAACTCTAACTCATGTGCTTCCGGCAAGCAGTGCGGCCACTATACTCAGGTGGTTTGGCGCGATTCTTTGTGGCTTGGCTGTGCTGAAGTCAGATGCAACAACGGCGGCACCTTCATCACTTGTAATTATGATCCCCCCGGCAACTATGCCGGGCAGCAGCCGTACTAGTTAACAGATGTTGCTATTGGAAAAAATCATCATCTTTAATTTCCTATTTGTTATATTTGGTAGTAATTGAACTAATTTTCCTTTTCATTTCGTTGACAATGATACCATGCACGATTGATCTGATCTCCCTCCTCCCAACGAGCGTTGTTATTCTACAATATTCATGAAATCAGTCGTTGTATTTTAATCAAGTTGATTCATTTTATATCTTCATCTCTCATTCTCGAATATATGATTTCAACTCTTCGTTAAAATTTAAAAAAAAAAAAAAAAAAAACCTCTTAAGCAGATGACTCTAGCTGCCACCAAAACAGGTTGAATTCGCCCCACTCCCAAGCCTTATCTCACGGAGAATTTGGACAAAAGTTTTAGGAGATTCTCGTCCGTGAAATATTCATTAATTTGATATTAAAAAAAGAAAAAGAAAAGGCTGAATAAACCCAAATGGGCCGAATAAACACATCTCAGCACCTTGTGTATTTATTTTTGGACCCGCTTAAGCATTACATTGAGAGACCATGTGGTTCTTGTAGAAAAGTCCAAGCATCTCCGTGGGCCTGCCCCGGCCATCGTTTTCTTAACTGTTAATTAATTTTATTGTAACTATTATTTTTAGATGAAATAATTATATTACTTTATAATTATTATTTTTTTAAAGGAAGGAAAGCGCAAAAGAAACCAACATGAATAATGATGTGTTCATTGCAGTTTGTTGTGTCGTAGACTTCGGCATGTTGGTCACGTCTTTCCTGAGTAAACAAGCAGTTTTATGGATCAATTTGCATATCAATATGTTGGATGTCTCCGAAGAGACATTTGCGCACCAATACGTATATTTATCGGTTGTCTTTCATAAAATCTAATTTTCTGATCAAATTACATTGAATAAATGTGCATATATATTAGTGTGCAGTATCCTCACAACTAGATTTTTTTGTCCTTTAATTCCTTATCCAAAGGGCATAAATTCTCCCACAAAGTGATCTTCGTCGATAGATCAAGGCTCACTACGCTGCTTTGTGTTGGGACTATTAAATCGAGAATTGCAGAGTGTTTGTGTGTTCTGGAAGCTGGGAAATGTTTCATGATACCAAAGTAATCTTTACATGTTTACTTTCAAAATAAATTGAGATTTATTAATAACAAAATTATTATTATTTAATTGTTGAGATACGATCACATTTATTTATTTTATTTTTAAAAAAAGAGCATACGGGACTTGCACATATTAAAAATGTAAATATTATTTGTTCCTTTTTGTTTTTGACCTTACTAAAAAAAATTATAAAAAAATATATAAGAATAACGTGTTCAAAAAACCAAAAGCATGCATGGTGTGTATTTCACATTTAAAAAAAAACAATTATTCATCAATATCAACCTTACACCACACATCACAGATACCTTAATT
The DNA here is from genome assembly GCA_036898215.1 of Platycarya strobilacea. Taxonomy (NCBI): domain Eukaryota; kingdom Viridiplantae; phylum Streptophyta; class Magnoliopsida; order Fagales; family Juglandaceae; genus Platycarya; species Platycarya strobilacea. Next base: position 2,911,625 of record CM072554.1, on the reverse strand, counting down.
TTTATTTTATTTTTATTTTTCTCTCAGAAAATGTATAGTGTATGGATGCAGAGAAGGAGAATAATTCAATTAGTTCAAAGAGAATAAAATAATAAATAAAGAGTAATACTAGAGAGCAACCACACTCAAATGTACACACGCACATGAACAGTAGCATGAACTGTAACATGCTACTGTTCATGTGAGTGTGTGCATTTGAGTGTGGTTGCTCTCCATCATTTTTGATAAATAAATAGCTAGATAAATATGGTGAATGGTGTGTGGTGTGTGGTGTGAAAAATTGATGAGTAATAAAACTAAAAAAAAAATACATCAAAACGGTTAATGTGGTTGTAATTTAGTAAATGAATCACCCGATAACTATGATAGCTTCATTTTGTTAACATGTACAATTTTTATTGTTTGTCTATTCCTGACCCGAATAAGTGTCAATATATATGCATGGTGAATGTATTACGTCTACATACGTAGATAATGGATATATCATATATATATATATATATATCCTATATATCAAAAGAGAAATGATATTTATAATCTAATTAGATCATTAAAGGTGAAAATTCCTTATGAAAAAAGTGGGTATGTAAATCCACAACCTATATGAAAAAAATATAATTAACAGCGGACTCGGCCACCTTTTTAATTAAGAAGACTAGTGTATAATTCTTGCATATCTTAAAATTGTATATAGCATTACTAGGATCTTGATTCCTAATTGCATCCAATTTCTATCATGATCTCATTGATTAAATAATTATAAAAATATATCATTTAATAATGATATATAATAACAGTATATATATAACATATATAGTACGAAAGTCGACGTACCCGACTATTTCCTTTTTAAGAAATTGGGAGTTATTTTTTGGATAACAAAAGATTGTCCTCCCTAAGGTCGACGTTTAAAGCGTGAGGAGGGAAAATAATAAATATATATTATCAGTTCATCATGAATATAATAATAGGTAGGTAAGTGTATCAGTGCTCATGTATAATAATTAGATCACATATATATATATATAGGCCAGGATTAACAACATTTGTTCTACCTAATTACAATTACAATTAAGTCAAGATTAAAACAGAGAGAAATTGGGAGAAAAGGCCACGGATATTGATCACTAGCTATAGCCATATATAGTAAGTACATGCAATTACCTAATCATGCAGACAAAGCAGCTTATAAAAATCGAGATCATATGCTCCATTTTTCCCACAAACCACTACAAATCTATATATTAATTTGACAAGCCTTCTAAAATGGGGTTAAGTAAGTTTTTTCTAGCAATATGCTTCGTAGGGTTCACCCTAATTCAAGCCTCCCTAGCACAAAATTCCCACCTAGACTTTCTCAACACCCACAATGTTGCTCGTGCCCAAGTCGGTGTTGCTCCTCTAACATGGAACCATACGCTGTAAGTCTATGCCAAGAATTATGCTAACAAGAAGACGGATTGCAATTTAGAGCATTCCAATGGACCCTATGGGGAGAACATCGCCCAAGGTTGGGGTACATTTAACGCACTTGAGGCTGTGAAAATGTGGGTTGATGAGAAACAATACTATGACCTCGAGTCCAGCTCGTGTAAGGGTGGTGAGTACTTACTGTTGAGTTTGTTCCTTGGCTTCAATCCCACATGGGTAGGAAGTGAAGCCACAATAAGCCTCTTGGGCTATATAAGGAGGCTAAGACTTCTTGGTTAGACACACCAACTAACAAGTTATCAAGTAATAACTTGTGGGTAAAATCCTCTATTAGCCTTTTCTTGTAAAAGGGAAAGAGGTGAAAGTTAAAGTTTTCTTAGTGAAAAAATTTTGTGAGTGTCATTTGTGGTGAGGAGAAAAATTGTGTGATTGCAACAATTTTTCACATAGTGTATTTTCTTCTCTGGGTCTGCTGGTTTTTTCTTCCTGCTTTGGGAGTTTCCAGGTAAATTCTTGTATTATTATTATTTCTGTATATCTCTTTATATTCCTGCATAGAGGTGGATCCTGGGGGTGAATTTGGGAGGTCCAAATTCTCAACAATTGGTATCAGAGCTGGGGTCCTCTTTCTTTTGTGGGGTGGAGCTTTGGTATGGTAGTGTGGATACATACAGTCTAAGAAGGTTCTGTCTAAGGAGATTGGAAATTCTAAGTGTGTCCATTGTGACCCTCCAATCTTTCCTGGGAACCTTGAAGTTCTGTCTAGGAAGGAGAAATCTTTCCTGGGAACTTACTTAGTGAGTACTATTCATTCCTACGGTAAAAGAATCAAAAGCCAAGGTTCGGGTCTAAGGAGACGGCTGGAGCAGACGTGAAAGTATCAGGGATCGAGAAGTTCGATGGCACAGATTATGGATACTGGAGGATGCAGATAGAGGATTACCTATATGGGAAGAAACTTCATCTTCCATTGTCAGGGAAGAAGCCAGAGACCATGGCAGTTGCTGATTGGGACCTGCTAGATCGACAGGTTCTGGGGGTTATTCGACTAACCCTATCGAGATCCGTTGCACACAACGTCATCAAGGAGAAGACGACTGCAGATCTCATAGCGGCTTTGTCAAGTATGTATGAAAAGCCGTCAGCAAATAACAAAGTACATTTGATGAAAAAGTTATTCAACTTGAAAATGTCAGATGGTACGTCTGTTGCACAACATCTAAATGATTTTAATACTATCACAAATCAATTGTCATCTGTTGAAATTGAGTTTGATGATGAAATACGTGCATTGATACTATTGGCCTCACTGCCAAATAGTTGGGAAGCCATGAGAATGGCTGTCAGCAATTCTGCTGGTAAATCAAAATTAAAATATGATGATATTCGTGATTTGATTTTAGCTGAGGAGGTACGCAAGAGGGATTCAGGCGAAATCTCGGGTTCGAGTTCAGCGCTTAATGTTGATTCTCGAGGGAGATCACAAGACAGAAACTCAAACAGAGGCAGATCAAAATCAAAGAACAGGGGCAAGAGCAAGACAAAGCCTGGGCAGCAGGCAACTTGCTGGAATTGTGGCAAGACTGGTCACATAAAAAGGAATTGCAGAAATCCTAAAAAGGAGAATGATAGTGCTAATGTGGTAACTGAAGAAGTACAAGATGCACTATTACTTGCAGTTCATACTCCAGTTGATGACTGGATACTGGATTCAGAAGCTTCTTTCCACACAACTTCCCATCGGGAAATAATGCAAAACTATGTTGCAGGTGATTTTGGGAAGGTGTACTTGGCTGATGGAGAGGCTTTGAATGTGGTGGGAATGGGAGACATTGATATTGCACTCCCTAACAAGAACAAGTGGATCCTGCAGAAAGTCAGACACATTCCTGAGTTGAAGAAGAATCTCATCTCTGTTGGGCAACTCGATGATTGTGGCTATTCAGTAGTGTTCTCAGATAGCACCTGGAAGGTCACTAAAGGGGCATTGGTACTGGCTCGGGGTAAGAAAACTGGTACACTTTATATGACTACTGGTTTGAATAATACTGTTGCTACTACCGTTGCAGAGAGCACAGCAGATTTGTGGCATTGTAGGCTTGGCCATATGAGTCAGAAGGGCATGAAAGAACTACTGGCAAGAGGCAAGCTACCAGAACTAAAGTCAGTTGATCTCAGTACGTGTGAGAGTTGCATTATGGGAAAACAAAAGAAGGTCAGTTTCTTGAAGAGTGGTAGAACACTGAAAACAGGAAAGTTAGATCTTGTGCACACAGACGTGTGGGGACCTTCCCCAGTTGCATCTCTTGGAGGTTCTCGGTACTATGTCACGTTCATTGACGATCACAGCAGGAAGGTATGGGTTTATTTTTTGAAGCATAAATCTGATGTATTTAATGTGTTCAAAAATTGGAAAGCCCTGGTTGAAACAGAGACAGACTTAAAGCTGAAATGCTTGAGGTCTGATAATGGTGGAGAATATATTGATGGAGGATTCAATGAGTACTGTGCAACTCATGGTATCAGAATGGAAAAGACCATTCCTGGAACACCACAACAAAATGGAGTTGCTGAGCGTATGAATAGAACCATTAATGAGCGTGCTAGAAGCATGAGGCTGTACGCTGGATTACCACCTACTTTCTGGGCAGATGCAGTCAGCACTGCTGTGTACTTGATAAACAGAGGGCCATCAGTTCCATTGGATTGTGGACTGCCTGAGGAGGCTTGGAGTGGGAAAGAGGTCAAATTTTCTCACCTTAAAACTTTTGGCTGTCTTTCTTATGTTCTTGTTGATTCTGATGCTCGTAGTAAACTTGAAGCTAAGTCAAAGAAATGTTATTTCATTGGCTATGGAGACGAGGCATTTGGCTATCGTTTCTGGGATGATCAGGGTCGGAAGATTATAAGAAGCAGGAATGTGATATTCAATGAGAAGATTATGTACAAGGATAAGTCCAGTACAGTTGCTGAAGCAGCTCCTCATGAGTTCGAGTTCGAGAACTTGGATGACCTACCAGAGACCACTGTGCAGTGTAGAGATGTGAGTGACGGGGAGAATGGGTCTGATGCACCCGTTCCAATTATTCCGCAATCAGAACCAGAGCCGTCTACTCCTGCAGCTGCAGTTCGCAGGTCAGTTAGGACTATTCGTCCCCCACAGCGTTTCTCACCTACTTTGAATTATATTCTGTTGACAGATGGTGGAGAACCGCAGAGCTACCAGGAAACCTTGCAAGATGAACATTCTAGCAAGTGGAAGCTGGCCATGAAAGATGAGATGGATTCCTTGTTAGGGAATCAGATATGGGAGTTGACAAAACTTCCATCAGGGAAGAAGGCATTGCACAACAAGTGGGTGTACCGGGTAAAGACTGAGCAAGATGGTAGTAAAAGGTACAAGGCCAGACTTGTTGTAAAAGGCTTTCAGCAGAAGCAGGGTATTGATTACTCTGAGATCTTTTCTCCTGTGGTAAAAATCACAACCATCAGGTTAGTGTTGGCTATGGTTACTACTGAAGATCTATTTCTTGAGCAACTAGATGTGAAGACAGCTTTTCTTCATGGAGACCTTGAAGAAGACATCTTCATGCACCAACCTGAGGGGTTTGTAGTACAGGAAAATGAAGATTCAGTTTGCAGACTGAAGAAGAGCTTGTATGGCCTGAAGCAAGTTCCTAGACAGTGGTACAAGAAGTTTGACAGTTTTATGTGCAGTGCAGGATACATCAGATGTCAGGCAGATCACTGCTGCTATGTCAGGCAGTTTGACAATTCTTATATTATCTTGTTGTTATATGTGGATGACATGCTTATTGCAGGGGCTAGTATTGATGAGATCAATAATCTGAAGAAGCAGATGTCAGAGCACTTTGCAATGAAGGATTTGGGAGCTGCAAAGCAAATTCTTGGCATGAGAATTGTTAGGGACAGAGTCAGAGGCACGTTAAGACTCTCTCAGGCTGAGTATGTGAAAAAGGTACTCAGCAGGTTCAATATGGACAAGGCCAAACCAGTTGGCACACCTTTAGGCAATCACTTCAGACTCAGTAAGGATCAGTCACCAAAGTCAGAAGAGGAACAAGACTACATGAGTAAGGTTCCTTATGCTTCAGCTATTGGTTCACTTATGTATGCTATGGTTTGCACTAGACCAGATATTGCCCATGCAGTGGGAGTTGTGAGTAGATACATGAGTATCCCGGGAAGACAACATTGGGAAGCAGTAAAGTGGATTTTGAGATACCTAAAAGGCTCCTCAGAAACGTGCTTGTGTTTCTCAGGAGAGGGCTTAGAGGTGCAGGGCTATGTTGATGCTGATTTAGCTGGAGATGTTGATAGCAGAAAGAGTACCACAGGGTTTGTCTACACCCTGGGTGGTACTGCAGTTTCATGGGGTTCTAATCTACAAAAGACAGTTTCTTTGTCGACGACAGAAGCTGAGTACATTGCAGTTTCAGAAGCTGCAAAGGAAATGATTTGGCTACAGGGTTTCTTGGAGGAATTGGGTAAAGATATTCAAAAGGGCACTCTCTACAGCGACAATCAGAGTGCAATATTCCTCGCCAAGAACCCAGCATTTCATTCCAGGACTAAGCACATACAGATCAGGTATCACTTCATACGATCATTGGTAGATGATGGACAGTTGTTACTTGAGAAAATTTGTGGAAGTAAGAACCCTGCTGATATGTTGACAAAGAGCGTTACACTTGAGAAACTGAAGCTGTGCGCGACTTCAATTGGTCTTCAAGCATAAAGATAGGGGCAAAAAAGATAGCGGAAGCTATGAAGATCTTCATCCAGGTGGAGCATGGCTGTGGGATCAGCCAAAGTCACAAGGTGGAGATTGTTGAGTTTGTTCCTTGGCTTCAATCCCACATGGGTAGGAAGTGAAGCCACAATAAGCCTCTTGGGCTATATAAGAAGGCTAAGACTTCTTGGTTAGACACACCAACTAACAAGTTATCAAGTAATAACTTGTGAGTAAAATCCTCTATTAGCCTTTTCTTGTAAAAGGGAAAGAGGTGAAAGTTAAAGTTTTCTTAGTGAGAAAATTTTGTGAGTGTCATTTGTGGTGAGGAGAAAAATTGTGTGATTGCAACAATTTTTCACATAGTGTATTTTCTTCTCTGGGTCTGCTGGTTTTTTCTTCCTGCTTTGGGAGTTTCCAGGTAGATTCTTGTGTTATTATTATTTCTGTATATCTCTTTATATTCCTGCATAGAGGTGGATCCTGGGGGTGAATTTGGGAGGTCCAAATTCTCAACACTTACACTACACCCAAGTTGTCTGGCGCAACACCAAGCGTATTAGATGTTCCAGGGTCAGGTGCAATAAGGATGGGGGGATCTTTATGATTTGCAACTACGATCCTCCCAATAATTTCATTGGTGATCGCCCATTTTAATTAATTAATTATTGGTCATGAAGCCTATGAGGGGTACTGTAATAATTAATTGTTTTATAAAATTATAATGTGGTTGTGGTTAGTGGTTTTCCTATCTATCTTTTGATCATGGGACAAAATGAGGTATAAAATATTTTACAAAATATGGTCGATATTATTAATGATAATTAATAATATCGACCACATAATTGATATTTGTGTTGTTCTTTAATCTCTATTACTGGTAGTGTATAGGGAAAGAAAAATCACAGAATCAGTGATACTACCTAATGATGGTAATTTTAAAATATTATATCTTTCCTTGATACTTAAGATAGATCTCCAGTATTGAGCTTGGCTTTTCATGATAACGGAATAGTCATTTATTTTGCAGCCGAATCAGGCTTGAATAATAATCTAATGGCATCATTATTGATTAATTTATTCATTCGAGCATCTTGTTTTGATCTTGATAATCAGCCATGCACGGCCATGGCCGGTATTCAAATACACTAGTTCATGGGCTTGTGTATTATTCTGGAAGGGAAATGTACTTAGATAGTACTAAGCAATTAATCTTTACCTATTTCTTTTGAATTAAAGTGATATTTATCATAAACAAATTATAATTTGTCTACGGAAATATCAGATATATATTCAGTTTTTAAAAATGAGTGTACGACAATATTTGTACATCCTAAAAATATTTATTCACTTTTTTTAAAAATAAAAATAAAAATAAATGCATAGTACTTATGCATCCTAAAAATGTAAATATTATTTGTCATTATATATGAAAAAGTTCGTTTTTAACCTTACTATTAGCGCGTTCAAACAAAATTAAAAGGATGCAATATGATATGTATAATTACATATTGTGAATGTGTGATATTATATAGTAGTACTGTGTGATATATTTTTGAAATTAATGAATAAAAAAATTCAAAAAAAAAAACATCAAAACGGTTAATATTATTTTAATTTAAATAATTGAAACACGCGAGAAATATGATATATATAGCTTCTTTTTGTTAACATCTCCATTTGAGCTATTGTCTATATATATATATATATATATATATTTATTTATTTATTCCGACGGCCTGACCCATATAATTGAGATGGAATTGAAAAATCGTACTAATTCTTTGGAAAATCCCATTATATCAAGACGTTGCGGTCGCAAGTATATTAATTCCACCTTTCATCGGATCGGGTCAGAACAAAACCTTCCGGTCAAATCGAAAGAAAAAATTTAGTAGGTAGGTATAGCCAAACTGATTGTGCAATATGCAATATGATTAATCCAATAGTACTCTCTCCTGAGCATAATATAAATTATGAGTTATTCTACACAGATTATCTATATATCATAGTACATCTATTAAGAAAATATATATATATATATATATATATAATATGTATTTGATATAGAGATGATGAGTAGAATTTTTCATATTTTGATGGCCTGATCCCAAATATCCATGAGAATATCCATTAATTGCATATTTAGTCAATTGCTTTATGCATGTATATATGTTGTATTCATAATTGACACATGGGTGACGGTCCATATTAATTTCTCGCACAAATTACCGGACTCGCTTGGAAATGTTTCGTTATCGCTTAGGTTGTGGAAATATTTAACCACGAGGTTTTGAAGATAGATCAAGCAGACAATTTGGAAACTGTACAATTTTTATTGATCAAGCTATATAGCTAGCTGGCTGAAGATCAAAATTTTTTATATTGCTATATAATTAACTGGCTGTAAAAAATAATTGTTTATAGTGATTTAAAAAAATAAATTAAAATTAAACAAAATACTAAAAATAAACAAATATAAATATTAAAATTACATTTCAAAACAAATAATTATAAATATAGTTAATTAATCGATCGGTGAATGTATCATTTTCCTTTTAAAATACTACATAGAGCTAGGAATTAGCGTAATTTTCTCTGATTCTGCATATTGATATATACTAAATATTATATCCGGCCGTACGTTTGACTTACCGGCCATATTGCATATATGTATTAATATATGTTATATAGTAACGATCCTTAGGGCTGATCATGAAAACATGAGCTTTAAAGTAAAATAAGGTTAATTGTGCTGATTAGAACTGATGCATGAATACGTTTTCTTAATTTGTCTCGTAGTTTCAGTAGTCCCAGGCACCAAAAAGTAATGGTCAAAGAATATTCTGAAACTCTGCCAACATATTCCGGCAGAAGAATGAGAAAATAAATAGATCAAAGAACGGCCAAGAAAATGAAAAGACAAAGTAAAGACAGTGATATGCAAGTCCCTAGCTACCAATGGATCAGTACTTCCGTGACATGAATTACTACACGAGATGATATTTCTCTAGAGAATAACGTGCAGTACCCATGATCAAAGCTGGGAAAAAAATGGGGAAAATGATGCGCACACTTAGGATTTTTCTTTTGCAGCAAATGAGCAAGGCAGTCTATACTTGACCGGCCTATGTTTTAGTCATCCATGGATATGGGTGGGGGAAGTGATCGTGACACATGCATGCACCATAACATGATTTCATGACTAACATGCAATTGTCAATTAATCGAGTCCTGCATTTCACCATATTTGTCCAATATTATCACATCTCTTGCGCAGCTAAGTCCTAGATAATCGATCATACTCATGCAAAAACACACACACACACACATATATATAATCCTGATCATCATTCTCATCGATAACCGAAATGCCATTCGACTTTCGATTGATCACCTTGACTTGTAAACACGAATATATATATATATATATATAATTACATACTGTTCAATGCGATGTTAGAATATCTATCACTATAGGTATTAGGACAAACCGAGTTCACGCACGCGCGAGTTCGATCGCAATCAACGTAGCTTATGTTGGCCATTAGCATATATACTAGTTCTCATGATGACTTTAGCTAAGTCATGCGTTGATTTTTAGGCCTTATATCGACATATAACTTGATCAATACGGTACTTAATTGACCGGCGCTAGTGTTAGACCGGAATAGTGAATATTCATGATCACTTGAATTTTAAGTTTTTTTACAGGATAAAGGCGTAGACTTGATCTGCCATATTGCAATACGCAAGCTTAAGACACCTAAATCACCGGCGGATTCAAGGGAGCAGAGGCAAAACCAAAAATGGGTATAAGCATGAATTGTTTCGTTTAGAAAAGGACTAGAGCATTTATATTTAGGTTTTTTTTAAATAGATAAAAATGTAACCCCAATAAAAAAAAATTGATTTTTTCTTTGAAATTACTTAAATTGTGTCCCTGAAAATTGTTATTATATATAATTATGAAAATACTTGAAGCTTGCATTTAATATATGTGATCTATTTTCATTAGAGTTCTTTCAACCAGCGTTTAATTTCTTTTATTAATATCTAATAGAATATATTTTCTACAGTACATGACACCGTCATTTTCCTTGAGTAATTAATTTCTTTTATCATTTTTCTTGTAATTCAATAGATTGCTGAAGTATATATTTCTTGAGCACGCACTATTTTAAACTGGATAAAAATAAACTTTGGTATTGGCTTATTGATTATTTACTTGTTTTTTCTTGAGAAGAAGAATAAAATTGAGAAATGTGCATGCATTGACAAATCTGTCCAATAAAATATGACAAATGTGAAAGATACATGATTAACAAGAAAACAAGATATAAAAAAAAAACAAATATGAAAGCCTCATGGCTCCCTATATGTACAAAAATAAAAAACATGATATACTCCCTCAAATTAACTGTATCAAGAACTTGGACCACAATGCCAACAGATAATTAAAACAAAAAATCATTTTCACAAAAATATTTGCTTAATGAATTATACCATTTTCAATATTTGCTTAATGAAACATCTATACCTTTATATTCTTGAATATGCCATCACTTATGTCTTTTATTCAGAGTTTCTAACTAGTGTTTCAATATTAGACATGCTTTCGACTCTTAAGATATATTTTTCAATGCTATTAGAGAAATTATCAATAATCAGCATACAAAGAGATATAGTAGTGATCAGTAGAACAATTGTTGACTGATTTTAAGCATAAAACCAACAAAACAATGAATGGGTTGCTATATTATGAAACAAAACATAAGAACAGCACCTAGATACATCGCCAGGCACTTGCTATAAGTAACTTAACAGTGTATATGAACTGAGAACTGAAAGTATATTAATCTCCCAATCAAGTTTTCAACAAACTTACCTTGAGAAAGCAAATCATTCAAAGTGTAACTTTGAATCTAATATATAAAATCAATCAAAGCTTTAGGGTTTTAACAAATGGGAAGACGATAAGAACAAAATGAAAGGGAAATAACAACACTGGAAATATAACCTAAATAGAAAAATTGAAAGAAAAAAAAACAGACGTTAAGATTAAAAAGAATAGAGAAAATGCAAAGAAAATGTAAAAAGCGAACCACCACCGGCCACCTGCTGTGCCGCTGACCACCGCACCACCTTCCCCCCGACGGCGATCAACCCCAACCACCTTGGGTAGCTTCTCCCTCAACCACACGCAGGCAACCCGAAATAGGTATCCCGTGTAGCCCTCAACACGGATTCAGTCCACCACCGGCCACAACGAGCCACCACCTCATGCCGGCCACTTCCTAGCACTACCTCCCTTCACCAGCAACCCCTAGCCACCATCGAGCCCCCACACAGCCCCCATCTCACAAACCTAAAAATGGGTCTCTGACTCTCCAGTACACGGCTCTCACCACCTAGGCTGTCGTACGCGACCACCTCCGGCCTCCATCCACCACTATCGTGTCCCCCACTCACCGACGACCTACCCCTGCTCAGCCATAACTCAGCCCTGAGCCGAAGCCCTTCATCTCCCACGCTCTTTCGCTCTCTCGCTCTCTCGAGCACTCCACGGGAGTCTTTTAATAAATAAAATAAAAAGGGAACAAAAGTTAAGCGGCCAATGTAGCAAAAATTGAAAAAGAAAAATAACCTAAACAATAGATGGTGGATATTTTGAAGTTTTTAGTAGCAAATAATTAAATTACACTGAATGTTATTACCGGCAACTGAATTTTATCGTAAAATAATTAGAATATGGTTGAAATTTACTTTTTATGTCAAAAGTATTTGCAGAAACATATTTTGGTAGAAAAAAGGGACTTTTAGTGACCTTTTTATTAATTTATTTTTGACCCATTAATTTCGTAGATAAAAGTAAGTATTTGTGGCAAGTTTTGAGTTGCTGGAAAAAATTTGGTAGCAAAAAGGCAAATATGTTGTAGTCATTGTTTGGCGCAACACCAAGCGTATTGGATGTTCCAGGATCAGGTGCAATAAGGATGGGGGGATCTTTATGATTTGCAGCTACGATCCTCCCGGTAATTTCATTGGTGATCGTCCATTTTAATTAATTAATTATTGGTCATGAAGCCTGTGAGGGGTACTGTAATAATTAATTGTTTTGTAAAATTATAATGTGGTTGTGGTTAGTGGTTTTCCTATCTATCTTTGATCAGGGGACAAAATGAGGTATAAAATATTTTACAAAATGTGTTCGATATTATTAATGATGATTAATAATATCGACCACAAAATTGATATTTGTGTTGTTCTTTAATCTCTATTACTGGTAGTGTATAGAGAAAGAAAAATCACAGAATCAGTGATAGTACTTAATGATGGTAATTTTAAAATATTCTATCTTTCCTCGATACTTAAGATAGATCTCCAGTATTGATAGATCTCCAGTATTGAGCTTGGCTTTTCATGATAACGGAATATTCATTTATTTTGCAGCCGAATCAGGCTTGAATAATAATCTAATGGCATCTTGATTAATTTATTCATTCGAGCACCTTGTTTTGATCTTGATAATCAGCCATGCACGGCCACGGCCGGTACTCAAATACACTAGTTCATGTGCTTGTGTATTATTCTGGAAGGGAAATGTACGTAGATAGTACTAAGCAATTAATATTTACATATTTCTTTTGAATTAAAGTGATATTTATCATAAACAAATTATAATTTGTCTACGGAAATATCAGATATATATTCAGTTTTTTAAAATGAGTGTACGACAATATTTGTACATCCTAAAAATATTTATTCACTTTTTTTTAAAAATAAAAATAAAAATAAAAATAAATGCATAGTACTTATGCATCCTGAAAATGTAAATATTATTTGTCATTATATATGAAAAAGTTCGTTTTTAACCTTACTATTAGCGCGTTCAAACAAAATTAAAAGGATGCAATATGATATGTATAATTTAATATTGTGAATGTACTGTGATATTATATAGTAGTACTGTGTGATATATTTTTGAAAATAATGAATAGCAAAATTCAAAAAAATACATCAAAACGGTTAATATTATTTTAATTTAAATAATTGAAACACGCGCTAGAACTATGATATATAGCTTCAGCTTTTTGTTAACATCTCCATATGAGCTATTGTCTATATATATACATATATATATATATATATATTCCGACTGCCTGACCCATATAATTGAGATGGAATTGAAAAATCGTACTAATTCTTTGGAAAATCCCATTATATCAAGACGTTGCGGTCGCAAGTATATTTATTCCACCTTTCATCGGATCGGGTCAGAACAAAACCTTCCGGTCAAATCGAAAGAACAAATTTAGTAGCTAGGTATAGCCAAACTGATTATGCAATATGCAATATGATTAATCCAATAGTACTCTGTCCGGAGCATAATATAAATTAAGAGTTATTCTACACACATGATCATCTGTATATCATAGTACATCTATTAAGAAAATATATATATATGTATATATATGTGTATGTGATGTAGAGATGATGAGTAGAATTTTTCATATTTTGATGGCCTGATCCCAAATATCCCATTAGAATATCCATTAATTGCATGTTTAGTTGCTTTATGCATGTATATATGTTGTATTAATTTCTCGCACAAATTACCGGACTAACTTGGAAATGTTTCGTTATCGCTTAGGTTGTGGAAATATTTAACCACGAGGTTTTGAAGATAGATCAAGCAGACAATTTGGAAAATGTACAATATTTATTGATCAAGCTATATAGCTAGCTAGCTGAAGATCAAAGGCAGCAACCAATTTGATTAACTAGTACTACACAGAGTTAAAGCAAGTTTTTTTACAAAAGCATTTATTTTTTTTTTGTATTTACTACAAGAAAACAAGATTTTGTGATTAATTATTTGCGATGAAAAGTCTATTTACCATTAATTTTAGCTGTAAATAATTATTTTTCTGTATAATTAATTGACTGTAAAAAAATAATATTCTTGTAGTGATTTAAAAAAATAAAAATAAAAATTAAACACAATACTAAAAATAAACAAATATAAATATTAAAAATACATTTCAAAACAAATAATTATAAATATAGTTAATTAATCGATCGGTGAATGTATCGTTTTCCTTTTAAAATACTACATAGCTAGCTAGCCAAGAATTAGCGTAATTTTCTCTGATTCTGCATATTGATATATACTAAATATTATATCCGGCCGTACGTTTGACTTACCGGCCATATTGCATATATGTATTAATATATGTTATATAGTAACGATCCTTAGGGTTGATCATGAAAACATGAGCTTTAAAGTAAAATATGTTATAAAACTAAAAAGAAAACTATTACTATTGCAAGAGAAAAGAAACTCTTAAAAATTGAAACTTTCTTTCTCTCTCTATATTTTCTTATGAATTTCATTACAACTGAAGTCCATATTTATAGGCGTTGAAATTACTATGCAAGTCACTATGTAAGTCACTATGCAGATTTAAAATAATAGTGGTGGGGTCATTTACATAATTTAGTGGTGGGACAAGGGGCGGCTGCCGACGTTCGTTTATAACACTCCCCCTTGAATGACCACCCATAAAGAATCTGTCTCGTTAAAACTTTACCAAAGAAAAACCCAGTGGGAAGAAAAACTAATGGCGAAGGAAAAAGAGTACAGTCTTTTTATGTATCCACAAGTGCTTTAAGATTGCCTCATTAAAACCTTGCAAAGGAAAACCCAATGGGATAAAACCTTAGCGAAGGAAAAAGAGTACAATCAGCACAAGTTTTCAGGACTTTTACTCCCCCTGGAAAGTACATGACAATAGTTTTTGAGTCTTCACATTTTAATATTCTGCACAATTTTCTTGAATGTTGCAGTTGGTGATGTCTTCGTGAATAAATCTGCCAGGTTATCACTTGATCGTATATTTGATATATCCTCCTTTGATTTGAATGATACAAGTAGCATTATCTTCGTATAAAATTGTTGAGTTATTGATCTCAGCCAAATATACTCTCGACTTGTTTCATGAATTGCAATAATCTCTGAGTGATTTGAAAATGAAAAATAATATCTGGTTGACAAACTTAATAGAAATCTGATACCTGCAGTAATACTTAAACTCCCCTTGATAATATGCGTTAGTGTTTCAAGTAATAAGCAAATATGATTTCAGTATATATAACAAGTTAAGAATTCAAACAGGATCTCCAACTAAATAATTCATTAGAGAGAGTATGATAATATTTTCATCTAAAATTTTCTCCCCCTCATTCGGCATTATTAGGAAGAACTTGTTTATATACGGCGGAAATAATATTGGAAACCATCTATGTATGATAAAAGTTGTAAAAGTTTTGAGATTTAATATTATCGGTTCGGCAGAAAATCAAATCCGCTTGACATTGTGGACAAACGAGATCTTGAAGAGATTTGAAGGCTTCGGGTTGTTGTTTAAATATAACCAATTTTATCATTGGTTTACTCCAGCAAAAAGATCTCGCATTCCTCATAGATTCGGTTGTTGTTCATCCAGAACGATATTATGTCTGATAGAAATTCTAATGTCCCAGATTTAAACCACGAACCTTTTATACTTCAACCACTTATATTTTCTCCTGAGGCTGTAAACACCATGATAGGAGCAGAGATATATCTATTTAGTAAATCTGATCCTGAAATTGTTGCAGCATCAAGAACCCTCAGTGCTCAATATGCTGCCTCTCTTACAACCATGTCTTAGAAGCTATTGGCGAGAACGAGTGAGGTTGATCATCTTAAAAATCAAATATCTGAGTTGCATCAAACGCTTGCAACTAAAGATAGAAAAAATAAAGATTTAAAACAAGATAACAAGGAGCTGAAGAAACTTGTAGACTGGTATTCTCGTGCCTGAAAACACGAGTAGAAGAGCTGGAACGAGAAAGAGCTCAGATACAAAGTCAACAACAGCAGCTAATGCCAGAGGTTCAGCATTTACAAGAAAATAGGGATAGCTGTAATTAATCTCGCTGGCTTTTGAAATTATGCATCCAGCATATCTTGTAAAGTGAGATTTGAAGAGATGATGGTTTGTCTTGTTCTTATTTCCAATTCTATAACAACCGTCTTTAGTTTTATTTAGTACGCATCAAATCTTCTTCTCATATCTATAATTCATCTGTATTTGTATTCTTATTCTACAAATTTCCAATGGCTCATCAATTTCCTTTTACTATTTCTCACAATCAACATATGAGGTATCCTTCACCTCAATTACAAGTTGATCCTGCATCTTCCGCAGGTGCAATGTTGCGGCAAGCAAATGATCTGGCTAATAAGTCAGATCGTGAAGCTGTTTATGAGCTGGTAACTCTCGGCACCCGATACTCCACCTCTATTGTTGGATTTTCCAACCAATTACAATCCAAAAATCGTGAAATTGAGGAGCATAACGAGAAGGTTTCTGTACTTCAACGACTCGTTCAAGAGTCTGACAAAAAAATTGCAGACTTAAAGCAGGAGAATAAGGATTTAAAATCCTTAATTGCCTCTTCATTTCGACTGCCTAATCCTTTAGATAAGGATGGTATGTTGCTTTATGAAAAGCAAATGCATTTGAGAGATGAGGCTAGAAGTCTCAAATTCTTGTAACTCATCTATGAATTGAATAATAAGATCTTTCCTTTTCAAATGCATTCCTTGAATTTATAGCAACCCTTGTAATCTTTTCAAGAGTTCTAACAAGGTAAATCATCAACGTAAACTGCAATAATGACGAATCCGGATTCTGATAAAACACATGAACATATAGGATTATTCTTAAATCATTCTTTCAATAGATACTCGTTGATTCAATTATACAACATGTGTCCGGATTGCTTTAACCCATATAAAGATCTTTGAAGCTTTATAAAGTACATACTCCTAAATGTACTTGGATTAGATGCTTCAAGTATC
This sequence comes from Platycarya strobilacea, assembly GCA_036898215.1. Lineage (NCBI taxonomy): Eukaryota > Viridiplantae > Streptophyta > Magnoliopsida > Fagales > Juglandaceae > Platycarya > Platycarya strobilacea. The sequence continues at coordinate 2,894,529 of CM072554.1, read as the reverse complement.
GTAATAATCTAATGATGCTTATAAATATGCAGTGACCACATTCATTAACTGCATATCTAATCCTTTTGTAATAACCAAATTAATTAAAAATATGAATGTGATTGTATTCATACCAAGGAAATATGTTTCCTCATAATTGCTCGGGTTTCTACTGGAAACCTTGTGCGACAAATTATACCGCATAATTTCATTTCGCATTACGCTTTCGTATAAATATTCACTTATATCTGACAAATATTACACCATTTGGTGTTTGGACAACAGGTCCAAATGCATCTCGCTTCACTAGCGAGTTTAATTCAGTTTTAATAACTGCTTTCTATTTTGGCCAATCATTTCTACGTCGACATTCTTCGACGGTTTTTGGCTCACTTTTTTTCATTACTTCTAGTAATATCAAGTATTATCATATATGTTGTCGACAACAGTTTTATTTCTTTCCATAAATTTTCCAGTACTCATGAAATGTATTGAGATCTCATTGTTCCTCTTCAGGGGAAAACATTTCATGAAACACCTCTACAGGAGGTTTCTCTTCAGGAGGTTTATACTCTTCAGGAGTTATACTCTTCAGGAGTTTTCTCTTCAGGAGTTACACTCTTCAGGAGTTACCTTTTCAGGAGGTTTCCTCTTCAGGAGGATTATATTTTATACAGAAAATACGGTCTCTTCATGAGCACCGATTTTTATTTTTCTTGTGCACCAATAGGTCTTCAACGCTTCAGGTGTATCTTAGACTCATTTATTGCTGTTTTAACAACTCGTCCTTCAGGGACTTCAATTCTTACTTAAACATTAACAGCAGTAATATATGATTTTACAACACCTTTAGTGTCAGTAAATACATCATGTAATTGATTTGCAACACTTTGCAGATAAATAATCCTCTGAACTTCTGGTTCACATTTATTTGTAAGAGGATCAAATTTAAACAGGATTTTATTATCCCAAGTAATTTCTTGTCGTGTTTCAGGCACCGATAATTCATTATTTCAAAACATGATGAAATATTAATAAGCTTATATATAAAAACTTAGTATAAGTAAATCAAGTGTTTGGTCGTACAACAGGTACGTGACTACTGTTTAGTCATATTACATCTATGACAAACATATTCATCTTTTTATGAAGAATTATTCTGAGGGCCTTTACCCTTCTCTGAGTTTGATCACTTCTGGTGATACGATATATTTTTATCATCTTTAGTGTTGTCGCTTTTAGGACCAACATTTCTATAATTTTTCTGCCACGTCTACGCCCTTAGTTTCCATTCACTTCTGCGAATTGTGTAAATTCGATATCATTAATAGGACGTAACTGGTGTACAAAACTTCATTATTTAGCTCAATCACTGGAAGATAAAACAAAAGTTCAGAATATTTGTTGAACTTTCACTCTCGATATTGCTACTGCAGGAGCACATTCGAGGTATGAAAAATAATGTCTTCTTTTATATATCATCATCAGTGACATTTTCACTGTATAATTTTAATATTGAGCTGATTTTAAAGAGTGCAGAATATTCAATACCACTCTTAAAATCTTGCAACTTCAGGTGCAATAAATCATATTGATCTTTTGAGAGGATTACATCTTCTGGTGCTTATATCACTCTTTTAATTTATTTCACACAGTATGATGATCTTTCATCATGAGATACACAGCACGGTCCTTCAGGGATACATGAATTCCTTCTATGATTGTATCTTTCAAGTTCATCATCATATCCAAATAGATCTCATCAAGGATCTGGATAAATAACATTTTTCAGAAATGTCAATAGTAATAAATCTCAATATTTGACATTATATTACAAAAATAAATCTGTGAATTTAATAAATATATTCACATTATCATTAGAATAAAAATAAAATTTTATCAAGTAATATTCAGCAATATTACCTTTAATATTTATCTCAAGGACTGCAAATAATATATTGAAAAACTTACTTGAAATAGAAGACCACTAGCTTCAGTATCGGTAGAACTTCGTGCTGATAACGTGTTATAAAACTAAAAAGAAAACTATTACTATTGCAAGAGAAAAGAAATTCTTAAGAATTGAAACTTTCTTTCTCTCTCTATATTTTCTTATGAATTTCATTACAACTGAAGTCCATATTTATAGGCGTTGAAATTACTATGCAAGTCACTATATAAGTCACTATGCAGATTTAAAATAATAGTGGTGGGGTCATTCACATAATTTAGTGGTAGGACAAGGACCAGCTGCCGACGTTCGTTTATAACAAAATAAGGTTAATTGTGCTGATCAGAATTGATGCATGAATACGTTTTCTTAATTTGTCTCGTAGTTTCAGTAGTCCCAGGCACCAAAAAGTAATGGGCAAAGAATATTCTGAAACTCTGCCAACATATTCCAGTAGAAGAATGAGAAAATAAATAGATCAAAGAACGGCCAAGTAAATGAAAAGACAAAGTAAAGACAGTGATATGCAAGTCCCTAGCTACCAATGGATCAGTACTTCCGTGACATGAATTACTACACGAGATGATATTTCTCTAGCGATGAACGTGCAGTAGCCATGGTCAAAGGGAAAAAATGGAGAAAATGATTCGCACACTTGGGATTTTTCTTTTGCAGCAAATGAGCAAGGCAGTCTATACTTGACCGGCCTACATTTTTGTCATCCATGGATATGGGTGGGGGAAGTGATCGTGACACATGCATGCACCATAACATGATTTCATGACTAACATGCAATTGTCAATTAATCGAGTCCTCCGTGGATTTTTCTCACCATATTTGTCCAATATTATCTCGTCTCTTGTGCAGCTCTAAGTTCTGGATAATCGATCATACTCATGCATACACACACATATATAATACATGCGCTCCCGAATTTTAATTAATTTTTCGACCCGCAAATTAAGTTGATTCATAAATCATGATGATCCACATGACGGCATGCATGCATCGAGATAGCCGTGCTCGTCAGGTCATGAACAGTATAAGTAGTACATACTGTTCAATGCGATGTTAGAATATCTATCACCATAGGTATTAGGACAAACCGAGTTCACGCACGCGCGAGTTCGATTGCAATCAAAGCTTATGTTGGCAATTAGCATATATATATATATATATATATATTAGGTCTCGTTTGGATCTGGAGCTGAAATAAAATTAATTGAGATGAGTTTAATTTATTTTTTAATATTATTATTATTTTAAAATTTAAAAAATATATATTGAAATTTAAAAAATATATATTGAGATTTAAAAAAAGTATATAAAAATTTGTATTTTATATAAAAAAAAATTATAAAAATATAGTAGTGAAATGAAAGTAATTTGAGATGATTTTAACTCACTCCTGAATCCAAACGAGGCCTAATTCTCGCTATGACTTTGGCTAAGTCATGTGTTGATTTTTAAGCCTTATATCGAGATATAACAAGATCAATACGGTACTTAGTTGACCGGCGCTAGTGTTAATTAAACCGGAGTAGTGAATATTCATGATCACTTGAACTTTTAAGTTTTCTTACAGGATAAAGGCGTAGACTTGATCTGCCATATTGCAATACGCAAGCTTAATACACCTAAATCACCGGCGGATTCGAGGGAGCAGAGGCAAAACCAAAAATGGGTATAAGCATGAATTGTTTCGTTTAGAAAAGTACTTGAGTATTTATATTTAGTTTTTTTTTTAAATAAAAAAAACGTAACCCCAATAAAAAAATTGAATTTTTCTTAGAAATTACTTAAATGGTGTCCTTGAAAATTGTTATTATATATAATTATGAAAATACTTGAAGCTAGCATTTAATATCAGTGATCTATTTTCATTAGAGTTTTTTCAACCAGCTTTTAATTGCTTTTATTAATATCTAATAGAATATCTTTTCTACAGTACATGACACTTTGACATTTTCCTTGAGTAATTAATTTCTTTTAACATTTTTCTTGTAAATAAAGCCAGCTAAACGTCACATGTTGGTTTTTAGCTAGCTAGAGAGAAAATTAAGCGTCATAATCCCAAAAATTATTTTAATATGTTAAATGCCTTTTCACCCAAAAAAAGCTCCCGAAACCAGTTTTTTTTTTTTTTAACTTAGTGATTAAAGATATGTTTTTTGATAATATAATTTTTTTAAATATATAGAAATATATATAAAATAAAATCAAAACAAATCAAAACAAATTTTTTTATACTTATCGGGAGATCAATATGGCCGGCTACATCCCTCGGGGATATTGTAGCACTGATATTGTATTTTTCTTATCATAGATGGTACGTACAATACGCATTATATATATATATGAAAGGTATATAAAAATTAATGTCATCATTATTATGGTGAATATTGCAAGTGGAGTTTTGGTCTTTTTAGATGAGCCCTTTTATTGGATTGTACATCTATTATTATTAAATGATAGTTTTAGCTACTGTAATTTAAATTTTATTCCATTCACATAAAATCATATTTCTCCATCCAAAATTTATGAGATAATTTTCACAAGGTACTATTGGACCACTCACTATAAGAAAAATAGACTTTTGTGATTCTTTAAGTGTAATCAAATAATTAATTGTAATTAATTTTAACTATAAATAATCATTTGACTATAATTAATTAATTACAAATAACATGCAAGAAATGATAAAATTACGGAATTTCGTGTCCCTACCCTGACTCATTTGCATAATATACTGCCCCATCACCATGTATCTATAATTTCCCTATAAATACCACTCGTGCATGCCTCTGGCTGATCTACCATCCTGCATGCTCGCTAATTAGCTTTTTCTTTGCATTAGTACTACATACGAGCGAAAACCAATATAGTATATGCCGGGACTGATCATGATGAGAAACATTTCCCCAGCAATAATATTTGTTTTTGTCCTGACCACCTTTGCCTTCGTCCATGAATCCAACGCCCAAAACTCACCACAAGACTACGTCAACGCTCACAACGCAGCTCGATCGCAGGTTCGCGTCGGACCTATTACTTGGGATGCTACCGTTGCGGCATACGCACAGAACTATGCTAATCAACGTAAGGGTGATTGCAATCTTGTGCACTCCGGTGGCCCTTACGGTGAGAATATTGCATGGAGCAGTGGTGATCTCTCGGGAACGGCTGCCGTTAACCTTTGGGTGGGAGAGAAAGCCGACTACAACTACAACACTAACTCATGTGCTGCCGGCAAGCAGTGCGGCCACTATACTCAGGTGGTTTGGCGCAATTCTGTGCGCCTTGGCTGTGCTAAAGTAAGATGCAACAATGGCGGCACCTTCATCACTTGCAACTATGATCCCCGCGGTAACATTGTCGGGCAGAAACCGTACTAATGAATCATTAGAGCTTTTAGATGCTTGTATAAAGCTCCTGATCAAAGCAAGCATATATCATGCATGCATCTACGAGTTTATAAATTTTAGGGGCCGGTGACCTTAAATAAGTCATGTAATATAGGCACCAAACTCTGAATAAATAAAGTGAAACTCGTGAAGTAATATATATTATATATGAGGATCAGGTCATGCATCCATCTACTTCGTTTCCATGGGCTGCCTGTTTGGCTTCTTTTTCTCTTTTTTTCTTAATTTGTACTGTAGGTAATTCAGTAGTACTAGTACTCACAGGCACCAAAACGTAAGGGCAAAGAATATTATGAAACTCTGCCGGCCGGCGCTAACATTTTCCAGCAAAGAAAAGAATGAGAAAATAAATAGAATTTAAGGTCTGCTTTTTTTTTTCATATATAGATAAGATGAAATAAAAATTAAAGATTGATTAAAATATTATTAAAAAATATTTTTTAATATTAATTTTATTTAAAAATTTTAAAAAAATAATCAATTGAATAAAAAGACATGCAAAGTAAAGGTCGACGTACAGTGCTAGGGAAGTCCCTGGATACCAATATTGAGTCAATCATGACCAATATGGGGAGTGCCGTGACAGTACTGCAGATCATGATTCTCTGGAGAACGTGCACACTACAAAAAAGAATTGGATATTAATTGTGATCAACTATTATCTATTATCTGTTAATATAATTATTTTTTATAAAAATTAGTAAGAAATAATTATTTTAATAAAAAATAATTAGTCACATATATCCAATTTTTTTTTTATAGTAACAATGCACATGATCAAAGAGAAAAAATCGAGAAAATGATATAGACACTTTAGATTTTTCTAATTTTGCAGCAAATAATCATCAGCAACTTTTTAAAATTTTTAATTTAGATGAATAATGATCGCAACTGATGCCATTGATACGAGGTGTACGTATTTAGCTCTAGATTCTATATTAATTGCACTGAAGTGATGATTTTGTATAAAAATGAAAGGAGAAGCGCCGACTTAATAGAATCCTTGGATTAATGGCATAATTAAGATAAGTTAATTTTCCATCAAATTATATATTTATACTCACTTTTGTCTTATTAATAAATATTTGATTTCAAATTTTAAAAGTGATTCTACTTCAATTTTGACCAATTTTTTTTAATAAAATTCTGTTTATTTATGTGTTTTTTTTAAATCATTTATTTATGTACTTAAATTCATACAAGAATTTATATTACGTACGTACCCACATATATTCAACAATCCGTTGCATTCAAGGAAAATACAGAATTCTCATCAATAATAGAAATAGTATTTGATTTTCGGTTGGTAAGTCTCTGGCTACTGAGGAAAAATATTAAGATATAAAATAATAAAATATATTTCTTCTTATCAGTTTAATATTTTGGAATAAGTAGTAATTTTATATGATATCAAAATAGATATCTTGAATTTGAACTCTAAGTGATCTACACTCTATTTCACTTAATTACTATTTTATTTTTAGACTTATTAATTCAAGAAAAGTCTAACTCAAAAGTAACAGAAAATATTAAGATATAAAATAATAAAACTTACATCTTTTCATTATATTAAATTTTTAAGATAAGTAATAATTTCGCAAGAAGTACTTGACTTGTAAACACGAAGATTATATAACTATCGCACACGACTTTTAATTTTCTGCCCACAATTAATTAACTTAACTCATCACTACATGCATGCATCGAACCGTGGTCGTCGGGTCACCATGGCCATGCATACAATAGTCCGACTCCCACCCTGGACGGGGGGGCTAAGCACGTTGATTTTTAGGCAATATTACCATATATGATCGAGTCATCTACATACATATATATATATATTTAATTAGCTAATTAGTTGCTATTTACGATACCGTACTTAATTAAAGAAAAATTTAAATATAAACAATATTAGACACCAATATGTATATTAATATTGAGGTGAAAAATGAATTTAATAAAATACTTAAACTTGAAATAAAAAATATGAAAATAAGTGTGCACATGAGTAATGCTATATCAAAATATATTAATTTATCATATTATTTTTATATAATTGTTTTATAATTAAAGTATTTTAAAAAAATTATATTGAATGTCTTTTTCAAAAAAAAAAATTAGGGACTCCGGGGCCTCAAGAAGTCTTGGTCTCTTGGTGTTGTTTCATGTGAATGATAGAAGAATCAAGGGCCAATGGCAGCTGAAAAATAAGTTCCAAACAGCTGTGATCCATGACGTAAAGAGGTGTGACGATATATATTTGGGTAAGAGTGAATGTATTTCGAATGTACCGAATGGCTTTTATTTTTTACAGCTGGAAAAATATGTACAGCTGGAAAAATATGACGGTATATATACAGCTGGAAAAATATGTACCGAATGTATTTCGAATGGCTTTTTTTTAGGTTCATTCATTCTTTTTATATATTTTTATTATTTTTAAAAAAAAGTTAAATTATTATTAAAAAATACTTATTTGATCATTAAATAAAAAAAAATTAAAAATATATTTACAACTCAAAATATTAATTGAAGATAAATAACATTTCTCGTTTGGACATTAAATTACTACAAGTTGACTAAAGTCTTTCTAAACGTAATTAATTGAAAAAATTTCTGAAAACTGCAAGATCACCTTAAACTTCTTCTATAAAAAGTTGCTAATAATATTCGCCTCACACAAAAGATAATCCAAAATTCAGAAAGACAATTTTGAAGATCAAATCTTATATCCTCTTTTTAAAATAAAATCATAAAATCTCAATCACATCTTTTTGAATGGTTGTTTTTTCAAAATTGCGTGGAAACAATTGTCTTGACCTATAGATATCACGATTTTCAAGAGTCAACCTTTCTCAAACTAGGTCAATAACATTTTAAATCCTAATCAATTCCTTAAGGTCCATTCTGATTATCAAAGTTTTCAAATCTTTGCTTGTATAATGATGGATACTCTCTCTCTGGTATTTAAGGAAAAGGGTAGTCCTTGAGCAAATCCAATTGTCATCTCAACAATGTGTTGAGTCTGTATTGGAAAATTTTGAGAAAGGAAAGAGAATCCGAAAATTTATCAAAACTTTGAGGCGTATGATAATACTATTTTTAAGACAATATTTGCCCCCACTCACAAAGAATTTGCTAATAGGTTTCTAGCAAATCGTCTCTAGGATACAACAAAGTCTTGAATTCTACAAATAACAATTTTGTAGAATTCCTAGAGTTACTACTGAAAATGACAGAAACAAAAGGAGATTAAGAATAATAGTTACTAGACATCTTTGTCACGATTATATTTATAAAGAGTAAAGAGGTATGTGTGAAAAATCACGTCTGGAGGAATTTACCGTTTCTCACTCGAGTGAGCTGTCGAGCGAAGGTCGAGTGAAGTTACTGTCTGACTTCTTGCTCAAGCGTTACATCTACCGAGTATCAAGCAATATCTTGGTCTGATTCTCGCTCAAGCGACTAGTCGAGCGAGATCGAGTGAGCAACGGTAAAGTCACGTACCTCTTTGGTTGAGACACATCTGTCCTTCAGACAACGCATTCATTCAATTTCGCGCTCGAGCGAAATGTCGAGCGAATATCTAGCGAGATCTGCCTGATTCTCGCTCGAGCGGTATATCGAGCAAGTATCGAGCGAAGTCTCGGTCTCGCCCTCGCTTGAGCGAAATATCGAGCGAGATCTCGGTTCAAGTTCAATTCTCAACCATTTCCACACATTTCATCCCTTCAACTTTATATATATATTACAACCTATTCCAACAATCCCCCGCTAGGTTGTAATTTATATAATTAAAGTTCTGTTTCACTATTGATATTATCACTCATAAAAGAATGTATCTTTCGATTTAAATATTCCCTTAATGTAATTGGTTCAAGGTTATGAAAAGTAATTGGTGGCCTAGGTTTAAACCAAAACTCTTTCGTTCAGAACCTGAACCAAAACACAAAAAATAATATATCTTTTTTCAATAGAATTTCACAATTTTTAGCACTATTATGGTCTTGTGCTACAACCTGGTTTAATGAACATTTACAAAAGATAAATTCAGATCTCTTGTTAAAGCGGCACCACTTTTATATTTATATAGGCGAAGTTCCTCAAAAGTCTTCGTTACCAAAACACTTCTAAATTTGAACTTCGTTAAGAGTGTAAGTTATCCTCTTCAACGTAACAGTCAAGCACTTTCCATCCTGAATGAGACTTTGTTATTGCAGTGCTTTATTAATCACAAATCAGTAACTTGTTTTTACCCATTAAACTCTTTTAAGAAAATCTTAAGAGTTGGGCTACCATTACTGGTGATTCTCTTAAAATAGATTTAGTCCCATACCAATGGATGTGATCCTTATTAATTCTCGTGATAAACTTTTAGTAAAAGGATCTGCCAAGTTACAACTTGACTTCACATAAACAATCGTTATGATCCCATCAACTACTAATTGTTTAACATATTCATGTCTTAGACTTATATGTCTAGATTTTCCATTATACACTTTATTGTATACTCTAGACATAGTAGCTTCACTATCACAATGTAGAGAAATAGCTGGCATAGGTTGTGGCCACAACTCTATTTCTAATAACATATTCCTAAGTCATTCTACTTCTTTTCCTATTACTGCTAAAGCTATAAACTCTGATTCCATTGTGGAATGAGAGATACATGTCTGTTTCTTGGATGCCCAAGAAACAGCACCCCCACCAAGGGTAAATATCCGACCTGTCGTGGATTTATTATCACTAATGCTAGTGATCCAACTAGCATCTGAATATCCTTCAAGAATCACTGGAAACTTTGAATAAGAGAGTCCTAAACCAATTGTCCTTCTTAAATATCCAAGGACTCTACCAATTGTTTTCCAGTGGATTACACTAGGACAACTAGTGTATCTTGAAAGTTTGCACACAGCAAAAACAATATCTGGTCTAGTACAATGTATAGCATACATCATACTACCAATTGCACTAGCATACTCCAATTGTGCTACTGGTCTTCATTATTCTTATGCAACTTGACACTAGAGTCAAAAAGTGTATTAACTTCTTTTATTCCTAAATGATTGAATTTAAAAAGCACTTTCTCATTGTAGTGAGATTGACACAACGCATAACCATCATTATGCTTCTTCACTTTAATGCCTAAAATGATATTTGCTTCATTAAGATCTTTCATTTTGAACTTTGAAGTCAAGTACTTCTTTGTTTCACAAATGCCTTCCAAATTAATACAAAAAATTAGCATGTCATCAACATAAAGACAAACAATAACACTATATTTTTCAACGAACTTTGAATAAATGCACTTGTCAGCACTATTGTGTTTGAAACCATCAGCCAATATAACGGAATCAAACATTTCATGCCATTGTTTAGGTGCTTGTTTTAGTCCATATAATGACTTAACTAATTTACATACTTTCTTTTTATTTCCTGGTAGAACAAATCCTTCAGGTTGTTTCATGTAAACTTCCTCGTCAAGTTCACTATTTAAAAAGGCAGTTTTTGCATCCATTTGATGCACAAGTAGATCATATATAGATGCAAGAGCAATAAGTACACGAATTGATATAATTCTCGCCACTGGAGCATAGGTGTCAAAATAGTCTATATCTTGTTTTTGACTAAAACCTTTGGCAACCAATCTTGCTTTAAAGGTATGAACAATACCATCAATATTGTACTTCCTTCTTAATATCCATTTGCAGCCAATAGCCTTTGAGTTTGGAGATAAGTCTACTAGTACCCAAGTATTATTAGATAATATTGAGTCCATCTCATCATTTATTACTTCCTTCCAAAAAGCTGCATCTCTAGAGGTCAAAGTTTCTTTAAAACTTTTTGGATTATCCTCCATGTTTAGAACAATGAGTATTTTGTTAAGAACTGTGTTTAAGTCTCATTCCACAAGGAAAACTAAGGCAAGAGTTGATATGAAATCAGGACCAAAATTCTTTTCTTTTCTAATTCTCTGACTTTTCCTTTGCTCTTTTGGCAAATCCAAAGACTTTCTCTTAATTTTATCAAAAGATTTATTCAAGATAGAGTAAGAACTTTTAGTTTGATTGGGTTCTGATATTAATTCAGAATCACTGTTAAAATTATTTTCAATAAATTCAACATCTCTTGATTCTACTATAATATTTGAACTTAAGTCCAATAACCTATATGCCTTGGAATTTTCAGCATATCTAACAAACACACTTTTTAATACTCTTGGTCCTAATTTAGTCCTTTTTGGATCAGTAACTCTGTAAAAGGCTAGATACCCCCACACTTTAAGATAACTTAAATTTGGTTTTCTTCCATTCCAGAGTTCATAAGGTGAGACTTGTAGTTTCTTATATGATAGTCTATTATGTATATGGCATACTGTCAATAATGCCTCTCCCCACAAATTAAAATGCAATTTGGCACTTAGAATTATAGCATTAACCATATCTACAATAATCCTATTCTTCCGTTCTGCCAAGCCATTTTGTTATGGTGTGTAAGGTGATGTCATTTCATGTATAATCCCATGCTCTTCACAGAATTTAGAAAATTCATGTGAGAAATATTCTCTATCTCTATCTGTTCTAAGAATTTTAATCTTCTTTTCCTTTTGATTTTCTACTTCTGATTTATACCGAATGAATATGTTATAGGCCTCATCCTTACTCTTCATTAAATACACAACATTATATCTAGAGAAGTCATCTATGAATGTAATAAAATATCTTCTTCCTCCTTTAGTTAAAATACCATTTAACTCACAAATATCAGAATGAATAAGTTTTAATATTTGTGAATTTCTGTTAGCAGTAGGAAAATGATTTTTAGTCATTTTTGCTTGAATACAAATTTCACATTTCGAGTCAACTACATTTTTGTAATCTATCAAGTCATGCTTTGACATGTATTTCAAGTATTTAAAATTCGAATGTGCTAAACGACCATGCCACACAGAAAAAGAATCAAGCATATAAGCAGAATTTGTAACTTCTTTATTAATAATAATACTGAGTTTGAACATCCTATCATAAGAATATCATTTGCCTATGAATACACCATTCTTAGACAAAATTAGTTTGTCAGACTCAAGGACAGCCTTAATGCCCTTTTTACATAGTAAATTGGCAGACTAAAGGTTCTTCTTAATTTCTGGAACATGATAAACATTAGTGAGTACAAGTTTCTTTCCAGAAGTAAGTTGCATCTCTACATTTCTTTTTCCATGAACTTTGACTGCATTGTGATTCCCCACAAGAACTTATTCACTATCAGTAGTCTCAACATAATTCTTGAATTGTGCTTTATCATTGCACACATGCACTGTAGTACCGGAATCAAACCACCAATCAGAATTATTTGCAGTTAAAGCGAGATGTACTTATGTTATCATGCCAATCTCAATTTCTTTTACCATCGCAACAATTTCCTCAATTGCATTTGCAACATTTGAACTGCTGTCATCATCTTTCTTCTTGTTTTTCAAGAATCTGCACTCACGAATATAATAGCCTTTCTTTCCACAGTTGAAACATTGCTTATTTTTCTTCATTTTATCAGTAGAAGAATTCCTTTTGAAGGTGTTTCCCTTCTTAGGCTCAAGAAAATTCTTTTTCTTTTCGTCACCCTTTTGCACATTGTTCACATTTACTTTAGAATCAAAATGGCTATCATCACAAGTTCTACTCTCCTCTTCAATTCGTAGATGCTTTCCAATTTGTTCTAAAGTAAGTTCTTCTGTCATATGCAGAAACTTATTCATGTAATTATTCCAACTTGGTGGGAGTTTTGCAATAATTGCTCCCACTTGAAATGATTCAGGAATGACAATGAACAAATCACGAAGTTTGTTGACCAAGACTTGCAACTCATACATTTGGTCCAACACAGACAGATTATCCACCATTTTAAATTCAAAGTACTTCAAAATAATAAATTTATCAGTACCCAATGTTTCTGTCTTATACTTCGTTTTAAGAGCATTTCATATTTCTAGAGGTGATTTCATAGCAGTGAATGAATCATATAATCGATCAGAGAGAGTGTTAAGAATGTGACATCTGTAGACCAATTCATCCTCCTCGCGTTTCTTCCTCAATGCCTTGACAGTTTCAGAATCTTCTGGAGTTGATGCAGGAATTGGCTCCAAACTTGGATCCAGAACATAGAAGATCTTCAGTGCAGTCAGAAGAAATTTCATCTTGTCTTGCCAACGAGTAAAGTTAGAGCCATTGAATCTGTCCAACTTCACAAAATCTTGATTCATTACTAGAGTTACAACTGAAAATGACAGAAACAGAGGGAGATTAAGAATAATAGTTACTAGACATGTCTGTCACGACTATATTTATAAAGAGTAAAGAGGTATGTGTGAAAAATCACTGCTGGAGGAATTTTATCGTTTATCGCTCGAGCGAGGTGTCGAGCGAGAGTCGAACGAAGTTATCTTCTGACATCTTGCTCAAGTGTTACATCTACCGAGTATCAAGTGATATCTCGGTCTGATTTTCGCTCGAGCGACTAGTCGAGCTAGATGGAGTGAGCAACGGTAAAGTCACGTACCTCTTTGGTTGAGACGCTTCTATCCTTTAGAAGACGCATTCATTCAATTTCACGTTTGAGCAAAATGTCGAGCAAATATCGAGCGAGATCACTGTCTGATTCTCGCTCGAGCTATATATCGAGCAAGTATCGAGCAAAGTTTCAGCCTCGGCCTCGCTCGAGTGAAATATCGAGCGAGATCTCGGCTCAAGTTCAATTCTCAACCATTTCCACACATTTCATCCCTTCAACTTTATATATATATTACAACCTATTCCAACAGTCTGTTCAAACAAAGTTTCAAGAACATATCAGAACTTGGAGACACAAAACAGATTTTGACAATATGACTAAAGAGAGCAATAGTACACATCAAGAATCTTAGATCATTTCATTTGATGTAGTGGTTCAGGTAGATTACAGTATTATATTTTCAATCTGCAGAAGTCCATCAGGAGATGTAGCATTTGCAAAAATTGACCAAATCCAAAGCAATAATCCTAACATAGGTGAAGTTGAAGCTGCTCTAATGGTCATCAAATAAGCAAAAGCGAGAAACATGCTCAGTATCACTCTTGAATGTGATTTTAATATAATGATCAAAGGGATCAACGATTCTTCAGAGACTCAAGATTGGAATTTAAATCCAATCCTGAATGACATTAGGTATCACTTAAATTCCTTCTCTTATTCGAAAGCGAAAAAAGTTCATCAGTCTCAAAATTGATGCATGCATAATTTGGTACAATGGGCAGCAGCAACGCTAGCCTTAGATAATATTCCCGTTATCTAAATTCCCGCTTGCCTTTGGAATTTTTATAGTAAAAAAGATCCATACAATATGTAATATTTTGTAAAAGCTTGACTCTATTTCTTTAGCTTAATAATATTTTCATCTTGCCTCGTAGGAAAAAAAAGTGTTTGTAAACGTGATTTGGATGCGGGAAAAAGAAAATGAAAAGAAAGCGTGCTTTTGTTGAGATTTCACAATAATAAAGATCCCCTAGAGAGTTGACGACCTTGTTTTCTTGTGATTTTTGATGTCTTTGTTTCTGGCTTTAGTTTGTATTTTGTTTGTGTTAGTTGGTGTGACTGTATCCTTAAACATTGTTTTAAGTTAATTAATGCATTACTGGCTTTTAGAGAGGAAAAAAAAAAGCGTGCTTCTGATATGCGTTTAAGCATAGAGAAGTGTTGGTGCATAATTGCCTGGAATTATTGTATTTGCCTTTTCTGTCCCTATGTCCTAATTAGTGTTGAGCTTGAAACGCCAACGAGGCAGCCACCAAGACTTTGCACAACTTCTCTCTACTTCTCTCTCTTTTTGTTATCAAGAAAGGTAGCAGAGAAGACGGGAACTGCAGTAATTTTTGCATGAATGATGAATAGAATCATTCACTATTTCAAATTAAGATTATCTTATAGCTGGGCAGAGCTTTTTTATACATAATATCTTCAGTTTCAAACGAATTATTATGATTATCTTATATCAATGATAAAAGTAATTGGTGGTCAATTTATAAATATAAAATCTTTAAATGTGAGAGAGAGAGTTAACATTCTCTACTCCTAACACAAGGGGTCAATTAATTAATAAGTAATATTATATATAATAGCAGCCTATATTCATATTTGTGTATTCTAATTGATTATTTTTATGTTTTTTATTTTAAATTTAAGTGTTTAATAAATTTATCTTTTTATTTTATTATTGATATATATATATATATGAGTATCCAATATTATTTGTATTTAAATTTTCTTATATATGTATATAAAAAATTCTGACTACAGGCAGACTCACGCAACAATGGGACACTCATCTGACGTGGTGGTCAAAAAGTCAACATCCAAATTTCATTTTAGTTGCATTTGGGTGGGGATGTTCGAATTTTAAATGCCCATTACATAAACAGTGCATTTTTCCCGAATTTTAAACCTCGGTGCATTTTTCCCTTTCCCTTCCCCCTTTTCCTTCCCCTTCTTTCCTATTTTTCTCTATTTTCCTCTATTTTCGTATCTCCTCCCTTCCCCTTCCCCTTCGCCTTCTCCTAATTTCCTTTAAAAAAACCCTAACTCACCGTCGCAGATTTTAGTAACGAGAAACCCCAAATCTCTATTTTCGTTGTCGCGGAGTGTGGTGACCTTTTAGAAGGTATATTTAGGAATTTGAATTAGTCTTTTATAGTTCATTTTGATGTTGTTTTTTTTTTTTTTGAAACGTTGTTGTTTCTGTTGCGATCTGTTTCTTAGATCACAGTTGCGATCTATTTCTATTTCTCCTTTTACATTTAAAATGATATTCTACTTATTTTCTTGCAGAATATATGTTTGTTGGAAGGTATGCGTTTTAATATTTTTTTTTATTATTAAAAAAGTTCTATTAACCCAATTAAATAGGTGTTGCCCAAGTAAATAGGCATTGCCCAATTTTCTATTATTGTATATGGCTGGGATTGTTATTTGATATGCAAGGACAACCATTAGGCGTTGCCCTAGCTCCCACTGTATTAACTACCCTTTTACACTTAGGTAGATTGGCAGAGCAGCAATTTTGATAGATCAACCCACTAATGTATATGCTTATGGTATCAAGTATTGCTAGCACCCATTAGTATATGAGATTATGGCTTCAACCCCTTATGTGTGCCTTGGTGCTTATGGCTGTCAAGGCTCTGAGTTGCATATATACCAGTAGTAGTTTAATTGGCCACCATTATAATTTGAATTTGTGCATCCTTTAGTCCCGAATTCCTCAATACAAATCCTATACAGAAACAGTCACAAACCTTGTCCTGTGTGGAAATGACCCATCAAATCTCAAGATCACTTATAAAAAAAAGGATCACATGAACACGTATTGTTCTGTTTGGCAGTTAGATCTATTGGCTCTTTTTGCTGTTTTAGGTCCCATCTCTTAAGCTCAACCTCAATCCTCATTTTCAATTAGTATAACATATTTCTTATTTTTAATGTAGATAAGAAAAAGATGGCTTTGATTTAAAGTGACTTAGACCAGGAGGATAACTTCAGATTTAAATTCTCTGCTTCAGGAAGTAACATAATGGCCTAGAAAAAGTATGACGGCGCTTTGTTAGATTTCTTCTCATTATATTAATCAGCTTTATTCATTTTTTTTAGACTTAGATTTAATTTTCTGGTACAGCAGTTTCAAGTGAGCCCTATATCATAGCATAAATTTCATCCCTGAATAGTTTTGTATACGGTCAAAGATGAAGACTCATAAGTTGTGTCATGGTTAACTACTTATAATTTCAGTTTCACTTCAGCTACATTTTTAGTTGCTTTACTCATGATAAATTTTCAATTCTTCAATCTTTTGGTCTTGTATTAACTACTGTAAGGCTAGTTTCTAATACCAAATCAACCTATATCGACCTAAAGCTAATTTGTTTTGGGCAGATAACAGTGAGGAAATAGAAAAAAAAGGGTCTGAAGATAGAATTATGCGGTTAAAAGATGAGCAGAGTTTCAAGAAGAGAAGAAGAGATTGTTAAGAGGGAATTCAAAGTCCACAACGACCGACTGCATATTCAAAGGCAAAAAGCAGACATCTGACATGAATGCACCCTTCTTTGTATCTATTGGGTGATTTTTATTTTTATTTTATTGTACTTCGTACAGTCACAATAAATACCCACTAAGAAGACAGCTTGATATATGGTGCTGTAATTTGAACCGTTAAATTTTTATTTGATGGTTGTAATTTCTATAAGTTCAATGAAAGCTGGTAAAAAAAACTATGCAACATTTGATAATCGAGTGATTTGAAACCATATTCTTCGTCTGAGGACAGTTTTTGGGGAGAAAGTCATTGGAGATTGTCATTATGGTGGATTGTCCCAATTCTGAACTCTGGTCTATTTCAAAGCAATTGTGCGTACCAATTGTTCCTTTTTCTTTCTCTAATGACGAGAAAGTTATGAAATCATACAAATCTCAAACCCACGTAGGTACCAAAAAATCATAATAATGTCTATTGGGTGAAGTTCAAGTGATAATGGCTATAGCTGCTTCATCATTGTGCTAAACAAGGCTATAGTCTTCACATTTGAAAAAAGTTTAATTAATTAACAAAAACCAAGTGCCAAATGGCTTCAAATGTTTGCAGTTGCCATCATGTAAATGAGGTATGCAAGCCATGTTTATTTCAAAATAATTGCCTTCGATTTCTTGATTTGAATGATGCAAAATACAAATGTTTCTTTAAAAATTTGTCACATGCTTTTTTTAAGACTCGCAAATATTTAAATAAAAATATATCTGGCATCAAATTTCAAGTACAATGAGTAAGTTTGATTCAAAACTCATTGTAATTTAAATTAGGCAACTTCCCAGCTTTGGATCTCCGCAAGCACCAAAGCCCCATGACCCCATTTCCCACTATTGATCAAAATTCAAATTAAAAAACCTTCAACCAGGTGTTGGTTGAATGCAAAAACCCCAAAAATCCAATCTCTTCGTCTTCTCATTGGATTCACAGTAGTTCCAATATTCATATTGGCAATGTCACTACAACAAATAAGATTTTTTGCTGCGTTTTATTTAGTTGAGAGTTAAATTCTGCCATAAATAGTAGCATTTGCTGCATTTTCTCGCTGTAAATAGTAACATTACTGCGAGAAATTAGGCATTTGTTGCCAGAAATTAGACTTATTGTCACGCCCAAATGGCCGCGGTTAACCCGCGATCTTAAAAACGCGGCAAGTGACTTTTTGTCGCGATTTTGAAGCTTTTGTGGCTATTTTAAGGCTTTTTACGGCGATTTTGAAGTTTTTTGCGGCGATTGATGAAATGCCGCAAAAAGTCTTATATGTTGTAGTGTGTGAACAGCAAATCGTGGTAGGACGTGAACAAAAACCCCAAAGATGGTCTTGGTATCACCTAAGATGTCAACAACCATGTCATTATACATGTCATGATAATGAGCAGAAAAATGGTAGATGTGGGAATACTCCACATACCTTAGTTGATGGATTGCTTAATGCATTTGTGGTAGGAGGTGTTATAGAAAATGCTTGCTCTTTCCCTTTTTCCATCTACAAAATATTTATCAATATTTTGTCACTATGGATTGATTAATGTATTTGTATAATTTAGAACTACGAAAGTAAATTGAACAAAAAGGATAACTGTACATGTATACACAAATAGTTTTAAGAGGACCCATTATATATAGCTTCCCATTTGTGTAAATTTCATATTAGAAATTCACAAACTGAAAATCGTTTTGATCAAATTCTTATATTCAAACATCAACACAAATAAATAAAAAAATATGGCATATATATGACGAAGTGCTGCACAAGAGATGAAATTAAACACAAAAATAAAATCGCAAATATGTCTATATATATAGCAATTTTTTTCACAATACAAATATTCATTTCCGCAATGCATGTTCATGAAACAACTAATGAAGTTCACCAAAGCATCAATGAAGCAACGGAAAAAAAAAAGAAATTTTGAAGCTCACCGAAACATCAATAAAGCAACAGAGAAAAAAAAAACAAACTTTGAAGCTCATAGAAACATCAATGAAGCAACAAAGATAAAAAAAAAAAAAAAAAGAGTTTGAAACTTACCAAAACAAGACTGCAGCACTTCAACCTCGTCCAATCGACCCAAAATTTTCTGCATAGACAAGTTAATTTTTTTATTATTCTTTCGTCTAGATGATCAACCAATAAGATAAAGATTTATGTAAGTTTAAACGTAAATGAGTTTTCCATTTTGCCTGTACCTAACACTACTTATCACAGGAAGATTCAAGAGAGCAGAATAGGCAAATGCTAACCATTTTTTCCTTCATCTATAAAAAACTTATTCTTGCCCCAACATGACTCAAAAAAGTTTAAAATAATTAACGGCCCGTTTAAGTACTTATATACCCAAAATATGGTTATAAGTAAATGTTTTGTTGAGAAAAGTTGACAATTATATATATTTAGTTATTTTTTAAAATTAAATAACATAGTACATGATAGCCCCAATAAAAAATTAAATTTTTCTTAAATAAAAACCTAATTAAATTGTGGCCCCAGAAAATTTTATTATACATATATATATATATATATATATATATAAATGAAGCATGTAATATTTGTCTATTTCGATTAGATCATCAGACGTTCGTTTAACCCTTTGTTTTTTATTCTCTTGTAGTATGATCATAATTAACTTTATCTAACCGATCAATATGATATGACATGACAAGGATTTATGTGCTGATCTGCAAATCTAGATGGAAAGGGGAGAGACAAATGAAAGAAAATGCTTTCACTCATAATTCTCTATTGAATTTCACTTATAGAGATAAGAAGAGACTAGTGAATAACTTAATAATTGGAGTCTCCGGCCAGATCCTTCGAGACCCAATGAAGTCCGGCGAACAATTTTCTTATTTTACAAAATTAAGAGTTCAAACAGCCCTGCTCTGCCACTTGAAACCATATATATATATATATATGTTGTAACACTTAGACCATATAAATATGTATGGTTTGATGAATAGGGATATTAACATAATTTATGGCCCTCAATTGTACGTAGGCTCATCATGATTGTCTTGGATAATTTATTTCATTTACTTTTGAGAGAATAATATTGTTGGACATAGATTTATATGTGTTTTGGTCAAACATAGAAAAAATTTAGTTGGAGGCCGATTGTGATAATTTAATTCCTTAAATTTGTAGAAGGATGCATGACTATATTAAATGTGCCATATATATATTGCCCGATATTCCTGATCGAGAAGAAATATTCAATCTACAGCGTGATCACGGGCCTATTTGAAGGCGGCGCGCATTAACAAGGTCGTGAAATTCAACAAAAAAATTAGCAAGTCTTCCAGCAAAAATATTGGAGAGAATTTAATACAGTAGGATCTGACTCAAATGACGTTGAATTGCCAGATTATATATTGACAAATTGAAATATTTTGAGGTGGCTGATTAGTTTAAAATTTTCAAAAAATTGTGATCTTTTCCGGATTGTAGTATTTTTGGGCACATTTTGGTATTTTGGTCATAATCATGCATGTGATCCCAATTGAAATTGTTATTTTTGGAAAGCTTCTTAGGGTACATCTTTTTTAGTCCAAAATCTACTGTTTTCCTCGCCATATCCCTATTTTTGGTTATTTTTAAGATAATATTTTATTTATCGTTTAGGAAGTAATTTTGAAATCAGTTTAGATTAGATTTTTGACAAATTACTTCTTTAATTACATATTTCCTTTTGGCGTAATTATTCGGATGTTGCTAATTTTGTAAAATTATGATATTGTCTTTTTTTAACTATTATATTCTGACAACTTATGGGTTGATTTTGTCGTTTTTTAGATATTTTTGATAATTTTAAATTAAATATCAGAGTCGTTTCCTCTATATTTTGGGTAATTCTCTTGCTTTCATACTCTGTAAACTATTTGTTAAAATTACTAATCTGTAGAACAATCTCTAATCTATTTGTTTCAAATTTTGTAATCCTCTTAATTAATTATAATACGGAGATTCCAATAGGCTGTAATTTGTATCACTCTTAGTCATTTTTTTTAGACAATAATCTTAAAATGAATCTCATATAAATGTGTATATATATAATATCTTCGAAAGACTTATATGAAATACAAATAAACATGACAACAGTTGACAAAGAATGTGTGAAGAAACACCACTCTCTCTCCTTAAAAGGCTTAATAGAAGGAGTATAGTAATTCTTTATAAAAACTATGATGAGTTTGTTCCTAAGTCATGTGAGGTTTCTCAACATGCTCCCACCCAACATCATGTGTGAGCTGATATTTTCGATACCATGATCATCATGAATAGATCGTAGGAGCCGGCCATATGCATCAGTCACCTATAACCTAACCTGATATCATGAAGCTGAAATACTTATTTCTCTACCCAAGACCTAATGGAGGGGTATAGTAACTTCTTATAAACATTTGATTGAGTTTATTCTTAAGTATAAGAGATTTTTCAACAAAGTGAAAATGAAAGTATCAATGTCTAAAAAGCTTATATAATTAAGTTGAAAATTATACGTTCCTGTACTACTCCAGGGTAATGCGCTATTGCTGGGAGAAGAAATATCAACTGATTTCGATTCATTTTTTTATGAAGTAATACGTAATTTTCTCTAATTTTCTTCTATATATATGTGTATATATATATATAGAAAACAATACGCTAGGAGCTTTAATCTTGATTTGGGAAAGGAAGTCCCTTTTTAATCCGCGCGCCTTGATCATCTCTAGTTTCCTCCATTAATCTAAAACTTATCTGGAACTGACCGCAAAGTGTTAATTAATGCATGATGTCTAAGGGGGCCGAAGTTTGTAACTTTAAGTTGCTTAAATTGGGGACAATGTTTTGGTAACGTCTTATAATATAAATAGTCATAATAGAAAAATCATAATTTCTCCTTATCTATAGCCACTCATCATCATGTAATGCAGGCACGGGTACTTCTGATCATCCAGTTAGCTAGCGCCTAAGATTTCACCTTATAACCTTGATCAACAAGAAATAACAAACATGGTACTTGGTCTAAATTTTCTTTCCTTCTTATTTGTCTTATGGGTAGCTTAGCAATAATGGTTCCCTGCCCTTCGCTTGCCCAAAACTCACCACAAGAATACATCGATGCTCACGAAGCTGCTCGAAAACAAGTCGGTGTCCAAAACATGACTTGGGACAACGTCACAACACGGTAGCAACCTATGCTCAAAACTATATATGCTAACTCAAGGATTGGGGACTGCAATCTGGTGCATTCAAACGGCGCTTAATTATTATGGGGAGAATCTGGCCAAAGGCAGTAGTGGTTCCTTTACGGGGACAGCTGCATGAGTGAATTTGTGGGCGGCAGAGAAGCCTTACTATTACTACAGCAACAATTCATGTGTTGGAGGACAGTGCCGGCCTGCATTATACTCAAGTAATTCCTTGGAACACTTCACACTTCAGTTCATTTTGGGTGCGCAAGGGTTCAATGCACTAATAATGGCTGGTGGTTTGTCACTTGCAACTACGATCCCCCTGGCAATTATGTTGGACAACGTCCCTATTAATTAATTAATTAGTCAAAGCAGCTTCAATGGAAATCACCTTTAATCCGTGCATGTATGACTACTCATGCGTGATAAATATAAATAAAGAATATATTGATCTTATTTAATAAATAGATGGATCGAGATGGTGCACTAGTACTGCATGCATATATGTACTATTATATATTATATATAAGTACCGGTACTTAGGCCGGCTGATCATGAACACACGAGCTTTAAAGTAAAATAAGGTTAATTGTGCTGATCAAAATCGATGCATAAATACGTTTTCTTAATTTGTACGTATCATAGTTTCAGTAGTCCCAGGCACCAAAAAGTAATTAAGGGCAAAAAAATATTCTGAAACTCTGCCAACATATTCCGGCAGAAGAATGAGAAATTAAATAGAAAGAACGGCCAAGTAAATGATCGTGACGTGACAAATTATGGCTAAAATCTTCCATCCATGCATATTGCATCATAACATGATTTCATGTCTAACATGCAGTTATCAATTAATCGAGTCCTCCATGAATTTTTTTAACCATATTTGTCCATCACTTGTCAATTAATCTCTTGTAAACACAGAATATATCTTATCATCATCCTCGTCGATAACCGAAATGCCATTTTGTTGAGTATGGCTTAAGAATACATGCCCAGACCTGTCTCGCTCGACCCTCGCTCGAGCGAGACTTCGAGACTTCTAAAATTGCTCCAATCCGAGACTTCGCTCGACCCTCGCTCGACCTTCAGCTAGAGCGAGGTTCAGACAGTGACTTCGCTCGATCCTCGCTCGACCTCCCGCTCGAGCGAGATGCCACGTGGCGCCAGGTGTCCGTTTTCTAGTTGAGCGAATCTGACCTAAAAGTGCTCGCTCGAGCGAGTTTAAATCTCGCTCGAGCGAGTTTAAATCTCACTCGAGTGAGATTGCATAATATAAATATCGCGAAGGCATTTCGCGCAGCGGACGACGCAGACGACGAAGGCCTCTGTTTTCTGTGCCAGTGAACAGTGCTTCCTCCTAAATCATTTTCTTCTCCATTTCTCCACTATTCTGAGTGAAACTTGTGAGGATTGAGTGTATACACGTGAGGTGAGTGTTCTCTGTTGTAAGTATCTCTTGATACTCTCTCTGTAACCTCCATTTGATCTAGTGAAGTTTTGAAACCAACCCCACAGTGGATGTAAGCTTATTTTGAGTTGAACCACTTAAATCTGTGTGTTCTTTCTGTGTTTACTGTTTTATTTCTCATTGTTGCATCCGCTGCGGTTTATTTCATATCTTTATTGTTTGTTTCATTGCCTATTTCCCAACAAACTAGTATCAGAGCGGTTCTCAGGCTCTGTGAATATTTGAAGGGATGGCTACAGCAAGATTTGAAGTTGAGAAATTTGACGGTCAGAACAGTTTCAGCTTATGGCGCCTGAAGATGAGGGCATTGTTGTGCCAGCAGGGGTTATTCAAAGTTCTAGAGGAAAGGACGGCAGATTCTCCTGTACCGTCTAAGGACGATGAAAAAAAGGTACATAGTACAATTCTGTTATCATTGTCTGATGGAGTGTTGAGAGAGGTGGCAGAGGAGGAGACCGCTGAGGGTCTCTGGAACAAGTTTAAGAGCTTGTACATTAAGAAGTCTCTCACAAACCGGTTGTATTTAAAACAACGGTTGTATACACTCAAAATGACTGAGGGTTCGTCAGTTACTGAACACCTAGATGAGTTTAATAAGATTGTAATGGATCTTAGAAATGTTGACATCAAGCTTGATGAGGAAGATCAAGCTCTAATTGTGCTGTGTTCATTACCTGCCTCTTTTGAGAATTTTGTAAATTCTATGCTGTATGGTAGAGATACTATCTCCTTAGCAGATGTGAAGTCAGCTTTGAACTCGAAGGAGTTGAGGAGTAAGTATGATAAGGGTGGTGAAGCACAGGCCAGTGGGTTGTTTGTCAAAGATACCTCCGACAGAGGAAGATCCAGTCAGCAGGGTTTAGAGAATGGCAGAGGCAAGTCTCGGAGGAAATCAAAGTCCAAGTCCAACAAGAAAAATGTAAAATGTTATTACTGTTAGAAGTTTGGACACTATAAGAGTGAGTGTACGAAGCTGAATAAGAAGGAGGAATCTACGAGTTCCTCTAATGCCGTCAGTGCTGCTGATGAATCTGATGGCTCTGATGTAGTTCTTGCAATCAGTTATTCAAATAGTCGGTTCAGTGATAAGTGGGTGATGGACTCAGCTTGCACGTTCCATATGTGTCCCAGAAGGGACTGGTTCATGTCTTATGAATCAGTCAACAGTGGTTCTGTTTTGTTGGGGAACGACACTGCTTGCAAGATTGCAGGAATGGGTTCTGTGAAAATCAAGATATTTGATGGGATGGTTAGGACACTGACCAACGTCCGGCACATTCCAAACTTGAAAAAGAATCTTATCTCCATAGGGGCCCTTGATTCTTTGGGTTTACAGTACACGGGACAAGGTGGAACTTTGAAAGTCAGCAAAGGCTCCATGATTATTATGAAGGGAGACTTGAAAGATAGTCTCTATTTCCTCCAGGGCAATACTATCAGCGGTGAAACTGTAGTTTCAGTATCTGATCAGTCAGAGTCAGATGTTACTCGTCTATGGCACATGAGATTGGGCCATATGAGTGAGAAGGGGATATCTATCCTCAGTAAGCAAGGGGTGCTAGGGAATCAGAATTTGGGCAAGTTAAACCTGTGCGAGCACTGTGTATTCAGGAAGCAGAGCAGGGTTCAGTTTGCAACTGGGGTCCACAGAACAAAAGGTACAGTGGACTACATTCATTCCGACCTTTGGAGTCAGTCTTCAGTTCCATCAAAAGGTGGAGCTAATTACTTGCTTACATTCATTGATGATTACTCACGGAAAGTGTGAGTTTAATTTTTGAAACAGAAAAGTGAAGTCTTCAAGAACTTCAAGCAGTGGAAAGTTCTGATAGAGAATCAGACCGGGAAGAAGGTGAAACGGCTTCGGACTGACAACGGGATGGAATTTTGCGGCAATGACTTCGATGAGTTCTGTAAGAACGAAGGAATTGCCAGACACCGTACAGTCAGGCACACTCCACAGCAAAATGGAGTGGCTGAACGCATGAACCAGACCCTCCTAGAACGAGCACGCAGTATGCTCTCCAATGCCGGCCTATCTAAGGACTTTTGGGCGGAAGCAGTCAATACAGCCTGCTTTCTGGTGAACCGCTCTCTAGTCACAGCTATTGAGTTGAAGACACCTAATTAGGTATGGTCTGATGAACCTACTGATTATTTGAACCTGAAGATATTTGGTTGTCCTGCTTATTTTCATGTAAATGATGGTAAGCTAGATCCTAGGGCAAAGAAGTGTATTTTTATGGGATATGTTTCTGGGGTGAAGGGATATAGATTGTGGTGTACTGATCCCAAGTCACCCAAGTTTGTGATAAGCAGGGATGTTGTGTTTGATGAGAAATCCATACTTAGTCCGACAAAACAAATTCTCGTGTCTACAGGGAAGAAGATGGAGCTGCAGGCTTCACTTGAGACACCACCAGTAACTCAAGATTATGCTATGACTGATGAGCATGATTATGAGTCAGAAATTGAGACACCAGCTGAGGAGCAGTACAATATAGCTGCTGGTAGACAGAGGAGGCAGATCAGACCACCTCAGAGATATGCTCATGCAGATATGATCAGTTATGCACTCGCTACAGCGGAAGAAATTGTGGGGCAGGAGCCTTCCAGTTACTCAGAGGCTGTGAAGAGTACTGAGTCTGCACAGTGGTGTACAGCGATAACTGAAGAGATTGAGTCTCTTCACAAGAACCAAACCTGGGATTTGGTTAAGTTACCAGCGAAAACCAGAGTTGTGGGCTGCAAATGGGTTTTCAAGAGAAAAGGGGGGAATCCAGTCTGATGCAAGATACAAAACTCGCCTAGTTGCTAAAGGCTACAGTTAGAGAGAGGGGATCGACTTCACTGAAGTGTTCTTTCCAGTAGTAAAGCACAGTTCAATCCGAGTTTTACTAGCCATCACGGTTTTGTATGATCTAGAGTTTCAGCAGCTAGATGTGAAGACAGCGTTCTTACACGGTGAGCTTGAAGAAACTATCTATGTGCGTCAGCCAGAGGGGTTCACAGTTGAAGGTAAAGAAGACCGTGTATGCAGACTGAAGAGGTCTTTGTATGGGTTGAAGCAGTCACCTAGGCAATGGTATAAACGTTTTGATTTGTTTATGAGTGATCATGATTATTTGAGAAGTAATTATGACTGCTGTGTATATCATAAACAATTGCCTGATAAGTCTTTCATTCACTTATTGCTTTACGTTGATGACATGCTTATAACTGCTAAAAGCATGGTTGATGTTGATTTGTTGAAAACTCAATTTAAGGATGAGTTTGAGATGAAAGATTTAGGTGATGCTAAGAAAATACTGGGGATGGATATTTATAGGGATAGAAAAGCTGGGAAGTTATACTTATCCCAGAGAAAGTATATAGAGAAGGTTTTAGACAGGTTTGGAATGTCTGACTCCAAGCTTGTCAGCACGCCGTTGGCGTCGCATTTTAAACTTTCAGCTTCCTTATCCCCCTAGACAGATGAGGAGGAGCAGTCCATGGCAAATGTTCCTTACTCTAATGTTGTAGGTAGCATTATGTATGCTATGGTGTGTACCCGTCCAGATATTTCACAGGCAGTGAGTGTGGTTAGCAGATATATGGCTAAGCCTGGTAGAACTCACTGGCAGACCGTGAAATGGATTTTGAGGTACTTGAAGGGAACCTCGCATGTGGGCTTAATATTTGATAGAGATGTAGATCTCAGTTCTGTTGTGATTGGTTTTGTTGATTCTGACTATGCTGGGGATTTAGATAAGAAAAGATCATTGACAGGTTACATTTTCACATTGTGTGGTTCTGCTATTAGTTGGAAAGCAACACTTCAATCAACTGTTGCTTTATCAACTACAGAGGCAGAATACATGGCAGCAGCTGAAGCTGTTAAGGAGGTCATTTGGGTGAAGGGGCTAATCAGTGACCTAGGTCTTTAGTAGACAGAGATGACAGTGTTTTGTGACAGCCAAAGTGCTATACATTTGACCAAAAATCAAATGTATCATGAGAGGACAAAGCACATTGACGTCAGGTATCACTTTATCAGAGGAGTAGTGTCAGATGGTACAATTAGTATTCAGAAGATTGATACTTCAGAGAATCCAGCAGATGTAATGACCAAGCCAGTTGCAGTATTCAAATTCAAATTTTGTTTGGACTTGATAGGGGTTCGGGGTTTCCAGGTTCCTTAGGGAACTCAGATGGGGTTGGTTTTCTCAGTTGCTGCATTTTACATTCTTGAGTTGATCTGGATTTTATGGGGCTATTAGGTATTCAAGCCAAGGTGGAGATTTGTTGAGTATGGCTTAGGAATACATGCCCAGACCTGTCTCGCTCAACCCTCGCTCGAGCGAGACTTCGAGACTTCCAGAATTACTCCAACCCGAGATTTCGCTCGACCCTCGCTCGACCTCCCGCTCGAGCGAGATGCCACGTGGCGCCAGGTGTCCGTTTTCTAGTTGAGCGAATCTGACCTAGAAGTGCTCGCTTGAGCGAGTTTAAATCTCGCTCGAGCGAGATTGCATAATATAAATATCGCGAAGGCATTTCGCGCAGCAGACGACGCAAAAGACGAAGGCCTCTGTTTTCGGTGCCAGTGAACAGTGCTTCCTCCTAGATCATTTTCTTCTCCATTTCTCCACTATTCTGAGTGAAACTTGTAAGGATTGAGTGTATACACGTGAGGTGAGTGTTCTCTGTTGTAAGTATCTCTTGTTACTCTCTCTGTAACCTCTAATTGATCTAGTGAAACTTTGAAACCAACCCCACAGTAGATGTAAGCTCATTTTGAGCTGAACCACTTAAATCTGTGTTTTCTTTCTGTGTTTACTGTTTTATTTTTCATTGTTGCATCCGCTGCGGTTTATTTCATATCTTTGTTGTTTGTTTCATTGCCTATTTCCCAACACATTCGACTTCAATTCGATTGATTACCTTGACTTGTAAACACGAATATATATATATAACATACGCTCACGAGTTTTAATTAATTTTTCTACCCGCAAATTGAGTTAATTCATGATGATCCACAGTACGGCATGCATGCACCGAGATAGCCGTCGGTCATGACCAGTATGTAGTACATAGTGGCTCAACAAATTAACTGCTTACCCGACCTAATTTATTAGACCGAAATGTTCTGACCCGTAATCCCGACTCGATAACGCATAGGATTAGAAGTGGTATTCCGTTACCCGATTAAAACCCCCAAAACGTGTTTGACCTTACCAAATCTAGAACATTCCGACGTGTTCTTTCTCCTCCGATTTCTTCTCATTGCAATTTAATAGCCTCAGAGACCATGGTTCAAAACTTGCTTAATCGATTCAATCTCCACGGATATCACAAGTCCATTCACATCCATAGACTCTCGAGTTCAAATCGTGTTCGCACTTTCGTGTTCACATCTGCATTGCATAGGTTCAAATCTTGTTCTCCCTCCTATTTTTCGATCATCGAAAACATCTTGGATCTAGGCTTCCGAACTTTAGAGTCATCAAATCTGCATAAGTTTTGGGGAGTTTCGTGAGAATTTGGTATGGTTTGTTGCCTAAGGTTTTCGATGTTTTCGATGATCGAAAATAGACTTGAAGGTTCATCTTTCTCTTCTAGGTCGTTTCTCATGAAATCCGCCATTGTTCTATGATGATCGATTTGCTTATTGTCATGTTTTTGCTTTTGCCGCATGGTTTGCTTTGAATATTCTTCCTTGATTTTGTTAAGATATTTGCTTTGTTGCTCGAATTCTACTTCTGGTCTGATTCGAGGTTTTGAGGCTGGGAAAGAGAATATATGGGTATCAGATAATCGGCCAACTGGGTATCGGATAAGCGAAATGATTTTGTAATCCGGTCGGGTCAGAAATGAGCTTATCGGTTCAAGTCCGATCGGATGAACAGCCTTGATACATACTACCTGTTGATCAATGCGATGTTAGAATATCTATCGCCATAATTATAAGGACAAACCCACCGAGTTCACGCACGCGCGAGTTCGATCGCAATCAACGTAGCTTATGTCGGCCATTAGCATATGTACTAGTTCTCATGATCACGTAGCTAAGTGCGTTATTGATTTTTAGGCCATATATATCGACACGACATATAACATGATCAATACGGTACTTAATTGACCGCTAGTGTTAGACCGGAGTAGTGAATATTGATCACTTGAATTATAGTTTTTCTTACACGACATATAACCAGATTTTTCTTTTATTATCTAATAGAATATCTTTTCTACATACTGTACATGACATTTTGTCATTTTCCTTGAGTAATTTATAATTTCTTTTAACATTTTTCTTGTAATTAAAGCTAGCTAAACATGTTAGTTTTTTGCTAGCTAGAGAGAAAATTACACGTATCATGATAATCCCGAAAATGATATTAATATGAGAAATGCCTTTTCACCCGTAGAAAGCTTCCGAAATTTTCTCCCGAAACCAATTTTTTGTTTTTTAGCCTGGTTTGTTTATACAAACCGAGTTCACGCACGCGCGAGTTTTATGTTGGCCATCAGCATAAATATATATATATTAGTTCTCATGATGAATTAATTAAGTGCGTTGATTTTTAGGCCATATATATCGACATATCGCTAGTGTTAGACCGGACTAGTAGTGAATATTGATCACTTGAATTATAAGTTTTCTTACACGACATATGGCCAGAATTTTCTTTTATTATCTAATAGAATATCTTTTCTACATACCGTACATGACACTTTGTCATTTTCCTTGAGTAATTTATAATTTCTTTTAACATTTTCTTGTAATTAAAGCTAGATAAACATGTTAATTTTTTGCTAGCTAGAGAGAAAATTACGCGTCATGATAATCCCCAAAAAACATGATATTAATATAAGAAATGCCTTTTCACCCGAAGAAAGCTTCCGAAATCTTCTCCCGAAACGATTTTTTTTTTTTTAAGTGATTAAAGATATGTTTTTATATAATATAATTTTTTTAAAAATATATAGATCAAATGAAAAAAATAATAATAATAAAACAAATCAAAACAACTTTTTTATACTTATCGGGAGATCATCGACGGGCTAGCACTGCTCTATTAATATACAATAACTGAGAGCATTTTTTCTCTCAGATTATATATGTGTATAATTGTACTTTTTATATCACAGATGGTACGTATAATACGCATGATCATATATATGAAAGGTATATAAAAATTAATATCATCATTATTATGGTGCATGCAAGTGGTGTTTTGGTCTCTTTAGACGTTCCACCAAAGTTTTACGCTTACCACGTTTGAACATTCTACATGGATCATTACCTCTTCCAACCAGCAATGCCACGTACAGTCTCTAAATAGGGATTACAATACAAATTTCATTTTAAAAAATTTTAAATTATAATATTTCTTTTTTCTTTTTATCCTTATTTATCAATAGGAATACAATATCTCATATTCAGAACTGTAATTAATAGAGTTTCTCCTTCCAAAATCCATGAGATAATTTCCACTCGATACCAGTACTGGACCACTAGTGGCCGCTAGGAAATAAAAAATTTTTTGATTGGGAAATGATAAAATTACGGAATTTCTTATCCCTACGTACCCTAACTCATTTGCATAATATATTGCCCCACGTATTTCTAATTTCCCTATATATACCACTCATGCATGCCTGATCTGGCTCTACAATTCTGCATGCTCGCTAAGTAGCTTTTGCTTTGCATTACATACGAGCGAAAACCAATATGCAGGGACTGATCATGATCATGAGAAACATTTCCCCAGGCGCAATAATATTTGTGTTTGTCCTGACCTGCTTTGCCTTCGTCCATGAATCCAGCGCCCAAAATTCACCACAAGACTACGTCAACGCTCACAACGCAGCTCGATCAGAGGTTGGAGTCGGACCTATTACTTGGGATGCTACCGTTGCGGCATACGCACGGAACTATGCTAATAAACGTAAGGGTGATTGCAACCTTGTGCACTCCGGTGGTCCTTACGGTGAGAATATTGCATGGAGCAGTGGTGACCTCTCGGGAACGGCTGCCGTTAAATTTTGTGTAGGAGAGAAAGCCGACTACAACTACAACACTAACTCATGTGCTGCCGGCAAGCAGTGCGGCCACTATACTCAGGTGGTTTGGCGCAATTCTGTGCGCCTTGGCTGTGCTAAAGTCAGATGCAACAATAGCGGCACCTTCATCACTTGCAACTATGATCCCCCCGGTAACTATGTCGGGCGGCGGCCGTACTAATTAATCATGAGAGCTTTTAGATGCTTGTATAAAGCTGCTGATCAAAGCAAGCATATATCATGCATGCATCTACGAGTTTATAAATTTTAGAGGCCGGTGACCTTAAATAAGTCATGTAATATTGGCACCAAACTCTGAATAAATAAAGTGAAACTCGTGAAGTAATAAATTATATATGAGGATCAGGTCATGCATCCATCGACTTCGTTTCCATGGGCTAGCTGCCTGTTTTTTCCCGCAGTACTTTGGCTTCTTTTTTTCTAAATTTGTGTTGTAGTTAATTCAGTGATTTTTTTTTTGCAGCAAATAATGATCAGCTATTTTTTTTTTTTTTGAGATAAATAATGATCAGCAACTGATGCCATTGATATGAGGTATTTAGCTCTAGATCATTCTGTGTTAATTGCGTTGAAGTGATGAATTTGTGTAAATATGAAAGGATAAGCGCTTTAATATATTCAATGGATTAGAGGCATATAATTAAGATAAGTTACTTTCCATCAAATTATATATTTATACTCACTTTTGTCAAATATTTGAATTTAGATATTAAAAGTGATTCTACTTCAATTTTGAACGGAAAAAAAAAATAAAAATAAAAATAAAAAACCACTCTAAAGCTAAGACAATAATGTACTATTGATGCAGGGGGATCCAAGACAAAAGATGTTGAGCTGTCTGATTGCACATTGATGGCGTTGAGGTATCATGAATTGGCAGATCAACGTAAAGGCTAGAAGTGATCGTGATCTCTTTCTAATTGGGGGAGTTTTGGGTGCGTTTCAGTCTTTTAGTCATAACTTTGGCTACGAGTGTCAGAATTGCGCATAAGACCCAAATTCGGAAAGTTCTTTTCGACGCGCACGCAGTCCACATTGAGCATGACTCCATGTACCTTTTTTTCGACCTCAAATTCCGCTGTTTTCCTTTTCGAATTGTCATTTTTAGTTATTTTTTACTATTTTTAGTAATATTTCGTATATTTGTTAGGAAGCCATTTTAAATCCGATTTGTTCCGGATTTTTCGCAAATTGCTTATTTGATTTTGAATTTCAATTTTACGTTATTTTCGGGATTTTTTCATTTTTGGTAAAATTCGGTTACAGACGAATTTTAGCTATATAGTCCGGCTTATGAACTGATTTTCGACAATCTTTCATTTGATAATATTCAATTTCTTTCTCAGAGATGTATTCTCTGTATTTTGGGTAAATTTCTTGTATTCTTCCCTGTGAATTCATTTGTTGAAACTAACCTGCAGAATAATCGCTATTCTTTCTAGTGTTAACTAGTAACTACCCTGTTGTGCTAAAAAAAAATAAAAACTATCCTGTTGTAAATGAAAATATACCAAAACTGATGCAGAGATCACTAGAAGGATTTAATGATTCTAAGGTACTTC
The DNA here is from genome assembly GCA_036898215.1 of Platycarya strobilacea. Taxonomy (NCBI): domain Eukaryota; kingdom Viridiplantae; phylum Streptophyta; class Magnoliopsida; order Fagales; family Juglandaceae; genus Platycarya; species Platycarya strobilacea. The sequence goes on along the minus strand of CM072554.1, from coordinate 2,860,793 downwards.
TATAATGTACGGCCCAATAGATTGGGGTCCTCTATTCTTTCATATAGAGTTTTTGGCGGATTGGGTTCTTGACTTTTTGTTTTCATGCTTCAAGTTTTTCTCAACATACAACTCATTTTTTAGATGGATTTTTGTATGGATTTGGTCTTTTGGACATTTTTCAATCTCTTTATTGGTCTTCCCTTCTTCACATTTTTAATTGGAGCATCAGACCCTAACGTGTCCATTGCTTGAGGTAGATCTGTAACAGTCTCTTCGGATACATCCATTGAAATATCAACTTTTCGTTTCTTCTCATTTTTGTTCTTCGCCATCACCAATTTTGAGAGATGGACTCTCTTTAATCTTTTTATATATTATATTATATGTTGATATTATATTATAAGTTGCTGCTTTGAGTGCTTTCGTTTCGCATGTATATAGCCTTTGCCATTAGACTGGTTGGATGGTGATTCATCCCGATTATCCTACTAATTAGAAGTGCATATTAATTAGTATATATTAATTAGCAGTAGGCCTGATAAAACTAGCTAGTACTCTCTATTTGTGTATATCGAAATTAGTAGATATTGAAACTAATTAGTAGTGTATATTAAAATTCAACTAGTACGGCTAGTACAAAAAATATACAACCCCCCCCCCCAAACACCAAAATATCAAATCATGATACCACCCTTGAGATAAGGAACTGACTGCAAATTGTTAATTAATGCATGTCCAAGGTGGAAGTTTGTAACTCTAAGTTGCTTAAATTGGGGACATTATTTGGTAACGTCTTATAATATAAAGTAGTTATAATAGAAAAATCATAAGTTCTCCTTATATATAGGCACGGGTGCTTTTGATCATCCAGTTAGCTAGCGCCTCAGATTTCACCAGCTTATAATTAACCTTCAACAAGAAATTACAAACATGCATGGGTACAATTGGTCTAAATTTTCTTTCCTTCTTATAATTTGTCTTGAGGGTATAAGCTTAGCAAATAATGGTTCCCCGGCCCTGTCTTGCCCAAAACTCACCACAAGACTACATCGATGCTCACAACGCTGCTCGAAAACATGAATTAAGTCGGTGTCCAAAACATGACTTGGGACAACTCGGTAGCAGCCTATGCTCCAAACTACATATGCAAACTCAAGGATTGGGGACTGCAATCTGGTGCATTCAAACGGTACTGATTATAATGGGGAGAATCTGGCCAAAGGCAGTATTGGTTCTGTAATGTATTTGTGTAAATAATTAGAAGCAGTATGTCTATATTTGTAATTTACTATTTCAAATATCTGTAATCTAATGACTTAAGAAGAAGCCACGTGTTGACATCTGCTGAAACCCTAAACTTGTATCTGACGCCCATATAAAAGGATAGCTATCTCGAATGTAGAGAGAGAGAGAGAGAGAGAGAGATACAGAAACAGAAGCAGACGGAAGAGGCGATATTCATCTTCCTTAGGGCAGATTTTCATGAAGTGAGATATGAGTGAAAATCTGGAAAGAGTTAGATGAGAAACCTTGTAGTGATGCTGTGTAAACTTTCGGTTGATCAATGAAGAGTTCCCAGAGCTAGTTCCCACCGTGGATGTAGATCCAATAGGGATCGAACCATGTAAATACTTGTGTATTTCTGTTTTTCTTTCTTGCTGTTATTTTTCTGTTGATCTTATTCTTTGTTTAATTTTCTTCTACACTGATCTTGGTTGAGTTGGTTCGGAGCAAACTAGGGTTTGCTGAAACCTTACAAGTGGTATCAGAGCAAGGTCGAGATGGGGTCAACCAGGTTCGATGTGGAGAAGTTTACTGGAAAAAATGACTTCGGCCTCTGGCGAATAAAGATGAAGGCCTTGCTTGTGCAGAATGGCCTCCAAGTGGTATCAGAGCAAGGTCGAGATGGGGTCAACCAGGTTCGATGTGGAGAAGTTTACTGGAAAAAATGACTTCGGCCTCTGGCGAATAAAGATGAAGGCCTTGCTTGTGCAGAATGGCCTCCAAGATGCACTTCTTGGAGACAAGAAGGCCGTTGCGACACTTACGGATGAAAAGGCTAGTTCCTCTGAGAAGGTAAAACCCGAAACCTTGCAAAAGGCACATAGTTCCATTATATTATCGTTGGGTGATAAGGTTCTTAGAGAAGTGGCTAGTGAGGAGACAGCAGCAGGAATTTGGTTAAAATTAGAGTCCTTCTATATGACCAAGTCTCTGGCAAACTGTCTCCACAAAAAGACCAAATTATACACCTTCAAAATGAATCCAGGGGTGTCATTGGAAGATCATCTCGATGATTTTAACAAGATCATTTTAGATCTTGCCAATATTGACATCATTATTGAGGATGAGGACCAAGCTATTTTGTTACTCAGTTCTTTGGATAATTCATATAATAATCTTAAGGAAACCATTATGTATGGTCGAGAGAGTTTAACACTGGATGATGTCCAGTCTATTTTACATGCTAGAGAGTTACAAGGAAAAGGAGAGTCCAAACCAGAAGGTGAAGAGGGTCTAATAGCTCGGGTTAAATCTGAGAAAACTTCTAATAAAGGAAAGAAAAACAAAGGGAAATCAAAATCAAAAGGGAAACAGCTGAAATGTTTCCTCTGTCACAAAGAAGGACATTTTAAGAAAGATTGTCCTGAAAGAAAACCAAACACTGAAAACAAGCCAATAAGGGAAGTGAATGTGTCTGTTGCTTATGAGGACTATGAGAGTGCTGAAGTCCTCAGTATCTCTGAGAGAGAATCTGGGAAAGAGTGGATCCTAGATTCTGGTTGTTCTTTCCATATGTATCCTTCGAAGTCCTGGTTTGAAGCCTTTAGGGACATAGATGGAGGACATGTAATGTTAGGAAATAACAAATCTTGCAAAGTTCTTGGAATTGGTACAATCAGATTAAAATTGCATGATGGTAAAGAAAGAATTCTTATTAGATACATACCTGAATTGAAAAGGAATTTGATTTCTCTATGCATGCTTGATAAATCTGGTTGTATGTTTGTCTCTGAGTCTGGAACTTTGTCAATCAAGAAGGGGTCTACAACAGTGATGAGAGGGTTTATAAAGAATGGTCTTTATACCCTTGATGGCAGGACTGTTATAGAGGAAGCCTCTGTTACACAGAAGGCAAATGATAAGTGTAAATCTGTGCTCTGGCATAGAAGACTAGCACATGTTAGTATGAAAGGGTTACAAGAACTCCATAAACAGGGACTTCTTGGTAACATTAACTTAGGAGAATTGCCCTTTTGTGAAGATTGCATTTTGGGAAAATCAACTAGGACTAGTTTCAAACCTGGAAAACATAATACTAAACAGTGTCTTGAGTATGTGCACTCTGATTTGTGGGGGCCTGCAAGGGTAAGCTCACATGGTGGGGGAAATTATTTTTTGTCAATAATTGATGATTTCTCTAGGAAGGTTTGGGTGTACATAATTAAACATAAGAGTGACACACTGGGCAAGTTCAAGGAATGGAAAATCTTAGTTGAAAATCAGGTTGGGAAAAAGGTAAAGAAACTTAGGACTGATAATGGGCTTGAGTATCTGTCTAATGAGTTCAATGACTTTTGCCAAAAGGAAGGGATAGCACGCCATAAGACAGTAAGAGAAACCCCTCAACAGAATGGCCTAGTTGAACGAATGAATAGGACTATTTTAGAAAGGGTTAAATGTATGCTGTCAAATGCCAAGCTGCAAAAGAGTTTTTGGGCAGAAGCAGTTAGTACTGCTGTATACCTGATTAACAGAAGCCCATCATCAGCTATTAACTTCAAAACATCTCAAGAACTGTGGACTGGAAAACCCTCTGATTACAATAATCTGAGGGTATTTGGTTGCACTGCTTATGCGCATTCTAAAACTGATAAACTAGAACCGAGGGCAATAAAATGTGTATTTGTTGGGTATCCTGAAGGAGTTAAAGGGTACAAATTGTGGGTTCTAGAACCAGGAAAACAAAAGTTCATTTTAAGTAGGGATGTGACTTTTAATGAGTCACAGATGGCTATGACATCTCTGAACAGTGACAATTCTGCAGAGAAATCTGTTTTAGAGAGAACTCAGATTGAGGTGGAGCCATCTAGTATACCTAATGAGGAGACAGACCATGACATTGAGGGAAATAACAATCTGGAAAGTGAAGGGCAGTGCAGCCCTAGGTCCTATAACTTGGTGAGGGATAGACTTAGGAGGACTATCAAGCCACCAATCAGATATGGACAAGCTGACCTTACTGCCTATGCTTTTTCTGTAGCTCAAGATGTAGTTGAACTTGAACCAAGGTCTTATAAGGAGGCCATGAATAGCAAGGAATCTCACAAATGGCTTCTTGCTATGGAAGAAGAAATGGAATCTCTTAATAAGAACAAGACTTAGGATTGGGTGATTAAACCAAAGAAAGCCAAACTTATAGGCTCTAAATGGATCTATAAGAAGAATGAAGGTATACCCGGGGTAGAAGAACCTAGGTATAAAGCTAGGTTAGTTGCTAAAGGTTTTACTCAAAGGGAGGGAGTTGATTTTAATGAGATTTTTTCTCCTGTAGTAAAACATAGCTCAATCAGACTCATTCTTGCATACACAGCATATCATAATTTGTTTTTGGAACAATTAGATGTGAAAACTGCATTTCTACATGGTGAGTTAGAAGAAACTTTGTATATGCAGCCACCTGATGGTTTTGTAAAAAATTCAAATGAAAACCATGTCTGTTTACTTAAGAAATCACTATATGGTTTAAAACAATCTCCTAGACAATGGTATAAAAGGTTTGATACTCACATGATAGAAAATGGTTTCAACAGAAGTAGTTTTGATGGCTGTATATATTTTAAGAATTCTGGTATCTTTACTGTTTACTTACTGCTGTATGTAGATGATATGCTAATTGCATGCAAAGATAAGTGTTTAATTGAACATGTAAAAGGAATTCTTAAATCTGAGTTTGAAATGAAAGACCTTGGGCCTGCAAAGAGGATTTTGGGTATGGAGATAACTAGGGATATGAGTAAAAGTTATCTCTACTTGTCACCACAATCATACATTTTAAAAGTCCTTAAAAGGTTTGGTATGAATTCTGCAAAATCTGTCTGTACACCCCTAGGACAGCATGCAAAACTCTCTGTTACTCAAATTCCTAAAACTGAGGAGGAAGAAAATTATATGAAGAAAATTATATGAATGCTAGTATGGTAGGATGTGTCATGTATGCCATGGTTTGTACTAGGCCAGATCTGTCCTATGCTGTTAGTATAGTGAGCAGATTCATGGCAAATCCAGGCAAGCCTCATTGGCATGCCTTAAAGTGGGTTCTTCAATATCTTAATGGTTCCTCTCATATAGGTTTGAGTTATGGAAAAAATGTTGAGAAGGGTCATGAAATTTGTGGGTATGTGGATTCTGATTTTGCTGGAAATTTGGACACCAGAAAATCTATAACTGGTTATGTCTTTACAGCATTTGGGAGGGCCATAAGTTGGAAAGCCAACTTACAATCAGTTGTAGCTTTGTCTACAACTGAGACTGAATATATTGCTATGACCGAGGCTATAAAGGAAGCTATATGGCCAAAGGGTATGTCAAATGAGTTAGGTATTTTTGAAGGAAATATCACAGTTTACTGTGATAATCAAAGTACCATTCATTTAGCTAAAAACCAGGTGTTTCATGAAAGGTCTAAGCATATAGATATAAGACTCCATTTTGTTAGAGATGTCATATCTAGTGGAGATATCAAGGTGGAGAAGATACCTACTGAAGAAAATCCATCTGACATGATGACCAAGTCTTTGCCTAATCAGAAATTTAGACACTGCTTGGACATCATCAACATGAAGGGAGGCTGATTCAGGGAACTAGAAGTGGGAACTAGCTCATGGAAGAGGCTGCTCTACTGGGTAAAGAAGCTGCCTGGTTGGTGAGGGTGTTGTCTGATTTAGAGAAGCTGTCAACCAGATCTAATTAATTACAAGGTGGAGATTGTAATGTATTTGTGTAAATAATTAGAAGCAGTATGTCTATATTTGTAATTTACCATTTCAAATATCTGTAATCTAATGGCTTAAGAAGAAGCCACGTGTTGACATCTGCTGAAACACTAAACTTGTATCTGACGCCCATAAAAAAGGATAGCTATCTCGAATGTAGAGAGAGAGAGAGATACAGAAACAGAAGCAGACGGAAGAGGCGATATTCATCTTCCTTAGGGCAGATTTTCATGAAGTGAGATATGAGTGAAAATCTAGAAAGAGTTAGATGAGAAACCTTGTAGTGATGCTGTGTAAACTTTCGGTTGATCCATAAAGAGTTCCCAGAGCTAGTTCCCACCGTGGATGTAGATCCAATAGGGATTGAACCACGTAAATACTTGTGTATTTCTGTTTTTCTTTCTTGCTGTTATTTTTCTGTTGATCTTATTCTTTGTTTAATTTTCTTCTACACTGATCTTGGTTGAGTTGGTTTGGAGCAAACTAGGGTTTGCTGAAACCTTACAGGTTCCTTTACGGGGACAGCTGCATGAGTGAATTTGTGGGCGGCAGAGAAGCCTTACTATTACTACAGCAACAATATTTCATGTGTTGGAGGACAGTGCTTGCATTATACTCAAGATGTTTGGAACACTTCAGTTCATCTTGGGTGCGCCAATGCACTAATTATAATTAATGGCTAGTCATGGTTTCTCACTTGGAACTACGATCCCCCTGGCAATTATGTTGGACAACGTCCCTATTAATTAATTAATTAGTCAAAGTAGCTTGGAAATCACCTTTAATCCATGCATGTATGACTACTGCATGCATGATAAGCATAAATAAAGAATATATTGCTCGTATTTAATTAATAAATAGATGAAGATGGTGCACTAGTACTGATCGATCTTTGCTTCGTGACAGCTGAACTAGAATTAGTACTTAAGACTATTTTGATAATTTCATTTGTCAAAAATAATGTACTAAAGTAATCAGAATATTTCATATTTTATACTGAATTAACGCTAGAAGCCATGCTCGATCACTTACAGAGCCCTTTTATGATTTTATCATCCAGTGCATGTATTTTGAATTAATAATAGTACTCTATGTTAATTAAGTTAGTTCTCTGCACACAATCGGGCTAATTAATTAGAAATTATCCACGAGACTGTTAATTCCAAATCTAACCAATAAAAGTCCATTGCATTAGAAATTGAATGCAGGTCTGGCCATCTATAGTCTTAGGTTGCCGGCCTTGGACTCATTATTGCCATACATTTAAGCTGGCTGATCCTGAGGATATAAGGCATCCGGCCGGCCTGCTAGCCTCCGCACATTAAACTCGGGTTTGCATTTACTTGAATCTTGATATTCAAAATAATTAATTAAACAGTCTTTTTATATGATTATGATATGCTTTTTAATGAAATAAAATTATTGGTTTTTTAATTTCTCGAATAAAAAGGCCGTGATATTTTCATGATATATTACAAATTAAAACTTTATAGCGATCTTATAACGATCACATTTATATATTTTCTCAAAATACTTGGGAATTAACAACCCCTTATTAACAAAAACAACCATACGTACACAAGATTGAGATAACAGCTATTAATTTAATAGAGTAGTGTACTTATGTTGTCTGGGAATACCGGATCAGATGAGCAAAATATAATGTTGATACTGACTGCATGAATGATCTGTCAGCACAATAAAAATGTTGAACTGAACTGCAGGCTGTGGCCGGGATCAATCTCCGATTTGCTCATTAATACTTGGGAAGAGAGCACTCTTTGGGAAGCTTGAATTGGAATCTCTTATAGTCATGGCAATAGTCATAAAGAAGGTGGTGCCTCCTCACCCATTTCAACAAATTCCTTTGCCTAAATGTGAGGGTGCTGAACCTGTTGTTATTCCACCAATTTCCAGGACTATCTACCCTGCAAAACCTGGCGTATCCTTTGTACACGCAGGCATCGATCTTGTAGTTCCTGAAAAAAACTAAAAAGGGAGCCTTTGACCAATCGATTTTATCACGCCCTCCATTTGTTGCCCAGCTTTCGCCATTCCATATGCTGGCTTTGATACTCATTGGCCTCCACAATGGAAATGCCACTCCCTTCTCTCCATGGTTTCTGTACACTCTTATGGGAATCCCATCCACCATGAACCTGCAAGGTTGATCAAGGAAAAGAAACTATTTATGCATGCAAAACCTTAGAACTAGCCAATGTTGAGAATTGTTATATATACAAAGAGATTATACAGAGTAAATCTACAAATTAATATTAATATTTCATGCCATCTATTAGATATATTTTACAATAAAAGCAATGAATATTGCTTTTAAACTTTAGTTCCACATTAGTGGAGAGTAAAGATGAAACAAGGCCTAAGGCCTATAAAAAAAGAATTAACCTCCTTGCTACGTGCACCTACCATTCAAAAAATCTAGCTATAATTGTGATTTTAGTAAAATTCTTTCATTGGCCTTTCTTGTAAAAGGGGAAGAAGTGAGAGTTAAAATTTTATTAGTGAGGAAATTTTGTGAAAGTATTTGGAAGATAAAAAAATTGTGTGATTATAATAATTAATTTTTTAAATAGTCGATTTTCTTCTCTAGGCCTTATTTTTCTCATTTTTTGTGATTTTTTCTAATAAATTTAATTTTACAATTAAGGTACAACATCAAATCATGATATAATTTTATAAATTTATTTTTTTGTAATTCTTTGCATGTAAAGTATTTTCCTTATGAAATATTGGCGACTTGATAGCTGTGATGGGAACAAATTATACGTTATCGCCATTAAATATGTTGGAACAGCGCCTAGGAGTGCATGGTATCATGCATTAAACATCAGGAAAATGGCTTACACAATTTGGTGAATGTTCCACAAGAGTGAATACGTATGGAAGTGCTTTGTTGGATCAAACCATAGTTTGATCCTTTCTTCACGGTTGTCAAAGCCGTTAACATAGATGTTTGTTTGAAGGAGATAAGGTTGCCCAACCACATTGCCAAGGAACTCAAAATCTAACTCGTCATGGTTAGGCTGTTCGGAAGTGAGCTGCAATTAATACATATGCATTTCCAAAAGGATTATATTAATGATAAGGAATATTAATTGATCAAGAAGAACATGGAAAACAAAAAACAAAAACAAAAAACAAGGCCGCTTACGTAATAGGCCATGACTGTGCCTGCCGAACGACCTGGCACTAGTTTAATTTGCATGTCAATTTGTCCAAACAGAAACTTCTGGTTTGAAGAAAATCCAGAACCTAGAAAGAATTGATCACGAATTAATCATCAAGAATTACATAAGTAAAAAAAAAAAAAAACTGGAGGGGGATTCGATTCTTGTTGATATCATCATGTAATACATGAATTAATTCTCGCGCGAGCTAGGTACCTGATTCTTGATCAAGCTTCAAACTTCTTGTTCGGCCATCGGGCGAAGTGGTTACATGGCTAGGAGACCACATAATATAGAAATCCTTATTGAAATCTCCGGTTGAAACAACAGAAGCAACTGAAATTTGAATCAATCCCAGCATGATAACAAGCCCATTAACAAAAAGGCCGGCCATGATTTTCTGGTAACTGTTCATGGCCGGATTGATTCTGAGTTTTCCATTTAACTTGTGTTATATTTGGAGGATGATAATATGTTCAAAGAAGCTATATATAGGTATTGCAACACCCGGCCCCCCTCCCCCACACAGAGAGAGAGAGAGAGAGAGAGAGAGAGAGAGAGAGAGAGAGAGAGAGAGAACTAGTAATTAAGGAAGGTAATTTTGTTATGGCAAGAATCTCTTGATCACAGGCCGTATGTACTTTAGTTCTTGGTACTGCTTGGTTCCTAATACATGTCGTTAGATTTCACATTAATTAGATTGTCGATAAATGGAAACACATTTCGATAGCAACATTTGGATGACACAGAATATTATACACACACACACATAGATACAGGGGCGGAATTAGGATTTAGTGTTTGGGGAGGGCAATCGATGAAGTGTATGGTATTTATAAATATAAATAATATATATTTTTTATACGTGACTATATATAAATATAATAATCATATATTATAAAATTATATTTACAATAATCTCACAATTATATAAATTAGAATGAGATTAAATAAATATAATTAATTAATTTTGACAATTATAAAAATTTATAATCAATTCAAAGTGACAAATGAGTAAGTTAATTATTAAAAAATATCTCATAATTCATAAATTTCATGACCAACAAAAGAAGTGAAATTAGTCAATCTGAAATTCACAAATCTAAATATCAACAAAAAACAATTAAATAAAACTTCAAAAAAAAATATTAGAAAAAAAAATTGAGAACTTAGTCTATTTGTTTAGTAAAAATTGTTGGGGGATAATTTTATTTTATTTTATAATTTGATAGAGTAGTTTTAATTATATATATATATATATAAATAATTACATATATTTATATACTATATATTATTTTTGAAAAATTTTGGGGGGCTACATATAACGTGGGTCCGCCCCTGTATAGATATATATATATATATATATATATATATATATATAAAGCTAATTAGCTAGCCAGCCAGCTTTAATCTTATATATAACTGTGCACGATGGACAATTAATTATGTACGATTTTCCCTGATCTTGATCACTTGTACGTACGTCGTGATATAATTTCCTATTTAATCGGCCGTCAGTTTAGTGCGCAATAAGTTTAGGAAAAGATGCAAGAGTACGATCTACAGTACTTCGGTGTCTTATGATCTTCTAGGTGTTAATTGTGAGCTTTTCTTTTGATCAAGATTCAAGATAATTAATTTGGTCATTCAAGCAGCTGCTTCCCGCGGCCTCGATCGCCTTAATTCGATCCTTTTGTACGGGGCTGTGAATTGTTTGCTCTCAATTGATCATCCATGCACTACAAACTGCATGCATGGTCATGGTCGACCAGCTGGAATAGTCAAATTAGTAAATCCGTGTGGACGTCGTCGCTAGTTGCTACTGCAAGAACCAAACCCCTATATTTGGTGTATGCTTGTCTGTCTTTAATTAATTAATAGCTTACATGCAGTTAATTATATATATGGATAAATACTAGCCACTTGATTTGTGAGTTAATTAATTATAATAATATATACTTATTTTAGAGCTAATATCTTTACATATATAAAGAGACTATCAAACGAAAATTCTTGTTTTAACGAAAAATATCAAACAAAATTTCTTATTTTAACGAAAGTTGTTAACGTAGTTGAATTCAGATCTTGTATTTTTTCTATTCTTATGTTTTATCAGTAAACAATAAGATCTCTTATGTAGTTTGATATTTTATTCAATTGTCAGTGCAAGGGCTATTTAGCAATTTAATGAAGATTTTAATTATAGGATTAATGGCATACGGAGTGGACTTTATGATTTTGGTTTATATCGCTTGGTGTTCTGAACCAAATTGGATTATAAATGACGTATGTTAGTTGAATTGAGTCTCCTTATCAATTGTGAATGAAACGGTTTTTAATGAGCTTAGATTCTCTTTGACGTTATCAATTCATCAAAAATTGCATGAATAATCTGAATATTTAATGGGCTTAAAATCTCTTTTATGTTATCAATTCATCAGAAATTGCATTAATTTATGATATTAATTGCTTGAATTTATTACAAACACGTACGGCGAACAGTAATTTAATGGGTTTAAATTCTATTTTGGGTTATCAATAGATCAGATTAATTAAATTATAAATGACAAACGTTAATCGAAACCAGGAATTTAAGGAAACGTCTTTTAATGGTCAAAACCAACAGATGAAACGACTTTTAATGAATTAAAACGTTGGATGTGAATTAAATTACCTTCGATTTAGATGTGAATAACTGCATCCAGACAGAAATATTGTGATGATGTCCATTCATTATTTAAGCTTTTAGTAGTTTTATTTCATTGCAACCAATGAGACTATAAAAGGAAGTAGGATCAGTGTATTTTCATAATTCTGACGGAGGAGGATTAATGATGTTAATGGAAAATAACAGAAATCAGTATTATATATTATTCATCTTTTAACAATTTTCAATAAATCAACATTTTTATATAGCCACATTATATTATATAAAGATACAAGCCATTAAAATTAGACAGTTATTAATTTCGAGAATAACATGAGATCAAGGCCGCGCTCATTATTATGATCAGGTGATCATAGTGTCAAGAAAGATATGAGAAAATAAATGGAAATATTTTTTTTTTGAGAAAGATAAAATAAATAAAAATAAAACCAATCACACATAAACACAAGATTTGCATCGTTCTACAACATACTTACGTCCACAGATCATGTCAGCTGCATGCAAAAAATTTTATTCAGATAAAGTAATATAAACAAAGATATAGTACTGTGGTCATTCGTACAAAAATAGTATCTATTAGGAAAACTATAATTGATGACCATATAAGGGTTTAGTATAATATATAATACATTAGGTCTCATATGGAATTTAGATTCAAATGAAATCAATTCAGTTTAATCTAATTTTAAGCAGAGTTTAATATCTAAATACTTAACTCTCAAATTACTAAATTCATATAAATTAGAATCTCTTTATTCGTAAAATTCATAAACTTATTCAACTCAATACCTCTTTACACTCAAAATTTACAACATTTTTCAATTTTCGATAAATACATCTAACTCATCTTAAGTTAGTCCACTATCAAAAATAAAAGTTTGTGACATTTTAATTACAATTATAATGATTATTTACGAAAAAAATTATTTTCATCACAAATAATCTTTTTAGTTGTAATTAAAATGTCATAAATGCTTATTTTTCTTATAATGATCCTATAAAACTCACTCTACTATCTTAATTCACTATTATTTATAACAAACTAAATTATCTTAACTCAATTCAACATTTAAACCCCACTCCGTCAACCCTCGCTTTACTTTCCCAATCACAGTACCTTGTGGCCTAATAATTCTTATCAGGCTTTCGCTGAGGGCTTCATCAATCATGATCAATTGATTGGGCTTCATCATGAGCAAAAATGGGCCTTGCCTGCTGATTAATGAAGCTCTCGGAGAAACGCTCACTCCTGCAAGTAGTCGGCCAGTCACCCGTGGAGGGAAGGTTTTGTTTCCCATGCCTTTCGGCCCAAGCTTTCGTTGGGTCCATCTATGTAATGGACTTATAAGTCTACACCCATTGACTGCCCAACTTAGAATACTAATCAATAAAGTTCATAATTTTGAGATGTGAAAAATTACTTATATTTATTTGACAAATGGGTATGAAAAATATATTCTCAACACATAGTTTAAATATGATAAATCAAAAGTGTAAAATTACCAACTTGTAAAATTTGTAGAAATTTAAAAAGTGCAGTAATATTAGAATTTTAAATAATAAAAAATAATATTAAAATAATTTAAATGTGTGGTGTGGAACGATAGATAAGGTTACTCCTTATCAATAATCAATTGGTTCGAGTTAAAGAGAGAAAAGGTATTGCTGAACTTAGTGGGCACGTGATATTGAAATTTCAACCAAAGAAACAAAAAATAAGAAGTAGCCCTAGAAATAGACGTGTGGGGTAAATTTCAAATTACTTCGCAAAATGGGTTTTGAAGAAGAAAAAATAATTTATTAATTTTTTTTTATCATCTTTTTATCCTTTCATAATATGATATTAAATAATAAATAAATAATATATAATAAATAATTTCAAAATATCGAATATTATATCATAAAATAATAAAAAAGTGATGAGGAAGCATTTCATCTCACCAGCCTATCAGAACAACGGAACTCACAAGGTAGCAATCTGCTCTTCCTTTTGTATTTTTCTCCCTAGCAGTCTACGGCCATTTTAACATCTGCTAACGTTATCGCATTAAAAAAAATAAAAATATTTAATAAATAAATAACCCAACAACAAACACAACTACTTCCATTCATTAAAACGACACCCATTTTTTTTAATTTTTAAGGTGATAACTCCAATGAATCAATGATGAAACTTGCCAATTAAATTGATATTCTCTGCCATTTTTTATTTTTTTGTTGTTTTTTGGGGGAATTGTTGTAGGGTTTAATGCTGCATTAATATAGAGAAAAATCACTATTTAAATAAAAATAGGATACTTATGCAATTAAGAACCTTAATAATTTAACTTTTTTAATACAAAAAGAACTGGAAAAAATGAGGTTGTAAATGATTATTTAAGAAAGAAAGTTGCAGAATGGGTTTGGGAATGACTCACTAGGAAGCGATGACTTCAAATATTCGCAACTAGTATGAAAAATTATAGTTTCCCTCTTTGTATACTTGGATCCGGTTGTTCTTCGTTACAGGCTCCTGTTCACGCTAGACAAGACCGTTTCTTGGCGGTCAACAAGTACATGTATAACTTCGCCGTCCTCCTCTTGACTCCCTAACTTTGCTTCTCCGGGTGATATACCACTTTCTCTCCTGTTTATCAGCTTCATTTCCCATTTATTTCTTTTATTAGTTTGTGTGGATTAATCAATAATGTGTGCAAGAAAGAAGATCCTCTTCGTCTTTGTTGTTTATCTCTCTGGCTCAGAGTTGTGTGGCGCTTGTAATTACCCGTTTTGGGAAATAGGTTTGGGTTATTAACACGAAGTTCAGATTTTGGTTGAATTTTGGTGCGACTGGTGTTGGCTTTGCATTGGGGGTTAGGGTTTTCTTTGCTTATGGATTTTTTTTTTTTTAATTTTTTGGAATTAGGCGTCAGAGGAATTTAATTTTTCACATCTGTATTGTTCTGTTTTCTTTTGTTCATTGTATTGTGGTTTCTTTTGTTTCGGAAACTATGCGTATTGATGTGAGATAGAATGTGGGTTTGCTTCCAATTAGGTTATTGTTTTTTTTTTTTTTAAGAATAAATTGTGCTGCGAGTGATCTAGCGTCGGTTGATGTGTTGGATTGCATGAGTTCGTTAGACAAGAACATAAATTTGGAATGTTGGGACAGTTTATTTTTTGACCCTTACTGAACGGAAGGTACTGATTAACCACCGATTTAATGCTATGTAAATTGAGAGCAAAAAAAATAGAGCAAAGGCCTGTTTGGTAACAGTGTTCCTCATTTCCATTAGACTGAAAATAGAGTTATGCAGAAATCCTGTTTAGCCTGATGAGTGGTGAGAGAGAGAGAGAGAGAGAGAGAGGCTTTCTACAGGAAAGATTTCAGTTGTTTTCGTGTTTGGAAATCGAGAACAATTTTGGGTTGAGACAATCTGTAAAGTCCCATCTTTAGTAGCGTCTTAATTGCTTTGATTGTTTGTAATGAGATCTTCTGTCAATTAAACCTTTCTGAAGACCTGGGCAATAGTGTCTCTAAATCATTTTCTGGTTTGATGTGGTTTGTTGTTTGTTTATTTGATTTCATTTTATACTATTTATGAAAAGAGTAGAAAGTTTGTCTTGTTGAACGATGAGTTTCCAATCCACTTAAAACTTCCTGCCACTACTACAACGGAATTAGCCGATTAAAGTTATAGAATACTTCTTTGTGAAATTAGTTTCCCAGACTCAATGAATTGACTGCATTGTTCATTTCATTAACATATGTATTTTTTCTCTGGGCAGGTCATTAGACCTGATATTTATTGACGGAGAAGACGAGAGCAGGAAATTTAGGGAATTCCATCATGTTCAAGCAATCTCCAAGTAGAAACCACAGGTCCAAAGGCATCAGGCTAAAGCATGTTCTGCAAATATGTCTTTTGCTTTGTGTATGTTTCTGGTTAATCTACCAAGTCAAGCATTCCCACGATAAAAGGAAGGCATTTGATGAGAATGATGCAAAACTATCAGCCAACACACAGAGTGGTGGTGAGCTTCTTAATTTTGGGAGAAAAGATCTCCATCCTTATGTGAAAGAAGTAACTAAGAAAGAGAAGCACGGGGGAGAAGAAGAAGAAGAAACTGGAGTAGAGGAAGAAGAAAGCAAGCATGGCGAAGATGAGCAAGAAGAAGAAGAAGGGGAAGAAAACAAGCACGAACTAAAAGAGCAAGAGGAAGAAGAAAACAAGCATGAAGTAGATGAGCAAGAGGACGAGAACAGCAAAAATGAAGAGACAGAAGATGAGGAAAGAGGAGTTGGAGATGATGAGATAGATGAAAATGATCAAGAGAAATTAGAGGGGGAAGCTGACCGTGATGAGGGATCCATAGATGATGAGAAAGAGGGAAAAGAAGATGATAAGGAGAATGAGGACAAAGACAGTCAAGTAGAAACTTCTTTAGAGGATCAGGACCATGATGATGGTACTGAGAACAATCACGAGGCACGAGAGGAACACTACAAGGGAGATGATGCTTCCAGTGCAGTTACCCATGATACCCAGACTATCATCTCTGAGACTGAGAATTTAAGTTCAGAGAATTCAATTAAGAAATCTGAAATGAATATGGTAGAACATGAGAACAAATCCAATAGCACTCAGGAAATTGATAGGGATCAGAACAATCCAGAAATAAAGTTGGTAGAAGGTGGAATGCATGAGAATGGCACTTCTTTGAATGTAATTACTGTCAAACAGGAGGGAAATGACAGCTTTTCCAACTCTGTTGATAGCTCAGATCCAAATTCAACAGTGACAAGCCATTCCAATGATCAATCTGAAGCAACCAATAACACAAAACTGGTGAGTAACATAGCCAGTAATACCTTTGCTGAAGTAAGTATTGGTGGAAAAAACTCGACAGATACGGATATAGGCACTTCTGGTTCTTCCCAGAAGAATGGAACAGCGAGTATATCTGATTCAGCTCTTGCTCAAAATATAACAGTGGAGCTCTTGAATACCGGTTACACTAACACAATTTCTGAGAGCAATCAGTCTGATGGTAATTCAACGGTTTCAATTAAAAATGAAGATACAGATGCAGGTTCGGGAGAATCTACTTCAGCTAATAATTCTGAGTCTGCTCTATCAGAAAGTATCATAACTAAAGCAGAAGATGGCTCTGTGTCTTCAATTTCGAAGGAGAACACTGACGCTAGTGAGAACAAGCTGGATGGTCGCGACAAACATGACCCCATTGATGCTTCTGACTCCGATATTGCTCTTGATGAGAGAGGAGTTCGCATAGATCTGGATACGTTGCCGGAGATTAGAACAGAATGGGAAAACAGCAAAGACGTTGCAGCAGAGTGAGAGGATGAATGGTGATTTGTGTGCATGTAAGCGCTTTGAGTGAAAGATTCTTATATGTACCTCTGTCTTTATTATACAACTGTTAAGGTATGCTGAAAATTGTTCTCTAGAGGATCAACTTAGGCTAGTGGACATTATCAAAAGATTTAATTTGTATAATTCGTTTTAATTCCACGGGATTGACAATCCCGGAATGAAAGAATGTCTTTGAAACCAACGAATGAATTGCTACCATATTGGTCTCGATTATGCTTTTTGTCAATTTGTTTTGAATGAGATTGTGATTTTGTCTATAAGATGAAAGAGCTTCAACATCATGGAAGATGTGTAAGCCAACGTCCTGTTCAACGTGAACAACTAAGTTGTCTGCCTTGTGCTCATTGTTTAACGATGATATCCTAACCTTAAATACCGCTGCACTTCTATCTTTTTCAGGGTGCATTTCAATATTTGCAACAAGATTAGAATAATTTCAGATATTCAGTAAATAAATTGATTGATAATCGAGACCACTTCCACGAGATTATCGCTAACTCAGTAGCAACTGCAAAGCTCCACCATTGGTGCACCCTCACATTTCTGCCCGCTCTCCGACTAGCTGCT
Source organism: Platycarya strobilacea (assembly GCA_036898215.1). NCBI lineage: Eukaryota > Viridiplantae > Streptophyta > Magnoliopsida > Fagales > Juglandaceae > Platycarya > Platycarya strobilacea. Next base: position 2,843,014 of record CM072554.1, on the reverse strand, counting down.
GGTGGATGCTGTTCATTTCACTTCAACAATCACTGTATTCTATTCTAGCAAGAGTGATGATAGGTGTACAATGTCTTTTACGATTATTTTATAATTTATAGTGTAATTCAGTTTTTTTTTATCATTTTTTTCAAGTATTTTTTTAATTTTCTTAATCATTAAGAAAAAATAAAAAATAATAATTTTATTAATATTCATATTCTTAATCACTAAGAAAAATTAATTATAAATTAATTATATATTAATAATAAACCTAGCTATGTACAAATTGAGTGTGCAAATTTTGAGTAGATTTTTTGTTTAGAAAAAACAAAAAGAGTTCAGAATAGATTTTAATAAGACAGACTTGACTTCTTTAGATCGTGTACAAGTCATTAATCTATTTTTATACGTCAGATCTTGTACAAGTCGTAATATAGACTTTTGCGCTCAAATTTGTTAGTTTGGATGGGTGGTAAGAGATTTTCACCATCTCTTTTCAAGTTGAAATAAAAATAAAAATAAATAGTAAATTGAATATTTGTTAAGTTGTTTGAGTATTGCACATGGAGAGTGTAGAAGTATGTGAGGCACACACCACAATAAAAGAAGAAGGGATAGTCGAATTTAAAGATGAAGAAGGGATAATCAAATCTAGAAGATTCGAGGTCATCTATACTAATAGAAGTAGAATTAAGATTTAGTATTTGGAAGAGTGATCGATAAAGTGTATGATATATATATATAATTTTTTTTTTTATACATGACTATATATAAAGATAATAATTATATATTATAAAATTATATTTACAATAATCTCACAATTATATAAATTAGAATGAGATTAAATAAATATAATTAATTAATTTTGATAATTATAAAAATTTATAATCAATTCAAAGTGACAAATGAGCAAATTAATTATTACAAAATATCTCATAATTCATAAATATCATGACTAACAAAAGAAGTGAAATTAGCTAATTTGAAATTCACAAATCTAACTATCGACACAAAATAATTAAATAAAACTTCAAAAATATAAAACATTAGAAAAAAATTGAGAACTTATTCTATTTGTTTAGTAAAAATTATTGAGGAGACAATTTTATTTTATTTTATAATCTAATAGAACAATTTTAATTATATATATAAATAATTACATATATTTATATACAGAAGCCTAAGAATAACGTAGGTCCACCCCTGGACACTAAAATGTCATGCATGGTGACTAAGACTGCTCATTCAGTCGGATTTTGCTTGGTGTTAAAAAGTTTTTTATTTCTCAATAATCTTAACATTTTTATTTAAGATGATCAAGAAATTTACTTATCTTTTAAAATTAAATTCTTGAATTTAAAATCGAGATGAACAGACCTAACGAACACTAAAGATTTTAAATTAGTTGTGCAAATTTACCATATTAGTTGCTAATTTGTTATGAATAATAATATAAATCAATCTTAAATATATAAATTCTTTTTATATAAAGGTAAAGTCTACTATAAAAAAAAAATTAATATTTTTTTAATAAAGTCTATTCTTTAAAAAAAAAACTTACGCACAACTTGACGTGGCAACTTGCTCTGATTCAGAAGTGCTTTTTTTTTAATTATTTTTCTGTACTTTGATGGAACGTAATCTCATGATCTTAGTCATATGTACGTAATATATTATCAATAATGATAGCTTTCTTACAATTTTATTATTTATATATAATTTTTTGTATTTTATTTAATAATTAATAAATTTTATTTTATAAATTTTATTTTATTTGTTATTTTTTCTTAATAATTAAAAATACATAAATAAATAAATACAGACACTAATAAATAATAAAATGATAGTGTTACCTACTCAATATACTAATAAGGGTAGCGATACCCTTATTATCGATTTAAAAATGGTAAACAATTGTATTGTCATTGATACACTTATTATTTCCTTTTTTTAAAATAATTAATAATATGAAGATAATTATAACCAATGTACGACTGATCTCTACAGACTACAACTCAGACTCAGAGGCATCGAGAATTATAAAAAGAAAGAGAGAGGAAATATATGTATAATCTTAAAATTTGTAATTATTGAATAATTATTTTTAAAAAAATAAAAAAAATTATATAAAAGAAATTAATTTTTTAATAATAATAATTTTTTTTAAACAATTATGAAATATTTATGTAGTTTACAATTAGATGTAGAATTAATTATGGAAAAAAATGTGAAAGAACCTCCATACGCTCAGGTAATTCCCGACTGTATTGCTCAAAAGAAAAAAAGAAATCCCGACTGTATTAAGATTTAATCACAAGAAAAAATGCCAGATGATGGGAAAAATTTTAAAAAAAAATGAACAGATTTGCTAAAAAATGCCGATAGCTCATAAATGATAAAACAACATAGAATCCGGCCCATTACTACTGCCTCAGCTCCTTCCGGAGTTTCTTCGAGAATAAGCCGCAAGCGTCCATGCTCAGATCCATGGCTGCAGCCAATGCCACGTAAGTCGCTGCGTCCTCCGCGCATTTCACGTGCCGTACACCCACCTCCACCTCCGGCTTGCTGCACTTCCCAGCTCCCTCCACTGTTGAAGACATCACAAACCCTCTGCTCACCGGTGGTGTCAAGGCCCCGTACCCGATCTCCAGCCCGGATCCTGAACCTGAACTTGATCCACGAGTGGACCTTGATCCCGACCCGAGATCGCAGCTGCTGCTGGGGGTGTGCGCTGGTGTGGTGGCGACTCCGGACGTCCTGTCTATGCTGAATTTCCCGCCGCTGCTGGAGCTGATGATATCGGAGGCGACTGTGGTGGTTTCGTCAGTACAGTTGATGAGCTCGAACCGGTATCCGACGGCGTCAGAGCCGCCACTCTCAAGCCACGCCTCAAGGCGGCCCCACGGATTCCACGCGCCGTCCTCGGGGCGGAGGATGAGCCATGCACCAGGGCTGGATTGGCTGACGCGGTGGGAACAACGGGACGGAACGAACGGAGTGACCATGGAGGCCACGGCGACCACTGAGCCCGAGAGGTCGTGGATGGTTAAGTGCCATCCCTTTCGCTGCTTCCCTGTTTGGTCCTTTTGAGTATGAGAACCCATTAAGCAACTTCTTGGAGTAGTGCTGGTTCCGCTCATCGACGGCCTGCATATATTTAAGAGCAGTTAATGCAATAGTACAGATTTCAACTGAGTTATTGATCTAAAAGAAACCAATTGACATTGGGAAATATATAAAAAGCTTTTGGGTTTAGATCGAGGATGGATGGCTTTACTTTCTTTCGGAAGCAAAAACTAAACTGAAAGGAAATATTAATGATGTCGATAACAATCGAGACTCACCAAGATTGCATAGTTCGATGATCATTCATGTTCTTGAAACCGAACTTGCACGAAAACACGGGCTGCCGAACATCCCCATGGACCTGAAAAACTTGAGGACTGCACTCTGGCTCTCCATCGAACTGGAACACAAATCTTGGATCGGGTTCGGCCCCAACGCTCAAGTACAACTCCGCCGACGAGGCCTTTTTGTTCCCTACGATACTGACCCAACCCCGGTGAATATTACTGGCCCTCGTCTCTACCGCACGGAGATCCACCTCAACTGCAACCGTCCCCAACAGCTTCCTACTGTTCAAACCACACGCGATACCTCTCCGCCCCGCGTAGACCTCAATCTGCAAAACCGGGTTGTTCCCCTTAGCAACGAGTCTGTCGATGTTGGTTTTGTTCAGAGTGAAGCAAGCGGCAAGGGAGCGATCATGGGAGTCGGGATGGCTTTCTGGAGCGACCAGAGGGACTGACGCGTACTGGGTGGGAAAGTTCTTCAGTTTAATCTTGCAGAAGCACGAGGAAGTACTTGAGCCCTGCTGTACGCCGGAGTTGAGAGCAAGGTTTCCGACGAGGATCCGCACAAAAGAGCACGGATCCATTGGAGATTTCTTGGATCGTTTTCCTTTCACACAAAGGTTGAGTATTGATGGGTCTGGGAGAGATATAAAAGAAGGAGACAGGAGAAGAGGCCGAGAGAGGGAGAAGAAAGCTAGAGCTGTGATGGTGAAACAGCCTGTTTAAGTACAGCTGTTGTGTAGTATCAGACATGAGTGGGGATATCATGTGGCCAATCTTGAACGCTCTTATTATGAGCTCTTACAACTCACCAGTTGATTGGCCTTTTCTTCTTTTTATTTTTCTTTTAATATACGTTTCATTTAGCAAATAGTGGATGAAATTTTGAAACTGAATTTGCAAAAGAAAGAAACAAACCATGATACATCACGTTATTTAGATTGTGTATAGATGTTAAAGTCATCTAGATAATTTTAGTTGATTTATAAATAGTATTATTTTGTAAAGAGAAATAATATTTATAATAGTAGAATACACAAATGCAGTACAATTATTTTAAAAAATATAAATCAATGCGAATCTAATTTAAAAAAAATTAATTTTTTTAATAATAAATCTCATTCTTTTTTAAAATGTTTGTGCGATATTTATATATTTCACTATTATATGTAATATTATTGTTTTATAAATTCTATTAAAATGTCTTTAAATGTAAATATATTGAAATATGTTTTTTAATGTATGAAATAAGTTGTAATGAATTTAATTTTTTTTTTATAGAAGGTTAAAAAATAATAAATCCCACAAATAATTAATTTGGAACGAATTAAACTTACTCCAACGACAAACATAACCTTGATTACAATATTTTGCATAAAAGAATAAAACTCTTTTTAGTACTTATTTACTTGAGAATTTTTAAGTTTTTTTTTTCTTTTAAAAAAGTATTGCTATCACTACACTATCATCTTATTAAGTAAAATATCATACATTAATCATTATTTTGGATGAATGTAATAATATTTTAATAATAATAAATGTATCATATTTTATTTAATAAAATAATAGTATAATGTATAGAAAATTTCTTTTTTAAATAATACAAAAGGTTATATCTAATTAGATCTTCAAACTTGAAGTCCGATATAACTAAATTGCAACACACTAATGAGGCTCAATAATATATCATGATTATTTATTTATTTTTAATTTGTTTGAGGGAAGAAAGCAAAACAGAAAGAGTTGAAAAGAATGGTACGCACACTTAAGAAAAGGAAGGGGGTGGTGTAGGGTAGCATTGCCTTACAGAAAGATAATGATGGATGGCATGCGTGTGGGTGGGTGAAGTGAGTGAGCTGGAAGATTAATCTCATACCGCACGTCCGCTAATTGCCAGCGTATGCGCATCCTTCTCCCTCCACTTATAATTCCAGCTTTTGGTCGGCTCTCTCATTTTACACATTCTGATTGGCCCACATGGCGATCTTTTGGAGTTTGGGGGGAATCCCCTCCATTTCGGCTCCCAACTACTCAACAGCTGTGCCTCTATCAGGACTGCGGTTGGACTCTATTCTGACCCACTCTTGTCTATTTTGCCCCTCTCTTTTGAATTTCCTCAGAAAAAACGAAAAACAACGTGGCCACCACTTATCCATATAACTAACATCAGACAAGAACTGCCGCCTCAATTTTTCTAAACTTGTTTTGGGCTTTGGCTTTTATGGACTAATGTTATGAACTTAGCCTAACAACTTTCAACCTTGTAAATGGGTTATTGGGCTGATTAACCATCCTTTTCTTTCACACTGTATTTAAGGATAAAGATAAAGATATGAGAATTACTTCATCCACGCAACCTTCCTGAACCACGTTTTGATGTATATAGATTCATAGAATGTAAGTTGCAGACGATTTTTCTTTGGCATGTTTGTTGTACGTCGGAATCTTTTGGCAAGTACCCTGTATATATATATATATATATACACATACTAGCTTCTGCATGTTTCCCATGACAAAATTGATCAGAATATAAGGATATAAAGATAAGAACATATTTATTTATAGCAAATACTTGTTTAAATTTGTGCTGTACGTGGGTTAATTATTTATGCATGGTTGTAGGGGAAACATGCATTGGATCTATTTAATTAGGTTGCACGGTCTTAATTCTAAATTATTAATCTAAGATTTAGAATTAAGTTGAAAAAATCTCATTTACTAAGAGTATGTTTGGGATTGCGTTTTGAAATTTTAAAAGTGCTTTTAAGCAATTAAAAGTACTTTTAAAGAAAAATGACATGTTTGAGTAACTTTATTAAAAGTACTTTAGTTGGTTGAAAAAATTAAAAATCAATTTTTTCAATAAGCACAAAATTAGAGCTTTTGTCAAAAAACTCCTACAAATAACTATATGTTTTTTAAAAACTACCATAATTAACTTTAAAAGTGTTTTAAATATATAGATTCCAAACACTAAATGACTTTTTAGTAGTAGAATTTATTACATAAATTATAAATTTTAAGTTAAAAATAATATTTCTTACTGCAATCTCAAATATATACTAAATAATGATGTACTTGTTACGTTCATGTGTCAAATTAACTAATTATTGACTTTGTAAGGTATAATCGTTTGACTTTGGAAGTGAATGTCAACATAACAAAAAATTATGAATATCATTCTCAGTATGTGGCGTCCTACTACAAGAAAATAGGGTGCTATTTAGATGTTAGAAATTCAAAAAATCTCAAAATTGTTGCAAATTATAAGTATCCACGATGGTTTTTTGCGCCTGACTTTCGACACAAAAATCCGGGAGGCTACAACTCTATCTATAGCTTCGGAAGATCAAAAATAGCCGTTACTGTTTACTTATTTGCGGCGAGTTAATGGCGCGGCAAACAAGTATCAATGTACATACGAATACTCAAGAAAAGTCCTTTAGTGGCGCTCAGGGGCCGCCGGCAAAACTCCATATATCTCGGAATTGTAAAATATCATGTTAATTTGGATAAAAATAAATTGTAGAAAAAATCTTGATCCCATTTAGATATTAGACGTTGTCTGTCTCTTGTGTACGTACCTTCATGTATTTTACTAATTAATTAATTATCATAATTGATTGTTTTCTATTATATGCATCATGTATTGTTAATTATCAGTAAAAGAATGCATTAATTATCAAAATACTCTAGCTTATAATCTGGAATGGAATTCATGATCAACTGCATCATATCTATGACGTTTTTGTACTTAGTGTTGGTTTTAGTAAACTTGGTCATTTGCAGAAAAGCAGAGAAGCAGAGACGCAGAAAAGGAAATATGCAGAGAATAACTTTGCTGGAAGAAGGTACTTTGCTTGCACTCTTTCATTCATTTGTTTACATGGTACTGTATTACCTATTTATAGAAAATAAAAGGGAATAAAAGAATAAAAATATCTAACTAATTTGTACAGTCACTAATTTGTACAGTCTGTGTAAAACAGAATTACAGTTCATTGCATTCTAAAAGCATCGTAGAGATGAGGTATCTTTGCTGAACTGGATTCTGTTGAAGAGGCTAGTTGTGGCGTCTCTAACACTTAGCGATCGAACTAAGCTGGCTGGTTAAGATCAGTCGGTGGATGCTATTAAGACTCTTCTTCGGAGCATCATCATGCAGGCGTGGCATGCATACATAATCAATATTTACACAAGATTATTGTTTCTTCCTTTGCCCGGCCGGCCGGGTTGGATCGATATATACATATTATTGCGTGCGGCAGTGAGATTGTAACGATCGCGACGTCTCTCCTTGAATATATATATATATATATATATATATATTAAATTCATGTTTTAATTTATACTAGTAGCTCTTGATATAAATTAGCTTAATCATCAAATTAACTGTTAGGTAGGTATATGGTAGTCTTGAAGCAAAATCAATGATAGAGTTATATAAGGGTGTAAAAGACAGCTAATTGCTTACTCCATTTTGAATAAAAATGGAACCTATCATTAAAATTATTAAATAAAGTTCTTTATATGAATCATCTCATATTTATTTATATCAAACTAATATACATTGAGAGATTATATGAAACTAATTATACATGATTAATTTTGTAGGACTTTACAAATATTAATTTCTCTTAAGCAAACGACACAGGACACGACCTCATGAATCATAGTCTCTACATATGCTGTGGCTAATATTAACCTCGTACGTAACGATATGCTGTGGCTAACACAAACACCGCGAATATTGCAAATACATATATATATATATATATATATAAAAGATATATTGAATTAATATACTGTGACTGACTGCATGCCCCTCCGTTACACCGGCCCCTTTAAGGACTCGGCCTCCTGCATGTTATTTAACCTAGCTGATCAGAAAAACCCACGTCCATATCCAAGTTTATATACGCACGGGGGCATCGCATTCCCTGCACTGAACGTCCCAACATTCATATTCTTTGCATAATAAGCTGGGATATTCTTCGTGTCCAAATTAGTGTTTGGTGATTGGTTTATGGAACTCCCTGCTCCGTAAAACTGAGTAGAAGGAAGATTAATTGAAGTCTGGAATAGGAGCCTATCCGACTGCTTTGCCACGTTCCTTTTCAGCCCCTCCAGAGACAACTTCAACTGCTCCAGTTGTGGCAGCCCTAGCTGTTCAATAGGCATCTCCCACCAGCACTGTCCCTGCCTTGCTTGCCGCATTCGTTTCAGTTCCTCCCCGCGCTTCTTCTCCGCCTCCAGTTTGTTCGTCACCTGCGTTAGTTGCATGTTCAGCTCCCGGACGCTGGCGTTTCTATGTGCCTCGATCAACTGGAGTGTGCCGGAGTTTATTTGCGGTGGATTTCGGGTGAGAAACCGATCTATAATTGGCTCCACTGATGGATGACCAAAGGAGAAGACCTTCTTTCCCGGCGAGAATACGATGATGGCGACCTCGGCACCACACAAGGTGCAAAGCTCACTGGCCTTTTTAAAGAGGCCGGAGCGGCGTTTTGAGAAAGTCACTTGGAGGTTGCTTTCGCTTTCCATCTTCCTCATCTTGATCTTTTGCCGTCCCTTGCTCTTCCTCTCCATCTTCAAAATGAGTAGCAGAATTCCTTCCGGTCTGGTATGGACGTTGATTCATGTGTAGGGGATTAATTTATAGAGTTTCGACGTAAAGATCGATCATTAAGTCCTACGCTGTCCAAAATCGCTATTATTTGGTTGCCAAAGTTTTTTTTTACTTAATTAGGATGAACCAACTATATTACTGGTTTTAGAGGTTTTATAAATGGTAATAATCTCAATGAATTATCAACCCACAACGCTTATCCGGCAATCTGTTCACTGTCGTTCATCATTACCCATACATTAACGCAAAAAGAGCGTGCATTATGAACAGTAATCAATACTTCTAACTACACGGGTAAGACGCTGCAAAACAAAATGGATTAATGTTCATATTACACTGCTTACGTATACATATACTTAAAGGGTTATTTAATTTTCCAGTCGGTTTATAGAAGATACAGTACTAAACCTCGCTTATATGAGAAAATGTAATTTATAAGATTTAAATGTAAGTATTTTATTACGTGTTCTGTGCAATAATATAATATTTGAATGTAAAGCTTTATCTCGTACTGTATTCGTGTACTCTTACTCAATTATTAGCCTAAAAAATTTGATATTGATGAATATTGATTATATGCGAATATTGCACACCCACGAGAAGAAAAAGAAAAATGGATATTGATGAAAAAGTTGCAGGCGTAATTATAAGAGTCTGTTCATGCAATTTTACCTTTAAAAACTTTTTGAAAATTACGATAAAATCCCTCATAAATTACTATAATTTCTATTTGATGAAATATATCAATAATCACTTAGAAACTGCGGGTAAAATTTCTCTTATTAATCTCTTTGACACATCAAATTAGGAGTATAAGCATAAGCCTAAAAAAGTGGTGCATAACTGCTCCCCGGCACAAGAACTTCCACATTCTTCCTTGTCAACAATTTTGGTAAAACATAATATGATAATAGTTTTTTAGTTGACGACATGAAAATTATCCAAATTCACGTGTATTAATATCTGAAATATAAGCATTGGAAACAGCAGAATTTAAACGTTTAAAATGGAACCAACATTGATCGTGTTCAAACTTTGAAGACATGTGGCCGGCTGTATGGAGATGTTTCTTATATTGTTGTTTAAACATGAGGGCATGTGAAACAAGTTAAATTCAATTAACAATTAATATTTGATGTAGATTAACGATTGAAGAAGAAACTATTGAGTTTGGAAGGACAGATCACAGATCTTTTAATTGCAGCGGATCCCCGATCCACCTCCGAGCCTCCAACAGTGTCCGGGTGAGGGCACACTGTGCAGTCGTTGTCTTTGGGAAAACTATGACATCCCTGATAGAATTAGCACCTGCTAACAACATAACCAATCTATCTAATCCATAAGCAATTCCTCTTGAACAGGTAAATTAAATAAGAACTTCCAGTGAATAAAAACTCCAAGATCGGACATGGCGGGGAGCTGTTCATAAAAACTACGGTTCCCAACACGAATGCTTAGGTCAATCGACATGTTGTATTTGGAGAAAAAAATCTGTGGGGCCAATTTACTCTACAAGAGTCGAGGGGCACGTCTATAAAGCCCCAATAAAATAGCCCAATGCAAAAAAAAAAAAAAAATACTCGAGATATCACATAAATTTTATTACATCTACCCTTACTCTGAAGAACCCAATGATGCAGCATACCAATAATATCCTATTGATTTCATAATTAGTAGATTCGTTCAAGGAAAATGTCCATGTACATAGGTATGTATGGTAAGTACTGAACTTTTATTTGTTTATAGCATAGAGTCTCATACCATGTGAAGGACCACCCATGTCTAATGCCTCCAGAAGATGGCCAAACTTTGCATCAGCCTGTAGGAAATTGAAACGTTGACACATTATTGGGAAAAGAAAAGGTGTTCAACACTTCCTCCAAAAAAAAAAAACAAGTATTCAATAAAACCAGCCTCTTCCAGATGTTAAAAAGGAGGGTTTAAAGTCTAGGAGATGGTGGGGCTGAAGGAATTTTGACAAATTTTTTTAACATTCCTCCTTTCCTATTCCATTTCTATTCCAGCAGAGTAACCCAAGAGTTTATTTATCATGCTACGAGCGGTTTGTCATTTTCATACAAGCACACAGGCATTATGTGTATTCTACATGCGCGGTGATAGAATAGGGAGAAAGGCTGCCATGATTAAATGAAACCCCAAGCCTCATGACTCTTACAATAGAGTACTTCTAGTATTGGGCTTCTGCCAGTGTTTTTAATGGAAACAGTTTACAAAATTTTCTTATATCACTTTCTACCTCCAAAGTTGTAATTGAGAGTTCGTTGTTATATACTTCCTGTATATTGGCGCTATGTCTATTTACTAGTTTCAATAAAATTTTATATTACTCGTAGAAAAAGAGTACTTCTGAGAAAGCCACAAATTGTACTTGGGCTAATAGAGACAGATTTCAATTTTTTAATTGGATTAGAGTACTAACATCTGCTTAAGAAATGTATTAGACCCTCAAGTTGAATAGTAAGAACTTTAATGAGTAGTACCCCAGTTGAGGTTTGATCAAATGTATATTAACTGTTTAACAAAGTTTTGCAGAATCAATCCCGCATATGAATCTCTCAATGCAATATTATCAATCCAATTCTGGCCTGTTACAATCTTTTTCAATGGTTTGGCTATTTTAGGAAAGTTCACATTGTAAATATAGTACGCAAAGATCAAAAGGATGTGAAGATCGCTTAGTACATAACACCATTTGATCTTTTGTAAGCAGAAAAAATACTTTTGAGCTTGTAGCTAATGCTAATGAGACATCATTCAATCATCTGCTTCATGAAGAGAAGAAAAAAAAGGAGCAATTACAATATATAGACATATGGAGATATGAACGTGACATACAAATATTATAATATATGTCAAAATATCCATACAAAAAGCCAACCACACTGCCCAAAAGATTATGGATCCAGTTGCCTGTTCCTGCGAGATGCCAACAATTTCTAAAACCTTTTTTTGTATGTCACGTTCATATATTCTCAAGCTTCCCCCACCAACCTGACAGGAAATATGGTAATAACTGGTCTATATCAGTGGGAGAAGAACTGTAAAAGCTTCAAGTTTGCAGATGTCAGAAAATAAAAGGATAAGAAGAAAATAACAAAGCACCTCTACTCCGTTGTAAACCATGTCATAAGCTAACGCCCGAGCAGAGGCAAGATCATTCATGTCTTCAGGATTGGGAGCAGTGAAGGGGTGATGCAAGGCCTGTAGAATTATACCATAATGCATACATATACAGATGTAGAAAAAATGCTATGAAAGATGACACCCAACTACTTCTGCCAACATTAAATAGGGCAAAAATCCTATCTGAAGGAACAGCCCACAAAGAAAGTAGTCATTGACTAATGCATACAGGACATCTACTCATTTCATCTCACAAGATACCCACTAAAATCCTTCAAAATAACATTAGAAAGAAGATGAAAACAACAAAACAAAATGACAACAGAATGCCATTACTTGAGACGAGAAAGAATGATCAGCTGATATAAGAACTAACATAAGTCGGAAGCAATCTTAAATTCTCACAGCTTTATCCTATGCCAGGAGTCTGATATTAGAATGAAACAGAGTGCTTAACTGGATAAATCACAAAGTGGAAAAGCAAACTTTCAAGTAATAAACAGATAAACAGGAACAGGATGTAGCGATACTTTTTTAAAATATTAATTAGAATGTAGCACTACTTTGTTTTGCAAAGTAAAAAATATATAAGATTTTATCATGCCAATAATCATTTCAGCTATGAAATCCAATACCATGACCTTCCAGCCAAAACTTATCGAAATGAACAATGAAAAAGAAACATGGGAAGATTCATAGTGATCATATAACATCAAGTAACCATCAACAGCGAGGTTTTTCACAAAGAGAAATAATCACTTGTGTAAGAATGTATTACAAATATACTTATCGAAAAAAGAATGTATTACAAATATGAAACAGACCTCAAGCCTCTGCTCCAAATCATTCCACTCAAACATAGGGAAATCAGTGACCCACAAAATTGAATCAGCACAAGAAAATAAATAAAAATTAGAGAAAATGAGGACACTGTGATCATTCATATCCTAAAAACTGGAGGGCAGATTGGAAACTTACATGATCAATCAAGCTCAACTCATGAGCCACAAAAACCCTCAGACGGTCAAGAGTTCTATTTACTGATGGTTGTTGACCTACTGCAAACAACATAAGGTCGCCCGGTACAGCAGAGCATCGACTCAGCGCTCTTTGTTTGTAGGATCCAAACTAGATACCAGTGCAGAAATTCCCTCAAGACCCCCTAAATGAGGATTTCAAAACTGTTGTCAAGGGTGGAACTAAAATATCTCTTCACCTTCATATATACATACCTGCCTCCAAAACATATGTTTACCATCATCCATGACCTTCAAGAAAGGTAAACCCTTAGCTCCAGATTTGATAGCTTCAGTATAAATATCACCTTTTTTAAGGGCTGTATTTGAATAACTTTTAGCACCTGAGGACACGCATAGCACTTTAATAATTCCCCCACTCTTCAAGGTATCTGCAAAAACCCTGAAGGGGGATTCTGAGAATATGATTTTATTAAAAGAAAAGAGGCATAGCCCAAATACACGAGAATTATAAACGGAATACAGCTAGCATTATCTAGGAACTAGAAATAGATACAATCCAATTGTGAAAACTATCCCCTCAAACAGTATAAGTTGAACTATAAAAATAACCAATTACAAGTACACTCCACTTTCATTTTTTCAACATTACAGGCATACTTGTATGACCGTGCGTTATATTTACATCAAAATGTATATTGAAGATAATGTAGATTGGACAACCCATCCCAAAATCACACATTTTCATTTATCTTTAATTGCATGACCACCAAGAATATGCAACAAAATTCAGCCAAAACGACCGTGATAAATAAGTAATTATACATTTTAATATTTACCTCTATTGAGCCCGTTCTCATCTTCTTGTTGACCGACTCACTTGGCCAAGACCAAACAATGCCTTCCACGGCAACCACATACTCAAGCCTTGAGTCATTAACAGTGGAAGGGGCATCAGGAAACTCATCCGGTAGAGTTGTAACCTACAGTTCAATGCCATTAACATCCAAAAAAAGAAGATCATTACGCTGACAAGAAACAGAATCAAATTAGCGACTACCCAAATTAAGAAGGGAGCTGCTATGTGTACATGTTATTCAGAAAACCTTATCATCACCACTACCGCCACCCTCATAATCATAATAGTAACAAATGCACCATTTGTTTTTTAAGGAACTAATAAGAAAAATATTGCACTAATCATGCAAAGTCTGAGCCGTATAAGGTCGAATTTCCTTTTATTTTTATCACGCCACAATAGAAAGTCCAAACTACATTATCTATACTTCAAAAGGACTAATCAATAATATAATTAGAACCTCATTGAAATTTTATAAAAAGTAAAAACTTCTCATTTTTTAGTAATGTAAGATCTCATACACCACCTACTATTTTTTTTCATGTAGGATATCACAATCTACTCTTTAAATGCCCGACATCCTAATTAGGTCTATTGATTATAGATGGCATAACTCAAGTACCACATTTCTAATTGGAATATGATATCATTTCTAACACCTCAATTAAAAGTCCAAACCATATCACCTATACTCAAAAACAACTAATCAATAATATATTTTGAGCTCTACTAAAACTTTATAAACAGCAAGAGCTTCTTCAGCTCAACCAACGTGAGATTTCATACACCACTTATCATTCATTTTTTCATATGGAGTGTCATAATTTTCCGATGAAACGCATACCTGAACGATGGTCTCTGAGATTGAGAAAGGTGAGACCACCGTGGACCCTGTGGAGCGCGACCCAGCCGCAGAGCCGAACCCGTTGGCCCAAGTCCGCCTCAGATAATTCGCCGCAGAATCCAGTCCGACTGATCCATTCGAGAGAGTTGCTGCGAAGTGATAATGACGATTTGGTGGCGGGAATATGGGTAGAAGCGGAAGCGAAGACAGAGAAAACAACCCAATTTCTAGGAAGTATTTTGGAGAACGGTTTGAGAATAGCACGGAAGAGGGAGGTACTTTGAGCGGAGAGATGTAAGAGGTAACGCTCGGATGAGGAGGAGGGACATGGTGGAGTTACGGAGACCGAGAGAGGTTTTCAGCGTGAGAAAGGTGAGGATGTATTCGAGGTTTAAGGATTTACACAAGGGAGAGCGCGATAGACGAGTGAGCACGTGCGGTGGAAGAAACATGCTGTAATCCCTACACGCGCGGAGACCGGTGCACTTTTACATGAAATATGAATGTAGTCCATTAGAACATTGATAATGAATTAATTAAACTTCATTTCAAATAATAATTAAAAATATATTAAAAATATACTGTAACAATCTTAATAATTTGAGAGTTAAAATAATATTTTTTCTTCTGACTTTTCAAATATAACTAATCTTTTGGACTGATCAAATTAATTTTTAAGATTAAAATATTTATTCATTATTTATTTTTATTTTCATTTTAAAATCATACACATATCCAAAATTATTTCAACGTCATACTCACGTTAATTTTCTTTTATCTTGTTCTTTAGCATGTAATAATTTTCATTCTTAATAATAATTAATGTTTATTATTTTGATATTCTCGATTGCAAACTATTGGATATATTTAAGTGTTCATTCTTAAAAAATATAACAATTAAAAAATTTATATGTTGTATTAAAAATTAATTTATATTTTATAATAATAAATCAATATTCAAAATTTAATTAGAATTAAAATAAATAAAAAGTTAGAAAATAATAATTTAATAAAATAGTTATTGATTTATTGAGTCTATTATTTGATATAGTAAAAATAAACTAATTAAAATTTGTAAAAATATAATTTTTAAGTAAAATTTAATTAAACAATAATTAGAAATGCTCTTACATGAACATATGAATGTATTCCATTCCATTGCATTGCATTTCGGTTTTGGGAATTGCTGCGGAGCGGTCCGGCTTTATAAGTAATAACAGCCCACTATCATGAAGTGTCATGTCAGAAATTTCACACTAAGAGCAATAGAGAGCAGCTCGACTGAAGCCCTTTCTCTTCCTCGTTTCCACCATCTCAGTCCGCTGTCCAAGATTAAATTCCTTCCTCAGTTCACTTCTATGGGCCACTCAGAAAAAAAAAAATCTAACTTTTCTTCTAATATTTGTAGATGAAAGAGAGGTTTTGTTTCACTGATTGACTTTAAGGCTTGATTTGTTTACAAGATACACATATTTTTATCTTATTTTATTTTATATAATATTATATATTTTTTAAATTTTAATATAAAATAATATAAAAAATTTATTTTTTTTAAATCTTAATATAAAAATTATATTAAAAAATATATTATGACAAATTTTTATTAAATTTTTTATTTTAATTTCAATTTATCTCATCTTATTTTCGTCTCATCTCCAAAAATAAAGCAGGCCTACAAAATTAAAGTATTTCATTTAAAATTATTTTTTAACTACAAAATTTATACGCAAGATAAAGGATGGTGCAAGGATGAGAGAATATGCTAAGTAAATGGGTTCCTGAGCATATTTGTTTGCCTTCTTTAAATTTTGTCCGCTAAAGAGTTGTGGCCGATCTGGAAATTCGTACAGCATTTAAAATCAAAGGGTTTGTTCGATGGAGATAGAGTGATAGATCGAGGCATTGTTTCTTGAAATTGTTTTCTCTTTTGGGTTAGACTATCGTTCTTAGATTCTCTATTTGGTCAAATTTTTTGTGCATTTTTTAGAAGAAGTGCGCTAGTGATGAAAAAAATGGTTGGAATAGTAAACAATGGAGCTTCTTTTTGTCTAAACCCAAAATTCTTTTTCTTTTTCTTTTTTTTCCTTTGCAACTGGTGCCATTTCAGTTGTTTTCTCTATTTCGACAGCCTTTTTTGAAGGCATGGAAAACAAAAGCGGTGAGGGAGGGGCTATTTGGAGTCTGATCAATTGTATGTAGATATAGATTAAACACAATAAATCGTTTACGTGGCATAGGGATAATGTTGGGTTGTTTAATGATAAGAAGCAGCCGAACCGCTTTTCAAATTTTCTCTTCAAATTTTGGTGTTAAAATATCTTAATGGGTGCAAAGGAAGATCTTTTGTATATGAAATAAACTTCTATCCTGTGACGCATTCAATTCTTGCTTAAGAAAATATGAGAATTAAGACGTCGAGATGCTGACAATACGGATCACGTATCTCGTCGATAAATGCTCAAGTGTGTGCAACATGCAAAATGTGCAAAACAAAAGTCATAGCGAATAATTAAAAGTTAGCCAACTAAATACTAAAAATTTAAATACAGATTTTCAAAATAAAAAAGCCTTTAAAAGATATACAGTTATCTAATATAAATACAATACAGACCAAAATATAATAACCAAAAAGGGGCATAATTCCTATCCCACAACAAAGTGATCCCAGATCACTTTCTTCGACAGACCCGCATCCTCAGGCTCTACATCATCATCTACAACAAAAACTACGATACAAAAAATGATATCGCAAGTAAGTAAAATCCAAACAAGCCACAAGATTAAAATGTATTCATGCAGCAACAAATGCATGAACATAAAATCATATTGCATAAGACTCAAAAATCATATTTCTTAAAATAAACAACTTCCACTCCCTCCAAAATCTCATTTTGGTTCAAAATAAATCTATTAAAACAACTACCATTTTTGAGAGAATGGCACACATAAATCCATTCACAAAATTTGCTATTTTCCCATAAAATGGCCCACAAAATCAATCAATACTATAGGCGGGACTCTACCACCATCCATTCAGTTCCTTTTACCTCTCTTTCAATCTATTAAGTATTGTAGGCGAGAACCACAGGCGGAACTCTACCACCATCCCTACTTAATGCACCATAGGCAGAAATCACAGGCAGGACTCTACCACCATCCCCATTTAATGCACCATAGGCGGAAATCACAGACGGAACTCTACCACCATCCCTACTTACCACCATTCCTATTGTGTGCACCATAGGTAGGAATTACAGGCGGGACTCTACCACCATCCCTGCTTACTATTATTCTTACAGTACCTCTCTTTCAAATCGTTTAAACCATCCGTTCAAACATACCCATAACGATTTCTCATCACATGAAAATCCAGTTTTCAAATATACATATGAACATGTATACAATTATGCGAAAACTCAATTTTCATTTACAAACATGAACATGCATGCACTTTGTAATGCACACAACAATACACAAAATATCCAATAACCAATAAATTCCACCAATCAAAACTCATGATTTGTTAATGTAAAATATATTTAAATCTCAAAATTTATTTGAAAAAAGACTTACAGCGGGGTAAAAACTAGATTATTGAATAAATGTTGATCCACAGTACTCATAGCGGGTCACTTCGTACGTTGGATTAGGGTATTCGGTTTGACACAAAAATTTAAGAAAATACACATTGGAGAATGGAGAATCTCATGAAAGTAGTGATAAGACGATGCAACCACCGGAAGATGACGAACCTAGCTCAAAAGGGGTGAAAACTCATTTTCAAGTTTATACTCATACACGAGAAATGGGGCTATAGATGGGGAAACTGTGCTAGAGGGGTGGTCGCCAAAGCAAGGGGAACTCGTTGGTGGTAGCAGTGAGATCAGGTGGTGGCCCGTGGCGGCACTAGGTGGAGAAAATCGTATATAGGTATTTAGAAGACCCATTTCGGAATGGGGCATTTAGGGCTGTTGTGAGTGGCGTCGGTGGTTGGGGGTGATGTCAGAGGTCACTGGGAGATGGTGGAAGTTGGCGATGTAGCTGGATGGTCAACGGTGATTGAAAAACATGCGAATGGATATCACGACACCCATTCGGGTTTTAGGCCGTGTAGGGGAGGTGAAGAACCGGCCAAAGCTTAGGTTGTCGGTGGTAGGTCGCCGGTGGACGGCAGTTCAGATGGAGGGGGTGGTGTCGCCGATGGTGGTCGGCGGTGACTGAGCTGGGATAGGGCTGAAAGGCCTAGGGGGAAGGGTGTCTGTGTCGTGGGGGCTATAGGGGGAAATGCAGGGGAAGGAAGGAAAAAAAAAAGTCCAACTAGAAATAGAATACAATAAAATAAATAAAAGTCAATGTAAATACTACAATTCAATATTAATAAAATAAAATATTGAAAGCCCAATAATAAATTAATTTAAATTAAGGAGCAATTTAAATACAAAATATTAATTAAAATCAAAATAGTATATTATTTAAATTCCACAACTAAAACAAAAGTATAAAACAAAACAATGAAAAACACTTTTAATTTAAAACAAAAGAACAATTAATTATAATAATTTAAATAATCATTCACTAAAAATACATGTAAATATAAGATATCACATATCTGATCCGACTATATAATCTATTTGTCGAGTCCACCATTTACTTAGCACCGCATAGGCGTTTGACAAAAGTTATTGTGGTGTTGAACCACATGAAATCAAACTACTTCTACCTTAGATTTCTTCGGATGGGAAGGAAAGAAATACTGACAGCAAGAAAAAATGCTAACAGCTAAAAATCATAAACTTTCCATCTAAAGCTTTCGAAGCAAATGAGATTGTTCAGATAGGAAGGAAGCGCAAGTGTGGTTTCTTCAAAATCTAAGCTTGAAGCTTTTGAAGTAGTTTGATTTCTTCAAATAGGAAGGAAGAAAAAAAAGGCAAAAAACTAGAAACGAGATTTCACATCATTGGATTTTCGAGAAAGTAAAGAAAAATAGAAGCCGAAAAATTTATATATATAAAAAAAGCAAAAAATTAGAAACCCTTGGACATTGTTTGATTTCCGAGAAAGAGAGAGCATGCCGTTGTCTTCCTCCCTTGCACAACCCCCTGATTCGTTTTATGCTGAAATTTATTAAGATATGTGCCCGAATTCATACCTCCATTTTCGTTTTGGTTGTATTTTTTAACCCATTGTGATTTGGTTCTTCAAGACCCAATCATCCGTAAAAACTTTAATTGAAGAAATTGCGGTGCTACACAAAAATTTTCAATAAATGTTTCTCCCAAAAAAATGTCGATTTCTTCAACGAAAACTACTAACTAGCTATTTGTCTCCTCCAAACTTCTTTCTCAATTTTAAACGCTTCCTCTGGTTTTCTTCTCCTTCAAAAAATTGCAAGTTTTGATACTTGAATTTTTCCTTCTATGGATTTTTTTGGGGGCCAGGGGGGACTAGCGATCTGGGGACTCGAACAACAGTCTTCAACTTGTTTTAGTATATATCCATGTGGCCGGTTCTATTCATCAGTTGTTTTAGTATCCTTATGATATTGGCAAGTTGTAAATAGCCCATATCCAATCCTTCGTATAGAAGTGGCTTGATTTGTCCATTTCAACTTTTTTCTTTGCTTTTTGTTAGATTAAATTAGAATACAAAAATGTTAGATATAAATGTTACAGACAAGCGACAGATAAATGTTAACTAATAATTTGTGATGTTTGATGTCTGTTGCGTATTATACAACATATATAAGTTAAGGAATGAAGAAATGAATCTGAAATTAAATGAAATAGATTCGAAATGTTTTATTTATCATGTCATATTTGTAGACGTTGTTCATCGTCTATTTGTGGTGTTTGTTTATAGCATTACTTATTTAGAATATCAATCATGTCAAGAATGAAATCTGAACATCCAAATATCACTTTTTTTTTTTCTTTTTTTTTTTTGCAAATTTTTTGGAGACTTGTTGTTGAGAATTTAATCAAGAAGTATAAATATACATTTTTAAATTTTTTTTATATATTTGTACTTTTTTAAAAAATAAAAAAAAATACTAACTCATTAATAATACTTTCTTAATTATAAATTAAATCATTAATTAAAAAATAAAAAACTCAATCAATCGTTTTTATCCATCAAATTTATTTCAAATAATATTATCAATATGAAAGTACAAAAAATGTTTTCTTTTTCCCTGCAAATCGGGGTACCAATCACAATGCCCAATTTGTAATCTACACCTTCCAAAATGCAAAAATGTTCACGATCAACGGTTCCAACGGCACCTATAATAGTGTTCACGATCACGATCAACTCTTCATATATTGTACCCAACGGTCAAAATTCTCCACCGTTTAAATACCCACACTCTCCATTTCACCTTAGAAAACTAGCCGTTACATAAAATCCTCCGCCACCGGTTATCCGCCTCTAATTGTAATCCTTCAAGATCCTTAAAAACATTGCCATTATTGCTCCAGATTTTTTCATTTTCGCTCTAGTTTTCTGAATCGCCGCTACAAACCCACCATCAACTTCCGCAGAAATCCATGGCCGTGCCTTCAAACAAATCATCCTCCTCGGCAATGATTTCAAGCAGGGAAAATCACAATCCAAGAAACTCGGAGATTAGCAATCCCATCAGAAGGAGTTTCGGTGGGAACCCATTTACGAAACCCTCAATTGTTGCCAATCAGAGAGTCTCCAATCCGAATACCCTGGCTAATAGTCCTTCTGGTTCGACTCTCTTTCCCATTCTTTATTTCTTTTATTTCTAGTTCTTTTGTTTACGATATTGATAATGTCTGTTTGGCTTCCGAGAGCGTAGAAGCAAATTGCTTAGAATGATAGGAAAATATTGATTCCCAACGTTTCCTTCTATTTTATATCTTGGATATTCAAGAAGGAAAGACGAAAAGAGGAAACTCGAGCGAACCGAGGCCCTTTTACTATTAATTGGCTGTGTGATTTTTTCCTCGTCTGTTTGGTTGGATGGAAATAGTTGCGAGGAATATTTTCCTGGAAAATATTCTGTCACGATGATCATGCTCTACACTCAATCGAGATTCAAAGAAACGATATTTTTTTTCTATACTTTGAAATGGATAGTATTTGTCCGGAAGTATCTTCATCTAAATGAAATGGAGCTTATTTTCTATAGTTCTGCACCAAGTTCGTTCTAATTTATGAACAGTCCGGGTTAGATTGTAATGCGAAATTGTGGGTTTATACAAAAGACTAATTATGGCATTTTTCGTGTTGATGAATTGCAGAGTTTCGGCAAATAAGCTCGATGGGTAGAGAAAGCGTAGCTTCTTCGCGAGGTTGCGAGGATAAAGAAAACCCAAAAGACCAGAATGCGAAAGTAGGGATTATCCGATCCCCACCTTCTTCGAAAGGCACAAAGAATTTTATGTCTCCGACGATATCGGCGGCTTCCAAGATCGCCGCGTATCCAAGGAAGAAGATACTGGGTGAGAGGAAAGAGCCTGCTCGGACTTCCCTTTCGTTCTCCAACGAGAAGAATCCATTCCGGTCAGTGAGATTCTCCGACGTAGTAGAAGATATCGATGCTAAGGAAGATCCTGGATTGCAAGAGAACAAGATTGAATCTGCGGATGACGAGAAATCACCTGTTACAGTTTCTTCAATTCAAGAAGCTTTGAGATGCGAGGAAGTCCTTGATTCTGGGGTGCCTTTGACTTTCAAGATTGAATCGAAATCGTTACCGGATGAACATGATTGTGTTAATATTGACCCGACATTTAAGAACATTAGTCCTACTTTTTCGTGTTCGTGGTCGTGTCCAACTGTATCGCCTCTTGATGCGAACCCTTCAATGCCTCCTTACGATCCTAAAGCCAATTACCTCTCGCCAAGACCTCAGTTCCTCCATTACAGACCGAATCCTCGAATCGAGCTTTATCTCAACAAGGAAAGTGATGGCAGACGACTCGAGGAAAGCTTTTCCGACACTGAAGTTACAGAAGAAACAGATTCCGATTATTCCCGGAGAGAAAATGAGGATTTCTCTTCAGGTGAACTATCAAATGAAGAAGAGCAAGAAGAGATTATTGAAGCAAAAGGGGGATCAAAGCTTCCGTTCTTTTCCAGATCGAAGTGCGTCGGGCTGTTGTTACTTCTCTCGCTTGCTTGCTTATCAATCTCAGTTACTAATTCTCCAGTCATTGAGCCCTCTGCGCTTAAAGTATCTAGCTTGTTTAAGATTAATGACTCGTACGAAATTGCTGAATTAGCAAAAGCAAATTTTGATGGTTTAGCTCGAAATTTCTGGCTGTGTTATGCTAAAACCATCTCCGTTGTCTCTAAGCTCATTCAAGATTTCAGAGGAGTGCATATTTCAGGTCCATTGCGTTATTGTAACTTGACCACGTTGTCAGAGGATATTAGCGTTGACGACGGGTATCTTATGTTTAGTCACAGTCATAAAGGAAGAGGACGGAAGTCTGAACACAATGTGCTGGGATCAATGAGGGAGTCGAAAATAGACGGTGAACGACCAGAAGAGGAGGGGCAGCCTGAGCCCGAAGCAGATGATAACATTGTAGAGGCTTCGGGACAGCATCATGACCAGGATTATGAAGGAGAAGTAAGTCAAGAGATGGAAGATGTCTCAGAAGAACATGGTAATACAGAATTTGAGGAAGCAAAGGAGACCCAAGAAGTAATTTTGATTGCTGGTAACGTAAACTACGAGGAACAGCCAGTAATTATGGTTCCAACGGCAGACGAAATTCAACCTGAAGTTTCTGAAGTTGGTGAAATATTACAAGGTGAAAGTGAGAAGATTGGCTTCACCAAAATCGAGTCAGTTAAAGATGGTATCGATCCTGAAAGCTCAGAATTGGGTGCTTCAGCCGAAAATAT
The DNA here is from genome assembly GCA_036898215.1 of Platycarya strobilacea. Lineage (NCBI taxonomy): Eukaryota > Viridiplantae > Streptophyta > Magnoliopsida > Fagales > Juglandaceae > Platycarya > Platycarya strobilacea. The sequence goes on along the minus strand of CM072554.1, from coordinate 2,819,340 downwards.
ACGTAGTTCAGAAGTTTCGGAGTCTACAGTTTATGTGACAAAAGATGGATTTTTTAGAGCCAACTTGCTGGCAATTGCTCTGCTGGTTTTGACGCTTATTGCAGCTTCAGCTTTCATCTTTGTGATGAAAGATGGAAACACAACCCCCATTACTATTGTCAACGTGGAGCAACCAATGCTGACAAAAAAAATTGATTTCAGTCCAATAAAAGAGAGGCCATGTTCTCGGAATTGGCCGACTGAGATGGACGTGGATGGAGAATCATGTCCTTCGGAAATGAGCAGCTTTCAGACAATCTCAGCATCTCACAGCAAGAAAGGATTCGAGGTGTCAAGTGAAGCTCAGAGCCAGGAGAGGAGGAAGACAGGGAAGAACCATAAGAGAGACTCAATTGCGGCGACTTCCTCAGGCTCGCCTTCTTACGGCAGTTTTACCACCTACGAGAAGATTCCGAGCAAGCATGTAAGTATTTGAATCTCCAAGCTTTTATTTTTCAAAAATCTTATAAAATATAACCCAACGGCCAACACAACATATTGTCTTATGTTGATCAGGGACATGAAGACGAGGAGACAATTACTCCTGTTAGGCGCTCCAGTAGAATCAGAAACAAAGTCACCTCCCCATGATCATGACCAGTTCTATCCTACTTTTCTACTTCTCTCCAGTAGGAATGGGGCTTTCAACTTTTTGCTTTTTCTTGGCTTTGATTAATTGTAAAACTTGTAAGTGGTACCTCCACTGATCGATCAGTCATTTTCTCTTGCTAATCTCAGATCCTTGTGATTTTCAATTTCACATTAATCTGATGTTCTTCTGCTGACTGCCAAAAACTCCTCCATCTCCAACGTTCTCTCGTCTTGATAGTGTCCATTGATCATGCAAAAAGCGTACTTTCTTTCTTCTTGTCGATGGAATTCCTTTTTGAGAAATGCTTATTGCAGTCCAAGGTAGGGGACTGCAATCCAGTCCAAAATGAAACGCAGCGTTGTTTCATTCATATCAGAAATCGTGTATCTACTGTCGCCCAAACGAAGAACTCTGTTGGTGCCCTTGCCCAAATTAATTCAATCATGCTTCGTCTCTCCTCTCGCTCACTGGACTCAACAAGCGGCAAACTTCCACCAGCTAAAATGGAGCATAGCCATGGCATAAAACAACCATTTCTCATTCCTGCACCAGCTAAAATAGAGCATAACTGCACCCTCAGCACCCGAAAGTTTGTTCCCCCAACATCCAACGCATAGAACAACCCTTTCTCATTCCTTTCAAAATATAACATAAAAAGTAGATAACAATTAAATTGGTCGGTGTAAATGATAAATTATCATTTGTATTAAGCTAAAAAGAGATGTAATTGTTGAGGATTTTCGATGAAGGTATATGCCACCTTATTATGATATCAGACCGGGCCGTACTATGTTTGAGCCTGATTTCATGTAAAATCAAAGTCAATTTTCTATCAATGTAGGCTTCCGGGATTTTTATTTTTTTTATAAGTGATGTAGCCTTCGGGGATTAGTGACAGTTTGCCAACAAAAACGTCCTAATTACCGGAAGCATTTTTGAATCCTCAAACAAGTAAGAGAACGAAAGTCAGAGGAAAACAAAGGTTCAGAGAAAGAAGTTAAAAAGGAAAGTTTTCATGGTCTGTTCAACATATTAGGAATCAACAACTTTGTCGCCAAATAAAAAGAACAAAAGACTATTCCAAACCGAGGAATACAATCAATTATGTACAATAGGGCTGAACAAAAAAATCGGTATTTCGACCCGACCAATTTTACCGACATGTTTCGATCCAATAACCCAACTCGATAACCCGTTAAATCGATAACGAGTATTCCATTACTCGTTTTTAAGGTTACAAAACCCTCTAACTATGTGGTTAAAACTCTAGAATATCTCGCTCCCCCAGCTTCGGTGACGCCATCATTCTCAACTAGGTCCTACCTCCATCAACTACAACCTCGTTGAAGCTCCGTCACGATGTGCATAGGGCTCCCTTCACTGCAAAGTTCTCCCAAATGATTTTGGAACCACTGGGAGTTACAGTGATGAAGTCTGTGCAGCATTCGGGAAGTCTCATTCTCGGATTTCATTCTTAATAGTGTACTATACTTGAGGATGCAGAATTCGGGAAGTCTCAAACTCTAAAACCAGACGAACCTGAAAGCGATGAACGGGTTTGGAATTCTTGGCTTCTTACTATAATTTATTTCTTTTTCAAACTGTGAATCAGCATTCGAGAAGTCCCAATCTCAAATTTCATTCTTGTTGTAGTTTATTTCTTCTTTTAAGTGATTTGGAATTGAGGTTTTGAGGGATTTGGAGATGTGTTGGTTGTTAGTGACTAGACGAACAAAGATCTCCACGAAAGGGGGGGAAGAGGAATGTCGGCAAATCGGCATATTGAGTATCGGCTAATCGGAATGGATCACTATCAGATCGGGTCGGAAACATCCTTAATGGGTCAGGTGAACAGCCTTAATGGACAGGGTGAAATAAGGTGAAATTAGTAGCAAAACAGTTCAGATAACGTGTTTATCTTTTCTTTAGATTGAAGAGGATTGAGAATAATTTAGTCATTTTCTGATTAAATGAGGGATTATATGGTAATTTTGTGTCTTATGTCTTGGACTGCAATACAGTCCACTAAAGTAGACTGTATATAGTAGTACTCTTCCTTTTTATTGTTCATATTGGTGGATTTCCTCGTGCTGTTATTATCAGTTAAATGCTAGGCTAATCTAATAAGGCATTATTTACCAAATTATCAACTTAAAAACTAGTAAAGCTCTGCTACTTCAATCTCCAAGGGTTGGAATTATTTGCCCTGCGCCCACCAAAACAAGAGACAAAATCTTCGGGCTTTTACCAACATTGATTAAGGTGCTAATTTTCATCTCAGCCAAACGGAAACCAACAAGTGTGGGCTGTATATTGATGTCATCGACGTCGATTTTGGCACAAAACTCTACCAAAATCTGCCATGAAAGGGCTCAGCAACCAAAACCAGTCGCTTGGGGGAGAAAAAATCGATAATATCTATCTCAACATGCATCAATGTGATTGTAGGTACGGTCGTCGGTCTACCGTTGACATCTTCTATGGGGAGGAGAGGAGCGACGTCACGAGAATACGTGAACTTATGCAAACTACAAACAACAAAATTGGATTTGGTTTATTTTCAGAGATAAAATGAGATAAGATAAAAAAAAAATTAGTAGCATTTGAATAATATTGAGATATGATGAAAATAAATGAGATAAGATAAATTTTTGTTTATTTTGAGAGATCAGATGTGTTTGTATTGACTTTTTTGTAGTATATAGTATGGTGGGCCCCACAAATTGAAGTGACCAATTTATATATCAAATTGTATGCAACCATTGAAATACACTTGCTTCGACTACAAGCTTACTGCTCAGGGCATTTGGATTTCGACATATGTAATACCATAATACCCTCCTTTACAATCCTTCTCTACCTTGGTCCATGCATAGTCATGTTAATAAACAGTAAAGAAATCTGTTTTGCACAGTAGTGAGATATGGGAGATTGACAGAAATGAAAAATCGATACTGAGTGATGTTGTTTGTTTTTAGAGAGATGTCCATCCGTACAAAAACCGAGAAGTGTTTTAAGAGGTTTGTGTTTTGTTCATGTAAACAAATCGAGCCTAAATTCCTGAGGAAGAAGACGAGGGGGCATTTAAGTCACCCATTTTAAAACGACGTGCTATATGAAACAACAATCTAAACGGTATCATTTCATATATTTTTTTTAACAAATATTATAAGTAAAATGATGTTGTTTCACTCGTTTGAGTGAAACGACGTCGTTTTAAGTACATATACTTAAAATATATATAGATATCGGCTAGTATAATGATTTTAAAAGTTTAAACTGGTGTCGAACCAGCTGATATCGATTTTTAACATTTTGTGCTGCCCACCGGCTGATTTTCTACCAGTTTCTTATTCCAGTGGGTGATCTTATCTATTTCTAACTGGTTTTGAAGGTTCCTGTATAGCCCTACCAACAACTGTAGGGGTAGTAATATATGACACGACCCGTTAATCCGAAACGAACACGACATGATAAAAACGGGTTAGGGTTAAGACTTAACGGGTTTTGGGTCAAAACGGGTCAACCCGTTAAGACCCATTAAAAAAAGAAAATTATTATTATACCTTCCAAACTCAAAAAACCCTAAATAGCTAACTTGCACCGCCGCCGCCCTTTTTGAAAATTTTCTTTTTCATTTTCCTACATTCGGTTTCACATTCTGGCTCAAAGCCTGAGGCCCTCAACACTCTGTCTCTCACTCGTCTACGACTCTACAGACTTCGGCTTTCGGCGTTCATTCTCACCTTCCATCGAGATCTCCCTCCCGTCTCACTCATCTTCAACCTTCAACCTTCGGCATCGGCTTTCCTCCTTCACCTTCCATCGAGATCTCCCTCCTGTCTCCCTCCCGTCTCACTCATCTTCAACCTTCAGCATCAGTTACTTGTTCAGATGTGGAAATTACAGCCCCTTTCGTTTCTACATTCTAATCGTGAGCCCTAAAATTGAAAATCATAATCACGAACTCCCTCCCGTCTCACTCGTCTTCAACCTCCGGTCTCTCCTTCAGCCCCTTTCATTTCTTCACGACATCGCAGCGCAGCTCAAGCTCATCTTCACGGCATCGCCCATCCTAGTTCTCACGCCGCCCTATCTTCAAGGTAGCTTTTGTTATGAGCTGCCAAAATACACAAATATTGATCTGAAAATGGACTTTGTTAGAAACTTGGAGTTAAGGTTTGGTTGTTTTAGGAGCAATTTTTAGTGTTCAATATTTATATTTTATTTTTCCATTAATTGTTGTACCTCTAATTCTTTATGTTCCTCCTGTTAGAAACGTTAACCTCTTTGTAGATATCACGAGTGAATTAAGGCTATATATCAATCGGATGTATCAATGGGAACATGTTGTTTGGTCTACGATCTTGGATGTTTAAATAATTTGTCTAATTTGTTCCTATTTTTGTTCTGTTTTCCCGGTTCGCTAGTTTTATTTAAATCTCAAATCCTCTTCTCGCCATCTCTTGTATAAGCTAGTGTTGATGTTTTCCCTTTCATCTGTTTCTGGAGTGCTCTAAATAAATTAATAATAAGCACTTTTAACAGGAAAAAAAAAACTACTTCTCAATAAGTTTCAGATGTGGATTTACAGTATTCATGAGCACATGGGTTTGTCCATAAACATAGAGAGCTCGTCCTCTGAGTTCATTAGCTTCCATGTGATCTAAGCTTTGTCAGTTACCATTTTTTTTTGTTGGCATTCTCCGAGAGATAGCTTCTGCATTAAATCTAAACTGCATTAAATCTGCAGTTGTGCCAGCTTATTATACTGAATACTTTGTCACTAAAGGTAAGAATATTATGACTCTCTCTTATCTATTTCTCTTTCGACTTGTAATTAATAGATAATTCCTTAAACTTGCAGATAAAATAAGATATATTAATTACATGCACACGCATATATGCAGTATACAAAAAATAATTTTTGCATGCATATATAAAATGTGCAATCCCGAAGCAATATATAATTTAGAAAAAATGCATGTCCTTGTTGACTTTGTATAATTCTATCATACCCTTCCATTTAGTATGCCTTTTAGTGTAAGTTATACTTTTTTTTTCAAATATGTTTTAAACCTATTTAAATAATTTTTTCAGGTTAACTGTCTTTTCAGTTTGATATATCTTTGTTCATCAGATGCATGCTACCTAGTTACAATCTTTTATATATCCATATATATATATAACCTCCACTCCATCTTAATATTAACTTCCTTTCAATTGCACCGTATACTCTTCTTCTCATCAATTTTATTATTTGATTGATTTGATTATAATGTATAAAGCTTGCAAGACAGTTCTTGATCCTTTCAATGTCTATTTTATCCACCTAAGTAGCTGAATTATGTTTTCAGAAAAAATAGGGAATTAATTACCTGACTAGTTTTTATGTTTATTTCAAATTTAAAATAATTTTTTTCTAAATAATTTAAAATATTTTGAAAAATAAGTTTATGTTTTCTTAAAAAAAAAAGTAGTGTGTCTGAATAGTATCATTCACTTATACTATTAATTGATTTTCTAGAATAGATGCTAGCTGGCCGATAAAGAATAATTCTATGACCCTTTGACTGAAAAATAAACTTGTAATTCATATAACCCTTTGTTCTTATTTGTTGTCAGATGACTGAGGCAGAAGGTGAAAATAATGAGTATATTGATTTGGACCAGTTTGAAAATGAAGAAGAAAATTTTCAAACTGAAGAGGCTAAATCAAAACGAAGGAAGCGGTCATATGTGTGGAATGTTTTTGAAATTGTTCCTGATTCTGAGAAACAAGGTGATAAGAGGCCACGAGCCAGGTGCAAGCTATGTGGAGCTACTTACCTTGCATCGAGCAAAAATGGAATCCGAAATTTGAGGCCTCACATTAAGGTATGCCCTAGGATAAGTTTACGAGATATTGGTCAGTTGATTTTGGGACAAAATAGTGGATCTATTTCGGTAAACAATTCTAAATTTAACCCTGAAGAATATAGACAAATATTGGTAGCTGCTATTGTTAAGCATGACCTACCTTTCCAGTTTGTTGAATATTCGGGAGTGAGATCTTTATTACAATATTTGCGTCCAGACATTCCAATTATTTATAGGAATACTGCCAAGGCAGATTTGGTTAAGATGCATCAAAGGGAAAAAAATAGGATTAAATGCATGTTAAATGAAATTCCTGATAGAATTAGTTTGACATTTGACTTGTGGACTTCTATAACCACTGATGGTTATATGTGTATTACAGCACATTTTTTGGATAAGAGATGGACTTTACAGAAAAGGGTTTTGAACTTTTCTTATATGCCACCACCACATAATGACATATCTTTGTCTGAAAAAATTTATAATTTGTTATGTGAGTGGGGAATTGAACACAAGATTTTCTCATTGACTTTAGACAATACTTCTTCTAATGATGTTTTGGTAGAGTTGTTAAAAACTCAATTAAACATTAAGAAAGCTCTTGTTTGTGATGGTGAGTTCTTTCATCTTCGTTGTTGTGCTCACATTCTGAATTTAGTAGTACAAGATGAGTTAAAAGAGATTGAGGATGCTATCCATAAAGTTCGTGAAAGTGTCAGGTATGTCAAAGGATCACAATCAAGAAAACTAAAATTTTTAGATTCATCAAATCAAATGTCTTTGGATAGCAAGAAAGGGTTGAGACAGGATGTCCCCACTAGATGGAATTCTACTTATCTTATGTTGGAGAGTGTTATTTTCTATCGTCGTGCCTTTGGACATTTGACATTGACTGATTCCAATTTTAAGTATTGTCTATCTGAGTCTGAGTGGGAAGAAGTGGTGAAGATTAAAAGTTTATTGAGTATTTTTTATGTAGCTACTTGTGACTTTTCTGGAACCAAATACCATACAACCAATCTCTACTTTCCGGCAGTATTTCTAATTTATTTTAATTAAAGCAACATTCTATTGGTGATGACGACTACATGAAGAAGATGTCTAAGAAAATGCTTACTAAGTTTGAGAAATATTGGTTTGAGTTCAATGTGTTGTTGGCTATAGCAGTTATATTGGATCCCCGATACAAGTTGCTTTTTGTTAATTTCTCTAATAAGAAGCTTTACGGTGATTGTTCTTTAGAGTATATGAATGTTCAAACCAAATTGGCATATCTTTTCATGGAATATAGTTCTTCTAGTGCTCACACTTTTTCTACCATGAGTTCAGATAACACTGTTAGTGGAGCAACAAGTAAGTTAACCGAGAATAAAAAAGTATTTCAGGTAATATCAAATAATAATTTGTTTAATGATTTAAATTATATTGTTGTTTCATATCGCATATCATTAAGAAATAGTTTTATTTTTTTATTTTTTGTAGGAATTTGATACATTTGAACATGATGATCGTAGTCTCCATTTGCAAAAAAGTCAATTGGATCTTTACTTGGATGAACCTAAGGCAGATAGAAATGCAAAGATCGACATTCTTTCCTTTTGGAAAGGAAATGAATTTCGTTATCCCGATCTTACCAAAATGGCTCGTGATATTTTGAGTGTACCAATCTCTACTGTCGCATCTGAATCTACTTTTAGTGTTGGTGGGCGTATCATTGATCAGTTTAGGAGTGCACTAAAACCATATGTTGTTGAAGCATTGGTCTGCACAAGAGATTGGTTATATGGCGACGAGGAAGGTAAAACTTTGAAATTAAATGGTTATTGGTTTTTTTTTATATATAGTTGTTTATATGATAGACTGTCTACTAAATATTGATGCTTTTTTTTTAATAGAAATAAAAGAAGATCTTGACTTCGATGAGTTAATGGAAGATGTGATTGAGATGAACATCGACAAAGGCAATAACGACGCTATACCTATTTCTGCAAGTTCTAAGTTTGTTTAGATGTGTGATTTTATTATTGTAACAATAACATGTTTACAATGTATTGTTTAGTATATTTGATGTGTAATTTTAATACTTTACTATGCAGTCATGAGTTTGCATTTTGGTGGTGTTATGATGTATTATCATAAATTGTAATGTATTACTTGTTAGATTGTGAATTTGTGATTTTAAAATTGTAATTTGTAAATAGTTATTTATATTTTCCCGTTAGAAATATAATTTATAATAGAAATTGATGTAAAAGCAAGGAAGTAGACTATTTGATTTCAGGCGAACAGAAGTTTCTGCATTGTATTTGCTGGTAGTTAATAGGGTGAAATATGTCGAGTCACTAACGGGTTCACTAGACGAAATGTGTCATGTCGGGTTTGCAAGTTGAAACGTGTCATGTCGAGTCGTGTCATTTTCGTGTATATACTTAACGGGTCGTGTCGTGTTGACATGATATTTTATAGGGTCGTGTTAGGGTTGAAATTTTTGACACAAAATCCTTAACTGGTCGTGTTCGTGTTGACCCTTTAGACGTAATGTATATGCCTTGACACGATACGAACACGACCCGTTGACACGTTTTGACACCCCTACCAACAAGGCCTATAACTTTGATAAACTCTTATTTTCTTTGTTTTATTTCTATAAAATAATCATATCCCAAAACAAATTATGTTTTCATAAATCCCTCACAACGTTTTTAAATGTATAAGTAAATATTTCTAAAAATTATAATTTTAATGAATTTTTTGAGAATTTAAATTTATATATATCAAGGTATCGTTTAAATAATAAGTTGATATGAGTTGATATAAAAGTTAAAAGTTTAATAAAATATTATTATAATTATTATTATTTTGACATTTAAAAAATGTGAGTATTTATTATGTTGAATTCAAGATTTCAAGTTTCATATAAATCTACATATGGATTTTGATGATAACAAATTAATTCAAAGAATAAAGGAGATTTAAACTCAAGTTGTCCACACAATAGAATCAAGCACATCAAGGAAGCAAGCATGAGCAAGAAGGGAATAAGTTCACATTAAAATCATAGAGTAATTTTGTAAATCTCTTAAAAATTCGAAATTAGGATTAAGGCTCAAAATTAATATTTTATCATAAAGTATTAAAATACATTTTCCACATGTGCATGAATATTTTGAAAATTAAATTTGAAAAATTTGAAAGATGATTGATTGTCATCTTTCACATGTGCATGACATGATTAAATGTTTGAACTTTGAAAATTTTGAAAGATGATTGATTGTCATTTTTCACATGTGCATGACATGATTAAAGGTTTAAATTTTGAAAATATTAAGATACTTAATTGTCATCTTTCACATGTGCATGACATGATTAAAGGTTTGAATTTTGAAAATATTAAGATGATTGATTGTCATCTTTCACATGTGCATGTTTTATTTGAATATTTTTAAAAGTAGTGGATGTTTTTCTTGACTTATGCAAAAGGTAAATGTCTTTATTTGAAAATTTTGAAAAGTAAAGTGTGCTCCTTTTGTCATATGCAAAAAGTAAAAGATTATGTTTGAAATTTTTGAAAAGTAAAGTGTACTCCTTTTGTCACATGCAAAAATTAAAAAGATTAGATTTGAAATTTTTGAAAAGTGAATGATGATGTTTTTGACATGAGAATTTTTTCAAATTTGAAATTGAAAACTCATTTGCCTATAAATAGCTTACTTGAGTTTTGCAAAAAACACAACAAGAGCTTACACATCTATTGCTAAGTTTTGCATCATTTTTTCAAAGCTCTCATTCTCTCTTTTCTAAAGTTTTGAGCCTTAATTCTTGTTCTTGTTGAGAGAGATATAGGTTGCGCTGTATTGTTTCTATCTCACTCATTGAGGAGTGTACTTTGATAGTCTACCTACTATCAACTCTTGTATTTGTAAAAGGGTGTGTATAACCCTTGTGTGTGTAGAAGGTGTTTTACACGGGGAATAGTTAAATCACCAAGTGTGAGGTGATTGGAAGTGTAGAAGGTGTTCTACACGGGGAATAATTAAATCACCAAGTGTAAGGTGATTGGAAGTGTAGAGGGTGTTCTACACGGATTCTTTGGAGCGGTGCTGCTCAAAGGTGTAATATGTTTCTATCTCCACCTAAAGGAGATTGAATAGTGGATTTGGGGATCCTCAAGAGGTAGCTTGAGGCGAGAACGTAGGCAGTGGGGCCGAACCTCGTTAACATACTGAGTTTGCTTCTCTCTTACTCTTACTATTTATATTTATTGTTGTTTCATATTTTGTTTATATTTTATATTATATATTTGATTTATAATTGTTATTTTTTTAAATATAACTCAATTCACCCCCCCTCTTGTGTTAATCATCTGGGCAACAATTGGTATCAGAGCTAGTTGACATGTACTGTTCATACAGGCAGATCACTCAGGGGAACTCTTGCTTGTGACTGTGTCACCGAAGCAAAACTCTCTGACCATGGATGACGGTGCACCGGTAGAGACGGTGGCCGGCTAGTCTGGTAGGTACAATTGTTAGGTGACATAGGTGCGGCCTATGATCAGTAACAATTGGTATCAGAGCTAGAGCTCTATTATAAGATTAACTATTTTTTGAGTTAAGATCTTATGGCTAACATTGCAGCTTCATTTGGTGAAGGTCAATCTAGCAGTCGGCCTCCACTCTTTTGCGGAGACAATTACTCATTCTGGAAAGTTAGAATGAAAATATTCCTTCAAGCTCAAGGTCGAGAAATCTGGAAATGCATTGTAAATGGACCTTATATTCCAACAAAAGTGGTTGATGGAGTAAAGGTCAAAAAGGAAGAAAAAGAGTTTAATCGTGAAGACGATAGACTTTATACTTTGAATTTAACTGCTATGAATTTATTATATAATGCTCTCAATGGTAATGAATTTAATAGAGTAATAACTTGTGCTACAGCAAAAGAAATTTGGGATAACTTGAAAGTTACTTATGAAGGAACTTCTCAAGTCAAGGAATCAAAAATTTATATTCTTACTCATGAATATGAAATGTTTAAGATGAGTGATATTGAATCTATTTCTAGTATGTACACTCGTTTTACTAATATCATAAACAGTTTGACAGCTCTTGGCAAAATTTATTCCAAAGTGGAGATAGTAAGAAAAATTCTCAACTCTCTACCAAAACGTTGGGAATCAAAAGTGACTGCGATTCTTGAAGCTAGAGACCTCAAGAAGCTCGAAGTGAATGAACTCATCGGGTCACTTATCACCCATGAGTACACATTGAAAAGAGGAGAAGAAGAAGGAAAGTCAAAGAAAAGCTTGGCACTTAAAGCTGTTCCACATGAAAGTGAAAGTGATGAAGATGAGGAAAATGACGACAAAAATGAAGAAATTGCGATGATAGTAAGAAGAATTCAGAGGTTCTTAAAGAAAAATAAAACTCCTCCAAGGAAATCCTTCAATAAGTTTTTCAAGAAAGATTCAGGTAAAAATGACACTTTAATTTGTTATAAATGCAATAAATCTGGTCATATCAAGCCAGATTGTCCTCTACTAAAGAAAGATCGAAACAAAGACAAAAAAGTAATGAAAGCTACGTGGGATGATGATTCAAGTAGCTCAGATAGTGAAGCAAGCAATGGAGAATCAGTAAATCTTTATCTTATGGCTAAAGATGACATTGAGGTAACAAATCTTGATAATATTGAAGATCCTTCATATGAAGAATTGCAAAATGTTTTAGAAGAGGTATATGAAGAATTTGAAAAATTGGGTATCAAGTATACTGTTTTGAAAAAGAAAAATTCTTCTTTAACAAACGAAATTGATATTTTAATAAAAGAAAGTATTGTTTTGAAAGATGAAAATCTTGAGTTGAAGAAAAAGAAAACTAATTTAGAAAATATTATTGAAAACTTTATGAATGGAAAAAGAAATTTTGAAAAATTTCTTGGTAGTCAAAGATGTGTTTTTGATAAGGCAGGCTTGGGATATAAGCCAAAACAAAAATACAAATCTTATAAAAACTTCTTTGATAATCCTTCTACATCAAAATCCAATATTCAAAATTCTTTTCATAAAAATAATTTTGTAAAAAAGGATACTATTATAATCACTCAAGTTCTTCATATATGTCACATGTTATTTGCAATTTTTGTAATAGAAATGGTCATAATTATTTTGCTTGTCCTATTAGAAGAAAACATACAATGACTATTAGGGCCATATGGGTACCTAAAAATCTTATTTCTTCTAATACTAATAAATAAAGGACCCAAAGAACTTGGGTACCAGGAATTGTTTTTAATTGCTTATGTAGGTATGCATGAAGTATTCTATAGGTAAAAATAAATGATTTTTAGATAACGGATGCTCAAGATACGTGACAGAAGACAAAATTAAATTCATTGACTTCACTTCTAAAGAAAAAGGATGTGTGATATTTAGAGACAATTCAAAAGGGAATATCATGGAAATAGAAGGAAAGATCATCAAGACTTAGTACAAGATGCAACCAAATAGTGGAAACATGTGAAAGATCATTCAGCAGAATAAATTCTAGGAGACCCTTCACGAGATGTAAGTATTCGATCATCTCTTAGAAATATTTACAATCACACAATTTTTTTTTATCTCAAATTGAACCCAAAATATTGATGAAACTCTTATTGATAAATCATGAATTCTATTTGTGCAAGAAGAACTAAATTAATTTAAAATAAATAATGTATGGACATTTGTTCCTAAACCTAAAAATTATGCTGTTTTTGGAACAAAATGAGTTTTTAGAAATAAGAAAGATGAGTCTAAAATCATTACTAGAAATAAGGCTCGACTTGTAGCCCAAGGTTTCAATCAAGAAGAAGGAATCGATTATGATGAGACATATGCACCAGTCGCAAGATTAGAAGCTATTCGAATGCTACTTGCATATGCTTGTTATAAAAATTTCAATTTTTTTCAAATGGATGTTAAAAGTGCTTTCTTAAACGGTTTTATAAATGAAGAGGTATATGTTGAGCAACCTCCAGATTTTGAAAATCATATTTCTCCAAATCATGTTTTCAAACTCACAAAAGCACTATATGGACTCAAACAAGCTCCTAGAGCGTGGTACGAGAGATTTAGTGGTTTCTTGATTGAAAAAGGCCTTTCAAGAGGAAAAATTGATACAACTCTTTTCATTAAATACGAAAATGATGATATTCTTTTGATTCAGATTTATGTTGATGATATAATATTCGGTGCTACTAATGAAAATATGTGCCAAGTTTTTGCTAAGACTATGCAGGAAGAATTTGAAATGAGCATGATGGGAGAACTTAAATTTCTTTCTCGGATTGCAAATCAAGCAAGCAAAAAGTGAAACATTTATTAATCAGTCAAAATATATCAAAGAGTTACTCAAAATTTGAGATGGAACGTGCGAAGGTAATTGGAATATCAATGAATCCGACCACTAAATTTGATAAAGATGAAAGCGGTAAACCAGTTAACTCAAATGTATATCGAGGTATGATTAGTAGTCTATTATATTTGATAATTAGTAGACCTGATATTATGTTCAGTGTATGTTTATATGCACGTTTTCAATCATTTCCAAAACAATTTCATTTGATTGCAGTCAAGCGGATTTTTAGATATTTTGCCAGTACCATTGACTTAGAGTTATGGTATTCTAAACACACTTCTTTCGATCTTATTAATTATTCAGGTACCGATTATACTGGTTGCAAAGATGATAGAAAAAGTTTTAGTAGAACATGTCATTTCTTAGGTCGTGCACTAGTTTCCTAGTTTAGTAAAAAAAACAAAATTCTGTTGCACTATCTACTGCTAAGGCAGAATATGTTGCTGCGGGTAGTTGTTGTGCTCAAGTTTTTTTACATGAAGCAACAACTTGAGGATTTTAAACTTATGTATAATCACATTCCAATCAAATGTGATAATACAAGTGCTATAAATCTTTCAAAAAAAAAATCTAATACAACATTCTAGAATTAAGCATATTAAAATAAGATATCATTTTTTTCAAAATCATGTGCAGAAAGGCGATATAGTACTGGAGTTCACAAACACACACGATCAGTTAGCAGATATATTCACAAAACCCTTACCAGAAGATAGATTATGTATGATTAGAAGAGAAATAAGTATGATGCATGTTATGAATATCTCTTGAAAGATAGATCAGAGTTCATAAAAATAGAGAGATATTTTTTTTAAATACTTTTACATAAACTTGAGGTTCTTAGCCTCATGTTTGAGACGCTCATTCTCTTCATACAATATCATGTCATCCCTATCCATGGGAACTGGCAAGCGAAATGAAGAATCCAATAGAGATTTCAACTTTTTATTCTTCTGCCGAATGATTCCTTCCCTTGTGTGAGACTCTTGAACAATTCGTTGAAGTACAACAATTTGTTCTTTAAGCTTTTCAACCTCGTGATTTTTTACTTGTAGCCGCTGGGAAAAAGCGACAATAGAGGATGAGTAGCGAGTCTCGAGACTCACCAAGTCGTAGATAGCATCGGAGTCTGGCTTATTAGCCAAACTATTGTTCTCTTGCTGCAACATGGCGCCAATGGTAGCTGCAAAAAGGACATGAGATTGAGATGTCGAATACCTCATGGATGCATCTAGAGGAATGTTAGAAGAAAGAGCCATTGAGAAAAGAATTGAAAACTTAAAGTGAGAATATTGAAAGAATGCAGATGAGTTATAGAGATGAGAATAAGATTTGATGCAAATCGGATGAACTTTAAAACTGATTTTATAGAGATAGCACAAAGAACAAGACAAACTATTGTCTTTTCAAATCTTATTAGTCAAAAGAAATATAAGATATGTTGGACACACATTGTCAAAAGTTTTCTTACTAGAAAAACGGTTCTCTGCTCCTATCATGGCATTGACGGCCTTAGGAGAGAAGATTGATGGTTGATGCGTCAAGGGTTCCTGATTCAAGTCTGGAACATTAGTGGAAGAGAATTGTTCGGCCATTCTATCGTTATGGAGAAACAGAACTTAGGTCAAGAAGCAATTTTTTTTTTGGTATCCGATAGGTGAAAATGATTTTTTTATAGAAACTCAGAGCCTTCAAACCCGTTTGTCAACAACATCAGGCGATTGATCTGCTTTCGCACCGACTGCTAGAGCTAGACCTCCAACCTTTACAGGTTTTGTCAGATACGTGTGGCTCCACACCGAATTGCCAGAGTTAGACTTCCAAACATTTGCAGGTTTTGTCGGACATGCATGACTCCGCACCGCATTGCCAGAGCTAGGCCTGCAGCTTTTGCTGTCTTTGTCGGACACGAATAATTTTAATTATTCAACTTCAAATCTCTGGAACATCTAATTCGTCAATAACATCAAGCGGATTTAAATCTTCTTCCGCACCGAGATGATCAAATTTGGCTTCAACGTTTGCAAGTTTTGTCGGACACGGGTGATTCTAACTTCTACAGTCTCTACTAACGCAGCGTTTTATTTGTCTATTGGTTATTGTAGGAATATATCTTATTGAGTTAATTATGATTCCTTTTTAATGATGCCAAAAGGGGGAGAAGTTTTAGACTAGAACATTAACATTGTTTAAATTGCTAAACTTGTTATATATGCTTGGAATTATATTTATATTTTTGCTTGAAAAATTAACGCACATTCTCAGGGGGAGCTTAAGTATTCATACAGATTTCAA
Organism: Platycarya strobilacea; assembly: GCA_036898215.1. Lineage (NCBI taxonomy): Eukaryota > Viridiplantae > Streptophyta > Magnoliopsida > Fagales > Juglandaceae > Platycarya > Platycarya strobilacea. The sequence goes on along the minus strand of CM072554.1, from coordinate 2,803,158 downwards.
GTTCTATCAAGCATTTGTCATCATCAAAAAAGGGGAGATTGTTGAACTCAAAATTTCAAGTTTCATATAAATCTACACATGGATTTTGATGATAACAAATGAATTCAAATAATAAAAGAGTTTTAAGCTCAAGTTGTCCACACAATAGAATAAAGCACATCAAGGAAGCAAGCATGAGCAAGAAGGGAATAAGTTCACATTAAAATTATAGAGTAATTTTGTAAATCTCTTAAAAATTCGAAATTAGGATTAAGGCTCAAAATTAATATTTTATCATAAAGCATTAAAATACATTTTCCACATGTGCATGAATATTTTGAAAATTAAATTTGAAAATTTTGAAAGATGATTGATTGTCATCTTTCACATGTGCATGGCATGATTAAATGTTTGAACTTTAAAAATTTTGAAAGATGATTGATTGTCATTTTTCACATGTGCATGACATGATTAAAGGTTTGAATTTTGAAAATATTAAGATACTTGATTGTCATCTTTCACATGTGCATGACATGATTAAAGGTTTGAATTTTGAAAATATTAAGATGATTGATTGTCATCTTTCACATGTGCATGTTTTATTTGAATATTTTTAAAAGTAGTGGATGCTTTTCTTGACTTATGCAAAAGGTAGATGTCTTTATTTGAAAATTTTGAAAAGTAAAGTGTGCTCCTTTTGTCATATGCAAAAAGTAAAAGATTATATTTGAAATTTTTAAAAAGTAAAGTGTGCTCCTTTTGTCACATGCAAAAAGTAAAAAGATTAGATTTGAAATTTTTGAAAAGTGAATGATGATGTTTTTGACATGAGAATCTTTTCAAATTTGAAATTGAAAACTCATTTGCCTATAAATAGCTCACTTGAGTTTTGTAAAAAACACAACAAGAGCTTACACATCTATTGCTAAGTTTTGCATCATTTTTTCAAAGCTCTCATTCTCTCTTTTCTAAAGTTTTGAGCCTTAATTCTTGTTCTTGTTGAGAGAGATATAGGTTGCGCTGTATTGTTTCTATCTCACTCATTGAGGAGTGTACTTTGATAGTCTATTTACTATCAACTCTTGTATTTGTAAAAGGGTGTGTATAACCCTTGTATGTGTAGAAGGTGTTCTACACGGGGAATAGTTAAATCACCAAGTGTGAGGTGATTGGAAGTGTAGAAGGTGTTCTACACGGGGAATAGTTAAATCACCAAGTGTAAGGTGATTGGAAGTGTAGAGGGTGTTCTACATGGATTCTTTGGAGCGGTGCTGCTCAAAAGTGTAATAGGTTTCTATCTCTACCTAAAAGAGATTGAATAGTGGATTTGGGAATCCTCAAGAAGTAGCTTGAGGCGAGGACGTAGGCAGTGGGGCCGAATCTCGTTAACATACTGAGTTTGCTTCTCTCTTACTCTTACTATTTATATTTATTGTTGTTTCATATTTTGTTTATATTTTATATTATATATTTGATTTATAATTTTTATTTTTTTAAATACAACTCAATTCACCCCCCTCTTGTGTTAGTCATCTGGACAACATATTATATTTTATATGAAAATTTGAAAAAAGTATAAGAGTAATATTATATACAAGCAACATTGTGCACCCATATGCGCACATGTGCATTTTGATTAATTATTTTTATATTTTTATTTTAAATTTAAGTATTTTATTAAATCTATTTTTTCACCTCAATATTGGTGCACATATGAGTGTCCAATATTACTTGCATTTATAATTTTTCAAATTATAATAATGATATAAGATAAAATATTTTTTATAGTTAAGCAAAGACTAAATTTGCATACATGTAAAATCTATCATTCGATATTTAAGAAAAACATTGAATTAATAATCTTTTATTTTTTTAAATATATAGTTACACATGAATCATTACTCTTATATGTATGTCTGTATATATATGTGATAAAAGATGAATTTGTGCACACATACTAGGGGTGGCAAATCGTGTTTGTGTGTTATGTTTGTATTGTGTTAAGTTATGAATATTTCATTATAGAAAATTTTAGTTATAGGAAAAATCGCGCACCTATGCTACACCAATGATTAGGGTTGAGCACCAACTTAGTTGGAGTCGGAAATAGAGTCCTCTGACTTTGACTCTGAATTTGTCGGAGAGGAGTCGAAACGGAGTTGGAACAAAGTCGGAGTTGGGCTTTTTTGTTGGACTTTTGTATTATACTTTTTTTTAACCCATTTGACATTTCAATTTTACAATTTTGAACTATAATAGATCGAAATTAGGCTTCAATATCATTTTTTCAAAATGTTATTTTATATTTCAATATACAAATTAAAAATATATAACTGAAGCCAAAGATCCAAAATTATCAGCTAATATCATTTATACAAATTAAACACAACCAAGGCTTAAGGTCCAAATTTATACAAATTAAAATTATATAACCAAATCTAAAGGCAAAGGTCCAAAATTACAAATCCCTACAAATTAAAATTACAAAACCAAAGTCAAATGTCCAAAATGACAAAATAAAATCATTCTTACAAATTAACAATACAATATATATAACCAAAATCAAATGTCAAAAATTACAAAATAAAAGCATTCATACAAATTAACAATACACAACTTGATGGTAGCAACCATACTATTGTCTCATTTCAACAAAAAATAAAAGCAAACAACACCTATCATCTAGCATCTATCATCTACCATCATTGAACACATATTCCATCATCCTGGATATAAGCAAACAATACCCATTACATACCATCATTGAACCCATATTCCATCATCTACTACATCATATAGATGATTCATCCACATTCCACAATTTATCTTCTCAAATTTCAAATTATCATCCAACAACAAAATAGAAATAATAGAAAACAAACAAACAATAGTTTCCTCATTTCAACAAAAGAACTAATACAAATTACATGTCATTCCAAATTTCCAACTTGTGCCTAAAGAAAAAAAAAAGAACAAAATTAGTAAGGAAATAAGATAGCATATAAATTTCTATAAATAAGAAAACAAAATTAAACAGATAAAAAAGTACACAAATTTAACAATAACAAATGCACCTCAAACCTCAATCATCTTCATTTTTCACGTAGTAAGTTCTTCATATTAGTAACCAAGTCTACATTAACATGTTAAAATATAAAATATTCAGTACTAAAAAAAAGACAAATCAAGATATATAAAATAATTAATTAAATTTGAAATATATTACCTGAGTCTAACTTATAGATTTATGTATTATCAATTATAGCGAAATGATCCTGACTTAAGCATATGTGAGTGGACTTCGACCAATTTTGCGTACACACAAGAGCCTCCACAATTTTAGGAGCCAAAGAACTCTGGAATGGATCCAAGATACGGCCTCTCGTGCTAAATGCAGACTTCGAAGCAATAATGGTAATTGGAATGACCATCGCCATTATTGCAAAAACTGGATATTTAGTGGAGTTAACCCTCCACCAAATTAAAATATCAAAATTTTGTGAGGAGATCTCAACAGCTTCCAACAAATACCGTTCTAACTCCAATTTAGTATCCATCATACTTGAACTCTTGTTTTTATGGAGATCCATGTAAATGTTGTCATCAATAACGTTATTGCTATCCCTTTTTAAGATACTACTATCACTTTGAGCACTAGAAGTATCACCTCTAGGACCACTTGTACTAGTGTACTCACCACTGAATTCTGCATATTGTTCATACAGTCAGGTACAATCATCTTTAAGAATTTCAACAAATCTCTCACATTTATCCTCACCCAACGTTTTTTTTAACCAATTTTCTTAAGCTTCCAACTTGCACCGCGGATCAAGAATTGTAGCAATAAACAACAAGATGTTGATATTTTCAATATCCCCTAGTATTTATCATATTTTTCTTTCATTCTCAAGGCCATTGAACTGAAGCGTCGATTATTGCTCTCGCAAAATCCTATCAAGTTTTTATGAATACCAGCGAGCTTTTTAAAAAATAGATTCAAAGTGACATATAATGTACCAGAAAGACGTATTGCGACATTATAAAATACTCCCAAAAACTTCAAAAAGTTGTTTATTACCTCACAATCATCATGTACGGGAGCTCCTAATCCTTTTATTCCATGCCCATTTTCAGACAAATAAATCCGTGAGTACAAATCATCATCAAACAAAAGTTGTAAGGCTTTTTTATACTTGGTAGCCACATCCAACATAAGAAAAGTTGAATTCCATCTAGTGGGTACATCAAAACATAAGAAACTATTACATGGAACCTTTAACCTTTCAATACAAGTTTTCAAAATTGCATGTCTTTGAGGAGAATACTTCGCGTACCTAATCAAACTACGGAGCTTGCCGAATGACTCGTCAACTTCTTTTAAACCTTATTGGATAATAAGGTTTAAAATGTGTGCAGTACACCTCATGTGGATATACTCATGATCCTCAATACACTCCAATCTTTCAACTTCAACTGTTTTCAATCAATCAATAACGGAATTATTAGTGAAAGCATTGTCCACAGTTATTATAAGCAATTTTTCAATCCCCGAATCAAACTACACTCCTCCAACTAGGGGTGTAAATGGTCCAGTCCGGTCCGGTCTGGTCCGAAAAATTTGTGGACCAATTCCATTCAGTCTAAGAATTCTCTCATCCTGGATCGAACCGAATAAGAGTTCGGTCCATACCGGTCCGGTCTAGGGGTGCCCCATATGATTTAATGGGCTAAATTTAATCTGAAATTCTATAATGATCAAATATTTTTTTGACCCAAATTTAACTATTATAAATTATAATATGTTAATATTATAAAAATATATATTATATATTAAGTATGTTAGTAAATTATAACTAATAACATTATTACATTAGTATATTATATATTTATATGTTAGTAAATAGTGATAAATTAATAATAATATATTAAATAATAATAATACACTTATTACTTATAAGTTATTACTAATATTCTATATAGATATATTATAATTTATATTTTTATATTACAACTAGTCAACCACTAAATAATAATATGTTAATATTATAAGAGTATATATTATATATTAATATATTAATATATATTATATGTTAATATATATTAAAATGATATCAGGAAATTTTTCAGCAAAATCGATTGACCGTTGGATTGGTCTGACCTTACTGGCACAAATATCAAAACCAAGAAATCTAATCTTGGTTTGGAAAAGTTCAATTTTCTTAGCAGAAACCACTAGTCCATTTCTTTTGGCGATATCAAGGAATGCCAACAAATGTTTCCAGTGATCATTAATGGATTTAGAGAAAATCAAAATATCATTGATATAAACAATAGTGAAATGAGAAAAACTAAAAATAAAGGGTAAGACAAAAATGGAAAAAATTGATGAATGCCCAGCAAAGGCATATTCTTTTCTTTGTTTTTCTTGAAAATCATTATAATTTTAAAAATTGTGAATTTAAAAATAAGTTTTTAAATGTTTTAAATTGTGATTTTAAATGTTTTTAAATGTTTTAAATGTTTTGAAATGAGAAAAATAAACAAAATTATGGCTCTGATACCATAAAACAAAAAACAATAGCAGAGAAGGAGGTGAATGAACAAAAGAAACAAGATGCAGAAATGCAGCAATTAAGAGGTGGCAAAGCCGACCAATGCATGCAAAAATAAAAGACGAAAATTCAAATGCAAAGGGAAACGGAGTCCCGTCGGGGGCACTGTGAGGGCATGACCGATCTCCGTACCAGGGTAACGGCCTTGATTCCGATTAATAGGCGGCAAAGCCGACCATATGTATGCAATGCATAAACATAAATAATGAAAATAAGACGTGAATAAAAACATTCATGTTATTCATTTATAAGGCTCACAAGATTACAAGATTATGGCTTGCAGAGAGGATTTTTTACAAATTCTTATCGTAAGAAAGGGGTGGAATGAACTCTGCCCAAAATGAAAACTGAACTCCCCTTATATAGATGGAGAGGTATTACAAAAGTAACCCAGAGTCAATCACGGGAGACAAACAAAAAGAAAAGTGGCCAAAAGTAAAAAGTAAATAGTAACCGCACCACGTGATTACTATTCGTAAAAGTAAAGCTGTCGGCGCCGAAAACTGGGCTGACCGGCAATGATGTTGTCTGCACCGAAAGTAACTTAGTCTTTTAGTGCTGACTGGCTCAAAAGGTGTCGGCAGTGGGGACATCTTGTCTTCATCTGCTGACTGATCTTGATTTTGGACCGTCAATTATGGCTCTCCGAGATCAGGCGAAGAGTACTCTTTGTCGTGTCCAAAATATTTTCTGTAGTCATCAGAAGCATCTGATTCTTCTGATCCATTACTGGCTTCTTCTTCAATAGACTGTTTCAATAGCATCATGCTATTGTGCTGTCCTTCGATCTGTTTCTTAAGTATCTCAAGCATCTCTTTGTTCTGCTTCTTCTTGGAATCTTTCTTGGAAGAGGCTGAACTCTCAGTATCTGAATCTTTTTTCTTTGGAGAAAATGAAGGCTTCTTATCCGATGAAGTCTTCTTTTTCTGTTTGGAAGACGAACTTGGGGTGTCCTTTGGCTCAAGGAGCGGAAAAAGAAAATCAATTTGTTTTGACTTAAGTGAAGGGAACTCCTCGCGGTCTTTAAGATTTGGTGGCGAGACTAGAAAATCCTTTATGGCTTTAGTCAAAAAAATTTCAGGAATCTGGGTTTTATCCCAGAATTTAACATAAAATCTGCGAACAAGAATGTCAGCAGATTTCTCATAGGTCCAGTTAAGGATCCATGGAAGTTTGTAACGAGCACAAAAATGGAGTAGAAATGAAATTTTGGCATTGTGGGAATCCATTTTTAGGGTTATCGATTTTATATGATTAAGCACAGGCTGAATAGACTGTAGAAAAATATCAGGAATGGGGCCAAAAGATTGCCACCATTGAATAAACAAAGTGGGATTTTGGAAGAGAATTTTTTTATCAAAATTAAAGAACCAAGAATGAGACATACTTGGTGTCTGATACAAAGGAAAATGGAGCCAGGCGTCGATATAATCATGATAATTATATCTAATCTAGGTATCCGGAATACTTTTAAGAGTATTCGGATTTTGCTCCCATTGCTCAGGAGTCAGGATTCTGACGATAAAACAAGAATGAGAAAAGATCTTTGAAGGATCTACTTTATCATAAAGTGGTTTCAAGTAGATCGATCCCGTATGAGAAAGGATCGAAAGAAAAAATTTTAAATCTTTTTCTGGATTACGAGAAACCCAGTGCCATCCAGGCAAAAAATAATGAAAAGCGATTTGGAAAGGATCTGTTTTTACAATATTTTCAATGTAGAACAGATTCTGAAAATGAGATTTTTGAAAACTTTCTGCTCTGTTAGGAGTAGGGAATCTTGGCCTTGTTCTTCTCAAAGGGTTGGACAAGGGATCATGTGGCATAGTAACTGCCATAGCAAAAGAACTTGGGGTTACTGGTCTAGGCATTGTGCCCAGAACAGTGTATCTATTTGCAACTTCCAGTGGGGAAGTTGGCATCAAAAGGGAAGTAGGAGGTGCTGAGAGAGGTGGAGGCCTCTGGGAGCTCTCAGGCTTCTCTGGTTTCTTTTTCTTACTCATTTTTTCTGCAGAAATTCACAGGTAAGAAAATCAGGGATGGAGTTATCTGATCCTTTTATATACTCAATATCAAAATAAAAAATGCTTAAAATAGCTTGCCATCGTGCAAAAATTTGTTTAGATGCAATGTTTTCAACATCTTTTTCTAAAACATACTTAGCACTTTTGCAATCAATTCTCAAAAGAAATTTTTGATTTAATAAATCAGATTGAAATTTAGAAATGCATAGTACTATAGATAAAAATTTCTTTTTTAATAGTACTATAATTTAATTGTGCATTGTTCCAGGTCTTAGAATGGAATCGAACGATCTGTTCGGAAGAACCTGGTGAAACACATTGTTTCAGAATGCCACCATAACCCATGTCTGAGACATCGGTTTCAACTATCTTAAAATAATCAGAATTAGGGATTCCAAGACATGGAAGAGTTTTGACATATGTCTTAATTTTCCTAACAAGATTTGTGTGGATATCAATCCACGGAGAAGGGTTGGTACGAAGTCTCTGGAAGAGAAGACGACACCGTTTTCTCAGATCTTTATAAAAATCAGCGATATAATTCAGCGAACCAAGAAATCTCTAGAGCTGAGTTTTATCTAAAATGATATCAGGAAATTTTTCAGCAAAATCGATTGACCGTTGGATTGGTCTGATCTTACTAGCACAAATATCAAAACCAAGGAATCTAATATTGGTTTGGAAAAGTTTAATTTTCTTAGCAGAAACCACTAGTCCATTTCTTTTGGCGATATCAAGGAATGCCAACAAATATTTCCAGTGATCATTAATGGATTTAGAGAAAATCAAAATATCATCGATATAAACAATAGTAAAATGAGAAAAATTATTGAAAATATCATTCATTATGTTTTGAAATTCAGAATGGGCATTTTTTAAACCGAATGGCATCACATTCCACTCGTAATGACCCAAAAGAGTACAAAATACAGTCTTATAACGGTTTGACTCCCTAATTTGGATTTGCCAAAATCCAGACTTAAGGTCAAACTTACTAAAGACTACGGCTTCACTCAACCTCTGAACTAAGTCATTTTTGTTAGGGATAGGATATCTTATTCACTCTAACACTTTATTCAGGGGTTTATAATTAATAACAAGTCGGGGAGACCCACGCTCTAACTCAGCATTTTTCTGGACATAGAAAGCAGCACACGACCAAAGTGACTTACTATGCCTGATAAGATTTTTCTGAAGGAGATCAGAAATTTCATTTTTACAAAATTCTAAAGTTTCGGCATTCATTTGAATGGGTCGAGCTTTAGTGAGAATATTTTTCTCCGAAAATTTTTTAATATAAGGCAGAGAAATCTCTTGTTTTTTCCGATTCCAAAAAGCATTGGGGAGGTCGGAGCAAATTTCAAAAACGAGTTTTTTATGAAAATCCTCAATTTTTGAATGCATCAATGGCTCAGTCAAACGCTCAAAAATTTTTCTAACTCTTACTTCTTGTTGAAGAGAGAGTAGATGGTGTTCCTTAGCAACGATCACAGAAATTTTTCCTCTTGAAGCATCAGCTTCAAGTTTGGAAACAAAATTAAATTTGACTTTCTGTCCAAAGGGGTCAGTGGTGATCCCATCTTTTTCAGTCAAAAAATGACAAATAGAATTAATAAAAGGCATCCCTAAAATAACATTCCAAGTCATATTTTTGACTAGGACAGAAGGGATACGAAAGCAAACATTGTCTTGACAGACATGGGCATTATTTAGCTCATAGTTGATTTTCATCTTTGAGCCATTAGCCGCTGATAGTCTCTCAGTAGACTTCTCAAAATACTTGGTTGGAACCAAGCCTTCACGGATACAATTAAGATCCGATCCAGAATCAATCAAAGCAATAACAGAGAACTCAAATTCTTTACAAATAATAATTTTGACTTTCGCATACCATTTAATAGGCATAGATTGTCTTATCAAGCAAACAGCCTTAGGACTGTCAGAGGGTTCATCATAGTCAGAAATTTTTGTTTATTCATCATCGGAAGGATTTTGATCAAGTTTTTTTTCTATTTTAAATGCAATAAAATTTTGTTTCAAACTTGAATTTTCAAGTTTAAAATTATTAACCTCAGACTTGAGTTCAATAATCTCCTGCTTGATAATTATGATTTCATGCTGTAAATCAGAGGTAGAAACATTCTTCGGTTTCTTATCGAAACGTTTTAATGTTTCTTGAAAACTGACTCTCTCTTGAGAAGATGACGACTCTCTGCGAGCCATAGTCTTCCTAAGCTGGGCGAGATATTTCTCTCTTAGCTCAGTATTCTCCAGTTGAGAAATCAAATCAATAAGAAGGTACTGTTGTTCCTCCTCTTTAGTTAAAACATTAATTGTTTTAACTCTAGAAGAAGTTTTACAATAAGAACCACCGCAATTGCAGCCAAACTTAACCATTGCTTAAATGGATGAATCCGATTTTGAATGATAATCACTATCACTAGAATTGTACTATCATGTTCTGAGGATGAAGAACTAGAATTGTCATCAAGTAATTGAAACAATTCCTGTTGCTCATCTTCACCAATGTTTAAAGCATTACGCTTATTCTTCAATTTGGTGGATTTTTGAGGGTTTGGACAATTATTTGCATAATGTCCCCTCTTACCACATTTAAAACATCTCTGATTCTTATCAGAGTTTTTCTTTAAAAAAGATTTTTTATGAGAAAATCTTTTATGATCAGAAGGTTTTCTAAAGAAATCAGCACGGGTTTTTTTTTTCTTTTGAAAATAATCATCGTGAGGTTTTTGGGAAAATTTTTTCAAATGTTTTTTCTTTCTCTCTTTGGATGGAGTAATAGGAAGAATGCCAAATTGTTGACGGAAATTTCTCATCTCATATTTGGCTCTCTTTCTATCTTTCATCTGTTGAGAGATGAGCTTTTGATCATTGCACATACTAATACCGAGTTTTTTAATTACGCTAGTAATATCACCATAGGTGTAACTATCGTAATCTACTCTACCGGTACTATCAAGTAGTGTCTCCTTAACTTTAATGGCAAACAAACGAAGGAGACCGTCAATGAATCTCTCTTTCCAGTAAGGTTTATCAGAATCATCACGCATTAAAACTCGTGAAATAAACACAGTTTCATACCGATTGTAATCTGACATATTAGGACATCTCAGATTATTCAAATAATCAGAAAAACGATTAGTCACATTTGAAGGTGTACCAATAAAATGTTTAATAATCGTATAAATCAAAGTATTAACACCATCAGAGACACCTCGTCCTATGGCGGTACCAAAAACAGGGGTACCATCATCATTTTACTTGACAACAAATTGAATCATTTGTTTAGCTTCGTCAGTAAGGTGTTTATCCCACCAAGACCGAAGCATACCCGTAAAACCAGAAACTAACATCAAAACAACATCAGGTTGTAAGATGTTTTTTTGAACATAGGTCTTGGCGACCATGGACATTTATCTTTTGGCCCCATTCCTGATATTTTTCTACAGTCTATTCAGCCTGTACTTGATCATATAAAATCGGTAACCCCAAAAATGGATTCCCACAATGCCAAAATTCCATTTCTACTCCATTTTTGTGCTCGTTACAAACTTCCATCGATCCTTAACTGGACCTATGAGAAATCTGCTGACATTCTTGTTTGTAGATTTTATGTTAAATTCTGGGATAAAACTCGGATTTCTGAAAATTTTTTGACTAAAGCCATAAAGGATTTTCCAGTCTCGCCACCAAATCTTAAAGACCGCGAGGAGTTCCCTTCACCTAAATCAAAACAAATTGATTTTCCTTTTCTGCTCCTTGAGCCAAAGGACACCCCAAGTTCGTCTTCCAAATAGAAAAAGAAGACTTCATCGGATAAGAAGCCTTCATTTTCTCCAAAGAAGAAAGATTCAGATACTGAGAGTTTTAAAAACAGGTTTTTCAATGTTCTCCTCAATACGGTCTAACTGTTGAGCAATAATGTGGAGAGCAGTATTTAAAAAATTGTTCTGCTCAATGATTTTTTTCGTCTCAAAAGATAATGGAGATTTAGGATCCTCATTTGTTGGAAATTTAAAAGGAGAAGCTTTAACTTCAGCTCCCTGCACCGAGACTAAAATAGTATCAAGTGGAGGATGGCTTTCTGTTAAAACTGTTTTATCTTCCTTAACAAAAGTAGTTTTTAAAACATTTAAAAACTTATTTTTAAAATCACAATTTTTAAAATCATAATGATTTTCAAGAAAATCAAAGAAAAGAATATGCCTTTGCTGGGCATTGATCAATTCTTTCCATTTTCATCTTACCCTTTGTTTTTGGGCTTGACTAAAATCTCGAGCATAAGCTACAAGCTTAGGTCGGTTTTTTATGCTCTTAAATTCATCAACCAGTGAAATCATATCAGTCTCAAAAGATTTGCTCATCATCATCAATTGTGGGTGCAAAACATTAGTGCTTATTACCAAATCCGAAGCTGTAGGAGACTCAGAAGAGTCTTCTTCAGTAGTTCTAGTGATAGTGATTATCATTCAGGATTGTGGAAAAATATTAGGAATGTGGCCAAAAGATTGCCACCATTGAATAAACCAAAGTGGGATTTTGGAAGAGAATTTTTTATCAAAATTAAAGAACCAAGAATGAGACATACTTGGTGTCTGATAAAAAGGAAAATGGAGTCAGACGTCGATATAATCATGATAATTATATCTAATCTGGGTATCCGGAATACTTTTAAGAGTATTCAGATTTTGCCCCCATTGCTTAGGAGTAAGGATTCTGACAATAAAACAAGAATGAGAAAAGATCTTTGAAGGATCCACTTTATCATAAAGTGGTTTCAAGTAGATCGATCCCGTATGAGAAAGGATAGAAAGAAAAAATTTTAAATCTTTTTCTGGATTACGAGGAACCCAGTGCCATCCAGGCGAAAAATAATGAAAAGTGATTTGGAAACGATCTGTTTCTACAATATTTTCAATGTAGAACAGACTCTGAAAATGAGATTTTTGAAAACTTTCTGCTCTGTTAGGAGCAGGGAATCTTGGCCTTATTCTTTCCAAATGGTTGGACAAGGGATCATGTGGCATAGTAACTGCCATAGCAAAAGAACTTGGGGTTACTGGTCTAGGCATTGTGCCCAGAACAGTGTATGCTTTTGATGACTACAGAAAATATTTTAGACACGACAAAGAGTACTCTTCGCCTGACCGGAGAGCCATAATTGACGGTCCAAAATCAAGATCAGTCAGCAGATGAAGACAAGATGTCCCCACTGCCGACACCTTTTGAGCCAGTCAGCACTAAAAGACTAAGTTACTTTCGGTGTAGATAACATCATTGCCGGTCAGCCCAATTTTCGGCGCCGACAGCTTTACTTTTACGAATAGTAATCGCGTGGTGCGGTTACTATTTACTTTTTACTTTTGGCCACTTTTCTTTTTGTTTGTCTCCCGTGATTGACTCTGGGTTGCTTTTGTAATACCTCTCCATCTATATAAGGGGAGTTCAATTTTCATTTTGGGCAGAGTTCATTCCACCCCTTTCTTACGATAATAATTTGTAAGGAATCCTCTCTACAAGCCATAATCTTGTAATCTTGTGAGCCTTATAAATGAATAACATGAATGTTTTTATTCATGTCTTATTTTCATTATTTATGTTTATGCATTGCATACATATGGTCGGCTTTGCCGCCTGTTAATCGGAATCAGGGCCGTTACCCTGGTACGGAGATCGGTCATGCCCTCATAGTGCCCCCGACGGGACTCCGTTTCCCTTTGTATTTGAATTTTCGTTTGTCGCCTCTTAATTGCTGCATTTCTGCATCTTGTTTCTATTAAGAAGTGGGGGTGAAATTTAGAAGGGGCATTTTTTAAACCGAATGGTATCACATTCCACTCGTAATGACCCAAAGGAGTACAAAATGCAGTCTTATAACGGTCTGACTCCTTAATTTGGATTTGCCAAAATCCAAACTTAAGGTCAAACTTACTAAAGACTACGGCTTCACTCAACCTCTGAACTAAGTCATTTTTGTTAGGGATAGGATATCTTATCCATTCTAACACTTTATTCAGGGATTTATAATTAATAACAAGTCGGGGAGACCCACGCTCTAACTCAGCATTTTTCTGGACATAGAAAGCAGCACACGACCAGGGTGACTTAGTTTCGGCATTCATTTGAATGGGTCGAGCTTTAGTGGGAATATTTTTCTCTGAAATTTTTTTAATATAAGGCAGAGAAATCTCATGTTTTTTTCGATTCCAAAAAGCATTGGGGAGATCGGAGCAAATTTCAAAAACGAGTTTTTTATGAAAATCCTCAATTTTTGAATGCAGCAATGGCTCAGTCAAACGCTCAGAAATTTTTCTAAATCTTACTTCTTGTTGAAGAGAGAGTAGATGGTATTCCTTAGCAACGATCACAGAAATTTTTCCTCTTGAAGCATCAGCTTCAAGTTTGGAAACAAAATTAAATTTGACTTTCTGTCCAAAGGGGTCAGTGGTGATCCCATCTTTTTCAGTCAAAAAATGACAAATAGAATTAATAAAAGGCATCCCTAAAATAACATTCCAAGTCATATTTTTGACTAGGACAGAAGGGATACGAAAGCAAACATTGTCTTGACAGACATGAGCATTATTTAGCTCATAGTTGATTTTCATCTTTGAGCCATTAGCCGCTGATAGTCTCTCAGTAGATTTCTCAAAATACTTGGTTGGAACCAAACCTTCACGAATACAATTAAGATCCGATCCAGAATCAATCAAAGCAATAACAGAGAACTCAAATTCTTTACAAATAATAATTTTGACTTTCGCATACCATTTAATAGGCATGGATTGTCTTATCAAGCAAACAGCCTTAGGACTGTCAGAGGGTTCATCATGGTCATAAATTTTTGTTTCTTCATCATCAGAAGGATTTTGATCAAGTTCTTTTTCTATTTTAAATATAATATATAATAATATAATAATTTATATTAATATTAATATTATAATTTATATACTGTTTTTATATATACATATGTAAATATATATATGTGGGATTCGGTCTAGTCCGGTTCGGTCCAGGGGATAAATTCTTTGGACCGGGACCGAACCGGAATTAATTGGTCCATGTAAAATTTGGACCGGACTGAACCGAATTCCATTCGGTCCGGTCCGATCTCGGTTGGGGACAACCGGTCCGGTCCGGTCTACCGGTCTGATCCGATCTTTTTACAGCCCTACCTCCAATGCCCTACCAATTGTTGCCCATTTATGATCACCAATATGAGAAAATGAAATTATCCGCTGTTGAATCCAAGATTTTAAGTTTCGTATCTACGTGTATATTTTGATGATAACAAATAAATTCAAATCTCAAACTCAAATTATCTACGCAATGGAGCGAAGCACACATCAAGCATAAAAGAACAAGTCTACAAATAAAACTCATAGATTATTTTTGTATATCTCTTGATAAAATTTGAAATTGGATTAAGGTTTAAAAATTAATCTTTTCTCATAAAATATTAAATTGTATTTTTTTATGCATGACATAAGCATGATATATGTATGACATTATTAAAAACTTTAATTTGGAAAACTATATTTTGCATGTGCATGACACATGCAATGATCTCATTAAAAGTTTTATTTTCAAAAATTATATTTTACTTGCGCATGACATATGCAATACTTCATTCAAAATTTGAAATTTTGAAAATTGAATGACATATGCAATGATTTCATCAAAATTTGAATTTTGAATTTGAAAAATGATTGAGTGTGATCCATTTGTCTATAAATAGCTCACTTGAATTTTGTAAAATCACAACAACAAGAGCTTACACATCTATTGCTAAGTTTTGCATCATTTTTTCAAAACTCTCATTCTCTCATTTCTAAAGTTTTGAGTCTTAATTCTTGTTCTTTTTTAGAAAGATATAGGTTGCGCTGTATTGTTTCTATCTCACTTATTGATGAGTGTATTTTGATAATTTACCCACTATCAACTCTTGTATCAGTAAGATGGTGTGTATAACTCTTGTATGTGTATAAGGTATTCTATATAGGGAATAGTTGAATCACCAAGTGTGAGGTGATTGGAAGTGTAGAGGATCTTCTATACGGATTCTCTAGAGCGGTGCTACGCAAATGTGTAATAGGTTTCTATCTCCACCTAAAAGAGATTGAATAGTAAAGTTGGGATCCTTAATGGGTAGCTCAAGGCGAGAACGTAGGCAGTTAGGCTGAATCTCGTAAAAATACTGAGTTTGTTTTTTCTTACCCTACTTTTTATATTTTTTGCTCTTTTATATTCTGTTTATATTTTATATTGTATATTTGATTTATAAGTATTAATTTTTATAATATAACACAATTCACACTCCCTCTTGTGTTAGTCATCTGGGCAATATCCGCTTATGCAACTTCGAACTACTATCAATAAAATGAGCCATGACACACATATAATTGATGTTTTGGATAGACGTCCAAGTATAGGTGGTCAAGCTCACTCCTTGCTTAGTAGTTAAAAATATTTTCTTCAAATTATCATTTTCTCTCAAGAACAGTCTCTTGCAATCCCTCATTACCGTAAAACGAGAAGGAATAGCAAACTTAGGTTCAAGAGATTTAGTGTATTCCCAAAACCCTTCACCTTCAACAATTGAAAAAGACAACTCATCAATAATCACCATCCTAGTTAGGGTAGCCCTAATTTTTGTTCTCATTGTACTTGGTCATCCCTAATTTTTTTTTCCATTCCCCTCCGTCAATTCTTGCCTCTGGGATCAATAATTGTTGATTCTTACGTTTCTTAAGTTTTTTAGGGCAAAGGTCAATGTGAGTCTTCAATGTTGAAGTACCTTACCTCTTCGGATGACATTTAAATTGCTTCACACAATGGTTACAAGTGCATGTGGGTTCATTGAAATTGCAATCCGTATCTTTTGTGAAGTTATTCTAGTTAATAGACCTATTCTTGAGGAAATTTCTTTGGCGAGTAGAACAAGTTGTCTTAGAAGTGGGCTCAGTGGCCGTTGTAGAGTCTAATTGTTCATTAGATTCTTCGATCATGGGAAAAAGAGATTTAAGTTCTTCAACAGGGGAAGATAGTGATCCTGTTAGACATGATGCAGATGTGGACGTAGGAGTGCTTTCAGAGCCTCGAACATTCATAATTTAAAATTTCAAAAAAAAAAAAAAAGAAGAGGAAATATAAATATGATACTTGTGGATAATTATCAAAGCATGTAACCTGAGAGCATTCTATTAAAATTCACACAGATTCATTGTGTGAATTTTAAATGGGAATTTGGAGTGACTTATGAGTAGAAAGAAAAAGATACTTAAGATCTTAAAAACTCCCTATTTCATTTGGGGATGTCAAATGAAAATTTTAATCCACAAACATGTAAAGCTCATATATTGATGTACATTAGCTAATATACTATTATTTCATTTAGTTATCAATCTAGGGTTGTATTAGTGTAGGATTTAGGATTAAAGATTTAGAGTTTGAATTTTGGTCTTAGTAAATATCTATTATATTATTAAAAAATTATTTTAAATCAGTTTGTACTTATAAAATTATAACTTTATGCAATAATATTATAAGCTATTACATTAGTAACTTTTAATACCTTGGTATTTATAATTTTATACATTACTAATCTTTAAACATTAATATTACATTAGTAACTTATAATATATAAGTGTTTATACATTAGTATTTATAAATTAGTGTTACACATTATTACATACCTCATTAATTTATGATACATTATGATATTTTATTATTTATTAACTTATAAAATCATTACTTATATATTAGTCTTTAATTTTATATATATTAGTATTACAAATTATTACATTAGTAATTCTTAATATATTAGTATTTATAATTATATATGTCTATTATATTATGAGTAAATTATTTGGAAATACTAATTAATTTAATTATCTACTATAATAGTTATATATGAAAATACATATATATATTTTAAATTTATATGCAAAATGTCGGAATCAGAGTCGGTGCGAAAGTCAGAGTCGAGTTACAAGTTGGAGTCTGCAGAACTCCATTGCCGACTCCGACTCCAACTTCAGTCGGAGTTTTTCTTCCGACTCTAACTTCGGTTTGTTGGAGTCGGGGTTGAAGTTGGATTATTAGATTTTTGCTCAGCCTTACCAATGATAACGTGTTCATTTAATGAGTTATTGTTCACCATTCTTTCCCATTTATCCTCTTTTCGTACATGTTGTATACCCTGCTTTCACATTTTTAACTTTCATTCCAAGTCATTTTTAGAATGGAACAAAAGTTAAAAATGAAAATAAATACGTAATTAGCAAAATAAAGAGGAAGACAAGCTCCATATACGAAATAATGAAAGCTGGAAACCCTTAATTTGCTCTAGACGATTAAGTAGACTAGTCTATCAACAAATTGATTCATCCAGAAATTTCATGGTGTCTCCTACATTTAAGAAGACAACTTAATTTATATAGTTAGAGAAGAACGTATACGCTAGCATTTTATTTGACATAATTTGTAAAAAAGATAATAATCCAAGCAAAACAGACAGAGTTTGAAAAAAAAAAACTATTACAAAAATCTAAACTCCATTGTTTTCATTTTATGCTGGAACTCAAACCAAACAGCTTTAAATCAATCATTTATTTATTTATTTTATAGATAACCGGTATCCATGTTTTGAGTTGTTCTTCCCTAGCCTATCATCAGCAGTTTCAGGAAGTTGTCAAAAATTCTAATTCTATAAGTTTTTCATCTTCTTATACTCCATAATTAGTACTGGATGAAGCTCCTTGACCAAAGCTACTTCTCGTTCCTGCATGAGCAGCTGAGGAAGCTGCAAAGCAACTCGAAGATGATGATGAAATATAATAAAAGGATTTGGGGGAGGGGAGACAGAGGGAAGGTGGACCTGGGGAAATGGTGAAACTGAGAGAGAGAGAGAGAGAGTTTTGTCTTTCTTTTTTCATTTTCATTTTTTTTTGTTTAATTAAAAATAAAATAAAACTAAAAATGTCAATAATATTTGAAAGTGTTTGAAAATATTTGTGAATAATAAAAAAAAATAGATAAAAAAATAAAAAAATATTAAATAATAAAAAAATAATAAATAATAAAAAAAAGTAGGTGAAAAATGATAATGAAGTAATAAATAGTAATAAAAAATGTTTGAGAATGATTTGTTATCAATCTTAGCTTAAGTGTCATATGGTTTGTACGCAGGATGGGTCTGCAAAAGTGCCTGTACCTAGCATTATCATTCGATTATATAGATCAATCTAAATTCAACCAGTTAAGCTAAATATGTTAAATTTCCTAATCCTAATCCAACTTATTTAGATAATAAGTGTGTCATGTCACCCGTTTTGATTTATTTATTAACTAATCATAAATATGTTAACATAATACAACTCATTTTCACTCATTTATTTCATGCAGATGAGTTAAATTAAACGTTCATTTTATTTTGACCTAGTTAATATAATTTCACATAACGGTTAAAATTTATATTTGTAAATAATCACAATATCTTAAAAATATATATATGAATAATTTTAATATATAGTAAAATCAATATTATAAACCATACTATAACAAAAATGATAATAGGTTTAAAATTAAAATTTAAACCTATTACAATTCCAATAATAAATTTTAGCTTTAAATTAAATTCAAGTCCAGCAACAAATTTTAACTTTAAATTAAATTTAAAACGGGTCAAAACCGCTCTATAACAAGTTTAGCAGGTTGACTCATAATGAATCGTGCCCATCAAATCAAACTCATGTCCACTAATTTTATGCGGTGTTTGTATTGAGTTAATAAATTGTATTACACATTGCTACTCTTAATATAGACTGGACTTGTAAACAATATAATTAATGTTAACGAGTGTGACTCATACATACCGCTGATGAATTTGGTAGGATTTTTCTCATAAAAGAAATAATGTCAAAATTCAAAAAATTCAGTTAAGCAAAAAAATAAAATAAAAAAATTGGTTACCCGTAGCTTAAGCCCCGGTTTGGAAACCAAGCTGCACTTTATTCACCTTATTTGCAAATCAAACAACCTAAGTGAGCTAGGTTTTAGATGAATTTAATGTATTATAGACGACTCATCGCTGGTTGACATCTGGCCTACTTCTGCACATCAATTATTGGACAACAAGACTGCAAATTCAGTCAGTTTACAGTTGGGATCTCACATATTTTATAAATTTTTATAAAAATATATCAAAATTTATATTAATATTTAAATATATTTTAAACTAATTTAAATAAATAATATAAAATTTACTTAATCTTCTTAATTTATTATTATTTATAAAAAATTTAGATTAACTCAACTCGAAATCTAAAAATAATCTAAACCTAAATGGTGTCTATTTTCTTTCATCCGGAGAAATAGAAAAAAAGCGACTGGGGTGAAGCCTTTCTTGACAACATTTACGCAAGATCGGCTGTTCCTTCTTGCACAGTGAAAAAGAGAGTTTACACCTACTCCCCACGCGTAATTCATAACGCCCATAACCGACAGTAAACACGACACGGCGGCTCGGTGTCCACTTCGATGCCTTGAAGAATCGAAGATCTGGGTGAAAGATACGGAAAGAGAGAGACAAAGAGAGAGGACGCTCTAGGGTTTCTCAATCGTGGGAGCCACATGGGGTCCACGTCACAGTCCCTCCGCTTCTCCGCCGGTGCTGCAGCTGCTGCGGCCGCCGCCTCCGGGGCCGCAGGCGGCAGCTTCGACTCGCTCAACCGAATCCTCGCCGACCTCTGCACGCGTGACAAGCCCAAAGTACCGAATTTTTACTCGCTACTTTCCGATTGGTTACTGGGAAAGAATTGAATATAAACAAATGATATTAAAGACAATTACTAGAATTGTTTTCGTTTAATGGCTAGACATACGATTCATAAGGATTAATTTTTATGAGTTTTTATGATCTTTGAAGGTTTTCTGTCACTTTCTTCTCTTTTGCCGAGAAGATGTAGGAGGAATTCTGAGTCGCTTCTTTAGTGTAGTTTTGGAAGGACGGGCTAGAATCAATTGGTTGGAGGAAATGTCGAAAAAGAAGGGAAAGCGGAGGAAATCTCAATTGGTTGTGGGTGATTCCGTTAGTTACTTTAAAAAAAAAATAAAAAAAATAAAAAAATGAAGTAACTCAGTTAATTACCTTTTCGATGAAGAATATGGAAGTTTTCCCGAGGAAGGAAAAATGATATAGATTTCTTTTGTTGAGCTTAGTTCGAGTCTATTGATAATTTTCTATTGGTTTTTCTTGTTGGTTCGAGACTTCTGTTTTCGTGCACCATCTTCTTTCTGCAGTTGTGTTTTTCTTAATACTTTTTTTTCTCCTTAGCTCTTAATGTTTGGTTTTCCTATTGGCATTGCTTTATCTGAATAATTTTCCTCGTAGCTTAATAGACTAGTTTTTATTCTCCTGCATCCACTTCTTCAGAACCGGTCATTCGTTTCCTTTAGCTTGTTGCTACCCTAGTACCGCTTGGCATATTTGCTTTCTTTTTGGGAAATTACCCATTATTGTTACAGGAGGGGGCTTCATTAGCTTTAAGGAAACATCTGGAAGAAGAAGATCGTGACCTTGGTGGTGAAGCTTTTTCTCGTTTCATGGATCAGTTGTATGATCGAATATCTAGTCTTTTAGACAGTAATGACGTAGCTGAAAACTTGGGAGCTTTAAGAGCTATTGATGAGTTGATAGACGTGGCACTTGGGGAGAATGCCTCCAAGGTTTCAAAGTTCTCTAATTACATGCGGACAGTGTTTGAGGTGAAGCGGGATCCTGATGTTTTGGTGCTTGCTGGTAGAGTCCTGGGCCATCTAGCTAGGGCTGGTGGAGCAATGACTGCAGATGAAGTGGAACGCCAGGTTTATTGCATTTTCATCAGTAATTTGTACTGTTGGTTGCTGGGTAGCAATTACTGCCTGATATATTTTGTTCTCTTAGGTACAAATTGCTCTGGATTGGCTTCGTGGGGACAGAGTAGATTGTCGTTTTGCTGCCGTTTTAATCTTGAAAGTAAGTGTAACATATCTTTATGGGCAGATTTTTCCACCAAACTAGATCAGATGAATTTCTTCTAACCCAATCTATTCAATTCGGGCGTGTCCTTTCAACATGCGAGAGAGATATTTTTAAACAGGATTAATGGTGTCAGTCCAACATTAAGGCCTCGTTTATTTTTGTAAATGAGATGAGATGAATTGATATGAAAGTTGAATAAATATTGTTAGACTATTTTAAAATATTAAAATATTATTTTTATTTTGAGATTTGAAAAAAATTGAATTGTTTATGTTATTTTATTTGAAAAATTGAAAAAGTTATAATAATTATACGAGATGAGATAAGTTGAGAAGAGTTGTGTAAACAAACGAGGCCTACTCATTTAACATCTGAAAACCCATTTTTCTAACAATCTAACATTGTTAATCCTATTGAAAAGACGTGCCTTTCACATGCTGAAAGTACACATGGACCTAGCTTTGGGGCGATGGAGTATACTACCATTTTGCCGCTGTAATAATCTTGAAAGCAAGTGCCACATTTATTTTTGGGCAAAGTTGTCCTATAATCTTCATGTGTAATTTCAACATGTGAGAGATATGTTTTTTAAATTGCATTAACGATGTTTATCTGCTACTAACTCTTCCTTTAACTTCGAAAACTATTTTATCTTATAACCTAACAGCATTAATACTACTAAAAAGGTATGTGCTTCTCACATGTTGAAAGGCCACATGCTTTTAATAGACTAGGTCAATTTGGTGGAAATCTTGGTCTATTTTTTCGCTCAGTTTTGGGTAGCTTATGATATTAGATTAGGTGGATATTTGTTTTTATCCCCTTTTATTGATAAAGGCATGAATTGAACTTTGATTCACGAAACTTTTAGTTACAATTATGTCATTCCGTTTGTTATTTAAGCATAAGAAGATCAATTGATATTATCTCATGCAATATAACATGTTGCCATGGGTTTTCCTGTTCTAAAGTTATAAATTGCATAAAAAAGCACACAAATAGGTGTAACACTAAGAAAGGATTTATGCAAGGAGGAAATAGTAAAAATAAAAGCTAAGGCCTTAGTCTTGAGGTATCACTTCTTTCAAGATTCAACACTTTATGGGTGCAAACAATCATTTGGAGTCACACTCCTTGGTGAAAACTAGTGACTTAACCAATTCCGTATAGGAAAACTTTCGAGAGTGTGGTGCATGAGACCGGGGTTTACTCTGTAAGGGTGGGTTCGAAGGGTCTTGCTTTGGAGAGGTTCCCCGACATAAAAAAAGATAAAAATAAAACATAACATCTAAACCAACATGTTAGAAAATGAGAGAGTAACCACTACCTTATAGTTGCCATCCAACCATAGAGAGACCTTAAGAACAATAGCTTTAGAACCTATTTGGTGTTGCGTTTCGAAATTTAAAAAGTGCTTTTAAGTAGTTAAAAGTACTTTTAAAGAAAAAATGACATCTTTAGTAACTTTATAAAAAGTGTTTTAGTTGGTTAAAAAAGCTTAAAATCAGTTTTTTAAAAAAAAAAACATTAAATTGAACTTTTTATCAAAAAAACTTCTACGAATAACTATATATTTTAAAAAAATTATTGTAACTAACTTTAAAAGCGTTTTAAATACATGCTAACTAAACAATAAATAACTTTTGAAGTGTAGAGCTTATTATTTAAGTTATAATCTATAAGCCCTAAAGTTATAAGTTATATTTCTCACCGCAATCCCAAACATGCACTTAGTCTCATTAATGGTTATTTGAGCCCTTCAAAAGTGTGGGCATTCCTCTCTCCTAAGAACCATATTATATACATAGAAATTGCCTTCCAAAATTCAGCCTTACCTGTTACTAAACCTTGATAAAATGTCCCTCTTTAAGTAAGCAAGCCAAGGATTCTAGTTCATGGTTTCACATTGCTTTTAGAAGGCTTGGGTTTCACTGAAAACGACCATTTGACTTGCCCATGTTTATTGCTATGGACATCATTGTTTAGATTTTAACTAAGTTTTCTTCTATCGAGGTTATGATTCATATTTCTTTTCATTGTAGGAAATGGCTGAAAACGCTTCAACAGTGTTCAATGTTCATGTATCTGAATTTGTTGATGCTATCTGGGTCGCCCTAAGAGATCAAACATTGGCTGTTCGAGAGAGAGCTGTGGAGGCTTTGCGGGCTTGCCTTAAAGTTATTGAAAAGCGTGAGACACGCTGGCGTGTGCAATGGTTAGTCCATAGTTTTTATGGCATGTAAATCTCGGAGTTGAATTTTTCTTCTTTTCTTTGGGGGTGGATTCTGAGTCCACTTTTGGGTGTTTGAGAACAACTCCTTGATCAATGAAGGATTGAATGTTGGAACCTCGTGAGGGTAATGACTGGGTAACGTACAAAGTCCTTATAGTGGAGGATTTTTTGTGGTCTATTTGATTTTTTTTTTCATTGATGTCTGGACAGACTACATACACACACCAAGTTGAACACCCAATGCCTTCTAATTGGTATCTATAGAATGAATTCTCCGTCCCAGCCTGTGACCCATATGTGAACGTCAAGGCTTTTTATCTTGATGAGGGGTTAATGCAATGAATACCAACAGCCCTTGGCATATTTATGTTAGTGTCATTATTATTGCTCCTGATAAAAACATTATTATTGCTCCTCTCTGTCTGTCTGTCTCTCTCTCTCTGTCTCTCTCTCTCTCTCTCTCTGGGACACACACCACACCATGCAAAAACAACTATTTTTACATACAGATGGCTTTTTTTTATACATCTATAATATTTTCAATGCATTCTTCATTTCTCTTTCTGTACCCATGATATATCTTCAATATTTCCAAAGAGTCTGTCATTGGACTGACCCAAACATTATATTGAAACAAAGTTTTGTTGCTTGCATTAAGCAAAACAACTCTTTAGAAAAATACGGCATCGTCATAATTTGTAGATTAGAAGCAAGTGGGCAATTCCTTTGCAAAATTGTGCTTAATTACATATGTGGCAAATACTAAAAAAAAAAAAAAAAATACATGTGGCAATTCTGCCAAGATGAAGGAAGAAACCACATGAATCAAATTTTTTGAGGAACATATATAGAGAGAATTGGATTTGGTCAGATAATGTGTCGTGGATGAACTTTGTTTTGATATTGCAAGAAGGGGGATATTGTGATGGTTTACTTGACTTAAGTTTTTGTTTTTGTTTTGATAAGTATACTTGACTTAAGTTGTCACTGCACATGCTGCTTCGTTTATTTGTCTTCTCTTGGGTTGACTACAAAATTTCCACAATCTAGTACATGACCATGGGTGGTGAGACAACCTTGTTCTTCACACACTTGTGTGCTTACCTTGCTTTCCTTCCTTCTCTCCCCCCTTTATTTATTTTTTGATAGGTAAAATATTTTTTCCCTTCTGATGCCTATTTGGACATTTTGTTCTATTTTCTCATGTCGTCGACAGGTATTATCGGATGTTTGAGGCGACGCAGAATGGATTGGTTAAAAATGCTCCTGTTCACAGTATACATGGTTCTTTACTTGCTGTTGGGGAGCTTTTGAGGTTGGTATAGTTAGTTGAATTTGTCTTTCTTGATGGCAATTTGATTTTCTAGCATTAATATGTTAGAACATAGGGATGCACATTACCGATAGAAAATAATAATTTGGAGATGCACATCAATGTTCTTGTTATTCTATTATTTTAATGTATTTAGTAATCCTTAATATTGTGCTTATCAAATTTGTAATTTAAATGGACTAATAAGCTGGATGCCTTAAAGCATGGATGTGTTTTGCATGTGTTTTATGCGAGCAACCGTCATAATGTTACATGTGAGTCTCATCTATTTAGTAGAGGTAATCATGGTAGCTAAATGGAAAACATCAATTGTGCACATGGGGTAGCCTATGTAGGATGAGATCATATTATACGACTTTGTTATGCTCTTTAAAGCTTTGGGTGTTGGAAGTGAGATCATTCGTAACATGCTATCTTCAACCCAGTCCCTTGGAAAAGCATTTGGTGTATTAAGGCCCCTATGAGAGGGGCCTTCTTTGTTTGAAATCACTTTAGGGAAGATTATCACTTGGGATGATTTAAGGAAGGAAATATATGTGGATGTATTCAATGAGGGCGTCGACACTTTAAATTTGAAAATATGTGGCTGAAAATTGAAGACTTCATGGACAGGGTTAGGCATTGGTGGTCTTCATATAAGATATACGGTACCCCTAACTTCATCTTTGCAGGCAAGCTAAAAGTGCTAAAAAAAATCTTAGCTTTGGAATACTCAATCTTTTGGTGACATAAGGGTACAAAAGAAAATCGAGGTGGAGGAGATTTAGTAGTTAGAAGATACAAGAGGTTCTGGTCCTCTCCCCGGAAGAGTTATTTAGGAAGAAAAAATTGGTCTCAGATTTAGAGAGGGTTATCCTATTAGAGGAGATTTTATGGTGTCAAAAATGAAGAGAATTGTGGTTGACATAAGGGGATCTTACCGTTTCCATATAAAAAAAGACAGAAGGGGATCGAAGCACGAAGTTCTTCCACATAATTGTTGACTCTCATAGGACAACCAATACCATCGAGATGCTGAAATTTGATGGTGTGGATTGTACAGAAGGTTAGGTGATTTACGAGCATGTTGTTCAATTTTTTTTTAAAAGAAAACAGAACAAGAGGGATTGAGACCAACGCTTGATGGCCTTGTTTTTGAGTCTATTGAGCCGCATGATGTCTCTTGGTTGGAGAGGTCTTTTGAGGAGGCGGAGGTTCATGATGTGGTGAGGAGAATGGTTAAAGACAAGGCACCAGGTTTGACGGCTTTTCTATGGGCTTTTTTCAAACAAGTTGGGAAGTGGTGAAGGAGGATCCAATGCAGATGTTTCAAGAATTGTTCTTGGTTGAAAAAATTTGAGAAAAGTCTAAATCCTACTTTTATGCATTGATATCTAGGAAGGTCGGGCATCAGAGGCAAATGAGTTTCGGCCAAATAGCCTCGTGAACAGGATATATAAGATAATGTCCAAAGTGCTTACAAATCACCTAGGAACGGTTTTGGGGAAGATCATTACAAAACCCCAAAATGCATTTTTAAAGAGTAGACAAATCTTAGATGCAGTTCTCATTGCCAGTTAATGTCTAGATAGTAGATTAAAAGCTGGCGCTACAGGGATGCTTTGCAAGTTGGATATGGGCTATGGAGAAGGCCTACGACCACGTTAATTGGGACTTCTTACTGTATCTACTTAGGAGGTGTGGATTTGGGGAGAAATGGAGGTCGTGGATCAAATGGTGTATATCAACGACAAAATTTTCAGTTTTGATCCACGACAATCCAGTTAGCTTTTTCAAAAGCACCAAAGGCTTAAGGCAAGGGGACTTGTTGTCCCCACTTCTCTGTCATTGTAATGGAGGTGCTTAGCAGAATGATCTTGACATTGGTTAATAATGGTTTTATGGTTGATTTCTCGATTGGTGACCCCAATAGGGTTATTATTAATATTTCTCATTTGTTGTTTGCAAATAATACGTCAATCTTCTGTGAGGCAAACCAAAACCAGGTTTGGGCATTGAAGGCTCTTATACTCTATTTGGTTTGACTGTGAATTTTGACAAATCAGAATTGGTGCCAATTGGACAGGCGAACGACATATGGCAGCTGGCTAGCGCACTAGGTCTAGGGAAACTGAAGTTTACTTTTCTCATTTATACTGAAAATAGATTTACAAGGGTTTATTTATAGATTACAATGTTGAAATAGATAAGGAAAGAAATAACTAATTGATACCTAATAGATAAGGAAAGAAATAACTCCTAAAAGGAAAAGTTAACAAATTTGTTTAGACTTTGCAAACAGTAATAATTTTGCCCAAACAGCAAATTTGTAAATTGTTAAATATATTATGTTATTGTCTCTCTTCTTCGTTTGGCAGGTTGTGCATTTTTTTTAGCGTCATCCTTTTGTTGGCTATAGTTTCTGGCTTTATGTACAATTGAAATTCATGTGGGCAGGAATACTGGTGAATTCATGATGTCAAGGTATAGAGAAGTTGCTGAAATTGTCCTTAGATACTTAGAGCATCGGGATCGGCTTGTTCGCCTGAGCATTACTCAGCTACTACCTCGCATTGCTCATTTCCTGCGCGATCGCTTTGTTACAAACTATTTGACGGTTTGTTTACTTTGTTTCAGTTTTACACCTAACCATTGTAGCTGGTAGTAGAAGTGTTGTGGGTGTCACCTAACCACTGTTTACTTCGTTTCAAATTTATGTTTAGAATGATTATCCAAAGGATGTGCATGTGAGAGAGGCTGTAATTTCTTGCAGATATGCATGAATCATATTCTTGCCGTTCTGCGAATACCAGCTGAACGTGCCAGTGGATTCATTGCCCTTGGGGAGATGGCTGGTGCTTTGGATGGGGACCTTGTCCGCTATTTGCCGACAATTACATCTCACTTACGTGATGCAGTATGTGCCATGCTTTTGTTACAGTGTTGTTTTGCATAATACATGTAGCTTTCTTTTGGTCGCATATTGCTTGCAGTTGGAGATTTCATTGATTCAGCAATATCAATCTAACACTGGACTTGATATCTGACAGTTGCCAATTTTTTTGTCTGTAGATTGCTCCGCGTAGAGGTAAACCCTCACTTGAGGCTTTGGCTTGTGTTGGAAATATTTCAAAAGCAATGGGCCCAGTGATGGAACCCCATGTTCGTGGTCTCTTGGATGTTATGTTTTCTGCTGGTCTTTCCTCTACACTTGTAGAAGCACTTGAGCAAATAACTGTCAGGTTAGCCATTTTATTTTATTTTGATAAGTAAAGGTAAGCCATTTTATTTACCTTCTTTCACATAAATTTTGGTTGTAAATCCTTCAAAAGAATATTAATTTTTCTTTTCATTGGTTGTTATTACAGTATTCCGACTTTGCTGCCTACTATTCAAGATCGGTTGCTTGGTTGCATTTCCGTGGTTCTTTCAAAATTCCATTATCTTCAAGGAAGGCATGCTGCCGGAATAGGAAGAGGAAATGTGATGAATATCCCCCAGCAGGCTTCAGATCTGACTGGTGCAGCCTTAGTGCCACTTGCTTTGCAGACTCTTGCTCGTTTTAATTTCAAGGTTCGATAGCAATTATTATGTACTGCTTTGATACTGGTCGAAGTAGAATTTCACTAAGAAGTTAACGTATTTTTTAGGGTCATGAGCTTCTTGAGTTTGCTAGAGAATTGGTGGTTGTGTATTTAGATGACGAGGATGGAGCCACGAGAAAAGATGCTGCCCTTTGTTGTTGCAGATTAGTTGCAAATTCTTTTTCTGGTATAGCAGGTACACAATTTGGTCCTAGCAGGTTGAATCGAGCTGGAGGAAAGAGACGGCGTCTTGTCGAGGAGGTAATGCCAAACTCTGTTTTTGCGTTAACATACTTAAAGCTTGTAACCAGTGGAATTTACCGTAAAGCTTGTCACTCTTTTGTGTTTTTTGTTGTTAGTAACCCCCATCCATCCGGCAAGCTTATATTAGGTGGGCCACTATTTTTAAATATTTATATCAGTATATTCTTCTTCAGCAATTGAAAGAGCCGCTTCTAGAGCTCTGCTTGTACATGCAATCATACAAGTTTTGGACGAAAACTTGTAGTATGAAACCTTTACTCAGATTTTTTCCCGCTGTTTCTCAAGTATATCTGGATGTGGGCTTTGAATGATTCTATGGGCATAAAAGTGGTGGTTTGTTAAATGTCCTTTTGGGCCCTGCTCTTCCGCATGTAATGTTAATTTGAATTTAAAAATTCTTGTTTGCTAACTACCATTGGGCTCTCTGCAGCTTGTGGAAAAGCTCCTCATTGCAGCTGTGGCGGATGCTGATGTCACTGTTCGCCAATCTATCTTTTCCTCTCTTCATGGAAATAGAGGTTTTGATGATTTTTTGGCGCAGGCTGATAGCCTTAGTGCATGTTTTGCTGCTCTCAATGATGAGGTTTACTTTCTACTAATTTTTAGTCTTTCCATTAAATGTGCTAAACTGCGTATGGCATTTTTGTAGTCGATGCAAATGATATTAATAGTTAAGTTCTTTTAGTTTTGCTGGAGAAGTAATTTCTGACTAATGAATGAACTTTCTTCTGTTAATTTATATACTTTTGTGCTCTCTTTAGGACTTGTCATTCTTTTTTTTTTATAGGTAATAATGAATTTTATTAATCAAAGAATGGGCAGAAATGCCAATTACAAAAGAAATGCCCTAGCTAGCTAGGGACATTTGAAACAAGAAATAAGATTTTAAGCTCCTCTACTGATATTTCTTTGTCCTCAAAAGATAAGTTTTTTATTATCTCTATTTATTTTCTCATAGATTGATTGTTTGTTATATATACCTGGTGCAAGGATGGACATATTTTATAGAGGATGATGAACTCTTTACTTTTGAAGCTTATTGCTTCATTTGAAAGTGATTTTTCAGCAGATTCAAGATCTTTAATTTATGATACCAGACTGAGTGTTTTTGTATTGCTGCGTATGGAGCAAATGTTTCCATATATATATATGTGTGTGTGTGTGTGTGTGTGTGTGGTCCTTTTACACTGCTATTCGCAATTACTATTATGTAGAGGAAAATATTTTCACTCCACAAGGCTTCACCTTTAGTGATGTTTTTCCATTAAAGAACTTGACCGCTCAAGGTACTTGCTGTCTCCTGAAAGCTTGCATAATGACAGAGGAATGGTTTGATATTCCTACCATGCACTTTATCACGTTTGGGGCTTGATAATTTGGAATCCTATTCTTAGTTAATATTTTTAACTAAAAGTAAAACTTTATTAATAGAATAAGGTATAGCCCAAGTACATAGGGAGTATACATACAATATGCCTAAATACCACTAAGCGCTAGTGATGGATAGAAGCAAATTATGAAAATTGTCCTCATTACAAATAATGACTGAAGCCCAAAGAAATAGTGTATAAAAAGGAATCTCTTCAGCTCATCCAAGGAACACTTCCGGTCTTCAAAACACTTATTCTCTTTATCCACAAACACCACACAATACAATGAGGGATCATTTTCCACACAGCAGCAATGTGAACATTCCGTTTGATACCTGTCCAGCACTAAAAAATATTCATAACTCTTCCAGGCATAACCCATGCCACACCGGTCCGGTTAAAGATCTCATTCCACAAAAATCGAGTTACCTCATAATGTAACAATAGATGTGATCCATAGAGTTTCCATTTTTCTTACACAAGACATACCAATCCATAATGACGAGATAATTTTTTTCAAATTTTCAGTGATAATGATTCTCCCAAATAAAGAAAGCAATCCTAGGAGGAATCTCAAAATTCCATATTCTCTTCCAGGGAAAGCAGTGATCATTAGATAATCACGAAAGGGCCTCATTTCTTTAATAGCACTGAAAACCTTTTACTCCCACTATGAGTCCAAATCATCCTATCCTTCATCCTATTACCAGAAGACATAGCATACAATGAATCAAACAAATCAACAAACGTTCTAAGTACCCAATCTTGAGTAGCTCTAAAACAATCTACATGCCAAGGATAGAGCCATTGGAATGCACCATCAAGTTAGCCACCATGACCTATGTTACTAGAAATCCGGTAAAGAGGGAAAAACAAACTTAAGAGCCATTTCACCACACCAAATATCATGCCAAAAATAAACACAATGACATCTTCGAATTGCAACCTGAAAATGTTGGAGAATCTTTGCCATCAGGAATGAATATTTTTCCACAACCCTACACCATATGTCCCTTGACTTCATTAGAACACCAACCTCCTAATACTCCCATATTTTGAGTCTATAACTACTCTCATCAAAGCCTCCCCTTCTCAGTGTTAACTTTACAACCACTTCCCAAAGAGTGCTTTATTGAAGATCCTCATGTACGCACACCAAAACCACAAGAAGCTATCACAGAACAAACTTTATTCCAACCAACAAGATAAAACTTGTCTCTGTTGAGGACTTATGGAAAATGCTAGCCAAATTGATGCACATTCTAAAAGAACTAGTCAAGATTACTTTATCGACACTTACTTGATGGTGACCTTTTTATCTTTTGGTGGTTTCACTCACCTATCAATATCCAATGACATTAATTCTACACCAGAGATAATACCTAGGAATACTAATCCGGTCAATAGGTTGCCTTTCCATGACTAGACCCCATGCTTTGATGTCCACTTTGATGGTAATTGTTAAATATTGGAGTTGTATGTGAAAAAAGAATGGAGAGTTTGTAGATCGTCTATTACTTCATTGTGAGATTGCTACGGCCTTGTGGAATGACTTCTTTGCTTGGATGGGATTAGCTTGGGTGATGCCGAAAGGGGTAATCGACCTCCTGGCTTCTTGGGGAGGCATTCGGGGCAATCCTTATATTGCAATAGTGTGATACCCTATTCTAATAAGTGATAAGAGTGTCTGGTTTATGAGATCCCACATTACTTGGGAAGAAGTTCTTGCTCTTTATAATATTCTAATAAAATTCCAATCGCATCATTGACTAATTCTTTTAAAGTATAAGTTATGTGGATTGGGTCTTCTATTGGGCATTACAAATGACAAATGGTATAAAAGTTTATTTTAACCAAAAATGTGTGGCTTGAGTTGTGCCATCTACAATTTTTTTTTTTCGATAGGTAATAAGAATTTTATTCAAGTAAATAGGCAAAACTAAGTACACAGGAAATGTACAAAGGCAAGTACCTAGTTATAAGCTAAGAAGGGAAAAGATGGAGCATTACAAGAGTTCTCATCCCTTACAAGATTTTGAACCCAAAAACTGAGGGTATTAAAGAAAAAGATTTTAAAATTCCCCAAAAAATGTTCACAATTATCAAAACATCTTCTATTTCTTTTAGACCATAAACACCAAAACAAATACAGGGGAACAACTCTCCAATAATCAGCAAGGCCTCTTCGAACTAGGGATTCATTCCTGCTTTGCAAGAAGTCCACCACATGCAAAGGCATGACCCATGCAATACCAACCCTATTGAAAACTTCATTCGACATGGTTGTTGCCACTTCACAATGCAGAAAAAGATGGCAAACAGATTCCCTAACTTTCTTACACATAAAACACCAATCAATAATAGGCAGCCCCCTTTTCCTCTAATTATCAATAGTTAAAACTTTCTCAAGTCAGACCAACCAGCAAAGAAAGGCAGCTTTACTAGGAGCTTTTGGTTTCCAAATGCATTTCCAGGGAAAGACATTATCGCCCTTGCAATTTAATATTTTGTGGTAAGATTTTACTGAAAAAGTGTATTTGGAATCATGAACCCACGACTACTTGTCTTCCTTAGAAAAATCAAGCTTCATCTCATTAAGCTTAGTAAAGAAATCAGAAACTTCGCAAAGTTCCCAATCCTGTAAATCTCTATCAAAATCCACTTTCCAATTAATCAAATTATTTAGAATCTGAAACGATTTAGCCACAACCGCCCCTTTATTTCTTGCTATCCGATAAAGGTTGGGATAATTAAATTTGAGGGCTGAATCCCCGTACCACACATCATGCCAAAATAGAGTGTTGCTTCCATTCCCAACTTTATATTTAATATTTTTGACAAAATCCCTTCAACACATTCAAATAGATTTCTAAAGGCTCATTCCAAAAGCTCCTTTAGCTTCGTTTGAATACCAATTTCCCCGCATTCTACCATTTTTGGCATCAACAATCTTCCTCCATAGAGCATCTCTCTCAAAGACATACCTCCAAAGCCACTTCCCAAAGAGCACCTTGTTGAAAAGTCTTAGATTTCTGATACCCAAGCCACCACAAGAAACTGGGGCACAAACTTTATTCGAACTTACTAGATGAAATTTTCTTTCTTCCCCATAACCATCCTATAAAAAATTTCTATAGATTTTTTCAAATCTCTTTGCAACCCCTACTGAAAGGGGAAAAAGAGCAAGGAAATAGGAAGGAAGGCTAGTCAAAGTGCTTTTAATCAAGGTAATTCTGCCTCCTTTCGAGAGATAGATCTTCTTCCAACTTGCAAGCCTTTTTTAATCTTCTCAATCACCCCATCCCAAATAGAAATAACTTTGTGGGAGGCTCCCAAAGGAAGCCCGAGATATTTAATGGGAAGAGAAGAAATTTGACATCCCAAAATGTTGGCAAGCTCGAAAGGATTGCTAAGGGAACCCACAGGCACAATTTCTGACTTAATGAAGTTGATTCTAAGACCAGAGACCGCCTCAAAACACACCAACAAAGCTCTTAAAACTTTCAAATGATCAGGGTTAGGGTCGCTAAAAATAGGAGTATCATCCGCAAAGAGCAAATGCGAAACCATAATGTAATCGCTAGAGTTATCTCCAACCTTAAAACTAGACATAAAGCCACTAGAGATAGCCGCATCGATTATACGACTCATAGCATTCATGGCAATGACAAAGAGAAAAGGGGATAAGAGATCTCTTTGTCTTAAACCATGGGAGCTATTAAAGAAACTGATTGGGGATCCATTCATCAAGATAGCGAAGCTGGCCGTCGAGATACAAAACCGGATCCATGAGCACCACTTCTCCCCAAAGCCCATTCTCCCAAGTAAATGAAGGAGGAAATTCTAATTGACATGATCAAAAGCCTTTTCCATGTCTAATTTCACTAAAATTCCAGCTTGGTCTTACGTGAGTCTACTATCTAAGCACTCATGAGCAATTAGGATGGAATCGAGAATCTAACGGCCTTGAACAAAAGCATTTTGTGATTTGGAGATGATCTTACTCATAACCAAACTAAGGCGAGTGGCGAGTACCTTAGAAATAATCTTATACATCCCGTTCACCAAGCTAATTGGACGAAAATCTTTAATTTCAGCAGCACTAACTTTCTTAGGGATAAGAGCAATAAAAGTAGTGTTGATACTCTTTTCAAACTTCATGAAGGAATGTCGAGAATATAAAGGGGAGATTGTGATATCCCACTCTGATAAGTGATGGCGAGTGGTTTATTTATTGATTATTTTGATAAGTAATGAGAGAAATTTATTCTAAAAATTTAATTCCAAGTGAATAGGTATGACCCAAGTACACAATAAGTATACAATTGAGAAACGCTTACTTAGAAGCTAAAGCTGAAAAACTAAAGCAAAACATTACAGTCATTCTCATTCCTTGCAAGATTTCTCACACCAAAAGCTAAAAGTGCTAAGAAAAAACTCTCTAATTTCTCTTATAAAACGTTCTCAATTATCAAAACATCTCTTGTTCCTTTTCTACCATAAGCACCAAAATAAGCACAGGGGGACATCTTCATAGCAGCAATGTTGATATCTCTCCCCACAATGGCTTGCTAGATTGCAAAAAGATCCAACACATGCATAGGCATCACCCAGGAGGACTTCCATCTCACAATGAAGGAAAAGATGATTGATAGACTCCCCCATCTTTCTTACACATAAAACACCATTCAACCACCTGAACAACCTTTTTTTTTTTTATAAGAAAGGGGGCATTCCGAGAATCGAACTCAGGATCAACCACCTGAACAACTCCCTTCCTTAAATTGTCAATGGTCAGAATTTTACTGAGGGACACCAGCCAATAGAAAAAAACAACCTTACTAGGCATCTTGGCTTTTCAAATACTTTTTCACAGAAAATCTTTGACCCCATGGCTGGTAAGTGCCTTGTAAAAGGAACTCACAAAACATTTGGAATTATTAGTGTCAACCCACATCAAACTATCCTCCCTGCTCTAATCTATCTTCTTCTCATACAATCTTCCTAGAAATTTTGAAACTTCATTTACTTCCCAATCCTGAACATCTCTAATAAATTCCACATTTCAGCTGATCATATTGTTGGAAAAGTAATATGAATCAGCCATGTGGCCTCTTTATCTCTAGCAAACCTGAAAAGATTTGGGAAGACATCCTAGAGAGGAGAATCCTCACACTAAATATCGTGCCAAAAGTATATTTTTGCCCCATTCCTCACCATAAGAAGAGTATGTTTTACAACATCCCCCCATTCTATCTGAATAGTCTTCCACAAACCCACCGCGAAAGCCCCTCTAACTTATTCTTACACCAACTCTCCCACATCCTCCCATGTTTGACATCCACTAATTTGAGCGGGTAGTTTATGAGATCCTACATTGCTTGAGAATGAGACGTTATTATTCTTTATAATGTTCTATTGGAGATCTTGTTGTATCATTGACTAGTAATTTAGAAATATAAAAATGTGGCTTGAATTTTCCATTATGGCGTTACAAATAGTGTGGAAGATGGTCCCAATTTGTCTGTGGTGGTGTATTTGGAGTGAGAGGAATGCAATAAGCTTTGAGAATAGGGAGCTGTCAATGAATTAGTTTAGATGTTCATTTTTCAATAGTTCATTGGTCGATTGTAATTGATTTTAATGGCATGTCTTTTTATGACTTCCTTGTATCGCTAAACTAGCACGCATAGGCGACACTCTTGTATATGTCCTGTATACTTGTGCCTTTGTCTATTTCATGCTCAATAAAATTTTGTTTATCGATTAAAAAAAGTAATTTTTAAGGGCCCAAGGAAAGCACTAGGCATATATGCATTTATATCTGAATGACCAATAAAGGTTACTATTGGAGTTCATTTAAAATCATTATAATGACCAATTCCACTTAGTAAAGTTCTGATATGGGACTTGGCACCTTTAAGATTGTAGCAGTTTCTTTCTCACAAACTTGGGTAAATCCAAACCTACTTGAGACTTGAGAGATAGAGAATGTCAAACCAGTTTCCAATGCCAATAACATATTTAGCCTATAAACTTTTTTTTCCAATAGGGGATATGCTTTAATGACTCCCCATTTTACTTATAGAAAAAAATGCTTTAAAGATCCATTCTTCTCAATTGTGGAATATACTTTTCTAGCATTGTTGGAGCCACCTTTGCCACTGTCACCGAAGTTTCTATTAAGTCCACTCTTTGTTGCACATGCTTGGGCCCACAACTGTCTTTGTGCCTTGGCTCACAGCTTGAATTTGGCAACTTTCTATGATTTATTGGAGCATGACCATATTTGCAACAAAAAGAGAGAATTGTTTGAGCAGAGTCATGCCCTAAACCTGAATTTTTTCAAGCCTTGCGTGAGCATTTGTATTACGAGTTTTAAGGAAAGACAGTGACTGTCTGAAAGGTAACTGGAGACAGTCTTAGATGTAGTGTGGTGAAAGGATACGTGGATCTTACCCTAGTTTGTGATTGGTTTGTTTTTCATCTAGAGGAGAATAATCTGAAAGTGTGTTCTATGGTCCAATCTTGGAGCTTCATTTTTGTTGCAGGATTTCGATGTTCGAGAATATGCAATTTGTTTGGCTGGAAGGTTATCAGAAAAAAATCCTGCATATGTACTTCCAGCGCTTCGCCGCCATCTCATACAGTTATTAACGTATCTGGAGCACAGGTGATGTGAATGAATTCCTGTTATTTGATATCTGTCATGTATGCAAGAATGAGATTCTTCTTTTTTAAAATATATATATATCTCAACGTCAGAAGGACTCAAGGAGTCAGTTGTTGACTTCTCTTGTCATGTGTACCAGTGCTGATAGCAAATGCAAGGAAGAAAGTGCGAAGTTACTAGGTTGTCTGATACGGAATTGTGAACGGCTAATTCTTCCATACATTGCTCCAATACACAAGGTTTAATAAGTCATGCGGTGATTATGACATTTATTGAGTTTTTATTTATTTATTTATTTATATTTATTTTTATATTTTTTATATTTTGGATCCCATCTCTTAATAAATGGGCTTTGTTTGGTCAGGCACTTGTGGCAAGGCTAAATGATGGCACTGGGGTCAATGCGAATCATGGCATTATAAGTGGAGTTCTTGTAACTGTCGGGGATCTTACTAGAGTGGTGGGTACTATTCCATTTTCTTCTAGTTGTGTTAAGTTTGAATATCTTTTAGTATTTAGCATTTTACTGGCACATGTTTGGTGCACTGCAAACACGCCTTCACAAACTTGATGTATAAGACAACTTGCTTTATACTTCTGTTACACGTCTAATACAAATCTTGGTCTAAAAACTTGATGCATAATTTTTATTTTTATTTTTTTTCTGTTAGTCTGGAGTTCTGGTGAGCCTTGAGACTGAGTATGATCTAATTCAGTGATTTTTTGGAACATTAAGCGAGTGAGAAAAGAACAGGTTCAACTGGCCCAATCATTGATTCCACTGCTGTTTTCATAGACTATTTTATTATTCAAGTACAATTTTAAATTTCATAATAGTATCAACTAAATTATCTGTAGTACAAAGTTATACAAAGTATGATTCTCACTTTGGGTGCGAGAGGTCCCGAGTTCGATTCTTGGAATGCCCCCTCCGTTTAGTTACTGAACAAAAATATTATCTGTAGTACAAAGTTATACAAATTTAATATCTGAATTCATAATGTGTAAGATTTGTTGAGCATTTGGGAAAACAACATGAAAGTTTTGAATATTTTACCTTTTAAAGAAATTAATTGGTATTATTTCAACGGCATGGATCTTCATGATTTCCTAGAAACCAATGTGCCTAATTGTTAGGTCATGGTGAATCTTGTAATTGGCTTTTGCCTTGATTAATAAAATTTTACTTATAAAAAAAAAAGAAATTAATTGGTGTTATTGTGATACTCCATATGATAAGATAAGAGTAGGTGGTATATGGAATCCCACATTGATTGGAAATGAGATGTTCTTGCTTTTTATAAGGTTTCAATAGGTCTCCAATTGTATAATTGATTTTTTGGAGTATAGGTCATGTGGTTTAGGCATTTCATTGGAGCATTACAGTTATAAAATCCCAACTCTTACCATTCAACCAAAAAACTTGCCAGTTCAATCCTGTTAATCTGGTGCAATTGTCAGAACAGTTTTAAAGGGTCAACCAGACCAATGACCTCTGTCAAAGCTCAACCGGTTGAATGACTTGTCTGGTTCTTAAAACATCTTCCTGATCTCTAAATACTTCATTGTGATCTTTGGTATTTACTTTGTGATTTTAGTTTTTGTATATTAAATTTGACATGCAAAAACATTCTGGCACATTAAACTCTGCACTATATTAATCAACTCATGCTTTTGTCAGATTCTGATGCCAATGGCCTCTGGATGTTTATACAATAGGTTGCTTCAAAAGAGTATGCTAGGAAATGGTTAATCATTCATATGAGTTGAATTATCTGTTGACCCGGTTTTTTTTGGTAATGATGACATTTTCCCACTATTTGTTGTCTGATTAGACAGAAGCATTCACTTTAAGGTGGGTGGTGCTTTGGGTTTTTGGTGATTTAAATTGTTGGCATTCTCTTTGTTGGTTCTGTGAACCATTTTTCTCTTCTTCATGCTTTAGCATAAGAGGATATCAAAGGTCTAGTGGCGTCCTTTTTAATGTCTGATATGTGCAAATGTGGAAGTTAATATTTTGACCAGGGGATCAGTCACATTACAGCTGTTAGATGTCATGTCTATTTGAGTGTGTTATTATTCAGGGTCGCCGTTGGTTGCTTATTTGTCACTTCTTTTCTATTTTCCTTCTTGTTTTTGCTTGTTATGACATAATGATAATTAGGGTTCATGAGGTCATGGCGCATTATCCAATTGCCTCATGAATTATGGCAATCTGTTTTCTTTTTGCCTTCAAATATATTTACATACTTATATATTCATCTTTAACATGTTTTGGGTTGTGATTTTGGTATAGGGTGGTTATACTATGAGACGATACATTCCCGAACTTATGCCCTTAATTGTTGAAGCTTTATTGGATGGAGCAGCTATTATGAAACGTGAAGTGGCTGTTACTACTCTTGGTCAAGTTGTGCAGAGCACTGGGTATTGACATGTTTCCCGAGTTTATTCCCTTTGGAACAAGTATTTTCTTCCTTTTTTGGTTGTTGGAATATGAACTAGATGATTAAATTTGTCTCTTCTTATTTGCCTAAGCTTTTGGGATATATTGTGGTTGCCCCTGTTTTGTTTTATCTGTAAATAAGAATTTTATTGATGAGTACTAGGCATAGCCCAACCCCAAGGGGTTGGCCCAAGTTTTGAAAGCCTTGATCTTGGGAGTATTACTCCCTTCAAGGTTTAAGGTTCAAGGTTCAAAGTTCAACACCTCATGGGTGCAAACAATCTTTTGGGATCACAACCCCTGGTGAAAAGTCAGTGATTTAATCAGTTCCGTGTAGGAAAATTTTCAAAAATGCGGTGTATGGGATTGGAGTTTACTCTGCAGGGGTCCGAAGCGCTCTACCTTAGAAAGGTTTCCCAACATTATAAAAAAAAAAATAATAATAAGTAGGCATAGTCCAAGTATACAACATTCATGAATATTGAGACCATTGAAGTCTAATAGAATCAGCCAATGGAGTAAAGTGATAAAAAAGAAAACTCAAAAGCTCATCCATTAATCACTCGCGATCTTTAAAGCTTCTTTCATTCCTCTCCCTCAAAAGACACCATTGTGGACAAATGGGCCCCCAACTTACATAGTGGAGAAGGCTAATTGATTTCTCTCTCTCTCTCTCTCTCTTTCTCTCTCTCTCTCATCTATTAGCAATCTCATTTATGAATTGCATCTCATGGGTGCCCACAAGCTACATAGAGAAAAATTACGAGTGGGGATGGTAAGAGGCAGGTTTATTGGAGGGAGAAATATTTGTCTATGTTAGGGAATGTCTCATAAAGTTTTTCACAACAATTTTTGATACTGTAGCGCCAACAATAGTTTTGGATACTTTTTTTAAAAGGATTAGATAGGATGAAAAGTTGCTTGGTAAGTGGGTTGACAAAGCTTTTAAATATTGGAGAGGTACTCTTTGCACCCTCAAACTACCAAGGGTTTTGTTGTTTTCACCTTAAACTATCAAAACTGACACACATCACCTTTCAACTACTAAAATCTGACATTTTGCACCCTTGGTCAATTCTAGCCGGTAAGATTGATGAAAAAAAGGTGGCATAACACATTTTTTACGTCAAATCTTAATGGTGTAAAGTTTTAGGGCATGTTTAGACACTTGGAGTATCTTTTTTTTTATAAGTAGGAAGTAACTTTGTTGATGTGAATATAAAAAGGTATAACCCAAGTACAC
Organism: Platycarya strobilacea; assembly: GCA_036898215.1. Classification (NCBI taxonomy): domain Eukaryota; kingdom Viridiplantae; phylum Streptophyta; class Magnoliopsida; order Fagales; family Juglandaceae; genus Platycarya; species Platycarya strobilacea. The sequence goes on along the minus strand of CM072554.1, from coordinate 2,762,374 downwards.
GGGGAGTATACAAACGAAAATGCTTAAATACATTCTAGGTGCTCAAATTTAGGGAAAGGAAGTCATGCACATTGCTTCCATTTGGTACAGTTGCTGAGAACCAAATAATTAAAGTATGCCTAAAAAAACTTTGGGACTTTGCCATTGTTTGTTTTCTATATTCAAAGCACCGCGCGATTCTTTCCATCCAAATACACCACATAAGGCACAATGGGATCATCTTCCATGCTGCAACCACCTGTGGACAACCATGTATACTTTCCCAGCACGCAAGCAAGTTAACTACCTTAGAAGGCATCACCCATGTCATGTCAACTCTACTAAATATCCCATTCCACCATGTTCTTGATACCTCACAATGCAATAAAAGGTGGTCCACTGATTCCTTGTGGTTTTTGCACATATAGCACCAATCCATCACAATAAGTCCTCTTTTTTTTAGGTTATCCATGGTTAGAATATTTCCAAGAGTTGCAGTCCACACAAAGAAATCCAATTTGGAGAGTACATGAGTCTGCCAAATACTCTTCCAAGGGAAACCTATATTACCTTGGGGGGCCAAAATTTTATAATAGGCCTTGACTCTGAATTTCTTACTATCTATAGACCGCCATTGTATCCTATCACCCTGTGTCGTTTTGCTTCTTGAGGAATGTAATAAACTGAAAAATTCTGAAACAATGGAAAATTTCCAATCGTGGTTATCCCTAATGAAGAGGATATGCCACTGAGGGGAACCATGGGTGATATCAACCACGTCCGCCACTAAAGCCTCATTGTTTACTGTAATACTAAATAGCATTGGGAAGACCCTTCCAAGGGGGCGCTCACCACACCAAACATCTTGCCAAAATTTGATTCTAGTGCCATTGCCTACTACAAAACGGATATTATTTTCAAAACATTGCCAACCCCGCCTAATATGCTTCCATAAACCCATATCATACCTCTCCCTCACAACATTAGTACACCAACCCCTCCAAGCATCTTCATGTCTAGAAACAACAACTTCTTTCCACATAGATTCCCCCTCCATGTGAAATTTCCATAGCCATTTGCCCAATAAAGTTTTGTTAAAGATCCTCAAATTGTGCTCTCCCAAGCCTCCTTTGGAGGTAGGGGAGCAAACTCTATCCCACTTAACAAGATGAAATTTTATTTCCTCCCCCAAATCCCCTTATAAAAAGGCTCAGAATAATTTCTCTGTCTTATTTGCCAGCCTTGCAGGTAATGGGAATAAAGATAGAAAATAAGTTAGGAGGTTAGATAAGGTGCTCTTAATCAAGGTAAGCCGCCCCCCTTTTCGAAAGATACATCCATTTCCAACCAGTTAGCCTTTTCTCCACTTTCTTAATGACCCCATCCCAAATAGCTCTAGTTTTGAAAGTTGCCCCTAATGGAAAGCCCAAGTATTTCATAGGCAAAGAGGACACTGTGCAACCCATAAGCTCGGCTAGACTATTGATATTAGGCACCTCACTCACTGCCACCATCTCAGATTTATTAAGATTTATCTTAAGCCCTGAAACAACTTCAAAGCATACCAGTAGAGCACGTAAAGCTTGGATTTGTCGTTGATCCGCTGTACAAAAGAGGAGTGTGTCGTCTGCAAATAAGAGATGTGAAATCATAACTGAGCCATTAGTGTCATTACCCACTGAGAAACCAGTGATGAAACCCCCCTCGATCGTTGCCTTTATCATCCGTCCAAGAGCTTCCATAACAATGATGAAAAGAAAAGGAGATAGTGGATTTCCTTGCCGTAACCCTCGAGTACTGTTAAAAAAACCCACAAGTGTGCCATTCACTAACACTGAGAAGCGAGCAGTAGTGACACAATATCGTATTTATGAAATCCATCTATCACCAAAACCACATCTCCTAAGCATGTAAATGAGAAAATCCCAATTCATATGGTCAAATGCTTTCTCCATGTCAAGCTTGCATAGAATGCGAGGATTGCCCTCCTTCAACCTGTGATCCAAGTACTCATTGGCTATGATGGAGTCAATTATTTTTCTTCCCCGCACAAAAGCATTCTAGGGTTTTGAGATTATTTGTTCCATAACACTACATTTGTTCCATAACACTGCTTAAACGATTGGCAAATACTTTTGAAATGATCTTATACACCCTACTCACTAAACTTATAGGGCAAAAATCCTCAATTTCCATCACCCCCTGTTTCTTTGGGATGAGGGCCATGAACTCTCATTAATGCATTTCTCGAACTTTTTGAATGTGTAAAATTCATGAAAAACTTACATAATATCACATTTCACCATCTCCCAACAATATTGAAAGAAGCCCATTGAAGAACCATCTAGCGCAAACTCAAAAGACAAACCGTCGAATTTTGGCCTCTAAGTGGTCGACTCTGTAAGTAAGTTCTTATAATAATTCACGACGTGATTCTCCAGCTCAGGGGGGGCTGAGAGAACTTGGTTACCTGAAATGAGCGTCTCAATAGTATTGTTACGCTTATGTGAGTTAGTCACTTTATGGAAGAACTTTATACACTTGTCGTCTTCTTTTAGCCACAAGACCCGGGATTTTTGCTGCCATGAAATCTCCTCTAACAACAATACTCTCTCAAATTCAGTCTCCGCCGCATTCTTCTTTGCCATAATCTCTTATGAGGAGTCTCCCAACATAACCTGCCCCTCCAACTCTTGTATCTCTCCCATCAAGATGGTCTTTTGATTGTCGATACAACCAAACACTTCAATGTTCCACTTCTTGAGATCATTTTTTAAAACCTTAAGCTTACCTGCAAGGATAAAACTAGGAGTACCTGTGAGTTGATAAGATGACCACCATTCTCGGACCTTCTCCACGAAGCCCTCCACTTCTAACCACATATTTTCAAACTTGAAATACCGAGTGCCCCTATGAATATCACCACAATCTAATACCACCACAATTTACAGTAAGATCATACTACAAAGCCTTACAAGTCTACGAACCGGTTGGGTTTTCCTGGAAGGGTATTTGGAAGGTTCTAGTGCCTCCTAAAGTTGCCTTCTTTGTTTGGACAGCGGCCTTGGATAAGATTTTGACGGCAGACAATCTAAGGAAAAGATGGATGATAATAATGGAATGGTGTTACTTGTGTAAGAAAGTGGGGAGTTGATTGATCATATCTTCTTGCATTGTGAAGTGGCCAGGAATTTATGGGATAACATCATTAGTAGGACTGGATTGAGTTGGGTAATGCCTAAGGGTGTGGTGAATCTCCTTGCTTGTTGGAAACGACATCATCAGTGCAAACATTTGGCTGCGACGTGGAGGATGATTCCTTTGTGTCTACTGTGGTGTCTTTGGATGGAACGGAACGAGAGTTGCTTCAACAACAAGGAGAGGACCATGGGGGAAATCTGAGACTTTTATGTATTCTCTTTGGTTCAATGGTTTTCTGCTATTGTGCTCAAGGGAGGGAATGTTAATGAGTTTTTGAATACTTTTCAGCTTGCTAGAGTGTAACTAGGTCTCACTTATGTATACTTCCTGTGTACTTGGGTTTTGCCTAGTTGCATTCATTCAATAAAAGTTATTACTTATAAAAAAAAAAGGGAAATGATCTGTGCAAACCCGACTCAAACGTTTACGGCACAAATCAAGAAAATGAGCTTCCCAAGATGGAGAAACAAGAAAACCGATCCAGTCTCGACCAAGTCTTGTTATTGGATCATGTGAACTCACCTCCAACAAGTGGAAGGTCCATGAGATCTGTATCAAATAAGAATTCAGAGAACTCCTCCATAGCCAAAGAGAGACTATGGTTCCTTGACCGCTCACTAGGAAAGCGAGTGATATTAAAATCTCTGCCCATATACCACGACACCTCCCATATAGAATATAAACTCGATAATTCCTGCCAAAGGCTTCTCCTAACACTATCCAAGAGTTAGGACTATACATGCCTGCAAAAGCCCATTCCCACCCATCTATTACCATTTTGAACCGGCTCGCTACCGAGAGTCCCAAGACATTTCTCTACCACTTCCATCACCCTTTTGTCCCACATTAAAAGTACTCCCCCCGAAGCTCCAGAAGAAGCCACATGAGACCAAGCCACATGAGACCAACCCACATAAGGGCATCCCCACAAACTTCGAATAACTCTTCTATATACAATCCACAATTTTGTTTCTTGGAGACAAACCATGTCAACCTTCCACAACCGCAGTAAAGATCTTATATAGAGGCGCTCATTGCGGTCATTTAGCCGCCGCACGTTCCAAGATAGGATCTTAGGTTTCATGGATCAAGTTAGCTCCCCTCCCCTTCGATTTACACCTTCTGTAACTCCCCTCCTTTACATTGTAATTTATAAAGCATTGTAACCTTTTGAGCTACTTGTTTCCCTTTGTAGAAGACTTCGATCTTCTTGCTTCAATAGCCACAGCTAGCGCCTAGAATTGCTCATCAAAGCCGATACAAGGCACCCCAAAAATGGCCTTTGATTCCTCCACTTTCTTAAATACCCAGTTTGATAGATACTGATCTGAACTGGGGCTAGGAGGGAGCCTACAAATTGGGTTTGCATCTCCCCGAACTGGGGCTAGGAGGGAGCCTACAAATTGGGTTTGCATCTCCCTTTTCAAAGCACTCCCCTTCGCAGCTGACCATCTGCAAATCCGCCTCCTCACTTCCTTCTGAAACCCCCCCTTCACGTTCGCAAGTCTCCTCCTCACCCAATATTGCAAACCTGTTTTGGTTGACAAAAGAGTGCAAAGGTTTGGGATCGCCTTTCTCGCCATCTGCTACAGTAGGCACAACAATCGGCATCGGAATAATCACGTCAACCCCCACCAGCCTTTTCTGCTCATCGTCGGCGGCAAAAACAGCAGCCGAAACACTCGTTTGTACACCTGCTGGCTCTGACGAAGCTATTCCCGACGGCAAGACCTTCGAAGAATCAACCGGAACCTTTGTCGGGATTGTCTGGGTCATCGTCGGCGTCGGTGGTACAGACCCACTTGTCAGTCAACTTTCGTCAAAAGTTATGGGTTTACGTCGCCCGGATAGAGCTCCCTCAAACTTGGGTCGACCCATGGATATGACACCCATCTTTTCCTTGCCTTTGGGCTGCTCCAAAGATTGGGCTTTATCCTTAAGCCCATCATTTTGATGCCCAGAAGCTTGCAGCGGGCTCTGTTACCCAACAACCTCGTCCGTGGTCTTAACTCGTGGGCCATGTTTCGAGTTCGAGCCCAAGTCCACCTCAGCTACCAACTTACCCTCAACGCATCGTATCATACGTTGTACATTTAAGGATAATTCATCCAACTTCCTTTGCATCTCGACTAGTTCCCTTAGAAAACCTGCCTCTTTAAGCCTGGCATTCCTGCCACCTTCCTCGACGTACTGTGCTTCTTCCAAAAGGAGATTGCCTGCAACCCCTGCAATGCCGGCACGTCCCACGTCTCGAGGGAAACCCAGAGCAACATCCCGGTACGAACGGTTCTGAAGGACAGAAACGGTTCATGGCACCCCCGTTTGCGGTGGTAGTGGCCCAGCCGAGCCTCGTCCCCTCAACACTTCCAGTAGCTTCCGCCATCCCGCTCCATTTCTGCCCTCTGGTATGAAAAGACTGTTCTGGCGTCCCCCCATCTTGTACGCTACCAGAGCCAAAAAGGTTCCCTGAGGGTTGGTGCATTTTTGGACGATGAACTCCCGATCTCCTTCTCAATGGGCAGTGTGAAACTCCTTTTCCTCCACCTTCAGGCAGTCTTCCAATGCCTTGATGAACCACCTTGTTATCACCGATCCCAACAGAAGCTGTTTTACAACCCTCCATCCACGTTGGGTGATACGCACCCCTGGTCCCTCTCACACCACTATGAAGGATTTAGCTTTAATGAAAACCACGTTTGAAGCCATCATCTTCTTGACTAGATACACACGAATTCAGGCTAAAACCACCATAAGAGACGGGAAAGAAAATAGTGTACGGAGAGAAAAGAGAGAGGAGAGCATAAACATGTGATATCACACTTGGAGTATCTCAGGATTTTGTGAGTAGTAGTGGAATGATTTGAGTGAAGATGTTTTATTGAGTTTTGGAAAAGAAAAGAGAAAAAGTTGAGTAAAAATATTATAAAGTTAAAAATTGTTTGAGTATAATTTTTTAATATTATTTTTATTTTAAAATTTGTAAAAGTTGTGTCGATTTTTTGTGTTTGAATAATGATTAGGTAATGATTAGATGAAAATTTGAAAATTTGAAATTGAAAAGTGTTTTGTGTTTGAGTGATTTTTGGAAATGAAATTATGAGAAGTTTAGGTGTCCTCTTTTGTATACTTCTTGTGTACTTGGATTACTTCTATTTACTTGATTCCATAAAACTTTATTTTACCTATAAAAAAGTGTGAGCTTTTTGACAGTTCGAGGGTGCCAAATGTTGGTTTTGATAATTTGAAGTGCAAAGTGCAAAAGTCCTGGTAGTTTGAGAATGCAAAATGCTATTATCCCAAAAATATGGAAATTTTCTTGGGTCTAAACTTCTAAGATTTCTGCTTTTTTTTTTGCTTTTGCTGGTTGAATGTTACCTTTTGTATACTTCGATGTACTTGGGTTGTGCCCCTCTGCCTATATAATAAAATTGCCATAGTTAGAAATAAAAATGCAAACTTGCTTTGGGGCACCTTGAATCAGAAAAAGTTCTTTCAAAAATCCAAAATGACAAAAACTAAAAGAAAAAGAGGAGCATGGTGGAAGATGATACCTGCCCCTAGTAGTTGAAGGGGGAAAGGGAGGTGGGAATGACCCCCCTGCCTGGGGTGGGGGCATCCTCAATCCTTCCCCTCCCCCCTCATGAGGATGGTGCTAGGGAGGTCTCCACCCACACCTCACATAGGAGTTGGGTGAGGTGGAGTGAGAAGTATTGTTCTTTATTTCTTGCGTGCACATGCGAAGTCTTTTTTGCAATGGGAATGCTTCTTGAAACAAGAACTGTAAAAAACCGAAGTAGCTTATTTGTGTCTCGGAAGTTTTCTACTTTTTCTGGTTCTTTGAAACCATTACCAAACATGGCTGATTGCTTTTTGAAAGTGATTTTAACTAGTTCTGACTCATACGATTAGGCACAAAAACTTGATGAGACAGTGGTGAATTACTCTTCTCATCTCCCCTTAGGTGCTGTACTGCTTCGTAGATGATGCTCACCTTGGAGACCTTATGGAATTATTTACGTGGGCCACAGCATACCATACCTACTGATTAATACAGTGCATATGTACTCCAAAATTGATGGAGCAATTTTCATTTGGATGAGATCAAGACTTTCTTTTTCGACACTCTTCTCCTTTGGACAACTTCTATAGACTTAATGAGCTTAGTTTCCATGCTTGTCTTGTATCTTTTTCTTTTCCTCTACTTCCCTGTACTGCTGTACACATCTTGTTGTACTTGGATATGCACCTTTTTCTCTCATAATTAAATTCTTATTACTTATAAAAATAAAGTCGGTGTAACTTAATCTAGATTCATCTATTTGTAAGTTTATAATTCTCATGTTCAATCTATACTCTATATAGGACTAGATAACATGGTCGTATTAAATTTAACAGGTATGTCATAACTCCATATAATGAGTATCCGCAGCTGCTTATTTTACTCTTGAAATTGTTGAATGGTGAGTTGGCATGGTCTACCCGAAGGGAAGTACTAAAGGTAGGCACAAATGAACTAGAAGTCTAACATATATTCCGTCTTGGGTTTTCTTTCGGCTAAGAGTATTCTTATGCTTATTCAGGTTCTTGGTATTATGGGTGCTCTAGATCCTCATGCGCATAAACGAAATCAAGCAAGTTTGCAAGGGTCACATGGAGATGTTCATGTAAGCCGTGCCGCTAGTGATTCAGGTCATATTCAGTCTATGGATGATGTGCCTATGGATCTGTGGCCATCTTTTGCTCAATCTGAAGATTATTATTCCACGGTAGAACATCCACCTTATATATATATATTTATATATTTTGATCGGTAATCAAGTATTTTGTTCATAAAAAGTAGGCAAATCCCAAGTATACGGGAAGTATACATGAGAAGTACTTAACTAGAGTTTACAACAGATAATAAAAAGTCATGGACATCTACCTTATATATGAGTTTTGCTTTTGGCTTATTATAATCATTTCTATGGTTTCAGGTCGCAATCAATTCTCTCATGCGAATACTTAGGGATACTTCACTTGCTAGTTATCACCTAAAGGTGGTTGGATCCCTTATGTTTGTATTTAAGGTAATGTGTGGCACAAGAGTTTTTTTCCCCATTTTTATTTTATGTCTATTTTTTCATTATGTATGTATTATATGTTTTTAAATGTTATTTATGTCGTGATGCCTGATATAATTGTTTTTATCATACATTCTGTTTTGCGAGATTAGTCAATGGGTCTGGGTTGTGTTCCATACTTACCGAAGGTTAGTCTTTAATTTTTGAGAAATAATTGCATATTATTCTATTCTGAAGGAAGAAATGCATCAACTACCCTTCTTGATGTTACCATATTTATTAGTCATCCATTCCTTTGGAAGTTCATCCTGTTCATTGATGGGATATGCAGCAGACCTGTCTTTCCATCATCTTAAACTATGATATGCTTCCCCGTGTTACTGAAAGAGAATTACATTTATGCAAAGGAAAATACTTATGAAAACAAATAGAAGTATTAATATCTTTGGAAGTTCCTATATCATTGAAATTACATCTTACTTATCAAAAAAAAAATCTTTGGAAGTTCCTTCTGTTAATTGATGAGGATGGTAGCTGTTCTGTTTTTCCATTCTATCAGCGTGCTTTTCTAGTTTAGTAAAAGAAATTTAGGTGTCTAATTGAAGGGAGAAGACTTGTGAAGAGGAAGGTATGATATTTTGTGTGTATAAGATCTAAACACGGTAGTTTTTTGAGGTCGGCTAGTGCATGTTAAAAACCTTCCAAGATTTTCTCAAATTTTACATTTCCTGTACTTATGTTTTCTGAGGTTTCACTATCTGGGGTTTTGATGCTTGATTCAAATATGATTGTTAACCCTTGCATGCATGCAGGTTTTGCCTGATCTTTTTAACACTGTTCAAACATGTGAAGATACTCTAAAGGATTTTATAACATGGAAGCTTGGAACTTTGGTATCTATCGTGCGTCAGGTATACTTTGAACTAACGTGATTGTTTCACCCATTACGATTGTTGAGATTTTCTGGATGTCATGTTTTGGATTTGATGTGCCCTGCTGCCTGCAGCATATTAGAAAGTATCTTCCGGAGTTACTCTCTTTAGTTTCAAAATTATGGTCATCCTTCAGTTATCCTGCTACTAGCCGTCCTTCCCTTGGCTATCCTGTAAGTTTGGTCTATTTGGGTGAAATCACCTATTGTTACATTGATTGATTGTATTTTCATTCTATGGCAATTATCAATTTCATACATATTTGAGACTTTTTTGGTCTCAGGTTCTGCACCTACTGGAACAGCTTTGCTTGGCCCTCAATGATGAGTTTAGGGAGCATCTTCCTATAATTCTTCCGGGTTGTATCCAAGTTCTAAGTGATGCAGAGAGGTGTAATGACTACACTTATGTTCCTGATATCCTCCACACACTCGAAGTTTTTGGTGGTTAGTGCTATTTAGTTTTGCTAATCGTGTCAATTATTGTTTAAAAAATCATTGCCAGGATGTCTTTGATTATGGTGCCTCTTGAATAGAGTATCAGATTTTATTGCGAAACTGGAGTACGGCAAAAATGGAGATCAATATTGTGAATTTGATTTTGATTGTTCGATGAAATTAATGAAGTATATTTGCCATTGCTTGAATAAGTGCAGGGAGAACACTCATTTAATGCAAAAGTGAAATTGCGGCCAATAAACCAATGCAAGAAAAATGCAAGATGGGTGAAACAATGCTCTTTGTTTTTTGACTGTATTAAAGCCAGCATGAATTGAGATCTGTGTCGCAAAAAAATAAGCTAAGAGGACTATAGGTTAAACTGAAAACATACTGATAAACACTAGCTCAAATGGCATTTCCTCCCCCTGTATAAAACAGGATAGAGTCCAAGGTGATTGGTTCAAAACTGATGGATGAGTTGCCAAGTAAAAAGCTGAAGAGGAAAAAAGTGCAAGTAGTAATTAATTGTAGTAACGCTGACCTCAATTTTATTGATAGAATAGATTTTACATGCTATCACTTGCAATTTCATTCTATTGGAGCTCTCTTTTATATTAAATAATTATCTGGGCCTCTTTCCAATGGATCCATGTATGTTTGACACTTGGCTTTTTCATGTTTTGTGATTAGAAATTATAAGTTTTTGGTTGAGTTTGGTGCCTTTGAAGGCATTAAGGCTGGCTTTGTTCAGTTTTGTGTTTCAAAAAGGAGGAAAACGTTTTGAGCTCAAGGTGTTTTATAATATTTTTCTACCATACTGACATGCTTCTCTTTTTTAAGTTTTTAAACTTGAGATTTTTAGAGAACTTTTGGTTTGCAATGTAGGGACGCTGGACGAACATATGCATCTACTTCTTCCTGCACTTATTCGCTTGTTTAAAGTGGATGCATCTGTCGATATAAGAGGTGCCTCAATCAAAACCTTAACGAGATTGATCCCACGTGTGCAGGTCAATGGGCTTATAGGTCACTTTAATTTTATTTCTCTTTTGGAAGTTATAAAAAAAAGTCGTGTTATTCTAGTTGAATTTTTAATCATTAATGCCGTACTCCCTTTTATCAGGTTACTGGTCACATATCTTCTCTTGTGCATCACTTGAAGCTCCTTTTGGATGGGTCAGTGTCTCGTTTCCTTAATCCCAAATTAGTCTGTCTCTCTTGTATATAAACGTACAATTGTGTGGTTTAATTTTTTTCCAATCATCTTGGCCTAACTATGTACTGAAGAAGCCAAGAGCCTGATGGCCTGATGGCATATGACCCAGTTCTCCAAATGGAGAACTTGGGTTCAAACCCCCCCCCCCCCCCCCCCCCCTTCCCCTTATATATATATATATAAAAACTATGTTCTGAAGAATTAGTTGCCCTAACTTTTTGGGTCTTATTTATTTTCCTTTCAAGCATTATATGAGGAATGCTACTCATCATCGCATACCATACACTTTACATATTTTAAAATAATTTATTATTATTATTTGTTATTTTGTTATTTTATTTTTATTTTATTCTTGTTGAACTAATTGAGTTATTCTACTTATTATCCATACACTATATATTTATTATAGTAAAAATGAAGAAATAAAATAAAATAAATGTGGTGTGTGGGGATGATAAGTAGAATTATTCTTTATCTATAAAGTATTATAAATACATATTCTATTGTATTCAATGGCTCCAGCAGGGATCCAATTTAGGGAGTTTTGGCAGTTTGTTTTCCCCCATGTTCACGTGTTTGTAATTTTAAAAGACCATAAATGCATGATATTTTTGCTGCTTTAGTGGGGTGTGTTGGCGTGGCTCCAACTGGTATCAGAACCGCAATACTCCTCTCCTTATGGTTTGTTTGTGCTTATCTTTTTCACTCTCTCTACCCCACGAATCAGTTCCTTCCTTCTGCATCAAGGTGGGGCAGGGATCCCCCTCCATGTAGCCCACCTGCTTGACAGTGAAGAGCGTCACAAACTGAGAGGTGTGAATACCAAAACTTCTCATCATTCTCTTTCCCAAGTTGGTTAGGGAAAAAGACCAGAAACCGTGGAATTTTTCCTGATTTAAACAAACCTGAAGTTATTAAGTTGAACCAAAGTTATTGATGGCTTCCAGCATTCACACGTGCCTGTTAAGTTCCTTTTTCTTTTTTCTCTCTTCTCCACGCAGTCTTTCATTTATTGACTTTTGTTGACCAAAGCGGTGCACCATGTAGGTTCTTCCTCAATTCATCTTCATTTAATTCCAAGTTAGCTTTGCTTCCATGTGGTTCTGATTTTGTGATGAAAGTTCATTCATTACTGTAGTTCATCATGCTAAATGGTTTACGGTCGGGGATAAGTTGTGTTTGCATGGTCTCTGGGATTTTTCGTCGTTGGAAAAAAGTTGTGGATATCTTTGATCATGCTCTAGGCTTCGAGCATTTTGATCTCTTTGATTCGAAATATAAGTATATGTCTTCCTCAGTTTCTTTCTTGCCTGCAAATGAAGAGAATGTGTGATATAGTTTTAAGGTAATGCAACTACCTAAAATTCACTCCTAACTGCATCTACCACTTCCAACTTTAAGATAATTGGGCATCTTTAATGTGATGAAACCATTTGGCTTTTCTTACCTTGCCTATGATGCTTCAATTGCGTGAACTGTTTATTTGTAGGAAGAATGATGACCTCCGGAAGGATGCTGTTGATGCACTTTGTTGTCTGGCTCATGCCCTTGGGGAGGACTTCACCATTTTTATACCATCAATACAAAAACTCTTGTTCAAACATTGCTTTCAGGTTCTGCTTCTCTTTCTAACTATCATCTTCGTTATCCTTGTTTTCTTTCAAAAAAAGGAAATTACTTATGTGCGAGAAAACATATTTTGCATCTGAAGATGCTAACTGCAAAAGTTATTTTTTTAGCATAAGGAATTTGAGGAAATTGAAGGTCGCTTGCACAGACGTGAACCATTGATCTTGGGGAGCATGAGTGCCCAAAGACTAAGTCGACAACTTCCAACAGAGGTTATCAGTGACCCTTTAGATGATAAGAAGATTGACCCTTACGAAGATTGGTCTGATGTGCATAAAAATCTCAGAGGGCATCAGGTACACTCTTGGAATATATGTTGGAAGAGACATCTCTCCTTTAAATACAAGCGTCTACAGCCTATGTTACGCCTATTGTGTACACCATCTTTGTCAAAATATCTTAGCGAGCCAAGTCATTGGCTGATACATATGCACATCACTTCTATTTTTTCGTTAAGCAAGTTAAAGTTTTTTTTTTTAAGCAAGTTAAAGATTTATTGATATAAAGAAAGGGTAATATCCTAGTACATAGGAAGAATACATGAGAAACACTATGCCATTAAGAGCTAAGAAACCCAGAAAAATCTGGAAACTAAAGCTAGAAAGATGAGAATGTCCAGCAATCCAGTGATGCAAAGTTCTAAAAAAGGAAGTCTTATGGCCATAGTTCTCCACAATTTTAGAAGCAATGGCCATTTTTCTCTCCAAATGCACTACATTAAGCATATCAGAAACATTTTTCCACAATATTTTGCTTTGATGGCTACCAAATTGCCCCTTCCAACTCCGATTTAGAATCCAAACTAGTCTAAAAATCCTGTAAGATAGAATTCTAGAGAGATCTGAATTATGTACTTCACAGTGGAGCAAGACATGTTCAACTGGTTCTCCATTCCTCTTCCACAAGCCACACCAAACTAAAACAATTGCTCTTTGCTTTCTTTTGTTAGCCAAGGTAGATCCTCACCATAGATATATTAAGGAAACAACGGATTATTATAATGGATTGGTAATGCATTTACAAAAAAAGTGGAGACACTATTGATCACTTACTACTACTGTGAGGTTGCTGTGGCTCTATGAATGAATTCATTGCTATAGTGGGATTTACTTGGTTGCTGTTATCAAAGAAAACCCTAGCGTAGTTTCCTTTGATAGCTGTGGCTCTGGTCATATCTGCTTGGTTTGCCTGCACTTTCTTTTGGGAACCTGAGCTATATAAATTTCATCTAGGTCAATGATGGTCGATTACGCACTGCTGGGGAGGCTTCTCAGCGCAGTACGAAGGAAGATTGGGCAGAATGGATGAGGCATTTTAGTATTGAACTTCTGAAAGAATCTCCTTCTCCAGCCTTGAGAACCTGTGTGAGGCTTGCACAGCTGCAGGTATCACTATTAGTTTTCATTTGCACATTTTTTTTTCCTTTTGGACTTGGGTTCTGATTTTTCAGCTTTTTTGCAGCCTTTTGTTGGGCGTGAGTTGTTTGCAGCTGGTTTTGTTAGCTGTTGGGCCCAATTAAATGAGAGTAGTCAGAAACAGTTAGTTCGTAGTTTAGAGATGGCTTTTTCGTCCCAAAATATTCCTCCCGAAATCTTGGGAACACTTCTCAACTTGGTATGTATTTTGTCTTTCAGCATTCAATTTATTCCTATAATTGATCAAAGTTAGGGAAGTGAATAAAATATGACTTTGGTTACTTGATTACACAATTTGCCTCTTGAACAATGTTGTTGGGCTATGATGAGCAGCTGGGAAGTTGGTGACTAAATTGTTTGAACGAGGTTTTTTTTTTTTTTTACCCCTTTTGGTTTGATATGGGAGTATCTCTCATATCCATTTTTCATGACGATCTATACCAACATACCTGATGCGGCTGATTCACTGGGAATAGGAAAAGTCAATGGCGGTTGGCTAGGACAGCCTTACATCATCAAACTGGCATGCGTTGAATTGATTGAAATTATTAAATGATCTGCAGGCAGAGTTCATGGAGCATGATGAGAAACCTCTTCCTATTGACATCCGCCTCCTTGGTGCTCTGGCAGAAAAGGTGTCATTTCTCCTAATATAGTCCTGCAATTTTACGATTTTTCTCAAGGAAAAAGACTCTTTTCCTGTCATGTTTATTTCATCCTATTATTTTCTCTAATATCTTTGTTGTATATTTACTTTGTCAATATTACACATCAGTGTCGTGCCTTCGCTAAAGCCCTGCATTACAAAGAAATGGAATTTGAAGGAGCATGCTCCAAAAAGATGGATGCAAACCCTGTCTCTGTAGTGGAAGCACTCATACACATAAACAATCAATTACATCAGCATGAGGTACCTTTTAAAAAGTTTTTCATTTAACTGCTACTACCTAATTTAATTTTGATAACCCCCTTTATTGAACATATTTGCTTCCATTTGATGGATGGACGTTTGTTTTTCTAGGCTGCAGTTGGGATATTGACCTATGCCCAGCAACATTTGGATGTTCAACTGAAGGAGTCATGGTAAAGCTGAGCATTCATCTACTACCAATTACCATTCATTTTTGTGTCTGCGAAACAAGCAGCAATGGACCTGTTTTATGTGTCTTCAGTATCAAGTATTTCCACATAAAGTGCTCACATTAAATTTCTCTTCGTTAGGTATGAGAAACTGCAGCGATGGGATGATGCACTTAAGGCTTACACTGCCAAAGTATCTCCAGCAACTAGCCCACACATTGTTTTGGATGCCATTTTAGGTCTGCCTTTGTTAATGTGTTAGTTTGGAGTCATTCTTGTATGTATTAATTTTGTATGTATTAATTTGTATGAATAATTCATATTTGGGTCTTCTATAGGTCAGATGCGATGCCTTGCTGCATTGGCTCGATGGGAGGAGCTTAACAGCTTGTGCAAGGAATATTGGACCCCTGCGGAGCCAGCTGCTCGACTAGAAATGGCACCAATGGTTAGCTTCTGATGTTATAATGGTTGTTGTCAATATCTTATTGCTCATGCTTATGTTCCTTATATGGCGGTCTCAGGCTGCAAGTGCTGCATGGAACATGGGAGAGTGGGATCAAATGGCAGAATATGTGTCTCGATTAGATGATGGTGATGATACCAAACTTCGGGGTTTGGGGAACACTGCTGGTGGTGGTGATGGAAGTAGTAATGGAACATTTTTCAGGGCTGTATTATTAGTTCGTAGAGGAAAGGTACACTCATGTTTTACTGCTGACAATGCTTTTTGCAATTTTTGAGAACCATTTACATTTTTCCACCCAGTATGATGAAGCACGCGAATATGTTGAGAGAGCTAGGAAATGCCTTGCGACCGAACTTGCTGCTTTGGTGAGTCTCTTTGATGAATAATGAAACCTTAGAACTTTCTTTGTTACGTTCTTGCTCTATTTTCATTTTAAAACTTTATCTCAAGGTTTAAAAGAATTGGTGTGGTATTTTTTTTTTTTGTGTTTTATATTTTTCTTTTTTGAAAAGTAAACAATTTAACTGTATTTTACGAAGTAGGAAATGCCATGAATCGTATTTAATAAACGGAGGAAGAGTGGCCACCCAAATCTTGGATTTTGCCAAATTTTGAGAATTGTCCATGGTGGTATTTAATTATATATTTAGGCTTGTTTGGTGCCAAGGTTAGTAGATGTTTGGTTACAGGCTTGGTTTATATTCTTCTTTCCATGCTTGGATTGGATTTTATTATCTTATCAGGAAGTCGTATTCTACTGGAAACAATTGTGGAGAGATTGGTAAACAAGGTAGACTATCCATTAGAAAAGAAGAAAACCTCATTTGTAAGTCATGTGCCACTGTGTTGTTTATTTTCAAATAAACAGCATGATACAACATTTTGTTTATTTTCAAATTCAAGGAAGATTATTTTTTTATAAGTATGGCAATATTATTCCAAGCGCAAAGTGATGCAGCCCAAGTATGCATGTAGTGTACAAAAGGAAGTACCCAAATAGGGAGAAGAACAAGAACATAAGTCCATGAAGTAGAAGGAGAACTTCGAATTGGATGATGCCTCCTAATATTAGATTTTGATTTGACCCACCAATGAATTTTCCAGAAAAATAATCGTTTGCCTTCTTAACAAAGGCAGCTAAAGAGATTAACATGGTCTCTTAACTATGAGGCTAGCTCAGGCCGAGAAAGATCCAAAGGGAAGGGGCTAGCACCTTCTTTATGAAGTCCAAATTTGTTTTTTTGGAATGTCGGAAGGCTTAACAAGGCGAATAAGCGCCTCTAGGATAAAAATTTGCTTTGTGAGTGGAAAGCGGACATTATGTGCTTGCAGGAAACTAAACTGAAATTTATTCGAAGAAGTATCGTTCAAAGTTTATGGAGCTGTACATATGTGGATTGGGCTTACCTTGGATCTAATGGGGCTTTAGGAGGTGTAACAGTTGTGTGGGATAGAAGGGTAGTAGAGAAATTGGAGGAGTTCATTGGGGAGTACACAGTGACATGTTCTTTTAAGAATGTCGAAGACAATTTCTTATGGGCTTTGCTGTTATCTACGGGCCGAATTGGGACAGTAACATACGACTTTAATGGGAAGAAATAGCTGAAATACATAGCTGGTGGGACCTACCTTGATGCATAGATGGTGACTCTAAGTAAAAGTTCCGGAGAAAGTAGACTGCTGCCAACAAGGATGGAATTCTTGGAGTGTAACTTTGATTTGGGATTGGTGGATATTCCTCTTATAGGTGGAGCATACAACAGGTTTAATTAATAACCATATGTGGTCTAGATTAGATAGATTTTTAGTCTCATTGGAGTGGGAACTTATTGTCGGACCTATGTCAAAAGAGGTTGCACCTAGTTCACTGGAACACTGTTTGTTCTTCGATATCAAATGGGGGTTTGGGAGTGTGCAACCTAAGGTCTTTTAATAAAGCTCTCTTGGGCAAATGGCTTTGGAGGTATCATTTGGAGGGAGAGTCTTTGTGGAAGGAAATTATTGATGCTAGATATGGTAGTGCCTGGGGGGTTGGTGTTCTAACAAAATGAGGGGAAGTTATGGGGTGGGCTTATGGAAGTTTATCAGGAAGGTTTGGCCGTTTTGGGGAACACATCTGTTTCGTGGTTAGTGAGGATTCTAGAATCAGATTTTGGAAGGATGTGTGGTGGATATCCCAATCTGAGGTTATTTTCTCTCAGTTTTCACCATTGGAATATCCTGTTTATTAAGGATTTTCATGATTGGGAACTCTACACCGTCTTAGATTTTTTCAGCTTGTTATATTCTTTGGGTAGCCCTACGGCTCAGAAGGACCAAATACAATGGTGGTTTAATTCTCAGAAAAAATACATAGTTAAGGCTTATTACAAAAGCCTGATAACACAAACTAGTATCCCCTTCCCTTGGAAGAATTTATGGAGGTCCTGGGTGCCCTTTAAAGTAGCATTTTTTGTTTGGACTGCGGTGCTTGAGAAGATTTTGACCATAGACAACTTGAGGAGGAGGGGAGTTGTTGTAATAGATTGGTGCTACATGTGCAAGATTAATGAAGAATCAGTGGACCATCTACTTTTGCATTGTGAGGTGGTAAGAATGATGTGGGCTGAGATTTTTCGCAGGGTGGATGTTCCTTGGGTAATGGCAGCAAGGGTGGTGGATCTCTTGAGTTGTTGGAAGAAGTAACACAATTGTCCCCAGGTGGCAGCAGTGTGGAGGATGATCCCATTGTGCCTTATATGGTGTATCTGGTTAGAACGGAATAATCGTTGCTTTGAAGACAAGGAGAGATCAATGGCGGAACTACATAATTTATTTGTTCAAACTTTATTGTTGTGGTTTTCAGCTATTGTACTCAACGAGAATGATGTCCATGCATTCTTATCTTTCTTTACCAACTATAGAATGTAACTAGGTGTTTCTCTTGTATACTTTTTGTGTTATGGGTTATGCCTTTTTCGTTCTTATCAATAAAATTTATCTCTTATAAAAAAAAAGTTGCCTCGTCTTTGTTCTCATCATTTTCCTATCTTGATGTATTGTGGTGGTATTCAAGGTGGGTCGATATTTTAAATTTGAAAAATGTGACTAAAAAATGAGATTTTGTGGACAAGGTAAGACAATAGTGGTCCTCATATTAGATTCATGGCCCCCATATTAAAAAAAAAAAAAATTTAGATTCATGGCACCTCTAGCTTCATTTTTGCAGGTAAACTAGAAGCTCTAAATCTCTATTTAAAACTTTGGAATGCTCAATCTTTTGGTGATATGGGCAGTCGTAAGAAGTCCATGTTGGAGAAGCCACAAGAGGGTCGGGTCCTTTCTGTGGAAGAGTTATCTCAAAAGTCAGATTTAGTTTCAAAATTAGAGAGGGTCATTTTATTGGAGGAGATCTCTTGGCCTCAAAAATAAGAGCATTGTGGTTGAAGGAAGGAGGTCGGAGCACAAAGTTCTTTCATAGAATGGCCAACTCTCATAGGAGAACTAATACTATTGAGATGTTGAATATAGATGGTGTGGTTTGTGCGCAATCCCCACGATTCAAGAGCATGTTGCTGATTTTTTTTGAACACTTGCTTACCAAACAGGTGGGGTGGTAGCCAAAGCTTGAAGGACTAGCATTTGAGTTCATTGAGCTGCATAATGTTTCTTGGTTGGAGAGACTCTTTGAGAAGACAAAGGTTCACAATGTGGTGGGGAGGATGGTCAAAGACAAAGCACCTGGTCCAGACGGATTTTCTATGAGATTTTTTCAATCATGTTGGGATATGGTGGAGGAGGATTTAATGTAGGTGTTCTTGAATTTTTGCAGTTGGAAAATTTGATAGAAGCCTAAGTACCACATTTATTGCACTTATTCCCAACAAGATCGGGGCATTGGATGTGAAGGATTATCGGTCCATTAGTCTTGTGAATGTGGTGTATAAGATCATCTCCAAGGTAATTGCTAACCGCCTAGGGGAGGTTTTGGGGAGGATCATTACGAAACCCCAAAATGTATTTCTATGGTAGGCAAATTTTGAACTTGGTTCATATTGCTAATGAATGCCTAGATAGTTTTTTTTTTATACAGTTAATAAGAAAATTTTATTACCATGAATAGGCAGAGCCCTAGACAATATATTAAAATCTGGCAATCAGGGAATCCTATGCAAGCTGGATATAGAGAATGCCTATATCATGTCAATTGGGAGGTGTGGATTGGGGGAGAGATGGTACTTGTGATTAGATGGTGTATACCCGCAATGAGTTTTCAGTTTTGGTGAATGGCAGTTCAATTGGCTTCTTTAACAGCTCTCGAGGTCTAAGACAAGGGGATCGTTTGCCCCCATTCATTTTTGTCATTGTTATGGAGGCGCTTAGCAGAATGATCTCGGCCTTAGTGAATAGTGGCCTTGTGGCTAGATTCTTGGTTTGTCACCCCAATTGGGTGCTGTTAAATTTGATCACTTGTTGTTTGTAGATAATACACTGATATTCTGTGAAGCAAAACAAAATTGGATTCAGGCATTGGGGCACTTTATCTTTGTTTTGAAGTGGTGTCCGATTTGAAAGTGAACTTCGACAAATTTGGGATGCAGTGATTGAACCTATCGAAAGTTGGTAGGATCACCTTTATCAAAAGCCCCTGTCTAATTTACCAACATATTTCTTTATTTTCAATTCCAACAGGTGTGCCAAGCCGTATTTAGAAACTTCATTGCAACTTCCTTTGGAGGGGTTTGGAGGAGGATTTCAAATTCCATCTGGTTAAGTGGAATAATGTATGCTCCCCAATCTCTTCTAATAGGTTGGGAATCAAAAATTTGAGGATTTTCAATTGGGCTTACTTGGAAAATGGTTGTGGCAATATAATATAGAACCGGAAGCCTTATGGAAGTCAGTGATTGACTTAAAATATGGAAGTTTGTAATTGTTTTTTTTTTTTTGGGGGGGGGGGATTGGAGTACTAGGGAGGTATGTGGGGTTTATGGAGTGGGAGTTTTTGGAAGCACATTAGATGAGGGTGTGTGTGGGGGGGGGGGGGGGGGGTGGAGTTTTCAGGATTGCATGTGAGAAAGAAGCTTTGGCTGATTTTATGGAGATGTCTAGGGACCTAGTCCAATGAAACATGAACTTCATTAGGGCAGCCCAAGATTGGGAGTTAGGCAGCTTTGAGGATTTCTTTGGTCTTCTATACTCCATGAGAACAAGCACTCAAGGATCTGCCATGTTGCGGTAGGTATCTGCAGAAAAAGGTACATTCTCAGTTCACTCTTTCTACAAGTCTTCACACAATTGCAGGATAATCATTTTCCATGGTGATTATAGTGGCATTTTTCCTCAGACAACTTCTCTAGGTAAGATTTTAATGATGGATAACTAACGGAAATGCAGGGTAATTATGGTGGATTGGTGTTGTATGTCCAAGGAAAAAAGTGGGCAGATTGTGCATCATCTTCTATTGCATTTTGAGGTTGCTAGAGCGTTATGAGACGATGTATTTAGCATATTAGAGCTAGCCTGAGTTATGCTTGCCACAATGGTTGAGCTTTTGGCCAGTTGGGCGAATTTAGGAGGCATTCCAAAAATCACTGCTGTGTGGAATATGGTTCCTATTTATATCCTGTGGTGCTTATGTTAGGAGTGTAATGACCAGACATTCAAAGATAAGGAGCTCTACGCTCATTAGAGGAACTTAGATTACGTTTTTTTTTTTTTTTTGATAAGTAAGAAACATCGTTATTAATGAGAATATAAATAGGCATAGCCCAAGTACACCGGGGGAGGGGGGGTATACGAAAGAAAATGCCTAAATACGTTCTAAGAGTTCTAGATTAAAGACAAGAAATCATGATTTTTTGCTTTTCGCTATAACTTTATTTCTATGGGCCATAGTTGTAGATTTTAATGGCCTTGGTATTCATGATTTTCTTGTTTCCATTTCTTCTTCCTAAATAGGTGTTACCTCTTGTATACCATTTTGTGTACTTTGCTATGCCTATTCTTATTAATAAAAATGTTTACTTTAAAAAAAAAACAGTGACTTGTGTGATAATCCTAGCTTTTGCCTGATTTGGCCTACATCACTTTCATCCATGCTTCATGCACGCTGAATTATGGAGACCATCAATTGTGGCAAGATCACTTTGAAAACAACATCAAGTCATGGGTTTATTTTCTGAGGAGCTCTTTTTATTTTTTTCTTTTAACCCCTGAAACATTATCGATTATCCTCTCTGTTTGATTTTTTTCTGGGCAGCACTTGGCAGTAATCTTGCAATTGTTTTTGTATGCTGCTTTTGGAGAGCAGTGAAAATTAATGTGGAGTTATTTAAAAAAAAAAAATCCATATTGCAAGTATTCAAGTAACCATCACATCTCCCCAACACTTCTGCAGCATGCCATTGGGGAGCATCTGCCATGGAGGCCTTGTATTGCCAAACTCAGGAAGCTCAAAATTTCTGAGTGAGAGTTTCCCTGTAGAAAAACCGCAAACTGCTTGTCATGAATACTTGCTTTAATTGAGGATTTCAAAAATTATTGTCTTGTGAGAAGTTTGAAGTGGATCCTCCTCTAGGTAGTTTCCCCAAGTGCTGAGCACTGTTATGTTGAGGTTTCTGTATTATTGTACATAAAGTAGAGCCATGTTGTCTATTTCTCTGAGGTAGCTGATATACTCAAGCCCACCATCACATACAACAGCTTTAGAATTTTTGGTTCTACTGATATAGAGATTTGAAAATATTGACTAAGGTATAAACAAGCTTGATAGGGTGTATACTGCTGTCATTATTGTTCAAATAGTCAAATAGAAATACAGTAAGCATGCATATTAAAAACTTGACATTAAGCCAGCCATACACGCTTTTTCCTCCATAGGATGTGGCTTCAAGTGCCATGTAATAAGAAACTTTTTGTTTTCATCCGAGCACCTCAGTACTGTAGTTATTTTCTGTTGCTTTACAAACTTCGGCAATGTGGATGATTTTGTTCCTATATGACTTTTTCTTCCGGCTAATAGTAATAATAATTGCAAATAATACGAAGAATATCAATACTAATGATAATAATGATGGTTTCGGAAATAACTCTCTTGATTACATCTTGTGTAATTGGCTTGTGCCGTTTCCACTTCTAATGAATATATTACTTAACAAATAATGTCAATGGCTCAATAACAACAATATTCGTTATAGTTATTTTCTTATTTGATGAGCGATAATGTAATTTCTTTGCTTTTCAGGTTCTGGAGAGCTATGAACGTGCTTATATCAATATGGTCCGTGTCCAGCAGCTCTCAGAACTAGAGGAGGTTTGCTATGATATATCTAGGATTCCCTTTCTCTTTTAGTCATTAAATAAATCACAATATGAGGAAAAATCTGTTTCTCTTATAGGTCATTGATTACTGTACGCTTCCCATTGCAAACCCCGTTGCTGAAGGACGGCGAGCCCTTATTCGCAATATGTGGAATGAGCGAATACAAGGAGTGAAACGAAATGTTGAGGTAGATATGTTTGCTTTTATGATGACTTATCTTACTTTCTGCAATGAGGTAGGTACCACTGTCAGAAACAAACTGGCATCTATGAAATGAGGGTTAGTCCCAATTAGACATTAGGTCTTAAGCATAGTTAATTGTAGAAACTCTAATTACTATATATTCTATATAACATATATTTAAAGATAAACAACCCAAAATCCCCGAAGGATGAACTGGATATGGATAGTTCCAATAATAATTCATTTATGAACGAAAACCCATTTTTTAATTTATTTCATCTAATTCATGACCAAGGGTATTAGCAACCGTTGTTCCCCTCCCTCCCACGGGGAAGATTGTCTTTTATATCAAAGGAAAACTAGAGTTTTTTTTTTATAATTCAAATACAAGATAATATTAGACAACATATTCTATTAGGAGATTGCTAATATTAGACAACATATTCTATTAGGAGACTGCTAAAAAGAAAACCCTTTAAAAAAAAAAAACCCTAGTTTTCCTTTGATATTTTAAGCCAGTTGTAAGTAAGCCTATGAGCCTTGGAGGAGTAGTGAAGGTGATTCAACCTAGCCCTGCACTGGCAACAGGAAATCAAGCTCAACCGGGAGATAAGTCCTTTGTGTACGTTAGGAGTCCATTGATGAGAAGGAGCTGGAGAAAGCTTGAATCCAATTCTGACGAATATAAGCGCAATTGAAATTCCTGGAGAGTTATACATTTGTGTATTCCAATTAAAGAGAGAGTTGGGTGGACGCTACTCAGGCTATTAAGCCGCACTCCTCTCTCTTTCTCTATGATAGTAGTTGATCTACTTTGGTTACAGTAGAAAAGGAGGGAGGAGGCGTTTAGCTTGACTGAGATTTCGAGAAGAAAGTGATGATGCCTGGCTCGTGTACCTGAGGCGGTTTGTTCCATTTCTACTTTCATTTATTTATTTATTTTCTTGCACGCGTCGAAAGAGCGGAACTTCCACTTCTTCTGCGGGTACAGTGGGAGCCATATGCGGGTTTCTCCTCGGTCAGACTCAGTATCCTTGGTTGGAAAAGGGATTGGAGTAAAAAATACTTCATGGTAGAGCTTGGATTTGGGTGAATACATAAAAATGTTAAAGAAATGATTTGGATTGCTGCAATTAATGTGTAATTGTAGTTTTAATTTTTTTTATTACAAACAATAATTTAAATTTAGAAATGTTTGGCTAATCTTGCATTCTTAATGGTGCATGTAAGCATGCTTACTACCATGATGAATACAATGGATAAATACTGCTGGGCGGCTGAGCTTGACTTCTTCCTTTGGTAGTTTTGCTGACGTTTGGCTCGAGTTAATGCTAACCACGTGCAGTTTCTCCATTAATTTTGTAGACTGCATAAAAAGGTGGCACAAAAAAAAAAATCCAAATAGGAATAGCTTTGATTTTGAAGTGCATTTGTTCATGTTAGTTATCTTCAGAGAGATGGTATTTCTCAGGATGTATATGACAGACTATTAAATGGTTTTGGAGGTTTATAGTTGTAAAAATCAGGATTTGGTGTAGATTGGTGGGTTTTACATATAGCATTGGATGGGGCAATTGGTTTTCTTCAAAAGTTAGGAGTTTGTATCGGGATTGGACTCTAGAAAAGAAGGGTATGGATTGGGAGAGGTTTCTGGGTCATTCCTTTTTTAAGAGCCAGATTTCTGCTGCTACGATTCATTTGCTCCTTTCTAACCTTTCTGATTCTTGAATATTCAGGTCTGGCAGGCAATCCTGGCGATTAGAGCACTTGTTCTACCTCCTACAGAAGATATTGAAACATGGCTCAAGTTTGCTTCTCGTTGCCGAAAGAGTGGACGGATCAGCCAGGCTAGATCTACTTTAGTTAAACTCTTGCAGGTCTATTTAGCACATATGTTCCAACAAGAATGCTAAGTTTAAAACTTGTACACATTCTTGTTTGCTTAACTCAACTTTGTATGGAATCATTTTCAGTTTGACCCCGAAACTTCTCCTCAAAATGTAAGGTACCGTGGGCCTCCTCAAGTAATGCTGGCATACTTGGACTACCAGTGGTCACTTGGAGAAGATGCTAAGCGCAAGGAAGCATTTGCTCAGCTGCAGGTATAGCAGCATATAACTCGCCTTTTCACCCTCATGAATTTATGGTCACTACTTTCTACTAGCACCCTACTGTGTAGTCCTCTTACTACCTTGGCACAATTTTGTTCTAGAATTTGGCTAGCGACCTTTCAAGTACTCCAAGTATTCAAACACTTGCGTCAACTGACCATGTAAGCTGTACAAGTCCAAGCATTCCACTCATTGCCCGTGTATATCATAAACTTGGGACTTGGCAGTGGTCACTCTCTCCTGGATTGGATGACAATACTATTCAAGGTAATGACTTCTTGTAATTTTTTTGTAGTTTTATGTTTCCTTTGAAGATTTGATTCAACTTTTATATTCACAAAGTTTCAATTTTTATAGATATCCTTGTGGCATTTAAATATGCTACTCAATGTGCGAACAAATGGGCACGAGCATGGCATTGGTGGGCCTTGTTCAATACAGCAGTAATGTGCCATTATACTGTACGGGGTTTTTCCAATTCTGCAGCTCAGTATGTTGTTGCAGCAGTCACAGGATATTTTCATTCAATAGCATGTGCAGCGAATGCTAAAGGAGTTGATGATAGTTTACAGGTAATCCAAATCTCAATCTCAGGCCTTTTTGCAATGCAATCCTTTCTTTGAATTATTCGGCCTGTGTAAAGAGGTTCTGTTCTGTACCCTATCTAGATATACATCTTTTCCATTTCACCACCTTATGCGTGCTGCTTAAATTGGTATATAAGTGGTTTGCAGTATCTGATGTTACATTATGAACGGAGTCACAATGTTTATGGATGTTGATAAAGCTGAGTTTTTATATTTTTTATCTCGAGGAAATAATGCCGATAATTGCTTGTGTATCTTTGTATATGTATATAGACATATTCACTTATTGGTATGTATATTTCCATATCGTGATCTGCATTTCTACCACACGGCTGTTAATTGTACCCTGCACCTAGTCTATTCATGGAGATATGGTATTCATGCTTCATTGAACTTCTGGATCATGCCTTGTTTCTGGGTTTCGGTACTCTTGACTCTAATAAAAATTTTCTATGGATCCTACTATTTGCTTCAGGATATACTTCGCCTTCTCACATTGTGGTTCAACCATGGAGCTAGTGAAGAAGTTCAAATGGCACTACGGAAAGGATTTGAACATGTTAATATTAACACATGGCTTGTGGTTTTACCTCAAATAATTGCCCGTATACATTCCAATAACTATGCTCTGAGAGAACTGATACAGTCAATTTTGGTGCGAATCGGACAAAGTCATCCACAGGTTTGGTTTTGGTGGCTTCTATGTTCATGCTATCAATGTACTTTTGGATTCAATATTTGTAACTATTCCGCACTAATATTATTAGATAGAGGAAGCGAGCAACTTCAATGAGAGGCTATCCCTTTTTTTGTTTCATCTTTCCCAAATCCCCTTTACTTGTTTCAGTTCATTATTTTCTCAACTCTCTCTCTCCCTCCCCCCACCCGCCATAAGAAAAATTATTCATATTTATCTGGTTATGTTGTCCTGCCCTTTTTGGTAATATTTTCATGTCTATTGTTCATTTTTTTTATAAAGATTTGTTGATAAAACTAGAAAATTTCCTCGACTACGAATTAACTCAACTAACCTATTTTTACTAGGATCAAAGTACAATTCCATGAAACCTATTCAAGCAAGATGCCCAGTTGATTACCCTTGGAGCATTTTTCTTTATTGCTTGACTGTGGTAATGTTTCTAAGTAAACTATACTTCAAGTTCGTGAATATGTGGTTACAATCTGAGGGATTTGTGGACATTGGACAAGGTGAAATAATGTTGGTTGTCAGATAACTTTGAAGGTTCACCAAGTAGAATGCTGCCGGTTGCTGTGAATAGGAGACTGCTATTGGGTTTCTCAGTGGGTCTGGGAATAATGAGCAGTTTGTCTAGTCCCGTCTCCTTTTTTATAAGCCAACTCAACTTATCGGGTTTTGATTTCACCTAGTCAAGTAATCCAGAATTTGCACCCCGATTTCTTCAGGCAGTTTAGGACTTACAACCCTGTTCTTGTTTAACAAAGCTCTGTTGGGTAACTGGTTATGGCATTAAGCCCTATAGAGAGAGGCTTTCTAGCGGTTCTCATTGGAAGCTAAATATCATAGGATGCGGGGAGAGTGGTCTTCATATTAGGTAAGTGGGGCTTTTGGGATTGGGGTGTGGAGAAACATTAGGAGGGATAGAGGGATTCCTTTATTTGTGTTAGCTGCAAGTTCCCTGGCCAGGAAAACAACATGGAACAAAACATTGAAATAAATGTTCCCTTCTTTCCTCCATATATCCCAACACAAATGCGCCCCCCACACCCCCTTCCCCCCCCCCCAAAAAAAAAAAAAAATCACTTTTGCTTTTTGCAAAGTAATCTTAGCAAGCATCCATTTTTAACAAGATATTGGTATGGTACTTATAGTACAAGGCTTAGCTTCGACAAAGAGATCAAGTAATATTTTCACTTTTCAAATTAATGTCCTGCATTCAAGTTATCCAAGAATCAAGATCAAATTCACATGATGTGCTGTGTGAGGATCGGCCTTTGAGATGGCTTGCTATAAGGGGGCTTCATTAGCAAAACATTTGCATATCTTTAATAAATATATATACATATATACAAATTCCAATGATGTTACCTTCATTAGATCAACACTTGATTGGGAGGCAGAGTTGATCTCTTCGTTCTTTAATTGTTTGTACTCTTAGGTTGAGACAAGGCAGTGATGATAAAATTTGTTGCCAACCTAGAAATTAGACATTACTGAAAATGTGTTCATGGAATGCAGTTCTCGAGATGAATAAATAATAGAGATTCCAAAAGGTATTCATGGAATGTGTTACAAGCCATGTCCTTGTTATAGATGCCTTCCATTTTATTTTAATTATTTTTCGTCCACATGAATTGCAATAATTCAATTCATTTCACAGGCTCTTATGTACCCACTTCTGGTAGCTTGTAAATCAATAAGTACTTTACGTAAAGCTGCAGCCCAAGAAGTGGTTGACAAAGTTCGGCAGCATAGTGGTGTACTTGTCGATCAGGTGAAATGACTAAATAATTATAATTTTGTTAATTTTCTTTTCTTCTTTTCTTTTTTATTAAAATTAGGAATTTATAAGTAGATGCTTATCTACAGGCAGAACTTGTATCAAATGAATTAATCCGCATTGCAATACTTTGGCATGAACTGTGGCATGACGCACTAGAAGAAGCTAGTCGTTTGTATTTCGGTGAACATAATATTGAGGGCATGCTGAAGGCATTGGAGCCATTGCACGAAATGCTTGAAGAAGGGGCTATGAGGAATAATACAACCATTAAAGAGAGGGCATTCATTGAGGTTTTAGTCTGATTTCCAGCAGTTTTGCTTC
This sequence comes from Platycarya strobilacea, assembly GCA_036898215.1. Taxonomy (NCBI): domain Eukaryota; kingdom Viridiplantae; phylum Streptophyta; class Magnoliopsida; order Fagales; family Juglandaceae; genus Platycarya; species Platycarya strobilacea. The sequence goes on along the minus strand of CM072554.1, from coordinate 2,733,962 downwards.
TGTATTATTTTTACATAACTAATAGATTGTGCTCATTTTGCATTGTTTGGATAGTATTATCATAAATTTCGCTTATAAATTCCTACATTTAGCTAACTAAACCTCTCCAGGCTCCTAATCTTTTTATTGGAAGTTTGATCAAACCATGGCTTGGAAAAAAATTTCAGAAATCTTGAAACTCTTCCACTTTGAACACGTAAAGCATTGAAACCACCTTAGTTTTAATGGTCGGTTCTTTTACCTCATGTGGTTTTCAGGCATATCATCATGAATTACAAGAGGCCTATGAATGCTGCATGAAATATAAGAGAACTGGAAAAGATGCTGAGCTCAATCAGGTACGAAATCTTTCAAAAGTAATTGGGTTCTTTATTTTCTAGCTATTTCCATTCTTTTTAACAAAGAAAATTGTAATGAAAATAATGAGTATTATGATACCCTATCATGTAAACTTTTACAGAACTGTAGTTAAGAGACATTTGCTTCCTTTCTTAATGGAGCTTGCTTTAATTACTTTTTTGCATCACTTTCTAGCTCCTTGTTTTGTAACTAGGTGTATGATATTTGTATACCTCCTGTGTACTTGGGCTATGCCTATTTACTACTATCAATAAAATGATATTTTTATTTTTATAAGTGAACAATAATATTATTGATAGAATGAAATTATATTTTACTTATAGAAAAAAAAAAGAGAGAGAGAGAGAGAGACTACTATCTTGTCTGTGTAAAAATCAGGAACACCGCCATGATTCCTGACATCTTGTTGGGTCCTTCTACAAGGTTGGGAGGATTAGAAATTTTCTACATACATTGATGCCTCGTGGCGTTGGTCCTCTTCAATCAGCTTTTGGCGTCCATCTCTTTAAAATACCGGAAGATGCCATTGCATGTGAACCTACCTTCCCCAGCTTTCATGTCACTTCATTTTCAAGCTACCATTACATTCATTGTTGTGAATAGGAAAAAAAAAACTCCTGTATCCATATCAAAGCACAACAAAACTGCCCATAGAGCTCGAATCTGTCCACTTATAGCATCACAAAAAATGAGTGTATCATCCGCGAATAGCAAGTGAGAAATGGAGCTGACAATACCGTTGCTGCCCACTGAAAAACCAGCAAGGAATCCCTCCCTTACGGCAGCCTCCACCATGCGACTCAAAGCCTCCATAACAATAACAAAAAGGAAATGAGATAGTGGATCCTCTTGTCTCAAACCCCTCGAAGTCTGAAAAAGTCCACGTGAACTTCCATTGACTAAAATCGAAAACCAAGCGGGCGAAACACAATGTTTAATCCATTCACACCACTTATCCCAGAAACCACATCTTTTAAGCATATAGAGAAGAAAATCCCAACTCACATGATCATAAATTTTTTCCATGTCCAACTTGCAAACTCCCAGGATACCTTCTCTTAACCAGCTATACAAACACTCATTTGCTATCATAACTGAATCTAAGATTTGCCGGCCTTGAACAAAAGCATTTTGAGGTTTGGGGATGAGTTTGTCCATCACCAAACTCATATGATTAGCTAACACCTTTGATAAGATTTTATAGATCCCAACTACCAAATTAATAGGCAGGAAATCTTTCAATTCATTGGCACTAATTATCTTCAGAATAAGAGCTATGAAAGTAGTGTTGAGTGAGGTACCATATGGAAGGGAGCTCATTGTGGAGGGAGGTAATTGATATCAAGTATGATCATGAGTGAGGGGGATGGTGTTCTAATGAGGGTAGGGGGTCTTATGGAGTAAGCCTCTAGAAATTCATAAGAAAGGGTTGGAACACTTTTGAAAAATAGCTCAAGTTTGAGGTGGGGGACGGGACACGAATCCATTTTTGGTTTGATGTATAGAGTGGGGAAAGCTCTCTTTGCACTGTTTTCCAGCTGTCTTTCACTTAGCTTGAAATCAGCAAGCTGCAATTTCAGATGTGCGTTGTCGAGTAAATGAGACGGTAACTTGAAATGTCATTTTCACCCGAAACATTCAGGATTGGGAACTTGATGAGCTGACAGGTTTTTATAGCTTTTTATATACAGCAAAGCTTGGAGGTAATGGGGGCAGCTGTATATTGCGGATCCACACAAGAAAAAAGTTTACAGTTAAATCTTTTTATAACGTTTTGATTGTCCAATGGCCCATTTTTTTTTTTTTTTTGTGGAAGAGCATATGGAAGGCTTTAACGCCTCCTAAAGTCGTTTTTTTTGCTTGGACAGTTGCCTTTGGAAGGATTTTGACGGTTGATAATTTACAAAAGCAAGGTATGGTAGTCATGGAGTGGTGCTACATGTGCAAAAGGAGTGGGGAATCGGTAGATCATTTGCTTTTACGTTGTGAGGTGGCTGGAGAGATATGGGCTGGCATCTTTAGTAGAGTCGGGCTGGATTGGGTAATGCCTAAGAGGGTGGTGGATCTACTAGCATGCTGGAATAGGTCTCACAATAGCGCTCAACTGGCAACAGTTTGTGGATGATATCTATGTGCTTAATGTGGTGCCTATGGTTGGAAAGAAACGATAGGTGCTTCAATAAAAAGGAGTGTGCATTGGGGGAAATATGAGATTTTTTTGTATTCACTCTTTCACAATGGTTTTTCGCCATTGTATTGAAGAGTGGGAATGTTCATAAGTTTTTGTCTTCCTTCCAGCTTACTAGAATGTAATTAGGTGTCTCACTTTTTATACTTCCTGTGTACTTGGGTATTGCCTAGTTTCATTCTATTCAATCCTAAGCCCCGAGTCCCCATTCTCAATGGAGGTGGTATTTTTTATCAAAGATGTATATGAGTTGGCTTCAATTATGTTGGGGGTGAGTTGAAACTAGGGGAGGTGGAACGTGGAGTCAGAGAATAGGAAAGGAGCATGGATGAGGACGATTTTGAGTCAAATATTGATTTCATGGCAAGGAGGTGGATTCAAGAGGGCAAAAGGATGGCAAAAGGTAGGGAATTGTGTTGGTGGAGCATTAGTGAGTTGAGGAGTTGTGTGGATGAAGCAATGTTATAGGTGGGGATGGAGATGGTTAGGTTGGTCTCAAGCCTGTTGTAAGGACTCAAGTGTGGGGAGAGGAGAGAGCAGTCTGAAAAATGGCTTACACATCTTAAGAGGGGTAAGCCATTTACGTCCCAAAGACTTAATTTTCCTGTGACCAACCTAATATTTTCCTTTGATCATAATTTTCTGCCCCTCCCAATCACCCAAACAGCTGAATATTTTCCCCAAAAAAATTCATCTGGAAACAAACACGGCCTTAGAATGAAGAACTAGTCCTTTCTATTATATTTTTTTCTCTCCATACCATTTTGGCTGTGGTTTTTTCTTTTCATCACCCCAACATCTCATCATCTCTGATGATGGTTGTGGGTTTGTAACAGCCCTCGGTTTCATTCCGTGGTTATTAGGTTGCTTCTTTCAATGAGGCGAGTGGTTTTAGAAACGAAGGTGTTTGAGGTCACGAGGGAAAGGAATGCTGTGGTCTTAACTAAGAAAGGGTGGAAAATGGTCCAACGTCTAAAGTTGAGCTTAGACATCACCAAGTGGTTGTCACAATGCTTGGAGGCCAGTAACAAGGCAGAGGGGGAAGGGCTATTACTCTGCTCAGCGCAATGGGAGCAAGGGATATACTTTTCAGCGTTGCTAGTCGACGGAAATCAATTCTTATTCCTGGCGACAGAAACGGGATGGCATGGGTGAGATTGGTGGTGGTATTGTTGGAGGTTGGCAGTGTTACACCAAGCTCTACGGTAGCTACAGAGGCTATAATATACAAGGAAGTTTTGGAGCACCATTCGGCAGGGGAACAACACAGCATAGAGCTTAAAAAAAAGCATGAAAGGTTGACAGCTTTAGTGTACGACAGACGTGATATGGAAAAGGAAGTGGGGAGTCTGTTGCACGGCAACACAGAGGAAAGGGTGTTGTAGAGAGCCTTATTTGGTCTGACGAAGGAGTTGTCGAACGTGAAAGAGGAATTGGCCTCTCTGAAGAAAGTGTTGTCGGCTTCTTTTGAAGGAAATGGAGGCTTGGGCTTGGGCCAAGGCCTGCAAAAGAAGGGGCAGCTTAAGCCTCCTAAACCTGGGTTAAGAGGAAAGTTGGGCTGGGCCGAGGCAGCCCAGCCAGTATCGCATCTGGGTTTTGGAGACCTTATCAGGGGTCTCATTTCGAATTGGGCTCGTCTTTTGGGTTAGTGAAAGGGCCCATTGAGCCCAAGCCTGCCGAAGCAGATCGGGTACACCGGCCAGTTGAACCTCCTCCTCCGACGCCGATCATCGACCTCGGTAGTCCTACAGTTGAACGAACAAACGTCATACAGTCCTACAGTCGAACGATGAGTTCCCTTTCGGAAGGCCTGATTGAGTTGGTCGATGCCAATCTTCCTCAGACCTCGTCGCCAGCAGTATCTAGGCCACCTCCAGTTATCCCAGCGACGTTTGCGGCTCCGGCAGCTCCTAGGTTGATTTCTTGGTCGCCGGAGATGGATTTCTTACACGCTGGTGCTCCTATTATCGATAGTGGGGAAGGGGCCTTGATCTTATATGAGAATTCTAAGGTTGGGGAAGATGACCTTAGTCCTCTAAACCATCTTAGAGAATCAGATTAGGTTATCCAGACTGCTTGGAGCATAAAAAATGAATAATTCTATTTGTAGTCCACAGATGTGGACTAGAATGTAGTCCATTAATGAAACGCAGCATTTCATTAATGGAAAAAAATGCTGCGTCCAAGCTATCATCCCCCCACCCTGTAAATCACGCCGAATCCCGTCCTCATCCCCCCCAAATCTTCAGCTACAAGTACAACTTCCGCCACAGAAACTGTAGCTACTGAACAGACTTCCATTGCCCATCTCGCTGCCATATGTTTCTGGAAACGATTTTCTATTCCCCGCTTAAGGCTGCCAAATCATTGCATGAATGATTCAAAATCAAAGATAATATTGGTGTCCCAACAATCCCAGAAAATTTTCATTCTTTTCATTGTTTTATCTGAACACAAAAGTGCGATGACTCGGTTAGATAACCGTGCAAACACTGAAAGTTTCCCTGTTGCTTCTTCCTTCCAACTCTGCTCGACAGAGTCTCCCTCGCCGATAGACAGCCAAACGCCACCGCTGAAGGATAGCCATTGAAGGGAAGCAGCTGCCGTCGCCACCGTAAGCCTTTACCTACTCCATTTTTCCATTTTTATTTTTGTTTTTATTTATGGTCATCGACTCCATGATTTTCTGGGATGAGTTTCTAGGATTTTCCGTCGCCGAGGGATTGCCTCCCATCTTTTTTTTCTTTCGCTGGTTTTTCTTTCTATTTTTTTCCTTGGATTATATATGCTGGATTCTGCTTGTTCTTCTTGTTCGACTCCATGTTCTTCTTGTTTTTACCTTGAAATGCTTGAAATCCCTAGTCACTGCTACAAGTAACCTGAGATTGCCACTTTATTTTTTGTTTCTGGAAAACTCTCATCGTCTGTGTGGTCAGTTTTTGGTTGTTTGGATAATGAGTTGTAAGCTGAAGTATGCCCTGTAGCAGAAATGGATAAAATTATTTATACAATAGAAATGGATAAAATCCAAGTACTTCAAGAGTCCAAATTGAAATAGAGTCACTTCCATATCTTCGAAGCATGAGGTTTATCTTCCAAAAAAAAAAATCCTTACCCATTCAACAAGGTAGTGGGAGACTTAGATGGGGTCTTGACTCTTGGGCACGCTGGAATCTTGAGCAAAGTTACTGTAGATTGAGCACGCAGGAGGGGAGATTGATTTGGGGCTGTTTTGATGATTTATGGGTATTTTAGTCGAGTTATTAATAAAATGAGGATATTTTTGTCTATTTTTATATTGGACTGCAAAGAAGTCCAAAAAATTGGACTGTACCTAGCACTACTCATAAAAAATATTGTAGGATTTCTTATGAGGGCTTTGAAACAGAATTTTTGGCACTCCTTACAGCCGCGTATGCAAAGTCTATTTCTGATCATTCCATTCACTCAGCAAAAAAAAAAGGAATGTGAACTTAAGAGAATCACTTGGGACATGAATGATGAGTGAGGAGAAAAGAGCTCTAGTCGGGAATGTATTAAAAGGAGGGGCAAGACGGTTGTTCCATGAAGTCAAAAATAATATCATGGAATGTAAGGGGGTTGCATGACAACAATAAGCGACTCCAAATTCAAAATTTACTTAGACAATGGAAGGGAGATATTATTTGTTTACAAGAAACTAAACTGGAAATTATTACTAGTCAATTAGTTCATAACCTATGGAGAGGACACCATGTTGGATGGTCTTACCTCCCCGCAAGAGGTGCATCCGGGAGTGTCTTACTAATGTTTGATACAAGGGTGGTTGAAAGGGTAGAGGATTGTGTGAAAAGTTTTACCGTTGCTTGTTCTTTTGTGAATTTGGAAGACAATTACAAGTGGGCATTTGCTGGTGTCTATGAGCCAAACTTAGACCTAGAGGGAAGGCACTTGTGGGATGAGTTGGCTGGTTTTCTAACCTGGTGGGAGTTACCAAGCTGTATCGGGAGTGACTTCAATATTACTCGCTTCCCAAGTGAAAGGTCGAGTGTCTCTCACATTTCTCCGCATATGAGGAAGTTTTCTAATTTTATTACTGAACAGGAACTCATGGACATCCCTTTATTGGGAGGTACTGTCACATGGTCTAACAACCGTGAACACCCTTCTTAGTCGCGAATCGACAGATTTTTGCAATCCCCTGAGTGAGAGTCTCATTTTCCGGATGTGGTGCAAAGAAGACTACCTCACTTATCCTCTAACCACTTTCCTATCATCCTAGACTGTGGAGGGATTCATGGTGGTAGAAGGTATTTTAAATTTGAAAGTATGTGGCTTAAATCTGATGGTTTTGTTGATAGAGTTAGAACATGGTGGACTTCCTATCACTTTGAAGGACATCCTAGCTACATTTTGGCAAAGAAGCTGAAAGCCTTAAAGAATGATCTGAAGCAATGGAACGAACAAGTCTTTGGCAATGTATACCAACAGAGATGCTCTCTTGTAGAGGAACTTCAGGCATTGGAGGGCGAAGAGGAAGCTAGAACTTTTTCTAAAATAGAGACTACTCGCAAGAATCAAGTAGTTGCTGAACTTGAAATAGTTACTCTGTTAGAGGAGATCTCATGGTGTCAGAAATCAAGGGCGCTCTAGCTCAAAGAGGGGGACAAATGCACAAAATTCTTCCATAGGGTGGCTAATGCTCATAAGAGGTACAATACCTTAGACACACTGATGGTAGATGGGGTAGTCTCAACAGATCATACGGTTATCAAGAATCATCTAGAACAGTATTATCAACGACTCTTATTTGAAGAGCATAGTTGGCGACCAAAGGTGGATAGTTTATCTTTCTCAGTTTTAGATTCTCAGACTGCAGGTTGGTTAGAAAGGACATTCATGGAAGAGGAGTCGTGCAAAATAATCAGAGATATGAACAGTGACAAGGCTCCTGGGCCAAACGGTTTTACTATGGGTTTCTTTCAAATCTGTTGGGAGGTAATCAAGGAGGACCTCATGCAAGTCTTTCATGACTTTCATACTAATTCTAGGTTCGAAAAGAGCATTAATTCTATATTATTAGCCCCCATCCCTAAAAATGTGTGGTCTTTGGATGCTAGGGATTATCGCCCCTATTAGCCTTGTGAGTGGTGTATACAAGATCCTATCCAAAGTGCGCACAAACAAATTGAGTGCGGTGGTGGAAAGGCTTATTTCGAAGCCCCAAAATGTCTTTGTTAAAGGTAGACAAATCCTAAACTCGGTCCTCATTGCCAATGAAATTGTGGATGGTCGCCTCAAATCTCGAGAACCCGGTTTGATTTGCAAGTTGGAAATGGAAAAAGCCTACGATCATGTCAATTGGCGATTCTTGTTAGATATTCTTTAAAGATGTGGTTTTAGGGACAACTGGCAGAAATGGATAGAATTCTGTATCTTTTCAGTTCGGTTCTCTATCTTGATAAATGGTTCACCGGTGGGTTTCTTCAATTCCTCACGTGGTTTGAGACAAGGAGACCCTCTATCTCCTCTTCTCTTCTTATTTATTATGGAAGCCCTAAGTAAGATGATCGGGAGATTGGTAGATGCAAGATTACTTCATGGCTTTCCGGTTGGAAATGGGATTCTTTCCATCTCTCGCCTTTTATTTGCTGACAACACGCTCATCTTTTGTGGTGCACAACTAAGACACATTCAAGCCTTGAAGGGGCGGCTTCTTTACTTCGAAGCCATATTAGGGTTGAGAGTTAATCTTTCGAAGTCTACATTAGTGTCAGTGGAGGTTGCTCAGGATGCAGAGTTATTGGCTATTTTATTGGGTTGTTAGGTATCCTCTTTACCCATCACCTACCTTGGTCTACTATTGGGAGCCTCCTTTAAATCCGAAAGGATTTGGAATGGGGTGATCAAAAAGGTAGAACGTAGATTGGCCACTTAGAAGAGGTTATATTTATCCAAAGGGGGAAAGCTAACGCTGATTAAAAGCGCCCTCTCAAATCTTCCCACCTACTTTTTGTCTCTATTCCTGCTTCCCACAAAGGTAGCCAATCGCACTGAGAAACTACAAATAGACTTCTTGTGGAGTGGAATGGGAGAGGAATTCAAATTTCATTTGGTTAATTGGCCAACAGTGTGCACTCCAATATTCGGGGGAGGCTTGGGGATTCGTCTCTTGTTGAAATTCAACCAAGCTCTCTTGGGCAAATGGTTGTAGAGATACCAAAATGAAGGGGAGGCGCTATGGAAGTCGGTAATAAACTCAAAATATGGTGTCCTGGGATGGTTGGTGTTCTAATGAGATCCAAGGCATACATGGGGGGGTTTATGGAAGTTTATAAGGAAGCAATGGGAGTCTTTCAGGGACCAAGAATATCTTGTGGTAGGAGATGGTTCTCATGTTAGATTTTGGCGTGACATTTGGTGTGGAGGCGCAACCAGCCTCAAAGCCTCATTTTCTATTATCTTTGATCTCGCAAGAGAAAAAGATGCATCCATTGCAGATCTTGTGGTCCTTGCAAATGGCACCCCTCAATGGAATATTGAGTTTGTGAGGGATGCCCAAGATTGGGAGATGGGGATTATTTTGGACTTCTTTGCGGCACTATACTCTTTCAACATCTATGGAGGCATGGGGGATAAGTTGCATTAGAGACACTCTAAGAAAGGTATCTTCTCAGTTTATTCTTACTACCAAGTCCTTTCTTTTCCCGGATTTCCTAGATTCCCATGGAAGAGTATTTGGCAGACGAAAGCGCCATCGAGAGCGGGTTTTTTTGTGCGGACAGCAACCTTAGACAAGATCCTTACCATAGAAAACAAGAGGAAACGCCGTATAGTTATGATAGATTGGTGTTGTATATGCAAAAAACATGGGAAATCAGTAGATCATTTACTTCTCCACTGCGAGGTGGCCAAGAAGTTGTGGGATGAGTTTTTCACAAGACTTGGCTTATCATGAGTCATGCCTCTTCACTTGGTGGATTTTCTAGCTAGTTGGAGAGGTATCCGAGATAACCCACAGATGGTGACTATATGGCATATGGTTCCTATCTGTATGAATTGGTGCATATGGAGAGAGAGAAATGCAAGGAACTTCGAAGATTATGAGAGATCTTTTGAGGAACTAAAACATTTCTTCTATAGGACCTTGCTTTCTTGGGCGGGTTCTATTGCTTGTAACGGACTTAGTGCCTATGAACTTCTTTCTTCTTTGTAACACTAGCTAAGTTTTCTCAAGTATACTTTCGGTATACTTGGGCTTAGCCTTTTTCTATTAAGGAAATCCTTTTGATTACCTATCAAAAAATATTTTTTTTTTTTACTAAATAAATATCTTGTACACCTCGGTATGAGCAATTTGGTTGCTGTGTGCATCCGTACTTTGAATCCTTTATCTGCAGGCAGTTGCTCTTACACTAGATCTTACTCTGGTTTTAAGGTGTCATCCGTGTCATGGTTATGAGCTTGTCCTCTGCTCTCTACCCAGACATAGGTTATGGGTGGCTTAGGGTCTCTGCATTTTTTTTTAATAGTCATAAATCATGGGTCCTAATATTTTAAGGAATGTCTTGGTCAGGCATGGGATCTCTATTATCACGTATTCAGAAGGATAGATAAGCAGCTTCAAAGTCTTACTACCCTGGACTTGCGAGTAAGAAGAATATCTATTTTCATGAGCTTTTTGTCCATTATAATTGCATTAACATTTTTTTAAACAATGGAAACAAGTCTGTCTCTCCGGAGTTGTTAGAATGCCGCAATTTGGAGCTAGCTGTTCCTGGAACTTATCGAGCTGGTATGTTTGAGCATATATTTTCATCGCAACATGCTAGGATTAGACCTTTTGAGTTGAACTTCAATATAAATCACCTTGTCATATTTCAGATTCACCTGTAGTGACAATTGCGTCATTTGCACCTCAACTCGGTATTATACCATCTAAACAGCGACCTCGGAAGTTAACGATTCGTGGGAGTGATGGTAATGATCATGCCTTCTTGCTAAAGGGACATGAAGATTTACGCCAAGATGAACGTGTCATGCAGGTAAGTTCAGTTTCCAGGTTCGAAAGGATATCTTTGTTCTATTTTCTAAATAAATATCATTTTTTTCACTTCTGTCAGGCACTAACATACCCTAACATACTTGTTCTTGCCAGCTTTTTGGTTTGGTAAATACACTGCTCGAGAATTCTAGGAAAACTGGAGAAAAGGATCTGTCTATTCAACGATATTCTGTCATTCCCTTGTCTCCCAACAGTGGATTGATTGGTTGGGTCCCAAATTGTGATACCCTCCACCATCTCATCCGGGAGTACAGGAATGCCAGAAAGGTCAGTTGAAGGCTCTCTCTCTCTCTCTCTCTCTCTCTCTCTGTGTTATGTATTTGCCCATGTTGTTGAGTGATTGTGTGGGCCTTTGAGGGTGGCTACACAGCTTGCTTGATTAAACATTTCATGGTTTCAGATTGCCCTGAATCAAGAGCACAAATATATGTTGAGTTTCGCCCCAGATTATGACCATTTGCCACTCATTGCTAAAGTGGAAGTATTTGAGTATGCCCTGAAAAATACTGAAGGAAATGACCTAGCAAGGGTATTGTTGTTCTTCCTCTATGCTTGTTTCTTTTGTTCTATTGTTACTTTTCAGTGCTGCATATAATTGGCTTTTGACAGGTTCTTTGGTTAAAAAGTAGCACCTCTGAGGTATGGCTAGAGAGGAGGACAAATTATACCAGAAGTTTAGCTGTCATGAGCATGGTATCTGTTTCCCTATGTACCATCCTTCATATTCGTATATTTTTTATTCCTTCTCTCTTTTATGCTTCCCATGTATGTTGTGGCTCTCTATGATTTGTACTAAATCCTCCCATCCCATCTCCACCCCAAACAAAAAAAAAAAGAACGCAAAAATGGAAAAGAAAGTCTGTCTCTAAAACTTGCATCTTTTGGGTGCCCATTTTTAAGATAATCACATTTCAATGATATCATTGCGACGTGAGTTCATACTAATTTAGTGTCATTAAGCACCATGATGCTAACGGGTACATATCAAGGCTTGACAACTTGTTTCACGAGGGTGTCTGCAAGTTTTTTTTTTTTTTACTCATTTGCTCACGTTTTTTTTTTAAAGTAATTTTCTTGTGTAATTTTAAGTTTTGAAGCGAGCTAAATAAGTTTTTCTTATTTCAGGTGGGTTACCTTCTTGGCTTAGGTGATCGACACCCAAGTAATCTTATGCTGCACCGCTCTAGGTATCTTATTGTAAGCGAAGTATTTAGGCCTGCTTTTGTTGAATTTTGCTGCATTTTACATTTTAGCGTTCTGTTGCAGCGGCAAGATCTTGCATATTGATTTTGGTGACTGCTTTGAAGCTTCAATGAACCGGGAGAAGTTTCCTGAAAAGGTTTGTCATTTTTGGTAATATGCCTCAAGATTTGTGGGTTTTATGGATTAAGAATCTTATATTTTAGAATTCTTAATGTAGGTACCCTTCCGCTTGACTAGAATGCTTGTGAAAGCCATGGAGGTTAGTGGTATTGAGGGTAATTTCCGTTCAACTTGTGACAATGTGATGCAAGTTCTCCGATCCAATAGAGAGAGCGTTATGGCTATGATGGAGGTAAAGACTAGAAGTCCTATGTTCTGTTTTGAGTCTGTAAGCTCTGCCTTTAGGAAAAGTTAACGTTTTAGATCTAATTACATGGAGGTTAGTGGTATTGAATGGGTAAATATTATTCAGTTTAAGGAATCAATGACCATGATTGTGGGGTATGCTCTTTTTAAAGATTAAAAAAAAAAAGTTGAAATGATTGTGACTTCAGTCGAAAATATTGCTTATTTGAAATGATAGAATGAGGAAGTTGATCCTAAGGTGTATTATTACAGGCCTTTGTTCACGATCCTCTTATCAATTGGCGTCTTTTCAACTTCAATGAAGTCCCACAAATGTCAGTGTTTGCAAGCACTAATGTCCCCCCTGTTGTGAATGATGAAGACTCTGCTCCAAATAAAGAGCTTCCTCAACCTCAACGGGGTGCTCGGGAAAGGGAACTTCTTCAGGTAAGTTAGAACCTTGATTGTCAGATGATATGTAATTGTTTTACCGAGTTGCTCTTATATATTATCAATTGGTTATGCAGGCTGTTAATCAACTCGGTGATGCTAATGAGGTCTTGAATGAGCGTGCTGTAGTTGTAATGGCTCGAATGAGTAATAAGCTTACTGGACGTGATTTTTCTAATTCTCCTTCTGTATCCACGAGTTCTATTCCACATGGTGTTGACCAGAGCACCTTAATTTCTGGAGATACCCGTGAAGTTGAACATGGATTATCTGTTAAACTGCAAGTTCAAAAGTTAATTATCCAAGCTACATCGCATGAAAATTTGTGCCAAAATTATGTCGGGTATGATGTTGCATTATTTTTTTCGCTTTGATGTTCTCTTTCTTTCAGACATGATTGATATAAATCACACAACCATTTACTTTGTGAACGTTACCCATTTATTACTATTTTTTGTCAGTAAATAAGAAGCTTTATAAAAAATATGCATAGCCAAGGGTAATCACGTGAAAGATATTCTGAAATGAAAGTTCTGTCGATCGCAACACCTGATTTTTCATACCCACAAAACTCTGAATTTTAAAACCTGTAACTGTCTACATGCTGATAGTGTTTGATCAACTGTGAACTCAGGAAATCCCGATATCTAATGATCACTACTTATTTTCCTGTTTCAGGTGGTGCCCTTTTTGGTAAGCGGAAGATTATCCATGTATATATGTGTATATATTGTACAGAGCTGGACCTTCTGATAAAATTCTTTTTCACTACTTGGTTATTGTGTTATTGTATAGACGTAATTCGAATTAATAAAACGTGCATCATTTGTCAGCTGATCTTTGCTCTCAAGTTTTGAATCTTGATTGCTTGGGAAGTTGATACTCCTTGTGCATATAATGCAATCTGGCTTAAGTTGAAGGTTAAGATGTTTAAATTGTGATCGTGGGCAAAAGAGCTTTTGATCAATTCCCTGTCAGAATTGAAGTTAATTTGTCGCCTATGTTCAATTACTGTTGCCCCCCTTCTAACTGGTTATGGGTATGATATTGTTATTATGCATTCAGCATCTGTAGTGTTGACGCAATAAAAATTGTTCAACAGGCTGAAGGGAGAGAGTTATTCCCGGCCCATTTGAGGTGATTCAAGCCTCAATTGATATCCTTTGGGGCTCTCAGTGGCGTACAGGCCCGCCTGTACGATGACAACGGTATATCCATGACAGATGAAATAAAAGTAAATAAAGAGAATATACAAATTTATGTGGTTTGGTATGTTACCTACATCCACGAGTGTTTGGAAAGGAAAATTTACTGTAATATATTTTTTTGTAATTTTCATTATCTCTCGTATCTCACTGTATATGAATAGCTAGTGATTTGTTGGTTCAAGGAGCTCTACATCTAGCTCAAAGTTAAAGGAGGGGCGAAGAAGAAGTCGAGGGTGAGAGTCCCTCAGCCATCTGATTTGAGGGCCTTTTATAAATCGTTTTGTTTGTAGCGAGGGGACTCCCCTCTTGCATGTGTCAGCTTCTTTTTCCATTTTAAGTATCGACCATCCCTTTTCCCATACGCCCTTACTCCTACACTTCAACACCCTATACCCCTACTCCGCAATTTCAGCACACTTTGCACCCTTACTCTAGCAATCCCCCTTCCTTTGTCTCTTCTTGTCCCCTAGGTGGGTTGGGTTGAGCCCATGCATATTTTTACTCTCTCATAGTATTCCGCAATTTTTAAGGGTCACCTGTTTCAATCAAGGATTTAGAGAATCTTCAAAGTAAAATGTGCAACAAAAATAATTAGAAAGAAAACAATATATCGTGTCGGTGTTTATTCAGCCACGTATAGTGAGAATGTAGAGTTCGTATATTTATCGTTATTTTTTATTTGTTTGTTAGGGCTGGAGTTCGTGTGAAATTATTTATCCAAAGTAAAATATTCAACAAACGTCATTGTTAATGCGATAAAAATCCATCAATGAAAGAGGAATAAAAAATCATTCTTAGCCTATTAAGGCAATTCGGGCTTCAATCGATGTTATTTGGAGCCCCCGATAGTGTCCAGCGAGATTGTACGACAACAACACTCACATTTATGGTAGATAAAATGAGAATAAGTAGATAAATAAAACTAGATTTATGTGATTCGATACGTTGCTTATATCCATAGACGTTTGAAAAGAAGAATTCATTGTAACATATATTTTTACAATCTGTCGTTGCCTTTCATATTTAACTGTATATGAATAGCTAGTGATTCACTTATTCAAGAAGCTCTACCTCTATCTCAAACTTGAAGGAGTGGCTAAGAAGAAGTCGAGGGTGAGAGTCTCCGTCATCCAGCTTGAAGCCTGTTTTTTTATTTGAAAGGGGGAAAACCCTTGAACCATTTCATTTAACCAAATGTGAAATACATGAAGGTATATCCTCCAACGTGAAGCCTTTTATTAGATAGTGAGGAGACCCCCCTCTTGCATGTCAGCTTCTTTTCTCATTTTGAGTGTCGATCATCCTTTTTCCCATGCGCCTCCTACTCCTGCACACCCTGCCCTTGTCTCTTCTTGTCCCCTAGGTGGGCCGGGCTTGGGCCGATGCGTATTTCTACTCCCTCACATGTTGGTTGGTTAAACTTCTGGTCATCTTGTTCCACGGATGCAATGCAACATTCTGATTATCATCGAGCTTTATGCGAAACCAAAATACATTACCAGAGCTATTTTTAAATGCAAAGCTGGGTTTTATGATTTACTGGCTCCACTTTTTTCTTTTCTTTTTTTAACTATAAAGCTCTAGATATCATCTAGGACAACATATATTTTTACTCTAAAGCTCTAAGTATCATCTCGGACAACACAAATACTAGCAAATACCAAAGGGATATTACGCAGGAAATTAACTTAGCTGCACAGTTTGAATCATCAGGAACAAAACGATATAAAGAAGCTGAAGTCTGTAAACCGAAAGCTAAAAACATCAATGGGGAGTGAGAGGAGTAAGCGAAAGCAATACCTAAAAAAACAAAAAGAATAACAAAAACCTCAAAACAAAACAAAAAATAAAAAATAAACTAAAAACAGTAGAAGGCCGGTTGTAACGTAAGACTTCACTTGTTCATCAATTACAGGATTTGAGAGGTTGAGAAATTGTGTCAGAGAAGGGAAGCAGTAGAATCCTTTTACGAGAAGAGAGAATCAGTCACTGCTCTGCTCCCAAACAAACTGGAAATTGGTGATTAGTCTCGTATGGAGGAATCTTATGCGGAAACACGAACGAACACCAGACATTTATTTGCTCATTTGGCCTAGAAACAGCACGGAATATCAGAAAATTTAGGAGAGCTTAGTTTGAAGTTTGAACTGAGAACCTTTTTTGTACATTGTAGTGGCATGAGCAAGGGACATTTCATACCAGCCAGTAATTACACAAGTAAAAATTAGACTTGAGTTCTTCAATCTCCAGGGAGGGAAGGGGGGGGGGGGGGCAACATCTGCAGTAATAAGCATCATATACCAGATATACCTGGTACAAACAAGCCTCTGCTAATCATTAAGCAGCAGGTCTCTTCTTATGCTTGCTCTGCACAAGGCTCAGCAGGAAATCTGTAAATATGTGCTCGTAGTCCGGTATTTTCCCATACCCTGCAGTGCTTCCCAAAACATAAATATGAGACAAGTTTAATTGTTCGTGCATGTGTCTGAGTGTGCTAGTGTGTGATAGAGAGACGAGGCGTTCACATTCGCCTCATATCTCCTGGAGGGTGATACCTTTGTAGGCTCCAACTCTAAACATAAATAATTCAAAAAGAAACTAGGCATATTGGACATGACGTTTGGTGCAATAAAGAAAGAAGAAGGAAAAAAAAAAAAAGAATTTGGTCGTGTTTACATGTCTAAAAAAAGGCTTAGTTGAACATATCCCAGTCCACAATCACTTTATGGGCGCATGCAAGTGATTAAATCCTACTGAACGTTTAATTGATAAAAACTAACAAAAACGAAATCCAGCTCTGTAGGATTTGAACCCGACATCGGGTTTTGGTAAAATTATTGGCCATCTTCAAAACCATTATTAAATTGACCAAAGCTTGATTTGTTCCTGTGAAAGATGCATCATGCTTAAAATCACTAGAAGCAGAAAAACTTGTAATTCAGTAAACAGCTAAAAGAAGTTACAGAGCCCTTGGCTTTCAATTATTTTAACGCCCAGGAAAAATCAAAACAAAAATAAAAATTGAGTAACGATGACAATGTGAAGTGACAAAATAGAGCTCTACTCAACAAATATTTCATAAAGTGAGAGCGAGAATGGATGTTTCCAGACGTATAAGAATGAATGCAAATAACCAGCCAATCCAAAGTAGTTACATATGATGGTTTGCATTAATCTGGAGCAAGTTTTATCATTTAAAGATCCTCCTCTTCTGGTTGCTTCCCATTTCACAGCAAACAAATGATTTCAAAACTGCATGAACTATTCAATTTTCAACAATAGACATGTAAACTTGTCAGAGAGCATTCAATTCAAAGGTTCCAGAATCCACCACTGAACTCAACCTAAATTGAATCAGAAAATAGAGTAAATTTGGCTTCAATGCAAACAGGTTATACTTGCCAGGAAAGTAGTTGATGTCAATGACATAAAAAACATCTCTGGTCCCGTGCTCTCGAATCATATCTATGTTGAATAGCCGGAGACCCTAGAAAATACAGATAACTAACTATTGGGAACAGATTACAAGACCTATTTACATGGCTGCTGCAACAAATGACTAGTACCAAGAGTGCTTACCAATCGGTGACGGAGCTGCCTTGCTAGAATCTCCAGCAAAGGTTGAGGAGGATGTTCTGCATTATAAAATTACAGTAAGTAATGAGGCAGCCAACTTATAACTTATGAGGCAGCTCTTTGCATGGCTCAGCCACTCAAATTCACTTAACCGGCACCACTAGTTTGATGCAATAATATGAAACAGCTCTACAATGAACCAGAAAATAGAGCATTTAAGGATCAAACACATTATCACGTAAAAACCCATAAAACCCCATTTCTTGTAAGATAGAACTAACACATCGATGGATTCATAGTTTAATAAACGATATTTAATATGCAATCACACAAAGTACAAAGGTTGTCAACATAGGAAGTTGAGTGAACTAAAATTCTTGGGAAGAGAAAAAACCAAATGCAATAATCTCACCAGCAACACCAGGTTCCAGATCTGCACCATCTGCAGAAGCTGCAGCAGATGAAACCCTTGGAAAACGGAACACACCAGCAACTTTTTCTAGCTCGCGCTTACTGACATTAGGTAGAGAGAAACGCCTTACAACCTTTATGATCTCCCCCACAATATAAACTTTGAAGAGAATTCCGCCTGATAATAAGTGAAATAAAAAGAATTTCAATTAAAATTATAGTAGTTGGTGGAATAGATGTTCATGCATCAGTTGCCACATATACCATGGTTAACAAACTCCTGGAGAACCAAAGGAGGTTCAAGTTCTGCAAGGGAGAACTGATCATAAGCAAGAAATAGTTCGTGTGACTTGGCACTTCCATCGACAACCAAAGGTTTTGCAACTGAAATAAGACCGCACAGGGGAAACATTAAAAAGATATGAAATTAGAACACCCCCATAAAGATTACAGAACGTTAAACAAGCCCATCAACAATTATCACATAAAAACTAGGACTCCTAGGAGTATATATGTTATATCCCCCAAAAAAAACCCCTCCAACTGGTTGTCTAAATTTTAAGTCGACCATAACTCAACCAACATGGATCCACCAACTACAGAGACATTAAGCGCTACAAGCAAATTAAGCCAGGATAATCTAAGCACATCACAAACCTCTGGTCCCCACACCCCTAATCTAAACAGAGGAAAAAAATAAAATAGAATCAGAACATACCCAGAGGCAACTTGAGCCCAGCTTTATTCACTTGACAAGGAATTGAAGATGGATCTTTTGTGATGACCAACTGCCTTGGAACACCAACCTTGCCTAAAAAGACAGTTAACAATCAATGTGAAAATAGTTGGAATCACGAATTAAAATATAAAGAAAGACTTAGAGGGGGGGAAAAGATCTTGATACAGTTCACTATAAAAGTAGTAAGAAGCTTACCATGGCAGTCAGACAAGTTTAGATCTGCCACAACCTGCAGCATGGACTGACGATTGTGCAGATGTTCTATGGCATATGGAGGATCAAGGACTGTTACTTCAGGATTTTTTTGCCTGTAATTCTTCAAAAGAAAAGGACAAAAACAGATAACAGCAAAGTAATCCAAACTCTAAAGGCACAACCATCCAAACTCTAAAAAAAACCATGACTTTCTTTCCTTAGTTTAAAGCACCTAGAATGTATTTAGGCATTTTTGTTTGTATACACCCCGTGTACTTGGGCTATGCCTTTTTATATTCACATCAATAAAGTTATTTCTTATTTATCAAAAAAAAAAAAAGTTGTACTGCTGCTGCACTGTTTTTTTTTTATAAGTACTGCACTGTTCAACTACTACTACTACTACTACTAGTTATATGACGGGGATTCAGAAAGTTACTGCATTGTAATAGCCAATGGTAATTAATGATAGATAGCATCTATTTTATCATATTACAAGTTGTCTATCAAGAAAATGCAGTATCACAAGCTCAACTCCTCATATAACTTGAGATATCAAAATACAAGAACGATAAGTTTAGATAGAACGGACCTCAATATTGGCACACCAGTCCTTTCCCGACAACTGGAAGGCACATTAGGATTGTGAGACATTTACTTGAATATTAAAAAGGTGTTATTAGCATACAGTCAAAAATATTTTATCGAGAAAAAAAAACCAAGCAATGGCATTAGCACCAATGTATTGTCCAAACACCATATACAACCAATAAAGCCACAACAAAAGCTTTAAAAAAAATGATAGGTGACAAAAGCTTAAAAATCAAAAGGGTTTTTACAAGTCGAAGAAGAAGAAAGAAGAAATGATCTCTAACCTTATGCAAAACAACATCAAATGGACCTTGATCTGACAGGGGCCTGTTTAAATCAATGGCTACAAAGAATATCCCCTTATTCCTACAGCACAAATAACAACATTTTGTTGGTCAGGCAACATTAGAGGATATAGATTCCTTCGGCCATAACACACCCAACAAAGAAAGTTAAATAATATTTTTTGCTTCCACCTATTAAAAAAACAACATAACATTTCAGATGAAATGGCCATCGGATTTTATCTAATTATAAAGCCAGCATTAAATTATGATACCACACTTAAAAGTAACAACCTAGAGTTGAGCTATTTAGGAGGGACTCAAATTAAGTAAAGAGAAATGACGTCTTAAGTGATGTTTGGCCATGCTAAATACCACCAATCTCATCAAAATAAACAAATAAATAAATAAACGCATGCGTATATATATATAAATACTAGGTCGAGAGCAACCGTTGCCTAGGCAATAGTTAAGTGAAACAGTTTTTAGTACCAAACTCAAGAGGACAATGTTTCCAACCATTTTACCAAATCTTGAGTTAAAACCTTGTACTTTTCAATAATAATAACAATAAAAAGTTAAAACCTTATAGAATCATCTTGGTATAATGACCATCAAGTTTATTACGTTTTGCTTCCACCTATTAAAAAAACAACATAGCATTTCAGATGAAATGGCCATTGGATTTTGTCTAATTATAAAGCCAGCGTTAAATTATGATACCACACT
The DNA here is from genome assembly GCA_036898215.1 of Platycarya strobilacea. Classification (NCBI taxonomy): domain Eukaryota; kingdom Viridiplantae; phylum Streptophyta; class Magnoliopsida; order Fagales; family Juglandaceae; genus Platycarya; species Platycarya strobilacea. Next base: position 2,713,639 of record CM072554.1, on the reverse strand, counting down.
TAAAAGTAACAACCTAGAGTTGAGCTATTTAGGAGGGACTCAAATCAAGTAAAGAGAAATGACGTCTTAAGTGATGTTTGGCCATGCTAAATACCACCAATCTCATCAGAATAAACAAATATATAAATAAACGCATGCGTATATATATAAATATTAGGTCGAGTGCAATGTGCAAATGCCTAGGCAATAGTTAAGTGAAACAGTTTTTACCAAATTCAGAGGACAATGTTTCCAACCATTTTACCAAATCTTTTTTTTTTTTTTTTGATAAGTTACCATTTTACCAAATCTTGAGTTAAAACCTTATACTTTTCAATAATAAGAACAATAAAAAGTTAAAACCTTACAGAACCATCTTGGTATAATTACCATCAAGTTTGTTACGAGATGATCTATAGCAAAAAATCAAGACGCATGAAAATATTAATGTTATCTACAATGAAAGACTTGGATAAAGACTCCTAATTAATAAGATTGAAAATTCGTTTTCAAAAAAAATAATAATAAAATTGAAATATACATCATAACATGAGAAATTGGAAATTTGTCCACAAACGTTCATGAACAGAACATTACCAACACCCATCAGCGAAAAACTATACATGCACAGTATATATAAATCAAGCATTAATGAGACAAGGTGGAACTTATACGTGTACAGTATATGGACAGACTTATAAAACAGACTTTAATTTGTGCGTAATTCAACATTGAGACGGATTACGAAACATCATGAGACTTAATGGACAGAAAATAACATGGACTTAACGGAAAATAACAAATTCTGTTAAACCAACAATTTTTCGTTAGATAGCCACATTATATATATAAATATATATATATATATATACATACTAGGTCAAGAGCAACATGCGAAGCACATTGCCTAGGCAATAGTTAAGTGAAACAATTTTTACCAAACTCAAGAGGACAATGTTTCCAACCATTTTACCAACTCTTGAGTTAAAACCTTATACTTTTCAATAATAATAATAATAATAAATAGTTAAAACCTTACAGAATCATCTTGGTATAATTAGCATCAAGTTTATTACAAGATGATCTATAGCAAAAAATCAAGACATGTGAAAATATTAATGTTATATACGATAAAAGACTTGGATAAAGACACCTAATTAATAAGATAGAAAATTGATTTTCAAAAAAAAAAATTAATAAAATTGAAATATACATCACATAGTGAGAAATTGGAAATTTGTCCACAAACGTTCATGAACAGAACATTACCAACACCCATCCACAAAAAACTATACATACAGAGTATATATAAATTAGGCATTAATGAGACGAGGTGGAACTTATACATGTACAGTATATGGACAGACTTATAAAACAGACTTTAATTTGTGCGTAATTCAACATTGATACAGAATATGAAACAGCATGAGACTTAATGGACGTTAACGGAAAATAATCTGGACTTAACGAAAAATAACAAATTCTGTCAAACCAACACTTTTTCATTAGATAGCCACATTTTATATATAAAGATAAAGATAAAGATATATATATACACACACATACATACATAATGGTCAGAATAAATTAATGCAAGTTGAAGCTCCAACCTGCTGACACACATTAAAGGTCCATCCGCCATATACAACAAAAGTTCCATAGAACGTAGTCTACAAACATTATCTAATAAAATAATTCACAAAGTCCTCGTAAAGATGTATAAGCTCCGTTGTAGTGAACAGAAGCTCATGGTCCAAGCAGTTAATTGATTACAAAAAAGGGGAAAAAAAAACCATAAATTGCAGGAAATCTTGCGACACATTGGGGAATAACCATTCGTCACAAAGGAAAAGACAAGATTATTCATTAAACAGATCAATTTTATAAAAGATAATCATACAAACTAACAGTAGAGCAACTTGACTTTGGGTTGGTTCCTCATTTGTGGACTAATCCGAAAGGCATATCTGTAGAATATTCCTATTTTACAAAAACAAAATAGAAAAATAAAAATAAAAAACATCCTAAGATTCCAGATACCCAGAAGTGAAACCGATAAGATAAGTCAATCCAAACTGTTGCAAAAGATTGATTTGCGAAAGTGATCGTCTCTCACCACCATCGAGAAAAACAACCACCACTGTAAAAGCGTTTTGCCAAAAAAGTATCTGATACAAATAGAAACATCAAACAAGAAAACAAACACCCAAATCTTTGGACGTTACCCCATATAAGGAAATTAACTCGACGAATTTCATAGTGCAAAAATATACAGCATGTACATACACAAACACATTTCTATATGACAGAATGGCCAATTTCAACAAGATAAAAGGCAATAATCATCAAGGATTGTACAAAAATGGTGAATTTGAATGCGATGCTGGAAGAACGTGTACGGAAACGAATAGGTGTAAGTGAGATTATACCTAGCAAGGCAGAGAAGCTTAGGCTGCAAGAAGCTCTGTTTCTTCTTAGAGGTCAAGGCATACCCGACGACGAGATTGTGTGACTGTGAGTGAGGGAACCCGATGCCGAACGAATAGGTCTGCGAATTGAAGCTATCGGTTACCTTCCTCTCCTCCTCCTCTGATTGGATTTCACCGTTCAACCTCATGCCCACAGGGAAGGAAAAAAAAAAAAAAACCCTAACTCCAGAGACGAAACAGGGAATTTGGGCTTCGTTTTCTTATTTCTTCCGTATCGTTTTGTTTTGTCCAGAACTAGTAGAGACTCGAGATTGGTTAACAAATGACGATGAAGACCACGACACGGTAACAATAGCAATAATAATTTATGATAATGTTATTACAATGGATTTAGGGAACGGAATGTTCAATGAAAAGAACCAAATCGACTGGAAATATGGAATCTTCCCGGGCGGTGAATTCGAACTCCAAGGATTCGTTTTGTTTTTCCTGTTGTGTCTGTGTCACTCAGAGGCAGGGCGTAGATAGATGTGGCTTGGCTGGGTTTCTCTTTCTCTCGTCTATAGTATTCCCTCTTCTTCCTTGCATCTGCCTCTCTCCATATACCAAATTTAGCGCATGCGTGCACATATATATCTCATCTCATCTAACACAGAACAGAGACATGGATGAGTGAGAGAAAGAGGGAGAGCTGTAAACTGGGGTTGCTGAACACACTCGCAAATTTTATATATTTATATATGAAAGATTGTGGAGGAAGACCAAAGATTTGGAAACTTCGACTCTCTGGTATTTTTCCTTTTTTTTTTCAGTGTTTTCCTATTTTACACTCCCATTCCTCGTGCACTTTGTAGGTTGGATTGTGATCACTGCATATTCAAATCTCGTCTTCCAGAGCCTGATTGCTTCCGATTCATATTATCTCTTTACACGATCCAGTCCTCGTTCTACACAAATAGCCTTAACTGTCTGATACATTTGGGTAGTGAAAAGAGTTCTGAATAATAATAAAAATTTTAACAAAAATATTAATAAGAAAATATTAAATAACAGTAAAAGATAATGAATAAATATAATAAAATGTTCTGAAAATATCTTAGAAGTGTTTCTACTATAATAGAATATTATATCTTAGAAAGATAATACATATAATATATTTCCCTACACTTTATACAATACTTGTTATAAAATAAAATTATTTTTATGAAATAATGTTAATTTTATAAAGTAAGTTATAAAAATATTCCTCTTTTTAAAACATGTATTATATAAAATATTATAAAATATAATGTGTATTTATCATTTTTCTCTCTTATATTGTATGTATTATATTCTGTCAAAATTGTCTTTATATTTTGAAAATAGAACATCACTTTGTCAATATATGCAATGTCCATTGACCATTCTTTCAAGTTCCAACTCGAACTATCACTTGGAGTGGGATTCTATGTGAGCTCTCTCTTTCTCTCATGATTTTTTTTTCTTTTGCCTGCTAGAGTTTTTCTAAGCATTGTCGGTGTGTGGGAGATCGGAGCTCTGGCTCCATTTCCTCATTTTTTTTTCTGGACACCATTTTATTTTGTTGATGATGGTGATTTTTGGTATTTAAGATTTTGAAGGCTGGATTTACAGGTACAAAGATTTTGGTCATTTTAAGGCAATCGCGCGAAGTATTGGCATTCTTCTAGTTTGCCGATCATGTCGTTGCCTAGAGTTTTTACTAAACGGCGAGGCGCGACTCTTCACGAACGAGTATCGAGTGAGAGTGAGCTTTTCCTTGCGTCTCACATCTGGTAGATCCAGCTTGCCGACAGTGATTCAAAGTAGATCCAAAATATCAAAGTTTTCCAATCCTGCGGCAGATCACTCCTACAGTGGCACATGATATCCATGCGCCACCACAAATAACCTTACGTAAAATTTCGGTTCTGTTTTTGTGTTTTAGTTTGGTTAATTGGTTTTATGTTTTCTTATTTTATTTATATAGAAAAAATTATAAAATAAAGAAATAGAAGAAATAATATCTCAGACCGTTGTTCGTAAAGTCTAAATGCTCTCCTCCTGTGGTGGATAAAAAAAAATAATTACTGTCATTTGAACAGTAATTAATTTCTAAAGGCTTTTTGTCTATAAAATTTAAAAGCCTGGCTCTATCTGTTATTATCTAAATCACTCTTAAACATTTCTTCTTAGACCGAGGCAACTTAAATAAGGGTAGGCAGGGCATTATTTTTAAACATATGTTGAATCAAAAGATATTGTTTTTTATATGATTAATTTTAACAAGAATTAACAAAACTTGAATTTAGAAATAGTAGCCCAACCCAAGGCCCTCGTGTCCTTCAATTTCAAAAATAAATAATAATAAAAATCATGTCACATCATTAATTTGGACGAAGCTTTTGGTATCAAGATTGGTGATTAATGGACCGCCACGCAGCATCTTTATGGCCATGAATATACTCTCCTTTTTAGTTTGTGTGCATCCTTCCCATGTTTAAATTATGGGTCATGAAGATTTCTGTATTAAAATGTGAATGGACAAGCCGTTTGCAAATCAACTATGCCTTTTTATGTTCTTTAAATAAAATATAAACTTTACATCTCGAATTACATTAATTTAATAAATAATTTTTTTAAGGGTAAAGTATTTTCTATTTGTAGCCCTTCCAAGTTCCAACCAGTCAAGTTAAGTTGCAAAACTTGAATTTTTATGTGTCTTTTTATCAACCTCGCCAAATCCAAAATCGAATGCCCCAAAGAGCCAACACAAGGATGGAGTTTACACCTTAGCCCGCATCTTCTTCTAAACTTGTTAAGAGTATACATGGGATACAAAAATCATAAACAAACGCGTCACTATTTTTCATGTATCTATATTTCCCTAACCAAATATGCCTTTTTCTCCTTGTAAAGGTGAAGACTCCCGAAATTATCATGTAATAACTCTTATAGCATGTTACATATATATTTGTTATAGCATCCATAAAAGGACTTAGAAGGGTCATTTAATAGATATAGGGTCAATAAAATATGACTAAATTTTAATTGAATAATAGACTAAACCATTTGTCGTTTATATATTAAAAATTTTATATGTAGTTGCTTTTGTATATTTTTTATTAATGTGATTAATTACATTTATTTTTTTAATATAAAATAATTGATTTGATCAATCACGTTAATAAAATATATTAAAAATATGTAAAAATAATTATATATAATCAAAATCAAAATCAAGACCAAAACCAAAAGCGAAGCAATAAGATGTTAGGACTCTTGATCTTGGAGCAAAACAAATAAATTACAACAGGATAACCAATGCTGGGAAAAAAAAGTGACCAAATTTGAAAAGCGTTTTATCTCATTTTATTTTATTATTATATTTTTTTTTTTAATTTTTGTATATAATATAATAAATAATTTAATTTTTTTTTAATTTTAAAATAATAATAATATTAAAAAATAAAATTATAATAATATTTTATTTATTTTTAATTTAAAATCATCTTATCTCGTTTCGTTAATCTCTAAAAATAAACCTAATCAGGATTTGTGTTGCGGGTTATGCTACGTAAGTAGCGATAGGGACATAGCTTCTTATAATTTTATTTAAAATAAGAACAAATTATAAAATAGTAATATCTCATAAATTTTTAAACAAAACTATAAAAAAAATAAGGAATCATGTAATTTATATTGACAATTTTATTTTAAATAAGGACGATTCAGTTGAGGAAGTAAGCATTGATGGCTTCCAATTAGTTTTTTATTTCTTCCCAGTAATAAAAGCATAATGTCGGCAAATGTCACAGCCACTACGAATATGCCCTAATTAGCATAATAATATGCAAAGACTTTAAAGATAAAGCCAGAATTTAGTAAGTCTTTATTGTCAGCCTTTACTGCAACACACGCACACTACCCAAATTCCAACGATATTGTTACCTAATTAAGGAGGTAAATACGCATTATCAATATTTATTTATTTATATATTTATTTTTTAATAAACAAGATACGTATGAGAAATGGAAAATGCTTAGGGGCCTCTTTTGGTGGCCGTTGGCTTTTTATTTTATTTAATGATTAAGAAAATTTGTTTATTAATATTATGAGTTTTTTTTTTAATATTTAAGAGTGTTTAAAAAATAATGTAAAAATAAATAAATAAAGCAAAATATATATATATAAATTATATACTAACAAGAAATAGACCCTCTATTCAACTCTCTAATATCTTCCATGAGAATTATGTTGGTCGTCATGGTTGATCCGATCACCTAACTAAAGTAAGGTAGATTTTTCCAAGTCTAGACCATAAATTATAAACATATGAACTATGATAAGATCTAAATAAAAAAAAAAAAAAAAAGACTTCTATTTTAGAGTAAAGTTGATTAAAATATTCTTATTTACAAATCTCATATTCTCAAAATTTAAATAATTTATTTCATTTACTCATAAAATACAAACATTTCAATTAAATCTATAATATAATATATAAGAGCATTTTTATTAGATTAAGCATTATACTTGTAAAATTTATCCAATCTTACATCATTTTGTAATTGGCTATTTTATTCAAAATTCACTCGCACGTTAAATTATCTATCTTTTAGCTAAAGTAATAATAAAATATTGGATTGCATGTGGTATATATATATATATATATATTTCTATTGCATTACATTTTTTTAAAATAGAGAAGTATTACAGAAATAAATGCCAATCATGAACGGCTATATATATTTTTTAAAGTCCTGGCATTGAGCAGGGTGCTATATATATATATATATACTTCAAGGGTATAAAAGCAATCTCAAGAGAGAGGGAGAAGAGATAAATTATATTTTAATACTTTTGACTTAGTTACAATGCCTTGCAAATTTGACAATAGATGTTATTTTTACTACAGCTAAAAATCATCTATTTTGCATATGCTTAATTCAATATAAGAGGTTATTGATTTTTTTTTGTATGTAAATGTCTAATTAAAAATACAAATGTCTAATATACACCATAAAAGAATGATTCTTTTAAAAAATTTTGGAAGGCCCCAATCCTAACCCACGTTGAGAAGATTAGAGCATTTTTATTAGATTGTCTAAATTTATTTTTTTAAAAGTATAAATTTATACGATTATCAAAAAATTTTGATCATATTTAATCAAAAGTGAAAAAAAAAATTTGTAAATATTAAAGCGAAAATTTTGTCTAATAAATTTGGACAAAATTTTAATTTTACTATTCATAAAAATATTTTTATTTCTTTTTTTCACCTTTATCTTTCTATTTTTAATTAAATATAACTAAATTTTTTTGATAAATGTATAATTTATTTCAAAAAAAAAATTAACAATTTAATGAGAGTGCTCTTAGATTTTGTTTGGATTGGAGAGTGAGTTAAACTTATCTTAACTCATCTTTATTTTATTATTATACTTTTTTAATTTCTCATACAAAATACAAATTCTAATAAATATTTTTTAAATTTTAATATATCTTTTAAATTTAAATTTAAATTTTTAAAATTTTAAAATAATAATAATATGAAAAAATAAACTAAACTCATTTTAACCATCTAATTTTCTAATTTAAACAAGACTTTAGTTGACGATAGCTTGGTAATTTTTTTATTTTTTAGCTTTAGTAACTTATTAACTTGTCATAGTCTGCTTAATGCCTTTTTTCAATTGTCCCAATCTTTTTAACTTTTTAAAGCACAAAATATAGAAGAGAAAAGTTGGGGCGGTCGGACCGAACCTTTCACTATTGCAGTTCTTGTCATCCTCGACGACGGTAGATGACATCTTCAACTCCATCGGGATCGGAGGGAGTCGGCGACCTTACCCGTGCAACAGCGAGCATCGACGACTTCCAATGTGTCCCCGACGATCTTAAAATAGAAAATGGGTTCGGGCTTCCTCCGGTCCGATGGGAGGGCTAAGTGAGGCCAACTTTCTTTTAAATATTATTTTTATTTTATTTTATTTTTTTTATATTTTTATATTTTTATATTTTTATATTTTTTAATTTTTTGTTATATTTTTATATAAATTATAAAAATTTAAAAGGTGGAATGTAATACGCTGCAGTCCAACCCCAGCGTCTCCGAACATAAAAAGTGACGCAGGAGTCGTATTAGTGGAATGGACAGATGGACAGAGAGTCAGCAAAATAACTGCACATAAAATTTCTGAAACATAAATTGTTGGTACTTAGTTGGTACCTCGCCTTGGAAGCTCCACCATCCCAACTCCTGCGGGGTTTTCGATCCAAAACTGCCTGAATACTATAGATACTCTGTTTTCGTGACTACTCGAACTGTTTCAATCATAAGTCTTTGACCCCTGACGTTTTCATCATCAAGTCTAAATCCTCGTCAAGAAGTTATTTTGAAAGCAATCTAATATTCTAATATTAAATATCTATATAGCCAGGCAGCTCATATACATTAAAAGCAATCTAATATTCTAACAAAAATTTGTAGTCATGTGGCAAATAATTGATTATTTTCTCATTTCCCCACCACCTCCTCCTCCGCCCCCCCCCCCCCCCCCCCCCCCCCAAAAAAAAACAAAAAAACCTTATAGCTGGATACTCCTACATCCTATGCCTCCTTTAAATGACTTTTTGGGAGTCTAAGCTTTTAATGCATAACTAAAGATTAGGTTCTATTTTATGGTATAAGATTTAGTTTTTTTTTTTAATTTTTGTTATATTAATTGAATTTTTTTACTCATCATTTCTATATTATATATTTGTTAATTAAAAATAAAAAATAAGAATGATGAGTAGACCAAAGATATATCCTACGTGGACTCAGCAAAAGGCAATCGGACACGTATCCATGCCCATATGTATAAAAGCAATCTCAAGAGAAAGGGAGGAGAGATAAATTATATTTTAATACTTTTGACTTAGTTACAGTGCCTTGCAAATTTGACAATAGATGTTATTTTTACTACAGCTAAAAATCATCTATTTTGCAAATGCTTAATTCAATATAGGAGGTTATTGAATTTTTTTATGTAAATGTCTAATTAAAAATACAAATGTCTAATATACACCATAAAAGAATGATTCTTTTAAAAAAATTTGGAAGGCCCTAATCCTAACCTACGTTGAGAAGATTAGAGCATTTTTATTAGATTGTCTAAACTTATTTTTTTAAAAGTATAAATTTATACGATTATCAAAAAATTTTGATCTTATTTAATCAAAAGTGAAAATATATATATATTTTTTGTAAATAGTAAAGCGAAAATTTTGTTTAATAAATTTGGACAAAATTTTAGTTTTACTATTCACAAAAATATTTTTATTTATTTTTTTCGCTTTTATCTTTCTATTTTTAATTAAATATAATTTTTTTTTTATAAATGTATAATTTATATTTTTTTTAAAATAATTTTAACAATTTAACGAGAGTGCTCTTAGACTCTGTTTGGATTGGAGAGTGAGTTGAGCTTATCTTAACTCATCTTTATTTTATTATTATACTTTTTTAATTTCTCATACAAAATACAAATTCCAATACATATTTTTTAAATTTTAATACATCTTTTAAATTTTAATTTAACTTTTTCAAATTTTAAAATAATAATAATATTAAAAAATAAACTAAACTCATTTTAACCATCTAATTTTCTAATTCAAACGGCGCTTTAATTGACGAGAGCTTGGTAGTTTTTTTATTTTGTAGCTTTAGTAGCTTACTAACTTGTCCTAACCTGCTTAACGCCTTTATAACTTGCCCCCAATCTTTTTAACTTTTTAATGCACAAAACATAAAAAACTAAAAGTTGGGGTTCGATCCGATCGAACCCCCTACCATTACAGTCTTTGTCGTCTTCGGCGACGGTGGGTGACATCTCCCACTCCATTGGGATTGGAGGGAGCCGATGACCTCACTTATAAAACAACGAGTTTCGACGACCTCCAGTATGCCCCGACGACCTTAAAATGAAAAATGGGTTCGAGCTTCTTCTAGTCCCGATAGTGAGGACTGAGTGAAGCCAACTTTCTTTTAAATATTATTTTTATTATTATTTTTTTTTTATTAGTTTTTATTATTTTTTAATATTTTTTATATTTTTATATAAATTATAAAAATTTAAAAGGTGGAATTAGGGGTGGCAATATGTGACACGACACGTTAACAAGAAACGAACACGACACGATAAAAGCGGGTTAGTGTTTAGCCTTAACGGGTTTCGAGTTAAATCGTGTCAACCCGTTAAGACACGATTTGATAACGGGTCATAACGGGTCAAACCTGTTATGACCCGTTAAGACACGTTAAGAAATTTGAATTTACTTTTATACCATTGAGTTAAATTTCAAAAAATCATAATTTAAAATTAGATTTATACTCTTAGACACTTAGCTATCCCATTTAAGTGCTTATTAAAAAATCATTAACGAATTAATTCATTGTTATTTAATATGTTTGAATTATAATTTTAATATTTTTTAATGTGTGGATCATATTTGTGTATTTATTATATTTTATAGTGTACTACTTATTGAATTATAATTTTAAAACTGTAATTTATAATTAATTTTTTATGTTTTATAACTATTGTTTAAGTTTTTTAATTTGTATAAAATCAATTAGGTTAAACTCAAACGTGTCACTAACGGATTGACAGGTTGAAACGTGTCAAATCGTGTTGTATCGTGTCGTGTCATAGCGTGTCATATAGTGTCAAAGGTCTTAACGAGTCGTGTCGTGTCAATCCGTTATCATAACGGGTCGTATTAGGGTTAGAATTTTTGACATGAAATCTTTAACGGGTCGTATTCGTATTGATCCTTTAAGCATTATGTACACGTTCTGACACGACACAAACATGATTCGTTGACACGTTTTGACGTGATCAGTTTTGACACCCCTAAATGAAATGTAATACGCTGCAGTCCGACCCCAGCGTCTCCGAGCATAAAAAGTGACGCAGGAGTCGTATTAGTGGAATGGACAGATGGACAGAGAGTCAGCAAAATAACTGCGCATAAAATTTCTGTAACATAAATTGTTGGTACTTAGTTGGTACCTCGCCTTGGAAGCTCCACCATCCCAACTCCTGCGGGGCTTTCGATCCAAAACTGCCTGAATACTATCGATACTCTGTTTTCTTGACTACTCAAACTGTTTCAGTCATAAGTCTTTGACCTCTGGCGTTTTCATCATCAAGTCTAAATCCTCGTCAAGAAGTTAATTTGAAAGCCTTTAGTTTTTGGGTCCATGGCAGTCGTCCGGGATTTAAGTCTTATGGGTGGTTCTATTATTGCGAAAATCCCTTGTTTGGAATCGAAGAATTGGGTCTTTGGAACCCCCTCTTTTGGTGGTGGGTTTTGTTGCAATGGAGGGAAGTTGAAGGGAAAGGTTGGGATTGGAGTAAGGGCAATGGTGCGAGTGAGTGGGGAGGACTCGGAGGGTTTGCGGGATTTCAAGGGTTCAAGGGGGGTTTTGGGGTTTGATCTTGTTTCGGAGGGGGAGTTGAGGGAAAAGGGTTTTATGGGAATGAGGAAGACGAAGCTGGTGTGCACTATAGGACCGGCGTGTTGCTCTTTGGAGGATTTGGAGAAGTTGGCATTGGGAGGGATGAATGTGGCTAGGCTTAATATGTGTCATAATGCGAGGGAGTGGCACCGAGATGTGATTAGGAAGATTAAGAGCTTAAATGAGGAAAAAGGATTTTGTGTTTCTGTCATGATTGATACTGAAGGGAGTCAGATTCATGTGGTGGATCATGGAGCTCCTTCCTCTGTCAAAGCAGAGGTAAATGTATTGAACTCACTAATTGGTTATGGCTGCGTCTAGAAAAAAAATCAACATAGGTGTTAACTAGGGAAAAAAAGATGAGTATGGCCTCCTTTTATGTTTTGTTCACAATGCTGATCTATCATAAGAAAGATGCAATTTTGATAGATTCACCTTCTAATGGGATCATCAGGATGGTTCAATCTGGCTGTTTACAGCACAAAAGTTTGAGGGTTCCCGTCCATTCACTGTTCAAGCTAGCTATGAAGGTTTTCTGAAGGTAGTCACATATTAATACTAATTGAATAAAGAATCAGTTTCCCAGCCCACCTGCCTGTCTTTTACATAAATATATATGTATATATACGCATGTATGTATATATAATATATATATATATAATATATCTCTCTCCATAAACTTTACTGATATGAATTTGGCTATGATTTACTACCTGTGCAGGTATCGAGGTGGGAGATGAACTTATTATTGATGGTGGAATGGCAGGGTTTGAAGTAATAGAAAAAATTGAGAGTGATTTACGTTGTAAGTGCACTGACCCTGGTTTATTCCTACCTCGAGCCAAATTGAGCTTTTGGAGAGATGGGAAGCTGGTGGGGAGGAATTATGGGCTTCAGACTCTATCAACTAAGGTTTATTTTTGCATTCTTTGTTCTTGGATTTTATTTTCCAGCCTGTTTGGCTTTTAGATTCTCTTTTTCCGCTTATGGACGTATAAGCTTAACATAACGGCATGCTTTGGTTCATGTAACTAGTGAATGTGAGGTTTCTTCGTCATTTCTGCAGCATTTGCTCTCTACCAGCTCCCTGATTAAAGCTTAAAGCATCAATGTGCCTAAAATCTTCTTCTCTTCCCTCTTTTTGCCAACTTGTTTACTGGTCGTGAAAAAATGAAAAGTGTTTGAAACAATTTTGAACAGAATCACTGATTATATGCCCTCATCTGTCTTCAGATGATGGTACGAAACCCATAACTATAGAATATATTTTCATCATCATAAATTCATAATTTATATTGTCTGATCCACAGGATTGGGCTGACATTGAATTTGGGGTTTCTGAAGGTGTTGATTTCATTGCCATGTCATTTGCAAATGATTCTGGTTCTGTCATACATCTTAAGAACTACCTCTCCACCAAATCATCTGCATAAGGAAGTGCATTGTCACAAATTCAATTTTAATCTTTTTTTTTTTGATGAGTTCTACATACTGATAGCTTGTTTTCCTCCTCTTGACAGCATAATTGATTCTTCTTAAATTCTTTGTTCTATCACCACTAATTGGCAACTTGAAATTTCATCAATGCTAGTTTCTTCTGAAAATATGACTTGAGGCAGTATTTCTTCCCTGTGATTGAACTTGGCACCACTTGCCCACGGCCCCACAGTATGGTGATGGATGATGGATCACCAGCGATGGAAAGAAACTTTATCCGATTTCCTCAATATGCTAAAAAAAACTGTGTTTGTCACCAATCCTAGTGAACACTTACTTATGACTTGTGGTGTTTAGATTCACTAGATCACCCTTTGAATTTCTGCTAAAAGTTAAAATGCATATTTTAATCAATTTTATTGTTTTTTCTTGGAATAAATATGCTTACTTTTTATTCATTATCACTTTTTCTTTGAGTTCGCCTGAAAGAACTGAATAGTTCTCATTCACAGATCCACGAAGGTAGTGGCAAAGATAGAGAGCTTGGAATCTCTACAGAAATTGGAAGAAATAATAGAGGCTTCAGATGGAATCATGGTGGCTCGGGGTGACCTTGGAGTTGAGATTCCACTTGAACAGATTCCTATTGTGCAAGAAGAAATAGTTCATATTTGCAGGCAACTAAACAAGCCAGTAATTGTAGCTTCTCAACTTCTCGGGTCTATGGTTGAATATCCCACCCCAACACGCGCTGAGGTACTATCCTACAAGTACAATAAGTACTACTACCACTGCTGTCATTATTTTGGTTATGAGGAATTCTGTCTGGAAGAAAGGGGGGTGGAGTGATTACGTTTGAAACAATGAGAGATCAATTATGGAACTAAAAGCTTGATTTATCAGAACTCTATGTATTTGGGCCATTGCTTTTGACTTTAATGACCTGGATTTACATTATTTTCTTGTCTCTATTGTGCCAACATAGTTAGGGCATACCTTATGAACTTGGAGTTGGCTATGCCTATTCATTGATTAATAACATTGTTTACTTCTAAAAAAAGGGGGGAGGGGAGTGGAGTGTGCTTGAGGAATAATGCGTTAAACATTAGGGACTTCTCGAACATTGTATTGTTGATCCTATTGTTTGGTTCCATCAGGTTGCAGATGTTTCTGAAGCAGTTAGGCAGTATGCTGATGCACTGATGTTGTCCGGTGAGTCAGCTATTGGTTTATATGGACAGAAGGCTCTTTCTGTTCTGGAGATGACCAGCAGTCGAATGGAATCATGGGGTCGTGTGGAAAATCAACAAAGTCGTCTCCATCAGAATCAACTTGGAGCATCATTGCTTGATCAAATTGCTGAGCACATATGCAAATGTGCTGCAGAAATGGGTAATTTCACAGCCCCCCTGTCTGATTCTACCATCCCCAATTCCAAAATTATCTAAAATGGTAGCTGTTAGCTCTGCTTGTTGTGTTGTTTATTATCAAGGAGTTAGTAAAATGCAAATGATGTGAAATTATAGATTGGTATCTCTCTGTCTCATTTGTACACACCAAGTACTTGGCATGTGAGATATAAATGTTTTAGTTTTTATGTTCCATTAACTGGTGAACTTCAATTATATCCTGTGTCTGTAGCTAACAAACTTGGTGTGGATGCAATCTTTGTGTACACGAAGCATGGGTACATGGCATCACTCCTGTCACGCAACCGTCCAAACCCTCCCATATTTGCATTCACGAATGATGATAGCACCCGAATGGCTCTGAATCTTCAGTGGGGAGTAATTCCACTTCTCGTCGATTTATCGGGTGACATGGAAGCTAACATCTCAGAAACCATTGATCTAATAAAATCGGGTGGGATGCTGAAAGAGAGAGATACTGTTTTGGTGGTCTCAGACGTCCCTCCAACCCGTGCAACCCCAATGGCTTTCCAATCAATCCAGGTCAAGACCATCACTTAGCTTAGGGACTCAAATCTTTCCATGATATGCTGTGTAACTAAAGCCTAGGGTAGCTCAATTACTCTGATTATCATACTTCAGGACTGAGAATTTATGCGGATTGTAATTTTGGTTTTATTTCTATTCAATGTTCATAACACAAGTTTTAGTTAAAATTGTTGTCCCCTATTTGGTTGTAACTTGTAAGGAACTCTATTAGTTTCTTTGACGTGTCGTTGGAGATGAATCGCACGTGTTTGTTGGAACTATATACATCTACTTGGAGTATGTAATTTGTTGTAATTGCTTGCTCTCTGACTCAAAAATAATCTGTCCAAGTTTTCAGGCTGTACTCCAACCAGATGTTGCCAAATACATACTAATATATACATGCGTGCGTGTGTGTGTCTATATATATATATATATATATATATACAATTCTCGTATACGCAAGTCCAAAACCTCAAATCAGTACTAAAAAACAGCATTGTTTACGTGCCAATCTTGGGTTGCCGTTGTGCAGAATTCATGATACTTACAGAGAATTTGGTAAAAAAAATTGTATAGAAAATGGGTTAAATTCGTCTTTAATTATGTTTTGTATGTTTTGCATTTCAGTTTCTTAATTTTAAATTTTGTTTATGTTTAATAAATAGTTATTTTTAATTTTTTAATTTTAAAAAAAAATTATAATAGATGTGGAATTGAAAATTTATTTCCATTTATTCTTTCATAAATAGCAGAGCCACATATAACACGTGTCCACCTAAATATCCTCCTCTTTTCATTTCCTCCTAATTACTTTAAAAAAAAAAATTCAGTTAACACACAATTCTAGGAATTTCAATTTATTTTTATTTCTTTCTTTTTAAATTTTGTTGAAATTTTCATGAATTATTTGTATGTAAAAATTTAAAACAATGAAAAGGAACCAATGGAATAAGTGAGATTTTAATTATTCCAACGTAGTTTTGTTGTGATTTTCTCAATAATTTAGTTTATTTATTATTCATTTTTAACTGGCGTATGGATTTTATTATTTATTTAAAAATTGGGGAAAGAGCCGAAAGACTCGAGAACAAGTTTCCTTTTGTCCGTATTCTAACCGCTGCTTATAGCCACAAACCTGCCTGGACATTCTCACCGCGCACGTCAGCCACAGGAAGCGCTCCCGCACCAAAATACGCCCCTTCCCCGCCTCCTTCTTCCGTCTCAAACCAGTTCCTTTCTTTTTCTTATTTTCTTAAATTTTTTTTTTGAACTCTGGCAATGAAATCGCTCTAGAACTTCTTCTCCTGCTTGCTCCAAAGTTACCAAATGGCCTCTCTGCAAATTTTGAAATCTGCTTTCACTCCAGTATCGATTCCCCTGCCAAACTTCCCAGTAAAATCGAGCTCGGAATCCGATTCCAGGAGAAAGTTTCTGAGAGTTGGTTGGTGTAGGAGCTCCAGGTGCTATACGACCAAAGGTTTTACAGTCTGTTGTGAAGTTCGAGACAGAGCCAACCAAAGCAACGGCAAGCTTCTCCTACTCAATCCATTTTTCTTCTTTCTTCTTTCTTTCTCTGTCTTTATTTTCAGTTTTGTTTTTGTTTTATTGACGCTTGTGTTTATTAGGGTAGGAAAAGAAAGTAACTATCTGTTTGGTTGCTGAGAAAACTTAGTGAAGGAAACATGGAGTTTCCAAGAGCTCATATTTTTGGTTATTGTTAATGAAAAATTGGTTTAGAGTCCAGTCAAGCCGGTACCGTTGTTAAATTTTTAAATTTCTGGAGGTCGAGTATGGAGAATTGTAAGTAAGGAGCTCTAATTCTCTGTAGTCCCCCAAAAGATTCTAGAAATTAAGCATACTACTATTCTTTCTGTACGAGAGCTTTGATTTTGCGTACTGTTGTTGACAGAAAGAGGAAGACTTTATTTAATCTCTTAATAAAAGTGGAAGAATTTGGGTAATACGTCAGGCTAGACATCTGTTATGAACCTATTTTGCAACGCAGCGTGTTAAGGCCTGGAACATTTGCATATTATTTCCTTGTACACATTTTATTTCTGAAGTTAGTCATTTCACTTGTCACGTGTCATTTTGTTATATGCTTGGTAGTTAACCCTGCAAGGATATGAGGGAAATGGGGAATTCATTGTAAGCATCTGGACATTTTGCTTGAAGCTGGAACTATATGAAGGAATTGGGAGCCTCGAACTTCCCAACGCATAGCCAATTTATTTGAAGTCCATTTTCCGCAATTTATCTCCTTTTGCTGTTTCCACTTGTTCATAAATTTTCCTTTCTGTGTTCTTCATCTACTCCTCAAGTGGGATCGTAACAACATCTCGGACCAATTCATGGTTAGTAAGTCACTAGAGAGAAGTAGAACTTCTGTTAATTTGAGTCTTGCTCTTATGATTGACGTAACTGAGTGGGTTAGTCTACTGCGTTGTTATCAGGTCAAGAGGGTTTTATTTTGGTCCGTACATTGAAAACTGTGAAATGGTGCCATCATGTTTACCAAGTTAGGAATTTTTTTTTTACTTAATTATGAAAACTATCCATATGTGGAATTTTGAATCTCATTTTGCCTGAATTTTAGTAGCTAATTGTGTCGGGAATGCCTCTAGTAGTGCAAAACTTTTCATCACATCTCTCTCTGTCTCTCTCTCTCTGTCTCTCTCTCTCTGTGCATGTTTAGTGTTTATTAATGTTATATTAAAGTACAAACGGGCCCCACCACTGTCCTTCAACTCATTTTTACTCTGTATAGTGAAGATGTTATGGACTGAACCAATTTACCCCTCAATCTCATAGCTTGATGGTATATGTACAAACACCTAGGGGTTAGTCTCAGAAATGTCTTTCACAACCTTGCTTTTTGAAAATGTTTGATTATTTTGTAGCTTCATTGGATGTTCTATATGACCCTTGTGAGGAATTCGGTTGCAATTTTTTTCATGCTGACTCAGTGACTCCTTGGTAATGCAGTATGATATTCCTTAATGATGATTTTACTTTTGATGTCTCACACGACCAATATTTTTCAGGTGAAGAACCTCCTGAGTCATTATTTATGAAGGAACTGAGGAAGAGGGGCATGACTCCGACTTCATTGCTTGAAGAAACAAAAAGGAGCAACTATAAACTGGATAAAGAAACAAATTTGAAGGAAGAAGATAGAGGATATTCAAATAGAAATGCAGTCTCAACTGAGCTTGAGAAAAGCCTATCTAATCAAAGAGAGCGCTCCATGGCGTTGAACAGTGAAGGACTTGAGGTCCAAATTTTGCCTTTTTATTTTAATTTAATAGTCTTACCTCAAAGTTTTCATTGGCAATATCTACTTATCCAAAAAAAAAAAAGTTTTCATTGGCAATATCTTGAATCGGTTTGTCCAGACACTGGTTCAGAGGCTTGGAACCAGTGTCTGCTTTATATGCTTTCAATGCTTTATTCTGTTGAACTTATGCAGCATAGTGTATAGTAAAATCAATTTAGCTCAAAGATTCAGGAGTGGTCTTAGGTCAGTGGGAAATATCCTTTTTCAGAGACAAAAAGCAAATATTCTCTAATGGAGACAAAATGAAGGAGTTCCCCTTGTTAATCCTGCTTTGTGCATTGCTGAACTGGTTTCTGGTTGCTCAGTTCTGTTTTGTTGTGCTTGTTATATCTTGTGTCTGTAACAGCTAGCCATCCTGGGTGGTGTCTGTAGCAGTTTTGCCTTGGTCTTGTTGTGTTTGCAGCAGATGTGCCTTGGAGGCTTGGAGCTGTGTTGCATGTCTTGTGTGGTTGGCTATGCAAATGTCTACAGTATTTATAGTGACACTCTGTATAGCATTATAAAGGGGTATGCCCCCTTAAAAATGTACTTGGGTACTCTTTCGTCAATGAAGCTGAAGTTACCCAAATAATAAAAATAAAAGATAAAAAAGGGGAAACATGAAACATAATTCCAAGTAGCAATTAGCACACAATTTTAGAGTGATAGATCTTCTTGAACTGAGTTTATCTAATCTTGTGTAACTTTGCCAGAGTAAGAGTTTCTTTGTAATCAATATCCACCATACAATTGTCAAAACCTTTTACTTAATCTGTGATTCTGCATAGAAGTTATCCAAAGGTTCTTGTATTGGTCTTTTTATGTCAAATTGGAACTGGTGATTAATTCATGATTTTCCTCTTACATGTCGTTCCTTGTAATATGTTAGTTGCCCATGAAGACAAGGCTAATTGAAAATAAGGAAATGGGGGCAGGTTGATAACATTTTTTGAGATGGTTAGGAATTAGTTGATAAATTTTCTCTTTCCAGGAAATCAAATATAATGATAGTGTTATGTCACGAAATTTATCAGAGTAAACTTGTTTCTTAAGCTTCCTCTTTGCTTTGTGGTTGTGACATGGACACATTGTACATGACAACAGACTTATATGCATTATTTCAGGGGTTAATTCCTCGGGCTAAACTTTTGTTAACAATTGGAGGGACCTTCTTCTTTGGATTTTGGCCGTTGATCCTTATAACTGTTACATTCTTTTTGGCTCTCTACTTTGTAAGCTCTCTCTCTGTCTCTGTCTCTCTCTTCACCTTTGATCTGTGATTGTTTTATGCTTGTTTCCATCTGCTAGACAATGTTTATGGATCAATTTTTAAACATTTCTAGTTTTGTTTCGCTTTATTGGTTAATGTCTAATATTTTTTAATAGTTCAATTATGTTAACTTCATTTAGGAAGTGCTGTTATGAAATCAACTTTATTATAATAGAACCACAAGATCCTTGGACCCAGTTTTCATTAACATTCTAAGTTGGATAGTATGTTGTCGTGTTTCTTTTGTTTTGGAGGATTCTCACTTTAGCTTCAAATTTCCCCAAAGAAGTCAAAAATATCAAACGGTTTAATGATCGTCTAGATATTAGTGACCAATATTTCTTCAATTGGCAAAGGCAAATTAGTTTCATTCATTACCAATGGGAATCTAACTTTGGCATAACAATTTTAAAGAAATTGAACTTATTGTATCTCTGATGATGCATGTGCCTTTTTGGCTGAATGCATGTCAAACTTGTACAATATTTGAAGGAAGGACAGACAATTTTTCACACAAAATTTAGAATTAGATTGGCAACTGCTCAAAAATGGAGGCTTTAAGTATTTGAGTCTCAGTAGCCATGACTATTGACTTGAACAAGCACCTGATAATAATGTTCTTATTGCCGTTTCTGACCTGTTGGACTTAGTCTTCTACTCTTATATCTTATTTATATTGGTGAAATTGTTCTGCTTGTAATGGACACGTACATAAGGCGGAGTAAGAAAGATTTGAGTAATTTCATTATCGTATTGCATCGTGATGCTGGACACGATCTGATGTAAGTTAAACTTGAGTTTCTTCCTCTTTTCTTTTTGGCAGTACTTTGGACCAACTTTTGTCCATGATGCAAGCAACACACCTATCTCGCCACCCCAATATGTCGATCCATATGCACTTCTAGAAGAAGAAAGGATTTCACAGATTGCCCCACGTGTAAATTAAAGGGCAGTGCTTTCACATACACCTCCTTAGTACTCAATTAATTTAATGTTTCTGTGGCTTAGCTATTTGCGTTCATTCTTTGCTTGTATAAATCCTAACATTAGTATGGAACTTTCCACATCATGTTATCTTGTATCACAGACCTATAAGTTGAATGGTTTTAGCCCAGAATCTCACGAGGTACAATTCTCTCTTGACATCTTTTTCCCCTAGCTTCTATTTTTGCCTGTATTTGCCTGGTAAAGTGGTTTTTGAAATGCTGTTGATCAGGAAGATTATTCACCACAAAAAGTAGAAAATAAATCAAGAAAAATGTATGAATACTAGAAGTTGAATATTGTGAATATTGTCATATTGGTCGACTATTTGGAGTTCTAACTCCCACTCACATTAATTATTAGAGCAAATCCCAGTACTATTTATAATTTCAAGGGATAATAGTAAGATGACCCATTACATGCATCTCTCAAACGGCCTTAGCCAACATGCGATAACATAGATAATTAATTCAAACAAGGGTTCACAAAAGTTGCTCCAGAAGAGACGTTAAGAAACAGACTTGAAAGGCTGGTAGTGTTTAAGTTCCGAAATAATGCCTTGAACGCATGCGGCACCAGCAACGAATGATACAACCAAGCAAGCCCAGCACAATATCTTTAGCCAAATCCAGGGAAGAGAAAAACTGCGAATTTTAGCCTGTGAAATGTGCATCTCTATTGGTAGATATACAGTTATTGGCCAGAATGCAGCTGCTCCAAGCAAGCCCAAAACACTGTTGAAGACTGGAAACATCATGGCGATCGCAGACGTACATATCACGTACGTTGTTCTCCAGACCAACCGGAGGAAACTCACGTTGTAAATACCGACAAACGGAATGACGATCTGATGTTCTTGTACTATGAAATGACCTGTTCCAATCCTACTGATAAACCACTTTTCCGCATTTTGGTATATTGGCTGGCTGAAAACCTACACAGGCATAATTTGAGTTTACTAGCAAAGAAAGCGGCAGCATAATTTCACATCTAGTGGCATATACAATGAGTCGATGAACATCCCAGTATTGGGGTTAGGCCAGTTAAAATAGTGAACCAGTTAAAATAGTGAAATGAGGTGAGATGAGAGAAGTTAAGAATTGTGAATGATAATGAGATTGTTAAGTTGAAATGACCTCTGTATCCAAACGGGTCCTTTAACTCTATACAAGGAGATCACGTGGAAGGTTTACGAAGAGAAATGCTAGGTTCACATAGAAATAAATGTACTTTACTTTTGGAACATCTCGATCTTTGTAAACGTCCAAACATTTCGAGCTTGTTTGGATATTGAGATAGTTAAAATAATTTGTGAATAATAGTAAAATTGTTGATTGAAATAAATTGAGATGGTTTCATCTCACCTATATCCAAACGGGTTCTATCAAAAGCAAAACCCAGTTCTTGCTCTAGGCTATATAATCCTTTTTGAAATAATAATTACCTGGTAAGCTCCCACAAGATGGATAATAATGCAAATATTAGCAATGTCAACAAGCCAGTAAGGTTCATAAAAACCAAATCCTGTTAAAAAATTGCCAGGCGCTTGGTTTCCAAACGCTGCATAGCCCAGAACTCCACACAGGAAGTAAAAGCTAGTGGTAACTGCCACTCCAATGGCGGCAGCTCTCTTCATCACCAGGTTCTCTGGTGGGCTTGATTTTAATGTATCCTGCATTAATTTATTGAAACTTTAGTCAACATTATTTTTGCAGAAAATATTCTGTGATGGATTAATATCCAATTAGTTACAACTACTCTTTATAAATATGTAGTTAGAGATCGTGATAGAGCTTCTTGCCTGTATATCAATGAGGATGGTCGAGTACGTATAGGCAAAGGCAATGTTTCCAATGGCCTGTAAAGAGTTCCACACCTTCTGTGAAAGTGTCACATCTACTCCTGCACGTACACCCATGATGCTCGTATTCCCAGCTTTCCCATCTGCAAGATCGAAAAGACGAAAACACTTGAAACCAAAAAAAATCTTACTTTCAATGGAAGGCTATCAAAATTTGTCATGCTAATGAAATTTTCATCCTTAACTGTTTATTTATTATAAGTATTTTTGGTCAAAGTGATTATTTTTTTGTCAAAATAATTATCTTGATTGCAAAAAATATGTTACAAATATTCATTTTTCTTAGTGGGCATCCTCCAACCCCAACCATAGTTTAAATTTGCACTGTTGCCATGGACCTGCTATTCGTGCTATCGAGAGACCGATGCCTATGAAAGAGTAGGAGAAAGACATCACAGCTGCGATGTAGGAGAGCGCTGCAAGGTCGTGAAAATTAGGTATTTGGCTTAAAACAATCTGAATGACCCCAAAAATGATCATGTAGGGATTGTTTGATGTGTGACATCCTGCGTCATGCCCATTCTTGTGAAAGCAGTGCGATCTTTTGACGGCCCTGGTTTAAGAAAAACGAAATTTTAATAAACAGTCAAAATATGTTTGCAATCTTCTTATTATATACAGATAATACGCACAGAACATTTAAGAATACACGAATTATGTTGCATAAATGAAGGGAATTGAGTCATTAATCGATCTCACTTGTAAACCGTATGAACAAATTATTACAAGCACACATGTGATTATGAGATTTTGGTGGATAGCTCTTACGCCATGCTAATAGCAGAAGTGATGGTGTATCCAATAGTTATTCCTACAAGGTTCGTATATTGAGCTACCCCACCAAGCTTGTACTTATTTCCTCCTGTGTAGAGAGAGAGATCAGAGAGAGAGAGAGAGAGAGAGTATCATGAGACAGTTGTAGATTGCCTATATGACTTTGAACACAAAAGGCACCTGAAGATAATCTCTCAGTCAAATGAGTGGCATAGCATCAACAAACTAATGTTTTAAAAGAGATAATATATGTACTTTACCAACAAATAAATTACATAAAAATAATCTTATAAATTGATATAGATTTATATAATTCATCAGATTATAAAATTATTTTTATTATAAAATAAATTTAATAAATTATGAGACAAAGATTATAAGAACTGATCTCTTTGAAAGGTATATGTATTGGGTCAGCAGCTAGCAACAATAACAAAAAATGCATGCATATATGCAGTCCTTTTCTTACCTAAGTTATTCTTTACAGCCTCCATGTAACTGTAGTTTCTTGTCCCAGTAACAGGATCAGGAGACCTATAACTGTCAGCAATTAGACTAGAAGTAAACAGAGTGATGAGAGAGAAAATAAACATAGCAGCAATCCCGGCGATCCAACCCAGCTGAGCAACCGCCCATGCCAGAGACAGTACTCCAGACCCAATAACGGCTGTTATGATATGTGCACTTGCACTCGCCACAGTTCCTTCAAAAATTGAAAACATGCAAAAAGAAAATGAAGCGATCGGATCCCCAAGTAACATGAAGAAGTCGCGAAGATCAGAAAAATAAAAGAAATATTTATAACCAGTTCGTTTAACGCGGCCATCATCATCAAACTTAGAGCTCACTTGGCCGGATTCCACAGCAAAGCTGCTTGAATTCCTCTGCGTCTCCATCTCTGATGATCTTGAAGATCCTGAAAGATGAGTCCTCCGGCAATATAAATAATGCTTAGAGGTGAAGATTTTGGGAAATAAAAGAGGTTAATATATCATGAGGTATTCCTACTAGTTATGTAGATATTAACTGGCAAGAACTTAAATGGCTTCACAGAGGACAACTAATATAGGGAAAATGATTCGTAACAATCACTTTAATGCATGCATAAAAGCAATAGCTAGCCATTAATGTACTCTGGTGTCATATGGCCTCGATCCCCTGACCATGTCTATCCAAACCTAACACGTAGGGCACATGCAACAGCTTCAACTTTAAGTCAAACCTCGGAACAAAGGAGCAGATATCTTGAATTATCTTCCTGTTTACAACAACTACAACAACAACATGATGAATAAAAACAAGATAAGAATCGTTACATTACATTACTGGGTGGGATAATTAATTAAGGTCGATGTAGTTATGAAAGCCTCTACGCGTAGGGGAAGTACCCTATGTATATGTGTGTATAAACTCGTATTATTTAGTAATTATTAATGAAAGAGAGCATAATTTCAGTTGATCCACTCTTTTATGGGCCAATCAAGGTGGGGGGAAAAACAGGTTGCTTGGCCTGATGAACACTTAATGATTCATCTAATGATGATAAAATTCCTACCAATACGTCTATACATATAATATATGCTTCCGAGTTATGACATGTCGTTATTTTGTAGTTGGTACAATACTCAAGAGTCCAAGACCAAACAACAGTACTTAACTCCTACGGACTTGACATTTATAATAATTTAAAACTTTAAAAATATTAATATCACAATTCATATATGATTACATGATCGTCAATATATATTAGGTACTAGCAGCTAGTATGATAGCTCGGGTGGATAAAAAGAAAATAAGGTAATATAGATAAACCCTGTGAACCTAATAAATTTCGTGTAAACAAAAATGGTAGGGAAACCATTAGTATATAATTACTAAATGACCAAGAACACAAAACAAAATTAAAAAATGATGTAACTTGATATAATACCTCAAATTGATATAATATATCAGATTATAAAATTATTTTTAATATAAAATATATCTAATACATAACGTGAAACTATGTTCATTTGTTATTTTTTTTTTAATCTCTTTATATTTGGAGCATATATTAAAAAAAGATAAAATATACTAGTATTTGGTCCGATGCATAGATCCTAATTAGCATTTTTCAACTAGTAAATATTATTTTTTAAGATTTCCCTTGATTATTTTTTGTATTTTAATTAAATAAAAATTAATATTTTTTAAACAAGAAAAATAAATTAATATTAAAATTATAGAATATATTTTAAAAAATTAAATACAAATCTCAAATAAATAAGTCTTCTCTCAAACCTTTTGTGAAAACATAAATTCCACTATTAAATAATAGTTTGCTTACACTTTTTAAAATAAAATCCACTTTTTATTTTGTTCAAATCATTTCTGAATTTGAAATAAATGTGTGTGTGTGTGTTTTTTTTTTTAATGAATAGTTGTGTTAATTTACCAATTTCCTTTCATGTAATTATTAAATGAAAGAGACGGCATGTTCTACTTCCCAAACGGTGGAGGGATGGTTTCCGTGGCATGTGGACTAGTACTTCTCCGCGTGGGGGCTGCCTTCATAATCCATGTTTTTTTTTGGAGAAATAGTAAATTTAATTATGAAATTATAAGTGGTGTTCTGCAGCCATTTAAAAAAAAAAATATATATATATATATATATATATATATATGAGATTTAATTAAAAAGAATTAATTTTTTTTTTTAAATAACTACGCATCATTTGTAATTTCACAAAACGAGGTGCCCCACATTCTTAATTCGATGTATCTATGACATGTCCATTCAAAAACAAAACAAAACATAGATGACATGTCGTTGACGTCCGGAGAGAACCGTCATGTACTCATGATGGAGCAGCGGGACACTCGGAACAAAACGACGTGCCCCCGTCTGCGCCCTCACGGACTAAAGGGCCAAAGGCACCGAGCTCCCACCACCATCTCAAACACCTGCGTTTTGTCTTCCCACAAACAAAAGCAACTGAAGTCATCGCGCGGCATGTCGTTCTCGGTGACTCTCTCATCACCTCTCGCTCTCTCATCATTCACTCAGTCTCAAAGGTCTAAGTTTCTCTCCAATTCATCTCTCAATTTCTCCCTCCGACAATTCCACTCTTTCCATAAGCTTCCTCTCCTTCAAGCCTCTAGAAGAGCCTCCAATTTCC
The DNA here is from genome assembly GCA_036898215.1 of Platycarya strobilacea. Lineage (NCBI taxonomy): Eukaryota > Viridiplantae > Streptophyta > Magnoliopsida > Fagales > Juglandaceae > Platycarya > Platycarya strobilacea. The sequence continues at coordinate 2,686,985 of CM072554.1, read as the reverse complement.
CTCAGGTTCCTCTCTCTCTCCCCCTCTCTCTCTAGATCCATTACTTTCTCTTTCATTATATATAATTAATTATTATTAAAATAAGAAATTTGGGTTTCAGGGAAGTGAAGATATCATTGACGATACTCGCAATTGGAGCCGTTCGATCAGTCCCGAGTTCGATGATGAAGAAGATGACGACGACGACGCCGACGAAGACGAAGATAGGAGCTTGGATCTTCTGGTTCGGTTTGTTGAGAATATGTTTAAGAAGATCTCGAGGCGAGCCCGTAAGGCCGTACGATCTGTTTTACCCGTTCCTATATCTTCCAAACTGGTAACTCAATAGGAACCCTCTTGGCTTTGTTCTCCTAATGTAACAAACAAAAGGGAAAATGAATTAAAAAATCTCGTGATGTTCCTTTTGGTCAATGCAGGTAGGGTTTTCTGTTAACGGAGTCTTACTGCTGGCATTTCTGTGGGTTTTGAAGGCATTCCTTGAGGTAAGGATGCATCATATAATTATTCTTTAAAAACAAAAGAAATTCATGCGCATCAATGCCGTTATATATAAATACACGCATATTCGTTGGTTCTTTTTAGTTCTGATGTTGAATCATTACTACTGTTTATTGTAGCTCATTGCCTTTTTGTTTTTTTTTTTTTGGGGGGGGGGGGGGGGGGGGGGGCTTGTTTATATTGTGAAATTGTATTTGTAAGTTTTGACACCGATTCTTCAATCAATAATTTTGATTGTCAATACATGGACGCTTGGGCTCCCAAATTTCAAGAACCATGTAGGAAGTAAGCGGCTGTTAAAAGTTCTTATGCTAATCTTTGCATTTTCTATGAGTAATTTTAGATAATTTTGATCGTCAATACATGGACGCTTGGGCTCCCAAATTTCAAGAACAATGTAGGACGTAAGCGGCTGTTAAAAGTTCTTATGCTAATCTTTGCATATTCTATGAGTAATTTTAGTGAGCAGCGTGGCCTTCTTCATCTTTATCATCAGAAAATTGGACAACCCCATAGCATCTTTCGTTTTTTTTTTTATTTCGTGACAATCAACGGCCCCATTGCATCCAACCTTTATCCTGTCCTTGAAATGTTGCAGCTCTGATAATTTCTTTTTAGAAAGTTTAGGCTGTGTTTTCTTTAAATTATCATGAAGGAGTTGAAATGTTAGCACTTAACACTCTCACTTTTCCTTTTATCCGTTTATTGATATTGATAAATGTCATGAAGGAGTTGAGAGTTGGGTGAGAGAGAGGGGGAGGGAGGAGAGGAGAGGCATAGTATCTCCTTTCCTTGGTCATGTGGTATAGTATCACAAAAGATACAGCTACCATAAGATTAAATTAAAGAATAGTAATTTGTTCTTGCAATTTATTGGAGGTTAGTACTGCTCTGCCCGTGATAACATGAGGCAATGGGAGTAATGCGAGTATATGGCCTTTGTAGAAGTGATCACCTATGGTTTCTATGACTCTGCTGTGAATGTTGGTAGACTCTTGATATGGCATGAGCTGCACTTCTGCCATAGATATGCTAAGAAACATTTTATCTGAAGCTTGGTGCGTGGGTAAATATTGCATTCATTTTCAAAGATAGAATCTTGGTGCGTGGTCCCTTTTTTGGTCTTTGTGATTGATTTTAGTCCGTGAACTTTCTCTGATAGAATCTGGCCTTCATTTTCACTCTGTATTAAATCCAGGTTGTTTGCACCCTTGGAAGTGTAGTGTTTGTATGCATCCTACTTATTCGTGGTTTATGGACGGGGGTAACTTATCTACAAGAAAACCGCTACCAGAAGGTGAATGAATTTGATGATGATCGCCGTGCATGGACAGGTTCCCAGCCTGCAACTTGATTGTACTCTCCAGTATTAGGAAATGTTAAAAAAACATCAATAAGGGCACACATAATTAGAGGAACTTTAAGAATCAAAGGTGATGAGATTGCATCAGAGTATTTTCATCTTTGGAAGTAACTGTTGTGCTTGTGATGAACACAATGATGACTTCAGCATGAAGATCCAGAAGAACTTATTCTTGCGATCGTGTGTAATACATTTATGGGTGCTTGCATATCCTCAAGCTTACTCATTGTCGTCTTCATCCTTGAAATATGTAGGGTCTGTTTTAGTTTCTCATGACATTTCTAGTTACTCGGCCATCCCACTTACGAGATGTTCTACATGTATAGTTTTCCTTCAGCTGTGCTTGTTATGCTCCCATGAAAATCAATTGCTTCCATTTCTGTTTTGTATGTTTTATGGCATTTGAGACCATCCTCTGCATTGCTCAAATGCTCAGTTTGATGGCGTTGGGAATGGAGGCAATGTCCTCGATTGATTCACTAGGACCAGTTTTGGTATTGGAGTCATTTTGCTAAGATGGTTTTTGCAATGATTGTTGCAACCAAAATTATTGGGGAGCTCGGTCTGCAGAGAGCTGAAGAAGCTGAAATACAATAGCCTAAACTATTATATCTCGCTTTATTTTTTAAACGAGAGTATTTTATTTTGATATATTATGATTTTGGAAAAGTAGTAACATAGACATATAACCTTTTCTTACAATCTTTCCTATGAGGATATTTATGTAAATTGATGTTACTTTTATAAGTTAGTTTATAAAAATGTTCCTCGTTTAAAATATGATTGTAGTGAAGATTGTAAAAATGTTGTATATCTATCGTTTCTGATGAAGAAAAATAAGAACTTCTTGCTCTTAGAGCATTCACAATAATTTAATTATTGTTTAGCCAAATTTTAGTTAGAAATTTTGCTTTTATAAATTTTGACTAGTCATTTTTTATTATACTTAATAACAGATTTAACAAATCAATAGTTATTCTATTAAAATATTAATTTTTAACTTTTTATTTATTTTAATTTCAATTGTAATTTGAATATTTATTTGTTACTATAAAATACATATTAGTTTTCTAATATTTAAGTTATTTTTAACAGATATAATTTTTTAGTGGACTTTCTTTTATAACGGTCATATTTTTTTAAAAAAAATAAGTATTGCATATTAGACTTTTTTTTTTTTTTTTGGGTACATAGTTTATAGAAATAAGTATTGTATGTTAATGTGTTGTATTTTATAGTAATTTATTAACTACATGAAGTTGAATTATAATTTTGATGAATTATAACTATAGCATATATCAACTATAATTATTTTTCTTTAGATTTAAAAGATTTAATCATTTACAAGTTATATTTTATACTTTTTAGTTAAATAAATTATATTTTATTTTAATTAGCGTAATTTATAATACACCTTTTTGATATTTTTTTGTTTACACGTAACTGTAATATCGTTTATTCTAATTAAAAGAATATTTTTCTTATAATTTTAATATTTAATATTTTCAAATGAGAATCTAAAGATTCGAAAAAGTTGTTAATTTAATTATAGACAAACTTTTATTATAAGTTGTACCATTTGGTTGGGCAAAAAAAAAAAAGATTAAGATGAATATGAATAGGGGTGTTCACCCGAAAAGTTTCAATCCGATAAAGATGTTTCCGACCCAACCCAATATTTATATATATTGTTTAGCCGATTACTCGATAAGCCGATTCGATTTGGAATGCACAAATATTTGTCTATTTCTCCATCGCACAGGGTTCTCTAGGATTCGAGATTGAGTTTTGAGCTTCTTAATCGCACAAAGTTTTCCAGAGATTTGAAGTTAAGTTTTGAGGAATTTCTGATTTTGCTGCGAAAAATGTATTGAAATCGAGAGTTTCTTGGATATAAAAGAGTTCCTCTTTTTTTCTTTTCGGCTTCAAAACCTCTCAGACCTTATTGGCCTCGTATGGACTCTGCCATCGGTAATATGACAATCGCCACCACTCGTCGACAACGCAAGAAGGAGCAAATTGACGTCGTATTTGGCTCCATCAAAGTTGGAAAAAACGAGGCTTTCCGTCGAGCTCGCCACCTGCTTCCAAGGCACAATCTGATGGGCGAGTTCAACCCCATCGACGGACAGTTATACCATCTCGCCGGATGTGTTATCTCCAACAATTTCTCAACAAAAGCTACCCCTCGTCATTCATAGGTTCAACTCGTTCAGCGAAGACGAAATAAGTATGTTCCTTAAGCTTGCCGAGAAACTAAAATTAGGTTAAAATCAGTAACGGGTAATACTCACTTCCAATTTTAACAGAACGGGTCGAGTTATCGGGTCGGCTGAATTCGAAATAACAGATCAGGTAATATTAAAGGCCATTTTGTAAAGTCTTATATATGAATATTTTAGTCCCAAATAATTTGGCAAATTTTCACTACTGATTATATTTGGAGAGTTATTAGAGAATTTTATTTTAACTTTAGAGTTATTGAAGTTATTACAGCATGCTTTTAATTTTTCTTAGTTATTATTTGGCTAAGTAACATATTTAACTAATCCATTATGAAAGTTATTAGATGATGTTGTTATTGTCGAGTCTCATTGATCATTTTATACATTTTTATCTATTAAAATTTAAAATTCTCGATTCTCCAAATAGATAAGACTTGTGTTTGATTTATGTTAAAATTAAGGACGCATGACGTATCTTATAACAAGACACAAAAAATACCTCTCTTATTAGATGATGAGCCTTTTGACTACTAAAATTATCTGATGATTCTCCCTCCTCCATTATCCTTTTTGCTCCAGACGAAATCCAGCGACCAATATCTAGGAAATTTCTCCTCTTCCAGGGAAGGAGGTCGGATGCCTTTGTTTCTAACCACCTCCTCCCATTCCGTTTTTCCTTTTCATTTTTTTTTTTGTCAGTTTTTCGATTATTTTTAGTCTCTAAGCTCATGCAAAAAATTTATTTTTAATTTTTTTTATAAGATAGCGTCTTTTAATATGATATGGATCAAATTTTTTTTATCTTAAATAAATTCACTTACTACCTCTTTTACATTATAATTTTTTTGTTTTTAAGTGATTATTGAGAAATCCTATCCTTCTCATTTTGTATCATTACTTTAGTTTAATAAAATTTTATTTGCTTAATTTTTTTATAAAAAAAAGACTACTAAATTTAAATTTATCTATCTTATCATTGACAACAAATGATGTCGTTCACCAAAAGCAAAATTGGGACCGTGCAAAAAGACACGACCACCAATTTTTCGGTTGCTTGTTTCTGTAAACTTCAATGATTATCATTTTCAGCTAGCGCACACCTCTCACTTAATATTATTTGGAATTATAAAACTAATAGACATAAAGTAGATTATAAAATCGAATGTTAAATATAATTATTGTGATGTAAGTGTTGCATTTTTTTTTAATAACGTGGCTTATTATTAAAAATTGAATTTTCATATAAATTTATATTTATTAATTTTTTTAAATAGAAATGTGCAGTACTTCCATGTTTATAATTATAAATATGAAATGAACGAACGAAATACAATCGCTCCCTGTCCCACCACTAAATTATGTGAATGACCCTATTATTATTATTTTAAAAAAATAGAAATGTGCAGTACTTACATATTTATAATTGCAAATATAGTTTTTTTTATAAAATAATAAAATTAACATAATTCTAAGACGGTGCACGGAAAGCCTTAAGCTGAGTAGGGGAAAAACTCAGCCTTGTTGCCAAACAGACCGGTAAACCCTCAGTGCCAGTGGGCCGCTCGAGCGGCAAAATTAATAATTTAAAAATCTGAAAAACAAAATACCAACCGTGGTTAGTTGGTTGGTTACGCCAACCTCCAATCACAAGACTGACAGCCAACTCAATTCGCTCTGGCTCAACCAACACCTCCGGTTATATATCTCTCGCACCTTCCTGCTATATGTACCCCCCAGCCGCAAGGTTCAGATCTATCACAAAGGTTTCTCCAGAGGGCGTCTTGATAAACGCCTTCGTCTCTAAGAGGAAGCCTCTCACAGTTTCTTTACTATATTCCTTCGTTTTCTAGATTTCCTTCAATTTCCAGCGAAAATGAGAGAGTGCATCTCAATCCACATTGGTCAGGCAGGTATTCAGGTCGGCAATGCCTGCTGGGAGCTTTACTGTCTTGAGCACGGCATCCAGGTACTCTTCTTCTCATTCTCCCCCCTGTAATAAGTCTAATATAGAAGTTTATATTTGAGACTCTTTGTTTGGTGCGATCTGTGATCTTCTCTGATTTCTTTTAGCATGTCAGATCTGCAATTTACGCACCTAATTCGGTGATACATTTTTGTTGAGTTTCCTTCAGACTTTCTCCAATTTATCTTCATGTTTCTACTCTCCGCTCTTTATGGGTTTGATTAGAATGGAAAGTGGTTGGCATGGTTTTCTGGTTCGATCGCTCTTTTTTGCTCAGATCTGTGTTTTGTCGGTGTTATTTTGATACTGAGAATAGGAATCTTGATGTGGACCTTTTTCTGCATATTTGTAATTTGTCAGATCTGTTTTATTTTAAGCATCAGACCTGGCTTTTGCAAGATCTCCATTAGGACTATGGATGTTTTGACTTTTTTTTAAGGTTCTGATTCGATTTAAAATTTCTTGTTAACTTGTCTAGATTTTCTTGATACATTTGTAATATTTTAGTAGTTGCTCCACATATTATCGAAAAGCACCTAGTACTTTTTTTAATGGATTTGGCCACAATTGACTGAGAACTGATCTGATATATTATCCAATGAATGGCTTGGGAATATTTCGTCAATCAGTAAAGTAACTAAAAGAAAACCTTCCCTTGCTATTGTTCAGATGCGAGGAAAACCAAAACCATGTGAAAATGAGATATAATTTAGAGAAAATAAATGAAAAAAAAATTGATTGAGGGATCATTTATCAAATCAAATGCAAAAAACACTTGGTGCTAAAACTGAGCGTATGTGCATGCTTGGATCGTATGTTTATGCACAACTTTGCTAAAACAAATACATCAAGTATAATGTGCATTAATTCATTGTAGTTTTCTGTACCTCAATGGAATTAATGAAGAGAATTGGCTGTTCAATCAACGCCTCAAAATTGGTGGTTGGTTTTGAAAGCCATTAAAATTGATTAGCTGAACGTTCATATGCACTTAGTAGGTCCGGTTAGCCTGCCCTTGGTTGGTTGGCTCAGTCTTTTGGTTTGATTGACGAACCTCTTGAATGCTTTTTTGTTTGTGTAGCCTGATGGCCAAATGCCTAGTGACAAGACCGTTGGTGGGGGTGATGATGCATTCAACACCTTTTTCAGTGAAACTGGTGCTGGGAAGCATGTCCCTCGAGCTGTCTTTGTTGACCTTGAGCCCACTGTCATTGATGAAGTGAGGACTGGAACCTACCGCCAGCTCTTCCACCCAGAGCAGCTAATTAGTGGCAAGGAGGATGCTGCCAACAACTTTGCCCGTGGCCACTATACCAGTAAGCATCTCACATTTTTCATCTATATTTATGTGGAATATCAAATAGAAGGTCTGCTATAATTCATCTCCTGTTTCAGTTGGCAAGGAGATTGTTGATCTGTGCTTGGACCGTATTAGAAAGCTTGCTGACAACTGCACTGGCCTCCAAGGATTTCTAGTATTCAATGCTGTTGGTGGAGGCACTGGTTCTGGGCTTGGCTCACTTCTCTTGGAGCGATTGTCCGTTGACTATGGCAAGAAATCAAAGCTGGGTTTCACAGTCTACCCTTCTCCCCAGGTCTCCACATCTGTTGTTGAGCCCTACAACAGTGTCCTCTCAACCCACTCTCTCCTGGAGCACACTGATGTGGCTGTACTTTTGGACAATGAAGCCATCTATGATATTTGCAGGCGATCCCTTGATATTGAGAGACCCACCTACACCAACCTTAACCGTCTTGTCTCTCAGGTTGATATCCTCAAATCAAAGGAATTAGGAAAACTTTCATTTCCCTGTGTGGGCAATATAGCACTATGGATGCTCTCAATTGTGAATCTGGTGCCTGCTAAGTAATAAACATGCTTAGATGATATAGGAAGTATTAACTTCTGTGTTTTGATAGATAATTGCATGATTAGATTAAATCTGAATAGAAAAAGAGACATATGTACTTTTTATGAACAGGGTCACTGTGGGCTTACTAGATAATGTTGCTATGATATAGCTTGTCTCATCTAAATTTTTTTGTTCTATTTCTGGAATTCAGGTGATCTCATCTTTGACTGCCTCTCTAAGGTTTGATGGTGCGCTGAATGTAGATGTGACTGAATTTCAAACCAACTTGGTCCCATACCCCAGAATCCACTTCATGCTTTCTTCTTATGCACCAGTCATCTCTGCTGAGAAAGCATATCACGAACAACTCTCAGTGGCTGAAATCACTAACAGTGCTTTTGAGCCTTCATCCATGATGGCCAAGTGTGATCCTCGCCACGGCAAGTACATGGCATGTTGCCTCATGTACCGTGGTGATGTTGTGCCTAAGGATGTCAACGCAGCTGTTGCTACTATAAAGACCAAGCGGACCATTCAGTTTGTTGACTGGTGCCCCACTGGATTTAAGTGCGGTATCAACTACCAGCCTCCCACTGTTGTTCCTGGAGGCGATCTTGCTAAGGTGCAGAGGGCTGTTTGCATGATCTCAAACTCGACCAGCGTGGCTGAGGTGTTTTCCCGCATTGACCACAAGTTTGACCTCATGTATGCCAAACGCGCCTTTGTACATTGGTATGTGGGTGAAGGTATGGAGGAAGGAGAATTCTCTGAAGCTCGTGAGGATCTTGCTGCTCTGGAGAAGGATTATGAGGAAGTTGGTGCTGAATCAGCTGAAGGCGAGGATGATGAAGGCGAGGAGTACTAATTTCTCTGGGTGGTTTATTTCCGTGAGGTTTTGGGAGTGCGTTTTTATCTTTTTGAATTGCCGATGTTGTGCTGTGTGATGTTTAGTATGAGTGCAACTAAACTCGATTCCCTCTATTAATCTCTACTACCTAGATTGTGAAATGCAATTACTATTGGTACTTATTTTGTTACGTTTGTCAGTTAAATCGTATGGAGTGATATGGAGTTGGTTGACGAGAAGTAACATTTACAGAGTATTCCTCTTTTATGATTGGAATCGGGAAAGAGATTGGCAGCCACACAAATTAAGCATAACATGCGAACAACTAATAATACATATACACACATTTCAACAGTGGCGGGCGCAGCCATAAATAGTGCGGCTTTTAATTACTTTTCTTTAGGTATTACTGCCGCACTAATATACTACTAAAAACATGTGAACAACTAACACGTACATACATGATACATACACGGCGATGCGACCTCTATTTTATTACAAGTCACCTCTGAAGTAGGGTGCACCGAAGAAGGAGCTGGAGTATGTCCCTCCCCCATTAGGGAGAAGAGTGAGGAAACAGATAAGTCCAAGGATAATACCCCAAGCATAGCGGTCATCTCCCAGAGGAGTAATCTCATCTTTTGCAGGTACTTCATCTCCACCCCGGAAGAAGGTTGCAAATAAACCCCATGCCAAGCACAGCACACTTCCACTCAGTCCACCTATCCCTAGCAATAGAGATGTCGCAAAAGATAGCAACGTAGCAGTGCTTCTCCCGAACATAGCTTGAGCAATTCGCCCTCCTTCCAATCTTCCACAAGGCAACAAGTTCAAAGAAGTCACCACCATTCCTGCATATTTATGAACATCATTGGGAGCCTAGCTTGAGTAAAGAACATACGGATGATATTTTCTGAACCTCAGCACCTCATTTCTATGTTCAATCATGAACTGTAGTGATGTATTTGCACATATCAGCCAGCAAATTAACATTTTCAAGCATTATCAACATTAGTTCAACTTGTCCTATATCAGTTCATGCTATTCATCACCAGTACATTACCTCATCATGCAGTGGATAAAAGAACCAAAATAGTATATATCCATGTGAGGTCAGGGAGAGTGAGTTACCTAAAAGCCCAGCAAAAGCAAGGGGATCAACAGGAACTCCAACACCTTCCACCGCATAAGGTAGCACGTTACCTAGGTCATCTGCATAAGGTCCGATGACAAACTGGATGAAAGAAAGCAAGGGATTGTTATAGAAAAATTGTGGTCTTATATACCTGCATAGAAAGAGAAGAACGGAGTAATGACGAGCTGCTATCAGATATTTGGCATAAAAATTGTTTAGACGTGGTAACGAAATTGCAGTGAGAAATGCCTATGCATTTGTATCAAACGATGATTAATGAATCTATAACAGAACGTTGTCTTGTTAAAGGTTTTTCACATCTCTCTTGACCACAATTTTTTTATATGAAGCCCCCCAGTTTTTAACCCAAGGTTGCAAATTTGGGAGGCTGATTAGAACCTTCATGGTGGCAACAAATAAATGCAATGCCGGCAGTTTAGAACCCCTAACAAGTAACTACAGCCATATCCATCTTCTATCACAATTGTCATTCTTAATGGGAAAGCAGAGGTACACAAGATTGCTTTTGCATAAGAAATCATGTCTTCAATTCTTTTGAGAATGGAAAGGCACTTCAGAAAACTTACAAAGCATTGTCGCCTCCGTTAAAGCTGCCATCAGCAACAAATGCAGCAATTGCAAGCACGAGAGATGTCAAATATGCACTTCCTGTGCGTGCCACAGGAATATCAAAAAGTGCTTTCTTATTTGGAAGCAGTGATTCGTAGTTGTTCATCACTCCCAAGCACCCTGTCCAATTGGATGGCACGAGAAAAGATGGGCTGAGTTTGACACCATAACGGGCTGCAGTTACCCTTGTGGTTATCTGCAAAACATAAAACAATATTTCCTTCAATACAGCGTGCGGGAAAAGACAGGTGTTGCCATAAAGCAGATAAAACAGAACTAACATTTCATTTCTTAAAAGGCAAGCTCACAGAATTACAATTTTGTCGAGCGGTCAAGGTGATATGGAGTTTTAACAATAAGGGCACGCCAAATCAAACTAGTTTTGACGTATCTCATATAATTCCAAATTATATGCAGTATCCCATACCATCCTAAATATTCAAGAATGAAAGTGTTCTTGTTATTTTGACATTCTTCTCTCTCCACCCAATCTGTCTTTTATAGAAAGTAGGAGAGACGTCCTAAGAATCAACTCCACTTGTACAATGAGCCCTTGGATTCTTCTTCTCCTTCTTGTCTAAAAGTATAATATTTGGCCGTCTAATTAAACACCCTATTTGAATATAAGCATCTATACCAACATAACCTCATATTAGGTCTTGGACAATCCTGGAAAAAGTACCAGCCATGAAGCAGAAATGAAGTAACATTCAGAACTAAAGATTTTTACTTTTCAATCTAAACAATTAATGGGAAGAAAGTATAACATCCTAACCCAATCCAAGACCTTGTAAATAAAGAACTTCTGATGACAACATAATTCACAATCTCCCAAAAGAATGTAAAAATATACAAATCATACATCCTAATTCTCTGGTGCCAGGCATCTTTTTAGCAAGGTACAACCCAAATATTAGAGTATTAGAAGAACATTGCAGTTGCTACTACCATATCTTACATCTGTTTGAGGGTGAAACTAGATTTCCTAAATTGGATTTGCACAAACCTGGTTACAATTGTCGTACTAAAGCCTCAATGGTACAATTGCCTTTTTAACCAAGCAGACAGGATAAATTGGAAGTAATAGTTGAAGCCATGGTCTTGTGAATCACACAATAACAGTACGTATATTAGGGTTTGATAAAAAGGCGCAGAGCAGCATACCTCAGAAACTCCCAAAATGGTAATGAAGCCGGCAAAGAGAGGCACAACATCAGCCAAATAATCATCAAATGTAGCATTAGGTTTTAAGAAGAAGCCACTTGTCAGAGCTATCGTTCCAAAAGTTGCAACACATAAGACTATTGCACTGACATAACCCCATGGGGTGCTTAGCTTGGTTGCTTCAAACTGTAGGTCCATCTCTGCTTTGGGTTGCACCACACAAGCCTAGAAATAACAAGACATATAAACGTGAAATCTGAACGGAAGCTCTAATAGCTTAGAAAAACTTGAAAAACAGAGGAGATTCCAATTTCTTTCTCCTCACATGTTAGAAGCGAGTAAACTACATATTATAGTCCATGGAAAGAGTGAAAAAATTCCTGAATAACTATAGCCAGATAATCTAGTAAGAAAAATGTCCAGGAGGAGCTTTAGCCTCCTAAAAACACTGGCTTTAGACCTTAGCGGTGCTGGAAAAATTGGTTCAGATCACTTCACGATTCAGACCTTCAACCAGTTGGTTGTAACACAGAATGCACACCGTTCCAATACTACTGTGTACCCAAAAACATACCACTGAATTTGAACGATGAAAGGTTATCAAGTAGTCATGCTACAATTCCAGACTGAGGATTAACTTAATATCCATCGTAAAATGAATGACCAAAACGGAGCATATAGGAACAATTCGATGAGTCTGGAAATTCTATATAAATCATACATCCAAAATGCAAGGTTAAAGTTTAATGTAATAACAATGTCAATTTATGTATATACCTGTTTCGTAATGTCATTGGTTTTTTCTTCCATGAACCATAAAACTACCTCCCTCCCGGCTGCTTCAGATAGCTTCTTCTCCAGTTTGGGAATGACTTCCTCGATGGGCTTCCTTAAGTTGCCAATAAAGATGCCCCCATCTCCGAAACGCCGAACATCAGTTGCAAAAAACGTGTCAAATCCAAAGCAGCTCTTCAACTGCACCATCAAATGTGGCCCAGAACAGGAAAAGAAAAATAAAAACTTATTTCATGATCTTTTGAAAGAGCAAATAGACAGGAGTAAAAGCAAGGCATTCTTGTAACAGTGTGCATATAATATTTTATAGTAAAATAAAACAAGATAACAGGACAAGTGATACATTCTACAATACTTACCACATGTTCCTTAAATTATGAATTAGGAACAACACCCCTCGAGTTATCACCTGTAATACTAAAGTCTAAAGGCCATAAGAAATGTACAGATTCTAACATTAAACTAATGTACCATCATGCATCCAAACAGCAATAATACTTTTTAATAATAGAGAATTACTTGAAATGATAGATATCAGAATTAGTAGCGTCTAATGAATAAACAGTACGCAAAATAATTACCTTGTTGAGATCAAGAGCCTTAAAGGTCTCCTCAGCTTTCTCCAACCTCTCCTTCTCTCTAGTCAAATTATCAAGCACCACTTTATTGAAAAATGCCGCAACTGGGTTATCGCTATTTTCCCTACTAAGCTCCTTGAGCTTTCTATCTGCCCTCTTCTTCTCCAGCTTTATCGCCGCCTCGATTGAAGGATTGCCCATGAACTTCTTAAACTCTTCGTCCGTCTTCCAGTCCATTTCTTGCTGTTTATCTTTATCGTCACCCTCTTTGCCCAACTCGACTTCTCCTGAAGACGACTCGTTAGTCTGCTGAAGATCATTCTCTTTAGTTGGCTTCTCAGAGACTACGGCAACCGAAGAAGAAGTAGGTTGGTTTTCTTGCTCATCTTTATTAGCGGAGAACCTGAGGGGTTTTCTTGAACTGGGTTTAGAGTACAGGGAAAACGAGAGGTACTGTGTCTTTTGGCCAAATGGGTTTTTGTTGAAAGCGGAAACTATGGTACTTGTACTGTTCTTTTTCTTGTTCTTGAGAGGCCATGAGGAGAGTGGAGAATGTGATGTAACGGAGAGAGAGGCCATCGGAGATCGTGAAGAGGGATGACATGGTGAGATGGCAGTAGCCGAAGAAAAAGGAGGTGTTGGAGGGAGAGAGACTGGTCTAGAAAGCCTGAGAAGTTTCACAGGTGCAATGGATGGGTCATGGGGTTAATAACGACGAGGATGGAACAACACGTGGAAATAGATCGATCTGTGTGACAACTCAAGGATAGGATCATTTGTGTGGCTGAGCCCGTGGATTTTAGATAGGATGATTGAGATGGCAAATCGGATTTTAGATGATAGATAATATATATGTCTCAAAAATTTCTTACAAGCCTTTTATAGAAATATCCCAACTTTACTGATATCAGAAAACAACAGGAGGATTACAAGGATTCAACAACTCAATTGTTAGCCAGTTCAATCACATCCTCAACTAGCATACAAGATTTCTTTGCTAGACAATGATCAGCTATATGTTAGCCACTTCTTCTTATAAAAAGAACTTGCCATTAATCTATACTTGAAAGTATAATTTTTGTCATTTAATATCAAACCCACACCATCCCATCGATCTATTTGCTGACTAAGTGCTTTAACCACTTGCTGATTGTCGCCTTCTAGGATCACTAAGTTGAGTCCCATATTCTTAGCCATAATCGCAGCATGTAAATCCCTGTAGCCGCAGCAATTAAAGGATTTATGAATCCATTCTTAGATAGCCTCTTAGTGACCTGGATTGTGCTTGCGTGATCCCGAGCTACCAGACCCATATCTAGGTGGAGGAGGGCTCCAAGCTTGTTGGTTTTCTTGGCTCCCCAGATTAGTCTTCTGGTTACAAAATTGTGCTGCCTTAAACTCTTATAAGGAGTGGACTGCTAATTTGGCTACTTGGGTAGGATGCAAAGAGGACTTCTCAAAGATCAATTTGTTCCTTCTTAGCCAAATCCTCGAGATATTACTGAGAAACTTTCCATTAGTTGTTGATCACATAGTGTGCTAAGTTGTTCAAAAAGTACCTTGAAAGTATCAACACTATCATCTCTTTTCTGCAAGCCAATTGATCCTTGGCTCCATACATCTTTAACTGAGCAACAGCTCCACAATCCATGAGATGTAGATTTCTCTTCTCGGTTGCAAATGGGACGTAAGGGGGATTCAACAATATTCTTCTTGAACAAATTCAACATAGTTATAAGTGACTCAAGGCAAGCTTTCCACGTGAACACTTCAGTGACATTTGGTATTTGAAGTTTCCAACAGCAAGTCCATCCGTACTTCCTCAGGATTGTAGAAGAAGTCTGACCTTTTCTTGATCCAGTAATTCTTTTTTTGTTTGTGGTAGGCGCTTTTTACTAGATTTGCTGATTTAAAGCCTTTTCATTAATCTTTATAAGTTTGATAAAATAAATATATCATTCTCATCGTAATCCTATATTAGATTTATCATTAAACTCATTAAAATAATAATATAATAATATTTTTTAAAAACATTTTAAATTTTTTTTCAATATTTTATAATTATACTAATTATGTATATTAATAATTTAATTTGATACTTAAATTATTATTTTTAACAATTTTTAATAAAACTAGAATTAAAAAATATAATAAACACATTTATTTCATAGAAAAAATAGAATGAAAAAGAAAGAAAGGTATTGGAGAAATAAAATATATTAAATTAATAAGATGAATGGTGAATAGTAATCATTCAAATTTGAAGGGTTTGTCTATTTTTACTGTAACTCAAAATTTTAAAAATATAATTTGATGAGATCAATGTGGAGTAATTTTTAACAAAAATCATTAAATTTGTATTTGATGATTGATTTAATGAGATTAATAGAGATGCTTTTAAGTGGTGTTTTATAAAATATTATAAACATCATCGTTCTTTTTTATATAATCTCATTAGTAATACTATAGGTAATCAATTTTAGAAAGTCGATGAAAGAGTCAAGTTTTGATTTTTAAAAAAAAAATCTCCTCGCCTTCAATCTTATTTTCATGAATTTAATGAGTTCTATTGATTTATTTTTTTGTATAAAAATTAGAAAGAACATCCCAGCGTGAGAGATAAATGAGATCAAAATTGAAATTTATAATTCAAATGAAAAAAACATGATCATATCAATCAAAATGTTATAGATCAGTTTACAATCATCCATTCCTTTTAAATCTTCCCCCTTGGTGTCTACCTCTCTTTTTTTGTTTTGCATTGTCTTTTTTTTTTTTTTTTTTTTTAAATTAAAGCCAACTTCTTATTGAGTTCTTAAAACTGATTCTTTATAAAATTATTTTTGATGAGTACTGTATTGCTAGTGCATACCATTGGACTTCCATTGCTGGGTGTGCTCCATGATGCATTTTTATTTTTTATTTTAAATATTTGTAAAAAAATATTTAAAGTTTATTCGTAGTTACTTTCTTGGCTATAATAATAGTTAAGAGCATAACTATATACAAGATAGGGAGCTACCGTCCCAATTCTGTTTTAAATTAATATAATATATAAATAATTATAATTTTTCTTTTATACAATTGAAATTGTCTCCCAATTCTCAAGCTTTAAAAACTTTAATTGAAATTGTCCCCCATACTGTCCCTACTCTAACATTTGACACCCTTAGTCTAGATTTTACCTTAGTCTAGATTTTAACAGCTAATTTTTATTTCACTTGACACCCTTAAGTCTATAAATCTCACATATATAAAACCCTTGACTCTAATTTTAGATTTTAGGGAGAAACACTAAATTAATATTTTGATAGGAATGGCAAATATATTAGGGCCAGAGGCAAATTTTGTCCTTAAGTTGACAAGTCATTAATGATGATGGAGCATATTTTAAAATTAATATATTTATTGCTACGATACACTTTTAATTATAAGAATTGAACAATAAATTTAACGATCAATAATTAAACAATAAATTTAATGACCATATAACGAAACCTTCTATTCATAATACTGCTTTAAATCTTAAATATGCATATAAATCATTTAAAATTAATGATATATATAAAATGATTAAGAAGTTTTATTCATAGTATTTTATTAAGCAAGAATAATTTATTTTGAGAATTCAATTATAGTATTATGAGCTTGATGTGTTAATGCTTCTAAATTTTTAAAATATGTCTACATTATCCGAGCTATACAGAGGACTAATAATATTATAAAAGCTAAAATTATTATTTGATTAATAGGTTAATTCGACTAGTATTAAATTTTTATGTTTCTACTGCTATTAATGAACGAGTATCTTCTACTATGAAACTTATAAAAAGTAGATTGCGTATTCAAAGACGAGTTTCTTACAGATCATTTACTAGTTTATATTGAGAAAGAAATTGTCAGAAATTTTATTTCAGATATTATAATAGATAAATTCTATTCCATGAAATATCGTTGTCGAGTTTAATTTTAATGAAAAATTTTACGTTGATATTTTATTTATTTATTTATAATGGTCTCTAATAAATCATGAAATTTTTATGAAAATGATCTTATAAAATGATTTATAGATATATATTTTTTATATAATTGTATAACATATGATTATTATTTTTTATATAGTCATGTGTAAAAAATATATATTATTTATATTCACACATATCATACATGTTATCAATTATCTCTCAAAATACCAAATTTTAATTCCCTCCCTAAATGTAGGATAATTTTTCTATTTAAAATAGGCACGTCCTAACTTACCCATAGGTAGCCTGATTTGGTTGTAGTTTTTGTTAGGTATATGTAGTTATGTACGGTTATTATATAGCTTTAACACAATGCTCTACTTACTAATTATAATTTAATTTACAACATAAATTTTAAATTTTAAAAATTTTAAATAGTATTATTTAAATGATGTATATATTATACTCTACAAACCAACTTGAGATTATATAATTTATATTTTCATGGGAGTCTGGTTTTAAGAATATTTTCTACCCCATGCTTGCTTCGCCATAAGTAATGATGAGTAATAAAATATATCGTTATTTTCTTTAAAAAATCATAATTTCTCTTAAATATGTTAAAATACAATACTCTAATCTTGTTTCATACCAATGAATAAAATTTTATATCCCAAATGCCCATCAATATTACAACTAATGTAATGCGTTCAAACTACAAACCAAGACCAAAAAGAAGAAGAATTGGAAAAAAATAAAAAAAAGGAAATGAAAAGAAGGTTTTTTCCTTAGAGAAGTAATATAGTTTTTCCGGAAGCTCCTCAGCTATAAATACAGAATTTGGTCGGTGTTAAGTTAAGATACATCTTCTTGAGTCACTCAGAAGAGCATCCTCGTTTCTCAGTCGAAGCTGTGCTATGAATTAGCACCGACTGCTCCCGAGCCCGTTGTCTCGTAAAGTTTGGTAGTAGCCGCCTCACGCGCTCCTCTGTCAAGTACCTTACAGAGAACTGGTAAAGATTTCCCCCACCTTTTTCCATTAATTGCATCGTATTCTCAATGCTGATCTTTCCTTAATTAGGGTACAGTTAGGCCAGGATTTTATGGCTTTAGTTTGAGTTTACTTGTCAAGAATGTGACTGGCTTTCTTTTCGGTACGTATAAACGTCTGGACTTTTAAAAGGAATTGTTGTTTGGGCTAGGGTTTTTCTGGGTTTCTGTGATCAGGGAATTTAGGGCTTTTGATTGAGATTTTGTTTTGTTTTGTTTTTTGTTTCTCTTAACTGATCTAATATGTGAATAACGTGACTATGTGCAAGTCTTTGAGGCAAGGTAAATTGAATTACTCCGGTATACCGGTTTCTACATTATGGTCTCTGGTGCATAAAGAGCCTCTTTAGAAAATTGAAGGGCCGTTACGAAAACTAACACGCTGCAATCTTTGCTGTGGTATGCTATTGCCTCGTTGCTGTATGCCAATTCCTTTTCTTACTGTCTGTTGAAATGGTGTTGGATCATTTGATCTTGTCTGTTGTTCGATTAATACGACGAGAAAACTTAATAATTTGTATATTACTTCTTTGTTAGAATGATTTTGAAACTGAAAATAAGAATCCTCACCCCCCCCCCCCCCCCCCCCCCCCCCCCAAAAAAAAAGGAAAAAAGGCTAGCATCTTGTTTTGGCAATTATGATTGCTAACTTTGAATTGTCATTTTGGTGCACTACCATTGTTTTCTGCCTCCATTTTTCCATAATCTGTATCGAGATGCTGCCATAACTCTGACATTATCTCCTACACCCCCACCAGCATGCTAGTGTTAGAATTAAATTTTATCTTATTAAAAATGGTTTTAGAATTACCATTTATGTTTTTATCTCACCATCATTATCCTTTCATAAATTAGTGCCTTGTACTCATGTAAAAATAGAAAACTAAAAGAAGTGCCATCTACACCTTAGATTCATAATTTTTTTTTTATTAAGAGATTTATTAAAAGACGCAATTCAGAATTTATTAAAAAAACGTAATTAGGATTTATTAAAAACGTAATTAGTTTTATCACTTTTATGTTATGGCCGTGTTTCTCAATTGTCTTGTATTTTCTATATAAAGCAATAGATGAATAGAACTTATTAGAAAAAGTTAAATAAAATCATTTTATCAGTTTATCACATTAAATCATTTGATGCCCACGCTTGACGAGAATTTCATATTCTGTTTTTTTTTTGGCTGTTACAATGCATACTAAATCTACAACTTCTGTGTTACCATGTCATATATTTGAGATTTAAACATATGTGGTGCATATGGCTTGAAAGGAATGGGAGGTGCTTTGAAGATAAAGAACGCACTATGGGAGATCTTAGGGATTTTTTCTTTAGTACTTTGTGTAGTTGGGAGAGTACTTTCTTTAGTACTCTATGGAAGAAATATTCTGAATTCTGCTTTATTCTTTTATTTAGTTTTGCTTTTTGCTTTTGGAAAGATGTAGGTATTCCTTTGAATACTCCCTATGTACTTGGGCTTATGCCTATTTCTTTGGGAATAAAGTCTTTTATTACTTATACAAAAATATGCTTGAGATTTAAAGTGATTGTGATGCTTGTTGATCTTGCAGTTGTTTCTGCTTTTTCTAGAGGCTCATCACTTTGCTAAATGGCCAATAATCCTCGATTTTCCGGTGTACAGGTAGTTTGCCCATAAAACTATTCCTTGCAGCATTTAATTCTTTTGGAAACAGTTAGTTCTACAGACAAGATTTTCTATTCTTTGAGTTTTGAGAAATATAGGAGGTTAAATTTTTTTTTTGATAAGTAGAAATATAGGAGGTTAACATTATAAGATTTTTATCCCTGATAATAATGGCATTGGTCGCGAACGAATCATATATGTGGACTTGCATTATTATTATTATTTTTTTATGCCCATGCCTTAAAAGGTTATGGTACTTGAGGTGTTTAAGCCTCATGCAGGGAGGCTTGCTATAGTAGGGTATGCTCCCATTTTTGTTGATTGGAATATTGCTTTTATTTTCATCCACTATCTGATTTCTCTTTCATTGGCAAACCTCTTCAGCCTCCTATAGTTGGTTCGGTAGAACCCCCTCGAAGTTTTGTTGCGCCGATGCCTTCTCAGGTAATGCATCCCTTGTCGATGAGTATGCATCTCCTGTATATATCATCATTATCAATCTGATAAAACCTACACTTGGCTGCAGTTCCGACAGGTGGTTCCAGCACAGCAGTCACAACAGTTCAATCCCGTTCCTTCTCAACATTTTTATCCTGTTGGCCTTGGCGCTCCACTGATGAATGTTGGACTACCTCATCATCATACTCTGCAACCCCAATTTTCTCAATCAATGCAGCAATTTCCTCCAAGACCTGGTCAGCCTGGTCATGCTACACTCCCATCACAGGCAATTCCATTGCCAATTGCTCAGCCAAACATGCATATTACTTCAGAAAAATCAATACCTCAGATAAATTCTCAAACTCCAAATAGCTATTCACCTGTTTTGGGTGGCCCAGAAAGGCCTCTCACTTCACCATATACTGTAAGATTCCAAAGTGTTGTCATTTCAGAATTTCTTTATTTATTATACTTCGTTAGGGATTGACTTAATAATATATGTACATTTATGCAGTTTGCATCATCTTCTTATGGTCAACCGCATACAAATTTTAGTGCCTCCACCCAGTATCAGTTTACACCTCAAATGCATGCACCTGATGTATCTTCTGGGAGGCAACTTGGTTTATCATCTGAAAGCCAGGGTACTGCCACTGTTGCACAGTATGCAAAACAACCTTTAGTCTCCACCACCGTGACATCAGTAATTCTTCTTTCCTTGTATCCTATTGACATTGAATCACTTAGTTCTTCAACACTATCAAATCATTTTTGTGTTCCTTTGCTATCAGAAGCTCCATCTTTTTTCATTTTGTTGAAATGCCCATGATTAAAATTTCAGGCAACAATCATCCAACCTAACTCCACAAGAGAGTCCCCAACAGATTGGATAGAGCATACTTCTGCTGATGGAAGAAGGTATATGGTTCTGATGGATGCAGGCGATCCTAGATTCCCAATCTTTATCTAGGTTACAATGTTCTCTGCTTCTTTTTTTGAATTTTTTTTTAGATTTGCAATAGGTGGACTTTCAATCAATTACTAGCAGAGAGCCAAATCTCTCCTCGAGAAAGAATATATGCATTGAAACAATATGTTGACTCCTTTTGTACTTAAGCTGTTCTCTTTCTCTTTAATTAATATTTTATTCATGAAGCAATCTCACCGTAGGAAGACCATTTTGACTAGGGCTATTATCTTGTTGAATAATGTGAGCAAGCTGATAATTAATCCCAAGGGATGATGTTGAAGATTGCAGTGCCCGAAATTATTAGATGCCAATTAAATATTCAAAAGCATTTACTATTTTTTGGTTTTTTTGGATCTGCTTTTGTTGCATGCTTGCTTCTCTGTTGGTGCTTTGTTGTGCTCTTATGGTTTTGCATTGACACATGCTCGTAGGATCTCTTGAGCCTTAAACTATGCACTAAAATGCCATATAGATTGAGTGAGATGTTTCAGTGTTTATTACTGTCTTTTATCATTTGTCGTGATTGGTTTGGCATGGCTATAAGCTGTGCACTGACTTCTACAAAGATCAAGGTTCATGGTCAATTGGTTAGTCCATCTTGGCAACCCTTGCAATTAGTGGGAAAAAAATTGAAAATGTCTCTTTGCTTCGAGATGCCACATTCTTATTTCTTCTTTAGTGGACCAAAGTATCGTGCATATTACAATTGCTTTTGACTCATTTCTATTTTTATAGGTTTGAATTTTGATTAGTTATTTGCTACATCTTCTGACAATAAATTTTTTTGATAGGTAGAACTTTTTTGTGCTAATATGAAAAATAGACATAGCCCATCTACACAGGATGTATACAAATTATCTGACCATAACTTTCCTCCTTGTGAATCCTTCAGGTATTATCACAACAAGAAAACAAGGCAATCTAGTTGGGAGAAGCCTTTAGAACTGATGACGCCAATTGAGGTGAGTCATGTTTTTTCCTCTAATTTCTTCATGTTAGTAATGTGATTGAATAGTATGTGTATATACATGGTGTATATGTGTGCTGGTGCATGTCTATCCAGTGATTTGTATGGCTGGCTTGGTTTAGAATGAGCAAACTTCTGGCTTAATGGATTCATGTATTGCTTGTTATTCCATCAGCTGTATTTTTTATGGTATGGTGAAAAAAATTGCTCCTTGAGTTCATATGGCAGGGTTTTCCTGTCAAGCAGATAACTATTATTCTTAACTTCTGTGTCTTTTGTAAGGTTGATTGTGTCCAATTTGTCTTTGGAACTGTCAGATAATATATTTTCAACTCTCTTTTGGATGAAGAACAATTATCATTTACTAGAAATATGTTTCTCTGAATCTTGATTATGGCCAGAAGTTCTGTCCCATATAAAACAGAAACACGTTGCTTGCCATTGTGACAGTTACTCACCGCCTATCTCTGTCGATTACAAATGTAACGTATATCTCTTTTCTTTCAGTTTCCCTTTTTCCGTTCATTTGTTTCAGGATCAGCGGTTTAAATAACTGTTTTCTTTGCTTCTGTGCTTTTGTTGGAAAAAGATGGGTCTCTTATCTCTCTCTTGGCTGCCTCTCGCAAGTCTGATAATTCATGGTGATAATTACTTCATAATGCTATGCCCATGTATTGCATGGTCTTGTCAAAAAATGGACAAACAAAACCTTCATAGTTTACTCAACACTTCATGATGAGCGCTAATCTGTTCCATGTACCACATACTCTTACTCATTTAACTTCCATGCAATTTCATGGTATTATCTTTTGCTTAGACTTCCATAGATATTCTGACAATTTTCTTCTACTGGCATAATTTTGCCTCGAGACCTGTAAAGTTAATGGTGTTTTCAATTCTGTTTGTAGTTTGTTTGTTTCTCACTCTCTTATATTTTCTACATATACACTGCATGACTTCCATAGCTTTAAAGATGCTTACAGGTACATGATCTGCTACTCTATTGAGAGGTAGGCCATGCTGTGGGTATTTGCTGCTTGCTCTAGCTGCTATATTGCTTGAATGTTAGTAAATCCTGTCATTTATATTATTTCCTGAATGTTATAATTGAGTTGTTTGAAATTTTTTGTTGATTTTTTAATAAATAGAAGTGGATTACCTTAGGGCTATGTACACAATTGGATGTGCATTATTCTTGGCCCTATTACTTTCGACATCCATTTCAATCTTAGATTCTCGTGTTGACCTAGGATTTGACTGTCAATGTAGGATATATAGTTCTCCCATTATATAATTTTATCTTTTGTCTGATTTTTTTTTGATACATGGGGGAGGGGGGATTTGATCGTTGGTTCTCTCAGTCCGAAACCAAGGTGTTGCCAATTGATCCAAAGGATCTTGGCATCTTTCGTCTGATCTGATTGAACGACAAAATGACATATATATTTCAATTTGAGAACCTTAGTTTTGCGCTCCTATTATCTCTCAAATTGTTTATAGAACAGTTTATTTTCTTGTGAATAAATAAATGGAAGGGTATATACTGGGCTAGGCCTATTCTTTTAGAAATAAAGTCTTGTTTACTTATCAAATAAATAAATAAATAAATGGAAGTGGTTCAAGCCATCTTGTCAAATTTATTTTGGTGGAGCAATTCCATTAAGGAGTTGAAAAGGAGCCCGATATAACTAAGATTTAACATTTCCCACCTATTATTTGCAGACGATACCATGAAATCTTGTGAAGCAAGTCCAGGTCAAATCTGCCTTGAGGGCACTTTTTCTATGCTTTGAAATTGTTTTCTGATCTGAAAGTGAGTTTTGCATATTCAGAGTTGGTTCATGTGGGAAATGTTTCTAATGTGGAGAGCTTGACTAGCAGATTGGGGGGCAAGGTATTTTCTCTGCCTATGAAATACTAGGGAAATGTTTCTAATGTGGAGAGCTTGACTAGCAAATTGAGGTGTGAGGTATTTTCTATACCTAAGAAATACCTTGGCTTCCCTCCATCTTTCAAGGCCAAGTCTGTTTGGAATGGTATGATTGAGAAGATTGAGCATATATTGGCTGGTTTGAAGATGAAGTGTTTGTCTCCAATTTGTAGAGTTGGGTTAATGTGGTTTATTCCTAGAAGGTTAGCAAACCTTCTTGCAAACTGAAGAGGTTTATAAGGCAATTGACATATTGTAACAGTGTGGAGGATGACCCTATCTTCTTATGATGGTGTAGTTGGGGGAAAATGAATGAAATAATTTTTGTAAGACCATGAGAGAATGATGAATGAGCTTAAATTCCTCTTTTTTATTGCTTTCTTCGGATGGGCAATTGCTAGAATTTAATGGATGAAGTGCTTATGATTTTCTTGTACCTTTTGTATTTCTATTGAGGCATTTCTCTTATATACATCCTGTATTCTTAGGCTTTGCTTTTTTTCAATAAAATTTTAATTACGTGTAAAAAAGTCATTTCATTATTATCCAATGAGGCACCTTCCAGTATGTGGCAACTGTTATTTAACTGTAAAAAATAACTTGACAGATTGCCGGAGTATGTCGTTAACCTCGCCCAAACTCTCTGGCCTGGGAGGGAGAGAGGTGTGTCATCTCTAGAAAGGATTTCAAAGCCTCTAATATTAAGAAAGCTTATAGTTGCTTTTGAAGTTATTTTATTTATTTATTTAATCAAAGACTGAAAAGAAATTGATTACAGGCTTGAAACTGACTTAGTTTTAGTTGATTTATTATTTTTGATTGGTTAGTTATATTTGAATTAATTTTACCCTCCCTCCTTTCCTGTCTGTTAATGTCATTATTTTTTCACTTCTGTTTACGCGACTAGATTCTAGTTATTTCACTATTCTGGAATGAGCTCTTATTTTCCTTGGAAAGAATTTGAGCATTTTATATGCTAAAGAATTTTGATTTATTTGCATTTTATAACTGTGCCAGAAAGCAGATGCTTCGACTAACTGGAAGGAATTTACAAGTCCTGATGGAAGGAAGTGCGTGCTCCAATATTTTTTTTTTAGGTTTGCAACCTCTGAACTCATTGTTGATTGAATTTTTTCATATTCATGATTGTGTTGCAGGTACTACTACAACAAGGTTACCAAGGAATCCAAATGGTCAATCCCTGAGGAGCTGAAGGTTTCCTCCTATGTCAACAAATTTATCATACTTCTCTTTGATTTTTTTTCCAACCCTAATTTTCTTTTCTCTATGTACTGTTTTGCACATACTTTTGCTTCAAGTTGGCTCGCGAGCAAGTAGAAAAGGCATCTTTCATGGGAATACTGCCAGACACATTTGAGATTCCTCCTGTCTCAACTACTGTGCCTCCCCCCGTGGTTAAAGCACCATCTGGTGGAGAAACCTCATCTTCCCCAGCTCAGCGGGTAGCATCAAGCCCAGCTTCAGAGGGGCATGATGTTGCCGCTGGTGATCTAAAACCTCCCTTGCTTTCTGAAACACCAGCTTCAACTGTTGTAGCTTCTACTACAGATGAAAATGCAAATGGAACACAGACACTTCTAAATGTTGCAGCACTTTCAGATGCTGTTGCAGAAAATTCTGAAGCCGCTGTCAACATTGCCAATACCATCCATGCACCAATGTATAGTCAATATAACTATCTTTAGTATACTGACTGTATTTTGCAAAAGGCACGTTGTTTGATTCTACTTCTTCTCGAGTTGTATAGGGAGAATGCTGACAATCTTTCAGCTGAAGATGTTCCTAATTCTGCAGATGGAGCTCCTGCAAAAGTTGCGGAGGTATGCCTTGGGTTTGTATTTTAATTCTAGTTATATATGTTCCAGTGAAGAATAATGTTTTTCTAGGGAGTTGATGTGATTGAAGCCTTGGAGGAAGTGAAAAAAGATGAAATAGGGGAAAAACTGAACGATATTGGATTGGAAGCGAAATCAGTTGATCCTGAACCCATGATTTATGCCAATAAGCTGGTATATTATAGAATGTGCTGCATCCAATTCTCCTTATTGTTGTTTTTCTTGGTATGAACTAGTTATTATGACTAGCCTTTTCTCTTGTAGGAGGCTAAAATTGCATTCAAAGCACTTTTGGAGTCTACAAATGTTGGGTCTGACTGGACCTGGGATCGGGTACATCAATCATTCCAATATAATTATCTGTGTTTTTTTCATTTATCTTAGTAATGACAACAATAATGTGTACAACAGGCTATGAGAGTAATAATCAATGATAGAAGATATGGTGCTTTGAAGACACTTGGAGAGCGGAAGCAAGTTTTCAATGAGGTAAGCCATTATAAGGATGTATTTTAAGCCATGTATATTAATATGTTAGTGTTTTTACTCTGATTTTAGTTGTTGTATTGGCACACACTCTTTATCAAAGACTTCTGAAAAACTGGAAGTATTATCTACCTATTTATTAATTACACTTGCTGTTTTCTTTTTAGCTCTTATCATACAGTCCATTCTTTTTGTTTCAGTTCCTAAGTCAAAGAAAAAAACAAGAAGCTGATGAGAGGCGCATCAAACTGAAAAAAGCACGGGAAGAATTTAAACAAATGTTAGAAGTATGTTGTTTGCTGCTTCTGGAAATTTCTGTTGTATCTTGTTACATCTTATTTTGTGTTTTGCATATGCTTCTTGTGTTATTTTGGCCAAGCCCTTTATATTTATTAATATGATCTTCCATTCCTAATAACTAATTTTTTCTTTGCATTTTCTCATCTTTGGCTGATTTTTCAAAGGAGTCGTCAGAGCTGATGTCATCCACAAGATGGAGGTTTGTCTTAAACCTAAATGGTGTCACTTTGAAAACTTTTTTCTTAAATAAAACCTGTGTGAAGTTTTGCATATGCTGGCAATTTCATGATGCCTTTTCTTCGCTACTTGCATTTTTGAACAATCATCCAGCAAAGCAGTGAGTATGTTTGAGAATGATGAACGTTTTAAAGCTGTTGAACGAGATAGAGAGCGCAGGGATTTGTTTGATAACTACTTGGGGGAACTTAAAGAGAAGGTAGGTGTCTACTGCCTCTACCGTCTCCTCCTTTATTGTTATGTTCCCACCTTTTATTTATTTTTTATTTTATTTTTTGCCTTTTGCCTTCTGGTCAAATAATTAATCTACATTTTGTCCTAAAGGAAAAGGAACCTTTGCATTATATCTATGAAGAGCATCCATGTATGCTCACAATCAGTTCATTCTATGGCAATTCAATTCCACCAAAGAGCTAAAAACTTGGTTCTTTTTCACGTTTACCTGTAAAATGAACTGATTGTGAGCATGATGGATGTTTTTCAATTCAACCAAATACTGCACATAATCATAATTAGAGTTCATGTGGCTTGAAAAATTAAGCCTTGAACAGAATTACTGGATTATTCTGTGTCTCTGTCTCTATTACTGGTGGTTGGATCTTTTGTCTTTCTCTAGGTCTCTCTAATTTTTTCCTATCTAATTTTCACTAGATATTATATTATAGTTTGACCTTTATTTATATGTTTTTCAAATCGTTTGGCAGCCCCGGAATCTACGGGGTTGGATGTTTCCATCCTCAGTGGTCATCATGGGCCCACACCTCTTTGTGGTGGTGGCCAGCCATCTCAAAAAATTAAAGGATTTTTTTCCTTTTTTTTTTAAATTGTTTTTCAAGTTGAACTTGGCCCCCTAGGAATAGCTATTCTTTTTTTTTTTTGATAGGTTCCCTAGGAATAGCTATTCTCAATTTGTGGAATGGCTATTCTCTATGGGAAAGGGATTACTCGTCAAAAAACACCAAACAACTAAGGCTCTATTCTGCAAACCTAATGTATCCTTGGTTTTTGAGGTACTCTTAGGTTTTTGAGGTTTACGAGGGATCTAGTAATGGTTGTGTAGACGGTTCTTGTTGTGGAAGGGGTTAAAGAGTGAAAAAACTAAGTTAATTGGGTTGTCATGGGGTGGTTTCATGGTAGCACATCTGTTACTGCAGTGAAGATTTAGTGATGCAAGCATGGAAGAAGGAACAAGTTGCCGCAATGAAAGTGATATTTAGTTTTGGAAACTTGAGCTTTTCATTTATGGAATTTATGAGTAGCATCAATTGAGATGCATATGGTTTTGATGGTCAAGTCATTGGGAGTCTAGGGTTAAACCGGTAAACCAGTTTATTTCATGAGTTATGGTTAATATTGGGACGAGGGGACAGATCTGTAAGTTTATTTTTATTTTTTTATAAGAGATAAGTTTCATTAATAAGAGTGAAAAGGCCAAGCCCAAGTATACAAGGAGTATACAAAAGAGTACCTAGGTACAAACTAAGAGCTGGAAATTAAAGACAAAAAATCGTGAGCATTGTTCCCATCTAATACAACAGCCGAAAATCACAGAAATAAAGTATGCATAAAAAAATCCTGTAGCTCCGCCAATGTATACGCCTTGTTTTCAAAGCAACGTTTATTTTTTTTCACCCAAAGACGCCATATTATGCATAACAGAACCATCTTTTACACTACTGCCACTTGCAGACATCCTTGTATATTCTTCCAACAACCAAACAAATTCACCACCCTCCCTGGCATAACCCAAGAATGACAACCCTTTGAAAAACCTCACCCCACAACACCCTTGCAACCTTGCAATGCAGTAAGAGATGGTCCACAGATTTTTCGTGTTTTTTGCATATATAGCACCAATCTAACACTACATATTCCCTCTTCCTCAGGTTATCTGTAGTCAAAATCTTCCCAAGGGCCACAATCCATATGAAAAAGGTAACCTTGAAAGGCACACGAGATCTTCAAATATTTTTCTAGGGGAAAAGAGCATGCCTATGTGTTTCCATGATTTTGTAGTAGGCCTTAATTGTACACTGCTTGTGGTCATTGTGCTTCAATTTCAGTCTATCTGCCCGTGTCAGTGGAGTCCTCAAGGGGTGTACTATGCTGAAAAAATTTGCAACCATGGATAATTCCCAATCATAGAAATCCCTATTGAAAAGAATATTCCATTGATGAGAACCATGAGAGAGTGAACACATGTCAGCAACTGGAGTCTCCCTATTAACAACAATATGATATAAAGCTGGGAATGCTCTACCCAACGCAATCTTACCGCACCAAACGTCTATTCAAAAACTGATTCTAGTGCCCTCTCTAGCCATGTAACGAATGTGACTTTCAAAACATGGCCAACCCTTCCTAATGAATTTCCACAAACCCATACCATATCCCCCTGACATCCTTAGAACACCCAACCCCCCAAAGCCCCTCCATATCTAGAGTCGATAATTTCCTTCTACAAAGACTCCCCTTCCTGATAGTATTTCTATAACCATTTTTCTAATAAGTCTTTGTTCAAGGTTCTCAAGTTACACACCCTCAGGCCACCATATGATATTGGGAAACATACTGTCTTCCAGTTAGGAAAATGAGTGATATTAAAATCACTATCCATGCACCAAGGCACATTCCAAATGGAGTGAATACCCGCCAATTCCTCCCATAACCCTCTCCTCTCCCTGTCTACATTTGGCCCATAAATGTCCACTTCCATCCATCTGCAACATTTTTAAAAAGGGAAGCTACCAAGAACTCACCAATACACTCTTCCACTGCCTCCACAACTCTTTTATCCCACATTAATAACACGCCACTCACTCCCATGGAGGCCAAGTATGCCCATCCCGCAACGAACACCCCCATAGGCTTTGAACAATTTGTCTATCAATGACCCAAATCTTTGTTTTCTACAAGCACACTGCATCAATTTTCCACATTCGCAATAATGATTTGATAAGGGGGCATTTATTACGATCATTGAGCCCCCGCACATTCCAAGAGAGGATCTTGTGCTTCATGGAAACAATAAGGAGACCCTCCCTTTTGATTAGTCCCTACTACTACTCCCTTCCTTCACATTGTAATTAATGGCACATGTTAACTTTTTTGATTCCCTCACGCTTAGAAGATGACTTCGAACGTCCATTTTCCATAACAATGAGAAGAGCATGAAATTGTTCTTCATAGCCTCCAAAAGTGATCCCTATAACACTCATCATAGCCTCCACCTGATCGAAAACCCAATCAGAGGAATTTCTCCCCCTGATGGGGGGGCTGGGAGGAATGTACATAAGGGGGTTAGGCGATCCCCTCTCCCCCGGACTGTGATGGATCACAAATGGCCAACTGTCAGTCTTGATTCTCCACTACCTCTCCATTGGCCTCTATCTCCTTACCCTGCGACGATGCTGGCAGTACGTCCGTCGACTTAACCATCTCCAGTTGCAGTATCCTTACTGGAAGCCCATCGCTGCAAGCCCTCCCTTCTGGCATTGAGCTAGGTGGATAGCTAGAAAGCCCCCATTTGCTGTTTGAACATTGGGCTTCCAATCCCTCGAACAGATCGTCGAGATAGTCTTCAACGGAAGGACACACCTCTGCCTGGGGTGCAACTGAGAAGAGCGGCATTTTCTGTCCGCATAGTGGCTCCGACGACAAAGCCTGTGCCTTGACAGAGGTCAATGGTGCTACCTCCGATGAATTCTCTCCTGTTTTCTTGAGTTTCTGTGACGCCAGTGCTACCTTCGACATCACCAGAGTTTTCTGGCCACACTGGAGTTTCTCCAACTGTTGCACAATCGTCGGTGGCTCCGGCGAGGCCTTTGCAGGTCTAGGGCTTGACCTCTATGAATTCAACTCAAGAATGGGCTCAAACCCAGGATTGTAAACCACGTGAGAGTTGGGCCTCATTACAGCTTCCTCACCCCGTCCCTCATATTGCACAAACGGGCCAATCCAAGGAGGTTGAAACACAAGCCGAGCAACTGCCTCCCCCTGATCCAAACTCCCCTTCTTTCCACTTAACACCTCAACGCACCATTTTAGCCAAACCAAACTTTGATTTAAACCAAATACTTGTTGCTCCATTTCACCCACTACTCGTTGAAGTTCCTTATTAAGGCCAAACAGACCTCTGCCATCCTCTCCCTCGAGCATACTTCCATCACCGACAACACTTCTCAGAGTTGCAGTAGCACCTCGAGCACCATCCTCACATTTTGCGTGTTGCAGAGCTTCCCTATACGAATGGTATGACTCCTTGGGGTGGTTGAATACCAGCGACGGTTGAGGCACATGGCCTTTGTTACCATCCAGAACAGGGGCTGCTGCCATGGAAGAGAGCTCCTTCAAAATATCACTGAAATTCTTCCACCCCACCCCCACCCCCATCCTCCCTTTGGGAATAATCAAAATGCTACGTCGCCTCTCAGGTCCAACCTCCGAAAGGGAAAAGAAGCTCCCATAGGTGTTTTTCTTCCTCTAAAGCAACAACACCTTCATCTCTCATCTTCTAGATTTAAGGAGCTTGGAATGAGACCTGTTAGCTACGCCTTCTTCCATCGCATCTGCCAACCACAACAAATCATCCTGCGCAATGAAGATGTCTCACAAGTCGAGGACTGCTTTCTGTTACCTTCCATTGCTGTCCATTTTCTTTCTTGAACTCAAAACATTTTTTTTATCGATAACCACATTCATAGTCGACCCCATCACAGCCCCCTTAAAAGCGAGTAAAAACGAGAATAAACAGTTCAAAATCCTACTAAAGACCGGAAAAACTAGTGACAATGAAGAAAACCATTGTTATCGTGCAAACAGTACGGAGAGAAAAAGAGAGGAGAGAGAGAGACTCAACACATCTGTAAGTTTATTTTTGAGTCAAAGTTGGCCTTTTATTGGATTTATTAGGTCTATATTTAACTGGTTTCACGAGGAGTTCTAATTTTAGTAGATTGAGAATGAGCGAAGGGAATTCTTTATATTGAGTGTAATGAAGAGCAAAGTTATAAATTCCGTTCCAGTCGGAATTGCCGGAATTTACTGTTCCACTACAGTACCCAGAACAGTGAAGCAATCAATTTCATTCCGGCCTAAATTCCGGTCGTTCTGGATCATTCCGGCCAGATTCCGGTGTACCGGACGGAATATAGGTTCCGGCCTGGAATTAGTTTGTGTTTTTATGGTATATATTTTTGAAAGTAGATGAAAAAATGCCGAAGGCATGCTATTATTTATGAAAAAAAAATGAAGTAGAATTGAACGTACCAGGAACCAGTGGCATATCTCTCCCCATCTCACAACTCAAAGATCTCAATGTTGCCTGAAACTAGAAGACAAATTCTTAGAAAAACATGGAAAACTAGAAGAGAAGGAACGAGATAATTAAGGGGTTTTGGGAAAACCAATACTTTAGTTTTAGGGATACGTTGTCAACTTGTAATTGGTTGAGGGTACTAGTCTTTTTTTTTTTTTTCTTTTGCAGACTGTACTAGAGAGTAGAGAGACTTTAATTGCTAGTAGCCTAGTTTCTGCAATTGTCTGTAAAAGAAAAATAATAATAATTAGCTCATAAATTTAATAATAACGATTAAGATATAATCTTCTTTTAGATTTTTTTTTTTTAAATATAAGGATAGTATCTAAATAAATAATGAAATAGGTTATATCTGAATTATTAAAACTAATAGATTCTAAGCCGTGTGCAAATATTTCTTTCAAAAGTAAAATAATATTTGTTTCCAATAAAAAGAAAGTAAAAGAATAGGCAGAGAGTAGGGTTAAGTGTAAGTTTGTAAAGCATTGTGTATATTATATATAAATATATATTTTCTTTTTTAATTAAGAGAAAAAGGGAAAATAAAAAAAATGAAAAATTGTCATTCTTTAAAAACACATGCACACACACTATATCTTAAACACATAAAAATAGATCTGCAATTCAATATTGGAAGGAAAATTATACTATATCCTTTGACTTTTATTTTTGATATTGTATTGAGAAGAATGATTAAGTATGTATATTTTTACGATTTGTATTGGTTTTATTTAGAATATAGTTATTATATACATAATATATTCATATAATGTCTATCTCGGAATGGTATCCGAAATGGTATTGGTGCCGAAATATTCCGTTCCAATGGTTCAACCAGAATGGTCACCAGAATGGAATTCATAACTTTGCTGAAGAGTCCTGATTAATGGTTATGGCGTTTTGAAGCATGTTGGCATCAGTGTCCTCTCTCTCTTCTGGTGTAGTGTTACTGTTCGTTTCAATGTTTGGACAGCCGTTGAACAGCAACAAAATTCTCCATTTCTTTCTCTCAAACTCCAAATGGGACTGTTTCCCATGGACACTTGATTAATTATTATGATTGGTTAACATCAGATAAGCAGCTTTTAGTGTTCATAATTTTGGGATTTGTTAGGAGCGAGCAAGGGCGGAGGAAGAACGCAAGCGGAATGTAATGGAATATAGGCAATTTTTGGAATCTTGTGACTTTATCAAGGTACCCTTCAGGCAATGTCACCCCCCCCCCCCCCACCCCCCAACCACCCACCCACCCACACCTTTTTCTTTTGCAGGTTATACTATTGCTTATGCCTTAACTTCCTGCTTCAGGCAGACAGCCAATGGCGAAAACTTCAAGATCGCTTGGAGGCTGATGAAAGATGTTCACGTCTTGAAAAAATAGACCGCTTGGATATTTTTCTGGTAATTTTCTGCCTGTAGTTTTGAGACTTTCTACCAGGCATTCAATCTAAATTCAACCTGTTGTGGCAGGAATATATACGTGATTTAGAGAAGGAAGAGGAGGAGCGGAGGAAGATACAGAAGGTGCTCTAATGTTTAGCCTCTTTGTGTTAGCAATTTAACCCACTTTCCTACCCTTCCCGTTATTTTTGGTATAAATTTCTGATCTTAGGGTTTTTTTTAATCGAAATAGGAAGAATTGAGAAAGGTGGAGCGTAAAAACCGTGATGAATTCCGCAAATTGATGGAAGAGCATGTTACTGCTGGCATTCTTACAGCTAAAACCCACTGGCGTGATTATTGCTTGAAGGTTACCAGCCTTGCTTCTTAATTGATTTCATATCTTTAAATGAGCACTACATATCTTTTGTTTTATATATATATATTTATTTTCCAATGCCTTTTCTCCCTCTAGGTTAAAGAGTTGCCTGCATATACAGAAGTCGTGTCAAACACCTCGGGTTCAACTCCGAAGGAATTATTTCAAGATGTTCTTGAGGAGCTAGAGAAACAAGTAATTAAACTGTACTTAGTCTTTGTTGTTCTCATGACTTTCAGCTTTTGTCACTATTCTCTAGGACTAAATAGAGTTGGTAAAATGTCATGGTTATGTAGCTGGGTTTCAGAGTTGATGACATTGGGGCATCCAATTCTTTGCTTTATTGCAAAGATATTGTATACATCCTGTTTTGATTGTAAATAATGGTGCATATTAATAGATAGTTAGTCATCACTAAGATTTTTTTTATAATTAATTTACAGTATCATGAGGACAAAACTCGAATAAAAGATGCAGTGAAGCTGGGAAAGGTATGATGTACCATTTTGTTGTTTTTTATAGGTGATATTTTATTAGGTAAATAATACTCGGTTAATCTTCAGATCCTGCTGTCATCTACATGGGTACTTGAAGACTTCAAGTTTGCTATTTCAAAGGATTTGTCTACACCAATATCAGATGTCAACTTAAAGGTATGAATTTCACTCTCAATTGTTGATAATTTTTTTTAATGTATGGTTGCCTGCTTTCAACAAAAGAATTTTCTCCTCTAGTAGCATAGGTCATGTTCCTTTTTGTATTATTAGAATGCTCGGTTGCTCAAAACTCCCATATGAATGCATATACTTTTGAATTATTTTTGTCAGGACAACATTAACTGGTTATTTTGGTATCATAGTCCTTGGAGCATCCTTTGCTTGTTAAAAATGCTTTGTCACCTCCTTCCCCCATTATATTGGGTCAAAGTGTGAGTTATAGGCTCAAGACATATTTGATGCGTATTTTATAACTGAATTTGTTTTGTTAGAGCAAAACTTTTTTTATTTTTATTTTTTATTGAAACTAGGCTGTCAATTTTTGAGACTTGGGAACCTGATGCCTAATAATAGGATTATTAGGGTTGGGCATAATCGTGATTGAGTCAATTTGTGTCAGGTCAACCCACGTGTGATGAGCCCTCTTCCCCCCCCCCCCCCCCCCAAAAGGGTCATCCGGTTGACCCATGATCCGAGTCATACTCAGTACATGCATTTCTTCTTACTTTTCTCAGACAGAGTAATGTATAGATAGAGCAATTGTATTTAGGGATTACATGCACAAATGGGTTACTGCTTGAGCCGTGGTGCAGTCCAAGACTACATCAGTGATGGAAAAGGGCTAGATTACAATAACCATAAAGAAAACTTGAAAGGATAGGCATAAATGACACCATAACTGATCCTACACTTACTACAACCGGTATCTTTCTGTTTAACTTTTAAATATGAGCCGAAGAATTCTTGAAGTTCTGGGTTAGAGAGGTAGGAGCATTCTTGAATAACTGGATTAGAGGCAAGAACTTGCTACGAAGAAAGCCCAGGGGAAATTTCCTAAAATTAGCTATAAATATTTGAAAAAGAGAATGTGAAACATTCTACCTTGTATTTTACCACATCCATGTTTTTCTGGTTCAATTTCAAGTGGCTAGGCTCCAGAATTGCATCCATTAATCTCTTAAGGCCAGTTTTCTTTAAGTGATCCAAATCAACATCATCTTAGAGCCTTGAGAGCTTTGTTGCTGTGCTTTGAAGCTGTTTCCAGCCTCATAATCAACTTAGCCAAGTCTGAAATTGTTCCTACTGGTCTAGACTCTAGTCAATAACTTCTTTAATCTAGCCAATATTTTGGGATGCAAGATCTCTAATCTTCCTATGAAATATCTCGGGTTACCTTTGGGGGCCCCTCACAAATCTACATCCATTTGGGATGGGGTGATTAAGAAAATTGAGAGAAAACTAGCTGGCTGGAAAAAGATTTACATGTCAAAAGCGGGGAGTGTGACATTAATTAAAAACTCATTGTCTAATCTCCCCACTTCATTTCCATCTTCCCTCTTCCTGCGGGAGTTGCAAAAAAGATTTGAGAAAATTTTTAGGAATTTCTTGTGGGATGGCAATGGGGATGATAGAAAATATCACTTGGTCAGCTGGAATAAAGTTTATGTCCTGGTCTCTAGTGGTGGATTGGGCATAAGAAATCTCAATCTTTTCAATAAGGCCCTTGGAAAGTGGTTGTGGAGATACAACTTAGAGAGCCATGCACTTTGGAAACAGATAGTGGATGCTAAATAGGGGAGAATGCGGGGGAGTTGGCACATATGAAGCGAAAGGGGTGTTCGGAGCGGGCTTATGGAAATTTATAAGATTGGGGTGGGAGGACTTTGCCAAAAATATTTCCTTCAAAGTGGGCAAAGGGTCAAATATATTACTCTGGCATGATGCATGGTGGGGATTTAGCACTCAAATCTCTATATCCTAATCTGATTGCAAGAAATAAAGGGGCCCTTGTGGCTGATTCTTATCTGTCCTCTCATAACTCACTACACTGGAATGTGGATTTCAGTAGAGAGTTGCAGGATTGGGAAGTAACCAAAGCTGCAGATTTTCTTGCCAAACTTTATTCTGTGAAGATCGATTTGACAAGGGAAGACAGGTGGCTGTGGAATCCTGACTCAAAGTCCAGATTTACAGTGAAATCTTATTATAAAACTCTAGGTGCTAATGGTAATTCTGGTTTTCCTTGGAATATATTTGGAAAGCCAAGGTGCTTTCTAAAGTTGCATTTTTCTGCTGGTTGGTGACTCTTGAGAAAATATTAATCATAGACAATTTGAGGAAAAGAGGATTAATTGTGAACGAATGGTGTTTTATGTGTAAAAAAGATGGCGAATCCGTTAATCACCTTCTTCTCCATTGCGAGGTTGCATCCGCTATGTGGAATGAGATTCTTGGAAAGGTAGGCTTGGATTGGGTGATGCCTTCACGAGTTGAGGAATTTTTGGCTAGCTGGTTCGGCTCTAGAGGGTGCATTGGCAATGCTGATTTCTGGAGCTTGATTCCCTTTTGCTTGTTTGGTGTTTATGGTTAGAAAGAAATGAGAGGTGCTTTGAAGATCGTGAATGTTCTAAGGGGGAATTAAGGGATTTTTTCTTTTAACACTTTTTTGGGAGAAGAATCTTGTAAGAGATGTAAATAATTGTATTGCTTTGCTGTAATTCTGCTCTTTTTTAGCATGTATTTAGGTACTCGTTCTTGTATACTTCCTGTGTACTTGGCTATGCCTATTTATATGGAATAAAATTTCTTATTACCTGTCAAAAAAAGGTTTTCTTTAAGGCAATACTCCCAAGTTTTTTATGAAGATTTCTTGTTTAATGCCTAGGGTTTGTCTAAAGTTTAGCTCAACATTCCTTAGCTGTGGTACGACTCTAAAGGACACTCAGTCATTAGATGCATGGCCTTGCTGATGCCTTCATATATTTATTATAATCTGGAATTCATATAAGATGCCATAACCATGTAAATTATGCTCATAATACCTGTATGTAGATTTCTTATTGTTGGGCTTGTAGTAATTAAAATTATAGAGGTCTACCTTTACACAAGTTCGGGGTTACTATGGGTAAAAGAAATGTTTTGTTTGCATGGTCTCCAGGTTGTGTTTCATTTTTCTTTAGCCTTGGAAAGTTTAGGATTTTTTTTTAAACTATGGTGAGTTCTCCTGATATGAAGCTGTCATGTTGCAGTAAAATAATTGAGCTGGCAAAGGCCTGTTTTCATCTGATAAGCAAATAGATATTTCCTCTGCCTATGCTTTCAAACATTCCTTGTTGCTTGCAGTATGCACAATGCACATAATCATTGTTCTTATGCTCTATAATAAGCTGACATAACGCTCTACTACAATGCAGCTGATATTTGATGAGTTACTAGAACGAGTTAGGGAGAAGGAAGAGAAAGAAGCTAAAAAGCGTAAACGCCTTGCAGATGATTTCTTTCATTTACTTAGTTCAATAAAGGTATAGCATGATCTGCAGCAGTTAATAAATGCACTCATTTTGTAATGGTTGAGTAGCAAAGGGATTAGTCCATTTATCCGATCATCTACTTTGTTGCAGGAAATAACTGCATCTTCAAAGTGGGAGGACTGCAAACAACTGTTTGCAGATAGTCGAGAGTTCAGGTATTGTTTATTAGTAATTGGAAAAGGGTACCTTCTCTTAAAATTCTTTTTGGATGGTCATTTTGGTTAAAAGACTGACGATCCTACACCTAAATATCTGAGAATACAAATCTTGGGGAGAGTTCTTTCTGTTTAGCACTTGTACAGTGTCGCACCTTGAGCAATTGTTAAAAAGTATATACATATCTTCACTGTTGGATTGCTAAGGAGCATGTACCCATTTATGTTCTCTCTCTCTCTCTCTTTTGGGGGTGTGGTAGTGTCCTGTAAGGAATGATGCATTCATGTCCATAAACACCTGGTTATGTTGTTCATTGAATGGGGAGTATGTTATTATATTAGAAAAGAATAAAATAAATGACCAAAAAAATATACCTAAGCTCTCATGGACCTTGGAAGTTCAATTTTATTACCTATTCCTGATGTTTTGGTTTAACCCTCATGAGATATCTCTGAACTTTCATATTCATGCTCGGTGATTGTGGGTTGTGTAGTTCCATTGGAGAAGAAAGCCTTTGCAAGGAGATATTTGAGCAATATATATCACAACTAAAGGAACAGGCAAGAGAACATGAGCGAAAACGGAAAGAGGAAAAGGTATTTAACTAGTACCAATTTGCACACCACAAACCACGGTATGATCATCAAGATTCTGATATTGAAAGCATTTGAAAATGGACCTTTGTCAAACTCTGCATTATGTGAACAGCATGATAATCTCTAGGGGTTAGTTCAAGTGGTAAGGTATTAGGCTTAGGGGTATGCTCCCCTTAGGTCTAAGTTCAAATCCCCTTGTGTGCAAATAATCTCCAGGGGCCATCGAACTGGGGGATTTTCTCCTTGAATTAACCGAGGTGCACTTGCAGGAAATTTCTTGCCGAGGGCCTGTGCACTACTGGGAATAGTCGGGACACTGTTCCAGACACCTGGTGTCAATAAAAAAAGAGAGCTTATGTTTTTCATGGCAGTATGTGGCTGTTTTTTTTTTTCCTCTTCTACTATGCTTTGGAATATACCGTACCTGCAAATGATGTGTGCTTGTATTTCTGAAGCTATGGAAGAATTTGCCATGCCACCCTAACTTTACTAGAGATGTTTATTTCGTTGTGCAAACCAAGTTTTATTTAGGCTTCAACATTACTATGAACTGTTGTTTGGAAGTCTCATGAGTGCACATAAAAGCCTAAACTTCAGCGACTTCCGTCCAGTGCACCATTCACTTGTAAAAAAGCTCAGGAAATTTGAGCTGGCTTTCTATATGTGTTGTAATTCATATGGCAAAAGCTCATAAATGCAGCTATTGGTTACTGATTTTTTATATTCTGTAGGCAAAGAAGGAAAAAGAGAGAGAGGAAAAAGAGAAGAGAAAAGTCAAGCAGAGAAGAGAAAAAGAGGAAGGGCGTGAACGAGAAAAAGATGAAGAAGACAATATCAAGAAACAAAGGAAGCGGCATCAGAGTTCTGAGGATATTGTAGATGAAAATGAGAAAGATCGGTCCAGGAAGTCCCATGGGTCTACCAGTGACCACAAGAAATCGAGAAGGGTGAGTTGATATTTGCTTTCTTATGTTTGGAGATGGCCTTGCTGTTTCTCTTTGTTTTGTTTGGTTTCTTACTTTGTAATTCTACGTAGCTCTTTTAACTTTTTTTTTTTATCTGTTGAGAAATGGTGCAGCACGCATCTGCTCCTGAATCAGATGATGAGAGCAGGCATAAACGACATAAGAGAGACCACCGGAACGGTTCTCGTAGATATGGGGATCATGAGGAACTTGAAGATGGGGAATTTGGGGAGGATAGGCAAAGTTGGTAACTTCTTAATCCCTCCAAATCACTAATTTTTCCCCTACTTTTGATATATTGTTATCATTTGCAAGATAATTATTTTCCAAATTAGCCTTGATTACCTTCGCAATGTATTGTTATGAGTGTAAATATTGATTATTAGCTTTATCAGCCACATCTTTATCTAATAGTGAATTTGGGATATTTGAACTAATTTAAGTAGCGGCAAGTCTTACAACATTTATAACATTTAAATGTCAATTAAAAAGTTAAACGTCTGAGCTTTTGTACAATGACTGATGATTGTTGGAAACTCTACTGATGTGAGCATCTTAGTGATCATTTTTGAAGTTCAAGTTTCTCTGGACCATAAAGCTCAAAAGTCAACCTTATTTACTATTAGCATGGAATTAAATTCCCAGTGTAAAAAATGTGTATATTTATAAAATAGTTATGAAATAGTCATCTTGTATTTATCCAGTCCATGCAAACGTGTTAGCAAATTGACACGCTGGAGGACATATAGCCTAATATGGTCCGGCATCTGGTTTGGTTAATAGGACCCCACTGAAGCATGGCATATCTTCCTTGGTTTGAGTCTGCATTTACATCGAAAATATATAACAGTCAAGATAGAAACTAGAAGCATATTCCTCAACCCAAAAATTAGCTAAATCCATGGCCCAGCAATTTAGGCAAGCTGTCATTGCTCTCTTTCTCTCAACAGACATTGTTCGACCCAAACCGAGTGACACCCATCCGATCTGTTTGGGTTTTAGCAAAATGCTATGATCAGAGGACAGTCTTTCACCTTCAATGCTAGAACTCTAATCTTGGTAGCACAACAGAAGTACTTTTTCCTAAGGTTGGAAACGTACAGCAATATTTGCTACATATTATTGTTATAATTGAAGCTCTTCAGCGGTATGGCATATAGGACAAAATCGAGGAGTGTATAAAAATTGTTGCTTCATAGGGTGATTCTATTTTGAGGTAAATCTAACCAAAGGGTTTACGGAAAAAGAGTTGTTCCAGTCAAGGACGACGAGCAGAACTGAATGGCTATAAAGGTAAGGAATGGTCTTTTCTAGATGTTGAATGGCAAATTTTATTGCTTTCAATCGTTTGGCTAATTGCCTCTCACACCACAAAGATATATAGTTTAGTGAAGACACGCAAGTGCTGATGTATGCTCTCATAAATGGAGCAACAACGACCTTTCTTGTTGAATATCATCCTCTCTGCACATAAACAGTGTCGTTGAAGGTGAGGAAAGGGCATGTTCCTCCACTTCAAAAGTATTGGGGGAAGATTTATATTTAAATATGGCATGGACCACTTCCATTAACTAGCACCACAAGCCTGTCTTATCGGGCAGGCAAATCATGCTTTTAGGTATGTATCCCCATAACATTCCCCGACCAAACATGGGTGGTGGATGCCTAATATCATTTAAATTGGAATGAAAGAGTCTTTCTTGCGTACCTAATTATATATGAATTGTAGCAAAAGAACACGTTTGAATTTCCACTCACCCTTTTTCAAATACATGTATGATCCATCTTTCTCCTAATTCTAGAAGGCGCAAAAACGAGAACAGAAAATAAGTATCAACTCGAGAATTCTAAAAATATTAGTAGGTATTATTATAATCTTATTTAATTGCTTAAACCTATTGTTTGTATGAAGTATGCGATGAATTATTGAATTAGTTAAAAATATATTAATATCATCTTCCTTTTCGATGTCATGACACATAGCAAGCTTGTACTATCCTTTATTGGTAAAAATGGCCGTGTGAACAGTTGTCCGAAAGCAGAAGCCCGTTGTCTGTGAAAGGTAGAATAAAGTGAATAGTGAGCTAAACTCAACCCTAAAATAAACAAATAAAAGGTGAAAAAAGAATAGAAGATTCTTCTGTCATTGCCAATTTAATTTTCAAGCTTCAGATTTTTACTTTTCTCCTCCGACTTTTAAGCCACCAACCATTTATTTAACGCACGCCATGAAGAAACATCAACGCTCCATATATGTATGTTCATTACTTTGAGCTGCTGCTAATGTTGGCCCTTTCACTTCTTGAAAGAGAATGAAGATTATCTTAATTCATGGCATCTCATTTTATTATTATATGTTTTTTTTTTAATTTTTACAAAATATAATAAATAATTAAACATTTTTAAATTCTAATTAAAAATTTTCAAATCTCAAAATAATAATAATAATATTAAAAAATGATATTTTATTTAATTTTTAACTTCCATCTCAATTAAATTTATCTAATATTTCAATCCAAACGGGGGGCCGGAAAAACTCCATCAGTCATAAAAGTTGAAAATACAACTAAGGGGGATCAATACCATATCCAGGCCGGAATTCCACTATTTCCAACACATAATTGCTCAACGCCATGCCAAATAAAAGGTCCGTTACGATTACCTTTTTTTTTTCCCTTCTGGGATAGCCCAAAATTGGCATGATTGTGTATTACACTACTCTGTCCCCTGAATCTGATGCACCTCGTGATTGCTTGTCAAATTACTTTTAAAGTGTCAAGCTCATGAGTAGTTTTGATGCAAATAAAGTCTACTTCCACACCAGTCCGATCATAGCTGGCATCGGTTATTTATAATAATAAATTGATATTTAAAAGTAGTATCAAAATTCAAAACAAGTTGACAGATTGCATTTAAACTGATTAATTTCTGAGGGTCTTCTAATTTTGTTGTGAAGATTAGGAATAACTAGGTCGAAGAGACAGGTGAGAGGAATGATTCCTGATGATGTCAGCTATTACATGCCCATTTTCTCTCCAGAGGATCACAATATGAAAGTGAAAACCTCTCCTCGAAAGTAAACCTTTTCTCCCTGTAATAATAATAATAAAAATCATATCGAAATTCGGCTGCTACTAGCTAGGTTTGAACAAAACCTGTATGAATATGGCTAAATCAATTACAATAAAAACAAAGGATTATGAGTATCATGGGCATGGTCAACTCCTCAGTTGTTATGTCTGCATGTGAACGCACTACTAAAGAAGCCAGAAGTTCGGGCAGAGGATCAAACCGATACAAGTTGACAATTCCAAAAGAGGTGTACATTCCTCTGTTTCAGGTGCCTTAGTTTGAAAAATATCCTTTAAGCCAAATTATGCTTATTCTTCAACATTACAAAGAGTGAATGCAATTCCATAATTAGGAACTGGTGTTAGCTACTTTTCAGTTGGGTTGACCAGATTTTTATTATTTATTTTCTATCAAGATTTTTTCTTTCATTATTTGAAAATTTTTTAATCGTTTGAAGTTCAATTTAATATTGTTATAAATTTCAACAGGGTCAGTCAGCTAGCTCCTCTCGAGAGCAGTCCATTGATCTTGATGTCCCCTTTTTGGTCTTATCAGTTTCTTTTATAATTACGTCCGTACATTTTTCCTCAACTAAAAAATACCGACTCATAATTCCAGATCTGCCCCTCATTCCTCGGGATCTCTATAAATTTCTCCCCCCAACAACCATTGCTCTATGTATAGTTTTGTCTCGACAGTTCTACAGAGAGCAAGAAAGAAGATGTCGTCCAAGTTCAGCACCCTTTGCGTGGTAGCAGCCCTCCTCCTCTTCTACACACTAACCTACACCACTGCCAGGCCAGAGCCCACATTTGCAGACATCCCTTCCTTCAAAACTCAGCATAGGGTAAGCAGATTTCCTCAAAATCGTATCTTTTCTTCGTTTTCTTTTTAACTTGGCAGCTTTTAGATTAAACTTTTATGGGTTTTGCTTAATATGCTTATTCAACATTTTTTTTTCCTGAAGGATGCTGAACTAGGGAAAGTTATGGTGGAGGAAATTTGTGAAGGAGCTGGCGAAGAAGAGTGTTTAGAGAGAAGAACACTAGCGGCTCACATCGATTATATCTACACCCAGAAGCATAAGCCTTGAAATTTCTCATACAGTAGTAAAAATTTAAAATCTTGTCATTTTGGGTTATTTATATGTCCTAGGAATCTCTTATGTAAAGTAGTTGTTGTAGCCCCAGTTTATGTTTTAATCATGGAGCTGCTTGGGTTAAAATTATTACCTCATACCACACATTGTTTTTTTATTCCTAATTTCTTGTCGGAAAGAGTCCGTATTGATAGACAGATTATGTAGTTTTTCCATTATATTCCAGTGCAGAGTTTGTATACTTTGTGGAGATTTCTCTTTCTGATCATCTTCCGAAGGATTTTTTTTTTATTTAAAAAAAAAAAAAAAGAAGACGGCACTTCAATTTTATTGATAGTCCTCATTTAAAAAAAACACGTGGTTATAAACACGGCAAGTCCTGTAAAAATCAAGCATCGTGTTTTAGATTTAAGACAGACGCAGGTAATGATCAAGCAACGTTCCTCTGTTTTCCCTTTTTCACCATACATCATTTGGTCGACATCATATCGTAAAAGTGAAAACAATTCTGCTGTAGAACAATAATTTGGCATGATGTCCTCCTTCAGAAATAGTTCAAATAACTTTAAACAAACATTCCATGTTGTACATGTTCTTGATATAGGTCGTCCCATCGTCTAAATCCACAAGGTTTTGATTTACCTCGTGATTATCATGTTCATATTTCCAGATTCTTCGTTTCTTACTGTTATTATTTAATTATAGAACATATAGATATGATTTACCCAAAATGAAGGACTTCCATTGAACCACACAGTCTGACCAACTTACCTACCATGTATAAGGACTACGTAACCAATCTTTCGATTAGCATGAGAAATATATGAAATCTCAGGAAAGGAACATGTGGCACGTGCATACCATGGAGACTCTCAGAGGAGTGTTGTAGAAAACAGATAAAATCCGATACTAATTTGTTGCGGTGGCGTGTACTTGCAGGCATCTTATACATAATATATACATGGGAGTATGAT
Source organism: Platycarya strobilacea (assembly GCA_036898215.1). Taxonomy (NCBI): domain Eukaryota; kingdom Viridiplantae; phylum Streptophyta; class Magnoliopsida; order Fagales; family Juglandaceae; genus Platycarya; species Platycarya strobilacea. Next base: position 2,642,124 of record CM072554.1, on the reverse strand, counting down.
ACTATCACTATCTTATCTGAAGCCGCCTTCACTTTAAAAGCAATGCCTACCGCCTACGTACGTCTCTCCCAATGGAATTTTCAACGCTTGAATCATTTCATCTACTTGCTTCAACCCATTAACCGATGAATACTAGTGATGAAATATGTAGCTCGTATCTAATCCATATGAGAAGTGTTATATACAAACGGCTAGTACGCCTAAGATTGGTATTTTTAGATGAAAAATATTAAAGTGAGCAGGCGAGCGATGACATCTGTCTTGTGAAATTGATATTTTATACGGTACATGAGTAATTTTATAAATTTTCTTAAATGCGTCTATACACTTAAGATTCATATAAATCTATAACGTAATCTTATTTTTGATATAATAAAATTTATGTCACTAACTCACGTAGATATAGGCACAACACTCGGCATCTTAATTTTTTTTATTTTGTAACATTTTCTGGTGCAAGATAATGATATCAATTGGAATTACTATGTCCAAGTTCAATAATCTGAGCATAGAAGACGCGTTAGTATATATTCTAACAAGATAAGAATAATTCGGATTGTAGGCCTAAATGAAATCTTCCTATTCAATGAGTAAATAAATTGTAAATAAAGGTATATTGAGAATTTCTGATTTATTAATAAGAATATTTTAATCAAATTTATTCTAAAATGGAAGCCTTTTGATATTATTATGTTTGGAGTGTAAAAATGTTCATTTTTATAGACTGTATTATAATGTAGCATTGCCCATAAGATAAATATTTTAATTATAAATTTTTTTTTATAAAAATAAGCCTATAAATGAATGTGACTTGACATGTTATTATAATTTATATATATATATTATATATAAGTTTTGCGGCACAAGCAGAAACAAAATTTAACTGCATTTCATATAAACTAGTCTATGTTTACAATATAGTCAAACCTAATCGAGATTGACTTTTCTGATCTCTTCCTGTTTTCTTAATTTCTTTAGCTACCTAATCCTTCGATGCAGTTTTGTTTTTTCTTCTGTAATCTCATTGCATGTTGGCATTGAGCAGGAGGTTGGGCTTAAAACAACAGGCGCATTATTGTCTGCAGCATCATTGATTTCATTCACTACTTGGGTTTTGCAAAATGTTCGTAGTAAATGGCCAAATCATTAAATATAGGAAATGAAAGCAGTGTTACAGGCAACAAATATTGCAGTGATCAGTATCCTCCTTTCGATGGTGTCATCTAAATATGAATATATGATCAGCAATGTGTCTTGACTTTGAGCTTTGCGCAACACTATAATTGATAGTATCAGCAGATAAACACTGTTTCGGCACATGTGGTCGACTTGTGCATATGTATTTCTTTTTTTTGGTCCAAGTGTGCCAATGACAATTACGCTCCTCTAAATGCCAGCCATACCCATATAGATTTATGCAATAAAGCACCACCTCCACAAAATGTTGCATGATCATTAAATAAACACCATTCTCGATCACCAACTTGCCAATGAGATTTTAGCTGCTAGCAATTATTATAAAAAACGACATTTCTTTCTCACAAATGTTTAGTCATATATATAAATTAAGGGCTATTATAATAGTCATAAAACAATCATATAAAAAGAATTTTACAAACCGATATAACTTTATATAATTTATAAACTTATTTTATAATAAATATAATTTAATAATTTAATAAATCATATCAAATCACATCAATTTATATATTTTTTTAATATTTGATCACTTTATAAATAGAGTATTTCTCAAATAACTTATGTCAATCATCTAAAATTTCAATGACTAGATAGATTTTAGGTATGACCCTTTGTAAGAATGCTCCTAGTCGACATGGTCAATAATAGCAAACCATGAATCATTGTCTCTAGAAACAAACAAGTATGCAACAGCTATTAATCCATGTGGACCATATTAAATGGCACTTGGCAAAAAAAGGAGAGGCATTGGTTTCAGAGATACATTGAACGTTCTTTGTTTGCGGCATCTTGAATAGTATGTCAGCAGGGGTTCCTATATATACATGATTATGACACCATGATATTTGACAATGACGAATGTTAATATATTTCGGCAAGCAATTTTGTTTGGTTAATTATTATACATACATACATACATACATATTATATATATATATATATATATGGCTGCAGAATTTCTTCCTGGATTGGTTTGATATTTCATGCCGTACGCAATAAAGTGGTTTTTGCAATGTTATTAAATTAATCTGCAAAAAGTTTGGGCCACGTTGATTTGAGAGGCCATTTATTTCCTAATCCAGAATGTGACAGTTGATAACCAAATAAGGCCCATCATAAAACAACGAGCCTTTCGCAGGCCAGCACAATTCCCTTGTTGCCATTATTACTCCATGGGCTCCCGCCGTTATAATGATCAAGTACTGCACAACAACGACCAAAACCTAACCACTCAACGAGCTTTGAATCATGAAGGTTGACTTGATAGAAAGCTTAATTGGTAAGTTGAAGCAGGGGCAACAAATATGTAGGAGTAATACGTGCTCGACAACAACAACCGAAAACAAAAGTTCACCAAACAGTTAGAAGAGTAATCTACTTTATCATCACGTACTGAATCTTCAAGTATAAAAGCAAAAAACAAAAAAACAAAAAAACAAGGTGTGTTAGTAATCTACTGCTTCGTATCACATCCTCTCAACCTCATTATGATGTTTTGCTGATTGGATTAAAGCACCATATTCGGAAAAATGGACGAAAGAAATGAAGGATTAAAAATTATCAGCTCAAAACCAAGCCTATTTTGTTGAGTGAATAAATGCAATTTGGATGATCCAATTTCAAAATTAAAATTAAACTATTAGGTAGGGATGTAAGAAGATTGAATCAGATTGGTAGATTAGATTGAACTGGGACTGGATGGAATTCGGTCCAGTCTAGTCCATTTTTTGCATAGACCAAATATTTTTGATCCAATTCCGATCCACGACATTTTCCTCATGGACCGGACCGGACTGGATCGAATAATTTATATATATATATGTATATATATAATAGTATAAAAATTATAATATTAATATTAATATAGATTAAGAGTGGTAGTATAATATATTAATATATAATATATATTTTTATAATATTAACATATTATAATTTATAGTAGTTGATTAGTTGTAGTATAAAAATTATAATTTATAATTTTTTTTACTTTTTTATTTAGATTATTTTTTCTTTTACCAATTGTTTTAAGAGTAAGTTTATTTTAATATTATTTGGTTTAAATCTGTAATAAATATGTAAATTGAGCTAAAAATAATTAATTTTAGACTAAAAATTATTTTTCATCATTACAATATTTTGAATTAAATTTAATTCATTGAATCATATTAGATATTCTTAGACCGGATCGAACTACCTCTAAACTAAATTAAACTGGATCAGTATGAATTGAATAAAAATTCAGTTAGATCTAGAGTGAAAATTTTTTTAGACTGAATAAAATAGATCCATAATTTTGTTAGACTAGTCTATTTACACTCGTACTAATACGCCCAACAAAACTAGATTCCAATAAGAACATCTTGCCGTCCATATTTAATATAATATATTACCGTCTTTATTAAATGCTCATATTTTATCTGTATTTATTATTTGAACAGTAAGAGAATCTAATTTCTTGGACGTATGTAACACTATCCTATTTTACTTGGAGCATTGGACCACTTTGGCCTTTTTCCTAATTAAACGACTAGGCGTTTGAAGGGGTCAAATTGGTAAAAACGGCAGAGAATTATGCAAATTTCCAAGTATTTCAGAATGGGAGGCGACATCGTGCGCTTCATCCAAACCAGTTCTGCAGCCTGGGAGCTGGAAGACTTGGAGTCCCGTGCAAATGCAGACCCTAGCAACGATACAGCCTCGTTTTGCTCGGCCCTTGAACCGTTCGTTGCTCCGGACTTTGAGCCTCCGAGCACTCTCATCGTCTTCCTCAGATTACGCCAGCCAGTCTCTTGGTGGCCTCCCTCGCTTCTACTCCGAAGTGCTTCCTCCTACCAAGGTACTCTCTCTCTCTCTCTCTCTCTCTCTCTCTCAAACAAGCATGGGCATAACAACGTATTTTTTTGCTGAGATATCATCGAAAATAAAGTGCAAAATCAATCAGTGAGTTGTCTTTTGCGTTTATTTGTTCTTAGCGGCAAAGTAGAAATAGTCCCCACGAGGGTTTTCATTTTTGTGCGGAGTCACTGTTAGTTTTTCATCAGGCTCGGCTCACTCAACAACCCAACAACTTCAATTGTTGAATTTGAGTAGTATCTGTAAGTTAATGAATCAGATTTAAGTTCTGAAAATACGTTCTTGATGGATGCAGCTGTCATGCTTTGAAATCGATTTGCGTTGTCCGCTTTTGGTGATAACCGTGTTGAGATAATAGTTTTTGATTTTAATGGTTGAAGAAGGGGTGGCATGAGACGTCGGGTTGGATTTTGGACATGCTTGATTCGGGGTTCGTTTCTTTGATGGGATTTTGTAAAAAGTCTTTTGTACGATTCAGGAATTTTATTGGCTGATTGAGTCGATAATAGTCACTGCTGTTGTTGAGTTTTAGTTATTATTGTTATCAGTATTCTTTTATGAGTAATCTTATCATTATTATTTATAACCCGAAACTCTGGTGGCATTCCTTCATCTAAGTATAAGCATGATATAGGGGTTTAGCATTAACATGGTCTATTTAGACTTCTCTGAAATGTAATGTGACAATGCTGAAGCTAATTGAACGGATGAGTCAAGAATGTACAATGTGTTTATATACAGAGAGTAATGGAGCAGAGCTTCCAGTTCTCTGTTATAACTAACTTATAACTACTTTATACAGCTGTGAATTAGATTTCCACTTAGATGCCAGCTTAGGTATGTATATTCTTAATAGAAGCCTAAAAATTCAAGCGAAATTTAAACTTAAAGAGTTACATGATTGGAGTATGGAGACAGTCTCATAGTTTTTCTTTTCATAATGTTGCAGGGTGGCATTGTTCATATACAGGGTGATGAGTTCTGGCACATGTCTAAAGTTTTGAGGTTGAGCACAAATGACAGGTACCTTAATTGTCATAGCTTTTGAGTTTTAAGGTCCCCAGATATTTACATTTGCAGTTTATTTATTTTTTTCCCTATTATTTATACGATATCGAAGTCCTAATAGCAATTATGAAAACAGAGATATTTGCAGTTGTTCAGCTTTGGCCTTTTTTCTAGAATGAACTTTTTATTTTTTGGTCATTTGAATCAATTGAAAATGGAGCAAAAGAAAAAAAACAAAGTATATACTACAAAATAGTGTATTAGATGAAAATTTTTATGGTTGTCCAAATAATGACATGCAAGGGTAGAGCTTTTCAACGGGAAGGGAGGCTTGATAGGAGGGTGTATACAGAGGATTGACCGTTGTGGATTGGATTTTGTGGCTTTAGAAGATCCAAAGTTAGTTCCTCCCCTGAGGGCATATTGGCATGTTTTTGCAGCTTTTGGTAAGGCTTTATGATTTTCATTAGGATCGCGTCATAAACATGGCTAAAATATTTTGGTTTTTGCATCACATGTTTAAAGCATCTATTGCTCAGGTACTCTAAAGGGTGGTCGAGCTGATTGGCTTGTTGAGAAATGCACTGTACGTCCTATTGCCTTGATGAGTATTCTCCTGTTAGGAACTGGCACTTATTTGTGGCTGCTGATTTTGTCCCTTTTCAACTGTGTTAGGAGCTGGGGGCTAGTAGTGTCACTCCCCTGTTGACGGAACGTTCTTCTTCAATTTCCGAGAATAGAGTGGACAGATTGCAACGTGTCGTTTTAGCAGCAACTAAACAATGTGAATAATTTGTTCTAGCGATTTTCCCAATTTACATTCATGGTGAAATTTGAAATATCTTTTCCTGCTAGAATTTGCTTTTGGCTAATGGGGTTTTGGAACAATTAGGAAGATTTATGAGTGAAAGGCTGCCTGAGACTATGTTTACTTTTCTTTTGATTTATACCCCTATTTCATATTTATAGGTCAACGGCTGCATGAAATGATTCTGAACCCTCCGATGAAAATCGATGGCCTTCAGCCTCTTGTGAGTAATTCTTCTCCGCCTCCTAGTTCATTTAAAGGTTGGGTAACTATCTTGGCTATAAACATGAAAAAGAACCACAGCGGAGGCATGGTCATGTAGAAATTTTCTTCTCTGTGAAGCTATGAAAAATTATTGTTTATGTGGTTTAAGCATTAGACTCTATTCTTTATTGTTTACTTGCAAATGTTAGAGGGGTTTCCTGTAGTTGGAGGTATAATAGCTCTTGTGTTACCATTTTATCGGTTAGGTATGGTTCCCATTAATAAGGACTCTTTTAAGATGTTTGGAGCTTTTTTTCTTCTCTCTCTTTGCTAGTTTGTTTGTAATGAAGACATTGTTTGTTGTGTCCTGCAGATTGCTCAGTCGAAGGTTTGCTTTGTTGCCATAGCAGAGGCTACTCCTGTTGTTAGTGCATTGGCTTTATCAGGAAAAGAGTGTAGTGGGCTGCTTATAGTTGGACCAGAAGGAGGTTAGTATGCATTATAAGTTAGCCCTATCTATTTATTGCCAATTTTATCCATCTATCCAGGCATTAAGTTGGTTTAATTGAAGAACAACACATTTCTTGCTAATTGATCATTCCAGTTCTGACAAATAGGAGTCCCAATATCCAATAGATAAAGAAGCATTTGTGCACTAACGCCTTTAACTGATTTATCACTGATAGCAATCGATTAAATCAACTAAACTTGGTTGGAAATCATTATTTGTGTGAAATCATGCACAAAGCTGTTCTATCATTTTCTAGGCTACCATGTGTGATGTCTTTGCACTAGTAAAATGAAATATTCAATGTATGAAATTCTGCTCATAGGATCTATCTCTACCTTTTAGTACCTAAATATGGAAATGATTAGTTGTTATTAATCCTGGACCTCCGGTTCATTTTTTAATGCTACAGACTTCACCAAGAAAGAGGTGGAGATGATGTTGGAAGCAGGTGCTACGGCTGTTGGCCTTGGCCCACTTCGCTTACGAGTTGAAACTGCAACAATGGCACTTTTATCAACTTTAATGTTGTGGTCTGACTCTCAGCAAAGATCTATTTCCACAGAACCCTCTTGCAGGTAGATCTAACATGGTCATCTTCTACTCTAAGAATGTCTCTATTATCCTTGGGATAAGACTTTGTTTGGATGAGAGAGGATTTTTCGTTGGAATGGGGAAATATAAATGGATGCATTAAAGGGTAATGTCTTAAAGCATGAGGAGGACTAGGATGAAGAAAAACTCAGAAGGTCGGGTTCCGGACATGGCTTGGATATGAAAAGTTCAAGTTTTTTGTTCTCATTTATCTTTTTGACATGCTGAAAAATTGTCTTCTTTAATTTACATTTGTGAAGGACCACAAGATAGATTCGACCGGATTTGTAAAGTGGTTCCGAAACTTACAATCATGATAACGTTGGCACTGCATTGATTTCAAAGGCGGCTGGATTCTATGTATGGTACGGCTGGGTATCAGCAACGTACAGATGACTAGTTAGATACGGTAGATGGATCGGGTTTCAGATCTATAATTTGAGTTATGTTATACAGTGGCATGCCAACTCATTTTCATTCTTTTATTATGTAAGATGGAACATATTTGTTACCGTTGAATGATAAAAAAATCATTCAATTATGTGATAAATATACTACAACGAAAAAAAGAAAGAAAGAAGAAGATAAAAGCAAAGTCAAACTAATCGATTTTATGAAAATGAAATGTCTTTAAGGAATTAAATGAATTGGGACTTGGGCTTAGAAATCAATACGAAGAATTCTATGACATAAGTAGATTCACATCACTATAATGTGGAATAGAAATTGTGGTTTAGCAGCTGCTGGTCCTACCCAGTATTTGACACGATCATGTATATTGTTCAAACTTTATAGATTGAATTCCGTCTTGTCTGCTGTCTTTTCTTGAGAGTTGCGTCTTCATTTTGGATCAGCATGCTCAGATTAGACTGGCTTTAATAAGGGGGACTTCCGATTTTTCTAATGAATGGAGGAAAGAAAAAAGGAGCTTTACTGGTGGAGGTCTATTCGAACGATAAGACTTTTGGAGGCAAGGAGGAAACGAGCTCTTACTCTTCATTTTTTATATATACTAATTTATTTTTCTATGATTATAATATATATCAATCTAATGGTTGATAAATAATATCACATCACTGCAGCGTGATTAAAATATAATAAAAGTGTAACATGTAGCATAACTTAATTATTAAAATTGACAGATTTGTTGCAATTACGGAGAGAGAATGAATGGCCCCCATTCTCCCACTCCTATATGTATGTTCTAATTTTCTTTTTTTTCTCTCTTCTGACATCCTATTTTTCTTTTTAAATTATTGTGAATGACTATTATATATGATCACTCTTTCCTCTTCCTGTCCTCAATCTCTCCTTATAAATAGAGAGTTTGAGAACATTTATAAGTAAGAAGAATGAAAAAAAAAATAAAAGAAAAAGAAAGATGGGGGAAAGAAAGAAAGAAAAAAAAAAGAATTTTTAGTTCTTGAGTAATAAAAGTTTTAAATATTTTCTCTTGTAAAACCTCTATAATACATATTTTTTTCTTTAGTTTATAACACGTTATCAGCACGAAATTATATCGATATTAAAGTTAGTGGTCTTCTTCAAAATTATAGATTACACATATGAACTTTTTATCTTTGAGTTGAATGATAAAAATGTATGTTTGGCTGACAGTGTTACAACTCATACAATTCTCAAAAATAAAAAATATTTTCAAAATCTATCACTAAGTAAAGTTTATGTTTATACCATATCAGGTTCATCAAATTTAATTGAGAGTTTCGAAAAAACTTATATTGTATTACCTAATGACACCAAATTTTATATTGATGATATTTTATTTTCTTCATAATTTAGAAGAAATTTATTGAGTTTCAAATATATACGTTGTAATGATTACCAAATTGAAACGACCAATAAAGACAGTAAAGAGTATCTTCTCATTATTATAATAATATCGGTAATGTACTAAAAGTGCATTGACCTCAAAGTATTTATGACTTGGCATGATCGCCTTGGACATTCAGGATCAATAATGATGAGACGAATTATTGATAATTTGTATGGGTATTCTTTAAAGAATCAATAGATTATTTTACCCAATGAATATTCGTGCTCTGCATGTTCTCAAGGTAAATTGATTATAAGACCATCTCCCTCAAAAGTCGTCGTTGAATTTTCATCTTTTTTACAAAGGATTCACGGAGAAATATATGGTCCTATGCATCCATCAAGTAGACCATTTAGATACTTTATGGTCTTGATTGATGCATCAAGTCGATGGTCACATGTTTGTCTACTTTCTCCTAGAAATATTGCATTTGTTAGACTTCTTGTTCAGATAATCAAATTACGAGCACAATATTCTGAGTATCCAATTAAAAACATTCGAATGGATAATGTAGGCGAATTTTCATCTCAATCTTTTGATAACTATTGCATGTTAATAGGAATAGGTATTGAACATCATGTTGCCCATACACACACTAAAAATGATCTAACTGAATTTTTGATCAAAAGGCTTCAGCTAATCGCTAGACATTTACATATGAAATCAAAACTACATGTTTATGCTTGGGGACATGCTATACTTCATGCAGCATTATTAATTCGTATTAGACCATTTGCATATTATAAATATTCTCTATTACAATTTACATTTAGTTAACAACCAAATATTTCTCATCTTCGTACTTTTGGATGTGCTGTATATGTTCTAATTGCACCTCCACAACATAGACTTGGGGTATATGTTAGTTTTGATTCTCCATATATTATTAGATACCTTGAACCTCTTATATGAGATATATTTAAAATAAGTTTTGAGTATTGTTACTTTTACGAATTCACTTTTCCATTACTGGGTAACGAAAAGTCAGTGACTGAAGCACGACGAAACTACTTGGGATAATAAAACTCAATCTCAATTTGATCCTCTTATAAATGAATGTAAACTAAAAATTCAAAAGATTATTTATTTGTAAAATGTTGCAAATCAATTACTAGATGTATTTACTGACAATAAAGGTATAGTAAAATTATATATTCCTGCTATTAATACTCCAGCAAAGATTGAAATACTTGAAGAACAAATTATTAAAACAACAATAGGTGAGTCTAAAACACACTTGAAGCGTGGAAAACCTATTGGTGTAAAAGACAAAATTTTTCAAAGGAAAATGATACAAAATGAATTTGATGTTCTTGAAAAACCTATGCCTACAATACAGGTTACAAATGTAGTTAATGTTCCTGAAGAGGTCAAATCTTCTATTCCAAAATCTCCTAAAAATGGACCTCCTGAAGAAGTGTTTCATGAAATGTTTTCCCTTGAAAAGGAACAAGTACCTAAAAATAATGAGATCTCAATATATTTCATGAATACTAGAGAAATTTTGAATAGAAATAAAATTGTTGTCGACAACATATTTTCATATAAGATGGCCATGGACATTACCAAAATAATAAAAAAAGCGAGCAAAAAATTGTATAAGAATGTCAACGTAGAAATGATTGACTAAAATGGAGAGCAAGTATTGAAATTGAATTAAACTTGCTAGCAAAACGAGAGGTATTTGGACCAGTTGTCCAAACACCAAATGGTGTAATGCTTGTTGGATATAAGTGTGTATTTGTATGAAAATGTAATGAGAAAAATAAAATTGTACGGTACAAAACACGACTTGTCACACAAGGTTTCCTGCAGAAATCCGGAATTGATTATAAGGAAACATATTCTCTCGTTATGGATGAAATCACATTCAGATTTTTAATTAGTTCATGTATACAGAAAAAGTATTAAAACACTTTTATATGGACAAATCCCATCCCCTGAGTACTCCAATAATTGTTTGATCACTTGATGTGAATAATGATTCATTCCGTTCTTGTGAAAACGATGAAAAAATTCTTGATTCTGAAGTACCATATCTTAGTAGAATTGAAGTTTTGATGTATCTTGTAAATTACATACGGCCTGATATTACATTTTCAGTTAATCTACTTGTAATATATAATTCTGCACCAACTCGAAAGTATTTGAATGATATTAAACATGTCATTCGTTACCTTCATGGTACGGTTGATATGATATTATTTTATCAACGTGGATCAAATCTACAATTAATTGGGTATGCAGATGCAGATTATATTTCAGATCCACACAGAGGTAGATCTCAAACTGAATAATTATTTATTTATGAAAATATTGTCATATCATAGAGATATGTCAAGCAGACACTATCTGCCACATTTTCAAATCACTTAGAGATTATTTCAATTTATGAAACAAGTCAAGAGTGTATTTGGCTGAGATCAATAATTCAATATATCCAAGAAAAGTGTGGTCTTTCTATGATCAATGATAACCCAACAATTTTATATGAAGATAATACTACTTATATCACTTAAATTAGATGAGGATATATTAAAGGTGACAAAACCAAACATATTTCACCTAAATTATTTTATACTCACAAACTTCAAGAGAAATGTGAAATTGATGGCAAGCAGATACGATTAAGTGATAATCCGGTAGATTTATGTATGAAAACATTACCAACTGCGACATTCAAGAAAATTGTACAGAATATTAGAATGCGAAAACTTAAAGATATATAATCATGCACTTTTCAGGGCGAGTTAATGTATTGAAGACTTGTGTTGATTGTATTTTTTTTTTCTTCGCTGAGATTTTATCCCATTTGGTTTTCCTTTGCAAGGTTTTAATAAGGTAATCTTAAAGCACTTGGCGGTAGATAAAAATATTGTACTATATTTCCTTCGCCATTATTTTTTCTTCCCATTGGATTTTTCCTTAGTAAGGTTTTAATAAGGCATATTATTTATGGGTGTCATTTAAAAGGGAGTGTTGCAATTATGGAGGGGGGACATGAATGACCCACTCCATCCCCCCCCCCCCCCCCCAAAAAAAAAAGCGTCCGCTCCAATTTTTCTCTCCTCTCTCTTCTTATTCCCCATTTCTCTTTTCAAATGATTGTGAATGACTATAGTATATGATCACTCTTCTCTCTCCCCATCCTCAATCTTTCCCTATAAATAGAGAGTTTGAGAACGTTTACAAGTAAGAAGAACGAAGAAAGAAATAAAAGAAAAAGAAAGAGGAGAGAAATGAAGAAAGAAAGGAAGAGAGAAAATTCAGTTCTTGAGTAATAAAAATTCTAAATATTTCCTCTTATAAAATCTTTTGTAATAAATATTTTTTTCTTTAGTTTATAACAAGATTAATGCTTTTAAATCGTAAAAAATGCATAAGTACCCTCTTTGCAATGTCGGTTGTATTTTCACGTGTGGTGTTCGGGAAATATAATATTATATACAAATTTATTCTTGTAAAAGATAAAAAGAAATTCTTATGAGCTCTGATTTTTATTTTAATGTAAATTTATGAGTCATGTTATCGAGTGCTACGAGGGCTATATTTTTTTTTAGCGCAAATGATAATTGATATTAAAACAAACGTTTAGTACAGACGTAGATAAGCTAGATATGCTAGAAATGTGCTAGAAATATTAAAATAAAGGTAGGTCTTTTCCACTATGAAAACCCATGAGACAATGTGAAACTTCTATAAGTGAAATGTTGTCAAGGGCTTGCTTATTTGCGGCCCAACATGCCAGATTATGCACACACTGATTCAAGGATCGATGAATTCTCCTCACTTGCCAAGACTTGAACTCCTTGAGGGAACATTTGATATCAATGATAATTGGTTCGATAATCCAATCTTGAGCAGGGAACATATATTCAAAGTTAGACTTCAAAGCTGTTCCGAGTGCCAATAAAGCTGCTATTGCTTCTCTAAGATTTGAGTTGTCATTTTGGATGCAATCTGTTGTGGCAAATAATATTTCTCCATTGGTGTTGCTCCCAATAGTGGCAAGGATGTATGTGTGGTTTCTAACTACTACATCAAATAATAGAATCTTTGTCTTTGTATTGGACTGATTGAAATGACTGCTAGTACTTTCATAACCCTGATTTTGAACAGAAGACCAAGCTTTCATATGTTCATTAAACCTCTTTTTAATATTAATGATGAATTGGGAAGGAGAAATCTGAATTTGTTTATGAACCAACTAATTTCTAGCAAACCAAATGGAGTACATAGCAATCATTGCAAAGATTTGGAAATTGGGTTGCTCATCTTTAGGAATTTTAAGAAAAAAATTAGCGTTTAGTGTTGACCCATTCAGATATGGATAGATTAATAAACCGAGAGGTGTCAATAGGTCAATTCGAGCTCCTCCACAAAAGTTTTGAGTACAAACAGTGTAGAAAGAGGTGAGAAAGATTTTACTGTTCCATAGAGCAAAGAGGACAGATGATTTGTTCAGCATTCATATGAATGATCTGATGGATTTTTGCTTTGGTGAGAAGAATATCATTTGAAATTTTTCAAAGGAGGAGTTTAAGCTTGTCCTGAATATTAAGCTTCCAAAATTTCTTCCAATTGACATTAATATTTGGAAGCATGAGATTAGTTGGATTTTTCGTCAGAACAACATAAACAAATTTGATTGAAAACTTTTCGGTAGAATGATGAATCCATTTAGGTTATTAGAGAACTGAAATTGGTGATTGGCCAGATAAATTTTTAGGATTTTGTAACAGTGTGTTTGTAATATAATTGAAAAAAGAAATTAATAGAGTGTAGATTTGAGAGAAATGAGTATGAATTGATTGAGAATCATGTAGTCTGACTTCGAGGGCAGACTTCCTCCAATACAAAATCACCAAAAGGATTCCATATGGTTCTATGATTTCCCTCATCACACTATTCATATTATAATGCCATCGACTTATTGAAATGCCCAGAATACACGGGCTACAGTAAGCAAAAATGGATCAAAGGCCTAATCCGAGCCCAAGTACAATATCAACAACAAAGGCTAAGTAACATAAGTTGGCCCACTTGGTAAAGCACATAATGGACCCTTAAGCTCCTTCATCACCAACATCATATAATAAATACCATTCTTTCTAAAAACACATTGCCCACAAGGTGTGGGTATTTCGCGCACAACTTATTGAAGGACTCCTAAGAAGCATCCTTTGGCGATTGATCTTGCTAGTGAACCAAGATGTATGAATAACAGCAAACTTCTTGATGATACTTGCAATTCTTTGTAGTAATTCCAAAGCAAGAGAAGATAACACGTGACTCGCATTGTAGCAACAATAACAATCCTGCAAAGAATAAGAAAGAAGCCAAATCCATGTGCAACATGTTCCAACAAAGTGCAAGACCAATTTACAGCAATATTGCAAAGACTATGATTTAACTCTACTGCACCACCAACTGACCCATCAACATGCATTTGATAGAGGAAGTATCGACCATCAAGAACATGGCAGCCTTACCAAGACTGAAAACAACTCTAAGTGGCAAAAAATAAAGCAAGATAGAGGCAAGGTTTGCATTTACTAAAACTTGCAACCCCATCCAACAAGATGCCTCTAGCTCATCATCTATCACCAAGAATATTGAGGACCAAGTATCACACATATTTTGGCAATAACGAAGATCCAAGTCGTAGAATGAATACCTTAGTAAATTATCACACGTCAATGTCACTAAAGCAATAACAACCTCATCAAACAAGAAGAGATATTCCTTCTCAGCATATGTTGACTCATACCGATGGTATTGTAATAAGAATGCCCATACCTCTTAGAGTTTTGGTAACCATTGGCAAAGTTGTAGTGCTTTTCCATACAGTGACATTCTTGGACCCTTCAAAGGTGATGTAGATGCATCGACTTGGGCCGACTGTCTCGATCCAGGAATCGAAAGTAAGCCCTCGAAAATAGTCGTTTGTGAAGATGCTCAAAGCAATGTTCTTCCAAAACCCTCATTCGCTTTATAGACACTCCACCTAGATTAAAGGTCCCATACTGGTGCCCGAGTTCCTTTGTCCCCATTGATAAGATGGAAGATAGAGCAAAATTGAAAGCACACAGTGATTGCGATGAAGTCAAATAAGCCAAATCTCTCTGATTTTCCCACAGCGGAATTATATCAAGTAGAAGACAAATGAAAGACTTTTGACCTCTCCAATCTGAGATCGTCCTCTTAGTTTGGCACTCTCGTTAGTTCACATCACCGTAGCTCTCAAATTTGAGCTCCCAAGTTTGATTGACTTTTTCGCCGCTACGAGAGAACAAGACGAGGGAGGTTTCCATGGTGATCCATCCTGCAGAACAATTAATCCCTCCAATTCCCTTATCTTCATAAACCAGCTCATTAACATGCATCGACATCAGTCTTAACTTTGTGAGAACCTCATTGCTCTCGGGATCATCCCTGTATTCCATTGCACAGACTTTGCAAGCTATCAATGGCGCAACCCTAAGGAATTTACAATGTGTTAAAGATGGATTGCGATGGAGGTTGTCGTTGTAGAGCTCAATGGACCAAGCCATAAGGAAATATAAAGTGAAATTCAGATTTATGGGAAAGAAAAAACCAAACGAAAATGGTAGGGAAACGAAATTGCTCACTTAAATTACTAAGGAGAAGTGGGATGGCTGCTTGTTTTGAGAGTTTGCTCTTCGTGATGCAAATAAATGGGAGATGGCGATGGTTTTGAACATAGTCTGGCTAATGTTTTGTGGTGAGAGTGAGGAATCGACGAGTGGACGTAGAAGAGAGAGTTTCCACCGAGGTCAAACTTCCATCGAGTGGATAGATGCATCCCGAGGTTCGCATTAGTGCCAGGTGGAAACGATGAAAAAGAAAGAACGAACAAGTAATTCTTGAGACTAAAAGAAGTACACGAGAACTGGGGACGAAGACCTGAAACTGGAAGAAATGGCTTGCGATTTTGAACTGGATCTGGAACATGTGAATGAGTATATTAATTGGGCTTGATTTCATCTTTTCTGCCACAGTGACTACATATTCCTCTTGTCTTTCACGGACTTGATCCTCCTGTAACTCCATAAGCAGTTGATCTAGACGATGAAATTGTTCTTTAAAATCATTCTTCCAATCAATGGCGTGTTGATGAAGAATTTCAATATTTTCTTGAATTCGTTCCATTGATTTATTGATTTTATTGAAAGACACAAAAATTTCTTCCATGATAAACGATTCTAAGAAATGATGACTCTGGATACCACTTTGTAATAGTGTGTTTGTAATATAATTGAGAAAAGAAAAGAATAAAGTGTAGATTTGAGAGAAATGAGTAGAAATTGATTGAGAATCACGTTGCCTGACTTCGACGATAAACTTCCTCCAATAGAAAATCACCAAAAGGATTCCATATGGTTCTATGATTTCCCTCATCACACTATTTATATTATGATGCCACTAACTTATTGAAATGCCCAGAATACACGAGCTAAAGTAAGCAACAAATGGATCAAAAGCTTAACCCGAGCCCAAGTACAATATCAACAACTAAGGCTAAATGTTGCCCACTCGGTTTAGCACATAATAGCCCATTAAGCTTGATAAAGCACATAATGGCCCTTTAAGCTCCTTCATCACCAATGGCGTATAACAGATTTCTTTGACGGTGGTTTTGGAGAAAAGGGCTTGAAGGAAAATGATATTCCTCCTTCTAGGTTCTTTCAGAGTGAGCTTAGAGACATTAGAATTATGATTAATGAATGAATACTCTGGATTAGGTTGATGCTTGAAATTTGGCAAGGAGGGAATCTAGGGATTTATCTAAATCTTAGTTGTGATATTATTATTAATCTAAAAGCAAAAGTTAGATTTTATGAAGTCTCTTTATCGAATGATTGTTTTTCAGATGTAATAGTTAGTGATTTTTGGAATGACATTACTGAAAGAGATACCAAGAAGATATTTCCTGGTGAGGATATCAATCCAAAGATTTTGAAATCTCGTATCAATCCAAAGGTTTTGATATCCCTTAATAAATGTCCACGTTAGCTTTGAAAGCATAATGGAGTATGAGGGTTATTTAAAAAGTGCATTTTGAATATTTGTATGGTTATATATATGAATATATATATATATATATGTAGATTATACATATAATTTTGTTTGTGGAAAATATCAAACATCTGGGGTTGGCGGAAAAGAAAAAAATAAATAAAAAAAGTAATCTTCCTTGTAAGCCCCTAACAGTAACAACCTTCCCATTAGGATTGAAGAGATTACGTGTAGTGTATACAGTCACTAATTTTAATGCTCAAAATTTTATATATTTGATTCCGTTACATATCATTTAGGATTTAAGTTTTACCACAAATAATCTTATTTTATATCATCTCATCTCATTTTAAATTTATTATTATAATTTTTTAATTTTTTGTATAAAATAAAATAAAAAAATTAATTTTTTTTAAATTTCAAAACAATTTTTTCAAATTTTAAAATAAAATTAATATTAAAAAAATATTTTATTTATTTATTTATTTATTTTAATTTAATTTAATTTCATCTCATCTTTAAAAACAAATCAGACATTAATCAAAGTAAATGGTCAGAAAAACATTAATAGTATCGCTTAAGGGTCCAAAAATAAGAGCAAAAAACAATTAAATAAGTAATAAATACTTCCAACTTCCAGCTACTGTTTCTTTTTTATCCTAAGCTACTTTATACAGCCAACAATTAAGTCGGGGAAGACATTTATGGTACATTTTATAAAGTCTGAATGATTTTATTTACCCTCGGTGGTTGCATAACGTTTTTTTAATTTTCTTTTTTCCCAAAATAAAAGGAAATACAGTTAAGTCAGACTCTCTAATTATGGGGTTTCTCCTAAAATCTTGTTATTTGTTGAGTCCCGTATCCTTTTTAAATCTCTTGAGAAAAATTCTGAGGTAATAAAATGTTTTAAAAATTTTAGTTGATGCTGGTCTATTTATTAAGACAGAAAAATGCTATTTATATTTATAATTTTATTTATATAACCATACGTGCAGTGTGTAAAAATTGTAAAAATTTTAAAATTTAAAATCTGAAATCCAAATTAAAAAAAGCAAAATACTGATAAGGGCAATATTTTAAGCACACGCGATTCTTTGTTAGAAAAAATAACAACTAATAAAACTAGAAAGTCAGAAATGAGCGGAGGATGGCAATGTCGAGATTATATGAAAAACAAAGCCTTTTGTTGATTACAGGGTGCATTAAAAACCTGGGATTACATCTGGAGCACTCAACTCCAAAGAACGAAACACCAACGAAGGCAAAGCGATCAATGCTACAACTGTTGGCTATTCCCACTGCCAGCAAAGCCCAGATTCCCCCAAACACAAAAACGCTCTAAATTACAGGGATTCTGGACGAAATCACTTCGGTGTTGCGGTGATCAACGTGATAATTCAAACTTCCCTCAGATCCCTTACAACTTGTTCCTCTCTAAGATAATGATGATGACGAACCAGTTGGAGAACCTGGTGGAGTCGATAAAGTCGAAGGTGCGGTCGCTGAAGAAGTCTAAAAAGAAGCCATACGTGAAGATGGACAAGAGTTCCAGCGTCAGGGTCGAGATCCGCAGCAGGAAGGCCCGCAAGCTCATCGACAAGACTCTCAAGGTCGCCGACCACCCCGGCCAGCGTAGTATTTCTTGATCAATCTCATGGTCATGTTTGTTTTGTTTTCTAGTTTAAAGATGGGATATGATAGACAAACAGACAGATTTATCTGCCTCTCTATCTTGTTCTAGGTTTTCAGGTGGGTTTTCTTTGCTTTGTTGGTTGTTTTGTTATTTGTAGTGCCTACCGATTCTGTGTTTATGTTCGTTTTAAGGTTTCAAAGCCTTCGGAAACAACAACAACAACAACAACAACAGAAGAAGGGTTTGAAACCGTCTCGGAACCGTCTCGGATTGGCTTATGTATAAGAAACAAGGATATATCTAATTCTCTTTTCCATTTTTGTTTTGTTTTGTATATATGTTTCTTCGTAAATTTAAGTTTTTAAATTTTAAGATATTCGATCGACTTCGTCACTGGAATTTTTGTTCATCAAAATCCAAATATTTTATTTAACTGATGAATGATGATATTAGAGATTTGTTTTCTCTTTCTTAATTTGTTTATTATCCTCCAATTGAGGGCTAAAACATGCTAATCCCCATACCAACTGAGCTGACTTTTGATCTCCATGTTTTCCCGAAAGAAAGCAGGCAGGTCTGATAAAAAAAAAAAAAATTCATTTATTTGAGTTATTTATTATAATTTAGTATTGGAGTTTAAAGTATCCTCGTTGCATCTGAACCGTCCACGTTCACGAATTATATATGGGTTGTTGGCCATGGCTATGGTCGGTTAATGCGATGAGCTGCACCCGACCAGCAAATGGAGACAGGATAGGAGCATAAAAACTCGTGGTTGGCTAAATGGGACCCAAACTAAATTTCCAATCTAAAACAGCCAGTAAAAGAAAGACAAAAAATTGGTTAATTGTTTGATGATCAAGACCGTCGATGTACGAGACTCATCATTCTCAATATATATATATATATATATATATGAGTCGTACCTAATATGTCTTTGTTTTATTATTTGACATATATCGCGGTGGGAAATTCCTGTTTGGGAAGAAGGAAAAAGGGTGGTTGGAAGCTAAAACGGTTTCACATTTATTATTATGGTAGCTGCTTTTAATTTGAAAATCAAGTAGTCTGAACACGAATATGCAGCTTATTGGAATCGAATCTCATTGACTTTAGGAGATCCATCATGTATATAACATTTGTACATTAATTCTAAGCTAAATCAGTCATGCATAATACTGATCTGATCATTACATATTTGCTGCCCGTTGTTGGTTCTGGTCATACCTGAACTTCAAAGTTTCCTTTGTTTTCTCTTCTCTCTGGCCTGATCAACTACGTCGTTGTTGCTTGTTTGGTCAATGGCAGGCACGACCTTTCACTAACTAAATTAATTTCTTTTTCTTTTTCTTTTTCCTAAGCAAATAAATAAAATGCAGTACTGAATTTCGAAAATTTAGCAATCTTCCTTTACATTTCCCATTTTTAGTATTTTGTATATACATATGATCATGAATGGATTAATTAGTAATATTTCTTAACTCCTCCAGAAATTACTATAAAAAAATTGCTTATTTGTAACCAGTTATTTCTTCTCCAAATGAGTCTATTTTTATCACAAATAATTATTTTTGCTATCAATAATTCGTCACAGATATTTATTTTTGTAATGAACGGGACTAGAGACAAAATCTTTATAGAGAAAGCCTAGGAACTAGATGGGTGCAATTTAGAAATAAAGGATTTGAGTACTCCAAATAATTTAGCTTAACACACCCCTTCTCTCCCTCAAATTCATCTCTCTCCCTCTACTATTTCTCTTCGATTTTGGGAGCCCAATCTCAAGAAATATGCATAAAAATCTCCAAAGCAAGCAATAAATCTTCATGCAAAGAAGACACTACCAAAGTTGAGAAAGGATACAAGACAGTCGGCAATAGAAGCTACTTACCACACACAACCATGCGTGAAAAGCTACTGCACTGACATCAGAAAGACGTGTGTGCAGTGGCGGGGCCACGTTGGGGCAAGGGGGGCCATGGCCCCCCCTCCCCGCAAGCCCCACCCCTATTCTTAAAAAAAAAAACTAAAAAAAAAAAATACATGATGTTGTTTTAAAGAAAAAAAATAAATTTTGTTTATTTTTTTTATAGTTTTGTAGGATAATATTAATTTTATTTTGTGTTGGCTCTCTCTTTAAAAATTATTTTGGTCTCCCTCTACAAAATTAATCTAATTTAAAAATAAAATACATCTCATATAAAATAAAATGATATAATAACATGATAACATGCTTTTATTATAGATAAAAATAAAAATAAAAAAGAAGTTGAATGATTTCTAATATATTTTTATTATGATGACATGTTCTTATCATATTATATATATTTTTAATACATAAATTGTATTAAACGTATTTTATTTTTATTGTAGATCTAATTGTCAAATTATTTTATATCACATAAAAAATTGTATACAAATAAAATAAAAAATATTTTATAAATTTTATTTTAGTTTTACTTGGCCCTCCCTAACTCAGATTTCTGACTCCACCACTGTATGTGTGGCACTCACAAATATGTATATAAAACATGTTAGATTACTTGTAAATAGTGATTATCTCTTGTAACTTTATTATTCTGCTTTTTGGCTATAAAGACTGCACTAGGTAGTATATAAAGTGAGCTGTGTACAGAAAGTAAAGTAGGAGTCTTATTTTACAAAGTCTAATGAGAACACAAGTTTTCTCTCATCCTCCTTTGTTCAAATCTTATTTTCCATTCAATGTTTAACATGGTATTAGAGAGATATTGAGTTTCAAGTCATCAACCATGCTGCAAATCCTTACCTTCCTTCCTTCATAAATTTTCTTTTCTTTTCATTAAGCATTTCTCAGTTTCTTCATTATGGTAGATAATCTTTCACCCACAGACAACCCAAACAGCCCATATTATATAAACCATAGTGACAACTCCAACACTTTAGTCATCTCACCACCTCTCTCAGGACCAAATTACTTGTCATAACAAAGGTCATTCACCCTTGCCATTTCCATCAAAAACAAACTTGGTTTCCTAGATGAGAGCATTCCCACTCCAGCACATGATGATACCTTATACATCTCATGGATGCTCTGCAATAACATCATTTTATCTTGGATCCTGAATTCCATCACCAAAGAAATTGCCTCTAATATATTCTACATTAGTTCAGCCAAATCAGTATGGGATAAATTCCATACTCGCTTCTCTCAACCTGATTCTGTGAGAATCTATCAACTACAACAGCAACTAGGCACACCTGTGCAAGGCACACAATATGTAAGTGAATACTTCACTCATCTCAATAGGATTTGAAAATAGATCAACAATTACAAACCTTCACCATGTTACTTTTGTGGTATCTGCACTTGCAAAGCACTCACCACAGTTGGAGAGACATAGCAAGCTGATTACGTTGTTAAGTTCTTTATGGGACTAGTGACTCATATGAAAGCATCCGATGACAAATCATTCTGATGAGTCTCATTTCATCACTTGACAAGACTTTTTCCTTAATACTACAAGAGGAAAGACAAAGGCAGACTGGAGTCATGATGTTCCCTACTATAGATTCCTCAACCTTGGAAATTTTTCAAAACAATCCATCCAAAAAGAAAGACAAATCAGACATGACATGTAATCATTGTAGAAAATCTGGTCATCTTAAAGAAAAATGCTATAGGCTGATTGGTTTCTCTCCTAATTTCAAATTCACCAAGCCTAAGTAAGGACAATACTCTGCCAATCAAGTGATCTCTCCCATCGAGGCAAGTGAGGCCCCCACAGCACCTCAGCTATCTTTAAGCCAATCTCAGATTCAGAAGTTAATGGCACTAGTGAATGGTCCAGCACATTAATCCAACCATGCCTCCATAGAATCCCATTCAACTCCTTCCAACTCATCACCTACCATCCCACAATTGAATATGGCAGGTATGTGCTTATTTGCTATTTCCCATAATTCCATTTCTTTATAGTATCATGAACAACATCACTCAGCAAATACAATGCCCACACCATGGATAATCGACACTGGAGCCACAAATCATATAATATGCTCTCCAAAACTCCTCACCTCAATAACCTCTAACACCAATGCCTATGTCCAGCTCCCAAATGGATCACAAGTAGCAGTAACTCACATAGGAACTATGCAAATTTTTTATTCCATTATTTTCACAGGGTTGCCTTGTGTTCCCATCTTTACTTCCAATCTCTTATCTGTGAGTAAACTCACTCTCAATCCACTTCTTTGTCTCATTTTCATGAAAAAATTCTATTTTATACAGAACATTACTTCATGGAAGACGATTGGACTAGTTAAGATCCACCATGGCCTATATTACCTGCTCACAAGTTTCCTCAATTTTAGCAAACATCACAAGCTTACTTAAGTTTTCTCCCTTTCCTCCAAGAGTCATGAATGTAGTGCTTTTAACAGGCAGCACGTTGATATATGACATTTTAGACTTGGTCACTTATCTAGCCATTGAATGAACTTACTTCATTATTCTTTTCCAGATGTAATCAGTCTCTTACCTGACCATTATTATTGTACTATCTGTTATTTAGCTAAAAAGAAAAGACTCAAGTTTAAGTCAAGTGTTTCCTCTTCTAATTCTGTTTTTGATCTTGTTCATATTGACATTTAGGGCCCTCACTCTTAGCCCTCTTTGCATCATGGACACCACTATTTTTTAACAATAGTGGATGACTATAGCAGAACCACATGGCTATATCTCATGAAATTTAAGTCTGAAACATAGTAAAAATTGCAATCATTCATCCTCATGGTCAATACTCAGTTTGAGACTAAAGTCAAGCAAATTTGAAGTGACAATGGACTTGAATTCAACATGCCCGAATTTTACAAAACTCATAGAATAATTCATCAAAAAACCTGTGTCTGCACACCTCAACAAAATGGAGTGATAGAAAGAAAACACCAACAGCTTTTGAATGTGGTTAGAGTACTCATTCTTCAAGCCAATCTTCCCACCAAATTTTGGGGTGATGCTGTCCTAACAGCAGCACACCTAATCAATTGAGTTCCTTCTCCCATCCTTGGAAACAAATCACCTTATGAGATGTTATTCAAGTCCCAACCGTCCTATGAACATCTCAGAGTTTTTGGTTGCCAAACTCTGAGATGTGTATTCATTTAAAAGAAATAGAACCAAACTCGATCTCAGATCTAAGAAATGTGTATTCATTAGATATCTTGATGGGACTAAAGGCTACAAAGTCTATGACCTCACCAATCACTCTAGTTTTATCCCTCGAGATGTCGTATTCTTGGAATCAGAATTCCCATTTGCCAAAATAATCACAGAACCTACCTCTACACATAAAACATAATCATCACTCAGTTTACCTCCAATCTTCCCTGATCTTGTCTCCTATCCCTTAGACTCATCTCAGGACCAATCTCCCTCATATAACACCCCATCACCTCCTATCCCTGAGATCACTCAACCCTCGCTCGACCTCTCGCTCAAGCGAAGTCCAGGTAGTGATCTCACTCAACTCTTGCTTGACATCTTGCTTGAGCAAAGTTTAGGCAGTGATCTCGCTCAACACTCACTCGACCTCTTGCTCAAGCAAAGACTAGGTAGTAATTTTGCTCAACCTTTGCTCGACCTCTCGCTCGAGCGAAGGCCAAATCTTTCTCACACTTCTACTCAGATTGTACCCGTTAGAAGATCTGATCGAATTAAACATACACCCTCTTACTTACATGATTACCACTGTCAATTTGTGTCTTCCTCTCAAACTCCAACCTCATACTCCACTGCACACCCCTTACACAATTGCTTTTCATACTCTAGACTTTCTCCCTTTCATCAGAAATATGCATTGTCCCTTACCTTTACATCTGAACCCAAGACATTTGAGGAAGTTGTTGTGCATGACCATTGGAAAACTGTCATTAATAATGAATTGACAACTCTTGCCACTAATGACACTTGGTCCATCACTTTTCTTCCCTTCGGCAAGAAAGCAATTGGATGCAAATATGTTTTTAAAGTCAAGTTAAGATCAAATGACAGTATAAATAAACACAAGGCACGATTAGTTGCAAAAGGATATACTCAAAGAGAGGGATTCGATTTTCAAGAAACTTTCAGTCCAGTGGGCAAGATGTTCACTGTTAGAATGTTTTTTGTTCTAGCTGCAACTCACAATTGGCATTTGGAACAATTAGATGTTCACAATACTTTTTTACATGGTGACCTTGATGAGGAAATATACACGAAACTTTCACCTGGATATCAGCTTAAAGGGGAGTCTCAACGATAGAAAATGGTTTGTAAACTACACAAATATTTGTATAGCTTGAAGCAAGCTACAAGACAATGAAATGAAAAATTTAGTACATTACTCATTGCTGCTGGTTTTCTCCAATCAAAGTCAGACTACTCATTATTTAGTAGAGATAATGAGGATGGTTTTTTCATTCTCCTAGTCTATGTAGATGATATCATCCAAGGAAATGCTAGCTGAATTGCCATCAATTAAGTTAAAATCTATCTTCATGATAAGTTTAAAATTCGAGACTTGGGAGTATTCAAATACTTCTTGGCATTAGAAGTTGCAAGATCAAAAAATGGCATCCATATTTGCCAAAGAAAATATGCCTTGGAGATCATTGAAGATGCATGTTTGCTTGGGAGTAAATCTGTGAACACTCCTGTGGAACCAAATTTAAAATTATCACATTCCTCTGGTGAATGTTTCTCGTATATAACATGATATTGAAGATTAATAGGTAAGCTAATATACTTGAGCATCACAAGACCTAACATCATTTACTCTGTTAGCATTCTTAGTCAGTTCATGGATAAACCCACTCAAACACATCTCCATACAGCTCACAGGATACTGAGGTACCTTAAAGGCTCGACAGGACAAGGAATCCTATTCTCATTTAAGTCCTCTTTGCACCTTAAAGGATATAGTGATTCGGATTGGGCTGCATGTCCTGAGACTAGAAGGTCCATAACTGATTTTTGCATATTCATGGGTGATTCTTTAATCAGTTGGAAGTCAAAGAAACAATTAGTGGTGTCAAGATCATCTGCTGAGGCAGAGTATAGGGCGTTGGCAAAAACCAGTTGTGAAATCATTTGGTTGAAGGCTCTCCTAGTAGATTTTAATATCAATCATCCTCAACTGGTCCTATTGTTTTGTGATAGTCAATCCACATTACACTTGACTAAGAACCCCATATTTCATGAAAGGACTAAATATGTGGAGTTGGACTGTCATTTTGTTAGGGAGAAAGTGCTGGCGGGTACAATTAAGCCAGTATATGTGCCTTTGAAATTCCAAGTGGCAGCATTTTCACTAAGGTTCTAACAGGACCTATCTTCCACTTGCTACTATTCAAGATGGGCATACTCAACATATATGCCCATATTGAGGGGGGAGTCTAAAAAAACATGCATAAAAATCTCCAAAGCAAGCAATAGTCTCCATGTAGAGAAGACATTGCCAAAGCTGAGAAGGGACACAAGACAGTTTGCAATGGAGGCTACTTACCACACACAACCATACATGAAAAGCTATTGCACTGACACTAAAAGACTTTGTGTGTGTCACTCATAAATATGTACATAAAGCATGTTAGATTGCTTGTAGATAGTGATTATCTCTTGTAACTTTATTGTTCTATTTTTTGACTATAAGGACTGCACTAGGCAATATATAAAGTGAGCTGTGTATAGAAAGTAAAGTAGTGGTCTTATTTTACAAAGTCTAATGGGAACACAAGTTTTACCTCATCCTCCTTTGTTCAAATCTTATTTTTCACTCCAAGTTTAACACCTAACCCCAAAAAAGAAAATCTTGACTTCTAGGATTCGATGAATCCACCTGATATTCATCTACCAGACCCATCGTATTCAGTATAATATTCTTTTCTAGCTTGCATTTGCATGCCTCTGTTCATATTCAAACACTCTATGCCTCACACTGAAGCTTTCTATTTAGTTTTGGATTCTATAGTTAAGTTTGTAAGAGATTGATTGCTCTGCTAAGACTCAGTTCTTGCATTAAGCTAGGCTGAGATCAACCTTTAACTTAGTTGGGATAAAAAGAAGATTACAAAGACTGAGAGGGAGAGAAATAGCATTGGGTCGGGCTCTCAAAATTGAAGAGAAATAGCTGAGGGAGAAAGAGAGAGATGAGTTCCAGGGAGAGAATAAGTGTTAAGCGAATAATTTGGTGTACTCGGATCCTTTGTTTCTTAATTGCAACGGTTGAGGTGGCGTTTTCTCATTGGTCAAAAGAAACTTTTTTTCTGAAACATGTTATTCTATGCGTATTGCTGAGCGTTGAAGTTAAATTAACTTTGTTTTTTTGTAAAAGTAAAGTTTAATTAACTTGTTATGAATTTCTTTGTTTTTGTTTTGTTTTGTTTTGTATTTTTGAGACTTCCACGTGATTGTTTCTGATTGTACGCTACCTCGGTCACACGATCTATTTATATTCAAAATAGACTTTTTAGACCACGTGAACGTTAAAAAGTCTTCAAAAAAATCAAGGATATTTTCCAATTCTAAGAATTAAAAATGGAAGACTTCAAATATATGATCAGTTGTCTATCCTCTCTAATATTTATTGATTTGTTTTTCTCATATTTTTAAATCATAAGACGATTGGACAAAGTATTACAGAATTTGTATTCATTTTAAACTATATATTTTAAATTAAGATAAAGAAATATTACAAAATAAAGTAGGAATTAACAAGTGACAATGTACGGAGATAGATGCTTTTTAAATCATAAGACGATTGGACAAAGTATTACAGAAATTTCCTTGTCTTGCATGGAATATGTCAGTAAAGGTAACTGTTGCATCTGATTAATACGAAACCATCAATTACGGTCTTATTCCACGATTCGGTTTTTCTTTCTCCATTTCTTTTCTCACTTTAGGTAAGAAAAAGAAAATTAATGATCACAAGTGCTGACTAAAAAAAATTATAAAAATAAAAAGAAAAAGTAATGTGTTTGTGGTATGCAATATGCCGGCTGGCTGATGTCAAGCACGCCCCTAAAAAAAATGAAAATGCCTCCGACTCCTATATACTGTAGTTTTATTGACGATGGACGTGACCACTTACGGGGCTGTGACTTATGAAAAAAAAAAATTTATTATAAAAAATTATATAAAAATAAATTTATAAATTTGAGTATCTTGATTATGTAGTTAATTAGATTGTTAAGTTAATTTTATTTTAAAATAGTAGATTTAATCCATAGATAAAATTATATCAACTTATAATTTATTTTTATATAAATTTTTAATATAATCTATAACTATTCTAATTAGTTATTCTAAAAATATACGTGGCGATTATAATTTATAACCTGAAAAATCATGCAGTAATTATATCCTTGCAAATATATATATAAATATAATAGGCCGGCGGAAAGAAAATATTTGACGTTGAACTTTTGGGCCAATATAATTATTATTCCTCCCTGATCTAATTTTTCTTGATCTATCTGACGTAGCAGTACTACTAGTGTCGCTATATGCTAATTCCCAGCTCGATCATAATTTTCCTTCCATCTATTTCATATATAATTAACTAATTATAATATAGGCAACCATATTGCCACAAATTAGATGTATTCAACATTCCAAATATAAATATAATTTTAATTAAATAATTGAATAATAAGCAGCTACGTCCATGCTAATTATAATCATTAGTCATTGTATTTTAGATGAGATCAAATGATAACGTACCGATTACCTGACATTGACATATATACCAAAAAGATCTTGAAATCCTATATAACAAAAACAATAAAAGGTCAATTCAGTTGATGATTAAGCTAGCCGTCTGTACTTTTGATTGCAAAGAATATATAGATAATGTAATTATTCGGTCAAGACGATTGATCATGCATGTAAAATTCCTGGTGAGGGGTCGGTTATTTTGAATTAATGAAAGGAAAGAAAAAACATGAGTACCCTCTATACGTATTGTATAAAATGCATTTGGATAATGAGAAAATTTCAAATATTTTATGAATAATAGTAAAAAAAATAATGATAGCATATTAAATAGTAGGAAAAAAATTATAAATAATAGTGCAAAATAAGTGAAAAGTATATTTAAAATAATTAATAATAATAATAATAATAAATTATTAAAAAAAATTCTCTACTATCTAAACTATTCAGTATCTTTATTAAGAAAATGATATTCTTATCATATATCTACAACTTTTTTATTTTTACTTTTTATTTTTAAATTTTTGAAAAATATACTTAAAATAAAAAATAATTAAATTATAAAGGTATCGGTACTTTTTTTTTTTTATAAGTGCGCGCTGTGGAAAATACTAATACTAAATTTGCCATGCATGATGAAAAGTATCAAACACTGCGACAAGTATGCGTACCATATTTGAACACATTAATTATTGTCAATTTGATTGATTACAATATTTTTTTCAAGGAGAGGAATTCCATGAAACTCGAAATTGCGACTTGTTAGAATTCAAATTTGTATGGCTAGGCCTATATTAAAAATTGGATGGCTAAATTTTTTTTAAAAAAAATAAAGGAGCAAATCAAATCCATATGGATTATGTCTCGTTAAGCGTATCATCCAAATTGCCGTCATATTTGATGCTTACACAGTATACGCGAACCTTAATATTGACTTAAAAATTTAGTCAACTTTCGATACCGGGCCCACTTTCCAGCCTTTGAAAACGACAGATTGGGAATGGAAGGACACTTGGGATACCTTCGCTCAGCTTCCTCGCACGATTTTATTTATTTCTTTTTCATCACATCGTTTTTCAATTTTGGCTTATTTCTTTGGTCTTGTCGGTTTTGCATTTGAAGCTTTCTTATGTCCCTTACTGTAGGTTTGAGGAGTTCCACGCGGCCATATTAACATTCCTCTCGACCTTCCTCCTTGCCGTCGTGAAGATGCATATCCCATAGAACGGTCAAAAAATTATATAAAACCAAAACCCTACTGTACCTTTGTATATATATATAATTGTTCTCTACTCCAGCACCTCAGCTCACAAAACTTCAACTTTCCAATTTCTTATTCTTAACCAATTATCAGTTATCCCATTTTCGTATCATTACCAGTACAATATCTGTTTAAACAAAGCTAGGGCAATAGATCAGAGGCATAACCATGGGGAGGAGCAAATTAGCAAAGAGGCACAGCAATTTGATGCACTTTATATCATCACCCGTTAGGATACTAAAGAAGGCCGCGGAGTTTTACGTGAAAAGCATGGACGATTGTGCTGGAAGGGTGGGAAATGGTGGTGCTGTTGGCTACTCTACCGTGCCCATTACACGCCTGTCTAAGAGCTTTAGTGTCAATTCGTCCAAGGGTAGCGATGATGAGGATGTGGGGCAGATTTCCAGAACGGGTTCAAAGAAAAGTTTGGAAAATAAGGTGATGAACTTTGATATGCAGAGACAACAAGAGATCAGATTAATGCCCATTAATATGGGTGCCCGTACTGAAAATGGAATGGGGATCAGGAGTTACAGTGTTGGGTTGGGAAAGATTGGGAGAATTGATGAGGATCAGCCTTGTTGTTTTGATGAAGATGGTGTTATTGTTAAGGCGGACTTGTACCCAAGAAGTAGAAGTTATGCTGTTAAGAGGAATATTATTGGTGTGTATCGCTAGTGTCATGGATTAATTAGACACTAATTGTTAAAAACTTAAACTCAATCATGATTGAAAGCTGGGATATATAAAATGTGAGAGAGATTGAATCAAATGTGTTTCTACTAGTAATTAATCGATTGTAATTAGTCAGTTCTCTGTTCCATGGCTTCAGATGATCAATTCATTATTTTCTGCGTTCTCGATCGATCTGTGTCCAAATACGCAAACTGTACAGATCGAGGCTTCAAAATCATGATGAAGACAGAAAAGTAAAAAACCAAGTAAGCAAACAATTAGAAAAATGCCGTTGGGCTGTAATTAGTAGCAGCTAGTGCATGCAGCAGGCCAGCGTCAAGAAATGCGTAAACATGCAAGCTGATATGGGCGGATGAGTGCCCGACTATTTCGTTGTTTTTTCCTCCATATGGAAAGTGCTTCCGATCCGGCCACGATTGAAGAAATTAAACCAATTAAACTTGATACCAGCTTGTAAGGATATACCTTTGTAGCTAGGTCGACCTTTATAAGGATGTTTTTGTTTTTGTTAATATGTTATATATCCATATATATATATATATAGCTATATATAAAAAGGAGTAAGTTTCTAGACAAAGATTCCATGCATTATAGTTAATATAACTCTTGAGAGCATATTGTGAATCTTCCTGTCTGTCGAATTAGGAGGCTCAAAGAGCAAATCTTGTGAAATGGAAACGGCTAAAAAGGGGGACGGTGTAAGCTAAATGTGGCTGGTTGCTCATTAGGGAATCCAGGTCCTACAGGCGCCCGCGGGGGCATCGATATCATAAGAGATCAGTACAATGGAGACATGCGAGTGGGCTTCTCGGTGCCTATATATTGGCTGTCGATCTAATAATTATGCGGATATCATGGGGCTGTTTCATAGTCTAAGAGGTTGGGTTTTGATGCAATTCATGAGATTGAGATGGATTCTGCTTTGATTAATGCTGCTGATAAGGTTAATCAATTAATGCTGCAATTCATGCTAGGAGGTTGGGTTTTGATGCAATTCATGAGATTGAGATGGATTCTGCTTTGATTAATGCTGCTGATAAGGTTAATCAATTTTATAAGGATGTTTTATTTTCGTTAATATGTTAGATCCTTATAACTTTATAATAAGAATAATATATAGATATAAAAGGAAGGGGCAAGTTCCTAGACTCAGATACCAAGCATTGTAGTTATTATAACTCTTAAGAGTATAATACGTGTAAGATTGATAAGATGTGATATCTTTATCATTATTGAATGATAATAAAATTATGTAATGATAAAAAATGCATTACATCTTATATACATATATAGTGGAATAAAAGTAGAATGATAGTGCAGGGTTTATAGAGTTTTCTTATATATATATATATATATATATATTGTCTTAAAAAAAACTTTGAAAAAATAAATTGAACTCCACTCCATTCCACCAATATTGATTTTCATTTTTATTTTTTTTTGGTTAAATCAAAACAAAAATGGAACCAAGTAAAGTAAGGAGCTAGAGCAATAAGAAAAAAGCTATCCAACCTCCTATCACACAATCTAGCTCCACATACTATACTTTTTTTAATTATTATTATTATTTGTTTCTTTTATCAAAGATTTGGTATATGAATAATGAATAGAAGAATTTAATTAGTTTAAAAAGAATAAACTCAAAAAAAATTTTAAAAAATTAAAAAAATTAAGAAAATATAATATGTGAAAGTTGGGGAGGATGAGTAGCAAAGCCCGAGCAGCAATGTTTGGTGCACTTTAACACAATCTAATTGGCAAATTTATGATTAGATTTATATAGTTTAGATTTAAGATGAAATGATCGAAATACTTTATCGTGCTAGTTGCTCGAGCTAGAGACTCGCATTTAATTTCTATTCTCTTAACCCGGCGTAGAAAGAAGTACTTTACCCAAAAAAGTACATACCAAATGTAGTACTACTAGAGGGCCACACGTGCGCTAACGACAGTGATACAAGGACCGCACGTGTTAGTATTTTCCGTGTGAAATGTGTACGTAAGTAAAAGGATTAATAATTAGAAAATAGATAAGAAAAAAATGTCTAATATGTATCCGTTAAAAGCATTTAATTACTTAAATCTAAAATTAAGTAACGTCATAAAAACAAAATAAGTGAAACTATAAGAACTTGCTTGAGTTTATACATCAATATTTTAACATTTTGCTTATTTAATAAATGACTTTCATTAATATATTATTGGATTAGGATACCTTATCATTATTTAACACAGAGAGAGAGAGAGAGAGAGAGAGAGAGAGTCACGATTTTCACAATTATTGGTCTTAAAACATTATCTGAATTTAAGGGATAGACAAAGTAAGTGAAATGAAAAGGTTTCTCTATTCAGACAAAGTATTGAACATTAAAATATATATTTAAAAAAACAATTGAATATTATAAAATTCATATATTATGCCTATCATATTTACTAAATATTTGATGTTCTCGTTATAAAAATATATATATATATATATATATTTGATGTCCTCTGAGAACTACATATACCAACGATGAAAAAAGAATGACGAAGACTTCTTGAGAAAAGAAACAAACTTGAGAGGAAGGAGGGAACTGAGTTCGGGCCCAAATGTTAACGTGGTGTGTAAACTGCAAAGATAGCAACGAGGTCCAAGGAGTGATTGGGCTCAACTGAGTCCAAGAAATTGAGGGTCTATAACTGTTCTCGGATCAGACTATTTCAATATTATTTATTATTATTTATGAATTATTTATTATTATTATTTTATAACTATCTCACTATTATATATGCATCGCATTAGATGATCTTATGCGCTGTTTGGTTTTTGATTTATTTAGTCTAATTTTAAATCAAGTCTAATATTTAAAAATCAACCTCTCAAATTATTAAATTCATTTCAATTCAAAATCTCTTTTCATGTGAATTTACAACTTTTTTAATCTAACATTTTTTTACATATAAAATTCACAACTTTTTCAATTTTTCATAAATATATTTAAATTTATTTTAAGTGAACTTTATCAATTTATTCAACCATCTCAATTTATTACCATTTATAAAAATAAAAAAAATCAATTTATCTGAAATTAACTCATCATCCACATACATTCCTAACATTCAGAAGGAGCGAGAAGCCGAAGCGCTGCGTATATGTACGTTTTAAAATGGGTTGAATTTTAAGTCATCAAAAGAGTAACTCAACGGCAAAAGGGTAGCTCTGCAGCCAACCAGTCGAAAAGCTTTGCGCTTTGCACTTTGCACTTTCCACTTTCCACTTTCCACATCAGTGATCACGTGGCTATCCTAATTCCTCACTTTTTAGAAACAATGGCTGCCCAGTGCCCCTTGTCCTGGGACGGTTCGGTAGATTCGTGTTTATGAGGGTCGTTAATCATCGTAGATGACGGTCTGGCAGTGGAACATACATCCTGATTTTTATTTTTATTTTTTATTTTTGTAATTTTCTGATTCAAACCCAGGAGATATAGATACAGTATATAATTGTCGTTTAATATTGGAATCTAACACCAATCATGACTAGGAATTTAATACTGCACATTAATTCTATATATAAAAGTCTCTCTGCAGGAGCAGAGCATGCAAAATTGAGTGATGGATCTTAGAAAAATTTAATTTTGAAGGGGGCACGACTCTTTCGATTTTTTCGCTGGCATTTGAGTTGTCTCCCCTCCTCTTTCAATCGACACACTCGACGCAGATAGACTCCAGTGGCCTCGGCTTCTGCTTCTATCAGGCGGCAATAGCCCCTACCTTCCCCTACCACACTTTCCCAACAACCCATTTTTCAGGATTAGGCAGACCCGTCCAAATAAAGTGAGAGACTTCCCAAAAAAATCCAAGGGAGGTGGTTTCTCCATTTATAATTTTTTTCCTATCAAATATATATATATATATTTTCCAGTAACGTAATCTTTCACTAAATACTGCATCTTAGCGATAGAGACAATTAATATTATATTTTTCCATATTTCATTGGATCAGGTATCCACGTGCAAATCTGCCCCCTCTTCCTAATTCTACGGTCCCATTGAGTTATCGTCACTACTGATCTACACCCTACAGTACTGCTGTCTACCCATAAATAAATTGTCCAAACCACGGGAGTTTCATCGTTACATACAAAGCTCTTGAGGTAGGGACATTCAGTCTTCAGAAGTTAGATATGGTACTGATAGAAGAGGTTTCTCAAATGCAGCTTCTGAAAATGCCAAAGCCGTTCATCTCTGTTAACCTCCAAAGGTGTATGTTTTTGCCTTGGCTTACTGTACTACTCCTCTCAGCAAATCTGGCTTACTCTTCCTCCATTGTCAAGTATCTGCCCGGCTATGATGGTGAACTTCCATTTAAACTGGAGACAGGGTGAGCATTTTATGTATTTTTTGTAATGATTTTTAGTTTAATATATATATATATATGCTGATTGGTTGGTGGATCTGGTGATGGATTTTGGTTTCAGATACATAAGCGTGGGAGATTCTGAGCTGTTCTACTACTTCATTGAGTCCCAAGGAAACCCACAAGAAGACCCTCTTTTTCTTTGGCTTACAGGAGGCCCTGGCTGTTCCTCTTTCTGTGGACTTGTCTATGAAATTGGTGCTTTCTCTTTTCTTTATGTACTCATTTACTCACTTTACTATATGCAAGAGTCAAGACTCAGAATTTGATTTGATTTCATTTGAATATAACATACTAATATATGTGTGCAGGTCCTCTGGAATTTGATATCAACACTTACACTGGGGGCTTACCAAGATTGGTAGATTACCAGTATGCATGGACAAAGGTACGGCCTATTACAGTCCTGTAGAATGTAGCCATCTGTCCTCCCTTCCTCTCTCTCTCTCTCTCTCTCTCTCTCTCTCTCTCTTTTCTGACATTGTTATTAATCTGTGGTGATAAAACGTCCAGACAGCTAGCATCATATTTTTAGATGCACCTGTTGGCACTGGTTTCTCCTATTCAACAACTCCATCAGGCTGGCCTTCCTCAGATTCTGATTCAGCAGAACAGTCCTATCAATTCCTCCGGAAGGTGTGTAAAACTAGTGTTCCAAGAAGCAAAAACTCAATACTTTTTTCACCGATATTCTCATTGTTGGAAAGTAGAAAACCATGATGGTCATTGGTCCAGCAGAGATGTCAATTAAGAGACGAGAGATGAGTTCATGGACAAGTTGTCCAAAATATTAATGTGTTTTTATGAAATGTTGCAGTGGTTGGATCTACACACACAATATCTCCCAGTTCAATTATTTATCGGTGGTGATTCTTATTCCGGCATAATTGTTCCATTAGTGACAAAAAAAGTGTTAGAAGGTAACGACACTTTCTTGACAACTAGAATCTATGTTGGAACTTGAATTTCTACATTGAAATCTAGACCTAATAGTCAAACTAATCGAGCCGGGTACATGGAATTACAGGTATTGCAGCTGATGTCGAGCCACGGATGAACCTCAAAGTACATTGAGTTTTGATATACTATAGCACTTTAGTTTTGCTTTTGCATTATGGTTATGACATTCTTCTTTGAAATCACTCAGGGTTATCTACTTGGGAGCCCAAGAACAGATTCGGTTATAGATGAAAACTCAAAAATAATATTTGCTCACCGGATGGCACTAATATCAGATGAACTTTTTGAGGTATATATATTATTTACAAAGTCCGATCTTCAGTAAGGCTAGAAATGATACTTGTAGTCGTGAAGTGCGCACACGCTTTGAAAAAAAGTGAAGTATAGGACACACATAAAAATAATTAATTTTTTAATAGTAGAACCAACTCTTTTCAAAAAGTTATACTCAGTTTCATACAATATTGAATGTGGTAGTAATTTTGTTGTGGTTTACATCTTTCCAGGAACTCAGAACAAGTTGCAATGAGAATTATGTGAATGTTGATCCATCCAATACCGAATGTGTTATGGCTCTTCAGTATTATCAAAAGGTGTGATGGATTAATGTTCATTAAGGTGATTCACTCATCAAGTTTTTTTTCTCAATTTCTTCCACTGAGTGATTCATGAAATTGCAGTGCATCAAGGATCTGTTTCGTAATGATATATTGGAACCAAAATGCGCTTTTGCATCCCCAAAATTTTCTTCAGAACTCGACCGAAGATCTCTCGAAGAAGATCATCCTGCAGATTTCATTCTCTCGCCACCAAGAATACCTGAATATTGGTGTCGGGTAAACATTCCCTTTCTAATTCTAGAAACTCCCCAAACACACGAATACCCGGCCGATTGATTAACATGTTCACTTTCATGTGCAGAATTTTAATTATGTATTATCCTACATGTGGTCAAATGATTTGAGGGTTCAAGATGCTCTGCAAGTTCGAGTGGTTTGTAAATATTTCTTGGGTGGTGATAATTTTTGAGTTGGTAATAATTTTTTTTATTTTTTTATTTTATCGTGACACCATTTACGATGGCAGGGTAGTGTTTTGGAATGGAGTAGGTGCAATCAGAGCTTATCATACACAAAAGACGTGCTGAGTGTGGTCGATGTTCATCGATATCTAAGCAAGCACAAATTAAATGTACTGGTAGAGAGGTAATCAATCTCTTTCAATCTTCTCTACTCAAGCTGGTAATTGTACTGTTAATCGTAACCCAAGTTTTTGTTTGTTATTACGCAGTGGTGATCGGGACATGGTTGTTCCTTTTGTGGGCACAGAGTATTGGATAAAGTCTCTTAACCTGACTGTCATCGACGACTGGCGACCTTGGTTTGTTGATGGTCAAATTGCGGGGTGAGTAAATCTGTTGCACTCTATTAGTAATAAGACAACTGCAATGAATTACATAAAAATAAAACTCACAAATTGACGTGTTTCATGGCTAAAATATTTCTCTTCATTATTTCATCAACTTTGATTTTTTTTAAAAAGAGATTCATTTCTTGGCAATGTTTCTTACTGATCACATTAATTAGGTACACAAGAAAGTATTCAGAACATGGATATCGGTTCATATATGCGACTGTAAAGGTAAGTAAATTAACGATACTTGTTAATTATAAATTCAATTTAATTTATATTTTATTTGATTTATTAAGAAGTGAGATGTTTTGGTGTATGTGTGTTGTGTTGTAGGGGGCTGGTCATACAGCTCCAGAGTACTACCGTAGAGAATGTTACGAAATGTTTCAACGGTGGCTTCATTATTACCCTCTCTAGACTCTAATTCCTGATTGGATTTGGATCGGTAGCTTCATCAACAAAGGCATCCAATATTCCGGCCTCCATCATTGTTTCTTTGGAGCCTCTCGCATTTGTAACATTTTGGTGCTTATCATGTAATTTAGTTCAAGTCAGAGCTCAACAACGTTAAACTTTTAAAATTAGTTGTTTTATTATTATTATTATTATTATTATTATTATTATTTTGAAATAATTAGTTGCTTTATTTGAGTTTTAAGTTAAGATGTGTAATACTACTTTTGGGAACAAATAACCTTTTCACTTCAAACTCAAATGTTTCATAAAAAGATAAAAAACAGAAAAAGTATCAAATAAGGATATATCATTTAAGAAAAATGATATTTGTAAGAAATTTTACATAAAAATTGTACAAGAAATGAATTAGATCCTGTAACCAATTTTCAAATCTTAATCACAATATTGTCAATTTAATTAGTTAGTTCAATTATCAATCTAGAGCTACAAATATTATCAAAATATAATAAAGCGTAAATACAAATATTTTGGTAACGATTTACAACTTTATATTGAAATTTAGGACCAGCCGTTCCGAAGAAATTCATTAGAAAAAAATTATGTTACTAACTTTTTTTCCAATACGATCACTTTCGACTCTCTCGTTTCAGACTAAGACGAGCATGTTGTAAGCTCCAGCTAAAAGAGAATATAGTGAACTCAGCTACTATAGTGTTAGTGTAACTGTCACTGTAGCGGATGGACAACAAGTTTAACTTTTTGGATTTCGGTTTCTCTCTCTCTCTCTCTCTCTCTCTCCTTGTGTCAGTAGTGGGGCTGAGCGATTTTTTTTTTCAACAAGTCGCTGCAATGAATAGCGTGTGGAGGACATAAAGTATAATGAATAGTAATAAATTTTACTAATTTAATAATTTTTTATAAATATATTTAAATTCAATTCAACATTTAAATATATTTTAAACTCATTTACGTATATTTCATAAAATTCATTCAATTATCTCAATTCAATATTATTCATAAAAAGATTCAGATCAATTCAATTTAATTAGACATTTAAATACAATTTTACTTATTTTTTATATAGTTTGATAATAGGAAGAAAAAGAGAAAATTTGAAACAGGATTTTTTTATCAACGAAGACCATATATATAAGGACCTCGAAAATATGCCCAAATCACCTTGGAAGAATTGTGCGTCTTTATATTATCTTTCTTATCTATTTAGAGCTTGCAACTAGCATTATTCAACAACATGACCTTTCTAATATTTTGACTCGATAAATAGAAGTTTTGAAACAAAATTGTTAAGATGATGAAGACAAAGCCATCTAATTTGAAACAAAATTCAAAAGTGTTTAAACATTCAAATAAGCTAGCTACCACGTACACGCATCTATATATGGATGCTAACTGAAGTTCCGAACAAGGCTCTTGATTGGTTGGTAGCTCACGTGTAAGCCAACAGTTTTTTATTTCTTACAAAAATCAGAATAACCAATAAAATAACATGTATTATATAACATCTTATAATACAGATATGTTATTACTACACAGACATCTTATAAAAATAAACTCATGCTAACATGATTTTATATGATACTATTATATTTATTTTATAATAAAAATAATTTTATAATATATCATGTATTATGTCAAATCACATTAATTATGGATTTATCTTTATGAAATGTCCTTACGACTAATTTGTTTTTCAAGGTAATATATATAGTTCTCTAATTTCAACCTAAACAACTTGTTTTGAGAGTGGATATTTCAAGCCTGACAAGAGATTGGTGAAAGATGCCAGTTAAGATAAACATTATAAATTAAGCAAGTTTTTGACAGTTTGAATTTGTTTAGTTGTGGTGGCACAAATAAAATATCATCCTTTCAGAAATCTCCCATGACTGAAAACATTTGTAGATTTGAAGGGTGTGGATGGATAAAAGCCTTAGGGGTGATGGGCCTAAATTCAACGGCTCTAACATTTTCGTATCACATTACAAGAAAAATAAATTTTTATGATTAATTATTTGTAATAAAAAATTATTTGTGATTAATTTTAATTATAACTAATTATTTCATTGAAATTAATTAATTACAAATAAACAACTTTCCGTTAATTCCACCGAAAATCAAGCGGGAGTTCAAGATAATTAAGGTGAACTCCGCTGCCTAGAAGGTTTGGCTTTCAACTGTGGCGCTGGATGCTGGATATGATTCCGAGTAATAATTCGGAAGATTGCACTATCCATTTATACCGACTACAAAGATAGACAAATCCTTGTTTTCGAGTGGATTTTCTTGCCTAGCCGCTTGGTTGAATGCAAACAAAGTAATGCTAGTTATAAGTTTTAAATAAATAAACTTATACAAATTTCTTTTGCAAAAAAAATGGGTCCCATTAAAAAGATTACTTTCTTTTATATTTTTTTTAAGTGATGTCCATTTTTTTTTATAAAGGCTTGTATGAGAATTATACAAATCATTTCTCATACAAATAATACAGATACAATTATTTGTGTGTGTGTGCATGTTTCGTGAATTTTAACAGAAAAATATTTTAATCACAAAGTAATTACACAAGAAATTAATTTACAAACTGATATATTTTAATATAATTTGTTAGATTATAAAATATTTTTTATTATAAAATAGATCTAATAGACTAACGGATTCTCATGATGTCCAATAGCTTGGGACTGTATCTGTATTAAAGATACTCGATCATCTTAGAATGATTGGATTTAGAACCCTTCTTTACCTAAGAAATATTCAATGACGTGTTGGAAATCAATGAATTTTTGTCTTAGAGTGGATGCTCGGATTCGTGATCTTGGCATTTCTATAGTTGCGAAATGTGAATGTTGTCTTAAGGGGAACTTAGAAGATCAAGATCATGTCCTTGCAAAGGGTATGATTGCAGAGAGATTTGGCGACGTGCTTCTTTAACGCTTGGGATGCCGTTTGATCTGCAATGCCTCTTTGGCTAGCTATTAAAGCTACTGTTGCTTGGGTTGGAATTTGGATTCGGGCAGGTCGTAAATGTAAAGATTGTGATGAATGTATTCTTCGAGCATTTTCTATTCTTTTGAAACCTCTTAAAAGGAAGCCTTTATGCCTTGTCAGCTGAAAAAAACCATGTTCCTGGATGGGTTAAGTTGAATATTGATGATAGTTGTCTTGGGAATCCGGGTCCTATAAGGGCGGGTTGTGTCATTCGTGATGAGGATGGTAGGCTCAAGTTGGCTTTTGCAAAATTTTTAGTTGCTAGTACGAATAATTATGTTGAATTTATGGCTCTTTACCATAGTTTGAAATTTTGTAAAGATTTGAGTTTTAATAATGTGGAATTTGAAATAGACTCTCTTTTAATTGTGAGTTGGTTTCAAAAGGGGAGATGTGGTATCCGATATCTTGAAGATTACTGGGAGGAAATTCAAGGTTTTATTTCAAGTATGCAGTTTGTCATGCACCATGTTTTCAGGGAGGGTAATTCTGGAGTGGATTATCTTACTCGAATGGATTTTGGGCAAAAATATGGAACTTGGCTAAGTCTAGATGAGCTGCCTCTTTTGCTGACAAGAATTTTGCGGAATGATAGGTTGGGTTTACCAGCTATTCGTTACTAATTGTTTTGTTGTGTGCGTTGTGGATTTTCTATTTTTCTGTTTTAACAAGTGTTGCCTAATTTGGCCGGTCCTAGTGGAAGTTTGTACGGCATGTCCTATGTTTGGTTCATCTCTTTAAGTCTTTGTTGGAAGTATGTGCAGTGAAGTTTTCTCAAGATTTTGTTGTTTTTCGTCCAGCGGCATTTTTCAGGTTTGGCCTTTTTCCTTTGTTGGAATGTTTTTTTTTGTCTTTTTTGCAGGTGGTTTTGTTTTTATGTTTCGGATAGGCTCGTCTAGTGTTTCTGGTTTTTGGAAGCCTTAGGCCGGTTAGATTTCAATGTTACGGCTTTGTTTGGATTCGGTTTTTGTTTAAGGTTTGATGTTTGGTGATGCAAGGAATGGTTTTATGGTTCTTTCTTATAAATTCGTTGTGTCTTGGTTGTAACTATAGTTTTCCTCCGCCCAAAGTGATGGTTTATCAATAAATTTGGGACGAGACCACTATTGAACATATGGTTTTCGACTCTTTGATAAAAAAAAAAAACGATTCTCATGATGTCGTATTAATTTATAAATCTATTGTGTATATACATATATATTTTTTGGTGTAAGTAGGAGTTCTTTTTTTAATAATAATATAAATATGTCAGCTCCTATCTACAGTCTCAGAGCTTCCATTCTTCTTTGTATCTATTGACCATTACAAGATATCAAGCAATGTGTATAGCCATAAATCAAGCAACCTGTACAGCTCACAGCGATTACATTTCCATAAATTGCACCATTTACTTTTACATATATACTCGGTAATTATCTTGTAATTTGAATCAATGTACAGAAAACAATTTTACTCCTCTCGGTTTATGTTTATTATCATGGCATCAGAGCATCTCCTTCTTCGGGATCTCTAATATCGCTTCTGCACATTTTTTCCCCACCATG
Organism: Platycarya strobilacea; assembly: GCA_036898215.1. Lineage (NCBI taxonomy): Eukaryota > Viridiplantae > Streptophyta > Magnoliopsida > Fagales > Juglandaceae > Platycarya > Platycarya strobilacea. The sequence goes on along the minus strand of CM072554.1, from coordinate 2,600,005 downwards.
GCTGCACAAACTCCATCCCAACTCATCAGTGATTTCACTTCACCAAACTTTCTTTTTGCTGCCGACAATCTTGGCACATCTTTAGTTTCAGAACCTTTCATCAGCGACAATTATCCTTCCTGGCAATGATCCGTGCGAATGACTCTTAATGCAAAAAATAAACTTGTTTTCGTTGATGGCACTCTAACAAAACCTATAGATGCTTCCATTGTTACAATGTGGGAGAGATGTTGCGACATGGTCCTCTCTTGGTTACTCAATTCTATCAACAAATCTCTAAGAAAAAATTTGATCTATTTCCAAAATCTATCTGAAGTATGGAAAGACTTGGAACACCGATTCTCTCAAAGTAATCACCCGTGGTTGTATCATCTCAAGCGTGATCTTGTTAATCTCCATCAAGATTCTGTGACTGTAACAACCTATTACAACACCATGAAAGAGTTTTGGGAGGAATTACATGCTCTACAAGAATCTAGTTCTTGCACATGCACTACTCGAGAAAATGCTTTAGCAAAGGAAAACATAGAACATTTGTTTCAATTTCTCATGGGCCTCAATGACTCCTTCAACAATATCAAGAGTCAAATTCTAGCTATGGAGCCCATACCATCTATTTCCAAAGCTTATGCCACTGTCCACCAAGAGGAGACACAGCACCAACATCAATTACCTCTCCTACCCACACCCGATAGCCCATCATGGTTGTTACTCGTTCTTCTAATCAGCCGCACAACAAAGCGAGAAATGGCAAGAAATGTACCAAATGTGGCAAAGAATGACATCTTGTTGAGAACTGCTATGAGATTATTGGGTATCCAGTACATTGGAGTACCTCCAAGCCTAAGCAAAAGACTATCGTTGTCGTTGTTGTTGTCGATGTCGCTGTCCCTACTTCACATCCATCAGCAAACGCAATGTTTTGGGACTCATCTTCATCCACTGCAAGTGCAATCCCTGGTATCTCCATTGAGCGATACCGACAATTGATGGGTCTTCTTCAGCCAAGCAATTTAAATGAGTTTTCTGGTATCTCTTGTAATTTCTCTATCATTGATTCTATGCCTTGAGTAATTGACATAGGTGCTTCAGCATATATAGCCTCTATGACTTTTCTCCCACATGTTACATACATTACAAACACTCACAGTCTCCCACTTTACCCACAGGGGCTACGGCTCAAGTAACTCACATGGGAATCTTCAATCATCACCCTATTTCCAGCTCATTAATGTGTTGTTTGTTCTTGATTTTAAGTACGATCTCATCTCTGTTAGCCAGCTTACTAAAGCATCATCTTGCCTCGCTTTCTTCACACCATATTTTTGTTTAGGTCACCTTTCCATTCCTTGTACTCTAAAAGAACTTCCTTGTTTGAATAAATATGCTCATTGTGATATTTGGATTCGTGCTAAAAATACTCGTTTACCTTTTTCATTGGTTGAAAATAAGAATGCTACTCATTTCGATTGTATCTATTGTGACATATGGGATGGCTATGCTGCATCTTCTCATTCCGGTGTACATTATTTTCTTATTATTGTAGATGATTATTCTCGTGTCACTTGGGTTTATCTCATGAAAATTAAATCAGACACATTTTCTTGTCTCACTCATGTTTTTCTCATGATAAAGACCCAATTCAAGTTTGACATAAAAAGAATTTGCACATATAATGGCCAAGAATTCTTAGCTCACTGCATGTAAAAATTCTTTTTAGATCATGACTTTATTCATGAGTGTACTTGTGTTGAGACTCCTCAACGGAACGGTCTTGCCAAGCGCAAATACCGACATCTTTTAAATGTTGCTCGTTGTTTACATTTTCAAGCTTCCTTACCTATCTCTTTCTAGGGTGAATGCATCTTAATGCTATATATTTGATTAATCGTGCCCCATCAATCTCTCTTCATCATAAAATCCCATATGAGCTTCTCTTTCATAAAGCACCCACTTGTGAGCATATTCACATTTTTGATTATCTATGATATGCACATACTTTAGATGTTAATCATGATAAATTTTTATCACGTGCATCCCATGCATTTTCCTTGGCGATTCTCTTAGCACTCCACTTATCGTGTCTATGACATAGCAACCAAGAAAATATTTTCTTCACGTGATGTTCACTTTGTTGAGACTATTTTTCCTTATACTGATCCCACATCATATAAACTCACAGACACCACCACGACTGTCCCCATCAATCAGAATCCTATCTTTCCAGAAGTTCATTTTCAATAACACATTCATAGTCCTACCAACACTAATCCCACAGATAATCCCACCGACAGTCTTCCCATTGAACCCCTTGACCCCACCCCCCCATCTGGCTCCTCTCGACCACACCGCCAGATCATTCATCCTTCCTATCTTCAAGATTACATCTGCTCAAACCCCCTAGAGTCTTCACAATCTAATCCCATACCACAGACTTTCTCAGGTATGGTTAATTCTTTACCTAATTTTCTTTCTTATCATTTTTGTAGTCCTACCCACTTTGCTTTTGTCACCTCTATCTCCAAAAATGTTTATGATCCTCAACATTATTCTCAAGTTGTTCTTCTTCCTCAATGGCGGGCTGCTATGGTTGATGAAATCACAGCCTTAGAAGCAAACCACACCTGGACTCTTGAACCTTTATTTCCAAACAAGAAAAAGCTATTGGATGTACATGGGTATATAAAACCAAACTCAAGGCTAATAGATCCATTGAACGTTATAAAGCTCGGTTGGTTGCTAAGGGTTACACCCAAGTAGAAGATTTGGATTATTATGATACTTTTGCTCATGTTGCTAAGCTGGTTACACTTTGTTGTTTTCTTGCCATAGTTGCAGCTAAAAGTTGGTTTTTACACTAATTGGATATTCACAATGCATTCCTTCATGGTGATCTTAATGAAGAAGTCTACATGTATCCACCTTGAGATTATTGTTCTCAGAGGGAGAAGCATTTCTGTCGCTTAAAAAAATCTTTATACGATCTCAAATAAGCCTCTTGTTAGTAGTACTCCAAATTGTCTCATGTCCTTATCTTGGCTGATTTTTGTCAATCTCATGCTGATCATAGTCTATTCACTAAGACTACGGGCACTGTGTTCACTGCCGTTCTGATATATGTTGATGACATTCTTGTAATGGGTAATGACCTACCCACCATCACTGCCCTCAAGAACAACTTGGCTACTGGATGTTCCAGTAGGAAAGACATGGATTGAAGATCGTTAAAGATTCTGACTGCTACCGCGGTAGGATAAACAGATCGTTTGTCCAGTTAAGTAAGGGAGTTAATTGATAAAGATTTTGTAATTGAATAATTCACTTGTAAACTGATTTTCAATCAATAAAAATGACTTTCCTGAGTTTGGTTGCCCTGTAAGATTTTACTTTTGAAGAGTTTTTCAAAAGGTTTCCCTTTGTAACTAATTAATGTGTTATATTTGTTAATTTATTTATTGCATATTTTTAAATATTCACACGATTGACATTTAACAAATTTGATTTTCAAATTTTTTAGATATATTTGACCATACAGGGGTAAAAAGGAAGTTTCAATTGGCATCAAAACGCGGTTCACTCATCTGAGTGTGATCCCTGCCCTTGTAAGGTCATGGCGTCGTTACATGTGCCGCCATATTTCAATGGTGAAAACTATGCGTATTGGAAAGTACGTATGAAAGCATTCCTAAAGTCATTGGATAAACGAGTATGACATGTTGTTGAAAAAGGCTGGAAAAAACCCAAGACCGGTATCGAAGCTTGGTCAAAAGAAAAGTTAAGCGATAGCAACTTTAATAGCAAAGGATTGAACGCCATCTTCATAACGGTATCTCAAGAAGAGTTCAAAATAATTTTCATGTGTGAGATAACGAATGAGGTATGAGATATATTGGAAGTCACACATGAAGGAATAAAAACTGTGAAGAACTCTAAATTACAATTGCTAACCTCTAAATTTGAAAAAATTCAAATGCTTGATAATGAATGTTTTAATGATTTTTATGCTAAACTGAATGATCTTGTGAACTCCAAGTTTAATTTCGATGAAAAGATTGAAAACTCAAGAATCGTGAGTAAAATTTTGAGGTCTCTACCTGAGAGGCCGTTTCGGTCCAAAATCACAGCTATTGAGGAAAGCAAAGATTTGGATGCAGTCAAAGTTAAAGAGTTGGTCAGGTCCTTACAAACGTATAAATCATCTCATCGCCAAAAGAGAAAAGATAAATCTATTGTTTTGAAAACAGTGAAAGAAGAGCATGATGATGTTTGTGATGATGAAAGTCTACATGATGAAGATATAGTTCTTATTGCTAGGAAATTTAAAAAAATCACGTTTAAGAAAAAGACAAATGAAAAATAAAAGGGAGGAAAAGAATTTCCAGAAAAGAAAAATGAATTAGAAAATTAGAATAAAGAAAGTTTGAGAAAAATGAGAAGGTAAAATATTATGAATGCTTAGGCTATGGTCATATTAGAATTGAGTGTCCTAACTTCAAGAGAAATAAAGGAAAAACATCAAATGTGTCTTCTAGTGATACTTTGGATTCTGAAAGTGAAAGTTCATCTTCGGATAATGAAAAATCTTTTATAACTTTTTCTACTATTATGAATCACTTGACTGAAAATTCACTAACAAAATCTTAAAGTAGTTGTCCTTCTAGTGATTCGGACAATGTACTAGTTGATGCCGACCAAGAACTGTATGTTCAAGATGCCTATAATGAAGTGTGCGAAAAAGTATACATGAGATCACCATCACCATTAGGATACTCTAGTCCTAATGATCCTAGAGTTTGTAAATTCAAGAAGAGCTTGTATGGTCTCAAGCAGACCTCAAGACAGTGGTTCTCCATGCTGCCAACTTCATTGCTTCAATTTGGATTTCATCAAGCTAAATCTGATTCTTCCTTATTCATTAGAGAAACTTCAACTATTTTTATGGCACTTTTAATCTATGTTGATGATGTTATTCTGCCATATAACAGTCTTGAAGATATAGCTGCTGTAAAAAAACTTTTACATGATTCTTTCACAATTAAAGATCTCAACGAATTGAAGTACTTCTTGGGAATTGAGGTAGCCAGACCATCAAAGGGCATTTCCTTGTGCCAGTGCAAATATGCTTTGGATATTTTGGATGATAGTAGATATTTTGATTGTAAGCCTATTTATTTTCCTATGGAATCGGTTATTATATGCCACTGTAAGGGTAAGTAAATTAACAATACTTGTTAATTATGAATTTAATTTAATTTTGATTTGATTTATTAAGAAGTGAGATGTTTTGGTGTATGTGTTTTGTGTTGTAGGGGGCTGGTCATCCAGCTTCAGAGTACTACCGTAGAGAATGTTACGAAATGTTTCAACGGTGGGTTCATTATTACCCTCTCTAGACTCTAATTCCTGATTGGATTTGGAGTAGCTTCATCAATAAAGGCATCCAACATTCCGGCCTCCTTAGTTGTTTCTTTGAAGCCTCTCGCATTTGTAACATTTTGGTGCTTATCATGTAATTTAGTTCAAGTCAGAGCGCAACAACGTTAAACTTTTAAAATTAGTTGCTTTATTTGAGTTTTAAGTTAAGACTTGTAATACTACTTTTGGGAACGAATAACCTTTTCACTTCAAACTCAAATGTTTCAAAAATTTAAAAAAAAATCCAATAAGGATATATCGTTCAAGAAAAATGATATTGGCCAGAAATTTTATGTAAAAATTATGTAAGAAATTGATTATAATTCATCTCTAATTATGTTTTACATTTTAACTTTTTAAATTTTCAGTTATATTTATATTGGGCAAAAAGTTATTTCTATTTTTAATTTTTTTAATTTCTTTAATTTTAATTGATGTGAATTTTAAATTTATTCCTGTTACAATTCTTACGCAAATATAGCAGAACCCATCATTCAAATCTTAACTATGTCTTCCTGGCGGATAAACATTTGATTGAAAATCCCGATTTAGATCCCAAATAACAAATGCAACGAATTTTCAAATCTTAATCACAATATTGCCAATTTAATTAGTTAGTTCAATTATCAATCTAGAGCTACAAATATTATCAAAATATAATAAAGGTGAAAGGATGGCCAACGACAACCCTGAGCTCAAAAGGACTGTTGGGCCCGAGGCTCGTGATCGGAACCCATCACCACACGGTGTTTGAATTCAACTAGGAATACCGGAACCGGAGACGATCCATTTCACTAGTTATTCCGAATCGAGAGGATGAGATTAAATCGGCTTCGAGGATATGCTAATGCAAGGAACGGCGGTTCATGTATTAACATATCTCCTGATCCACCTCACATCAGGATCATTCCCGCATTTATGAGCAACCAGACAATCACCGGTCTACGGATTTCCCCTCTTAAATGCGGAGATACTATAAACACACATCATTAATTGCTAGATTGAAGGAAGATAGAGTAGCATTTAATGCCCATCTCCAAAAGAGTCTAATTGAGCATTAATTAGAGAGATACCCAATTAATGCGACAAGACCGACATAATCAGATCAGATTTTTTTCCCTCTCGAGGATGACGATCGAGTGATGTCCTGATTAATAGATCTTTTATCATAAAAACTATTATTCAAAGGGAACACCTATAAATAAGACTAAGAAAAAACCGAAAAGGGGGTACATTCTAAATAATTCTCTCAAACAAATTTCTTTTTTCATTTTCTCTCTAGTTAATTTGAGCGTCGGAGCGGTCCCAGACCCCGATCGTCCTTGTTCTTATTTTGTAGGTTCCGGTCAATTGGGATTTGATAAATCAGACTGCAGAATACGTCTTTAACAATGGCGCCGTCTGTAGGATTCGAACCCACGACCACATGGTTAACGACAACCCTGAGCCCAAAAGGACTGTTGGGCTCGAGGCCCGTGATCTGAACCTATCACCACACGGTGTCCGAATTCAACTAGGAATACCGGAACCGGAGTTGATCCAAGTCACTGGTTATCCCGAATCGAGAGGATGAGATTAAATCAGCTTCGATGATACGCTAATGCCAGGAACGACGGTTCATGTATTGACATATCTTCTGATCCACCTCACATCAGGATCATTCCCGCATTTATGAACAACCAGACAATCGTCGGTTTACGGATTTCCTCTCTTAAATGCGGAGATACTATAAATACACATCATTAATTGCTAGATTGAAGGAAGATAGAGCAGTATTTAATGCCCCTCTCCAAAAAGGTCTAATTGAGCATTAATTAGAGAGATACCCAATTAATGCGACGAGACCGACAGAATCAGATCATATTTTTTCCCCTCTCGAGGATGACGATCGAGTGATGTCTCGATTAATAGATCTTTTATCATAAAAACCATCTTTTAAAAGGAACACCTATAAATAAGACTAAGAAAAAGTCGAAAAAGGATACATTCTAAACAATTTTTTCAAACAAATTTCTCTTTTCATTTTCTCTCTAGCTAATTTGAGTGTTGGAGCGGTTTCGAATCCCGATCGTCCTTATTCTTATTTTGCAAGTTTCGATCAATTGGGATTTGATAAATCAGACTACAGAATACATCCTCAACAAAAGGGTTAATTCAAATATTTTGGTAACGATTTAGAACTTTATATTGAAATCTAGGACCAGCCCATCCGAAGGAAAAAATTTATGTTACTAACTTTTTTCTCAACATGATCGATCACCTTCACGAAAGAACCTCTCTCATTTTAGGCAAGGACTCTATTTAGTTTTCAGACTCTATTCAATATATTTTATTTTAAATTCATTTCATCTTTCAAAATATATAAATTTAACTCAATTAAAAGAGAATTTAGTGAATTCAGCTCCTATAACATTATTGTAATTGTCACCGTTGCGGATGTGACAACAAGTATAACTTTTTGGATTTCGTTTTCTATCTTTTCTAACTAAGGTTTTTTTTGGCTTTTACACCCTCTTTCTCTCCTTATGTCAGCAGTGGGGAAACTTTTTTTTTTTTTAGTCATTGCAATGAACAGTGTGTGGGGATATAAAATACAATAAATGGTAACAAATTTCACAAATTTAATAATTTTTTATAAATATATTTAAACTCATCTCAATATTTAAATATATTTTAAACTCATTTAAGTCATGAATCTCACAAAATTCATTCAATTATCTCAATTTAATATTATTTATAAAAAATTTAGTTCAACTCGACATCTAAATATAATTTAAATTTTTTATATCATTTGGTACAAGGAAGATAATCAAGGAGAAAAATTGAAATAAAATTTCTTATCAAGGAAGACTATATATATGAGAACCTTGAAAATACTTTCTTTTACATTTTTTTAAGTGATGTCTATCTTTTTTAAAGGCTCATATGAAAGTTGTACAAATAATTTCTGATACACAAATAATATAGATACAATTATTTCTATGTGTATGATCATGTGTCTTGGTTTTTAATAGAAAATTATTTTATTACAAAGTGATTATACAAAAAATAAATTTACAAACTGATATATTTTAATATAATACGTAAGATTAAAATATTTTATTATTGTTGAGTGTGGCTTGAATAGTGATGAATAAGCGTCTCAATCCGAGACTTTACTCGACACTCGCTTGACATCCAGCTCGATCGAGTTCAGATCTATGAGTTCCCTAGATACTCACTCGACTTCCAGTTCGAGCGATATGCAAACCCTAGGAGTGGCTCGAGAGAGATTTAACTCCGCTCGAGCAATCTATCGTTTTCTAAAATTCTGCGCCGTTTTCCCTATAAATACATATTCTTTCATTGTAATTATAGAGAGACTTTTGAAGAGCAACCAAACACTTGTGAGAGAAAATTTTCTCTTGTTAACAATCATGAGAGTACATTAGGTGTATTGGACAATCTTGAGAGTACATTAGGTGTATTGGAGTTTTTGGATTGTGAGGATTTGTGATTGATCGACTCTTTGTACTCTATTTTCGTTATAGTGAATTCATTCCGACCGATACCAATAGTGGACATAAGCTTACATTAAAACGAATCACTTAAATCTGGTGTTCTGTGTATGATTGTCGTTATTTTCTTTTATATTTGATTTTTGCTGCGATATTTCAAAGTTACTATTTGACATGATTTATTCTTAATAATTATAAAATAGATCTAACAGATTAACAGATTCTCATGATGTCATATTAATTTATAAATTTATTTTTTACATATATATATATTTTTGTGTAAGTAGGAGTTCTCTTTTTAATAATAATACTATAAAAATTTCAGCTCCTATCCAGAGTCTCAGAGCTTCCATTCTTCTATGTATCCATCCTATCGGTAGGAAAAGAAAGTTGGATAAATTACTCCCCAGCTAGCTAAAAAATCATGTTCAATCGGTACTTGACTCCCTGCTTGAAAGTTCAGTAACTCTCTTGCATCTTTGGGTCAGTCCCTGATTTACGTAATGTCCTACTTGCGGAGAAATGCATTGGGTTAGAGAACATAAGCTCTCGGATTACGCGTAAAGACTCGAGACCCACACCCCCCCAACTTTCTTTTGAAAAAGAAAGTTAAGGGGGGTGGGGGGTTTTGTGGGCTGATTGGGAATCGACATGATGTGCCCAAAGAGGGGTTTTGTTGAATTGTAGATTAATGCGCATCCATGCTTCACTGCAGTACTTGTCATACTCTCAGTTTTCTCTGCCATTGCCGCCTCTCAATGGATCGTTGAATATCGTCTGGAATTTTCCGGCAAGCTACACTACACACTTGAAACCGGGTACCACTTTTTTTTTTCAGTATATTTATTTCCCCCATTAATTGCCGTAAATATTAAGGTTTTTTGTTTTTGTAATGAATACTCTTCCGCAGAGTTTTTTTACTTCCGCAAGGAAAAAAAAATGAATCCTTTTAACGTTATAAAAATCGACCGAGAAAATGTTTGGGTCAAGGGCATGATGCGCATATATGATTAGGGGTGTTCATCCGGATTCCGGATTCTTAAATCCGGAACTCGGATTCAAAATTTTCTTAAACATTTAAAAAAAAAAATCAAAACTATTAAGAAAAAAATAAAATTTTAAACCGGGCCAAATTGTGGATGAACAGGCCTATATATGGCATGCCATAAATATTGCATTTCTGATTATATCTTGATCTTGACAAGTTTTCTTAAGAAATAGGTGCATGCTCATTGATATGCATGCATGCAGCCCACTTTAGGATTGACCAGCTAGCAGTGCAGTCGATGTTACTGTGAGAAGGTTTACTTCATTTAACAAAGCAATCTGATGAGGCCTAGGCTAATTTGATAATCAGATAGATTCTACTTGGCAGAATATTATATATTACCGGTGAGAGTTTCTGAGTGTGTTAAAGGCCGCTTCGATCATCCGAGAAATATATTCATGTTGTTCATATATATATATATATATATATATATATAAGGAAGGAATTCTTTAATATACATTCTTACGTATATATCTTTATATATATAAAATGACTATCTAATAAAAAATCTTGTTTTAACAGAAAATTTTTATTTTTATATTAAAGTTAACACTTTCCAATTATTTGTATTAAAATAAATACTGCATTTAATAAGAAATATTATTTTAAATATAATTCATTAATTTTATTAATTACTGAAATAATGTTCTTGACATTAAATTTAATTACACCACTTCAATTTTCTATAACGATAAACTTTTCATTTAATTTTTTTTTATGTAAAATAAATATAGAATAATAAAAATAGTACAGAATGACATAATAATAGTATAGAATATATAACAATATATAAAATAAACCATTCATAACAATATAACAATGCAATCCTCACTTAGAGATGTTAATTTATACGTTAGAGGATTTAATTTAGTCATGAAAATTTATTCCTATTATATGATTAATAATTTCATTTTTTAAAAATTATTTTATAATTTTAAAATGAATGTATTATTTATTTATTAAGATGATAAATATACGGTATATACAATTAACCATAGTTATATTAAATTGGTAATAATAGACAATAAATATAATTAATATATTATATATGTTTGATATTTGATTAAAATATATATAATTAAAATATTTAAAATTAAAATTTCATGTTATGAATTATAATATAACATTCTTTTATATAAATTATAAATTACATAATTTTTTTTTAAAAACTATATTATTTCTTAAAAATAATCACATAATTAAAAAAACTGTGGATGATTCAAGTTTATGTAGATCTAGAAAAACTCAAAAACTAAAAACATAGGTATTTTAATATCCTCTCTTTTGAGTCTCTGCAAAATGATGCAAATATTAGATCATCGTCTTAAAATTATAAAAATATAATATTTTGAACAAATTTTTTATTAAAGTTTCAATCAAAATTATCTCAAAAAAATTTAATAAAACTATAAGTTATGTTTATTTATGAGACTATCTTATTGTTTTTATTAATATATGTTTTATAATATATAAAAATGTGTAATTATTTATCATCCATTTAATTATAAATAATCTTCTAATTTTTATTAAAAATTAAATTAGATAAACGTGTTTTGTACGTTACTTTTATCTAGTATATATATTTATTTATTTATTTATCAGAAAGGAATTCATTAATATACTTGCTTACGTACACGTAAGTCGATGGAAGATGATATATTGCAATATCCTGAATTGTAATTTATGAGTGGACTCTTGAAGTGAAACGGAAACAGCAATATTGAAGACCAAGGGTACAATAATCCAATTAAAAAGAAAAACTATATATCTCATTTGATCAACAATAATCCAAAATATGTCCCAAATTATGAATTAATTATCAGAACTAGTGTTCTCTTGATCCGATGAGCGATGATCTCACGTATAAATTAAAGAACGTGCTTAATTATCGTATAAGGACAAGTACTTATCGTTTAAGCTGACCTGTCACCTAATGGTATTGACACTAACATATAAATTAAGAACAAGTTGCCCAAGTTGCACTAAGTTCAAATCCATCCACAAAAGTCCCTCATGATCTTAGTCATTTCCACAAAATTAAATTGGCTATATATCTATCACCGCCTGCCAAACAAGAACGCCATGCCTCTATCTAGCCTCTAAGTACGTACATACAGTATCACATTTATACTGATCAGGCTATATATAATTTAGTTATTAATTATAATGGGAAATAGAAGAGAAGCTACGTATGCTCAAGTTGAACGGACATATGGCTCATGGATAGCTAGCTAGCTAGCTGTTGAAAAAAATCAGCCGTCCTCTTTAACAATGCTTTGTTAGGCGCTGCCCAACTAGACGGGTTCCATGTAAATTTGATTATTAAGTCGATTAACATTACTCACTTTCAATAATAATCTCTAAGATATAGTCTTAACAGATGTAATATATTAAGAATTGAGAATTATTGATCTTGTAATAACCTCAGAATCAATTCTATAAAAAAATGCATTTCTATTTCTATCATGGTATTGATTGTATCAGGAGAGAAAATGATTGGTTGAAACGGTTTTTAGTTCAAATCTAGAAGATTACGAGAAGAAGTTTTTTCCGTCATTCTATCGTTTTGGATAAATAGATACTTGATCAATGAATAATGTGATATTTTTTTATGAGTATTCGATGAGTAAAAATAATCATTTAAACAGAAATCGAGAGCTTTCAAATCTCTACAAGATCTCGTTTGTCAACAACATCAAGCGGATTTGAATCTCCTTCCGCACTGAGTCGATAGAGTTAGGCCTCCAGCATTTGCAGCTTTTGTCGGACACAGGTGGCTTCAATTATTTAACTCTTTATAGTTTCTACTAACGCATCGTTTTATTTGTTTATTGGTTATTGCGGAAAGAAATCTTACTGAAGCCAATTGCGGTTCTTTTTTAATGATACCAAAAGGGAGAGAAGTCTTATACTAGTATTATACTACCATGTTATATATGTTAGAATCATGTTTATATTTTACTTGAAAAACTAACTCATATTTTTAGGGAGAGCTTAAATATTATTACAAGTCACAGATTGCTACTAAGTATTTGTCATCATCAAAAAGAGAGAGATTGTTAAATCCAATATTTTAAGTCTCATATCTCGTATAGATTTTGATGATAACAAATAAATTCAAGATTTAAACTCAAGTTGTCTACGCATGAATGAAACTAAGCACATCAGTCAATCAAACATGAATAAGAAGGAGAACAAATCTATAAATGAAACTCATAGAGTAATTTTGTACATTTCTTAATAAAATTAGAAATTGGATTAAGGTTTAAAATTAATATTTTCTCATAAAACATCAAATTACATTTTTTACATGTGTATGACATCATTAAAAGTTTTAATTTCGAAAATTATATTTTACATGTGCATGACATATACATGACATCATTAAAAATTTTAATTTCAAAAATTATATTTTACATGTGCATGACATATGCAATGACTTCATCAAAAGGTTTAATTTCAAAAATTATATTTTATATATGCATAACATATTCAATGATATCATCAAAAATTTAAATTTTGAATTTGAAATATGATTGAGTGTCATCTTTTGACATGTGCATGTGTTGTTTGAATATTTTAAAATATGAATGATGTTGTCTTGAAAAGATATGCTTTTATTTAAATATTTTGAAATATGAATGATATTTTCACATTTGCTAAGATTTGAAATTGAAGACTCATTTGCCTATAGATAACTTACTTGAGTTTTACAAAATTACAACAACAAAAGTCTACACATAAATTGTAAAACTTTGCATCATTCTTTCAAAGCCCTAATTCTCTCTTCTCTAAGTTTTGTACCTTAATTCTTATTCATTTTGAGAGAGATATAGATTGCGCTGTATTGTTTTTATTTTACTCATTGAAGAGTATACTCTGATAATTTACCTACTATCAGCTCTTATATTAGTAAGATGGTACGTATAATCCTTGTGTGTGTAGAAAATGTTCTACATAGGAAATAGTTAAATCACTAAGTGTAAAATGATTGCAAATGTAGAGAGTATTCTATACGGATTCTTTATAACAGTATTGCTTAAATGTGTAATAAGTTTTTATCTCTACCTGAAGGAGATTGAATAGTGAATTTGAAAATTCTCAAGGAGTACTTGAGGCGAGGACGTAGACAATGGAGCTGAACCTCATTAAAATATTGAGTTTGTTTCTTCTTACCCTTATTCTTTACATTTCCTACTGCTTCATATTTTATTTATATTTTATATTGTGTATTTAGTTTATAAGTATTAATTTTTAATATAACCCAATTCACCCTACATATTGTATTAGTCATATAGGCAACACCAACAAATCCATTTTCACAAAAGAAGAACAAAAACTTGATATCTCTTGCCAGTAGCTTGTCTTCCACTACCATAAATCCAACTCCTACATCCAATCATGTTTCTACATCAGGAATACCAAACTCATATCCAACTTGTCTTGCTGTTTCTACTTTAGAAATTAATCCTCCTTGGATTATTGACACTGGAGCAACAGATCATATGATCTGTTATTCCCATCTTTTTACATCAATAAAACTGCCTACAAAACCTGCTTTAGTGCATCTACTTAATGGCCAATCCGTTCCAATTAGTTTTACTGGATAAGTTACAATTTCTTCTGATTTGATATTAGAAATACCCTCTATATACCCTCTTTTAATATCAATCTTATAACTGCCTCGAAATTAACCTCAGCAAATTCTATTGCTTTGTTTTTCTTTCATTCTAAACGCATATTGTAGTATCTCAGCAAATGGGAAATGATTGGGCTTGCTGAAGTCAGAAATGATCTATACCCCTTAACAAGTTTTCCTGCTACTTCATTTAAATAGATGTATTCTTCTCATCCAACCAATTAATCTTCTACAAATTTTGTTTCAGCAAACAACTCTACTACAAATTATGATATATGACACTATCGATTGGGACATATTTCCTATCCCAGATTGCTAGCCATTTCTACTTTTGATTCTAGTGTAAAATCATCTCACAATCATGTTTGTGAGATATGTCCTTTGGCTAAGCAAAAGAAATTACCCTTTCCTGTATCACAAAATCAATCAAATAAAACTTTTCATTGGATACATGTTGATATATGGGATCATTTCTCTATTATATCTCATTGTGGTTATCAATTCTTTCTTACAATTCTAGATGATTATTGATTACACATTTTACCTGGTTATATCTTATGAAAACAAAGTCTGATACTCGATTTCTTCTTATTAATTTCATTACCTATGTTCAAACACAATTCAATACTCAAATACAAATAATCAAAACAGGCAATGGCCAGGAATTTAACATGCCAACTCTCTATCAAAATCATGGCATAATTCATAAGCTATTTTGTGTAGAAACACCTTAGCAAAATGGAAAAGTTGAAAGAAAACATCAGCACTTGCTAAATGTAGCAAGGGCACTGCTTTTCCAACAACTCCATCAGGCTGGCCTACCTCAGATTCAGAATCAGCAGAACAGTCCTATCAATTCCTCCGGAAGGTGTGTAAAACTAGCGTCCCAAGAAGCAAAAACTCAATACTTTTTTGACCGATATTCATATTGTTGGAAACTAGAAAACCATGATGATCATTGGTCCAGCAGAGATGTTAATTAAGAAACAAGAGATACGAGTTCATGGACAAGTTGTTCAAAATATTAATGTGTCTTTGAGAAATGTTGCAGTGGATGGATCTACACACACAATATCTCTCAGTTCAATTATTTATCAGTGGTGATTCTTATTCGGGCATGATTGTTCCATTAGTGACAAAAAAAAGTGTTAGAAGGTAAAACACTTTCTTGACAGCTAGAATCTATGTTGGAATTTGAATTTCTACATTGAAATCTAGGCCTAATAGTCAAACTAATCGAGCCTGGTACATGGAATTACAGGTATTGCAGCTGATGTCGAGCCACGGATGAACCTCAAAGTACATTGAGTTTTGCTATACTTTAGCACTTTAGCTTGCTGTTGCATTATGGTTATGACATTCTTCTTTGAAATCACTCAGGGATATCTACTTGGGTGCCCAAGAACAGATTCGGTTATAGATGAAAACTCAAAAATAATATTTGCTCACCGGATGGCACTAATATCAGATGAACTTTATGAGGTATATATAATATTTACAGAGTCCGAACTTCAGTAAGAGAAATTATACTTGCAGTCGTGTAGTGCTCAAACGTTTTGAAAAAAAGTGAATAAGTATGGGATATACATGAAAAAAAATTAATTTTTTAATAATAGACTCCACTTCAAAGCGTTATGCTCAATTTCATACAATATTGTATATGGTAGTAATTTTGTTGTGGTTTACATCTTTCCAGGAACTCAGAACAAGTTGCAATGAGAATTATGTGAATGTTGATCCATCCAATACCGAATGTGTTATGGCTCCTCACTATCATCAAAAGGTGTGATGGATTAATGTTCATAAAGGTTATGCACTCATCAAGGTTTTTCTCTCAATTTCTTCCACTGAGTGATTCATGAAATTGCAGTGCATCAAGGATCTGTTTCGTAATGATATATTGGAACCAAAATGCGCTTTTGCATCCCCAAAACTTTCTTCAGAACTCGACCGAAGATCTCTCGAAGAAGATCACCCTGCAGATTTCATTCTCTCGCCACCAAGAATACCTGAATATTGGTGTCGGGTAAACATTTCCTAAATATTGTTTCGTAATGATATTTACCCACTTTTAAAAACCCAAATAGCCGCTTGGTTAACATGTTCACTTTGATCATGTGCAGAGTTTTAATTATGTATTATCCTACATGTGGTCAAATGATTTGAGGGTTCAAGATGCTCTGCAAGTTCGAGTGGTTTGTAAAAATTTCTTGGGTGGTGATAATTTTTGAGTTGGTAATTATTTATTTATTGAGACACCATTTATGATGGCAGGGTAGTGTTTTGGAATGGAGTAGGTGCAATCAGAGCATATCATATACAAAAGACGTGCTGAGTGTGGTCCATGTTCATCGATATCTAAGCAAGCACAAATTAAATGTACTGGTACAGAGGTAATCAATCTCTTTCAATCTTCTCTACTCAAGCTGGTCATTGTACCGTTAATTGTAACCCAAGTTTTTGTTTGTTTTTACGCAGTGGTGATCGGGACATGATTGTTCCTTTTGTGGGCACAGAGTATTGGATAAAGTCTCTTAACCTGACTGTCGTCGACGACTGGCGACCTTGGTTTGTTGATGGTCAAATTGCAGGGTGGGTAAATCTGTGGTACTCTATATAGTAATAAGACAACTGCAACAAATTACGTAAAAATAAATTGATAAATTGATGTAGCCTCATATGATATAATATATTTACTTTACAATCTGACGTGTTTTATCAAACTACATGAGATTGTAGATTTAATTTTATATAATTATTTCGTGACTAAAATTTTTCTCTTAATTATTTCATCAACTTTGATTTTTTTTTTTTTAAAAAAAGAGATTCATTTCTTGGCAATGTTTATTATTGATCAAATTAATTAGGTACACAAGAAAGTATTCAGAACATGGATATCGGTTCATATATGGGACTGTAAAGGTAAGTAAATTAACAATACTTGTTAATTATGAATTTAATTTAATTTTGATTTGATTTATTAAGAAGTGAGATGTTTTGGTGTATGTGTTTTGTGTTGTAGGGGGCTGGTCATCCAGCTTCAGAGTACTACCGTAGAGAATGTTACGAAATGTTTCAACGGTGGCTTCATTATTACCCTCTCTAGACTCTAATTCCTGATTGGATTTGGATCAGTAGCTTCATCAACAAAGGCATCCAACATTCCGGCCTCCTTAGTTGTTTCTTTGTAGCCTCTCGCATTTGTAACATTTTGGTGCTTATCATGCAATTTAGTTCAAGTCAGAGCGCAACAACGTTTAACTTTTAAAATTAGTTGCTTTATTTGAGTTTTAAGTTAAGACGTGTAATACTACTTTTGGGAACGAATAACCTTTTCACTTCAAACTCAAATGTTTCAAAAAATAAATAAATAAAAATAAAAATCCAATAAGGATATATTGTTCAAGAAAAATGATATTGGCCAGAAATTTTATGTAAAAATTATGTAAGAAATTGATTATAATTCATCTCTATTTATGTTTTACATTTTAACTTTTTAAATTTTCAGTTATATTTATAATGGGCAAAAAGTTATCTCTATTTTTAATTTTTTTAATTTCTTTAATTTTAATTGATGTGAATTTTAAATTTATTTCTGTACAATTCTTACACAAATATAGCAGAACCCATCATTCAAATCTTAACTCTGTCTTCCTGGCGGACAAACATTTGATTGAAAATCCCGATTTAGATCCCAAATAACAAATGTAACGAATTTTCGAATCTTAATCACAATATTTTCAATTTAATTAATTAGTTAGTTCAATTATCAATCTAGAGCTACAAATATTATCAAAATATAATAAAGGGTTAATACAAATATTTTGGTAACGATTTAGAACTTTATATTGAAATCTAGGACCAGCCGATCCGAAGGTAAAAAATTATGTTACTAACTTTTTTCTCAACATGATCACCTTCACGAAAGAACCTCTCTCGTTTTAGACAAGGACTCTATTTAGTTTTCAGACTCTATTCAATATATTTTATTTTAAATTCATTTCATCTTATAAAATATATAAATTTAACTCAATTAAAAGAAAATTTAGTGAATTCATCTACTATAACATTATTGTAATTGTCACCGTTGCGGATGTGACAACAAGTATAACTTTTTGGATTTCGATTTCTCTCTTTTAACAAATGTTTTTTTTTTTTTTTGCTTTTACACCCTCTCTCTCTCTCTCTCTCTCTCTCTCTCTCTCTCTCTGTGCTTGTGTCGGTAGTGGGTTGATCGAATACAATGAATAGTATCTGAGGGACATAAAGTATAATGAATAATAATGGATCTTATAAATTTGATAATTTTTTATAAATATTTTTAAATTCATCTTAATATTTAAATATATTTTTAATTTATTTAAATAAATTTTATAAAACTCGTTCAACCATCTCAATTTAATATTATTTATAAAGAATTTGGTTTAATTCTACATTCAAATATAATTAATTTTTTTTTATATAATTTAGTACGAGGAAGATAATAAGGAGGAAAATTGAATCATAATTTTTTCTATCAAGGAAGAAGATGTACACGAGAACTTTGAAAATACTTTCTTTTACATTTTTTTAAAGTGATGTCCACTTTTTTTTTTTTTTTTTTTATAAAGGCTTACATAAAAAATGCACAAATAATTTCTGATACACAAATAATCTAGATATAAGTATTTCTTTGTGTATGATCATGTGTCTTAGTTTTTAATAGAAAAATATTTTAATCATAAAGTGATTACATAAAAAGTAAATTTACAAACAAATATATTTTAGTATAATATGCCAGATTATAAAATAACTTTTATTATTATTGAATGTGGATTGAATATTGATGAATAAGTGCCTTAATCTGAGATTTCGCTCGACATTTGTTCGACATTCAACTTGAGTGAGTTAAGCTCCGTGAGTTTGCTTGATACTCACTCGACTTCCGATTCGAGTGATATGCAAACCTTAGGAGTCGCTCGAGCGAGATTTAATCATGCTCGAGCGATCTGACGTTTTCTAACATTCTGTGTCCTTTTCACTATAAATACATGTTCTTTTATTGTAATTGTAGAGAGACACTTTGGAGAACAACCAAACACTTGTGAGAAAAAAATTTCTCTTGTTAATAATCTTAAAAGTACATTGGGTGTATTGGAGTTTTATGATTGTGAGGATTTGTAATTGATCTCTTTGTACTCCATCTTCGTTATAGTGAATTTATTCTGATTGACTCCAACAATAGACATATATTTACATTGAGCCAAACCACTTAAATCTGATGTTCTGTATATAATTGTTATTATTTTATTTTTTGTTTTGTTTTTGTTGCAATACTTTAAATTTATCATTCGATATGATTTATCTCCAATAATTATAAAATAAATTTAATAGATTAATGGATTCTCATGATGTCGTATTAATT
The DNA here is from genome assembly GCA_036898215.1 of Platycarya strobilacea. Lineage (NCBI taxonomy): Eukaryota > Viridiplantae > Streptophyta > Magnoliopsida > Fagales > Juglandaceae > Platycarya > Platycarya strobilacea. Next base: position 2,580,002 of record CM072554.1, on the reverse strand, counting down.
TATAATTTTGTTTTTTTGTTTTTTGTGTGTAAGTAGGAGTTCTCTTTATAATAATAATATAAAATTTCAGCTCCTATTTAGAGTCTCAGAGCTTCCATTCTTCTATGTATCCATCCTATCGGTAGGTAAAGAAAGTTTGATAAATTACTCCCCAGCTAGCTAAAAAACCATGTTCAATCGGTACTTCACTCCCTGCTTGAAAGGTCAGTAAGTATGAGGAGGTATGAGACATACCAACTAACTCTCTTGCATCTTTGGGTCATTACGCGTCCCTAATTTACGTACTGTCCTACTTGCGCAGAAATGCATTGGGTTAAAGAACATAAGCTCTCGGCTTACGCACAGATACTCGAGACCCCCTCCCAACAAAAAAAAAGGGGGTTTCGTGGGGTAATTGGGAATCGACATGATGTGCCAAGGAGAGGGGTTTTGTTGAAGAGTGGGGCTACATCCTCCGAGGGGATGTACAACCTACGCTTCACTGCACTTCTCATACCGATCATATCGGTTTTCTCTGCCATTGCCGGCTCTCAATCGCTCGTTGAGTATCTTTCGGGATATATTTTTTGGCAATCCCTTCACACTTGAAACCGGCTACGTACCATATATTTTTTTAGTATATTTGCTTCCCCCAATGATCTTTTGTTTTTTTTGTTTTTTGTTTTTTGTTTTTTGTTTTCCTTTTTCAATTATGGCTTTGTGTTTTGGTAATAGATACATTGGAGTTGGGGAAACCGATGAGTTGGTATGAAGTTGAAGTTGGGACAGAAATGATCTCCCATGACAGAAAACTCACATGGCTTCAAGTTCAATCCAATGCAATATCTGATGATAGACATGTGTCGCTTTGAAGGGTATGGATGGATAAAAAGCTCTGGGTAATGGGGCCAAAATTTAACGGCTCTAATCTTTCCTTACCGTTAGTTCCATCAAGGGTCGAGCAGGAGTTTAAGATAGAGAAATGATAAACTTATAATATTTTTTTTAATAATTTATATAATATGTGTTGTAAAGTAGAAATATTTTTATTAAATAATTTTAATTTTATATAATAGTTTATAAAAATATTTTTATTTTATAATTTATATTGTATAAATATTATAAAATGTGTTGTGTGTTGTTTATTCCGACTTTCGGCTTTGGCGCGGGCTGCCGGAAATGACTCTTGACTCTTGAGTCCTTGACATAGAGTACTAGACTAGACAGATGTCACAATCCTTGCTTTCGTGTGGATTGTCTTGCCAGCTAGCTATTCGTTACCAATAATATATATACGATCATTTCAGTGTTCGTGTGTTTTTTTTTTTAAATAATAATATAAAAATTGTGGATCCCATCTATTATTAAGTTGTTTAAAATTATCATTTAAAAAATTTAATTTATATATTTATCAATAAATTTTGATTATATTTCATCAAAAATAACGAGATAAAAGTGAGATTAATGAATAAAAATATTTTTTCAAATAGTAAAATTAAAATTTTATTCAATATTAACCAAATTTAACAAAACTTTTAGTTATACTTTTTATTTTTAAAGACAAAAATTATTTTTATTTCATTTTTTCGCAAACTTTTCTTCTTTTTTTATTAAATATAACCAATTTTTTTATATGTATGTAAAATTATATTTTTTAAAATTTAACTTTGGATAATCTAATAAAAATGCTTTTAGAACACTCTTATTGGATTATTTAAAACATATTTCTTTTTAAGACAAAACATATTTTTATTCTCTTTCTTCATAATTTCTTTTTTTTTTGATTAAATATGATCAAATTTTTTTAATATGTGTGCAAAATTATATTTTTGAAAATTTAAATTTAAACAATCCAATAAAATTACACTTAAAGAGGCTAGAGTTTCCATTCCTCTATGTATTCATCCTACTATCCAGTAAGCTAAAAAACCATATTCAATTGGTGTTTTATTCCCTTGAAAGTTCGGTAAGCACGAGGGGGTATGAAACATAAATTGAAGAAGATGAGATCCACCAACATGCCAACTAACTCTCTTACCAACATGCCAACTAACTCTCTTGCATCTTTTGGGCCATTGCAAATTTACACGTGCCTAATTTTGAAAAAGATATTATCATAATTTTAAAAAAATAAAAATAAAAATAATTGTATGTGCTTGCATGAACAATCCCTATTTAAAAACTATATGTAAACTAACTCATCTTCTTTATTCGTTGTTATTTCCGTACTTGCACATAAATGCATTGGGTTAGAGAACATATAGCTCTTGGTTTAGAGCATTGACAATGGAATAGGTTGTATATATCTTGTGTGATGATCTCGATAATGTTATAATGGCAGTTTCAAAGGTTGAAAATGAAGTTCATTAGGAGCCGAAGGTTATAGAGTTGCTTGCTGTATTTCGGGGCGGCCTCCAGTTCTATTGTAGAGTAGTCAGACTGTTTGTTAGTTGTTCATTAGCGTCATTTTATGGAAGATTATATTCTTGGGCTGCTATATAATGAGATTAAATTACTCTCTACGCTTTTTGTTGATTGTAATTTCGTCTATTCACACAAAAGGAAATAGGGCAACTCATTTGTTAGCTTGTTATGTGATTAATGCCGATGATATCGTTATGTGGTTGGATTGTACTCCCGACTTCATTTCTCAAGCCATTTAACTTGTCAATTATTGTTTGTAATCTCTTTTTATTAATGGAATGTTATTTCTTATCCAAAATAATATTAAAAAAATATTTTTGTTCACCATTCTACCAATTATGTATTAATTACTAACAAAAATATAGTTAAATGATTGGTTAAAAAATTATATTTTCAATAGTCATTTAATGTTAATATATACAAACATTTGATTAGACTCATATAAAATTCATATAAAAAACTCATATAAAATTACTTTAATTATAAATCATATTTCTATTTTTTCCATCCAAAAAATAATTTTTTTTTCAAATAAATTACTATCTTATTTGGATTATGAGTGAAGCTCAATTCATCTTATTTCGTATCATCTCATCATTATAATTTTTTCAAATTTTTACCGATAATATAATAAATAATTTAAAGTTTCAAATCTCAAAATAATAATAATATTAAAAAATATTATTTTAATAACATTCTATTCAAACTCTCAAAATTTATCCCATTTTTAACTTAATATTCAAATTATATCTAAGAATTGAGCATGTTGAAAAATATCATTTTCTAACTAAAACAAATTGTCAGCCAAAGTCTCATTTAATTTGGAAAATGTTGAGAGGAGAGAGAGAATGTAAGGTTGTTTTTGGATGCCGTCATGAATTAAATTAATTTGATTTTTTTTTATAAATAATGATGAATTAAGATGATTAAAAAAATTTAAAATTAAATTATATAAATTTAAAATATATTTATATGATAAGATGAATTTATATATATTTTTATAAAAACATTTTAAAGTTGGTCAGACTCGATCATGCATTGTTAACTTGTCGGCCGACGTGGCTAAAAAAAACCAAAAAAAAAAACTTGTCGGCCGACGCGCATCATGAGAAAAAAAATTAAAGAAAGTAAAATATGTGACTATCACCTGGTACGGAGAGAGAATGGGACAAACCTGATCGAAAATTAGAAAAAAAAAGTGAGATGTGACATTAATTACAATAATTAAATATGGACAGTCATACGAGCTCCGGCGTTGGGTCCCTTGAGTCTTTTAAGTGATTTTTTTTAATTTATTTATTATTTACAAAAATAATAGATATTTTCGATATAAACGTAGTGGGTTGAATGAATTTAAGTTTTTGTTTAAATTCAGAGGTGGGACGAAATAAGTCGAGTTAAATTTATTTTTAATATTATTATTAATTTAAATTTTAAAAAAATTAATTTAAAATTTTAAAAAAATATATTAAAATTAAAAAAAATATATTAAAATTTATACTTTATATAAAAATATACAAAATATAATAATAAATTTGAAATAAATTAAAATAAACTCGTCTAATTTTCAAGTACAAATGGGGCCTAAAGTGAGAGATACTCAAGGCCTAAAAGTATATAATTAAAATAAAATTTAGCTGATGAATATTTTAAAATTATTTTTTAATATATCACAAATTTTACATATTTTAAAATTATTTTTTAATATATATATATTTTTAAAATTTAGATTTTATTTTATTCTTCTTAAATTAATTGAATTATTCTATATATCATCCATATATTACATATTTCTTATAAAAATAATAAAATAAAATATGAAGATGAAATATATTTATTTTTAATTTTTTTATATTAAAAAATCTCATGAGGGAGTAAATGGATCCCAACGTCCGGACTCCAAAACATTTTTTTTATTAAATATAGATATTTTTTATATGAATGTAGTTACTTGAATGAATTTAAGTTTTCGTTTGAATTCGGAGATGATAGGAGATAAGTTGAGTTAAATTTATTTTTAATATTATTATTATTTTGATATTTGAAAAAATTAATTTAAAAATTAAAAAAATTGTATTGAAATTTGAAAAAATTATATTAAAATTTATATTTTATATAAAAATATAAAAAATGTAATGATAAATTTGAGATAAGTTAAAATGAGATCGTCTCGTTTTAAAGTGCCAACGGAGCCTAAAATGAGAGATACTCAAGGCCTAAAAGAATATAATTAAAATAAAGTTTAGCTGATGAATATTTTAAAATTATTTTTTAATATATCACAAATTTTCCATATTTTAAAATTATTTTTTAATATATATTTTTCTAAAATTTAGATTTTATTTTATTCTGGTCAAATTAATTGAGTTATTCTATATATCATCCATATATTACAAAATTTATCCCATTTTTAACTTAATATTCAAATTATATCTAAGAATTGAGCATGTTGAAAAATATCATTTCCTAACTAAAACAAATTGTCAGCCAAAGTCTCATTTAATTTGGAAAATGTTGAGAGGAGAGAGAGAATGTAAGGTTGTTTTTGGATGCCGTCATGAATTAAATTAATTTGATTTTTTTTTATAAATAATGATGAGTTAAAATAATTAAATTTTTTTTTTAAGATTTAGTTATATAAATTTAAATATGTTTAAATATTAAGATGAATTTATATATATTTTTATAAGAAATTTTAAAGTTGGTGGGACTCGATTATGCATTATTAACTTGTCGGTCGAAAGGCGTGGCTCAAAAAAAAAAGGAAAATGTTGATTGCAAGCTTCGGTGGGTAAACGAAGTGCAAATGGCACGCCTTTTGATAAAAAATAAATATATTTGACATCATTTCTCTCTCTTTGTTGTCAAGAGATTGGTCAGTTTATCCATTTACCTCTTTTAAATTCAACTCTTGTGGGGACTCCATGGCCGACGAGGCAAAAATCAGCTTGAGCCAAAATCGGACATCATCCATAATGAGATTTATTGGGTCTTATCTAACAGGATTTCTCTCTTCTTGTCATTTAGAAAAAGATAAAGGAAGATGATAATTTTGTTGATATAGATATATATATATTATAAATGAACGAACGAAACGAATCATGAAGATAAAAAATAAAAGCAAAATTTAAGACTTCAAGCAAAACGAAAACCAAAGAAAAAAAATGGTATTTTGATTTGCCTTTCACGTTTTGTTCCTTGTCAAGTTAGGATTTTTCTAACATCAACACCATAAAATATCTCAATCACTTCCTGCACTAAAAGCTGGAGTCAGATTTTCGGACTTGGTGAATATAGAATTCAATATTTGAAGAGTGAAACAAAATTTCTAGATAAGTTTATACATGTCTTAGATACCCTACAACCTGCAAAATTCATCAGCTTCCTCGTACGCGAAGAGGGTCACATATATCCTCTAATGATTTCCAAGAATTTGTCATACACGAGTTTGGATAGTAAAAATATACGAGTTTGGAAGAATCTTGGAAATGTTTTCAGGTTTAAATTAAGCATTGATTTAGTTAAATCAAGTTAAATCTTTAAGATTTTTTAAAGATTTGTTGTACATGAGTTCTGATGTCAGGTTTTCTATAATTAGAACCATGGATATGAAGAAGAATAAGGAAGAGAGAGAGAAAAAAAAAAAAAAAACTTGTCGGCCGACGTGCATCAGGAGAAAAAAAATAAAAGAAAGTAAATATGTGCCTGTCACCTGGTACGGAGAGAGAATGGGAGAAACCTGATTGAAAATTATAAAAAAAAGTGAGTTGTGACATTAATTACAGTAGTTAAATATGGGCACTGATACGGGCTCTGACGTTGGGTCCTTTTGCGCCTCTTTAAGTGATTTTTTTTTAATTTATTTATTTTATAAAAATAAAAAAATAAAAATCTGAAGATGAAATATATTTTTTTTTTATATTTTTTTTTATATTAAAAAATCTGAAGATGAAAATTTTCTCATAAAATATAAATATTTTCGATATAAATGTAGTTAGTTGAATGAATTTAAGTTTTCGTTTAAATTCATGATATAAAATGAGTTGAATTAAGTTTATTTTTAATATTATTATTATTTTGAGATTTAAAATAATTTTAAAAAAAATTAAAAAAATTGCATTAAAATTGAAAAAAATTATATTAAAATTTTTATTTTATAAAAAAATATAATAATAAATTTGAGATAATTTAAAATAAGATCGTCTCGTTTTCAAGTACCAACGGAGCCTAAAATGAGAGATACTCAAGGCCTAAAAGAATATAATTAAAATAAAATTTAGCTGATGAATATTTTAAAATTATTTTTTAATATATCACAAATTTTCCATATTTTAAAATTATTTTTTAATATATATTTTTCTAAAATTTAGATTTTTTTTTATTCTCGTCAAATTAATTGAGTTATTTTATATATCATCCATATATTACATATTTCTTATAAAAATAATGAAATAAATAAATAAATAAAGTGTGTACTGAGCAAGGATGCTAACTAGAATTTCTCTTGTATAAATAGGAGTGTAAAGATAATTTTCTAAATTATGCCTATTCCATTTGTGGATGCTCTTAGCCCTTAGGGGTATAGAGTATAGACTATAGAGTCGAAAGCAGCAGGCCCAAAAAGAAAGGAGGGTTTTGTGGGAATAATTGGGAGGGAATCAACATGATGTGCCCAAAGAGAGCGGTTTTGTTGGACCGTTGGTTAATGCACAACTTATGCTTCACTGCACTTGTCATACTCTCAGTTTTCTCCGCCATCACCGTCTCTCAATCGATCGTTGAATATCTTCCGGGATTTTCCGGCAAGCTACCTTTCACACTTGAAACCGGGTACCATTTTTTTTTCTTCTGTATATTTTCTTCTCCCACTGATCTTTTTTTTTTTTTTTTTCCCTTTTTCAAATATGGCTTTGTGAATTGGTAATGAGCAGATACATTGGAGTTGGGGAAACCGATGAGGTGCAGCTATTCTACTATTTTGTCGAGTCAGAGAGGAGTCCAGTTGAAGATCCTCTTGTCCTGTGGCTCACTGGAGGCCCCGGTTGTTCTGGTTTCTCTGCCCTTGCTTTTGAACTTGGTCAGTTTTCTGATTTTCTCAATGCTTCGCTCTCTTCCTTTTGTTTTGTTTTGTTTTTTGTTTTTAAATAGACTTCATTTATGGATGCAAAGTTATATATTACAAGCCTAGCTATTTATGATTGGGACTCTTGGTATTTAAAATTTTTTAGGATAGTGATATGGAACTCCGAAGTTGGGTTTATATGCGCCTCCTAAATGAAAATTCTTTTTACATTTTTTTTTATTTTTATTTTTTACAAAAATAATAAAATAATATATAAAGATAAAATATATATTTTTTAATTTTTTAATTTTTTTTTTCATATTAAAAAGTCCCAAAGAGGCGCAAAGGGGTCCTAACACCGACACCTCAGAACATTTCTAATTTTTTTTATAATTGATATGATCTTAACTTCTATAATTCTTTACAGGCAAATTGTATGAGAAATTACATTTTATCTAAAGCAAAGTTTCAAACCCACTATCTCCAGGAGGAGAGGATTTCCATTGTATGAACAAAAGGTCTAAAAGACTATTTTCTTTTTGTTTTAACCTAAAACAAAGGAAATAACAGAAAATGTAAAAGATATATGACAAAAAATGAAATACAATTTGAAAAGTTGTAAATCTTTTTCAATATTAGAGAAAATCAAAAGACAAAAATTGAGATTGTGGAGATGCTTGAGGGACACGCCATCCTGAAAATATGACGAAAAATCGAGTTTGAAGAAATTAATGGCCTTGATCTCGAAAATGTCGCCCATGGTGATGGTAGAACTCTCTTATGAGTGGCGCGTGAATGACACGGGTACATTTTAGAATGTTGTGTTTATGCATGGCTTCATTTGACAATATTTATTACCTGTCTAAAGGATTGGTACCATAAGAATTTTATAGTGGAGCGTGGTGGTCATCAGGCTCCAAAGTACAACATATCAGTATTTTGCCTTACTTTTAAACAGAAAAGAAGCAAACAAAAACCAGAAAAAAAAAAAAAAAAGATAGAAAGCGGAGGAGGAAGAGCCAAAGCTCTAACCCCCTTCTCTGGTTTTGGATTTTTTAAAGAGAGCGACTGTTTAGGGAGAAAAGGGTGAGAGCGAAGTTTTTTTCCAAAGACTCTTGCGATGTAAACATATCGTTTCATTCTCTTTCTTTTTAAAAATATTATGCAGAATTCATACGACACTTAAATTTAAAAATAATACTAATATTTAAATATTAATGGGACTTTACCAACTGTCCTACTGAACAAATACTCATGGACCAAGGTGCCTAATTTCATATTGATCCATATGGTTTCTGATCAATAAATAATGCACTTCTTTTTAATTTTATTGGCCGGGATCACCAAAATTAATCAATCAATTAATAATGTTATGTAACAGGTGGCCAACATTATATTTATTGATGCACCAGTTGGAGCTGGATTTTCATATGCAAAAACCTCCTCTGGTTATTACACCTCGGACACAAAATCAGCAGCACAGACCTACACCTTTTTGAGGAAGGTGATGGTATATTATAATTTTTTTTAAATGCTGATTTATTTGTAAGTTAAATTAAATATTATTTATTTATTTATTTATAAACGTGATTGTTGACAGTGGTTACTTAAGCACCCAAATTTTCTTGGAAATCAACTCTACATTGGTGGTGTTTCATATAATGGCATCATTGTTCCTCTCCTCCTTCATAATATACTTGAAGGTATTATCTAGAACAAGTTCACTGGAAATCTTCTTTTTGATTTCAGAAACACACTAGTAATTATTTCATGGGTACTGCTATTCTAAAGTCTCTACACCACACACGGCTTACTGTGACATAATTTGACTTGGACTTCACATCTGACCATTTAAGAGATATGAAATGTGTATACACCGGCTTGAAAATAAAATAATTCTTATTTCATTATCTCTTGTCAATGTTGTCATAAGCTTATACATTGGTTTATAATATGATATAGGTTTGGAAGCAGGGCTTTTGCCAAAGATGGAACTTCAAGTACGTAATCTAATTAGTCATATAATATTTTTGCATTTATGTTATTGCCAATCACAGAAGAAGCATTTGATTCATTTTGAATTGTAACTTAACAGGGATACATGCTCGGAAATCCAGTGACCGATTCTTTTACTGATGTGAACTTTAGGATTCCATATGCGCACAGGGTGAACCTCATATCAGATGAACTCTATAAGGTGTGATTTAACATACATATATAGTAGGCCTTTTGCAAATGCTGGTTAGGTTTCTAGCGTTTTGCTTTCTTTGGCATTTTGTCAATGTTATAATCATGTCATCAAACAAGTAATTGCATTCTTTCTTTTATCAAGATCTTCTTACTCGAGATTTTGAATGCCCATCATGCTTTTCCAGAATGCCAAATTATACTGTTCCGAAGATTATGTAAATGTAGATAGTAACAACACACTCTGTGTTACCGCTGTTAAAGCAATCCGCGAGGTCAGTGGCCTTACCAACTTTGGTTGTTGTTGATGGATGTCACATCTAAGATCTACAGGGCACTACAAATTTGCATTCTATTCAATTTTGCAGTGTCTTCTACAACTAAACCTGTGTCATATTCTGGAACCTCAATGTGCTTTTTCATCTGGAAAACCAAAAGAGCTAGAGTGGGATTTGAGAGCTCAGGAAGACACAACCATGAATTACCTTCTCTCACAATCTAAACTTCCTGAACTGTGGTGTCGGGTAAACCTACTGGCCTCTCTCTAGTTAAATGAGTTTGTTTACATTTGCTACATCATATGCTTTTGAAATGTATAACAATTTCTGCTGGATTGCTGCTTAGGATGTTGGTTTCTCATTCAATATTACACACTTACTTGCACCCCCCCAAAAAAAGTTGAACAACTGAGAAATTTGATTGATTTATTCTCTATATATAGGGCTTTACGTATGTGCTGGCTTATAAGTGGTTGAATGATGAAAGGGTCCGAGAAGCTCTAAATGTTCGAGAGGTATGACAATTGTAGGTGTCGTTAGATCACCTCTAATGGAAGAAATTATGACTAAATATGATTTAATGTTTACTAGCAGGGAACCGTCAAATCATGGAGAAGGTGCCCCAAAAACTTTTCGACTTACACACAAAATGTCGAAAGTACAGTTGCATATCAGGAGAATCTCACAAAAACGGGTCTCCGAGCTCTGATATACAGGTTCTTGTTTCCTTGTAACAATTTGTTTCCGGCTATCAGGATTGACTAAGCAATGCTGAAGTCACTCTAGTGTAAGCAATGTTGCAATTGGTTCCCTATTAACACAGATGAATTTGTCCATTACTCTGCCACAGAATTTGTCCAACTTTAGTTTTATCTTACCAATTGGCTTATTCCAAGGATTAGAATAGCTAAATGAATTATATATATATATATATATATGATTCAAGATACTGATCGTATAGGCTACTCTTTTAAGTGGCCTGTGCCAAAATATTCCAATATTTTACAGTGCTCTTCTCCTTGCAGTGGCGATCAGGACATTTCTGTTCCATATGTTGGTACACTTGCGTGGATTAAATCTCTTGGGGTGCCTGTTTTTGATGAATGGCGTCCATGGTTTGTCGAGGGTCAAATTGCAGGGTGAGTACTTCTAGGATTCACCTTGGTTCTTTAAAATTAGCAAAAGTGTCATATCTCACATAGTTCTACTCTTTTGCAGATACCAAGTAAAGTTCATGAATGATCACTACAGGTTGACGTACGCGACTCTAAAGGTAAGGGAATTATGTTTTAATTCTCATCCTTATTTATTAGAATGTTGTGATGATCATGAAGAAATTACAATTAATCAATCTTTCATTACATATCATGTATATATAGGGTGCTGGTCACACCGGTCCAGAATTCAAGCGCAAGGAAAGCCTTGCCATGGTCGAAAGGTTCTTTGCTCGTTACCCAATCTAATAATTGATATGTGAAAGGAGAAAGACATTTGGGAGATTCCTATTGTGGAGTGGAGAAATTTTTCGAAGACTAATTGAAGTGAATAGCATAGTTTTTTACTGTTAAATTTTGCTCTAGGATCAAACTTGCTTTGAAAGACGTAGTAAAAATTGCTTGCTTATTTGTATCATGTGGGTGGAGAACCAAGGGGTCCGGATGGTAAAAGCTATGTATCAAGATATCATGAGCCAGACATTGACAGCTAGAAAAGTCGCCATTGTATGTATGTAATCTACATTGGATTTTGTTTCAAAGTAAAAAGTGTGAAGTTTGAAAGTTGAAAAAATGCCCATACATCATAAACCGAGTTCTTCCACACTTGGAAGTTGGAAGCGCTACCAAACACAATAGTATACTCCGTGCCCTGATAACTGAAATTGTGAAATTTGAAAACCAACTTCTCATTTTCGATATACCTTATTACGTCCGTCTAAAAAATTGTGAAATCTACCGTTAAATAAATTTATAAAAAAAAAAAAAAATTTCTCATATAGTGAAACTCCTTTTTTCTTTTTCTTTTTCTTTTTTTTTTTTAATTTTTATTTTTTTATAAAGGGCTTAGCAAACTTGTCTATTTAGAACTTTGTTTTTAGTTGGGCTTATGCTTATGAATTATGATCTTATCTATTAAGAACTTGCACTTAGCATTACTCAACAACTCCTTTGTAACGTGTTGATTTAAACAAGTGGAAGTTTTGGAAAAAAATTGTTAAGATGATGAAGACAAAGCCATCCAATTTGAAACAAAATCTAAAAGTGTTTAAACATTCAATTAAGCTAGCTACCACATACACGCATCTATCTATAGATAGATAGATGCTAACAGAAGTTCCCAACAACGCTCTTGATTGATTGGTTGGTAGCTCACGTGTAAAGCCCCACAGTTTTTCTTCCCTAAAAAGAATCAGAGTTAAGAACCAATAAAATAACATGTATTATATAATAGGGAAATATTACAGACCGGTACAAAGTATTTTTATTTATATACTATAAAAAAAAACTGTTTATTTATAATAAAATTATTTTTAATTAAAATAAGCATATTTTTATTTTAAATAGTCTTTTTCATCATAAATAATTAATCACAAATACCAAATTTTCTTATAGTAACAAATTGATATGATTTTATAGGATACATTTATATTTATTTTATAATAAAGTAATTTTATAATCTAATATAAATTTATAAGTTTACTTTTATAAGAGATATATATATATATATATATATTTTTATAACTAAAGAATCTCTCCATATAATATATATCTATCATTCTCTTTAAATCTGAGAGCGGCGTGACAAGAGATTGGTGAATGATGCTAGCTATATAAGATAAACATTATTTACGCAACTTTTCGAGAGTGTGAATTTAAATAGTTTTGGTGGCACCAATAATATCATCATTCTCAAGAATTAATGCCGAAACTTATCACTTATATATGTCGTCCTTAATCGTTTCAATTTATTTAAAAAATCATCCGAGAGTGGAAAGTTGTAGTTGAAGTTCGGACAGAAAACTGATCACATGCTTCAATTCAAATGCAATATTCTTATGATAAACATGTGCACGGATAAAACCCTCTGGGCCCCTGGGCCTGGGGTGATGGGGCCGATGATCAATTCAACGGCTCTAACCTTTTCCTTACCGTTAGTTCCATCAAGGGTCGAGCAAAAATTCAAGATCATAAAGTGAACTCCGCTGACTTTAAAGTTTATACCGGTCCCTCAAACTTGGATCCGGGTTGTTTTAACTCCAATTATATCTGGATCCGGGTTCCAAGCCTGGAAGGTTTGACTTTCAGCTGTGTCGCTGGCTGCTGGAGATGATTCCGAGTAATAATTTGGAAGATTGCACTATCCATCCATTTATACCAACTACAAAAACTAGACACGAGATCCTTGTTTTCCTGTGGATTTTCTTGCCTAGCTATTTAGTTGAATACGTACGAATAATATATACACGGTCGTTTCTTTGTATGTGTGTGTGTGTGTGTGTGTGTGTGTGTGTTTTTTATTTTTTAAAAATAATATAAAATTTGCAGCTCCTAAGTCCTTATCTACACTCTCAGAGCTTCCATTCTTTATGTATTCATCCCTATCTACACTCTCACAGCTTCCATTCTTCTATGTATTCATCTTATCGGTTGGTTAAGAAAGTTGGATAAATTACTGATTACTCCCCAGCTATCTAAAAAACCATAATCAATCGGAACTTCATTCCCTGCTTGAAAGTTCAGTTAGTACGAGGAGGTATGAGACATTAGTTAATTGAAGAAGATGAGATACACCATCATGCCAACTAACTCTCTTCCATCTTTGCTCAAAAAAATAAATAAATAAACAAAAACTCTCTTCCATCTATCGGTTGTTACACGTGCCTAATTTACGTAAGTATATCTGTTCTATTCCTTGTTATTTCCTTACTTGCACATAAATGCATTGGGTCAGGGAACCTATAATAGCTCTCGGCTTAGGGGTAAAGAGTCGAGACCGCCTTGCCCAAAAATTAAAAAAGGGGTTGTTTTGTGGGCTAATTTCGAGGAAATCAACATGATGTGCCCAAAGAGAGGGGTTTTGTTTAATTGTAGATTAATGCGCAATCTATGCTTCACTGTACTTGTCATACTCTCAGTTTTCTCTGCCATTGCCGCCTCTCAATCGATCGTTGAATATCTTCCGGGATTTTCCGGCAAGCTACCCTTCACACTTGAAACCGGGTACCATTTTTTTTTTTTCAGTATATTTATTTCCCCCACTGATCTCTTTTTTCTTTTTTCCCTTTTCGATTATGGCTTTGTGTTTTGGTAATGAGCAGATACATTGGAGTTGGGGATACCGATGAGGTGCAGCTATTCTACTATTTCATTGAGTCGGAGCGGAGTCCGGTTGAAGATCCGCTTGTCCTCTGGCTCACTGGAGGCCCCGGTTGTTCTGGGTTCTCTGCACTTGCTTTTGAAATCGGTCAGTTCTCTCAATGTTTCGCTCTCTTTCTCGAAACTCTGGGTCCACGTTGGAAATTATAATTTTTTTTTTTAAATTTCAAATGATTTTTAGTTGTGCAAGTTCTAGAGTGAGTACAGCGCAAGTGCAATCGTTTAATAAAAAAAAGTGGTCCACTTCATATGAATCTCATAATTTTTTCTTTTTTTTGAAAACAAGCGGCATTTGCACATTATTTATAACAAAATGATAGATAAATATTATTTTACCCAATAATTTATACAACACATACATAAAGTTCAGAAAATTTTTGTAAACTATTATTAAAATTAATAACAGTTTATAAAAGTACACTTATCTTTATATTTGTGTTTTGTAAGTTTTTTTTTAAAGAAAAATAATTGTAGTTTATTTTATTAAAAGAAGTTTATAGCTGAGATCAATAAAGCAGATAAAACCGTATTACTAGCCTACAAAACAAAATTTTCCGTACACAAATGTGATGGACTTTATCTTAATTTGTAATCTCTCAAAAGACAAACCAACATTGAATGTGATATGTCTGAAAGAGCACACAAGTAATCCCATAACCTAACATCCCCCCTCTAAAGAAGGGAGAAGATCTACCTCCATACTCTAAAGAAAAAGAAGGAAATTTAACCCCACTTTCCAACGGAAGGGTGAGGAGCCAAAATGAAATAAAACTATTCCAAATTATTAAATAAACAAAACATGAAAAAAATAAACAACTACAAATTTTTGGGCTCTATTGGTGGGAGCTAGGCATGGCTAATAATATGTTTGGGCGCATTTAATGTACGTAGCCCATTAGTGCAATAAATTTTTTAACACGGCCGATTTGGAGTCTTGGTGCAGGTCCATTAACTTTCGATTATGCAAATTACAATGGGACTTTACCAACTGTCGTACTGAACAAATACTCATGGACCAAGGTGCATAATTTCATATTGATCATACGGTTTCTGCTCAATTAGAAATGCAGTTCTTACCAAAATTAATCAATAAATTAATAATGTTATGTAACAGGTGGCCAACATTATATTTATTGATGCACCAGTTGGAGCTGGATTTTCATATGCAACAACCTCTTCTGGTTATTACACCTCGGACACGAAATCAGCAGCACAGACCTACACCTTTTTGAGGAAGGTGAGGGTACAATAATATTTTATACTTTTTAAAATGCTTATCTATTTGTAAATTAAATTAAAAAGTAATTAATCCTTTTTTTTTTTTTTATAAACGTGATTGTTGCCAGTGGTTACTTATGCACCCAAATTTTCTTGGAAATCAACTCTACATTGGTGGTGATTCATATTCTGGCATCATTGTTCCTCTCCTCCTTGAAAATATACTTGAAGGTATTAGCTAGAACAAGTTTACTGGAAATCTTCCTTTTGTTTTCAGAAACAAAATACTAATTATTTCATGGTACTGCTACTCTAAAGTCTCCACACCACACACTGCTTACCATTTTAAGTGATGTGAATAATATGATATAGGTTTGGAAGCAGGGCTGAGGCCAAAAATGGAACTTCAAGTACGTAATCTGATTAATCATATCAATTTTTCACATTTTATGTTATTGCCAATCACAGAAGAAGCATTTGATTCATTCTGAATTGTAACAGGGATACTTGCTTGGAAATCCAGTGACCGATTCTTTTACTGATGTGAACTTTAGGATTCCATATGTGCACAGGGTGAACCTCATATCAGATCAACTCTATGAGGTGATTTAACATACATATTTATTAGGCTTTTTGCAAATGCTGGTTAGGTTTCTAGCGTTTTGCTTTCTTTGGCATTGTCATTGGTATATTCATGTCAATGATGTCATCAAACAAGTATTAGCATTCTTTCTTTTATCAAATCTTCTTACTCGAGATTTCGAATGCTCGTGCTTTTCCAGAATGCCAAATTATACTGTTATGAGGATTATGTAAATGTAGATAGTAACAACACACTTTGTGTCACCACTCTTCAAGCAATCAGCGAGGTTAGTGGCCTTATTACCTTTGGTTTTTGTTGATGGATGTCACGTCTAAGATCTACACGGCACTACAAATTTGCATCCTATTCAATTTCGCAGTGTCTTCTACAAATAAACCTGTGTCAAATTCTGGAACCCCAATGTGCTTTTTCATCTGGAAAACCAAAGGAGCTAGAGTGGGATTTGAGAGCTCAGGAAGACACAAACATGAATTACCTCCTCTCACTATCTAAACTTCCTGAACTGCCGTGTCGGGTAAACCTGCTGGCCTCTCTCTAGTTAAATGAGTTTGTTTACATTTGCTACATCATATGCTTTTGAAATGTACAACAATTTCTGCTGTATTGCTGCTTGGGATGTTGGCTTTCTGGTTCAATATTACACACTTACTTGCACTCTCCAAAAAAAGTAGAAGAATTGAAAATTTTGATTGATTTATTCTCTATATAGGGCTTTACGTACGTGCTGGCTTATAAGTGGTTGAATGATGAAAGGGTCCAAGAAGCTCTAAATGTTCGAGAGGTATGCCAATTGTAAGTGTTGTTTGATCAACTTGAATGGAAGAAATTATGACTAAATATGATTTACTGTTTACTATCAGGGAACCGTCGAATCATGGAAAAGGTGCCCCAGAAATTTTTCTACTTACACAGAAGATGTCACAAGTACAGTTGCATATCAGAAGAATCTCACAGCAACGGGTCTCCGAGCTCTGATATACAGGTTCTTGTTCTTGTCCCCTTGTAACAATTTGTTTTCGGCTATCAGGATTTGACTAAGAACCAAACTTAATATGCTGAAGTCACTCTAGTATAAGCAATGCTGCAATTGGTTCCCTATTAACACGCATGAATTTGGACATTACTCTGCCACAGAATTTGTCCAACTTTAGTTTTATCTTACCAATTGGCTTATTCCAAGGATTAGAATAGCTAAATAAATCATATATATATATATATGCACAGCAATGGGCTGCAGAGATCATGTATAATATACTAGCATGATTCAAGATACCAATCACATAGGTTACCCTTTTAAGTGGCCTGTGCCAAAAAAATCAAACTTTTCACAGTGCTCTTCTCCTTGCAGTGGCGATCATGACATTTCTGTTCCATATATTGCTACACTTGCGTGGATAAAATCTCTTGGGGTGCCTGTTTTTGATGAATGGCGTCCATGGTTCGTCGAGGGTCAAATTGCTGGGTGAGTACTTCTAGGATTCACCTTGGTTCTTTAACATTAGCAAAAGTGCCATATCTCACATAGTTCTACTCTTTTGCAGATACCAAGTAAAGTTCATGAATGATCACTACAGGTTGACGTACGTGACTCTAAAGGTAAGGGAATTATGTTTTAATTCTCATCCTTATTTATCAGAAGATGTCATGATTATGAAGAAATTACAATTAATCAATCTTCCACTACATGTATATATACAGGGTGCAGGGCACACTGCTCCAGAATACAAGCACAAGGAAAGCCTTGCCATGGTCGATAGGTTCTTTGCTCGTTATCCAATCTAATTGGTTGTGAAAGGTGGAAAGACATTTGGGAGATTCCTATTCTGGAGTGGAGAAATTTTTCGAATAATTGAAGTGAATGGCATAGTTTTTTACTATTAAATTTTGTTCTAGGATCAGCTTGCTTTGAAAGGCCTAGGAAATTGCTTGCTTATTTGTATAATGTGGTATCTGGATATGAGCCAGACACTGACAACTAGAAAAGCTGCCATTGTATGTAATCTACATTGGTTTTTTTTTTTTGGTGATTGCCAATTAATATAGTTTCCGCCGTAATAAACTGATTTTTTGTTGTTGTGATATTTAACTTCCAACTTATAAATATTTTCTGTTCCTTTTTTTTTTTGGATTTTCTGTTCTTTCTTTAGCTAAATTAACATGCAAGTATGTTTATGTTCTCTTTGTTTATTAAAAGAAAATTAGCATGAAAAATGCTTCATTATACAGACAAAGCTAAAGATAGTTTGATGAATTTTTGCATTTACAAAAAATAATCTGAAATTGGCATCCTCTAATTTGCTAATCGAATTTGGAAAGAGATTAATATAATATTAAATACCGATTAAGCGAAGTTTAAAGTCATCCAAAATCACAAGCATAATTAAATTTTACAAAGCGTAATTTGATTAGTCAATTTAGATGAGTCTCCCTCCAAAAAGCATAAACAGTTTGAAAGAAAATGAAGTTTCTTCACTTAGATCATTCCACTTAACAAATATTATCTTAAGATTACAAAGAAAGTGACTGGCATGAAGAGGAGCGGAGCTCCGGCTCCGTCTCCCCTTTCCTTCCTTTTGTTCTTTATTTTTTTCTTGTTTTCCCGGCCACTATGTTGCGGTTTGGTTTTGATGGTGGTTTTCAAGTTTTAATGGTTGGGTAGGCTGATACGTGGGCTTCAGGATCTCTAAGGCAACCACACGTGGGGACCGAAGGGTGTTCGCCGCTTTACCAATCTGCCGATCTGGTAGTCACCGGAATATTTTGCAGAATGGTGATGCGCGTGCTCCTCACGCACGGGGACCGAAGGGTGTTCATTCTCTTTGTGTTCTCGTTGTGGTGGATCTAGTTGGCCGTCGATGGTGCAAATCAGATCTAGGATATTGAAACTTAAATATCGGTGTGACGGATCACTCCTAGCATGGCGTGTGGCTTACACGCGCCACCACAGAGCCAGCTTTTGTAGTAGTTTTGCTTGTGTTTTATTGTTATATTGTTGTGTTTTGTTGGTTGTCGTAAATTTTGTTTGTATAGAAAAAATTTAAATGAAGAAATAGTATCCCAGACTTTTTAGTCCGTAAAATCTTAATTCTCTCCACTTTGATTATGAGATTTTAGTTACTGTCATCGGTAGTATTTTGTCTCCCAGACTTTTAGTCTAATGAGCTTTAGAAGCTGTGCATCAAAATATATTTAGTTGACTGTTTCAATCACATTGTAGGCTTCATGTCATCTGAGTTTCAATATGAAATTCCCTTTTTACCTCTGTAGGGCTAAATATATCTAACAATTTTCACAATCAAATTTGTTAGATATCAATCATGTGAATATTCATAAATATGCCATAAATAAATTATCAAGTATAATACACTGATTGGTTATGAAGGGAAACTTTTTGAAGAATTTTTCAAAAGTAAAACCCTACGGGACAACCAAATTCAGAAAAGTCATTTTTATTGATTGAAAATCAGTTTACAAATAAACTATTCAATTACAAAATTTTTGTCAATTGACTCTCTTACTTGACCGGATAAACGACCCCTTTATCCCTACTGCAGTAGTAGCCAGAATATTTGATGATCTTTAATCTATGCATTTCCTACTGGAACCTCCAGTGGTTGATCACGTACACCAATCAACGAATTTCTCAAACCTTGAGCAATCACACTCGCAAGTGTATAAAAATTACAAAGAAAATTCTCCACTAATTTTCCTCTCAAATGGCTCTTAAATATGTTTAAAATCAGCCCTGGTCGAAATCCCTTACTAGGTTACCATATGACTTGATTTAAATAGTCTATCCAAAAAGTGCTGTTGAAACGCGTCTGCTGACAGGTCGACCTTCATCAGAGTCCGTCTGCTGACAGGTTGCTAACAGACTTCTGGATTTACAGTTGCAATTTGAATTTCGAATTTGCCTTCTGATTTTATCATTCCAGATTTCGAAATCAATTCTTCATCCTCTTTAACAGACTTCTAAATACCTAAATGAATTCAAAATATTATGAATAAATCCCATAGTTTAAATTATATTCATATAAAAATCAAAACTTATCCTATTTGAATTCAAACTCAACAATCCAAAATTACAACTTTAGAGATAAAATGAAATCTTATCCTATTTGAATTCAAATACTTCAACATTAATTCAAGCCAACAAAATCTACATTAACAATCTCCCCCTTTAGCTGATTGGTGACAAAACATTTTTGATAAATGTATGTTTCTCGCATGTTCTGCTCGAGCTTGGCTTTCTCCCCCTTCATCAATGCTTCTTCCCCTTAGTCTGTGTTGCTGCTCCTCTTTACTCCTCACGTTTCTCTCCTTTTTTGTCATTGATTTAGCCAAATTAATGTCATGTAGAAACTGAAAGTGTAGACTCATTTGAGGAATCAAGTGAGGTAGGATTTCGCTTTTTCCTTAATTCTCATCTAAGCACACACAATCAAAAGGTTAAAGAAAACAAATACAAGTTATTTCATAAGAGAACCTGAGAATGAAGTATGTAAAAAAAAAAAAAAGCAATATGTTTTGGTATTGAGCAAATATTAAGTGTCATGCATGACACATATCTATCATGACCTAATGTAAAACAACTTGACTTATTTGAGGTATTGGAGTAGTGTCTCCTTGGGAAACACAATATAAACTCATCAAGAGCACAATCTTTGTGTCCCACCGGTAAATATCCACTTTACATGAATATTAAGAAGCCCTAAAATAATGCCTCACATGCACTTGCAAAATAAAAAATTGACCTTTTTTTTTTAAATAACCTAGTCCGAAAATAAATTGCCAAAAAAAATGTTTATAAGCATTTTTTTTAAAACAAAAAACAATGGCAATGGGCAAGTAGCATAAAGAGATGTATTCAAGTTCAATCAAAGTGCTACTCATAAAATAAATTCAAGATCATACATTCTCTTGATTGCAACACTCACAATAGATTTTCACTCCTTATAAAATCATCAAAGTCAAGATTTATGTGAATGTGTGAGTGAGCAATTTATGAAAGATAGTAACTTTTTCTTGATGATTTTATTTCTTAATTTTTTTATCATTTTTTTTCTTTTGATTATTATTTTTAATATGAATCTTCTTTTAAAAAATGCTCCCAAGAGGTTATCACTCATCTTAAAGCAAAATTTATGCTAGGGTCTAGATACATAAGTGTCACCTCCAAATACTTTAATTGCATAGCCCCTTTTTGATACATTTTTATTGCTCATATTTTCCACAATGATAGAAGCAATGATTTTTTCTATATGAACTTCCAAGGTTAGATCCGTGTGGAGTGTGAGTATTTTTCCATAATGAATTTCACACCGATTTTTTCTATATGGATCAACAAGTGGTGTTTGACAAGGGAAGACCTTTTTTTTTCATAGTTGTACTAGGTTCAACTAGTATTAGTCAATTTAAAGTTTGGACTCCCTCTATGATGAGCATCTCAATACACTTATTCAACATTTTATTTTTTAATCAAACAAAAGTGCATCTACACAAGTTTCTTACAATGTATTAAAAGTAAACATTTACTATGATGACCCATAGGGTTAGAATACACAATGTGGGATGCACAATACAAGAATAGTGTATGAGTGTAAAGATTTATAAAGTGAGTATCACATGTTCAAAACCTTCAACACACCATCAAACATGCACTCTACATCATTTGGCCGAAAAACACATTTTCTTAAATAAAAAGTAGGAAACCAAAACAAAATAAACCAAAAAAAAAAATTCAATTAAAAAAAAAAACATATAAACAAAACGAAACACAATAAAAATGCATGTCCTATACTAACGATATGCAAGAAATACAAGAACATGCATGTGGTCCTATAAACTAACGTGACACGACATCTTTTTTGATCACCCATTTTGCCTTGAGATTTGACTTGTCCTTTCCATTCTTTTGAATACATAGCCTAACCAATTCACCAAGCTTACGACTTACAAAATTAATTTATTGGCACATCTCATCAACTTTATTTTGTAGGCTTGTTCCACTCATTTTCGGGCATTTTTCAATTTTGATTTTCTACCCTTGAGACACATTAAAGCAATGTGGTCTTATATGCCAAACAATTCTACAATTATGACAAGTGGGAGTAAACTTACCTTCAAACCTATCTTTTTTAATCATGGTCAATGGAGAATTTTTGTTCAAATTTCTTGAGTTGTCAACTTTCGGCATGAGAGGATTGTTGTGGTTCTTCTTTTGGATTTCCTTTACAAATACAATACCTTTGGAGCTCGACGCAGCGGATAAAGATATTTGTTTTTCTTTTCCTTTAAAAGCCACATATCCTAATCCTGTTCTATTACTGCTTGGTTTTTGAAACCTCAACATTTCATTTAATTTTTGGGTTGCTGAATTTTGTTCACATTCTTGAAAATTTTTCAATTTTTGTTCTATTTCAACTTTTTGATTTTTTAGTCTCAACACCTTAATCTCAGAAACTTTTACAATCTCAATCAAATTATTTTTCTCATTTTCTATAGGTGTAAGGTTTTTATACAGCCTTTTGTTGAGTTTTTTTAGTTTGACTACCTCTTCACACACTTCATTGTAAACATCTTGAACACTAAGTTCTTGGTCGGTATCAACTCGAGTAATGTCCAAATCACTAAAAGCACAACTACTTTCAGATTTTGTTATAGTAGAAAAAGTTATAAAAGATTTTTCATTATCGGAAGATGAGTTTTCACTTTCAGAATCTAAAGTATCACTAGAAGATACATTTGATGCATTTCCTTTATTTCTCTTGAAATTAGGACACTCAATTCTAATATGACCATAGCCTAAGCATTCATAACATTTTACCTTCTCATTTTTCTCAACTTTTTTTTTATTCCAATTTTCTAATTCATTTTTTTTTTGCTGGAAATTCTTTTGCTTTCTTTTGTTTTTCATTAGTCTATTTTTTTTAAACATAAATTTTTTGAATTTCCTAGCAATAAGAGCTATATTCTCATCATTTAGACTCTCCTCACCACAAATATAATCATGCTTTTCTTTCACAATTTTTAAAGCAATAGATTTATATTTTTTTCGTTTGGGGAAGGGATGATTCATACGTTTGTAAGTACTCGACGAGCTTTTCAACTTTGATTGTATCCAAGTCTTTGCTTTCCTTAATGACTGTGACTTTGGGTCGAAATCTCTTAAATAGAGACCTTAAGATTTTCCTTATAACTCTTGAGTTTTTAATCTTCTCTCCAAGATTAAATCTGAAAATTACAAGATCATTTAGTTTAGCATAAAAATCATTAAAACATTCATTTTAAAGCATTTTAATTTCTTCAAATTTAGATGTTAACAATTGTAATTTATAATTTTTCACAGTCATTGTTCCTTCATGTGTGACTTTCAATATGTTCCATGCCTCCTTCGCTATCTCATACATGGAAATCCTTTTGAACTTTTCTTGAGATATTGTCATGAAGATGGCATTCAACTCCTTGCTATTGAAATTGCTATTATTCAACTCATCTTTCGACCAAATATCAATAGTGATCTCGAATTTCTTCCATCCTCTTTCAAGGGCGTGCCATACTCGTTCATCTGATGACTTTAGGAATGCTTTCATACGTATTTTCCAATATGCATAGTTCTCACAATCAAATTGCAGTGGAACATACAATGATGCCATCTACCAGGGGAACGAATCACACTCGGATGAGTAAACCCGCTCTGATACCAATTGAAATTCGCTTTTTACCCCTGTATGGCTAAATATATCTAACAATTTTCACAATCAAATTTGTTAGATATCAATCGCGTGAATATTCATAAATATGCAATAAATAAATTATCAAGCATAAAACACCAATTGGTTACGAAGGAAAACCTTTTAAAAAATTCTTCAAAAGTAAAACCCTACGGGGCAACCGAACCTAGGAAAATCATTTTTATTGATTGAAAATCAGTTTACAAGTAAGTTATCCAATTACAAAACTTTTGTTAATTGACTCCCTTACTTGATCAGACAAACGACCCATTTATCCTTACCGCAGTAGCAGCCAAAACTTCTGACGATCTTCAATCTATGTCATTCCTACTTAAACCTCCAGTGGTTGATCACGTACACCAATCAACGATCTTCTCAAACCTTGAGCAAGATCACACTCGTAAGTGTATAAAAATTACAAGGAAAATTCTCTACTAATTTTCCTCTCAAATGACTCTCAAATATGTCTAAAATCAGCTCTGACCAAAATCCCTTGTTAGGGTTACTCTATGACTTGATTTAAATAGTCTATTCAAAAAGTGCTGCTGAAACGCGTCTGCTGACAGGTCGTCCTTCATCAGAATTCGGCTGCTGACAAGTTGCTAACAAACTTTCGGATTTACTGCTGTAATTTGGATTTTGAATTTACCTTCTGATTTTATCATTCCAGATTTCGAAATTCAACTCTTCAGCCTCTTTAACAGACTCCTAAACACCTAAATGAATTCAAAATATTATGGATAAATCTCATAATTTAAATTACATTTATTCAAAAATTAAAATTTATCTTATTTGAATTCAAACTCAACAATTCAAAATTACAGCTTTAGAGATAAGATGAAATCTTATCCTATTTGAATTCAAATACTTCAATACTAATCCAAGCCAACAAAATCTACATTAACATAATATAATGAAACTATTTCTTAAAAAGAAAAATGTTATCTTATAAAAAAACACATTCCATTCCATGTGTAACACTCAAAGGTTGAAACCAACCAAAACAATGACAATTAGACGAGTATGCACAATTCATTTACTGAGGTCATCACAGTATTTTTGGCTCCATGCATAATTGTACATGAAGATGGCTGCTTGTATGACTTGGGGAAATTATCAATTGAAGCTCTTGAGTTTTGAGAATCTAATTTACAAGCAAGCTGACTTAATATATATTAAGGTCTAAGATGAAATTTAAATGAGTCATTTATTATAATATATAATATAATAAAATATAAATTATTATATAGAAATAAAATGAGACTATATTTAAATTATTAAATAAATTATTTTAAATTTATATTTAGTACAATAATTTATATAAAATGAGACCTTAATATAAATTATATGCTTTAATTTAGCATGGTCTTAAAAGAGTTATTTAAAAATATAAGCAATTCATTGTATTAAGCATTAAATTTAGTTGTCAGAGAAAAAAAATATTAAATTCAGTATTGTGTGCACACAAGGATGGATAGAATCTCTGGACTTATCTATAAGAGAAAACCTAGGGACCAGTCCGTCCGATTCCCTTGAAAAATGGATGCTGGCGGTTCTGGCAGAGGTAGGCGACATCGCCCGTACCATCGTGACTGTCGGTCTAGTCCGGCGACCCCAGTCCTGCGACGACGATCTTCAATGTGCCCCACGCAGTCTTAAACCTGTTTTGGACTGAGACTGCCGGTCATGATTGTATGGGTGGTGTCGTCCACAGCTGCCGGCGCTGGCTCCATTTGGATTGAAGTCGAACACTCCTTTAAAATCATCTTTATTTTATTTTTTATTGTATTTTTAAAATTTTATTTTTTTATTGTATTTTTAGAATTTTTTATTAAATTTTTATTGATTGACTGTTTTTAATGAGAATCGGACGGACCTATCTATAATGGATGATTGGAGACCTTGGTTTGTCGATGGTCAAATTGCAGGGTCAACTTCCATCACAATCTCAGACTCATTTAGATTTAGAAACGAGATGAAATAAATTGAAATGAGTTAAGTTGAGTTTATTTTTAAATATTATTATTGTTTTAGAATTCGAAAAAATTGATTTGAGAATTAAAAAAATTATATTAAGATTTAGAAAAACTGTATTGAAATTTATATTTTATATAAAAATATAATAATAAATTTAAAATAAATTAAGATGAACTCGTCTCATCTCGAAATGTAATCGGGGCCTAAATTTGTTACTTGCGCGTTCGTTTTTGTTTGATTTTCCATTTTCTAACTTTACTAAGTCCCCTACCAACTCATGCATTAAAACTTTTTTTTTTCTCTAGATACGTCACGATCTATACAGAAAAAAAAGTACAGTTTGACATTTACAACTATAAAGGCAAGAGCTCTCCACACAGACAAAATAATTTCCCATGATAAATGTTAGGCACAAATTATAAATGTACAAATTTTGTTAAGTTTTTTATAATAATGTGAATCCAATCATGAAAAAGTAAAATTTTCATTTTTTTTATTATGAAATCTATTTATATAGAGAGCGGTGGTACGTACACCACTATTTCAATCCCCGTCTCAATCCTATGAGTGAAAAAATATTTATTTGTTTATTTATATTATTTTTTAAATATATAAGCTTATTCTTCAATTTAGTGGATTTTTGAGGGTTTGGACAATTATTTGCATAATGTCCATTCTTTCCACATTTAAAACATCTCTGGTTTAGATCAGAGTTTTTCTTTAGAAAAGATTTTTTATGAGGAAATCTTTTATGATCAGAAGGTTTTCTAAAGAAATCAGCACGGGTTTTTCTTTTCTTTTGAAAATAATCGCCGTGAGGTTTTTGGAAAAACCTTTTCAAATGTTTTTTCTTTCTCTCTTTGGATAGAGCAATAGGAGGAAGGCCAAATTGTTGACAGAAATTTTCCATCTCATATTTGGCTCTCTTTCTATCTTTCATCTGCTGAGAGATGAGCTTTTGATCATTACACATACTAATACTGAGTTTTTTAATTACGCTAGTAATATCATCATAGGTGTAACTATCGTAATCTACTCTACCGGTACTATCAAGTAGTGCCTCCTTAACCTTAATGGCAAACAAACGAGGGAGACCATCAATGAATCTTTCTTTCCAGTAAGGCTTATCAGAATCATCACGCATTAAAACTCGTGAAATAAACACGGTTTCATACCAATTACACGGTTTCAATATTAATGAATGACTAACATTAATATTAATGTTAATATCTTCTGCTCTGTCTCCTAACAGAGCATTAAGTTTTCAAAAATCACATTTTCAAAATCTGTTCTACATTGAGAATATTGTAGAAACAGATCCTTTCCAAATCGTTTTTCATTATTTTTCGCCAGGATGGCACTGGGTTCCTCGTAATCCAGAAAAAGATTTGAAATTTTTTCTTTCTATTCTCTCCCATACGGCTTTTAAAAAAATAAAAAAAATATAATATTATTAAATAATATTTTCTTGATCTTTAAGTCAAATAATAAAAAAAAAATAGAGCGGGACTCGAGCAGAATTCAAGTAGTAGTGTTTTTATCATTTTCCTTATATAAAGCAATATTACTCATTGTTTTCTTTTTTATCATTTTATAATGTGACATTTGATAATTAATTTTTTTTAATTATATTTTACTTAAGAATTTATCATCTAATGTAGCATTATGAGATGATAAGATAGAAAATGATGAATAATTTTATTCTTTTTATAAAAAAGTTTGAATAAGTCTTGTACATTTGAGAATCCTAATGAGAATCTGATCATACACCATCAAGCACGTTTTTGATAATTGAGAATCTTTAAAAAAAAAAAAAACATATCGTTGCTCGATCAGGGCATGCATCGAGCTCCACAGTCCACGTTAGACATCTTGAAGAAAATTGTTGATAGCTAGTCCTTGTATACCTTGTAAAATTGTCCAAGAGGGCATTATGTATACGTACATTAGTATCATGTCCACATATACGGTACTCGTGTCATATAACAATAAATAATAGCAGTTTGTGAAAAACGTGCTTGATGCTGCATGATCGGATCATGTCTGAACGCACATATAAAAAAAAAAACTGTCTGGATCCATAAGAATCCTAATGAGAGGGATTAATAATTTAATAGCACTGCCCAAGGTAGTACTGTAGAAAAAAGCCATCTTCCATGTGTGTGATGCTGTTCCAATGTAGATCCGCAAATCTCTAGGCCGAATGCAATAAATATTGCTATTGTTTTGGTCATGCATATGAACCCAGGGGTCGGAGCTAGGTAGCTGCCCGGACTTCAACCTACCCGTCATGACATGAGTACTTTCTCTTCCTCCATTTCCCACGAGATATATTTATATATATATATATATATATATATGGAAAAAGTTGGAGTCGATCGACTCTCATTCAAAGTAGCTTGCCGTCGAGGATGGTAGTGGGCGATACCACCAGTACCATTGAGACTGGCGGGATCTAGCGAGTCCACTCCTGCAACGGCGACCCACGACGACCTCCAACGAAGTTCCAGTAGCCTTAAATTCGAAATGGACCCATTTCGAATTTAAGACTGTCAGGACTTCGTCGGAGGTTGTCATAGGTCGCCGTCGCAGGGGTGGACTCACTAGATCCTACCGGTCCCAATGGTACCGGCGGTGTCGCCCACCGCCGCCTTTGACGGCAGGCTGCTTTTAATGGCGGGAGTCGGTCATCGGTCGGACCGACCCCCAGCTTTTTTCATATATATATATATAATTTTTAATATACAGAAAAGATACAAAATCCAAATTAAAAACAGATCATACTACTAAAATAAGAAAAACCCAATAGCATCTTACAATAAAAAAGGTGGATCCTCGCACTCTGGAAATTAAGCAGCGATGGTGGAATTTGAATTAGGAGGATTTTTCAATAAGTAGCTTAAGACTAAAATTTTGATAATGTTTTAAAAATAAAATAAAATTACTTCTTTTTATTTTTATATTAGTTTTTATTTAAAAATAATTCTTAATATTTGTCAATTAAATTATTATTTAAGATTTTATACTTTCTTTTCAATTAATATTTGTAATTAATAATTATATATATAATATTTATTTGATACTTTTATTTTTTTATTGACTTAATTAATATTTTTAATTGAAATTTTTTTCTTTTTAAAAAATATTATATTTTAATTTTTCTTTTTAAAACCTTCTTTTATCAATGAGCCTTAGACAATTATGACTTATATATAATAATATATATATATATATATATATATATATATATATATATATATATGTACTCATGAGTACCTTCGACGAACAGTACCAATAACGTTAGTCAGCCTAATATAAATTAATGGCCATATACATATATCGGGGCCGGGGATGATAGTAGCACACTAGATTATTAGCGAACCGGGAAAGCTGGATAGATTATCCATTATCAGAGCATTCACAATAGATTGATTATTATTTAATTAAATTTTGTTTAAAAATTTTATTTTTATAAATTTTAGCTAATTATTTTTTATTATACTTAATAATAGACTCAATAAATTAATAATTATTCTATTAAAATATTGATTTTTTACTTTTTCATTTATTCCAAATCCAATCCCAATCCCAATTGCAATTTGAATTTTTATTTTTTGTTAGAAAATACATATTAATTTTTTAACGTTCATATTATTCTCAATGGTTGATAATTGTAAAAATAAAGATCACATTATTTGTTGAGTCTATTATGAGTGCTCCTAGTAGTGGCTTAGCCAAATTCAAATTTGATTACATTATAGCTAAGTTGTATTAATAGTGGTCTAGTTATAAAAATTAAATGCTGGCCATACTATAGTTAAGCTGCTTAAAAATCTCTTAAATCAGACTCAACAAATGTACAATAAATTTGGCTTTGCTTTTTCGTTGGCCAAATTTGATCAATCCAAATGACAGGCCAAATAATCTTCCTTGTATTGCTGATTTTGCTTATAAAAATGAATCATGTCACAACAATTGGCTGATTTTCTGCTAGTTATCTAAAAATAAAGACTTGGTGTTTTTCCGGAATGAGATCCCTTAATTAGCGTTTTAAAAAACAAAAAACAAAAAACAAAAACAAAATAAAAAATCCTAGGAGTTCTTTCAAGTGTGTACTTTTTTAGTTTTTTAATGTGTACTTTTTTGGTAATGAACAAATATTTAAAATTTAATTATATATAAAATAAATAAAAAGTTGAAAATTAACGTTTTAAAATTTTAATAGAATAAAGATAGTAATTTTGGAGAGTTTGTTATTTGATATTATTAAAAAGTGAATAGTTAAATTTATAAAATCAAATTTTGGACAAACTTATATAAGAACACTAACATTGGGTGCATCAAATGCACTTAATCCCAAAATTATAAGATTTGGTATAGGGTTTTACTCTAAAACCAACCCACATTCGAATTCCCATAATAAACTCATCTAAATTATAAGATTTGGTATAGGGTTTTACTCTAAAACCAACCCACATTCGAATTCCCATAATAAAAGATGAGTTTAGGGGGTGTTATAATTAGAGGTATCAAATCGTGTCGACGGATTGTGTTCGTATCGTATTAAGACATGTATATTATACTATATAGGTCAACCCTAACCCAACCCGTTAATTTTATCGTGTCAAAATTTCAAACCTTAACATACTACAAGATAAACTGGTTTTTGCCAAAAATGGTTATTGTGGCAAAAACATCTCTTTTGGCGGATAATGACCATTAGCCACCAATTTCGGTGGTGGCATGCCCGTGGCATATGGTCCGCGACAAATACCACTATTTACCACAAGGGACCATCTTCGTGGCAAATTCGTACCTATTGCCACCACTTTCTTCATGGCAAAAAGTTATTTCGGCCTCGGCAAAAAAGCTTGCAACCGATCAGTCATCTTGGAAAATAATTTATCCCTATACACTAGTCTCATGGTTAATACTTATTTCTTACCCAACATATTCATAAGTCTACTTTTTTTGCTACAAATGTAATGAACTAATGCTTGTAGGAAGAAGTTTTCTACCACCAAATTTGTTCGTCTGCATTGCTTTTTGCACACAACCATTTTCCTCCAAATTATGTCCAACCATCGTGGATAATGTAAGTATTTACCACGAAACTATTGCTGGCCATAAGTTTTTAGGCTTGTACATTTTCTTCTCAATAGTTGCTCAATGGTATGGGAATTATGGTTTTTACCACCACTCCAGCCCGTGTGAAATAATAATTGCCTAAGAGCAATTATATGGCTATAGGTGCTAATTACTATATGGAGGCACTGGATGCAGCAGATAGAAGTCGTGACAAATTAGATGTTGCCAGGAATCTTGGTCGTAGGGATAACTCTTTTGACGCAAAATTATCATCTGTTAATTTATATATTCCTCTTGCACCAACGTCATTCCTAGCATCAACGGAAGATAAACAAGTATCTTGCATTTGAAATATTTGGAATGCTTTGATATTGCAGTAATTAAGCATTTTAAAAGACCCTGAAAAGATATCTAAAAATAATTTGACCATCAAGTCTGTTCGCGTGGTAGTACACATGCTATGTCATTCAACATTGAAATAATTTCAAGTCTCAGACCTGTCATTCATATATATCTATGCAAGTAGTCATTAATAAATTAATTGTACATCTTGATAATACACTTGCATTTTGTCCATTTAACATGAGGTTCTGGACTGGCTAATATCTAAGAATGCATCATTTTAAAAAATTACATAAAATTAGTGTCTAGCAAATATTAAGTTTATACATCCAGCCAATGTCCTTTAGGAGACTCGTGAGCTTGTTGGAAATATCCCATGTAACCTCTCTATGGGAACATAATTTTTGCATGGATGTACACTGCCTATTTGTTCCCCTTTGAGTTGATTAACTGCCTTGACACCAAATTGTAACTGAGAACCCATGCCACAAGGGGCACTGCCGTGGCTTTTCCCACCAAATCAGTTAACCAACCACTCCCAACCTTCACTTGTTTAAATATTTTAAAAGCAAGTAGTCAATTTCCTGCTAAATACATAAACCACAAAATATACATGCTAAATACATAAACCACAAATGTACATGTTATAAATAATTCTTGAGTACAAACATCATATAATTCATAAGTTATTAGATAACTAGTTTGGAGACCATACATCTTTAATTTAAATGTTTAACACCTAGTGATCAAAAATCAGGATAACCGTTCCTCTCATTTAATTGATGGCACCATTAACATAACGTGTCATGTCATGTCAACCCATTATAACCCATTAGTGAATATTACGAAATAAATTATCATGACAAAATATGATACGTTTCAACTTGTTTATGTAAATGTGTTGAATATGTTCAAAATTAATCCGTTTGACTTAATTAAATTTAGTATAATTTTATACAAATGTTAAAATCACAATATCTATAAAAATTATAATACAAACTACAAATATGAATTATAATATAAATAATAAAATATTGAAATTAAGATTCTAACAATTTCACTTTTAAATGTAATGGTATACTTGTAATTTTAACTTTCTTAACGTGTTATAGCGGGTTAAAATAGATTGACCCGCTATCAACCCATTAAACAATCGTGTCATAACGGGTCAACTCATTTTGACTCGAAACCCTTTAAGACTAAACTCTAACCCGCTATTATCGTGTTGTGTTCGTGTTGGGTTAATGGGCCGTGTAACATATTGCCTCCCCTAGTTATAGTAACCCCTATATTTGGAGGTTACTATCCATCCATATATCAAATTTTAAATATATTTTATTGGGAATAGTTAAAGATATGAAATAAAATAGTAGAAAAATTAATAAAGAAATAATATAAGAATGTTGTTTTAAGAAGTTTTCTGAAAATGAGTAAAATTTAAGAAAAACTTATAAGAAATGAGTTTTTTAATTTAAATTTGATAAAAATTTTGGAGAATGAGAATGCGAATGCTCTAAGAGAAATGTTGTAACGCATCCGGAAGAGTGCTGTGGAGGGCTTGACCTTCACTCCCACCTCTAAAATCTATATATTTAATTAGTTGCAGCAGCATTACAATATTAATGGTAGTAGTACATGACTAGTGGTAATTTTATATTAATATTACAAGAAAAATGAGTATTTATGATATTTTAATTATAATAAAAAAAATTATTTACGATGAAAACAAACTTGTTCATGCATAATCATGTGGTTGTCTGTACGTAGCAGTGGTTGTTCATGTATATTTGCTCCTCGACACTCTTCCAGGAATTCCATGGCAAGCTAATTCCCTTGATCAAACTTGGAACTCCGTCAGTGTGTACGTACACATGATGCATTAAATTCCACATACATATATAGCTCAATTTAATCATATGATTCTGGTTTGAAAATTATATATGTTCGATGATCGATCGACTAGTCAACGTACGACTTGCTGCCAACCCGTATTGATCATGAGCCATCTCAATATTAATTAATGTTCTGATTAATTATACTTGTTACAACAATGTGCATCATGCATTTCGTAAATTATATATGTTTGACTGCTTTACCTTGCCTGTTTTGGTCATAATTTAAAGAGATAAATTATATATGTTCCAACAAATGTGCATCACCCCTTTCTTAAATTATAAATATATGTTCGCGATCGACTGCTAATTATATATATATTGTGTCAACATGATTTAACCACTATTTATTATACTTTATTAGTACTAGAATATCTTTCGAAAATTGATGTCACATTAAAATATATATATATATATATATATATATTGATCAGAAGTCGTTTGATGTCTACTGATACTACAGGTGGAAAGGAACTCGAATAAGATGGCTGGAACTTTATTATTCTTTTTCATTCCTTTAATTCATTTTCTGTTAATATTAGTTCTGGTCATTTAGATAATTGCTGAAGCCCTCTATTAAAAGAAGTCTTAACAAAAAAGTTTAAAGTAGATTTTATTTATATAAGAAAAACTCAATTAAAAATATTAATTAACTTAATTATAAGAGAACATAAAAAATATCAAATAGATATTATATATGTTATTATTAATTAAAAATATAGTATAAAATCTTAAGTAATAATTTACTTGACAAATAATAAGAATTATTTTTAAATAAAAAACTAATATAAAAATTAAATAAAAATTTACTTAGAAAAAAAAGTCCCGATCAAAGATTCTTTTGTTTTTTTAGCTCAAATCAGTAACGGAATCATTGTATAAAGGTACGTAGTAGTGGCTTGCCCAATTTAGAATTCCAACCAACAGTTAAACCTACCATTCAAGACAAAATCTTTGATCTCTTCGATCCTACATCAATATATATTTATGTGCAGGCCGCCAGGCTCCTTAATTCACCAGTACCTACATCTCATGATGAATACTCTCACAATTTGGTGGCCATCCGTAGTGGTTCTTCAATTGCTTCTTATCTTCAACTTGGTTGCATCGCAGTCCAATATCATCAACACTCTTCCTGGTTTTACTGGAGAGCTTCCCTTCAAGCTCGAAACTGGGTTAGTACTCATGTCCACATATATCTATATATACCATCATGTATGTATGATATTTATGATCATGATGTGATAAAAACATTGATTAATATATTGTACCACGTACGTCGTACCTCTTCTGGTCTGGTTTTATTAATATATATGCAATGAGTTTTAAAGGTACATTGGCGTTGGCGAGTTAGATGAGGTGCAGCTATTTTACTATTTCATCGAGTCGGAAAGGAGTCCCAAGGATGACCCTCTTCTTCTATGGCTCACCGGTGGTCCTGGCTGTTCCGGTCTCTCAGCCATTTTATTTGAAATTGGTATCATATATTTCTTCCATATTTCTTATCATTTTCTTTATTTATTTAACACTACATGTACAATTAATATTATTTTAAAGTAGTAGATCAGAAACTTGGAATAACGATGATCAGTATGTATATAAGTACTACATATATATATATATATATTTATAACGTTCGGCCTTTGGAGTTATATAGTTACGAATAAAATATTCATGTCAATCGCGTACAAATAGAGAGTTTTTTTTTTTTTTTCTTTTTTAACGAAAAGCCCGAAGCCCAACACATAATGGTCCCAGCAAGACACCAGACTCAACTCCTCAAGCTTTCTTAATATACGGCAATCCCAATTTATCAGTTCTCATCAAACCATTTAATAAAACTGGAACGTTATCAAGCAAATGCCATGATTCACCTACTTCCTCAGCGCCCAGATTAGCAAGATAATCTGCTAGAGCGTTTCTTCTCTAAAAACATGCCGAATGGTAAAATTAAAATCCTTCAACATACTGATCACCAATTCATCTCAATAGTCTTCAAGATACCAGAGAGGACAAATAGAATTTTCAACCATTTCACTACTGTACTAAAATCCATCTCTATCTCAACATTCAAAAAACCCATTTGCCAAATATGTCTCACCCCATAAGGGAGTTTGAGATCATTTGCTGCTCATTATCTCTATACATCAACATTATACTTATTTTATTAATTTTAATTTTTAATTTAATTATTCCTACTCATCATTCATGTACTATTAACGATGATGACCTAGAATTTTTCTTAATTCGTATTTAAGCTAGGAGATTTTAGATATATATCTTACATAAAATCTTCGTAGTAAGAATTTTGTCAGCTTCGATGCGTGTCGTTGAAAGTACGATAGTAAAGTAAGAATTTTTCTTAATTCATATTTAAGCTAGGAGAAATATATCTTACAATATTTTAACTTTATAGTATTTTTTATTCAATTTTTTCTTCCTCCTTTCCCAAAACTCAAAAAGCACTCAACTTAAACTATATCATTATATATAATTCAAAAATGATCTTACTATTCCTCACAAAATTTGATCTCATTTTACCTCACTTCCCAGAGAAGTCATAGTCACCTCTAAAAACAATCCGCACCATGGAAATATCAAATCAGATTCCATGTGCCTTGGAATACAAGTGATCTAGATTCTAGAAAGCTACCTCCAACACCAAAGGGCCAACTGCTAGATTTGGTTTCCTTTTGTTGAGAGCCCAAGGTGATCTGCTCCTAGAGCTTAGCAATTAAAAGGATTTCGTTAAAAACCTTCTCAATTTAGATCAAGATTTTCATAATCCTTATTCAACAGATTAAACCACTGTCATCTAATAAAAAAAAAAAAAAACTAACACTAGTAGTACTTTTTGCTAATTCATAATTGACTCTATGATTTGGCATTCGTGTGTATAGGTCCTTTTACTTTCGACTATGCAAAGTCTAGTGGGAACAAACCAACGTTGGAATTGAATCCGTACTCGTGGACAAAAGTAAGATATATTAATAATTTGATGTGTACGTCAACAGCTAGCAGTAATTAGTACGTAACATTTTATATTGATCCAAGTAATTATAATTTGGGTCCAACTTACTTAATTTTAGATTGCGAACATAATATTTTTGGATGCACCGGTTGGTACTGGATTCTCGTATGCTACAACTTGGGAAGCATACAACATGAGCAGTGATACATCATCAACAACACAAACCTATGAATTTCTAAGAAAGGTGAGCAGATATATATTTGTGACTCTAATATAGCTAAAAGGCCAGGGCTTAATCTCAAGAGGTATATATATATATATATATATATAAAATATACTTTGGGTTTACTATATCATTCATGATATTGCTGCATGTAGTGGCTCATGGCTCATCCCTCGTTTCTCTTCAACCCGCTCTATATTGCCGGTGATTCTTATTCTGGGAAAACCGTCCCGATCATCCTTCAAGAAGTCTTAAACGGTAAATCAATTTCTAAATCTCACTCTAAGATCAATAATATGTTAGCATGATCGCACTTATTTCCTTTTTTGTTTTAGTCACTATTGGGATCCTTATCAGATGATCATTATCAGATCATCTGATGTATCAATAACAAAAACAGACTATTATTCGGATGATCGATCTTTCTATATTAGCTGTTGCGGCATGATTATTACTCCAACTTGATCTTGTGATTCACATATGATGTTGCATGTAGGTAACGAAATTGGACATTCGCCACCATTGAATCTCAAAGTATGCGCTTAGATACAACACTATATATATATTGATGAAAAGACTAGCTATTTGCAGTTTTTTTTATAGCATATATATATATATATATATAATGGGAAATGCTATCCTTCCCTTTGCAAAGTCTCTCATTTGGATTCCATTTTGGGATTTTTTTTTTGTTCAATTTTTTTTTACATGATTTTAAAGTAGGTGTTTTTAAATAATATTGTATTTTTTTTTTATATTTTTAAAAAATATTTTAATATGTTAAAAAAATCATGTAAATATATTTTACATTATTTACATGATTTTTTTAATAACTTAAAATATTTAAAAAAAAACACACAATTTTATTTAAAAACATCTACTTTAAAATCATGTAAAAAAAAAACTGAAAAAAATAAATAAATCCCAAATCGGGATCCAAACTAGAGGATTTTCAAAGGGGTGAGTAGCACCCTCCATATATAATATGTATGGTCATTTGGATTGCAGTACTATTTTCTTTAATTTATTTCATGGCTGTTCTCTTTTTTTCGTCATTAATGTTGGCCGACTTATAGTTTGGAAAATTTG
The DNA here is from genome assembly GCA_036898215.1 of Platycarya strobilacea. Lineage (NCBI taxonomy): Eukaryota > Viridiplantae > Streptophyta > Magnoliopsida > Fagales > Juglandaceae > Platycarya > Platycarya strobilacea. The sequence continues at coordinate 2,542,562 of CM072554.1, read as the reverse complement.
ACACAGGGTTTAGTGCTTGGTAACCCACTAACCTATCAGACTTTGGACTCAAATTCAAGAGTAAAATTCTCTCACCGAATGGCACTTATATCCGATAAACTTTATCAGGTGAAGTGCTCTTTAGTAATTACTAGCCCATGAATGCTTTTGGTAATATTTTTCTACCTTTTTTTTAATTTTTTCAATATTTTTCTACTTGAAAGACTATACATTGTTGTTAATAAAATGCTACATACAATATACGGTTCCATTCTCGATATTCTATTTTTACCCCATTCACATAATATCAATAAATAGAGAATATTAACGACTTTAATTTGTTGGAGGCAAAAAGATCAGTGGATATTTTTTGTATGGTAACTAAAAGTAAAATAGTTATTTTCCTCAACCTTATTTCGCTTGATACCATAATTCTATTCCGATATATATGTTGCTAATTTTGCAAAAATGATTGATACTGAGCTCTTGTAATTTTCATTTCATATTTGGTTACAAACTAGAAAAATATGATATCATTGCAGTAAAAATATGTAATTTTTTTAATCTATCATATGCTTATAGTCAGCCAAAAGAAACTGCCGAGGAAGATATATAAACCCGGATCCAAACAATACACAATGTGTAGAAGATCTGCGAGAGATCAACGAGGTGAGTAGGATTAATTAAGAACATTAATTCTGAATTTCACAAGTCATGTTGTTAATTAGTTTGATGGGGCAATGAATAATAATTTACGTCCCCATGGAATTTGTAGTGCTTAGATGATATATATATTTGCCAAATATTGGAACCAAATTGCGCTGCATTCTCCCCAAAGCCAAAGCCAAATAAACTCTGGAGTTTGAGCCTCTATCTTGATGATAATTTCATAGATATACTTCATTCAACTCCAGATCATCAAGTTCCTAAACCATGGTGTCGGGTATGATCTCTCTCTCTCTCTCTTCTCTCTCTCTCACACACATAACACACATTTTCTACTCTTCGATATGATCTTCAATATGAGATGAGATGCGATGCTATATATAAGCTTTATCAAAATTATGATTATTTTATAACCATACATCGCCCTATTTATTATTTTCAGAGCTATAACTATCTGTACTCTTATGTTTGGGCGAATGATAAAACGGTACAAAAGGCTCTCCACGTTCGAGAGGTATTTAATTTATATTATATTGGTACTTGTAATCACGATTCACGATGGATATTATATAGAATCTAAATTCAATGGCGTCATGTGATTGATGAATATCAGGGAACCAAAACAGAGTGGGAGAGATGCAATAAGAGCTTAACATATACAAAGGATGTCATAACGAGTATTGATTATCACCGAAACCTCACCAAAAAAGATCTTCGAGCTCTGGTTTACAGGTACACTATATCTATATGTTAGCACTTTCTATATATAGTATACATTATTGATCATCGAACAAGGAATTACTCATGTAATAAACCTATTGTTTATTGATGAGTAGTACTAATATATAAATTTTTAGGGTCAAAGTATACAGTCTATTTCGAAATTTCTCAAGTTTTGCATGATAACCTGATCAAGAATTTCTGATCTTGTTGCAGTGGTGATCACGACATGGCAATATCATATGTGGGAACACAAACATGGATAGAATCATTGGAGTTGTCTATAAAGGATGAGTGGAGACCTTGGTTTGTTGATGGTCAAATTGCAGGGTACTGAACTAATTCTCCATCACCACCTTATAATTTTATATATATTTTGTAACCCTGTTGATCCTTTCTAGACATTGGTATATATATATGATTTTCGTTTTGCATGTTTTCTTCAGATATGTCACCATCTATACAGAAGAAAAGTACAGTTTGACATTCACAACTATAAAGGCAAGAATTCTCCACAATATTATAACTCCTTGTATCGTGTGTTCAACAAAATTAGTCTGTTATAATATTATATATACATACATATATATATATATATATATATATATATATATATGCAAGGCACATGCATATTCGATCCATGTTGAAAGTGCTACGTCTTGCATTTTTTTTATATGGTAAATATGAATTTTAAGATGCATGCATATCAATTAGAACAATAAGTATGATAATTGTAAAGATTTATCATAAATTTATTCAACAAATTTTATAAATAATTATAATTATATTTGAAAAAGTGAAGGAAACAGAAAATGTAAACTTATTGAAGTTCTCATAACAAACCAAATGTTTAGAACTCATTATATTCAAATCAACATGTATTGCTTCACTTGTTATGAGACAAATTATACATGTACATAATAATAATAATAACAATAATAACATAGTTCTTATAAATGAAAAATAAGATAATATTATTGCTAATTGGTTCAGAAAATCACTAGATATAATTGTTATTAGAATGATAAAATGCATAAACAGATCATTATTATGAGAAATAATATGAGGTTTTTTTTTTATGATATCCTATAGTAATAAAATATTATTATTTAACTTTAAAGACAGTATTTTCATTTTTTAAATTTAATATAATATTAATAGTTTTTCAAATTTGGAATTGCAATATCGATCTTAGAACAAAAAAGCATGTTCCTACCAAAATATGTTTTAAAGGATTAAAAGTATTATTAATTATATTAATAATAATATAAAGAAAATGAATTACAGATAGATTTATATGAAATACATTACCACAAAAAGTAAAATAGTGAATATGATATATTAAAGAACAATTATTGAATGATGCATTATAAATTGGAACCTAAAAATAATAATTGAATTGTGTAAGATGAAAATATTATTAGTCCATTGACTATGATTTATTTTTATGAATTACTATGTATGCTATAATGAAACAAGTGGTTAGTTTTCCAAATAATATTATATACAAAAAAGTGCTATTATCTTTAAATCTTAGAAGAAATATTTAAAAAAAAAACCCTAATTTGTTAATTTGTTTCACAAACAAAAGTTCAGTAAACCAAAATATTCAATTTAAATTATTTTTACGTTCATTATTATTTTTATTATTATATTCTAATTAATATTAGAATAATAGAGATTTAATTGCATTTTGAATGAATTAGAGAACAAAAATCTAAATGTATAAATGAGAGCAAAATAGCAATTGCCCAATGTAACCCAAAGATTAGAGGACAAAAATAAAATTGTCCAAATGAGGCCAAAAGTAACAGCACAATATCAAATAAAAAATAAAAATTACCATTCATAAGGCTATTACCTCTTTGAGTGGTCTCTGAGAGGATGTCGTTCGAATTTCTCTCGAATGAACAATTTTTTTTTATTAATTTTAATCATTTTTTGGGTAGTTTAAAATAATTAAAAAAAAAAAGAATTTGAGTACCGAATTCGATACTCTTTTATTATAGAGTAAATATAATGGTATTTACGAAAATTTGGATTGTGCATTGTTTAGGGCGGGGGTCACACAGCACCAGAGTACAAGCCTAAGGAATGTCTTGCTATGATTGATAGATGGTTGGCTTATTTCTTTTTGTAGTGTAGGGATGTAGCTCCAAATTATGACCAAACGCGTACGGCTCAATATTTCTCGTTAGCTAGAGCTCTTTTTTTTTTAAATGATGGGTGGAAGCCTGACTTCTGCCCAGCATGCATTTTTTTTTTATGTAATAATTGGAGAAATACGGTCTACACGTTACAAGTTTTTGATGATGAAGAATAATGCTAATGATTACCCCACAACAGGAGAAACTAGCATGTGCAAAAAGTTATTTTAAAGGGCAATGCTAAATACAATCCAAAAAATTTGACTCTTTTATAGTCTAAGCAAAGGCAAAATTAAAAAAATCTAGTTTTGAGGGGTCAATTTACAAAACAAAATTTAGGAAGAGACAACTATTAATTTTTTATATAATCTTTTTTATAAAAATACTTTCAAAATTGGATTTTTTTATCAAGTTTTAAAAATTTTGGGCCCCCAAGTCAAATGATGGTTCCGCTCTTAAGTCCAAATAATAAACAAATAGAAAAATTATTATTTTAGAATAAAATTAATTAAAATAACTTTATTTACAAATAAAAAACTTTAAAAATTTGATAAATTCATTTCATTTAGTCATAAAATTGAAGTGTTTCTATTTGGACTGTAATGCAATCCATATTTGATGGAGTGTAAGAAGAATTATTCTATTTCAAAACCAATATTTAATAAATGATTGCAAAATAATTTTTAAAGGAAGAGGATGACACCATTAATGCTTTCAAAATTTGTAGGATCAAGATCGATCTCGGTGAAGGATTTGGATTTATTACTGTTCTGTGCCAAATTCTAGAAAAATAGACGCATGAAGTGAGCTCTAAAATATTTATCTCTCAGCTCCCACTCTAAAATCAAGTTCAATTAAGAACTCTTGGTCCCGCTTGGATTCAGAGATGAGATGAGTTGAGATGAGTTTGGTTTATTTTTTAATATTATTATTATTTTGGAATTTGAAAAAGGTGTGTTGGAATTTGAAAAAGGTGTGTTGGGATTTGAAAAAGGTGTATAGGAATTTGTGTTTTGTATAAAAAATTATAAAAATATAATGATGAAATGAAAGTGAGTTGAGATGATCTCAACCCACTTCCAAATCCAAGCAGCCCCTAAGAGATGATCTGTTCGAACAAAGCCAGCAAGCCAGAATCCAAAGTTCGCTCTATTGGAAGCTAGGCATAGCTAACAATATGTTTGGCCCATTTAATGTACATAGCCCATTAGTGCAACAATTTTGTTTAGCAGCCGATTTGGAGTCTTGGTGCAGGTCCATTAACTTTCGACCATGCAAATTACGATGAGACTTTACCAACTGTCCTACTTAACAAATTACAGGTGCCAAATTGCAGGGTGAGTACTTCTAGGATTTACCTTGGTTCTTTAACATTAGCAGGTTTCCATATCTCACATAGTTCTACTCTTTTGCAGATACCAAGTAAAGTCCATGAATGATCACTACAGGTTGACGTACATGACTCTAAAGGTAAGAGAATTATGTTCTAATTCTCATCCTATTAGAATGTTGTGAAGATCATGAAGAAATTATAACTAATCAATCTTTCATTCCATATGTATATTATATATATAGATGCAGGTCACATCGATCCAGAATTCAAGCGCAAGAAAAGCCTTGCCATGGTCGATAGGTTCTTTGCTCGTTATCCAATCTAATTGATTGTGAAAGGCGAAAAGACATTTTGGGAGAATCCTATTGTGGACTGGAGAAAATTTTCAAATAATTGAAGTGAATAGCATAGTTTTTTACTATTAAATTTTGTTCTAGGATCAGCTTGCTTTGAAAGACGTAAGAAATTGCTTGCTTATTTGTATCATGTGGTATCAGGATATGAGCCGGACATTGACAGCTGGAAAAGCCGCCATTGTATGTAATCTACATTGCCTTTTTTTGTGACTGCCAATATAATTTTCGCCGTAATAAACTGATTTCGTTGTTGTGATATTTAACTTCCAAATTATAAATGTTTTATGTTCCTTTTTTTTGGATTTTCTGTTCTTTCTTTAGCTGAATAATTAGCATGCAAGTATGTTTATGTTCTCTTTGTTTATTAAAAGAAAATCAGCATGAAAAATGCTCCATTATACAGACAAAGCTAAAGATAGTTTGATGAATTTTTTCATTTACAAAAAAAATCTGAAATTGGCATCCTCTAATTTCCTAATCGAATTCGGAAAGAGATAAATATAATATTAAATAATGATTAAGCGAAGTTTAAAGTCATCCAAAATCACAAGCATAATTAAATCTTACAAAGCGTAATTTGATTAAAGAGTTTGAAAGAAAATGAAGTTTCTTCGCTTAGATCAATTCACTTAACAAATGTTATCTTACAAAAAAAAAAATCTATTCCATTTCTATGTAACACTCAAAGTGTTATATACAAGGTTGAAATTAGGGGTGGGCTCCGATTCCAAAGGGGTCGGAGTTCGGAGTTTTCAACTCCGACTTCGACTCTGACGGGAGTTGGAGTCGAAATTTTGTTTCGACTTCGACAAGAGTCGGAGTTCGACTTCGATCGAAATTTCGAACGAAAGTCAGAATTCCAACTTCCGTTCCGACCGAAATGGGCCAAATACAAAATTGGCCTAGACCGAAATTGGCTCATTTCGGAACAAAATGGAACTGACTAGACCATTATGATTCTAAATGAGTCCAATTAAGCCAATATTTTGATGTATTTTATCCGTTAAACGATTAAAGTTGATAAACAAATAATACAAATTATATTATTCTAATTTACAATACGAATTGCTAAGGTTAATACAAAAAATAGTTCAAACCGAATAATACAAATAATAGTACTAACCATAAATTAAACCATTCGGCGTAGTAGAAAATACTAACTACCATACTGTATACATTTCACACTTGAACTCGAGGTTACTAAAAAGAAAAAAAATCCATTGCAGCAAATTGTAAATTGTAACTTTGTAACTTTATCGTCAGAGCCTAGAGCTGGTCATACTTGAGAATCTGAGATTAAGATAAAATTAAAAAGTATTATTATCAATAAAAAGGAACCAAGCAAGTAATTGTAAATTAGAGAAAAAATATACGCAACCGTAATGTGGTGGATCACTCATCGACAATTATGTCGGAATTGATATGTAACTCTGTGAAATTATAGACAGTAAATTTAAATAGATTTATGAAATCATAAAAAATAGTCACTGAAATAATTAAATAATTATATACACATATAGTTGTAGGCTTCCACAATAATTAGATGTTAATATGATATTCTTTAGAGACTTCTTTTGAGTTAGAAGTTACACTAACCATATTGAGAAGGAACAAAGAAAATAAAAGAAAACAACTCAGCAAAGTGAAAACAACTCAGCAAAATTGTTCAAACTCTTTTTCTTATAGTGAGAATGGTGGAAGTTTGGATATATGTGGGCATTTTAGTTATGAAACCTTTTTTTTTTCATAACCAAATGCTTCAAATTAAACGAATGTTCCTATGGTACCATAGCTTAAAGCTTAGGCATGCATTTATGCAGAGTCTAAGCATCTATATATATTATTTTTCTCTGGAAAGAGATCTAGAGGTGGGGAAATAAGTGGACTGTGGGACAGACCTTAATTACATATTTCTTTTTGATTTATTCATTGATTGGACTTTAGTTAGACAGGTGCATGCTAAAGTTATATAAGTACATAGAATAGTACATGATGGGAATTGAGCTTTGAGTTACCGTTTACAAGAATAGAATCACATGGAAACCTTCGCGAGTGATTCCCCGGGGGCTGGTTTAAAAGATATGATGAAGAAATGTTGACTAAAAAAGATGCATATAAACTATAATATGACACCAACCATTGTTTTAAAGTTTAACAGTTTCGGGGGAATGCATGGGGTCATATGTTTCCTTGGCATTTAGATGCGCATGCATATCAATTAAAATAATAAGTATGATAATTGTAAAGATGATCATAAATCTATTCAACAAATTTTATAAATAATTATAATTATATTTGAAAAAAAACGAAGGAAACAGAAAATGTAAACTTATTGAAAACATTATAGCAAATCAAATGTTTAGAACTCATTATATTGAAGTCGACATATAGTGCTTCCCTTGTTATGAGACTAATTAGACATGTACATAATAATAATAATAATAATAATAATAATAATAATAATAACAACAACAACAATAATTCTATAGTTCTTATAAATGAAACAAAAAATATTATTTGTAATTGGTTCAGAAAATTACTAGATATAATTGGAATGATAAGTACATAAACAGACCTATCAGGATGCTATTCACCGGGGTAAATAGCATTTATATATATATATATATATACCTTCTAAACTAATATTATTTTCATTTAAAAAAATTGCGCTTTTTAAAAAAAAATATAAAATGATAAAATGGTATTATTTGTATTTTTAAAAAAAAAATTAAAAATGTTTTAAAATGATAAAAATCACAACATTATTTAAAAATAATTACTTAAAAATCATATAAAAAATTATAAAAAAAAATTCAACAGAACCAATTGGATGCTATTCACTGGAGTGAATAGCGCTGCCTATATATATATAGGCAGCGTGATTCATATATATATATATATATATATATGATCATTCAGTGTGATTCATTATTATGAGAAAAATATGAGCGATTTTTTTTTTGAAATGATATCCTATAGCAATAAAATATTAATCTTTAAATCTCAAAACAATATTTTCATTTTTTAAATTTAACATAATATTATCATTTTTTTCAAATTTGGAATCGCAATATCGATCTTAGAAAAAAGCATGTTCCTACCAAAATATTTTTTACAGGATTAAAAGTATTATTAATTATTTTAATAATAATTTAAAGAAAATGCATTAAAAATAGATTTATTTGAAATGCATTACCACAAAATATAAAATAGTGAATATGATATATTAAAAAACAATTATAGAATGATTCATACATTGGAACCTAAAAATAATAATTGAATTGTGTAAGATGAAAATATCATTAGTGATCCATTGACTATGATTTATTTTTATGAATTACTATGTAAAATAATATGAAGGAAATTGTTGTTTTTCCAAATAATATTATATACAAAAAATTCTATTATTTTTAAATGTAAGAAGAAATATTTAAAAAACCCAAATTGTTAATTATTTGTTTCACAAAATTTTAATAAACCAAAATATTCAATTTAAATTATTTTTATGTTCATTAATATTATTACTATTATATTCTAATTAATATTTTTTGATGGATATTGTAATTAATATTAGAATAATAGAAAATTAATTGCATTTTTAATGAATTAGAGGACAAAAATGGAAATGTATAAATGAGAACAAAATAGTAAATCCCCAATGTGACCCAAAGATTAGAGAACAAAAATGAAATTATCCAAAAGAGGACAAAAAAGTAACTACTGAATGTCAAATATATATACATATATATATATATATATTCATGCAGCTATTGCCACTTTTATTATTGAGTAAATATAATGGCATTTTGGTAAATTTTAGTTGTCCAGGGTGGGGGTCACACAGCACCGAAATACAAGGGAATATTGTCTTACCGTAATCGATAGATGGTTAGCTTTTTTTTTTTTTTGTAGTGCATGTAGAGTTGTAGCTCTAAATTATGACTAAACGGTTCAATAATTCTCATTTTTCTATTTTTTGTATAATAATTGGAGATGATAATGATTTATTTCAAAACCAAAAGACTGTATGCAAAGTGAATAAAATTAATGATACTTTTGAAATTTACTCAAAATTAGATCAAATCCAATTGATTATACTCCTATTTTCAATTCATGTCAATTAAAGATCAACTTCTCATTTTGAGGCCAATTTGATGATGCCACGTTTTTGCAATATTTCATGAACTCTAGCCATAATGCAAAGCCAATAATGATGAATACGTAGATCAGGAGAAGCTGATTAACATGATCATGTATGTTATCTGCAGACGCTTAATTTGATACTCATGGATTAAATTGGATACACGTGCAAGCAGGACATATGTGCAGATGGCCAAAAAGTAGAGAATTAGTTCAATAACCTTTTATATATATAGGTAGAATATTTTAGAACAAACGAGAGTTGACAAACGATGCCTCCATTATTTAGTTATAAAATATGACAGTTCTTTTTTTTTTTTTTATAAGACGACATTGATTGAGGTAAATCACATAATAATTTTAAGTTGTAATTCTCAAAATATTATTTTTGTAATAAAACGAAGATCGATTGGAGAGACGGTTATCACCCCCTGTCCTACCACTAAAATTATGTGAATGACCCTACTACTATTATTTTAAATCTTACATAGTAATTTGTATGGTAATATACATAGTAATTTTAAAACTTATAAATATGAGTTTCAGTTGTTATGAAATTTATAAGAAAATATATAGAGAGAAGAAAATTTCAGTTATTAAGAGTTCTTAAAGAGTTTTTTTATATATTTCTCTCTTGCAATAGTAGTTTTTTCTTTAGTTTTATAACACGTTATTAGCACGACAGTGCTACCAATTCTGAAACTAGTATTCTTATTCCTCTGTAAGTTTTTCAATATATTATTTGTAATTTTTGATATATTTTTATTGATGATTATTATTTAAAATTTGTATGAATTTATAAATATATTTTTTGAGATACACATATTTATTTTATTATTTATATGTGTAGAAAATGACAAATCTTATAAAATTGAAATTTATTGCTTTTGACATATCTGAAAAAAATTATTTATCCTAAATACTTGATGCTGAAATTCATCTTGATGCGATGAATCTGTATAAAACAATTAAAGAAAGAAATCAAACGTCCCTACAGGACCATGCTAAAGTAATGATTTTCCTTCGCCATCATCTTTACGAAAAATTAAAAACTGAATATCTTATAATAAAAAATCTCTATATTTTGTGGAACAGTTTAAGGGAGAGGTATGAACAACAGAAAACTATTATCCTCCCAAGAGCTCGTTATGAATGGTTGCACCTGAAGTTAAAAGATTATAAAAGTGTTAGTGAGTATAATTCCACACTTTTTAAAATAAGTTCAGTACTAAAATTATGCGATGAGAAAATCACCGATGATGATATGATAGAGAAAGACTTATTTTACTTTTCATGTCTCGAATGTGCTTCTGTAGCAGCAGTATTGAGAGAGAAAGTTCAGGAAATATTCTGAACTTATATCATGTCTTCTAGTAGCTGAGCAGAACAATGAGCTCTTATTAAAAAACCATCAGTTATATCCTATTGGCTCAATATCATTTCCTGAAATGAATGGTAATAGGTTTGCATCATTCCCAGAAGTGAATGGTGCATCCTTTAAAAGAAATAGGTGGCGTGGACGTGGTAAGAGAAATTGTAGAAATATTGGTCTCAGAAGTGACCACAGTAAAAAAGATAATAATAATATACTGTATTACCAGAAGTAGTATAATTCAGAAAGGGATAAAAATCTCCAAAATAATTCTTCAAAAAGAAGTAAAGAGGTGTGCCATAGATGTAGAATGGCTGGACATTAGTTACATACCTGTCGTAGGGCCATGCATTTAGTTGATTTATATCAAGCATCTATTAAAAGAAAGAATAAAATGCATGAAACAAATTTAGTAGAACCATCAGATGATTTATTAGATTCAGTAGATGTAGATGTTACTCATCTTGGTATCTTAGATTTCTTTAATTATCCTAAATGTATAATTGACTATTTAATTGGAGATGTAAGTATTTCATTCAATTAATGCATTTTCTTTCTATTATCTGTAATAAAAGTTTTGTATATTTTTGTAGAATTATGGATCACACTGATGAGTTTTTTATCTCTGAGTTGAATGATAAAAATATATGTCTAACTGACAGTGCTACAACTCACACTGCTGAACCCAAGATTTTAAGTCTCATATCTACGTATAGATTTTGATGATAACAAATAATATTTAATACTCAAGCTTAAGTTGTCTATGCATAAAGGGAGCTGAACACATCAAGAAATCAAGTATGAGCAAGAAAGAGATCAAGTCTACAAATGATGCTCATATAGTAATTTTGTACATCTCTTAAAATTTGATTTTGGATTCAGACTCAAAAATAATGTTTTCTCATAAAGTATCAAATTGCCTTTTTTATATTTGCATAATTTTATTAAAATATTTAATTTAAAAAATTATTATTATTTTTTCACATATGCATAAAAATTTGAATATATAAAATGATTGATTGTCATATTTAACATGTGTAGTGTTGTTTGAAAATCTTAAATGGTGGTTGTATGCTTTTTTGACAAATGTAAAATATAAATTATTTGTTTGAAAATCTTGAAAGGTGGTTGTGTGTTTTTTTGATATATGCAAAAAAGAAGATGATTTGGTTTGAAAAATAAATCATACTCATTTTGTCATGTATGAAAAGTAAAAGATTAAATTTAATTTCTTTAAAAATAAAAGGAGTTGTTTTTGACAAATATAAAAATGAAATGTTTTTATTTGAATATTTTGAAAAGTGAATAGTGATCTTATTTGACATGTGAATTTTTTCAAATTTGAATATGAAAATTCATTTGCCTATAAATAGTTCACTTGAGTTTTGCAAAAATTACAATAAGAGCTTACACATCAATTACTAAATTTTGCATCATTCTTCCAAAACTCTCATTCTCTCTTCTCTAAGTTTTGTGCCTTAATCCTTATTCGTTGTGAGAGAAATATAGGTTGCACTGTATTGTTTTTATCTCACTCATTGAGGAGTATATTCTGATAACCTACCCACTATCAGTTTTTATATTTATAAGATGGTGCATATAACCCTTGTGTGTATAGAACATATTCTACACAGGGAATAGTTGAATCACCAAATCTGAGGTGATTGCAAGTGTAGAAGGTATTCTACACGAATTCTTTGTAGCGGTGTTGCTCAAAAGTGTAATAGGTTTCTATCTCCACCTGAATGAGATTGAATAGTGAATTTTGAATTCACAATGGGTAGGTTGAGGCAAGGACGTAGACAGTGGGACTGAATATCGTTAAAATACTGAATTTGCTTCTTTTTACCCTTACTCATTATATTTCTTACTACTTTATATTCTGATTATATTTTATATTGTATATGTGGTTTATAAGTATTAATTTTTTAATATAATCCAATTCACCTCTCCTTTTGTTTTAATAATCTAGGCAACACACACAATTCTTAAAAAAAAAGATATATTTTCAAAATCTAATACTAAGTAAAGCCTATGTCCATACTATATCAGTTTCATCAGATTTAATTAAGGGCTTCGGAAGAACTTATATTGTGTTGCCTAATGGCTCCAAATTTTGTATTGATGATACTCTATTCTTTTCACAATTCAGAAGAAATTTATTGAGTTTCAAAGATATACGTTCTAATAATTACTATATTGAAACGACCAATGAAGGTAGTAAAGAGCATCTTCTTATTATTAAAATAATATCGTGCCAAAATCTCGTATTAGAAAAACTATCTGCTCTATATTCTGGATTGTATTATACAAAGATGAGAACAATTGAATCATATATGGTAATGCACAGAAGTGCATTGAACCAAAAATATTTATGACTTGACATAATCGCCTTGAACATCCGGGATCTATAATGATAAGACAAATTATTGAAAATTCGCATGGACATTCTTAAAAGAATCAAAAGATATTTCTACCCAAAGAACCTCCGTGATCTGCATGTTCTCAATGTAAGTAAATTATCAGGCCATCTCCCTCAAAAGTATTGTTGAATCTCCATCCTTTTTACAAAGGATGCACAGAGGTATATGTGGGCCTATTCATCCATCAAGTGAACCATTTAGATATTTTATGGTTTTAATTGATGCATTTAGTCGATGGTCACATGTTTATCTGCTTTCCACTAGAAATGTTGCATTTGCTAAATTTCTTACTTAGATAATCAAACTACGAGCACAATTTCCTGAGTATCCAATTAAGGCTATTCGATTGGATAATGCAGGTGGATTTTCATCTCAAGTTTTTGATGATTATTGCATGTCAATAGGAATAGATGTTGAACATCTTATTGCCCATACACATACTCAAAACGGTTTAACTGAATATTTGATAAAAAAAGTTTAAGCTAATCTCTAGACATTTACTTATGAAATCAAAACTTCCTATTTCGGCTTGGGGACATGTTATATTTCATACAGCGTCATTAATTCGCATTAGACCATTTACATATCATAAATATTCTCCATTACAGCTTGCATTCGGTCAACAACCAAATATTTCTCATCTTCATATTTTTAAATGTGATGTATATGTTCCAATTGTACCTCTACAGCTTACAAAAATGGGTCCTCAATGTAAACTTAGGATATATGTTGGTTTTAATTTTTCATCTATTATCAGATATCTTGAGTCCCTTACAGGAGATATATTTAAAACATATTTTGAGAATTTTCATTTTGACGAATCTACTTTTCCATTAATAGGTAAAGAAAAGTCGGTGCCTTAAGCACGACAAGATATTACTTGGGATAATAAGACCATGTCTCAATTTGATCCTCCTACAAATGAATGTAAACTGGAAGTTCAGAAGATTATTCATTTACAAAATGTTTCAAATCAATTATCGGATGTATTTACTGACACTAAAGGTGTAGTAAAATCTTATATTCCTGTTGCTAATGCTCCAGTAAGGATTGAAGTCCCTGAAGGACAAATTGTCAAAACAGCAATAGGTGAGTCTAAGACACGCTTGAAGCGTGGAAGACCTGTTGGTGCAAAAGATAAAATTTTCAAAAGGAAAAGTATACAAAATAAATTTGGTGTTCCTGAAGAACACGTACCCATAATACAGGCTACAAATATAATTAGTACTTATAAAAAGCTTAAATCTTCTATTTCAGAACCTCTTGAAAATAAAACTCCTGAATAGTATAAATCTCTTGAAAATGGACCTCCTGAAGAGGTGTTTTATGAAATGTTTTCGCCTGAAGAGGAACAGATACCTGAAAATAATGAGATCTCAATGCATTTTATGAATACTGGAGAAATTTTGGATAGAAATACAACTATTGTCGACAACATATTTTCATATAAAATGGCCATTGACATTACCAGAAGTAATGAAGAAAGTGAGTTAAGAACCGTCAAAAAATGTCGACGTAGAAATGATTGGCCAAAATGGAAGGCAGCCATTGAAGCTGAATTAAATTCGCTAGCAAAGCGAGAAGTATTTGGACCTGTTGTTCAAACACCAAATGGTGTAATACCTGTTGGATATAAGTGGGTATTTATACGAAAACGTAATGAGAAAAATGAAATTGTGTGGTACAAAGTATGGCTTGTCGCACAAAGTTTCCTGCAGAAACCCAGGATTGATTATGAATAAACATATTCTCCCGTTATAGATGTAATCACATTTAGATTTTTGATTAGTTTGGTTATTACAAAAGGATTAGAAATACGGTTGATAGATGTGGTCACTGCATATTTATATGGATCCTTAGACCATAATATATATATGAAAATTCTTGAAGGATATAAGATTTTTATATGGGTTAAAGCAATCTAGACGCATGTGGTATAATCGCTTCAGCGAATATCAATTGAAAGAAGGATTTGAGAATAATCATATATGCCCATCTGTTTTATTAAGAAATCAGAATCTGGATTTGTCATTATTGCGGTTTATGTTGATGATTTAAATATTGTTGGAATTCCTGAAAAGATCTCAAGAACCGCTACATATTTAAAGAATGAATTTGAAATGAAATATCTTGGCAAAACAAAACTTTGTCTCGGCTTGCCGCTCGAGCACTTGTCAAATAGAATTTTTATTCATCAGTTCATATATACTGAGAAAGTCCTGAAACATTTTTATATGGACAAATCCCATCCACTATGTACTCTAATGATTGTTCGAACACTTGATATGAAGAATGATTCATTCCGTCCTTGTGATGACAATGAAGAAATTCTTGGTCCTGAAGTACCATATCTCAGTGTAATTAGAGTTTTGGTGTATCTTGCAAATTGCACTCGACCAAATATTACATTCTCAGCTAATCTGTTTGCAAGATATAGTTCTGCACCAACTCGAAGGTATTGAAATGGCATTAAACATGTCCTTCATCTTCATGGTATGGTCGATATGGAATTATTTTATCAACGTAGATCAAGTCCACAATTGATTGGGTATGCAGATGCAAGTTATCTTTCAAACCCATACATAGGTAGATCTCAAACTGGATATTTATTTACTTATGGAGATACTGTCATATCATGGAGATCTGTTAAACAGATACTATTTGCTACTTTTTCAAATAACTCAGAAATCATTGTTATTCATGAAGCAAGTCGATAGTGCATTTGGCTGAGATCAGTAATTCAACATATCTAGGAAAAGTGTGGACTTTCCATGATCAATAATAGTCCAACAATTTTATAAAAAAATAATACTGCTTATGTCACTCAAATTAGAGCAAGATATATCAAAAGTGACAGAACCAAACATATTTCACCTAAATTCTTTTATACTCATGAACTTCAAGAGAAATGTGAAATTGATGTTAAGTAGATATGATCTAGTGATATTCTGGCAGATTTATTCAAAAAGGCATTACTAACTGCGACATTCAAGAAGATTGTGTATAACATTGGAATACGAAAACTCAAAAATCTATTATCATGCACTTTTCAAATGGAGTAAATGTCCTGAAAACTTGTGCTGATTGTACTCTTTTTCTTTCGCTAAGATTTTGTCTCGCTGAGTTTTTTTTTTTACAAGATTTTAATGAGACAATCTTAAAACACTTATGGATACATAAGAAGACTGTATATTATTTCCTTCACCATTGATTTCTTATTCCATTGGGTTTTTCTTTGACAAGATTTTAACGAGACAAATTCTTTATGGGTGGTCATTCAAGAGGGAATGTAATAAAACGAAGATCGATTGGAGGGACAGCTGCCGCCCCCTATCCCACCGCTAAAATTATGTAAATGACCATACCCCTATTATTTTAAATCTTGCATAGTGATTTACATAGTGACTTGTATAGCAATTTCAAAGCCTATAAATATGGGCTTCAATTGTTATTAAATTTATAAGAATATATAAAAAGAAAAAAAGTTTCAGTTATTAAGAATTCTTAAAGAATTTCTTATATATTTCTTTATTATAATAGTAGTTTATTCTTTAGTTTTATAACAATATTTAAGTTGTTATTCTTTTTCACTTTATTCCAATTACATATAATAGGGTCATGATCAAACTTTGATAATTAGTCAAAATTTGCCCAATATCATTCCATATATTTTGTCTTTTACAAATCTCAGTCAAGACCTAATTCCATATCAAATTATTGATCATCTAAATTCTATATAATATTAATAAAATATTGTTATAAAACTAAAAAAAAACTACTACTATTGCAAGAGAAATATAAAAAAAACTCTTAAAAAACTCTCTGAAACTTTATTCTTTCTATATATTTTTTTATAAATTTCATAACAACTGAAGTCCATATTTATAGGCGTTGAAATTACTGCAAGTTACTGTACAAGACTTAAAATAATGGTGGTGGGGTCATTTAGAAAATAATTAAGGGGGCGGGGACTGCCCCTAATAATTCACAACACTCCCCCTTGAATGACTACTCATAAAGAATCTGCATCGTTAAAATTTTGCCAAGAAAAAACTCTGTAGGAAGAAAAACCAATGGCGAAAGAAAAAGAATACAGTCTTCTTATGTATCTATAAGTGCTTTAAGATTGGCTCATTAAAACCTTGCAAAGGAAAATCCAGTGGGACAAAACCTTAGCGAAGGAAAAAGAGTACAATCAGCATAAGTTTTCAGGACTTTTACTCCCCTTGAAAAGTGCATGATGATAGATTTTTGAGTCTTTACGTTTTAATATTCTGTACAATTTTCTTGAATCTCGTAGTTGGTGATGTATTCGTGAATAAATCTGTCAGATTATCACTTGATCGTATATTTGATATATCCTCATTTGATTTGAATGATAAGTAGCATTATCTTCATATAAAATTGTTGGACAATCATTGATCATGGGAATACCACACTTTTCTTGAATATGTAGAATCATTGATCTCAATCAAAATACACTCTAAACTTGTTTTCATGAATTGTAATAATCTCTGAGTGATTTGAATATGTAGAAGATAATATTTGGTTGACAGACTTAGTAGAAATCTGATACCTGCAGTAATACTTAAACTCCTCCTGATAATATGCATTAGTGTTTCAAGTAATAAGCAAACATTATTTCAGCATATATAACAGATTACGAATTCAAATACGATTTCCATCTAAATAATGAATTAGAGAGAACATGATAATATTTTCATATAAAAGTTTTCTCCCCCTCATTCAGCGTTATTAGGAAGAAGTTGTTTATACTGCGAAAATAGCATTGGAAACCATCTATATATGATAAAAGATGTAAAAGTTTGGGGTTTAACATTATCAGTTCGGCGAAAAATTAAATTTGCTTGACATTGTTAACAAACGAGATCGTGAAGAGATTTGAAGGTTTCGGGTTGTTGTTTAAATATAACCAATTTTACCATTGGTTTACTCCAGCAAAAAGATCTCGCATTTCTCATAGATTCAGTTGTTGTTCATCCAGAACGATATTATGTCTCATAGAAATTATAATGTCCCAGATTTGAACCAAGAACCTTTTATACCTCAACCACTTATATTTTCTCCTAAGACCGTAAATACTATGATAGGAGCAGAGATATATCTTTCTAGTAAATCTGATTCTGAAATTATTGCAACATCAAGAACCCTCAGTGCTCAATATGCAGCCTCTGTTACAACCATGTCTCAGAGGCTACTGGCGAGAACGAGTGAGATTGATCATCTTAAAAATCAAATATCTGAATTGCATCAAATGCTTACAACTAAATATATAAAAAATAAAGATTTAAGATAAGAAAACAAAGAGCTGAAGAAATTTGTAGACTGGTATTCTAGTGACCTGAAAACACGAGTAGAAGAGCTAGAACGAGAGAGAGCTCAGATACAAAATCAACAACAACAGCTAACGATAGATGTTCAGTGTTTACAAGAAAATAGGGATAGCTGTAATTAATCTCGTTGGCTTTTGAAATTATGTATCCATCATATCTTGCAAAGTGAGATTTGAAGAGATGATGGTTTGTCGTGTTCTTTTTTCCATTTTTATAAGAACCGTCTTTAACTTTATTTAATACGCATCAAATCTTCTTTTCATATCTATAATTCATCTGTATTTGCATTCTTATTCTACAAATTTCTAGTGGCTCATCAATTTCCTTTAAATATTTCTCACGATCAACATATGAGGTGTCATTCACCTCAATTACAAATTATTCATGTATTTTCCGCAGGTGCCATGTTGCAGCAAGCGAATAATCTGGCTAATAAGTCAGATCGTGAAGCCGTTTATGAGTTGGTGACTCTCGGCACCCGATACTCCTCCTCTATTGTCGGATTTTCCAACCGATTACAATCCAAAAATCGTGAGATTGAGGAGCTTAACGAGAAGGTTTCTGTACTTCAATGACTTGTTCAAGAGTCTGACAAAAAAATTGTAGACTTAAAGTAAGAGAATAAGGATTTAAAATCCTTACTTGCCTCTTCATTTCGACTGCCTAATCCTTTAGATAAAAATAGTATGTTACTTTATGAAGAGCAAATGCATTTGAGAGAAGAGGCTAGAAGTCTCAAATTCTTGTAACTAATCTATCAATTGAATAATAAGATCTTTCATTTTCAAATGCATTCCTTGAATTTATAGCAACTCTTGTGATCTCTTCAGGAGTTCTAAGGTAAATCATCAACTTAAACTGCAATAATGGCAAATCCGGATTTTGATAAAACACATGGGCATATAAGATTATTTTTAAATCCTTCTTTCAATAGATACTTGTTGATTCAATTATACTACATGCGTCCGGATTGCTTAAACCCATATAAAGATTTTTGAAGTTTTATAAATAACATACTCCTAAATGTACTTGAATTAGATGCTTCAAGTATCGTATATCTTTATATATATGTAATGATCTAATGATCCTTATAAATATGCAATGACTACATTCATTAACTGCATATCTAATCCTTTCGTAATAACCAAATTGATTAAAAATATGAATGTGATTGCATTCATAACAAAAAAATATGTTTCCTCATAACTGTTTTCGGGTTTTTGCAGGAAACCTTGTGCGATAAATTATACTGCACAATTTCATTTCGTATTACGCTTTCGTATAAATACACACTTATATCTTCTAGGCATTACACCCTTTATTATTTGGACAACAGGTCCAAATACCTCTTGTTTTGCTAGCAATTTTAATTCAGCTTCTAGCTGCTTTTCATTTTTCCCAATCATTTCTACGTCGACATTTTTTGACGGTTTTTGGCTCACTTTCTTCATTACTTATGGTAATGTCAAGGGCTATCATATATGAAGATATGTTGTTGACAACAGTTTTATTTCTATCCAGAATTTCTCCAGTATTCGTGAAATGTATTAAGATCTCATTATTTCAGGTACCTGTTCCTTTCGAGGGGAAAACATTTCATGAAACACCTCTACAAGAGGTTCATTTTCAGGAGGTTTATACTCTTCATGAGTTTTCTCTTCAGGAGTTATACTCTTCAGGAGGTTTCCTCTTCAGGAGTTTTGTACTCTTCAGGAGTTTTGTATTTTATACAGAAAGTCTGGATAGATCTTATTTTGTAGGTACGGTCTCTTCAGGAGATCCGATTTATTTTTATTTTTCTCTTTTGCATCAATAGGTTTTCAACACTTCAGGTGTATTTTAGACTCATATATTACTGTTTTAACAACTTGTCTTTCAGGGATTTCAATTCTTACTTAAGCATTAACAATAGTGTTGAATCCAAGGTCTCAAATTTTGTATCTACGTGTAGATTTTGATGATAATAAATAAATTCAAGTCTCAAGCTCAAATTATTTAAGCAATGGAGTGAAGTGCACATCAAGTATAAAAGAACAAGTCTACAAATGAAGCTCATAGATTATTTTTGTACATCTCTTGATAAAATTCGAAATTGGATTAAGGTTTCAAATTACTCTTTTTTTCTCATAAATATCAAATTACTTTTTTCACATATGAAAGATATTTTTAAATGTTTTAGTTTTGAAAATTATGTTTTTCACATGTACATAACATCATCAAACAAAATAATTTCAAAAATTATATTTTTTATATAAAAATTTGAATTTATAAGATGATTGATTATCATATTTGACATGTGCATATTTTGTTTGAAAGTCTTGAAGGGGAGTAGTGTTTTTTTTTTTGACAAATGTAAAAAGTAGATGATTTTGTTTGAAAATCTTAAAGGGTGGTTGTGTGTTTTTTTGACAAATGCAAAAGGTAGATGATTTTATTTGAAAAATAAATCATACTCATTTTCTTATGTATGAAAAGTAAAAAATTATGTTTGATTTTTTTGAAAAATGAATGGAGTTATTTTTGACAAATGCAAAAAGGAAATGCTTTATTTGAATTTTTTGAAAAGTAAATAGTACTCTTATTGACATGTGAATCTTTTCAAATTTGAAATTGAAGACTCATTTTCCTATAAATAATTCACTTGAATTTTGCAAAAATTACAACAAGAGCTTACACATCTATTGCTAAGTTTTGCATCATTCTTTCAAAACTCTCATTCTTTTTTTTATAAAGTTTTGAATCTTAATTCTTATTCTTTTTTAGAGAGATATAGGTTGCGTTGTTTTGTTTCTATCTCACTCATTGAAGAGTGTAGTTTGATAGTCTACCCATTATCAACTCTTGTATCAGTAAGAGGGTGCTTATAACTCTTGTGTGTGTATAAGGTACTCTACACAAGGAATAGTTGAATCACCAAGTGTGAGGTGATTGGAAGTGTAGAGGGTGTTCTATACGGATTCTTTGGAGCGGTGCTGCTCAAAGGTGTAATAGGATTCTATCTCCACCTAAAAGAAATTGAATAGTGAATTTGGGATCCTCAAGGGATAGTTTGAGGCAAGAACGTATGCAGTGTGGTTGAATCTCATAAAAATACTGAGTTTGCTTATTCTTACCTTACTCTTTACATTTCTTGCTGCTTTATATTCTGTTGATATTTTATATTGTGTATTTGATTTATAAGTGTTAATTTTTATAATATAACCCAATTCATCCCCTCTTGTGTTAGTCATCTGGACAACAAACAATAATATATGATTTTACAACACCTTTAGTGTCAGTAAATACATCATGTAATTGATTTGGAACACTTTCTAGATAGAGAATCCTCTGAACTTCTGGTTCATATTTATTTGTAAGAGGATCAAATTTAGACAGGGCTTTATTATCCCAAGTAATTTCTTGTCGGGCTTCAGGTACCGAAATTTCATTATTCAAAATATGATGAAATATTAATAAGCTTATATATAAAATGTTAGTATACGTAAATCAAGTAGTTGGCCGTACAATAAGTACGTGACCACTGTTCAGTCATAACAAATCTATGACAAATATCTTCATCTTTATATGAAAAATTATTCTGAGGGCCTTTACCTTTCTCTGAGTTGGATCACTTCTGGTGATACGATATATTTTTTTTATCATTTTTAGTGTTGTCGCTTTTGGGACCAACACTTCTATAGTTTTTCTACCACGTCTACGCCCTTAATTCTTTTGAAAGGATGTACCGTTAACTTATAGGAATGATGTAAATTCAATATCATTAATAGGACGTAACTGATGATTTATTAATAAAAACTCATTATTTAGCTCAATCACTGGAAGACAAAATAAAAGTTCAGAATATTTGTTGAACTTTCACTCTCAATATTGCTACTGCAGGAGCACATTCGAGATATGAAAAATAATGTATTCTTTTAAATATCATCATCAGTGAATTTTTGACTGCATAATTTTAATATTGAACTGATTTTAAAGAGTGCGGAATATTTAATACCACTCTTAAAATCTTGAAACTTTAGGTGCAATAAGTCATAATGATCTTTTGAGAGGATTAAATCTTCTGGTGCACTTATCTCTCTCTTAATTCATTTAACACAGTAAGATGATTTTTTATCATGAGATATACAGTACGATCCTTCAGGGACACATGATTTTCTTCTATGATTGTATCTCCTAAGTTCATTATCATATCCAAATGGATCTCATCAAGGATCCTGGATAAATAATTTTTTTTTTAGAAATGTCAATAGTAATAAATCTCAATATTTGACATTATATCACAAAAATAAATTAGTGAATTTAAGAAATATATTCATATTATCATGAGAATAAAAGTAGAATCTTATCAAATAATATTTAGCAATATTACCTTTAATATTTATTTCGAGAACTGTAAATAATATATTGAAAAACTTACTTGAAGTAGAAGACCACTAGTTTCAGTATCGGTAGAACCTTGTGCTAATAACGTGTTATAAAATTAAAAAGAAAACTACTACTATTGCAAGAGAAATATAAAAGAAACTCTTAAGAAACTCTCTGAAACTTTCTTCTTTTTATATATTTTCTTAAGAATTTTATAACAAGTGAAACCTATATTTATAGGCGTTGAAATAATTATGCAAGTTACTGTGCAAGACTTAAAAAATAAAAAAAATAAAAAAAAATAATAGTGCGTAAAAGATAGGAAATTGTGTAAAACTTATATATATATATATATTATATATTCCTCCACCAAAACAATAAACAACATGACCAGCACAAAAATGGCCTGCAAGCCGCCAAGTAGTAGTATTGTAGATACAACCTTTTCCAATGTACGGCAAATTCTGGAATAGGCCAGTAGTAGCCCCCAAAAATAAAGGCATGCAACATAGTTTGTCAAGCTAGTTAAGCACGAATTCTTGCACAAGCTAGTTAGGCAGAAATTTTATTTTCTTCCATTGTTTCAAGTGTACTGGTTGGCAGGTCTGAATTTTTGTTTGAATTTAGAGATAAAATAAGTTAAGATGAATTTTAAAAATTAAATAAAATATTATTATTATTTTAATTTTAAAAGAAATTAAATTAAAATTATTAAAATTATTAATTATATTTTATATAAAAATATAAAAATATTATAATAATAAAATTGAAATTAGTTAAGATGATAATCGAATTCAAACTAGAGATTAAAGTTAACTAATTTATCCGTACATAGAAATCAAGTTCTTTGATAAAAGGCATATTGTCCTTTAATGCTCGAGCTGTCGGGCTCTTTCAAATTGGACCCGAATAGGTCAGATGCAACACATGCTTAAACCTAACTATCAAGACATGGGTCATGACCTTCTAACATTCCTACAATTCCCACGAGCTAGCTACACAAATTGATCATATCATATATGCATTAAATGATGTCATGAGTACCCTAATTCGACGAACACTACCAACTGGCCGCCGCATGCCCAATTAAGTAAACTAGCCCTTTAAGTTATAAGTAATATTTTTATAACTTAAAAGGCTTAAGTAAACTAGCTAGGAGCATCATGCCGCTGCATGCTTCTCCTCCAACTGGCCGCCGCGTGCCCAATTAAGAATTACGAGTGACAACCGACAGTAAAACCTACCTGTCAAGAAAGTATACCTTTGATCATCTCTTCCTAAATTAATATTTATGTGCAGGCCAGCCACCTTAATTCACCATCGACATCTCATTAATTAACGTCCTAGCTTGCTGCTGATCATGAATTCTAGCAGCAGTATCACACTCACAATGCGTTGGTCCTCCGTAGTGGTTGTACTATTAATGCTTCTCATCTCCAACTTGGTTGCATCGCAGTTCATCATCAACACTCTTCCTGGTTTTACTGGCGAGCTTCCCTTCAAACTCGAAACTGGGTCAGTGTCCACATATGCAATATGATTATGATTCATGTAATGAATTTATTTATATGCAATGAATTTCAAAGGTACATTGGCGTTGGAGAGTTGGATGAGGTGCAGCTATTTTACTACTTCATCGAGTCTGAAAGGAGTCCTAAGGATGACCCTCTTCTTCTTTGGCTCACCGGCGGTCCTGGCTGTTCCGGTCTCTCGGGCCTTTTATTTGAAATTGGTATCGTATATATATTTTTTCCCTACTTCTTATCTGAAATTTCTTTAATTATTTAACAGTACAATTATTATTATTTTAAAAAGGCCAAACTGACCTAACCCAAACATTTCGGTCGGATCGGGTAAGCACCGTGTTTCACCCTTGCAAATAGGGATGAAAAATAACAAACAAACTGGTGAACCAGTAAACTGAACCGGTGGCCAGTTTGGTTTGGTATCGAGTTTCGTTCAGGATGGTATTGATTTTATTTTTCTCCAAATCAGATTAAAATGGGTCCAATTTTGATTTTTTAAAAACAAAAATCAGAGCGGTTCATGTATATATTTGAATCTTTTATATCATATGTAATTTTTATATATAAATAAATAAAGTAGTTTTGTATTATATGATAAATTACTAATTAATATTAATTTAAATTCTTATATTGGTCTAATATATTAATAATTTTACTAATACTATATTATTATAGTCTATAATACAATTATAATATATATAATATATTATCATTATATTATAATATACTATATCATGTATTTTTTTAATACATATAATATAGTAAATTAAAATTAAAAAAATTGAATTGAATCGGACCGAATCAATAAAATCAAAATCGAAAGTACCGTTTAGCAGTGTAACCGGTGTGTATCAAATTTTCAAATCTCAAAACCAGTATATATCGGTCCAATTCTAAAATATATCCAAAATCGAATCAATCTGAACCGGTTATACTGAATTCGAAATACGCATCGGCATCCCCCAATCCACTTTTGCCCAGTTCTGTTTCTGAGGTTCTTCCTCCTTTTTCTGGGCTTCCAAAAATGGAATTCTCAGAAAATATAACAAGGTTATCATAGTTATTATATGTTTATACATTTTCATTTATACACAAGCTTAAAAGTTAAAAGTCAACAAGGAAATAATGAAAAACGTACAAAGCATACAGATCTAAAGAAATATATCCTTATAAGTCCAGAGAATTAAAAGAAATCAAAATGCTGAGAATTAACCAAGAAAAGGGACAGAGAAATTGGAATTATTCATTTCTTTAAAGAAGAACGTTGAATGATCTGATTTTAGTTGACTGGTCTATGTGTAGTCACGTAATACACGAAGGCTGAAACTAAAGGCATTCAACCTCATGGAAACAATAAAGTTGGCCTTAGCAACCAGTTTGTTCACAAAAATTACATCAACTAAATTTTTTTGCTTTACAAAACATTAAAAGCAGACTAAATATTATAAATTGACAAAGGACCGGTTGAAACAACAGCAAATTGTTGGAATTTGGACTTCCCAAATTCACCTCTAGTATTTGTCATTCAGAGGAATATCTAGAAAAAAAAAAATAATAACACAAAAATTTAAATAGAAAACTCTCAAAATAAGAGAAAAACAACTAGATCAAAAAAAAAAAAAAAAAAAACTTACCATATAAAAAATTATTATAATCATACAATTTTTCTTATTATCTCAAATATACCCACAAAACTTCTTTCTCTTTTACAAACAAAAATCAACAGAAGAATTTTACTAAAATAAAAAATTATTAGTTAAGTTTTTTACTGATGCATTAGACAAGAAAACTAATCCTCCTTTTTATAAATATTCAGCCTTACTCCTCCTTTATTTCCTACCAATGTGGAGTAAAAGCTAAAGAGCAAAAACTCAACACAAGTTTAGGAAAACATGTGCCATATCAACTCCAAAAAGCCAACACTGGATCATAAATAAAATCGAGCAATGGCCATATCAGACCTATCTACCTGATCTTTGACCAGAGTAGCTCATTAACAATTCCTATATAAGCAATGATTTTTCAGACAACTCGAAGCCTTGTCGTCTTCTTCTAAGAAGGCTCATGACAGAGGAGCGAGAATGAGAAGAATCTCGCGAGCCACAGTCTTGCTCATCCTCCTAAGCAGACGAGCTCGACACAATCCCAACTAAAAACTATTAGTTGGGATTATATTTACCTCATGTCATGTTATCTAATAATTATAATTTTTTAAATTTTTATATAAAATAAAATAATATTTTTTAAAATTTCAAAACAAAAATAATATTAAAAAATATATTATAATAATATTTATTCAACTTTTAACTATTATCTCAACTCAACTCAAAATATAAATTAGACCTTAAAACATATTTATAGAGCCTACCGGTGGAATTAACACCCGAATAAAAAGCTGGCACTAGGCAGGTTGAGGAACCGACTTTATAATAACATGTCATATGTCGGACAGGTCAGGTTGGTTGAATCGAGTCAATCAGATCATTAGTCCATGTGTACAAGCCTAAGACTCTAAACTATAAATTTAGCAAGAATTTTTTTTTAAAAAAACATATATGTCTAATATGTGATACTAAAAATTAGGGGTGTACTCCAACTCTGACAAAGTCAGAATGGTGATTTTCGATCTTTAATTTTGGAGCAAAATTTTTTTCCTTTGATTTCGAATCTGATCGAATTCTGACTTCGATTAGAGTTCTCGAAATGTCGAAATGTCGGAGGATATTTCCAAAATAGTAAATACCCACATAGAAATCAAACCAAATCGAAATACCAAACCACTGGCAGCGACAATCAAAAACCAAATCAAATTGAGAAAAATGAAAAAGAAAACAAACATCTATCGACTCTACGAGTTGTGAGTCTGCGATTGCGATCTGCGACCATCTCCACGAGTTGCGACTATCTCCGCGACCAATACGTTGAAGGGGGAAGGGAGGAGAGGAAATATGGAGGGGAAGAGAGAAGAGAGTCGGCTAAAAATGCTTAGGGTTTGGTTGAATGTGTTTAAGAGATGAATATATAGGTCTTAAAAACGACATCATTTTATGCTTTTCTAAAAGAAAAAAATTGCAAAATGTGAATTGACTAGGACTTGAACACTGGATCTAAAAGTAACAAACCAAAACTTTAACTATTAGGCCACTTAGTCATACCATGTTTTTACTACAATATATTATATTTAAGGTATAAATAGTCGAAAGCTGGAAGTCGGAGTCGGAGTTCAAAACCATCACGGTCTTCAGATCTGACTCCGACTTCGACTATAGGAGTCAGAGTTATTTTGACTCCGACTTTGACTTTCGAAACTTTCGATAGGGTTGTAAAAAAAAGGGTAAACTGGAATACCGATTCAGATCGGTCCAAACCGGATCGGTTAAACCAGTTTTTAATCGATCCAGTTCGGGACCGGTTTCTAGAAATACAAAATTGGTAAATCAGTCCAGATTTGATTCCAAACAATTTTGGACAGGACCGGACTAAACCA
Organism: Platycarya strobilacea; assembly: GCA_036898215.1. Classification (NCBI taxonomy): domain Eukaryota; kingdom Viridiplantae; phylum Streptophyta; class Magnoliopsida; order Fagales; family Juglandaceae; genus Platycarya; species Platycarya strobilacea. Next base: position 2,514,694 of record CM072554.1, on the reverse strand, counting down.
GACCTGTCATATTACATATATATTTAAAACTATTTTTTTAGATATTATATATGATATGTTTTTATATTATATATCATTTATATATAATAATAATAGAAATAATAATTATGTATAAATAATGTTATAATACTTATAAAATAAAATTTTAATTTTAAACATAAAAATTTAATTGATTATATATTTTAAACATATTTATAACAGTTTTTTAAACCAAATTTTTATTGCAGTTTTTTTTATATATATATATATAACAGTTTTTTTATTGCAGTTTTTTTTAATAGTAAATGTTTTTTAGTAAAACAGAGTTTTACAATAAACTACATTTTTTTTAATAAAACAGATTTTTAAATCATTTTTTTTTCAAAAAATAGATTTGTTTTTTAGAAATTTGCCATTAATTAAAACTAGAAAATCGGGCTGAACCGGAATTGGGAAAATCGATGCTACCGATTTTGAGTAATAATTGGGACGTAACCGGTTTTACATTTTGCAAAACCAGTAATACTAGTTCGATTCTATATTTTGGCCAAAACTAAATCGAACTGAACTGGATCAATTACACTCCTAATTTTTGTCTTTATGGGAGTCGGAGGTTCGTTGGAGGTCAGACGGAAGTTGGAGGGCGCAAGTTTTGCACACCCCTACTAAAAATGATGAGTAAAATTTGTCTTAGATCATATTCGAGCTAACATATATATCGTAAAATCTCCGTATTAAAAATTTTGTCAACTTCGTTGAGCCGTTGACAGTTAGGTAGTACTAACGTATTACTAATTAGTTGTCACGCTAACGGACAAACCTAGCTAGCAATTAGCTTCAATTTCATTTCAAAAAAAAAAAAAAAATTAGCTTCCATTCAACTCCGTGAAAAGGGTCATGTTCACAGCTCATGCAAACAAGCTTAATTTGAATTACTACAAATTTTCACACAACTTTTTATTCAAATTTAAATGTTGCGATCAAATAAATAAATAATATACATATATATATATATATATATATGTATGTATGTATAAAGAAGTCATGACTCTTTAGTATCTTTTTCGTTTCTTGAGCAAAATAGATCTCATGTGGACCCTATTCAAGGTGTACGATGATTTGGCCTTCGTGTGTGTAGGTCCTTTTACTTTTGACTATGCAAACTCTAGAGGGAACAAGCCAACGCTGGAATTGAACCCGTACTCGTGGACAAAAGTAAGATATAATATTTGATGTGTAAACAGCTAGCAAGTAACATTTTATTATATAATAAATATTTGTGATAAATTATTTATAATGAGAATAATTATTTGTATTCAGAACAGATTTAATTTAATAAAAAATAATAATTTTTATGAAAAATAATTAACTATAAATAATCAATTTTTTGTGATCCAAGACCAAAGTAATTTGGGTCCAACTTACTTTTAGATTGCGAACATAATATTTTTGGATGCACCGGTTGGTACTGGATTCTCGTATGCAACAACTTGGGAAGCATACAATATGAGTAGCGATACATCGTCAACAACACAAACCTATGAATTTCTAAGAAAGGTGAGCAAACTCGAATTAATTTACCAAAATGTTAGGATTTAATCTCAAGGTTTATTATATCATTCATGATTTGCTGCATGCGCGCAGTGGCTCATGGCTCATCCCAAGTTTTTCTTCAATCCGCTCTATATTACTGGCGATTCTTATTCTGGAAAAACCGTCCCGATCATTGTTCAAGAAATTTTAAACGGTAAATCAATTTCTAAATCTCACTCTAAGATCAAAAACATGTTAGCATGATCGCACTTATTTTCTTTTTTGTTTTTTTCATTATTCAGATGAACGATCGATCTTTCTATGTTAGTTGCTGCGGCATGATTATTACTCGACCGTCCCGATGATCATGTGTTTCTCATGTTGCATGTAGGTAACGAAATTGGACATTCGCCACCATTGAATATCAAAGTATGCACTATCTATGTATAATATCATGTATAGTCATCAATTTAGATTGCACTGTATTCTTTAATTTCATGTTTGTTCTCTTTTTTAGTCATTAATGTTGGACTTAATAGTTTGGAAAATTGGACACATGCAGGGTTTTGTGATTGGTAATCCAGTAACAAATGATTATTGGGACACTAATTCAAAAGTAAAATTCGCTCATCGAACATCACTTATATCCGACAGACTTTATCAGGTGAAGTCCTGACCAGTCTTAATTATTTAGCCAACGAATGCTTTTTGTAATATTTTTCTTGTTATTAAGATTCTATATAATGTATTCATATATTATATACAGTGTGTAGAAGCACCGATAGTACTCTCTTGTAATTTCATTTCATTTTTGGCTACAAAGAAAAATTTCATTTCATTGCAGTTAAAATATGTAATTTAATTTTAATCTTTGTGCTTATAGTCAACTAAAAGAAACTGCCAAGGAAATTATATAAATCCGGATCCAAACAATACACAATGTATAGAAGATCTTCGAAAGGTCAATGAGGTGAGTATGATTAATTAAGAATTTTCATTAATTCTGAATTACACAAGTCATGTTGTCAAGTTTGATCGGGCAATGAATATTAATTTAGGGATGCAATTAATTTGTAGTGCATAGACAATATATTTGAGGGTCAAATATTGGAACCAAATTGTGCTTCTCTGTCTCCAAAGCCGAATGAACTCTGGAGTGATTTGAGCCCTTATCTCGTTGATAATTTCATAGATATACTCCATTCAACAACAGATCAAGTTCTTCAACCATGGTGTCGGGTATCTCTCTCTCTTTCTCAGATAATATCAAATCATTATTATTTGGATTTGATTTTCATATTTATCAGGAGTGTCGAAGATAAAATCAAATCAAGATAATATCAAATCAAATCAAGATAATCTTGATTGAGAAACGCTGTTGGCCGGTCGGGCTGTTTAACTAAGAATATTTGCCACCGTTAGGAATTCCAATTACTCCAGTTCCTCCACCACAGCGCCACCGCTACCTTCATTCCACGATAGCAAGGTTAGCACCCAGTCCGGTCGTGACCCCTAGTCACCCACCCAGAGCCACGATGCGACAGCCACACCAGCCACCTATTCGCTAAACCACCGAAAGAAAACCTGCACCACTACACGTCTTCCTGCACCCTCAATACAGTCGCAAACCGTCGTGAGCTCAAACCAAGAACCTCTGTTTTAGGAAGTCAAAACAGAGTAAGTTTGAGATTAACTGCTTTTCATTTCAGCCGAGAACCAGCGTGTAACCCTTTCTTCTCAAACCCAGAAGATAAAAGAACGTGCACAAGAGAATGAGAGAGAGAAAGATCAGAATGTATGAAATGTACAATGATGGTGATTGAGAGCGAGTGAAGGCTGTAGCAGTATGTATGAGATGTACAATGATGGTGATGGCTAGAACAGAGTGAAGGTTTTTGTTGGGTGTAGACAAATGCACACTAAGTAAAATGGCTTACGTGGTGCTAAAGTATTGGATAAGAACAGCCGGACCAATCTACAGGAATTTTCTTCTTGATTTGATATTATCTTCACGAACACACACAATTTCAACTCTTCCAAATGAGATGAGATCCTGTTTATGCTTTATTAAAATTATGATTATTTTATAATCAGACAGCTTATTTTATTTTTTTCAGAGTTATAATTATCTCTACTCTTATGTTTGGGCGAATGATAAAACGGTACAAAAAGCTCTCCATATTCGAGAGGTATTTAATTTATATTATATAGAATTTAAATTCAGTGGCATCATGTGATTGATGAATATCAAGGAACCAAAACTGAATGGGAGAGATGCAATGAGAGCTTAACATATACAAAGGATGTCATAACGAGTATTGATTATCAACGAAACCTCACAAAGAAAGATCTCCGAACTCTGGTTTATAGGTACACCATATCTATATGCTTGCACTTTCTATATATAATATACATTATTGATCATCGAACAAGGAATTACTCATGTAATAAACCTATTGTTTATTGATGAGTAGTACTAATATATAAATTTTTAGGGTAAAAGTATATAGTCTATTTCGAAATTTCTTAAATTTTGCTTAATAACCTGATCAAGAATTTCTGATCTTGGTGCAGCGGTGATCACGACATGGCAATATCATATGTGGGAACACAAACATGGATAGAATCACTGGAGTTGTCTATAAAGGATGAGTGGAGACCTTGGTTTGTTGATGGTCAAATTGCAGGGTACTGAACTTCTCCATCACCACCATATAATTTTATAATTTGTAACCTTGCTGATCCTTTCTAGACATTAGTTTATATGATTTTTGTTTGCATATTTTCTTCAGATACGTCACCATCTATACAGAGGAAAAGTACAGTTTGACATTCACAACTATAAAGGCAAGAGTTCTCGATCCACAGTATAATTTCTTGTATCGTGTTCAATAAAATTAGTTTGCGATAATATATGCAAGGCACATGCATATTCGATCCATGTCGAAAGTGCTACGTCTTGCAATTTTTATGTGGTAAATATGAATCTTAAGATGCATGCATATCAATTAGAACAATAAGTATGATAATTGTAAAGATTTATCATAAATTTATTCAACAAATTTTATAAATAATTTTGATTATATTTGAAAAAGTGAAGGAAACAGAAAATGTAAACTTATTGAAGTACTCATAACAAACCAAATGTTTAGAACTCATTATATTCAAATCAACATGTATTGCTTCACTTGTTATGAGACAAATTATACATGTAAATAATAATAATCATAATAATAATAAGAATAATAATATAGTTCTTATAAATGAAAAATAAGATAATATTATTGCTATTTGGTTCAGAAAATCACTAGATATAATTGCTATTAGAATGATAAAATGCATAAACAGATCATTATTACGAGAAATAATATGCGGGGATTTTTTTTAATATATCCTATAGTAATAAAATATTATTCTTTATCTTTAAAGACAGTATTTTCATTTTTTTTTAATTTAATATAATATTAATAGTTTTTCAAATTTGGAATTGCAATATCGATCTTAGAAAAAAAAAAGCATGTTCCTACCAAAATATGTTTTAAAGGATTAAAAGTGTTATTAATTATATTAATAATAATATAAAGAAAATGAATTACAGATAGATTTATATGAAATGCATTACCACAAAAAGTAAAATAGTGAATATGATATATTAAAGAACAATTATTGAATGATGCATTAAAAATTGGAACCTAAAAATAATAATTGAATTGTGTAAGATGAAAATATTATTAGTCCATTGACTATCATTTATTTTTATGAATTACTATGTAAAATATAATGAAAGAAATTTCCAAGTAACATTATATACAAAAGTTCAGTAAACCAAAATCTTCAGTTTAAATTGTTTTTAGGTTCATTATTATTATTACTATTATATTCTAATTAATATTAGAATAATAGAGATTTAATTGCATTTTGAATGAATTAGAGAACAAAAATCTAAATGTGTAAATGAGAGCAAAATAGCAATTGCCCAAAGATTAGAGGACAAAAATAAAATTGTCCAAATGAGGCCAAAAATAAAAATTACTATTCATGAGGCTATTACTACCTCTTTGAGCGGTTTCTGAGGGGATGTTGTTCAAATTTCTCTCGAATGAACAATTACTTTTTTAATCACTTTTTTGGTAGTTTAAAATAATGTTTAAAAATAAAAAAAATTCAGATCATTATTAAAAAATATCTTTTAAATTATTCAATAAAAAAAATTAGATAAAAAAAAATTCGTGTACCAAATTCGGTACATATAACATTTTCTTGCCTCTTTTATCATAGAGTAAATATAATGGCATCTATGTAAATTTGGATTGTGCAGGGTGGGGGTCACACGGCACCGGAGTACAAGCCTAAGGAATGTCTTGCTATGGTCGATAGATGGTTGGCTTATTTCTTCTTGTAGTGTAGATACGTAGCTCTAATTTTATATAATAATTGGAGAAATACGGCTTACACGTTGCAAGTGTTTGTCCATGTTGATAATGAATAATGATGTTGATTACCCAACAGGAGAGAAACTAGCATGTGCAAAAAGTTATTTTAAAATCAATGTTTAATAAATGATTGCAATTTCAAAGAAATAGGATGAGACCTTTAATGCTTCTTTATGTCCGTCGTTGCAATAAATGTACCGGAAACATTTCCCAATTTGTGTATGTTCATGACTCTATAATTGACATTCTTGTGTAGGTCCTTTGTCTTTCAACTAAGCAAATTCTAGTAGGAATAAACCAATATCATTCAAGTTGAATCCATAGTCTTGGACAAAAGTATGAGATTTTACAATACGTGTAGGCTCCAATTTAATCGTTTCGAAAGTTGGGAAATTTTATGATTCAAAGATAGTATGGAAATTTTAGGTTGTCAATATAATAATTTTGGATGCGCCGTTAAAAATTACACAATGCCCCAAATAATTTTCCAATTGTTTTAACTTTAAAAAGACCTAAAAAGCGGGGGGTGGAGTTTGCAAATAGATTTGTGCACGTGGATTTGTGCAAAGAGGGAAAGAGGGATTCGAAGGGGTGTTATTTCTCTAGGATCGTGCGTGGTCGAATCTAGTGTCAGTAATATAAAATAGTTGACATGTTGATGATTATGCAGAATTCATTCAACATTACTATATCCGATTTCTTTTTTAATTTTAAATATATTTGACTTGTCATTTTTTCAATTTTATAATTTATTTTTCAAAAAATATATAATTTATTTATATGAAGCCTGGCCCGTATGAACAGTTAACAAAGCTTGATCTGTTTGAACAAAATCAGCAAGGCAGAAAGTTCGCTCTTTTGGGAGCTAGGCATAGCTAATAATATGTTTGGGCCCATTTAATGTACATAGCCCATTAGTGCAATAATTTTTTTTAACATGGCTGATTTGGAGTCTTGGTGCAGTTCCATTAACTTTCGACCATGCAAATTACAACGAGACTTCACCAACTGTCCTATTGAACAAATTGCAGGTGCCAAATTGCAGGGTGAGTACTTCTAGGTTTCACCTTGATTCTTTAACATTAGCAAAAGTGCCATATCTCACATAGTTCTACTCTTTTGCAGATACCAAGTAAAGTTCATGAATGATCACTACAGGTTGACGTACGTGACTCTAAAGGTAAGGGAATTATGTTTTAATTCTCATCCTTATTTATCAGAAGATGTCATGATTATGAAGAAATTACAATTAATCAATCTTCCACTACATGTATATATACAGGGTGCAGGGCACACTGCTCCAGAATACAAGCACAAGGAAAGCCTTGCCATGGTCGATAGGTTCTTTGCTCGTTATCCAATCTAATTGATTCTGAAAGGCGGAAAGACATTTTGGGAGATTCCTATTGTGGATTGGAGAAATTTTTCGAATAATTGAAGTGAATATAGTTTTTTACTATTAGATTTTGTTCTAGGATCAGCTTGCTTTGAAAGGCGTAGTAAATTGCTTGCTTATTTGCATCATGTGGTACCAGGATATGAGCCAGACATTGAGAGCTAGAAAAGCTGCCATTGTATGTAATCTACATTGTTTTTTTTTTTTTTGTGACTGCCAATATAGTTTCCGCTGTAATAAACTGATTTTGTTGTTGTGATATTTTACTTCCAATTTATAAATGTTTTTTGTTCCTCTTTTTCGGATTTTCTATTCTTTCTTTAGCTGAATAATTAGCATGCAAGTATGTTTATGTTCTCTTTGTTTGTTAAAAGAAAATCAACATGAAAAATGCTCCGTTATACAGACAAAGCTAAAGATAGTTTGATGAATTTTCTCATTTACAAAAGAAATCTGAAATTGGCATCCTCTAATTTCCTAATTGAATTCGGAAAGAGATAAATATAATATTAAATACTAATTAAGCGAAGTTTAAAGTCATCCAAAATCACAAGCATAATTAAATTTTACAAAGCGTAATTTGATCAAACAATTTGAAAAAAAAAAAATGAAGTTTCTTCACTTAGATCAATTCACTTAACAAATGTTATCTTATAAAAAAAACACTCCATTCCATTTCTTTTGGCTACGTTTGTGTATGCGAAGTGTTTAATGGTGGATCGAAGACAACTTTGGGACTACCTGTGCAGTTTTTCTTGTGCTAGTATTCCGTGGATTGTTAGTGGGGATTTTAATATTATTTGCTCTGACAATGAGCGTGCTGGTGGCCATCCTAGGTCGAGGACTGCTATGAATGAGTTTAATTCTTGTACTGATTCTTGTGGATTGCTTGATTGGAAAATTGAAGGAAAACATTTTTCATGGTGTAATGGGCAGCAAGGAATGGTGAGGAGTTGAGCTAAACTTGATCGTATGCTTGCTAATAATGAGTTTGTGGTCAAGGGAATGTCTCAACTTAGTTTTTAGATAGTAGAACATCTGATCATGCTCCCTTGTTGATGCAGTTTGCGGTAGAATTGGCTAGGTATGAACCGGTACCTTTTCGTTTCCAGAATATGTGGGTATCACATGTTGATTTTTTTAAGGTTGTTGAGCAATCTTGGACTAAACCTTTTGCTCTTGGAAATGGTTTATTTGCTTGGCTGGTAAATTGAAAAGATTAAAAGTGGTTTTGCGATTCTTGGAATAAAGATGTCTTTGGCAGAGTGGAGGGGAATATTAAAGCTCTAGAGGAAAAAGTTGAGGTGCTCGATGTGGGTCTGCAAAACCAGTATACTAGGGAGTTAAAAGATGAATTTCTTGAAGCCAGAGATGAGCTGGATCTGTGGGTTCAACGGGAAGATACTAGGTTAATGCAACAAGCAAAACGGAAATGGATGGATGATGGAGATTAGAATATTAAGTATTTCCATGCATTGATTGCTCAAAGAAGACGTAATGCTATGGTAAAAAAATATGAGGCTTTCTGATGGCACTTTTCTTGAGTCTCCTGAGAAAATTCATGATGAAGCCACAAGATATTTTGAAGTACTTTTGGCTGAAGAGGAGAATTTGAACTGCCAGATTTATCCCATCTTATTAGTCCAGTGGTGGGCGAACATGAGGTGAGATGTTTAAGGTTTGCTCCATCAAATAAGGAAATTCATGAGGCCTTAATTTCTATTCCAAAAGATTTGAGTCCCGGACCTGATGGTTTCGGTTCTATTTTTTACTTATCCTGTTGGGAGGTGGTGCGACCAGATGTCAGGAATGCAGTACAAGAGTTTTTTCAAGGTATGAAATTGCCGAGGTTTTATACATCTTCCTTTATTGTCTTAATTCCCAAAGTGAAGGATCCGACGACTTTTGACAAATTTATAGGGTCCATCAGCTTGTGTAATGTGATTTATAAAGTATTTGCTAAGTTGATTGTGAACAGATTAGCAAAGCTGATCCAAAGTACGATTTTGCCGGAACATGGAGCTTTTGTGAAAGGTCGGAGTATCTTTCAAAATATTTCACTCACTTAGGAAATGCTGAAACTGGTTCATCGAAATTTTCGGGGTGGCAATATTTGTATGAAAATTTATATGTCAAAGGCGTATGATAGAGTGGATTAGAGTTTTTTGTTGCATGTTTTACACAGTTTTGGTATCCCAACAGATTTATGTACCTTGATAAAAAATTGTGTTATATTGTCATGGTTCTCAGTCATGTTGAATGATACTTTCAAAGGTTTTTTCAAGTCTAAGAGAGGGCTTCGATAAGGAGATCTTTTATCACCGTATTTATTTATTATTATGGAGGATATCCTTTCTAAGATGATAAAGGAAAATGTGGCTGAAAAGAAGATTCAATTGTTCTCTCATCCAGTAAATACTCCTATGGTGTCACATCTTTTATATGCCGATGATCTTGTCCTATTTTCTAATGCTTCAAAAGGGACGATCAGATGTTTAATGGATGTTCTGAAACAATATGAGGCATTGACGGGTCAGAAGGTTAATTATGATAAGTCGACGATTTGTTTTTCTAAGAAGTTGTCTTCACAGAGAATTAGTAATATTCTGAGGGTGACTGGCTTTATTCAAGGTGAGTTTCCTTTCAAATATTTGAGTGTACCGATCGTGGATGGTAGACTCAAGGCTAGGTATATGGATTCTTTAGTTGAGAAAGTTGAAAACAAGTTGGCAGGATGGAAGAGCCGATTGTTGTCGCAAGGAGGAAGACTCATTCTTTTGCGTCATGTACTCTCAAGTATGCCAATTCATCTTATGTCAATAATTCAAATGCCAAAGTTAGTGGTCAATAAGTTAAATAGGTTATTTTCAGCATTTTTCTAGGGGGAACAAGGTGGAAAAGGTAAGAGACGATGGAGATGGTGGAATAACATGTATTCTCCAGTGGATAAGAGGGGGATTGGTATTAGGAAATTGGGGGAAGTGCAATGCTCCATGTTTCATAAATTTGGATGGCAATTGTTGATGCAAGATAGCTTATGGGCGAGGTTTTTTTGGGCCAAATATGTAAAGAATAAGTAGCTGAGTTTGGGTTTTGGGAGATTGTTAGGTTCTAGTTTTTGGAAGAAAATTGTTGAGGGACTTCCTTTTATTTTGGAAAATTCCAAATGGAAGGTGAATAGGGGTGATTTATTCTTCTGGTATGACAAGTTTTTAGCCGAGGAACCTTTATGTGATCTTGTGCAACATTTGGAGTTCCCTGAGATTAGAATTAGAGAACTTGTGATTAATGATCACTGGGATATTACAAAGTTGCAAGTGATGGTAGGTTCTCGATTGGCTACTAATGTTATGTAGACAATTGGAACCTTGAAAGACAAGAAGGATATGTTGATTTGGCTCTCGAAAAATAGTGGTGTGTTCTCTACAAAGTTGGCCTGGAATATATTGAGAATTAAAATGCCTAGGAATGATTGGTTTTTATGGCCGGTGTGGAATAATCTGATTCCAAATAAAAAATGTCTTTATGTATGTGGAAAGCAGTTTTCAGTTTTCAGATGTCTTAGTATTGATGATCAAGTTCAAAAGATTGGAATTCCTCTTGCATCATGTTGTAATTCTTGTGACAGAGGGCAAATTGAAGACATAGATCATGTGTTGGGTAGTGGACAATTTGCAAGATTTGTGTGGTGCAAAGTTTTGGCTGAATTAGCCATTCCTTTTGTTCCTCAGCAACGGTGGCGTGATAGGATTCAGTTGTGGTTTTCTCCAGCTTCTCGGCAGTCACAGGTGGGCACTTCAATAGGTTTAATTCCTATTATTGTGACTTGGAGATTGTGGCAAAGGAGATGTGCAGCTAGGATGGAGGGTAGATATGAAAACCTGGGAGTGGTTTAGAGGTCTATTAAGTATTGGTCTCGTATTGTAGCGGAGAAAATTTCAAAGGTGAATAAGTTGACAAATGTGGAGATGGTTATTTTGAAAATGTTGAAAATCAAAATTGTGGAAAAATGTAGAAGGATGCCGCGCATTCTTCGTTGGTTTGTACCTAGTCCGGGAAGATTTAAATTAAATCTTGATGGAAGTAGTATTGGCAATCTAGGAGAGGGAGGTGGAGGAGGGGTCTTGCGGGATGATTTTGAAAAACTGTTATTTGCTTTTACAAGATATTTTGGCCATTGCTCGAATAATGAAGCAAAACTAAGAGCTGTTTTAGAGGGCTTGTATTTTTGCAAACATATGGGTTTTTTTAAGATTGACATTGAATGTGATTCTTTGGTGGTTGTTAATTGGATTTTAGATAAGAAGTGTACAGTTTGGTATCTTTGGAATTATTGGGATAAAGTAGTCTCGCTCTTAAATGATCTTGACTATTCTATTATTCATTGTTTTAGGGAAGCTAACAAGGTTGCTGATCTCTTGGCAAAATCTGGTGCTCAAGGGGTGAATAAGGTTGTCTATAACGTTGGGCAGCTGGATATAGAAATAAGAGGAATGTATAGATTGGATAAGTCTGTTATGACTTATATTTGGGATTAGCTTTTTGTGTTTAGCGGTGTAGTCTGTTGGTGAAGTCGTTTTCTGTTGGGTTTGGGTTATTTATTTTGTTAGGTTGTTCAGGATGTTGATTAGTTTGAGTTTTGTTTAGGTGTTGGTTTGTTTTTATCCCAAGTTTGTATCTACCATTTTCTTTTGCCGTAAGTGAGGATTTATTAATAGACTTTGGATGGGACCATTATGAGTGGGATTACTGGCTCTTTTCCCAAAAAAAAAAAAAAATTATGTGTAACACTCAAGTGTTATATACAAGGTTGAAACCAATCAATACAATGACAATTGGACGAGTATGCACAATTCATTTACAGAGCTCATCACAGTATTTTTGGCTCCATGCACAATTGTAAATGAAGATGGTTGCTTGTGTGACTTGGGGAAATGATCAAATGAAGCTCTCGAGTTTGGAGAATCTTATTTATGAGCAGGCTAACTCAATATATATTGAAATCTAAGACAAAATTTAAAGAAGCCATTTATAATAATATATAATACAATAAAATATAAATTATTATATACAAATAAAATGAGATTTTATTTAAATCATTAAATAAATTATTTTTAAATTTATATTTAATACAAAAATTCATATAAAATGAAGCTTTAATGTAAATTTTGTACCTCAATTTAACATGATCTTAAAAGAGACATTTAAAAATATAAGCAATTCATTGTATGAAGTATTAAATTTAGTCTTCAGAGAAAAAATATATATTAAATTTAGTATTGTGGGCATTGCACACATTGAAAAATATATAAGTTATTTAAATTTTAATTAATGAGATAGTTTTTTTTATTTTTTTTAAAAAAATATTTAAAAAAAACACTTGATTACTTTTATTTTTGAAGATTTTGCATAGAATTGAGCCTTAGGCAATAGCCTAAATGACTTTACCATTGAGTCGGCCTTACCTATGAGATGACCTAATTTATAACATTTTGCTTTTATAATTGAGAAGTGAAAAAGACTAGGGTCCATTAATAATAGAACGATGGGCTTAGGCGAAAGCATCATACAATTGTCTTGAAAGAGAGTAGGAACCATTAATAATATAACGATGCTACTAAGACCGATAAAGTATCGAGAAAATGAACTGATGCAATGTATTTTTTTTTCTTTTACTTTAATAATTTTTTTACACAGTTTTAGATATTTTAAAAAATAATAAAAAATATCAATTCATTAATATTCACTTCCTTAATTAGTAAATAAATTATAAATAAAAATAACAATCTCAATCGGTCAAATTCATTGATCAACTTATAGGTTCAACTACCATTTTCCTTCATAATGTAACTTAAGACGTCGGTCATCTAAAAAATAGTGAGATATACTTTTGAAAAATAGATCCCAAATAGTTGTCTTGAGGTTCTGTAGCCCATTTTGCTTTATTTTATTAGAGGTCGTGTGAGGTCGTCATCGCAGGGGTGAGGTGGCCGAAGGGAGGCCATTCCGATGATAGGAATGATGACATCTCCAATGGTCGGGGGTGGGCGAGCTGCATTCTGCCTTGGAACAGACGATCCGTTTCGTAGCATCTCCCTAAACAAAAAGTAACTTTTGACCAACTCATTTGTAAAGTAGAAAAGCCAGAATGCAGCCATTTCGGTCCAAGGCACTGCCACCGACATATAAGCTCCTTCTTTGAGTGGCCATGCACTGCCACCGCACTAAAACAGCCCTCAAAGTAGATTCCATGCTTAAAATCCATGCATTCAAATACTGCCAAATATGTTACGAGTCCTTCTATATACCTACCTCCTCTCATATACACTACACGAAGCTACTTATTTGACATTTATTTTTATAGCTAAACGCATGTTTAGGTTTATGTTCATTTCTAAATCACAATAGAATTAGCTTGCTCAATTTTCCTCCAGCGTCGCCCCCTCCCCTCTTCTTCGTTAGCCTTCATTGCCATTGCTCCGACTGAACCCATCCACAACAAACCAATATGTATTAGAAATAACCTCCAATAATATATGGTTGCAAATTTTTAGAAAATAGAAAACCCACCTTAGAAATCACCTTCAAAATATCATAGAATTCATCAAATGGTGAAAAAACTTACATCTATTAGGTCTTAGAAGCCCTTAAAAAAGTAAATAACCCAAAACAATCAAGGAATTTTGTAGTTGGGATGACCATGTTAGATTCTATGTACGTATAGATAACGCCTAGTGTTCTAAATTTATCCATTGAGATGAAGTGAATGGACTTTGGGCCCAGCAAAAAACTACGCATGCTTGAACCATCCAAGCTCCCATGATTATAGCCTGAAAAAAGAAAACTATCCAAACTCCTATGTAATATTTCATTTTGCTCGTTCTTTCTAGTAGCATCTAGAAAGTCCCAAACGAAGAGAAGGATCGAGAGGAAAATTAGAATCATTTTAAAATACCAAAAACAGTTCCTCAAAAATTCTCTACTCAACTTGGGAGCTAATATAAGGAGTGAAAAAAGCAATACTTATAAAGATTGCTTAGATAGAGTAAGATTCCGCTGAGGCCAACAACAGTGGTAGCATTGAGCACGACCTTAGGATACTCAGGGCTGATTTGCTTGCAAATGTTTGGTTATCCGAGGCCATACTCGTTCCTCAACTGAAGGGTTGTAAAAAGACCTTCCATGCGAATGAATGGATTTCAATCTGGTTCGGCCCAATTTCTACATGAACCAAACATTTTCGATCTGGTTTCGGTCCAAGGGATTTCTTCCCTTGGACTGGACCGGATTGGACCAAATGTCCACCATATATATATATATGTATATATAATAGCATATAAATTATAATATTAATATTAATATAGATTAATATAATAACATATTAATATATAATATATACTCTTATCATATTATAATATTAGTTGACTAGTTGTAGTATAAAAATATAAATTATAGTATATCTATATTGAGTATTAATAATAACTTATAAGTAATAAGTGTATTATTATATAATATATTATCACTAATATATCACTATTTACTAACATATAAATATGTAACAGTATTATTAGTTATAATTTACTAACATATTAATATATAATATATACTTTTATAATAATAACATATTATAATTATAAATCTGTGATAAATACGTAAATTTGGCTAAAAATAATTAAATTTGAGCCAAAAAATATATTTGATCATTCAAGATTTTCGATTAAATTTAACTTATTAAATTATATGCAGTGCCCCTAAACCGAACCGGATCGTTTTTGGACCGAATTAAATCGGACTGGTATAGACCGAATAGGAGTTTGGTCTGGTCCAGAGTGAGAAAATTCTTAAACCAAATGGAACTGGTCCATAAATTTTTCACACTAGACCGGACCATTTACATTCTTAATTATTTATTTTTTAGATCAATGGATGGGTGGGTGGGGATGATTTCTCATAATGATGGGTGCGTGATATTTCAGATGGGGAATATGAAATCATCACGGGGGATAGAGTTTAGCCACCACGCCGAAATGTGAATGAATCGAATTTGCTACATCAACTTTTGTGTGATAAAAAATCGGACTTCGAGTAGATTTATTCATATATTACTGTTTATCTCTACGTCGAATAATTGCTGCGTTCAAATAGCCCAAATAGTGCCAAATAATACAAACAAATAAAAATAAAAAATTTCAAATTTCTCTACAGTGTTTTTAACTTTTTATGGGGAAACATAATTAATAGATTTTTTTAAAAACGGAATCATAGGTAACATATTTGGCACTATATTATACAGAAATTCTAATAGTGCCAAATCGTTTTTTCATTTCCGTAATTTGTCTCAAATTGCGTTCAACTTGTTGCTGTCGTCGGCTTGTTGATTCGGGCAGCAAGAGAAATTACAAGACGGGTGGGTCTCAGTCTCTCAGACGTGTTGCCGTCGATTATTGGGGACCTTTCTTGAGTTACATGGAATGGGTTCAGTAAATAAAGGGGGTTGGTTGTTCATATGTGATTGGCTGTATGGTAAATAGAATTAGGTGGGCTGTTAGCGTCGAAATGTCACACTTTTATTGATGGGTTGTTCTTTAAGGAAGATCAGATGGACTGATTTTAAGGTTTTCTCCAATAAAAAATAAATTGGCTCTATAATGAAAAACATAATTTGTTATGGGGAAGTCGCTTTTGTCAAAATGATCGCTAGTTTTTTATGTTTTAAATTGGTATATACTGTTAAGTATCCATAAATAAAATAAATTCTATTAATTTTCTCACATAATTACACGGAAAATAACTTAATGTTATTTCATTTGAAGTGTTATATTATATGTATCTTATTTCGTATTTTCAAATAGTCAAAATTTGCCAAATATCATACATTTGTCTTTTACCTATCTCACTCGAAAACCTAATCCATCATCTAAACTATATATATATAATACAATTGTATTTATTTTAATTTACTTATTATTATTATTTATATAATTTCTTATAGTCATATTTGGAAGATGTACTAGTTATATTTTATATTTTAGTCAAGTCATATATTTTATTTTATTTTATTATCACAATTTATAACTGGTATTTTTTTGAAAGTTTAAATTTAATAACAACGATTATTCTGTTCATTACCATTATTTTATATTATTTTATTATGTTTTTCCCCAAGCAACAAACAACTTGACCATGGCACAAAATGGCCAAGTGGTACTGTAGGAAAAAGGCCATGTTCCATTTGTGTGCTGCCTCTTTCAACGTAGATCCGCAAATCTTTAGAGGCCAGCAATAGCCGAAACGGGGCCGAATGCAACAAATGCCATTATGATAGTGTTTTGGTGTATATGGGTCGGAGCTAGGTAGCTGCCCGTACTTAAACTTACCCGTCAAGACATGAGTACCTTCTCTTCCTACATTTCCAGCTACACAAATTGATCATATCATCGTGGCCGGCTCAATAGGTATCTTAACGACTAAAATTTTGATTAAGATTTTTTTTTAAGTATTTTTATTTTTTATATTAGTTTTTATTTAAAAATATTTTTTATTATTTGTCAAATAAATTTTTATTCAATATTTTATACTTTCTTTTCAATTAATATTTTCATTTAATAATTATATATAATATTTATTTGATATTTTTTATTTACTTAATTAATATTTTGAATTGAATATTTTTTCTCATTTTTTTTAAAAAATTTATATTTTAGATTTGTTTTAAGACCTTTTTTTATAAATTTTAACTAATTACTTTTTACTATACTAAATAATAGACTCAACAAATTAATAATTATTCATTGAATATTAATATTTGCTTTTTCATTTATTTTAATTCTAAATATAATTTAAATATTCATTTGTTATTAGAAAATACATTTTAATTTTTTAACGTTCATATTATTCTTAATGATTGATTGTTGTAATAATGAAGACATTAATTTTTTTAAATAAATTAAAATTATTAATCTTTGCATTGAATATTTACAAAAAGAGGACTCAAGAGTTTTACGAAGATGAAAACTAAAAAGGTTCTTTATTTATTTTTTTATGCGGGGAGAGTAAATTAGTGAGAGAAGTGTATATTTTAATCTCAAAAAATTATTTAACTAGCTACATTTGTTGAGCCAAATTATTGAAAGCTATTTTAAGTTTTAACTATTCATTTATTGAGACTATTGCAATCCCATATTCATGCTCACTAGTTATTATTTAGCTAAACATTAATTTTATTGAGTTTATTATGAGTGCTCTCAATAGTGGCTTAGCCAAAATCAAACTTGATTAAATTATAGCTAAGTTGTATTAATGGTGGTCCATTTAAAATTAAATATAGTTAAGCTGGTTAAAAATCTCTTAAATCAGACTCAACAAATGTACAGTAAATTTGCTTTTTTTTTTTCCATTGGCCAAATTTGATCAATCCAAATGACTGGCCAAATAGTTTTCAGCTTGTATTGATTTTGGTATGAGGTTTACTCTAAAACCAACCCACGTCCAAATTCCCATAATAGTGGATGAGTTTAAGGAGTGCTACAGTAACTCCCTAACTTTGGGAGTTACTATTCATCCCTATATCAAATTTTAAGTATATTTTATTGGAAATAATTAAAAATGTAAAACAAAATAGTAGAAAAATTAACAAAAGAATGAATATAAGAATATTATTTTAATAGATGACGGAAAATATAAGAAATAAGATAAAGAAAGATTTTGAAAAGAGTAAAATTTAAAAAAAAAAACTTATAAGAAAAGAGATTTTTAGTTAAAATTGATAAAAAAAATTTGAAGAATGAGATGGGGATGTAGATGCTCTAAGAGAGACATTGGAATATTATTCAGTTGCAGCAGTATTACATTAATACTAGTAGTACAAATAGTGGACGTAATCTCACATTAATATTTAAAAAAAAAAAGATATTTATAATATTTTAATCATAATTAAAAGAATTATTTACGACAAAAATTATTTTGTTCACTTGTAATATTCATGTGGTTGTGGTGATCTGTACGTAGCAAGTACTTGTGCTTCATGTATTGCTCCTCGACACTCTTCCGGGAATTCCATGGCAAGCTAATTCCCTTGATCAAATTCAAAACTCCGTCAGTGTGTACGTACACATGATGCATTAAATTCCACATACATATATAGCTCAGTTTAATCATATGGTTATGGTTTGAAAATTATATATGTTCGATGATCGATCGACTAGTTCACGTACGACTTGCTGCCAACCCGTACTGATCAGCCATCTCAATATTAATTGTTCTGATTAATTATACTTGTTCCAACAAATGTGCATCATGCCTTTCTTAAATTATATATGTTCGCGATCGACTGCTTTACCTATGATGATCTTCTACTTATATATTGTGTCAACATGATGTACTGTTCTCAAATAATTTAAACACTATTTATCATATTTTATTAGTAATAGATCTTTCGAAAATTTGATGTCACATTAAAATATATATATATATATATATTGATCAGAAAATAAAACTAAAAAGATGCTAAATAATATTTTTATAAGTTAAAAGGCTTAAATAAACTAGGCTCATGCTATTCATGTACTTTGTAGCATAGCAATGCTACACATGAAGCAGGTCGTAGCTCTCCAAAGTTGCATGCAGCTACAAGCTGTCGTTTGATGTCTACTGATACTACACGTACTGGAAAGGATCGAACCCGAATAAGATGGCTGGAACTTTATCCTTTTTCATTCCTTTATTTCATTTTCTGTTAATATTAGTTAGGGTCGGCTTCTCCATCTAGGCTATTTAGACAATTACTAGTTAAGGCCTTTTATTAGAAGAAGGCCTTACTAAAAAAGTTTAAAGTAGATTCTATTTATATAAGAAAAATTCAATTAAAAGTATTCATTAATTTAATAAGAGAACATCAAAAATATCAAATAAATATTATATATTATTATTAATTAAAAATATTACCTGAAAAAGTAGTGCTATAAAATCTTAAATAGTAATTTGCTTGACAAATAATAAGAATTATTTTTAAATAAAAATCTAATATAAAAACTTGCTTAAGAAAAAAACCTCCATCAAGATTTTGGCCTTTGATCAGCCATAATCTATTGAGCCGGCTCTCAATTAGTTATAAAGATTCTTTTGTTTTTTAGCTCAGAATTAGTGACGCAATCATTCACTACAAGAAAAATTAATAATTTTGACACATTATTTATTATAAAAATGATTATTTATTGTGAAAATATACTCATTTTAACAAAAAAAAAAATTATTTTAACAGAGAATAACTGATTATGGATAACTAATTTTCTTATAATGGTTATATAATGGTAGTACTGGCTGTACAGACATTTTTGGCATGGAATGGAATGATGGTCTCTGAAAACATGAGAGGCGCAATTCCTTTCAACCTTTTCTTACACATGCTTCTTCGATCTCCGCCAACTGGCTTGCCCATTTGGGAATTCCAACCAACAGTTAAACCTACCAGTCAAGACACAACCTTCGATCTATAATTCGATCCTACAGTAATATATATTTATGTGCAGGCCAGGCTCCTTAATTCACCACCTACGTAGATCTCATGATCAATACGCTCACAATCATGTGGTGGCCATTCGTATTGGTTCTGCAAATATTGCTTCTTATCTCCAACTTGGACGTTGCATCGCAGTCCAATATCATCAACACTCTTCCTGGTTTTACTGGCGAGCTTCCCTTCAAGCTCGAAACTGGGTTAGTGTCCACATATATCTATATATATATATATATATATATACCATCATGTATGTATGATATTTATGATCATGATGTGATAAAAACATTAATTAATTTATTGTACTACGTACGTACCTCTTTCTGGTCCGGTTTTATTAATATGCAATGAGTTTTAAAGGTACATTGGCGTTGGAGAGTTAGACGAAGTGCAGCTATTTTATTATTTCATCGAGTCTGAAAGGAGTCCTAAGGATGACCCTCTTCTTCTTTGGCTCACCGGCGGTCCTGGCTGTTCTAGTCTCACGGGCCTTTTATTTGAAATTGGTATCATATTTTTCTCCCATAATTCTTATCATGATTTTCTTTATTTATTTAACAGTACAATTTTTATTATTTTAAGTAGTATATAAGAAACTTGGAATAATGCAAATCAGTTTGTATATAAGTATTGCACATATATATATAACACTATATAACGTCCTCACCTGGTCGGGCCCGACAATGCCAAACCGATCGACCCAACTTGAAGTTTTCGGGTTGGATCGGGTTAGCATCGTGTTTGACCCTTATGTATGAAAAAAAGATGGTGAGTAAACCGATTTAGTTGTCGGTTTGGTTTGGTATCGAGTTTCGTTCAGTCCAATACTAATTTAATTTTTCTTAAAACTAGTTAAAATATATCTGATTCTCATTTTTCTTTTTCTAAAATCTGATCGGATCGGTTTATATATGTATTTTAATTTTTATATTGTATATAATTTTTATATAAAATATATAAAATATTTTTATATTATATGATAAATTACTAATTAATATAATTTTAAATTTTAAATTCTTGTATCCCTACAGTCTATTGTATTATTAGACAGATTAAACCAGTGTCATCTGAAAAAAAACATACTAAAAAAAAACTTACTAAAAATATATATATTAAAAAAATCCTAACACTAGTACTTTTTGGTAATTCATTGACTCTATGATTTGGCATTAATCGTGTGTAGGTCCTGTTACTTTCGACTATGCAAAGTCTAGTGGGAACAAACCAACATTGGAATTGAATCCGTACTCGTGGACAAAAGTAAGACATGCTATTAATTTAATGTGTAAACAGCTAGCAAGTAACATTTTATGAACCAAGTAAATTGGGTCCAACTTAAATATTACTTTTAGATTGCGAACATAATATTTTTGGATTCACCGGTTGGTACTGGATTCTCGTATGCTACAACTTGGGAAGCATACAACATGAGTAGTGATACATCATCAACAACACAAACCTATGAATTTCTAAGAAAGGTGAGCGAACTCGGATTAATTTACTAAAATGCTTTGTAATTATCATATCATTAATATTCCTGCATCATGTATGTACGTAGTGGCTCATGGCTCATCCCACGTTTCTCTTCAATCCGCTCTATATTGCCGGTGATTCTTATTCTGGGAAAATTGTCCCGATCATCGTTCAAAAAGTTTTAAACGGTAAATTATCAATTTGATCTCAATTTCATTCTAAAAAAAATATGTTAGCATGATCACACTAACACTCACCTTAATTACCTGATGTATAAATAACAAAAACAGATTATTATTGATCAGATGATCGATCGCTCGATCTTTCTATGTTAGTTGTTGTGGCTTGATTATTACTGGGCCATCTTGATCATGCGATTCTCATGTTGCATACTGTAGGTAACGAAATTGGACATTCGCCACCATTGAATCTCAAAGTATGCACTATCTATATATAATATCATGTCTAGTCATTAACTTGGATTGCTCTGTATTCTTTAATTTTATGTTTTTTTTTAACCAATGTTGGGCTTATAGTTTGGAAAATTGGACGCAGGGTTTAGTGATTGGTAACCCACTAACAAATCAGATTTTGGACTCGAATTCAAGAGTAAAATTCGCTCACCGGATGGCACTTATATCCGATAGACTTTATCAGGTAAAGTGCTCCTCGTTGTCCAAGGTGGAAAAGAGTACTCGAAGACAATGTAATTTGTACTTTTTAAAAAACAAATAGAGAATATTTACGACTTTAATA
Source organism: Platycarya strobilacea (assembly GCA_036898215.1). Classification (NCBI taxonomy): domain Eukaryota; kingdom Viridiplantae; phylum Streptophyta; class Magnoliopsida; order Fagales; family Juglandaceae; genus Platycarya; species Platycarya strobilacea. Next base: position 2,492,610 of record CM072554.1, on the reverse strand, counting down.
CGTGCTTGGCTGCTAAAAGATCAACAGGTAATATTGTTTGTATAGTAACTAAAAGCAAATTAGTTATTTTCCTCAACCTTATTTTTCTTGAGACCATAATTTCTATTCCAATATATATATATATATATATATATATATATTGTTGCTAGTTTTGCACTTATAATATTAATACTGATCTCTTGTAATTTTCATTTCATATTTGGTTACAAATTAGAATAATATGATCTCATTGCAGTAAAAATATGTAATATATTTTTTTTAATCTATGTGCTTATAGTCAACTAAAAGAAACTGCCAAGGAAGATATATAAATCCAGATCCAAACAATACACAATGTGTAGAAGATCTTCAAGAGGTCAATGAGGTGAGTATGATTAATTAAGAATATTCATTAATTCTGGATTACACAAACCTGAATATTAATTTAGCGATGCAATTAATTTGTAGTGCATAGCCGATCTATTTGGTGAACAAATATTGGAACCCAATTGTGCTTTTCTGTCCCCAAAGCCTAATAAACTCTGGAGAATGAGCCCTCATGTCGATGATAATCTCATAGATATACTCCATTCAGCACCAGATCAAGTTCTTCAACCATGGTGTCGGGTCTCTCTCTCTCTCTCTCTCTCACACACACACACACATAATTCTTATTCTTCGAGATGAGATGAGATGAAATGCTATATATGCTTTATCAAAATTATGATTATTTCATACAGCCTATTTATTATTTGATCCAGAGCTATAATCATATGTACTCTTATGTTTGGGCGAATGATAAAACGGTGCAAGAGGCTCTCCATGTTCGAGAGGTATTTAATTTATATTATATGGTACTTGTAATCACAATCGATAGAATTTAAACCCATTAGCATTTCGCTAAATATGTTTAAATTGGCATCATGTGATTAATGAATATCAGGGAACCAAAACAGAGTGGGAGAGATGCAATAAGAGCTTAACATATACAAAGGATGTCATAACGAGTATTGATTATCACCGAAACCTCACCAAGAAAGATATCCGAGCTCTTGTTTACAGGTACTACGTATGTACGTACTAGATCTATGTATACACTTATCGATCATCGAACAAGGAATTGCTGTGATAAATTCATGGAATTGTCATGCCAAGCTTATGTATGCCGACCTCCTTTCCCTACCTGGGCTTAGCTTGGTGTGTTTGCATGACCCTATTAATGACGAGTAATATATAAATATTTAGGAAAAGTACTCAATTTTAAAATTTTTAAAGTTTTCATAAACTAACTTGAAGTGTTTCTAGCGGTGATCACGACATGTTGATTCCATATGTGGGCACGTTAGAATGGATACAATCACTGGGCTTGTCTACAGAGGATGACTGGAGACCTTGGTTTGTTGATGGGCAAGTTGCAGGGTGAACTTCATCACTATCTTATTTAATCTGTAACCCAGCCTGCTAATTTCTAGACTCTTATAAGATTTTCATTTTGTTTTCTTCAGATACGTCACCATCTTTGTAAAAGAAAAGTACAGCTTGACATTCACGACTATAAAGGCAAGCATTCTCCACAATATAATTCCTTCATTTCCTTGTACCGTGTTCAATAAAATCTGTGATAATTATATATATATATATACACATATACATACACACATTAGTTAAAAGTGTTACTGCATTTTTTAGATAGTAAATATGAATTTTAAGATGCGCATGCATATCAATTAAAATAATAAGTATGATAATTGTAAAGATTATCATAAATCTATTCAACAAATTTTATAAATAATTATGATTATATTTTTCAAAAATGAAGGAAACAGAAAATGTAAACTTATTGAACACATTATAGCAAATCAAATGTTTAGAATTCATTATATTGAAATCGACATGTATTGCTTCTCTTGTTATGAGACTAATTAATAATAATAATAATAATAATAATATAGCTCTTATTAATGAAAAAAATATTATTTGTAATTGGTTCAGAAAATTACTAGATATAATTGTTATTATAATGATAAAATGCATAAACAGATCATTCATTTGAAATTAAAAAAAAAAAGAGCGCAATATTCTTTTTTAAATGAAAATAATATTAGTTTAGAAAGTATATATATATATATATATATATATATATATATATATGATCATTCAGTGTGATTCATTATTATGAGAAAAAATATGAGCGATTTTTTTTAAACGATATCCTATAGCAATAAAATATTAATCTTTAAGTTTCAAAACAATATTTTCATTTTTTAAATTTAATATAATACTATCATTTTTTCAAATTTGGAATCGCAATATCGATCTTAGAAAAAAGCATGTTCCTACCAAAATATTTTCTACAGGATTAAAAGTATTATTAATTAATTATTTTAATAATAATTTAAAGAAAATTCATTAAAATTAGATTTATTTGAAATGCATTACCACAAAAAATAAAATAGTGAATATGATATATTAAAGAACAATAATAGAATGATGCATAAATTGGAACCTAAAAATAATAATTGAATTGTGTAAGATGAAAATATTATTAGTGATCCACTGACTATGATTTATTTTTATGAAATAATATTTAAAATAATATGAAGGAAATTGTTATTTTTCCAAATAATGTTATATACAAAAAATACTATTATTTTTAAATCTAAGAAGAAATGTTTAAAAAACCCTAAATTGTTAATTATTTGTTTCACAAAAGCTCAATAAATCAAAATCTTCAATTTAAAATATTTTTATGTTCATTATTATTATTACTATTATATTCTAATTAATATTTTTTGATGGATATTTTAATTAATATTAGAATAATAGAAAATCAATTGCACTTTTAATGAATTAGAGGACAAAAATGGAATTTTATAAATGAGAACAAAATAGTAATTGCCCAATGTGACCCAAAGATTAGGGAACAAAAATGAAATTGTCTAAAGGAGGGCAAAAAATTAACTACCCAAGGTAAAAAAAAAAAAACTATTAATGCAGCTATTGCCACTTTTATTATAGAGTAAATATAATGGCATTTTGGTAAATTTGAGTTGTACAGGGCGGGGGTCACATGGCACCGGAGTACAAGCCTCAGGAATGTCTTGCCATGGTCGATAGATGGTTGGCTTATTTCTTTTTGTAGTGCATGTAAAGCTGTAGCTCTAAATTATGACCAAACGGCTCAATAATTCCAATTAGAGGGAGCTCATTTTTCTATTTTTTATGTAATAATTGGAGAAGTGCCTACATGTTGCAAGTGCTTGTCGATGATGATGTTGAATGATGATGATGATGATGATGAGTGATGATGGTTTATTTCAAAACCAATGTTTAATAAAAAATAATTTTGATTGCAAAATAGTTTTTAAAGAAAGAGGATGACACCATTAAACATACTTCTCTCTGCCCGTCGATGCATTTGTCTTGTCTCTAATTTTTTCAGGTGCAATTAATGCAAAATGAAAAAACTGTACGCAAAGTGAATAAGTATTTTAGAAGAATACTTATAGAAATTTTTTATTTATTTATATTTTTTTTTCAAATTTTTAGTTCTCAAAATAATATTTTTAAGTTGTTATTCTTTTTCACTTTTTTCCAATTATATATATTAGGGTGATCAAACTTTGAATAATTAGTCAAAATTTGCCCAATATCATTTGTGATATGCTTGAGAGGAAGGAGTCCGTGGTTGATAAAGGCAGGCTAGGGTATGAGAAGAGGAGCATGTCGGCAGAGCTATTGAGATGAAAGTGGATCTGGTTGAATGAGGTCAAATGGGAGAAGGTTCTCGATAGCTTAAGCTTCCGTTTGGGCCTAATGGGCCAGGTCAGGCTATTGTGTTCTACATGTTTTACCATTTAATTGTTGCTGGGTTGCTTAGGTTTAAGTCAGGCCTTTTATCCATTTGTTTTAGTCCGTGTATTTTGGGCATTTAAATAAGTCAGTACACTTTAGTAAGTCGGTGGCATTTTACTATAAATAGTTGACAAAGCTACTCATAGAAGCATCTGGAACATTTGTAATTCTGTAAGTGGAGAAAGTCTGTCCTCGAAGTCAGTGTGATTAGAATTCAAATAATATACGCATCTCTCATTTTACATTCCACTCTCTCTCTCTCTTCTACAATATTGCTACATCATTCCATATATTTTGTCTTTTACCGATCTCACTCGAGGCCTAATTCCATATCAAATTATTGATAATCTAAATTCTATATTGAAATGAAGGAACGAAATTTATCAGTCGTCCCTGTCCCACCATTAAATTATGTGAATGATCCCACCACTATTATTTTAAATTCCGTATAGTGACTTGTATAGTGACTTGCATAGTAATTTCAAAGCTTATAAATAGGAGATTCAGTTGTAATGAAATTCATAAGAAAAAATAGAGAGAGAAAGAAAGTTTCAATTCTTAAGAGTTTCAGAAATAATTTCTTATTTCTCTTTTGCAATAGTAGTTCTTTTTTTTAAGTTTCATAACACGTTATCAGCACGACGGTTCTACCAATTCTGAAGCTAGTGGCCTTATTGCTCTGTAAGTTTTTCAATATATTATTTGAAATTTTTGATATATTTTATTGATAATTATCTGTGTGAATTTATAAAGATATTTTCTAAGATACACATATTTATTATTTATATGTGTAGAAAACGACAAATCTTACAAAATTGGAATTTGTTGCTCTTGATATATCTGGAAAAAATTATTTATTCTGAATACTTGATGCTGAAATACATCTTGATGCAATGAACCTGGGAGAAACTATTAAAGAAGGAAATCAAGCATCCCTGCAGGAACGTGTTAAAGCAATGATTTTCCTTCGCCACCATCTTCATGAAGAATTGAAAACTGAATATCTCACAGTAAAAGATCCCTATATTTTGTGGAACAATTTAAGGGAGAGGTATGAACACTAGAAGACTGTCATCCTCCTAAGAGCTCGTTCTCAATGGATGCACCTGAGGTTGCAAGATTTTAAAAGTGTTAGTGAGTATAATCCCGCACTTTTTAAAATAAGCTCAGTATTAAAATTATGCAGTGAGAAAATCACCGATGAAGATATGCTAGAGAAGACTTTTACTACATTTCATGCCTCGAATGTGCTCCTGCAGCAGCAGTATCGAGAGAGAAAGTTCAAGAAATATTCTGAACTTATATCATGTCTTCTAGTAGCTGAGCAGAATAATGAGCTCTTATTAGAAATCCACCAGTCACGCCCTACTGGCTCAATATCATTCCCTGAAGTGAATGGTAATAGGTTTGCATCATTCCCAGAAGTGAATGGTGCATCCTTTAGAAGAAATCGGAGGCATGGACGTGGTAGGAGAAATTATAGAAATGTTGGTCCCAGGAATGAAAACATTAAAAGGGATTATAATATACCATATCACCAGAAGTGGTACAATTCAGAGAGGGGTAAAAATCCTCAAAATAATTCTTCAAAGAAAAGTGAAGAGGTGTGCCATAGATGTGGAATGACTGGACATTGGTCACGTTGTCGTACGGCCAGGCACTTAGCTGATTTATATCAAGCTTCTATTAAAGGAAAGAATAAAGTGCATGAAACAAATTTAGTAGAACCATTAGATGATTTATTAGATTCAGTAGATGTAGACGTTACTCATCTTGATGTATCTGATTTCTTTAATCATCCTGATGGTAGTATTGAACACTTAATTGGAGATGGAAGTGTTCCACTCAATTAATGTATTTTCTTTCTATCAGTAATAAAAGTTTTGTATATCTTGTAGAATCATGGATCACATTGATGAGCTTTTTATCTCTGAGTTGAATGATAAAGATATATGTCTGGCTGACAGTGCTACAACTCACACAATTCTCAAAGAAAAGAAATATTTTCAAAATCTAACACTAAGTAAAGCTTATGTCCATACCATATCAGGTTCATCGGATTTAATTGAGGGCTCCGGAAGAGCTTATATTGTGTTGCCTAATGGCACCAAATTTTGTATTGATGATGCTCTATTCTCTTCACAATCCAGAAGAAATTTATTGAGTTTCAAAGATATACGTCGTAATGATTACCATATTGAAACGACCAATGAAGGCAGTAAAGAGCATCTTCTTATTACTAAAACAGTATCGGGCCAGAAGCTCGTATTAGAAAAACTGCCTGCTCTATGTTCTGGATTGTATTATACAAAAATGAGAACAATTGAATCATATGTGGTAATGCACCAGAAGTGCATTGACCCTAAAGTATTTATGACTTGGCATGATCGCCTTGGACATCCAGGTTCTATAATGATGAGACGAATTATTGAAAATTCGCATGGGCATCCCTTAAAGAATCAAAAGATATTTCTACCTAATGAATCTCCGTGCTCTGCATGTTCTCAAGGTAAGTTAATTATTAGACCATCTCCCTCAAAAGTCATTGTTGAATCTCCATCCTTTTTACAAAGGATTCACGGAGATATATGTGGGCCTATTCATCCATCAAGTGGACCATTTAGATATTTTATGGTTCTAATTGATGCATCTAGTCGATGGTCACATGTTTGTCTTCTTTCCACTAGAAATGTTGCATTTGCTAGACTTCTTGCTCAGATAATTAAACTACGAGCACAATTTCCTGAGTATCCAATTAAGACCATTCGATTGGATAATGCAGGTGAATTTTCATCTCAAGTTTTTGATGATTATTGCATGTCAATAGGAATAGATGTTGAACATCCTGTTGCCCATACACACACACAAAACGGTTTAGCTGAGTCTTTGATCAAAAGGCTTCAACTAATCGCTAGACCTTTACTTATGAAATCAAGACTACCTATTTCTGTTTGGGGACATGCTATACTTCATGCAGCATCTCTAATTCGCATTAGACCATCTGCATATCATAAATATTCTCCATTACAGCTTGCATTTGGTCAACAACTAAATATTTCTCATCTTCGTACTTTTGGATGTGCTGTATATGTTCCAATTGCACCTCCACAACGTACAAAAATGGGCCCTCAACGTAGACTTGGGATATATGTTAGTTTTGATTCTCCATCCATTATTAGATACCTTGAACCCCTTACAGGGGATATGTTTAAAGCACGTTTTGAGGATTGTCATTTTGACGAATCAAATTTTCCGTTAATGGGTAAAGAAAAGTCGGTGCCTGAAGCACGACAAGATATTACTTGGGATAATATGACCCTGTCTCATTTTGATCCTCCTACAAATGAATGTAAACGGGAAGTTCAAAGGATTATTCATTTGCAAAATGTTGCAAATCAGTTACCGGATGTATTTACTGACACTAAAGGTGTAGTAAAATCTTATATTCCTGCTGTTAATACTCCAGCAAGGATTGAAGTCCCTGAAGGACAAATTGTCAAAACAGCAATAGGTGAATCTAAAATACGCCTGAAGCGTGGAAGACCTATTGGTGCAAAAGACAAAATTCCCAGAAGGAAAAGAATACAAAATGAATTTGGTGTTCCTGAAGAACACGTACCCACAATACAGGCCACAAATATAATTGGTGCTCCTAAAGAGTTTAAATCTTCTATTCCAGAACCTCCTGAAGAGGAAACTCTTGAAGAGTATAAATCTCCTAAAAAGGGACCTCCTGAAGAGGTGTGTCATGAAATGTTTTCTCCTGAAGAGGAACAGGTACCTGAAAATAATGAGATCTCAATACATTTCATGAAAACTGGAGAAATTCTGGATAGAAATAAAATTGTTGTCGACAACATATTTTCATATAAAATGGCCCTTGACATTACCAGAAGTAATGAAGAAAGTGAGCCAAAAAGCGTCGAAGAATGTCGACGTAGAAATGATTGGCCAAATGGAAAACAGCTATTGAAGCTAAATTAAATTCGCTAGCAAAACGAGAAGTATTTGGACCTGTTGTCCAAACACCAAAGGGTGTAATGCCTGTTGGATATAAGTGGGTATTTGTACGAAAACGTAATGAGAAAAATGAAATTGTGCGATACAAAGCACGGCTTGTTGCATAAGGTTTCCTGCAGAAACCCGGGATTGATTATGAAGAAACATACTCTCCCGTTATGGATGCAATCACATTTAGATTTTTGATTAGTCTGGTTGTTACAAAAGGATTAGAAATGCGGTTGATGGATGTGGTCACTGCATATTTATATGGATCCTTAGATCATGACATATATATGAAAATCCCTGAAGGATATAAGATGCCTGAAGCATCTACAAGTACATCTAGAAATATGTACTCAATCAGACTACAAAGATCTTTATATGGGTTGAAGCAATCCAAACGCATGTGGTATAATCGCTTAAGCGAATATCTATTGAAAGAAGGATTTGAGAATAATCTTATATGCCCATGTGTTTTTATTAAGAAATCAGAATCCGGATTTGTCATTATTGCGGTTTATGTTGATAATTTAAATATTGTGGGAACTCCTGAAGAGATCTCAAAAACCGCTATATATTTAAAGAATGAATGTGAAATGAAAGATCTTGGCAAAACAAAACTTTGTCTCGGCCTGCAGCTTGAGCACTTGCAAAATGGAATTTTTATTCATCACTCCATGTATACTGAGAAAGTCCTAAAGCATTTTTATATGGATAAATCTCATCCCCTGAGTACTCCAATGATTGTTCGAACACTTGATGTGAAGAAAGATCCATTCCGTCCTTGTGATGACGATGAAGAAATTCTTGGTCCTGAAGTACCATATCTCAGTGCAATTGGAGCTTTGATGTATCTTGCAAATTGCACTCGACTAGATATTACATTCTCAGTTAATCTGCTTGCAAGATATAGTTCTGCACCAACTCGAAGGCATTGGAATGGCATTAAACATGTCATTCGTTACCTTCATGGTACGGTTGATATGTGATTATTTTATCAACGTGGTTCAAGTCTAGAATTGATTGGGTATGCAGATGCAGGTTATCTTTCAGACCCACACAGAGGTAGATCTCAAACTGGATATTTATTTACTTATGGAGATACTGCCATATCATGGAGATCTGTTAAGCAGACACTATCTGCTACTTCTTCAAATTACTCATAAATCATTGCTATTCATGAAGCAAGTCGAGAGTGTATTTGGTTGAGATTAGTTATTCAACATATCCAGGAAAAGTGTGGACTTCCCATGATCAATAATAGCCCAACAATCTTATATGAAGATAATACTGCTTGTATCACTCAAATCAGAGGAGGATATATCAAAGGTGACAGAACCAAACATATTTCACCGAAATTCTTTTATACTCATGAACTTCAAGAAAAAGGTGAAATTGATGTCAAGCAGATACGATCTAGTGATAATCTGGCAGATTTATTTACAAAGGCGTTACCAACTTCCACATTTAAGAAGATTGTGCATAACATTGGAATGCGAAAACTCAAAGATCTTTTGTCATGCACTTTTCAGGGGGAGTAAATGTGCTGATTGTACTCTTTTTCCTTCGCTGAGGTTTTGTCCCACTGGGTTTTCTTTTGCAAGGTTTTAATGAGGCAATCTTAAAGCACTTGTGGATACATAAGAAGACTGTACTCTTTTTCTTTCGCCATTGGTTTTTCTTCCCACTGGATTTTTACTTGGCAAGATTTTAACGAGGCAGATTCCTTATTGGCGGTCATTCAAGGGGGAGTGAAATGAACGAACGAAATTTATCAGCCGCCCCTGTCCCACCACTAAATTATGTGAATGACTTCACCACTATTATTTTAAATTCTGCATAGTGACTTGCATAGTGACTTACATAGTAACTTGCATAGTAATTTCAAAGCCTATAAATAGGGGCTTCAGTTGTAATGAAATTCATAAGAAAAAATAGAGAGAGAAAGAAAGTTTCAGTTCTTAAGAGTTTCAGAGAGAATTTCTTATTTCTCTTTTGCAATAGTAGTTCTTTTCTTTAAGTTTCATAACATATATAATATTAATAAAATATTATTTATTTTTTACTTATTATTATTTTATCTAATTTTTTAGAGTCATATTTGGAAGATCAAGTACTATTTATATTTTATATTTAAGTTCAGTGATAGAAGGCAGGTCCATTAATGCTCGAGCTGTCGGGCTTTTTCAAATCGGACCCGAATAGGTCAGATGCAACACATGCTTAAACTTAACTATCAAGACATGAGTCATGACCTTCTAATATTCCCCACGAGCTAGCTGCACAAATTGATCATATCATATATGCATTAAATGATGTCATGAGTACCTAATTCGACGAACAGTACCAATAAAGTTATAAATGGGCATATACATAAATGGGGGCGGGAATGATGCTAGCACAATAGATTAATTAGTAGCGAGCTGGGAAAGCTGGTTATAAGAGCATTAGTACTACTGCTCTAGTTAAAAGTTAAATCTTGATTAAACTATATTTTACTTTAATTAGGCTGAGTAAATGTGTTCATTAGATAATTAGATTTAAGGGTGTTCATCCGGGCTGGATTTTTTCCGGTTCCGGTTTTAAAACCGGATAACCGGTTTCCGGTTACGAAATCCAGCCCGGATTTAATCAAGCGGTGCCCGCAATTGTTAAAAAGCGGGTATATCCAATCTGATGCGGTCTCATACATGCGATATCCAATTTAAAATCCGGTATCCGGATTTGTATCCGGATCTTATAAATAAACATGATTCACTCTCATTTGCTCTCTCTCCCTCTCCCCGCGATGCCCTAGCGGCTCCACACCTTGATTCACTCTCATCTGCTCTCTTTCTCTCTCTCTCTTTCTCTCTCTCTATTTCAACCTTTGGTCGCCGTCTCTCTCTTTGCCGTGTTAGTCTCGCTGCTGACCTTTCGGTAAGTCTCTTATGTCTGGTTAGACGGGTTTGTTTTTTGGACTTTGGCCATCCGTTACAAGTGCGAAATGGGTCTCGAAATGGGTCTTGATGAAAATTTTTGAATGTTTATGGAGTATTTTTGGGTTATCTCGATGGTTATTGTCTGTTCGTTCTTTCGTTTGGCTAGATCTGCACTTTTCTTTTTGGTTTTTCGTTTGGGTATGTTTTTCGTTTGGCTAGATCTGTTTTAGATTTGTTTATGGTGAAGGGGTTTCATGTCTTAGAATAACATAGTTTTAGATGTGGGTATGTTTTGATTAGTGGATGAGCTTAGATGTTTTTCCTTTTAAATACCATATAGTTTCAGATTTTGTATCTTTATATCTGTTTTTAGAATTTTGTATTTCAATTTTTGAATAAGGTTCTTGCTAATATGAAGGACAGTGGCTATGAAATGAGGGAGTTATATATTTCAATATCTTGGAAAGGGACAGATTCCATACGATAGCAGCTTTAATCCGAATCAATTAATTTATAGGTATTCTGAAATGGGTTTAAGCCACTAAATCATAAGTGTAATTTGAAGTATTTTAATTTCTCACCCGTCATCTCATCCAACCCCATAAAAGCGTATTGTTTCCTAAATAAGTTTATGCCATGGAAGATTTATAGGTTAAAATCTAGAAAAACATAGACATTTTTCTGCATGCTGATCTCTGTTTTTGTTTATCTGAAGAGACATAATTTCAATGCAGCCAATGCATCAATTACTTCGTGGTTGGTTTTATAAACTGAAGATTATGGGCTCTTTTGATGTTTTATTTGCTTCTACACTAGCTAGTAGCTGCATTTCTTCCAAAATTGAAGGTCCTAAGTCTCCGATGCTCAGTTGTATATAAAGATGCACTGATAATAATTTTAGATGGTTTGCAATACCTAGAGGTGCTTAACATATCGCATTGCCTCTTGATAGAAGTCATTCCACCTCCTTGCTCTTTGATTAGAGCTTGCAGAATCATAGTTGATAGTTCCACAAATTCTCAAGAGTAGTGTATGACCCTTTCCTTCATTGATTGTAATGCTTTTTATGCTAGAAAAAAAATAAAATGTCACTGAATTAATGCAAATGAAAGCTGACATTGTGGTCTTGTTATTAAAGCTCCAGGTCTGGATTAGGTGGTGGGAGGTTGGTTTTGGGGTTTTGATACAGTCTGCTTGTTTTGGGAGGGGTTACATAGTTATACATTACCAGTGTATATATGTGTTTAGTTCATCTTAGAATTTGATTCTCAAGTTATGCATTATCTCTGTTTTTGTTTTTGTTTGTTTCTCATGAAGCCAATTATGCTTTTATAAGTTATCCCATGTGGAATTTACATCAATAAAATTTTTGAACAGTAAAATAATTGTAATGTTACTTTCTCTGATTTGTAGATTTTGATGATGAGTTGCGAGATGATTTTGGTGAGGATCCTTCTGCTTCAAGTGAAGATCCAGCACTCAAGCGGCATATGGGATTTGCCATTTTATTCTTAACATAAATTTATATTTTAGTGGATTTTTATCAGTAAAATAATTGTAATATAATATGTAGTGGATTTTTTTTTTTTTAGTTAAAAAGTTAATTAGTTGTGTATAGCCTTAATTATTGTTAATAGTGGCCATGATAAAAATATAAGCAGGCTTTTATATGATAGGAAAACAAACAAGCTTCCTAAATACATATATCAAAGGGGTGTGAACAGCAGGAGAAATAAAAAAAATCCGAGGAAGAAATGGGAACATAGAGTGCAACTTTCTGATAGAACAAAAAAAAAAGTAATAAAACAAGCTTAAAAAAAAAACCGGTTTAAATCCGGAAACCGGATTTCCGGTTTTTAAAAAACCAGATTGATCCGGACTCAAACCGGATTTCAACCTGGGTGAAACCGGGTTGGAGTCCAACCCGCTTTTGGACATCCAGTTCCGGTCCGGATTGATCCGGATATCCGGTTTGGACACCAGATGTACAGCCTTAATTAGATTAAGTAAATGTGTTTAATTTTAAGTAAAAATTAAATTATTAATTAATATATAAAGCGTATTTGCAAAAGAGTAGTATTAGTACTATGCCTCTCAATTTGCCTACTTGGTGTGCCTAGTATAATTTTTACTTAATTTTTTATTTTTCTGCTTTTTATTTCAAATATTTTTTTATACATGTTTAAATATTTCTAAAAAAAAATAATATTAATATACTAATTATCACTTCCTTAACCATTAAAAAAATTAAATTAAATTAAATACATGATTAGTTAAAATGAGGAGACAAAGTGAGACAGCATAATAAAATTTCTCTTTGCAAAAAAAAAAAAAAATATATATATATTATCATTAAAATATCTATTATTATTTTATTATTTTAACTTTGAAGATAGTCCAATGTGAATTAACCTTTCCAATAATTTTGGTTTAATTTTAGCCAAAGCCTGAACTTTTATTTAAATTTTAGACTTGACAATGATTAGACTATTATCAATGCTAAATGCCAAGTTTTGGATGGATATTGGATATTGCCAAACTACTTAAATTCTAGACTTGATAATTAGTAGACTATTTATTATATTTTATTAGTCTTTCAAAAGTTTGATGTCACATTAAAATATATTGAGAAAATAAAACTTAAAATATGATAAGTAATATTTTTATAACTTAAAAGGCTTAAATAAACTAGCTAGCTAGGAACATCATGCTGCACGCTTCTCCTCCAACTGGCCGCCACTTGCCCAATTTCGAATTACAAGTCACAACCGACGGTAAAACCTACCTGTCAAGAAAGTATACCTTTAAATTTTAATCTCTTCCTACATTTCGATGCGATCGGGTAAGCGTCGTGTTTGTCCCTTGTAGGTAGGGATGAAAAATAACAAACAAACTGGTGAACCAGTAAACTGAACTGGTGCCCGGTATGGTTCGGTAATCGAGTTTCGTATACAGTATCGATTTTATTTTTCTCAAAATCTGATCAAAATCGATCCACTTTTGATTTTTTTTTTTTAAATTTAAATCGGAGCAGTTCATGTATATCATTTTTATATATAATATATGTAAATTAGTTTTATATTATATGATAAATTACTAATTAATATGATATTAAATCTTAAATTCTTATATCATTATAGCCTAATATATTAATAGTTGTACTAATACTATATCACTATATATTATAATATATCATTATAGTCTATAATATAATTATAATATAATTATAATATATATAATATAATTATAATATATATAATATATTATCATTATATTATTATATATTATAATATACTATATTATGTATTTTAATACATATAATAGAGTAAATTAAAACCGAAAAAATTGGATCGAATCGAACCGAAATCAATAAAACCGAAAATACCGTTTAGGAGTGTAACCGGTGTGATATCAATTTTTCAAATATTAAAATCGGTATATATTTATCTGATTCTAAAATATATCCAAAATCAAATTAAACTAGATTGGTTATAATCCTATCTGTGGGAATTCGAAATATGCATCGGCATCCCCCCAATCTACTTTTGCCCAGTTCTGTTTCTGAGGTTCATCACTTCTTCCTCCTTTTTCTTGGCTTCCAAAAACGGAATTCTCAAAAAACCGATCAAACAGAGGAAGAAAAACAGGGTTATCATAGTTATTATATGTTTATACATTTCCATTTATACACAAGCTTCAAAGTCAACACGGAAATAATGAAAAACATAGAAAGCATACAGATCTAAAGAAATATATCCTTATAAATCCAGAGAATGAAAAGAAGTCAAAATGCTGAGAATTAACCAAGAAAAGGGATAGAGAAATTGGATTTATTCATTTCTTTGAGGAAGAACATCGAATTTGTGAATTTGGATATCTCAAATTCGCCCCTAAGATTCATCATTTGCAGGAGTATAAAAAAAATAAAGAAATAATAACACAAAAGTTTAAATAAAAATTCTTAAAATAGGAGAAAAACAACCAGATTCAAAAAAGAAAACTCATTATACAATTTTTCTCATTACTTCAAATATACCCACAAAATTTTCACACTAACAAAACTTTAACTCTCACTTCTTTCCTTTTTACAAACAAAAGTCAAACAATTTTACTAAAATAAAAAATTATTAGTTAAGTTTTGTACTGGAGCATTTAGCCAAAAAAAAAATTAATCCTCCTTTTGTAAGTATTAGGTCTTACTCCTCTTTTATTTCCTACCAATGTGGAAGAAAAGTTAAAGAGCAAAAACTCAACACAAGTTTAGGAAAACATGTGCCCATATATATCAACTCCAAGAACCCAACACTGGATCAGAAATAACATCGAGCAACGGCCAAATCAGACACATCTACCGGATCTTTGACCAGAATAGCTCCTTAACGATTCCTATATAAGCAATGATTCTTCAACACCTCGAAAGCTTCGTTGGCTTCCTCTAAGAAGGCTCATGACAGAGGAGCGAGAATGCAAAGAATCTCGCAAGCCACCGTCTTGCTCATCCTCCGAAACTGACGTGCTCGACACAATTACAACTAGAAGCTACTAGTTGAGATTGTGTTTATCTCAATTTATCTCATCTAATAATTATAATTTTTTAAATTTTTATATAAAATTACTTTTTTTTTAACTTGTAACTATTATATCACCTCAATTGAACTCAAAAAATAAATCAAACCTTAAAACAGATTTATAGAGCCTACTGGTGAAATTAACACCCGAATAAAAAACCGACACTAGGCAGGTTGGGTAATCGACTTTATAATAACACGTAATATGTTAGACAGATCAGGTTGGTTGAGTTGAGTCAATCGGATCATCGGTCCATTTGTATAGGCCTAATGTTGGGATTTGGGTCGTTCGACAAACAACAAATATGAATGACCGTAGCGGATGCAACAAAGAGAATTAAAACAGAAACCATTGTTTTGAATTTCGTATCGTACTAGCCGCTACGACCGGTACGTAGTGTACCGAAGCAGTGACCGGTACAGAAATTGGACTTGTTTCGTACTGGCCCAAATTTCGGCCGTACCAGCCATGTGTGTCAGCCGGTATTGGTTGATATCGGATTTCAGAATTTTAATTTTTTTTTTTTTCATTTCTTCCTATTTTTCTATCATAATTTAGACTAGATTATTTACATATATATTTATATATATAATTTATTCATATATTGACTATTATTTTGAAATATAATTTATATATATTTATATATATATATTTTTTTATGTATAGACTATTCCAAAACGATACACTAAACAGTACCGGTATCAAAATATATCATTCCAGTGCCTTGACCGGTACGTTCACCGGTATGGTATTCAAAACATTGACAGAGATACACAGAACAGCGATGGACACCAAGATTTGAAGTGATTCGGCTCAACTGAGCCTACATTCACTGTTAGGTCGGTCTCAATGAATTCTACTATAAAACAAAGATGGAGTACAGAGATTGAATTATGTGATTCTGACACTAGAAATACTCAATCTCACTTACAAGTTGCAAAGTTCTCTCTCACAACACTTACATCCTTACAAATAGCTCTCTACTCACCAAATCAAACAAGAAAACACACTTCTGGAACTTCACATTCGCTGTGTTCATCTTCTTGCTCGAGCGGGACTCTTCTTGCTTGAGCGAAACCTTGAGCTCCTCACGGCTTAAGCGTTCAAATGAACACGATCCTTTTTTAGGCAATATCTCGCTCAAGCGAGACCTTCTCACTCGAGCAAAATACTATTCCAGACGGCGCTAACCCTAGTACCTGGAAGCGATGCAATCCTGGGGTTGAATCTCACTCGAGCGGGACGTCGAGCGTCGAGCGAGAGTCGAGCGAAGTCACTGTCTGGATTTTCTGTGATCTCGCTTGAGCTGGATGTCGAGTGAGAGTCGAGCCAACTCTCTGTCTGATGCCTCGCTCAAGCGGGATGTTAAGCGAGGGTCAAGCGAAATTACGGGTTGAGGTTCGCTCACTGCGCTCCAGCAAGGATCGAACGAGAACTGTCTGATGTGCTTAATTGAACAATTCAAACCACATCTCCAACACCTAAGACTTTAAACTATACATTTAGCGAGAAATTTAAAAAAAAAAATGATGAGTAAAATTTGTCTTAGATCATATTCAAGCTAACGGATATATATCGTAAAATCTCCGTATTAAGAATTTTGTCAACTTCGTTGAGTCGTTAACAGTATGGTAGTTCTAAAGTATTACTAATTAGTTGTCACGCTAACGGACAAACCTAGCTAGCAATTAGCTTCCATTCAACTCCATTAAAAGGGTCATGTTCAAAGGTCATGCAAACCAGCTTAATTTGAATTACTACAAAGTCTCACCCAAAAAAATAGTTCCAACTTTTCATTTCAATTTAAATGTTTCGATCAAATAAATAAATATATATATATACACACAATATATATGTATAAAGAAGTCACGACTCTTCAGTATCTTTTCCATTTCTTCAGCAAAATAGATCTCATGTAGACCCTATTCAGGCTGTACGATGTGGACAACTAATTTAATTTTGATAATTCATTGACATTTGACTCTATGTTTTGGCATTCGTGTGTGTAGGTCCTTTTACTTTCAACTATGCAAACTCTAGTGGGAACAAGCCAACGTTGGAATTGAATCCGTACTCGTGGACAAAAGTAAGATATATTATTTGATGTGTAAACAGCTAGCAAGTAACATTTTATTATATTGAAACTACAATAAAATCAAGTATTTATGATAAATTATTTATGACGAGAATGATTATTTGTGTCCAAAACAACTCAGTTTAGTGAGAAATTGTCATTTTCAAGAATATTAATTATTACAAATAAACAATTCTCTTGTAATGTAATCCAAGATTGAATAATTTGGGTCCAACTTATTTTTAGATTGCGAACATAATATTTTTGGATGCACCGGTTGGTATTGGATTCTCGTATGCAACGACTTGGGAAGCATACAACATGAGCAGCGATACATCGTCAACAACACAAACCTATGAATTTCTAATAAAGGTGAGCGGAGTCGGATTAATTTACCAAAATGCTAGGAATAATCTCAGGGTTTATTATATCATTCATGATATTGCTGCATGCAGTGGCTCATGGCTCATCCCACGTTTCTCTTCAATCCGCTCTATATTACCGGCGATTCTTATTATAGGAAAATCATCCCGATCATCGTTCAAGAAGTTTTAAACGGTAAATCAATTTCTAAATTTCACTGTAAGATCAAAAATATGTTAGCATGATCGCACTTATTTTCTTTTTCGTTTTTGTCATTATTCAGATGAACGATCGATCTTTCTCTGTTAGTTGCTACGGCATGATTATTACTCGACCGTCCCGATGATTATGTGTTTCTCATGTTGCATGTAGGTAACGAAATTGGACATTCACCACCATTGAATATCAAAGTATGCACTATCCATGTATAATATCATGTATAGTCATCAATTTGGATTGCACTGTATTCTTTAATTTCATGTTTGTTCTCTTTTTTTGTCATTAATGTTGGACTTAATAGTTTGGAAAATTGGACACATGCATGGTTTTGTGATTGGTAATCCAGTAACAAATGATTATTGGGACACTAATGCAAGAGTAAAATTCGCTCACCGAACAGCACTTATATCCGATAGACTTTATCAGGTGAAGTCCTAACTGATCTTAATTATTTAGCCAATGATAGCTTTTAGTAATATTTTTCTACACGAAGGAGTACCATATATACTTGTTATTAAGATTCTATGTAATGTATTCAAATATTATATACAGTGTGTAGAAGTACTGATAGTACTCTTGTAATTTTATTTCATTTTTGGCTACAAAGAAAAATATCATCTCATTGCAGTTAAAATATGTAATTCTTATTTTATTTTATTTTTTATCTATGTGCTTATAGTCAACTAAAAGAAACTGCCAAGGAAATTATATAAATCCGGATCCAAACAATACACAATGTATAGAAGATCTTCGAAAGGTCAATGAGGTGAGTATGATTAATTAAGAATTTTCATTAATTCTGAATTACACATTTCATGTTGTCAAGTTTGATCGGGCAATGAATATTAATTTAGGGATGCAATTAATTTGTAGTGCATAGACAATATATTTGAGGGTCAAATATTGGAACCAAATTGTGCTTATCTGTCTCCAAAGCCGAATGAACTCTGGAGTGATTTGAGCCCTTATCTCGTTGATAATTTCGTAGATATACTCCATTCAACAACAGATCCAAGTTCTTCAACCATGGTGTCGGGTATCTCTCTCTCTTTCTCAGATAATATCAAATCATTATTATTTGGATTTGATTTTCATATTTATCAGGAGTGTCGAAGATAAAATCAAATCAAGATAGTATCAAATCAAATCAAGATAATCTTGATTGAGAAACGCTGTTGGCCGGTCGGGCTGTTTAACTAAGAATATTTGCCACCGTTAGGAATTCCAATTACTCCAGTTCCTCCACCACAGCGCCACCGCTACCTTCATTCCACGATAGCAAGGTTAGCACCCAGTCCGGTCGTGACCCCTAGTCACCCACCCAGAGCCACGATGCGACAGCCACACCAGCCACCTATTCGCTAAACCACCGAAAGAAAACCTGCACCACTACACGTCTTCCTGCACCCTCAATACAGTCGCAAACCGTCGTGAGCTCAAACCAAGAACCTCTGTTTTAGGAAGTCAAAACAGAGTAAGTTTGAGATTAACTGCTTTTCATTTCAGCCTAGAACCAGCGTGTAACCCTTTCTTCTCAAACCCAGAAGATAAAAGAACGTGCACAAGAGAATGAGAGAGAGAAAGATCAGAATGTATGAAATGTACAATGATGGTGATGGAGAGCGAGTGAAGGCTGTAGCAGTATGTATGAGATGTACAATGATGGTGATGGCTAGAACAGAGTGAAGGTTTTTGTTGGGTGTAGACAAATGCACACTAAGTAAAATGGCTTACGTGGTGCTAAAGTATTGGATAAGAACAGCCGGACCAATCTACAGGAATTCTCTTCTTGATTTGATATTATCTTCACGAACACACACAATTTCAACTCTTCCAAATGAGATGAGATCCTGTTTATGCTTTATTAAAATTATGATTTATTTTATAATCAGCTTATTTTATTATTTTCAGAGTTATAACTATCTGTACTCTTATGTTTGGGCGAATGATAAAACGGTACAAAAAGCTCTCCATATTCGAGAGGTATTTAATTTATATTATGTTAGTACTTGTAATCACGATGGATATTATATAGAATTTAAATTCAGTGGCGTCATGTGATTGATGAATATCAGGGAACTAAAACAGAATGGGAGAGATGCAATGAGAGCTTAACATATACAAAGGATGTCATAACGAGTATTGATTATCAACGAAACCTCACAAAGAAAGATCTCCGAACTCTGGTTTATAGGTACACCATATCTATATGCTTGCACTTTCTATATATAATATACATTATTGATCATCGAACAAGGAATTACTCATGTAATAAACCTATTGTTTATTGATGAGTAGTACTAATATATAAATTTTTAGGGTAAAAGTATATAGTCTATTTCGAAATTTCTTAAGTTTTGCTTAATAACCTGATCAAGAATTTCTGATCTTGGTGCAGCGGTGATCACGACATGGCAATATCATATGTGGGAACACAAACATGGATAGAATCACTGGAGTTGTCTATAAAGGATGAGTGGAGACCTTGGTTTGTTGATGGTCAAATTGCAGGGTACTGAACTTCTCCATCACCACCATATAATTTTATAATTTGTAACCTTGCTGATCCTTTCTAGACATTAGTTTATATGATTTTTGTTTGCATATTTTCTTCAGATACGTCACCATCTATACAGAGGAAAAGTACAGTTTGACATTCACAACTATAAAGGCAAGAGTTCTCGATCCACAGTATAATTTCTTGTATCGTGTTCAATAAAATTAGTTTGCTATAATATATGCAAGGCACATGCATATTCGATCCATGTCGAAAGTGCTACGTCTTGCAATTTTTATGTGGTAAATATGAATCTTAAGATGCATGCATATCAATTAGAACAATAAGTATGATAATTGTGAAGATTTATCATAAATTTATTCAACAAATTTTATAAATAATTATGATTATATTTGAAAAAGTGAAGGAAACAGAAAATGTAAACTTATTGAAGTACTCATAACAAACCAAATGTTTAGAACTCATTATATTCAAATCAACATGTATTGCTTCACTTGTTATGAGACAAATTATACATGTAAATAATAATAATCATAATAATAATAAGAATAATAATATAGTTCTTATAAATGAAAAATAAGATAATATTATTGCTATTTGGTTCAGAAAATCACTAGATATAATTGCTATTAGAATGATAAAATGCATAAACAGATCATTATTACGAGAAATAATATGCGGGGATTTTTTTTTAATGATATCCTATAGTAATAAAATATTATTCTTTATCTTTAAAGACAGTATTTTCATTTTTTTTTAAATTTAATATAATATTAATAGTTTTTCAAATTTGGAATTGGAATATTGATCTTAGAAAAAAAAAAGCATGTTCCTACCAAAATATGTTTTAAAGGATTAAAAGTGTTATTAATTATATTAATAATAATATAAAGAAAATGAATTACAGATAGATTTATATGAAATGCATTACCACAAAAAGTAAAATAGTGAATATGATATATCAAAGAACAATTATTGAATGATGCATTAAAAATTGGAACCTAAAAATATTAATTGAATTGTGTAAGATGAAAATATTATTAGTCCATTGACTATCATTTATTTTTATGAATTACTATGTAAAATATAATGAAAGAAATTTCCAAGTAACATTATATACAAAAGTTCAGTAAACCAAAATCTTCAGTTTAAATTGTTTTTAGGTTCATTATTATTATTACTATTATATTCTAATTAATATTAGAATAATAGAGATTTAATTGCATTTTGAATGAATTAGAGAACAAAAATCTAAATGTGTAAATGAGAGCAAAATAGCAATTGCCCAAAGATTAGAGGACAAAAATAAAATTGTCCAAATGAGGCCAAAAATAAAAATTACTATTCATGAGGCTATTACTACCTCTTTGAGCGGTTTCTGAGGGGATGTTGTTCAAATTTCTCTCGAATGAACAATTATTTTTTTAATCACTTTTTTGGTAGTTTAAAATAATGTTTAAAAATAAAAAAAATTCAGATCATTATTAAAAAATATCTTTTAAATTATTCAATAAAAAAAATTAGATAAAAAAGAATTCGTGTACCAAATTCGGTACATATAACATTTTTCTTGCCTCTTTTATCATAGAGTAAATATAATGGCATCTATGTAAATTTGGATTGTGCAGGGTGGGCGTCACACGGCACCGGAGTACAAGCCTAAGGAATGTCTTGCCATGGTCGATAGATGGTTGGCTTATTTCTTCTTGTAGTGTAGATACGTAGCTCTAATTTTATGTAATAATTGGAGAAATACGGCCTACACGTTGCAAGTGTTTGTCGATGTTGATAATGAATAATGATGTTGATTACCCAACAGGAGAGAAACTAGCATGTGCAAAAAGTTATTTTAAAATCAATGTTTAATAAATGATTGCAATTTCAAAGAAATAGGATGAGACCTTTAATGCTTCTTTATGTCCGTCGTTGCAATAAATGTACCGGAAACATTTCCCAATTTGTGTATGTTCATCTAAGTTTAATATTAAACAGTACGTACCAGTACTAGTTTCCTTTACTGTAAGAAAGTGAAATGGTGCGAGGATTTCTATTTCATGACTCTATAATTGACATTCTTGTGTAGGTCCTTTGTCTTTTAACTAAGCAAATTCTAGTAGGAATAAACCAATATCATTCAAGTTGAATCCATACGCATGGACAAAAGTATGAGATTTTACAATACGTGTACACTCCAATTTAATCATTTCGAAAGTTGGAAAATTTTATGATTCAAAGATAGTATGGAAATTTTAGGTTGTCAATATAATAATTTTGGACGCGCCGATTAAAATTACACAATGCCCCCAAATAATTTCCAATTGTTTTAACTTTAAAAAGACCTCAAAAGCGGGGGGTGGAGTTTGCAAACGGATTTGTGCATATATGGATTTGTGCAAAGAGGGAAAGAGGGAAAGAGGGATTCGAAGGGTAAGAGGGATCGTGTGTGGTCGAGTCTAGCGTCAGTAATATAAAATAGTTGACATGTTGATGCGTGATTAATTGGATGTAAAATTGGGTTTTAAACCAATCCGGCCTCCAACATTTCTCTATTTTTATAACTGCAAATATTATTCTTTTATCTAATGATTATGTAGAATTCATTCAACATTACTATATCCGATTTTTTTTTTAAAAAATTTAAAATAGATTTGACTTGTCATTTTTTCAATTTTATAATTTTTTTTTCAAAAAATATATAATTTATTTATATGAAGCCTGGCCCGTATGAACAGTTAACAAAGCTTGATCCGTTTGAACAAAATCAGCAAGGCAGAAAGTTCGCTCTTTTGGGAGCTAGGCATAGCTAATAATATGTTTGGGCCCATTTAATGTACATAGCCCATTAGTGCAATAATTTTTTTTGACATGGCTGATTTGGAGTCTTGGTGCAGTAACTTTCGACTATGCAAATTACAACGAGACTTTATCAACTGTCCTATTGAACAAATTGCAGGTGCCAAATTGCAGGGTGAGTACTTCTAGGTTTCTCCTTGATTCTTTAACATTAGCAAAAGTGCCATATCTCACATAGTTCTACTCTTTTGCAGATACCAAGTAAAGTTCATGAATGATCACTACAGGTTGACGTATGTGACTCTAAAGGTAAGGGAATTATGTTTTAATTCTCATCCATATTTATTAGAAGATGTCATGATTATGAAGAAATTACAATTAATCAATCTTCTACTACATGTATATATACAGGGTGCAGGGCACACTACTCCAGAATACAAGCACAAGGAAAGCCTTGCCATGGTCGATAGGTTCTTGCTCTTTATCCAATCTAATTGATTGTGAAAGGCGGAAAGACATTTTGGGAGATTCCTATTGTGGATTGGAGAAATTTTTCGAATAATTGAAGTGAATATAGTTTTTTACTGTTAGATTTTGTTCTAGGATCAACTTGCTTTGAAAGGCGTAGTAAATTGCTTGCTTATTTGCATCATGTGGTACCAGGAAATGAGCCAGACATTGACAGGTAGAAAAGCTGCCATTGTATGTAATCTACATTGGTTTTTTTTTTTTTTTTGTGACTGCCAATATAGTTTCCGCTGTAATAAACTGATTTTGTTGTTGTGATATTTTAATTCCAATTTATATATGTTTTTTGTTCCTTTTTTTTCGAATTTTCTATTCTTTCTTTAGCTGAATAATTAGCATGCAAGTATGTTTATGTTCTCTTTGTTTGTTAAAAGAAAATCAACATGAAAAATGCTCCATTATACAGACAAAGCTAAAGATAGTTTGATGAATTTTTTCATTTACAAAAGAAATCTGAAATTGGCATCCTCTAATTTCCTAATTGAATTCGGAAAGAGATAAATATAATATTAAAGACTAATTAAACGAAGTTTAAAGTCATCCAAAATCACAAGCATAATTAAATTTTACAAAGCGTAATTTGATCAAACAATTTGAAAGAAAATGAACTTTCTTCACTTAGATCAATTCACTTAACAAATGTTATCTTATAAAAAAAACATTCCATTCCATTCACTACAACAAAGACAGTTTTTTCCGGCGCTACTATTTGTCGCAATTAACCACAATATTCGCCGCAAATACCTTCTCCCAGTGATTAAGTTGTGCCGCAAGTTTCGACGCTATTATAAAGCCGCTTATAATCTTCTGCAGCGAATGCAGATAAATGCTGCAATAATTATTCATTTGTGGCGATTAAAATCGCTGGAATAATTTGCATATTTTCGCCGTTATTAAATACTACATTTGCTCATACATTCACTAGAATTTGGTTATTGCAGCAGACAAAATCGCCACTGATAACATCAAAATCGCTGCAAAAGTGTTGAAGTTTGCAACGAATTCCTAGTTGCCGCAAGAATTATCAGTTTGGCAAAACACTAATTACGGCAAATAGAATTAAAATCACTGCAATTGTTTTTTTTTTTTTGTTCTTGCCCAATAGCCAAAACGATATAGTCCCTTCAGGGGCATCCGATATATTATTTCATGTTACCTTGATTATTGATAAGTGAATTCCCATTTCATATATGTTATAACATTGAATACTGCATATATATGCATACCATCCAAACGTCTCAAGTGTACATAATCAATCATCCAAAAGTATAACAGTTTCAAACTCATTTTCGTAATCTGTATATAGGCAAGGGTGCATAAATGGAGACAATTAAGTAATACATTGGAGAGCAATTATGATCACTTCATCTTCTCAATTGAGCTCCAAAGGTAATGTAGTGTTTGGAAAGCCCTATTCCAATAAGGAACAACTCGGAGCACATGATGATTGGGACTATAAGTCTACCTCTTTTACCAAATGCACGTTCAGCAATGTCTAGGTAGTGTCTAATTGATGGATTAGCATCCATACATCTCTTTAGCAAAAAATGCCAGTGTAAAAAGTCATAGCGGCAATTAAGAGAAAGAACGCCAAGCTCAACCACTCTCCTCTTGATAGTGCATGAGTGATTGTTAGTAAAAACTAATTCCTGAGAAGTAAAGACACACAGTTATTATTAGGTTCTATAATTTAATAGCTATCAGGCAAAATGATCACTCACAGACTATTCTATATAATCTAAGCACATAGAATTTAATAGCCACCCTTCAACCATTTTGATGATTGTGATATATGAAAAATATTAAGTACATTTACATATGAAAAGAATAACCTCATCTACAAAACCAGAATTCTATCCATCATCTTAAGTCTCCCCAATGATAAATGCAATGACCAAAATTGAATTTGAATCAAGTTGGTAGTTTACAACAAGAAGAAAAGTTCCCACATGCATAAAAGTCCCTACCTGGGATCATTTTAGGAGGGTTGGAGAAGATCATGCAGGTTCTAATTAGTAACTACCCTGCACAATAGATAGATTTGGTTACTCAAGCTCATCTCAATTTTGACCAACCAAAATAACATGCTAGACGCGATGTGCACCCTTCCACATACAAGATTACAAAACCCAGTTAGATCAAAAGTACACTTTTAAATTGCATACGTCAACAGTTCAGCTATACTCTGGAATCTAAAAGTTTCTCTAGGCATATTTTTCTTCACAATTACACCTTTAATTCAAATTTAGGGTGCAATTTATTTTGAATTCAACATAACAAGATAGCAGGTAATTAACCAGTAGATGAATTAATAGGGGATGCAATTTAGGCCTTCAAGCATCTAGATTTGCTAATATAATCTAGATTTGCTAAAATGAAACAAGCTAAACTAGCATATATCCTATAGAGCATCATGACTTGGGCAAACATTAAATCAACTTTCAAATCACATTCAGATACAGAAATTGCTAAGTGCAAATTCCGATGTGTCGTTGCACTTGATGAGAACAACAAGAAAAGGAACTAAAACCTTACAACAATTATATTAAACTTCAGGAACTATGAGAGATTTCATAAAAAGTCTTTCAAGTCTTTTAGGGAAGTTAAATGTTGAACCATGGGCTCCCGCCAATATCCTTCCAAATGTCATATACAGAGATGATCGTAGTGTATGGTAGCACCTCCTCAAGATCATACCGAACTTCAAGATGAAAGATCTGCCATGGAGAATGCACAAAAGATCAATATCCAATCAAATAGATAACTTTCAGAAAAGGAATCAATAAAATGAGAGTATAATAGCTTTTATAGCACTATAAGTACTCAGTAACTATGATGAAGTAAAATGATTGTGTCCAAAGATGATTGCTCAAATTATTTGCTGCACGATAGGAATAAGACATGATATTATATTAATGTACAATAATTGACTTCCAAAACCATAGCAAAAGTTTACCTAACTTAAATTGCAAAATCTCGTATACTATATGTCTCGACGAAAAAATAAATATGATAATTAACATTAACTTAAACTTCCAAAAGTAAGGATACTGGATAGATAGCATAACAATCTCAGTAAAGCAGCCAAGAATTGACTGTTCCAGCTGAGATGCTCATAAAAACCACATACACTTACATATAAATAGAAGAAAATCTCGCCAGCTGCTTAAAAGCTTAACAGGAAATCATTAATATTAATATGCTATAATTTGAGGTCGATCGTGTAATGCTAGCCAAAGAGATCTAGAAATCTATATATATGTTTCTAATTTAATAACTTAATCCTGGATCTAGAAACAGATTCTTGTGGAAGAAATCATAATGGACGAAGCTGAAATTATAGGGACTAGTGTGTACCTAGATTTGACTGAAATACTGCAAGTTCCTTGGGTTCGCGAGAAATGCGTAGAGGCAACGCGTTATTGGAACTCCAAAATCTACGGTAGAGGTAGCGCCGTTCAATAACAGGGCTGGCAATGGGTGAGATCTGATGTAAAGCTCTGTTTTCCTTCTCTGCAATTACTCAGTTCATTTCGTTCCCCAAAATCAGTTCGTGTGCGTCTCCAATGGTTTGCTAGGGTTTCCTAACAACAGTCGGGTTGTGGAGTCTTTTCTGTTGGGGTGGGGGGAAAATACGAATTCGAGGGAAAATAAAGGTCGGCAGGTTGGCGCGGGACTTTAAATGATTTATTGCAGCGAAATAAATCGCTGTAATAATTTAAATATATCTTTTAGAGATAAAAATCGCTGGAAATAGTAACACAATTGCTGTAAAAGTATCTCCAGCGATTAAACTCGCTGCAAATTATGAACAAAATCGCTGCAAAAGTGAAACTCAAAAAATAATCAGATAATCCCACGGCAAAAATAAAATCGCTGGCAATATATGCTTAATACAGCGAATTTAGCATATATTGCCAGCGATTTTATTTCCAGCAAATAATAAATCGCTGGTAAAAGGTTTTTTTGTTGTAGTGATTTCTTTTGGCTACGTTTGTGTATGCGAAGTGTTTAATGGTGGATCGAAGACAACTTTGGGACTACCTGTGCAGTTTTTCTTGTGCTAGTATTTTGTGGATTGTCAGTGGGGATTTTAATATTATTCACTCTGACAATGAGTGTGCTGGTGGCCATCCTAGGTCGAGGACTGCTATGAATGAGTTTAATTCTTGTATTGATTCTTGTGGATTGCTTGATTGGAAAATTGAAGGAAAACATTTTTCATGGTGTAATGGGCAGCAAAGAATGGTGAGGAGTTGAGCTAAACTTGATCGTATGCTTGCTAATAATGAGTTTGTGGTCAAGTTTGGGAATGTCTCAACTCAGTTTTTAGATAGTAGAACATTTGATCATGCTCCCTTGTTGATGCAGTTTGCGGCAGAATTGGCTAGATATGGACCGGTACCTTTTCGTTTCCAGAATATGTGGGTATCACATGTTGATTTTTTTAAGGTTGTTGAGCAATCTTGGACTGAACCTTTTGCTTTTGGAAATGGTTTATTTGCTTGGCTGGTAAATTGAAGAGATTAAAAGTGGTTTTGCGATTCTTGGAATAAAGATGTCTTTGGCAGAATGGAGGGGAATATTAGAGCTCTAGAGGAAAAAGTTGAGGTGCTCGATGTGAGTCTGCAAAACCAGTATACCAGAGATGAGCTGAAACTGTGGGTTCAACGGGAAGATACTAGGTTAATGCAACAAGCAAAACAGAAATGGATGGATGATGGAGATTAGAATACTAAGTATTTCCATCCATTGATTGCTCAAAGAAGACGTAATGCTATGGTAAAAAAAAATATGAGGCTTTCTGATGGCACTTTTCTTGAGTCTCCTGAGAAAATTCATGATGAAGCCACAAGATATTTTGAAGTACTTTTGGTTGAAGAGGAGAATTTGAACTGCCAGATTTATCCCATCTTATTAGTCCAGTGGTGGGCGAACATGAGGTGAGATGTTTAAGGTTGGCTCCATCAGATGAGGAAATTCATGAGGCCTTAATTTCTATTCCAAAAGATTTGAGTCCCGAACCTGATGGTTTCGGTTCTCTTTTTTACTTATCCTGTTGGGAGGTGGTGCAACTAGATGTCAGGAATGCAGTACAAGAGTTTTTTCAAGGTATGAAATTGCCGAGGTTTTATACATCTTCCTTTATTGTCTTAATTCCCAAAGTGAAGGATTCGACAACTTTTGACAAATTTATAAGGCCCATCAGCTTGTGTAATGTGATTTATAAAGTATTTGCTAAGTTGATTGTGAATAGATTAGCAAAGCTGATCCAAAGTACGATTTTGCCAGAACATGGAGCTTTTGTGAAAGGTCGGAGTATCTTTCAAAATATTTCACTCACTTAGGAAATGCTGAAACTGCTTCATCGGAATTCTCGGGGTGGCAATATTTGTATGAAAATTGATATGTCAAAGGCATATGATAGAGTGGATTAGAGTTTTTTGTTGCATGTTTTACACAGTTTTGGTATCCCAACAGATTTATGTACCTTGATAAAAAATTGTGTTATATTGTCATGGTTCTAAGTCATGTTGAATGGTACTTTCAAAGGTTTTTTCAAGTCTAAGAGAGGGCTTCGATAAGGAGATCCTTTATCACCGTATTTATTTATTATTATGGAGGATATCCTTTCTAAGATGATAAAGGAAAATGTGGCTGAAAAGAAGATTCAATTGTTCTCTCATCCAATAAATACTCCTATGGTGTCACATCTTTTATATGCCGATGATCTTGTCCTGTTTTCTAATGTTTCGAAAGGGACGATCAGATGTTCAATGGATGTTCTGAAACAATATGAGGCATGGACGGGTCAGAAGGTTAATTATGAGAAGTCGACAATTTGTTTTTCTAAGAAGTTGTCTTCACAGAGAATTAGTAATATTCTGTGGGTGACTGGCTTTATTCAAGATGAGTTTCCTTTCAAATATTTGAGTGTACCGATCGTGGATGGTAGACTTAAGGCCAGGTATTTGGATTCTTTAGTTGAGAAAGTTGTAAACAAGTTGGCAGGATGGAAGAGCCGATTGTTGTCGCAAGGAGGAAGACTCATTCTTTTGCGTCATGTACTCTCAAGTATGCCAATTCATCTTATGTCAATAATCGAAATGCCAAAGTTAGTGGTCAATAAGTTAAATAGGTTATTTTCAGCATTTTCTGGGGGGAACAAGGTGGAAAAGGTAAGAGACGATGGAGAGGGTGGAATAACATGTATTCTCCGGTGGATGAGGGGGGGATTGTTATTAGAAAATTGGGGGAAGTGCAATGCTCCATGTTTCATAAATTTGGATGGCAATTGTTGATGCAAGATAGCTTATGGGTGAGGTTTTTTCGGGCCAAATATGTAAAGAATAAGTAGCTGAGTTTGAGTTTTGGGAGATTGTCAGGTTCTAGTTTTTGGAAGAAAATTGTTGAGGGACTTCCTTTTATTTTGGAAAATTCCAAATGGAAGGTGAATGGGGGTGATTTATTCTTCTGGTATGATAAGTTTTTAGCCGAGGAACCTTTATGTAATCTTGTGCAACATTTGGAGTTCCCTGAGATTAGAATTAGAGAACTTGTGATTAATGATCACTAGGATATTACAAAGTTGCAAGTGATGGTAGGTTCTCGATTGGCTACTAATGTTATGTAGACAATTGGAACCTTGAAAGACAGGAAGGATATGTTGATTTGGCTATCGAAAAATAGTGGTGTGTTCTCTACAAAGTTGGCCTGGGATATATTGAGAATTAAAATGCCTAGGAATGATTGGTTTTTATGGGTGTGGAATAATCTGATTCCAAATAAAAAAATGTCTTTATGTATGTGGGAAGCAGTTTTCAGATGTCTTAGTGTTGATGATCAAGTTCAAAAGATTGGAATTCCTCTTGCATCATGTTGTAATTGTTGTGACAGAGGGCAAATTGAAGACATAGATCACGTGTTAGGTAGTGGACAGTTTGCAAGATCTGTGTGGTGCAAAGTTTTGGCTGAATTAGCCATTCCTTTTGTTCGTCAGAAACGGTGGCGTGATAAGATTCAGTTGTGGTTTTCTCGAGCTTCTCGGCAGTCACAGGTGGGCACTTCAATAGGTTTAATTCCTATTATTGTGACTTGGAGATTGTGGCAAAGGAGATGTGCAGCTAGGATGGAGGGTAGATATGAAAACCTGGGAGTGGTTTAGAGGTCTATTAAGTATTGGTCTCGTATTGTAGCGGAGAAAATGTCAAAGGTGAATAAGTTGACAAATGTGGAGATGGTTATTTTGAAAATGTTGGAAATCAAAATTGTGGAAAAATGTAGAAGGATGCCGCGCATTCTTTGTTGGTTTGTACCTAGTCCGGGAAGATTTAAATTAAATCTTGATGGAAGTAGTATTGGCAATCCAGGAGAGGGAGGTGGAGGAGGGGTCTTGCAGGATGACTTCGAAAAACTGTTATTTGCTTTTACAAGATATTTTGGCCATTGCTCGAATAAGGAAGCGGAACTAAGAGCTGTTTTAGAGGGCTTGTATTTTTGCAAACATATGGGTTTTTTTAGGATTGACATTGAGTGTGATTCTTTGGTGGTTGTTAATTGGATTTTAGATAAGAAGTGTACAGTTTGGTATCTTTGGAATTATTGGGATAAAGTAGTCTCGCTCTTAAATGATCTTGACTATTCTATTATTCATTGTTTTAGGGAAGCTAATAAGGTTGCTGATCTCTTGGCAAAATCTGGTGCTCAAGGGGTGAATAAGATTGTCTATAACGTTGGGCAGCTGGATATAGAAATAAGAGGAATGTATAGATTGGATAAGTCTGTTATGACTTATATTTGGGATTAGCTTTTTGTGTTTAGCGGTGTAGTCTGTTGGTGAAGTCGTTTTCTGTTGGGTTTGGGTTATTTATTTTGTTAGGTTGTTCAGGATGTTGATTAGTTTGAGTTTTGTTTTGGTGTTGGTTTGTTTTTATCCCAAGTTTGTAACTACGTTTTTCATCGCCATATGTGAGGATTTATTAATAGACTTTGGATGTGACCATTATGAGTGGGATTACTGGCTCTTTACCAAAAAAATAAATAAATAAATTCTGTGTAACACTCAAGTGTTATATACAAGGTTGAAACCAATCAATACAATGACAATTGGACGAGTATGCACAATTCATTTACAGAACTCATCACAGTATTTTTGGCTCCATGCACAATTGTACATGAAGATGGTTGCTTGTGTGACTTGGGGAAATTATCAAATGAAGCTCTCGAGTTTGGAGAATCTTATTTATGAGCAGGCTAACTCAATATAGAAGCCATTTATAATAATATATAATACAATAAAATATAAATAATTATTATATAGAAATAAAATGAGATTTTATTTAAATCATTAAATAAATTATTTTTAAATTTATATTTAATACAACAATTCATATAAAATGAAGCCTTAATGTAAATTTTGTACCTCAATTTAACATGATCTTAAAAGAGACATTTAAAAATATAAGCAATTCATTGTATGAAGTATTAAATTTAGTCTTCAGAGAAAAAAATATATATTAAATTTAGTATTGTGGGCATTGCACCCATTGAAAAATATATAAGTTATTTAAATTTTAATTAATGAGATAGTTTTTTTATTTTTAAAAAAATATTTAAAAAAAAACACTTAATTACTTTTATTTTTGGAGACTTTGCATAGGATTGAGCCTTAGGCAATAGTCTAAATGACCTTATCATTGAGTCGGCCTTACCTATGAGATGGCCTAATTTATAATATTTTGCTTTTATAATTGAGAAATGAAAAAGAGTAGGGTCCATTAATAATAGAACGATGGACTTAGGCGAAAGCATCATACAATTGTCTTGAAAGAAAGTAGGATCCATTAATAATATAACGAAGCTATTAAGAACGATAAAGTATCGAGAAAATGAACTGATGCATTCTAATTTTTTTTCTTTTACTTTAATAATTTTTTTTACACAGTTTTAGATATTTTAAAAAATAATAAAAAATATCAATTCATTAGTATTTACTTCCTTAATTAGTAAATAAATTTTAAATAAAAATACCAATCTCAATCGGTCAAATTCATTGATCAACTTATAGGTTCAACTACCATTTTCCTTCATAATATAACTTAAGACGTCGGTGATCTAAAAAATAGTGAGATTCACTTTTGAAAAATAGATCCCAAATGGTTGTCTTGAAGTTCTGTAGCACATTTTGCTTTATTTTATTGGTATGATCAACTTAAGCCCAGCTACCAGTGAAACCTTGTACGTACCCACGTGATTCTCTCAGGAAAAATATCATCAGCAAACTAGCAACTCGAAAGAGAGTACTCCAGCTTGCTTTCTGCGTTTACCACAAAGCACACATATATAAACGGGCAGGATGAAGAGCAGGCCGGTGCCAGGCCAACTCGAAAGAGATCTCACAATGTGGTTGTCTGTAGTAGTACTTGTTCATGTAATATTGCTCATGATCTCCAACTCGGTTGAGTCCACGCAGTCCATCATCGACACTCTTCCAGGATTTGCTGGCAAGCTTCCCTTCAAACTTGAAACCGGGTCAGTACTTTTTGTATACATACATGCACGCATTTATTGTAAATTATGTCATTAATTATTACAAAAATTTTCTTATGGTTTTAATTTATATATTATGTAACTAATTAATTTAAAGGTACATTGGCGTTGGAGAGTTAGATGAGGTGCAGCTATTTTACTACTACATCGAGTCTGAAAGGAGTCCTAAAGATGATCCTCTTGTTCCTTGGCTCACCGGTGGTCCCGGTTGTTCTGGTCTTTCTGCCCTTTTTTATGAAATTGGTATGCTATATATATTTCTTCTCCTCCTCCTCCTCCATCGGCGTCTTCATCACCAGTTTTTGAAACTTTTCGTTTTCTGTTATATGTTTTTTAATTTTTAAAAGTGGTAAAACATTCTGATCTAGAAGGATCCAATCCGCCGATGGCGTTAATAGTTGACTCTCGGTTCCTACCATCTAAGACTGTTAGTTGGTAGTTGATTGTCCGGGTTGCTTACGTGGCATTTGCTGATTGGTTAGATGCAAAAATTGTTTTTAAACCCATCCGGACAACAGAGTTTTTCCTAGGTTCAAATCTATCCTTGAGTTATTGTCGTATATTAACACTGTTGAGATAAATAGAAAGCATGAAATGCTGTAACTTTATAATATTTATTGACAATTTAATAGTATACAAAAAATAAAAATAAAAATAAAAGGTTGTACCAGAAACATTTCCCAATTTGTGTTTTTTCATCTGAATTTAATTTTAAACGTCAGTTACCTTTACTGTAATTAGGAGGTGAAATGGGGCGACGATTTCTATTTTTCATTAACGGCCTTAATTATAATGATCACTCTGTAATTTGACATTCTTCATGTGCAGGTCCTTTGACCTTCAACTACGCAAATTCTAGTGGGAATAAACCAACATTCAAGTTAAATCCGTAGTCATGGACAAAAGTATGAGATTTTACAATATATTAGACTCGACATATAACCATTTTTCGAAAGTTGGGACATTTTATGATTCAAAGATAAAATGGAAATTTTAGGTTGCCAACATAATATTTTTGGATGCGCCGGTTGGGACTGGATTTTCATATGCAAAAAGTTGGGAACTATACAACAGTAGTGATACATCATCTGCAGCACAAACTTATGAATTTCTGAGAAAGGTACTAAAGCGAACTTGATCAATTAGAAGGATCATAAATAGATATAAGTTTTACTGTTTTATTCAGTTAATATGTCATCGTATCTAAACCATGTCATGATGAAGAACTAAATATATAGCAGTGTATTTTGTATATTTATCATGGTGCAGTGGCTGGTGACTCATTCCAACTTTCTGACAAACCCACTCTATATTGCTGGTGATTCTTATTCAGGCATCACTATTCCCATCATTGTTCAAGATATATCAAATGGTAGCTTCCTTCTTCTGTTCTTTGCCTTATTTGGTTTCTGAGAACTAATACAGAGTCTGTACATAATTAATCTATTAGAAAGAATTCGTCTCAAGAATATTGAGCAAGGGACATTATTCTGTATTGTTCTTCTTCTATGTTACTTGCTGCATGTGAAATGATTTCTTGTATTATGACTGTACTGTAGGAAACGAAATTGGACATCGCCCACCAATGAATCTCAAAGTATGTAGTTTTAGATTCAGTTCTTGTATTATGATTACTCTCTCTCTCTCTCAATGGAACTTGGGACGCAGGGCTATGTGCTGGGCAACCCATTTACGGATGTGATTTTCGACCTGAATTCAAGAATTAAATTTGCCCACCGAACAGCACTTATCTCCGACAAACTTTATCAGGTGAAGTACTGTTCTTTAATACTTATTGTTCTCATCAGGTAATGCTTTCCCCTGTATTTTTGACGTATACGATGGATGTGTTTATAGTCGACTAAAACAAGCTGCAAAGGCGAATATATGCGTCCAGATCCAGACAACGCAAAATGCATGGAAGATCTTCAAATAGTTGATGAGGTGTGTGAAATCAAGTAAAACTCTTGGTTGATTTACATTAATCATGTCCTCAAGTTTAATTGGGGCAATATTGCATATATAGTAATTTACCGATGGAACTCAAATTCATAGTGCATCGCCAACATATATACTCCCCAAATATTGGAACCAAGGTGCGCTGCATTTTCCCCGAAGCCAAATAAGCTTTGGAATTGGAGCCCTCTTGGTGACGATTTCATTGATATACTCACTTCAACACCTCAACTTCCTGGACCATGGTGCAGGGTATCTTCTCTCTCTTTCTCTCTCTCTCTCTCTCTCTCTACACGAGTTTTCAACTCTTGGAGAAACATCAGGTGTTATTTGTCTGTCAAGAATCAAGATTTTGACTATTTTACATCGTACAACCCTCTTTTTTTTTTTCCTTTGATCTTCTACACCAGAACTATGACTATCTTCTCCTACATTTGGGCAAATGATAAAACAGTGCGAGATGCTCTTCACGTCCAAGAGGCATGTTCCAAATAAACGCTTTCATATAGTGGATATCCGATTTGAATTCAGTATAGTTTGAGTAATTTAAGTACTTTTGGGTTGGATCAGGGAACAATAACAGAGTGGAACAGATGTAATAAGAGCTTAATATATGCACACAATATCATAACTAGTATTGATTACCAGCAGAACCTCACCAAGAAAGACCTCCGATCTTTGGTTTATAGGTACTAATAAATGTACATCGCTGTTCCTTTTCAGTCTCAGCTTTCCTAGCTTGAAGAAGATTAATTTTGATCTCTTGGCGTAGCGGCGATCACAACATGACGATCCCGTATGTGGGCACACAAGAATGGATAGAATCTCTAGACTTGTCTATAAAGGATGACTGGAGACCTTGGTTTGTCGATGGTCAAATTGCAGGGTCAACTTCCATCACCATCTTAATTTGTGACGTTTTCGTTTTCGTTTGATTTTTCATTTTCTAACTTTATAACCATCTCATGCATTACAATATTTTGTTCTATATTTTTTTTTTCCTGCAGATACGTGACGATCTATACAGAGAAAAAGTACAGTTTGACATTCACAACCATAAAGGTAAGAATTCTACACACTCCGGGCAAAATAATTCCACCATATATATCGTAGTGAAGCAAGAGTGTTGTATATAAATGGAGTGTCATTTTGGTTTGTGGTGCAGGGTGGGGGTGTCTCGCCATGATTGACAGATGGTTTTCTTACTACTTCCTCTAGCACAGATTATTAAAAAAAAAAAAAACAGCAAGTATTTTGTCAATGAATGGCTAGCTGTACTGTAACAGGTAGGCTCTAGATCTACAAATTACAATAATTAGATCCATCTGCTTGCATTAACAGAGAAAGCGCCTTTGTATTAAGAATTTAAGACCTGTTCCAATCATTATTCGCTAAATATTTAGCGGTAATTTGGTCTCAGAGAAACCATGAGAGAAGAGTAGTGGTTAATGCCAATGGGGGATCAAAGGAGCAGAGCATGGAAAGTTGTGATTTTTTTTTTTTCTTTATACCATCTTTATTGCGAGAATCAAGCACAAGAAAAGGCACAAACCAAAGTATCTCTTGCATGCCTCCCTTGCATATTCAAGAAAATTTACATTAATATTGGTCTTTTGGGAATGAACTGATCTTTTTAATTTTTTGTTTTCTTGACTTTGTAGATCGTAATCAAGCTAATTGAGTAATACTATATATATAATTAAATAAAAAAATTATTTTCTTTTATTTTTTATATCAAACACATTTTTTCATTTTAAAAAAGGTATTTTATAGCACAGTTAGCACTTATACAATCTACAATCACAATCACAATTAAATATATTCAATCAACAGTTAGCATAGTTAGCAATTATATACTGTATATATAATTCATTAAAAAAGCACTGACACAATCTACCATCACAAATATATTTTTCATTTCTATTATATCTATTGGACCGACACGCGGCATCAAATATTCATGCCCATCATATATATGTACCGTACAATTTAAATAAGTATATTAACGGATTTCTTAATGCAAATTTCCTGCAGTCATGATTATAACAAAAGAAAATTCTTGAAGATCAGTCCCGTCCGGTTCCTCTTAAAAATAGCTCAATAATAATGACTAATAAAATGATGACATGTATCAGAAAAATACAATAAAAAAATAAAATGAAGCATTTCATGCATCAATCTATTGGCCGTTCGACCTCAGCCCAAACAGAAGTTCCGCCAACCACAGGTGATGTCACTGCCCTTATCATCAGAACTGCTGCCTTCCAGCGACCTCACCCTTACGACGACGACCCCACGCGACTTTCCACCTTCTCCACGGAGCCTTGAACTCGAAATGGACCGACAGAGTCTCCATCTAAGTTGAGGTCGAATGACGGGTATACCCATTTCGGGTTTAAGCTTATGTGGAGAAAATTAGAGGCCGTGTGGGGTCGTCATCGCAGGGGTGAAGTGGCCGAATAGAGGCGATTCCGATGATAGGGATAATGACATCTCCAATGGTCGGGGGTGGGCGAGCTGCATTCTGCCTTGGAACAGACAATCCGTTTCGTAGCATCTCCCTAAACAAAAAGCAACTTTTGACCAACTCATTTTTAAAGTAGAAAAGCCAGAATGCAGCCATTTCGGTCCAAGGCACTGCCACCGACATATAAGCTCCTTCTTTAAGTGGCCATGCACTGCCACCGCACTAAAACAGCCCTCAAAGTAGATTCCATGCTTAAAAATCCATGCATTCAAATACTGTCAAATATGTTACGAGTCCTTCTATATACCTGCCTCATCTCATATACACTACCCGAAGCTATTGATTTGACATTTATTTTTATAGCTAAACGCATGTTTAGGTTTATATTCATTTCTAAATCACAATAGAATTTGCTTGCTCAATTTTCCTCCAGCGTTGCCCTCTCCCCTCTTCTTCCTCAGCCTTCATTGCCATTGCTCCGACTGAACCCATCCACAACAAACCAATATGTATTAGAAATAACCTCCAATATATGGTTGCAAATTTTTAGAAAATAGAAAACCCACCTTAGAAATTACCTTCAAAATACCATAGAATTCATCAAATGGTGAAAAAACTTACATCTATTAGGTCTCAGAAGCCCTTAAAAAAGTAAATAACCCAAAACAATCAAGGAATTTTGTAGTTGGGATGAACATGTTAGATTCTATGTACGTATAGATAACGCCTAGTGTTCTAAATCCATCCATTGAGATGAAGTGAATGGACTTTGGGCCCAGCAAAAAACTATGCATGCTTGAACCATCCAAGCTCCCATGATTATAGCCTGAAAAAAGAAAACTATCCAAACTCCTATGTAATATTTCATTTTGCTCGTTCTTTCTAGTAACATCTAGAAAGTCCCAAACGAAGAGAGGATAGAGAGGAAAATTAGAATCATTTTGAAATACCAAAAACAGTTCCTAAAAAATTCTCTACTCAACTTGGGAGCTAATATAAGGAGTGAAAAAAGCAATACTTATAAAGATTGCTGAGATAGAGTAAGATTCCGCTGAGGCCAACAACAGTGGTAGCATTGAGCATGACCTTAGGATACCCAGGGCTGATTTGCTTGCAAATGTTTGGTTATCCGAGACCATACTCGTTCCTCAACTGAAGGGTTGTAAAAAGACCTTCCATGCGAATGAATGGATTTCAATTTGGTTCGGCCCAATTTCTACATGAACCGAACATTTTCGATCTGGTTTCAGTCCAATGGATTTCTTCTCCTGGACTGGACCAGATTGGACCGAATGTCCACCATATATATATATGTATATATATGTATATATAATAGCATATAAATTATAATATTAATATTAATATAAATTAATATAATAACATATTAATATATAATATATACTCTTATCATATTATAATATTAGCTGACTAGTTGTAGTATAAAAATATAAATTATAGTATATCTATATTGAGTATTAATAATAACTTATAAATAATAAGTGTATTATTATTTAATATATTATCACTAATTTATCACTATTTACTAACATATAAATATGTAACAGTATTATTAGTTATAATTTACTAACATATTAATATATAATATATACTTTTATAATAATAACATATTATAATTATAAATCTGTGATAAATACGTAAATTGGGCTAAAAATAATTAAATTTGAACCAAAAAATATATTTGATCATTCAAGATTTTCGATTAAATTTAATTTATTAAATTATATGCGGTGCCCCTAGACCGAACCGGATCGTCTTTGGACCGAATTAAATCGGATCGGTATAGACCGAATAGGAGTTTGGTCTGGTTCAGGGTGAAAAAATTCTTAGACTAAATGGAATTGGTCTATAAATTTTTCACACTAGACCGGACCATTTACATTTCTAATTATTTATTTTTTAGATCAATGGATGGGTGGGTGGGGATGATTTCTCATAATGATGGGTGCGTGATATTTCCGATGGGGAATATGAAATCATCACGGGGGATAGAGTTTAGCCACCACGCCGAAATGTGAATGAATCGAATTTGCCACATCAACTTTTGTGTGATAAAAAATCGGACTTCGAGTAGATTTATTCATATATTACTGTTTATCTCTACATCGAATAATTGCCGCGTTCAAATAGCCCAAATAGTGCCAAATAATACAAACAAATAAAAATAAAAAATTTCAAATTTCTCTACAGTGCTTATGTTTTTAACTTTTTATGGGGAAACATAATTAATAGATTTTTTTAAAAACGGAATCATAGGTAACATATTTGGCACTATATTATACAGAAATTCTAATAGTGCCAAATCGTTTTTTCATTTCCGTAATTTGTCTCAAATTGCGTTCAACTTGTTGCTGTCGTCGACTTGTTGATTCGGTCAGCAAGAGAAATTACAAGACGGGTGGGTCTCAGTCTCTCAGACGTGTTGCCGTCGATTATTGGGGACCTTTCTTGAGTCACATGGAATGGGTTCAGGAAATAAAGGGGGTTGGTCGTTCATATGTGATTGGTTGTATGGTAAATAGAATTAGGTGGGCTGATAGAGTGGAAATGTCACACTTTTATTGATGGGTTGTTCTTTAAGGAAGATCAGATGGACTGATTTTAAGGTTTTCTCCAATAAAAAACAAATTGGCTCTATAATTAAAAACATAATTTGTTATGGTGAAGTCGCTTTTGTCAAAATGATCGCTAGTTTTTTATGTTTTAAATTGGTATATACTGTTAAGTATCCATAAATAAAATAAATTCTATTAATTTTCTCACATAATTACACGGAAAATAACTTAATTTTATTTCATTTGAAGTGTTATATTATACGTATCTTATTTCGTATTTTTCAAATGGTCAAAATTTGCCAAATATCATACATTTTGTCTTTTACCTATCTCACTCGAAAACCTAATCCATCATCTAAACTATATATATATATATATAATAATACAATTGTATTTATTTTAATTTACTTATTATTATTGTTTATATAATTTCTTATAGTCATATTTGGAAGATGTACTAGTTATATTTTATATTTTAGTCAAGTCATATATTTTATTTCATTTTATTTTATTATCACAATTTATAACTGGTATTTTTTTGAAAGTTTAATTTTATAACAACGATTATTCTGTTCATTACCATTATTTTATATTATTTTATTATGTTTTTCCCCAAGCAACAAACAACTTAACCATGGCACAAAATGGCCAAGTGGTACTGTAGGAAAAAGGCCATGTTCCATTTGTGTGCTGTCTCTTTCAACGTAGATCCGCAAATCCTAGAGGCCAGTAATAGCCGAAACGGAGCCGAATGCAACAAATGCTATTTATGGTAGTGTTTTGGTGTACATGGGTCGGAGCTAGGTAGCTGCCCGTACTTAAACCTACCCGTCAAGACATGAGTACCTTCTCTTCCTACATTTCCAGCTACACAAATTGATCATATCATCGTGGCCGGCTCAATAGGTATCTTAAAGACTAAAATTTTGATTAATTTTTTTTTTTAATTATTTTTTATTTTTTATATTAGTTTTTATTTAAAAATATTTTTTATTATTTGTCAAATAAATTTTTATTCAATATTTTATACTTTCTTTTCAATTAATATTTTCATTTAATAATTATATATAATATTTATTTGATATTTTTTATTGACTTAATTAATATTTTGAATTGAATATTTTTTCTCATTTTTTAAAAAAGTTATAATTTAGATTTGTTTTAAGACTTTCTTTTATAAATTTTAGCTAATTACTTTTTACTATACTAAATAATAGATTCAACAAATTAATAGTTATTCTATTAAAATATTAATATTTACTTTTTCATTTATTTTAATTCTAAATGTAATTTAAATATTTATTTATTATTAGAAAATGCATTTTAATTTTTTAACGTTCATATTATTCTTAACGATTGATGATTGTTATAATGAAGACATTAATTTTTTTTAAATAAATTAAAATTATTATTAATTTTCACATTGAATATTTACAAAAAGAGGACTCAAGAGTTTTACGAAGATGAAAACTAAAAAGGTTCTTTATTTATTTTTTTATGCGGGGAGAGTAAATTAGTGAGAGAAGTGTATATTTTAATCTCAAAAAATTATTTAACTAGCTACATTTGTTGAACCAAATTATTGAGAGCTATTTTAATTTTTAACTATTCATTTATTGAGACTATTGCAATCCCATATTCATGCTCACTAGTTATTATTTAGCTAAACATTAATTTTATTGAGTTTATTATGAGTGCTCTCAATAGTGGCTTAGCCAAAATCACACTTGATTAAATTATAGCTAAGTTGTATTAATGGTGGTCCATTTAAAATTAAATATAGTTAAGCTGCTTAAAAATCTCTTAAATCAGACTCAACAAATGTACAGTAAATTTGCATTTTGTTTCCATTGGCCAAATTTGATCAATCCAAATGACTGGCCAAATAGTTTTCAGCTTGTATTGATTTTGCTTATAAAAATGAATCATGTCAAAAAAATTGGCTGATTTTCCTTGCTAGTTATCTAAAAAATAAGGCTTGGTGTTTTTCCGGAATGAGATCCCTTAATTAGCGTTTACAAAAAACAAAAAACAAAAACAAAATAAAAAATTCTTGGAGCTCTTTCAAGTGTGTACTTTTTTAGCTTTTTAATGTGTTCTTTTTTGGTAATGAATAAATATTTAAATTATAATTATAATTAAAATAAATACAAAGTTTAAAATTAATGTTTTTTTAAATTTTAATAGAATAATGATCATAGTAATTTTGGAGAGTTTGTTATTTGATATTGTTGAAAAGTGAATAGTTAAATTTATAAAATTAAATTTTGTACAAATTGATAAAAGAGCACCCGCATTAGATGCATCAAATGCACTTAATCCCTAAATTATAGGATTTGGTATGAGGTTTTACTCTAAAACCAACCCATGTCCAAATTCCCATAATAGCGGATGAGTTTAAGGGGTGCTATAGTAACTCTCTAAATAGTAACTCTAAATTTGGGAGTTACCATTCATCCCTATATCAAATTTTAAGTATATTTTATTAAAAATAATTAAAAATGTGAAACAAAATAATAGAAAAATTAACAAAAGAACGAATATAAGAATATTATTTTAATAGATGAAGGAAAATATAAGAAATAAGATAAAGAAATTTTTTTGAAAATGAGTAAAATTTAAAAAAAAAATTATAAAAAAAGAGATTTTTAGTTAAAATTTGAAGAATAAGATGTGGATGTAAATGCTCAAAGAGAGACATTGTAACGCATCCGGAAGGGTGATGTGGAGGGCTTGACCTTAAAATCTATATATTCAGTTGCAGCAGTATTACATTAATAGTAGTAATAGAAATAGTGGTACTCTCATGTTAATAT
The DNA here is from genome assembly GCA_036898215.1 of Platycarya strobilacea. Lineage (NCBI taxonomy): Eukaryota > Viridiplantae > Streptophyta > Magnoliopsida > Fagales > Juglandaceae > Platycarya > Platycarya strobilacea. The sequence continues at coordinate 2,449,428 of CM072554.1, read as the reverse complement.
TCCAAGAAAAATAAATATTTATGATATTTTAATTATAATTAAAAGAATTATTTACGATAAAAATAAATTTGTTCACTTGTAATATTCATGTGGTTGTGATGATCTGTACGTAGCAAGTACCTGTACTTCATGTATTGCTCCATCGACACTCTTCCGGGAATTCCATGGCAAGCTAATTCCCTTGATCAAATTCGAAACTCCGTCAGTGTGTACGTACACATGATGCATTAAATTCCACATACATATATATATATATATATAGCTCAGTTTAATCATATGGTTATGGTTTGAAAATTATATATGTTCGATGATCGATCGACTAGTCCACGTACGACTTGCTGCCAACCCCTACTGATCAGCCATCTCAATATTAATTGTTCTGATTAATTATACTTGTTCCAACAAATGTGCATCATGCCTTTCTTAAATTATATATGTTCGCGATCGACTGCTTTACCTATGATGATCTTCTACTTATATTTTGTGTCAACATGATGTGTTCTCAAATAATTTAAACACTATTTATCATATTTTATTAGTACTAGATCTTTCGAAAATTTGATGTCACATTAAAATATATATATATTGATCAGAAAATAAAACTTAAAAGATGCTAAATAATATTTTTATAAGTTAAAAGGCTTAAATAAACTGGGCTCATGCTATTCATGTACTTTGTAGCATAGCAATCTTACACATGAAGCAGGTCGTAGCTCTCCAAAGTTGCATGCAGCTACAAGCTGTCGTTTGATGTCTACTGATACTACACGTACTGGAAAGGATCGAACCCGAATAAGATGGCTAAAACTTTATCCTTTTTCATTCCTTTATTTCATTTTCTGTTAATATTAGTTAGGGTTGGCTTCTCCATCTAGGCTATTAGAAAAAGGCCTTACTAAAAAAGTTTAAAGTAGATTCTATTTATATAAGAAAAATTCAATTAAAAGTATTAATTAATTTAATAAGAGAACATCAAAAATATCAAATAAATATTATATATTATTATTAATTAAAAATATTAACTGAAAAAGTAGTACTATAAAATCTTAAATATTAATTTGCTTGACAAATAATAAGAATTATTTTTAAATAAAAATCTAATATAAAAACTTACTTAAGAAAAAAACCTCCATCAATATTGGCCTTTGATCAGCCATAATCTAATGAGGCGGCTCTCAATTAGTTATAAAGATTCTTTTGTTTTTTAGCTAATTAGTAATGCAATCATCCACTACAAGAAAAATTAGTAATTTTAACGGATTATTTATTATAAAAATGACTATTTATTATAAAAATATATTCATTTTAACAAAAAATAATTATTTTAACAGATAATAGCTGATTATGGATAACTAATTTTGGTTATATAATGGTAGTACTGGCTGTACAGACATTTTTGGCATGGAATGGAATGATGATCTCTGAAAACATGAGAGGCGCAATTCCTTTCAACCTTTTCTTACACATGCTTCTTCGATCTCCGCCAACTGGCTTGCCCATTTGGGAATTCCAACCAACAGTTAAACCTACCAGTCAAGACACAACCTTCGATCTATAATTCGATCCTACAGTAATATATATTTATGTGCAGGCCAGGCTCCTTAATTCACCACCTACGTACATCTCATGATCAATACGCTCACAATCATGTGGTGGCCATTCGTATTGGTTCTGCAAATATTGCTTCTTATCTCCAACTTGGACGTTGCATCGCAGTCCAATATCATCAACACTCTTCCTGGTTTTACTGGCGAGCTTCCCTTCAAGCTCGAAACTGGGTTAGTGTCCACATATATCTATATATATATACCATCATGTATGTATGATATTTATGATCATGATGTGATAAAAACATTAATTAATTTATTGTACTACGTACATACCTCTTCTGGTCCGGTTTTATTAATATGCAATGAGTTTTAAAGGTACATTGGCGTTGGAGAGTTAGATGAGGTGCAGCTATTTTATTATTTCATCGAGTCTGAAAGGAGTCCTAAGGATGACCCTCTTCTTCTTTGGCTCACCGGCGGTCCTGGCTGTTCCAGTCTCACGGGCCTTTTATTTGAAATTGGTATCATATTTTTCTCCCATAATTCTTATCATGATTTTCTTTATTTATTTAACAGTACAATTTTTATTATTTTAAGTAGTATATAAGAAACTTGGAATAATGCGAATCAGTTTGCATATAAGTATTATATGCGCGCGCGCGCACACACACATATATATATATATAACACTATATAACGTCCTCACCGGGTCGGGCCCGACAATGCCAAACCGATCAACCCAACTTGAAGTTTTCGGGTTGGATCGGGTTAGCATCGTGTTTGACCCTTATGTATGAAAAAAAGATGGTGAGTAACTGATTCAGTTGTCGGTTTGGTCTGGTATCGAGTTTCGTTCAGTCTAATACTAATTTAATTTTTCTTAAAACTAGTTAAAATCGATCTGATTCTTATTTTTCTTTTTCTAAAATCTGATTGGATCGGTTCATATATGTATTTTAATTTTTATATTGTATATAATTTTTATATAAAATATATATAATAGTTTTATATTATATAATAAATTACTAATTAATATAATTTTAAATTTTAAATTCTTGTATCCCTACAGTCTATTGTATTATTAGACAGATTAAACCACTGTCATCTGAAAAAAAACATACTAAAAAAAAAACTTAGAAAATATATATATTAAAAAAATCCTAACACTAGTACTTTTTGGTAATTCACTGACTCTATGATTTGGCATTAATCGTGTGTAGGTCCTGTTACTTTCGACTATGCAAAGTCTAGTGGGAACAAACCAACATTGGAATTGAATCCGTACTCGTGGACAAAAGTAAGACATGCTATTAATTTAATGTGTAAACAGCTAGCAAGTAACATTTTATGAACATAATATTACTTTTAGATTGCGAACATAATATTTTTGGATTCACCGGTTGGTACTGGATTCTCGTATGCTACAACTTGGGAAGCATACAACATGAGTAGCGATACATCATCAACAACACAAACCTATGAATTTCTAAGAAAGGTGAGCGAACTCAGATTAATTTACCGAAATGTCAGGATTTAATCTCAAGGTATATATATACATAGTTTGTAATTATGATATCATTAATATTCTTGCATCATGCATGTACGTAGTGGCTCATGGCTCATCCCACGTTTCTCTTCAATCCGCTCTATATTGCCGGTGATTCTTATTCTGGAAAAATCGTCCCGATCATCGTTCAAAAAGTTTTAAATGGTAAATTATCAACTTGATCTCAATTTCATTCTAAAAAAAATATGTTAGCATGATCGCATTAACACTCACCTTAATTAGCTGATGTATAAATAACAAAAACAGATTATTATTGATCAGATGATCGATCGCTCGATCTTTCTATGTTAGTTGTTGTGGCTTGATTATTACTGGGCCGTCTTGATCATGCGATTCTCATGTTGTATATTGTAGGTAACGAAATTGGACATTCGCCACCATTGAATATCAAAGTATGCACTATCTATATATAATATCATGGATGGTCATTAATTTGGATTGCACTGTATTCTTTAATTTCATGTTTCTTTTTTTTTTTTCTCCATTGTTGGACTTATTGTTTGGAATATTGGATGCAGGGTTTAGTGATTGGTAACCCACTAACAAATCAGATTTTGGACTCGAATTCAAAAGTAAAATTCGCTCACCGGATGGCACTTATATCCGATAGTCTTTATCAGGTAAAGTGCTATTTAGTAATTAGCCCATGAATGGTTTTGGTAATATTTTTCTACCGAAGGACTATAGTTGTTAATAAAATTGATGTACATACAATATTCTACATTCTCAATATTCTATTTTTACCCCCATTCACATCTTATCAATAAAGCTGAACACACTAACACAAACAAATGCAGAAAGGGGCCCATCATGTGATCTAGACTTGTTCATTCGAGCTGAATTTTGCCCGACCCAATCCTTTTTTTTTAAATAATTTTATGATCACTTTCATTTAAAAATATTTTAAAAAATTATTATTTTTTCGAACCCAATCTGAATGAACATGTCTTATGTGTTTCTTGGTGTCCACAGTGAAACGAGTACTCAAAGACTATGTAATTTGTACTTAAAAAACAAATAGAGAATCTTTACGACTTTATTAATACATACTTGGCTGCTAAAATATTAGGAGATAATACTGTTTGTATGGTAACTAAAAGCAAATTAGTTAATTTTTCTTGAGACTATAATTTCTATTCCAATATATATGTTGCTAATTTTGCATTTCTAATATCAATACTTATCTCTTGTAATTTTCATTTCATATTTGGTTACAAATTATAAAAATATGATCAGCTCATTGCAGTAAAAATATATGTAATTTTTTTTTAATCTATGTGCTTATTAGTCAACTAAAATAAACTGCCAAGGAAGATATATAAATCCGGATCCAAACAATACACAATGTGTAGAAGATCTTCGAGAGGTCAATGAGGTTAGTATGATTAATTAAATTAAGAATATTCATTAATTTTGGATTACACAAGTCTGAACATTAATTAAGCGATGCAATTAATTATTTGTAGTGCATAGCCGATCTATATCCTGGCCAAATATTGGAACCCAATTGTGCTGATCTATCCCCAAAGCCGAATAAACTCTGGAGTATGAGCCCTCATGATCTCGATGATAATTTTATAGATCATATACTCCATTCAGCACCAGATCATCAAGTTCCTAAACCATGGTGTCGGGTATGATCTCTCTATCTCTCTCTCTCTCTCACACACGACACATACAATTTCGACTCTTCAGGATGAGATGAAATGAAAATGCTATGTATGCTTTATCAAAATTATGATTATTTCATTCAGCCTATTTATTATTTGATACAGAGCTATAATCATGTGTACTCTTATGTTTGGGCGAATGATAAAACGGTGCAAAAGGCTCTCCACGTTCGAGAGGTACTTAATTTATATAATATGGAACTTCAAATCACGATAGAATTTAAATTCATTACGGTTTCGATAAATACGTTTAAATTGGCCCCATATGATTGATGAATATCAGGGAACCAAAACAGAGTGGGAGAGATGTAATAAGAGCTTAACATATACCAGGGATGTCATATCGAGTCTTGATTATCACCGAAACCTCACCAAGAAAGATATCCGAGCTCTTGTTTACAGGTACTATGTACGTACGTACTAGATCTATGCATACACTTTTCGTGTGAGTTTGGAGACTCATACTTATTGATCATCGAACAAGGAATTGCTGTAATAAATTCATGGAATTGTCATGCCAAGTTTATGCATGCCGGCCTCCCTCCCATACGTGGGCTTAGCTTGGTGTGTCAGCATGACCCTATTAATGACGAGTAATATATAAATATTTGGGCAAAGGTGCTCTATTTTGAAATTTTTTAAGTTTTCATAAACTAACTTGGAGAGTTTCTAGCGGTGATCACGACATGTCGATTCCATATGTGGGCACGTTAGAATGGATAGAATCATTGGACTTGTCTATAAAGGATGCTTGGAGACCTTGGTTTGTTGATGGGCAAGTTGCAGGGTGAACTTCCACCGCCATCTTATTTAATTAATTTGTAACCCAGCTAATTTCTAGACTGATATAAGATTTTCATTTTATTTTCTTCAGATACGTCACCATCTTTACAGAGGAAAAGTACAGCTTGACATTCACGACTATAAAGGCAAGCATTTATCTCCACAATATAATTCCTTCATTTCCTTGTATCGTGTACAATTAAATATGTTATAATTTATATATATACACACACTAGTTAAGAGTTTTATGTGCAAGGCATGACATATTCCATGTCGATCGAAAGTGCTACTACATTCTTTAGATAGTAAGTAAGAATTTTAAGATGCTTATCAATTAGAATAATAAGTATGATAATTGTAAGGATTATCATAAATCCATTCAACAAATTTTATAAATAATTATAATTATAATTGAAAAGATGAAGGAAACGGAAAATGTAAACTTATTGAACACATTATAGCAAATCAAATGTTTAGAATTCATTATCTTGGAATCAACGTGTATTGCTTCACTTGTTATGAGACTAATTAGACATCATGTACATCATCATCATCATAATAATAATAATAATAATAATAATAATAATAACAATAATATAGGTCTTATAAATGAAAATATAATATTATTTGTAATTGGTTCAGAAAATTACTAGATATAATTGTTTTTTTAAATGAAAATAATATTACTTTAGAAAGTATATATATATATATATATATATATATATATATATGATCATTCAGGGTGATTCATTATTATGAGAAAAAATATGAGCGGAATTATTATTTTTTTGAAATGATATCCTATAGCAATAAAATATTAATCTTTAAATTTAAAGACAATATTTTCATTTTTTAAATTTAGTATAATATTATCATTTTTTTTCTAATTTGGAATTGCAATATCGATCTAAGAAAAAAAGAAAAAAGCATGTTCCCATCAAAATATTTTTTAAAGGATTAAAAGTATTATTAATTATTTTAATAATAATTTGAAGAAAATGCATTACAAATAGAATTATTTGAAATGCATTACCACAAAAAATAAAATAGTGAATATGCTATATTATAGAATGATGCATAAATTGGAACCTAAAAATAATAATTGAATTGTGTAAGATGAAAATATTATTAGTGATCCATTGACTATGATTTATTTTTATGATTTACTATGTAAAATAATATGAAGGAAATTGTTAGTTTTCCAAATAATATTATATAAAAAAAACTATTATTTTTAATTCTAGGAAGAAATATTTAAAAACCCTAAATTGTTAATTTGTTTCGCAAAAGTTCAATAAACCAAAATCTTCAATTTAAATTATTTTTAAGTTCATTCTTTTTATTAATATTATATATATTCTAATTAATATTTTTTGATGGATATTGTAATCAATATTAGAATAATAGAAAATTACTTGCATTTTTAATGAATTAGAGGAAAAAAATGTAAATGTATAAATGAGAGCAAAATAGTAATTGCCCAATGTGACCCAAAGATTAGAGGACAAAAATGAAGTTATCCATAAGAGGGCAAAAAAGTAACTCTATAAGAAAAAAAAATACTATTCATGGAGTTATTGCTGTTTTCATAATGGCATTTGGGTAAATTTGGTTTGTGCAGGGTGGGGGTCATACAGCACCAGAGTACAAGCCGAAAGAATGTCTTGCCATGGTCGATAGATGGTTAGCTTATTTCTTTTTGTAGTGCAGCATTGTACCTCCAAATTATGACCAAACGGCTTAATATTTCTCATGAGCACTCTTATTGGATTAGACATTTACAAATCCTATGAGGTTTTTGCATATTTAAATTTAATAACTCCCTACATTAAATGTAAAAAAGAGATGATTTTGATCTACAATAAACAGCTCTAATTATCAATTTTAAGTGTTGTTGTAGCTCGACCAAAACTAATAAAAAATCATTTCACTCTCCAACTTGATAACTCATAACAAGCATCTTTAGCACTTATCTTCTTGAGGAAAAAATTGCTGAAACTGATTATTTGTTGTAAAATCTTCACAGTTCCGAATGCAATAGGTCTATTGTGTTCGTGATATAAATGGTTGAATAACAGAAGGGGAAAGATGAAACTGATTATTTGTTGTAAAATCGTCACAATTCTGAATGCAAAGGGTCTATTGTGTTCGAGATATAAATGGTTGAATAACTGAAGGGGGAGGATGAAATATATTTTTTGTTTCAAACATTCCCATTATTTCGTTACCAGATTTTCAGCTAGGGTTTTCTTGTTTTCTTTTAGAAATAATTGTTTCAACACAATTTATCATAGTTTTGTTTCTCCTTCATATAGGACATTAATGAACTAAATTGATAATATAAATTTTGAAAAAAAATTATGAACTTTGTTATGAAACTTAAATAAAGGAGCTACTATTGCAAAAGAGAAATAAGAAATTCTCTCTGAAACTCTTAAGAACTGAAACTTTCTTTCTCTCTCTATTTTTTCTTATGAATTTCATTACAACTGAAACTCCTATTTATAGGCTTTGAAATTACTATGTAAGTTACTATGCAAGTCATTATGCAAGTCACTATGCGAAATTTAAAATAATAGTGGTGGGGTCATTCACATAATTTAGTGGTGGGACAGGGGCGGCTGATAAAATCCAGTGGGAAGAAAAATCCAGTGGCGAAGGAAAAAGAGTACAGTCTTCTTATGTATCCACAAGTGCTTTAAGATTGCCTCATTAAAACCTTGCAGAGGAAAACCCAGTGGGACAAAACCTCAGCGAAGGAAAAAGAGTACAATCAGCACATTTACTCCCCCTGAAAAGTGCATGACAAAAGATCTTTGAGTCTTCGCATTCCAATGTTATGCACAATTTTCTTGAATGTGGAAGTTGGTAACGCCTTTGTGAATAAATCTGCGAGATTATCACTAGATCGTATATGCTTGACATCAATTTCACCTTTTTCTTGAAGTTCATGAGTATAAAAGAATTTCGGTGAAATATGTTTGGTTCTATCACCTTTGATATATCCTCCTCTGATTTGAGTGATACAAGCAGTATTATCTTCATATAAAATTGTTGGGCTATTATTGATCATGGGAAGTCTACACTTTTCCTGGATATGTTGAATAACTGATCTCAACCAAATACACTCTCGACTTGCTTCATGAATAGCAATAATTTCTGAGTGATTTGAAGAAGTAGCAGATAGTGTTTGCTTAACAGATCTCCATGATATGACAGTATCTCCATAAGTAAATAAATATCCAGTTTGAGATCTACCTCTGTGTGGGTCTAAAAGATAACCTGCATCTGCATACCCAATCAATTCTGGACTTGAACCACGTTGATAAAATAATCCCATATCAACCGTACCATGAAGGTAACGAAAGACATGTTTAATTCCATTCCAATGCCTTCGAGTTGGTGCAGAACTATATCTTGCAAGCAGATTAACTAAGAATGTAATATCTGGTCGAGTGCAATTTGCAAGATACATCAAAGCTCCAATTGCACTGAGATATGATACTTCAGGACCAAGAATTTCTTCATCGTCATCACAAGAACGGAATGGATCTTTCTTCACATCAAGTGCTCGAACAATCATTGGAGTACTCAGAGGATGAGATTTGTCCATATAAAAATGCTTTAGGACTTTCTCAGTATACATAGACTGATGAATAAAAATTCCATTTGGCAAGTGCTCAAGCTGCAGGCCGAGACAAAGTTTTGTTTTGCCAAAATCTTTCATTTCAAATTCATTCTTTAAATATATAGCGGTTTTTGAGATCTCTTCAGGAGTTCCCACAATATTTAAATCATCAACATAAACTGCAATAATGACAAATCCGGATTCTGATTTCTTAATAAAAACACATGGGCATATAAGATTATTCTCAAATCCTTCTTTCAATAGATATTCGCTTAAGCGATTATACCACATGCGTCCGGATTGCTTCAACCCATATAAAGATCTTTGTAGTCTGATTGAGTACATATTTCTAGATGTACTTGTAGATGCTTCAGGCATCTTATATCCTTCAGGGATTTTCATATATATGTCATGGTCTAAGGATCCATATAAATATGCAGTGACCACATCCATCAACCGCATTTCTAATCCTTTTGTAACAACCAGACTAATCAAAAATCTAAATGTGATTGCATCCATAACGGGAGAGTATGTTTCTTCATAATCAATCCCGAGTTTCTGCAGGAAACCTTGTGCAACAAGCCGTGCTTTGTATCGCACAATTTCATTTTTCTCATTACGTTTTCGTACAAATACCCACTTATATCCAACAGGCATCACACCCTTTGGTGTTTGAACAACAGGTCCAAATACTTCTCATTTTGCTAGCGAATTTAATTCAGCTTCAATAGCTGTTTTCCATTTTGGCCAATCATTTCTACGTTGACATTCTTCGACGCTTTTTGGCTCACTTTCTTCATTACTTCTGGTAATGTCAAGGGCCATTTTATATGAAAATATGTTGTCGACAACAGTTTTATTTCTATCCAAAATTTCTCCAGTTTTCATGAAATGTATTGAGATCTCATTATTTTCAGGTACCTGTTCCTCTTCAGGGGAAAACATTTCATGATACACCTCTTCAGGAGGTCCCTTTTTAGGAGATTTATACTCTTCAAGAGTTTCCTCTTCAGGAGGTTCTGGAATAGAAGATTTAAGCTCTTTAGGAGCACCAATTATATTTGTGGCCTGTATTGTGGGTACGTGTTCTTCAGGAACACCAAATTCATTTTGTATTCTTTTCCTTCTGGGAATTTTGTCTTTTGCACCAATAGGTCTTCCACGCTTCAGGCGTATTTTAGATTCACCTATTGCTGCTTTGACAATTTGTCCTTCAGGGACTTCAATCCTTGCTGGAGTATTAACAGCAGGAATATAAGATTTTACTACACCTTTAGTGTCAATAAATACATCCGGTAACTGATTTGCAACGTTTTGCAAATGAATAATCCTTTGAACTTCCCGTTTACATTCATTTGTAGGAGGATCAAAATGAGACAGGGTCTTATTATTCCAAGTAATATCTTGTCGTGCTTCAGGCACCGACTTTTCTTTATCCATTAACGGAAAATTTGATTCGTCAAAATGACAATCCTCAAAACGTGGTTTAAACATATCCCCTGTAAGGGGTTCAAGGTATCTAATAATGGATGGAGAATCAAAACCAACATATATCCCAAGTCTACGTTGAGGGCCCATTTTTGTACGTTGTGGAAGTGCAATTGGAACATATACAGCACATCCAAAAGTACGAAGATGAGAAATATTTGGTTGTTGACCAAATGCAAGCTGTAATGGAGAATATTTATGATATGCAGATGGTCTAATGCGAATTAGAGATGCTGCATGAAGTATAGCATGTCCCCAAACAGAAATAGGTAGTCTTGATTTCATAAGTAAAGGTCTAGCGATTAGTTGAAGCCTTTTGATCAAAGACTCAGCTAAACCGTTTTGTGTATGTGTATGGGCAACAGGATGTTCAACATCTATTCCTATTGACATGCAATAATCATCAAAAACTTGAGATGAAAATTCACCTGCATTATCCAATCGAATGGTCTTAATTGGATACTCAGGAAATTGTGCTCGTAGTTTAATTATCTGAGCAAGAAGTCTAGCAAATGCAACATTTCTAGTGGAAAGAAGACAAACATGTGACCATCGACTAGATGCATCAATTAGAACCATAAAATATCTAAATGGTCCACTTGATGGATGAATAGGCCCACATATATCTCCGTGAATCCTTTGTAAAAAGGATGGAGATTCAACAATGACTTTTGAGGGAGATGGTCTAATAATTAACTTACCTTGAGAACATGCAGAGCACGGAGATTCATTGGGTAGAAATATCTTTTGATTCTTTAAGGGATGCCCATGCGAATTTTCAATAATTCGTCTCATCATTATAGAACCCGGATGTCCAAGGCGATCATGCCAAGTCATAAATACTTTAGGGTCAATGCACTTCTGGTGCATTACCACATATGATTCAATTGTTCTCATTTTTGTATAATACAATCCAGAACATAGAGCAGACAGTTTTTCTAATACGAGCTTCTGGCCCGATACTGTTTTAGTAATAAGAAGATGCTCTTTACTGCCTTCATTGGTCGTTTCAATATGGTAATCATTACGACGTATATCTTTGAAACTCAATAACTTTCTTCTTGATTGTGAAGAGAATAGAGTATCATCAATACAAAATTTGGTGCCATTAGGCAACACAATATAAGCTCTTCCGGGGCCCTCAATTAAATCCGATGAACCTGATATGGTATGGACATAGGCTTTACTTAGTGTTAGATTTTGAAAATATTTCTTTTTTTTGAGATTTGTGTGAGTTGTAGCACTGTCAGCCAGACATATATCTTTATCATTCAACTCAGAGATAAAAAGCTCATCAATGTGATCCATGATTCTACAAAATATACAAAACTTTTATTACTGATAGAAAGAAAATACATTAATTGAGTGGAACACTTCCATCTCCAATTAAGTGTTCAATACTACCATCAGGATGATTAAAGAAATCAGATACATCAAGATGAGTAACGTCTACATCTACTGAATCTAATAAATCATCTGATGGTTCTACTAAAATTGTTTCATGCACTTTATTCTTTCCTTTAATAGAAGCTTGATATAAATCAGCTAAATGTCTGGCCGTACGACAGGTACGTGACCAATGTCCAGTCATTCCACATCTATGGCACACCTCTTCACTTTTCTTTGAAGAATTATTCTGAGAATTTTTACCCCTCTCTGAATTGTACCACTTCTGGTGATATGGTATATTATAATCCCTTTTAATGTTGTCATTCCTGGGACCAACATTTCTATAATTTCTCCTACCACGTCCACGCCTCCGATTTCTTCTAAAGGATGCACCATTCACTTCTGGGAATGATGCAAACCTATTACCATTCACTTCAGGGAATGATATTAAGCCAGTAGGGCGTGACTGGTGGATTTCTAATAAGAGCTCATTATTCTGCTCAGCTACTAGAAGACATGATATAAGTTCAGAATATTTCTTGAACTTTCTCTCTCGATACTGCTGCTGCAAGAGCACATTCGAGGCATGAAATGTAGTAAAAGTCTTCTCTAGCATATCTTCATCGGTGATTTTCTCACCGCATAATTTTAATACTGAGCTTATTTTAAAAAGTGCGGAATTATACTCACTAACACTTTTAAAATCTTGCAACCTCAGGTGCATCCATTGAGAACGAGCTCTTGGGAGGATGACAGTCTTCTGGTGTTCATACCTCTCCCTTAAATTATTCCACAAAATATAGGGATCTTTTACTGTAAGATATTCAGTTTTCAATTCTTCATGAAGATAGTGGCGAAGGAAAATCATTGCTTTAGCACGTTCTTGCAGGGATGCTTGATTTCCTTCTTTAATAGTTTCTCCCAGGTTCATTGCATCAAGATGTATTTCAGCATCAAATATCCAGGATAAATAATTTTTCCCAGATATATCAAGAGCAACAAATTTCAATTTTGTAAGATTTGTCATTTTCTACACATATAAATAATAAATATGTGTATCTCAGAAAATATATTTATAAATTTACACAGATAATCATCAATAAAATATATCAAATATTTCAAATAATATATTGAAAAACTTACAGAGTAATAAGACCACTAGCTTCAGAATTGGTAGAACCTTCGTGCTGATAACGTGTTATGAAACTTAAAAAAATGAGCTACTATTGCAAAAGAGAAATAAGAAATTCTCTCTGAAACTCTTAAGAACTGAAACTTCCTTTCTCTCTCTATTTTTTCTTATGAATTTCATTACAACTGAATCCCCTATTTATAGGCTTTGAAATTACTATGTAAGTCACTATGCAAGTCACTATACGGAATTTAAAATAATAGTAGTGGGGTCATTCACATAATTTAGTGATAGGACAGGGACAGCTAATAAATTTCGTTCGTTCATTTCAAACTTGATATATTTTATTATTATTTAGACTAAAAGATAGATCATCATAGTCTAATGTCTATAAATTATAAGTGGAATAGACAAAATGATTTGAGATTATGCAAATTATATTTGCAAACGTCTAATCTAATGAAAATGATCTAAGAGAAAGCTCATTATATATATAAATATATGAGAATTCCTGGGGGGCAGCCCGTCTGCCCCCCTCCTTAAAAGCAGCCCCGCCGCCCCCGGTGGCGGTGGGCGACACCGCCCCCGCCATCGGGACCGGCGGACTCAGGCGAGTTCACCCCTAAGACGGCGAGCTCCGGCGAGCTCCGGTGTGCCCCCGGCAGCCTTCAACCCGTTTCGGACCCGTGGTGTCGCCCACCGCCACCGGCGGCGGCTCCGTTTATTCCATGACCGAATCCCTCATAAATTCATCTTCATTTTATTTTTTTATTGTGTTTTTTATTATATTTTTATTGTATTTTTTATTATGTTTTGTTCATTTTATTTTTTAATATATTTTTAATTTTTAATTTTTAATTTAATTATATTTTTTATTTTATTTTTATGTGTTTTTCATCATCAAGCAGCCCAACGTTAATTGGGCTGCTTTGGACGCTGGGGACAGCCGGACCGATCCCAGCGACACTCTAAATATATATATATTATTTAATAATTGGAGAAGTACCTACACGCTGCAAGTGTTTGTCGATGAATGATGACGAAAAATAATGATAATGATGATCCCAACAACAGGAGAAACTAGCATTAACCTTACTCGCTCATATTCCCCTCGATTTCCTCTCTTTGATGAATTAATATTCTTCATCCAAACCTTTTCCACCCCTCCCATTTTTACTTTGTATTTCATCCAAACCTTTTCCATCCCTTGTATTTTTCAGACTCACCCTTTCAAAAATTTCATCTTTTGTCACACAAATTCATCCACATAATTACTTTGTATTTCACAAACCCATCTCCCATTACCAGTTGGAGTCTCTCATCTCCCTTGGTTAGTTCTACGTAGGTCCTTTTCTTTGTCCATTTTAGCTTAATCGGTTGGAGAATTCAAGTTTTCGACTTAATCGGTTTGAGAAGTCGACCCAGATGACGGTTTCTTTTTTATCGATTTCGTCACTAGATCAGTATTTCCCCTTTTTTAAATCAGGTATTCGGTGGGTTTCTTGATCATTTGTAAACTCTGTTTAGGTTTGCTTAGGAAGATCGAATTGTATAACTCCCACCATTTCTATCGACTACCGTTTCCATATGCTCTCGCCCCTTCAATCCATTCACTACCAGGCCTCTTTTGTCTACCCAAAATACTAAACCCATCCATAGGATTTTAAACCTTTTAATCCTACTAACCCAATCCCTCACTAAATGAGGGTCATTTGGACCTGGGACCTGCATTGACTAGCAGCAACTAAAGCTCAGATGGAACTGAGGAAAACATAAATAGGAACTATGGAGATTCTTTTCAAGGTGGATGTGTCCACTCCTTTTGAGGTTAGTCTCTCTATTTTTGTTCTATCCTTGGTTCTGGTAGGGGCTATTTTTCAACCCTTCTGATCACTATGAATATCATTAGTTGGAATCAGGGGCTTGGGAACCCAATGTAAATCTGTGCTCTTTGTGATTTAGTCCGAAGTGAAATTCCTGACCTCTTGTTTCTACAAGAGACCCATTTGAATGTTAGTAGAATGGATCGCTTAAAGTTTGGACTAAACTTTGGTAATTGCTTTGCTATTGGTAATGATGGTAGGGGAGGTGGTTTGGCTTTACTTTGGAAAGCTGAGATTGACCTTCAAATTTTGCATTAATTAAAGTCTCATATTCATCCTGAAATGAAATAAAAAATACTCTCCAGAATGATAATTCATTTGGCTGGTATTCTACTGGCATTTATGGTCAACCAATTGCAGCTAGACAATTTGAAACTATGGACTTGATTCAAACTTTCAAAGTGGCAGAGGGAACTCCATTGTTGTTAGGAGGTGATTTTAATGAGATTCTTCATGATGGTGAAAAGGAGGGAGGCCGAATTAGAGATCAACACTTGCTGGATAATCTTCATGCTATGCTCCAGGACTGTTAAAGGACCTCAATTTACATGGTGAAATGTCAGAACTCACCCCTACAATATTTCAGAAAGACTGAATAGATTTCTCACAAACACAGCTTGCGAGCAGCTTTTCCTCATTTATATGTGGAGCACCTGGGTGTTGCTACATCAAACCATCTAGCAATTGCCATGAAAAATCTAGCAGATTTGTTAGAACTTGTACATTAGAAAATGTTTCATTTTGAAACTATGTGGATAAGCTTTGACCATTGCCACCAGATCATTGACAAAACCTGGTTGAGTATTTCTGGGGTGATAGAATGGTCTATAGTCAAGCAGAAAATTCAAGCAACTGTTGAGAATCTAATGCAATGCAATAGAACCTGCTTTGGCAATGTCAAGAGGAACATTTCTGCAGCTAGGAAATGACTTCAAGCATTGCTCACCTCTGATCCTCATATTTTGAATCCATATTTGCTTCAAGAAGCTTGAGTAAAGCTCAATAAATGGTTAGGTAGAGATGAAACTTTGTGAAGGCAAATGTCTAAAGTTTTGTAGCTCCAAAATGGTGATAAGAACATTAAATATTTCCATCATAAGGCCTCTCTAAGGAAGGAAAGAAATTCTATATTAGGTATGAAGGATCTCAATTCTGTTTGGCAGACAGGTCGGCTTGAGATGCAAAGATTTTGGATACTTTCAAACTCTCTTTACTTCATCTTCTCAGCAGTGGCATTTGGATTTTTTACAAGATTTAAATGGCAGAGTTTTTTATTCAATGAACTCAGAATTGCTTGATGATTTCACAGCTGCAGAAGTTAAGACAACATTGTTCCATGAAATGGAACCCTCAACTGCTCCTGGTCCTGACGAAATGCCTCCACTTCTCTATCAAAAATACTAAGATGTAGTGGGAGCATATATTACCAAGGCCGTATTGCTAACCCTGAACAAGGGAGAGATATTTAGCGGTTTAAACCATATTTACATTTCCTTTATTACTAAAAAGTCAAAGCTTGAATACGTTGCTGATTTTTGCCCAAATAGTTTGTGTAATGTAGTTTATATATTGATTTTCAAGGTCTTGACAAATCGATTTAAAACTATATTACCAAATATCATCTCAAAGACCAAATTGCCTTTTGTTCCTAATAGGCTGATTACTGATAATCAATGGCTTATGAAGTGATTTATTTCCTAAAGCACAAAAGGCATGGGAAAAGATGCTTTATGTCTTTAAAACTTGATATGAGCAAAGCATACGATTGTATTGAGTAGTCTTTTCTGAATTGTATAATGGAAATTATGAGCTTTGTTGAGAAACGGAGGTATTTGATCATGATGTATGTGCAATCAGTTTCTTATTCAGTTTTAGTTAATTGAGTGTCAAAGGGTCCTATTTATCCATAAAAGAGCTTGAGATAAGGTGATCCATTTTCTCCCTATCTTTTTCTCTTTTTTACAGAGGGGCTCATATCGTTACTAAAACAAGCTGTCACTACTATAGAGATTAAAGGAGTTTGAATCTGTCATGGCTCTCCTACTCTAAATCACATTCTATTTGCATATGACAGTTTACTCTCTTGTCAAGCCACCTTGCAAGCTAATATAAGCATTCAAAAACTTTTTGAAACCTATGAAAATGCCTCGGGTCAGATGGTTAATAAGAAAAAATTTACAATGGTTTCTAGTCCTAATGTAGATGCTGCTCAATAAGCTGAAATTTTGAATTTTTGGGAGGTTCAATATGCACAACAATATGAGAGATCTTGGCCTTCCTTCTATGATCGGAATGAATAAATGACAAGTTTTTGTTGAGATGAAGTCTGAAGTATAAAAGAAACTACAATGGGGGAAAAATAAGCTTTTATTACAAGGAGGTAAAGAGGTTTTAATTAAAATTGTTGCATTTACAATACCAAATTTCCCTATGAGTTGTTTTAAAGTTCAGGTGAGTTTTTGCTCAAAACTCAAGAATATGATGGCTAAGTTCTGGAGGAGTTAGAAAAATGAGGAGAAAAAATGTGTTGCCAAATGCAAAGGGGGTCTTGGCTTTAAAGATCTTTACACTTTTAATGTTGCTTTGCTTGCAAAACAAGGCTGGCACATCATGACTAAAACAGGTTCTCTATTGCATAAACTCTACAAGACTAGGTATTTTCCTGTGAATGCTTTTAAAGATGCAAAACTTGGGTATAATCCTTCATTTGCTTGGAGATGTATCTGGGATGTTAAATCTTCTTTGTTAAGAGATTGTAAATGGAGAGTGGGTAATGTAAAAAATCATAAACATCTGGATAGATTCTTGGCTTCCACATCAAGAGTGAATATCAAGGCCTCAAACCTTTTCAACCAGTAACTTGTTTGAAATGGAAATCGTGGATCAGTTAATTG
The DNA here is from genome assembly GCA_036898215.1 of Platycarya strobilacea. Classification (NCBI taxonomy): domain Eukaryota; kingdom Viridiplantae; phylum Streptophyta; class Magnoliopsida; order Fagales; family Juglandaceae; genus Platycarya; species Platycarya strobilacea. The sequence continues at coordinate 2,431,444 of CM072554.1, read as the reverse complement.
ATAAAGAAACTTCTTGATGGAATGTTGATATTGGGAGACAATTACTACCTCCAACAGTAGCCAACGAGACATTGAAGATGCGCTTGGATATCATACATAGAAAGGAAAAGCTATTGTGGAAATAAGAGAGAGATAGAATGTTTTATGTTAAAAGTGCTTACAAATTTCTCTACAATTTGAGCTTTAACAACAATTAGGGTGAGTTTTCAACAATCCATGCTCAGAATTCTCTATAGAAAACTTTCTGAAAATTGAAAATACCCAATTGCATTAAATTTTTTGGATGGAGAGTACTCAAGAATTCTCTAACATGAATTGTAAGTTCTGTGGTGAGCAGTTCAAAGGCACATGTCATGCTCTTGTTTAATGTTCTGGTCTAAAACCACTATGGAGAAGCATCTTTTTGTTTTGAAATGGCATGGATCTTAGATTGATTACTTCTTACTAGCTTAGAAAACAATGCAGGCTGGTTCAAGTTATGATTTGGAAAAAAAAAAAAAAAAAATCTATGGCCTAGTCCTTTTGGCAAAGAAAAAATCAAATTTTGGTTCGAGAATGTTACTATTTCTCTCGAAGACTCAGTTGAAAATGCTTTATCTCTACTCTCAGATTGTGCTGAGTCTCATAAATCCTGTGTTGCAACCTTAAATGATCACTACAAGTGGAAACTTCCCTCGGTCAACACATGTTAATTAAATACAGATGGACCTATTTTTTCTGAATCATCTACCTGAAGTTTTGGAGTAATCCTAAGAGATTCAAAAGGACAAATTTTGATGGCAGCAAGTGGGAGGGAATCTAAGGTCCAGAACTTGTTAGAAGTTGAACTGTTTGCTCTCTTAGGAGGTTTGCAACTATGTATCCCTTTGGGTATCTCTGTTCTTATTGTGAAAACCAATTCTCTATTAAGTTTCAAGTCATTCAAAGTCAAGAAGAGTCTATGTCTACGAAAGAAAATCTTATATATGTTGTGAAGGAATTATTGCAAAAGCAGCCGAATTCTTCTATCAAGCATGTTTCTTGTCTTCCAAATGAAGCTGCTAATTCTTTGACTCATTATGCTCGAGCTCAGAGCACTCTTAACAATTTGGGGGGCTAATAGTCCTGGTGCTATAGCCCAAGTGGTGGAGTCTAAGTGTAGAGTTATTTGACTAGCTATGTAGGCTATTCATATAGCTGTTTGTTGTGTACCTTAAAGTTGTAATGTCACATTATATTTCTAATGAAGCTGTGCCCTATTTCCATTTTTAAAAAAAAAAAACCAATTTTTAATAAAAAATAATTTTGATAGCAAAATAATTTTCAAAGAAAGAGGATGCCACCATTAAACATACTTCTTTATGTCCGTTGATGCATTTGTCTTGTCTCTAATTTTTTTCAGATACAATTAATGCAAAATGAAAACGACTGTATGCAAAGTGAAAATGTATTTTTGAAAATTATTTAGAGCAATCTTGTATTTACTTTTATCTTTTTTCAAACTTTTTCTTTTAGTTTGCAAAATAATATTTTTAAGTTGTTATTCTTTTTCACTTTTTTCCGATCTTTTTTTTAACACGTATGTTTGTGTATTTTTATATTTATATTTATTTATCAAGGGTATTTATGTCAAAATATTTTATGTAGGGCACATTGAAACCTTTTGATAATGTGAGGTGACCGTCAAAATTGATAATTTAAAGGTTAATTGTAGATTGACTGATAGTTTTAGTGGACTAATACGAGGGCAATTATTATTTTTTTGAAGTGATATCCTATAGTAATAAAATGTCATTTCTTAAGTTTAAAGTCAATATTTTTATTTTTAAATTTGGAATATAATAATATTATTAGCTTTTCAAATTTGGAATCGCAATATCGATCTTAGAAAGGAAAAAAAGCATGTTCTTACCAAAATAGTTTTTAAAGGATTAAAAAATGCATTACAAATAGATTTATATGAAATGCCTTACCACAAAAAATAAAAATAGCGAATATGATATAATAAAGACCAACTATAGATTGATTCATAAATAAGTGATCATATATTAACGTATAATCCACACTATAAAAAAAATTATATATTTGTGATAATTTTATTGTAATTACAAAGATTATTTACGACGAATCTTTTTAATATTCATAAATAATCTTTCTATTTTAGTTAGTTATTTTTATCGTAGATAATTTTTTTAATTATAATTAAAATATTTCAAATATCAATTTTTTTTTATAGCACCTTTCGATCCTTAGACATAACGTGAGGAAGATGATTATAATTAGAATAATATTCCTATCTAAAGGTCTTATAGCATGCACACCATCCCCGTTTAAAATTTAAATTTTAAAAAATAAAGTAGGCCAAAGAAATTGGTGTGTGATTTATAATTATGATAAAGATTTTGTCAACCCCTAACGCCAAAATGGGATCGAAGGAGCAGAGCGTGGAAGGTTGTATTTTTTTTTTCCTCTTTACCATGTTATTGCAAGAATCAAGCACAATAAAAGGCATAGACAAAGTATCTTTGCATGCCTCCCTTGCATTGAGAAAATTTCCACCAACAAAAAGGTATCGACCTCTCTGAAAATTTTTGCCTAGTGGTAAAATCCACTACCATTCGCACCATTTTATCCATTGTCGCCACTGAACAATGGTCTCTTAGATAGATAGACATCAATAACACATTTCTTCATGGAGACTTCTAAGAGAAGGTCTACATGTGTCAACCCATTGGTTTTGTTAATCTAGATTATCTACATCATGTGTCGTTTGAATAAAGTCATTTATGATCTAAAACAAGCGTCCCGTGCCTATTCTCCAAGTTGAGTACACGTCTCCTTGAGGTTGGTTTGTTGCCTGTACTGTAGACCCCTTATTGTTTGTTTATCATAACAAATTCTTATTTTAGTTTATGTCGACGACATTATCTTTACTAGGTCATGTTCATCGACAATCTCCTATGTTCTTGTATCACTCAGTGCTTCTTTTTCTTTGAAAGATTTGGGTCCCCTAAAGTATTTTTTGGGTCTTGAAAAAAACACTATGTATGATCTTCATTTATCTTAGACCAAGTACATCTTTGATTTACTGAAACAAACAAATATGAAGTTGGCAAAATCTGTCAACTCTCCAATGGCTTCTTCCACTCGTCTCTCTCTCACAGGTGGCCCTAGATTCTTTAACCCAACCTTATACAAAAGCACTGTTAGTAGCCTGCAATATCTATCTCTCAAGAGACTTGATGTTGCCATCGTTGTATGTAAGATTTACAATTCATGCATGCCCCAAAAATACCTCATTGGCAAGCTGTGAAGAGAATACTACAGTATCTCAAACACATTGCACATTATGGTTTACACATTCGGCCTTCTAGTTCTTATCATCTCTGTGCATTTTCTGATGCCGATTTTGTGGGTACTCTGACGACCACCGCTCAACCAGAGGACACTATGTTTTTTTTTTTTTTTTATCCAATCTCATTTCTTGGGGGTCCAAAAAGCAGCAAACAATTGCAAGACCAGGTACTAAAGCTGAGAATAAGGCTCTTGCTAACACTAGAGCTGAATTACTTTGGATACAGTCACTTCTCAAGGATCTTGGAATTTTTCTTTCTCATCCTCATACCTTATAGTGTGATAACTTTGAAGCAACCTACCTCTTTTCTAATACGGTTCTTCATTACTAAACCAAACAGATGAAAATTGATTTCCATTTTGTTCAAGAACAAGTTGCCTTAAAGACTCTTCTTGTGACTTTCGTTTCTTCTCGTGACCAGCTTGCAGATGTGTTCACCCAACCGCTACTTTCATCATGGTTCCTAACACTTAGATCGAATCTCACCTTGGCTCCCATGATGGATTGGCGGGAGGGTGACAATAAACCAAATAAGTCCAGCTCAAATGTGATTCAAGTCTCCACCTCTACAACACTCCACGATAGTAACAATGAAGCATCTTCTAGGAGCAATTAATCTTTAGAAAACTACTTGTATTTCTTTCTAGAATATTCTTGTGATTTTGATATGTAAAAAAGGAATATATTCTATTGTCATCCTACGACAAAGATAGCTCTAGGATTCACGCACATCACATGCTTGTGTAAATGCCAGACTGTAATTGACACCTTCAACTCTATATATAAAGCCTTGTGTATACACCTATAATCATGCTGAAATGAATAAATTTTCAAATGTGTTGTTTTACACTGACTTGCTAAAGCAATTCATACTTCGTTGTTCCCTCTAGTGCACTAGTTGGCTAGTTTGAATCCCGCCCCTTGATATGCAAGATTAGAAAAAATCTTAATTTGCTTTCGATTTAATGGTTTCACTTTTATTCTTAATGTTGGCTTATCTCCCTATTGACGCAATAAAAATTGTTTAATAGGCCAGAGTGAGAGAAACAGTAATTCTCAATCTACTGAGGCAATTCAAACTTTGTTCGATGTTGTTTTGACTTCAGCAATATTCCGATAAGGCTGTACGATGACAACACATAATTTGTAGTAGATAAAATAAATTGAAATGGAGCCATAATTTATTTGATTCGACATAATGCATATGTTTGCGGACATTTAAAGATGAGAATCTAATATAATAAATATTGTACAATATCTCATATCTCACCATATAAAAAAAGGTTATATACTGTGAACAAAATTCCTTTAGAAAAATTGAATTTTTGCTGAAGAAGAAAAAGAAAAAGAAGTCAAGAGGATAAAACCAGCCCTGGTCATCTTAGTTTAAAGGTTATTTATAATCTATTGTTTTGTAATGATGTGATTTTCCACTTTCGTGTATCAATTATTTTCTAATTTTCTGTTGAGGCCTGGTAGTTTATTTTAGAGATTATCGAAACATTTCGCTTATATAAATAGTATTTTTATTATTTATATAAATAATAAAAATATTATTCCTGTGAATAAAATGTTTCGACGACCTCAAATAGAGACTGTCAAATATTATTGTTCGTAATTATGTGTCTGCCGTTTCTTTTCTTTCCTTCATTTTTCTTCTTTTCCTGACATCCCTGCTGCTCACTCTACCCCATGCTTCCTGCCACCCCACACCCTCTTATCACCTTATGTCCCCTAAAGATTTACTTCACCATCACGCTACCCTTACATGGAAATCAAGTTCAGTGCTAAAAGGCATGTCCTTTAATGCTCGAACATGTCATATGCAACACATGCTAGTGCTTAAACCTAACTCTCAAGACATGAGTCATGTCCTTCTAATATTCCTGTACTCCCCATGAGCTAGCTACACAAATTGATCATATCCTATTGCAATAAATGATGTCAGTACCTTCGACGAACATTACCAATGAAGTTAGTCAGCCTAGTGTAAATGGGCATATACATATATGGAGGCCGGAAATCATGATGGTAGCACAATAGATTATTAGCGAGCTGGGAAAAGCTAATTAGTAGGGCTCTATATAGTTAAAAGTTAAATTTTGATTAAACTATAGCTAAGTTACTTAGAAGTACTATTGGTATTGATATAATTAAATGTCAGTGTCTAGTTAAATTTGATTAAATAGTTCAAAAGTGGTTTGCATTAGAGTAGTCAAAAATTCAAGTGCTCCACTTTTGAGCTATAGTAAATTCATCAATTTTTTCAAATTTGACAAGTCACTTTTTATTTCCAAAGTAATTCTTTACATTATTTTACTTTAATTAGTTTGAGTATAAAATGTATTTATTGGATATAATTAGATTGAGAAAAAATTAATTAAAAAAAATTATTTAAAGTAAAAATTAAATATTTATTAATATATGGAGCGTATTGCAAAAAAGTAATGTTACTATGCTCCTCAATTTATCCATTTGGTATGCCCCTAGTGCAATTTCTATTTATTTTAATTTATTTTTACTTTTTATTTCAAATATTTTTTAAACATGTTTAAATATTTCTAAAAATATATTAATACACTTCCTTAACCATTAAACAAAAAAAGTTTAAAAAAATTAAATACATGATTGGTTAAAAATAATTAGAGGACAAAGTGAGACGGCAATATGGTAGGTATTTATTATATTTTATTAGTCTTTAAAAAATCTGATGTCACATTAAGATATATTGAGAAAATAAAACTTAAATTATGATAAGTAAGATTTCTACAACTTAAAAGGCTTAAATAAACAACTCGTCATCCATGCAGCTTCTCCTCCAACTGGCTTGGCCCAGTTTCGAATTACAACCGACACTAAAACCAACCTGTCAAGAGTACGGTATACCTTTGATCTCTTCCTACATTAATATATATTTATGTGCAGGCCAACGACCACCTTAATTCACCACTGACATCTCATGAATTAACGTCCTATATAGCTTGCTACTCAGGAATTTTAGCAGAAGTATTACACTCACAATGCGGTGGCCGTCCGTAGTGGTTCTACTATTGCTTCTCATCTCCAACTTGGTTGCGTCGCAGTCCATCATCAACACTCTTCCCGGTTTTACTGGCGAGCCTCCCTCCAAACTCGAAACTGGGTCAGTGTCCACACACACACACACACACACACACACCTATATATATATATATAAAATATATCTATATTTGTGTCTGTCATGTATGTATGATTAAGATCAAGTAATAAAAATACATTAAAAAAAATTATTTATTTGTAATTAATTATTTCTTATCAAAATGTTTACCTCTTCTAATTTTTCTTATAGTGACTTTAATTATATATATATATATATATAGGACTACCACTCTGGTTTTATTTATATGCAACGAATTTTAAAGGTACATTGGCGTTGGAGAGTTGGATGAGGTGCAGCTGTTTTACTACTTCATCGAGTCTGAAAGGAGTCCTAAGGATGACCCTCTTCTTTTTTGGTTCACCGGCGGTCCTGGCTGTTCCGGTCTCTCGAGCCTTTTATTTGAAATTGGTATCGATCGTTTACTTGGAATAATGATGAATGATTATGTATATAACGTCCGCGGGCCTTTTGAGTTATATAGTTAAAAATAAAATATTGTCAATCGCATACAAATAGAAAGATTTGAGATTTGCTATTCATTATCTTTACTCACTAGCTATGTTATACTTATTTTTATTTAATTATTCCTAGTACTCATCATTCTGCATGTACTATATATATATATTTAGTAAGAGAAAACAAATATTTTTAATAAGTGATACTAAAGATTATCATGACCTAGAATAATTTATATTTAAGATAGCAGATATATATATATCTTAGAGCATTCACTTTGGTTTTATCAAAATCCTCTTTAAAATTTGATGAAAAATTTAAATTTTTTATTAATTCAAAATAATAATATTATAATATATTTTAGTAATAAGAGGAAACCAAAAATAAGAGACAAATGAGGAAAAAAATGTGGAGGATTAAAAAGTATTAAACAATTGATTTAGCCGATAAGCAGTAAACTTTTAAATATAGAAGAAAATAATATAATATTATAACTCAAAATTTTAAAGGATTTGATTTAAATCATTTGAAGAATCCAATGCAGATATTAAATTTTGTCAATATTTTTATCAACAGTAAAGAATTTACTGTTTCCCAGTAAAGAATTTTCAGATACTAGATCTTTACTGTCAACAGTAAAGATTTTGTCAACATCTTAATTTACTATAATGTAGATTTGATTTATGGTAAATACTAAGTTTCGTTTGAATTTGAAGATGAAATATGTTAAGATGAGTTGAGATAAATTTAATTTATTTTTTAATATTATTATTATTTTAAAATTTAAAAAATATATATTAAAATTTGAAAAAATGTATTAAAAATTAAAAAAGATGTATTAAAAATTAAAAATTTATATATAAAAATTTATATTTTATATAAAAATTATAATAATAAAATAAGATGAGTTGAAGTTGACCTTCAAATACTGACAGGACTAAAAATTTTGTCAACTTCACTGACTCGTTCGCAGTACATAATAAAGTATTACTTAGTTTTGACGCTAACTACTGGCAAACCTAGGAAGCTTCCATTGGAATCTTAGCTTTTATTTATTATATTTTATATAAAAAATTTAAAAAATTATTTATTAACTGTCATGCAAACCAACTTCGCCGAATTTGGTTTTCAAACTCACTTAAACTTATTTTATTTTATTATTATAATTTTTTTAAATTTTTATATAAAATATAATAAATAATTTAATATTTTTAAATTTCAAAACATTTATAATATTAAGAAATAATAGTATTATAATAATATTTTATTTAATTTATCTCATCTCATTATTATAATTTTCTTAAATTTTCATATAAAATATAATAAATAATTTAATTTTTTCAAATTTTAAAATATTTATAATATTAAAAAATAATATTTTAACAATATTTTATTTAACTTATCTCAATTCAATTCATGAACTCTCTCATTATTCAAATACACCTTAGAATTACCACAAATTTTCATCCAGAAAAATAGTTTCAAGTTTTTATCCAAATTTGGATGTCCATTAAAGAAATATATATTTATATATAAAAATATAAAATATATGCACCTTTATAAAGAAGTGATTCTTTAGCATCTCTTGCATTTATTGAGTAACATAGATCTGTTGTGGATTTTTTTTTTCTCACCATAAAACTTTATACTAAAGACAAAAAAAAGACCTATACTTTTTTATTCTTCTTCTACATTTCATAAAATAATACACAATATCATATACAATATTTTATATAATACACTATAAAATTAAAAATATTTTTATAATCTATTTTATAAAATTAATAATATTTTATATAAAAAAATTTATTTTTATAAAATATTACATAAAATATTATATAAAATAATGTGGGTAACATTTTTCATCTGTTAAAGTCACCTCTTAAAACAATCCGTACCTTAAAACAATGTTCTTTATAAGCCTAGATTCTAGAAAGAGCTACCTCCGACGAACCAGAGGGCCAACAGCTAGATTTGGTTTCCTTTTGTGGAGAGCCCCAAGGTGACCTGCTCCTAGGGTTAAACAACTAAAAGGTTAAATAATAATGTAAATATTAAGAATTATTTTTATCTATTTTATTATTATAATTTCTTTTAAATTTGAATTAATATAAAATATAATAAATAACTCATATTTTTTAAATCTTAATTATACTTTTTTAAATTCTAAAATAATAATATTCGAAAATAATATTCTAAAGCCTTCCCATCTTATCTCACCATTTAAACAATACTATAAAAATAATTTAGAAAGATTTTGTTAAAAACTTTCTCAATAAAGAATATTTTCGTCATCATTCTTCAACAGATTAAACCGATTTCATCTACCAAAAACTTACTCATAAAATAATATATTAAAAAATACTAACACTAATAATTTTAAGTAATTCACTGACTCTATGATTTGGCATTCGTGTGTGTAGGTCCTTTTACTTTCGACTATGCAAAGTCTAGTGGGAACAAACCAACGTTGGAATTGAACCCGTACTCGTGGACAAAAGTAGATACATTATTTGATGTGTAAACAACTAGCAATTAACATTTTATAGTGTAATTTGGGTCGAACTAATTAATTATTTTTAGATTGCGAACATAATATTTTTGGATGCACCGGTTGGTACTGGATTCTCATATGCTACAACTTGGGAAGCATACAACATGAGCAGCGACACATCATCAACAGCACAAACCTATGAATTTCTAAGAAAGGTGAGCACACTGAGATTAATTTACCAAAATATCAGAATTTAATCTTAAGTTTTATTATATGATCATTCATGATATTGCTGCATGTAGTGGCTCATGGCTCATCCCACGTTTCTCTTCAATTCGCTTTATATTGCCGGCGATTCTTATTCTGGAAAAACTGTCCTGATCATCGTTCAAGAAGTTTTAAACGGTAAATTATAAGTTTCTCGACTTCACTCTAAGAAAAATATGTTAGCATGGTCACACTAATTTCCTTTTTTGCTTTTGTATTATTTGGAAGCAAAAATTCATCTCTGATGTGTAAATTACGTAAGCAGATCATTATTCGATCTCAAATGATCGATCTTTCTATATTAGTTGCTCTTTCTTGATCTTGTGATTCTCATGACGTTGCATGTAGGTAACGAAATGGGACATTCGCCACCACTAAATCTCAAAGTACGCACTTATATACAACACTTTATATATATATATATATATATATATATATATATATATTATAATATGCATAATCAATTGGATGCACTATATTCCTTAATATCATGTTTGTTCTCTTTTTTCGTTATTAATGTTGGACTTATAGTTTGGAAATTGGACACATGCAGGGTTTAGTGATTGGTAACCCACTAACCTATTAAACTTTGGACTTGAATTCAAGAGTAAAATTCGCTCACCGAATGGCACTTATATCCGATAAACTTTATCAGGTGAAGTGCTCTTTAGTAATAATTAGCCCACGAATGCTTTTGGTAATATTTTTCTACCAAAGGACTATATATAGTTTTTAATAAAATAAATGCTACATACAATAGACTCCACTCTCAATATTCTTTTTTTACCCCCATTCACATCATATCATCATATCAATAAGAGTAATGTTATTCATCCCAATTTCGGATCCCAATTTGGGTTTTTTTAATTATTTTTTTACATGTTTTTTAACATATTAAAATATTTTTTAAAAATAAGAAAAAATCACAATATTAATTAAAAACACTTAATTATAAAAAATAATAACAAAAATCCCAAATCGAAATCCCAAATCAGGATCTCAAATAGGAATATTAAATCGCATTTTCCTATCAATAAAGTTGTACACACGACACAAACATGCAAAAAGGGTCGCATCATGTGCTCTTTGCCGTCCAAGCACTACAACATATTGGCCGGCCTTTTGCTACCAGTTTTTTTTTTGCTGCAGATAAAAACTTGTAACAATATGTCACTTCTATTCATTATGTTAATGTCTCTAGTAGATGAGATAGAATTTGTCAATAATACACTTTTGTATCAGCAAAAAGTTATCGATGCAAATAATATGGTGGTTAAAAGTCATTGATCAACAATTTATATCTTTGTATTAACGATTTGCGCGCGATTGCCGCAATTAGAGTTTCCTTTGTAATAAAACTCCTTTGTGTGACAAGCAGGTCTCGCCATTATAAGTCGGCTGTATAAGTACTGTAATATTTTGCAACACATGAGAATTCTATCAAGGTGGAAAAGATTATGTAATTTGTAGTTTTAAAAACACAAATAGAGAATATTTACAACTTTAATATGTTGACTGCTAAAAGATTAGTAGATAGTATTGTCTCTACTATAGTACTTTCATTGAATTGGTCATTGCTAAAATACAGTTTTAACCAATTTAACTTCTATCTTAACTTTTGGTTATTTTATTCACATAAGTCCTTATATTAAAATAACTATTTTTTAAAAATATAACGATAAAATAATATAAATACTTTTGGCTTTGACTACTTACATCAAATCTCTATATTGAATTATCTATTTATGAAAATACATAATAATGAGTAATTAATAATGAAGTCTTTTTTAAATATTTTCATTTATAAAATTAAGTAATTTTATCATATTTGACTATTAATATATCTATTATATATCAATTAATGATCATATTTTAATTAAATTCTGAGTTCAAAAAAAAAATAGTAATCATATTATATTTAAGTTAAATTACTTGACTATTCTATCTATTTTTTATTTATATTTTATAACTGTTTGTATATGATTGTAGAAGATTTGAAGTCAACTCATTGAGTTGACATAATAATTTAAGCAGAAGAGAGAATAAAGTACGAAAAAATAAAGAAAATAAAATAAAGATTTGGTCATTACATTTGACCAGTTATATTTGACTTTTCTTTTGATTTTATTGTTCATTTTATTTAATGTAGTTGACTCTTGGCTAATTCAATATGGGCTGAAAATAAAATTTATTTTTCAAATTCTCATTAGATTTGGCCAAACCAATGAGAATGTTAAGTAACTAAAACAAAATTAGTTATTTTCCTCAACCTTATTTTTCTTGAGACCAGAATTCTATTCCAATATATATGTTGCTAATTTTGCACTTATAATACCAATACTGATGATCTCTTGTAATTTTCATTTCATATTTGGTTACAAATTAGAAAAAGATGATCTTATTGCAGTAAAAATAAGTAATTCTTTTTAATCTATGTGCTTACAGTCAATTAAAAGAAACTGCCACGGAAAATATATAAATCCAGATCCAAACAATACACAATGTGTAGAAGATCTTCGAGAGGTCAATGAGGTGAGTATGATTAATTAAATTAAGAATATTCATAATTAATACTGGATTACACATTTCATGTTGTCAAGTTTGATCGGGCAATATTGAATATTAACTTAGCGATGCAATTAATTTGTAGTGCATAGCCGATCTATATATCGGCCACATATTGGAACCCAATTGTGCTAAATATCTGTCCCCAAGGCCGAATAAACTCAGGAGTTTGAGCCCTCATGATCTCGATGATAATTTCATAGATATACTCCATTCATCACCAGATCATCAAGTTCCTAAACCATGGTGTCGAGTATGATCTCTCTCTCTCTCTCTCTCTCTCTCTCTCTTACACACACACATACACACGCGACACACAATTTCTACTCTTCGAGATGAGATGAAATGCTTTATATGCTTTATCAAAATTATGATTATTTCATACAGCCTATTTATTATTTTTAGAACTATAACTATCTGTACTCCTATGTTTGGGCAAATGATAAAATGGTGCAGTAGGCTCTCCACGTTCGAGAGGTATTTAATTTCTATTTTATGGTACTTGTAATCACGATGGATATATAGAATTTAAATTCATTAGGTTTTGCACTAAATATATACGTTTAAATTGGCATCATGTGATTGATAAATATTAGGGAACCAAAACAGAGTAGGAGAGATGCAATAAGAGCTTAACATATACACATGATGTCATTACAAGTATTGATTATCAACGAAGCCTCACCAAAAAAGACATCCGAGCTCTTGTTTACAGGTACTACGTACGTACGTACTAGATCTATGTATGCATTTTTTGTGTGAGTTTCGCTACTCATACTTATTGATCATCGAACAAGGAATTACTATAATAAATTCATGGGATTGTCATGCCAAGCTTATGCGTGCTGGCCTCCCTCCCCTACCTGGGCTTAGCTTGCTATGTCAGCATGACCCTATTAATGATGAGTAATATATAAATATTTGGAAAAAGGTACTCTATTTTAAAAAATTTTAAGTTTTCATAACCTAACCTGAAGAATTTCTAGCGGTGATCACGACATGCGAATTCCATATGTGGGAACACAAGAATGGATAGAATCACTGGACTTGTCTATAAAGGATGACTGGAGACCTTGGTTTGTTGATGGTCAAATTGCAGGGTGAACTTCTCCATCACCACCTTATTTTATATTTTGTAACCCTGCTGATCCTTTCTAAACATCAGTAGTATATATGATTTTTGTTTTGCATGTTTTCTTCAGATACGTCACCATCTTTACAGAGGAAAAGTACAGCTTGAGATTCACAACTATAAAGGCAAGCATTCTCCACAATATAATTCCTTCATTTCCTGTACCGTGTCTGATAAAATCTGTTATAATTATATATATACACTAGTTAAGAGTTTATGTGCAAGGCATGACATATTCCATGTCGATCGAAAGTGCTACTGCATTTTTTAGGTAGTAAATATGAATTTTAAGATGCATATCAATTAGAATAATAAGTATGATAATTGTAAAGATGATCTAAATGTATTCAACAATTTTTATAAATAATTATAATTGTATTTGAAAAAAATGAAGGAAACAGAAAATGTAAACTTATTGAACACATTATAGCAAATCAAATGTTTAGAATTCATTATATTGAAATCGACATGTTTAGATATAATAATAATAGTTTAGAAAGTTTATATATATATATATAATATATATGATCATTCAGTGTGATTCATTATTATGAGAAAAAATATGAGCGAAATTATTATTATTTTTGAAATGATATCCTATAGCAATAAAATATTAATCTTTAAATTTAAAGACAATATTCTCATTTTTTAAATTTAATATAATATTATCATTTTTTCAAATTTGATATCGCAATATCGATCTTAGAAAAAAGAAAAAAATCATGTTCCTACCAAAATATTTTTTAAAGGATTAAAAGTATTATTAATTATTTTAATAATAATTTAAAGAAAATGCATTACAAGTAGATTTATTTGAAATGCATTACCACAAAAAATAAAATATTGAATATGATATATTACAGAACAATTATAGAATGATGCATAAATAGGAACCTAAAAATAATAATTGAATTGTGTAAGATGAAAATATTCTTAGTGATCCATTGACTATGATTTATTTTAATGAATTACTATATAAAATAATTTGAAGGAAATTGTTAGTTTTCCAAATAATATTATATACAAAAAATATTATTATTTTTAAATCTAATGAGAAATATTTAAAAAAAAAACCCTAAATTGTTAATTATTTGTTTCACAAAAGTTCAATAAACCAAAATCTTCAATTTAAATTATTTTTAAGTTCATTATCATTATTACTATTATATTCTAATTAATATTTTGTTCTGGATATTGTAATTAATATTATAATGATAGAAAATTAATTGCATTTTTAATGAATTAGAGGACAAAAATGTAAACGTATAAATGAGAACAAAATAGTAATTGCCCAATGTGACCTAAAGATTAGAGAACAAAAATGAAATTGTCCAAAAGAGGGCAAAAAAGTAACTACACAATGTCAAAAAAAAAAACAAAAAAACCTATTCATGAGGCTATTGCCTCTTTTATTCACGTGGGCAGAGTTGTGCAGGGCGGAGATTACACAGCACCAGAGTATAAGCCTAAGGAATGTCTTGCTATAATCGATAGATGGTTGGCTTATTTCTTTTTATAATGCATGTAGAGTTGTAGCTCTAAATTATGACCAAATGGCTCGATAATTCTCATTAGAGGGAGCTTGTTTTTCTATTTTTTATGTAATAAGTGGAGAAGTACCTACTCGTTGCAAGTTGTTTGTCGATGATGATGATAATGATGATCTCAATGTTTAATAAAAAATAATTTTGATTGCAAAATAATTTTCAAAAAAAGAGGATGACATTATTGATCAACATTCTAATTCTTGTCGATGTATTTGTCTTGTCTCTAATTTTTTTAGGTACAATTAATGCAAAGTTAAAAAGACTGTATGCAAAGTGAATAAGTATTTTTTTTTTAAATATTTACAGAAAGTTTTTTAAAAATTTTTTTTTTCAAACTTTTAGTTCTCAAAATAATATTTTAAAGTTGTTATTCTTTTTCACTTTTTTCCTATTATATATAGTAGGGTGACCAAACTTTGATTAATTAGTCAAAATTTGTCCAATATCATCCATATATATTGTCTTTTACCGATCTCACTCAAGACCTAATTCCATATCAATTTATTGATCATCTAAATTCTATATACTAATAAAATATTATTTATTTTTTACTTATTATTATTTTATCTAATTTTTTATTGTCATATTTGGAAGATTATGTACTAGTTATATTTTATATTTAATCAAATCAAAAATATTTTATTTCAAAATTTTATATTCAATAAATTATTCCGTTCATTATATATATATATATATATATATATATTCCTCCGCCAAAACAACAAACAACATGAGCAGTACAAAAATGGCCCAGCCGCCAAGTGGTAGTACTGTAGATAAAAGCCATCTGTTATGCCTATTCCAATGTAGAGCAAATTCTAAAATAGGCCAGTAGCAGCCCATACCCGGCAATCATAAATAAAAAAAAAAGAATAAATATTATTGTCAGGCTGAATAAATATTATTGCAAGCCTGGCTTGTGTACAGTTCACTCTCACATGAACAGTATTTTTACTGTTCATATGAACAGTAAAAATACTGTTCATATGAGAGTGGACTGTACAAACCAAGCTTGTATTTAGCAGTGCTCTAAAAAAAAAAGGCATGTTAAGCTACCATGTGAGTCAACTCAAACTAGTAATATGCCATTTCATGGCGTTGTAATTGCAGAATTTCTGCTGAGCACGAATTCTTGTTCAAGTTAGGCAGAAATTTTGTTTTCTTCCTTCTAGTATACTGGTTGGCAGGTTTAAATTTTTCTTTGGATTAAAAGATCAAATAAATTAAAAATGAGTTTTAAAAATTGAATAAAATATTATTAATATTTTAAATTAAAAAAATAAATTAAAATATAAAAAAATTAAATTATATATGATATTTTTTTTATATAAATTAAAAAAATTATAATAATAATGTTGAGGTAAATTAAAATAATTTTCAAAACAAGGGCTTAATAATGGCTAATCTCTCCGGACATAGTAATCAAGTTCAGTGCTAAATGTCAGGTCCTTTCATGCTCGAGCTGTCGGGCTCTTTCAAATGGGACCCGAATAGGCCGTCAGATGCAACACGTGCTTAAACCTAACTATCAAGACATGAGTCGTATGCCAAGGCCTGTTGGCCCGGGTTCGGTCCCCGCCCCCGTCCCCAATATATCAAAAAACAAAGACATGAGTCGTGACCTTCTAATATTCCTACAAGCTAGCTACACAAATTGATCATATCATTTATGCATTAAATGATGTCATGAGTACCTTCGACGAACACTATCAATAAAGTTATAAATGGGCATATACATATATGGGGGCCGGGAATGATGCTAGCACAATAGATTTAATTATTAGCGAGCGCCTGGTTATAAGAGCATTAGTACTGCTCTAGTTAAAAGCTAAATCTTGATTAAACTATAGCTAGCTTAAGTTGGTATATATTGATCTGGTCAAATGTTAGTGTCTAGTTAAATTTTGACTAAGTAGTTCAAAAGTGGTTTACAATATTAGAGTAGTCAAAAATCCAAATGCTGATCCACTTTTGATTACAATAAATTCATTTTTTTTTTAATTTGACAAGTAGCTATTTATCTCCAAAACAATATTCTAAAATATTTTACTTTAATTAGGTTGAGAAAATGTGTTTATTGAAAAATTAGGTTGAGAGAAAAATAGTTAAAAAAATAATTTTAAGTAAAAACTAAATTATTAATTAATATATAAAGTGTATTTGTAAAATAGTAGTACTAGTATTATGCCTCTCAATTTGCCCATTTGGTGTGCCTAGTGTAATTTGTACTTTTTTATTTATTTTTTGCTTTTTATTTCAAATATTTTTTTTTATGTGTTTAAATGTGTATTGCTATACAGGTTCTTCTCCCCTTGTAACAAATTGTTTCCGGATATCAGGATTTGACTAAGAACCAAACTTAATATGCTGAAGTCACTCTAGTATAAGCAATGCTGCAATTGGTTCCCTATTACACATGAATTTGGACATTACTCTGCGCCACAGAATTTGTCCAACTTTAGTTTTATCTTACCAGTTGGCTTATTCCAAGTATTAGAATAGCTAAATAAATCATATATATATATATATATATATATGCACAGCAATGGGCTTAAGAGATCATGTATAATATACTAGCATGATTCAAGATACTGATCACATAGGTTACTCTTTTAAGTGGCCTGTGCCAAAAAATTCAAACTTTTCACAGTGCTTTTCTCCTTGCAGTGGCGATCATAACATTTCTGTTCCATATATTGCTACACTTGCATGGATAAAATCTCTTGGGGTGCCTGTTTTTGATGAATGGCGTCCATGTTTCGTCGAGGGTCAAATTGCAGGGTGAGTACTTCTAGGATTCACCTTGGTTCTTTAACATTAGCAGGTGCCATATCTCACATATATAGTTCTACTCTTTTGCAGATACCAAGTAAAGTTCATGAATGATCACTACAGGTTGACGTACGTGACTCTAAAGGTAAGGGAATATTTTAATTTCGCATCCTTATTTATTAGAAGTTGTCATGATTATGAAGAAATTACAATTAATCAATCTTCCACTACATGTGTATATACAAGGTACAGAGCACACTGCTCCAGAATACATGCACAAGGAAAGCCTTGCCATGGTCGATAGGTTCTTTGCTCGTTATCCAATCTAATTGGTTGTGAAAGGCGAAAAGACATTTGGGACATTCCTATTGTGGACTGGAGAAAATTTTCAAATAATCGCAGTGAATAGCATAGTTTTTTACTGTTAAATTTTGTTCTAGGATCAAGCTTGCTTTGAAAGGCCTAGGAAATTGCTTGCTTATTTGTGTCATGTGGTATCAGGATATGAGCCAGACATTGACAGCTAGAAAGCCGCCATTGTATGTAATCTACATTGGCTTTTTTGTGACTGCCAATATAGTTTCCGCCGGAATAAACTAATTTTGTTGTTGTGATATTTAACTTCCAACTTATAAATGTTTTCTGTTCCTTTTTTTTTAATTTTCTGTTCTTTCTTTAGCTGAATAAGCATGCGAGTACGTTTATGTTCTTTTTGTTTATTAAAAGAAAATCAGCATGAAAAATGCTAGCTCCATTATACAGACAGCTAAAGATGGTTTGATGAATTATTTTCATTTACCGAAAAAAAAACAGAAAATGGCATCCTCTAAATTCCTAATTGAAATCGGAAAGAGATAAATATAATATTAAATACTGATCAAGCGAAGTTTAAAGTCATCCAAAATCACAAGCATAATTAAATTTTACGAAGCGTAATTTGATTAATCAGTTTAGATAAGTCTCCCTCAAAAAAGCATAAACAGTTTGAAAGAAAATAAAGTTTCTTCACTTAATCAATCCACTTAACAAATGTTTTCTTATAAAAATAAAAATAAAAAACCATTCCATACCATTTTTGTGTAACACTCAGAGTGTTACATACAAGGTTAAAACCAACCAAAACAATGACCATTGGACGAGTATTGTCAAAAATGAGAATCAACTTAATTTTTTTTTCACTAAAACTTATCTTTTTACAATGAGAGAATCGTTACATATATAGCGGCTTGCTGTGTATGGAAAGAATATGGACTAATTATAGTATCTAAGTACATAAATCATGAAACTAATTACAAATGGAAGGAAACTATTTTGTAAAGAATCTATCACTAGTCTGTCAATACTTCTTCTTAAGTTGGCACATGGAGATCCGTAATGTCCAACTTGTATGAAAAATGATGAAAGAGGTATTTACCTAAAATTTTGGTAAAGATATCGGCAACTTGGGGGTGTGATGGAATGTGAATTGTGGTGAGAAGTCCAAAGCGAAATTTATCTCCAATAATGTGATAGTCAATCTCGATGTGCTTTGTGTGCTTATGAAAGATAGGATTGTGGGCAATGTAGAGAGTGGACTGGGTGTCACAGTGTAAGGTGAAGGGTGCTGGATGTGGAATGCCAAGATCAGTGAGTAGTTGCTTTAGCCAAGTGAGTTCCTAAGTGATAACAGTCGTGGCTTGATATTCAGGTTCAGCTGAAGAGCTTGGTATGGTTGTTTGCTTCTTTGTACGCCAGGAGATGGGGTTGGAGCCTAGTTGGATGAAGTAACTTGTAGTACAATGATGAGTAGTGGGAAAACTTGCTCAGTCAGAGTCAATATAAGTAATAAGTTGTGTGTCTCTGGAGGAGGAGAAGAAAATTCCTTGTCCCAGAATACCTTTGATGTAATGAAAAACACGTGTAGCAGCTATCATGTGAAGGATGCAAGGAGCATGCATGAATTGGCTGAGTATGTTTGCGAACACAATATTAGATCGTGTGATGGTGAAGTAGATGAAACGTCCAACGAGTCATCGATAGATAGAGGGATCAGATAAGAGGGTACCATCATGATTGGTGGGTTTCAAGTTCTGTTCCATGGGAGAAGAGGAAGGAGGGATGGATGGGAGAAAACACTCCGGTCGTGGCACATGGGGCCATTAGTGTTGCCGTCCATGACCCAGTCCCGACGATTGTGAAAGGAGTGAGGGGCGTTGACAATATTACCCACAAAATTAGCAGGTGGGTTCGGGTTGAGGAGATCAAGAAGCTTTTGGTAGAGGTTCGGTGTCAATCTAGGTATCGGCGACATGGCAGATGAGGAGAAAGCTTGGTTCGTAAATGTTGGTGGTCCAGATGGTGGTTTGTCAAGGAGAGATGGATGGGGGAGCCCGGGTTCGTACTTCTCAATTGGGTGGATACCCAATTATTCTCCAACATCTATCTCGGGTATGTCCATTTTTCCCACACTCAGTGCATCGAATAGGGGTAGGGGTTTTCTAATGAGTTGTTGAACGTGCGGCTAGTACCATTGAGTCAGATGGTGGTGCCCGAATGCGTAGTAGCTGTTGCTATTCTTCCTGAAAAATAATAGAGAAAACTTTTGTGATGATTGGAGGGGTTTCATAGCAAGTATTTGGGTACGAAGTTGAGAAAATGAGTCATTGAGTCCATGTAGGAACTAAAAGACTCATTCATCTTCTATTTAATGTTGGAGGTCTTTCAGATCAGTGTTGTTTTGGAGATGACTTAGTTCATCCAAAAGTTGTTTGATCTTATTGTAGTAATCATGAACTGTTGCCCAAATGACTAACACAAGAGGGGGGTGAATTGAATTATATTAAAAAAATTAACAATTATAAATCAAGTATACAATATAAAATATAAACAAAATATGAAACAGTAATAAATATAAATATAAGGAGTAAAGGTAAGAGAGAAGCAAACCTAGTATGTTAACGAGGTTCGGCCCCACTGTCTACGTCTTCACCTCAAGCTACTCCTTGAGGATCCCCAAATCCAGTATTCAATCTCTTTTAGGTGGAGATAGAAACCTATTACACCTTTGAGCAGCACCGCTCCAAAGAATCCGTGTAGAACACTCTCCACACTTCCAATCACCTCACACTTGGTGATTTAACAATTCCCCGTGTAGAACACATTCTACACTTCCAATCACCTCACACTTGATGATTTAACTATTCCCCGTGTAAAACACCTTCTATACACACAAAGGTTATACACATCCTTTTACTGATACAAGAATTGATAGTGGGTAGGCTATCAGAAAACACTCCTCAATGAGTGAAATAAAACAATACAGCACAAACTATATCTCTCAAAATAAATAAGGGTTAAGGCTCAATGTTTGGAGAAGAGAGAGTGAAAATTTTGAATGAATGTTGTATGCTCTTGGTGTTATAAATGTGAAGCTCTCAAATGATCTATTTATAGACATATGAGACTTTATATTCAAATTTTAAAAAATTCACATGTCAAAAACATCATCATTCACTTTTCAAAAATTTCAAACCTAATCTTTTTACTTTTTGCATGTGACAAAAGGAGCACGCTTTACTTTTCAAAAATTTCAAATCTAATCTTTTACTTTTTACATATGACAAAAGAAGCACACTTTACTTTTCAAAATTTTCAAACAAAGACATATACCTTTTGCATAAGTCAAGAAAAGCATCTATCACTTTTGAAAATATTCAAATAAAACATGCACATGTGAAAGATGACAATCAATCATCTTAATATTTTTAAAATTCAAACTTTTAATCATGTCCTGCACATGTGAAAGATAACAATCAATCATCTTAATATTTTCAAAATTCAAACCTTTAATCATGTTATGCACATGTGAAAGATGACAATCAATCATCTTTCAAAATTTTCAAATTTAATTTTCAAAATATTTATGCACATGTGGAAAATGTATTTTAATGCTTTATGATAAAATATTAATTTTGAGCCTTAATCCTAATTTTGAATTTTTTAAGAGATTTACAAAATTACTCTATGATTTTAATGTGAACTTGTTCCCTTCTTGCTCATGCTTGCTTCCTTGATGTGCTTGATTCTATTGTGTGGACAACTTGAATTTGAGACTCTTTTATTCTTTAAATTCATTTGTTATCATCAAAATTTATGTGTAGATTTACACGAAATTTGAAACTTTGAGTTCAACAATCTCTCCCTTTTTGATGATGACAAATACTTGATAGAACCTCAAACCTGTATTAATACTTAAGCTTCCCCTGAGAATGTGCGTTAGTTTTTCAAGCAAAAATATAAATATAATTCCAAGCATATATAACAAGTTTAGCAATTTAAACAATGTTAATGTTCTAGTCTAAAACTTCTCCCCCTTTTGGCATCATTAAAAATGAATCATAATTAGCTCAATAAGATATATTCCTACAATAACTAACAGACAAATAAAATGCTGCATTAGTAGAGACTGTAGAAGTTAAAACCACCTGTGTCTGACAAAACCTGTAAAGGTTGAAACCAAATTTTATCATCTCGGTGCGGAACAGATTTAAATCCGCTTGATGTTATTGACGAATTAGATATTCCAGAAATTTGAAGTTGAATAATTAAAATTATTCGTGTCCGACAAAGACAGCAAAAGCTGCAGGCCTAGCTCTGGCAATGCGGTGCGGAACCATGCATGTCCGACAAAACCTGCAAATGTTGGAAGTCTAACTCTGACAATTCGGTGCGGAGCCACGCGTATCTGACAAAACCTGCAAAGGTTGGAGGCCTAGCTCTAGCAGTCAGTGCGAAAGCAGATTTAAATCCGCGTGATATTGTTGAAAAATTAAATATTATCGAGATTTGAAAGTTGTTGTTTAAAAGACCGTTTTCACCTGTCGAATACTCAAATAAATTTTCACCCTATTCATTGATCCAGAATCTGTTTATTCAAAACGATAGAATGAAGGAAAAAATTTCTTCTGATAATCTTCTGGATTTGAATCAGGAACCGTCTCAACCAGTCATTTTATTTCATGAGGTTGTCAACACCATGATAGAAGCAAAAATGCATTTTTCAAATAGAACTGATTCTGAGGTTGTTGCAGCATCAAGAACTCTCAGTGCTCAATATGCTGCCTCTGTTACAATCATGTCTAGGAGATTACTAACGAGAGCAAATGAGGTCGATCGACTTAACAATCAAATATCTGTTCTACATCAAAAGCTTGCAAATAAAGGCAGAAAGAATAAGAGGTTAAAGTAAGAAAATAAAGATTTGACGGAATTAGCTCGTATTTTGAAACTTCAAATAGAGGAATCGGAACGAGTAAGAGTTCAAGTACAGAGTCAGCATCAGCAGATAATGGCAGCATTTTACGAGAGAAACAGGGACAATTATAATTAATCTCGCTAGCTTAGTTCGGTAACTTTTGACAATATGCATCCGACATATCTTGTAAGCTTGACTAAGTAAGATTTGAAGAGATGACAATTTGTCTTCTACTTATTTCTATCTTTATAAAAGCAATCCTTAGCTTTTCTAATCCGCATCAAATCTTCTTTTCATTGTTGTAGTTCATTTTCATTCTCACTTTACAAAATCTTAATGGCTCATCAATTCTCTTTCAGTAGTTCTCGTGATCAATCTATTTCTACATCTGTCGTAAGTGCCATGAAGTAGCAAAACACTGATTTGGCTAATAAATCAGATCATGATGCCATTTACGAGCTTGTGGGTCTCGGGACTCGATACTCATCTTCCATTGTTGCTTTTTCCGCTCGGTTGCAGTCAAAAACCCGCGAGATAGAAAAGCTTAATGAGAAGATCGATATTTTTCAACGACTTGTTCAAGAGTCTAACAAAAAAATAATAGACTTAAAACAACAGAATAAGGATTTAAAATCCTTACTTGCCTTTGCATTTCGATTGCCTAATCCTTTAGACAAGGATGGCATGATGATTTATGAGGAGCAAATGCATTTGAATGATGAAGCTAAACGTCTCAAATTTCTGTAGGTCATTTGAGATAATGGAATAAAAGTATCTAGCAGATATTCATGGTATGCATAATTCCTAGTTATCTTCTAATCATGCATAGTTTATCTTCTGGTAGGGGTTTTGTGAAAATTTCTACCAATTGATCATGTGTACTAGTGAATTCTAATATAATATCGCTCTTCTGCACATGATCTCTAAGAAAATAATATCTAATTTCAATATGTTTGGTCTGAGAATATTGTATTGGATTCTTCGAAAAATTTATAGCACTTATATTTATCATATTTGATTGGAATGTGATTGTATATAAGTTTAAAATCCTCAAGTTGTTGTTTCATGTAAAGAACTTGAGCACAACAACTGCCTACAGCAACATACTCTGCCTCAGTAATAGATAATGCAACAAAATTTTCTTTTTACTAAATCATGAAACAAGTGCAAGACTTAAGAAATGACATGTTCTACTAAAATTTTTTCGATCATCTTTGTAACTAGTAGAATCGGTACCTGAATAACTAATAAGATCGAAAGAAGTGTGTTTAGGATACCATAACTCTAAGTCAATGGTACTAACAAAATATCTAAAAATCCGCTTGACTGCAATCAAATGAGATTGTTTTGAAAATGATTGAAAACGTGCACATAAACATACACTGAACATAATATCAGGTCTACTAGTTATCAAATATAATAAACTACTAATCATACCTCAATATACATTTGAGTCAACTGACTTACCGCTTTCATCTTTATCAAGTTTAGTGGTTGGATTCATTGATATTCCAATTACCTTCGCACGTTCCATCTCAAATTTTGAGTAACTCTTTGATATATTTTGATTGATTAATAAATGTTCCACTTTTTGCTTGCTTGATTTGCAATCCGAAAAAGAAATTAAATTCTACCATCATGCTCATTTCAAATTCTGCTTGCATATTCTTAACAAAATCTTGACACATATTCATTAGTAGCACAAAATATTATATCATCTACATAAATTTGAATTAGAAGAATATCATTCTATTCATACTTGATGAAAAGAGTTATATCGATCTTTCCTCTTGAAAAACATTTTTTTTAAAAAAAAAACTATTTAAAAAAAACACTTTTAACATCCATTTAAAAAAGTTTGAAATCTTTATAACAAGCATATGTACGTAGCATTCGAATAGTTTCTAATCTTGCAACTGGTGCATATGTCTCATCATAATCGATTCATTTTTCTTGATTGAAACATTGGGTCACAAGTCGAGCCTTATTTCTAATAATGACTCCGGACTCATCTTTCTTATTTCTAAAAACCCATTTTGTTCCAATAATAGTATGATTTTTGGGTCTAAGAACAAGTGTCCAAACATCATTTCTTTCAAATTGATTAAGCTCTTCTTGCATAGATAGAATCCAAGATTCATAAAAAAGTGTTTCATCAATATTTTTAGGTTCAATCTGAGATAGAAAAGCAGTATGATTGCAAATATTTCTAAGAGATGATCGAGTGCTTACACCTCGTGAAGGTTCTTCCAGAATTTGTTCTATTGGATCATATTTCACATATTTTCACTGTTTAGTTGCATCTTGTACTAAGTCTTGATGATCTTTCCTTCTATTTTCATGATCTTCCTTTTTGAATTGTCTCCAAATATCACGCATCCTTCTTCTTTAGAAGTGAAGTCAATGAATTTAGTTTTGTCTCATGTCATGTATCTTGAGCATCCGTTGTCTAAAAATCATTTACTTTTACCTGTAGAAGACTTCATGCATACCTACAAAAACAATTAAAAAAAAAAATTCTTGGTACTCAAGTTCTTTAAATCCTTTATTTATTAGTATTAAAAGAAATAAGATTTTTAGGTACCCATATGGCCCTAATAGTCATTGTATGTTTTCTTCTAATAGGACAAGCAAGATAATCATGACCATTTCTATTATAGAAATTGTAAATAGCATGTGACATATATGAAGAACTTGAGTGATTATAATAGTATCATTTTTTAACAAAATTATTTTTATGAAAAGAATTTTGAATATTGGACTTTGATGTAGAATGATTATCAAAGAAATTTTTATAAGGTTTGTATTTTTGTTTTGGCATATATCCCAAGCCTGCCTTATCAAAAACACATCTTTGACTACCAAGAAGTTTTTCAAAATTTATTTTTCCATTCGTAAAGTTTTCAATAATATTTTCTAAATCAGTTTTCTTTTTCTTCAACTCAAGATTTTCATCTTTCAAAATAATACTTTCTTTTCTTAAAATATCAATTTCGTTTGTTAAAAAAGAATTTTTCTTTTTCAAAGCAGTATACTTGATACCCAGTTTTTCAAATTCCTCATATACCTCTTCTAAAACATTTTGCAATTTTTCATATGAAGGATCTTCAATATTATCAAAATTTTTTACCTCAATGTCATCTTTAGCCATAAGACAAAGATTTGCTGATTCTCCATTGTTTGCTTCACTATCTGAGCTACTTGAATCATCATCCCATGTAGCTTTCATTGCTTTTTTGCTTTTGTTTCGATCTTTCTTTAGCAGAGGACCATCTGACTTGATATGACCAGGCTTATTGCATTTATAACAAATTAAAGTGTCATTTTTACCTGAATCTTTCTTGGAAAATTTTTTGAAGGATTTCCTTGGAGGAGTTTTATTTTTCTTTAAGAACTTCTGAATTCTTCTTGTTATCATCGCAACTTCTTCATTTTTGTCGTCATTTTTCTCATTTTCATCACTTTCACTTTCATAAGGAACAGCTTTAAGTGCCAAGCTCTTCTTTGGCTTTCCTTCTTCTTCTCCTCTTTTCAATATGTACTCATGGGTGATAAATAACTCGATGAGTTCATTCACTTCGAGCTTCTTGAGGTCTCTAACTTCAAGAATCGCTGTTACTTTTGACTCCCAACGTTTTGGTAAAGAGATGAGAATTTTTCTTACTATCTCCACTTTGGAATAAACTTTGCCAAGAGCTGTCAAGCTATTTATGATGTTAGTAAAACGAGTGTGCATACTAGAAATAGATTCATCATCATTCATCTTAAACATTTCATATTCATGAGTAAGAATATAAATTTTTGATTTCTTGACTTGAGAAGTTCCTTCATAAGTAACTTCCAAGTTATCCCAAATTTCCTTTACTGTAGCGCAAGTCATTACTCTATTAAACTCATTACCATTAAGAGTATTATATAATAAATTCATAGCAGTTAAATTCAAAGTATAAAGTCTATCGTCTTCACGATCAAACTCTTCTTCTTCCTTTTTGACCTTTACTCCATCAACTACTTTTGTTGGAATATAAGGTCCATTTACAATGCATTTCCAGATTTCTCGACCTTGAGCCTGAAGGAATATTCTCATTCTAACTTTCCAGAATGAGTAATTTTCTCCGTAAAAGAGTGGAAGCCGACTGCTGGATTGATCTTCACCAAATGAAGCTGCAATGTTAGCCATAAAATCTTAACTCAAAAGATAGTTAATCTTATAATAGAGATCTAGCTCTGATACCAATTGTTACTGATCATAGGCGGCACCTATGTCACCTAATAACTGTACCTACCAGACTAGCCGGCCACCATCTCTACCGGCGCACCATCACCCATGGTCGGAGAGTCTTGCTTCGGTGACACAGTCACAAGCGAGAGTTCCCATGAGTGATCTGCCTGTATGAACAGTACAGGTCAACTAGCTCTGATACCAATTGTTGCCGAGATGACTAACACAAGGAGGGGGGTGAATTGAGTTATATTAAAAAAAATAACAATTATAAATCAAGTATACAATATAAAATATAAACAAAATATGAAACAGTAATAAATATAAATATAAGGAGTAAAGGAAATAGAGAAGCAAACTCAGTATGTTAACGAGGTTCGGCCCCACTGCCTACGTCCTCGCCTCAAGCTACCCCTTGAGGATCCTCAAATCCACTATTCAATCTCCTTTAGGTGGAGATAGAAACCTATTACACCTTTGAGCAGCACCGCTCCAAATAATCCGTGTAGAACACCCTCTACACTTTCAATCACCTCACACTTGGTGATTTAACTATTCCCCGTGTATAACACCTTCTATACACACAAGAGTTATACACACCCTTTTACTGATACAAGAATTGATAGTGGGTAGGCTATCAGAAAACACTCCTCAATGAGTGAAATAAAAACAATACAGTACAAACTATATCTCTCAAAATAAACAAGGGTTAAGGCTCAATGCTTGGAAAAGAGAGAATGAAAATTTTAAATGAATGTTGTATGCTCTTGGTATTGTAAATGTGAAGCTCTCAAATGATATATTTATAGGCATATGAGACTTCATATTCAAATTTAAAAAAATTTACATGTCAAAGACATCATCATTCACTTTTCAAAAATTTCAAACCTAATATTTTTACTTTTTGCATGTGACAAAAGGAGCACTCTTTATTTTTCAAAAATTTCAAATCTAATCTTTTACTTTTTGCATATGACAAAAGAATCACATTTTACTTTTTAAAATTTTCAAACAAAGATATCTACCTTTTGCATAAGTCAAGAAAAGCATCTATCACTTTTGAAAATATTCAAATAAAACATGCACATGTGAAAGATGACAATCTATCATCTTAATATTTTCAAAATTCAAACTTTTAATCATGTTATGCACATGTGAAAGATGACAATCAATCATCTTAATATTTTCAAAATTCAAACCTTTAATCATGTCATGCACATGTGAAAGAAGACAATCAATCATCTTTCAAAATTTTCAAAATTAATTTTTAAAATATTTATGCACATGTGGAAAATGTATTTTAATGTTTTATGATAAAATATTAATTTTGAGCATTAATCCTAATTTCGAATTTTTTAAGAGATTTACAATATTACTCTATGATGGGGATTTAGGCAATGAACTTTGCGTAGGATGGGGATTTAGGCAATGGTCTAAATGGCCTTACCATTGAGCTGTCCCTGCCTATGAGATTGTCTAATTTATATAAGTTTTGCTTTTGTAATTAAGTAATATTACATATAGTTATGAAGTGCGTATGCTTCATATAATTTTTTTGAAAAATAATAGGGTTCATTAATAATAGGATGATGCTACGAAGACGGATCGAATTATCGAGAAAATGAATCGATGCAATATAATTTTTTGTTTTCTTTTAATTTAATAATTTTTTACCCAGTTTTAGTTATTTAAAAAAATAATAAAAAATACCAATTCATTAATACTCACTTCTTTAATTAATAAATAAAAATAAAAATAAAAATAAAAATAAAAATAAAAATAAAAATAAAAATCTCAATCGGTCAAATTCATTGGTCAAACTTATAGGTTCAACTACCTTTCCTTAATAATATACCTTAAGCGTCGGTCTAAAAAATAGTGAAATTCACTTTTGAAAAATAGATCATCCCAATTAATTGTCTCGAAGTTCTGTTGCCCATTTTGGTTTTGATTTTATTGGTGTGACCGTGTGAACAACCTAAGCCTAGCTACAAGTAAAACCTTGTACGTACCCACGCGATTCTCTCAGGAAAACTATCATCAGGAAACTAGCAACTCGGAAAGAGGTCCAGCTTGCTTTCTGCGTTTACCACAAAGCACACATAAACGGGCAAGATGAAGAGCAGGCCGGTGCCAGGCCAACTCGAAAGAGATCTCACAATGTGGTTGTCTGTAGTAGTACTTGTTAATGTAATATTGCTCATGATCTCCAACTCGGTTGAGTCGACGCAGTCCATCATCGACACTCTTCCAGGATTTGCTGGCAAGCTTCCCTTCAAACTTGAAACTGGGTCAGTACTTTTTGTATACATACATGCACGCGCATTTATTGTAAATTATGTCATTATTTATTACAAAATATCTGATCTTACGGTTTTAATTTATTTATTATGTAACAAATTTTAAAGGTACATTGGCATTGGAGAGTTAGATGAGGTGCAGCTATTTTACTATTTCATCGAGTCTGGTATGCTATATTTATGAAATTGGTATTTGGCTCACTGGTGGTCCCGGTTGTTCTGGTCTTTCTGTCCTTTTTTATGAAATTGGTATGCTATATTTCTTCTTATCCTTCTTTTATCTGTTTTATAATTTTTAGAAGTGGTAAAACATTCTGATCTATGAGGCTCTCGGGTGACTCTATCTAAGACTATTAATTGGTAGACATTTTTAATTAGTAGTTGACTTTCAGTTGGGAGCAAATTAAAAATGTTATCTGTCGTGACGAACTATCAAGGGTATTTATGCCAAAATATTTTATGTAGGGCACATTGCGACCCTTGTAATGCGAGGTGATCGTCCAAATTTATGATTTAAAGGATGACTGTAAATTAACTAGTAGATCGAGTAGACCTTGTAGGATTATATTCCATATCGATCTTCTTCGGGATTTGGATTTGTTAGAGTTCCTGACCAAACTCCAAGGTCTAAAGTGTGAGAAAAATAGACATGTGAAGTAGATCCACAATATTTATAATTTGTTGGAGTGAATTTCTTCGACAATAGTAAATATTTAAAATATTATAGTGTCCATTTTATATGTTTATTTCTCTCTCACTCTAAACGTTAAAACTCAGTTAAAAATATTTAAAAATATTTTATTAAAAAAATATTATTATATTATTATTGTGATGAATTTAATGATGAATTCAATGTTGAGTTATAGACCTAGAGGTTTGATGGATTCATCAAACTTATACTTTTCTTCAAATTTTAAAAGAAATTTTGATGAATTCAATATCAATGCTCTAAACGATAAAACTCAATTTAAAACTCTTAACAGATTAAAATATTTCCTTGAGTTATATATTGTCATATATTAACAGCATAAAATGTGAGATAAATAGAAAGCATGAAATGCTATATAAAAAAATAATCTTATAATATTTATTGAGCGTTAAATACTATAAAAAAATATAAATATTATGTTGTACCAGAAACATTTCCCAATTTGTATATTTTCATCTAAATTTAATTTTAAACGTCCGTTACCTTTACCTTTAGGAGGTGGTGAAATGGTGAGAGGATTTATGTCACTTTCACATGCCTGTTTTATAACATTAGCATTTTTGTTTTCACTAACGTCCTTAATGACTCTATAATTTGACATTCTTGTGCAGGTCCTTTGACCTTCAACTACGCAAATTCTAGTGGGAATAAACCAACATTCGAGTTAAATCCGTACTCATGGACGAAAGTATGAGATTTTACAATTATATTAGACTCGACATATAACCATTTTTCGAAATTTGGGACATTTTATGATTCAAAGAGAGAATGGAAATTTTAGGTTGCCAACATAATATTTTTGGATGCGCCGGTTGGGACTGGATTTTCATATGCAAAAAGTTGGGAACTATACAACAGTAGTGATACATCATCTGCAGCACAAACTTATGAATTTCTGAGAAAGGTACTAAAGCGAACTTGATCAATTAAAAGGATCATAAATAGATATAAGTTTTACTGTTTTATTCAGTTAATATGTCATCGTATCTAAGCCATGTCATGATGAAGAACTAAATATATAGCAGTGTATTTTGTATATTTATCATGGTGCAGTGGCTGGTGACTCATTCCAACTTTCTGACAAACCCACTCTATATTGCTGGTGATTCTTATTCAGGCATCACTATTCCCATCATTGTTCAAGATATATCAAATGGTAGCTTCCTCCTTCTAGTGTTCTTTGCCTTATTTGGTTTGTGAGAACTAATACAGAGTCTGTATATAATTAATCTATCAGAAAGAATTCATCTCAAGAATATTGAGCAAGGGATATTATTTTGTATTTTCTTCTTCTATGTTACTTGCTGCATGTGAAATGATTTCTTGTATTATGACTATGCTGTAGGAAACGAAATTGGACTTCGGCCACCAATGAATCTCAAAGTATGCAGTTTTAGATTCAGTTCTTGTATTATGATTACTCTCTCTCTCTCTCTCTCTCTCTCTCTCTCTCAATGGAACTTGGGACGCAGGGCTATGTGCTGGGCAACCCATTTACGGATGTGATTTTCGACCTGAATTCAAGAATTAAATTTGCCCACCGAGCAGCACTTATCTCCGACAAACTTTATCAGGTGAAGTACTGTTCTTTAATACTTATTGTTCTCATCAGGTAATGCTTTCCCCTGTATTTTTGACGGATACGATGGATGTATTTATAGTCGACTAAAACAAGCTGCAAAGGCGAATATATGCGTCCAGATCCAGACAACGCAAATTGCATGGAAGATCTTCAAATAGTTGATGAGGTGTGTGAAATCAAGTAAAACTCTTGGTTGATTTACATTAATCATGTCCTCAAGTTTAATTGGGGCAATATTGCATATATAGTAATTTACCGATGGAACTCAAATTCATAGTGCATCGCCAACATATATACTCCCCAAATATTGGAACCAAGGTGCGCGCATTTTCCCCGAAGCCAAATAAGCTTTGGAATTGGAGCCCTCTTGGTGACGATTTCATTGATGTACTCACTTCAACACCTCAACTTCCTGGACCATGGTGCAGGGTATCTTCTCTCTCTCTCTCTAAACACGAGTTTTCAACTCTTGGAGAAACATCAGGTGTTATTTGTCTGTCAAGAATAAAGATTTTGACTATTTTACATCGTACAGCCCTCTTTTTTTTTTTCTTTGATCTTCTACCCCAGAACTATGACTATCTGTTCTCCTACATTTGGGCAAATGATAAAACAGTGCAAGATGCTCTTCACGTCCAAGAGGTATGTTCCAAATAAACGCTTTCATATAGTGGATATCCGATTTGAATTCAGTATAGTTTGAGTAATTTAAGTACTTTTGGGTTGGATCAGGGAACAATAACAGAGTGGAACAGATGTAATAAGAGCTTAATATATGCACACAATATCATAACTAGTATTGATTACCAGCAGAACCTCACCAAGAAAGACCTCCGAGCTTTGGTTTACAGGTACTAATAAATGTACATCGCTCTTCCTTTTCAGTCTCAGCTTTCCTAACTTGAAGAAGATTAATTTTGATCTCTTGGCGTAGCGGCGATCACGACATGACGATCCCGTATGTGGGCACACAAGAATGGATAGAATCTCTAGACTTGTCTATAAAGGATGACTGGAGACCTTGGTTTGTCGATGGTCAAATCGCAGGGTCAACTTCCATCACCATCTTAATTTGTGACGTTTTCGTTTGATTTTCCATTTTCTAATTTTATAACCATCTCATGCATTACAATATTTTGTTCCATATATTTTTTTCTGCAGATACGTGACGATCTATACAGAGAAAAAGTATAGTTTGACATTCACAACTATAAAGGCAAGAATTCTACACACTCCAGGCAAAATAATTCCACCATATATATCGTAGAGAAGCAAAAGTGTTGTAAATAAATGGAGTGTCATTTTGGTTTGTGGTGCAGGGTGGGGGTCACACGGCACCAGAGTATAGGCCAAAGGAATGTCTCTCCATGATTGACAGATGGTTTTCTTACTACTTCCTCTAGCACAGATTATTATAAAAAAAAAACAAAAAAAATAGCAAGTATTTTGTCAATGAATGGCTAGCTGTACTGTAACAGGTAGGCTCTAGATCTACAAATTACAATAATTAGATCCATCTGGTTGCATTAACAGAGAAAGCTCCTTCGTATTAAGAATTTAAGACCTGTTCCAATCATTATTCGCTAAATATTTAGTGGTAATTTGGTCTCAGAGAAACCATAAGAGAAGAGTAGTGGCTAACGCCAATAGGGGATCAAAGGAGCAGAGCATGGAAAGTTGTGATTTTTTTTTTTTTCTTTATACCATTTTTATTGCGAGAATCAAGCACAAGAAAAGGCACAAACCAAAGTAGCTCTTGCATGCCTCCCTTGCATATTCAAGAAAATCTATATACAAATTAATTAAAAAATATAACTTTTTTTTTAATCAAACACATATTTATTCATTTTTTTTTAAAAGTATTGTCTAGCACAGCTAGCACTTATACAATCTACAATCACAAATATATTTTTCATTTCTATTATATTTATTGGACTGACGCGCGGCATCAAATATTCAGGCCCATCATATATATGTACCGTACGCATTAAATAATTATATTAACGGTTTTCTTTAAGCAAATTTCCTGCAGTGATGATTATTAAAAAAACAACTTCTGAACAACTCATTTGGTAAAATAGGAAGATCAGCCTTCCTATTATAAATTGACACATCAACTCCTTTGAATGGTCATGCACTGCCACCGCACTTAAACAGCCCCCAAAATAGATTCCATGCTTAAAATCCCTGCATTCAAATAAAAGCTGTGCTGGGCAGCAGCCAATATTTGAAACAGTCCATTCCCATTAATAATATTTTTAATGTTTACATGAGCAGTAAAAGTACTTTTCGTATGAGTGAATTATTCTGAATGTTCCGAAACGGTACCTGCTGCTCAAATGTATTCTTCAAATGAATGTCAAATATATTACGAGTTGTTCTATACACCTGCCTTCTTTCATATACACTACACGAAGCTGCTGATTTGGCATTTTTTTAGCTAAATGCACGTTTAGTTTTACGCCAATTTCTAAATCACAATAGAATTTGCTTTCTCAGTTTCCCTCCCGCGCCGGCCTCTCCCCTCTTCTACCTCAGCCTTCATTGCCACCGCTTCAGCTGAACCCATCTACAACCAACCAATATGTATTAGAAATAACCTCTGAAATATGATTGCAAATTTTTAGAAAATAGAAAACCCACGTCAGAAATCACCTGCAAAATATCATAGAAATCATAAGCAAAGGGTGAAAAAACTTACATCTACGGAGTCTCAGAAGCCCCTTAAAAAAATAGATAACCCAAAAGAATCAAGGGATTTTCTAGTTGGGATGAACATGTTAGATGCTATGTATATATAGATAAGGTCTGGTGCTCTAAATCCATCCATTGAGATGGGCGTGAATGGACCTCGAGCCCAACTAAAAAACTATGCATGCTTGAACTATCCAAGCTCCCATGGTATTCGATCAATATACATTATTTTGAGAACTGTTTCGGTGGGAAATATGTTTTTCTTGTAATTTTTTATATTTTTTAGTGCCAAAATTAACTACATCCATATGTCCAAAAAACTCATATTTCCTGCTACAATTCAAATTGCCGAAAATATATTTGATCAACTGTGTTAAGTTAGCGTCTATTAATTGATGCTAGAGCTAGTAAGAGACAGCTTGCTTAAACATGCAAGCTAATGTCCACAACCAAATACAAGTGTCCTAAGCCAAACAATTACTATATTTTACAGATCATCTGCCCAAACAATTAAATACACTTGTTAACTCAGCTTCTATGATTCATGCACAAATTATGGGGCATATCCGGATATGCCCAACACAATTTAATAAGCAGTTTCATATAAATATATATATATACACACACCTGGTCAAAAGTCTAGTAATTGTACTTTTGCATGTCACCAACAAGGACCTATATTTACTTAATTACATGCTTTCTCTTGTCCAGTACACAAAATTCAAAAATTAAAAGTGTATTCATCTAACAACACTTAAAAGTTCAAAACATACAATTTCATGTAGTTATTCTACATAGTTTGCTGGAGCATTCTTGTTTGAGCTAGATGCGCCATGAGCTAATTAATTCGAACCTTCGAGATCTTAAAATAATACCTAAAACCTGCAAATGTACAACCATGTCATTTCTTTGGATATTAGTGTAAAATGTTAGTGTGCAATCAATGATGAGAATACTGAAATTCTACAATTGTCAATTTAAAAATTACATAGGTTAATAGATGGTAATATATGGACTCTCAATGTTAATAACCTCTTGTACATGGTAATCAGATGAAGTTTACTTTAAAATAGAGTGAAAGCTAACCAGTTTACTGATAAAAATATGTTAATTGAAAAACTTAACATACAAACAAAATATAGATCATGGTAATCAGCTCAAGTTTACATTGAAAAACAATGAAAGCATCAGTTTATTGGAAAAAATCTGCTGCCAAGTTAATTGACAAAACTGAACATACAAATAAAATACAGACAATATGAAACCAGAACTGAAGTTTACATTGAAATACATTGAAAAGTAATTAGTTTATTGAAACAAATCTGATGCCAAATTTATTACAATTCAGAACATGAATAAAAATTACAGAACATGGTAATGAGACCAATGAAATGCTATAAAATGCCCATTTCTATTAAAACCAGCTGAAGAAATATTAATTATCAGAAAATGTGATCCGTTTGAATTAAATAAATCAGATACATTTTCTTTAAAAACCCTCACTAATGACTTAGGCCTCAAAATGTGATTAACATTGAGTTTCTTACGACTCTGTTTTTGCCATGACATTTTCTGCAATGATACATGAAGATTGACCCAGATAATATTATTGCTCTTGAAGTGCCAAAGCATCAAGTTGGACGACTTTAAAACCATAAACTACAAAAGGAAAAAGAGGAGTTGAATAAGTATTCTCTTATGTGTGTGTATATACACGCACTCACATATTTATACATATGTAGATATATATATACATATATATACATATGTATACATATATTTAGTAATTCTCTTCTATACACACACACACACACATACATATGTAGATATATGGTTATTCTCTTATATTATTGTTAGTATTTGATATTTTCATTTTACTATACTATAATTACATAAACTTTAGATAACGTTCTCTTAAATTGAGTCTAGAATACCTTGTGTAGGGAAAGGAATGCGCTTTCTGGTTTTAAGCATTTGTTACATTCAAATGATGAACAAAAAGAACAGGTTTCCACCCAAGACGGAAATGAACCAATCTGCTTTGAATTAGAAACAAGCATTCCATATCAATCAGCTAGTAGAATTTATATCTAGCAACTACTTTTGAATTATATTACTACTAGTCCATTTTTGAAAGACCCCAACAATTTCGAAATACCCCAAAACTGAACACCACCACAGCCCACTTCAACACACACGACACTTTCAAAAATTACACAAGGCACAACAAGTTTGTTTGCAAAAAACTCAACCATTTTTGACTAATCCAAAATAGAACACTAATATAATTCTTTTCAACATAAACGACAACAACAAATTTGAAAAATACATAGCATACAAGACACCAACTAAATAAATTTCACAATGGCATTAAAATAGGTAAAAATCTAGAAAAGATACAAGCATTTACTACAATAGCTCAGTTTTTGCATCAAACAACAATCCAATCCAAAGAAATCAAAGTTAGGGTTTATACCTTTAGTGAATTTCTTCCTAAAATACAAAATGGAGAAGAGGAAGAATAGCTTGGTGGAGAGAAAAACTACAGTTTGAAGGCCTGTTAGGTTTTTTTTATTATAAAAAAGAACTGCTAATATGGAATTTACATAAACCAATGCAATATGCTTCTTTTCTCCATGAACTTCTTTTCACATTTACAAAGAGAGAGAATAAAAAAAGAACCTTCATATTGAAAGAGAACATGAATTTATTTTCACCATAAGAGTCACTCAAAGTCGATTTTGTTCAATGTCTGCATATGGAGGGACTTCTAGAAAATATTTTCACTCACGGCACTACATTGAGAAAAGATAGGATAATGAAATTGAGAAAAAAAATGCTAAAAGGTTAAAACAATACTTATGGCATGCAGAACTTTAAAGCAAACGGGATGGTAAAGCGATTTTCGATTAAACATATATACTTTAAATACCAAAAATCGAATTCTTTAAGTAGTAGCACCAGTTGGAACACCTTCTGGCCACATTAGTATAACAAACTCTATGTAGCAAATTTCTAATTTGCTCTAATTTTACTAGCAATCTTAAGGGCAATTTCCATCAGGATCAAATTAGTAGCACCTACGTGGAAAGTGTCACCAAATTTAGCATTCAGCA
This sequence comes from Platycarya strobilacea, assembly GCA_036898215.1. Lineage (NCBI taxonomy): Eukaryota > Viridiplantae > Streptophyta > Magnoliopsida > Fagales > Juglandaceae > Platycarya > Platycarya strobilacea. Next base: position 2,393,882 of record CM072554.1, on the reverse strand, counting down.
AACTTAAAAATTACATGTAACAATAAGACACCTGTTTCTTACTACACTAAGTGTTTCTCGAGCAGCCAAAAATATAAATAAATAAATAGGCAGGAGCTTGAAGTGGTGAAGTAGCTTTATAATATTTTGTCGAAGACAGTACATACAACACCCAATCAAAGACTAAAAATCTAAAATACTATAGTTCAAAACCAATACATCAATTGAAAATTTGTAACTAGGTGCTCTCTTTCATATACTCCATATTTACTTGGGCAATGCTTGTTGACTTGTTTCAATAAAAGTCTATTTTACTTGGTATAAAAAGACTATTGAAGCTCATCCCTAGTATTTTGTTGTGTTAGATGTCAAGACTTCAATGATCCTTTAAAAAGTAAAATTTATTTTGAGTGTTCTTATAAGGTGTATCTATTAAGTGAACGTTGACACAACACTGGAGATAGTAGGTTACTTTATCTTAAAATCTATCGTATATGCATCCAACTTTTAGATGCAACTGTGAACTTTAGTGCATAAATCAAATAGAAAAAATGCAGAAAACTTCAACTTTATGTGTGAAATAAGAAACAAATGATCAAACTATGCAAGGCTATTGACATGATGTATTGTTAAATTAAAAGTTTCGTCTTTAATTGAAATCTAATTGTATGACAATCCAATGAAAAACTGGTTCCCTATATAAATGAAATGCTGCGCAACACAATGGCCTTAACATAAGCCGTATGCAATAGGGAGGGTCACTTAGATTACTTTATTTCAGCATTTTATTTTGCCGTTAAAAACAATGAAACAACCAGTTTAACCCATTTCGAACAGTCTTATATTTGGCCACACAAATTATGCCGGAAAAAATAGGTTATTCTGGCCAAAAATAAAGCCCTAGAAATGAATAGTCAATAGAACAACAAAGCTATTATTATTTCTTATGTGATTATAGTCACTGGAAATAAATCTAGCCGGAAAAAATACTTTTTGTTGTAGTGAGCCTAGCATAAATATTGGGCATATACATATATATGGGGGCCGGGAATGATGGTAGCACAATAGATTATTAGCGAGCTGGGATTTGGGAAAGCTGGTTAAAGCAAAATTAGTAGGGCGCGCTCTAGTTAAAAGTTTACTTTTGATTAAACTATAGCTAATTTGCTTAAGAATATTGGTATTGATCTAGTCAAACGTTAGTGCCGGCCAGTTAAATTTCGACTAAATGGCTCAAAAGTGGTGTGCATTAAGAGCATTGGCAATAATCCAAATGCACCACTTTTAAGCTAAATTAAAAAAAATTAGCTCATCAAATTTGAAAATTTTGATGACATTATTTTAAAGTAAAGTCATCAATTTTTTCAAATTTGACAAGCTACTATTTATCTCCAAATTAATATTTTTCAATATTTTACTTTAATTAGGTTGAGTAAACATATTTATTGAATAATTAAGTTGAGGAAAAAATAGTTAGACAATAATAATTTTAAGTAAAAATTAATTTTTAATTAATACATGGAGTGTATTGCAAAAGAGTAGGGCTATTATATATATGACTCTTTAATTTGCCCACTTAGTGTGTCTCTAGTGCAATTTGTACTTTTTTTACCTTTTATTTCAAATATTTTTTAAACGTTTAAGTATTTCTAATAAATATAATATATATATATATATATATATATATGAATACACTAATTGTAACTTCCTTACCCAACGGTCATGCATGCTGCTTCTCCTCCAACCGGCTTGCCCAATTTCGAAGTACAACTGACAGTAAGACCTACCAGTCAAGACATGCAGTATAATATCTTTGATCAGCTCTTCCTACATTAATATATATTTATGTGCAGGCCAGCCACCTTAATTCACCACCGACATCTCAAGAATTAACGTCCTATATAGCTTGCTGCTCATGCTGAATTCTAGAAGCATCAGTTTATACGGTATTAATTACTCTGATCACAATGTGGTGCCGGTTGTACTATTGCTTCTCATCTCCAAGTTGGTCGCGTCGCAGTTCATCATCAACACTCTTCCTGGTTTTACAGGCGAGCTTCCCTTCAACCTCGAAACTGGGTCAGTGTCCACATATATCTATATATGCCATGTATGCAGTATGATTATGATTCATGTAATTGATTTATTTATATGCAATGAATTTCAAAGGTACATTGGTGTTGGAGAGTTGGATGAGGTGCAGCTATTTTACTACTTCATCGAGTCTGAAAGGAGTCCGAAGGATGACCCTCTTCTTCTTTGGCTCACCGGCGGTCCTGGCTGTTCCAGTCTCTCGGGCCTTTTATTTGAAATTGGTATCATATATTTCTCCCATATTTCTTATCTGCATTTTCTTTAATTATTTAACAGTACAATTTTTATTATTTTAAGTTGTACATAAGAAACTTGGAATAATGCGAATCAGTATATACGTATATAAGTATTGCGCGCGCGCGCGCATATATATATATGTATATATATATATATATATATAGCGTTCAGTGGCTGAGTGAGAGACTTGCTTTAGGAGACCAATCAAAGTTAAAATAAAATATATAAAATATTTTTTATTTTATTTATATACAGTTTTTTATATAGTATAAAATAATTTAATAATAATATCTATAATAAAAATAAGATACGTTTGATACAACTTATGAATAAAAAATATATATAATATATTAAGAGCATGTCATCATAATAAAATTATATTAAAAATACATTAGAAATCATCCAACTTCTTTTTTTATTTTTATATTTTATCTATAATAAAAATATGTCATCATGTTATCATATTATTTTATTTTATATGAGATTTCTTTTATTTTTAAATTAGATTAATTTTGTAAAGGGTGGGTCAAAATAATTTTTAGAGAGAGGGCCAACACAAAATTTAAATTAATATTATCCTATAAAATCATAAAAAAACAAACATATTTTATTTTTTTTCTTAAAAAAATGTAGTATTTTTTTTCAATTGTTCTTTTTAGGGGAGGGATGGGGCCCGTGGGGAGGGGGGCCATGAGCCCCCTTGCCCCGACATGGCTCCGCCACTAACAACATCCTCAATGGTCCGACTCGACAGTGCCAAACCAAACCAACTTGAAGTTTTCAAGTCAGATCGGGTTAGCATCGTGTTTGACCCTTAGGTATAAAAAAAAATTTGGTGAGTAAACCGATTCAGTCGTCGGTTTGGTCTGATACCGAGTTTCATTTAGTCCAGTACCAATTTTATTTTTTTCAAAACTAGTCAAAATGGGTTTGGTTTCAATTTTTTTTTTCTAAAATCGAATCAAACCAATTCATTTATGTATTTTAATTTTTATATTGTATATAATTTTTATATAACATATATATAAAGTAGTTTTGTATTATATGATAAATTACTAATTAATTAATATAATTTTATATTTTAAATTATAGTATCTCTATAAGCTATTGTATTAATAGACACATTAAACCCCTATCATCTAAAAAAAGGTACTAAAAACAACTTTCTAAATTTTAAATCCTTCTTCAACGACAGATTAAACCACTATCACTAAAAAATACTTACAATATATATATATATATATTAAAAAATGAAAATGATAGGAATTGCCCAGCAGCCTGCAGCTCAGCTCATTAAAAAATCCTAACATACTTTTTGGTAATTCATTGACTATATGATGTGGCATTAATCGTGTGTAGGTCCTTTTACTTTCGACTATGCAAAGTCTAGTGGGAACAAACCAACGTTGGAATTGAATCCGTACTCGTGGACAAAAGTAAGTCATATTATTAATTTAATGTGTAATTAAACTGCTACCAATTAACATTTTAATTTTTATGATCCAAGTAATTTGGGTCCAACTTAATTACTTTTAGATTGCGAACATAATATTTTTGGATTCACCGGTTGGTACTGGATTCTCGTATGCTACAACTTGGGAAGCATACAACATGAGTAGTGATACATCATCAACAACACAAACCTATGAATTTCTAAGAAAGGTGAGCGAACTCGGATTAATTTACCAAAATGCCAGGATTTAATCTCAAGGTATATATATCCATACTTTGTAATTATGATATCATTAATATTCCTGCATCATGCATGTACGTAGTGGCTCATGGCTCATCCCACGTTTCTCTTCAATCCGCTCTATATTGCCGGTGATTCTTATTCTGGGAAAATCGTCCCGATCATCGTTCAAAAAGTTTTAAACGGTAAATTATCAATTTGATCTCAATTTCATTCTAAAAAAAATATGTTAGCATGATCGCATTAACACTCACCTTAATTAGCTGATGTATAAATAACAAAAACAGATTATTATTGATCAGATGATCGATCGCTCGATCTTTCTATGTTAATTGTTGTGGCTTGATTATTACTGGGCTGTCTTGATCATGCGATTCTCATGTTGCATATTGTAGGTAACGAAATTGGACATTCGCCACCATTGAATCTCAAAGTATGCACTATCTATATATAATATCATGTATAGTCATTAACTTGGATTGCTCTGTATTCTTTAATTTTATGTTTTTTTTAACCAATGTTGGGCTTATAGTTTGGAAAATTGGACGCAGGGTTTAGTGATTGGTAACCCACTAACAAATCAGATTTTGGACTCGAATTCAAGAGTAAAATTCGCTCACCGGTTGGCACTTATATCCGATAAACTTTATCAGGTAAAGTGCTCCTCGTTGTCCAAGGTGGAAAAGAGTACTCAAAGACTATGTAATTTGTACTTTTTAAAAAACAAAGAGAGAATATTTACGACTTTAATACGTGCTTGGCTGCTAAAAGATCAACAGGTAATATTGTTTGTATAGTAACTAAAAGCAAATTAGTTATTTTCCTCAACCTTATTTTTCTTGAGACCATAATTTCTATTCCAAAAAATATATATATATATTGTTGCTAGTTTTGCACTTATAATATTAATACTGATCTCTTGTAATTTTCATTTCATATTTGGTTACAAATTAGAATAATATGATCTCATTGTAGTAAAAATATGTAATATATATTTTTTAATCTATGTGCTTATAGTCAACTAAAAGAAACTGCCAAGGAAGATATATAAATCCGGATCCAAACAATACACAATGTGTAGAAGATCTTCAAGAGGTCAATGAGGTGAGAAGGATTAATTAAGAATATTCATTAATTCTGGATTACACAAATCTGAATATTAATTTAGCGATGCAATTAATTTGTAGTGCATAGCCGATCTATTTGTTGCCCAAATATTGGAACCCAATTGTGCTTATCTGTCCCCAAAGCCTAATAAACTCTGGAGTATGAGCCCGCATCTCGATGATAATTTCATTGATATACTCCATTCAGCACCAAATCAAGTTCTTCAACCATGGTGTCGGGTCTCTCTCTCTCTCTCTCTCTCTCTCTCTCTCTCTCTCACACACACACACACACACACACATACACACACACACATAATTCTTACTCTTCAAGATGAAATGAGATGAAATGCTATATATGCTTTATAAAAATTATGATTATTTCATACAGCCTATTTATTATTTGATCCAGAGCTATAATCATATGTACTCTTATGTTTGGGCGAATGATAAAACGGTGCAAGAGGCTCTCCACATTCGAGAGGTATTTAATTTATATTATATGGTACTTGTAATCACGATCGATAGAATTTAAACCCATTAGGGTTTCGCTAAATACGTTTAAATTGGCATCATGTGATTGATGAATATCAGGGAACCAAAACAGAGTGGGAGAGATGCAATAAGAGCTTAACATATACAAAGGATGTCATAACGAGTATTGATTATCACCGAAACCTCACTAAGAAAGATATCCGAGCTCTTGTTTACAGGTACTACGTACGTACGTACTAGATCTATGTATACACTTATAGATCATCGAACAAGGAATTGCTGTGATAAATTCATGGAATTGTCATGCCAAGCTTATGCATGCCAACCTCCTTTCCCTACCTGGGCTTAGCTTAGTGTGTCTGCATGACCCTATTAATGACGAGTAATATATAAATATTTAGGAAAAGGTACTCAATTTTGAAATTTTTAAAGTTTTCATAAACTAACTTGAAGTGTTTCTAGCGGTGATCACGACATGTCGATTCCATATGTGGGCACGTTAGAATGGATAGAATCACTGGACTTGTCTATAGAGGATGACTGGCGACCTTGGTTTGTTGATGGGCAAGTTGCAGGGTGAACTTCCATCACTATCTTATTTAATCTGTAACCCGGCCTACTAATTTCTAGACTCTTATAAGATTTTCATTTTGTTTTCTTCAGATACGTCACCATCTTTGTAAAAGAAAAGTACAGCATGACATTCACGACTATAAAGGCAAGCATTCTCCACAATATAATTCCTTCATTTCCTTGTACCGTGTTCAATAAAATCTGTGATAATTATATATATATATATATATATACACACACATACACACACTAGTTAAAAGTGCTACTGCATTTTTTAGATAGTAAATATGAATTTTAAGATGCGCATGCATATCAATTAAAATAATAAAGTATGATAATTGTAAAGATTATCATAAATCTATTCAACAAATTTTATAAATAATTATGATTATATTTTTAAAAAATGAAGGAAACAGAAAATGTAAACTTATTGAACACATTATAGCAAATCAAATGTTTAGAATTCATTATATTGAAATCGACATGTATTGCTTCTCTTGTTATGAGACTAATTAATAATAATAATAATATAGCTCTTATTAATGAAAAAAATATTATTTGTAATTGGTTCAGAAAATTACTAGATATAATTGTTATTATAATGATAAAATGCATAAACAGATCATTCATTTGAAATTTTTTAAAAAAAAAGCGCAATATTCTTTTTTAAATGAAAATAATATTAGTTTAGAAAGTATATATATATATATATATATATATATATATGATCATTCAGTGTGATTCATTATTATGAGAAAAAATATGAGCGATTTTTTTTTTTAAAACGATATCCTATAGCAATAAAATATTAATCTTTAAGTTTCAAAACAATATTTTCATATTTTAAATTTAATATAATACTATCATTTTTTCAAATTTGGAATCGCAATATCGATCTTAGAAAAAAGCATGTTTCTACCAAAATATTTTTTACAGGATTAAAAGTATTATTAATTAATTATTTTAATAATAATTTAAATAAAATTCATTAAAAATAGATTTATTTGAAATGCATTACCACAAAAAATAAAATAGTGAATATGATATATTAAAGAACAATAATAGAATGATGCATAAATTGGAACCTAAAAATAATAATTGAATTGTGTAAGATGAAAATATTATTAGTGATCCATTGACTATGATTTATTTTTATGAAATACTATTTAAAATAATATGAAGGAAATTGTTATTTTTCCAAATAATGTTATATACAAAAAATACTATTATTTTTAAATCTAAGAAGAAATGTTTAAAAAACCCTAAATTGTTAATTATTTGTTTCACAAAAGCTCAATAAATCAAAATCTTCAATTGAAATTATTTTTATGTTCATTATTATTATTATTACTATTATATTCTAATTAATATTTTTTGATGGATATTTTAATTAATATTAGAATAATAGAAAATCAATTGCATTTTTAATGAATTAGAGGACAAAAATGGAATTTTATAAATGAGAACAAAATAGTAATTGCCCAATGTGACCCAAAGATTAGGGAACAAAAATGAAATTGTCTAAAGGAGGGCAAAAAATTAACTACCCAATGTCAAAAAATAAAACTATTAATGCAGCTATTGCCACTTTTATTATAGAGTAAATATAATGGCATTTTGGTAAATTTGAGTTGTACAGGGCGGAGGTCACACAGCACCAGAGTACAAGCCTCAGGAATGTCTGGCCATGGTCGATAGATGGTTGGCTTATTTCTTTTTGTAGTGCATGTAGGGTTGTAGCTCTAAATTATGACCAAACAGCTCAATAATTCCCATTAGAGGGAGCTCATTTTTCTATTTTTTATGTAATAATTGGAGAAGTGCCTACATGTTGCAAGTGCTTGTCGATGATGATGTTGAATGATGATGATGATGATGAGTGATGATGGTTTATTTCAAAACCAATGTTTAATAAAAAAATAATTTTGATTGCAAAATAGTTTTTAAAGAAAGAGGATGACACCATTAAACATACTTCTCTCTGCCCGTCGATGCATTTGTCTTGTCTCTAATTTTTTCAGGTGCAATTAATGCAAAATGAAAAAACTGTACGCAAAGTGAATAAGTATTTTAGAAAAATACTTAACAGAAATTTTTTATTTATTTATATTTTTTTTTCGAACTTTTAGTTCTCAAAATAATATTTTTAAGTTGTTATTCTTTTTCACTTTTTCCAATTATATATATTAGGGTGATCAAACTTTGAATAATTAGTCAAAATTTGCCCAATATCATTTGTGATATGCTTGAGAGGAAGGAGTCCGTGGTTGATAAAGGCAGGCTAGGGTATGAGAAGAGGAGCATGTCGGCAGAGCTATTGAGATGAAAGTGGATCTGGTTGAATGAGGTCAAATGGGAGAAGGTTCTCGATAGCTTAAGCTTCCGTTTGGGCCTAATGGGCCAGGTCAGGCTATTGTGTTCTACATGTTTTACCATTTAATTGTTGCTGGGTTGCTTAGGTTTAAGTCAGGCCTTTTATCCATTTGTTTTAGTCCGTGTATTTTGGGCATTTAAATAAGTCAGTACACTTTAGTAAGTCGGTGGCATTTTACTATAAATAGTTGACAAAGCTACTCATAGAAGCATCTGGAACATTTGTAATTCTGTAAGTGGAGAAAGTCTGTCCTCGAAGTCATATAGTGTGATTAGAATTCAAATAATATACGCATCTCTCATTTTACATTCCACTCTCTCTCTCTCTCTTCTACAATATTGCTACATCATTCCATATATTTTGTCTTTTACCGATCTCACTCGAGGCCTAATTCCATATCAAATTATTGATCATCTAAATTCTATATAATATTAATAAAAAATTATTTATTTTTTACTTATTATTATTTTATCTAATTTTTTAGAGTCATATTTGGAAGATCAAGTACTATTTATATTTTAAATTTAATCAAATCAAATATATTTTATTTCATTATCATAATTTATAACTGGTACTTTTTCAAGATTTAATATTCAATAAATTATTCCGTTCATCAAATATATATATATATATATATTTTCCTCCGCCAAAACATCAAACAACATGACCAGCACAAAAATGGCCAAGGCGCCAAGTAGTAGTACTGTAGATACAAGCCATCTGTTATGCCTACTTAAAAAAAAAAGCATGCAACATAGTATGTCAAGCTACCATGTGTGTCAACTCAAAACGGAAATGCTATTTCATGGCGTTGCAATTTGCAGAAGTTCTGTTAAGCACGAATTCTTGTCCAAGCTAGTTAGGCAGAAATTTTGTTTACTTCCCTAGCTAGCTTCTAGAGTAGTGGTTGGCAGGTCTGAATTTTCGTTTGAATTAAGAGATAAAATTAAATTAAATGAGGTTTAAAAATTAAATTAAATATTATTATCAAAAATCAAATAAAATATTATTATTATTATTATTATTATTATTATTATTTTAATTTTAAAAAAATTGAATTAAAATTTGAAAGAATTAAATTATTTATTATATTTTATATAAAAATTTTAAAAAATTATAATGATAAAATTAAGATGATTTGAGATCATTTTTAAATTTAAATTAAGGATGAAAGTTAGCTAATGTATCCGTACATAATAATTAAGTTCAGTGATGAAAGGAATGTCCTTTAATGCTCGAGCTGTCGGGCTCTTTCAAATCGGACCCGAATAGGTCAGATGCAAGACATGCTTATACCTAACTATCAAGACATGAGTCATGACCTTCTAATATTCCCCACGAGCTAGCTACACAAATTGATTATATCATATATGCATTAAATGATGTCATGAGTACCTAATTCGACGAACACTACCAATAAAGTTATAAATGGGCATATACATATATGGGGGCCGGGAATGATGCTAGCACAATAGATTAATTAGTAGCGAGCTGGGAAAGCTGGTTATAAGAGCATTAGTACTACTGCTCTAGTTAAAAGTTAAATCTTGATTAAACTATAGATAAGTTGGTATTGATCCAGTCAAATGTTAGTGCCTAGTTAAATTTTGACTAAATAGTTCGAAAGTGATCTACGATATTAGAGTAGTAAAAAATCCAAATGCTCCACTTTTGAGTTATAATAAATTCATAAATTTCTTCAAATTTGATAAGCTATTATTCATCTCCAAAATAATATTTTACAATATTTTACTTTAATTAGGCTGAGTAAATGTGTTTATTAGATAATTAGGTTAAGTAAATGTGTTTAATTTTAAGTAAAAATTAAATTATTAATTAATATATAAAGCGTATTTACAAAAGAGTAGTATTAGTACTATGCCTCTCAATTTGCCCACTTAGTGTGCCTAGTATAATTTTTACTTAATTTTTTTATTTTTCTGCTTTTTATTTCAAATATTTTTTATACATGTTTAAATATTTCTAAAAAAAATATTAATATACTAATTATCACTTCCTTAACCATTAAAAAAATTAAATTAAATACATAATCAATTAAAATGAGGAGACAAAGTGAGGCAGTATAGTAAAATTTCTCTTTACAAAATATATATATATATTATCATTAAAATATCTAATATAATTTTATTATTTTAACTTTAAAGATATTCCAATGTGAATTAACCTTTTCAATAATTTTAGTTTAATTTTAGCCAAAACCTTAACTTTTATTTAAATTTTAGACTTTGACAATGATTAGACTATTATCAATGCTAAATGCCAAGTTTTGGATGGATATTGGATCTTGCCAAACTACTTAAATTTTATACTTCATAGTGTAGACTATTTATTATATTTTATTAATCTTTCAAAAGTTTGATGTCACATTAAAATATATTGAGAAAATAAAACTTAAAATATGATAAGTAATATTTTTATAACTTAAAAGGCTTAAATAAACTAGCTAGCTAGGAACATCATGCTGCACGCTTCTCCGCCAACTGGCCGCCACTTGCCCAATTTCGAATAACAAGTTACAACCGAAAGTAAAACCTACCCGTCAAGAAAGTATACCTTTAAATTTTAATCTCTTCCTACATTAATATTTATGTGCGGGCCAGCCACCTTAATTTACCACCGACGTTTATCTCAATGAATTAACGTCCTAGCTTGCTGCTGATCATGAATTATAGCAGCAGTATCACACTCACAATGTGGTGGCCCTCCGTAGTGGTTGTACTATTAATGCTTCTCATCTCCAACTTGATTGCATCGCAGTCCATCATCAACACTCTTCCTGGTTTTACTGGCGAGCTTCCCTTCAAACTCGAAACTGGGTCAGTGTCCACATAAACACACAAATACAGATATATATTAATATATCTATATCTGTGTATGTCATGTATGTATGATTATGATCATGTAATAAAAATATATTACAAAAAAAAATAATTAATTTTTGATCAATTATTTCTTATTAAAATAATTATTTATCAAAATGACTATATACCCCTTCTAATTTTTCTTGTAGTAACATTAATTAATTATATATTTATTGGACTACCTCTTCTGGTTTTATTTATATGCAATGAATTTCAAAGGTACATTGGCGTTGGAGAGTTGGATGAGGTGCAGCTATTTTACTACTTCATCGAGTCTGAAAGGAGTCATAAGGATGACCCTCTTCTTCTTTGGCTCACCGGCGGTCCTGGCTGTTCCGGTCTCTCGGGCCTTTTATTTGAAATTGGTATCATATATTTTTCCCATATTTCTTATCTGCATTTTCTTTAATTATTTAACAGTACAATTATTATTATTTTAAAAAGGCCAAACCAACCTAACCCGAACATTTCGATGCGATCGGGTAAGCATCGTGTATGACCCTTGTAGGTAGGGATGAAAAAATAACAAACAAACTGGTGAACCAGTAAACTGAACTGGTGCCCGGTATGGTTCGGTAATCGAGTTTCATATACAGTATCGATTTTATTTTTCTCAAAATCTGATCAAAATCGATCCACTTTTGATTTTTTTTTTTTTTAAGAAAAATTAAATCGGAGCAGTTCATGTATATCATTTATATATATAATATATGTAAATTAGTTTTGTATTATATGATAAATTACTAATTAATATGATATTAAATCTTAAATTCTTATATCATTATAACCTAATATATTAATAGTTGTATTAATACAATATCACTATATATTATAATATATCATTATAGTCTATAATATAATTATAATATATATAATATATTATCATTATATTATTATATATTATAATATTCTATATTATGTATTTTAATACATATATTAGAGTAAATTAAAATCGAAAATACTCGATCGAACCAAAATCAATAAAACCGAAAATACCGTTTAGGGGTGTAACCGGTGTGATATCAATTTTTCAAATATTAAAATCGGCATATATTAATCTAATTCTAAAATATATCTAAAATCAAATTAAACTAGACTGGTTATAACCCTATCCGTGGGAATTCGAATATGCACCGGCATCCCCCCAATCTACTTTTGCCCAGTTCTGTTTCTGAGGTTCATCACTTCTTCCTCCTTTTTCTTGGCTTCCAAAAACGGAATTCTCAAAAAACCGATCAAACAGAGGAAGAAAAACAGGGTTATCATAGTTATTATATGTTTATACATTTCCATTTATAGACAAGCTTCAAAGTCAACACGGAAATAATGAAAAACATAGAAAGCATACAGATCTAATGAAATATATCCTTATAAATCCAGAGAATGAAAAGAAGTCAAAATGCTGAGAATTAACCAAGAAAAGGGATAGAGAAATTGGATTTATTCATTTCTTTGAGGAAGAACATCGAATTTGTGAATTTGGTCCTCTCAAATTTACCCCTAAGATTTATCATTTGCAGGACTATAAAAAAAAATAAAGAAACAATAACACAAAAGTTTAAATAAAAACTCTTAAAACAGGAGAAAAACAACTAGATTCAAAAAAGAAAACTTATTATACAATTTTTCTCATTACTCCAAATATACCCACAAAATTTTCACACTAACAAAACTTTAACTCTCACTTCTTTCCTTTTTACAAACAAAAGTCAACAATTTTATTAAAATAAAAAATTATTAGTTAAGTTTTGTACTGGAGCATTTAGCCAAAAAAATTAATCCTCCTTTTGTAAGTATTAGGTCTTACTCATCTTTTATTTCCTACCAATGTGGAAGAAAAGTTAAAGAGCAAAAACTAAACACAAGTTTAGGAAAACATGTGCCCATATATATCAACTCCAAGAACCCAACACTGGATCAGAAATAACATCGAGCAACGGCCAAATCAGACACATCTACCGGATCTTTGACCAAATAGCTCCTTAACGATTCCTATATAAGCAATGATTCTTCAACACCTCGAAAGCTTCGTTGGCTTCCTCTAAGAAGGCTCATGAAAGAGGAGCGAGAATGAGAAGAATCTCGCAAGACACCGTCTTGCTCATCCTCCAAAACCGACGAGCTCGACACAATCACAACTAGAAGTTACAAGTTGGGATTGTGTTTATTTCAATTCATCTTATCTAATAATTATAATTTTTTAAATTTTTAAATAAAATAACTTTTTTTTAACTTGTAACTATTATATCACCTCAACTGAACTCAAAAAATAAATCAAATCTTAAAACTGATTTATAGAGCCTACTGGTGGAATTAACATCGGAATAAAAAACCGGCACTAGGCAGGTTGGGGAATCGACTTTATAATAACACGTAATATGTCAGACGGATCAGGTTGGTTGAGTCGAGTCAATCGGATCATCGGTCCATTTGCATAGGCCTAATGTTGGGATTTGGGTCGTTCGACAAACAGCAAATATGAATAACCATAACGGATGCAACAAAGAGATTTAAAACAGAGACCATTGTTTTGAATTTTGTACCGTGCTGGCCGCTACGGCCGGTATATACTGTAACGGAGTAGTGACCGATACAGAAATTGGGCTTATTTCGTACCGGCCCAAATTTCGGCCGTATTGGCCATGTGTGTTTGCCGGAATTGGCCGATACCGAATTTCAGAATTTTTTTTCTTTTTTTTTTCATTTCTTCCTTTTTTTTATCCTAATTTAGACTAGATTATTTACATATATATTTATATATATAATTTATTCATATATTGACTATTATTTTGAAATATAATTTATATATAATTTTTTTTATGTACAGACTATTCCGAAACAATACACGAAACGGTACCGGTATCGAAATATATCATTCTAGTGCCTTGACCGGTATGCTCACCAGTACGGTATTAAAAACATTGACAGAGACACACAGAACAGCGATGGACACCAAAATTTGAAATAGTTCGGCTCAACTGAGTCTACATTCAGTGTTGGGTCGGTCTCAATGAATTCAACTATAAAACAAAGATGGAGTACAGAGATTGAATCATGTGATTCTGACACTAGAAATACTCAATCTCACTTACAAGTTGCAAAACTCTCTCTCACAACACTCACATCCTTACAAATAGCTCTCCACTCAAAAAATCAAACAAGAAAACACACTTCTGGAATTTCACGTTCGCTGTATTCGTCTTCTCGCTCGAGCGGGACTCTTCTTGCTTGAGCGAAACCTTGAGCTCCTCACGGCTTAAGCATTCAAATGAACGCGATCCCTTTTTAGGCAATATCTCGCTCAAGCGAGACCTTCTCGCTCGAGTAAAACACTATTCCAGACGGCGCTAACCCTAATACCTGGAAGCGATGCAATCTTGGGGTTGAATCTCGCTCGAACGGGACGTCGAGCGTCGAGCGAGAGTCGACCGAAATCACTGCCTGGATTTTTCGTGATCTCGCTCGAGCTGGATATCGAGTGAGAGTCGAGCCAACTCTCTGTTTGATGCCTCGCTCGAGCGGGATGTTAAGTGAGGGTCGAACGAAGTTACGGGTTGAGGCTCGCTCGCTCCGCTCGAGCGAGGATCGAACGAGAACTGTCTGATGTGCTTAATTGAACAATTTAAACCACATCTCCAACACCTAAGACTTTAAACTATACATTTAGCGAGAAATTTTTTTAAAAAAAATGGTGAGTAAAATCTGTCTTAGATCATATTCAAGCTAACAGATATATATCGTAAAATCTCCGTATTAAGAATTTTGTCAACTTCGTTGAGTCGTTAACAGTATGGTAGTTCTAAAGTATTACTAATTAGTTGTCACGCTAACGGACAAACCTAGCTAGCAATTAGCTTCCATTCAACTCCATTAAAAGGATCATGTTCAAAGGTCATGCAAACCAGCTTAATTGAATTACTACAAAGTCTCACCCAAAAAAATAGTTCCAACTTTTCATTTCACTTTAAATGTTTCGATCAAATAAATATATATATATATATATATATACACACACAATATATATGTATAAAGAAGTCATGACTCTTTAGTATCTTTTCCATTTCTTCAGCAAAATAGATCTCATGTAGACCCTATTCAGGCTGTACGATGTGGACAACTAATCTAATTTTGATAATTCATTGACATTTGACTCTAGGTTTTGGCATTCGTGTGTGTAGGTCCTTTTACTTTCGACTATGCAAACTCTAGTGGGAACAAGCCAACGTTGGAATTGAACCCGTACTCGTGGACAAAAGTAAGATATATTATTTGATGTGTAAACAGCTAGCAAGTAACATTTTATTATATTAAAACTACAATAAAAAAGTATTTATGATAAATTATTTATGACCAAAATGATTATTTGTGTCCAAAACAACTCAGTTTAGTGAGAAATTGTCATTTTCAAGAATATAAATTATTACAAATAAACAGTTCTCTTGTAATGTAATCCAAGACTGAATAATTTGGGTCCAACTTGTTTTTAGATTGCGAACATAATATTTTTGGATGCACCGATTGGTACTGGATTCTCATATGCAACGACTTGGGAAGCATACAACATGAGCAGCGATACATCGTCAACAAGACAAACCTATGAATTTCTAAGAAAGGTGAGCGGAGTCGGATTAATTTACCAAAATGCTAGGATTTAATCTCAGGGTCTATTATATCATTCATGATATTGCTGCATGCAGTGGCTCATGGCTCATCCCACATTTCTCTTCAATCCGCTCTATATTACCGGCGATTCTTATTCTGGAAAAATCGTCCCGATCATCGTCCAAGAAGTTTTAAACGGTAAATCAATTTCTAAATTTCACTGTAAGATCAAAATTATGTTAGCATGATCGCACTTATTTCATTTTTCATTTTCGCACTTACAATGAACTTGAAACATTGTAAGTGCAATAATGACCTTTTTCAAACCAAATGCATGAAAAAAGAGCCTACATTTTCAGATATATATTATATTTTTTACTCACTTTTCTCTGTTACAAATCCAAAAAGCTTATGAGAAAGGGATATTGTATAATTGTTGAGATGTCTTTCTCTCTATAATTCTATTGCTTCAAGATATTTCAAACAACTATAGTTGCATCTTAAGTATGTGTCCTTGTGACCTTCAACTATATAAGTAGAAAATCAGTTTAACACAAAAATCAAGAAAATTTGTACTGATTATGGTACTGAATTTTCTTTAACCTCTTTCCTTAAGTCTAAAGGTGTTGTTCATCATTTCAGTTGTGTTGAAACTCTTTAACAAAATTCTATTGTTGCGCGTAAATATCAACATCTTCTAAATGTGTCGCATGTTATAATGTTTTAATCTGATCTTCCACTTGTTTTTTGGGGTGATGCACTTCTTACAACCACACATATTATAAACAGACTGCCTACACCTGTTCTAGGCAATAAATCATCTTATGAGTTACTTTTTCATTCACCTCCCACTTATAAATACTTTAGAACATTTGATTGTTTTTGTTTTGCATCTTCTCTTCTAAGATCACGTTCCAAATTTAATCCTAGAGCACAACAGTGCAATTTTCTTGGTTGGTCATTATTCAGATGAACGATCGATCTTTCTATATTAGTTGTTGCAGCATGATTATCACTCAGCCGTCCTAATGATCATGTGTTTCTCATGTTGCATGTAGGTAACAAAATTGGACATTCGCCACCATTGAATATCAAAGTATGCACTATCTATATATAATATCATGTATAGTCATCAATTTGGATTGCACTGTATTCTTTAATTTCATGTTTGTTCTCTTTTTTCGTCATTAATGTTGGACTTAATAGTTTGGAAAATTGGACACATGCAGGGTTTTGTGATTGGTAATCCAGTAACAAATGATTATTGGGACACTAATGCAAGAGTAAAATTCGCTCACCGAACAGCACTTATATCCGATAGACTTTATCAGGTGAAGTCCTAACTGATCTTAATTATTTAGCCAATGATAGCTTTTAGTAATATTTTTCTACACGAAGGAGTACCATATATACTTGTTATTAAGATTCTATGTAATGTATTCAAATATTATATACAGTGTGTAGAAGTACTGATAGTACTCTCTTGTAATTTTATTTCATTTTTGGCTACAAAGAAAAATACTATCTCATTGCAGTTAAAATATGTAATTCTTAATTTAGTTTATTTTTTAAAATGTGCATATAGTCAACTAAAAGAAACTGCCAAGGAAATTATATAAATCCGGATCCAAACAATACACAATGTATAGAAGATCTTCGAAAGGTCAATGAGGTGAGTAGGATTAATTAAGAATTTTCATTAATTCTGAATTACACAAGTCATGTTGTCAAGTTTGATCAGGCAATGAATATTAATTTAGGGATGCAATTATTTTGTAGTGCATAGCCAATATATTTGAGGGTCAAATTTTGGAACCAAATTGTGCTTATCTTTCTCCAAAGCCGAATAAAGTCTGGAGTGATTTGAGCCCTTATCTCGATGATAATTTCATAGATATACTCCATTCAGCACCAGATCATCAAGTTCTTAAACAATGGTGTCGGGTATGCTCCCTTTCTCTTACACAAAGACACACACATGACACACACTTTCTACTCTTTGAGATGAGATGAGATGAGATGAGATGATATATATATTTTATCAAAATTATGATTATTTTATAACCATACACCGCCCTATTTATTGTTTCCAGAGCTATAACTATCTGTACTCTTATGTTTGGGCGAATGATAAAATGGTGCAAAAGGCTCTTCACATTCGAGAGGTATTTAATTTATATTATAGTGGCACTTGTAATCACAATTCACGATGGATATATGGAATTTAAATTCAATGGCATCATCATGTGATTGATAAATATCAGGGAACCAAAACAGAGTGGGAGAGATGCAATAAGAGCTTAACATATACAAAGGATGTCATAACGAGTATTGATTACCAACGAAACCTCACCAAGAAAGATCTCCGAGCTCTGGTTTACAGGTACACTATATCTATATGCTTGCACTTTCTATAATATACTTATTGATCATCAAACAAGAAATTACTCATGTAATAAACCTATTGTCTATTGATGAGTAGTACTAACATATAAATTATAAAGGAAAAAGTAGTCTATTTGAAAATTTCTTAAGTTTTGCATGATAACCTGGAATTTTTGATCTTGGTGCAGCGGTGATCACGACATGGCAATATCATATGTGGGAACACAAACATGGATAGAATCACTAGAGTTGTCTATAAAGGATGAGTGGAGACCTTGGTTTGTTGATGGGCAAATTGCAGGGTACTGAACTTCTCCATCACCACCTTATAATTCTATATATATGATTTTCGTTTGGCATGTTTTTTACAGATACGTCACCATCTATACAGAGGAAAAGTACAGTTTGACATTCACAACTATAAAGGCAAGAATTCTTGATCCACAATATAATTTCTTGTATCGTGTTCAATAAAATTAGTTTGTTATAATATTATACATATATATATATATATGCAAGGCACATGCATATTCCATCCATGTCGAAAGTGCTACGTCTTGCATTTTTTATATGGTAAATATGATTTTTAAGATGCATCATATCAATTAGAACAATAAGTATGATAATTGCAAATATTTATCATAAATTTATTCAACAAATTTTATAAGTAATTATAATTATATTTGAAAAAGTGAAGCAAAACCGAAAATGTAAACTTATATTTGAACTCATAAGAAATCAAATGTTTAGAACTCATTATATTGAAATCAACATGTATTGCTTCACTTGTTATGAGACTAATTGTACATGTACATAATAAAATAATAATAATAATAATAATTATATTTTTTATTGGTTCAGAAAATTACTAAATATAATTGTTATTAGAATGATAAAATGCATAAACAGATCATTATTATGAGAAATATTATGAGGGGATTTTTTTTTTAAATGATATCCTATAGTAATAAATATTATTGTTTAACTTTAAAGACAATATTTTCATTTTTTAAATTTAATAAAATATGATTATTTTTTCAAATTTCGATTTGCAATATTGATCTTAAAAAAAAAGCATGTTCCTACCAAAATATTTTTTAAAGGATTAAAACTATTATTAATCATTTTAATAACAATTTAAAGAAAATTCTTTACAAATAAATTTATATGAAATTCATTACTACAAAAAATAAAATAGTGAGTATGATATATTAAAGAACAATTATAGAATGATGCATAAATTGGAACCTAAAAATTGAATTGTGTACCATGAAAATATTATCGGTCCATTGACTATGATTTATTTTTATGAATTACCATGAAAAATAATGTGAAGGCAATTGTTAGTTTTCCAAATAATATTATATACGAAAAATACTATTATTTTTAAATCTAAGAAGAAATTTTAAAAAAACCCTGAATTGTTAATTTGTTTCAGAAAAGTTTCGGTAAACCAAAATCTTCAATTTAAATTATTTTTAAGTTCATTATTATTATTACTATTATATTCTAATTAATATTGGGATAATAGAAATTTAATTTCATTTTTAATGAAGTAGAGGACAAAAATCTAACCGTATAAGTGAGAGCAAAATAGTACTTGCCGTGACCCAAAGATTAGGGGAAAAAATGAGATTGTCGGGCTCGCTTGGATTCAGAGATGAGATGAGATGAGATGAGTTGTGAATAGTAATAAAATAAGTGGTTGAGATGAATTAAAATTTGAAATGAGTAGTTGAGATGAATTGAAAGTATGAAATGAATTGTAAATAGTAAAACCCAGTTTGTAAAACAAACCGGGTTAGTGTAGATGAAGGCAAAAAAGTTACTACATAATGTGAAATCAAAGAAAATCTACTATTCTCTCAAAAAAAAAAATTTTAATCTACTATTCATGACACTATTGCCTCTTTTAATATAATGGCATTTTGTTTTTCAAAAAAAATATATATATAATGGCATTTTGGTAAATTTGGTTTGTGCAGGGCGGGGGTCATACAGCACCGGAGTACAAGCCTTAAGAATGTCTTGCCATGATCTATAGATGGTTGGCTTATTTCTTTTTATAGTGCAGAGTTGTAGCTTCAAATTATGACCAAACGGATCTTCAATTACATCTCAATGATTCCATATATATTACCAAAATAATTTTGAAAAAATATATATATATTTAAAATTGTAGAGGTTTTGAATTCAAATGATCTATTCAGAGCCATCAACCAATAAAGCTCCTTGTCCTCTCTCATGAAAAGGCAACACTCTCTTCCTCTTAGGTTTTTTCAGAGTTCCGGCATCTATTGTTTTCTCTTTTTCCTTCTTTTTTATTTTTGGCCACCGTGTTGGGTTTTCGATGGTTTTCGATTTTTTGATTTTTTTGTGGCTGTTGTAGGTTCGAAGTAGTCGGAAGCCATAAGTCCAACACGTGCCCTACCGTCGTTCCCTCCATCCGCCGATCAAACTGTTTCCAAGAGCTTTATTCTGGTTATCAAGTTGGTAGATCCTAATTTTGTTAGGATGGGTTCATTTGTATGAATTTCATGCTTACACATTGTTTGATTCAGGTGCGTCGTGATCGTTTGTATCGGCCACGTTTGCTCAGATTTGTAATTTTGCGGTGGAGCCCCTATCTTAATCTATGGTAGTGGCCCTACCCAATGGTGAGACAGTGTGATGCTCTAAGCTCGCTTTGGGTTGCCCTTTGGGTTTTGACGATTGGACACTAGACAAAGATTTGATCGTGTGTAAGTTGCTCGACTTCAACATTATCCTTGAAATTGATTAGTTGTATTGGCATTTTGCTAATATTAATTGTCAGTAGTCAGTTTTCAACTCCCTGGAGGAGAATGTATGGAATTTGTGGGTAGTAAGCTGAAGGAAAGACCTGCAATTGTGTCAGCAATTCAAGTAAAGATGGACATAGTTTGTGGGGCAGATGCCTTTTTGATTCAATTGGTATCTCCCCCATCCGCGAAGGCAATGATAGTTGGTATCCTAGTAGTAGAAGAGTTTCCCGATGTGTTTGCAGATGACTTGCCTCGATTACCGCCTGTTCGGGATGTAGAGTTTACTATCAACTTGGAATCTAGAGCAACCCCAGTGCTCAAGGCTCCTTATCGTATGACAACGGCTGAGTTGAAGGAGTTGAAGACTCAATTGCAAAACTTGATGGATAATAGGTTTATTCAACCCAGTTCGTCACCTTAGGGAGTGCCCGTATTGTTCGTCAAGAAGAAGCATATTGCCTTATCTGTTTCGAAGTGTACCACTTGTCGTCAAGTTAAGGCTGAACATGAGAGACCTGCTGGTGCTCTTCAACCTCTTCCTATCCCTATGTGGAAATGGGATGACATTGCGATGGATTTTGTAGTGGGGCTACCAGGAACACCTAGCGGGAAGAATTCGGCTTGGGGTGAATCGATGTACGAGGGTTTACGAGCGGGCAAGGGCCCTAGACTCGACCTTGCGATTCGCTGGCATCCTGGCGGGCGAATCGGTATGCGAGGGTTTACGAGCGAGCAAGGGCCCTATGCTTGACCTCGCGATTCCCTAACATTTGCTGATGGAGATGGGGAGAGGATTTAAGAGTATACTCGGCTAGGGCCCTAGTCCTGGAGCCTCAACCTCATGAAGAATCGGCACGCAAGAGTTTGAGAGTGGGCGAGAGCCCTAAACTCAACGCCGCAATTCATTAATGTTTGCAGATGGAGATGGACAAATCGGCGTGCGAGGATTTAGAGTGGGCGAGAGCCCAGGACTTAACCTCGCAATTTGCTATCGTTTGCTGATGGAGATGGGGAGAGGATTTACAAGTATGCTCAGCTAGGGCCCTAGTCCTAGAGCGTCAACCTCATGAAGAATCGACGTGCAATGGTTTACGAGTGAGTGAGAGCCTTAAACTCAACCCTGCGATTCGTTATCATTTGTTGATTGAGAGGGGCGAATCAGCGTACGAGGGTTTTGGAGTGGACGAGAGCCCAAGACTCCACCCTGCAATTCGCTGGTGTCACGGGTGCGTAACTAGAGCGCGGAACTCGTTCCGTCGCCGCTGCTTCACGTTGTAGATTATAACTTCATTAGTAAGAAAATGAATTCACATGCTGTGAGTGATATCAGTTAGAGATCCTAAGCGACCACAATTGATTTCTGTAAACTTGTGGTTTGTCATATCCAGGATTACGTGTGTTGAGTCCAGGTTTCCGCGTGCGTAGTCGGGATATAAAATTCGTCAAAACCGATCTCCTTGTGTTACTGAACTTTGAGTTTCCGTGATCCGAGGTAGTGAGTATCCTGTCCAAGCAAACAAAAGGGAGAAGCAGACAAGTCCCGAGAGGTGAGACACTTGGCCAGTCAGTCTGCGAAAAAAAGCAATACAATCAACTTGTTTGATTGTCTTGTTGCCATCATCTGCACAAGCTGACTCGTCAAGCATTAACTGACGAATCTCATCATAAGTGGGACCATCATCTCCTGGAGCTTCATCCACGATTGAATCATCACTATTTGTCCCTGTTGCCAATTGGTGTCTTGGGTATGCACCAATCTCACGTGGGATCCCCAAAAAATTAGCAATAATGTCTGCTAATATGATGATGTTCACTCCCCGAATAGTGAACAAGAATGACCACCCTGGACCGTCCATCAACTGGCCTATCACACAGTAAAACTCATTGACCATGTCTGGATAGGCCACACCCTATTGTTGACAAATCGGATCCCATCCTCTATTGCTAATAATGGAAGAGAGGCTCCGACCATTCCACACAAAATCGCAGAAGTCTTCCATGGTGATCTCCCATTCGACTAAAATTGGTCGAGTCCAAAACTAGCTTCATCACTAGCTTGGCCCTCTCTCCCCTCTCTCCCATGTTTTTTTTTTCCACTGGATGCCATTAATTCACTGTTCATAAAACAAATACAAAAGAAATTTAATTAAATAAACTAAAAGATGCACGTTACATTGCAGCTATAATATATTCTAACCAAACATCACTAATATATATCATACAAATAATATATGATAAGAATCATGATGAAATTACAATGAAAATCTTTTGTATAAAATATTGATAATTTTCTACTATGCCCCTAAAACAATGCAAACAAATCACTTGATTTTAATAAAATGCTGAAAGAAAAATAATGCAAGACTCCAATAAGAAAAACAATTTTCTGCCATGTTTGTTTTCTCCTTGTAGTTGGAACCCAGAAGGACAGTGAGAATTTGTAGTTGGGACTTTCTTGTATTTAATTTGTATCTTTGAGTGGAATTTAGTTATGCAAACTAGCTACCACTTCAAAGAACACTGCATACCTTCAAATGGACAGTGAAAAGTCTTAAGCTCTATTCTAAATTTTAGGCAAAATTATTGTTATCAAACATAAAATCTGATAACCTGTTCACATCAAATAACTCATGTAAAAGTGTTTATATATATATATATATAAGATGTATTTTGTTCATAGGTTTGTGAATTTGCATGATTCCAATTGAATTTTCATTTTCTGGCTAGACGTAAACAATATGGTGTATGTTCACCACTTTTATGATCTTATCTCCTTCATCAATACAGAATGTGTATTTTCTTCCAAACTCATTGTGTAATACATTCGGGCTTCTATCCAAAAGGGAGCATCTGTTTTTCAATATGGGAATAAAATATTATCTAATTACAATAAAATGTTTAGAATAAAGTACATATTCTGAGAGTAACCACAAACTAATTGGACAATCTAGAATATTCAATCACAAATGCCTGGTCATAATTAAAAACTGAAAATATTAAATCTAAAGGAGGCCAAGAAAGAGAGGCTCTGTTCAATTAAAGTAGACTTGTAACTAATTCCTTTTGGTTTTTACAGGGAACATGGTTCCAATCTGACCTCTTTCTCCATTTTATAATAACAGAGATAATATATACATATATATATATATATTGATTCCAATTTCTATGGTGGATTTTGCTTCTCCAGTACTAATCTATCAAAGCATGATAACATAACAAAATGACCCATGTGTTATTTTGATAATTCCACACCCATCTCTCTCACACATGGTCGATCCCATTTACATAGATTCCATCGTCTAAAAGTATTAAGTATGAAAAAGAATTATTTTTTCTAAAAATAATGCTAAAATATCATCTTCCATGGCAAAAACATATATTATAATATCCTTACTTGCAGAAACATTCTGAGTCCACAAGTTCATATCCTTTGGATTTATGTTGCAGAAATTTGTCAATATTTCAACCACTACACCTCATAACACCAAGGGCTATATTCCAAAAGAACCAAAAAGAAAAAAAGGTTCGCAAAGGTGGTTTACATTTTGCATATCTTAAAAATTACATTTTTTTATTTCCCAACATATCTTTGTCAACTACCCACTTTAGTACAAAGCCATGAAATCTATGGTTGAGTTAACTCAGTTTCAAAATAGAAAACCAATGATTTATCAAACCAACCCCCTTTTAACCAACATTTAATCATACAAACAATATTGAGGGTTAATGAGGGCCATATATACCTCTAATGACTACTGGCGTTAGTGGCAGATGGTGAAGTTGATGGCGGACAACAGACTTGAGTTTATCGTTCGAAGGATTATTAGAGTTTCGATTTGGGGAAAAACCGAATGCATAGATTTTGTTTTTTTGATTCGGGTATTTTTATTTTAGGATGATATTTCTAGTTCGAACTTATATATACAGTTCGAACTAGAGAAGTTCATCTTCAAACTTGTTTTTATAAGTTCGAAGATGAAATTTTTTAGTTCCAACTAGATATTTACGTTCGATCTATAATTATGACATGGAATTGTTATTGTCAAGTTCGAACTACTATATTTTCTAGTTCAAATTGGTTTGTATGAAATAAAATGAGATAAAAGTAAATAAAATAAAATATTATTATAATACATTTTTTAATATTAATTTTATTTTTAGATTTTAAAATTTTTGGGATTTTAAAAGGTTTGAATTCTCTATTTTATTTTGTATGAAAATTTGAGAAAATGTAATGATAAATTTGAGATGAGATTTGATAATTTGGAAAAATAAATCAGGCCATAGTTTTCTAGTTTGAACTATTATTATAATCTCTCTAACTCTATATAGTAACATAATATAATATAAAATATACTAGTATTATAGTATACTATATATACAATTCTATAATATATAATATACTACATATATTATATAGATATATAATATAATATATAATATGCTAGTATACTAGATATAGTATGTATTATATACCATAATATATAATATATAATGTATAATATAATACATAATATAGTAATATATTTTATACTAATATATGTTATACTATTATATTATAATATACCAAAAAATACCATCTACTTATACTATATAGTATTTATATTATATACTACTATATAATATTTATATAGTACTACGATATAGTACTTATATAATAATATATAGTACTTATATAGTACATATATAATACTATATAGTACTATATATTATATAATACTATATAGTACTACTACTATATAATATAATATACTACATATATTATATAGATATATAATATAATATATAATATGCTTAGTGTACTAGATATAGTATGTATTATATACCATAATATATAATATATAATATAATACATAATATAGTAATATATTTTATACTAATATATGTTATACTATTATATTATAATATACCAATAAATACCATCTACTTATACTATATAGTATTTATATTATATACTACTATATAATATTTACATAGTACTACTATATAGTACTTATATAATAATATATAGTACTTATATAGTACATATATAGTATTTACATTATATAATACTATATAGTACTACTACTATATAATATTATATACGTAGTATTATATTATATACTACTATATAGTACTAACATATAATACTACATAGTGTTTACATTATATAATACTATATAATACTATATACATAGTATTTACATTATATAATACTATATAATACTATATACATAGTATTTATATTATATATTACTATATAGTATATAATTTATATAATATACTAGTATAAGCTACTAATAACTATATATATGTTAGAACTTTAAATTATATAGTTATTAGTAGTATATACTATATAGTGTATATGAGTACTTTATAGTACTTATATTAGATACTACACATATACATTATATAGTGTATATGAGTATACTTATACTACTATACTAGTATGCTAGTATACTAGAATACTATTCATACTAGTTTACTAAATACTATTCATACTAGTTTACTAAATACTTATACTAATGTATATAGTAGTATATACTAGTATGTGTACTCATACTATATACTCATATTATATAGTATACTTATATAAAGTTACTATATATACTATTAGTAATATATAACTATACTAGTAGTATATATAATATTCTACAATAGTACTTATATAGTATAGTATATGAAAAATGATAGTGAGTTCGATGGAGGTCTTATTTTTGTGCCCCATTCTCACTTTTTTTTTTCTTTTTCTTTTTTTGACTTAATGATTAAGAAAATAAACATTTTAATTATATTGTGATTTTTTTATTTTTCAAAAGTATTTAAGAGTGTTAGAAAATGTTATAAAAAACAAATAGAAAACAAAAAAAAAAACTCTAAAGGAGTACAAGAACGAGGCCCTCCAACAAGCTCTGACTCTCTAGTACTCATCTATATAAATGTATATTATTATGAGTATTAATTATAATACATTAGATATATATCATATATTATTAGCCTTTGTCTATTCGAACGAATATAACACCGTTTGAACATTAAATTTTGAGGAAAATTCCTTTTTTCAGAGAAATTTTCCCTCTTTCTTTTCCAACATTTAAGGAAATATGCTAAGTATATTTTGTTGTTTGAACGGCTAATTCGGAAAGAAGTTAATGCAATTTCGAGTTAGGCTAGTCGAACTCGTTAGTAAAGAGTTCGAACAGATAATTTCTTAATGAAATGCGGACAAATGAGTTGCTAATGTGAAATCTTCATGTTTGAATGGTAAAATTTCATTCAAACTCAACGTTTTGGAATTTAAAATCACTCTATTTTATGATTTCACTCAAATTAAACCACTATCCTATCACGATTAGCATTCTTCAAATTAAACCTAGCCACAGTTTCTAAAATAGAGAGCATGAGCAACAGCCAGAGTGCGCAAGAGATAGAGAGAGAATACATTCTAGAGAAGATAATGATAGGGAAGACATCTGGCCCTGAGGTTTGTTTTTGGTTTTCTTATATTTATTTACAAATTTCATTGTAAGTTACAAATTTGTAGGGGTTGGTGATTTGGGAAGAATTCCTGGATTGCACAAATTTAAATTTAGATTTGTGTGATTTAGGTATGTTGATTTGGGTATATGTTGTGTGATTTGTTAGTTAGAGTTAGTATGTTCAAATATTTGTTAAAATTCAAAATTTTATTTATTCACTAGTGTATATGTGTCATGTGTATTTGTTAGATGATAGGGAATGTATTTATTATTTTTAGTACGAAATTTGTTCAAATTGTTGGTGTAAGCATGTGTATCCAATAAGGTTTTATATGTATATATACATATGTTGGTGTAAGCATATGTATTTGTTAGTGTTTTTGTAATTAGTTAATTCTAATTGGTTTCATAAAACGCTCAAAGTAGAATAAGAGGAGAGTTTACCCTTATTAAAATATGCACCATATGGAAGTTTTCCTGTATATCATATAGGAGTTAGATGTTATAATTATATTTAATGGTACGAGGATGTGAATAGATTATTGATAGTATCTTTTCAAATGAATTAGGCTTTTTAGACCGTTGTCGCGTAACAGATATACAATGGATAAGAGTTGGATATTATTGGGAGATAGACTTGAGAGTGTGTATAGATAAATATTTTGTCAGTGTGAATACATCTCGCACATGGTATGAGGATGATCCATTCATTCTTGTTTGCCAAGCAAATTAAGTATTTTATTTAGATGATCTAGAGTATGGAAATCCATGGCGAGTGGCGGAGAAGTTTGCACCAAGAAATGTTATGACTACATTCCAGAGATAGATGAACCACATAAATAATTTAATAGTCTAACAAATGAAGAAGCATATCAAGAAAACGAACCAAATATAAATTTATTTGTTGATCTAAGTCAATATGACATGGTTCCATTGCGTAGAGAGGATGTTGAACCAGAAGTAATTGAGAGTGAAATATCGAAAGAACATTAATCCATTGAACTTTCTAGTGAGGATGAGGGTGACTGGTCCAGCAAAACTGATAATGAATAAATATAATATTTGTATAAGTATCATTCTTATAAATAGCTGTAATATTTTGTTTATATTATAATTTATTTTAATTTCATACAGATTTGCCTTCCAAACGCAAAGCAACGCGTGCACCATCCCCACCAATTGCCAACTCCCCATGCGACTCACCTGCCATCAATAATGAGCCAACATCACCAAACCCAGAACAAGGTATGTTATCAAATTATTTATCACATTTAATACTCGATATGACTATATTACTATGAAATCAAATAAATTCATTAAAATATGTGTTTTAATTATTGTACATATAGCTATTGTAAGCTAACGTTGAGGTCGAGACATTACAAGGGGAGTCTGCATAAAGAAAGTATGAAAAGTGAGTAAAATTAAAGTTGATATTCTTGATGGTCACACTAGTGGCTTTGGAAATTCGGCATCTTGGCTAGCTACTTATGTTGGTGTTCTTACTCGCACAAATGCACCGATGGCTACATCTTCTTGGGCTAACGTTCCTCAAGATGTAAAAGATCATATAAAAAATTGTTGTGTGGTAATGAACTACATATCAAAAAACTAAAGTATAAAATGTTAATTTAAAGATTTGTTGTATTTATACTAATTGTTTATAAGGTTTTAAAGGATGAATTTGATCTTGATTTTCGCCGACAAGAAGATTGACTATAAGTTGAGAAACTGATGGCAACTGCATTTCGGAGGTATAAAGGGCGATGTCATGCACACTATAAGAAGTTCAGTACTACGACAAAGGCACGCCAAAATCTATTTCAAGCAATCCCACCAAATGAATGGGAGAAGATTTGTAATATGTTTGAAGATCTTACTTAACAGGAAATTTTATTGCTATCTTCTTTTAATTGTATATAATAGATGTATTAAATATATACTTATAATTTTTTGTTTTTAGTAACGGAATACTGTGAACAAAGCAAATAGATCAAATTTAACGATATATCATCATGCAGGTTCTCGATCTTTTCATCGTTTGTTTAAAAAGATTATCAGTCACTCTAGTTTTTGTTGAATATTAACACATACAGTTTTTTTCGTTTAAGTTCTACTATAGATTTTCCTTTAGCAGCAAGAAGAAAGTTTTTTTGACTATGATCTGATTCAATTGTATGTTAAAGCACATAAAAATAATAATGGTGCTTGGACCAGTCCTGAAGCAAAAGTAAATTATGTAAGCTAACGTTTATTTAATTCAAGCTTAATATAATATTTTTGTTACTTATATTAACTTTTTTTTTAGGAAAAGATGAAATCTTTTAAGAAAACTGATGTGGATTCATATAATGAATCATCTCTCAACGATACTCAAATCATTTATCAAGTTCTGAAATCACGTTCTGGATATTTGATGGGTTTAGGACATTGTTTGAAGCCATCTTCATCCGCTTCTAAAGCCAAATCAAATGACAACAAAACTAAAGAATTAGAGGAAGCACAATTTGAAATAGAACGATTGAGATCCAAGGAAAAAGAGTTACTGACTCAATTAGATAATACAGCAAATTTGGAGGCGAGATTAGAATAGAACATGCGGAAGAGATTAGAATTGAACAACCAAAAATTGTTTGAAAAATGGCACTCAACAGTATCCCATAATCTTATGCCACTACCAAAGTCTTAAAACTTATTTATTTTTTTAATTTTAATTTATTATTTTATTGTAGAACATTTGAATATTTGAACAATTGTGATGTTTAAATTACATATTTATAATATTAATATAGCATTTTTAATTAAATGTGAATCTGTATAATTAGCATTGTTCAAATGAAAAATGTAATAGCTCGATTCAAACAATCAATATTTATTCAAACAATCAAATAATCCATTCGAACAGAAATTGTCTATGGAGTTCGAACATTATCATATAAGTTCGAACTGACTCATATTATATGTTCAAACACAAATTACATGTTCGAACTAGAAATTTTACTAATACATTAAACACTATTATATTCAAACTAGATATTTTATTTTGTTTGAACTGACAATAATTTGTTCGAACACCTTGTTAGTTCGAACAAGATCACATATCATAATTGCTTCGAATTAAAATTTTGATCCATTTGAACAATAACTCTAAGTTCGAACTTTTGAGTTACGTTCGAATGGGTTTTAAATACAAAAATCTTTTGTCTCGAAAAGAAAAACCAGTTTGAACATAATCGACTGGTTCTAGCTAATTTCATCTCTAAAAATTATTTTTAGAGACGAAATTCTAAAAACTTTTTGAGACAGGATTTTTTAGACAATTTTTTTTTTTCTGTAACAATATTTTGTGACAAAAAATAGATTTTTTGCGACATATTAATTTGTCTAAAAAACTTCATTCTCTCGTAGTGATAACCATATGCCTAATATTACAACGACTCTTAACTTATGTATGGGATTGAAGTAAGAAATTATACTTTATAATTTTAAGATTTATTTGAGATTATTAAAAAGTAATGCTTTATATATAATATCTAAATAACTTAATTTATTGATTAAATAGTTTTCAAGACTGTTGCCCAGATGACTAACACAAGAGGGGGGGTGAATTGAGTTGTATTAAAAAATTAATAATTATAAATCAAATATATAATATAAAATATAAACAAAATATGAAATAGTAATAAATATAAAGAGTAAAGGTAAGAGAGAAGCAAACTCAGTATGTTAACGAGATTCGGCCCCACTGCCTACGTCCTCGCCTCAAGCTACCCCTTGAGGATCTCCAAATCCACTATTCAATCTCCTTTAGGTGGAGATAGAAACCTATTAAACCTTTGAACAGCACCGCTCCAAAAAATCCGTGTAGAATACCCTCTACACTTCCAATCACCTCACACTTGGTGATTTAACTATTCCCCGTGTAGAACACCTTCTACACTTCCAATTACCTCACACTTGGTGATTTAACTATTCCCCGTATAGAACACCTTCTACACACCCAAGGGTTATACGCACCCTCTTACAAATACAAGAATTGATAATAGGTAGATTATCAAAGTACACTCCTCAATGAGTGAGATAGAAATAATACAGCGCAACCTATATCTCTCTCAACAAGAATAAGAATTAAGGCTCAAAACTTTAGAAAAGAGAGAATGAGAGCTTTGAAAGAATGATGCAAAACTTAGCAATAGATGTGTAAGCTCTTGTTATATATTTTGAAAAACTCAAGTGAGCTATTTATAGGCAAATGAGTTTTCAATTTCAAATTTGAAAAGATTCTCATGTCAAAAACATCATCATTCACTTTTTAAAAATTTCAAATCTAATCTTTTTACTTTTTGCATGTGACAAAAAGGAGCACAATTTACTTTTCAAAAATTTTAAACATAATCTTTTACTTTTTGCATATGACAAAAGGAGCACACTTTACTTTTCAAATTTTCAAACAAAGATATCTACCTTTTGTACAAGTCAAGAAAAGCATCCATCACTTTTAAAAATATTCAAATAAAACATGCACATGTGAAAGATGACAATCAATCATCTTAATATTTTCAAAATTCAAACCTTTAATCATGTCATACACATGTGAAATATGACAATCAAGTATCTTAATATTTTCAAAATTCAAACCTTTAATCATGTCATGCACATGTGAAAAATAACAATCAATCATCTTTCAAAATTTTCAAAATTCAAATATTTAATCATGTCATGCACATGTGAAAGATGACAATCAATCATTTTTCAAAATTTTTAAATTTAATTTTCAAAATATTCATGCACATGTGGAAAATATATTTTAATGCTTTATGATAAAATATTAATTTTGAGCCTTAATCCTAATTTTGAATTTTTAAGAGATTTACAACATTACTCTATGATTTTAATGTGAACTTGTTCCCTTCTTGCTCATGCTTGCTTCCTTGATGTGCTTGATTCTATTGTGTGGACAACTTGAACTTGAAACTCTTTTATTCTTTGAATTCATTTGTTATCATCAAAATTCATGTGTAGATTTACACGAAACTTGAAATCTTGGGTTCAACAATCTCCCCCTTTTTGATGATGACAAATACTTGATAGAACCTGAAACCTGTATTAATACTTAAGCTCCCCCTGAGAATGTGCGTTATTTTTTCAAGCAAAAATATAAATATAATTCCAAGCATATATAACAAGTTTAGCAATTTAAACAATGTTAATGTTCTAGTCTAAAACTTCTCCCCTTTTTGGCATCATTAAAAAGGAATCATAATTAGCTCAATAAGATATATTCCTACAATAACCAATAGACAAATAAAACGCTGCGTTAGTAGAGACTGTAGAAGTTAGAACCACCCGTGTCCGACAAAACCTGCAAAAGTTGAAGTCGAATTTCATCATCTCAGTGCGGAAGAAGATTTAAATCCGCTTGATGTTATTGACGAATTAGATGTTCTAGAGATTTGAAGTTGAATAATTAAAATTATTCGTGTCCAACAAAAACAGTAAAAGCTGCAGGCCTAGCTCTGGCAATGCGGTGCGGAGCCATGCATGTCCGACAAAACCTGTAAATGTTGGAAGTCTAACTATGTGAATTTAGTGCTGCTGAAGATTTAAACAATCGCCTGATATTGTTGACAAACGGGATTGAAGGCTCTGAGTTTTTATAAAAAAATCATTTTCACCTATCGGATACCAAAAAAAACATCGCTTCTTGACCTAAGTTCTGTTTTTCCATAACGATAGAATGGCCGAACAGTTCTCTTCCACTAATGTTCCAAACTTGAATCAGGAACCCTTGACACATCAACCATCAATCTTCTCTCCTAAGGCCGTCAATGCCATGATAGGAGCAGAGAATCGTTTTTCTAGTAAGAAAACTTTTGACAATGTGTGTCCAGCATATCTTATATTTCTTTTGACTAATAAGATTTGAAAAGACAATAGTTTGTCTTGTTCTTTATGCTATCTCTATAAAATCAGTTTTAAAGTTCATGCGATTTGCATCAAATCTTATTCTCATCTCTATAACTCATCTGCATTCCTTCAATATTCTCGCTTTAAGTTTTCAATTCTTTTCTCAATGGCTCATTCTTCTAACATTCCTCTAGATGCATCCATGAGGTATTCTACATCTCAATCTCATGTCCTTTCTGCAGCTACCATTGGCGCCATGTTGCAGCAAGAGAATAATAGTTTGGCTAATAAGCCAGACTCCGATGCTATCTACGACTTGGTGAGTCTCGAGACTCGCTACTCATCCTCTATTGTTGCTTTTTCCCAGCGGCTACAAGTCAAAAATCATGAGGTTGAAAAGCTTAAAGAACAAATTGTTGTACTTCAACGAATTGTTCAAGAGTCTCACACAAGGGAAGGAATCATTCGGCAGAAGAATAAAAAGTTGAAATCTCTATTGGATTCTTCATTCCGCTTGCCAGTTCCCATGGATAGGGATGACATGATATTGTATGAAGAGAATGAGTGTCTCAAACATGAGGCTAAGAACCTCAAGTTTATGTAAAAGTATTCAAAAAAAAATATCTCTCTATTTTTATGAACTCTGATCTATCTTTCAAGAGATATTCATAACATGCATCATACCTATTTCTCTTCTAATCATACATAATCTATCTTCTGGTAAAGGTTTTGTAAATATATCTGCTAACTGATCGTGTGTGTTTGTGAACTCCAGTATTATATCGCCTTTCTGCACATGATCTCGAAGAAAATGATATCTTATTTTAATATGCTTAATTCTAGAATGTTGTATTGGTTTTTTTTTTTTGAAAGATTTATAGCACTTGTATTATCACATTTGATTGGAATGTGATTATACATTAGTTAAAATCTTCAAGTTGTTGCTTCATGTAAAGAACTTGAGCACAACAACTACCCGCAACAACATATTCTGCCTCAACAGTAGATAGTGCAACAGAATTTTTTTTTTTTACTAAACCAAGAAACTAGTGCACGACCTAAGAAATGACATGTTCTACTAAAACTTTTTCGATCATCTTTGCAACAGTATAATCGGTACCTGAATAACTAATAAAATCGAAAGAAGTGTGTTTAAGATACCATAACTCTAAGTCAATGGTAATGGCAAAATATCTAAAAATCCGCTTGACTGCAATCAAATGAGATCGTTTTGGAAATGATTAAAAACGTGCACATAAACATACACTGAACATAATATCAGGTCTACTAGTTATCAAATATTATAAACTACTAATCATACCTCGATATACATTTGAGTCAACTGGTTTACTGCTTTCATCTTTATCAAGTTTAGTGGTTGGACTCATTGATGTTCCAATTACCTTCGCACGTTCCATCTCAAATTTTGAGTAACTCTTTGATATATTTTGACTGATTAATAAATGTTCCACTTTTTGCTTGCTTGATTTGCAATCCGAGAAAGAAATTAAGTTCTCCCATCATGCTCATTTCAAATTTTTCCTGCATATTCTTAACAAAATCTTGACACATATTTTCATTAGTAACATCAAATATTATATCATCTACATAAATTTGAATTAGAAGAATATCATTTTATTCATACTTGATGAAAAGAGTTATATCAATCTTTCCTCTTGAAAAACATTTTTCAATAAAAAAACTATTTAAGAAAACACTTTTAACATCCATTTGAAAAAGTTCGAAATCTTTATAACAAGTATATGTAAGTAGCATTCGAATAGCTTCTAATCTTGCGACTGGTGCATATGTCTCATCATAATCGATTCATTCTTCTTGATTGAAACCTTGGGCCACAAGTCGAGCCTTATTTCTAGTAATGACTCCGGACTCATCTTTCTTGTTTCTAAAAACCCATTTTGTTCTAATAATAGTATGATTTTTGGGTTTAGGAACAAGTGTTCAAACATTATTTCTTTTAAATTGATTAAGCTCTTCTTGCATAGCTAGAATCTAAGATTCATCAAGAAGTGCTTCATCAATATTTTTAGGTTCAATCTGAGATAGAAAAGCAGTATGATTGCAAATATTTCTAAGAGATGATCGAATACTTACACCTCGTGAAGGTTCTCCTAGAATTTATTCCGCTGGATGATCTTTCACATGTTTCCACTATTTGGTTGCATCTTGTACTAAATCTTGATGATCTTTCCTTCTATTTCCATGATCTTTCATTTTGAATTGTTTCCAAATATCACACATCCTTTTTCTTTAGAAGTGAAGTTAATGAATTTAGTTTTGTCTTCTGTCACGTATCTTGAACATCCGTTGTCTAAAAATCATTTATTTTTACCTGTAGAATACTTCATGCATACCTACAAAAACAATAATAAAAAAAATTCTTGTTACCCAAATTCTTTGGGTCCTTTATTTATTAGTATTAAAAGAAACAAGATTCTTAGGTACCCATATGACCCTAATAGTCATTATATGTTTTCTTCTAATAGGACAAGCAAGATAATTATGACCATTTCTATTACAAAAGTTGCAAACAGCATGTAACATATATGAAGAACTTGAGTGATTATAATAATATCCTTTTTTAACAAAATTATTTTTATGAAAAAAATTTTGAATATTGGACTTTGATATAGAAGGATTATCAAAGAAGTTTTTATAAGGTTTGTATTTTTGTTTCGGCATATATCCCAAATCTGCCTTGTCAAAAACACATCTTTGACTACCAAGAAATTTTTCAAAATTTCTTTTTCCATTCGTAAAGTTTTCAATAATATTTTCTAAATCAGTTTTTTTTTTCTTCAACTCAAGATTTTCATCTTTCAAAACAATACTTTCTTTTCTTAAAATATCAATTTCATTTGTTAAAGAAGAATTTTTCTTTTTCAAAACAGTATACTTGATACCCAATTTTTCAAATTCCTCATATACCTCTTCTAAAACATTTTGCAATTCTTCATATGAAAGATCTTCAATATTATCAAAATTTGTTACCTCAATGTCATCTTTAGCCATAAGACAAAGATTTGCTGATTCTCCATTGCTTGCTTCACTATCTGAGCTACTTGAATCATCATTCCATGTAGTTTTCATTGCTTTTTTGCCTTTGTTTCGATCTTTCTTTAGCAGATGACAATCTGTCCTGATATGACCAGGTTTATTACATTTATAACAAATTAAAGTGTCATTTTTACCTGAATCTTTCTTGGAAAACTTGTTGAAGGATTTCCTTGGAGGCGTTTTATTTTTCTTTAAGAACATCTGAATTATTCTTGTTATCACCGTAACTTCTTCATCTTTGTCGTCATTTTCCTCATCTTCATCACTTTCACTTTCATGTGGAACAGCTTTAAGTGCCAAACTCTTCTTTGACTTTCCTTCTTCTTCTCCTCTTTTCAATGTGTACTCATGGGTGATAAGTGACCCGATGAGTTCATTCACTTCGAGTTTCTTGAGGTCTCTAGCTTCAAGAATCACTGTCACTTTTGATTCCCAACGTTTTGGTAGAGAGTTGAGAATTTTTCTTACTATCTCCACTTTGGAATAAACTTGGCCAAGAGCTGTCAAGCTGTTTATGATGTTAGTAAAACAAGTGTCCAGACTAGAAATAGATTCATCATCATTCATCTTAAACATTTCATATTCATGAGTAAGAATATAAATTTTTGATTCCTTGACTTGAGAAGTTCCTTCATAAGTAACTTCCAATTTATCCCAAATTTCCTTTGCTGTAGCACAAGTCATTACTCTATTAAATTCATTACCATTGAGAGCATTATATAATAAATTCATAGCAGTTAAATTCAAAGTATAAAGTCTATCGTCTTCACGATTAAACTCTTCTTCTTCTTTTTTGACCTTTACTCCATCAACTACTTTTGTTGGAATATAAGGTCCATTTACAATGCATTTCCAGATTTCTCGACCTTGAGACCGAAGGAATATTCTCATTCTAACTTTCCAGAATGAGTAATTGTCTCCACAAAAGAGTGGAGGCCGACTGCTAGATTGACCTTCACCAAATGAAACTGCAATATTAGCCATAAGATCTTAACTCAAAAGATAGTTAATCTTATAACAGAACTCTAGCTCTGATACCAATTGTTGCTGACCATAGGCCGCACCTATGTTACCTAATAACTGTACCTACCAGACTAGCCGGCCACCGTCTCTACCGGTGCACCGTCACCCATGGTCGGAGAGTCTTGCTTCAGTGACACAGTCACAAGCGAGAGTTCCCATGAGTGATCTGCATGTATGAACAGTACAGGTCAACTAGCTCTGATATCAATTGTTGCCCAGATGACTAACACAAGAGGGGGGGTGAATTGAGTTGTATTAAAAAATTAATAATTATAAATCAAATATATAATATAAAATATAAATAAAATATGAAACAGTAATAAATATATAGAGTAAAGGTAAGAGAGAAGCAAACTCAGTATGTTAACGAGGTTCGGCCCCACTGCCTACGTCCTCGCCTCAAGCTACCCCTTAAGAATCCCCAAATCCACTATTCAATTTCCTTTAGGTGGAGATAGAAACCTATTACACCTTTGAGCAGCACCGCTCCAAAGAATCCGTGTAGAACACCCTCTACACTTCCAATCACCTCACACTTGGTGATTTAACTATTCCCCTTGTAGAACACCTTCTACACTTCCAATCACCTCACACTTGGTGATTTAACTATTCCCCGTGTAGAACACCTTCTACACACCCAAGGGTTATACGCACCCTCTTACAAATACAAGAGTTGATAGTAGGTAGACTATCAAAGTACACTCCTCAATGAGTGAGATAGAAACAATACAGCGCAACCTATATCTCTCTCAACAAGAATAAGAATTAAGGCTCAAAACTTTAGAAAAGAGAGAATGAGAGCTTTGAAGGAATGATGCAAAACTTAGCAATAGATGTATAAGCTCTTGTTATATATTTTACAAAACTCAAGTGAGCTATTTATAGGCAAATGAGTTTTCAATTTCAAATTTGAAAAGATTCTCATGTCAAAAACATCATCATTCACTTTTTAAAAATTTCAAATCTAATTTTTTTACTTTTTGCATGTGACAAAAAGGAGCACAATTTATTTTTCAAAAATTTCAAACATAATCTTTTACTTTTTGCATATGACAAAAGGAGCACACTTTACTTTTCAAAATTTTCAAACAAAAATATCTACCTTTTGCACAATTCAAGAAAAGCATCCATCACTTTTGAAAATATTCAAATAAAACATGCACATGTGAAAGATGACAATCAATCATCTTAATATTTTCAAAATTCAAACTTTTAATCATGTCATGCACATGTGAAAGATGACAATCAAGCATCTTAATATTTTCAAAATTCAAACCTTTAATCATGTCATGCACATGTGAAAGATGACAATCAATCATCTTTCAAAATTTTCAAAGTTCAAACATTTAATCATATCATGCACATGTGAAAGATGACAATCAATCATTTTTCAAAATTTTCAAATTTAATTTTCAAAATATTCATGCACATGTGGAAAATATATTTTAATGCTTTATGATAAAATATTAATTTTGAGCCTTAATCCTAATTTTGAATTTTTAAGAGATTTACAACATTACTCTATAATTTTAATGTGAACTTGTTCCCTTCTTACTCATGCTTGCTTCCTTGATGTGCTTGATTATATTGTGTGGACAACTTGAGCTTGAGACTCCTTTATTCTTTGAATTCATTTGTTATCATCAAAATTCATATGTAGATTTACATGAAACTTGAAATCTTGGGTTCAAGAAAGACTATTTAAGCAACCCCAAACAAGTCATAATTAGGAGGGTTGACAGTCTAATCTAGTACTCTACCCCATTTTTAAATAAAAGAGATCATTTCCAATTTTATATCTAAATTAGTCGAGGAAAATAACAAATAATAAATCTAGGCTATCTTGGAGAGAGACTTTTTGTAAAAGCACTTACGATAGACTCAATAAAACTAATATTGTTCAACCAATTTATAGCTAATGAACATGAAAATGAGGTTGTAATAGCCTCAACAAATGATTGTTAAAATGGTTTTCAATGGTTTGACTCAACAAATATAGCTAGCCTTTTTGGGTTATTCAAATATTTTTTGAGATTAAAATATTCACTTATTCCATTTATAATTTACTCTAACGCGCATAAGAAAAAAAAAGGAATTTTTTCAATTTTCGTTTTCATAGAACTCTTGAGGTCTCTCTTTGTAAATATTCAGTGCAGATTAATAATTTTACTTTATTTTTTTCCAAAAAAATTAATTTTTTTATTTTTACAACCATCAACTGTTAAGAATAATATGAACATTAGAAAATTAATGTGTATTTTTTAATAACGAATAAATATTCAAATTATAATTCAAATTAAAATAAATAAAAAGGCCGTAAATCAATATTTTAAAAGAATAGCTATTAATTTGTTGAATCTATTATTAAATGTAGTAAAAAGTGGCTAGTTAAAATTTGTAAAAGTAAATTTTCTAACCAAAATTTAGATAAACAATAACTAGTCTATTGTAAATATTTGTTTTTGTATTGACACGCGTACTATATTTAAATAAAGAATTTAATATTTAATTAAACTCCTTATTTAAATACATTAATAAATATAATATATGCAATCGTTCAATTTTTTTTATAAAATACAAGACACACACAAAACAAATAATCTTTTAATAACAAAATTTCCTTTTCTTTAAAATAATTATTCGATAGTTTCTCGTTTCATTAAATAACATTACTCATATATTAATAAGCCCTGCAACAATTATTGTGCTGCATGCGTGCCTAACTTATAAATAGCATATATATATATATATATATAAAATTGAAATATGAAGCACGACCGATTCATCACATGCGATTCAATCGTAACCAAGTATATACTACTCCAAGTGAATATTGCTACTTATATAGGGGAACTGAGGGGTCTCAAATGGGCGAGAGGACGATCACGGTGAGTGAACACTGACATACGGGGTGGGTTTTTAAGGCTTCTCGCTGGTAGGGACAGAGGACGCCGGCGGCTTCAAAGGTGGCCGCCTGCAGTACCTCCGTGCGACGGATGGACTGGGCGGATGCTGCTCGAGAGGCCTGGCTGTCACGGGCTTGCCGTTCCCGGCAACTCTACCGACCGGGGGCAGTCCCGTCGGGGACAGAAGATGCCGGCGGCCTCAATGGTGGCCACCAGCAATTCATCCTTGCGACAACGCGATGGAGCTGGGTGCAGCTTGGTTCGTGAGTCCGGTGCGATCCCGGTGCACCGTACACGACCCCCAAGAAGGGGGCTTCGGTCCCCGTCGGGGCAGAAATCGCCTGCGGTCAAGGTGGTGGCCGCCGGAGATTGTCTTGAGTCCGGGACGCCAGGTTATGGGACTCGGGTGCCTTCCGGCGAGTCCTATAATCGGGCACACACAAGGTGCGTGCATTGTGCATGCACACCGTGAATGGGACGCGCATTCACGTCCAGTTCATGCGCAGTGAACGCATAGACGTGCATGCACAGTGAACACGCCCTGTGCTCAAGTGCACGGCGCACACAGTGCTGCCCCGTGTACATGCGTGCCCCATACACATACGAGGCGAGCTCTATTCTTACAATATTACATTTAATTTATTGGGTGTACTCCACCTGTGCGGGCAGCGAGCGGAAGAATGCTATAAAGTTACTCCTGTACAGGAAGGTGGCGAGACCTGTTGAAGTCGAAAAAATCAGCCAACTCTCGTCCCTCCATATTTTATAACTGTAAAAATAAAGAAATGGAAATATTTATCTGGCGGAAGCAAGGGAGCACTATCGGTGATTTATTCAATGCGTCGAGAAGAATCATTCAACCATCTACAATTTAGAAAATATTCAGATTTCATAGACAGTACTATTATTAAAGACATAAAAATTAGTCAACAGTTTGGGATAGAAAAAAGAGTATTTTCTGACTTACTCGTACGAGTTAGATTTTGTTTGATATGGTTTGAAATTTTCGACAAGACTCTAATGTGATTGTAACTACGCCAATAACAAATAAATAAATAAAATAGATATTAAATTTATGTGATTTAACATAAGAATTTATGTGATTTAACATAAGGTGTGGTCTACGTATGTTTGGAGATGTGAATTTATTATAATAAATATTTTATAATTTCTCGTGAGTTATTCTACACAATATATATATATATACATATTTAAGAAGGAAATATCCTTATTGGAGTTCTTGACCCCCTTTAAAAAAATGAAGAAGACTGAAAGGAGGTTAGACTTGACCAAATCTCTATTTTTTTATTTGGTTGATCCTTCATATAATCCTTTAGCGTGTATTAGTTGTTTCTTTGTTGAACCTGACTCTACACCTCTTTTCCTTTCTCCCTTTCCTGTACATTCCTATGCCCCGACCGCTTGGCGTGCCACTTCCTCCTTATGTCACTACCAGCTTTAACAGGACCTTAATGACTGGGGCCCACGTGTTTGACTCTCCCACTCACAGGACCCGAATAGGCCGTCAGATGCAACACTTGCTTAAACCTGACTGTCAAGACATGAGTCATGACCATCTAATATTCCTACAAGCTAGCTACACAAATTGATCATATCATATATGCATTAAATGATGTCATGAGTACCTTCAACG
This sequence comes from Platycarya strobilacea, assembly GCA_036898215.1. Lineage (NCBI taxonomy): Eukaryota > Viridiplantae > Streptophyta > Magnoliopsida > Fagales > Juglandaceae > Platycarya > Platycarya strobilacea. The sequence goes on along the minus strand of CM072554.1, from coordinate 2,351,653 downwards.
AACAGTACCAATAAAGTTATAAATGGGCATACACATATATGAGGGCCGGGAATGATGCTAGCACAATAGATTTAATTCTTAGCGAGCTGGGAAAGCAGGTTATAAGAGCATTAGTACTGCTCCAGTTAAAACTTAAATCGTGATTAAACTATAGCTAGCTAAGTTGGTATTGATACAGTCAAATGTTAGTGTCTAGTTAAATTTTGACTAAATAGTTCAAAACTGGTCTACAATATTAGAGTAGCAAACAATCCAAAATGCTCCACTTTTGAGTTATAATAAATTCATAAATTTTTTTAAATTTGAGGAATTATTATTCATCTCCAAAATAATATTTTACAATATTTTACTTTAATTAGGCTGAGTGAAAGTGTTTATTAAATAATTAAGTTGAGGAAAAAATAGTTAAAAAATAATTTTAAATAAAAATTAAATTATTAATTAATATGTAAAAGCGTACGTATTTGCAAAAGAGTAGTATTAATACTATGCCTCTCAATTTGCCCACTTGGTGTGCCTAGTATAATTTGTACTTAATTTTCTATTTTTCTGTTTTTTATTTAAAATATTTTTTGTACATGTTTAAATATTTCTAAAAAAAATATCAATATACTAATTTTCATTTTCTGTTCATTTTCTTTACCATTAAGCAAATATTTTTAAAAAAATTAAATACATGATCGGTTAAGAAGAGGGGACAAAGCCTGGCGACATAATAGTATTTGTTTTTGCCAAAAAATAAATATATTATCGTTAAAATATCTAATATTATATTATTATTTTAACTTTTGAAGATAGTCCAAGGTGAATTAACATTTTCAATAATTGTTTAATTTTAGCCAAAATGTTAACTTAATTATTCAAATTTTAGACTTACAATGATTAGACTATTATCAATGCTAAATGCCAAGTTTTGGATGAATATTGCCAAACTACTTAAATTCTAGACTTGATAATAGATAGACTATTTATTATATTTTATTGGTCTTTCAAAAATTTGATGTCACATTAAAATATATTGAGAAAATAAAACTTAAAATTTGATAAGTAATATTTTTATAACTTAGAAGGTTTAAATAAACTAGCTAGGATCATCATGCTAGCTGCTGCATGCTTCTCCTCCAACTGGCCGCCGCTTGCCCAATTAAGAATTACAAGTTACAACCGACAGTAAAACCTACCGGTCAAGAAAGTATCCCTTTGGTCATCTCTTCCTACATTAATATTTATGTGCAGGCCAGCCACCTTAATTCACCACCGACATTTCATTAATTAACATCCTAGCTTGCTGCTGATCATGAATTCTAGCAGCAGTATCACACTCACAATGCGGTGGTCCTCCGTAGTGGTTGTACTACTAATGCTTCGCATCTCCAACTTGGTTGCATCGCAGTCCATCATCAACACTCTTCCCGGTTTTACTGGCGAGCTTCCCTTCAAACTCGAAACTGGGTCAGTGTCCATATATAATATCTATATATGCCACGTACGTATGATAATAATTCATGTAATTAAAACAATAATTAATTAATATATAATATATTGTACTACCTCTTCTGGTTTTATTTCTATGCAATGAATTTCAAAGGTACATTGGCGTTGGAGAGTTGGATGAGGTGCAGCTATTTTACTGCTTCATCGAGTCTAAAAGGAGTCCTAAGGATGACCCTCTTCTTCTTTGGCTCAACGGCGGTCCTGGCTGTTCCAGTCTCTTGGGCATTTTATTTGAAATTGATATCATATATTTTTCCGTATTTCTTATCTGCATTTTCTTTTTATTTTTTATTTTTTATTTTTGAGAAAAAGTTCCACTTCATTGAAATTCTTGAAAATGAAGCTTGTGATCAAATAATCAACTAGTTGCATACTGACACTCAACTTCTAAATCTCTCAGATAAAATCTAGGAGAACTAAACTCTACTTCTATAAGAGGTATGTCCTAAAATTCTCTTTTAAAAGAAGAGAATACTAAACTCTCAATAGACAAAATGTCCAGGAGACTTTCTCAATATTATAAAATTTTTCTCTATATAAACATTATTTACAAAACCAATACCACAGAAACAACTAAACAACAACACAGAATAACACAAAACACCACAGTATCTGCATTTTCTTTAATTATTTAATAATAAAATTATTATTATTATTATTATTATTATTTTAAAAAGGCCAAATCGACCTAGTCGAAATATTTCGATCGGATCGAGTAAGTATCATGTTTATCCCTCGTAGGTAGTGATGAAAAAAATAAACAAATTGATAAACCAGTAAACTAAATCGGTGGCCGGTTTGGTTCGGTACCAAGTTTTGTTCGGTATAGTACCCATTTTATATATCTCACAATCAAATCAAAATCGATTCAATTTTGATTTTAAAAAAAAAAATGGGAGCAGTTCATGTATATATTTGAATATTTTATATTATATGTAATTTTTATATATAATATATATAGTAGTTTTGTATTATATGATAAATTACTAATTATTATAATTTTAAATTTTAAATTCTTATATCACTATAGCCTAATATACTAATAGTTATAATAATAGTACTATATCACTATATATTATAATATATCATTATAGTCTATAATACACAATATCACTATAGTCTATAACGTAGTTTATAATACAATTATAATATATATAATATATTATCATTATATTATTTTATATTATAATATATTATATTATGTATTTTAATACATATAATATAATAAATTAAAATCAAAAAAATTAGATTGAATCGGATTGAATCGGTAAAATCCGAAGTACCATTTGAGAGCAATGTGGTACCAATTTTTCAAATATCAAAACTGGTTAATATTAATCCAATTCTAAAATATATCCAAAATCGAAATAAACTGGACTGGTTATACGTATACTTGGGAATTCGAAATAAGCAACGGCATCCCCCAATCCACTTTTGCCCAGTTCTGTTTCTGTGGTTCTTCCTCCTTTTTCTTGGCTTCCAAAAACGGAATTCTTAGAAAACCCATCAAATAGAGGAAGAAAAAATAATAGGGTTATCATAGTTATTATATTTTTATACATTTCCATTTATACACCAGCTTAAAAGTCAAGTACAAGAAAATAACGAAAAACGTAGAAAGCATACAGATGCAGTTGTTTGACTTAATTGTGAATTAAGTAAAAAATTATTAATCATATTTTTTACTGGTACATTTAGCCAAGAAAACTAATCCTTCTTTTATAAGTATTAGGCCTTACTCCTTTATTTCTTACTAATGTAGAACAAAAGTTAAAAGAGCAAAAACTCAACACAAGTTTAGGAAACATATGTCCATATCAACTCCCAGAACCCAACACTGGATCAGAAATAAAATCGAGCAACGGCCAGATCAAGCCACCGTATTAGAAGAATCTTGCAAGCCATAATTCTTCAAACACCTCGAAGCTTCGTCGTCTTCCTCTAAGAAGGCTCATGACAGAGGAGCGAGAATTAGAAGAATCTTGCAAGCCACCGTCTTGCTCATGGTCCGAAGCGAACGAGCTCGACACAATCCCAATTAGAAAGTATTAGTTGGAATTGTATTTATCTCAGCTCATTTATTAATTATAATTTTTCTAAATTTTTATATAAAATAAAAATTTTAATATTCAAAACAAAAAAAATATATAAAAAAAAATATTCTAATAATAACTATTTAACTTTTAAATATTATATCAACTCAACTCAATTTAACTCAAAAATTAAATCAAACCTTAAAACAGATTTATAGAGCGTACCGGTAGAATTAACACCCAAATAACAAACTGGCACTAAGCAAGTTAGAGAACCGACTTTATAAGAATTAACACCCGAATAACAAATCCAAGGTTTTAAGTTTTGTGTAAATCTACACATGGATTTTGATGATAACATATGAATTCAAAGAATAAAGAAGTCTCAAACTCAAGTTGTTCACACAATAGAATTAAGTACATCAAGAAACCAAGCATGAACAAGAAGGGAACAAGTTCACATTAAAATCATAGAGTAATATTGTAAATCTCTTAAAAATTCGAAATTAGGATTAAGGCTCAAAATTAATATTTTATCATAAAGTATTAAAATACATTTTCCATATGTGCATGAATATTTTGAAAATTTTGAAAGATGATTGATTGTCATCTTTCACATGTGCATGACATGATTAAATGTTTGAATTTTGAAAATATTAAGATGATTGATTGTCATCTTTCACATGTGCATGACATGATTAAAGTTTTGAATTTTGAAAATATTAAGATGATTGATTGTCATCTTTCACATGTGCATGTTTTATTTGAATATTTTCAAAAGTGGTGGATGCTTTTCTTGACTTATGCAAAAAGTAGATATCTTTATTTGAAAATTTTGAAAAGTAAAGTGTGTTCCTTTTATCATATGTGTGCTCCTTTTGTCATATGCAAAAAGTAAAAAGATTAGATTTGAAATTTTTGAAAAGTGAATGATGATATCTTTGACATGTGAATCTTTTTAAATTTAAATATGAAATCTCATATGCCTATAAATAGATCATTTGAGAGCTTCACATTTACAACACCAAGAGCATACAACATTCATTCAAAGTTTTCATTCTCTCTTTTCTAAGCATTGAGCCTTAACCCTTGTTCATTTTGAGAGATATAGTTTGTGCTGTATTGTTTTTATTTCACTCATTGAGGAGTGTTTTCTGATAGCCTACCCACTATCAATTCTTGTATCAGTAAAAGAGTGTGTATAACCCTTGTGCGTGTAGAAAATGTTATACACAGAGAATAGTTGAATCACCACGTGTAAGGTAATTGCAAGTGTAGAGGGTGTTCTACACGGATCCTTTGTAGCGGTGTTGTTCAAAAGTGTAATAGATTTCTATCTCCACATGAAGAAAACTGAATAGTGAATTCGGGGATCCTCAAGGGGTAGCTTGAGGCGAGGAAGTAGGCAGTGGGGCCGAACCTTGTTAACATACTGAGTTTGCTTCTCTCTTACCCTTACTTTTTATATTTATTGTTGTTTCATATTTTGTTTATATTTTATATTGTATATTTGATTTATAACTGTTATTTTAAAATACAACTCGATTCACCCCCCTCTTGTGTTAGTCATCTGGGTAACAATTGGTATCAGAGCTAGAATTCTGTTATAAGATTAACTATCTTTTGAGTTAAGATCTTATGGCTAACATTGCAGCTTCATTTGGTGAAGGTCAATCTAGCAGTCGGCCTCCACTCTTTTGCGGAGACAATTATTCATTCTGAAAAGTTAGAATAAGAATATTCCTTCAGGCTCAAGGTCGAGAAATCTGGAAATGCATTGTAAATGGACCTTATATTCCAACAAAAGTAGTTGATGGAGTAAAGGTCAAAAAGGAAGAAGAAGAGTTTGATCGGAAGACGATAGACTTTATACTTTGAATTTAACTGCTATGAATTTATTATATAATGCTCTCAATGGTAATGAATTTAATAGAGTAATGACTTGCGCTACAGCAAAGGAAATTTGGGATAACTTGGAAGTTACTTAGGAAGGAATTTCTCAAGTCAAGGAATCAAAAATTTATATTCTTACTCATGAATATGAAATGTTTAAGATGAATGATGATGAATCTATTTCTAGTATGCACACTTGTTTTACTAACATCATAAACAGCTTGACAGCTCTTGGCAAAATTTATTCCAAAGTGAAGATAGTAAGAAAAATTCTCAACTCTCTACCAAAACCTTGGGAATCAAAAGTGACAGCGATTCTTGAAGCTAGAGACCTCAAGAAGTTCGAAATGAATGAACTCATTGGGTCACTTATCACCCATGAGTACGCATTGAAAAGAGGAGAAGAAGAAGGAAAGCCAAAGAAGAGCTTGGCACTTAAAGCTGTTCTACATGAAAGTGAAAGTGATGATGATGAGGAAAATGATGACAAATATGAAGAAGTTACGATGATAACAAGAAAAATTCAGAGGTTCTTAAAGAAAAATAAAACTCCTCCAAGGAAATCCTTCAATAAGTTTTCCAAGAAAGATTCAGATAAAAATGACACTTTAATTTGTTATAAATGTAATAAACCTGGTCATATGAAGTCAGATTGTCCTCTACTAAAGAAAGATCGAAACAAAGGCAAAAAAATAATGAAAACTACATGGGACGATGATTCAAGTAGCTCAGATAATGAAGCAAGCAATGGAGAATCAGCAAATTTTTATCTTATGGCTAAAGATGACATTGAGGTAACAAATCTTGATAATATTGAAAATCCTTCATATGAAGAATTGCAAAATGTTTTAGAAGATGTATATGAGGAATTTGAAAAATTGGGTATCAAGTATACTGTTTTGAAAAAGAAAAATTCTTTTTTAACAAACGAAATTGATATTTTAAAAAAAGAAATGATTGTTTTGAAAGATGAAAATTTTGAGTTGAAGAAAAAGAAAACTGATTTAGAAAATATTATTGAAAACTTTACGAATGGAAAAAGAAATTTTGAAAAACTTCTTGATAGTCAAATATGTGTTTTTGATAAGGCTGGCTTGGGGTATATGCCAAAACAAAAATACAAACCTTATAAAACTTTTTTGATAATCCTTCTACATCAAAATCCAATATTCAAAATTTTTTTCATAAAAATAATTTTGTTAAAAAAGGATACTATTATAATCACTTAAGTTCTTCATATATGTCACATGCTATTTAGAATTTCTGTAATAGAAATAGTCATAATTATCATGCTTGTCCTATTAGAAGAAAACATACAATGACTATTAGGGCCATATGGGTACCTAAAAATCTTGTTTCTTCTAATACTAATAAATAAAGGACCCAAAGAACTTGGGTACCAAGAAAAATCATTTTAATTGTTTTTATAAGTGTGCATGAAGTGCTCCACAAACAAAAATAAATGGTTTTTAGATAGTGGATGTTCAAGACACATGACGGGAGACAAGACTAAGTTCTTTGATCTTAGATCTAAAGAAGAAGGACACGTGACATTTGGAGACAACTCGAAAGGGAAGATCGTGGGAATAGGTAAAATTGGTAATGAGTCTTCTCTCATAATTGAAGATGTTCTACTTGTTGAAGGTCTAAAACATAATCTTTTGAGCATAAGTCAATTATGTGATAAAAGATTTACAGTTACTTTCAAAATGAATAAGTGCATTATTTTGAATGATCATGATTGTAATATTTGTTTTATTGCTTTTAGAAGCAACAATGTTTATACAATCGATTTTGAAGAAATTACCTCACAAGATGCTATTTGTTTTTTAGCTCAAAATGAAACTAATTGGTTATGGCATAGAAGACTAGGTCATGCCAACATGAAACTTATTTCCAAACTTTTAAAAAATGATCTTATGAGAGGTTTACCAAAGGCAAATTTTCTTAAAGACAAAATTTGTGATGCATGCCAATTTGGTAAACAAACAAAAACTTCTTTTAAAACCAAGAAATATATTTCCACTACTAGACCACTGCAACTGATACACATGAATCTTTTTGGACCAAATAGAGTTGCAAGTTTAGGAGGAAAATATTATGCATTTGTTATTGTTGATGATTTCTCTAGATATACTTGGGTCATCTTTTTTGCTCATAAAGATGAGGCACATAATGTCTTTACCAAGTTATGCAAGAGAATTCAAAATTAAAAGGGTTATACTATTTCAGTATCCGAAGTGATAGGGAAAAAGAGTTTGTAAATAAAAATATTGAAACATTTTGTGATGAAAATGGTTTTGTGCATAATTTTTCTGCTCCTCGAACTCCTCAACAAAATGGGGTAGTAGAGAGGAAAAATAAATCTCTTTAAAAGATGGCAAGAACAATGCTCAATGAGAACAACTTGCCTAATTATTTTTGGGGCAAAGCGGTAAGTACTGCATGTTATGTTATAAATAGAGTTATGCTAAGGTCCAAATTAGATAAAACCCCCTATGAGTTTTGGAATGAGAAAAATTCTAGCATTGGTTACTTTCATGTCTTTGGATGCAAATGTTTTATTTTAAATGACAGGGATAATTTAGACAAATTTGATGTAAAATCAGATGAAGGTATCTCTATCGGGTATTCTACTAATAGTAAAACTTATAGAGTATTCAATAAAAAGATTTTGATTGTACAAGAATCTATGCATGTAGTATTTGATAAATCTAATTCTCTACTCTCCAAGAAATCTATTGATGAAGAAACATGAGGTATAAATAATACGGAAAGTCTCAATCTCAACAAAGAGAATACAATAGAGGAAGTCCAACATATAGACATCAGGAAAGATTATCAAAATTTAATACAAGATGCAACCAAACAGTGAGAATTTGTGAAAGATCATCTAATGGAACAAATTCTGGGAGAACCTTCACGAGGTGTAAGCACTCGATCATCTCTTAGAAATATTTGCAATCATACTGCTTTTCTATCTCAAATTGAACCTAAAAATATTGATGAAGCACTTCTTGATGAATCTTGGATTCTAACTATGCAAGAAGAGCTTAATCAATTTGAAAGAAATGATGTTTGGACACTTGTTCCTAGACCTAAAAATCATACTATTATTGGAACAAAATGGGTTTTTAGAAACAAGAAAGATGAGTCTGGAGTCATTACTAGAAATAAGCTCGACTTGTAGTCCAAGGTTTCAATCAAGAAGAATGAATCGATTATGATGAGACATATGCACCAGTCGCAAGATTAAAAACTATTCGAATGCTACTTGCATATGTTTGTTATAAAGATTTCAAACTTTTTTAAATGGATGTTAAAAATGCTTTCTTAAACGGTTTTATAAATAAAGAGGTATATGTTGAGCAACCTCCAGGTTTTGAAAATCATATTTCTCCAAATCATGTTTTCAAACTCACAAAAGCACTATATGGACTCAAACAAGCTCCTAGAACGTGGTACGAGAGACTCAGTGGTTTCTTGATTGAAAAAGACTTTTCAAGAGGAAAAATTGATACAACTCTTTTCATTAAATACGAAAATGATGATATTCTTTTGATTCAGATTTATGTTGATGATATAATATTCGATGCTACTAATGAAAATATGTGCCAAGTTTTTGCTAAGACTATGCAGAAATAATTTAAAATGAGCATGATGGGAGAGCTTACATTCTTTCTTGGATTGCAAATTAAGCAAGCAAAAAGTGGGATATTCATCAATCAATCAAGCTTACAAGATAAGTTTACAAATCCTGATAATATCTCATTTTTCAGCAATATCAAGCGGATCAAATCTTTGCACCGAATTGCCAGAGCTACGCCTCCAGCCTTTACAGGTTTTGTCGGGTATGGGTGGTTTCAATTATTCAGCTCTTTACAAAGTCTCCTTCCGCATCGAATTACCAGAACTAGGCCTCCAGCCTCTGCAGGTTTTTTCGAACACGTGTGGCCACGCACCGAATTCTCTACAGTGTCTATTAACGCACCGTTTTCTTCACTCTATTTACTTGCTACCGATCCTTTTTAATGATGTCAAAATGGGGAGAAGTTTTAGACTAGAACTTTAACATTGTTTAAATTTCTAAAATTGTTATATATGCTTGGAATTATATTTATATTTTTGCTTGAAAAACTAACGCACATTCTCAAGGGGAGCTTAAGTATTAATATAGGTTTAAAGTTCTATCAAGTATTTGTCATCATCAAAAAGTGGGAGATTGTTGAATCCAAGGTTTCAAGTTTCGTGTAAATCTACACATGGATTTTGATGATAACAAATGAATTCAAAGAATAAAGGAGTCTCAAGTTCAAGTTGTTCACACAATAGAATCAAGCATATCAAGGAACCAAGCATTAGTAAAAAGGGAACAAGTTCACATTAAAATCATAGAGTAATATTGTAAATTTCTTAAAAATTCGAAATTAGGATTAAGACTCAAAATTAATATTTTATCATAAAGCATTAAAATACATTTTCCACATGTGCATGAATATTTTGAAAATTAAATTTGAAAATTTTGAAAGAATCGATTGTCATCTTTCACATGTGTATGACATGATTAAAGGTTTGAATTTTGAAAATATTAAGATAATTGATTGTCATCTTTCACATGTGTATGACATGATTAAAGGTTTGAATTTTAAAAATATTAAGATGATTGATTGTAATCTTTCACATGTGCATGTTTTATTTGAATATTTTCAAAAGTGGTGGATGCTTTTCTTGACTTATGCAAAAGGTTGATGTCTTTATTTGAAAATTTTGAAAAGTAAAGTGTGCTCCTTTTGTTATATGCAAAAAGTAAAAAATTAGGTTGAAAATTTTTGAAAAGTAAAGTGTGCTCTTTTTGTCACATGTAAAAAGTAAAAAAATTAGGTTTGAAATTTTTGAAAAGTGAATGATGATGTCTTTGACATGTGAATCTTTTTAAATTTGAATATGAAGTCTTATATGCCTATAAATAAATCATTTGAGAGCTTCACATTTACAACACCAAAAGTATACAACATTTATTCAAAGTTTTCATTTTCTCTTTTCTAAGTATTGAGCCTTAACCCTTATTCATTTTGAGAGATATAGTTTGTGCTGTATTGTTTTTATTTCACTCATTGAGGAGTGTTTTCTGATAGCCTACCCACTATCAATTCTTGTATCAGTAAAAGGGTGTGTATAACCTTTGTGCGTGTAGAAAATGTTCTACACAGGGAATAGTTGAATCACCACGTGTAAGGTGATTGCAAGTGTAGAGGGTGTTCTACACGGATCCTTTGTAGCGGTGTTGTTCAAATGTGTAATAGGTTTCTATCTCCACCTGAAAGAGATTGAATAGTGAATTCGAGAATCCTCAAGGGGTAGCTTGAGGCGAGGACGTAAGCAGTGGGGCCAAACCTTGTTAACATACTAAGTTTGCTTCTCTCTTACCCTTACTTTTTATATTTATTGCTGTTTCATATTTTGTTTATATTTTATATTGTATATTTGATTTATAACTGTTATTTTAAAATACAACTCAATTCACCCTCCCTCTTGTGTTAGTCATCTAGGCAACATAATTTAGGGATGCAATTAATTTGTAGTGCATAGCCAATCTATCTACTCTTCAAATATTGGAACCAAATTGTGCGACTCTGTCTCCAAAGTCGAATAAACTCTGAAGTACTGATTTGAGCCTTATCTATAGATAAACCCCATTCAACAACAGATCAAGTTCTTCAACCATGGTGTCGGGTATCTCTATCTCTTTCTCAGATAATATGAAATCATTATTATTTGGATTTGATTTTCATATTTATCATAGGAGTGTTGGAGATAAAATTAAATGAAGATAATATCAAATCAAATCAAGATAATCATGATTGAGAAACGTTGTTGGCCAGTCGTGCTGTTTAACTACAAAATAGCAGCCACCGCTAGGAATTCCAATAACTCCAATTCCTCCACCACAACGCCACAGCTACCTTCAGACCACGGCGGCGAGGCTAGCACCCCGTCCGGTCGTGATCCCTAGTCACTCACCAGAGCCACGATGCGACAGCCACACCAGCCACATATTCGCTTAACCACCCAAAGAAAACCTGCACCACTACACGTCTTCCTACACTTTTAATACAGTCGCAAACCGTCGTGTTAAGATGTGGCTTGAATAAAGCACATCAGATTACACTTTAGAGTCTCAACCCGTAACTTCGCTCGACTCTCGCTCGACAGCCGCTCGAGTGACACATTAGACAGAGAGTTTTCGATCCAGGCAGAGACTTCGATAGACTCTCGCTTGAGCGAAAATCAACCCTAGGGTTGCATCGCTTCCAGGTATTAGGGTTAGCGCCGTCTAGAATAGTATTCTGCTCGAGCGAGATACCGACTATATAAGGATCACTGCATTTGAACAGAGAGAGCGGGACAAAGGACTGTGAGAGAGTTGAAGATTCTGCTCGAGCGAGAAGACCTCGCTCGAGCAAGAAGACGAACACAGCAGCGTCCGTTCCTTTCTCTTCTTGTTTGATTTTGTAGATCAGAGAGCCATTTGTAAAAGGTTTGAGAGAGTCTTGTGAGAGAGAGAGCTTTGTAACCTCTAAAGTGTACTTCATCTTCTGTTATTATAGTGATTCAGACCGACCCACAGTGGAAGTAGACTCAGTTTGAGCTGAACCACTTTAAATCTTGGAATCCATTACTGTTTTATGTCTTTAGTTTCATTTCTCTTTGTTGCATCCGCTGCGTGGCTCCATATTTATTGTTTGTTGTCTGACTCATCCCTAACAAACTGGTATCAAAGCTTTCAGGCTTTGTGAATATTTGAAGGAATGGCCACAGTAAATTTTGGAGTAGAGAAATTTGACGGTCAGAACAATTTCAGTTTATGGTGATTGAAGATGAAGGCTTTGTTGCGTCAACAGGGTCTGTTCAAGGTTGTAGAATGAGTGACTTGTGAGTCTCCTGCATCTTCAAAGTATGAGAAAGAATTGGCTCACAGTACAATTCTACTGTCACTATCAGATGAAGTTTTGAGGGAAGTTGCAGAGGAAGAGACCGCGGTTGGTCTGTAGAACAAGCTGGAGAGCTTGTATTTGAAGAAATCTCTCACTAACCGGTTTTTTTTTAAACAACGGTTATACACTCTCAAAATGGAGGAAGGTACTTCTATTTCTGCATATCTAGATGAATTTAATAAGATTATTATAGATCTGAGGAACATAGACATTAAGATTGATGAGGAAGATCAAGCCTTAATTGTTTTGTGTTCATTGCCTATTTTGTTTGATAATTTTGTAAACTCAATGTTGTATGGTAGAGATACAATCTCTTTAGTAGATGTCAAGTCTATTTTGAATTCTAAGAAATTGAAAACAAAATTTGGGGGTTTAGGCATGAACGATCAAGCCGAAGGTTTGTTTGTAAAATGTTCTTCTGGTGATAGATTCGGGGAAGGATGTTCAGGAAAGAATAGAGGTAGTTCCAGTTCCAGTATCTCTAGATCTAACAAGAGAAAAGTGAAGTGTTACCACTATCATAAGTTGGGTCATTACAGAAGTGAGTGTCCTCAATTGAAAAATGTGAAGGAAGAGGAAAGTTCCTAGTAGTGATGACAACAAAGAAGATGACAATTAGTCTTTACTTCCTTGAGGGCAGTATGGTAACAAGGTGGAGTATCCTCACAGGCTCCAAATTCAGATATCATTCACATGTGTCACATGTGAGTGCGCCAGATATGATGGTCATTTATGAGTCAGCAGCTTTTGCTTGGTGTGATTAGAAGACAGTAATCTTGATTTTTTTTGTTTGCATTGTATTCTTAGGAAGTAGTGTAGAATCAGGGTTCCTGCAGTATTTTTGATCAGGATATATCTTGTGTAAAGTCTTATTTTGTATTAAACTCATATTTGTTTTAATGATCATTGAAGAGTTTGGTTTTGTTTATCTGATTTTGTGAAGATAAGTGATCTACAGACAAGAAGGTAGAGCGTTACTCAGACCATACAGTTTTATTCCACTCCACGGAGTAACTGAATGGAATGAGGTGGGCTTTGAGTGATAGAGTTTACAGTTTGCTTTTAGTTTGCCATGCTTGTCTACAGATCATCAGTGAAGCGGACAATACATCTTGCTATTTGATGAACATTCTCTTCTTTTATTCCACAAAAAGGAGAGAGAGTTATAGCAAGAACGTGGAGTTGCAGAGAGTTTCATAGTTTATTGGCATTGGTGCACAGTAAGAGCAAATCTACAGTTGGTAGATAGAGGAGGCAGTTTAGCCACCTTTTGTGTATGCTCATGCAGGCTTTTGTTGGTTCTTACTTTGGCAGAAGAATATTTGGTTGTCTTCATTTGTATTCAGAAGCCGTTTGTTCAAGTAATCAGTCTGTATTGTGGTGCATTGCCGTTTGTGTGAAGATAGTGAATCTTTAGATGTCGTCTATGGTGTTAAAGACTTTTGTGTGAAAATTGAGTTCTTCAAATATAGACTTTGTATTTCGTGTTGGGTATTCATTGAAGGATTTGTGGGTCTGAAAAATGAATTTTGTGGGGCTTGTGACAATTCAAGCCAAGGTGGAGATTTGTTGAGATGTGACTTGAATAAAGCACATCAGATTGCACTTTAGAGTCTCAACCCGTAACTTCGCTTGACCTTCGCTCGACAGCCGCTCGAGCGAAACACCAGACAGAGAGTTTTCGATTCAAGCAGAGACTTCGCTCGACTCTCGCTCGACCTCCCGCTCGAGCGAGAATCAACCTTAGGGTTGCATCGCTTCTAGGAATTAGTGTTAGCGCCGTCTGAAATAGTATTATGCTCGAACCAGAAGATCTCGCTCGAGCGAGATACCGACTATATAAGGATCGCTGCATTTGAACAGAGAGAGCGGGGCAGAGGGCTGTGAGAGAGCTGAAGATTCCGCTCGAGCGAGAAGACCTCGCTCGAGCGAGAAAACGAACACAGCAGCGTCTGTTCCTTTCTCTTCTTGTTTGATGTTGTAGATCAGAGAGCCATTTGTAAAGGGTTTGAGAGAGTCTTGTGAGAGAGAGAGCTTTGTAAGTTCTGAAGTGTACTTCATCTTCTGTTATTATAGTGATTCAGACCGATACAACAGTGGATGTAGGCTCAGTTTGAGCTGAACCACTTTAAATCTTGGTGTCCATTACTGTTCTATGTCTTTAGTTTCATTTCTCTTTGTTGCATCCGCTGCGTAGCTCCATATTTATTATTTGTTGTTCAGCTTATCCCTAACATGTCGTGAGCTCAAACCAAGAACCTCTGTTTTGGGAAGTCAAAACAGAGCAATTTTGAGATTAACTGCCTTCTCATTTCAGCCGAGATCCAACGTGTAAGCCTTTTTTCCCAAACCCAGAAGATAAAAGAATGTGCACAAGAGAGTGAGAGAGAGAAAAATCAGCGGAAGCTATTGAGAAAGTCGTTGGAGGGCTGTATCAGTATGTATGAGATGTACAATGATGGTGATGGCTAGAACAAAGTGAAGGTTTTTGTGGGGTGTAGTCAAATGCACGCTAAGTAAAATAAAATGGCTTCCGTGGTGCTAACGTATTGGATAAGAACAGTCGGACCAGTCTACAGGAGTTCTCATCTTGATTTAATATTATCTTCATGAACACACACAATTTTTACCCTTTCAAATGAGATGATATCCTATATATGCTTTATCAAAATTATGATTATTTTATAATCAGACAGCCTATTTTATTATTTCCAGATCTATAACTATCTGTACTCTTATATTTGGGCGAATGATAAAATGGTGCAAAAAACTCTCCATGTTCGAGAGGTATTTAATTTTATAATACTTTTAATCATGATAAATATATAGAATTTAAATTTATTGGCATCATGTGATTGATTTCATTGGCATCATGTGATTGATGAATATCAGGAAACCAAAACAGAGTGGGAGAAATACAATAAGAGCTTAACATATACAAAGGATGTCATAACGAATATTGATTATTAATGAAACCTCACCAAGAAAGATCTCTGAGCTCTGGTTTACAGGTAGACTATATCTATTGTTGAACCCAAGGTTTCAAGTTTCATGTAAATCTACAAATGGATTTTGATGATAACAAATGAATCCAAAGAATAAAGGAGTCTCAAGCTCAAGTTGTCCACACAATATAATCAAGTACATCAATAAAGCAAGCATGAGCAAGAAGGGAACAAGTTCACATTAAAATCATAGAGTAATGTTGTAAATCTCTTAAAAATTCAAAATTAGGATTAAGGCTCAAAATTAATATTTTATCATAAAGCATTAAAATACATTTTCCACATGTGCATGATATTTTGAAAATTAAATTTGAAAATTTTGAAAGATGATTGATTGTCATCTTTCAAATGTGCATGACATGATTAAAGGTTTGAATTTTGAAAATTTTGAAAGATGATTGATTGTCATCTTTCACATGTGCATGACATGATTAAATGTTTGAATTTTGAAAATATTAAGATAATTGATTGTCATCTTTCACATGTGCATGACATGATTAAATGTTTGAACTTTGAAAATATTAAGATGATTGATTGTCATCTTCCACATGTGCATGTTTTATTTGAATATTTTCAAAAGTGGTGGATGTTTTTCTTGACTTATGCAAAAGGTATATGTCTTTATTTGAAAATTTTGAAAAGTAAAGTGTGCTCCTTTTGTCATATGTAAAAATTAAAAGATTATGTTTGAAATTTTTGAAAAGTAAAGTGTGCTCCTTTTGTCACATGCAAAAAGTAAAAATATTAGATTTGAAATTTTTGAAAAGTAAATGATGATGTTTTTTATGGGAATCTTTTCAAATTTGAAATTGAAAAATCATTTGCCTATAAATAGCTCACTTGAGTTTTGCAAAAATCACAACAAGAGCTTACACATCTATTGCTAAGTTTTGCATCATTTCTTTAAAGCTCTCATTCTCTCTTTTCTAAAGTTTTGAGCCTTAATTCTTGTTCTTGTTGAGAGAGATATAGGTTGCGCTGTATTGTTTCTATCTCACTCATTGAGGAGTGTACTTTGATAGTCTACCTACTATCAACTCTTGTATTTGTAAAAGGGTGTGTATAACCCTTGTGTGTGTAGAAGGTGTTCTACACGGGGAATAGTTAAATCACCAAGTGTGAGGTGATTGGAAGTGTAGAAGGTGTTCTACACGGGGAATAGTTAAGTCACCAAGTGTAAGGTGATTGGAAGTGTAGAGGGTGTTCTACACGGATTCTTTGGAGTGGTGCTGCTCAAAGGTGTAATAGGTTTCTATCTCCACCTAAAAGAGATTGAATAGTGGATTTGGGAATCCTCAAGGGGTAGCTTGAGGCGAGGACGTAGGCAGTGGGGCTGAACCTCGTAAAAATACTGAGTTTGATTTCTCTTACCCTACTCTTTATATTTCCTACTGCTTTATATTTTGGTTATATTTTATATTGTATATTTAGTTTATAAGTATTAATTTTTTAATATAACCCAATTCACCCCCCCTCTTGTGTTAGTCATCTGGGCAACAATTGGTATCAGAGCTAGAGCTCTATTATAAGATTAACTATCTTTTGAGTTAAGATTTTATGGCTAACATTGCAGCTTCATTTGGTGAAGGTCAATCTAGCAGTCGGCCTCCACTCTTTTGCGGAGACAATTACTCATTCTGGAAAGTTAGAATGAGAATATTCCTTCAGGCTCAAGGTCGAGAAATCTGGAAATGCATTGTAAATGGACCTTATATTCCAACAAAAGTGGTTGATGGAGTAAAGGTCAAAAAGGAAGAAGAAGAGTTTAATCGTGAAGACGATAGACTTTATACTTTGAATTTAACTGCTATGAATTTATTATATAATGCTCTCAATGGTAATGAATTTAATAGAGTAATGACTTGTGCTACAGCAAAGGAAATTTGGGATAACTTGGAAGTTACTTATGAAGGAACTTCTCAAGTCAAGGAATCAAAAATTTATATTCTTACTCATGAATATGAAATGTTTAAGATGAATGATGATGAATCTATTTCTAGTATGTACACTCGTTTTACTAACATCATAAACAGTTTGACAGCTCTTGGCAAAATTTATTCCAAAGTGGAGATAGTAAGAAAAATTCTCAACTGTCTACCAAAACGTTGGGAATCAAAAGTGACAGCGATTCTTGAAGCTAGAGACCTCAAGAAGCTCGAAGTGAATGAACTCATCGGGTCACTTATCACCCATGAGTACACATTGAAAAGAGGAAAAGAAGAAGGAAAGTCAAAGAAAAGCTTGGCACTTAAAGCTGTTTCATATGAAAGTGAAAGTGATGAAGATGAGGAAAATGACGATAAAGATGAAGAAATTGCGATGATAGTAAGAAGAATTCAGAGGTTCTTAAAGAAAAATAAAACTCCTCCAAGGAAATCCTTCAATAAGTTTTCCAAGAAAGATTCAGGTAAAAATGACACTTTAATTTGTTATAAATGCAATAAACCTGATCATATCAAGCCAGATTGTCCTCTGCTAAAGAAAGATCGAAACAAAGGCAAAAAAGCAATGAAAGCTACGTGGGATGATGATTCAAGTAGCTCAGATAGTGAAGCAAGCAATGGAAAATCAGCAAATTTTTATCTTATGGCTAAAGATGACATTGAGGTAACAAATCTTGATAATATTGAAGATCCTTCATATGAAAAATTGCAAAATGCTTTAGAAGAGGTATGTGAAGAATTTGAAAAATTGGGTATCAAGTATACTGTTTTGAAAAAGAAAAATTCTTTTTTAACAAACGAAATTGATATTTTAAGAAAAGAAAGTATTGTTTTGAAAGTTGAAAATCTTGAATTGAAGAAAAAGAAAACTGATTTAGAAAATATTATTGAAAACTTTACGAATGGAAAAAGAAATTTTGAAAAACTTCTTGGTAGTCAAATATGTGTTTTTGATAAGGCAGGTTTGGGATATAAGCCAAAACAAAAATACAAATCTTATAAAAACTTCTTTGATAATCCTTCTACATCAAAATCCAATATTCAAAATTCTTTTCATAAAAATAATTTTGTTAAAAAAGGATACTATTATAATCACTCAAGTTCTTCATATATGTCACATGCTATTTGCAATTTTTGTAATAGAAATGGTCATAATTATTTTGCTTGTCCTATTAGAAGAAAACATACAATGACTATTAGGGCCATATGGGTACCTAAAAATCTTATTTCTTCTAATACTAATAAATAAAGGACCCAAAGAACTTGGGTACCAGGAATTGTTTTTAATTGTTTTTGTAGGTATGCATGAAGTATTCTACAGGTAAAAATAAATGATTTTTAGATAACGGATGCTCAAGATACGTGACAGAAGACAAAATTAAATTCATTGACTTCACTTCTAAAGAAAAAGGATGTGTGATATTTGGAGACAATTCAAAAGGGAAGATCATGGAAATAGAAGGAAAGATCATCAAGACTTAGTACAAGATGCAACCAAATAGTGGAAACATGTGAAAAATCATCCAGCGGAATAAATTCTAGGAGAACCTTCACGAGGTGTAAGTACTCGATCATCTCTTAGAAATATTTGCAATCATACTGCTTTTCTATCTCAGATTAAATCTAAAAATATTGATGAAACACTTCTTGATGAATTTTAGATTCTAGCTATGTAAGAAGAGCTTAATCAATTTGAAAGAAATGATGTTTGAACACTTGTTCCTAAACCCAAAAATCATACTATTATTGGAACAAAATGGGTTTTTAGAAACAAGAAATATGAGTCTGGAGTCATTACTAGAAATAAAGCTCGACTAGTGGTCCAAGATTTCAATCAAGAAGAATGAATCAATTATGATGAGACATATGCACCAATCGCAAGATTAGAAACTATTCGAATGCTACTTACATATGCTTATTATAAAGATTTCAAATTTTTTCAAATGGATGTTAAAAGTGCTTTCTTAAACGGTTTTATAAATGAAGAAGTATATGCTGAGCAACCTCCAGGTTTTGAAAATCATATTTCTCTAAATCATGTTTTCAAACTCACAAAAGTACTATTTGAATTTAAACAAGCTCTTA
Source organism: Platycarya strobilacea (assembly GCA_036898215.1). Lineage (NCBI taxonomy): Eukaryota > Viridiplantae > Streptophyta > Magnoliopsida > Fagales > Juglandaceae > Platycarya > Platycarya strobilacea. The sequence goes on along the minus strand of CM072554.1, from coordinate 2,332,205 downwards.
GAGCGCGGTACGAGAGATTCAGTAGTTTCTTGATTGAAAAAGGCTTTTTAAGAGGAAAAATTGATACAACTCTTTTCATTATATACGAAAATGATGATATTCTTTTGATTCAAATTTATGTTGATGATATAATATTCGGTGCTACTAATGAAAATATGTGCCAAGTTTTTGCTAAGACTATGCAGGAAGAATTTGAAATGAGCATGATGGGAGAGCTTATATTCTTTCTCGGATTGCAAATTAAGCAAGCAAAAAGTGGGACATTCATCAATCAATCGAAATATATTAAGGAATTGCTGAACAAATTTGGGATGGAAGGTGCTAAGGAAACTGGAACACCAATGAGTCCATCCACTAAACTTGATAAAGATGAAACCGGTAAACCAGTTGACTCGAAGGTATATCGAGGTATGATCGGTAGCTTATTATATTTGACAGCCAGTAGACCAGATATTATGTTTAGTGTGTGCTTATGTGCACGCTTTCAATCATCTCCAAAAGAATCACATTTAACTGCAGTTAAGCGCATTCTTAGATATCTTAGTGGTACAATTAACTTAGGGTTATGGTACCCTAAGCACACATCTTTCGATCTAATCAGCTACACAGATGCAGATTATGCTGGCTGTAAAATAGATCGAAAAAGCACTAGTGGAGCATGTCACTTCTTAGGTCGTGCACTAGTTTCCTGGTTTAGTAAAAAATAAAATTCGATTGCACTATCTACTGCTGAGGCAGAATATGTTGCTGCGGGTAGTTGTTGTACTCAAGTTCTTTACATGAAGCAACAACTTGAGGATTTTAAACTTATGTACAATCACATTCCAATCAAATGTGATAATACAAGTGCTATAAATCTTTCAAAGAATCCAATACAACATTCTCGGACCAAACATATTGAAATTAGATATCATTTTCTTAGAGATCATGTGCAAAAGGGCGATATTGTATTAGAATTCACTAGTACACATGATCAATTGGCAGACATTTTCACAAAACCCCTACCAGAAGATAGACTATGCATGATTAGAAGAGAAATAGGAATGATGCATGCTATGGATATCTGCTAGATACTTTTATTTCATTATCTTAAATGACCTACAGAAACTTGAGACGTTTAGCCTCATCATTCAAATGCATTTGCTCCTCATAAATCATCATGCCATCCTTGTCTAAAGGATTAGGCAATCGAAATGAAGAGGTAAGCAAGGATTTCAAATCCTTATTCTGTTGTTTTAATTCTACTATTTTTTTATTTGACTCATAAACAAGTCATTGAAGTACAGATACAGTCTCGTTAAGCTTCTCAATTTCGCGAGTTTTAGACTGCAACCGAGCAGAAAACGCAACGATAGATGATGAGTATAGAGTTCCGAGACCCACAAGCTCGTAAATGGCATCATGATCTGATTTATTAGCTAAATCAGTCTCTTGTTGCTTCATGGCACCCACGACAGATGCAGAAATAGATTGAGACTGAGGTGAAGGATACCCCAAATCTTGATCAAGAGAAGCACTGAAGGGAATTCTACGAGCCATTGAAAAATTGTAGAATGAGAATGCAAGCAAATTGTAAAGATGAGAAGAAAGCTTGATGCGAAATAGATAAAGCTAAGGATTGCTCTTATAGAAACGGAAATAAGAACAAGACAAACTTACAAATCATGATCATATCTCATTTTTCAGCAACATCAAGCGGATCAAATCTCTGCACCGAATTGCCAGAGCTACGCCTCCAGCCTTTGCAGGTTTTGTCGGGCACGGGTGGTTTCAATTATTCAGCTCTTTACAAAATCTCCTTCCGCACCGAATTACCAGAACTAGGCCTCCAGCCTTTGCAAGTTTTGTCGAACACGTGTGGCTACGCACCGAATTCTCTACAGTCTCTACTAACGCAGCGTTTTATTTATCTATTGGTTATTGCAGAAATATATCTTATTGATATAATTATGATTCCTTTTTAATTATGCCAAAAGGGGGAGAAGTTTTAGACTAGAACATTAACATTATTTAAATTGCTCAACTTGTTATATATGCTTGGAATTATATTTATATTTTTGCTTGAAAAACTAACGCACATTCTCAGGGGGAGCTTAAGTATTAATACAGGATTCAGGTTCTATCAAGCATTTGTCATCATCAAAAAGGGGGAGATTGTTGAACCCAAGGTTTCAAGTTTCATGTAAATCTACAAATGGATTTTGATGATAACAAATGAATCCAAAGAATAAAGGAGTCTCAAGCTCAAGTTGTCCACACAATATAATCAAGTACATCAAGGAAGCAAACATGAGCAAGAAGGGAACAAGTTCACATTAAAATCATAGAGTAATGTTGTAAATCTCTTAAAAATTCAAAATTAGGATTAAGGCTCAAAATTAATATTTTATCATAAAGCATTAAAATACATTTTCCACATGTGCATGATATTTTGAAAATTAAATTTGAAAATTTTGAAAGATGATTGATTGTCATCTTTCACATGTGCATGACATGATTAAAGGTTTGAATTTTGAAAACTTTGAAAGATGATTGATTGTCATCTTTCACATGTGCATGACATGATTAAAGGTTTGAATTTTGAAAATATTAAGATAATTGATTGTCATCTTTCACATGTGCATGACATGATTAAATGTTTGAACTTTGAAAATATTAAGATGATTGATTGTCATCTTTCACATGTGCATGTTTTATTTGAATATTTTCAAAAGTGGTGGATGCTTTTCTTGACTTATGCAAAATGTAGATGTCTTTATTTGAAAATTTTGAAAAGTGAAGTGTGCTCCTTTTGTCATATATAAAAAGTAAAAGATTATGTTTGAAATTTTTGAAAAGTAAAGTGTGCTCCTTTTGTCACATGCAAAAAGTAAAAATATTAGATTTGAAATTTTTGAAAAGTAAATGATGATGTTTTTTATGGGAATCTTTTCAAATTTGAAATTGAAAAATCATTTGCCTATAAATAGCTCACTTGAGTTTTGCAAAAATCACAACAAGAGCTTACACATCTATTGCTAAGTTTTGCATCATTTCTTTAAAGATCTCATTCTCTCTTTTCTAAATTTTTGAGCCTTAATTCTTGTTCTTGTTGAGAGAGATATAGGTTGCGCTGTATTGTTTCTATCTCACTCATTGAGGAGTGTACTTTGATAGTCTACCTACTATCAACTCTTGTATTTGTAAAAGGGTGTGTATAACCCTTGTGTGTGTAGAAGGTGTTCTACACGGGGAATAGTTAAATCACCAAGTGTGAGGTGATTGGAAGTGTAAAAGGTGTTCTACACGGGGAATAGTTAAGTCACCAAGTGTAAGGTGATTGGAAGTGTAGAGGGTGTTCTACACGGATTCTTTGGAGTGGTGCTGCTCAAAGGTGTAATAGGTTTCTATCTCCACCTAAAGGAGGTTGAATAGTGGATTTGGGAATCCTCAAAGGGTAGCTTGAGGCGAGGACGTAGGCAGTGGGGCTGAACCTCGTAAAAATACTGAGTTTGATTTCTCTTACCCTACTCTTTATATTTCCTACTGCTTTATATTTTGGTTATATTTTATATTGTATATTTAGTTTATAAGTATTAATTTTTTAATATAACCCAATTCACCCCCCCTCTTGTGTTAGTCATCTGGGCAACATCTATATTGTTGAACCCAAGGTTTCAAATTTCATGTAAATCTACAAATGGATTTTGATGATAACAAATGAATCCAAAGAATAAAGGAGTCTCAAGCTCAAGTTGTCCACACAATATAATCAAGCACATCAAGGAAGCAAGCATGAGCAAGAAGGGAACAAGTTCATATTAAAATCATAGAGTAATTTTGTAAATCTCTTAAAAAATTTGAAATTAGGATTAAGGCTCAAAATTAATATTTTATCATAAAACATTAAAATACATTTTCCACATGTGCATGACATGATTAAAGGTTTGAATTTTGAAAATTTTGAAAGATGATTGATTGTCATCTTTCACATGTGCATGACATGATTAAAGGTTTGAATTTTGAAAATATTAAGATAATTGATTGTCATCTTTCACATGTGCATGACATGATTAAATGTTTGAACTTTGAAAATATTAAGATGATTGATTGTCATCTTTCACATGTGCATGTTTTATTTGAATATTTTCAAAAGTGGTGGATGCTTTTCTTGACTTATGCAAAAGGTAGATGTCTTTATTTGAAAATTTTGAAAAGTAAAGTGTGCTCCTTTTGTCATATGTAAAAAGTAAAAGATTATGTTCGAAATTTTTTAAAGTAAAGTGTGCTCTTTTTGTCACATGCAAAAAGTAAAAATATTAGATTTGAAATTTTTGAAAAGTAAATGATGATGTTTTTGATATGGGAATCTTTTCAAATTTGAAATTGAAAAATCATTTACCTATAAATAGATCACTTGAGTTTTGCAAAATTCACAACAAGAGCTTACACATCTATTGCTAAATTTTGCATCATTTCTTCAAAACTCTCATTCTCTCTTTTCTAAAGTTTTGAGTCTTAATTCTTGTTCTTGTTGAGAGAGATATAGGTTGCGCTGTATTGTTTCTATCTCACTCATTGAGGAGTGTACTTTGATAGTCTACCTACTATCAACTCTTGTATTTGTAAAAGGGTGTGTATAACCCTTGTGTGTGTAGAAGGTGTTCTACACGGGGAATAGTTAAATCACCAAGTGTGAGGTGATTGGAAGTGTAGAAGGTGTTCTACACGGGGAATAGTTAACTCACCAAGTGTAAGGTGATTGGAAGTGTAGAGGGTGTTCTACACGGATTCTTTGGAGCGGTGCTGCTCAAAGGTGTTATAGGTTTCTATCTCCACCTAAAGGAAATTGAATAGTGGATTTGGGAATCCTCAAGAGGTAGCTTGAGGCGAGGACGTAGGCAGTGGGGCCGAACCTCGTTAACATACTGAGTTTGCTTCTCTCTTACTCTTACAATTTATATTTATTGTTGTTTCATATTTTGTTTATATTTTATATTATATATTTGATTTATAATTGTTATTTTTTTAAATACAACTCAATTCACCCCCCCTCTTGTGTTAGTCATCTGGGCAACAATTGGTATCAGAGCTAGAACTCTATTATAAGATTAACTATCTTTTGAGTTAAGATTTTATGGCTAACATTGCAGCTTCATTTGGTGAAGGTCAATCTAGCAGTCGGCCTCCACTCTTTTGCGGAGACAATTACTCATTCTGGAAAGTTAGAATGAGAATATTCCTTCAGGCTCAAGGTCGAGAAATCTGGAAATGCATTGTAAATGGACCTTATATTCCAACAAAAGTGGTTGATGGAGTAAAGGTCAAAAAGGAAGAAGAAGAGTTTAATCGTGAAGACGATAGACTTTATACTTTGAATTTAACTGCTATGAATTTATTATATAATGCTCTCAATGGTAATGAATTTAATAGAGTAATGACTTGTGCTACAACAAAGGAAATTTGGGATAACTTGGAAGTTACTTATGAAGGAACTTCTCAAGTCAAGGAATCAAAAATTTATATTCTTACTCATGAATATGAAATGTTTAAGATGAATGATGATGAATCTATTTCTAGTATGTACACTCGTTTTACTAACATCATAAACAGTTTGACAGCTCTTGGCAAAATTTATTCCAAAGTGGAGATAGTAAGAAAAATTCTCAACTGTCTACCAAAACGTTGGGAATCAAAAGTGACAGCGATTCTTGAAGCTAGAGACCTTAAGAAGCTCGAAGTGAATGAACTCATCGGGTCACTTATCACCCATGAGTACACATTGAAAAGAGGGGAAGAAGAAGGATAGTCAAAGAAAAGCTTGGCAATTAAAGCTGTTCCACATGAAAGTGAAAGTGATGAAGATGAGGAAAATGACGACAATGATGAAGAAATTGCGATGATAGTAAGAAGAATTCAGAGGTTCTTAAAGAAAAATAAAACTCCTCCAAGGAAATCCTTCAATAAGTTTTCCAAGAAAAATTCAGGTAAAAATGATACTTTAATTTGTTATAAATGCAATAAACCTGGTCATATCAAGCCAGATTGTCCTCTGCTAAAGAAAGATCGAAACAAAGGCAAAAAAGCAATGAAAGCTACGTGGGATGATGATTCAAGTAGCTCAGATAGTGAAGCAAGCAATGGAGAATCAGCAAATCTTTGTCTTATGGCTAAAGATAACATTGAGGTAACAAATCTTGATAATATTGAAGATCCTTCATATGAAGAATTGCAAAATGTTTTAGAAGAGGTATATGAGGAATTTGAAAAATTGGGTATCCAGTATACTGTTTTGAAAAAGAAAAATTCTTCTTTAACAAACGAAATTGATATTTTAAGAAAAGAAAGTATTGTTTTGAAAGATGAAAATCTTGAGTTGAAGAAAAAGAAAACTGATTTAGAAAATATTATTGAAAAGTCTACGAATGGAAAAAGAAATTTTGAAAAACTTCTTGGTAGTCAAATATGTATTTTTGATAAGGCAGGCTTGGGATATAAGCCAAAACAAAAATACAAATCTTATAAAAACTTCTTTGATAATATTTCTACATCAAAATCCAATATTCAAAATTCTTTTCATAAAAATAATTTTGTTAAAAAAGGATACTATTATAATCACTCAAGTTCTTCTTATATGTCACATGCTATTTGCAATTTTTGTAATAGAAATTGTCATAATTATTTTGCTTATCCTATTAGAAGAAAACATACAATGACTATTAGGGCCATATGGGTACCTAAAAATCTTATTTCTTCTAATACTAATAAATAAAGGACCCAAAGAACTTGGGTACCAGGAATTGTTTTTTAATTGCTTTTGTAGGTATGCATGAAGTATTCTACAGGTAAAAATAAATGATTTTTAGATAACGGATGCTCAAGATACGTGACAGAAGACAAAATTAAATTCATTGACTTCACTTCTAAAGAAAAAGGATGTGTGATATTTGGAGACAATTCAAAAGGGAAGATCATGGAAATAGAAGGAAAGATCATTAAGACTTAGTACAAGATGCAACCAAATAGTGGAAACATGTGAAAGATCATCCAGCGGAATAAATTCTAGGAGAACCTTCACGAGGTGTAAGTACTCGATCATCTCTTAGAAATATTTGCAATCATACTGCTTTTCTATCTCAGATTGAATCTAAAAATATTGATGAAGCACTTCTTGATGAATCTTAGATTCTAGTTATGTAAGAAGAGTTTAATCAATTTGAAAGAAATGATGTTTGAACACTTGTTCCTAAACCCAAAAATCATACTATTATTGGAACAAAATGGGTTTTTAGAAACAAGAAATATGAGTCCGGAGTCATTACTAGAAATAAGACTCGACTAGTGGTCGAATGTTTCAATCAAGAAGAATGAATCAATTATGATGAGACATATGTACCAGTCGCAAGATTAGAAGCTATTCGAATGATACTTACATATGCTTGTTATAAAGATTTCAAACTTTTTCAAATGGATGTTAAAAGTGCTTTCTTAAACGGTTTTATAAATGAAGAAGTATATGCTAAGCAACCTCTAGGTTTTGAAAATCATATTTCTCTAAATCATGTTTTCAAACTCAAAAAAGTACTATTTGGATTCAAACAAGCTCCTAGAGCGCGGTACGAGAGATTCAGTAGTTTCTTGATTGAAAAAGGCTTTTTAAGAGGAAAAATTGATACAACTCTTTTCATTATATACGAAAATGATGATATTCTTTTGATTCAAATTTATGTTGATGATATAATATTCGGTGCTACTAATGAAAATATGTGCCAAGTTTTTGCTAAGACTATGCAGGAAGAATTTGAAATGAGCATGATGGGAGAGCTTATATTCTTTCTCGGATTGCAAATTAAGCAAGCAAAAAGTGAGATATTCATCAATTAATCAAAATATATTAAAAAATTGCTGAAGAAGTTTGGGATGGAAGGTGCTAAGGAAACTGGAACACCAATGAGCCCATCCACTAAATTTGATAAAGATGAATTCGGTAAACTAGTTGATTCGAAGGTATATCGAGGTATGATTGGTAGCTTATTATATTTAACAGCCGGTAGACTAGATATTATGTTTAGTGTATGTTTATGTGCACGTTTTCAATCATTTCCAAAATAATTTCATTTGATTGCAGTCAAGCGGATTTTTAGATATTTTGCCAATACCATTGACTTAGAGTTATGGTATCCTAAACACACTTCTTTCGATCTTATTAGTTATTCAGGTACCGATTATACTGGTTGCAAAGATGATCGAAAAAGTTTTAGTAGAACATGTCATTTCTTAGGTCGTGCACTAGTTTCCTGATTTAGTAAAAAACAAAAAAACAAAATTTTGTTGCATTATCTACTGCTGAGGCAGAATATGTTGCTGCGGGTAGTTGTTGTGCTCAAGTTCTTTACATGAAGCAACAACTTGAGGATTTTAAACTTATGTATAATCACATTCCAATCAAATGTGATAATACAAGTGCTATAAATCTTTAAAAAAAAAAAACCCAATACAACATTCTAGAATTAAGCATATTGAAATAAGATATCATTTTTTTTGTGATCATGTGCAGAAAGGCGATATAGTACTGGAGTTCACAAACACACACGATCAGTTAGCAAATATATTCACAAAACCCTTACCAGAAGATAGATTATTTATGATTAGAAGAGAAATAGGTATGATGCATATTATGAATATCTCTTGAAAGATAGATCAGAGTTCATAAAAATATAGAGATATTTTTTTAAATACTTTTACATAAACTTGAGGTTCTTAGCCTCATGTTTGAGACGCTCATTTTCTTTATACAATATCATGTCATCCCTATCCATGGGAACTGGCAAGCGGAATGAAGAATCCAATAGAGGTTTCAACTTTTTATTCTTCTGCCGAAGGATTCCTTCCCTTGTGTGAGACTCTTGAACAATTCGTTGAAGTACAACAATTTGTTCTTTAAACTTTTCAACCTCATGATTTTTGACTTGTAGCCGCTGGGAAAAAGTGACAATAGAGGATGAGTAGCGAGTCCCGAGACTCACCAAGTCGTAGATAGCATCGGAGTCTGGCTTATTAGCCAAACTGTTGTTCTCTTGCTGCAACATGGCGCCAATGGTAGCTGCAGAAAGGACATAAGATTGAGATGTAGAATACCTCATGGATGCATCTAGAGGAATGTTAGAAGAATGAGTCATTGAGAAAAGAATTGAAAACTTAAAGCGAGAATATTGAAGGAATGTAGATGAGTTATAGAGATGAGAATAAGATTTGATGCAAATCGGATGAACTTTAAAACTGATTTTATAGAGATAGCATAAAGAACAAGACAAACTATTGTCTCTTCAAATCTTATTAGTCAAAAGAAATATAAGATATGATAGACACACATTGTCAAAAGTTTTCTTACTAGAAAAACGGTTCTCTGCTCCTATCATGGCATTGACGGCCTTAGGAGAGAAGATTGATGGTTGATGCGTCAAGGGTTCCTGATTCAAGTCTGGAACATTAGTGGAAGAGAATTGTTCGGCCATTCTATCGTTATGGAGTAACAGAACTTAGGTCAAGAAGCAATATTTTTTTTTTGGTATCCGATTGGTGAAAATGATTTTTTTATAGAAACTCAGAGCCTTCAAACCCGTTTGTCAACAACATCAGGCGATTGATCTGCTTTCGCACCGACTGCTAGAGTTAGGCCTCCAACCTTTACAGGTTTTGTCAGATACGCGTGGCTCCGCACCGAATTGCCAGAGTTAGACTTCCAACATTTGCAGGTTTTGTCGGACATGCATGGCTCCGCATTGCATTGCCAAAGCTAGGCCTGCAGCTTTTGCTGTCTTTGTCGGACACGAATAATTTTAATTATTCATCTTCAAATTTCTGAAACATCTAATTCGTCAATAACATCAAGCGGATTTAAATCTTCTTCCGCACCGAGATGATAAAATTCGGCTTCAACGTTTGCAAGTTTTGTCGGACACGGGTGGTTCTAATTTCTACAGTCTCTACTAACGCAGCATTTTATTTGTCTATTGGTTATTGTAGGAATATATCTTATTGAGTTAATTATGATTCCTTTTTAATGATGCCAAAAGGGGGAGAAGTTTTAGACTAGAACTTTAATATTGTTTAAATTGCTAAACTTGTTATACATGCTTGGAATTATATTTATAATTTTGCTTGAAAAACTAACGCACATTCTCAGGGGGGGCTTAAGTATTAATACAGGTTTCAGGTTCTATCAAGTATTTGTCATCATCAAAAAGGGAGAGATTGTTGAACCCAAGGTTTCAAGTTTCATGTAAATCTACAAATGGATTTTGATGATAACAAATGAATCCAAAGAATAAAGGAGTCTCAAGCTCAAGTTGTCCACACAATATAATCAAGCACATCAAGGAAGCAAGCATGAGCAAGAAGGGAACAAGTTCATATTAAAATCATAGAGTAATTTTGTAAATCTCTTAAAAAATTTGAAATTAGGATTAAGGCTCAAAATTAATATTTTATCATAAAACATTAAAATACATTTTCCACATGTGCATGACATGATTAAAGGTTTGAATTTTGAAAATTTTGAAAGATGATTGATTGTCATCTTTCACATGTGCATGACATGATTAAATGTTTGAATTTTGAAAATATTAAGATAATTGATTGTCATCTTTCACATGTGCATGACATAATTAAATGTTTGAACTTTGAAAATATTAAGATGATTGATTGTCATCTTTCACATGTGCATGTTTTATTTGAATATTTTCAAAAGTGGTGGATGCTTTTCTTGACTTATGCAAAAGGTAGATGTCTTTATTTGAAAATTTTGAAAAGTAAAGTGTGTTCCTTTTGTCATATGTAAAAAGTAAAAGATTATGTTCGAAATTTTTGAAAAGTAAAGTGTGCTCCTTTTGTCACATGCAAAAAGTAAAAATATTAGATTTGAAATTTTTGAAAAGTAAATGATGATGTTTTTGATATGGGAATCTTTTCAAATTTGAAATTGAAAAATCATTTGCCTATAAATAGATCACTTGAGTTTTGCAAAATTCATAACAAGAGCTTACACATCTATTGCTAAGTTTTGCATCATTTCTTCAAAACTCTCATTCTCTCTTTTCTAAAGTTTTGAGCCTTAATTCTTGTTCTTGTTGAGAGAGATATAGGTTGCGCTGTATTGTTTCTATCTCACTCATTGAGGAGTGTACTTTGATAGTCTACCTACTATCAACTCTTGTATTTGTAAAAGGGTGTGTATAACCCTTGTGTGTGTAGAAGGTGTTCTACACGGGGAATAGTTAAATCACCAAGTGTGAGGTGATTGGAAGTGTAGAAGGTGTTCTACACGGGGAATAGTTAAATCACCAAGTGTAAGGTGATTGGAAGTGTAGAGGGTGTTCTACACGGATTCTTTGGAGCGGTGCTGCTCAAAGGTGTAATAGGTTTCTATCTCCACCTAAAGGAGATTGAATAGTGGATTTGGGAATCCTCAAGAGGTAGCTTGAGGCGAGGACGTAGGCAGTGGGGCCGAACCTCGTTAACATACTGAGTTTGCTTCTCTCTTACTCTTACTATTTATATTTATTGTTGTTTCATATTTTGTTTATATTTTATATTATATATTTGATTTATAATTGTTATTTTTTTAAATACAACTCAATTCACCCCCCCTCTTGTGTTAGTCATCTGGGCAACATATATGTTTGCACTTTCTATGTATAATATACTTATCGATCATCAAACAAGAAATTACTCATGTAATAAATCTATTGTCTATTGATGAATAGTACTAATATATAAATTATTAGGTGTTAGGAATGGACTGGTTGACAAACAGCAAATATGAAGTGACCGCAGCGGATGCAACGAAGAGAAATTAAAACAAAAGATGCAGAACAACAATGGACACTAAGATTTGAAATTGTTCGGCTTAACATAAGTCTACGTCCTCTATTGGGTCGGTCTCAATGAATCCATTATAATACAGAGATTGAATCATGTGATTCTTACGCTAGAAACACTCAATTTTACTTACAAGTTGCAAAGCTCTCTCTCACAACTCTTAAATCTTACAAATAGCTCTCCACTCAAAATCTAAACCTAAAACCTTCTGGAGCTCCTCACAGCTGCTCAACATTCAAATGAATGTGAGTCCTCTTATAAGTTGAATCTCGCTCGAGCGAGACTACCCTCGCTCGAGCGAAACACTATTCCAGACGGCGTTAACCCTGGTATAGGAAACATTAGCTCAAAGCGAAACCTCGAGCGAGGTCTAGCGAACGTCTAGGGTTGACTCTTGCTCGAGCGAGACATCGAGCGAGAGTCGAGCGAAGTCTCTGTCTGGAATCTCGCTCGAACTGGATGTCGAGCTAGGATCGAGCGAACTCTTTGTCTGATGCCTCGCTCAAGTGGAATGTCGAGCGAGAGTTGAGCAAAGTCACAGGTTGAGGTTCGCTCGAGCGGGTCGAGCGAGAACTGTCTGATGTGCTTAATTGAACTCAATTCAAGCCACATCTCACAAATCTTCACCTTGGCTAGAATTGTTACAAGCCCCACAAATTTTAAAAGATCCACAAATCCCTCAAAGGGAATACCCAACACAAACGATAATACACCACAATACAGACTGCTTACTTGAACAACGGCGTTTGAATACAAATGAAGACAACCAAATATTATCTACCAAAGTAAGAACCCAACAAAGCCTACATGAGCATACACAAAAGGTGGCCAAACTGCCTCATCTATCTATCAACTATAGATCTGCTCTCACTGTGCACCAATGCCATGGACAAAATCATACTCAAATACAAAAGCATGATATAGAGTACCATACGCACTCTGTTGTGAAGTTCTCTACAACTCCACCTTCTTGCTTTAACTCTCTCACATTTCCTGTGGAATGAAAGGAAAGAAGGTTCATCAAATAGCAAGCTGTAGTTGACTACTTCAGCCACAATCTGTAGACAAGTTTGGCAAACCCAAAAGCAAACTATGGACTCTGCAAGCCCACCTCATTCCATTCAGATACTCCATTAGAGTGAAAACAAACTGTATGGTCTGAGTAACGCTCTACCTTCTTGTCTGTAAATCACTTATCTTCACCAAAGTGTTTGAACACCAAATACATCACAAATGAAATAGATAGACAAAACAAAACTCTTCAATGATCATAAAACAACTATGAGTATAACAAAAGCATCACTTTACACAAGATGTATCCTGATCAAAAATACTGTAGGAAACCTGATTCTACACTGTTTCTAAAGAACACAGTGCAAACAAAAAATCAAAATTACTGTATTCTGATCACACCAAATAAAAGCTGTCAACTCATAAATGACCACACCTATCTGACACACTCACATGTGCTACATGCGAGTGATATCTAAAACTGGAGTATGTGAGGATACTCCACCTGTTACCATACTACCCTCAAGGAAGTAGAGACTAACTGTCATTTTCTTCACTGTCATCACTATTAGAGGAACTTTCTTCTTCCTCCACATTTTTCAATCAAGGACACTCACTTCCGTAATAACCAAACTTATGACAGTGGTAACACTTAACATTTTTCTTATTAGATCTGGAGCTTGGAACTACCCCTATCCTTCCCTGAATATCTCTCACCGGATCTATTACCAGAGGAACATTTCACAAACAAACCATCAGTTTGATCATCCATGCCTATCCCCCAAATTTTTTTCTCAATTCCTTAGAATTCAAAGCAGGCTTAACATCTACTAAGGAAATTATATCTCTACCATACAATATTGAATTTACAAAATTATCAAACGAAATATGCAATGAATACAAAACAATTAAGGTTTTATCTTTCTCATCAATCTTAATGTCTATGTTCCTCAGATTCATAATGATTTTATTAAATTCATCTAGATATACAAAAATAGGAATATCTTCCATCATTTTGAGAGTGTATAACCGTTATTTCAAATACAACCGATTAGTAAGTGATTTCTTTATATACAAGCTCTCCAGCTTGTTCCATAAACCAACAGCAGTCTCCTATTCAACAACTTTCCTCAAGACCCCATCTGATAGTAACAATAGAATAGTACCGTGAACCCTTTCTTCCTTATCCTTTGACGGTGCAGGAGACTCAGCAATCACTTTTTCTAGAACATTGAACAGACCCTGTTGTCGCAACAACGCCTTCATCTTGATCTGCCATAAACTGAAGTTGTTCTGTCCGTCAAATTTCTCTACTTGAAAATTTTATTGAGGCCATCCCTTTAGATCTTCAAAGCAACTTGGCTCTGATACCAGTTTGTTGGGAATGGGCCAATTGACAAATAGCAAATATGAAGTGACCGCACTGGATGCAACAAAGAGAAATTAAAAGAAAAGATATAGAACAACAATGGATACCAAGATTTGAAGTGATTCGGCTTAGCACAAGCTTACGTCCATTGTTGGGTCGGTCTCAATGAATCTACTATAATACAGAGATGGAGTATAGAGATTGAATCATGTGATTCTTACACTAGAAATTACACTAAAAACACTTAATCTCACTTATAATTTGTAAAGTTCTCTCTCACAACTCTTAAACCCTTACAAATAACTCTCTACTCAAAATCTAAACCTAAAACCTTTTGGAGCTCCTCACAACTGCTCAGCGTTCAAATGAACGCGAGTTCTCTTATAAGCTGAATCTCGCTCGAACGAGACTACTCTTACTCAAGCGAAACACTATTCTAGACGGCATTAACCCTGGTATAGAAAACATTAGCTCGAAGCGAAATCTCGAGCGAGGTCGAGCGAACGTCTAGGATTGACTCTCGCTCGAGTGAGACGTCGAGCGAAATCTCTGTCTAGAATCTCACTTGAGCTAAATGTCGAGCGAAGGTCGAGCGAACTCTCTGTCTAATGCCTCGCTAGGACGGGATGTCGAGTGAGAACTGTCTGATGTGCTTAATTGAACTCAATTCAAGCCACATCTCAATATTAAGTAATTAAAAAGTAGTCTATTTCGAAATTTCTTAAGTTTTGCACGATAACCTCATCAAGAATTTCTGATCTTGGTGTAGCGGTGATCACGACATGGCAATATCATATGTGGGAACACAAACATGGATAGAATCACTGGAGTTGTCTATAAAGGATTAGTGGAGACCTTGGTTTGTTGATGGTCAAATTGCAAGGTACTGAACGTACTTTTCCATCACCACCTTATAATTTTATATATATTTTGTAACCCTTTTGATCCTTTATAGGTACATCAGTATATATATGATTTTCGTTTTGCATGTTTTCTTCAGATACTTCACTATCTATACAGAGGAAAAGTACAGTTTGACATTCACAACTATAAAGGCAAGAATTCTCAATCCACAATATAATTTCTTGTGTCGTGTTCAATAAATTAGTTCATTGTAATATTATATATATATATATATATATATATATGCAAGGCACATGCATATTCCATCCATGTCGAAAGTGCTACGTCTTGCATTTTTTATATGGTCAATATGAATTTCAAGATTCATGCATATCAATTAGAACAATAAGTATGATAATTGTAAAGACTTATCATAAATTTATTCAACAAATTTTATACATAATTATAATTATATTTGAAAAAATGAAGGAAACAGAAAATGTAAACTTATTGAACTCATAACAAATCAAATGTTTAGAACTCATTATATTGAAATCAACATGTTTTGCTTCACTTGTTATGAGACTAATTGTACATGTACATAATAATAATAATAATAATAATAATAATATAGTTCTTATAAAGGAAAAATAAAATAATATTATATGTAATTGGTTCAGAAAATTACTATATATAATTGTTATTAGAATGATCAAATGCATAAACAGATCATTATTATGAGAAATAATATGAGGGATTTTTTTTAAATGATATCCTATAGTAATAAATATGATTCTTTAACTTTAAAGACAACATTTTCATTTTTTGAAATTAATATAATATGATTATTTTTTCAAATTTGGATTTGCACTATCGATCTTAGAAAAAAAAAAGCATGTTCCTATCAAAATATTTTTTAAAGGATTAAAAGTACTATTAATCATTTTAATAACAATTTAAATAAATTATTTACAAATAAATTTATACGAAATTCATTAATTACCACAAAAAACAAAATAGTGAGTATGATATATTAAAGAACAATTATAGAATGATGCATAAATTGACACCTAAAAATAATAATTGAATTGTGTAAGATGAAAATATTATCGGTCCATTGACTATGATTTATTTTTATGAATTACTACGAAAAATAATATGAAGGCAACTGTTAGTTTTCCAAATAATATTATATACGAAAATTACTATTATTGTTATATCTAAGAAGCAATATTTAAAAAACCCTGAATTGTTTATTTGTTTCAGAAAAGTTCAGCAATTTAAATTATTTTTAAGTTCATTATTATTATTACTATTATGTTCTAATTAATATTGGGATAATAGAAATTTAATTGCATTTTTAATGAATTAGTGGACAAAAATCTAAATGTATAACTGAGAGAAAAATAGTAATTGCTCAATGTGACCCAAAAATTAGAGAAAAAAATGAGATTGTCCAAATGAAGGCAAAAAAATAACTACACAATGTGAAATCAAAGAAAATCTACTATTCATGATGCTATTGCCTCTTTTATTATAGAGTAAATATAATGGTATTTTGTTATAGAGTAAATATAATGGCATTTTGTTTTCAAAAAAATATATATAATGGCATTTTGGTAAATTTGGTTTGTATAGGGCGGGGGTCATACAGCACCGGAGTACAAGCCTAAAAAATGTCTTGTCATGGTCAATAGATGGTCCGCTTATTTCTTTTTGTAGTGCAGAGTTGTAGCTCCAAATTATGACCGAACGGATCTTCAATTACATCTCATTGATCCCATATATCTTAGCGAAATAATTTTAAAATTATATATATTATTCAAAGTGTAGAGATTTTGAATCCACATTATCTATTTAGAGCAATCAACTGATAAAACTCCATCTCCTGCTTCGTGAAAAGGCTAACATGTGCCTTGTCGTTGTTCCCTCGTTCGTTGATCGAGCTCGTCGGGAGCTTTTGCCAAATGGAGTAACGTGTGCTCCTAACGCGCCAACGCCAATTTGAAGTCCGCTTCAATGCACCTCTGTGTCTAGGGGATCCCTCTCGCTGGTAGCGATTCTTAATGAATCTGAGGTAACTGTGCTTCTCCGACCAGTGGTCTCCACTCCTAAGGGGGCGCGTGGTATCCACATGCCACCATAAACAGCTTTTTATAGTCCTTTTGTTTTTGTTTTTGTGATTTTGCAGTTGGTTAGTTGGTTTGTATATATTATTTGTATAGAGAAAATTGGATATTAAAAAATAATCTTTCAGACTTTAAGTTCGTAGAGTAGTAGTTTTCTCCTCTTTTAGAGGAAAATTTTTAGTAAATACCTCTTTTAGAGGCAGTGATTAGTCTCTCTATTTTTAATTGAGAGATTATAAAAGTTCTGGACATTTAACTGTTTTTAGTTGACTTGTAAACTGAGCTTGCTTAATTCATATGGATCACATTATAAACTTCAAGTTCCTTGTATTGAATGAAGTAGATTTATTTCTCAAAAAAAAAAAGACCAAACGTCTCAATATTTCTCATGAACACTCTTATTAGATTAGACATTTACAAATCTTATGAGGTGTCTGCATATTTAGATCTAATAATTTCTTACATTGAATCAGGCAAATATAAAAAAGAGATGACTTTGAACTACAGTAAGATAGTTGTTTGTTGTGTAACTCAAAGTTGTAATGTCACATTATATTTCTAGTGAAGCTGTGCCCTGTTCCCATAAAAAAAAAAAACAATGTGACTTTGATTGCAAAATAATTTTCAAAGAAAGAGAATGACACCATTAAACATAATCTTTATGTCCGTTGATGCATTTTTCTTGTCTTTATTTTTTTTCAAGTACAATCAATGCAAAATGAAAAAGACTGTATGCAAAGTGAAAGAGTATTTTTGAAAAATATTTACAGGAAGTTTTTATTTATTTCTATCTTTTATCAAACTTTTACTTTTAGTTCTCAAAATAATATTTTTAAGTTGTTATTTTTTTCACTTTTTTCCGATCTTTTTTTTACATGTATGTTTTTGTATTTTTATATTTTTTTAGGTTTATTTATCAAGGATATTTATGTAAAAATATTTTATGTAGGGCACATTGAAACCTTTTGATAATGTGAGGTGACTGTCAAAATTGATAATTTAAAGGTTAATTGTAAATTGACTGATAGTTTGTGGACTAATATGTGGGCAATTATTATTTTTTTGAAGGGATATCTAGAGTAATAAAATATCATTCCTTAAGGGCCGGTTTGGATTTAAAGATGAGTTCAATTCATCTCAATTCATCATCATTTCATCATTACATTTTTTTAATTTTATATACAAAATACAAATCCTAATACAGCCTTTTTAAATTTCAATATAGTTTTTTCAAATGTCAATTCAACTTTTTCAAATTTTAAAATAATAATAATATTAAAAAATGAACTAAACTCATATTAACTCATCTCATCTTCGAATCTAAACGAGACCTAAATTTAACGACAATATTTTTATTTTTAAAAGTTGGTATAATATTAGTAGCTTTTAAAATTTGGAATCGCAAATTGATCTTAGAAAAAAAAAACACGGTCTTACCAAAATAATTTTTAAAGGATTAAAATTGTTATTAATTATTTTAATACTATTTTTTTTTTTAAAAATGCTTCACAAATTAATTTATATGAAATGCCTTACCACAAAAATAAAATAGTGAATATGATATATTAAAGACCAATTATAGATTGATGCATAAATAAGTGATCATAAAACACGTAATCCACACTACAAAAAAAAAGTATTTGTGATATTTTAATTACAATCAGAAAAACTATTTATGATGCTGTGTTGTTATAAATAGTATTTTTAATTGTAATTTAAATATCACAAATATCTATTTTTTTGTAGTATCATTCCATTCGTAGACATAACGTGAGGAAGTTGATTATAATTAAAATAATATTCCTATCTAAAGGTCTTATACCATGCATCAAGAAAATTTACTTAATTTCTTTTATTTTTTCTCTTGTTAAATTTCTTGATTTTTTAAATCCTAATTCCAATTATAAGATTTAAATTAAGTAAACTAATTCATGAGTAATATTATATATAATTATGGAGCGAAAACACCAATTGTTTTAAAAAAGAGTAAGATTTTTTATTAAATAATTAATTTTTTCATAAAAATTTAATATTTATCTATTTATAAAAAAATTATATAATATTTATGTACTCCATAATTATAAATATTGTTTCACATTCTTATTATATATTAATGGGCTGACAGCATCAAATTATTCAGGCCTATCATATCTATATACCGTACGCGTGAAATATTTATATGTACGTACAGTTTGGTTTATGCAAATTCGTCGAGTCATTTTAAAAATAAATGAGCTCCATAATTAGAAAAAGAATTATGGTGAAGTCCAACTTTTATCAAAATGATTGCGAGAGTTTTATGTTTTAAATCTGTATATAGTACCATTACGTAGCAGTAAATAAAATAAATCCTACGTTACTCATTTTCTCACATCATTACACAATAAATAACTTAATTTTATTTCATTTGAAGCGTTATATCATATGTATTTTCACTTAGTAAAAATTAAGACGTTAAAAAAAGAATTGATTAGGACGATACATGACCTTTCGATCCTTGATCATGCATTCTGTCGAGCATAATTAACTAGTTTGCCCATCCCATTATATATATTAATTGATAGGGTGATCAAACTTTGAGTAGCTAATTAGTCTAAATTTGCCCAATATCATACATGCATGACATATTTTATCTAATTCCATATTAAATTATTGATCATCTCAATTCTATATAATAATAAAATATTATTTACTTTTTACTTCTTATTATTATTTTATCTAATTTCTTATAGTCATATTTGGAAGATGTACTAGTCATATTTTGTATTTTAATCAAATCAAATATATTTTCTTTCATTATCATAATTTATAACTGGTATTTTTTCAAAATTTTATATTCAATAAATTATCCCGTTCATTCCAATTAATTATTTTTTTAAAACATTTTCCACCAAAACAACATGACCAGCACAAAAATGGCCAAATAGTAGTACTGTAGATAAAAGCCATCTGTTATGCCTATTCCAATGTGGTGGAAATCCTAGACTTGGCCAGTGGTAGCCAAAAAGAAAGTATGCAACATAGTATGTCAGGCTACCATGTGAGTCAACTCAAACTAATGCTATTTCATGGCGTTGCAATTGCAGAATTTCTGTTGAGCACGAATTCTTGTCCTAGCTAATTTGCTTCCAATATAATGGTTTCACTTTGATTTTCAATGTTACCCTGCCTCTCTGTTGATGCAGTAAAAATCATTTAACAGTTTAAAGAGAGAGAAATAATCATTTTCAACCTACTCAGGCTATACAAACTCCGCTAGCTCTTCCTTCTAGTGCACTGATTGACAATTCTAAATCCTGCCCCTTGATCTGTAAAATTAGAGAAAATTTTAATTCTTCTGATTTAATGGTTTCACTTTTATTTTTAATGTTGGTTAGTCTTCTTGTTGATGCGATAAAAATCGTTCAACAGGCTAGAGAGAAACAAAAAGTCATTCTTGACTAACAGTAAACTAAATAAGTCCAGCTCAAATGTCACTCAAGTCTCCACATTTACAGCACTCCACAACAGCAACAATGAAACATCTTCTAAAAATAATTAATCTATAAGAAATTTGTTGTATTTCTTTCCATAATATTTTGTGATTCTAATCTGTAAAAATGGAATATTTTCTATTATCATCCTACGACATAGATAGTTCTAGGATTCACGCACATCACATGCTTGTGTAAATACCAGACTGTAATCGGCACCTTCAGCTCTATATATAGAGCCCTGTGTAAACACCTATAATCATGTTGAAATGAATATATTTTCAAATGTGTTATTTTACATGGCATTAGAGCCACTAAATGACTAGCGCCTCCTATGGCTAAAGATCCTCCTTCCCCAAAATCTCCACCACCCCTTGTTAACGATCTTCCTTCCCCAAAATCATTTCCATGGCCAACGACAACTCCACTTCTCCAAAACAATCATCTCAGTCCCTTCTTTCTCATCTCTCCCATTTGTCTTTGTCAAACTCACAAATGATAATTTTTTATAATGGCGCACTTAGATGATTTCCTATCTCAAAGGGTAGCAGTTTTTTCACTTTGTGGATGACTCTGTTCTACCTACCCCTCATCTTCTAGCCGATAATTCCACCCATAACCAGAATATCTCACATGGTCTCAAATTGATCAAATCATTCTAAGTGCTCTAATTTCTTCTCTTTCTGATAATCTCATAGCCCAAGCTATTGGTTACTCTACTTCCCATGATGTTTGGGTTGCTCTTGAACGTCTTTTCACCTCCAAATCACATGCCCGAATTATGCAATTGCGTTACCAACTCTCTACCATCACAAAGGGTTCAAGATCTATCACTGTTTATTTTAGTAAGGTCAAGCATCTCTCCGATACAATGAGTGCTACTAGCTCTCCCCTTTGCTGCCTTGAATTTATTTCCTATCTTCTTGCAGGCCTTAATAGCGAGTTTGATGCTATCGTGACCTCGGTCACTGCTCGACTTGAACCTCTTACACATAAATAACTATATGCTCTCTTACTCACCTATGAAAATCATATATCTCACTCCAATTATCTTCCCAACTCAACCAATTTCTTTGCTAATTCCACATCTAGCTCCCCCAATAGCGATCGAGGTTCCTACCAAGGTTCACCCTTTCAAGGTGGCTACTGAGGTCGCTCTCCATCTAGTCTTTCTCCATCATCTTCTTCCTATTCTCTCCCACATAACAAACCTACATGTCAAATTTGTGGAAAATTTGGCCATTTTGCCATTCGTTGCTACTACCAATTTGATCATGCACTTCAAAGTGATCCTCCAAAGTCCCTTACAGCTCACTACACCACCTCCTCTACCTCACCCAATATGTCATAGTACCCTGACACCGTTGCAACCAATTATCCCACCTCCGACATATCCAACCTCAATCTTCAATCTTCTGCTTAAAATGGCCATGAAC
The DNA here is from genome assembly GCA_036898215.1 of Platycarya strobilacea. NCBI lineage: Eukaryota > Viridiplantae > Streptophyta > Magnoliopsida > Fagales > Juglandaceae > Platycarya > Platycarya strobilacea. The sequence goes on along the minus strand of CM072554.1, from coordinate 2,310,085 downwards.
AAATTCGAGTTGGTGATGGCAACTCTATGCCAATAGCACACATTGGTGACTCTGTTTTTCCTACTTCTTCTACTTCCTTTCTCTTGAAAAATTTATTACATGTTCTAGATATCACTAAGAATTTGATCTCTATTAGACAATTTTGCATTTATAATTATGTTTTCTTTGAATTTCATGGATCTCATTTTCTTGTGAAGGATTTAAAGACGGGGAACATCCTCCTTCTTGGCCTCACTCATGATGGACTTTACTTCTTTCCAACACCGTCTTCCTCACCTCAGGCTCTTGTTAGCGAGTGTACCACAACCTCTCAGTGGCATTCCCGACTAGGCCACCCCTCTCTTCAACTTGTCCAACGCATATTTTCAACTCACTTTCTGCCTATCTCAACTCGTGCTTCTCCTTTTAGGTGTTCGGCATGTTGCCAAGCCAAAAGCTCTCAACAGACTTTCAAAGACTCTCATCAACACTCTACCAAGCCGCTACAACTCATATATTCTGATCGATGAGGCCCTGCCTTGGTAGTGTCTAGAAATGGTTTTTATTATTATGTAACCTTTTTGGATGATTTTACTCGTTTCACTTGGTGGCATCCATTAATACAAAAATTAAATGTTGTTAAAGTCTTCCTCCAATTTCAAGCACATGTGGAGTTACTTTGTAATTCAAAACTTCTTTCATTACAAAGTGATTGGAGAGGGGAATATTGATCCCTTCACTCTCTTCTTCAAACCAAGGGAATATCCCATCGTCTATCATGTCCGCCTACGCACCAACAAAATGGTGTCGTAAAGCGCAAGTATCGACACATTGTTGAAACTAGTTTGGCACTTCTATCACATGCATCTTTCCTACAAGAATTTTGGGCAGAGGCATTTCATACCACAATCTATCCCATAAATCGACTTCCCACATCCGTCCTCCAATATCAATCTCCATTTTAGAAATTAATTTCCAAACTCCCGGACTACTCCTTTCTCAGGCTCTTTAGCTCATCATGTTGGCCTCATCTTCGGCCATACAACCAACAAAAGTTTAACCTTAGATCCAAGAAATGCTTATTCGTTGGCTACAATGATTCTCACAAAGGCTATCGTTGTCTAGACACTAAAATTGGTCGCCTTTACATATCCAGGGACGTGTTTTTTATGAATATCAATTTATGATCCAAGAACTCTTCCACTAAGCCCAACTCCCCTCAAACCATTCAGACCTCACTTCCTTCTATCCTTGGCTCACCGCCTCTTTTAACTTCAACTCGCTCAAATGCGACTCAAAGGTCTCGACCCTCTTCAACCCAAGTATCACATTGTTCTCATACAGCACATCACTCACTTTTGTCTCACTCATCTCCTCTTAACGTGCCATCTTCTCAGCCCAATACCACATTAAGCCCATTAACATATTCCTCCTATCCCAATTCTTCTAGGTCATCCCCAAATTTGTCTGTCTCATTCTCGAATTCCCTCACTGATTCCACTGCAAGTCCTCTCATCATCACCAAATCGCACACTAATTCTCTTCATCCTCATCAATTTACTAACGGCACTATCCTCTGGCCCCCTCCTCGCAGCCATTTTACTCTCTAACCCTATTCTAAACTCTCCAACCTCCTATACCGAAGCCTTCAAACAACAGCCATGGAGGACTATTATGTCTAACGAATTTAAAGCTCTTTTGCAGACTAACACTTGGACATTAGTACCCTCTACTAGCATTCAAAATCTCGTCAGTTGCAAGTAGGTTTTTTGAACCAAGAGACTCTTGAATGATTTAATCGATCGGTATAAAGTTCGTCTTGTCACTAAGGGTTTCCATCAACAGGCAAATATTGACTTCTCTGAAACTTTTAGCCCAGTGATTAAACACATGACTATTCACACCACTCTATCCATTGTCGTCACTATACAATGGTCTCTCAAACAGATAGATATCAATAACACATTTCTTCATGGAGACCTCCAAGAGAAGGTCTACATGTGTCAACTCATTGGTTTTGTTAACCCAGATTATCCTCATCTTGTGTGTCGTTTGAATAAAGTCATTTATGGCCTAAAACAAATGCCATGTGCCTGGTTCTCCAAGTTAAGTACACGGCTCCTTGAATTTGATTTCGTTGCCTCTATTACAAACCCCTCCCTGTTTGTTTATCAATACAACTTTGTCAAAATTTTTATTTTAGTTTACGTCGACAACATTATCCTTACCGGATCATGTTTGTCGACAAGCTCCTCTGTTCTTGCATCACTCAGTGCTTTTTTTTTTTTAAAGATTTGGGTCCCCTCAGGTATTTTTTAGGTCTTGAAATAAAAATAATGTCCATTGGTCTTCATTTATCTCAGACCAAGTACATATGTGATTTATTGAAACAAACGAACATAGAGTTGGCAAACCTGTAAACTCTCCAATGACTTTTTCCACTCATCTCTCTCTCTCTCATAGATGTTCTTGGATTCTTTGACCCAACCTTATACAGAAGCACTGTCAGTAGCATGCATGCCCCAAAAATATCTCATTGGCAAGCTGTGAAGAGAGTACTACGGTATCTCAAACACACTACACATTATAGTTTACAAATTCGGCCTTCCAGTTCTTATTATTTTCGTGCATTTTCTAATGCCAATTGGACGGGGTATCGTGATAATCGCTGCTCAACCGGAGGACATCATGTCTTTTTTGGACCCAATCTCATTTCTTGGGGGTTCAAGAAGCAGCAAACAGTGGCAAGATCAAGTACTGAAGCTGAATACAAGACTATTGCTAACACTATAGCCGAATTACTTTGAATACAGTCACTCCTCAAGGATCTTGGAATTTTTCTTTCTAGAATATTTTTTGTGATTCTGATCTGTAAAAAATGAATATTTTCTATTATCATCCTACGGCACAGATAGCTCTAGGATTCGTGCACATCACATGCTTGTATAAATGTCAGACTGTATTCGGCACCTTTAGTTCTATATATAGAGCCCTGTGTATACACCTATAATCATGCTTAAATGAATATATTTTCAAATGTGTTGTTTTACACCGGCCTACTAAAGTGATTTAAACTTCGTTGTTCCTTCTAGTGCACTAGTGGGCAGGTTTGAATCCCACCTCTTGATCTGCAAGATTAGAGAAAATCTAAATTTGCTTTCGATTTAATGGTTTTACTTTTATTTTTAATGTTGGCTAATCTTTTTGTTTAAGCAGTTAAAATCGTTCAACAGGTTAGAGTGAGAGAAATAATCATTCACAACCTACTGAGGCAATTCGAACTTCATTCGGTGTTGTTTGGAGCCTCCAACAATGTTTCGGGACAGTTGTACGATGACGACGCATAAATTCGTAACAAATAAAATAAATTGAAATGGAATCATAATTTATTTGATTTAATATAATGCCTACATTTGTGGATGTTTGGAGAGAAAAAATTACTATAATAAATATTTTAAAATTTCTTATATTTTATTATAAAAAAATCATATACTATAAACAAAATTTCTCTAGAGAAATTGAATATTTGCTAAAGAAAAAGAAGAAAAAGAAGTCGAGAGGGTAAAACCAATCCTCATTTATAATCTTTTGTTTTGTAGTGATATGAATTTCATTGTGTCAGCTATTTTTCTGTTTCCTATTTTTACGTATCTACCTCTTTCTTTCTTTTCTTTTATCTCCTTCTTTTCTAACCCCTCTGCCCCTCACTCTGTCCTATGCTTCCTGCCTCTTTCTTTCTTTCTTCCTTTTCTTTATTTTCCTGACACTTTTCTTTATGATCCTGACACCCATGCCCCTCACTCTGTCCTATACTTCCTTTTACCCCCACACATCTTATCATCTCGTGTCTCTGGAAGATTTATGGCTCGCTTAAATTTATAAAAAAAATAAAATAAATTATGAATAATAATAAAATAAATAATTAAAATTTAAAATTTAAAACAAATAATTATGTCATAAATGATAGGAGCTTACCTCTTTTCCCATCACACTCCCCTTACGTTGTAATAGTTCAGTGCTAAAAGGAATGTACTTTAATGCTCGAACAGGTCAGATGCAACACATGCTAGTGCGTAATCCTAACTCTCAATACATGAGTCATGACCTTCTATTCCTAAATTCCCCACGAGCTACACAAATTGATCATATCAGATGTCAGTGCTTAATCCTTCGACGAACGCTACCAATAAAGTTAGTCAGCCTAGTATAAAAGCGCATATGCATATATGGGGGCCGGAAATCATGATGGCAGCACAATAGATTAATAGATAGCTGGGAAGCTGGGAAAGTTGGGAAAAGCATAATTAGTAGGGCTTAGTTAAAAGTTCAATTTTGATTAAACTATAGCTAAGGTGTTTAAGAGTATTGGTATTGATATAATCAAGTGTTAGTGTCTAGTTAAATTTGATTAAATAGTTTAAAAGTGGTTTGTATTAGAGTAGTCAAAAATCTAAATGCTTCGCTTTTGAGCTATAGTAAATTCATCAATTTTTTCAAATTTGACAAGTCCCTTTTCATTTCCAAAATAATATTTTACATTATTTTACTTTAATTAGGTTGAGTATAAAATGTATTTATTGGATAATTAGGTTGAGGAAAAAATAATTATAAAATAATAATTTAAAGTAAAAATTAAATATTTATTAATATATGGAGTGTATTGCAAAAAAATAGTATTACCATGCCTCCTCAATTTGCCCATTTAGTATACTCCTAGTACAATTTATATATATTTATTTTATTTTTACTTTTTATTTCAAATATTTCTTAAACATGTTTAATTTTTAAAAAATATATATATATAAAAAATATCAATACACTAGTAATTGACACTTCCTTAACAATTAAACAAAAGAAAATTAAATATATGATTAGCCAAATTGATCAGAGGGCAAAGTGAGACGGCATTAATATAGTAGTATTTCCATGGAAAAATTAAAAAAAATATATTATCATTAAAATATTTAATATTATATTATTATTTTAACTTTTGGGATAGTCCAATGTACCTGGATTAACCTTTCCAATAATTTTGGTTTAATTTTAGGCAAAACCTCAATTTTTATTCAAATTTTAGATTTGGTAATCACTAGACTATTGTCAATACTAAATGCCAAGTTTTGGATGAATATTGCCAACTACTAAAATTTTGGATTTGACAATGCAGGCTAGATAATTTATTATATTTTATTAGTCTTTCAAAAATCTGATGTCACATTAAGATATATTCAACAATAAAACTTAAAATATGATAGTAATATTTCTATAACTTAAAAGGCTTAAATAATCAACGGTCATCCAGGCAGCTTATCCACCAACTGGCTTGGCCCAGTTTTGAATTACAACCGACAGAAAAACCCAAGTGTCAAGAGTACGGTATACCTTTGATCTCTTCCTACATTAATATATATTTATGTGCAGGCCAACCACCTTACTAATTCACCACTGACATCTTATGATCAAAAGTCCTATATAGCTTGCTGCTCATGAATTTTAGCAGCAGTATTACACTCACAATGCGGTGGCCGTCCGTCGTGGTTGTGCTATTGCTTCTCATCTCCAACTTGGTTGCGTCGCAGTCCATCATCAACACTCTTCCCGGTTTTACTGGCGAGCTTCCCTTCAAACTCGAAACTGGGTCAGTGTCCACATACACACACATATACAGATACATACATACATATATATATATATTAATGTATCTATATCTGTGTATGTCATGTATGTATGATTATGATCATGTAATAAAAATACATTAAAAAAATTATTTATTTGTGATCAATTATTTTTTATTAAAATGATTATTTCTTGTCAAAATGATTACCTCTTCTAATTTTTCTTGTAGTAACATTAATTAATTAATTATATATATTGGACTACCACTTCTAGTTTTATTTATATGCAACGAACTTTAAAGGTACATTGGCGTTGGAGAGTTGGATGAGGTGCAGCTATTTTACTACTTCATCGAGTCTGAAAGGAGTCCTAAGGATGACCCTCTTCTTCTTTGGCTCTCGGGCGGTCCTGGCTGTTCCGGTCTCTCGGGCCTTTTATTTGAAATTGGTATCGATCTTTTACTTGGAATAATGATGAATGAGTATGTATATAACGTCATACTCATTATATAGTTTGGAATAAAATATTGTCAATCGCATACAAATAGAAAGATTTGAGATTTGCTATTCATTATCTCTACCCACTAGCTATATATGTTATACTTATTTTTATTATTTATTATTTATTTAATTATTCCTAGTACTCATCACTCATGTACGATATATATATATATATATTTAGTAAGAGAAAAAAAAATATGTTTAATATGTGATACTAAAGGTGATGACCTAGGATTTTTCTTAATTTATATTTAAGCTAGAGATATATATATCTTAGAACATCCACATTAGCTTTATCAAAAAAAAATTTAAAATTTGATTAAAAGTACAAATTTTTTATTAATTTAAAATTTCTACATCCATATATAACTCTATATTAGATTCATCATTAAATTCATCAAAATAATAATATTATAATAATTTTTAATAATAAGAGAAAACAGAAAATAAGAGAAAAATGAGAAAAAAAAATGTAGAAGATAAAAAAGTATTAAACAAATGGTTTGGCCTGTAAACAATAAAATTTCAAATATAAAAGAAAATAACATAAAACTTTAAAAAATTTGATTTGATGAATCTAATACAAATAAATTTTGAGTAAAAACATCAAACTACTTTGCATTTAACTTAGTTTTGATAAAGCAAATACCAATATTCTTACGTAAAATCTCTGTTGTAAGAATTTTGTCAACCTTACTGAGTCATTGGCAGTACATAGTAGAGTATTAGTTGTAACGCTAACGGGTGACAAAACTAGCTAGGAAGCTTCCATTCGACTCCATCTCAAGAACTTAAAGAGTGTTCACAGGTCAACTGTCATGCAAATCAGTTTAGGCTCAGTTTGTAATTCTCAAATTCACATAAACTCATCTCATATTATTATTATTATTATTTTAAATTTTTATACATTTCTTTACATTTTCAGATAAAATATAATAAACAACTCAACATTTTCAAATCTCAAAACACTCATAATATTAAAAAATAATATTCTAATAATATTTTATTCAACTTATCTTTTATCTTATCATTACAATTTTTTCAGATTCTCATATAAAATATAATAAATAATTTAATTTTTTCAAATCTCAAAATATTCATAATATTAAAAAATAATATTTTAACAATATTTTATTCAATTCATCTTAATTTAACTCATAAACTCATCTCGACATCTAAATACACTTTAAAATTACTACAAATTTACACCCAAAAAAATAGTTTCAAGTTTTTATCCAAATCTGGATGTCGAATAAAGAAATATATATTATATATATATAATATGTATGTACATTGCAGTGATTCTTTAGCGTCTTTTGCATTTCTTGAGCAACATAGACCTGTTGTGGACTTTTTTCTCACTATAAAACTTTTCACTAAAGACAAGAAAAAAACTGCACTTTTTCTTGTTCTTTCACTACCGGACGTCCCATAACTAGCCTGTATGTTATAGCCACCTCTAAAAACAATCCGTATTTTAAAAATATCTAATCACATTCATGAGTTTGAATTTAAAAATAATATAAGATGAGTTCTGAATTAAATTTATTTTTTAATATTATTATTATTTTAAAATTTAAAAATAATATATTATAATTTAAAATATATATTATAATTTAAAATATATATATTGAGATTTGTATTTCATATAAAAAATTAAAAAAATATAATAATAAAATAAAATAAGTTAAAATAAATTGAACTCACTTTACAATTCAAATCGAGCTTTAGGTTCAGTTTGAATTCAAGAATGAGTTTAATTTATCTTTATTTTTTTATTATATTTTTTTATTTTTCTATACAAAACAAAAATTTTAATACAATTTTTTCAAATTTTAATACATATTTTTCAAATTTCAATTTAATTTTTTTTAATTTCAAATAATAATAATATTAAAAAATAAATTAAACTCAACTCATTTCTGAATTCAAACGGAGCCTAGAAAGTTAAATAATGTAAATATTAAGAATTATTTTTATCTATTTTATTATTATAATTATTTTTAATTTAATTAATATAAAATATAATAAATAATTCAATTTTTTTTTAATATCATTTTCATTTTTTTAAATTCTAAATAATGATAATATTAAAAAATAATATTCTAAAAAATTTTCATCTTATTTCACTATTTAAAGGATATTATAAATGTAATTTAGAATGATTTTGTTAAAAACTTCCTCAATAAGAAGATTTCATCATCATTTTTCAAAAGATTAAACCAATGTCATCTACCAAAAACTTATTCATAAAATAATATATTAAAAAAAACTGACACTAATAATTTTTGGTAATTCACTGACTCTATGATTTGGCATTCGTGTGTGTAGGTCCTTTTACTTTCGACTATGCAAAGTCTAGTGGGAACAAACCAACGTTGGAATTGAACCCGTACTCGTGGACAAAAGTAAGATATATTATTTGATGTATAAACAACTAGCAATTAACATTTTATATTGTAATTTGGGTCCAACTAATTAATTACTTTTAGATTGCGAGCATAATATTTTTGGACGCACCGGTTGGTGCTGGATTCTCGTATGCTACAACTTGGGAAGCGTACAACATGAGCAGCGATACATCATCAACAACACAAACTTATGAATTTCTAAGAAAAGTGAGCAGACTCGGATTAATTTATCAAAATGCCAGGATTTAATCTCAAGGTTTATTATTTTATGATCATTTATGATATTGCTGCATGCAGTGGCTCATGGCTCATCCCATGTTTCTCTTCAATCCGCTCTATATTGGCGGCGATTCTTATTCTGGAAAAATCGTCCCAATCATCGTCCAAGAAATTTTAAACGGTAAATTATAAATTTCACGATCTCATTCTAAGAAAAATATGTTAATCAGCATGATCGCACTAAGTTCCTTTTTCGTTTTCGTCATTATTTGAAAGCAAGAATTCATATCTGATGTATAAATAACAAAAATAGATCATTATTCGATCTCAGATGATCAATCTTTCTATATGAATTGCTCCGTCTTGATCTTGTGATTCTCATAACGTTGCATATATGTAGGTAACGAAATGGGACATTCGCCACCATTAAATCTCAAAGTATGCACTTATATACAACACTTATATATATATATTATATATTTTTAATATTTATAATCAATTGGATTGCACTACTATATTCTTTAATTTCATGTTTGTTCTCTTTTTTCGTCATTAATGTTGGACTTATAGTTTGGAAATTGGACACATGCAGGGTTTAGTGATTGGTAACCCACTAACCTATCAGACTTTGGACTCGAATTCAAGAATAAAATTCGCTCACCGAATGGCACTTATATCTGATAGACTTTATCAGGTGAAGTACTCTTTAGTAATTAGCCTACGAATGCTTTTGGTAATATTTTTCTACCGAAAGACTATATATGGTTGTTAATAAAATTACTGCTACATACAATATACTCCATTCTCAATATTCTTTTTTTACTCCCATTCACATCATATCATCATATCAATAAGAGTAATGTTATTCATTCTTATTTGAGATCCCAATTTGAGTTTTTTTTACATGTTTTTTCACATCTTAAAATATTTCTTAAAAATTAAAAAAAAATAACAACATTAATTATAAACACTTAATTATAAAGTTAAAAAAAAAAACTAACCAAAATCTCAAATCAAGATCTCAAATAGGAATATTGAACAGCTTTTTTCCTATCAATAAAACTGTACACACGACACAAACACACAGAAAGGGCCGCATCATGTGCTCCTTGCCATCCAAGCTCACTACAACATATTGGCCCTTTTGGGACTAATTTTTTTACTACGGATAAAAACTTACAGCAATAAGTCACTTTTATTCACCATGTTGATGTCTCTAGTAGATGGGATAGAATTCATCAATAATACACTTTTGTATCGGCAAAAACCTATCGATGCAAATAATATGGTGGTTAAAAGTCATTAATCGGCATTTTATTTCTCTGTACTAACAATGCGCGATTACCGCAAATAGAGAATACAAATTACTAAAAAACTCCTTTCTGTGAGTTATAAGTTGATTTATAAATATCGTAATATTTTGCAACACGCGAAAATTCTACCAAGGTGGAAAAGACTATGTAATTTGTATTTTAAAAAAACAAATAGAGAATATTTATGACTTTAATATGTTGGTTGCTAAAAGATTAGCAGATAATATTGTCTGTATCATAGTACTCTCGTTGGAATGGTCATTGCTAAAATATAGTTTTAGCCAATATAATCTCCATTTTGGTTTTTTGGATATTCCATTCACATAAGTTCCTATATTAGAATAGCTATTTTTTCAAAATATAACAATAAAATAATATAACATAACTTTTGGTTTTGGCTATAAACATCAAATCTCCATATTGAATTATCTATTTATAAAGATATATAATAATGAGTAATTAATAATTAAATCTTTTTTAAATATTTACAATTATTAAATTAATTAATTTTATCATATTTGACTATTCTATCTATTATATGTTAATTAATAATCATATTTTAATTAAATTATGAGTTTTAAAAAATAATTAGTAATCAGATTTTATTTAAATTAATTTACTATTTTTTCCTATTCTATCTATTTTTGACTATTTTATCTATTTTTGACTTATATTTTATAACAATTTGTATATGATTGTAGAAGATTTGCAGTCAACTCATTGACTCAGCATGATAATTTTAGGAAGAAGAGATAATAAAATAAGAAAAAGGAAGAATAAAAGAATAAAATAAAGATTTAGCCATTGTATTTGACCGGCTATGTTTGACTTTTCCTTGGGTTTTACTGTTCATTTTAGCCAATGTATTTGACTTTTAGCTAATTTAATGTGGGCTAAAAATAAGTTTTATTGTCCAAATTCTCATTAAATTTGACTTTTAGTCAATCCAATGAAAATGTTAAGTAACTAAAAGCAAATTAATTATTTTCCTCAACCTTTTTTTCTCTTGAGACCATAATTCTATTCTTATATATATGTTGCTAATTTTGCACTTATAATATCAATACTGATGATCTCTTGTAATTTTCATTACATATTTGGTTACAAATTAGAATAATATGATCTCATTGCAGTAAAATTATGTAATTTTTTTTTTTAACTATGTGCTTACAGTCAACTAAAAGAAATTGCCAAGGAAGATATATAAATCCGGATCCAAACAATACACAATGTATAGAAGATCTTGAAGAGGTCAATGAGGTGAGTAGGATTAATTAAGAATATTCATTAATTCTAGATTACACAAGTCATGTTGTCAAGTTTGATCGGGCAATGAATATTAACTTAGCAATGTAATTAATTTGTAGTGCATAGCCAGTATATATATTCCGCAAATATTGGAACCAAATTGCGCTTATTTGTCCCCAAAGCCGAATAAACTCTGGAGTTTGAGCCCTGATCATGATCTCGATGATAATTTCATAGATATACTCCATTCAGCAGTACCAGATCAAGTTCCTGAAACATGGTGTCGGGTCTCTCTCTCTCTCTCTCTCAAACACAAGACACACAATTTCTACTCTTCCAGATTAGATGAGATGCTATATATATATATATATATATATAAGCAATATATATATATGTGCTTTATCAAAATTATGATTATTTTATAATCAGACAGCCTATTTTATTATTTTCAGAGTTATAATTATCTGTACTCTTATGTTTGGGCGAATGATAAAACAGTGCAAAAGGCTCTCCACGTTCGAGAGGTATTTATTATTTAATTTATATTATATTGGTACTTGTAATCACGAGTCACAATGGGTATATAGAATTTAAATTCAATGGCGTCATCATGTGATTGATGAATATCAGGGAACCAAAACAGAGTGGGAGAGATGCAATAAGAGCTTAACATATACAAATGATGTCATAACGAGTATTGATTATCACCGAAACCTCACCAAGAAAGATATCCGAGCTCTTGTTTACAGGTACTACGTACGTACGTACTACATCTATGTATACACTTTCCATGTAAGTTTCGCGACTCATACTTATTGATCATCGAACAAGGAATTACTATAATAAATTCATGGAATTGTCATCATGCCAAGCTTATGCATGCCGGCCTCCCTCCCCTGCCTCGGCTTAGTTTGGTGTGTCTGCATGACCCTATTAATGACAAGTAATATATAAATATTTGGGAAAAGGTAGTCAATTTTGAAATTTTTTAAGTTTTCATAACCTAACCTGAAGAATTTTTAGCGGTGATCACGACATGCTAATTCCATATGTGGGAACACAAGAATGGATAGAATCATTGGACTTGTCTATAAAGGATGACTGGAGACCTTGGTTTGTTGATGGGCAAGTTGCAGGGTGAACTTCCATCACTATCTTATTTAATTTGTAACCCGCCCTGCTAATTTCTAGACTGTTATAAGATTTTCATTTTTTTTTTCAGATACGTCACCATCTATACAGAGGAAAAGTACAGCTTGACATTCACAACTATAAAGGCAAGCATTCTCCACAATATAATTCCTTCATTTCTTTGTACCATGTTCAATAAAATCTGTTATATCTAATTATATATATATAATTCCACAATATATATAATTATATATATATATATATATATATATATATACAGACACACTAGTTAAGATCTTATGTGCAAGGCATGACATATTCCATGTCGATCGATAGTGCTACTGCATTTTTTAGATGGTAAATATGAATTGTAAGTATGAAAGTCAATTAGTGCATTATTAATTAATAAAGCTTATTACTTATCCCAAAAAAATGTCAATTAGAATAATAAGTATGATAATTGTAAAGATTATCATAAATCTATTCAACAGTTTTTATAAATAATTATAATTAAATTTGAAAAAAAAATGAAGGAAACAGAAAATGTAAACTTATTGAACACATTATAGCAAATCAAATGTACTTTCGAACTCATTATATTGAAATCGACATGTATTGCTTCACTTGTTATGAGACTAATTAGACATGTACATAATAATAATAATGATAATAATAATAATAATAATAATAATAATAATAATAATATAATTCTTATAAATTAAATATATATTATTTGTAATTAGTTCAGAAAATTACTAGATATAATTGTTATTAGAATGATAAAATGCATAAACGTCAGATCATTCATTTGAAATTTACAAAAAGAACACAACATTTTTTTTAAATGAAAATAATTTTAGTTTAAAAAGTATATATTATATAATCATTCAGTGTGATTCATTATTTTGAGAAAAAAATATGAGCGAAATTATTATTTTTTTGAAATGATGTCCTATAGCAATAATAGTATTATCATTTTTTCAAATTTGGAATCGCAATATCGATCTTAGAAAAAGGAAAAAAGCACGTTCCTTCCAATATGTTTTTAAAAGGATTAAAAGTATTATTAATTATTTTAATAATAATTTAAAGAAAATGCATTACAAATAGATTTATTTGAAATGCATTACCACAAAAAATAAAATAGTGAATATGATATATTAAAGAACAATTTTAGAATGATGCATAAATTGGAACCTAAAAATAATAATCGAATTGTGTAAGATGAAAATATTTTTAGTCCATTGACTATGATTTATTTTTATGAATTACTATAAAAAGTAAAATCATGAAGGCATTAATTGTTAGTTTTCCAAATTAATAATATTATATACAAAAAATAAATTTTTAAATCTAAGAAGAAATATTTAAAAACCCTAAATTGTAAATTTGTTTCACAAAAGTTCAGTAAACAATATATTCAATTTAAACTATTTTTAAGTTCATTATTATTATTACTGTTATTGTTATATTCTAATTAATTTAATTGCAATTTTAATGAATTAGAGGACAAAAATCTAAATGTATATATGAGAGCAAAATAGTAATTGTTCAATGTGACCCAAAGATTAGAGGATAAAGCATAATGCTACATACAAATACTTATTAATTGCCTTCAATTTATGAACTGATCTAACCAATTACATTGAATGAATGTGCGTATTAATACGTAAAATTGCTTACAATAAAATTTTTCTTATTCATGAGATTATTGCCTCTTTTATTATAGAGTAAATATAATGGCAATTTGGTAAATTTGTTTTGTCCAGGGCGGAGGTCACACAGCACCAGAATACAAGCCTGAAGAATGTTTTGCCATGGTCGATAGATGGTTGGCTTATTTCTTTTTGTAATGTAAAGTTGTAGCTCCAAATTATAACCAAACGCACGTGGCTTAATAATTCTCATTAGAGGGAGCTCGTTTTTCTATTTCTTATGTAATAATTGGAGAAGTACCTTTTGCAAGTGTTTGTCGATGATGAGGAATAATATGATGGTGATCCCAACAAAAACTAGCATGTGCAAAAATTTAGCCTGGTTTGTTTTAGAGATGAGATAAAAAAATTTTAAATATATTTTAAATATATTATTATATATTTTTAATATTTTTAAATTTTCATATCATTTTTTTAAATTTTCATATAAAATTAATATTAAAACATATTTTACGAGAATATTTTTTTTTTACTTTTATCTCATCTCATCTCATCTCTGAAAATAAATAGCACCTTACTATTTCTAAACCAATGTTTAATAAAAAAAAATGATTTTGATTGCAAAATAATTTTCAAAGTAAGAGGATGATGCTATTAAACATACTTTTTTCTTTTAGAAATAGTTTCATTTATTAAAACTTATTAAACGGGAAGTCTATAATATGATTAAACAGTCAACTAATTATATACTGATATGCAACTTTTAAGTCTCTCAAACAAAATTTGAGAAAACTAACATTGCCACCATAAGAAACATTTACTAAATTTCTCTATAAGAAAAAATACTAAACTCTCAACAGATATAAATAAAATATACAACATAACCAACATACACAACAAAACACAACACTATACAACAAAACATAAAAAAACAAAACACAATACATCTTTCCGTTTGTTGATACATTTGTCTTTTCTCTAATTTTTTCAGGTACAATTAATGAAAAATGTAAAAGACTGTAAAAGTGAAAAAGTATTTTTTTAAAATATTTACAGAAAGTTTTTATTTATTTTTATCTATTTTCAAACTTTTAGTTCTCAAAACAATATTTTTAAGTTGTTATTCTATTTCACTTTTTAGCCACTCATCATTTGATTTTAAATAACAATTTAATACACATTCATGTTTTCATAAAGAATGATTTATACAATTTCTAGGAAAAGAGAAAGAGGTAGATATAAAAAGGAAATTATGTATCTCTTTAAATCGTTTAGATGTTGATATGAAAATTTTATAAATAATAATAAAATAATTATTGAATAATAATAAAATAATTTGTATTAAGATATTTTAAGAAATTAAAAAAAATGTTATAAAGTTAAATTATAAAGTTGAATAGTAATGAAATAATTATTATTTTAAGATTTTTTTTTTAAAAAATTATGTTTTTTTCAAAAATTTATGAAAGTTGTTAGAAGGACACATTTATTGCTAGAAAAAATATTGGCTAAAGCCGGGCTGTAGCTGCAGCCTCTCATGTGAGAAACTGCAGTTACAGCCCGGCTTTAGCCCAGCATTCCTCTTTATCGCTATGTAGGCTGAACCCAGTATGAGGCTGCAGCTGCAGCCCGACTTTAGCCCAGCATTTCTCTTTATCGCTACATAGGTTGAACTCAGTACGATTATGGAGCTAAGGGCCAAATGTTGGCTCCTCGTATGACAATGAGAAGGCTTGCGCCAGGCATGAGAAAAGACGAAACAGTCCAGAATAATTCAAGGTCTGTTTATTTTTTTAATTTATCTCATCTTATTTTATTTTTTTAAAATTTTTATTATATATTTTTTAAAATTTTATATAAAATAAAATAAAAAATTTATTTTTTTAAAACCTCAATTTAAAATTCTAAAATAAAATTAATATTAAAAAAATATTTTACAATAACATTTTTTTAAATTTTTATTTCATTTTATCTTATTTTTAAAAATAAATAAGACCTTAATGTTATTAAACACCTAATTATAATCATTAATCATAGTTATTATTTAGGGTTTAGTACGTACTATTCTGTCAGCTCCGTTATCTGGCCAAGGAATCGAGGACCCCACAAACGATAAAACGATCCACACCATCACCTCTTTTTTCCTCGAGTACTGATAGGTTTACTGTTCTATTATTACTCGTTTATTATTATTTTTTATATTTTAATTTTTAATTTTTTTTTAATTTTTAAATATTTTTTAAACATCTTTAATCATTAAAAAATAATTAAAAAATATATAATTTTACTAATAATTACTTTTTTAATTATTAAATAAAATTAAAAATTAAATACAAAATAGATAGTAAATAGATAATAAAAGAATTATAAGTATATCATTTTCCTTATAACCTTCTTTGTCTTCAAGCCAACATCCATCCATCCATCCATCGATCTATCGGTCAAAACTTTTGATCAGTCTCTATATCTCTGGATCCCGTTTTCTTCCCCCACAGATTTCTGTCTCAGTCTCCCCTTGGAATCTAATTTTCAGATTGCTCCCACATCCACAAATGGCTCCATCAAAGCGTGGCCACAGATTCTTCAAATTTAGACGTCCAAGCCAAAGTGCATTGATGCATTTGTCTTGTTTCTAATTTTTTTCAGGTACAATTAATGCAAAATGTAAAAGACTGTATGCAAAGTGAAAAAGTATTTTTGAAAAATATTTACAGAAAGTTTTTATTTATTTTTATCTTTTTTTCAAACTTTTAGTTCTCAAAATAATATTTTTAAGTTGTTTTTCTTTTTTCCGATCTTTTTTTTGTTTTACAATATTAATAATTGTTGAGTGAATTTTTTCGATAATGTTAATTACTTAATAAATATTTACCACTCTAAATCAAGTTCAATTAAGAACTCTTAAAGAGATCATTCAACTCTTTTCTTGAATTCTTTTCTTAAATTAAGAGCGCAAAATTTGAGAGAAATATTTATTGAAAGGAGTCTTATAACATTTATTGAGTACTTAATGCTATAAATGTACCGGAAACATTTCCTAATTTGTGTATGTTCATCTAAATTTAATATTAAACACCAGTACTAGTTTCCAACTTTCCAAGGTGAAATGGGCCGAAGATTTATATTTTTCATTATTAACAGCTTTAATAATGACTCTATAATTTGACATTCTTGTGTATAAGGTCCTTTGACTTTCAACTACGCAAACTCTAGGTGGGAACAAACCTGCAACATTCGAGTTGAATCCGTACAGATCATGGGCAAAAGTATGAGAATAGCCTTTGCTACTAATGCAAGGTGGGATTGATGAGAGGGGTATGCTTCCAGAGAATAATGCAAGCCATGTCTTATGCCTGTTCCAATATAGAGTAAATCCTAGACTAGGCCGGTAATAGCAGCCAACAAAAAAAAAAAAAAAAATTCAAAATGCAACACATGCTAGCTCTATATAAACTGAGATAAATGCTACAAACAAATGATAGATAAATACTAATTAATATGGTATGATGAATAAAATATTTTGAATTTATTTTTTTAGTTTTGAATTTATTTTTTTATTTTTTATTTCAATAATATTATTAACACACAATAAATATCAAATATCACAAATTATCAATTGATATTTATACATCATTTATCTCCAACATTTATTCTTAACATTTTTTATATGAACATAGGGAGCTAGCTGGCTGTAAGTACTTAAACCTAACTGTCAAGACAATAGTCATCATGACCTTCTATTCCTACATTCCAGCTACACAAATTCTCCCTTACTATTTATCTCTAAAATAATATTTTATAATAATTTATTTACTTAATTAAGTAAATATATTTGTTAGATAATTAGGTTGAAAAAAAATAGTTAAAAAATAATAATTTTAAAAAAATAAAATTATTAATTAATATATAGAGTATATTTACAAAATAATAATGCTATCATGCTTCTTCAAATTATTTACTTAATATGTCCTTAGTGCAATTTGCACTTTTATATTTTTTTACTTTTTATTTCAATTTCTTTTAAATATATTTAATTATTTAAAAAAAATATCAATACATGGTTAAAGAAATGACTATTAATATATTCACTTCTTTAACCATTAATCAATTTTGTTTAAAAATAAAATAAAATATAAAATAGTCAAATAAAGGAATAAAGTGAGGCAGGATAATAATATTTTCCTTCTCAAAATATTAAAAAAAACTATTATTAAAATATTTAATATTATATTAATATTTTAACTTTTAAAGATAGTGCAATGCGAATTAACCTTTCTAATAATTTTGATTTAATTTTAGCTAAAACCTCAACTTTCAATTAAATTTAAAGTTAACAAATATAGACTATTGCCAATACCAAATGCCTGCAATTTTGGATGGCTATTGCCAAACAACTAAGAGAAAAGCTTGAAATCGGATGGGTGAAAAAAATATTTCACGTCAGCCAATAACAAATAGCCACGTAGGCATTTTAAGATAGAGTAAAATACACCCACATGTATTGAACATTCTCCTTCGTTCTCTCCTTCCCCCTCCCCTCCCCCTCCCATCTTCGATCTTCCATTTTGTTAAAGCCCTCTCTTTTCTCTCCTTCTCGACGACGATGTCGATCCCTGCCTCCATCGGTATCGCACGCGTCGTAGCTGGTGGCTTCGAAGTTAAACGCATTCCAGGCAATCTTCAACGGCGCAAGTGGGTGCGGTGACTTCGGAGTTAAATGCGACGTTCCCTGCCTCCGATCATTTGAAAAAAACCAAAGAATCAAACTGGGTTTATCGATCCCTGGGGAAAAAAGGGAAAAGAAGATAAATCAGATTTACCGAACTATTGTGTTGTTTTTAGTGATTGCAAAGGAATCCCGTACCGTTTTTAATCAGAATATTTACGGATATATTCTTTTTTTGGATTAGATTTCTTATTGTTGAGATTAAGTTTTTGTTTGGATTTAAAATAAAATGGTTGATTGAGATAAATTTAGTTTATTTTTTGGTATTATTATTTTAAAATTTAGAAAATGTATATTATAAAAATTTATATTTTATATAAAAAATTAAAAATATAATAATTAAATAAAAATTAATTAAAAAAAAGTAAGGAGACCTCAACTTTCCATTTTCATGGCAGTTTGGTTGGTAGGTCCAGAAAATTTGTCCACAGTCTGAGCAAAAAGCTGGGTTCTTTGGGAGTAGCTCCGAGTAGGAGTTCTTGGGATATTGCTTCTTTTATGCAATATTCTTTCTTGTCGACTTCTGCAATATTCTCACTCGTTGATAACAGATATGGATCAAGACCGTATGCTTTTTTTGATAACTCAGCTACTCGTTTCCTCGTCCAGAAAAGTTCCATAACAGAGGAGAGGTCTTTGGGCGGAATTGGAGAGTGAAGATGGGAGGGAGAAGGAGAGAAAGGAGGAGAGGTTACATACATGAGGGTGCATTTCACCTCATTTTAGAATGCCTACGTGGCAGTTTATTATTGGCTGGTGTGAAAAAAACTTTCACACCCATCCGGCTCCATTTTTAGACTTGCAATGGACGATAGACAATATGTTATTAGTCTTTCAAAAATTTGATGTCACATTAAAATATATTGAGAAAAGAAAACTTAAAAGATGATGAATAATAATATTTTTATAGGTTAAAAGGCTTAAATAAGTTAGCTAGCTAGGGTCATGCGCCTGCTTCTCCTCCAACTGCATGACTTGCCCAATTTCGAAATCCAACTGACAGTTAAACCTAGCTACCTGTCAAGATGGCAACCTTTGAATTTTGATCGCTTCCTACGTACAATATTAATATTTATGTGCAGGCCTGCAGGCTCCTCAATTCACCATCTATATCTCATTAATTCTAGCAGCAGCAGCAGCTACAGTACTCTCAAAATGTGGTGGACGTTCGTACTGGTTGTGCTATTGCTTCTGACCTCCAACTTGGTTGCATCGCAGTCCATCATCAATACTCTTCCTGGTTTTACTGGCGAGCTTCCCTTCAATCTAGAAACTGGGTCAGTGTTCACATCAACACACACATACAGTACAGTGAAAAAAAAATAAGCATTTGATGAATTATTTGTGATAGAAATTACAAGCTTATTTCAATATTAAAAAGTCAGTTTTAGTAAAAATAATCAATCATAAATAATCAATTTTCTTATAATTATATATATATAATATGCCATGTATGTATGTATAATGATTATAATGATCATGTAATAAAAACATTAATTAAGATATTGTACTACTTCTTCTCGTTTAATTTAAATGCAACGAATTTTAAAGGTACATGGGCGTTGGAGAGTTAGATGAGGTGCAGCTATTTTATTATTTCATCGAGTCTGAAAGGAGTCCTAAGGATGACCCTCTTGTTCTTTGGCTCACCGGCGGTCCTGGTTGTTCCGGTCTCTCGGGCCTTTTATTTGAAATTGGTATCTTATATTTCTCCCATATATATATTTCTTATAATATATGATCATTTTCTTTAATTATTTAGCAGTACTAGTACAATTAAATTTATTTTAAAGTAGTATATCAGAAAACTTGGAATAACGAATCAGTATCATGTATATAAGGCCTACGTACGTACATGTATATTATAACGTCCTTTTGAGTTATATAGTTAGGAATAAAATATAGTCAATCAAATTCCATACGCGTACGAATAGAGAGATTGAGATAATTTGCTACTTATCATCTCTACATACCATACAGTATAGTACTATACTTATTTAATTTATTTTTCTAATTTTTTAATTTTTTTTAATTATTCCTAGATTAATTGATATCATGATCATCCATGTACTATACATTTGATAAGAGAAAAAAAAATAAAAAAAATAAAATTTTGTTTAGTATGTGGTGTAAAGATTATAATGACTAGAAATTTTCTTAATTCGTATTGATCAAGCTAGCATATATATATGGTAAAGAATGATATGTTATTATGCCCTTCCATCTTCTCCAATATTCATTTTGACTCCTTATGGTTTTGTTTTTAAAGTAACTATTAGTGTATTGATCTTTTCATTTTTTAAATATTTTAAAATAATAAAAAAATATGAACAACAAAATTTAAAAAAAAAAAATGGGAAGAAGAATTTGGCCTATTCATCACGCTCAGCCAGTCAATTCTGATCAGCAGCAGCCTAGCTAGCTTTGGTAAAATCCCCATACTAAGAATATTTTTGTCAACTTCGTTGGGTCGTTGACATGAGTATGGTAGTAACGCATTACTTAGTTGTGACGCCAACGGACAAATCTAGCAAGCAGCTTCCATTTAACTCCATGTTAAGAGTGTTTGCATTCTTGTATAGGTCCTTTCACTTTCAACTACGCAAATTCTAGTGGGAACAAACCAATATTGGAATTGAACCCGTACTCGTGGACAAAAGTAAGAGATTAATTAATTATTTACCGTAATAACATGATTTTATGATTGAAGACAATATGGTAATTGGGTACTCGATCTTTTAGGTTGCAAACATAATATTTTTGGATGCACCAGTAGGTACTGGATTCTCATATGCAACAACTTGGGAGGCATACAACGTCAACGACACATCATCAGCGGCGCAAATCTATGAATTTCTAAGAAAGGTAAGACTCCGCGGATTAATTAACCAAAGGGGTTTAATTTGAAGATGAATTATATTTGGCAGAAAATAATTAATTAATAAGATCATCAGCATCCGGCCATCCCATACTAATCATACATGATATTTATATCCTGATCACGGTGTGCATGATGCAGTGGCTTTTGGCTCATTCTATGTTTCTCTCAAACCCCCTCTATATTGCCGGCGATTCTTATTCCGGCTTAATCATCCCCATCGTTGTTGAAGAAGTTTTAAAAGGTATATTATATATTATCTTCCCCATTTCATTGATTCTTTGGAAAATGTATTAACAGGGTTATAATAAAATTAACTTAGCAATTTATTGAATTATCATCTTATCACATTTCATTTTCAATCTTGAAGAATAATAGAAACTACATGTTATTGTATTAGAAAGAGTACTTGATGATCATGATCTGACCTGATCCAATATGACATAATGCGTAAATATCTAATTCATGATCTTTTCTACGCTAATTGTTGTGGCGTGATTTTCTCGTCTCATTATCTTGATCTAGGTAACGAAATTGGACATTTGCCACCATTGATACTCAAAGTATGTACTCTCTAGCTGATCTTGAACTCAATGTTTTGAGTCTTTGACCTTACATTTATAAGGCCTTGAGTTTTTTTTTTTTTTTTTTGGGTATAAAGGTCTCTCTTTGATTTTTTAATAAAGAGTTAAAGTCAAGTGTCTAAGAGTGACATCTACCTAAATTTATTAAATAAAACCATCATTTTTAGCAGAGAAAAACTGTGAAAACAACCCAGACTCTTAGCATTTACACTTATTAAAAAAAACCCAAGAATCTAAACCACAATATACCAAGAAAAAAAAAACTTAAAACCAATCACAACCAACTGAAAAATTCTCCCAACCCCACTAATACTTACAAAAGACGCAGACTCCAACAATCTATTTTTTCCGAATGTAGGGCAGTCCAACTTTAGCAGTTTTGAAAAAAACCCTTCACAATATGAGGAATTCCCCCATAATTCGTCCATTGGTGAGACACATCATCAGTAGTACCCTGTTTTGCAAAAAACTCTGCCACTGCATTTGCTTCTATAAATTATATGTTGGATCGAATTAGACATTTGGGGCAAAATATGCATGATTTCATCCCAAAAATCTTCTAAATACCATACTCCGATCCACATCTAGCATAAGAAATCCAATCCACAACTAAGCTGAAGAATCCATTTCAATCACCAGTCGCTTAAATCCCAATCTTTGACAAATCTGTAATCCCGCCTTCAGTGCTTGTATTTCTGCCGAGTTATTCGTCCCATTTCCTAACTCTTGAGCGCGCAAAAGTAACGATATCATTACCATCTCCCCTTTATTATTACGCACAATACCCCCAGCCCCCATGCATGACACCTGGATTTCCAGCACAACAACCATCCACACATTTAATTTCATCCAGCCCTAGTCTCGAAGTTTTATCCATTAATTAACCAATCTGTGCCCAGCCTTACAAAAGTTTTGAACCGGGATGCTCAGCTCCCTAATTAGTATAATTTCATCAGCAGCAGACACTTACTTCTGGTCCATACGAAGTCTTATTAATGCTACTCGGCCCAGCCAAAATTTTATAGACTGCCGTACACTTTCAATTGAATCAGCTTTTCCCTTCCATCTTAACTGCACAGGAGCGCCACATCCATAATTTCCATGTTACAATTACAGGCAACAAACCAATTAAAGCACCCACCTGAGAATTACGTTTAGCACGCTGGAACAAATATTAGTCCACAATTTCACGCCAACTTCCCAGTCGTAATCTTACTCCCAACTGATCTGCACATGACTTCTTCCACAAGGTTTTAGCAACGTACGTCACCAGAGGCAAAAAGGTGATTAAAATCTTCATAATGCCCTGTCACGCAACAAGCACATTTAGAAACAACTGGAACACCTACTCTTCGAAACCGATCGTCCACACTAATAAGTCAGTCATTAAAAACCTTCCACACCTATAAGTCAATCCCATGCCGCTTTCGTATTGAACTGTCCATTTCTGGTGTCAGCTTCCCAAATCAACAAATCCTCACCTGGTTTCATTCTTCTAAGTGCCTCCACTATTTCCTCCAATTTTTCAACTCCAACATGATTTTGAGCTATTTTTACCTGGTCCCATCCATTTTCCACCGTGATCTCCATCAACTTAATTTCTGGATTCTCCAGCATAGCCGAATGTTTTCATATGATTTCCTCATGTATTCTTTTCATATCTTTTATATTTTATTTTTCATAATTTGTGGATTGATAATTTTGAAAAATGGACGCAGGGTTTTGTGCTAGGTAACCCACTTACACATAGAATTTTTGACCTGAATGCAAGACTAAAATTCGCTCACCGGATGGCACTCATATCCGACAGACTTTACGAGGTGACATGCTCCTTAATATTTATATATAAGCTTGACGTAGAGTCAAAAAGTAACGCACGTACTGGTAAAGGCCGGTCGTATATATCCTCTGGACCTCTAGTATTCCTAGATATGTATGTAATGTCTTCTATCTGTGTGCTTCTAGTCAACGAAAACAAACTGCAAAGGAGAATATCTATATCCAGATCCAAGCAATGTAAAGTGCATAGAAGATCTTCAACTAGTCGAAGAGGTGAGTTGGATTAATTAAGTTTAACAATTCTGGATTAATACACGTAAGTCATGCACGTTACATGTATGTGTTGTCTGATGCATTAATTGCGCGTTATTAATGCATACTAATCTACCGATCGATGGAATTATATATAGTGCATCTCCCAAATAGATATTTCCCAAATCTTGGAACCAAATTGCGCAGTAGACTCCCCAAAGCCAAATAAACTTCGGGAATGGAGCGTTCTCAGTGACAATTTCATAGACATACACACCTCAACACCTCAAGTTCCAGGGCCATGGTGTCGGGTACATATATAGATCTCTCTCTCTCTCTCCAACACGAAATTCAACTAAATTATGACTATTTTATAGTCATAATGCATGAGCTTATTTATATATGATTTCCAGTCCTATAACTATCCGTACTCCTACATTTGGGCGAATGATAAAACAGTACGAGAGGCGCTCCACATCCGAGAGGTACGTATATATGCATGGGAAGTTGAATTGAAATAGAATTTGAATTCATTACGTCAATTTGAGTAATTAAGTACTTCTTCTAAGTTGGTTTTCAGGGAACCAAAGGAGATTGGGAGAGATGCAATGAGAGTTTAGCATATACAGAGAATCTCATAACGAGTATTGATTACCACCGAAACCTCACCAAAAAAGATGTCCGAGCTCTGGTTTACAGGTACTTCTACTATATGTGGAAGGCTTATTATAATATATTCAAAATTTTCTAGCCTTTCCTAACCTAAAGAACTTCTCTTCGTGAAGCGGTGATCACGACATGGTGATTCCATATGTGGGCACTGAAGAATGGATAGAAACGTTGGATTTGTCTGTAAAGGATGATTGGAGACCTTGGTTTGTTGACGGTCAAATCGCAGGGTGAACTTCCATGACCACCTTATTTATTTAAATAAATGAAGAAGTGATTATTAGTGAAGTTTTTATATATTTCTGAATTTTTTTAATAATTAAAAATTTTAAAAAAATATTTAAAAGAAAATGATCATAAAAAAATAAATAAATACATTAAAAATAGTAAACTAGCTGTAAGTGATTAAGTGGTATCATTATCTTATTTATTTTGTTTTGTTTTCTTCAGATACGTCACCATCTTTAGAGAGGAAAAGTATAGCTTGACATTCACAACTATAAAGGCAAGTAGTATTCTCCACGCTTCGGGCAAAATAATTCCCCATATATATTGTAGTCAGGCAAAACTGTTTTTATATAAACATGGTCATGTCATTTTGGTTTGTGGTGCAGGGTGGGGGTCACACGGCACCAGAATATAGGCCAAAGGAATGCCTTGCCATGATTGATAGATGGTTTTCTTATTACTTCCTATAGTGGCGCAGAGTGGTAGCTCCAAATTATGATCAAATAGCTCCTTTCTCATTAGAATCATGAGCTCGTTTTTAAAACAATTGTACTTGCATCATGCATGTTGTATTAGATCAAGTGATCAACCCCGATCGATAAGATGCGATTTTATTTTGAAGGACAATATGTAATTTAAGTTTAGGGTTTATTATTCGGGGTTCATGCATATATAATATAAACTTTGTTCCAATTAGTATCCTACGTTCAATAAATATATAATGCTAATTTAGGAATTGCCCAATTAGACTTTTCCTAACAAAAAATAGAGAGCGGTTAGATACAATCCTTAAAAGGGCTTTTCATGTACTCTATAATTTGTCCTTTTGTCCATATCAGCTTATGTCAAAGGATCAAAATGCCATGCTTCTCAATACCCAGAAGATGATTATAATTAGAATAATATTCCCATTTAAAGGTACTCTTTATACCGTGCACGCTATCCATTTTTAAAATTTGCCCAATATTATACATTTTGTCTTTTACCTATCTCACTCAAAACCTAATCCCATATTAGATTATTGATTATCTAATTTATATATAATAATAAAATATTATTTACTTTTTACTTGTTATTATTATTTTATCTAATTTCTTATAGTACTCATATTTGGATCAAGATGTAGTAGTCATTTTTTATATTTTAGTCAAATCAATTATATTTTATTTTAATATAATAATTTATAACTGATATTTTTTTGAAGTTTTATATTTAATAACAGAACGAGTGGTCCGTACATTCGAATTAAATTATTATTTTTTAATTTTTTTTCCTAAAATTAAATTGAGAGATGAGATGAGTTTAGTTTTTTTTTTTAATATTATTATTATTTTAAAATTTGAACATGATGAATTAAAATTTTAAAAATATATATTAAAATTTATATTTTATATAAAAATTTGAAAAGAATATAATTACAAAATAAAAATAAATTAAAATAAGTTCAACTCACTTTCAATCGGACCTAACAAACAACATGACTAGTACAAAAAGCCAAGTACTACTGTGGATAAAAGTCATATGCCATGTGTGATACATGTAAAAGCATTTTGATTGAATTGGTTAAAAATATCTTTTAAAAAATATATTTTTATATAAATACTAAAAAATAAGTATTATATTTGATCAAATATGACAATGAAGTGTATAGAAAAATGTTCAAAAAATACTTTTTATAAATAATAAAGTTAAAATTTTATTTAGAAAACTAAAACGATTATCAAATTTGATAATTATTTTAATTTTTTAATAATTATTTTAATTTTACTATTTATAAAAAGTATTTTTTTAACCTTTCTTCATACACTTTATTGTTATATTTAATCAAATATAATATTTATTTTTTAATATTTATATAAAAAAATATTTAAAAATAATAACTTTTAATTAATTTAATAAAAGTGCTCAAAGAATGTAGAGCAAATCCTAGGTTATAAAGCTGCCAGTACTTAAAACGGCACCTAACTGTCACGACATTAGTCATGACATTCTCTTCCTGCATTCCCACGAGCTTACCCAAATTGGTCAGACCATATAGACAACGTTTGTCAGTTCCTTCGACGAACAGTACCAATAAAGTTAGTCAGCCTAGTAAAATGATATATGGGGGCCGGGGATGATGGTAGTGCATTAGAGTATTAGTTGTCGTTAGTTAAAGTTAAATTTTGATTAAATAACAGTTAAGTTGCTTAAAGTATTTTTATTGAATTCATCAAATTAATTATTAAATATAAATTTAATGATTTATATTAAAAATTACTCTATATTAATCTCATCAAACTCTATTTTTTAAATTATAAATTACAGTAAAAATAATTAAACCTTTCAAATTTGAAAGGTTATTATTCACCATTCAACTCATTTATTTAATATATTTTATTTTTCTATATCTTTCTTTCATCTATTTAAAATAGTGGAGAAAATTTAAAAATATTCTTTTTAAAAAAAATATTATTATATTATTATTTTGATGAGTCTAATGATAAATTCAATGTAGAGTTATGATGAATATGGTATATGTATCTCATTAAATTTATATTTTTCGTTAAATTTTAATGATTTGTTTGATGAGACTAATATAAATACTCTTAAGAACATATATTAATAGCAACCTAGCCAAAGTAAATTTTGGTCAAACTATAATTAAGTTGTTTAAAAACTTCATACACTAGACTCGATAAATGCACAATAAATTTGACCTTTTTTATTTTTTATTGGTTAAATTTGACTAGCCCAAATGATTGGTTTAAGAGTATTGGTATTGGATTAATTAAATGCAACCATTCTTTAAATTTAAAAAACAAATGAATTAAAATCGGTCTGCATTGAATTAGCCAAAAACTTTCCATACTAACTTTTTGCTATGGTAAATTTATTTTATTTTTCATATATGAAAAGAATTATTGATCTCTTTATCTCATTATTTTATACTTTTCCAACCCCATATAATTTTATAACAAGGAATTGAAAAATATTTTTTTCAGAATTTGGTTGAAAAAAAATTATTTAAGTATCAAATTAAATTATTAATAGACATATGGCTAATGTAATTATAAAATATGAAAAATATTTAAATATATTCTTATAAAAAAAAATATGAATATGATTGTTGAAAGTTATTGAGAATTATGAAAATAAAATTAAAAAAATAATTAAAAAATATAAATAATAAGAAATAATAATATTTTATTACT
Organism: Platycarya strobilacea; assembly: GCA_036898215.1. Classification (NCBI taxonomy): domain Eukaryota; kingdom Viridiplantae; phylum Streptophyta; class Magnoliopsida; order Fagales; family Juglandaceae; genus Platycarya; species Platycarya strobilacea. Next base: position 2,281,703 of record CM072554.1, on the reverse strand, counting down.
ATAGAGAATGTGATAGCTTATCCAATATAGATTTCATGTTTTAAGTAATTGACTAAAAGATAAAAAATTGTATATTTTTTAAAATTTAAATTTTAGGATAGTCAATTCAATGCTAGTGCTCTAATAAATTTTTTTGTATGAAAATAATTGCTGATTTGCTTCAAATAATGAAATTGTTATTAGTGTGAATTTGGGTCTTCAGGGTCCATGTATTTTTTTTTGAACTTTTAGTAGACCATTTCTTTCCTTTTGTTCTCAATTTTTTGAAATCTTTAAACATTTGCTGAAACAGAATATTTTTTTTTGGCTAAAATTGATTATTTTCCGCAACAACGTTTCTTTGTAAATAAATATTTTCTTTCAAGGACAATGATAAAGTCACCATTATTTAAATCTCGTTGGTGTGCACCGCTCCAATTATTTTTCTTGTTATTTTTAACTTAATGAGTATGATATTTTGAATTTTTTTCTTTCTGAAAAATGTTTAAAATATTAAAAAAATAATGTAAAAAAAGCAAAAGCACCTAACGGTGCACATAGCAGGACTCAAATAACGAGAGTTTTAACAATCCCTTCCAATCCAATGTTTTGATGGAACTAGCATTTACCACGATAAAATTTTTGTGGAAAATGAAAATACTATTTTTTTCTCCGATTTCTATCAAAATTTTTCGTATGTGTTATCACTAAATTGGTAACTTGATTGGTACGAAATGGTATTTAATAGCCTCTAAGTTAAGAGTTCAAGTTGGATATAAGTCGAAATCGATTGTAAGAATACTACCTAACCAAGAGTCTATGAGATGGGCTTTAAATCAGCTGGCATCTTGGTGAGACTACGGTGACGAGCTTGCCCTTTTGGTTAGTAATTATGGCTTAAATAAAACATTTCATAGTAGATAGGGACTCTTATGATCACGTTCAAAGAGTTCAAAGAGGATAAATATGTTAGTCGCTTTCACTTCCCTTTTTACTTATAAAAATAAATAAATAAAGGTTTCATGCATTGCAAGTTGAAATATTTTCAACTAAATGTCAAAGAGCCAACAACGAAGCAATTACGATATACAGTGGCAAATGATTGGTGTCCATTGATATATGTTGGTAGCTGAGATCGTGCACAGCCTACAACTATTAATATTTCATTTTTTTTAATAAGAATTGAGTACTTTTTCATCCATTGGGCAACGGTTGATGAGAACATTAATGTCGACCTCATCGGCCATGGCTTCCATCGCTCTGGTTTTTGTCCTGTTGTTTCGGATTGTCCTAATGTGCATGGCTGACTCCCACTCAATTGTGGAGACTCTACCAGGGTTTCCCGGAAAACTGCCTTTCAAACTTGAAACAGGGTAAGGGACATTCTAAACTTCGATCGATGCTTAACTAGTGTATTTTTGTTTCCCAATGCCTATTTATATAATGTAATCCGTAGGACCGTACGTACGTTTGGAATGGAAACTTTAGTTGTTATTTTCTCAGATACGTGGGTGTTGGAGATGCAGACGAGGTTCAACTATTTTATTACTTCGTTGAATCCGAGAGAAACCCAAAGAAGGACCCTTTGTTACTTTGGCTGACAGGAGGCCCCGGTTGTTCTTCTTTCACCGGATTTGTTTATGAGCATATTGGTAGCCTTCTCAACTTTTTCTCTCTCTCTTTTTTTTTTTGGCCGGTCGTGAGATTTTCATGAATATTGCCGAGAAACAAACAAAACTTTCAACTGCCGGCAGAAAACTGATGAATTTTTTTACTCAGAAGTAAAAATTCTGAGCGTTGGGTTTTACTTTTACCCACAAAACTCCAGCCCCGATTTTACTCCGCTCGCACTTTTTCATTTTTCTTCCCTTCCCCTGGTCAAGTTTAAAGGTAATACAGAGTTTGTCCCGATTTTTTTTTTTGATAACCAAGTATACTCAATGTATACAAGAAAACACATATTGCATAGAACTCCTAATAATTCTTAAAATCTCGTAAAAAGTTAGTCAAAATACATTAAGTCCGAATAAGAATGAAATACCCCTCAACCTCAACCTCAATCCAAAAAATCCTCTATGAGAACATTATGCCCTCCCTTTAGCCTAATACTCTACCCGAAACACCCTACATGAAAATATCATGCATTTCTTTGAGTCTTCCAACTTGAGTTACTAACAAAAGCTTCACAATTGATTCCCCAAGAAAAATGCTCCAACTTCCTATTTTTCTTAAAATTTGATTTGGAGTCACGTGAGTGACTCGCTTTAATCGTAGTGAGTAGTGCTTTAAATTGATCTTCACATCTTTCATGTGTTTTAAATTGTCCTGAATTTTATATGAGGTCATTCTCTCTCTTTTTTTTTAAAAAAAAAAATCGTGTTTAGACTTCTTTAAAATCTAATGCTAAGAACATGTCTTTTTTAAACACGCCTCTATTTTTATTTCTCTGAAAGTTAGAACATTTCATAGATAAACTACGAGGATACAACAACACAATATTCAAGAGTGTAAGACTCCAACAGTCATCCTAAAACAAACAAATACAGCACTAAAAAAATAAAAAATAAAAAGCGGACTATATCGTCAATAAATTGGCTCTAACCCAATTCCCACAAGGAAAAACCGCTTAAAAGCAATTTTGACATAGTCTGAAAAACAGACAATAAACCTACGACTAAAAGATGCAATTGAGAAGGTTGCGCTGCAATTTGTTTATTTGTTCCGACCGAAGAAGATTACCACATCCATATCTTCCTGATCGCTAGTTAGAAAAAGCGAAAACATAGGAAAGAGCCAAAAACTATGCCAAATCTTCGGTAGAGGGTCCTCAGAGACGGTGACATGTGTTGGAAAAGGAGCACAGATAACCTGATCCTGAAGATTGGAGGTCGTAGAAACTGCCGGTGACGCGCATGGCAACCAAAGCCACACCAGGACATCGAAAAACGTGTGCTATGCGCACGGTCGAAACTGCGCGTGCATCAAACACGCACGTTGAAAAAGTGAAGTTCTCTCCTAGAACTTTAAGATCGGCGGCTGAAAAAGTTGGGAAGCCGGCACGTGAAGCCCTGAAGTCGCCAAAGGACAAAAGATTAGCACAAGTTGGCTTGGAAAAAGAAAATCAGAAAAAGAAACATACCGAATAAGAAAAAGAAAGGCAAGGAAAAACTAGAAAATAAAGGGAAAGGGGAGGAGGTGATAAGAGACTAAGCTACGATCCACCCTCGCCAGAAAAAGGCTAAAAATGCCTGGGTTGTTGCTCAAAGATCACTTTTTTGAGAAAGAGAGTTAGGCAGGTGAAAAATCTCCAACTTTGTGCGAGATAATGTAATGGGTCAAATTAATTTGCCACAAAATAATTTATTTAACAAAAGAAACTGACCACATTATTATATTAACATATATGGGGACAATAGGTTGGTTGAGTTTCAGAGCTTGGCTTTCTCGACACTCTCTCCCTCTCTACTTGGAAACCCTAAGGTTTCTTTAACCCTAGGTGCCACTGGGGGTGGGGGTGTGAGCCGCGCACCTCCCCTCCTCCCCCACCCCCTCCCCTTTCGTTCCTACTTCCCCCTCATTACCTCCCTTGCTTCGCCTCTCTTTTTCCCCCCTGTTTTCTCAGTTTTTCATCTTGTGTCTTCCACCGTACCTTCCTCCCCAGTCTCTCCTCTTCCTGCGGCTGTTTCTTCCCCTCCCCCTCCTCTTTCTTGTGGTTTTTGTGGTTTTCGTAGATCTGGGTCTCGGACGAAGATGCACTTTAGAGTCGCGACACCCTTCGGCAATCTTCGGCTAGCACGCACGCCACCAGGGGACTTGCCAGCCGCCAATGTTCAGAACTGTCGATGGCCTCGCCGAGATAACGACACGTCAATTACACGCACGGGTTTAGATTGGAGTGGTGCTTCCACGCGCTTCCAACTCCTGAGGCCCTGATAGTACCCCATTAAAAACTGCCATAAATCATGCCTTGACACCGCTAGTGGAGAATTAGGACAGTCACTTGGCTAGCCTGCATGCATGCCTTGACTCAGGCCTTGACATGCAGCAATCAACCATGGAGGCTACTGGCCACGCGTAGCCCATGCGCACAAACTGCCAGCTTGGACCATGCATGACCATCAACCTGGCACTCAGCCTGGGCCATGCAAGACCACCGCTCAAGCCACATGACTGGGCCACACTACCACAACACGATATCACCTGGGACACATCATCAAGTTTAGGCATGTCACCATGACATGCACACTGTCAGATGCCACGCAGTCAGGCGCCATGTAGACAACCATCCGTAGGCCATGCCACAGACCATGCCTAGGCCCCAACATATCACGACCCCATTATCATTGGCGCCACATTTGCTTATTTATGTATTTATTTTATTTATTTATGCATTTGGTTATTTTAGTAATTATCTTATCTTGCTAGGAACCTTTTGGGGGTTTATAATTTGTTAGACTCTATAAATAGGACCTCTAGGTTTTCATTTCACATCTTTTGGACAATTGAAAATTAGACTTTTGCTCTTGAGAAAGAGTTAGGCCGGCCACACTCATTGTGGTTTGGAAATCAGTGCTTAGCACTCGGGCTTCCCTAGGGTGCAATTCGTGAATCCCTTTGAAAGAGGATCATCGTGCAATTTGTGAATCGGTGATCCACATTTATCCTTTATTTGTTTTCAATTTATTTATAAAAATCTTGAGGTTATTTATAAAAAGTGTTTCGGGTTGTGTGTGTCTTATTAGTCGATTTCATTTTTTTGTTCTTGAGTGTTTATTTGATTGTTGTGTGAGTTTTGTGTTTGTGAGGCCAAATCCACACCACTTGTGGATTTGAGAACTTGTGTGTGTGTTCCCTAGAGGAATTCGAAACCCTCCTCCATTAGGAGATTCGGATTGCTCAAGAGTGTGAGTGTTGAGTGTGTGAGTGATTGAAGAAGAAGGAATAGTTGAAGGATCGAAACCCCTTGGTGCCTTAAAGGAGTTGGCTTGTTCTTCTATGGTCTTTTGTTCAATCTTTAATTGATTTTTCAATTAATAATTCTGGTGTTCTTTTTTCCCCATAGCAGCCACGGCAAAACTCTCAAAACCCTACCCATACCACAAGGCCAAAGGCCATCAAACCCTAGCCAACTCACTTGCCATATTTGCCCTTTAACCTAGCTGGCCATCTATCCCCATCCACTCCTATATTTTCTCACTTAAATCCACTTCATTCCTCATATAAATCAAGCTAATTTCGTGCCCCCTAGACCTTGCATGACCGGCCACCTATTTGGATTTGAATTCAAATTAATTCAAATTTAATTCAAACCAAAACTCCTAGAATTTCTCATATTCGGCCATCACCCTTTGCCCTAGCCGAAACTCCCTTTGCCACATCACTCTCTTATTTGATTGATCATCAATTGAAGAAGAGAACCAATCAAAATCAGCCCCATCATCAAGCACCCAACTAACCACATAAGCCCTAGCCTTGCCGTCCACTCTAAATGCCTATAAGGCATACTCCTATTTTTTAGGACTTATCTAAAACCACTCAAAATCTTAGATCCTTAACCCTAATTGACTTGGCCAAAAACCCTAGAGAAACCCTAAGCAATATTCAGCCACTTTATGCCCTAACCAAACCCCATCTAGCCTAAACACCAATAGCCTAGCCGAACACCCCAAATTCCCCTTAGCCGTGCATCACTTTGTACCTAACCTAGCCAATCAACCTCTTATTCACCAATAACTCCACTAAATCTTAACCTCAATTAACATTTTCCCTCATCCAAAAACAACTCAAATCTCCACCAACCGGCCACTCAACTCTATCCCAAACTCAAATCAATTCAAAATCAATTTTTTTCACTTTCCATAAATATCTCACTTGGCCATTCCATCCCTAGCTATTGCCGAAATTCTCCACTTGCCACATCACCAAATTAATCCTTAATTCTCTCAAATGATTAATCAATTATCCAATTGATTGAATCAATCAAATCTTATCCCAAAATAGAAGCAATACTTGGCCAACAACCCTACCTCATTGCTGCCCACTTATCTTGCTAAAATCCTAATTCCTACATGTTAGGAATTATCCAAAACATCTCAAAACTCTATCCCACCTAACTCTAACCACCTTGGCCGAAACCCATATTCCCAAACCCTAGCCAATTGACTTCCAAACCCTAACCTAATCTCAATCTCGAAATTTCCCTTAGTCTCCACTAAAACCCTAGTTCTACTACACTATATGACCTATAGTCCTTACCAAATAGATCCCAATACATAGGCCTACTCAAAGGACATTCTCCTAAACCTTTTATACCTTAATCTACCACTCAGCTCACCACATCTCCCTTCCCAGTACCATAACCAAGACTACCATAGCCTAAATACCACCTTATTGCTCCATACACTTAGCCATCAAAACCCATTGTCGTACACTACTCTACCCTACCTTAGCCAAGACGAACTCAATTAATTTCTCTTAACCACCTCAACCTCATATCACCCTTTCATTTATTATTAGTGTACGCGAACCATCACAAGCAAAAAGAGCTTTACTTGGTCATTAAGGAGTAACAAGCGAGGAGGACCCACTTAGTTGAGTGGGGACACGACTGAGGTCCCTATCAGGCCCACCGCCCTCACGCGCGGTGGCCCTGGACCCAGCGCCATCAGAAGCTTCTGGGATGCTGGTTCTGCACTTTCCCAAGGTGGCGCGTGCATCTCACGTGCCACCTCCGCCGTCAGCTCTGGCTTTTGTCCCGAACTAGTTTTTGTTGTTTAAGTTTCATTTGCTTTCGTTAGTATTGTGGTTGTTGTAGTTGTTGTCGTTTCTGTATTGTTGATATTTTGTTTTAATAAATAGGAATAGGCTTATTCCTTGTTTTGACTCCCACTCTTCTTTTAGAAGATATGGTTGGCCCTCCTCCTTATCCTTTGGAGAATGGAGGTTGGCGAGCTCCTCCTTCTCCTTTGGAGAAGGGAGGTGGTAATCCCATCCCCCTTCTTATGCGGTGAGAGTTTGGTTACTCCGACTTTCTCTCAGACAAATCACTTTTATGTGATTTGATCGTCTGAGATATTAGAAATTAAGACAAAGTCTGCCACTGTGTGTGTGGGGATGCTATAGATCTTCCTGTTTAGTTAGACTTGTAATACGGATCTTTTTAAACTTATCAGTCTCAATTATAAACTTCATTTATAAAATAAATTGTGATCTTTCCTTAAAAAAGAAAAAAAAAATGGGGACAATATTACAGAATTGATGGTGGTTGATATATATGTAGAGAATATTACAGGCCAGGTTGTTGCTGGTTGATAATCGTCTATCATGTCAAAAGAAACTTCATTTCATAAATCAGCAAGTTAATATATAGAATCAAGGCATAAGATTCCAAATTTCTCTATTCGATCAACTGTCAGGCATCAAAACACAAGTACCGTCCTGTACGTGCACACGAAGCTAGCCGCCCACCTCCCTTGCCCTTTGTCAAAAACCCTAGCCACCCACCTTCCGCCCTTCAACGGTCGCCCTCTGCGGCGTCGTCCTCGGTGGAGAAAGGCTAGGCTCCCCCCCTTAATCCCTAGCTGCTTCTCCTCTGCAGCGCCGTTTCCATCGTCGTTCGCCCACTGCAGCACCGTTCCCCCTTCGTCGATCGTCCCCTGCAGCGCCGCTTCCCTCGTCGTTCGCCCACTGCAGCGCCGCTTCTCTCACGGTCTTGAAGCTTCGTAACCCTTTGCCCACTGCAGTGCTTTTTCTCCCGGTCCTCTGGTGCTCTTGCTCCGTTGCTCTGCAATCCAGCCGCAGATTGTTCCGTCAACATAGATCCGCGATGGGAGGTGGCAGCCGTTCTCTCTAAGCTTGGTAAGTGTCCCTGCACCTTGATTCGTTCCTTTTTCCCCGTCGAGGGGTAGCTTGCAGCGCCTCCCATGGTGGCGGTCTCCTAGGGCTCGCCTCCTTGGCGGCGGCGGCCTTGGGACTTCCGGAATCTATGGTGCTGGTGAGTTCTTCAGAGGGTGGTGTAGTGGATGGTAAGTTAGGGAAGGATTCTGGGTTTGCTCCGAAATCTTATGCGTAGGCTTAGTCACGAGTAAATGCATCGCAAGGTTTCAAGATCCCGATTAGATTACCAGTGGAAGTGGATAGAGAATTGGGATTTATTTTTTCAGAAGCATAGATGAATAAGGCAGGAGAGGATCTCGGGTTTGCATTGGTCCTGAAATTTCTAAAGCAGAGGCCGTCGGTTGACAAGATAAGGTTTGCCATTGCTAAGACTTGGGGGTTGCTAGAGGTGCCGACAGTGAGCTTTATGGATAATTTCCACGTTTTAGTACAGATGGGTAGTGAAAGGGATTTTGTACATGGTTGGGCGAGGGAGGGTCGGACCATTGATGGTTGCGGCTTTCGCATCTTCCGTTGGACCCGAGATTTTAATTTGCAGGCTGAACCATCTTTGGCAGCACAGTGGATTTTTCTCCCGGGTTTGCCAATGCATATGTATAAGAAGGATTGTCTCCAGAGTTTGGCTAGTCGTTTTGGAAAATATCTGGGAACAGATCACGCAACATTGGCTCGCACTCATGCTAAAGGTGCCCGTATTTGCGTTGAAACTGATTTGGCATTTGAATTGGTACAAGGCTTTCCAATTGTTGAGGCAAATAAGAAATTCTGACAACCTGTGAGGTATGAAAAACTGGGTTTCTTTTGTGAGTGTAAAAGGCAAGGTCATACTGCTGTAGTATGCAGTGCGGGACAACATAATGTGGGAAAGATAAAAGGATGAAAAAGTGGTGTTGGAGAGACAAGTAGGGAAAAAGGAAGTGTGGCGTGAGAAAAACATACCGAAGGAACCTATAGCAGAAATGGTTAAAGTATTAGAGGAAGGAGTACAGTTAAGTAAACCAAATGGTGTTGAGAAGGGAATAGTAATTGTTTCTGAGCATGTTGAAGTTGATCAAAATTTGGGTGGTATTGATCAAAATTTGTCCAAGGAGGAGGAGCCTTTGAAGGCTCAGGAAGGTGATAGGGAAGCTATTGAAGTTATGAATTTTGAAAATCGTGAAATTGCAGTAGTTGAAAATGCCCGAGAGGAAAAATCTACTTGGGAGCAATTAGAGAGGTGTTGAAAATCTAGTTGGGAGCATTGAGGAAAATCTCCCTAGTACCTTTGGGAAAGGGGCTGCTTTAAGTAATGAGGCTTTGGAAACAACTGGCAGGACTAATGACAAGGAAAAACGGAGTTTTTTGGATTTAATTTAGTCTATGGTTGAAAGAAATGATGAGGAGACTTGGGAAACAGAAAATGAAGAGTATGAGGAGGAGTTTTGGGAAACTGGTAATAATGATGCAGGTATCTGGGATGATTTTTCCAAACCATACTAAATCGGATACAGAATTTGGGGATATTCTAGAGCATTTGAGTAAGGAAAAATATTATCATACAGATAAGGAGATATCGAAAAAGAGGGGCTTTAAGATAAGAAGTTCTTCCCGGAATACAAGAAGGCCGGCACGTTTGAATCTATGAATTTCTTGTGGACGTTGTGGGTTGGTTTTTGATTTTGTTAGTGTTCTTGTTTGGGATGATATTTATTGAATATTTGTATATCCCTTCTAGTTTTTTTGAATGTTGTCACAGTTTTCTTCCGTCACAAGTGAGGGTTTTATTAATAAATTATTATTAAAAAAAATGTTAAAAGAAACCTTATCAGACCCCAAAAGTAAAAATTTAGAAAGCAAAAAACAAAAAAACATGGGTCAATTCCAATTATGCCTTAAATTGATTGCTCTTTACTCTATTATTATATATATGTAGGACCACTTCAATTCAATTATGAAGATTTCGATGGGGATCTACCAACCTTTTTGTTGAACCCAGATTCATGGACACAGGTATGTGATGAGACATCTAGCCCTCCGATACATAAATATATCATTAGCAATTTAGACGGTCGTGATTTGATTTAATTTAATTTAATTTTCTGTCTCTTTAATATCCAGGTTGCCAGCATTATATTTTTAGATGCTCCAGTTGGCTCGGGATTCTCATATTCAAGAACCTCCCAAGGTTACAATATCACCGATAAAATCTCAGCGGCAGAAACCTATCAGTTCCTGCGGAAGGTGAGTCAAAATAGAAATATATTCGACCAGAGATCTGTCAGTTTTCCTACTCCGTATATTATCTTGACAAAGATTTATTTCCTTAGCCTAAGTGTTAAATTATTTATCATGTATCTAAGTTCTAACAAACAGCGCGCTGTTTTCTAATTTTTATTTTTCGATTTGTGAAACAGTGGCTGATAAATCACCCACAATTCCTGTCAAATGAACTTTACGTTGGTGGTGATTCTTATTCAGGCATTGTCGTTCCAATCATTGTTGAAGAAATATATAATGGTAAAAGTTTATTGGTTTTGGTCTCTTTCAATCTAATTTGGTTTTTGAGAAATTAAGCATAAGCTCAGAATTGATTTAACTTCCAAACACGCCCAATTTCACTTTTTTTTTTCTTGCCATGTTCGGTTAATCGTCTCGATTTCACTACTCTTTTCAGTACCATAATTGAGCAAAATTAAAGACTTAATTTCCAAATCATGAAACTTGGTTCTCCTATTTTATCCCCAAATTAATTAACATTTCAACTATCAAACTTTCTTGCAGGTAACAAAGTCGGAAAGGAGCCCTTCCTGAAGCTCAATGTAATTACTTCTATTGCATTCCTGATTTGGGTTTCTGGTATTAATTCATGACTAAATCAAGGTTTCTATCAATTGAAAATAGGGATACCTACTTGGCAACCCAGTAACTGATCTTCGTGGTGATGCCAATGCAAAATTCGAATATGCTTATCGTGTGTCACTAATATCTGATGAACTCTATGCAGTAAATCTCTCAAAACTTGCATTTAATTCCTTCAGCGCTTATGTCTTGTGTTTATGTTTATATTATGTGCATTATATAATATCATATATTCTCGACATTATGTTTTGATTGTTTGTTTTTTCTCTTCTAAATTTCCAGTCATTGAAAGAAAGCTGTCAGGGCGAGTATGTGGTCGTAGATCCAGCAAATGTACAATGTGTCAAAGATCTTGCAGCAATTGAGGATGTGAGAAAATTCCTATAATTCATTGGAGTTGTTCTTTTTTTCATCATATGTGAAGACAGAAAATAGAAATTCAGTTCAGTTTTATGAGCATTAATTCATATCATTAATGACTAACTGAGTTGGCGTTTGATCTGTAGTGCATCGCCAATATTGATGTTGCATATATTTTGGAACCTAATTGCGCTCTAATCTCTCCAAAATCAAATGGAATAGAACGGCTGGATCAAGCAATTGTGGAAGAAAATCGGAGGATCAATGTTTTGAAGCTCCTTTCATGGTCTAAACCACCCCCTGAATTATGGTGCCGGGTAACTTAATCATCTGGTTATCTTCCCCCTGCAGCTTTCTCGCTCCTACTCTCAATATATGAACTGATATTATAGATCATGATGATACTGTAAAGTATATAGCTTAATTCTTCATTTACTTACAGAGTTATACTTACGTGCTTTCTTACATTTGGGCTAATGATGAAAATGTACAAAATGCGCTTCACATACGGAAGGTGCGTACATATATAAGTACATCATATATATATATATATAATATTTGAGAATTGCTACGTACACAAAAATATACAAAATAAATTCACAAACTGATGTAGTTACATGGAATCCATTAGATGTACTTTATAATAAAAATAACTTTATAATTTGACATATCACACCAAGTCATATATTAGCTTATGAATTTACTTTTGTATAATTCCTTTTTATCTAAAGTATTTCCGCTGCTATGATGACTCTCAGGGAACCATCAAGACCTGGGTGAGATGTAATAGGACCATGTCCTACACATATAATGTTATAAGTACGGTTGATTACCATCGTAATCTCACAGAGCAGACAGGTTACCGATCTCTGATTTACAAGTGAGAGTCCATCACTTCATTTTCTCTTCTTTATTTTTATCAATATATTTGAGTGCTCGGGGATAAATATATCAAAATAATAATACTACTCTTCATCCTAAATTTTGTTATCTTCAATCGTGCATTTTTTTTAACTTGATTAATCAATATTCTAATAATTCCTGGCCTCCGCCGCCTTCCATCTCACAGTGGAGACCAAGACATGTCTGTTTCATATGTTGGCACCCTACAATGGATAAGAACTCTCAATATGACCCTCGAAAGTGAGTGGGAGCCGTGGTTTGTGGAGGGTCAAGTTGCTGGGTTGGTACCTCGTACTGTCAAATTTTAATCAATTTTCTTGCCTGTATGAAGTACTAGGATGATTTCCAAGACCTGAAATTTTTTTTTTCTTTTAATCCTCATGGCAGGTACACAATGAGATTTACCAAGAATAATTACCATATGACTTATGCTACGATTAAGGTATATATGCAAAACACTCTGATCTGAATTTTTATTTTATTTTATTTTATTTTATTTCTGAATGTCATTCACAAGATCTAAATTTATAACTTTTTTTTTTTTAATATATTGTAAATGGAGGGAGGAGGTCATACAGCTCCAGAGTACAAGCCTAAAGAAAGTTATGCCATGGCATATAGGTGGCTCGGCCACTACTATCTTTGAGTTAAGTAGAATGGTTGCAATTAAATTTAGGCATGTAAAATAGTAAGGTGCCGGGTGATATTCATTGGCATTAATGCAGTTGCCAGTATTCCGATCCTTGCTACAAAATCAAACGCCATTTCTGTTTATTATGCAACGAATAAATTAAGATCTCATGGTTCTGAAATGATCAGAATCCTGCACGAGTTAATATAACATATGCTAATTCAGACACAAAATTGCATTTCTTGTCGTGGCCTACATCTTTTTTATGGGGAGTTGTACTTAAGACAGCTTATAATTTGGCTTTACAAATATAGAAGACCGCTGGCGAAGGTGGCTTCCCATTAAATTATTTATCGAATTGACACCTAACCAGAATGTTGGTTGCAAGTTGTAACAACTAGTTTTTTGGACTGGATTTCATTAAACTTAATTGATTTCGGAATCAATAAAAAAAACTATGGTTTAAGACCAGTAATTAAATAAAGAGAAATTGTTCTGGCAATCGTGTAAATGTTACGCAATTGTTTTAAAAAAATGAATAAATACAAGAATTACATGAAAAAAAATTTATTTTTTAATAATAAAATTTATTTTATTTTTTAAAATAATTATACGGTATCTATGACTATATAATTACTCTTAAATAAATCGGTTACGCGTACATGGGGTTCACGGATGACGCCACTCCTCATTTCAGCCCAATAGCTTAATTCAGTTCCAGCACACGGTCCATAATTTGAAACCACGCACTCACCTTAGACCTACATCAACTATCAACTTTGGGCTTCGTAGTCAAGTAAAACTGTCATATATAAATATGACTTCTTTCATCTTTGCTTCCCTTTCAATTGATCAACAATGCACACAGATCTCTGTAATTCATTTTTGTTTTAAATTTATATAACAAAAGAATGGGCCACATAATTATGTCAATAAACTTAATTGGAGACAATCTACAAGGCTCGTTCTCTCGCTCATCTCTCTCGTCTAAAAGTTCTAGCCATCACCGCTTGTGTCCAAAGGGGTGCGGAGCTTCGGCTCCTTCATCCCTCCCGTCCAGCTCGCTTTAGCTATTTTCATGTTTTTTTTTAGCTTTATAAGTTTATTTTCGGGCTTTTATAGAGAATCTATCCATCGCACAAAAGGGTTCTGATATTCTACTTGCTAGACATCTTCCACGGCCACGTGCCGAACCATTGGTCTTCCTAGCTGTCAATCGCCTAAAGGAACAAAAAAACCTGCTCAAAAGGGTGGCGCATGAGTCTTTCGTGCAGGCTTTTGCCTGCAGGCTACCCACGCGCTGCCGCGACTTGGTAGTTCCCTGGCCGACACGCGCGACACCAACAAGCTGTGGACCTCTACCGATGCATCGATTCCTCTCCTATTTGCTTTTTCCTAAGTTGGGATCAAGATAAAGTGGACGTGAGAATTCCCCTCAACCGTATCAATTCAATAGAATGCAACGCATCTTCCGTTGCTGCAACTTTTACTCACAGTCAAATAGTCTATTTATTAGATTATTTTAAAAACGCTTTAGGCGGTTTTCCTTCAATTGGGACTGATGGGAGCCACAATTGTGACTCTGAAATCTTTTTTATTTTTGGTGTTTGTTATATATTTGTTGTATTGGAATGATTGTTGGAGACTCTCATCTTATTATTGTATCATATAACTGCATATTTTATCTGTGAAGTGCTTGCCTTTAAAAAACAAAAAAAATGGAGACAGTCAACGGTAGATATTATATCATTTATCGTGTCAATAGAACCTCAGACCCCAAAAATAGACATTTCAAAAAAATAGCCCCAAGAGATTGCTTTGTATGTACTCTAATATAAATGGGACTACTTTAATTTTTATTTTTTTTTAAACAAGTTAATTTCATTAAACTAAAAGATGATACATGACGAGAGGATGAAGCTCCTCAACAAACAGCCCAAAGAAATAAACAACAGCGCAAACTAGTGGCAGAAAAAAGAAAAAAAATGAGTTTATTTGAGACCAATTTTTTGGTCCCTACCAAAGTCCTACAATAGGATGTCATATTGTAAAAAGACGGATGAAAAGTATTCGCAGGAATGTGAACGACGGTACCACTGCTAGTGGCGGTGAAAACAACTTCGCTGGAAGTAGTAAGGATAGCAGGTGCATTGTCACTTGTTGTCTTGAGATGATTGCTAAAGAGTTTTATGATCCTTCTTTCAAGATCACGGACTAGAAAAAATGAAAGCATAGGGTAGCAACCGGAAGCGGAGCCAAGTCGTCGGCAAAGGACCAACCTAGGCGGTGGTGGCTTGTGCATCACACACACCACCTGTGGAGATGATCGGACAGACATATCCAGAGGACCATGCGTGGCCTCCAAAGCCATTCCAAAATGTTGTTGTGAGTGAACAACGTGCACGGCAAGAGTGGTAGGGGCCTCAGTCTAGCCCCTAACCAATGCGGGTCCTCTTCCACGCACATCTCCTCCTGTGACCGAATAGTCTCAAAGATTTGGTCGGTTTAGGCATTTTTCTTGCTTTCTTGAGTTCTTAAGACAATGAGATTAGGATGTTTAAAAAATAGGTTTGGTTTGGATAAGGAGATGTGGTGGTCTAATTGGTAGATTATGATAGAAAAGGTTTAAAGGAATGTCCTTTGGGTAGGGCTATGTACTAAGGTCATTTTGGTAAGGAATATGGGTCATATAGTGTAGTAGGGCTAGGGTTTTTGGGGAGGCTAAGGGGAATTTCGAGATTGAGGATTAGGTTTAGGGGTTTTTGTCATTTGGATAAGGTAGTGAATGAATAAGGTTGGGCTGGGTGCAATAGAGTGCACGGCCAGGGATGAATGGAGGTGCACAGCTATGGCTTTGGTATGCTTGGCTGTGTGGTGTGTTGCTAGGGTTTGGAGTGGCCGAATGTTGCTAGGGCAACACTAGGATTTTTAGCCAAGGTGGTTAGGGTTATGTTGCTAGGGTTTTGAGTGATTTTGGATAAGTCTTAAAAAATAGAAGTATGACTTATAGCCAAGTGAGGTGAGCGGCAATGCTAGAGTTATGGTAGCCGAATATGTGTGATGTGGAGATGGGTTTTGATTGGTTCAATGCTTCACTTGAGGACCAATCAAATGAGGGATTGATGTGGCACTTTGATAATGTGGCAATGAGGATTTCAACTAGGGCAAAGTGATGATGGCCGAATGAGATAAAGTAGGAGAGTGGTTTGATTTGAATTTGAATGCTTTTAAATTCAAATGGAATTATAATGGCCGATCATATGGGGGGTAGGGTGGTCGAATTTGGCTATTGAGGAATAAGGGATGATGTGGATTTGGTTGAGAAAATATTGGAAGTGATGGGATTTGAATTTAAATTGATTTAAATTCAAATGGAAAGTTTTGAATTTAAAATGGGAAGTGATAGCCGGTTGTGATTGCTGGAGATTTAATTTGAATTTTGATTTGAATTTTTGAAATAATTTGAAATGGTAGCATGTAGGTGGCCAGATAAGGTATGGAGGAATATGAGATCGGGATTTGATTGAGTCAATTAGGTATTAATTGATCAATCAAGAGGATATTTAGGAGATATGGTTGGTGAGTGGATAAAGGAATTTTCGGCAAAGGCAAGTGGTGCCTTAGCCGAGCATGGTGGTTATGGCAAGTGGCTAAGGTTGTGGGATTTGAATTATTTTGAAGTTGAGGGAATTAGTGGCCGATGATGTAGGCCTTATGTTGGGAAAAATTGGATAAGTTTAGAAAAGAAATAATTGATTGGATTTGAGAGAAAATAGAAAGAGATATGGTAATGATGAATAAGATTGATGAGGTGGTTAATGGGGTTCGGCTATCTCTAATAGATGAGTTGGCCAAATAGGTGTTTGTGTAGGATTGAAGTTGATTTGAATTTGAATTAATTTGAATTTAAATTGGTTTGAATTGGTGGAAGGATAAGGATAAGGTGATGTGTCAACTAGGGTTTTATGGCTTATGGGATGAGTTGTAATGGAAATGAGTGGGCGGCTAGTCAAGAGATGGCTTGGCCGAGTGGCCTAATTATGGTAAGTAAGGGTTGGTTTGATTGGAGGAATTATGGGAAGGGCTTTGGTGATGGATGGCCATGTATGGTAAGTAGGGTTTTGAGAAAATTTGGCTATGGTGTTTGGGAGATGAGAATCTTCAAGAAAACTCAAGCAAATCTCAAGCACATGCAAGAAAGTGCATGAATAAGAGAAGAGGTTGAGCAACTCGAAAATGCACAAGAGCACCTCTTGTGTTTTGGCTTCAATACTTCAACAAGCATTTGACAATGCTTCCAACAATGTAACCACGCCAATATTCACTCAACAAGATGGTGATTTCGAAATTTCCAAGTGGTGAGGATTTCGAAAATCACAAGGGAACTCACACACACTTTTCAAATTCACAAGTAGTGTGAATTTGGCACTCAAATAAAACATTAAAACTCTCAATTCTCAAATTTACAAGTGGTGTGAATTTGGCACTCAAAATAAGACACAAACACTTAATCACTCTTTTTGTAATTTTTCAATAATCAAACAAATAGAACGAACTCCTAGTCCTAATCACTTCAAGAACAAAAGAACACTAAAATAAACAAGAATGTTAAAATGAACAAAACACCAAATGAAAGAAATACCTCAACAACTTAATTGATAAATAAAGGATAGATGTGGATCACTGATTCACGAATTGCACGGATAATCATCTTTCAAAGGGATTCACGAATTGCACCTTTAGGAAGCCCAAGTGCAAAGCACCGAAAATTCAAACTACAAGAGTGGTCAGCCTAAACTCCTAAGGAAGCTACTCCACACACAATGTATCTTCGAAATATCAAATGATCAAAAGGTGAAAAAGTAAGAGGCATAAGGTTCTATTTATAGATCTTACAAAGTAGAAACCCCCAAAGATCCCTGACAATTATTTAATTAAATAAAATAACTAAAAGCAACTAATAAGCAAATAAGATAGTTTTGGAGACCCATATGGCCGTGGCCTTCAAAGGTGGATAGTGGGCTTGGCCACCCATGGCATGGGCCATGGGTGTGAACGGCATGCTAGTTGGTCTGCACCTCAGGTGGCCTTAGTTGATCCATGGCAAAGACCTTAGCCATGCTCAGGTGTTGGTCATGACTTGCAGCTAGTGTGCACATAGCTTGATGATGACTCGGATGGGCCCATGCATGTCTTGGTCTGTAGGGCATTGGGTATGGCCCAGGTTGGCTGGCACGCTGGCATGCTAATGGGGCGCACTGGCATGTCAATGGTTGTGTTATAGTGCTGTCAATGCCTAGTCGTGGCACGGTTAAGGGGGGGAACAAGTGAGCCACGTCCAAATTGACTCGTGTGTCTCCTCTAAACTTCCTGGGACACACTCAGAATTCTCCAGAAAGTCCTCCAATGTTGGGCTTGACGCCACAAGTGACGCCAATTCAGGTGTCAATGTGTGTTTAGAGCCTTAATCATGGGCGATTTTTGATAAAGTATTATCAAAGGGTCGTGCGTGGGGCAAATGTGCCAGACGGAATCGCAAAGTTTCCCTCGAACTTGAACATCGGCGTCTGTAGAGGCTAGGGAGACGACATGTGTTGGTTGGAGAATGTTGAAAGGCAGAAGATCAGCAATGGTTGGCGTTAAGGAAGAAAAACAAAGAAAAAATCTTGGAAAAAATAGACAAATGGGAAAGTATATAAATAGAAAAGCCTTTAGGCAGAAGGTGGTCGGAGTTGAAACTCTGAACCCACTCCACCCAATGAGGAGGAGAAAATGTATGAGTAAGATTCTGGTTGAGAGAAAAAAAAAAAAGGAAAAGAGACGATACACGAGACTACTTCAATTTAATATTGAAGATTAAAAAAATCCGTTTTCTCATCTCTAAAGATGAGGTTTAATTAGAGAATACCTAATAAAATATTTACATGTCAAATTTTGTTATGGAAGATAATTTTAAAATTTGAATATTTTCTAAATCAAATTTGACTTATGATGGTGTACTGCTCTACATGATGCCAACTTGAGAATAATATAGAGTAACACTTTCATAATAATAGATAATCTACCAACGATTAATTAGTTGACACATCTTACGGATTTCATATAATTAATTGGTGACACGTGATCTCCAATATATTATTTTGACTTATTTTTTTTTACAAATTTTATTCGTGACGCGTTAATTAGTTTGTAGTAGCAGACGTAGTATTTTGCTATCCTTTCCCCGTATTTACAACTAGTACCGGTACGTAAGACAAAATGATTGGATAATTTCGATTACTCAATCATAAAATGTAATTTTGCATACAATCAAGCCAATGCATGAACATTTTAAAGGTGTTACTGTTTATACTACTGTAGCTAGGTATAATATTAACTTAATTGGTGTACATGCATGCATGGAATCTAGCTACCAAGCACCAAGCTATCAGTAGAGGTGTATGTAGTGGCTGAGCAAGAAATTTAGATTAGGGGGGCCAAATAAAATTAAAATAAAATATATAAAATATTTTTTATTTTATTTGTATATAATTTTTTATGTGATATAAAATAATTTGATAGTAAAATTTACAACACCGCAGGCAGTGCGACGAATCTGTACGAAAGAGGGAACTGCTGAAGAGATCAAACCCACGGAAATGCAGATTTTGAATGGGGAGATGAAATCTAGGAAACTGCAATTTTCGAATGGGGAGATGAAACCTAGGGAACTATAGATTTTAAATGGGAGAGGGGGGACAGCAACACGGATTTCTTGTCGAGGAAGGAGGGGGGTCTTCGTGGGGAGTGGCGGCACTGGCAGACGGTGGAGTTGTCGAGTGACGCTGGGCTATTGAACGTGATGCGAGCGAGGAGAAGGGTTTTCGAGGGACAAATTTCGAATGGACACTCTGAAAAATTCAAATTGACCATCACAAGAAAGGACCGCCACGTCATGAGTGCACTGCTACAATGGCTATTCTGTAGAATAACTTAAGAGTTAAAATGATTTTGAATATCTAAATTTTTATTAGATTTGGCTGTTAGCCAATCCAATGGGAACGCTCTTGAAATAAATAGTCATGAAGAGTGCCCAAAATGTTCTCATCCCTGTATAAATGGAACCTACACAAAACTCACATTGACAAAATTAAAACAAATAAAAAAACCAAATAAATTTATTAAGGAACTCCCAAGATAATGTAACCCAGCAAGATAAAACAAGCAATATTTGAATCTACCATTTAATATATCTTGAAGACTTGAACAATGATGGGATTCTGGGAATAGTGATGTCTGAATAAGAGCCACTGAATCAGTCTCAAACCAACATTTTCAGTTTTTATTCAGAACTTGAAATTTAAAATAATAAAATGTAATAATATCAGTTTTTATTGACATATTGTTTCCAAGTACTTCAAGTCTTCAAGTAATCTTCAATCGATCTCATTCAAAATATTGGTAAAACATGAGGACTAGTTGCTTGACTATCCGAAGTTGGAGGTAGAGTGTTATCTAAATGAATAGACATTGATGCAGACCCAAATGAAGGCATAAAAACACTAGGTTCCATAGGATTCTGCAATATAATAAAAAGATTTAGTAAGTTGAAAACCTAATAAAAAAAAACAACAGCAAAAACCTTTCAATTTGAATGAAAGGACCCTCTAAAGAAAATATATTTTTTTGATAAGAAGACTTAAAAAAAAAAAAAAAACCTCACCACAGCAAATACAATGCACATACAGAGAGTAAAAACAGGTAATGAATTCATGTTCATTGCCAAAAGTAGAGAGCAAAGTGTTACTTCCTCAGTTGATTGTGAGCTAAACAAAAACCTCACCACAGCAAATACAATGCACATAAAGAGAGTAAAAACAGGTAATGAATTCAAGTTCATTTCCAAAAGTAGAGAGCAAAGTGTTACTTCCTCAGTTGATTGTGATCTTCTAAATTTTTTTGTTTTGGAAAACTAATCTTCAGTACCTGAGATTCGTGAAATCTCAATGAAAAACCCAAGTTTTTTGGGCCGTTTTGGTTTAAATGGATCACGCACCAAACACATGAAAACGGCCTTTTCATGCCATCCACATCCAAGGGACCCCAAGTAAGTAATTTGACCAGTCAGCCTTATAAGACAACATAATTATGCAGCTAATGGATATGTAACGTTTTGCCAAAAGAAAAAAAAAAAACTGATTAAAAGGTGTAAGAAAGGAGGATTTGGTATCAAATTTTTGGGGGGAATGCAGCCAATAAATATGAAGGCAAAATGAACATCAATACCAAGAAATGACAGGAAAATTGATGAAATGCTTTATGCAGAAAAGCACAAGCTTCAAATCCAAGCATAAATTCTGTAACTGGTTGGAGCCTTATACATATCGTTTCTTGACATGATAGAATATTAGAACGTCTTGTATTTTCTTTATCCCAGTCCCCGAAACCCTTTTGATCCCTACATCTTCTTCTGTTCCATAATTAATAAAGAAAACCATTATTGCACTGTCATTATATTGGTAAAAAAAATGCAAAGTATATTTCTGGAAAAATTCTTCAATATGGCGAAACATGTATAGCAATTGAATGAGCCCAAAAGTCTATGTATAAAAGAATGGTGGTGGAGCATTTGAGGTGGTGATAAATGAGGTAGAAAGAGTGAAAAATGAAAATGGAGGAGATGATGATCATTGATGAGTAAGAAGGGTGAGACAGAGACAGAGAGGCGAACCTACCAGTGTTTTGGACAATAAATTCTTGGTTGGCGCTCCCCTTTAGCCTTGGCATCCTGTGAACATATTTTCATTCATATGTAGAAAAAAGAAGGAAACCCAAATGAAAATGTTGCTTTGATACTGAAGGAAACAAATTACTAACTTTAATGAGATAATTTTATAGGATGAAAAAACTAAAGGGCAGACCTTGCTTATGACTCTTAGTCTTTTTCACAAACATCTTTCAGGCGCTATCAATAGTATTACAGAACCCTTTATTTCATTTTCCAATTATTTCCTTGTCACATTACAACATTTTCTCAACAGGTACATTACAGAATACAATGCCCAAAAACATTTTTGTAATGTGTACTGATGATTCGATGAATATAACTCTCAGTGCAACAATTCAAGAGAATCTCAAAAATACTCCCACAAGCAAATCTAAGATAAATAATGGGCTTATCTTCACTCAGATGAGCAAATCTACGCAGTCGAATCTTCACATAAGAAAATAAATCAAATCTTAACCCTAAAATGAACAATGGTCTGCTGGGAGAGTGAGAGGAGATTCGAGAAGAAAAACCTGGGAATCTGTGAGAAGCGACCAGCGTCGGCGAGAGAGAGAGGCAATCGTCGTCGGCGAGAGAGAGGGAAAATCGTGAATCGAGTGGAGAAATGAGAATGGGGCAGGCAGAAGAGTGTTTGGGTAAACGGGTTATCGGATATTTCCGTTTGAAACCCAAACGAGTCGGTAACGGGTATCTGAAGGTGGGCTTCCGTTTGCATGGATATCGGGTCGGGTTTTGTTAGTGGGTCGGAATATCGGGTGGGTCGGTAGAACGCCTATTTTGTTCCTAGCTAACACCCTAACAATACCTAAACCTAGCTACCCGTCAAGACAGCCAACCTTCCGTTCCTGCGTTTCTCATGAGCGACAGAAATTGATCACATGCCATTAAAACATTATATGATATCCCTTGGATGATGTGTAGCCTTCACCAGTACCAGTACCTCTGGAGTCTATATATTCGGAGAAACAGAAGCCTTTGTCAACAGCAGCAGTAGTAATCTCACAATCATGTGGTTGTCTGTAGTACTACTTGTTCATGTATTGCTCCTCATCTCCAACTCGGTTGAGTCGACGCAGTCCATCATCGACACTCTTCCAGGTTTCCCTGGCAAGCTTCCTTTCAAACTCGAAACTGGGTCAGTGTCTACGCACATGTTGCATTATTAATACATTCCATATACATACAATATTAAATATATATATATATGTATAGAGAGAGAGAGAGAGAGATCGGTTTTATCATATGGTTTGATCTTGTTTTACAATATGATACGAAGGTACATTGGCGTTGGAGAGTTAGAGGAGGTGCAGCTGTTTTATTACTTCATCGAGTCTGAAAGGAATCCCAAGGATGACCCTCTTGTGCTTTGGCTCACCGGTGGTCCTGGTTGTTCCGCCCTTTCGGCCCTTTTATATGAAATTGGTATCGTTTCTCTCTCCCTTATAGTCTGCTCTGTCTCTCTCTGTTATATAATTTAGCCTATTGTTACCTTCATAAATAAATAAATAACATAAAAATAATTTATTTTATAATATAATATGATCTTTTAAACTTATTTTATAATAAAAATAATTATATAATTTGATAAACTACATCAATTTATAAAAAAAAAAAATTATTATTATTTATGTGTAGAGTATTTTGTTATAATTTATACAAATCATAATAATTTTCGGTGGCCACATTTATTGATCGACCCGTGGTGGGCCGGTGGCCCGGCCGCGTGTCAGTCTTAACCCTTTATATAATATATGCATGAATCTCGTTTATAATTATCAAATAACGTCCTGATCTTCTCCTTTGATCTGACATCTATATCTATAAGTCTAAAAATGGAAAGAATTACCATTCCCGGGCGAGTATCTTGTCATTTTCTCCTATTATGTAGGTGTTAATATCGAAAAAATTGGCCAATAGATTGAAGTAGGATAAAGAATCATTTCTAGCTCACTGATACGGTTTGAGCTTCGTTCGGTATCATTTGAGATTTTTGATAAGACTCTAATACGATTGTACGTACGTAAATAATAGATAAATAAATAGAAATAGATGTGATATTTAAGTGATTCGGTGTAAGGTTTATGTCTGCCAGAGTTTGAAAAAGAGAATCCACTATAATAAATATATTTACAGTCTCTCATGACTCATTCTATACAATAAAAAATATACAAGTATCTATGGAGGAAATACGCTGGTTAGAGCTCGTGACTTCTTTTGAGAAGAAGAAAAAGGCTGAAGTGGAGGCTGGGTTGTCGAGAGAGTGAATCACCTTTCTTTTATCTGTCCGATGCCTTTTTATACAGTACATTGATTGCATGTGTTAGTCTACTTTCCTTCATGTTTCCCGTTATTTGCTTTTTATCTACCTCTCCTACCTGCACACTATCCTATATCCTTACTATTGTCCTATCACCTGCCAATCTCACTTTTCCTACTCTATATACTTTGGTTTCCTCTTGGCCCCTACTTAAATAAAGATAGATATAATATTTACGTGGTTCGATATAAGACCTACGTTCTAAGCTACCTACTTGAGAAGGGATAAATTGGGTACATTACATAAAAAGGAAAAAAAAAATCTAATTTGGGATAAATCGGGTATGCTGGCCTACCAATAGTTATATTTTTATTTTTTATTTTTTTGCTTCTTTTATATGTATTTTTTTAACACTTTTAAATATTTTAAAAAAAATACAATATTATGAAAAAAATATTTTCTTAATTCTTAAGTAAAAATAAAAAATAAAAATCAACAGTAACATCATGAGCAGTAAGAACCAGTAAAAAGAATAGCATTTTTCTAATTTAAGATATCAGATCATTTCTTTTTTAGATTTTCTTATTTTCTTGAAAGGAGGAAAACAAAGAGCATGGTTGTTGAAGCCAGCCAAAGTTACGAAGAGTCGGATAAGATATTTTTTTATATATAATTAAGGAGGGTGTGGGGTTCGAAGTCGAACCCAAATTTTTCATTTGAAGAAATGGGTTCTATGTCAACAGCCAATCAGACTCTTGGCAAATTCAAACATAAACTTGAGTAGACCATAAACATGAAGGTGTGTTGCGGACTACTAATTTTTGGTAATTGATCATTGACTTGACTCGATGATTTGGCATTGTGTGTGTAGGTCCTTTTACTTTCGACTATGCGAACTCTAGTAGGAACAAACCAACGTTGGAATTGAACCCGTACTCGTGGACAAAAGTAAGAGATCATATTAATTTGATGTGTAAACAGCTAACAAGTAACATGATTATATGATTGAATTTATTTGGGTCGAACTTTTAGATTGCGAACATAATATTTTTGGATGCACCGGTCGGTACTGGATTCTCATATGCAACAACTTTGGAAGCATACAACAGCAACGATACATCGTCGACAGCACAGACCTATGAATTCCTAAGAAAGGTGAGTGGACTCGGATTAATTATTTACCAAAGGGCCGGGGTTTAATCTCAAGGTATATAAATATAATTATATATATGTATAAATATTCGGATGAAAAAAGCTATACAAATTACAAACATGATATATATTTACGTTTTCTCAGACTAATTTATTGTACTGTAGTGGCTCATAGTTCATTCCACGTTTCTCGACAATCCGCTCTATATTGCCGGCGATTCTTATTCTGGAAAAATCGTTCCGATCATTGTTCAAGAAGTTTTAAATGGTAAATTATTAGTTAAGTTTCGGTCCATGTTTCATTCTAAATAAATTCTGTTAATATGATGATTTCAAAATTTAAACAAATTCAATTATACATTAATTTCCTTTTCGTTTTCATCATCATTAATTGGAAGAAATAGGAGAACGTCCTTCTTGTTATCTTACGTATGTGTTAAGAGTAGAAATTATGATGTTTGAGTCTTAGGATGCTGTGTAAGTCACCTTTAAAAAAATTGGATAAATCTAAAACTTATAATAATAAAAAATAATTTTTTTAGTGGTAGAGTACTGAGGGTGTCAAAACGTGTTAACGGGTCGTGTTCGTGTCGTGTCAGAACGTGTGCATAATACTTAAAGGGTCAACACGAACACGACCCGTTAAAGATTTCGTGTCAAAAACTTCAACCCTAACACGACCCGTTAAGATAACGGGTTGACACGACACGACCCGTTAAGACCCGTTAAGACCTTTGACACTATATGACACGATATGACACGACACGATACAACACGATTTGACCCGTTTCAACCCACAAACCCGTTAGTGACCCGTTTGAGTTTAACTTAATTGATTTTATATAAATATTAAAACTTAAATAATAGTTATAAATCATAAAAAATTAATTATAAATTACAATTTTAAAATTACAATTCAATAAGTAGTACACTATAAAATATGATAAATACACAAATATGATCTACATATTATAAAATATTAAAATTATAATCCAAACATATTAAATAATAATGGGTTAACTTGTTAATGACTTTTTAATAAGTATTTAAATGGGATAGTAAAGTGTCTTAAAGTATAAAACTAATTTTAAATTAGGATTTTTTGAAATTTAGCTCAAGGGTATAAAAATAAATTCAAATTTCTTATCGTGTCTTAACGGGTCTTAACGGGTCATAACGGGTTTGACCCGTTATGACCCGTTATCAAATCGTGTCTTAACGGGTTGACACGAATTGACCCGAAACCCGTTAAGGCTAAACACTAACCCGCTTTTATCGTGTCGTGTTCGTTTCGTGTTAACGTGTCGTGTCACAAATTGCCACCCCTATAGAGTACCCTACTTTTTTACAAATATAGTATTGGAGCTTGCACATATACTTTAAAACTAAAACTGCAGGTACCATTAATTACTCGTGTTAAGAAGAATTGATAATGATCTCCGCTAGCCCTATAAATAACAAAAACCGATTTTAATTTATTGTTTTTCTATATGTGTATGTACATATGTGTTAGTTACGTTGCTGCGACATGAGTACTCGCCTAACGTCTTCATGTGCATGTTGTAGGTAACGAGATTGGACATTCGCCCCCATTGAATCTCAAAGTATGTACTTATATCACTGTATATATATATAGTCATTTGAATTGCATCTATAAATGTCTTATTGTTTGAAAAATTGAACACAGGGTTTTGTGATTGGTAACCCACTAACACACGACATTTGGGACCCTAATTCAAGAGTAAAATTCGCTCACCGTACAGCACTTATATCTGATACAATTATAAGGTGAAGTTCTGACCGGTCTTTATTAGTTAGCAAATGAATGCTTTTAGTAATATTTTTCTAGTACACGAAGGAGTAGTACCATACTTGTTATTAAGATGCTATATATTCTATTCCAATATTATATACTATGTATAGAAGTACCGATAGTACTCTCTTGTAATTTCATTTCATTTTTGGCTACAAAGATAAATATAATCTCATTACAGTTAAAATATTTTATTTTATTTTATTTTATTTTTGGTCTATGTGTTTATAGTCAACTAAAAGAAACTGCCAAGGAAGCTATATAAATCCGGATCCAAACAATACACAATGTATAGAAGATCTTCGAGAGATCAATGAGGTGAGTATGATTAATTAAGAATATTTATTAATTTTGGATTACACAAGTCATGTTGTCAAGTTTGATCGGGCAATGAATACTAACTTAGCAATGCAATTAATTTTGTAGTGCATAGCCAATATATATATTGCCCAAATATTGGAACCAAATTGCGCTTATCAATTCCCAAATCCGAATAAACTCTGGAGTTTAAGCCCTCAACTCGGTGATAATTTTATAGATATACTTCATTCAATACCAGATGATCAAGTTCTTGAACCATGGTGTCGGGTATCTCTCTCTCTCTCTCTCTCTCTCTCTCTCATGTAAATGACAAATTTCAACTATTCAAGATGAGATGTGCCACGCTAGTAGCTCTATCAAAATTATGACTATTTTATAACCATTCAGCCTATTTATTATTTCCAGTGCTATAACTATGTATACTCCTACATTTGGGCGAATGATAAATCGGTGCAAAAAGCTCTTCACATTCGAGAGGTATATAGTAGTTCGTATGGTAATTATAATCAAGATAAAATTTGAATTCATTATAGTAATTTGATCGCTAAGTATGTATGTTTAAGTTGACCTTTGATTGTTCAGGGAACCATAACAGACTGGGAGAGATGTAGTAATACCTTAACATATACAAACAATATCATAACAAGTATTGATTACCACCGAAATCTCATCAAGAAAGATCTTCGAGCCCTGGTTTACAGCGGTGATCATGACATGTCTATTCCATATGTGGGCACGTTAGAATGGATTCAATTGCTGGATTTGTCTATAAAGGATGACTGGAGACCTTGGTTTGTTGATGGCCAAATTGCAGGATATGTCACCATCTATACAGAGGAAAAGTATAGTTTGACATTCACAACTATAAAGGCAAGAATTCTCCACGCAAAGACAGTATAATTGGTTAATTGTAAAAATTCGTTTTTCTTATAGTGTATATATATCCAAGAAAATATGTTATGCATATATAATGTCATTTTGGTTTGTGCAGGGCGCTGGTCACACAGCACCGGAGTACAAGCCTGAGGAATGCCTTGCAATGATCGATAGATGGTTCGCTTATTACTTTTTGTAGTGTAGAGTTGTATAAGCTCCAAATTATGATCAAACGGCTACTTTCTCATAATTTGAGTAAGCTCGTTTTTCTAATTATCATGTAATAATTGGAGAAGTAACTACAAGTTGCAAGTGTTTGTCAATAAACTAACTGTGCAATGATCTATTAATAGAGGTGAGCCCCAATAAGATGCGACTTTATCTCATAAGATGCAAATTAAAATAGGATGACTTATAATATGTGTGCATGTGGGATTTAAGTTTAAAATTTTTCATTTAACTTATATTGACTGTGCATGTGCAATAGTCTAATGTGTAAGAAAATTAAAGGTGTAAAACAAAAAAAAAAAAAGGGAAAAGGAGGGGGGAAAAGTACTTGTTGAGGTGCATTATAGCCAGGAGGGATCTTACAGGACGGACGTTGGCCCTGGGAGATGTCGAACTTGTGGACACCGAAGGAGCGCTCTATATAAAATTATAGGACGAAGACAACCTCTCTCTCTCTCTCTCTCTCAGAGAAAACTCTCTGCCTCTTAAATCTGTGAAGACCGCGTGAGAAGACATATTCAAAACCAAAAGAAGAATGAAGAAAAGAAAGGCATCACAGGAACGAAAAACCGATTCAAAGAGTTGGCTTATTTTTACCTCATTCATCGAAGTCCCAATCGATCAACCCTAATTGGCTAATTTCCTCATCCCTAATTTGCATGACCCACTGGTTTAATACCTAGCGTGTAGTAGATCTTTTATTGGTTTGCACTGAATAGCCAAAACGAATGAGATTGCGTGGGAGGGAAGACGTCTATTCTCCCGACGGAAAAGGGAACTTATGATCGAACAGGAGAGAGATTTGTTTTGATTTTGTCCCCAAAAAGTCAATTATTTACAGCGAGTGAATATCTGAAGCCCACTTTATTGCGGCGACTTCCTTTCGTCCCAAAAGATTAATTTTCCCACGTTAACACTCTCGAACTGGGCTTGTCAAGTCATTTGATCATTTTCCACGAACAAGCTTGGTCCGATAACAAAGGTAGCTCTTCTCACTATGCTTTGTCGTGGCGAAAGGCCCATTTTATATTGTTGAACCGAATTCTCTTCTTGTGGTTAATTAGTTTAAAGTGAATCTGAACCCCCTAATTAGCAATATTTTGATATTTGATGAGATATTTTATAATTCAAGCATTAGTTTCCTTTTAGTCTCGAGAATGTTTACAGGGCAGCTAGCTACGTAAAAAAAAATTATATTAGATTTTCCAAAGTTAAATATCAAAAAATACAAATTTGTATGCGTTTTATAAAATTTTAATCATATTTAATCAAAAATAAGAAAAAAAAAAGTGAAAAAATAAATAAATAAATAAATAAAAATAATTTTATTTTTATAAGTAAATAATAAAGTTAAAAATTTATGTAAATTTGCATAAATTTTTAATTTTATTATTCACTTTTGAAGACAGAGTATTTTTATTTCATTTTTCTACTTTTTTTCTCTTCATTTTTAATTAAATATGATCAAACTTTTTTAACATATATGCAAATTTGTATTTTTTAACATTTAGTTTTAGACAATCTAATAAAAAATTTCTAATACTTTAGTGAATAGCCTCGCTTCTTTCGAAGCCTTGGAAAAACGGTAAGTTCCTCATCTTTAGTGCAACTTCCTAAACATCTATTAATTTGGTCTGTTTTATGTGGACCGTGCAAGTGTTGCTAACCTTCGCCTTTACTCTTTCTTTAATTGATTACGTACTTCAAATATTACTCAAAATCCACATGATTATTTGATGCCAACTTATGTCCTAATCCTTCTTTTATATAGGGAAGAATCTGTGCAGCAAGGAATGATCTTGGGGGAGGGGGGGAAGAGGGCTCTTTATAGAGAATTAGGAATGGTGCTCAGGTGAGGATTTGGAAGGATAGATGAACTCTTCAGCCTGCTTCTTTCAAGATTAAAGCCTTCCTACCGTTTTGGATGCAAATGAGAAGGTGGCAGCACTTATTGATCCAGACTCAAAAAGTTGGAATGGTCCACTAATTAGCAATTGCTTTTCTAGCAGAGAAGTGGATTCGATCAAGCAGAAGTGGATTCAAATTTTAAAAATAAAATAAAAAGTTGGAATGGTCCACTAATTAGCAATTTTATCTTTATTTTTATTTTAAAATTTGAAAATTTGAATTTTTTATTTTATTTTATGTAAAAATCTAAAAAAAAATTAATAATAATTAAAAAAATATAAGATGAGATGAGTTGTGAAAATAAACAATGTCTTAATGGTCATTAATTTTGTTGGGGAGTATTTGTAATTAGAATTATCATGTATTCCAGAGAGAGATAGTCTTATCACATTTCTATAACTCTTTTATTATTTCTCTTATCTTTTTAATTTTTTTATTAAAAAAATATTTTATTTAATTGTTAAAAATGTGACT
The DNA here is from genome assembly GCA_036898215.1 of Platycarya strobilacea. Taxonomy (NCBI): domain Eukaryota; kingdom Viridiplantae; phylum Streptophyta; class Magnoliopsida; order Fagales; family Juglandaceae; genus Platycarya; species Platycarya strobilacea. The sequence goes on along the minus strand of CM072554.1, from coordinate 2,251,300 downwards.
ATTAATAAAATTATATATTTTTTAAATTTTTTCTTAATTATTAAGACTATTAAAAAATATTTAAAAGACAAATAAAAATTTGAAATATACTAAAAATAATAATAGAATAATAAGAATATCATTACCCCTATTTTATATCAAAGGTTACTTTCCTTAATTGATTAGTTAACGAAAAAATCTTTAGAGCATCCACTATTGGGAGCATCCATTGCACTCATAGGTAATGTTTAGGATAAATTTACTAATTTATCCTTTAACATTACTCATGAGTGTGATGGATATTCCCAAATAGTAGATGCTCTCTAGCATTGCTCTTTTTGAATATAATAGTGCACTCTAAATGTTTGCATAAATGCACAAGTAACACTAGACAGCTACAAATGCAGAAATATTTCCCTTCTCATTTCATATGATTTACAGTGTGTATTCCTTTTTATAGACACAAAATTAAAACTTTAAAATAGGACCGGCTCAATATATATTAAGGTTTAAGACGAAATTTAAGTGAATTATTTATAATTATATATAATACAATAAAATATAAATTACTATATGAAAATGAAATGAAATGAAATTTTGTAAAAATTTATGAGTCTAACTTATTTTATAAAATCGGTTCAATAAGAAAAGTTTGCACAATACTTATAAGCATGTCCAAGACTTTGTCCACAAGCAATGTGAGATTAATTCCTTAACATCCTCACTCACATGCAAGCCAATAATCTTTCTGATCCTTATCATCGGATAAGTAGTATGGGTCTCCATTCGTCCCATGGCAGGCTCTGATATCATGTAAAAATTCATGAGTCTAACTTATTTTATAAAATCAGTTTAAAAAAAGAGGTTTGCACATTACTTATAAACATATCCAAGATCTTGTTCACAAGTAATGTGAAATTTATTCCTTAGCATATTTAAATTTATATTTAATACAACAATTTATATAAATAAGACCTTAATGCAGAATTTATGTCTTAATTTAGCATGATTTTAATTTTTTTTTTTAAATATAAATGATTTATAGTATTAAATATTAAATTTATTATTATGAGGCCTTGCACACATTAAAAAATACAAAATTAGTTAAATTTTATTTAATGAGATATTTTTTATTATTTTTTAAATTAAAAAGAAAAACACCTGAAACACTTTTATTTTTAAAGCCTTATATAAAGGAGCCGTAGCTAATAGACCAAATGACCTTATTATTGAGCTTCAAAATATTCTTTTTAATCACAGTATAACTGCTGATGCGGAAGCAGAAAAGAAAAACAGATACAGAGAAATATGAGCAGAGGAACAAAAGAAAGAAAAAGAAGCACAAGGCCAAAAAAAAAAGGAGCACAAGGCCAAAAAAAAAAAGGAACAGGAGCGAAATGGAGAAAATAAGCATACAACAGTTAAGAGGCGGCAAGGCCAACCAATGCATGCATTACATGAGAAGATAAAAGAAAATAACTTAACAGGCGGCAAGGCCGACCATGTAAGGCATTGACAAGGAAGAAGGAAAACATCTTCATTGTATTAACAAATTTACAAATATACAAAAAAAAAGGCTCACAATTTACAATCTCACAAGTTTCACTCATAAGATTGTCACTCAGGACTCAAGAGAGTTACTCCTCAAACTTTGATCTCACAATGAGCTCTCAGTTCTCTCGAACTTGTTGAACCCAAAGTTTCAAGTTTCATGTAAATCTACAAATGGATTTTGATGATAACAAATGAATCCAAAGAATAAAGGAGTTTCAAGCTCAAGTTGTCCACACAATATAATCAAGCACATCAAGGAAGCAAGCATAAACAAGAAGGGAACAAGTTCACATTAAAATCATAGAGTAATGTTATAAATCTCTTAAAAATTCAAAATTAGAATTAAGACTCAAAATTAATATTTTATCATAAAGCATTAAAATACATTTTCCACATATGCATGAATATTTTGAAAATTAAATTTGAAAATTTTGAAAGATGATTGATTGTCATCTTTCACATGTGTATGACATGATTAAAGGTTTGAATTTTAAAAATATTAAGATGATTGATTGTCATCTTTCACATGTGCATGTTTTATATGAATATTTTCAAAAGTGGTGGATGCTTTTCTTGACTTATGCAAAAGGTAGATGTCTTTATTTGAAATTTTTTAAAAGAAAAGTGTGCTCCTTTTGTCATATGCAAAAAGTAAAAGATTATGTTTGAAATTTTTGAAAAGTAAAGTGTGCTCCTTTTGTCACATGCAAAAAGTAAAAATATTAGATTTGAAATTTTTGAAAAGTGAATGATGATGTTTTTGACATGGGAATCTTTTCAAATTTGAAATTGAAAACTCATTTGCCTATAAATAGCTCACTTGAGTTTTGCAAAATTCACAACAAGAGCTTACACATCTATTGCTAAGTTTTGCATCATTTCTTCAAAGCTCTCATTCTCTCTTTTCTAAAGTTTTGAGCCTTAATTCTTGTTTTTGTTGAGAGAGATATAGGTTGCGCTGTATTGTTTCTATCTCACTCATTGAGGAGTGTACTTTGATATTCTACCTACTATCAATTCTTGTATTTGTAAAAGGGTGTGTATAACCCTTGTGTGTGTAGAAGGTGTTCTACACGGGAAATAGTTAAATCACCAAGTGTGAGGTGATTGGAAGTGTAGAAGGTGTTCTACACGGAGAATAGTTAAATCACCAAGTGTAAGGTGATTGGAAGTGTAGAGGGTGTTCTACACGGATTCTTTGGAATGGTGTTGCTCAAGGGTGTAATAGGTTTCTATCTCCACCTAAAAGAGATTGAATAGTGGATTTGGAAATTCTCAAGAGGTAGCTTGAGGCGAGGACGTAGGCAGTGGGGCCGAACCTCGTTAACATACTGAGTTTGCTTCTCTCTTACCCTTACTCTTTATATTTATTATTGTTTCATATTTTGTTTATATTTTATATTATATATTTGATTTATAATTGTTATTTTTTTTAAATACAACTCAATTCACCCCCCCCTCTTGTGTTAGTCATCTGGGCAACAGAACTAACTCTGATTTCAAATGAAAACTAAACTCTCCTTATATAGAGGGAGTGGCTTTATAAAAGACAAGTCCCGAAAATCACGGGAGACAAATAAAAGCAAAAGCGGCCGAAAGTAGCCGAAAGTAAATAGTAACCGCACCACGTGATCACTATTTGTAAAAGTAAAGCTGTCGGCGCCGAAAGCTAGGCTGACAGGCAATGATGTTGTCTGCACCGAAAGATGTTTTGTCTTCTAGTGCTGACTGGCTCAAAGGTGTCGGCAGTGGGGACATCTTGTCTTCATCTGCTGACCGATCTTCTACTGATCTTCTCTATCCTTCCCAGGCGAAAAGAATAAAGTCTTCTAGTCTTCATCTACAACTTCGGGAGTGAATATTTGAAAAGATTCTTGGTTGGAAAAAACCAAGAAATTTGTAGAGAAAGATATTGACTCACCGCGAGACAATATCGGGATAAATTTGTGAAATTGGAATAGAATTCTTGTTCCGATTCCAATACGATTGGAAGAAAGAAAAACCATTTTAGGAAAATAGTTTTTCTGGATCAAGTATGCATGAGATGCAGAGAACAAATTCGGATTTGTTAAAATAAAATATTTTAACAAATTAATCAAATAAAATTTTAATCTTGTCAAGACCAAAGATTTTGACAAGGGAATGGCAATTTCCTGGATGGAAATCGCTGGGATTTCTGATTCAGGAATCATTCTTGAAACAGCATGACTCTGATCATCTTCCAGTGGGGAAGATGAGCCAATAGTAACTTCCTGGAGGGAAGTTACTTCTCTGTCAACTTCCAGTAGGGAAGTTGACTGTCGTTCAACTTCCTGAAGGGAAGTTGAATGACTATCACTGTCAATTTCCTGGAAGGAAATTGACTGTTTATCATCTTCCAGTGGGGAAGATGATTCAATATTAATTTTCATTTCGAAAGTTACTGATCTATCAACTTCCTGAAGGGAAGTTGATTCTCTTTCAACTTCCAGTAGGGAAGTTGAAATCATGGTAACTTCCAGTGGAGAAGTTACTTGTCGTTCAATTTCCTGAAAGGAAATTGAAGGACTATCACTGTCAATTTCCTTCCAGGAAATTGACTGTTTATCATCTTCCAGTGGGGAAGATGATTTAATAGTAACTTTCATTTCGAAAGTTACTGATCTATCAACTTTTTGGAGGGAAGTTGATTTTCTTTCAACTTCTAGTGGGGAAGTTGAAAGGCTCAGGAAGGAAATTGACTGTATGTCATCTTCCAGTGGGGAAGATGACTCAATAGTATCTTCCAGTGGGGAAGATACTGATCTATCAACTTCCTGGAGGAAAGTTGATTTTCTTTCAACTTCCAGTGGGGAAGTTTGAAAGGCTCAGGTCAATTTCCTGAAAGGAAATTGACTATATGTCATCTTCCAGTAGGGAAGATGACTCAATAGTATCTTCCAATGGGGAAGATACTGATCTGTCAACTTCCAGTGGGGAAGTTGACTGTCGTTCAACTTCCTGAAAGGAAGTTGAATGACTATCACTGTCAATTTCCTGGAAGGAAATTGACTATTTATCATCTTCCAGTGAGGAAGATGATTCAATAGTATCTTCCAGAAGGGAAGATACATCAATAGTAACTTTCATTTCGAAAGTTACTGATTTATCAGCTTCCTGGAAGGAAGTTGAATCTTTATCAACTTCCAGTGGGGAAGTTGATATCTTGGTAACTTCCAGTGGGGAAGTTACCTGTCGTTCATCTTCCTGAAGGGAAGATGAAAGACTTTCATAGTTAAAGCATTAACTGTTTTAACTCTGGAATTACAACAATGACCATCGCAAGAGCAGTCATGCTCAAATTCATCAGGATCTGATGATTCAGTCTCTGAATGAAATTCAGAAGAACTAAATTCACTTTGATCTGATGAAGATCGAAGATCTGATGATTCGGACTCTTTGTGATAAAAGGAATCACTAGAGCCAAACTCGCTTTGATCTGTGTCTGAATAATTCAAAGAATCTTCAGAGTCATTTTTATTTAAAGAAATAAAACTAGACGAATCCGTCTCTGAGTGTTCAGAAGCATCACTCGGGATGTATCCATCTATTTCCTCAGAGGAGGAATGATCAGGAACAAAAAAATTTAACAAATCATCCTCTGAGATAATAAAAATACTGGGTTTTCCTGGGTTAGGGCATTTAATTCCCTTATGTCCCTTTTTACCACAGTTATAACATCTCTTCAGGGATGGTTTTTTCAAAGATTTATTAAAAATTCTTTTGTTAAAAGAACTTTTAATGATTTTATCACGGGTTTTAGAAATTCTTTTTTCTCCGTGAAATTTCTTTTTCAAATGCTTCCTTTTGGGAGGAGCACTGAAAGACATTAAAAAATCTGTAGATTCATCCGAAGATTTATCTGCAAAAACTGGAATAAAATCCTTTCTACTCTTATTACATATATTAGTAGAAGGGTTTTGTTTTTCTTTTTCTAGCTGGATATTAGCTAGCATCTGATCAATCTTTTCCAGGAAACTGGCAGGTTTTGAATCCTGTTTGTTTTCTGGTAAAGGTTTTTCTAAAATAATTTTCTCAGCAACAGGTTTAGAAAAACTTGCTGAGGCTTTTGAAGATTTTGTTTCCAAGAAAAACTTGTCTTCGACTTTCTTTGATAAAATTTTTAAATCATTTAAAAATTTATCTTTAAAATCAAGATTCTTAAAATCGTAATGATTTTCAAGAAAATCAAAAAATAGAATATGCCTTTTATGAGCATACATCCATTCTGTCCATTTGCGTCTAACTCTTTGTTTTTGAGGTAGACTAAAATCATGAACATAAGTTTTACGCTTAGGCCGGTTTGTGATGCTATTAAAATCTTCGTATAAAGATACGAGATCAATTTTAAAAGGTTTTTTGGAAGACTCTTTTGAAAGCTTCTGAGGCTTAACTTTAACAGATTTAGAAGGATCAACACTTGGTCTTATAAAAGACTTGATATTGATCGGAATAGAAGGAATATAAGAATATGGAAGAACTGTATCAACACCATGTTGATTCAAAGGATAAAAATCAGACTTGGGGAAGTCTGGCTCAAACTTATGCTCAGAGTGAGACTCAACCTCAAACTCTTCTTCTTCCTCATAATCAGTAATATCAGGTGGTTCACCTGAACTAATGCTATCTGATGAATAGGATCTATACATCCTATTTATCTTAACAAATACTAAAAAGACTCGGGTATTTCCTAAGTCTCAATCCCTAACCTTACCCTATTTGCACACGCAACAAATGCCCAAGACAACAAATGTCTATTCCGGCTTACAGTCCTTACTATAGACGCACATGCCCATCAACGCCTAAACGCCTTCCTGGCTAACGGCAACACAGGGTCTTACTGTTTACTGTAACACTCGACTGGCGGATAAAATGAGTGCAAACAGAATAAAATTAAAGAACAAGAAATAGTAATACAGAATATCTTTAGCAATTATCAAGATAAAAAGAACATATAAAATAGAATTCAACAGTTAGCAACAGAATCGAAAAATGGCTCTGATACCACTCAAGCTTGAAGATGCGGAAGCAGAAAAGAAAAACAGATACAGAGAAATATGAGCAGAGGAACAAAAGAAAGAAAAAGAAGCACAAGGCCAAAAAAAAAAAAAAAGAGTACAAAGGCCAAAAAAAAAAACAGTATAACTGCTGTTTATACTGTGATTAGATGACAGAAAATGATAAACATAATCACTTGGGCCGATGCTTGAGAGACAATATTGTTCTCTTCTAAGTTTTTGTTCTTTTTCATTTTTCCATATCGAAGTCTTTGATACTTTAACCCCTCAGAAATACTGTTCTTTATTTTAAGTTTTATCATTTTCTAATCCTATCAACTGGTGACATATATTTTAAGATTTAAAATAAGAGAACTACTATGTTTACAAAAAATGTATATATATATATAAATAATTTTAGAAATTAATGTGACTTGATTTAAGTTTATATAATTTATTAAATTTTTTATAATCTAATAAATTATATTAATTTATATAATTATTTTTATATAATTTATTTATACCTAACTATTTCCTTTTTCTTAAATGATTACTTCGAAGACTCAAAACCCAGATACAATCTACCTCAATAAAACCAAAATAAATAAATAAATAAATAAATCTTGACTTTACAGTCATACACATAATACTTCTGCTCTTCGGTATTAACCAGTCACGGTGCCATCTTGTTGCAACCTGGCACTCCCTTCTCATTCCCTTCGTAGCCTCTTCGTTGGAGTTAGTCCCCCCTAAAAAACGCAGAGACACCGGGGAAGAGAGAGAGAGATGAGTGGTTGTGATCTTTCCGACGAGCACAAGCCCGGCATTGGGCAACCAGATGACAGCCCAGATCGAAAGGTACTAACCGCCTCCCCGCGGCTAAGAAAAAAGCGAACCGGGATTCGGGCCTGGATGGTGGTGGATACATTGGGCAAGGCCCATGTGGTGGAAGCCGGGAAGCATGACATCATGCGCCGCACGGGTCTACCCGCCCGAGACCTCCGGATACTAGACCCAATTCTCTCCTACCCATCAACCATTCTAGGCCGTGAGAGTGCGATCGTGATCAATCTGGAGCATGTAAAAGCCATAATTACGGCTCATGAGGTTCTTTTGCTGAATTTGCGAGACCCATCTTTGGCTTCCTTTATTGAGGAGCTCCAGAGGTGTCTTCTAAGTCACCACCACGCATCTAAACATCAGGTTAATTGGTTGTCTTCAACCCTTCCTTGGAATAGGATCTTATCCTATTTTAGATATACTTTGTGAGTTTGTCTGATCTCCATGATACCATCGTTTCGTCCATGCCATCAATCATGGATGACACGTGTGCAACATTTTTTTTTTTATTATTATTATTTTTTATAACGGGGATGGGGTTTAAACCAGATTTTCCACTCTTGGACAACATATGCCAGGTTCGGCGTGCCTACATATTCAGGTTCCGTTTCGATAGTACCTACATATCAATATGGTTTAATTCGTAGCTAATGCGCCGCTATAGCCTCTTTCTATTATGTAGCCACGTTTTGGAGTTTCATCCTACTTATTAAAAAAATAAATTAAAATCATGTTCGAGTTTCATCGTAAATTCAAATCATTTTCTGTTTATTTTGTCCTTACGATTTAAAGATAATAATAACATCAGAGAACTTTTGTAGGACTAATTTTACAGAATCAATAAAAAATCGACATAACTTTAATTTTTTTTAAAATCTTTTATTTTCAACATTGAATCTAATAAATTTTATTGCTTTATTTTTTTATAAGAATTGAAAATGAGATTGAAAATAAGAGAATTTAAAAATATATATATATATCAAGCCCGACTTTCTTCCTAAAATAGATTTCTTATAGAATTACTCTCTATTTGTGTTGTGTTGTGTTGTGTTGTGTTGCTTTTTCAGGAGGGCAATGGTGTTGGTTCAAACGGGAAGAATTTGTATGAACTAGACATACCGCAGTCAAGGGTGTCCGAGAATCGAGATGTTTCAATTAAGGTGGAGGACGGGAAGCGTGACATCGAGAATCAAGATGGATCAGCAGTTCTTCCATTTGAGTTTGTTGCATTGGAGACATGCCTCGAGGCTGCTTGCAGTTGCTTAGAAACCGAAGTAAATGTTATTCTCTTTTCCATTTGATAGTTTTTTTCTTGCGTGTCTGCTTATAACTTACTTTTATTTCCTCTTCGTTATTGTTTCTTTTCTGATTTGTCACCAAACTAGGGAAGGACGTTGGATCAGGAGGCTAATTCTGCGTTAGATAAGTTGACTTCAACGATTAGTACTCTCAATTTGGACCGTGTCCGCCATATTAAAAGCCGCTTGGTTGCTATAACCGGACGTGTTCAAAAGGTTTTGTTGTGTTAGGATTGAGAACCAATATGCATTTTATCAATCAGTTAAGACATTGATAATGCCCTGTACATGGTTGTTCGTATATAGTTTGGATGACAAAACAAGTAATGTATAGGTATATGATCCTGTATACCTTTTGCAGAATTGGTGTCGTGACAAAAATATCACGTCAACCGAAATATTAAAAAAAAAACATGAAAAAACACGAATAGTTAAATTAAAAAATACATAAAAATAGTATTTATATATGACATGTACGCCAAAAAGGTACACGAACTATGTACAAATAACATTTTTGCAAAACAATTGAACTACAAAGGTTGTATTCCATATTTTGCTTTTAATTGTGGTACTCATGCTCATCATGAATCATGATGTTCAGGTAAGGGATGAATTAGAAAACTTGCTAGATGATGAAGGAGATATGGCTGAAATGTATTTGACAGAAAAGTTGGTTCATCAAAACCTAGAAGATTCTTCTAATTCCTCAATGAATGAGATAGATGAAATGGTTGATGAAGCCTCTCAATCAGATATGCATGAGAGGCACGTAACTATGTAAGTCTCAATTTTATTTTATAAATTACAACCTTCTATTGGCTTCTGTCGCATCTAGAATTTCCTATTGCATTTTATAGGATGATGCCTCGGCCTCCCGAAATATCTTTGCAAACTGGTGGGTGTTCCAATGTTTACAAAGGTGGACATAACCCTCATGATCACAACCCTAGTGGGAACCGCACAAGCAGTAGTCACAGTGGTGGGAACAAGAACCTTGGTGTAAAGGAGCTTGAAATGGTTCTGGAGTCATATTTTGTGCAAATTGACGGTACACTAAACAAATTAACCACGGTATGCAAACCCATTTTTTTCTCTAATTAGGGGTTTTCTCTTTCCCTTTCTTATAAGCATAGGCACCAACATATACTATATATAAGAGAAGTGTTTATTTACAACTAGTTATTTATAGTGAAATGATTATTTTCAGTTAAAATAAATATATTTTCATCGCAAATAGTTATTTTTATCGTAAATAATTAGTCACAAATATTTATTTTTCTTGTAAATATATTATTAAAAAAACAATTGTTCTCATGGCAAAAGAATTTAGTATTTATCTAATAAAAATTCTCTGTGGTGGTTTCTTTTATTTCAAGCATGCATTCGATCGACTTTTCCATTGTTAGCATACCTCATTCTTTTCTGGTTGTTGTCTCTGGGAAGTTGAGGGAGTATGTAGACGACACAGAGGACTACATCCAAATAATGCTGGATGACAAACAGAACCATCTCCTGCAAATGGGGGTCATGTTATCAACAGCAACTCTTGTGCTGAGTTCCTTTATTGTTGTGGCTGGTATTATGGGAATGAACATCAGAATAGAGTTGTTCAAGGATCAGGTATTAGGGCCAAAAAGGTTCATGTGGACTATTGGGGGATGCACAGCTGGAAGCATCTTCTTATATGTCTTTGCTGTTGCCTTGTATAAACGCAAGAGATTGCTAGAATGGTGAAGGGACATAGGCCATCAATTTCATGTATCTTTGTGCTTACAAGGCTCATCACTTACGTGGTGGTCGTTAGTTTTGTTGGGGAGTATTTGTGATTTGAATTATCGCTTGTTTTAAATTGCCTTGAAAGCTATATGAGCAGGGTTGTGCAGTACTTGTTTCCTCCAATAATATGTTATACGGTTGTAGAGTGCGTAATTGTCACTGCGTGATCGGTTTGAAAAATATGAGAGTCTACTAATAAACTATTTATTTTTTTCATGTGGGTCGGCATCCCATGTTTTACTCACTTTTTTCAAAACGATTAAACGATACTTGCACACTTCACAATTATAAATATCATTACTGATATTGTTTCCTCGCTTATGAAGGATTAGACTTCAATGTGCATGTTAACTAATCTTTTACCAAGTATATATCATTTAAATCAACAAGTTTCAAAATAGCCTTGGAAGTTCCAGCAATATGCAATTATTTAAAGTTTCTACGTCAATGGTTAGATGAATACAGAAAATGATGAACATAATCCGTTGAGCCGAGGCTTGAGAGACAATGTTCTCTTCAAAGGTTTTTTGTTTTTTTGGTTCGTATCAAAGTCTTTGATATATACTTTAACCCCTCGAGTAATATATACTGCTCTTTATTTTGAATTTTATCATTTTTTAATCCTATTAACTGATGAGATACATTTTAAATAGTTTTATAAGTGAATCACTTGAATAAAAATCTATTGAAAACGTGACACATCATAAAATAATTACTTAAAATACGACAAATTAAAGATGATTACTCGAAATATGACACATGTTGCCGTTCCAAACCCCCGAGCATTTGAATGGACTACCGCAAGTCGCATTTGATTTGCGTGATAACTAAAGTACATTAATGTCTAATTGAATGTTACGAGATGCCGTCGGTAATTTAAGTTACACGAACTCAGAGTAAGAAAGGAAACCTTATCGTCATATCCATATTTATATAGAACTGGTGGTTGTCCTCGTACCCCAGAGAGAGAGAGAGAGAGAAAGTTGTAAATGGTAGCTCTGAAATGAGTTCGATAGGCCAAAGCATATTGATGGCACTGACTGTCACCGTGAACAGGTTTGCTTCATCTAACGTGCAGGCTGTCCATAGAAGAGACCGAAAAACACCATCTTCAACAACCTCCACCTCAGACATTGGAAGGAGATGCCTTCTCTTATCCACTCTGGTCGCTGCCCCCCAAGTCCCTGACTCCAGGACTGACCTTCTTAAACGTATTGATTCCTCTCAGCTCGCTTCACCCTCAATCGCATTTTTCTTTCCTTTCTGTCATAAGTTTTTGGGTGCCCATATATTTATTTAGCTTTGCCGTTCGCCCTTTAATTCTTCTGATTAATTGGCACTTGATAATCTTTTCAGAGTATCTGAAGAAGTCAGAGGAAAACAAGTCCAAAAATGACAAGGAGGTGAATATTTTCTTGGATCCACAGATTTCCTACTTTAATTTTTTTTTTTTTTTTGTATATTGGATTAAAACTAACTCTTGAGATGCATTTTTATCATTATTATTATGATTATGTTGCAGAGACTGGATAGTTACTACAAGCGCAATTACAAGGACTACTTTGAGTTGTTGGAAGGAGCTTCGAAGGGGAACCAAGAGCAGCTTTCAGAGGCAGAGAAGGGTATTATTGAATGGCTTCAAAAAAACAAATGAGAAGACGTTTCACATTTCTTCTTGAAACTGTATAAGCTGCTTAAAAGATGTTATTGGAAATTTGGAAGCAACATTTTGACTTGTTTTCCACCCATTTCCTGCAACTTCTATTAGACCAACATTTTGACTTGATAATACTCATTTTTGGTTTGAGATTTCCATACTGAATGAATTGTTATATATTTCCAGCCGAGGAGCAATTATTTTACTGTTTAAACTATGGGCAATTAACACATCAATGGAGGGCCTTCTGCCGTTCAAGTCTGTGCAAACTGCTCCAGTAAAATACTTCATTTGCCAATTGCCAAAGCAATTTCTTATAAACTTCTTCTTTCTTATAGGTGAAGGGGAAACTAGCTGTAGGTATTTCATATCTTATCAGGTCTCCAATACCTGCCCCCAGTAGGTAATGGGGGGCAGGTATTGGAGACCTGCATTATGATGCTGCACAAAGTTTGAGCTTTGAACTTGGAGTTGAGACCAAAAGCATTCGTGGGGTTGAGATTTGGTTGAGCCCCAACGTAACTGTTGTGATGCTGCACGATGGATTGGGCTGTCATGTTTTGGCCCAAAGAATCCGTGATTCTGGGCCCTTTTCGTAGTTTTATTCTGATAACATTCTATCTCGCCACAATCCTGGGCCCATCGGGTTAATTTAAGCGTATATTTGAATATTGATAAATTTTAATAGCAGAATTTCAGCATTTGCTGTATAACCGATCGAAACATGGATAGACATAGGATAGTTGTGGATCAAAAAGAAAAGCCCATGTGCCATGAGTTTGAATCTTCAGTGCATATCGTGATGTTGAATGGCGAACAATGTTAGATAATATCAAAACAACGAGGCTTGATATTATTTTGATTTGGCTTTTATTATTACTAACTAAATTTAAAGATGTGATTTTAGAAAATATATATACCTTATCTCAGCTTTAAGTAATCTTTTTATAAATAAAGACCAATGCTAAACCTAAACCTATATCAATTCGTTTCATCTCATCATAACAACTTTCTCAAATTTTCACATATTTTTTCAAATTATAATAAACAATTCAAAATTTTCAAATCCTAAAACATTCATAATATTAAAAAAATAATATTATAATAATATTTTATTCAAATCAACTCAATTCAACTTAACATTCAAATGCAGCTTAGATTGTGCTGCAGATTCTTGAAGAGTCACTCAAGTTTACAGTGGAGAGAGTTAAAATGCATGTTCAAAGCCCTGGCTTGAAAGAAAGTAGGATATGTAATTTTGTGTGATATGTTCCCTTCTTTCAAGCACAAGCAGATAAGTTATGTTGAAATCAATTTACTGGTCCTGTCACGAGACACATCATAGTTTTCTGATGATAATAATTGGCCACAATCAGCAAAAGCACCCTTTGCCAAAATTAGATTTCACTATTTTATTGGTACTGTCAACTCTTCGGTCCTGAGAGTGGACCTAATGCTTCCATGCTTCCTGATTCATAACATATTCATGTCAATGGCAGAGATGATAAGGGATGTGGAGATGTTTTGTCTAAAGAAATGGGAACACTCGAAGTTAACACAGCATTGCAGACACAAGTAGATATCAGACCTCTTGTAAGAAACAACAAAGCCCCCTCCCTTCCCCTTCTCTCTCTCTCTCTCTCTCTCTCTCTCTCTCTCTCTCTCTCTCTCTCTCTATGTTACAGTAAAATTGAAGGTTTTGTCTTGGCGGTGGTTGGAAGGGCAGAAGAAGTTTCTCCCATACCTCTTTGATCCTCCTTATCCAATATGATGATAAATGCAATAAGCCAAAAATTAAAGAAAAATTATATGTGCAGTCCTGAGTGAAGGAGTGTAGTTCTATTGATGAACCGGGTAAAAGGGAAAAAAACATCATTTTAAAAAAGATATTATTGTAATTTTAAGATTTTTTCAAACATAATTATATTGACATATATGAGCAGTCCCCATTTAGGAACTATATATATATATAGTAACTCTAAAACCTTCTCCTTTTTTATTTTTTATTTCTTATTTGTCATTATCTTGCTTCCATTTTTTCTTTTTCTTTTCCTTCTGCAATTTGTTGACTACATGGAAGACTCCATACTGAACCAGAGAATTAAATATGAAAAAAGGGCATGTGAGCAAAGCTTAAAATTTGGACATCCTAAATTCCCAAGTGCTATCTTTTCTTTATCTTTCTCAACCTTTCTAGCAGAAACCCTAATTTTTTTTTTTTATATATATATTTGAGTAGGAACTGACTGGGAATAGTTGAGAGGAATAAAGAAAAAAACCCAGGGAAAGACACATAACATAATTGTGAATGACATCAAATCCAATGACAGCTTCAAAGGCGGACAGGGTTGGAAGGAGCAAAGTTGCATAAATAATTGTCGTATAGACATAAAATATTTGAGAAATGAAGATCCTTCCAAATGAGATAAAGATGACATAATAAACAAAATGGGCATGTTCCTGTTCCATTAGGTCAGAAAGATCACAGGCAGGATCTCGTGGACTTAAAAAAAGGGTCGTGGAGACGCATATGAAATATTCCCACATTACGACATTAAGTTTGGCATTTCCGCCTCATCCGTGCGCTCAGTACTCATTGCCCATCACCCATTATACTTTTTTCATTTTCCTGCATTATTTTTCATGTGCAGATTAGACCTAAAATGTCGTGTTGTCATGAGGAGGAAAAGAACTATCAGGACGGATGAAACCTTGTCTGGATTATCAGAGACAAAAGTTTATTGTCCTTCCTTTTCTAAGATTTGGTTCTTCTCCTCTACAATAATAAGCTTTTCAACAAAGATTTGAAGGGATTCCACGAAATCATAACATCATAATTATGTGTTTGGATGATATGTATAGTGAGCGAGTAGTTAAACTTCATTCCGTCCTTTCTTAAAAAGGTATGGTTTAAAGAAATATCAAAAGCACCCAACGCATCACTATTTCTGTCTGTATCGTCTGATTGTATATTTTTGCGTGTATCAAATCATATGAAAGAAATTATATAAAAAAAAGACCTATATATAATAGAGTAAGGCCAAAGTAAATAAGGAAATACACCATATGGAAAGATTCTAACCTAACATAATACAGGAAATCAAAGCATAATTACAGGAATAATCAAATATTCTAGGAATATGATAAGATGCTAAGATATACACTAACAGTTTGGAGTCTGGACGGGTGAGAATGAATGGAATTTGCTGAAAGATTGACATGCATTATAAGATTTGTTGGTAAGGGGTTTATTTTGGGAAGCAGGGGATGAAGGATAAGAGGGGGCAGATGGGTGGTGAAAATGTGAAAATAAATAAGAATAATGAGGCAACACCCAGTAATTTTCAGTTAACATTCATTTGATCCATAGCAAAACTCCTTCAGTTTTAGACGAATTTGTGTGTAGCTTTTGGAAGCAGATATTAAAAATTGTTCTGCTAGATTGCAGATCCACCATCCAATTTTTGCTTTCATTGCCATTTGAAGTAAAGTTAGATAATAGTATCTAAAGATTCAAATAAGTGAGAGATATAAAGACTGCATGCATGGGGCTCCATGAAAAACAAAGAGCTGGCATGACAGCATGGAGACTGCCTAAAAGACAAAGCTTATTTGTACCCACTATTCATTGACAAGGACATTAAAATTTTCCAAACAAGAAATTTTATTTCCAAGCATTTCTCTCAGGTTGTTTCCCACTGCATTGACAGGCAAAAGCAGAGAAAAGAAAATAAAAGGCAAGGAACAAGATCCCTTTTGAGATCCACCTCCTTTTACTTTGACAGCCAGTCCATCATTTCATTCAGACCAACTTCTATAGTAACAACAGCACCAGCAGCAGAAGAAAGCAGGGAAATCACCTCATCTCAATCCTAACCTCTTCTCTTCAAGCCACCTGTAAAGAAGAAAACTTTTGGTTAATTAATCACGAACAATCATTTGCATGTTAATAGCTTAATCAATGAATCATAACTATTCAGGTATTAGAATTTAAATTAAGAAAGATGTTAAGAAGCAGCACTCAACTGGTTGTTCTGAAGTTGGTTTGCAGGCAGAGTGGATTGTGAAAAACCAAAGTGGTCTTGGAATGCAGGTGTACGCTGCGAGAATGCACCAGTTTCTGAGAAACCTTGTGAAAAACCCAAGACACTCTCCATTGAAGGTTGATTATTTTCGAGAGTACTGGAGTTGTTCTGCCAAATATTAAAGAAGAAACCATCAGAGAAAATATAATCCAATATAAGAAATTTCTCCGAGCAACACCAGTTGGATGATCTTGCTAATTTTGGATATTACTTTAGTTAAGGGTACTATATATGCGAACTTACCCAGGAGAAATCGATAACAGGAGAGCTAGCAGTGTCATCGAGAAAATCATTCGGTTCTTGATCTTCGCGGTGTCGGTGTTGTTTTATTTTTTTCTGCCTTTTCCCCACATTCTTGGCCAATGTGGCGGCTCTGGACGCAGGGTAAAAGCACCCACTATCATCATTGACATAACCTTCATCTTCAAAGAGATGTGGAGGCCCAGAAGATGCATCAGAAACCATAGACAAGTCCTCTTCTTCTTCTTTAGCCTCTTCTTTAGCTCTTTTATCTTTATATTCATCACAAAACGCAGTATCTCGACTTGAAACATTTGGAGAAAGAAAAGAGTGTTCCAAGTACAAAGTCCAACCAGACTCGCACCCACTGCTGCATTCTGAATCAAACACATTCATTTTCCGCTAATTTGGTAAAAGGAAATCCCAAACCCTGAAATTTATCAAGAAAGAGAGACAACTAAACTGAGAGTCAATCACGCAAGACTAGTTTGTCTTCTCAGCAAGTAGTGTGAGATGGGAAGGGTGGAAATGGGGTTGTGGGGGAAAATCCAAAGGGAATCAGAGTAAAATGCTAGACTAGTTTTGTCCTGACTCTCCCTCCCTATTCGGGTCTGCAAGTGAATGAATGAGAAGTGCCAGTTGGGGTTGGGGTTATAAGAGGGTACATGTAAGAGAGAGAGAGAGAGTAGGGGAAAAGCCACAACTTCACATGCTAGACAGCGAGGCACTGTGTACCCTCTTAACAAAACCGAGTACACGTCCATTTCTCCCTTCCACCGTATATGGACACCTATCCCTTCTGCAGTAATGCCTCTCTCTCTCTCTCTCTCTCTCAAATGACAAATTCTTATCTTCACTTTTGTGCGTGATTTAGTGACAATCTCTGATTTGATTAATATCTTCGTTTCTAGTTGGTTTATTATAACTTATATCCATATTTATGAACTATCCTGTGCACCATGTATGATGTACCTGTGGTCGTCCGGTAAAGGGTTTAGTACAGATTTTTTACCAGATTTAGTGCAGAGATATGGAAAGATGGGATGCTATTTAAAGATTACACTGATTATACACTATAAAAAAAGTTAATTATTTGCAATTTATTAATCTTTTCATCATAAATAATTTTTTATAAAAGTCCATTATTTTTTTTTTGTAATAATGCTTTCTAATATTTTTTCTCATTTTACTCAAATTTCACTCCTTTTTTTAATCTCTGCACAGTAATGTTTAATCAATTGGAATGAAGAATTGAAAGTATGAAAATGTGGTCAAGAGAACGAACATATTAGGCTTTTGATGCTGCAGAACCCCAAAATAAAAAGACATAAATATTTAGGTTATTGTCAGTGCATGTCATCTGATTGGAGGCTCTCTCCCACATCTCTCTCACTATCTAACATATTTTCCGAGAGATCCCTTTTATAAAAAAATAAAAATAAAAACAAGTTTTTATGGCATGACAGCATGAGTGGGGACTGTAGAAATTTCTTGGGGCAAGGAGTGTAAGTTCTGTAGTTGACTGGGTTTTTATGAATCCACATGCCATCACATTCATAACCAGGGAGAGAGAGATAGATAGATAGATAGAGAGAGAGAGAGAGAGAGAGAGAGAGATTTCTCTGCCAAAAATTTACTCAGCCTCCAAGAACTCTCGCACACATGTGGGCACGTGTGCTTATGCATATGCGGCCTCCCATATATTCACACATGTATGCACGTGCACACGCACTTCAACCTAAAATTCCTCTACTAAATTTACTCCATAAAAATTGACAATTGGTGATCCTTTGTGTTACTACTACCAATGTAAAATCCTCCATTTGTTTTCCATACTACTCTATCCTTTTACGCCAAAACGGTCTTCTTCTTTTTTTTACCCCCATTTATACAATAAATTATATATATATATTTTTTTTTTACATTTTAGAAAGAATGGTATCTTATTTCATCCTCAATCTTCACGATATTGTTTCATAATTGTAAATAGGATGGTGGAATTGAATTGTGATAGTATTATTTGGACATGTGGCACTAGACCTTTTCATTCAAATTTTAGATTTCAAATTCAAAAATCAAAGTTTCAAATAGAAGAAATTTGTGTGCAAGCCAGACTTATACGCAATTTATTCATATAAACAATATATTATTGTTTATATAAACAGTAAATATACTGTTTATATGAGTGGAGTACAATAAGTCTACTTTACATCCAGCATTGTTATTTGAAATATAAGTAATTTTTTTTAATTTTTTAAATAAAAAATAATAATAATAATAAAATAAGACAGAATTGAGCAAAATCTAATCTAGACGAACAGTCTATTTGGCACACATTTTTTATTTTTATTTTTTAATATAATTGTTTGTCCGATTATCAGCCGCTAGAACTAATATCATGGAGGACTACTTGTTTTGCTCTTTTTATTTATTTTTTAATATAATTTTTTTTTTTAGGCGTATTCTTTTAATCCATTGGTATTATATAACTATTATAAGTTTTCTCCGCTACCGAATTCAGCAGACCTATGTCTGCTGGCCTAGTATAAATTTGGCAAACCTCCCCCCCTATGTTCCATAAGTTTAATATCAAGTGGATGCAAATAATTTCTTAAATTATGCTACGTGCACACACGGCAAAAAATTAAAAAAACAAAATCAATATTTATTGTTATATTTCCAATAAAATTAAAAGATTAAAAAGTCCAAAATGCATATGAAGTCAAAAAAAAAAGGAGGACAAAGTGCACGCACGAAAAGCTTTCCCTGATCATCTTTCACATGTTTATTGGAAGTGCTCCATAGTCTTATAGTCTATACTATATTTTCTGGGATAAGAATTTAATTTGAGGATGAGGCTATTTCATATGATATGCCATCTAAAGGTATATAATTTAATTTAATTTAATTTAATTTAAAAGAGGGGGAAGAAAACAGGGAGCTCTAAATCCCTCAAGACTCACATGGCACCACAGGAATTTTAATACCCATGTGAAAATTCTCCCTTGGATCACTCATTAATTAATAGTCTTCCAAATACCTCCAATAGGGCAAATAGGGTTACCCTATTGGCATCAAATTTCTCTCTCTTTCTTTCCATTGATTGGAGGATCAGTATGTACCCATGTCCAATACAGCTCATCTGGGCCATATTTTTATCAATTGCTGATTTAGGGCTTCACTATTAATGGGCCATGATTCTGTTTCGACCTCCTCGCTGAAGACAAACTAATCAACTTAAATGAGTGTGCTTCAAGTTATGGACCAATTATTTTAAAAAAAAAATAACTGAAAAAAAAAAAAAAATATATATATATATATATATATAAGGAAAAATATGTATAGCAATCCGACTGCAACAACCATCACTCACATGAACAATATTTTTATTATTCATATGATACATGAATAGTTAAACTGCTGACCAACACTCTTTTATATATAATACTATCTACTATTAGATTCTCTATAATACATAAATAGTGAAAATAATATTTATGTGAGTGGCTGTTATTATAATTGGACTGTTGTCCAACACTCCTCTATATATAATATCATTTGCTATTAGACTCATCAAAACAAATAAAATGTGGGCCTTTGCAGCTTCAATTATAGTACTAAAAGCTACCATATTTTCCTTTTGTAAACCAAAAATTTATTGTTGGCCTTTTGTTTCACGCTTTGACAAAAATATTTTTGCCATAAAACAAATACTAAAGGAGAGAATGAGCTTCCATTTTCTGAACTACCCCACGAGCAATATGTAATTTATGTCCCTTTTTTATAAGATTGTGAGGATAAGACGATGTCGGCATTCAATGCTTTATAATCTCTATCTATCCGTTCGTAAAAGCTTCCTAATCAAGATAAGTCATGATCAACACATATAAAAAGACAAAAATAAATGTGCAGTACTCTAATGTCAGCAAAACATCCACCAAATTCTAATCAACTACGCAAATTCCGGAACTGGTATCATTGGAAGGTAGTGCTTCTTTTATTCATTAAAAAAAATCAGCAAAGCTGGTTACAGATCATCTAATAACTGAAAAAACAGCATTACCAACTAATATTCATAACTGCCCCCCTTCAAGACAATTATTATTATTATTATTATTATTCTTAATTTTGAAAAATAAAATTTAGATCAAATGATATAACTTTATGTAATATTTTAAATCTGTTTTAAAATATAATAATTTTATAATTTAACATATAATACTAAAATAGATTCTATTTACAGTCCTGAATAAAAAAAAATTATATGTACAGTTTTATTGATGAATAGATATACAAAAAAAATATTATTTTAATTTTAATTTAAAAAAAACTATGTCTAAAATTGTATATAAATTATAAACTAACTCAAATATAAAAATTTTAAATTTTAAATTTAAAAAAAAAAATTTAAAAAGAGTGCTGGAGGGAAGGAGTCGGCAAAACAGGGAGATCCAAGCTGGCTGCCACGCCCAGAGACACACATAATGGCTGTAATATCAGTCAATCAATGATTTGTCGTTTAGCAAAAGTACTAAGTACGGAAACACGTACGAGGGCTCACCACCACGACCTACCCCAGCGTGGGAGTGCCGTATGTTCCGCTGCTTTTGGGATGGACACCTCAATTTCTTTCGAGGTAAGATTTTAGAAAAAAATCACAACTTCCTGTTATTCACATATTTTTTATATATCATATTTTTTTATTAAATATTTAATATATAAATAATAAAAAAAATTAAATTACTTTAAAAATTAAAATAATTAAAAAATAATGATATGTAGAAATTAAAAGTCTGTTTTATTATTAAATTGAGTTGAATTAAGTTAAATTAAGTTGAATTAAATTTAATATTATAAGTATTTTAAAATTTAAAAAAGTTAAATTATTTATTATATTTTATATAAAAATTTAATATATATATATAAATTATAAAAAAATTTAATAATTAAATAAATTAAATTAAAAAAATTAAGCATCCAAACAAACCTAAAAAATTATGTAGAAGTACTCAAGATTTTATTGCTTTTTTCTTCTTCTTTTTTTCTCCACTCTCGTCTCTTGTACCACGCGTGTCCTTTATAGGATGATGCTCCTCGTTCCAATCTTATAAAAATAAAATTAAAAAGATGTGTAGCGTATAATTCATAGATATCATCTGATAAGAAGATTTCTATTATATAAGGTAAAGATAATAAATAATATTTCTCTTAGGGGCTACTTGTATTGGGAAGTGGGTTGAGTTTATTTCAACTCACTTCTATTTCATTATTATATTTTTATAATTTTTTATACAAAATATAAATTTCTATACACCTTTCTTAAATTCTAATATATATTTTTCAAATCTCAATACATCTTTTTTAAATTTCAACACATATTTTTCAAATTCTAAAATAATAATAATATTAAAAAATAAATCAAATTCATTTCAATTTATCCCATCTCCAAATTCAAAACGTGACTAGTTAATCACTATTTCATAGTGTGAAGAGTTGGACAGCCTAGTTAGAATTATAAAATTTAAAAAAAGTACAGCTGTCGTCAGTTCCAGGTGGCTTGCACTTCAGCCGTCCTACATGTTGCCTACGTTACAGTGGCACGTGATTTGTTTCTCATTTTCATCGCTCATAGCATTAGCCCCTACAATTTTATAATCTATTTTAAACGAATAATGTTAATATAAATATAAAATATTAATTATTAATTCTTATGAGGCTACTAGCTATTAGAACAATTAATTGTTAAATAACTATATATCTAAATACCATTGAATTAGAGTATAAACAACCATTATTTTAAAGTTATCATAACGTTTAATCATGTTTATTTTTTCAACTTATTTCAACTACCTATTTTATTATTATTCATTATTCATTTCATCTCATCTCTAAATTTAAATGAAGTCTTAAAATTTTCATATTAAAGTCTATCACCATTATTTGGGCCATTGTTGTTGCCATCGGCCCATAATAACAATGACAGTCCAATTAGCGACCTGCTTGAACTGTTAGATCGTTACTGATAGAGTGGTTCAATGTTGAAAAAGGCTTACTTGTCCAGACCAGTTCAGTCCAGTCCATCAGACAAGCCCAAACGATTGTCGAATCCATGCAGCAACAAAATTGCTCCACTCGTTTGTCCTCTACTCTTATCTACATTTTCTTCTGAAGAATAATCGAACACATGGAGGAAGAGAAAGGTTGCTTCCATGAAGCCAGCTTCATCGACCAAAAGGGCCGTTTGAGAATCTCAAGAGTGCCCGTGGTGCAGGAATTAGCACGCCAAGGACTCCATTACTTACCAGATAAGTTCTTCAAACTGCGCCCCGACCAGCCAAGGGCTCCATTAGCACTCCATGAGCTCAATACCTTTCCATCCATCAATATGGCTAAGTTACGGCTGGGGTCCGAGCCCGAGGGTCGAGCCCACGAGCTAGCCAAACTAGCCAATGGTGCCCAAAAATGGGGCATGTTTTTAATCACCGAACATGGGATGCCCGCTGATGTTTTGCACGATGTTAAAGATGTTGTGAAGGGGTTCTTCAGCTTGTCTTTTGAAGAGAAGAAAGCGAGTGTTGGATCTTATGCGAGTGTCGACAACATGGGTTATGGCCGGAATTTTGTCAAGTCAGAAGATCAGCCTTTGGATTGGATTGATCGGCTGACTATGAAAGCAGCCCCAGAAGGAGCAGCTGAGGGACTCCATGTTTGGCCTCAGAAACCCAATAATTTCAGGTACGTAACGTACGTTTACTGTTATCATCATCAGTTTATTAATAGAGAACACCGCTCTTCATCAAAATAAATGACATTGGGAATGACAGGCAAGCCATAGAGCAATACGTCAAAGAATCAAAAAAGGTTTTCAACGTCCTACTCGAAGCCATTGCCGAATCCTTTTCACTGGAAAGACATGTTTTTGTGCAGTATTTCCATGATAAAGATAGTGAGGTTAATGTGAGAGTGAACTACTACCCACCATGTCCGAGGCCTGACCTTGCGCTGGGCATCACCCCTCACACGGATGCAAGTGCTCTCACTCTTCTAATGGAATTTGACACCACCGGAGGACTCCAAGTGCTCAGGGACCGGAAGTGGGTTGCCGTGCCATGGCCACGGGATACATTGCTGGTGAATGTGGGAGACATTTTAGAGATAATGAGCAATGGAAGGTTGAAGAGCCCGTGGCACAGGGTTGTGACCCAAATGGATGCCGACCGATTCTCGGTTGCTTTGTTTTACAATCCACCCTCCTGGGCTGAGATTGAGCCTTCAAGGGTCAATGCAACCATGGAGCCTGAGGTTTACAAGAAGGTGGCGCTTAGGGATTATTTGCAGCACTTTTATAAGATCAGTCCCACATCTGAGAAACAAGCAATCGACTTTGCCAAGGTTCAGTGTGTTTGATGTTTTAACGAGGAGAAATTATTTGAAACTACAGATTGAAAATAGAAAAGCCTAGGCAGCGTTGAATTCGTTTGTGGGTCGAGGTGAGTTATGTTAGTTTTGATTCGTGTCGTGTATATTGTCATCTTCAACTGAACGTCCATGAAAATTTTCTTCGTGGTGATGAATAAAATTTTCAGCTTCAGGGGCTGCCATGACACCCACTAAAGTAAGACATAGCAACGTGTCTGTCAGCATTGTGGTTGAGTATAAAGACACGAGATTAAAATTTTAAAAAAAAATAAGAGTTTATGCAATTGAGAAATATCATTTCACAATTCTTTACACAATAAATATTATAAAATAAAGATATTTTTATAAATTATCTTATAAAATCAATATTATTTTACAAAAATACTCTTACTTTATAACATATATTATATAAAATGTTGTAAAAGATGGAGTTTATCATTTTTCAATACAATTTCCTTTTATTTGGAGATTTTAAGCGTGTGACTAGGGGTGAACGGTTGACCCGACCCAACCCGCTATTCACCATTCCAAATCGACCCTATATAGGCTATCCCGTTAAGCCGTTTGACCGCTATCCTAATAACCCGACCCGATAACGTCATCAAATAATCGGATATTCCATTAACAATTTAGGAATTTTTTTCTTGTTTTTTTAAAATGAACTGGTATTCTTGTATATGCAATTATAATACTAACTCACAAGTTCCTGATTGGGATTTAGTTACAATGATTAACTTCTTGTTGGGTGCTGACTCAAAATATTCAAAATAACAAATGGGTTGAACAATTTGGATGATTTTGCAACATATTTTCTGGAGAATGGATTCGGGATGTCATTATACAAATTCGGAATGTCCTTATTCAACCCAGCATTACTGGAATGAAACCATTCAACCCATTGAGCATTGTGGATAATATCATAAATTCATAATATATTTAAAAGAAATGGCACCTATCCAAAAAAAAAAGAGGCTAAAATTTCATGACGATTGTCTTAATCGGTTACAACAAATCAAGAATCAAGATTCAAAATGAAAACAAATAAATGACTCTATCTCAGAAGGCAGATCAATGAAAATATGAAATAACTCCAAACTTCTTCCTCTAACTCCAAACTAGTGCCCAAGATGTCATCATCCTTATATAAATGGAACATACACAAAACCCTATTGACATATCAAAAACAATCTAAAATTAAAACAAATAAAAAAAACAAATCAATTTATTAAGAAACTCCCAAGATAATGTAACCCAGTAAGATAAAACAAACAATATTTGAATCTACCATTTGACATATCTTGAAGACTTGAACAATGATGGGATTTTGATAATAGTGATGCCTGAATAAGAGCCATTGAATCAATCTCAATCCAACATTTTCAGTTTTTATTCAAAACTTAAAATTTCAAATAATAAAATATAATAATATCAATTTTTATTGACATACTGTTTCCAAGTACTTCAAATCTTCAAGTAATTTTCAATCGATCTCATTCAAAAAGCACTGGAGTCAAAGCCCAAAATGCATCACATGTTTTGTTTACTTATGCAAAAGAAAGTACTATATTTCCAAACACCAAAAGTAAAAAATTGGTATATCTGCCATAAATCTTGTTCTCTTTTCGAGAATGTCCAAGAAGTATACATCTAATAACACAAAATGTCAAAAATAGGGCTTACAAATAATTACAGAGCTTACCTCTAAGAATCTAGCTTTCTGTTCGAAACACTACGGATTCGAAAAAAACTGAGCAATCAGTGAGAAGAGCTAAGCAAACGAGCGAGAGAGAGAAGCAATTAGCGAGAAGAACTGATAAATCGAACGAGAGAATCAATTGAAAGATAGGGGCGGAGAAATGAGAGAATCGATTAGGTCTGAGGTTTGCATTGATTATTTTCTAGATGGATACAAACCCTAGAACTAATATGCTTTCAGTGCAATGTGGAATCAGTAAGCATTTGACTGCAAGAACAAGTTAAAAAAACTACAAGCAAAACTATAACCAAACATCCAAGACTTTGTTCTGACAGAAGCTCCATAAACTTAATTTAATTTTATGTCAAAGAAAGAAGATACTTATACATGACTTTCCTTTTTCTTTACACAGATGAATACATGCATTCAGCAGCTCTCAACAAGAAGCAAATAATCTCATTCAAACAATTGCACTTACCGATGCTTTTTTTTTTTTTAGGGAGGGGGGGTTGAAGCATTTCATCTAAAAAAAACTTTTGATGCAAAATCAAGAAAATAACTACATAAAAGGAGACTTCCTCCGAAGTATAGAATATAAATTTTGAAGCATTTCGTCGAAAACTTTACTTCTAATACAATATCTAAACAACGCTTACAAGAAAAGAACTACATATAAGGAAACTTCCTGCAAAGTAAATCATGGGTTCTGATCTAGATCATCATATTGTTATCTTCTTATCATCATCTGTCTTGCAAAGCATGACTAATCGACATGCAGAATGTATTATGCATGCGTCTTGAATAAGTTGCCGCAATGTCAAATAAACTTGAACTACCAATGGTAAGCATCCGAGTCCTTTGCCATATCCTTGAAATTATTGAGCTTCCATGAACAATGCACGTAATAAGCCATGATGGTAAAAAGCGGGTGGATATCATATCTCATGGAATGGTCAATTTACCATCATGGCTTACTGTGTCCATTGTTCACGAAAGCTCAATAATGCCAAGGATGTGGCAAAGCACTCGGAATCTCGGATGCTTGCCATCGGAAGTTCAAGTTCATTTGCCGTTGCGGAAACCGATTCAAGATGCGCGCAAAATACATTTTGCGTGTCAACGAGTCATGCCCTGCAAGACAAAGGATGGTAAGAAGATGACAATCAAGATCAGAACCCAAGATTTACTTCGGAAGAAGTCACCTTGTATGTAATTCTTTTCTTGTAAGCGTTGTTTAGATCCTTTTTTTTTCTTTTTGGAGATCTTTTTGAAGAAATGCTCCAAAAATTATCTCCCCCCCAAAAAAGAAAAAAGCATCATTAGGTGCAGTTATTTGAATGAGAATATCTGATTTTGTTGAGAGCTACTAAATGCATGTATTCATCAGTGTAAGGAAAAAGGAAAGTCGTGTATAAGTATCTTCTTTCTTTGAAATAAAATTAAATTAAGTTTATTGATTTCTATCCAAACGAGTCCGGGATGTTTGGTTATAGATTTGCTTCTAGTTTCTTTAACTTGGTCTTGCAGTAGGCCTTACAGACTGACAAATGCTTACTGTTTCTACATTGCCTAGAAAGCATACTGGTTCTAGGATTGATATCCATCTGGAAAAGAATCAATGCTAATTGTAATCTGGCCAGTTACAACTAACTCAAAGATTTAGGACTGACTCTCATTCTTTGAGTCAGTAATGGTCAAGACTCTTGGAAAGGCTGTGGCAAAAACTCTCTGTACTATCACTAAAAGTATGCTTGTGAATCTGTAGCCTTGTGAGCAAGGAAAGGCCCATTCCTTGGTCCCAGCCCAGGCTTTCTATTTGCACACTCCACTCTTTTGATGGATCAAACTATTAGAAAGAAACTCTATTAAACAACATTGGAATTAGTATGTATTTGTACGCAGAATATGCAATAATTACTCCTATACGAGGACCCACTAAAAAATAGAATTCCAAGTTATGTATGTCCCACGGACCCCACCTAAAAGAAAAGAAATCTCTTGCTACAATTACCTCATTAATTTTTTTCATCTCAACACTCCCCTCCAGTCCAATGGCAATGCAGGAAGATTTGAGAAAAAAGAAAGCTGGGTTCCTCTCCCAAATTTTTAAACAGCCTGGAATGGGCCCAACGTTGACCACTCTTATGGGGGAAGCCAACCACTAATTTGTACCTCCCCATTTTTAGCCCCCTTTGAAACCATAAAGAAGAAAACAGAAAGCTCTAGGGAGAGGAATCGATAAAGAAAAGATTAATAGTTTGTGGGGGCTAAACTGAATTTTCGAAAAGAACCGTTCTCTTTTCTTTCTTTTTTGACCTTTCCATAAGCTTTAACTTCGGGAGACTCGGGATTGTGCATTCTCGCCAACTATTACCAAAAAAATGAAATTCCATTCTGATGCATAATGAACAGAAAACTTGTCCTTTTAGACTCTGCAAAGCAAAAGCAAAGCATGTATAAGTGTAACCCTTTGGCATCGACCGGTCGAACAAAGACAAAAGTCAGCCATAGTAATCCGGTACTCCCGTGTGGAAGCGCTTTCAGAGTTGGATATCACCATATATTACTGTTAGTGTGGGTGAAAGCCTTTATAGGAGAGGAAGTGATCATTTTTTTTTATATAAGAAGATACAACTTTATTGATAAGATAAGGTTACAGACATTTATCAAACTATATGATTTGAGAAATAAAGTCGGGAACACAATCCTCCCAAACATTACAATCATCAACCTGCCAAAACATTACAATCATCAACCTGCCATGCAAATCTAGCAAGAGAATGTGCAGCCCTATTACACACTCTATATGCATGTGTAAAAGAGCAGGAAGTAAAGCAGGTCTTAAAGCTTATTTATCTCAGCAAACAGAGGTCCCATTGAAGAGTCTTGCATGTCATCTTTCTGAATAGACGCCACAATCTGCAAAGAATCGGATTCCACAATAAGTTGAGAGATACCCTTGCTTGCACAGAACTGAAGGCCTTAACAAATCGCTAGAAGCTCAATAACCTCTAGATTATCCACATTAAGCTCTAATTTACTGATTGTCATTAGGATATCCACATGTGAATCCCGAAGGATAAAGCCCACCCTAGCCCTCTATAGATCAACAAAGGGTGCCCCATTAGTATTAACCTTGAGAACATCACCTATAAGTGGCTGCCACTTCTAATGTCTCCGTAACTGGATGGTGTTTAAGCCTCTCACCTCCTTGTAATTCTTCATATTATTTTCCGTAACGGAGAGAGGAAGGGATCATTGTTGTAACCCTTTGGCATCAATTTTTCATTCAAGATGAGGTGTTACGCAGACAGCTTAGGGAATGGAGGCGAACCACTCCAATTATTGTGATCCTACGACTCTCTCTAAAATCAACAAAGTGATCCACCCCTCAAGATGTGGAATTAAGAATTTGTTTTAGGAGAGACCAAGTAAAATTAACACAAAATATATTAAATATTTTTTATTATATTTCTATATATTTTTTTATGTAGTATAAAATAAACTGATATTAAAATATATAATAAAAATAAAATACATTTAATACAATTTATATATTAAAAATATATATAATATATCAAGAACATATCATCATAATAAAAAAAATATTAAAAATACATTAGAAATCATCCAAATTCATTTTTATTTTTATTTTTATCTATAATAAAAACTTGTCATCATGTTATTATATCATTTTAATTTATATGAGATTAAATTAGATTAAATTTTGTAGAGGGAGGGCCAAGATAATTTTTAAAGAAGAGATCAACATATGATAAAATTAATATTTATCCTACTAAATTATAAAAAAAAACTAACCTATATTATTATTATTTTTAAATATATTTTTTTTTAATTTTTTTTTTAAAAGGAATGGGGCTGGGGGTAGGGAGCCATAGCCCTCTGTCCCAACCTCCCAACGTGGCTCTACCACTACACCCCTCACCTCGGTCACCCTCGACACACACCCTCCATCCAATCAAATCTTTGCCTCTCCTTTATTAGTTGTAGCCGCAAGACTCCCAACTGTACACTCTCCAAACTCCCTTCTTATACCTGTACGGACCCAATTCATTCTACCACCCTGTCTCCCCCACCCCCTCCACTCACATTATCACATACTTTCCTTCCAAATCTCCTCTCTCCCGGCCTTTTCACCACCTCTTACGTAGCTTCTGCCCGTCATGCCCATGTCATGACTATTAAAGGATACCAGTCCAGCTACAAGTCGTATTAAACAGGAAGCTACAACTACAAGTAAAGCTACAAGTCGTTAATTGCTGCTCTATCAATTGTTGTAGATTATTTTGTTTCTTTGCTATGTACCAGTAGCAGTAGGACAGCTAGGAACATTCTATTAGTTAGTTATTTCATTCTTTTCTGTATATATACGATTCTTTCTAGCAAGTAATGCACATACTAATGATTAATACACCAGAGAAAGTTTTCCTTCTCCATAGAACCTGGTTCTTCTCTATTTTCCTTTGATTTCTTACAATGATCCCAAAATTTCCACCCCATCAAATTTTATTTTTCTTTTTACAATTTACTATAATTTTATCATGTGTCTCAACAATGATGTCGAATATGTAGGTTAGACCCTGGTTCGAAATCTATGGATTCGAAATATAACTGTCAAGCACCAACAATCAATGGGTTCAATATAACACTCATCAATCAAGAGAAATTGAGAGAAGCTCCTTGACTTCTTCATTCCAAGCACGCAAGCAGAGAGATGCGTGTATTGGAATTATTGAAACATCATCATTGGACCTCCTTATAGAGTAGTATTGACAGTAAATGTGCGTATTTGACTAAACTCCACAAAGTAGCCAAAACCCACCGCAACTTAGACTTCAAAAGTGAATATATAACAGCATCATATCAACTCCTATTATCATATTACTCTGTCATATATCATTTATCGATTTTAATTTTTAACGAAACAAAAAAGGAAAAAAATAAACTATCTTCCCTAACAAGTAACACCTACTTACCTCCTTGCAATTCCGACCGTGCATTTTATAATCCAAATTGTGAAAAATAAAACTTTGAATTGACGCTAAAAGAAAAGGAGAGGGAAATAGAACCGTTTTGAGCTTATCTAGTGCTGCTATAAATCTGGGGCAGATGATGTTGCCACTTGATAGGCGGCTCCTCTTCCTCTACGGTTTAGCCAATAGTGGCGGGGTTCTCGAACGTGTCTCACAACTTCCACAGGCAGCGGTGTCGAGCCCGCGACTGGGCTGGGCGGAACCACCAGCTTAGATCTCCAGTCTTTAGGGCAAGCCGCCGTGCACGTGTCGGTCAAGTAGTCCACCATTAGTTGGTGACAGCTTCTCACCCTTTCCTGTCCCCAAAATAGAAAAAGGGTAAAAAGAAAAGAAAAGGAAAAAAAAAATGTATAACACTGCTTGCAATGACCTCTACAATACATCTACATTCCACCACCACTCTTCTCTTTGAGTTTCTCTCAAAAGAGGAGATATTTATTTACGAAACAAGCCCAACAACGAATTAGAACTAAATTATATAGACGCCAGTATGATACTTTGTTGACTCTCTTGTGAAAAACAATAGGCAATTTGCCATCGACCGCCGACGTATCAGAAGCATCGGCAGAAGCACAAAGCTCAGCCGTTGCTACTATTGTCGATGGCGCATAACCCAAGAAATCGACCACCGAAACATAAGAGCTCGGATTTATGAGCGGAAAAAGATGAGAGCTTGGAGATGAAATAGTATAGAAAATCGAATGGTGTGACCAAGCGCAATCTCCAATTGAGAATGGCCATGACCCGGAGCTCCATTCGTTGCATCGTTTTGGGATCGAACACGAACTTGGGCTCAAACAGTTGGAGGTCCAAACAGGAGTGGGACCTAGGGTTCCTCCATTTTCGCCGCCAAAGACAAACACGCCACTGATAGCAGCTGAAGCGGCCACCCATTTGGCTGATGAGATGAAAACAAGACGATCAGCAAAGCTCAGTTTCAGACGCACTCCCAGTGAATCCGGATTTTCTACCGAAAATCAAGTGTATTTTCCCGAGAAATCACTCTTACCGGTAAAGAGTGGGACGAGAGAAAACGATCAAAGTAGTTGACAGAGAGGAACGTTGCAACCGGCCTGAAGTTATAGTACGCGTGCACCTGTGTTACGCAGATAACCACCACAGCAACCATTCCAAAATTCAATATCCGCACGACATTTAGATACCGTATATGCAATATATGTAATGTATACACACCTACCTACGCACATACTCTTTATTTGTAAAGCAAACTGTGTACCTTTAAGATCCAGTCGATGGAGTCTTGGCGAATGGTGACGTCGATCGAGTGGTCACAACAACGACTGAGGTAGTGCGGGTGGGGAAAATGAGGAGTTCAGAGTCGAAGAGTATGGAAATGGTGGAATCATCGGACGGCGGAGTATGAACGAACAGAGACGATTATGAAGTTTGATCGAAGATCCACTATCTGCGTCCAATGAGACGACGTCGCCAGCATCCTCGCTACAGTACAAGCCAGAGCGGTGGCAGAGTGGCCGACTGAGTGAGGCATTGCGACAAGGAGAGAGAGAGACTAACGGATAATTACGTAAGGCGACGACATTTGTGACGGCGGTGAGAAGGAGAACAGTTGGGGTGGTGGTGATTGTGCAGGGGGGGCTTAATTTGGTCATGGCTCACCTTATGGATTTGAACATAACAGTCTTTATTTGCCAACCATGTGCCTCTGTGCGCACGCTCCCCCCCCCCCCCCCCCCCCTCTCTTCTTCTCTCTCTCTCTCTCTCTCTCTCTCTCTCTCTTGCTTTTTTTTAAAAGATAAATATAAAATTATAAATATCATATAGTATACATAATTTTTAAATTTAAGTTTTTTCGATTAAAAATATATGATATATAAATAATGAGTAAAAAAAATTAATTAATTTAAGAAGAATAAAATTAAAAATCATTAAAATTAAAAGTAAATGTAGTTTATGAGAATTATGAATAAGATCCCAGAACTAATAATGGAATGATAATCCAACTGATTGACGACAATACGAGGACGGCTTAAAATCGGAATTTATCCAACGCTTAACAGGATTTGAGCCATAAAAAAAAAGACTAAAAAGGCCGTACAGAGCCTGAGCCTATTCTTATCAGACAAAAGACCGATATCTGGAATCGATCTAATATTTTATATTCGTTTATCATCGCTTCATGAATTTTATACTTTTTTTATATTATTTATGTTGGGTTCTTACGTTATGCTATATTTGTTTCATTAGGAAAGTAGTCTACCTCAGCTGGGGGAAACTCCTAACGAAAAGAGTACTCTCATTGAAGCTAAAAAGGGATGACATATTACCGTTGACCTCAGACCTCACACCAGATTTCCTCTTCCCGATCCCCCGAAAAAGGCAGATGCTCCCGTAGGTAGGAGCTACTTCACTTTCGGTGGCGCTCCCTTCGAACTGATATCCAAAGATTTCCTGTAACAGGATGATTTGAAATGATGGTTTATTATAGGTTCTGGTGACATGAATAGGATGAGCATACAAATGAGCCGGAACATGGATAACGTAGTGGTTCGAGCCGGTCGAGAGTACGAGATTACTGACCAAAGACTCTTCAATTGAGATGGGCCGAAGCCCTGCTAGCCAAGGAATGCATCCAACAGTGTTCTGTCTCATTGCCCCTCTCATGCCAGAATTTGCTCATAAATCCACCTTGTTCTCTCACTCGAAAATCACTTCAATTATAATACATGACTTATCCTTTTTTATTTGAAGTAAAAATGAATTATAAGATAAAACCAGTACAAATACGCTGGGGCATACCCCAGGCAAACGAAACAAAGAACACAGGGCAGGCCCTAAGCACCCATTACACAAGGACGAGAACTACAAGCAATGATATAAGAGTTAAAAGATAGCAGGAGAAATGCCCCATGAGTGAAGGAACCAGCTATTTTCCTGCGAGGTGGGGAGCCCACGCAAGGAATTCACTCTAGCCCTAACCCAGAGCCCAATCACATAACAGACATAACCAGCATAAAATGATTTCCCATGGAAAATCCGAGTTCCTTTCCCGCCGGTTTCCATAAACAATTGCAGCGAACATAAGCCTGGCGATCAAACTGGAAAGAGAATTGCCCTTAATACTAGAAGCCA
The DNA here is from genome assembly GCA_036898215.1 of Platycarya strobilacea. Lineage (NCBI taxonomy): Eukaryota > Viridiplantae > Streptophyta > Magnoliopsida > Fagales > Juglandaceae > Platycarya > Platycarya strobilacea. The sequence continues at coordinate 2,217,576 of CM072554.1, read as the reverse complement.
ACCAGCGAGAGGTACCCTCCTAACTCATCATAATGGGCAGGATATTACATGTCCCGCACAAGGTAAGTCATATGGAGGGAGAAAAAGGACAGAAAAAAAAAAAAATAGATGATCAAGAGACTCCTCTTCCTGTCCGCATAGAACGCAAGTCGTCCCCACATAATGCCCATGCTTACTAAGGACATCCTTTGTGGGTCTTCCCAACACAGCCAACCAAAGAAATAATGCATAGCGGGGAACCATGCCAGTGAACCAAACTGCCCTATGCCATGGGACAGGAAGCTCTTTGTGCCTGAAAAGATCCCAAACACTCTTAGTAGAGAAGAGGCCTTAGGGGTCATTTTCCTGGTAACCCTGCTGCCACTTAAATTGAATCCATCATGAACAAAAAGTCCTAATTTCAATAATTTCCTCTAGGTTTAGGAACACTCACCAGGAGCCCTCAGCGTCCAGAAATTCCTATTCTTAATAAGGTAATTTCTAACCCAGCTAGACCAAATGAAATGGTCGCTATGCGTGCATAAATGCCATATGTGTTTCACCATGGCAGACGGTTCCAAGCTTCGACATCCCTGAATCCAAGACCTCCTTCCTTATAAGGGAGACAAAGGCTGTCCCAAGCAACCTTGGCACCGCCCTTGCTCAAATCATCCCCCTTCCAAAGGAAGGATCTCATAACTTGTTCGATCTTTTTGGTAACTCATTTTAAAAGAATAAAAAGGGAAGACCTGTATACCTGGATGGCGAACAAAACCGATCTAACCAGCTGGACCCTACTTGCGTAAGAAAGAAATTTGCAAGTCCAACTCTTGATTTTGGCGGTTATTCTTTCCACCAAAGCATTGCAATCTACCTTTCTTAAGGGGGACCCTAAGGTACCTCACGAGAAGAGACCCCTCTTTGAAACCCAAGACTCCCAACAAAGAATCCTTAGTATTGTTGTCAACACCTCAAGTAATTAAACTGCTCTTCCCCAGGTTGGGAGAAAGACCAAGCAATCCTTGACCACTTGCACCAAACATCTGTCTCCTTTGCAAAAGATGAGGAGATTGTCGGCGAAGCAAAGGTGGGAAATTTGATCTTTCTTACACCTGAAATGGAATTCAAATTGCCCTTCCTGAATTTTGGCATCCAGCAAACCCGAGAAAGTCTCCATAACCAGGACGAAAATATAAGGGGAAAGAGGGTCTCCTTGACGAAGACGCCTTCTTCCCAGGAAATATCCGTTCAGCTCCCCATTTATATCGATAAAGAATCTAGGGATGGTAATGCATTTCATTATCCATTGAACCATGATAGCAGGAAACCCAACCACCTTTAAGACTCCCTCAATGAAATCGCACCTAACCATGTCAAAAGCTTTCATGATGTCAACTTTAAGAGCACATCGAGGGGAACCCTTGTTTCTGTGATAGTTTCTGAAGAATTCCTAGGCCAGAAGAATGTTATCCCGAATTATTTTATCTCTAATGAAAGCAGTTTGATGTTATCCCACCCACTAACAAATTTTTATAGAATTTTTTTACGTATAAATTGGTGTGTTAATAACTAATACATTACTTTATAGTGAGATTCACTACAACTTTTAAAAAAAATACATATTAATCATTTTTAGCATAATTAATGCAAAAAATACATCAATAGTATATTGGGTGTGTAAAAAATAAAATTTCTTATTTTTATAATTATAGTAAATTTTACAGTAGATAGTTAATCAAATTATAAATAACATATTTCATATACATGTATAAGCCTAAAATCAGTAAATGTTACTCGGCTGGGGTTATCTATTGAAGTGGAAGAATCTTTGGACAGCTGATCAAATTGAATTCGCGTCCTAGCTGTTAGCTGTTAAGAGTATTACTAAATAGAATATGTAAGTACGTGTATTTTTTTAAAAGGAGTCGAATTCATTATCAAAAATTTAATTTTTGTTTTTGATTTTTTTAATTATTTTTTTAAATGAATGCTACGTTTGTACTGAATATAAGATAATATCTCTTCTAGCCCAAAATTAGAGGTCAAAACAAAAACAGAATGGTCTTGTCCGAAATTAAGCAAAATTGGCAAAAGATATTAGAAAGGCAATCTTGTTGAATTTGGTACGCATCTACTATGTAGCCTTTGAGTTGGGAGATTTATGTCCAAATCTCTCAAGACTCAACCCTGGCCTCGTTCAATGTGCTCTCGCTATGTTCATGCATACCAACACCATTGATGACAGCATGATTCATACAAAAGTGGTATTAATGAGATAATTCATTAGTCTTCTACAGAATGTTATGGGCAGAACCTTTTATTTCATGAATTTTGTTGCTTTGGTTTAAAATAAGAATCTAATGCAAAAATAACTAATCTCGCCTACAGCCGCCTCAATTTTGTATTCATCTTTAACAAAATAAATAAATAAATACTTAAATAATTGCAATGTAAGTACGAAGATGTGGGCAACGTGCTCATATTGCAGAAATTAAAGCACGTTCAAAGCATAAAAGAATGTCATGCACTCAAGCAATTTGAAATGTTCACTTACTATTTCTCCGTTTCTCGTCAACGGATACGGGTACCCGCTGACCCGCCCGCAAACCGCCCCGCCCCCGCCTTGCGGAGCAGGTTCACCCGCACAACCGAAATCCAACGGGGTAAACCCGCCCGCATTTTGGGTTTGGGGCGGGGGCGGGGGCGGGGGCGGTATAGCTTCAACCCCGTCCCGTGTTACCCCGCCCCCGCACCCGCATATATAAAAACCCAGAAGACTCAAAACGGCGTCGTTTTGAGTCATCTGGATTTTTTTTAACTTTACTTACATAAAACGACGCCGTTTATATAAAACGGCGTCGTTTTATATAAAGGACTTTAAGAATTAAGCCCCCCCTCCCCCTTTCGGTCTCCGTGTTCGAATTGTCCCTCTCTCTCTTCTCCCTCTCACTCTCTCTCTAAAACCGGCGCAAACCCTAACCCTAATAAGCTCCTCAGGCCACCGTCGTCACCGCCGCTGGCCACCGGCGCTGCCAAGTGCGAAGCATCCCTCTCTCTCGTTCCGATAGTTCTCCGGTTCCGTTCTCCCTCTCGATCTCTCGATATTTCTCCGAATCTAGGTAATCACTAATCTCCCATTTTTTTGGTTTTGATTCTTCAAAATTTGAAATTACGTGATTGTGTTGAAAACTTGAATTTATTGAATATTTGATTATGAGTTTATGGAGTGGATTATGTTGAGACTTGAGGGTTTGGATTATGGATGCTGATTGCTTAAGGTCCGATTGTCTGGAATTGGATTCTGGAATTTGCTTGATTTGGTAACCCGTGGTCCCGTAACATATATAATGTATATATATATTTTTGTTATGTAAATTACTAAATTGTAAGGATTCTAAATAGTAAATTTGCAGCCCGTAACATATATAATGTATATATATATTTTTGTTATGTAAATTGTAAGGATCATAAATTTTCAGTTATGCACAAAGCTCTCATTATATTCTATTAAAAATTATTTTTAGTTGCATTGAATCATTGATTAAATGTGTCACATTTTAAACCAATTTATAGATTAATCACTTAAATAAAAATATATATTGAAACCATAAAAAATCGACTGACATACTGTAAGTATTGACACATAAAAAAAATTGAATTTATGATATTTAGATATTGAAATAAACTAAAATTAAAAAAATAAAAAAATAAAAAAGTAAAAAAATAAAATTATTATTTGAAAAATAAAATCAGTATTCAATACTAGCCATACATGTTAAGTTGTTAACTATAAGTCTATATATCTCAAAATAAAATAAATGAGAATATATATACACACATATATATATTTGTGATGTCATATTAAATTAATAGGCAAAATGAGTGATATAATCATATAAATTATTATAGTTTGATGCATTAGGTATTATTTGAAAGTTAGACAATTGAGTCTAATTTTGAATTGAAATTTGAGCCTATTATATTTTGGTATGACCATTTGTGTTGCATTTATTATAATTTCAGATTTGTTGTAAATGGAAAGTCCAGAGGATTCTAATGCGAGCTCCCCGGAGGCTGCTTTGGGTACCTCCGGCCCTAACCCTAACCCTAACCCTATCCCGACCACTACCACTACTACTACCACTACCCCTAATCCTACCACTACTCTCATTCCAGTTGAGACCCCTGACCCTACTCCTACCACTACTACTTGCCCCGCCCCCAAGCAGTCTAGCAAGAAAGCCTCATCCATAATTTAGGCTCATGTCACCAAGATAGAAGATGGTGACCCCAATGATCCAAAAGCCAAATGCAACTATTGTGGCAAAATTTATGGGTGCCACTACAAGAGACATGGCACTTCCTAGATAAAATTACACTTGGAGGAACAGTGCAAAAAATCTCCAATTTTGAAGTCTTTGGTAGAAAAGGCCCAATCTAGGCTTGAAGTTGGATTTAAAAAAATGGGTGAGGGGAGTAGTGGGGAGTTGGCATTAAAAGGGTATACAAAATATGATCCTAACGAGGCTAGGACACACCTAGCTCGCATGATTGTTATAGATGAGATGCCTTTCCAAGTGGTTGATGGGAATGGGTTCCAAACCTATTCTAGGTACTTGGAACCAAGATTCAATATTCCTTCTCGCCACACGGTGGCAAGAGATGTTAAAAAACTTTATCGATCAGAAAAAGAGAAGTTGAGGGGTTTATTGGCGGGAGAAAATGTTTGTCTCACCACTGATTGTTGGACTTCTTGTAATAATCTTAATTTTATGTGTATGACTGTTCATTGGGTTGATGGGGGTTGGACATTGCATAAGAAAATTCTCAAATTTTGTCAAACAACTGATCACAAAAGTGAGACGATAGGGAAGGCCTTAGAGGCCGCTGTGAAAGAGTGGGGGTTAACTCGGGTTTGCACTTGCAAGGTTGATAATGCCGGGGCTAACGATGTTGCAATGAGACATCTTAAGAGTCTCATGAATAATGTGAGTAGAACGATTTTGGGTGGGGATTATTTGCATGTGCGATGTGCAGCACATATTCTTAATTTGATTGTGGGTGATGGCTTAGATAAACTTGGTGACTCGGTTGCTCGGGTCAGGACTGCTTTGAGATGGGTCAGATCTTCTCCTGCTAGATTGGCTAGGTTCAAAGTTGCTGCAACTTCTGTGGGTATAACATATAAAAAAGGTCTTTGCACTGATTTGTCTACAAGGTGAAACTCAACTTTTTTTATGTTGGAGGCAGCTCAGGAGTATAAGTTGGCATTTGATACATTGGGTAATGAAGACATACAATATGTCAAGTATTTTGATGAAAAGTTGGGGCATCCTTTGTCTAATGATTGGGAGGTTGTATCTATTTTTATAAAGTTTCTGAGAGTTTTTTACGATGTTACCAATGTTTTATCTGGTTCTCTATATCCCACGGCACATCAATTTTGTTAACAAATAGCCAAGGTAAAAGAAGAATTAGATGATATTGCAGCAGGTAGTAACACCACATTGCGGGAGATGTCTAGGACCATGATAGAGAAATTCGACAAATATTGGGGGGAAGAGTTTGATAAAGCCAATATCTTGTTATATGTTGCATGTGTCCTTGACCCACGATTTAAGGTTAAAGGCATGGTATTTGGGTTGACTGATGCAATTGGCAAGGATTGTGCGTCAGCTGTTGCATCTCGAGTTCAGGAAACACTTGTTAGATTATTTGATGAGTTCACTATCGTGGGAGGTGGTAGTGTTGCAGCCCCTACAGCCACAAGTATCCCCCCACCAGGTGCAGATGCTAGGCATGGCAAAAAACGCAAAATGGACTGGGGTGACAAGATGGAGTCGACCCCCTTGGATTTTATGGGTTCCACCACATATGCCCAGTCAGAGGTAGACAGATATTTGGCATTGGATCTTCATCCATTTGTACGAGATTTTGATATATTAGCTTGGTGGAAGATGAATGTCTCCAAATATCCCGTACTTTCAAAGGTTGCTCGTAGTATCTTGGCCATCCCGATCAGTACAGTAGCCTCAGAGTCGGCCTTCAGCACTGGAGGGCGCGTATTAGATCCTTTTCGGAGCTCATTAGATCCTATCACTGTTGAGTCCCTGATTTGCACACAGAATTGGATCACGGGTGCTGAAATTCATATTCCGGAGGTTATTGATTATGATCCGGTTGAGGCCGAGGACGGGGCTATTGATCAGTCTGGATCTGGTAAATTGTTACGCAATAAATATTTACATTATTTTGTATTTATTTAATTACATTTAATGTTACACAGATTTTACATTTAATTGTTGTAATTTGTAGCGACCATAACGCCAACACCTGGGACACCGTCAACAGCTACCTCTGCTGCAGTATGACCTACGTCACCTACCAACCCATCACCATGGTTTGTACTTTACACAATTGTTTTTTAATTGTTGTTTACATTTATAATTTTATAATATTTGTAATGTTAGTTTTTAACTTATTTTGTAATTCTTGTTTATGATTTTTGACATTTTTTAATTTCTATGACAGTATTATTTTGTATGTCAATTCAAATTGTTAAGCCCATCTTGTAAGTTAATAACCCAAATTAATTTTGGTAAGTAACTTAATATTTTTAATAAATTATTGTTTTTTTCATGTTTATAACTTTATTATTATATTTGTACTCTAATTGTTTTTTAACTTATTGTTGCAGCCTTGCAGGTTAAGCTTAAGCCTTAAGGTCCAACAACCCCAGAGTCCCCACCCATCCAAGTTTGCATTATGACTCTTTTATCGTGACAAAATCCAATCACCAGTGTCCAAGCACCATTATTATCAATCTTATTTTTTATAATTTTGTAAATTGTAAATTTGTAAATTTGTAATGTTAATAGTTAATAGTACAATTTGTAATTTTATATTTTGTAGGATTCATTTATATTATTGTAAATTTGTAAATTGTAATAGTTTAATAACTAGTCTAGACTTCTAGTAGTTTCTATTTTTAAATTTTAACTTTTAACTGATTTAGACTTTTAGATTTTTAGTTATGTTTTTTTAAATTATTTTGTCATTTTAGAATTTAGTAATGATAATTATTTAGTATTTAATATATTGATATTTATTATTGTGAAATTATATCAGGTTTGATGATTTTCTGAGTGGAAAATTGCTTAAAATTTTGATCTGGGCCGAAACAGACCCAGACAGGCCCAACAGGGGCGGTGGCGGGGGGCGGGCGGATGGGGCTTACCCCGCTTCCCCCGCTGTTAGGCGGGGTACCCCGCCCCGTGCAACCGGGGGCGGGGTGCGGTTGAAATTGATGACCCCCCGCCCAGGCGGGGGCGGGGGCGGTTGGACCCCGCCCCCGCTAGGGCGGGGATCACCCCTAAACGATATAGCAAAGGAAGAACTCGACAGTTAAAAGGAAGGGAAGAACTCTGTTAACATTTATCAGGCAGCCCATAAATTTATCAGGAAGAACCTGTTAAGGTAGGGAAGAACCGATCAGATGTCAACAGATACTCATTGAAAAACCCATTGAAAGGGGGTCCAACCTGCCCGGGCCCGAGCCCTCAAGATCATCCGGCCCAAGGCCCGTTACCCGCATCCACCTCGACGCAGCGTCCGAATTCAACTAGGAAGACCGAAATCGGGGACGAGCCGAGTCCCTGATTTTCCCGATCTGGGAAGGAAATGGTTAAACTGGCTTCGAGAACACGCTAAAGGCAGAACGGCGGCTCACGTGCTGGTATGTCCCCTGAACCCGTCTCCCATCAAGACCACTCCCGCATTTATGAACGACAGACAGCCGCCGGTCTACATCCCCCCTTTTTCTAATATACAGACACTACAAACATACACCATTAACTCCCAAATTGACAAAAGATACGGCGGCATTTAATGCCCCTGTCCAAAAGGGGCTAATCGAGCCTTAAATGGGAGGATACTCAATTAATGCGATGAGACCGACCGAATCAGACCAGGTTTCCTTATCGAGGATGACGGACGAGTGATGCCCCGATTTCGGCGCTCTCGTCACACGGACCCTCTTCCCGGGGGGGACACCTATAAATAACACCCAACCAACGACGGAAGGACGGTACGCTCACAAATTCTCTTGTTCTCTCTGTCGTATATCTTCTTCCATACACTAACTTGATCGTCGGAGTGGTCCCGGACCCCGACCCCTCTCGTCCTTGTTTTGCAGGTTACACCCACACGGGATCGGTAGACAAGATAGCAGAATACGTCCTTAACAGTGGCGCCGTCTGTGGGATTCGATTGTTTTTTATCAACGTACTTTCTGCATGTCTACTCTACCGCTGTCCCAAACGACCAAGCACGACCGGCAGACGGATCCGTCGATGGAAGAAAGGCTGGAAGCGTTGGAAGAAATGGTGAGGAAGTTAAAGGAGGAGAATGCGACCCTCCGGCAACTACGCGAAGAGGCGTCGGCCCGCGGCGAAACCCACCTGGGAGAGAATGCGAGCTCCCGACTCCCAGAGGAGAGCGAGGCCTCAGAAGGAGAACGAGGCCGGATGCACACCGAGCTAAAGGAGTTGGGAGACAAGTACGCTGAAATGGCAAAACTAATCAGCCCGGCAGCAGGGCATCTCTCCTCGCAAGGAAGCATAGGAACGCCCTACAGCGCGGACGTCCTGGCCGTCCCTCTCCCGCCCAAATTCAAGGTCCCACAGGTGAAACTGTATGATGGATCTCAGGATCCTGTGGAGCACATAGAGGCTTTTAAAGCCCATATCAGCCTGCATGGCTATCCCGGCGAGGTAGCGTGCCGAGCTTTCCCTCTCACACTGAAGGGAATGGCTAGGACATGGTTCGGGACCATTCCTCCGGGGTCCGTCAGTAGCTTCGAGGCGTTAGCCCGACTCTTCATCACCCAGTTCATGGCTAGTAGGAAACGGAGGCGCCCAGCGGCGTACCTATTGACCGTCAAACAAGGAGAGAAGGAAAGCTTGAAAGGGTACCTGACCAGGTTCAACGAAGAAAGAATGACCACCGACAGCCAGGACGAAAAGATCACCCTCGCGGCCCTCCTGGGCGGTGTATGGCCCAGGAGCCCCTTCATGGCGGAGATAGCCCGCAAGACTCCCACCACTTTGAACGGGTTCATGGATCAGGCTGACGGATTCATCAACGCCGAAGATACGCTCGAGGCCCTAGTAGCCCCGCGGCGCGGGGAGCTCCGACAGCACGATCGAAAAACAACCAGTGCCGGGGAAGGTTCCAGCAGGCATCGCGGGGGCAGGAAGTTCCCGGATGAGACGAGGAGAAGGGACCCCCCACGGGAACACAGACTGTCGTCATGGCCCCAATCCAGCTTGGCGGTGGAAGATCAGAGCCGAGCAGAATCTAGGCGAGAATCCATCAGAAGAAGAAGAGGGGATATGTACTGCGGATATCACAAGTCCAAGGGCCACAACACCGAAGACTGCCAGGCCTTGAAAAACAGTCAGAGGGATGAGCAGATGAACGACCGAAGAGACAGAACCCGGTCGAGGACCCCTCGTCGGGAGCAAGAGTCAAGCAGACGCCGAGGCGAACCTGCATCCGGCCACCCAGCAGGAGAAATCAGAACCATTGTCGGGGGACCATCCCGAGGAGGGACTACGTCCTCCTCTCAAAGGGCATACGCCCGGAGAGCCAGATATGGGGAAGTCTACTCACTAGGGCAGGCGCCGAGGCAGAACAACCCGGGTCCCAGAGGGGAATCAATAGTTTTCAACGAGCAGGATGGGAAGGGTATCGCCTTTCCGCATGATGACGCTTTGGTGATATCAGCATTGGTGGCCAATTTCACAGTTAAGAGGATGCTGGTCGACAACGAGAGTTCAGCCGATATCCTATTCTGGGAGGCCTTCATGCAGATGGGGATCGACCCTCGCCAACTTCAGCCCATCCGAGCCCCCCTTAAAGGGTTTACGGGTGAAGCAGTACACCCCGAGGGCCTGATAACTCTCCCGGTTTTGATGGGCTCCACGCCCAGGACCGCGTCCGTCATGACTGAATTCCTGGTCGTGAAAGCTCCCTCCTCTTACAACGCCATCCTAGGGAGACCGACCCTAAACAACTTGAGGGCAGTCACTTCTACCTACTACCTCAAGATGAAGTTTCCGACCGACAGAGGGGTGGGCGAAGTTAGAGGAGAGCAGGTTACCTCCAGGGAATGCTACGCCCGGGAATTAAAGCACAAGGACAGTTCCGTGGCTACGATCTCCCTAGAGGACGAGCATGTTGAGTTTCCGCCCGCACCTCCCCGAGCAGTGTGGGACGATGAAATCAGGGACGAAGCGACACTGCGCCAAGCGGAACCCAACGAGCCTCTGGAATTGATTCCGGTCGATGCCGACAACCCGGATCGGACAGTGCGAGTCGGAACCAGGATGGACCCAGGAGTACATGCGGAACTCAAGGCCCTCCTCATCGAGCACAAGGATGTATTCGCCTGGACACCCGCAGACATGCCTGGAATCGATAGGTCTGTAATAGAACACCGGCTGTGTGTCAACCCGACCGCTCGGGCAGTTAGGCAAAAAAGAAGAAGCTTCTGTGCTGAGAAGTATGCCGCCATTGTAGAAGAGGTGGACAGACTCCTGACCGTCGGGCTCATCCGAGAAGCTCACTACCCGGAATGGCTGTCTAACGTAGTACTAGTAAAGAAGGCCAGCGGGAAATGGCGCATGTGCGTAGACTTCACCGATCTGAACAAGGCCTGCCCCAAAGATAGTTTCCCTCTACCGCGCATCGACCTCATTGTGGATTCAACTGCTGGGCACTCTCTCCTCAGCTTCATGGACGCCTATTCGGGTTACAATCAGATCAAGATGAGCACGGACGACGAGGAAAAAACGGCGTTCATTACAGACCGCGGACTCTATTGTTACACCGCCATGCCTTTTGGGCTCAAGAACGCGGGGGCTACCTATCAACGGTTGGTTAACCGTATGTTTAAAAAGCAAATTTGGAGAAATATGGAAGTTTACGTCGACGACCTCCTGGTCAAGAGCCGCTCCCCTAACGATCATGCGATGGACCTGAAAGAGGCCTTCTCTATCCTGCGACATTATCAGATGAAGCTCAATCCTGCCAAGTGCACCTTCGGGGTCGAATCCGGCAAGTTCTTAGGGTACATGGTCTCTGAACGAGGAATCGAGGCCAACCCCGAAAAGATACAGGCTATCCTCGGAATGGCACCACCGAGGAACCTGAATGAAGTCCAGCGATTGGCTGGCCGAATTGCTGCTCTCAGTCGGTTCATAGCAAGGTCGACCGATCGGTGTCTTCCCTTCTTCCAGGTCCTCCGAAAAGCACGCGACTGGGACACATCGTGCGGGCAGGCATTCGAACAACTCAAAGACTACCTGACGTGTCCCCCGTTACTTAGCCAGACAACTCCCGGAGAGACCCTTGTGGCTTACTTGGCAGTCTCGCCTCATGCAACATCTGCAGTTCTAGTGAAAGAAACCGATCGGGGTCAGAAGCCTGTGTACTATGTCAGCAGGGCACTCCAAGGAGCAGAGGCCAGGTACCCCCGCGCGGAGATGATGGTATTCGCCTTACTGACAGCTGCGCGTCGGCTGCGTCCATACTTCCAAGCCCACACCGTAAGAGTAATGACCGATCAGCCCCTCGGAACTATTCTCCAGAAGCCCGATACGTCCGGTCGATTAGCCAAATGGGCAATCGAGCTGAGCGAATTTGATCTAACGTTCCAGCCCCGAACGGCGATGAAAGCACAAACACTGGCGGATTTTGTCACGGAATACTCTGGGTTTCCAGAAGAGATCCCCGGTGAACCTCGGGGGCAGGCGTGGCAGCTGTACGTTGACGGGTCCTCATGCCGAGCCGGGGGAGGAGCAGGTGTGCACATCGTCACCGACCAGGGCGTCCAACACAACTACGGCATAGGCCTAACCTTCAAGGTAACCAACAATGAGGCAGAATACGAGGCCCTCATAGCCGGAATAACAATTGCTAGGGTCCTCGGGCGACTGAGCTGGAGGCCCGAACTGATTCTCAAATAGTTTTTCACCAAGTACTCGGCCAGTGCACCACCAAGAGCGAAAAATTGAAAAAATATCTGGAGCTTGTATGCATCGAGAGAGATCGATTCAGTTACTTCCGTTTACTGCAGATCCCAAGGGAAGAAAATCATATAGCAGATCGGCTGGCAAAGGTTGCGTCGGGAAAAGATGAACATCCTCCCCCAGAGAACACTGAGATCATTACGATAGATACTCCCTCCACGGGCAGCGAAGTCGGAGTAGTGGCTGTCGCAGATCCCGACTGGGCAACCGATATCACAGCATACCTCCGTACAGGCACATTACCTCCCGACCCGGGCCAGGCCCGCAAGATAAAGAATAGATCGTCCAGATTCACATTGATTGACGGATCGCTGTACAGAAAGGGTTTCTCTGAACCATTGCTCAGGTGTGTAACGAAAGAAGAAGGGCAATATATACTGGCCGAGATCCACGAAGGAATCTGCGGGGCTCACACGGGGCCTAAAACGCTAGCCGCCCGCACCACCCGTGCAGGGTACTACTGGCCGTGTTTATTCCAGGAAGCAAAAGATTTCGTTAAAAGGTGCCCGAAGTGCCAAGAGTACAGCCCAGTGTTGCACTCCCCATCGAAAGAACTCACTTCGATAACATCCCCCTGGCCCTTTGATCAATGGGGACTCGACCTTATAGGACCATTCCCAGTAGGGAGGGGTGGGACTAAATTCATAATAGTGGCAGTGGATTATTTTACGAAGTGGGTAGAGGCCGAAGCCCTTGTCAGTATCACTTCTCAAGCCATCACAAAGTTCTTATGGAAGTCGATTGTTTGCCGGTTCGGGATACCCCAGAGCTTCATATCAGACAACGGAAAGCAGTTCGATTGCAGTCATTACCGAGAATGGTGCTCCGAGTTGAAGATCAAGGTGAAGTACTCTTCCCCCGGCCACCCGCAGGCTAACGGGCAAGCCGAGGCGACCAACAAAACCATCCTCAATGCGCTGAAGAAAAGACTTGGAATGCATAAAGGGGCCTGGGCCGATGAACTTCCGGGGGTCCTCTGGGCTTATCGCACAACGGTCCGAACCCCCACGGGTGAAACACCGTTTGCCCTAACCTATGGATGCGAGGCGGTAATTCCAGTCGAGGTCGGGTTGCCTACTCTACGAATCCAGCATTATGACGCTGCTTCCAATGATGCCAAGATGATGGGACGTCTAGACTCCTTGGAGGAGCACAGGGAAGAGGCCGGCATCCGACTTGCCAACAACAAACGCAAAGCAGAACAGTACTTCAACAAAAGAGTGAAGCCGCGCAACTTCAAAGTCGGGGACTTAGTGCTAAAACAAACGGGCATCACGACTCCAGCACAAGGAAAACTGTGACCAAAGTGGGAAGGACCTTACGTAGTGACGGCAACAAACAGACCGGGGTCTTACCGACTCAAAGACAGCTCTGGAACCGACCTGCCCCACCCCTGGAACAGTGAGAAGCTTAAGAGGTACTATGCGTAGCATCTACTAATGTAATTTACTTCTACTGATGTAATTTGCTTCTTGATATTATAAAGAACCCGATGTTATTCAATGTTCGCATCCAACGTATTATAAGGTTCTCAACTCGGAATCCCGCGGGGTCGGTCAACCCACCCACGCGAAGCATCCGCCTCGGAATCCCGCGGGGTCGGTCAACCCACCCACGCGAAGCATCCGCCTCGGAATCCCGCGGGGTCGGTCAACCCACCCACGCGAAGTATCCGCCTCGGAATCCCGCGGGGTCGATCAATCCACCCACGCGAAGTATCCGCCTCGGAGTCCCGCGGGGTCGGTCAATCCACCCACGCGAAGTATCCGCCTCGGAATCCCGCGGGGTCGGTCAACCCACCCACGCGAAGTATCCGCCTCGGAATCCCGCGGGGTCGGTCAACCCACCCACGCGAAGTATCCGCCTCGGAGTCCCGCTGGGTCGGTCAATCCACCCACGCGAAGTATCCGCCTCGGAGTCCCGCGGGGTCGGTCAATCCACCCACGCGAAGTATCCGCGAAGTATCCGCCTCGGAGTCCCGCGGGGTCGGTCAATCCACCCAAACCAATTCGGAACTCCTGAACCCCGATCTTAAGCACATCCACCGGGTACGTTTGAGAAAATTTTTTTTTCAAGTTTACACTTATCCAAAAAATTTCGCGGGGTAAAGACAAGAATGAAATTATGAACAAAGCACCAGAAGAAGATTAAGTCAAAATTCATATATATTATCGGTCATACAAACTCGCTCGAGTCGAGCTCGAGCATCATTACAAAAAAAAAAAAAAACTTGTACAAAAATCAGGTCAAGCCTCAGGAGGGGGTGGAGGAGGATTGAGGTCGTCAAAGGGAGGGTAGCCGCGCTTCCCGATCTTCTTGACGAATCTCTTCGCAGCCCGGTCTGGACGAAGAGACCTCACGCTTATCCTCTAAGGATCGAGCTGGGGATCCACCAAGAGCTGGGATCCTAGTCGGCGAAGGTCCTCGGCGTAGCCATGCCCCCAGGCGGAGTTACGGATCGCCACCACTCGGGATATCTGCGGCTCGAGATCAGCAATCCTCGAGTGGGCCTCTTCTAGAGCACTCCGAGCACCCGCGAGCTCGGACTCCCGAGAAGCCCGGACCTCCTCAGACCGCGCCAACTCCGCTTGCAAGATCTCCCGGGCGCGCCTCGAACCGACCAGTTCCTCCTCCAGAGCAACCCGAGCCTGCTCGGACATAGCTAACTCCTCTTCCCTCAGAGATAGAATCTGAGAAGAAGCTGCCAGCTCTGCTGTCCGAGCGGTTAGCTCGAACTGAAGGAGGATCTTGTCCTGCTCGGTGGTCGATCTTGCGTCCACGAGACGGGCATTCCTCCGATGGGCCACTGCCAGCGATTCCCGAGCTGCCTCCAGTTCGGCTCGAAGGGAAGAGTTGGCTCTCTCCAGCCTGCTCTTTTCCACCCCCAGCTCCTCGACTGATCTTATCAGCCCTCTGCAAGTTTCCTCCGACTGCTCGAACTGGTCCCGTGCCTGCCGCAACTTGTAGAGCCCGAACTTGCAGACGGTTCCGAGCTCACTGTTGAACTCGGCAAGCTCGGCCAGCTCGGATCCCACTGTCCGGGATATCTCCATGGCGACCTAAAACACCGACCATACAAAAAAGAGAAAGAAAAACTTAGCAAATTTAAAAGAGAAGACCACCCGAAATTCGACAAGGCCTACCGAACGAACCTGAGTTAGCAGAGGCTCCAGCATCGAGGCCACCCGGGCGGTAGCATCCGCCTTCGCCTGATCGAATCGGGAAGGCCGCTCCGAACCGGTCTCATCGGCCTGACGAGCTCCTTCCTCTGAACCCGACCCGAAGAGCTGCCCGAGCATAGTGACCCCACTTCGAAGCCAAAAAGGAGATGGGGGTCGGGGAGGAACTTCCGAGCCCGAAGGTGGGCCTGCGTCCTCAGAG
Source organism: Platycarya strobilacea (assembly GCA_036898215.1). Classification (NCBI taxonomy): domain Eukaryota; kingdom Viridiplantae; phylum Streptophyta; class Magnoliopsida; order Fagales; family Juglandaceae; genus Platycarya; species Platycarya strobilacea. The sequence goes on along the minus strand of CM072554.1, from coordinate 2,202,124 downwards.
TGAACCCCCGAGGTCGACCCCCTCTCGAAGGTCGGAGGTGGGCGCTCAGGAGACTCCTCGGACTCAGTGGCCGGTCGACCGCTCTCGTCTCCGACCTCCGTATGGCTCCCTTCCTCGGGATGGTCGGACCCCCTCGACCTTTCGGAGGTAGCCTCGTCCCGACCTTCTTGGGCCGGAGCCCCTTGCTGCTCGGCTCCCTCACAAGCGCCCTGGGAATGGGCCTCCCCGCCAGATACTTCATCTTCCCCCTCGGAGGCATCTGAGTGGCGCTCGGAAGATGAAGGGGGGGGGGAGTGGGCAACTGATTTGCCCTAGCAGCTTGCTCCTCCGACTCCTGTCGAAAGACCTGCGCAAAGGGCATGGCCCCCGGAGTCAGATCGGCGGCATGTTCCAGAGCCTCCTGGAAGGCGCGCTCTATCTCCTCTCCGTCTGAGGAGTCGACCCCGGCCCGGTCCATCGCCTCGATCTGGGCTTCCATGACCATCCTCCCGGCCTCGGCCCTCATTCCCTCGGTCTGCAGGAACCGGAGCTCGCCCGAGGACGACGACGAGGAAGTCGGCTCGGGACGTCCTGCAGGAGAGTCTGCGGGGGGGGCGCCTCCGCCCGGACCCTCGGCCCGTGGACCCTTCCCCTTCCTCTGTTTCTTGGGTCGGGCGCCACGGCTCGAAGTAGCCTCACCGGCCCGACTCTTGGTGCGCCTCTCTTGTTCCACCTCCCGATCAGAGGCTCGCTTACGAGAGGAGGCAGGAGGCCCTTCCGGGGCAGCGAAGAAGTTTTGACCCTCGGCATAGGACCGATCCGGTCGGGTCAAGAACTCCTCGATGTTCTCCTCGGTGAGGAGATTATCGGACCATAACCGATCGGGTTCCTCTGCCCCCCAGGAGAGAACCGCCTTCACCCTCTCAGCCTCCTGGGCCGAGAGGGTGACCTCCATGTGTGTCTGGGAGGGGAGGAAGCCCCAGTCTTTCTGAACGGGGAAGTCGCTCCCCTCTCCCTCCGGGAACTCCCACTCCCTGCCCGAGACGAAGAAGAACCTCTTGTGGTAGTCCCGGGCGCTCGAATGCCTCTCCTCCATTCTGATCAGCCGACATTTCGGCTTTATCTGGAAGCCGGCAACATTCCCGTCCCGACGGAGGAGCCGGTACAGTGAGAAGAACTCTCGAGCGGTGAGGTCGGGGTAAGGATCGTTCTTCCCGGAAAGAACGATCCTGAATGCCACGCAGGTGGCCAGCAGGATACGCCACCCGTTCAGCATGAGTTGGGCAGGGGCCAAACCCAGGAAGTGCAGGACTTCCCGAACCGGCCGGATGAAGGGAAGGCGCAGTCCCTTCGAGAACATGAGGGAGAAGAGCACGACCTTCTGAGCCCTCCCATCACGTTCACAGGCCCTAACTCCATCCCCCGGGGCCTCCAAGGTGTGCCGCCAGGAAACATGGTGCTTCTTCCTAAGCGTGTCCACATCGGAGGATTGCATAGTGGACACCCAGCCGTTGCCGGCGAAGAAGGGGCATGGGTCAGAAGAAGCCATGGGGGCGAAAGCAGGGAGCGGCAAGACAGCAACAGAAAAAGAATGAAAGATGGCGAAGAGCAGAGGCAAGGAAGAAGGACAGCAGAATGGCAAGAAAGCAAACAGTGAAACGAGGACAGTGACAAGACCGCTGGGTAATTTATACCCAGAAGCAAAATTTAATGCGAGCGGGAAACGAGGCCGCGCCGAAACCGTCACCTCAGACGTGGCTTTGGGAACAGAAAGCACGCCCCGAACTGACCAATCAAAGGAAAGAAGCGTGCGCCGAAATGACAGGTCAGTTAATGATGGACACGCGCGTGCGCCCCACCATTTAATAACGGATCACTGACGGTTCGGGAATCGGAACGACGGCACAATTAAATTTCAAAACTGCATTAAATGCCTGACACGGAATATGATGGGTCACGATTCGGCATTAATTGGTCAGAATTCAAATCGTCCATCTGAAGTCCGATCGGTAAACGAAACGACGTGCCAGCATAGACCGCCCGAACACACCCAACCTCGTGTTCCCGCTCGGTAAGGGAAATAAAGGAACACCGCCCAGTATAGAAGGACGGTACAATCAAAGGAAAGAAAGACCCTAGCTTTAAAACGTTCGGAATTTCCATCAAAGTGCCTTCGGTGGAAACTCGCGGGGTACTGAAAGGGGGTCCAACCTGCCCGGGCCCGAGCCCTCAAGATCATCCGGCCCAAGGCCCGTTACCCGCATCCACCTCGACGTAGCGTCCGAATTCAACTAGGAAGACCGAAATCGGGGACGAGCCGAGTCCCTGATTTTCCCGATCTGGGAAGGAAATGGTTAAACCGACTTCGAGAACACGCTAAAGGCAGAACGGTGGCTCACGTGCTAGTATGTCCCCTGAACCCGTCTCCCATCAAGACCACTCCCGCATTTATGAACGACAGACAGCCGCCGGTCTACATCCCCCCTTTTTCTAATATACAGACACTACAAACATACACCATTAACTCCCAAATTGACAAAAGATACGGCGGCATTTAATGCCCCTGTCCAAAAGGGGCTAATCGAGCCTTAAATGGGAGGATACTCAATTAATGCGATGAGACCGACCGAATCAGACCAGGTTTCCTTATCGAGGATGATGGACGAGTGATGCCCCGATTTCGGCGCTCTCGTCACACGGACCCTCTTCCCGGGGGGGACACCTATAAATAACACCCAACCAACGACGGAAGGACGGTACGCTCACAAATTCTCTTGTTCTCTCTGTCGTATATCTTCTCCCATACACTAACTTGATCGTCGGAGCGGTGCCGGACCCCGACCCCTCTCGTCCTTGTTTTGCAGGTTACACCCACACGGGATCGGTAGACAAGATAGCAGAATACGTCCTTAACACCCATGAAGACAGCAAAGCCTAGACCATAAAAATGTTCATATCCCTAACAAAATCCGCCAAAGTTTTGCTCTAATATTTTCTCCAGAAAAAGTGATAGAAGGAATTTCAGAAGTTAGATACTTACAGCGATGCATTAGAGCCACTGGCAGTGCCAAAAATGCCATCCAACAGTGTCTATTCCCTTAAATTTATTAGCATTAAAAATCTAAGGAGAATCAATAAACAATTTATAAAATTTACTGGAAGCTAATTACAAAGAACGAGACAACAGGATATCAATAGCAACCTGCCAGCCAACACCACGGCCGAACAGAAAGGGAGCGCATGCTTTGGCAATCCCATATCTCGAGGCTGCAATACATCTCTATATGTACCTTTGAGCTGCCACAGAAATAACAGGAGAAATTACTTTGAAGCAGATAAAACTAATACCAATCCTGTTTCAAGGTAGGAACATGGGCAGAGCATGGATTGTCAATGTTAGTGGTTTATAATTATGTCTAACCAATTACTCTCACGAAGGAAAGAAACCCACCAAATTGCCATATTATCAAGAATTAGCAAATTGCCACATTACTAGATATGTTAAAAAAAAAAGGGTCAATCAATGCTTTACATAAATTCAAATCTCAAAACTACCAAGAAAAAAAGAAGTAGCTATCATCGCAAAAGCATATTGGTGCCGACGTGCCGTTTGGATAGTAAGTTGAGATGAGATGAACTGAACTGAAAGTTGGAAGTTAAAATTTCATTTTCATTAGAAGACTGATAATGTAGAAATGTTATCAATTCTCACACTTCAATGTAATACGCCTATTGAAAAGGAAAAATCATTTGTAAAAGAGAGTTACTAGTGTAAGTGGAGCCGTTGCATTAATACAAGTACTTGTGTAGAATACATCAGTACTGGGAAACTACACACCGCAGGCGCAGTCTACGTAAAATTCATATCAGTACAGGCTAATCAAATAATTTATTAGAATAAACAAAACAAGTCAACCAAAATAGACTACTCCGGAACCAGTCGAGGCCTGTTAGAGAACATCAGTTTTGGGATAGGCAACTTGTCTAGACAAATTTTGAACTAGCTGGTGGCTGTAGAATTTCATTTTTGGTTCATAGAAACTCCAATAGGAAGCAAATACAAATTTTCACTTCTCTCACTAAGAGACATGCGTAGTCAATAATGGCAAACTCAGATCTCAAAAGGAACAGAGCATTTTTAAGCGTTTTCTTTTAGCCACACACACATTCAGTCCTTGAACCGGACAGTTTTAAAAAATGGAAAGGGCAATAACAAAATGTGAAATCCAACGTGATGGGGATCTATGTATAAGCCGAATCCCCTTGACAAGTTGAAAGAACTAATGGGGATAATGAGAGCGTAAGAAGCCCCATCGCCACTGTCAACCGAGTTCCGAACCACGTCTGAAAGAGGGTGTTTATACCAGCAACAAAGAGGAAAGTGGCTATCACCTCATCCCCTTCCACCTACAACAATAGTGGTAAATGAGAAATCGAGTTATATGTATTTACGCACATTGCTCGCACGTGTGAGTGTGAAGTTTTGAGAAATTCTTACATTGCCAGGGAGAAGGATCGTTGAGATGATAACAGTGGTTCCAATCATTACTAGGTAGTGCTGGAATTCTAGAAATAAACCCAGTTTAGCAATCGTTTTGCTGAAATTGAGGCATTCATGCATAATAAAATTAACAGGACAATAATTTTGGAAGCGTTAGCAATAGATACATCAAAATGACAGCTAATAAAGTATAGCATTCAACAGGACAAGTGGCAACCTAGCATTAGGATCTAAAACATTTCACAACTTTCTTCTCTGTTTCTTTCTCTAACTTATCTCGGCGATCATATTTCTAGTAGTGTTTTCCCTCTCCTTTATTTTCCTGTTCCTCGGGCTCAGTTTTGTAGGGAACCAAACACGATATATACGAAAACTAACACGAGAACGAGATCTCTGATCACGGAAACGATGCAATGGCAGGCCAGAGAATGTGACGAGCGCTACTATCGAGATGTAATTGAAAAGGTAAAAAGAAAAAGAGTCAGTGACTCAAATGACCCATCGTGAACATAAAGAAGAGGCAAAAGCGTCGAAATGTGAACCAGAAGGGTGAGAGAGAACGGAAGACGGAAGAAATACAAAAACAGACACGGAGAGAGAGAGAGGTGCAAAGCGGGAGAACTGGAGACGCAGATAGTCCACGCCGGTGAAGCTGGGGGTGTGGCTAAACTTTGAATTGACGTCCTCCGACGGCCATCTGAATCTACGAGTCTGAGCGTCCGAGTCCAATAGACTATGTTTTGGTGTGTACCTGTTTTGAATGAAAAGAAGGGCGACTGTCTTCCCAAGAATCTTCTGCATCCGTTTGGGGAGGCGGGCACGAGGATGGAGTGCGTCTGACTGTTTCGTGAGTCCAAGTGGCAATATCTGACACAGTCGGTAAATCTCAGAGCAATTTGAAGAAAATTTTAAATTTATTATTTATTTTTACAGAGTAAAAATATTTTTATTTTATTTTTTTTTCTCTACTTTTAATTAAATATAATAATTTTTTTAATATGAATTATATTTTTTTTAAAATTAATCAATCCAATATTAATACTCTAATACGAATATAATAGAAAATTAAAGTATTTTACTTTGATGTTAACGACTTCGTATTAAAAAAGATTGACTAGTTAAAAAAGATTTACAAGTGAATTACCCTGCTTAACACAAAATTAATTCAATCTTAGATTGTTTTGAATTTATTTCATAATTAAAATCTCACTAATATTAAGTTCTAGTATTTATATTTCTCAGTATGTTTATGTTTATGTTTTTATTATAATATTAGACCTATATTCGTATATGTTATTATATAATTTATAATATTGTTTTTATTATTTTTTGAAATTTTAAAAAAATATTAATATATATTTTTATGATATTGTAGTTATTAATAAATATAGATTTTAATTTTTATAGAAAATGATATTAATCAGGTCTGATAAGTTATGTATTTTAATTGTATACATTGACATACTAACATAAAATAAATAGATTTAAATGAATCATGTCATATTACATATTTATAATTAGTTATTATTCAAATCAATATGAATGATATGATACAACCCATTACCTAAGTAAGGTTAGAGTTTGGAACTTTAACAGGTTTAGTTTAATAGATTAGATTAAGATTGATATATATAATCAAATATTCATGATTTGATATGAGGCGAATATAATTTAAAAACACAATTTGCCACCCAGAATGCCAATAAGCAGTCTTCCATGTATGCAGCCACATTATCTCCCATGACACGTCATAAATACTAAAATACTTCTCTCCAGTCATGCAAAGGAGCAATTTATTTATTATTATGTTTCTCATTATTTTTTCAATATCTGATATTAAATAGGGAAATGCTATTCTTCCTTTACAAATTCTCTCGTTTGGATCCCATTTTAGATTTTTTTTTTTTTTCAATTTTTTTACATGATTTTAAAGTAGATGTTTTTAAATAATATTGTGATTTTTTTTATAAAAATCATGTATAAAAAAAGTATTAAAAAAATCATGTAATATTACTTAAAATATTTTTAAAAAATATAAAAAAAAATCACAATATTATTTAAAAACATCTACTTTAAAATCATGTAAAAAAATTAAATAAATAAATAAATCCAAAAACAGGATTCAAACGGAAGGATTTTCAAAGGGGTGAGTAGCACCCTCCTACTAAATAATAGATTCATAAATAAATTATAGATTTAATATCAAATAATAAGATTAAAAAAATTAATAATAAAATTAATGGTAAGTAGCATTACCCTTCATGTAAATTGTGCGATTTCTTTATATTGTCACTCATAATGCCTTGCATCTTTGTCTTTTGTTTCCAATATTTCTTCTTATTGACATAAACAAGTTGTCGAATGCCTAGAAGAATTCTCTCAAAATTTTTTCTCTTTTTCTTTTCTCTTTACCTAGGAGATTTGCCTAACCAATCCCATAATTTTTCCTTCCTCTAGGTAGAAGAGGGTTTGGAGATTTGGCTTCGACCACCTTATTCCCCAGCTAGCATTTTCTTCTTGTTGTTCTTTTTCTTATTTGTCTAATTTTTTTACTTAGCTTTTTAGAGATAAATTCTTGCCGATCTATTGCTTTATGGCAACCTCCGACCAATATGCACAGCCTTTTCAACCTCTTAACCTACCGATTTTCGTGGTCATGGGAGAAAACTGGAATTTTGTTCTATGCATTTGTCGCAAGCGTGTCCCCACGGGCCTCAGATCCTTCGGATTTACTCGTCTGTTCCAGGACACGCGCCACCATTGCATGTGTTGGCCCACTACTGATGACTCGACATAAAGTTTGACTGCTACTAGATATTCTTCGTTTTTCCTAATATGTGATCTTGAAAAATAAATCGTGAACCTTTATAAAAATTATCTTAAGACAATAAGCGTTAGTATACATACACCATCTTCATTGTTTTCAGTGGAGGTCTCACCGCCCTCCAACAATAGTTCTATTATTCGCATTTTTGCGAATACCTTATTGACATATTTTAATAAGACAACATCCTATTGTAAAACATAAGTAGAAATCAGGAAATTGGTTTTAAAAAATCATTTTTTTACCACTCATACACTGTTATTTATTATTCTGAGAAGTTTATTAGGAAACTCCATCCCCTTCTCATATATCATCTTTTTAATTTAATGAAGTAAATTTGCTTTAAAAAAAAAAAGAAAAAGAAAATGTTGAATGCCCATGTATATGCTTTTCGTAGAACTTGGACATTTAATTGATACGGACCTCAAAATTCAATTGAATATGTAAATTGTTGAAATTTGATAATTTATTATACGAATTTAATCAATTTATTCCATGAATTTAAAATACACTATTCATTGACTTAGGAAGTGGTTAATCTCGTGCATTTTTGCCCCTCACTTCTTGTCAAAAGGAAGGTGCATGACCATGCTTTCTTCCATAGTTGGATTAGAACAATAATCCCATCAAACAATAATTCATAGTTCGATTATATCTCGGTAATCGTAGCAGTTGTTTTAAAGAAAACTGTGTTTATTGCGCATCTATAGCAACAACTAATTTATTCGGTGTATCTCACTTTTTCTTGAAAAAAAAAAAAGGATAAAATGTATACTCTTAAACTTATAGGTAGTACTACTAAAATATCAATCAACTCCAAAAGAATGTTTCAAAACATATCTACGAAATATTGAACATGTGAACCTTAAATAAGTTGGGCGCCAATTATAAAAGTGTTCTTGAGTGGCTGAACCCGATGGTGGTCACCCCAGTTTAGGTTCGAAGTACATTTGATTGGCTTTTGGAATCCTCGTGATTGTTTTTGGGCTGAAAATGAAAAATCCCCGTCTAAATATTTATTGTTAGCAAAGAATATGTATTCTAATTAAGTTTTAACTTTATGGTCCTTAATAACATATAGTGATAATTTTTTTTTTATGGAGACATTAATCCATCAATGAGGGAAGCCCAAGCGAGTCAAGCCCATTTGAGGGGAGAAGGACAAGAGGTCCGTGAGGCAACCTAAATCCATATTGGGTAAGACATGGCAACCCGACTCAAAGGGGAAAACTAAGACAACTGCAAAATTTAAGAAAGGAATATGAGCGCTCGAAAGGTGTGAATGGCGACTAACGCCGCATTAAATACTGGACAGGTCGGGATTATATCAAGCACCACGCCGCATTAAATGTTAAATTAAGCGAGTCATGTTACATTAAATGTCAATTGAAAATTACAATCTCGCAAGGTCGAGAATTATAGGAGTTAATATGACTCGAATTAATCAGTGGACACCTGACCCAATTCCACGAAGTTACCCTAAGTGAACTCCCTTTCTTTGACACCACTGACCAAATGATAGCTACATAATGGCACAAGATAATTTCTACAGTCTCTAAAATTCAGTTAAGTACAACCGCCTCTAATTTTGGATAATCGTAATCGTAGCAGTTGTTTTAAAGAAAACTGCGTTTATTGCGCATCTAAAGCAACAACTAATTTATTGGGTGTATCTCACTTTTTCTTGAAAAAAAAATGTATACTCTTAAACTTATAGGTAGTACTACTCAAATATCAATCAACTCCAAAAGAATGTTTCAAAACATATCTACGAAATATTGAACATTTGAACCTTAAATAAGGTGGGCGCCAATTATAAAGGTGTTCTTGAGTGGCTGAAGCTGAACCTGAACCTGATGGTGGTCACCCCAGTTTAGGTTCGGAGTACATTTGATTGGCTTTTGGAATCCTCATGATTGTTTTTGGGCTGAAAATGAAAAATCGAAATAAGCCCGTCTAAATATTTATTGTTAGCAAAGAATATGTATTCTAATTAAGCTTTAACTTTATGGTCCTTAATTACATATTGTGATAAAAAAAAATATATATATATGGAGACATTAATCCATCAATGAGGGAAGTCCAATCGAGCCAAACCCATTTGAGGAGAGAAGGACGAGAGATCCGTGAGGCGACCCATACCCATATTGGATAAGACATGGCAACCTGACGTGAAGGGGGAAACCCATATTGGGTCAGGCAACTGATGTCGCATTAAATCCTGGACAAGTCAGGATTATATCAAGTACCACGCCGCATTAAATGTTAAATTAAGCGAGTCATGTTACATTAGATGCTAGCTAAAAATTACGATATCGCAAGGTCGAGAATTACAAGAGTTAACATGACTTGAATTGAACAGTGGACACCTGACCCAATTCCACGAGCTACCCTAGGTGAACTCCCTTTCTCTGACACGTCACACCACTGACTGAATGATAGCTACATAGTGATACAAGATAATCTTTACGGTCTCTAAACTTTAGTTGAGTACAACCTCCTATATAAATATTATCCATAACTTCAAAAGAAAGGTTATGCTTTTTCTAATGAGGGGTGTTTGGCAGTAGTCATTGTGATATTGTACACCTGCACACCCTCTCACAATCATATTTTATATTTTTTTCCTTTCAAACATCCAATGTGCAGCTGCACACCGAATACTACTTATAATTTTCCTTTTCTAATATCTTGTCTTTGTAATGAACGAACGAAATGCAGCTGCCCCCTGTCCCACCACTAAAATTATGTGAATGACCTCATCACTATTTTTTTAAATTTTGTATAGTGATTTGCATAGTAATTTCAAAGCCTATAAATAGAGGTTTCAGTTGTAATGAAATTCATAAGAAAATATAGAGAAAGAAAGAAAATTTCAGTTCTTAAGAGTTCTAGAGAGAATTTCTTATTTCTCTTTTGCAATAGTAGTTTCCTTTCTTTAATTTTATAACACGTTATCAGCACGACGGTTCTACCAATTCTCAAGCTAGTGGCCTTATTCCTCTGTAAGTTTTTCAATATATTATTTGAAATCTTTAATATATTTTATTGATGATTATCTGTGTGAATTTATAAATATGAGATACACATATTTATTTCATTATTTATATGCGTAGAAAATGGCAAATCTTACAAAATTGAAATTTATTGCTCTTGATATATCTGGGAAAAATTATTTATCCTGAATACTTGATGCTGAAATATATCTTAATGCAATGAATCTGGGAGAAACTATTAAAGAAGGAAATCAAGCATCCCTGCAGGAACGTACTAAAGCAATGATTTTCCTTCGCCACCATCTTCATGAAGAATTGAAAACTGAATATCTCACAGTAAAAAATCCCTATATTTTGTGGAACAATTTAAGGGAGAGGTATGAACACCAGAAGACTGCCATCCTCCCAAGAGCTCGTTCTCAATGGATGCACCTGAAGTTGCAATATTTTAAAAGTGTTAGTGAGTATAATTCCGCACTTTTTAAAATAAGTTCAGTATTAAAATTATGCGGTGAGAAAATCACCGATGATGATATGTTAGAGAAGACTTTTACTACATCTCTGAGTTGAATAATAAAGATATATGTTTGGCTGACAGTGCTACAACTCACACAATTCTCAAATAAAAGAAATATTTTCAAAATCTAACACTAAGTAAAGCTTATGTCCATACCATATCAGGTTCATCGGATTTAATTGAGGGCTTCGGAAGAGTTTATATTGTGTTGCCTAATGGCACCAAATTTTATATTAATGATACTCTATTCTCTTCACAATCCATAAGAAATTTATTGAGTTTCAAAAATATACGTCGTAATGATTACCATATTGAAACGACCAATGAAAGCAGTAAAGAGTATCTCCTTATTACTAAAACAATATCGGGCCAGAAGCTCGTATTAGAAAAACTGTCTGTTTTATGTTCTGGATTGTATTATAAAAAAATGAGAACAATTGAATCATATGTGGTAATGCACCAGAAGTGCATTGACCCTAAAGTATTTATGACTTGGTATGATCGCCTTGGACATCCGGGTTCTATAATGATGAGACGAATTATTGAACATTCGCATGGGCATCCCTTAAAGAATCAAAAGATATTTATACCCAATGAATCTCCGTGCTCTGCATGTTCTCAAGGTAAGTTAATTATTAGACCATCTCCCTCAAAAATCATTGTTGAATCTCCATCATTTTTACAAAGGATTCACGGAGATATATGCGGGCCTATTCATCCATCAAGTGGACCATTTAGATATTTTATGGTTCTAATTGATGCATATAGTCGATGGTCACATGTTTGTCTTCTTTCCAGTAGAAATATTGCATTTGCTAGACTTCTTGCTCATATAATTAAACTACGAGCACAATTTCCTGAATATCCAATTAAGACCATTCGATTGGATAATGCAAGTGAATTTTAATCTCAAGTTTTTTATGATTATTGCATGTCAATAGGAATAAATGTTGAACATCCTGTTGCCCATACACACACACAAAACGGTTTAGTTGAGTCTTTGATCAAAAGGCTTCAACTAATCGCTAAACCTTTACTTATGAAATCAAGACTACCTGTTTCTGCTTGGGGACATGCTATACTTCATGCAGCATCTCTAATTCGCATTAGACCATCTGCATATCATAAATATTCTCCATTACAGCTTGCATTTGGTCAACAACTAAATATTTCTCATCTTCGTACTTTTGGATGTGCTGTATATGTTCCAATTGCACCTTCACAACGTACAAAAATGGGCTCTCAACGTAGACTTGGGATATATGTTGGTTTTGATTCTCCATCCATTATTAGATACCTTGAACCCCTTACAGGGGATATGTTTAAAGCATGTTTTGAAGATTGTCATTTTGACGAATCAAATTTTCCGTTAATGGGTAAAGAAAAGTCGGTGCCTGAAGCACGACAAGATATTACTTAGGATTATAAGACCATGTCTCATTTTAATCCTCCTACAAATGAATGTAAACGGGAAATTCAAATGATTATTCATTTGCAAAATGTTGCAAATCAATTACCGGATGTATTTACTGACACAAAAGGTGTAGTAAAATCTTATATTCCTGCTGTTAATACTCCAGCAAGGATTGAAGTCCCTGAAGGACAAATTGTCAAAGCAGCAATAGGTGAATCTAAAATACGTCTAAAGTGTGGAAGACCTATTAGTGTAAAAGATAAAATTTCCAGAAGGAAAAAAATATAAAATGAATATGGTGTTCTTGAAAAATACATACCCACAATATTTGTAATAATAATTTCCTTTCTTTAATTTTATAACAGTCTTCATATTGTATTACCTACTTTTTTTTCGACTACTAATTTTGACATTGGAATAGTTTCGAACCTCAACCTCACTTCCTACACCTTTCAATCGTTTTGAAGGATCAAGTGGATTGGATCATTGCTGAATAGTCCAGGTCGTGACTTGAACACCATCTATAGATCGCGCAAAATAAAATAAAACAAAATAAAATAAATATCTTAAAGGGTCCTTTTATGTTTCGTGTTGTAAATTAGTTGGATGACGTATTAACTTCGTAACTCATACTTATCAACCGTAGAGGAGTATATGGCATGGTCTTGTTTGGTAGACAATCTTATCTTATCTCATATGATGACTGCAATTCAAATTTTTTTTTTTATGTAAAATATAATAAATTATTTATATTTTAAAATAAAAATTATATTTTTTAATAATATTTTATTTAACTTTCTTTTTTATCTTATCTTATTTTTATGAGTATAGAGTATTTACGATTTGATAACATTTATTATATATATAAGGTAGTATAAATAAATAAATTAATTTGTCTTTAAGCAAATTAATCTATTTAAAGAAAAATTAATCAAATTATTTAAGCAATTTAATCTATTTTAATTTTTTTAAATATAATTTTAGACAATCTAAAAGCATGCCCCCGTCATCTCGCTGTACATGTGGGTACGATGAAAGCCAATCTGTTACAAACACACCTCAAATTTTGCTACCACGTCAACCTCTTCCATTAGGCTTTACGGAATTCAGGACAAACAATAGAGAAATTCTAACATAAGCCCACGCAATATACATTATACTTTTTTTTAATAAAATGTTTGGTATATAAATAATGAATAGAAGAATTTAGTTATTTAAAAAGAATAAATTCAAAAAATATTTGAAATAAATAATATATATATATATATATATATAGTTTGTAGTGGGTTGACTTACAAAACCAAATCAACCTCTTCCATTCGGCTTTACGGAATTCAGGACAAACAAAAAACCAAATTGATTCGCATCCATAATGCTCCATTTGTCACTGTCCATGCGTGCCTCCACTCCTACAAAAACAAAATTGAGAATGGATCTATTCTTCAAATATTTATAAAAATAAATTTATAAATGAGTGAAATTGATGAGTTAATTTAATTGAATTTTTTAAAAATAATTTTAAAGTATTATATCAAATTATGTTAACTTATAAATTTATTTTTTCCAATTATTTATAAAAAAAATAAATTCAATATGTCATTGTCTAAAAAAAATAAAAATATAGAAATTACGAGTATAACAACTATTGCAATAGTTGCATTACAAAGGTTACACGGTCACTATCTACTAATGAGAGTCTATGTCCGTCAAAAAAGAAAAAACCATGAGAGTCCAGATAATGCGTAAATGATATTTGTAAAAAAAATTTGTACAAAAATCGTATAGGAAATGAGCAAATGATAATTGTATTTTGTATTTCAACATTTTTTTCAATTTTATTTGTGTTAGGTAAATAGTTATTTCTTTTTTTTCAATTTTTTTAATTTTAATTAATGTGAAATTATAACTTATTTTTACACAATTTCTGCACAAAATTTTCGGTACGTAGTAAAACCCTTTGTATTAATTTCTTATCAATTTGGAGCATCGTAATTGATGGAAGTTGTTATTTGCCTTAACGTCACACTATTTTTCCTTTTATTTCTTATTTATTTAAGCCAAGCAAATACAATAATTAATAGTAGATAATTATGAAAAGAAAATTGATGAATGTACTTAATTTTTTTTTATATAAAAAACTAATTTATCTCCATGTCAGCTAATAATAGGCTGAATCATAAAATTTGAATTTTAAATTACAAAAGAGAACTAATAAAATAAATCTTATAAGTAAAAGTGTAAGTATATGTAATATTATTCTTATGAAAATATGTAGAAGAGGCCTTTGTAATTATCCTATTTGGATTTAGAAGTAATTTTAGTTCGTATCAAATTATCTTATTTTATTATTATTATATTTTTTTAAAATTTTAATATAAAATATAATAAATAATTCAATTTTGTTTTAATTTCAATTCTAACATTTTCAAATTTCAAAACTAATAACATTAAAATTAATATTATAATAAAATTTTATTCAACATTTTATTTATATATAAAACCAATTCATCTTATCTCAATATCTAAACAACCTTATAATATATAAGTTCAAGAGAAACACTAGAGCCTTGAAACAATTATGAATTATATGAGTGCAAAGTGCTATTTTTGAAAAGAATAATTTTTATTATAGTTCATATCTATGGATTGCATTATGAGTTTAATTAAAATACTCTAATTTCATGAATAAATAAAAAGAGTTTTTCAAAATTTGATTTTTTTATATTGGTAAATAAGAGTATTCTAGTCAAGCTCATTTTAGAATAGAAGTGTTTTTGTCTTTTTATTGTTTAGATTAATGATGTAACTGGTATCATTTTAGTAAATATAAAACTGAACTGAACTGAACTGATATTATTTTACAAAATCGATTACGCTCTTGTTATCTCTCAAAATCAACCAATTTTGTCTGTTTCGATCCGATTTTCAATTTTAATAAATTATAAATTTTAAAAATAAATATATTTTTTTAATCTAGTTTAAAAATCTATTTTATTAACAAAATTATAATTTATTATAAAAATCTATTAGACTAACGAAATACTATTATATAAAAACTATTATATAAAAAGAACTATTATGTGAAAACATTATCTGAATTTCATGTTTAAAACTAAAATTTTATTTTATAAATATTATAATGTTATTCATATATGATTATAATTTATATTATTATGTATCATATATAAAAAATTATATAATATAAAAATATATTATAAATATAATATTAATTTAAACAAAATATATATATAGTTAATAAGACCGGTCTGGTTTCAAAATGACCAAAACCGAATTGAATCTTACCGATCTTGTATTTCTAAAAATCGGTTTTAAACTAGATTTGTTCAAATCTAATCTAACAAATTTGGTTTTGATTGATTTATCGATTTTTCCATTTTTTTTTCTTCCCTGATTTAGACTATAAAAGAATTTAATTTTATAGGCTGTATGTAGTATTATTTAAAAAAATGAAATCTCATATTTATTTACTTTAAAAAATATATAGAATAATTATGTATTTCATGATAATTAAAAATTGATAGGTCTCACTTAGATTTGGAGATGAAATGAGTTTAATTTATTTTTTAATATTATTATTATTTAAAAATTTAAAAAATATATATAAGAATTTATGTTTTATATAAAAAATTATAAAAATAAAATGATGAAAATGTTACTCAAGAATAAAATAGATTTGTTTTTAACAGTATTTAATGGGTCCTTTTTAAAAAACAAACAAACAATAATTGATGAGTGACGTGGACACCAAATTGGAGTTATTCGCGGCTGTCGTTCTAATAGCGAACCCGCTTTTTGGTTTTCGTTCGACCCGATGGGCGATGGTCCATGGTCCATGGTCAATACACGCGGCTGTCGTTGTAATAACGAGCTCTGTGTTACCATTTGAATTGGAAAATGAGATAAATTTAATTTATTTTTTAATATTATTATTATTTTAAAATTTTAAAATAGTAAATTAAAATTTAAAAAAATTATATAAAAAAATTATATTAAAATTTTTATTTTATATAAAAAATTAAAAAAATATAATAATAAAATAAAAATAAGTTGAGACGAACTTAACTTACTTTCCAATTCAAACAATGCCTAAATAAAAAAAAATATTTATTCAATCATTAATGAGATAATAATTATTATAACTGTTTTAAAAAAATGAAAAAAATATAAGATTCACATAAAAAAATTAAATTTTTTAATAGTGAATCTCACTTATTTTTTTAAGTAATTACGTAATATTTATGCGCATCACGATTATATGTAATATCACTTATTAAATAAAGACTTTGAAAGAGTCAATATTTGTTCCCAACGAATATTATTAGGTATCAATCTGTCGTTAACTGAGTTATTTAAATTTATAAATAATAATCAAGTAATTTTAGACATACATCATTGTAAATGAGATAGGTTGGATTAGTCTATTCATGATCCATATTCCATATATTTGATAAAAGAAAAAAATAAATATAGTGTATAGCTTTTGAAAATGATGAGTAATAATAAACTCAATTATTTTTCATAAAAAAAATCTGGAATTTGCACTTTACATACATAGACTGTACCTTACTTTTAAATTGATTACATCTAAAAAATCATCAAATCACATAAAAAAAAAAGTGAGATTAAGCAAAAGAAAAAAAAAATCTTGAACAAATTAGATAAAGTGATTTTGGCCAACTGTTTTTAAAGTTTGGGAAAACTATAAAAAATCCTTTAATAATTTCACATCCTGGCATCCTGCCATATTAAAACCATTAAAGAAAAAGATTGAAAAAGAGAGGAAAAAAAAATTGTAATAATATAAAAAGAAAAAGACTATTCTCACCTACTTAATTTATTGATAAAATTTATCAGTTATGATGATTTTTTTTTATTTAATGATTAAATAATTACTTTTAATATGATATTATTTTTATTTAATTATTAAATAATTATTTTTAATGTTTTTAAAAACATTTAAAGTGTGTAAAATAATAATTAAAAAAAAAACCAAAAACAAAAAAGTTGCCTTATTGTCGGTGAAAAGTGAAAACCGTAGTATTACCAAACTTTTATATCCCGTGTATACTGTACACCCACCTCCTCAAAAACTCTGTTTGGGGAAGAGAGATTTGATATAAGAAAGGAGATCTCACATTCCAAGGCCAAACCATCAAGCAAACTAAAGTATGAGCTATTACAACCAGAATCAGCCACCTGTTGGTGTCCCTCCCTCTCAAGGTCAGTGAATTGAATACTGTCTTATCCTCCCCCCTTTTTTTTTCTTTGTGATTTTCTGTTCGAATAATTGAAATTCTCTTTTTTGGTTTTTGTTTTTCCTCATTCGTTTTGTTGGATCTGATCATGGATCTGTGTTATTGTTTCTTTGTCTGCTAATATAATAGGTTATCCGCCGGAAGGATATCCTAAGGACGCGTATCCGCCGCCGGGCTATCCAGCACAGGGATATCCACCACAGGGTTATCCTCCTCAGCAGGGATATCCTCCACCCTATGCCCCTCAGTACGGGCAGCCTCCCCCGCATCAACAGCAACAAGGCAGCACTGGCTGCTTGGAAGGCTGGTACGTCATCGCCTCCCATCTCTCTCTATTTCTTCACTGTTTCTCTGACTCAGATCCGAGTCGATCTGGGTTCTTGTCCCGTTTAAGAACGAGTCAACTCGACGACGGTCGAACCGTCGAAGACGATGGGGTTCCCAAGCTGTTTGGTAGTTGGGTAACTTGGGTTATCTTTCCTTTTTTTTTTTTCAAATTAGAGAAGGGTGTTTTAGTAATTCAATTTGACTCTTTTTTCGTTTTATCTTTTCAAAAATTAAATCTAAATTGAATTGGTCAATGACTCAATACTGATATTGGCAGAATTCTATGATTTTAAATATCGTTGGAGTCTGGGAAGATCCCAATTTCAAATTGCTCGTCGTTGGGAAATGTTGGGCTACATATTATAACTAAGTAATTTTTTCCTTTTATATAAAAGCTCAAGTTGCATTATACCATTGTCCAACCATTTAAAAACCCCATACGTTTTTTTCTTATTCAGGATTGAGAAAAGAATAGTATAAAATTTGAATTTGTCCTATGTGAACACATATCTTTGAAAACACAGTCATATTTTACAGATACTCTCCTAATTCAAGACCCTTTTTTGGCTTTCTATCCGCGTGTCTTTGGGTAGTTTGTTTTAGGTAGTCATTAATTCTGATGAATGAAGTGCTTCCTACTCTGATTTGACTAATCTAAATGGATAAGTGCTGCTGTTGCCATAATAATCTCATATTGATATCTTCTAGACATTTATAGTTTGAGTTTATTGTTTAAATTTAATTCTTTACACCATTTACAAATAAGTCTTAACACATCATCTTTTTATAGTATACTCACAAAATACACTAAAAACGCATCCGCACACAACCAAATCTTGTTGAAAGGAAAAAATAATGATAAATAAGAATGAAAATAACAGATTTTGAACCCCTAGGGTTGGTGTATGCTCCCCAAGTCTAAAGTTTGAACCTTTTGAGGCAAACAATTTGTAAGGGCTACGTCCTATTGCTTAAGGCAACGATTTATGTGATCCATGTGGTGCGGATGCATGGCATGAGTTTGGGGCTAACCATGCTGCAATTGAAAAGATTCTGAATTCATAAAAATAAACAGATTCTGAAAAGAAAAAGGTGGCTAACTACCCTTTGGGGCTTAGATGAGTGGTTAAGGGTGTCTGACGAGCATGGGGTGGTGAGATCAACCTCCAATGGTGGATTTCACAAAGTCATGTCACATAGTGGTGAAAACCATCCCAAGGGTTGCCAGTCACCCCGAAAATGCGATGGTCACTCACCCGCTCGTCCTGACTACTCATTGAGGGATGGTCATATCGCCTAGTCACTCTCCCTGAGGGGTGAGCAGCACCCTTCAATATTTTTCACAGATTTATTTATTTCATAGGATGATAAGGAATGATTTTGTGCGTGTGTAAAGCATGAAAGGTTGACATGGTTCCATTGGTTGGTAAAAACCACCACGGATACACTTCTCAAAAAGATGTTTTATTGCATTTGAGTAGTGAGATGATCTTAGATATTTTGTGAATAGTAATTAACAAGTAATAATAAAATATTGAATAGTAGTGATAGTGGTAAAAAGTTGTGAAAAATAAGTAAAAAGTAATAATAACATAATGAATAGTAGTAAACACTCCACTACCCAAACGGAATTCTATTTCAAACTTAAAAGATAGAAGTTAAATTATCTTCATGTCTTGAGTTACATTTATTTATTCGTAACTAATTACAATTGTTTGAAGCAACCGTGAGAAGAGATACGCGGGGCCTTGCTGTTATGTTTCTTTTGGGTACATTGTTTAGATACGATTTAATTTTATGCATTAACTAAGTACTCTGTGCTAATGATTAGTGGTTTTTTTTTTTCACGGTTTGGTTTCTAATTTTGCTTGCAGTTTGGCTGCTTTGTGCTGTTGCTGCCTCTTGGATGCGTGCTTCTGATGAGGAATTGCAGCAAAAATGGGTTGATGTTCTATTGACACCCTACTTAGATAATTCAAATTCCCCTATCTATTTCAATTGTCAAGTTCTTCTTTTTCCCATCCCTTTCTTCTTCTCGTCCGTTTCTCTTTGTGAGTAATATGTACTTTGGTTTGGAAGTGAACATGTCCTTAACCACCTCCTATATGTTTGGGTTTCTCGTATGAATTCCTGACTGTTTCTTTTTTACATGGTTTGATTTTTAGGCTGTGGATTGTGAGAAATTCAACATGTAATGAAATTAAGGTCCGTTTGATGCATTTTTATTTTTTTACGTACCTTTCAAATTGAAAAAAATAGATGAAATTTGAGTGTTAAGACTAGTGGCTAGTGGTGAAAAACAGTCAGTCCAGACCAAACTGGACCGAGAGCGAGACCGATGTTTTAGAACTGAAAAGTTTTCAGTTCGGTCCTGCTCCAGGATTTTTCCACTCCAGACCGAATGAAAAATCTATATTTTTTACATATATTATTTATTATAATATTTATACATTTTATTATGTATTTTATATCTAACTTATCACCGGCAATATAAAATTTAAAATATATAATTAACAAGTTATTATTTTATTAATAGCTAATATATAATGTCAATTAACTAATTGTATAGTGATTACATAAATTAATAATGTAATTTTCATTTAATTTATTATCATTGATTATATAAAATATCTTTTTGATTGAGTCAGTTAAATAATTCATATTGATAAGTTATTTAATTTTAATTTAGTATTTTAAATAACATATTTTCATTAATTTTTTTTTTTTAAAGAAGAAAAAAACAATTGTGTCAACCGATCGGACTAGGACTAGACTGGACTGATAGCTTCTGGTCCATCCTAAGGAATGTTGGGCTAGGTCCGTTCGGGAGAAATAATGGAGTGAAAATTTGGATCGTTCCTACCCGTGGTCATTTTTGAAATGGGAGGACTGCGTTTTTGCAAAATGCATTTTTCCTCCAAAGTTCTATGATCCTTGCTTCAAAAATACCATATATTGCTTTGATGTTGACATTATAATCTATTTCATATCGTTACCATTCTCACTCTGTTGTTCTTAATTTTAATTGATGTGATAATAATTAATTTCTAACAGTTTGTTATATATTAAAATATTTTTCCAATAATTTGAAAACTAAAACTTTGCATCGTTTTGGGATTGGATTTTACATTAGTGTTGGTTATTGGATAGAAAAAGGCCATTCCTCCTAAAACAATGAGCTTAAACTGGCCCGGACCGAGCAACAAGTAGGCCATCTTTTGTAGACTCTCAGTGGACCGGTTTCAGTTTTGTAGGCTTGTGGATTTTAACTTTGTCTAAATCATGGGGTTCGGAGCAAAATGAAGATATTCGTATGGTACACAGCCCAAGATCGGACTCTCGAATGTATTGTGTTAGCATATATAATATTTGATTGGTTACCTCGAATTTCATTTTATTTTATTTTTTGTTTTGGGGGAGATAAATTTTTTTTTCCTAGGTGGGGGAGAGAATTTGGTCTATATCTATAATGTAGTGATATTATGAGTTTTTTTTTTAATAAAATCACAATTCATTTATTTGGTCTATATCTATTTAAAATATGATTGTTAAATTGTTAAGATTAGCAATTAATTTGGGTTGGCAAGTAGATGAGAGGTAAAAAGGTTAATAAGCGAGGCGGGATCCAAATAGGATAAAATCCGCCCGACATGTACCTAGCCACCCGTATATCCTAAACAAGAAAGGAAAAAAAAAAAACTAGTACAACTTTGTTATGAAACTTAAAGAAAGGAACTACTATTGCAAAAGAGAAATAAGAAATTCTCTCTGAAACTCTTTAGAACTGAAGCTTTCTTTCTCTTTCTATTTTTCTTATGAATTTCATTACAACTGAAACCCATATTTATAGGCGTTGAAATTACTATGCAAGTTACTATACAAGTCACTATGCAAGTCACTATGCAGATTTAAAATAATAGTGGTAGGGTCATTCACATAATTTAGTGGTGGGACAGGGGGGCGGCTGCCGACGTTCGTTTATAACACTCCCCCTTGAATGACCACCCATAAAGAATCTGCCTCGTTAAAACCTTGCCAAATAAAAACCCAGTGGGAAGAAAAATCAATGGCGAAGGAAAAAGAGTACAGTCTTCTTATGTATCCACAAGTGCTTTAAGATTGCCTCATTAAAACCTTGCGGAGGAAAACCCAGTGGGACAAAACCTCAGCGAAGGAAAAATAGTACAATCAGCACATTTACTCCCCCTGAAAAGTGCATGACAAAAGATCTTTGAGTCTTTGCATTCCAATGTTATGCACAATCTTCTTAAATGTGGAAGTTGGTAACGCCTTTGTGAATAAATCTGCCAGATTATCACTAGATCGTATCTGCTTGACATCAATTTCACCTTTTTCTTGAAGTTCATGAGTATAAAAGAATTTCGGTGAAATATGTTTGGTTCTGTCACCTTTGATATATCCTCCTCTGATTTGAGTGATACAAGCAGTATTATCTTCATATAAGATTGTTGGGCTATTATCGATCATAGGAAGTCCACACTTTTCCTGGATATGTTGAATAACTGATCTCAACCAAATACACTCTCGACTTGCTTCATGAATAGTAATGATTTCTGAGTGATTTGAAGAAGTAACAGATAGTGCCTGCTTAACAGATCTCCATGATATGGCAGTATCTCCATAAGTAAATAAATATCCAGTTTGAGATCTACCTCTATGTGGGTTTGAAAGATAACCTGCATCTGCATACCCAATCAATTCTGGACTTGAACCACTTTGATAAAATAATCTCATATCAACCATACCATGAAGGTAACGAAGGACATGTTTAATGCCATTCCAATGCCTTCGAGTTGGTGCAAAACTATATCTTACAAGCAGATTAACTGAGAATGTAATATCTGGTCGAGTGCAATTTGCAAGATACATCAAAACTCCAATTGCACTGAGATATGGTACTTCAGGACCAAGAATTTCTTCATCGTCATCACAAGGATGGAATGGATCTTTCTTCACATCAAGTGTTCGAACAATCATTGAAGTACTCAGAGGATGAGATTTGTCCATATAAAAATGCTTTAGGACTTTCTCAGTATACATGGACTGATGAATAAAAATTCCATTTGGCAAGTGCTCAAGCTGCAGGCCGAGACAAAGTTTTGTTTTGCCAAGATCTTTCATTTCAAATTCATTCTTTAAATATATAGCGGTTTTTGAGATCTCTTCAGGAGTTTCCACAATATTTAAATCATCAACATAAACCGCAATAATGACAAATCCGGATTCTGATTTCTTAATAAAAACAAATGGGCATATAAGATTATTCTCAAATCCTTCTTTCAATAGATATTCGCTTAAGCGATTATACCACATGTGTCCGGATTGCTTCAACCCATATAAAGATCTTTGTAGTCTGATTGAGTACATATTTCTAGATGTACTTGTAGATGCTTCAGGCATCTTATATCCTTTAGGGATTTTCATATATATGTCATGGTCTAAGAATCCATATAAATATGCAGTGACCACATCCATCAACCGCATTTCTAATCCTTTTGTAACAACCAGACTAATCAAAAATCTAAATGTGATTGCATCCATAACGGGAGAGTATGTTTCTTCATAATCAATCCCGGGTTTCTGCAGGAAACCTTGTGCGACAAGCCGTGCTTTGTATCGCACAATTTCATTTTTCTCATTACGTTTTCGTACAAATACCCACTTATATCTAACAGGCATTACACCCTTTGGTGTTTGGACAACAGGTCCAAATACTTCTCGTTTTGCTAGCGAATTTAATTCAGCTTCAATAGCTGTTTTCCATTTTGGCCAATCATTTCTACGTCGACATTCTTCGACGCTTTTTGGCTCACTTTCTTCATTACTTCTGGTAATGTCAAGGGCCATTTTATATGAAAATATGTTGTCGACAACAGTTTTATTTCTATCCAGAATTTCTCCAGTTTTCATGAAATGTATTGAGATCTCATTATTTTCAGGTACCTGTTCCTCTTCAGGGGAAAACATTTCATGACACACCTCTACAGGAGGTCCCTTTTTAGGAGATTTATACTTTTCAAGATTTTCCTCTTCAGGAGATTCTGGAATAGAAGATTTAAGCTCTTTAGGAGCACCAATTATATTTGTGGCATGTATTGTGGGTACGTGTTCTTCAGGAACACCAAATTCATTTTGTATTCTTTTCCTTCTGGGAATTTTGTCTTTTGCACCAATAGGTCTTCCACGCTTCAGGCGTATTTTAGATTCACCTATTGCTACTTTGACAATTTATCCTTCAGGGATTTCAATCCTTGCTGGAGTATTAACAGCAGGAATATAAGATTTTACTACACCTTTAGTGTCAGTAAATACATCCGGTAACTAATTTGCAACATTTTGCAAATGAATAATCCTTTGAACTTCCCGTTTACATTCATTTGTAGGAGGATCAAAATGAGACAGGGTCTTATTATCCCAAGTAATATCTTGTCGTGCTTCAGGCACCGACTTTTCTTTACCCATTAACGGAAAATTTGATTCGTCAAAATGACAATCCTCAAAACGTGCTTTAAACATATCCCCTGTAAGGGGTTCAAGGTATCTAATAATGGATGGAGAATCAAAACCAACATATATCCCAAGTCTAGGTTGAGGGCCCATTTTTGTACGTTGTGGATGTGCAATTGGAATATATACAGCACATCCAAAAGTACGAAGATGAGAAATATTTGGTTGTTGACCAAATGCAAGCTGTAATGGAGAATATTTATGATATGCAGATGGTCTAATGCGAATTAGAGATGCTGCATGAAGTATAGCATGTCTCCAAACAGAAATAGGTAGTCTTGATTTCATAAGTAAAGGTCTAGCGATTAGTTGAAACCTTTTGATCAAAGACTCAGCTAAATCGTTTTGTGTGTGTGTATGGGCAACAGGATGTTCAACATCTATTCCTATTGACATGCAATAATCATCAAAAACTTGAGATGAAAATTCACCTGCATTATCCAATCGAATGGTCTTAATTGGATACTCAGGAAATTGTGCTCGTAGTTTAATTATCTGAGCAAGAAGTCTAGCAAATGCAACATTTCTAGTGGAAAGAAGACAAACATGTGACCATCGACTAGATGCATCAATTAGAACCATAAAATATCTAAATGGTCCACTTGATGGATGAATAGGCCCACATATATCTCCGTGAATCCTTTGTAAAAAGGATGGAGATTCAACAATGACTTTTGAGGGAGATGGTCTAATAATTAACTTACCTTGAAAACATGCAAAGCACGGAGATTCATTGGGTAGAAATATCTTTTGATTCTTTAAGGGATGCCCATGCGAATTTTCAATAATTCGTCTCATCATTATAGAACCCGGATGTCCAAGGCGATCATGCCAAGTCATAAATACTTTAGGGTCAATGCACTTCTGGTGCATTACCACATATGATTCAATTGTTCTCATTTTTGTATAATACAATCCAGAACATAGAGCAGACAGTTTTTCTAATACGAGCTTCTGGCCCGATACTGTTTTAGTAATAAGAAGATGCTCTTTACTGCTTTCATTGGTCGTTTCAATATGGTATTACGACGTATATCTTTGAAACTCAATAAATTTCTTCTGGATTGTGAAGAGAATAGAGCATCATCAATACAAAATTTGGTGTCATTGGGCAACACAATATAAGCTCTTCCGGAGCCCTCAATTAAATCCGATGAACCTGATATGGTATGGACATAGGCTTTATTTAGTGTTAGATTTTGAAAATATTTCTTTTCTTTGAGAATTGTGTGAGTTGTAGCACTGTCAGCCAGACATATATTTTTATCATTCAACTCAGAGATAAAAAACTCATCAATGTGATTCATGATTCTACAAAATATACAAAACTTTTATTACTGATAGAAAGAAAATACATTAATTAAGTGGAACACTTCCATCTCCAATTAAGTGTTCAATACTACCATCAGGATGATTAAAGAAATCAGATACATCAAGATGAGTAACGTCTACATCTATTGAATCTAATAAATCATCTGATGGTTCTATTAAATTTGTTTCATGCACTTTATTCTTTCCTTTAATAGAAGCTTGATATAAATCAGTTAAGTGCCTGGCCGTACGACAGGTACGTGACCAATGTCTAGTCATTCCACATCTATGGCACACCTCTTCACTTTTTTTCGAAGAATTATTCTGAGGATTTTTACCTCTCTCTGAATTGTACCACTTCTGGTGATATGGTATATTATAATCCATTTTAATGTTGTCACTCCTGGGACCAACATTTCTATAATTTCTCCTACCACGTCCACACCTCCGATTTCTTCTAAAGGATGCACCATTCACTTCTGGGAATGATGCAAACCTGTTACCATTCACTTCAGGGAATAATATTGAGCCAGTAGGGCGTGACTGGTGGATTTCTAATAAGAGCTCATTATTCTGCTCAGCTACTAGAAGACATGATATAAGTTCAGAATATTTCTTGAACTTTCTCTCTCGATACTGCTGCTGCAGGAGCACATTCGAGGCATGAAATGTAGTAAAAATCTTCTCTAGCATATCTTCATCGGTGATTTTCTCACCGCATAATTTTAATACTGAGCTTATTTTAAAAAGTGCGGAATTATACTCACTAACACTTTTAAAATCTTGCAACCTCAGGTGCATCCATTGAGAACGAGCTCTTAGGAGGATGACAGTTTTCTGGTGTTCATACCTCTCCCTTAAATTGTTCTACAAAATATAGGGATCTTTTACTGTGAGATATTCAGTTTTCAATTTTTCAAGAAGATGGTGGCGAAGGAAAATCATTGCTTTAGCACGTTCCTGCAGGGATGCTTGATTTCCTTCTTTAATAGTTTCTCCCAGGTTCATTGCATCAAGATGTATTTCAGCATCAAATATCCAGGATAAATAATTTTTCCCAGATATATCAAGAGCAACAAATTCCAATTTTGTAAGATTTGCCATTTTCTACACATATAAATAATAAATATGCGTATCTAAGAAAATATATTTATAAATTCACACAGATAATCATCAATAAAATATATCAAAAATTTCAAATAATATATTGAAAAACTTACAGAGGAATAAGGCCACTAACTTCAGAATTGGCAGAACCGTCGTGCTGATAACGTGTTATGAAACTTAAAGAAAGGAACTACTATTGCAAAAGAGAAATAAGAAATTCTCTCTGAAACTCTTTAGAACTGAAGCTTTCTTTCTCTCTCTATTTTTCTTATGAATTTCATTACAACTGAAACTCATATTTATAAGCGTTGAAATTACTATGCAAGTTACTATGCAAGTCACTATGCAAGTCACTATGCAGATTTAAAATAATAGTGGTGGGGTCATTCACATAATTTAGTGGTGGGACAGGGGGCGGCTGCCGACGTTCGTTTATAACAAACTTAAACATAATCTCTCTATTAACTCACTGTGTCTCTTTGTTCTCACCGTCTCTCTTTCTTTCGCTTTCTTCCTCTCACAACGCTTGTGCCTTCTACTCTTCTTTATCTTCTTTCCCCTCCTCTCTTTCTCGATCTCTTCATTTTCTTCTTTTAATCGCAATTCTAATTTTCTTGCCTTCTTGCATAACACCTCGTTGCCATTGGAACTTGCATATCCTATGGGTTAGCTTTTCTCTCTATTCAAATGGTTTTGTTCATTCATGTTTGATTTTGTTCCTTAATGATTTATACTATAAAAAGTATGATTTTGTTCCATATCTTGATTATTCTTATTTTTATGGTATTTTTCTTTATCATTTTCTTGTTAATGAGTGAGTGAATTTCATTTCTCACCTATATTCTCCTATTAGGATGAGATTAGATAGCTTTGATTTGAAGATATAGACAGGAAAAAATATTTATCTTACAAATTCTATAACTATTCAAATGAATTCAAAATTATTGATTTAAAATTGATTAAATAGTTAATAAATAATATAAAACTGACCTTGTTGCCTAGATGACTAACATAAGAGAATGAATGAATTTAGTTATATTAAAAAATTTTACTTATAAATCAAATACACAATATAAAATATAAACAAAATAGGAAACAATGGGAAATATAAAGAGTAAAGGCAATAAGAAACAAACTCAGTATTTTAACGAAGTTCAGCCCCACTGCCTACGTCCTCGCCTCAAGCTACCCCTTGAGAATCTCAAATTCATTATTCAATCTTATTCAGGTGGAGATAAAAACCTATTACACTTTTGAGTAATACTGCTACAAAGAATCCGTATAGAGCACACTCTACACTTGCAATCACCTCACACTTAGTGATTCAATTATTCTCTGTATAGAACACCTTCTACATACACACGGGTTATACGCACCCTCTTACAAATACAAGAGCTGATAGTAGGTAGATTATCAGAGTACACTCCTCAATGAGTGAAATAAGAACAATACAGTATAACCTATATCTCTCTCAAAATGAATAAAGATTAAGGTACAAAATTTAGAGAACAGAGAATGAAGGATTTGAAAGTATTATGTAAAACTTAGAAATTGATGTGTAAGCTCTTATTGCAATTTTTGCAAAATTCAAATGAGCTATTTATAGGCAAATGAGTTTTCATATTCAAATTTGAAAAGGTTCACATGTCAAATAAGAGTAATATTTACTTTTCAAAAGATTCAAATAAAAATATTTCCTTTTTATATTTGTCAAAGACAATTTCATTCATTTTTCAAATAAATCAAATCAAATCTTTTACTTTTCATACATGACAAAATAAATATGATTTATTTTTCAAATCAAATCATATTTTTTTTCATATGTCAAAAAAACACACAACCACATTTCAAGATTTTCAAACAAATCATCTATCTTTTACATTTGTCAAAAAAATACACAACCACCCTTCAAGATTTTCAAACAAAACATGCACATGTCAAAAATGACAATCAATCATCTTACAAATTCAAATCTTTATGCATATGTGGAAAAAAATAATAATTTTTGAAATTAAATATTTTATTAAAGCTATGCAAATGAAAAAAATGCAATTTGATACTTTATGAGAAAATATTAATTTTGGTGATGACAAATACTTAATAGAAATTTGCGACCTGCAATAATATTTAAGTTCCTCATGAAAATATGCATTAGTTTTTCAAATAAAATATAAATATGATTCTATCATATATAACAAGATAGTATAATACTAGTATAAGACTTCTCCCCCTTTTGGCATTATTAAAAAGGAATCGCAATTGGTTTCAGTAAAATTTATTCATCGTCTGTGTCCAAAAAAAACTGTAAAGGCCTAACTTTATCGTCTCGATGCAGAGATCCGTTTGATGTTGTTGACAAATGAAATATTATTGAGATTTTGTGTGGAAGGAGATTTATTCTTGCGTCCGTGTCTGACAAAACCTGCAAAGATTAGATGCCTAACTTTGGCAATTCGGTGCGGAAGGAGATTCAAATTCGCTTGACGTTGAATAATTAAAATCACCCGTGTCCGACAAAACCTGCAAAGACTGGAAGCCTAGCTCTAACAATTTGGTGCGGAAGGATATTCAAATCCGTTTGAAGTTATTGACAAACGAGATATTGCAGAGATTTGAAGTTATGATAGTTTGTCATGTTCTTATTCCCGTCTCTATAAGAGCAATATTTAGTTTTATCTATTTCGCATCAAATATTCTTCTCATTTTTGCAATTCGTCTGCATCTTCATTCTACAATTTTATAATGGCTCCATCAATTTTCCTTCAGTACTTCTCGTGATAAATCTATTTTTGCATATGTCGTAGGTGACATGAATCAGTAAGAGACTGATTTGACTAATAAATCAGATCATGACGCCATTTATGAGTTTGTGGGTCTCGGGACTCGATACTCATCTTTTATTGTTACTTTTTTTACTCGATTGCAGTCTAAAACTCGCTAAATTGAGAAGTTTAGCGAAACGATCTCTGTACTTTAACGACTTGTTTATGAGTCAAACAAAAAAATAGTAGAGTTAAATCAACATAATAAGGATTTAAAATCATTGTTTGCCTTTTCATTTCGATTGCTTAATTTTTTAGACAATGATGACATGATGATCTATAAAGAGCAAATGCATTTGAATGATGAGACTAAACATCTCAAGTTTTTATAGGTCATTTGAGATAATGGAATAAAAATATTTAACAGATATTCATGCCATGCATCATTCCTATTTCTCTTCTAATCATGCATAATCTATCTTCTGGTAAGGATTTTATGAAAATCTCTGTCAATTGTTCGTGTGTACTTGTTAATTCTAATACAATATCTTCCTTCTGCACATGATTTCTATGAAAATTATATCTAATTTCAATATGTTTAGTTCTAAAATGTTGTATTAGGTTTTTTGAAAGAAGTATAGCACTTGTATTATCACATTTGATTGGAATGTGATTATACATAAATTTAAAATTCTCAAGTTATTGCTTTATATAGAGAACTTGAACACAACAAATATCTGTAGTAACATACTCTACCTCAGCTGTAGATAATGCAACAGAATTTTACTTTTTATTAAACCATGAAACAAGTGCATAATCTAAAAAATGACATGTTATACCAATACTTTTTCAATTAATTTTGCAATCAGCATAATCTTCATCTGAATAACTGATAGGATCGAAAAAAGTATACTTAGGATACCATAATCTTAGGTCAATTGTACCGGCAAAATATCTAAGAATGCGCTTAACAGCAATTAAATGAAATTGTTTTTGAGATGATTGAAAACATACACATAAACATACATTGAACAAAATATCAGGTTTACTAGCTGTCAAATATAATAAACTATCAATCATACTTCGATATACTTTTGAATCAACTAATTTACCGCTTTCACCTTTATCAAGTTTTATGGTTGGACTCATAGGTGTTTCAATTACCTTCGCACATTCCGTTTCAAACTTTTCGAGTAACTCTTTGATGTATTTTGATTGATTAATAAATGTTCCATTTTTTGCTTGCTTGATTTACAATTCAAGAAAGAAATTAAGTTTTTCCATCATGCTCATTTCAAATTCTTTCTGCATATTCTTAGCAAAATCTTAACATATATTTTTATTAGTAGCACCAAATATTATATCATCCACATAAATTTGAATTAGAAAAATAGCATCATGTTCATATTTGATGAAAAGAGTTGTATCGATCTTTTCTCTTGAAAATCATTTTTCAATCAAAAAATTACTAAACCTCTCATATCAAGCTCTAGGAGTTTGTTTGAGTCCATATAATGCTTTTGTGTGCTTAAAAATATGATTAGGAGAAATATGATTTTCAAAACCTAGATGTTGCTCAACATATACCTCTTCATTTATAAAATCATTTAAAAAAATATTTTTAACATCCATTTGAAAAATGTTAAAATTTTTATAACATGCATATGCAAGTAACATTAGAATAACTTCTAATCTTGCAACAGGTGCATACATTTCATTATAATCGATTCATTCCTCTTGATTGAAACCTTAGGATACAAGTCGAGTTTTGTTTCTAGTGATGATTCCAGACTCATCTTTCTTATTTCTAAAAACTCATTTTGTTCTAATAACAGCATGATTTTTGGGTTTAGGAACAAGTGTCCAAATATCATTTCTTTCAAATTGATTTAACTCTTATTGCATAGCTAGAATCTACGATTCATCAAGTAGTGCTTCGTCAATATTTTTGGGTTCAATATGAGATAGAAAAGTAGTGTGATTGTAATTTTTTTTTTAAGAAATGGTCAAGTACTTACACATCGTGAATGTTCTTTTAGAATTTGTTCTATTGGATGATCTTTCACATGTTTCCACTATTGGTTGCATCTTGTACTAAATCTTGATGATCTTTCCTGACGTCTTCATGTTGGATTTCTTCCATTATATTCTCTTTGTTGACATTGAAATTATTTATGTTATTTATACATTCTGATTTTTCGTCAATAGATTTCTTAGAGAGTAGAGGGTTAGATTCATCAAATACTACATGCATAGATTATTGTATAGTTAAAATCTTTTTATAGAATACTTTATAAGTTTTATTATTTGTTGAATACCTAAAAAAGATACCTTCATCAGATTTTGCATCAAACTTTCCTAAATTGTCTCTATCATTTAGTATAAAACATTTACATCTAAATACATGAAAGTAACCAGTGTTGGGCTTTTTCTCATTCCAAAACTCATAAAGGGTTTTATCTAAATTAGACTTTAACATAAGTCTATTTATAATATAACATGCATTACTTACCGCTTCGGCCAAAAAATAACTAGGTGAACTATTCTTATTAAGCATTGTTCTTACCATTTATTGAAGAAATCTATTCTTCCTCTCTACTATCCCATTTTGTTGATGAGTTCGAGGAGCAGAGAAATTATGCAGAAAATCATTTTCATCACAAAAAGACTCAATATCTTTATTGACAAACTCTTTCCTCCTGTCACTTTGAATGTTTGAAATAGTATAACTCCTTTCATTTTGAATTCTCTTGCATAACTTGGTAAATGTATTATGTACTTTATTTTTATGAACGAAAAAGATAACCCAAGTATATCTAGAGAAATTATCAACAATAACAAATGCATAATATTTTCCTCCCAGACTCGCAACTCTATTTGGTCTAAAAAGGTCCATGTGTATTAGTTGCAATGGTCTAGTAGTAGAAATATATTTATTGGTTTTGAAAAAAGTTTTTGTTTATTTATCAAACTGACATGCATCACAAATTTTATTTTTAAAAAAATTCGCTTTTGACAAATCTCTCATAAGATCATTTTTTGAAAGTTTGGAAATAAATTTCATATTTGCATGACTTAACCTTTTATGCCATAACCAATTATTTTCATGTTGAGCTGATAAACAAATAACATATTGTGAGGCAATTTCTTTAAATTTGATTGTATAAACATTATTATTTTTAAGAGTAATAAAACAAACATTACAATAATGAGTATTCAAAATAATGCACTTATTCTTTTTTAAAGTAACCGTAAATCCTTTATCAAATAATTGACTTATACTAAAAAATATATACTTTAAACCATTAACAAGTAGAACATCTTCAATTATGCGAGAAAACTCCTTACTAACTTTACCTATTCTCATAATTTTTCTTTTTGAATTGTCTCCAAATATCATGTGTCATTTTTCTTTAGAAGTGAGGTCAATGAACTTAGTTTTGTCTCCTATCATGTGTTTTGAGTATCCCTATCTAAAAACCATTTACTTTTACTTATGGAAAACTTCATGCATACCTACAAAAGCAATTAAAATAATTTTTCTTGATATCCAAATTCTTCGGGTTCTTTATTAATTAGTATTAGAATAAATAAGATTTTTTGATACCCATATGACCCTAATAGTCATTGTATGTTTTATTCTAATAGGACAAGTATGATAGTTATGACCATTTCTATTACAAAAATTGCAAATAACATATGACATATTTGAAAAACTTGAGTGATTGTAATAATATTTTTCTTTAAAAAATTTATTTTTATGAAAATAATTTTGAAACTCTAATTTTGATTTAATCGGTTTATCAAAAATTTTTTTATAGCGTTTGAATTTTTCTTTTGGTATGTATTCCAAGTTTACCTTATCAAAAACACATTTTTTATTACCAATAAATTTTTCAAAATTTTTTTTTCTATTTGTAAAATTTTCAACAATTTTTTTAAATCAGCCAATTTATTTTTCAACTCATCATTTTCATCTTTTGAAATTATTTTTTTTAAACATCAATTTCATTTGTTAAAGAATATTTTTTTTTCAAAACGATATACTTGATACTCAATTTTTCAAGTTCTTCATATATTTCTTCCAGAATATTTTGCAATTCTTCATAAGAAGGATTTTTAATATTTTAAAAATTTGTTACCTCAAGATCATCTTTAGCTATAAGACAAAAATTTGTAAATTCTTCATTGCTTGCGTCATTGTCTGAGTTACTTGAATTATTATCTCATATAACTTTCATTACTTTCTTACCTTTGTATCAATTTGTTTTTAGTAGAGGATAATCTGCTTTGATATGTTCAGGCTTTTTACATTTATAACAAGTTAAGAAGTCTTTTTTACCTGTATTTTTGTTGAAAAGCCTTTTGAAAGATCTTCTTGGATGAGCTTTAATTTTTTTTAAGAATCTCTAAAATTTTTTTGTGATCATTGCAATTTATTTATATTAGTTATTGCTTTCTTCGTTTTCATCGTTTTCACTTTCATGATGAACAACTTTGAGTGTTAAGTTCTTCTTTTACTTTTCTTTTTCTTCTTCTTTTTTCAATGTGTACTCCTAAATAATAAATGACCTAACGAGTTCATTTATTTCGAATTTTTTGAGGTCTTTAATTTCAAAAATCGCCGTCACTTTTGATTGTCAACGTTTTGAAAGAGAGTTGAGAATTTTTCTTATTATCTTCAAGTTAGAATA
Source organism: Platycarya strobilacea (assembly GCA_036898215.1). NCBI lineage: Eukaryota > Viridiplantae > Streptophyta > Magnoliopsida > Fagales > Juglandaceae > Platycarya > Platycarya strobilacea. The sequence goes on along the minus strand of CM072554.1, from coordinate 2,167,888 downwards.
AACTTTTCCAAGAGCTGTCAGACTATTTATAATATTAGTAAAATGAGTATACATAGAAGAAATAGATTTATCATCAATCATTTTAAACATTTCATATTCATGTATATGAATATAAATTTTTTACTTTTTGACTTGAGACGTTCTTTCATAAGTTACTTCTAAGTTATCTCATATTTTCTTTACTGTCCTGCAAGTCATTATTCTGTTAAATTCATTGTCATTGAAAGCATTATACAGAAGATTCATAGCCATTACGTTCACTGTATAAAATTTATTATCTTTATGATCAAACTCTTATTCTTTCTTATTGATCTTTACTCCATCAATAGTTTTGTTGGAATATAAAACACATTTATAATACATTTACAGATTTCTCGATCTTGAGATTGAAGAAATATTCTCATTTTAACTTTTTAGAAAATATAATTGTCTCCTCAAAATAGCGAAGGCCGACTACTGAATTGACTTTCAGCGAATGTAGCTGCAATGTTAGCTATATGATTTTAACTCAACAGATAATTAATATTATAATAGAGTTCTTACTCTGATATCAATTGTTATCCAAATGACTAATACAATAGGAGAGTGAATTTGGTTATATTGAAAAATTAACAATTGTAAATCAAATACACAATATAAAATATAAATAAAATACGAAACAGTAGGAAATATAAATAGTAAGGGCAAGAAGAAGGCAAATCAGTATTTTAACGAGGTCCAGCCCCACTGCCTACGTCTTCACCTCAAACTACCCATTGAGGATCTCAAATTTACTATTCAATCTCTTTCAGGTGGAAATAAAAATTTATTATACCTTTGAGCAACACCGCTACAAAGAGTCTGTGTAGAATACCCTCTACACTTGCAATCATCTCACACTTGGTGATTCAACTATTTCCTGTACAGAACACCTTCTACACATACAAGAGTTATACACATCCTCTTACAAATACAAGAACTGATTGTAGGTAGATCATCAGAGTACACTCTTCAATGAGTGAAATAAGAAGAATACAGTACAACCTATATCTCTCTCAAAATGAATAAGAATTAAAACACAAGACTTAGAGAAGAGAGAATGAGGGAAAGTATTATGCAAAACTTAGCAATTGATGTGAAAGCTCTTGTTGTAATTTTTATAAAACTCAAGTGAGCTATTTATAGACAAACGAGTTTTTATATTCAAATTTGAAAAGATTCACATGTCAAATAAGAGTATTATTCACTTTTTAAAAAATTCAAATAAAAATATTTTATTTTTATATATGTCAAAAACAACTCCATTAATTTTTCAAAGAAATCAAATTAAATCTTTTACTTTTCATACATGACAAAATGAGTATAATTTATTTTTCAAACCAAATCATCTTTTTATTATATTTTAAAAAAATACACAATCAGCCTTCAAGATTTTCAAACAAAATCATCTATATTTTGCATTTGTCAAAAAAAAATACAATCACCATTCAAGATTTTCAAACAAAATATGCACATGTCAAATATGATAATCAATTATCTTACAAATTCAAATATTTATGCATATGTAAAAAAAAAAAATTGAAATTAAATCTTTTATTAAAGTTATGCAAATGAAAAAAAGCAATTTGATACTTTATGAGAAAATATTAATTTTAAACTTTAATCCAATTTCAAAATTTAAAAGATATACAAAATTACTCTATAAATTTCATTTGTAAACTTGTTCTTCTTCTTACTCATGTTTGATTTCTTAATATATTTAGTTCTTTTCATGCGTAGATAATTTAAAATTGAATATTCAATTTATTTATTATCATCAAAATTTATACGTAAATATGAGACTTGAAATTTTAAGTTTAACATATCTAAAATTTGCCTATTTAGACCACTCTTTTTATACCTCCGAGTTATGTCAAAATCTAAGAAAAAAGGGGTAAGGAAAATATACCCAAAAAAAAAAAAAACACCAAGTAAAGACCTGAGAGAGAAAAAAGTCAACGACTCAACCCCCTTTCCTAAAATTGTCGTGTTGTTTAGAAGGGGTAGCCGTGCCCTAATTCTCTCCCATTCGCAACGGAATTACAAATCCCAGACCCCAAAAACGAACGCACACAACATTTAGAACCGAAACAAAATATAAACGGGAAATAGGTACAAATAATCGGTGTTATTTCCATTTCCCAATCCTACGTCGTCCGGTAATTTTTCCTCTTTCAGATCTGTTTTTTTCCCGTTCTCCAATATCCTCGTGATTTTAGCGGTCGATCTCATTTGTCTTTAGTTTACCTGTTTGTGGAATCCGGAGCTCCGTCTATTGCAGTATGAAATTTTATATTACCATAACTCTGAGTTAGGTTTTATTTGTTCGTTAATAACTCTCGGAAGAAACATGTTTGTGCATTGAAACATTAATATATTCTGAAATTTGCATGCCCTGTAAAGGGATCATTTTGATTTGGATTGTGAATTTCTAGTTTGTATGCGAACAAATTGGATTGGTGGATGCGTTTCTTATAACTTCTTTTGATAATTAATAGGAGAAATTTTATTCCAAGTAAATAGGCATAGCCGAACTACACATGGTTCTTATAGAATGATTGAGGGAATTGCTTTCGTTCTTCTTTAGGATCATCAAATTAACAAACTCACATAGAAAGTGTCGTTTGGGTAGCGGAGACGACCCTGAGTATATTCTTTAATGAGTTTAGATTCAAGGTTCTTGGATGACATTTTTGACAAAAGTAAGATATATTTTCTGATAAGTCCATACCCCAACAAAAGTAAGATAATTGATGGTGCTTTATATAATCGGATATACACTCCATACAGTTCGATATAAATCTTCTGGCTGCTGAGTGCATCTGCTAACGATGAGCAATGTTTGGCAGGTCAGATTCTTTAGGGGCACATATTTTTGCTACTCTTGATGGGTGCTCCTAAGCAGAAATGGACCCAAGAAGAGGAAGCAGCACTTAAAGCTGGGGTCATTAAGCATGGAGCTGGAAAATGGCGCACGATACTCAAAGATCCAGAATTTAGTGGTGTCTTGTATCTGCGTTCAAATGTAGATCTCAAGGTGTGTTCTTTTGAATTTATTTACCCGGTGGAGTTTATTCATAGGGCACTTTAGCTACATATTACTCCCATAGATCCAATCTATTCTTTTCTTTCTTAGCTTCCTCTATTCCTATAGTATAGAGAAGACGAGCAGACATAAAGAAAATGCATCTATCGTCTGCATCTGAAAAAATATGAATATTTATGCACCTTTCTAATGTTCCCATCATGAATAAATGAAACAAAACTTGTATCCTGAACTGTATAATATTCTCCCTAAAGTGATTAATTAATAAACCTGTTTTTGATGCCTAGCGGTCTAAGGGTGGGCTTGGGATGAGCTGTAGGTAGACCAGGCATCTTGGGTTCGACTCTATGCTGGGAGTTCCCTTCGTTACCTGATAGAGGGGCCTACCACGGCAAGTTTCCATATCATAACAACAGTAATTTGCTTTTAATGCTTGGTAGGACAAGTGGAGAAATATGAGTGTAATGGCAAATGGATGGGGCTCCAGAGATAAGGCAAGGTTAGCTGTAAAAAGAGTGCCACAGGTCCCTAAGCAGGACGAGAACTCCATAGCTCTCAGTACTGTTGTTCATAGCGATGAAGATACTGTGGATGCTAAGCCTCTTGTAGATTCTAATGATACACCAAAGGTTCCTGTTCCAAAGAGATCTATTGTAAGGTTAGAAATTTTGGCAAATGTTGTTTTAGCATCTTATTTCCATAATCCTAGTATGTGGAAAGTAGTTTTATGGCACTATGCTACTGCCTCATTGGTCTCTTGTTGTATTTGGATGACCACAATATTTTTTAATAGCAATATGAATTTTGTTTTCACATTATGTGTTTATTTGCATACCATTTTATCTTTCAGATTCATTTTTATAGGTTGGACAATCTTATATTTGAGGCTATAGTCAATTTGAAGGAGCCGGGTGGTTCTAATAAGACAACTATTGCTACATATATCGAGGTAGTCTTCTATTTTCAAAGCAAAATATCATGGAATACAATGCATGCCGTCCTTCAGTAGATGGTCCACGAGACTCTGTAGTGTAATGACTTGATCAATTTTAATACTGTTGTCATGGCTTTATGATCTTGCATTGATTTTAGTAGAGTATCAAAATTATAAACTTAAAAAATATCTGTATATTTGAGAGGATGACATGGCTCACATACTTTCCATTGTGGCTCTAAATGGTTAATTTTGATAGTTTGGGCCAGAGGGACTTGCAGTCAGCGGATAACATACTGACAACCGCTAGTTTTGCTTCCGTATATGATGATTTTGGGCATTAAATTTGGGATGTTATGTAACTATGATATTAGACATCCACTGGCACGTCGTGAAAAGGACCCACTCAAATGTTATAGGGCACATCTAATCGTGCCTCCTCCTTATTTTATTCTTGTGCAATCCCAAAATGACATTTCCTGCCTATTAACTGACACCATCAACTAATAGACCACACACGGCATTTCTCATTACATCATATGTTTTCTTGTTTGTATCATGGTAAAATTTCACATCTGAGTTTCAAATATAACCTGACATTTCATCTCCACGCTGCAGTCTTATTCCTTTCATCCCAACCCCAAAAATTGGGATGAGATGAGTTGAGATGAAAGCTGAAAGTTAAATAAAATATTATTTTTTGATATTATTATTGTTTTGGAATTTGAAAAATTGAATTATTTATTATATTTTGTGAAAATTTTGAAAAGTTGTAATGATTAGATAGATGATATGAGATGAGTTGAAATCAACTCTCAATCCAAACAGGGCCTTAGCTTGTCTGGTTCATTTATAATCATATAGAACAAGTCATTAGTGACACCATTGAACATGTGTGCTTATGCTTATTCACCATTGAGATTGTGCAGAAGTAGGGATGATGCTTTTCATGTATCCATTTGCATATTATCTTCATGGTCTTTTGAAGCTGGTGAATTTCTCATTTTATAGGAACAATATTGGGCACCTACAGACTTTAAGAGGTTGTTGTCTGCAAAATTAAAGTATTTGACAGCAAATGGAAAGCTGATTAAGGTAAATTCAACGCAGATTCTTTGACTCAATTGTATGGAGCCAATTGGCATGTTCCTGCCTCTCCTTGCTCTACTTTTGTGGTCCTTATTGCATGCCGAAGCATATACAAATTTTACAAGCTAAATAATGTGATTTTTTCGGAAAAATAAAAATAAAAGAAGTTTCCAATGTGGCTACCTAGTGTGTCAATTTATCATTAATCCTTCTCAGGCAGTGGTGTTTGGCAGGTTTTGGTTGGAAATGTAGAGTGGATATTTTTGCATCTCAACACCTTCATTAATGGCGGTTCTTATTTTATTTTTTGTTTTATCTTTTGGGAATTCATGCAGTTCATTCCAGCCAATTAATGGTAGAAATATCCAAAATCTAGCTTGAGCAAGTGGACTTTTATCTTATGTTATTTTATTTTTAGATTGATTTCAAACCTATCTTGGGGTAGCTTTGTAAGATCATGAAGGGAGGTAATATATTAAGATGTGTTAGGTTTGGCATTGGCTTCAATATGTCTATATTGTTTGTATGTATGAGCAGTGTAGTGGGTTTTTAGTCAAGTTTAGGGGATCCAGACAGATGAAGGGATGCAAATGTTGTGTGTTTTGTTTAACTGCAATTAACACCCAGGTCAACTTTGTAAGTCATGTATCGAGGTGATATGTTCATATGGGTTGGGTTCTATTGGCAGTTAAGGAAAAGCCCTTATGGCTGGGTTTTTCTTGAGCCTTCTTTGTTTAAACAAAGAGCATGATTGAGTGAGGGAGGGATTTATTTGGGAGGTGGGAGGGGAAGCCCTGGTTTGGCTTTTTGAGGCAAAAGTTTAAGATCCCAGTTGATGGTTTCTTTTCTCCTCTATTTGGGCTAGGACTCGGCTAGACTCCTGAAATATGAAGAGATTTAGATTGGTAACTTTTTCTCCATAGTCTTTTGTAGTTTTCCCACTTTTGTATTGGTGCCCATCTCTCCTGAATTCTTAGTGATAGGTTTGGGATTAGGATTTGAGACTACTGTAGTACTGTTGATAGAGAGAGCCGTAGCTTGAACTAAGATTTAATAAGATGCTGTGAAAGCATCCTCTTCTCTCTCATGGTTTTCATCTCTTTCGCTTGCCTCATCTTCACAATTTTCTCTTTATGGGGTTTGAGGATCCAAGTTTAAAGGTTTCTTAGATTTGATAAAATAGGGACTTAGATATTATTCGGCTTTCTTTTTCTCTTCTCACTTTGTTGTCTTGATGCCTGTGTAATTTCTTCTTTTGCCTGATTTTGCTGTCAGGCATCAGGATGACTACATCTTTCTTTGGCCTCTACACCTGAATGCAATTATTTCGTGGGCATTACATGTGCCATTACAATTCGATGGGAACAATTTTATGTATGTTGCCAATATTTACCTGTTTAGTAGTAGAGAAGGAAATGATTTTAAGTTTAAATGCAAGTGGATGAAACATGTGGTACACACATGTTGGGCTACTGACATCAAAAGGTAGACATCATTGATGAATTGAAAATCATTGAGAGCTCTTCCCCCCCTCCCCTTCTCTGTTTAAATAGCAATTAAACTGATAATCATGAGTTTTGGGGTAAATAAATGGGATGAAGATTTTGATAACTTATTTGATGGGATTGAGAATCCTTTTTGGCTATGTACTGATTCATGTTGGAATTTTTTTCATTGTGCTTTGTGGCAAAATATGTTATTCTTGAAATTGAGCCGAGTGCAAATATTGATGGTTTATTGTGATATGTACTTGGGCGATAATAAATTGGAACTGAATTTACATAGTCTGCTCACTTATCTGGTTTGGTACTTAGACCATTAAGAAAACTACAGAATAGGATTGGTTCTTTTGCTGACCCGTTGAAGTGTGAATGATTTAAGATGGGGTGGATTTCTACATTTTTTACCTTTACAGGTTAAACGCAAGTATAGGATTGCACCTACTCCAGCATTTCCAGATAGAAGAAGAAACCCTTCCATGTTACTCATGGATGGAAGGCAGAGGGTTTCTCCAAAAGTTGAAAAGGATGATACTCATATGCTTACAAAATCCCAGATTGATTTAGAGTTAGAAAAGATTAGGAGTATGACTCCACAAGAAGCTGCTTTAGCTGCTGCTCAAGCCGTTGCTGAGGCAGAAGCTGCCATAGCAGAAGCTGAAGAGGCTGCAAGAGAGGCTGAGGCAGCAGAAGCTGATGCAGAAGTGGCACAAGCTTTTGCAGCAGCGGCAGTGAAAACTTTGAAAGGAAGAAGCAACCCGAAAATGGTGAGATTCCTCTCTTACCCTATCTAATTTTCGTGTTTTTTTTTTTCCCTATGTTATTAGCTTGAGTGGAGCTCTGCTAGGAAGTTCTTTATTTTTATTTTTATCAGATAGAACTTAGATATTTCCATAATCAGGCTTTACAGCTAAAAGGGAGATAACTTTAAGAGAAGGAAAGATATCTCCCACTTACAGATGTTCCAAAGGAAAGCAGAACACAATTTTTCATATTTCTATGTAACTAGTGGTAGCAACTTGTTCTCTCTTTTCTTTCTATTCTTGATCCAGGTTTCTTATCCTGCTGTGTCTTTTAAGAAAACATAAATCCTAGTTTGAAAGGAAAAAAGGAACTTCTCTATCGAATACCAACATTCCATCTTCTTCTGTTTTTGATATTCTTTTTTTAATCTTTTGACTAATTTGCATTTTCTGAAAGTACATGCAGATGATCCGAGCTTGACCTAAATTAATAACTTCGCAAAATGGCCAGCAAGGAGTAATAAACTGGAGCATATTTCTGAACCACAAGAAAGGGTCAAGAGTTCTTTTTGTTCGGGAGCTAGATGCATGTTTTTCTTGTGCTGACAAGCCCGGAGGTGCCTGTTTTTGTAAATATGTGAAGGCGATTCCTTGGCCGGCCTAAGCTGGATTTACCTTGTCAAGAAATCCTGTTCATCCAGCACCTTTTCTTTTGTAGATTTGTCTTTAGATTGTCCAAAAATGCTGGTTCTTGGCCAATATTTGCCGCCTTTTGTGAACTTAGAAATTACAGCTAAACGTAGAAACTAGAGTGCATAAATAAATAGAAAGAGATGGATTTTCTTCTGATAGAGCTGTCTGTTTTAGGACATCTGATTTAAATGACCTTTAAATTGCCAGATTATTTATGTCATGTCTGTTTAATGTAAAATCCCTTATAAAATCCCTCTCCTATTCCAATTTCCACCCCTGCATTATGTGCTATTATTATGCTTCTTTCTCTCTCAAAATTGTGAAGGGCACGTTTCTGGAACATTCCTGGGAGAAAGATTTGTGGGGGTATCACTATCAATGCAATGGAATCAGGCAAAATCTTTTGTCTAAGACAAACCTCTCCGCACAATTTAAAAAAAAAAAAAAAAAAGAAGAGGAAAGTTGAAGAAATCTTATTCACATACACTATAATAAATACTTATAAATAACATGATAAGGCAAGATTCAAAACATATTTTTAAGATAATAACTTGAGAAAAATGTTTTAATGATAAGTTTTATAAATATATATAGTTACTTTACGATAAAAATGTATTGTTACTTTATCGTAAAGTATTTTTAATGTAATATTAATATATTTATTTATTTATATTTTTATAGAATTGTTAGTAGAGTAATTTTCATGATTTGACTGGAGACTCTGAGTCTGAGATGTCAGAGATGCTGCTTGTTTTTCCAGGGAAGAAAACAAATTATTAAAACTGAATTACGTAGTTTGTCCAAGTGAATTGTGAGTCATAGACTCATAAGTTCGTAACCCACCCTTTTTAAGGAAAATGTTTCATTATACATATGTATTAAGTATATGATTATCAGGAGATTAATAAATTAACAAAAACAAAAGTAAAAGGGGAAAACAGTAACCCCTTGGGGATCCAGCCTCCAGGTAAATAATACCGAGACATTTCTTGCTCAGACCGTGAGTCGTGAGAGAGAGAGACGTTTGATCTTTGAGGAGTGATGGCTTCCTCCATCTACTGAGCAAAGCCAAATCAAACCAAAATTCTCCCTTTGCTCTCTTACCTCTCTGTTTCGATTCCTGCCTTATCTGTTCGTTTTACTTTTGCCCCTTCCTATTCCGATACCTGCGAAATCTCTCAGGTAAACCCTCTTTGCATACCGATTATTATTTGCAATTCCAATTTATCAGTGAAATATTGTTCACTATCAGTCATTTAATTATGTTTCGGTTGATAGAAGATGATTTAACGGAATTTTCTTTGAGTTCAAACGTGTGAAGTGGGTGGGTTTTTTTTTTTTTTAAATGCAGAAATCCAAGTTCCTTTTTGTACCTAAGTGGACGGATGTGCTTGTGCCTACTTTATCATCACTTTCGTACTCTCCTGTTTTTGTTTGGATCACTGATTGACGAGAAGACCGTTTATTGTTTACGATGGTGTAGTTTGTGGTTCTCTTATTGTTTGGGATTGAATTTTGTCGTCGGTTCTGTTGGGTTTAACGATTGTACTCTGGATTTTATTTCAGACATGGATGAAAGTTTAAACGACAATGAATCCTTGACGACTCGCATCCAACAGTTGGAACGTGGTATTTACACTTCTCTTAGGTTTTGGCATCAATTCTTTTCGTTCTCAAATATGCCAGGTTTTCGTGCCTAACGTATACTTTGAGTGACCATCCCACATACTTACTAACTTCCTGTTTATATTCGTTTTCTTATCCTATTTTTATTCACATTGACCGGTTTATTGAAACGAAGACATTTTATGAAAGCCATGTAATGCTACTTTAAGTCTTTACCTCTCATTTTGTGGAGCTTTTACTCGTTCGTAATTTTCACGTGTAATTTTCTTGGGGGAGTACTTTGTATAACTCAGTCCTGTTGTTTACTTTTCCACCGTTTTCTTAATAAGACTTATATTACTTATAACAGAATATCTTTTTAACCCCTAGAATCAGCTGCTTGTTACTTGTGTAAATTTCTTATCAGTTCAGCCAATTGGTGTAGTTGAGTCGCTGTGAATTTCTTATCAGTTCAGCCAATTGGTGTAGTTGAGTCGCACCAATCACCCACTGGAAACCTGATCTTACGTGATTGTTTGTTTTTTTATATGTGGAATTACCTATAAAAAAATTTAGCCATAAAAAATGTGGAATTCCATTCTGTCCTGGTTAGATATACTAATTTCACATAGCCAACTGGAGATAGTGCTTCCTAGGGCACTATTCAAAGTTGATCACTGGTTTTTCCACTATCGGATATACTTATGTCAACAAGATGTACTATATGGACTCTTTCTCTTGTAGAGCGTGATGAATTGCGGAAGGATATTGAGCAATTGTGCATGCAACAAGCTGGACCTAGCTACCTTGCTGTGGCTACACGGATGCATTTTCAAAGGTATAATTTGTTTTTCTCATTCCAACAGGTCTATCTTCTGCTTGCTCATTGCCTAGTTTCATTTTATTCAATAAAGATTATTCTAAAAAAAAAAAAAATCTTCCCCTTACACTCTTTCCCCATTTTCATCTCTTTCTTGGGTGGTGGGAATGGAAAAGGAGAGAAGAGGTGTCTGTAGCCTTCTTATTGGTATTATTGAGTACACAATTAAAATATATTATAATAAAATTAATCCCCTATTAGGACAGCTGGCTTGGAGCAGGAGATTGAGAACTTGAAAAAGAAACTATCTACTTGCACAAGAGAGAATATAAATCTGCAAGAGGAGCTTTCAGAGGCTTACCGAATCAAAGTGAGATCTCTAAATTTTAATGTGTGCAAATTTCTTCACCTATGTTAAATGCTCATGAGCTTCCTTTGCTGTCCCCAGAGCCAACTTGCTGAGCTGCATGGTATGGAGGTCTCAAAGGTCTCTCTCTGTCTGTCTTTCCCTCCCCCTGCTTTATTCCTTTTAGAAATTGCATTAACTGGATATAATTTCATGGGAAGCTATTTTCCAACTTTAACAAACTATTGCAAATTTTTACTTGTCAAGAAAAAAAAAAAACTATTGCAAACTTTCTGTATTTGGTACTTTAGAGGAATTGGTTTTCTCTACGGTTTAAGATTTTATGAAAAGGTATAGCACAAGTATACATGAAGTATACAAGAGGACACAGATAATTTGTCAATTTTGTTTGCACTTCATGAAGAATTTGTTACTTTGCTGCCTTTGCGTATTTTAGGATCTAGTTTGATCTGTTCTCATGTTTCATAAGGGAAAATAGTGATGGGTGTGCTATTATAACCAACCTCCAATCTTGTAGTTAGATTTCAGAAAAATACTTATTTTACTTAAAAAAAAAGATTTCAGAAGTGCTTCTTGTTTAATCTTGTAAAGAGCTGCTTCTGTTGGCAACAAATTTAACATAATCTTGAAAAGGAAAGACAAAGGCTAACAGCTTCTTGGAAGCTTCATGGATGATCTTTTCTATATAGTTGTATGCATCTTTAGGTTTCGTTTTGGCTTTCCAATACTCTGAAGTGTATCCATTTTTTAAGAAATAGACGAAACCACATTTTATTTTTTGTCTCACTTTTCTTTTTCAGAATATGGAAGCTGAGAAGCAGGTTAAATTTTTCCAAGGCTGTGTAGCTTCTGCTTTTGCTGAGAGGGACCATTCAATAATGGAGGTTATGACAGTATATTGTTAAGTTTGAGTTATTTTATACTAATTTGTAAGAGCTTTCCTGCTTTTAATAACTATAGAAATTTCTACATATAAAAAAATAACTATAGACGTTTCTGAAGATGCCGTACTGCTTTTAACAGGCTGAGAAAGCCAAGGAGAAGGAGGAGGTTATGTCACAGAGATTGGCCAATATTCAAATGAGGTATTTGTCAGTATTTTATCCCTGTGGGTGTTCATCTACTATCTGTACTCTGGATGCAAAATAGAAAACAATTAAAGATTTTTTTTCATTTGTTATATCCATCTATAGATTGATCTATAGATTGTTCTACTGGTCGGAAATTGATGGAAATTACCTAAAAAAAAGCATTGTTCTGAAAAAAATATCTCATTTGAGAAGCAGATGATACTAGAAGACAAAAGATGAGGAGATACTTCTCGTCGTAGTTAACAAAAATAGCAAACTATAAATGCTCTCGTGAAGGCAAGAAAAACTTATGCAATAAATATGTGTTGTGTGGTTTGAATTCATTTCATTTAGTAAGTGGATTTTACAGCATGATTTGGTAATTTCTTGTTCTCTCTTAGCAGGGGTTTGATAATTTAAGTTGTTCTGTAGTGTTTTCTCTTTTGTTCTTTTTTCATCGAGGCGATGAGAAGGTCTTATTGTTGGATAACATTTTTTTAGACCTTCTCAACCTGTGGATATCATTATGGAAGGCACTACAAGAATAATTTAGTTACTACTCACTGTACTTCTCTGATATTCTAATCTGCATGATCTTGGTGATGCAGGTTAGAGGAGCTCACCTCAGATTGTCTTGGACAGAAGAAACTTAATGACACATTTCGCATTGCTCTAGCAAAGGAAGAAGATCAGAATAAGAATTTCAAGAAGGTGATTTTCTTCTTCCCCTACCCCCCACTTCTTTCCAAATTATAAACCTATCTTTTTGGTATATCTTAGGTTATAGTAAGATTGTTAAAAGGCACACATAGTATATTTGATTAAATCTTAAACGGTCAACAGTGTACGTTCTCCCCTAATTACTGGGACTTAGAAGCCCTATGGTATATTGTTGAAAGCCCTTACACAATCAGGGTAGCAATGTAATATTTCCTTGTTGAGTGCATGGCCCTTGTCATCTATTTATTTTGCCCTCTTACTTGGTGTTATTGTTGAGACCAAGTTTTGAAACTTGATATGTTTCTTTCTTTATCTTTTTTTTTTTTTTTAAAGTAAAAGAAGAACTTTATTAATAGGAATAGACATAGCCAAAGTACACAGGAAGTATACACAGAAAATGCCTTATTACCACTAAGCACTAGTGAGCAATACATGTTATAAAACTGTCCTCATTACACATAATGAGCAAAGCCCAAGAAAATAAAGTATTATAAAAGAATCTCTTCAGCTCATCCAAGGAACACTCCCAGTCTTCAAAAGAATTTCTTTAGTTCATATGCATATATGTTTACTTATGACAGGTTATTGATAAATTCTACAAGATAAGGCTAAATTCTCTCAAAGGATTTGAGGATACAAGTTGGGATGAAAAGTCTGAATGTCTTTTGCATGATCCCCGAGAACTGTGGAGCTTTAATGATATGTCCACTTCCAAATACATCGTAAGTTTTCATGGCTTTTAATTTTCCTTGAACCATCACAATCAGTTATATGAATTTCATCTTATGGCTGGATAGCATGATGGTAAATCTTATTTGTCATTGTGAATGAGTAAAATATAAATTTCATTTCATTGTGTTGTTTGGACCTTAGGTTTGATTGTCTTTCATGCAAAAAATGATTTGAAGGTACCTAATTTTTTGACCTGTGCCTAAACTAATAAGATCAACACCATCTTGTTTAATTATACTTGTAAACAATACTTTTTATGTATACTCGTTTTGGACTAGGAGTGAACGGGTATGAGAGAGCTGAAGCAAATCAAACTGAGTAAATGTGTTTGTTTTGGTATTTATGGTCGTAGAGAAATGTGAGGTGTTTTGATGATTGTGAACTTTCAATGGGAAAATTTAGGGATTTTTTCTTTAGTTCTCTCAGCTTTGGGTGCAAAACCTTGTAAATGATGGGAATTCTTGTAGTGTTTTGCTTTAGTTTTTTCTTTATTTAGCTTGTAACTAGGTATCTCTTGTACACTTCCTGTGTACCTGGTTTTGCCTATTTACTTGAATAAATTTCTTATTACCTATCAAAAAGGTATTTTCCTATTTGGAAACCAATTCACACGTGAAAACCAAAATTTTCCATCCATACAGCCACCTTGTTGGAAACCACCACAGAAGAAGCTGCTGGTAAGTCTTCCTCCCCTCATGATGTGTGTCGACTCCTAAACCCCCCTTTGTCGCTCTCTCTCCTAGGCATGTTCATCCGGGTTTTGGATTCGTAATTTTCTTAAACTTCTTAAGTGAAAATGTCAAAATAATTAGAAATTAAAAAAAAAAAAAATCAGGACACCCGGCCTAGATGAACAGGCCTACTCCACTATCAACAACCAAACAAGCCTTGTGTGTTCTACTCAGCCCACCATTGACTGCAGAGGAATGTTGGAGCACCACACAGACTGCCCAAGCACTGCTGACTCAGCAACCTGAACTTAGACACGCATCCCTCCTCCCTTGAGGGACCCTCCAGTTGTACCGCCGTGACTCCTAGCCACTAGAGCCACCATCACGCTTAGCGTCCTTTCTCGGTCACAAGCTACAACATGAGATTGTGGATAGAATGCTAAGAGATGATGATTTCGTGGATACAGAGCAGGAGTGCCATGAGTAGAATAAATTTCCAGATGCTTAGTGTATGATTTAGGCGTTTGGTTGTTGAACTCATTTGAGTTCAGCTTAGTTTAGTTTAATTTTAAACTAGGTCTAGCATCCAAACACCCAATTTTCAAATTACTAAATTTTCCTCAACTCAAAGCCTCTTTACATGTAAGACCTACAACCTTTTTCAATTCAACACTTTTTTATAAGTGAGACCCACAACTTTTTTAAATTCAACACTTCTTTATAAATGGGACAAACATTGTTTTCAATTCAATACTTTATAAGTGGGACCTACAACTTTTTTCAACTTTCTATAAATACATCTAAATCTCATCTTAACATCCAAACACATAAACTCATCTTTACTGGATTCCACAAAACTCACTCCACCATCTCAATTCACTACTATTCATAAAAAACTTAATTCATCACAACATAACTCAACATTCAAATGCACCCTAAGACATTTAAGCAGTGTTGCAAATAGAACTGCCTTATGTCATTTCTTTTATTTTTCAGCTTTTATGTTATGAAGAGACTGTCATGCTAGATGAGTTTTATGATCCAATAAGTTAAGAATTTTTATGAGACTAATCTCTGTACTAGACATTATGTTATGAGTGTACGTAACATTCCTGACCTACATGAAGGGGTGTTACATTTTAGCTAGATAAAGTCCAAATAACTCAAGTTAGCATGAAGATCCTAGCTTGTTTTAAAGTGTGTCAGATTCCAATAAATCCCACATTGAAGAATAATGAAAGTCATAATGTGCATAGTTGCTATATATAGATGGTACTCTTGCATCAGTCAAAGAAAGCAATAAATTGTACTTCGAGCCCCATATATAAAAATAGTTGAGTGACTTCGGTCCAAATAGAGGCTTTGGGTCAAGTGGAGTTTTTTCTCAAATGGGGTTTTGTCCCAAAGAAATGGCTTCGATCTAAGGTGTTCTTGTCATGTGGAGGAGGTTTGGTTAGAAGTCTTTTAGAAGACTGTACGAGTTTTTTTTCAAAGAGCGAGCTTGATATTTTGAGGCTTTGGGTGTATCGAGGGCTACCACCATCGTAGTCCATATTATGTATTGAAATGTCTCCTTGATCGTCTCTACTTGTGGACTTGTGCATGTTCGATCTATGTAAGACGTCGTTTGATTAGTGAGTTGGATTTAGATGAAAGTTGAATAAAATATTATTAGAATATTAGTTTCTAATATTATTACTGTTTTGAAATTTGAAAAACTTGAATTGCTTATTATAATTTATGTGGGAGTTTGGGAAAGTTATAATGATGGGATGAGATGAGATGAAATACTTTCACCATCCAGTAATATATTTCTCTACTTCTTTGTCATCTAAAATATTAAATTTATTATATGGAAAACATCGCTATCTTGGAAATTATGAATTAGATCCACAACAGACTTATCTGATTCAAAACCTATTTTTCTGAAACCTAGGAGAACTACTTATTGAAATTATTAACTGGCTTGTATGATATACTGCATTGTTATATACAGGTTAGATGTGAAACACTAATTTAATTGATTTGCCTGTACCTGTTGTGAGTTGAGAAGTGTACATTGTCTGCTCATCTTGGTTGCCAAGTTGAATCTGATAGTTTAAATGCAAAATATTCTAGTGATCGTTTTATTATTGAGATTTTACTATTCATCTGCAACTCGAATAACTTATTGCTCAGACAGAGTGCGTTAGAAGAAGAGCTGGAGAGGATGAGGAAATCAATGGATAATCTTCAAAATAAGCTTCGAATGGTATGGCTTTAGTTCTGCTTCATTATGGCCTTTTAAGTCCAAACTAAATAACTGTTCACGTATTAATCAAATATATACTTTCTTGTTGTCAATAGGGGTTGGACATCGAAAATCATCTAAAGGGAAAAGTTCGTGATTTGGAAAAGAAGAAAGTGAGCTCCACCGTCTGAAGATTCAACTACCTTTTTTGAACTCTAGAAAAGAATGAAAGAAAAATAGCACAGATATTAGACCCCAATCTCTTTTTTTTATTTTTTAACCTAATTTCCATACATGCAGATAGTTACAGACAAAATGATCAAGAATGGGATAGCGGAGCTGTATCAATACCATTCTCAGCAAAGAGTTCATGTCATGAATTTACTTGATGAGGGAAGATTTCATATGAAGTCAATTGTCGATGCAATAGAGAAAAAGATTAGGCAATTTGAAGTGAGAAAAGTACAAAGTTCAGGGCTTCCTCAAGAAGATGAAAGATTAGATGAATACGAATGTCGAGATGTACATATGACCTCTGTGGCTGGCTTCGACTTGCTATCTAAGGTTTATTCACTGAGGTTCTGTGTGCATGACGTATCTTTGCATTTATTTACTGCATAAATGTTGCATTGCTTGGTTTTTCTTAAAAGAGAAAATTTAACTTGTCACATGAGAATGAGTAGGGAGGGCTACCTATATAATACTACGAGTATCTATCTTGTCTCATTCATATTGATTTAGGCTTAACATATTACATAGTGCACATGCCTGTAGTGGTGCTTTTTATGTAGATAGCTGGATGGTTGGCAAAACATCTAACCATGTAAAACCCCCCAATGGAAGGCCTAAATGATATGACCTATTCTTTAAAAGAACCAGTCAATGATACAATTAGAGTCCTATTGGAATCTTATAAAGAGCAAGAAGAGCACCATTGCAAACGAGGCCCATTGGAATTCTATACTCCCCTTAAATTCTTGACGTTTTTGTCAAGCCCATCCATTGTAGGTGACAGGACTCAAATCCCACATTTTTGGTTGGATAGGGCCATAGGCTCAATGAAAGGCCCAAATGACATGATCTATACTCCAAAAGAACCAGCCAATGATACAATTGAAACCCCATTAGAATCTTTAAAAAGCAATAACTTCTCATTTTTAAGTAATGTGAGATCCAATACACCATCCACCCTAATCCTTATTGAGTATCACAAAGTAATTGTAGATAATCTAAACCATTAATTGTGTGAAGATGCCTTGACAGCCCATGTAAAACAGGTAGAAGCCTCATTCAGACACAAGGCTTTTTGACCTTTCTAATGCTTCTTTTTTTTTTTTTAAAAAAAAAATTGTACCATTTCTCAATTTGTGCGGGATCTTTCCAATGCTTTGGCGTTGGATATCTTTGTAGACTCTCATGTAAAAAGTCTGTAGTGTATTTTCATGCAAAGACTTTTGAAGTGGAAACTGGAAAATAACACGATAAATCTAGGACTAGGAGTAGCTTAGCTTGCCACCAAGTATGTAAATTTTTTGTGTGTGTTCCCCCCACCCCCCACACCACAACACACGGAGTTAAAGATGACAAATTATAATAGGAAAGTGTTTAGGAGTATTTTGACTTTCATAGTCCAAATTTGCCTTCCTTCAAAATGAGTTGAAGGGCATGTGTTTCACCTGAAGTAAAGAAATTGAAGATTAACTGGGTATAAGCCGTGTTTAGTGGAATGTACTCAGAATTTCTCTATCTGATGAGTTATATACTTGGATTTATTAGTGTGCTGATAAGTTTAACCCATGTTATCAAGAATATTTCTATTACTTATATGTGACATTGGGGATAAATAAAAATCAAAGTTGCCTGCCTTTGAGAAAGTGAGAATTTTACTTATAAAAATAAAAGAATGTGAGAATTCTAGTCAAAAGGAAGAAAGGAGAGAAAAGGCTGGGCAGCTCTCTATCTTCTAGGTATTCTATCTGACTTTGAGAATTTTTTTTGTTTTATTTTGATAAGTAAGAGATAAGTTTCATTGATGATAGTGAAAAAGGTAAAGCCCAAGTATACAAGGAGTATACAAAAGAGCACCTAAGTACAAGTTAAGAGCTGGAAATAAAAGACAAGAAATCATGAACATTGTTCCCATTTAAAACAATAGAAGAAAATCACAACAATAAAGTATGCCTGAAAAAAACATGTAGCTCTGCCAACGTACGCTCCTTGTTTTGAAAACAACGATCGTTTCTTTGCTCCCAAAGACACCACATTATGCATAGTAGAATCATCTTCCACACTGCTGTCACTTGCGGACAACCATGTATGTTCTTCCAACAACTCAACAAATCTATCACCCTCCCTGGCATAATCCACACAAAGGCAGTCTTGCAAAAAACCTCATCCCACAACACCCTTGCAACCTCACAATGTAATAAAAGATGGTCCACAAATTTTTCATTTTTTTTGCACATATAGCACCAATCTAATACTACACATCCCCTCTTTCTCAAATTATCAGTAGCCAAAATCTTCCCAAGGGCCGCAGTCCATACAAAGAAGGCAACCTTAGAAGGCACACGAGATCTCCAAATATTTTTCCAGGAAAAAGGAGCATACTCATGTGTTTCCAAGATTTTGTAATAAACCTTAACTGTACACTGCTTGTGGTCACTATGCTTCTTCCATTTCAATCTATCCGACTTTGAGAACTGGTGTTTACAATATTATTTCAAGTCGATTTAAGGTTTAATCATTATGTATAACCTCATAAGAATGTTGACCATAGTTTCTTGTTACCTATAGTTTTAATACCACTTTATACCTTGTTCAGAGGATTGGTCCAGACTTATTGGATGTTGTGGCTGATGGGAAAGGTGGTGCCTCTAAAGTCCTTGCACAGGCATTGCAAGAGAAGGTTTTTTTAAGTCTATCCTCTGTCTCTGTCTCTCTCTCTCTGTCTCTGTCTCTCTCTCCACCCGCTTTTCTGTTTAATTGTTTTCATTTGCAGTGTGCACTGTGTGCTTTGGATAGGTTGTGTATTCTTTTTTCTTTCTTTCTCAAGTATTAAATCTTTATCAGGTTGCAGCATTGTTGCTTTTATCACAGCAGGAAGAAAGACATTTACTGGAGAAAAATGTAACTGGAGCTCTTCAAAGGAAAATCGAGGAGCTCCAGAGAAATTTATTGCAGGTAATTCAGTGCTTGTTTCTGCACTTCTTTTCCATGTTGAAAAAGGACATTTATGTGATTGTAGGCAGAAGATATAGTCCGGAACTTAGCTTCTAATATTGTAGTTAGCTATGCCATTATGTACATGGAAGTCTTTGGTTTTTTTTGTTCAAAATTAAATTGCTTTCACCTTATCTTTATTGTGCTACGGACTGAGCATGGCTGGATTTCACCTATTGTAACTTTGCAATTTTTTTATTGGCCCAGGTTACCAATGAAAAGGTCAAAGCTCTCATGGACTTTGCACAGCTAAAGCAGGAATATCAACTACTTCAGGAGTACGTTCTTTTTTCTTGCAGACAAAAAATAAAAGAATTTATAGTCATATAAGTTATTTTTTTGTCTTTACTTATAAAAAAAGTTATTTTTTTTTGGTCTACTATGAGTACTTTTGTTTTCCAGTCAAAAGAACATCTAAAATTTCACCATCACTACTTCTCTCTGGGAGCTTGGCATACATCAATAATAGTAGTTGAAACCTCCTATCTTGATGAATTACAATTATTGATGATGCGTCCATAGGATCGAATGTTGTGTCTTGTGAGCTAATATGTGATCATAACTGAATGTCCTCATACTTCAATCTTTTAGCCACTAACGTCACAATAATCGAGTCAGTCCATGTTTGGATTTAAGTGAAAGCCATCTACAATTGAGTAGTTTTCCATCTACAGTAAATTTTTCTTCAACTTCTTCCCTAACCTATAACTCTCCTTGACTCAATATATTTCATCTTTTCATTAGAATATATGATTGTAATTCAAATAAAGAATAGTTTGACTTAAAATAATACATAGATAAAAGAGCATCAAACTCAATATATATATATATATATATTTAAGGTGAGACCCACATTTACACAAAAACTAATAAAACTTTCATCTTTCCATTTTTCGCTATTCAATAAAAATTTCTCAACATTTTACATTAAAACATCCCTTTAAAAAACGGGCCTCAGGGTATTGTCCTTGAATTTTGCATGCAAGTCTCGAGGCATTTCCTTGGCAACCTAATGTGACAGTAGAACATATAGGAGAACAGAGAAAGAATGGACTTTTCAACACGTTCAAATATTGCACTCTCTCTCTTTCTCAGCCTCATGCTACTTAAATTGAACTTTTATTTTATCCTTTTAATTGTATAAATATCAAGTTGAAGTCTTTCTTTGTCTCTTAAATTGTTTTGTCAATTGCTTAAGTGGCTTCTGTTGTAGATTCTCTTTCATCAAGCCATAAATATTTATATGTCAAAAACCTCATGATTGTATTGTTATGAGAAAACAGAGCTCCACCATTATGAAGGAAGAAACCCAATTACTCTTCCTATGATATTTCTAACTGACAAATTTGGGTATTGTTAGTTAGCTATTTTTAGATTTGTTCTGGAGGTGCTTTTTTTGTGACACGTCTTTGTTTCCTTTGTGGCTTTGTTTGTTGAAAAATTTTCTGCAACTTTGGCAATAGTTGGTTTTACCACTTGATGACTTATGACAGATCTGATGCATTTATGCAGGAAGATTGGTAAGGAGACTAAAGAAGGAAAAGGTCTGGCTGGAAAAGGTCTGGCTGGTATTGGGGGACTAAAACTTTTAGCTCATGAAAGAGATGGTAAGTTAAAAAACTTGCTAAAGAGAACATATCTGAGACGTTGGATTGGCCCACTAGATGTTAGTGGAGATGATGCTGAAGCTCACCAGAATAATGAAGGCAAATTCTTCAACAAAAGGAATAGCATGGACTTCGCCAGGTTAGTGAAAATATTTGGCCCTTTCTTTTGCACTGCATGAATGCATGACTAAATATTTGTGATTCTTATGCATGCAAAATGGTATTCCATGATTTGTCTGCTAATTAATCGGTAAGAATTTAATTTAATAGAGTAGGCCTTTTTTTTCCATCTACATTATTTTACTTCTTCAACTTTGTCAGAATGAAAATTGAACATGCAACTCTTAAGGAAAGCATGGAAAGTATGGAGCATCTGACATCTTCGATTCGTAGGCTTCGCCTCTCTCTTTTGAAGGTATACTCTGTCATATATGCCTACGCAAAGAATGGAATGGTCAATTTCTTTGTTCTACGGAGCTGGGGCCAGGGACGTGTTAAATATTTTGAATAGTAATCTGGTTCAAGGGTTCCTTACTTTTTGATGGATGCCTTTCATTACGTTTACCCTGTTGTCAGAGTATCATAACGTTGTTTGCACACCTGATAGCTTAGAATTTCTAATATCTGTTTGATTAAAAGCTAGCAGAGTTACTCTTAACTATCCGTCTAAAATTGATAGCCCATTTGCTTTGTCCTATAATCTATGTTGTAGGCCAAGGAATCAGTTTCGCAAGGTACAGTTACTAGCAGTTCAGAAGCCGTAGATGATGTTATTAATGAAGCAAAACTTGTCAAGACTGCACTTGGCAGCTCGCTACCCATCAGTTGGTCAGCTGAGGATGATGTTAGTTCCATTTATGAAAGCATCGGAGAGATTTATGGGGAATCTAGCAGTGAGAATATAGATTATGTTTCTGCTGCGGGATTTGAAATGGTGGAGCTCCTCGTACTTGCAGCTCAGATATTGAAGGACAACACATTGAAAAGTGGTTCCTGAGACACAAGCTGATTGAGCTCTGATAACGCATGGTCTTGGTTCTGGGCAAGATTTGGCACCAGTTAATTGTTATTGAATGCACCGCGAAGGCTATGACGAGGTGGGTAAAATGAGCATTGATTGGTTGGATGCGGGAGGAAAGTGATGTGTGCTGTGTGACAATGGGACAAAAGGAAAATATGTTTCGTAAAATGTG
Source organism: Platycarya strobilacea (assembly GCA_036898215.1). NCBI lineage: Eukaryota > Viridiplantae > Streptophyta > Magnoliopsida > Fagales > Juglandaceae > Platycarya > Platycarya strobilacea. Next base: position 2,145,629 of record CM072554.1, on the reverse strand, counting down.
AAGGTTCTTGCAGAAGCTTGTGATTGTATATTAACAAACATGTTTGTTAAAAAAGATCCCCCTGAACTTTCACAGGTGAATATTTATCAGTTCGGTGAATGTATAGTACTGTTTAATTGTGTTCATATAATGAATTGAACCCATGGTTGATTACTGGGCACCAGGCATACGTACTGTTGAAGGACTTCTGAAGTAGGGAACTACCATAGCACTGCTGGAAATAATAATTTGGTACTTCATATGCATTCTGGTTTTAGGTCGTACGTGTTTATATGATCGGTTATGGACCCATCAAAGAAAAATATATATAGCTTTTATTTTTTTAAAAAAAGTAGGTACACGAAGGTAATCTGATATCATTAGGAAATGTTGAATTTCACTGAAAACATTGATTATTCGACAGAAGGAAAAAACCAAATATGCCAGAAAAATCTACCTGTTGATAGCACTTAAGACACTGAAAAACTTCATATGGTATTGAGATGCTGAAAGCAGGAAACAAAGTCACCACACAGCACGTTATATGAGAGAAATTACGTGATCGTACAGAAACAAATCTTCAACAGTACATCCGAATACCCACAATTTCTATAGCAAAGTTCATAAATCGGACCTTATTTTACAAACAAGACAGAATTATAAACCATAAAGGGTGTGTGCTACGTGAGAATTCGTTGAAGTTGGGTTTATGATTCAGCAGCAATTTCCATGGCAGAGGCGCTCTCGGTCATCGGATTATTTTCACGGTCGTTCTCAAGCTGGCTGTAGTTCCCTTTCTCCTTGAAGAGTTGGATGTGGTGGTGCTTACAGTAGAGCTTTCCTTCATGAGCAATGTAGTTAGATGGGCTTATGGTGCAACCTCCATGCGTGCATTTGAAGCAGCTCCTATGGTATGGGGTCCCGTTTACCGATACCTTTAACCACATAAAACATCATTATCATTATTTCTTCAGAAGCGGTTCTGTTCAATACATTTTTACAATATATTATAGGTTATAGATTCGACAGTTGGTTGTTGATTGAAGATCAGAACTCATATCCCAAAATCCTGAAAACCCTCGAGTTACTGCTAAAATTGTTCACAAGCATTTGAAGTTTAATCACAAAGGCTGCTATTTAATTCTTGAATTCTGCTCTAATAAATGTATGCTATGTTTGTTACCTTCTCAATCGGGTAAACGGTCTTGTTGCACCCCACACATTTCTCTCTGGTGCCAGCAAACATGTTGGAGACTGCCTTAGCATTCTGTTTAACAGCCAGTTCATGTTAGCAGCAAGTAGTCCTAGATTTTTTATTTTTTATTTTTCCATACAGAAATCGGTAAAACTTGCTACGGTGAAATAAAAGTTGAGGTTCTTTTTTGAATGATTAAGATGACAATATTGTTTCTTGAGAGTTACCTCGTCGAGATGTTTTTCTGGTTTCAAGATTTTGGGTGTTCCTAAAAGAATGTTAAGAGAGCAGAACGACTGAGTATCGTAATAACATAGTGCGGAAGAGTGGAATTTATTTGAATCGAGAAAAGAAGATGCATTTACCCTCGAAGCTCTTGTCCAGGCTGCCTGTTCGCTTGAAGAGTTGATCATAATGAGGCCTGCAGTATAGGACCCCCTCGAAAGAACAATAGTTGCTGAGCTGCAAATGGAGAAAACAGCAAAAAAATGAATTATTCTTCAGAACAATGGGTTGGCTCCAACGATTGAGCAACAGTTTTACAGGGTTGGCCAAACTACTTTTTCCCGTAAACAATCTCAGACTTAATCCTTTGTAGACATCAAGGGTTCAAAGCACATGCACAAACAATGGGAAAAAAATGGACACATCATCCATTTAAGAACACGATGACAGTAAATTAAAAACAACAAACAACAACAATAATTATCATGTATATAGAGTTTCCTGGGAAAAAAATGAAAAATAATAAATAATAAATAATAATAATGCCCATATAAGATTAGATCATATAAAGAAACAAGCACACACACATCGAAGATCTGGACGCATAGCTAGCTAGAGGTAAGTAATAAGTACCTTAAGGGTTCCCCTGCAATGGTGGCATCGGAAGCAGGCCTTGTGATACACGCGGTTGTCTGCAGCTAACTTATCGACCAAATACACGGTCTTGACGCAGGCGGTGCACTTCTGTGTGGTTCCTGCAAATGTGGCCATTGCAGCTTCCTATCCAACCCCAACACAGTCGTCACCAACCCTACACCTCAGGGAGGAGTAGAAAGAACAGCAGCCTTATTATATTTTTGCTCCTATTTTCTCTTCCTATTTTTTTTTTGGTTTGGCTGCTTGCTCTCTCTCTCTCTCTCTCTCTCTTTCTAATGCTAGAGATCTAGGAAGACAACCAGAGGAGGAGATGAAAAGCAGAGAAGAGAGAGAATTGTGGGTTTGCAGTGAATTGCGGGTGGAATGAACCAAATTTATAGACTCATTTGATGGGAGATTGGCCTTTAGCAATCATTTTGTCCAAAATTAAAGTAACTTCATACCAAACATCATATGTTCATGACATCCCCTACCTCCCCAAACTTTTTCTTTTCCCTTTTCGATTTACGTAAAGTTTTGAACTTTTTTATGTGCTGAAATTGTGGTGACTATTAAAATTCAATGGTAGCTTTTAATTGTCATCATGAGAACATGCCTTTGGTTAATAGGAATTGTTAAAAAAATTATATGAAGATTAGAGGGCTCCCCTGTCTAATCAAGTGAGTAAAAGAAGATTAGGGAGCTGAATCATCATCATGAGACTTCATTGCTTTTATGGGTAAAAAATTTTCTTTTCTTCTTCTGAAGGTGGTGGGTCTAAGGCGCTGTTAATTTCATCATGGCGTGCCTATCTTGATTCCCATGGTTTCCTTCTTTCCTACTGCTATATGATTTGGAGTATTGTTTATTCTTTTTATAAATGTGTTCACGCTTTTTTATCGCTTGTTTTTTCAAAAATTTCGGTTCTTTATTATGGATTCTCATAATTAAGTTGTACTAAAAAGGAGGAAAAAAAAAAAGTGAACCGTCTAACACGATTCTCTATCACAACAAGGGGCCCATGATACGATTAAGGCCCAGTGGTGTATTCTTTGAAAGCTGAGATAATACTTAATAGACCTATACCAGACCCAAGTTCAAATGAAATTCCATTTAACAAACTGTACTCCTTTATTCAACTGTCCTCTTCTAGAAAATCAAAGAAGAAACCGTAATGGTAAAATTTTATAAAATGACAGGAATGATGAAGATTCTAATTAATTAATTATTTATGCTTAAGAGTCTCAAGAGGACATTTGGTGCATTGGTATGTTTCTTGGTTTGGTTGGAGGAGGTCTTGGTTCCCGAGAAGCCTTAATTGTATTTTGGGTCGTACGACTTTTCCGAGTCAAGTGAATCTACATGTTTATGAATCGAGAATGACATGTTGGATTGGATTTTCCTTTGCAATTTTTTTCTTCTACATACCTCGACATGACATAAATGTGGAAGGAGTTCAGGAATATTTTTTTTGTAAGGAATAAAATAATTTATTTGCTTTTTTGACCCATTTTGCAGAGTGAATCTCAAAATATATGAAGATCACCCAACAAGCCGTACAAGCAATTTTCATCGAATGATTTTCCCAAGAATCTTATGTATCCTTGAGATAATGAATGACATTTTCGTACAGAGCTGAATATAACGAAGCCATAATTCCATCCAAAACCATAAGGCACAAAGGCTTGTAGCATGTTCAAACTATAAAACACACTGAACGATGTATTATGTTCTCATATACAAAAAACACAAATCATTTGCGTGCTGCAACATCCAAACCAAGTCTGCACCAGAGCCTCTAGATGTTAACCCACACAACAAATAACAATGTAACTGAAGCCAAATAAAGAAAGACCACGGTCAGACTACTACATAAACCTGGTTAGACAGAACAGCTGAAGCCACTTTCACCAGGCTTTGGATCCACTCTTTAACAATCGAGATGAATGACCGTATGAAAATTTTATAAGCCGAGACTCAATTCTTTGATTTTGAATGCTTCACAAGCCAATCAATAACCGTATCAATGTTGGTCGAGTTCTTGCAAGAAATCATGTAGCAACAAACTTCTCTATCAGTAATGGACTTGAGCCCCCTGCACGTGTGGAAAACCATTTTCAAAACTACAGTTAATATATTTATATAAAAAAAAAAAGCTCAAAAGCATAATTGGAACCTAAAAAAAAGAGGCCTATATAAGGGCGTTGAATAGCTGATTAATAATTCAGCACAGAATACATATTTGGGTGGACATTAAAAAAACCATTTAAAAAATTGTTACTCTCCACTTACATTTGCTCTGTCAGATCCTCTTTAGACAAAGCTCCTGGTTTGTCAATCTTGTTACCCAGTACCAGCAAGGGAATGCAATTAAGTGAAGGCTTACTCAACAAGTCATGAAGTTCACTTCTTGAGACAGACAAGTTCTCATAATCGGCAGCATCCACAACATACCTGCAACATTGCTAAAAGCAAGGTAACAAATTGTTGGCCCCAACAAAAATAGTACACTGAATTGGCAAGCTATAACCTAAACAGATCCGTTATAAAAATGAAAACAAAAACCAAAAAAATAAAACAGAGGTATACTTTCTGTATACTTGGACAATGTTTTTTATACTTCTCCAATGTTCATTAAAAGTAACAAAATAAAATAAAATAAAAGTTGCTTGCATTGATACTTAGAAATTTTTGGAGCTCCACCCCCTGGCGCCCTTATTTTTCAGGGCAAGAGCCCCACAACCACAAAAAGAGAGAATACTATCTGATATTTATTGTAGCATAATACATAATTTGGGAATGTTTGCAGACTTCGAAGACCAAAATTGATATATAGCAGGTAGATATATATTACTAATAAGAAAACGATAGGCCGAAACAAATTTCTGCCCTTCACAACACCTTCTGAAAGACATCGATGTATATATACTATAAATCCCAACATCCAATATTACAAATCATAACCCCCTTATAAGAAAGAAGAACAAACTTCTAGACGAAGGTCTTTACTGTGAAAAATAAGACTACTTCAGGTTTCAAGAACTACTTCTGCATTTCATACCTTCTATCTACTAATAGAATGATGCTAACAAAAGAGCATTAGTGGAAGCTTAAGTCGTAAGTTAAACTTTTAGCCAACACAAAGTCATCTCACATATTCAAAAGAATTAAGGAAGAAGTATGAAGTTTGTAGGCTTGAAGCGATAAACAGAGGCATTCCAATGTGTCTAAAACTGTTAAGGACAAAAGGGAACATACACGATGGCCGAAACTGCACGACAGTATCTCTCCCACATACTACGGAATCTGGGCTGACCTCCAAGATCCCATAGCTTTATTGTCACATTCCCTTTAGTTACCTTCCTCATATTAAATCCAACCTGCAGATAAAAAAAATGCTTAAAGTGACATGTCCAAATGATAGCTTGTTGCTACAAATTGATAAATTCTATGGCTGGTTGACGTCTTTTATGGTGAAAATTAGAGCCAGATATTAAAAGAGAAAGATGACACACCGTTGGAATCATGTCTTCACTATATCCACCAGTCTTGAAGTAAATTCAAAAAACAGAAATTTTGTCATCAGCATCGAGTTGAAAGAGAGAAAAGAATGTAAAAAAGGAAGAAGTGACACATCTCATAAATGATTTACTTACAGCAACAACGTTTACAAGTGATGTTTTCCCAGCATTCTGAAGGCCTATCAAAGATAGCTCCATTTCTTGCTTGAAGAAGAGACTAGAATAAGAAAAGAAAGAAGATTACGTAATGTTAGGCTTAGAGGCTATATCCAGAGAATCATGAGTTTAATCATAAAAGTCTGGCAATTAATAAACACTGGCAACAGATTCACAGAATCAGAATATTATACAATGTTCACTATTCACCACAAATGCACATGAAGAGTTATAGTTGATTCAAGGGGCTTCCCAGGTGTTAATAAAAAGGCGCCCATAATTTTTTTTGATAGGTAATAAAAAGGCATCTACAAATGATCCAAAATGCATCAAAAAAGGGCGAAAAATGTAATAAGAACAACAATCTTAGAAGTTTCAGCAGAAGTTAAAAGAAACGCCCGCTGGAAATGTGATCATCATCAAAAGTAATCATATATATTTACCAATTTCCACCTAAGACGTAATACAAACACTCATGGCTTGGCCAGGCCAAGTGAAATGCATACACCACTACAACCTAATTATAATGTAATACCACATCAATTCACATTATTCCTGATACAATCACGTAACCCACCCATAAGCAACTTTCATTTGTTGTATTGGGAAACCATATCTTTTAGTTAAAGAAAAATCAACACAGTTCCCATGTCAAATAGTCGTATTTGCCTAATTCATTTGGAAATGTTTCCTATCAAATAACCCACATAATCTTTCTTTCTAACTTTTCTATAAAACCAAGCAGATCCAAAAGAAAAATAACAGAAAAAAAAAGCTTTATGAAAAAAGTGAAATTAACCCATATAATGTCCTTCCATTTGGTTATTGAGAAACCCAAAAAAAAAAAAAAAACAAGATCATTAATCTCATGACATGAACTAAGCCGTTTCAAGTAACCATTGGGTTCAGCAGAGTTGAAACCACAATTTTTCTCAACGCCAAAACAATAAAAAAATCAGAGCTGGATTATCTTTTTCAACATACGCTTCCTCAGCGTCTAAAATGAGAGGAAAAGAGACTAGTTACCTTCGTAACCAATTGAGAAGAGCTTCCCATAGCCCCATGGCGAAGGAGAAATACGACCAATAGAAAATAAGTGTATGATTTCGACTCGGAAATTCGATCGGAGAAGGGAGAAACCTTTGCCCTGCCTTTTCGTTTCCAGCTCTTCCCCCCTTTTTTTTCAGAAACACTCGGAATATGAGATTACGATTTCAACTTTCAAACGAAACGATAACAGATAATAATTAACAGCCGACAAAATCAAGAATGTTCCACTCACAGACCCACGCGCATGATACGTTGGGTGGTGTGCCTCAGCCAATGGCGTTAGATTTTCTCTAAAGGCTTACTCTTATTTGGAGATGAAATAAATTTAATTTATTTTTTAATATTATTAATTTAAAAATTTTTAAAAATTATATTAAAATTTAAAAATTATATATTAGAATTTAAAAATTATATATATAAATTTATATTTATATAAAAAATTATAAAAATATAATAATAAAATTAAATTAAATTGAAATGACGTTAAGCCGTCGTCGATGAGAGTTTTTTACGCGCCCGACTTGAAGTGGGCTCTTTTAATTGGTAGGAGACAGAAAAGAAACTCGGGGAAGTCATTAATGACTAAACGACGTTGTTTTGGAAATGTGAAGGAAAGTGGCGCCGTCCCTCTCATACGAGAGAGATAGATACCGTCCAGCTAAGTTGATTTCGCCAGATTGTCTGGCTAGCATCTTTTGACCAAAACGTGAAGTGCTTTAGAGAGCAATGTTCCAACTTTTAGCTATTGCTAAATTCAAAATGAAATTTAAATTTATTTTTTTAGCTATAATGTATATAGTTTAGTTAAATAGTTTATATTGATCTAGTTAAAGTTTAAATAATAATATAAAATTATATAATATATTGTAATATAAAAAATATTTTTTTAAAATTTTTTTGCAAATATGCTTAATATATTAAATATTAATTTTAGTAAACAATAAAATTATTATTATTTTAACTATTTCTTCATTAAACTTAATTATTCAAAAATATATTTTGTCAATCCAACATTTTGCCAATGACATACACAAACATTCCAATCACATACATAAAATTATAGGGTTGAAGAAATCTATCAACAAAATTTGAGTCTATAACCTCTCATATTATTGAATAAAGGATGGAATTAAGAATATATATATATATATAAATCTATACAATCTTCTACATAAAAGCAAGACATGGATTTTCAAGATATGTGAAAAAGTAGTGGTCAAACACTCTACAAAACCTAGAGGGGTGAATAGGTGTAGTTCAAAAATTATGACAATTTAAAATTAATTTAATGCAAGCAACCAATAAATGAAACATAACAACATAAATCAACACATTGATTTTGGTTATGAAGTAGAAACTCATTTGAAAAACCTCTTCAAAATTTTAAATCACTCCGGGTGTAAGATACCATCTCAAGTCTACTATAGAAACTTTATTTTGTTACAATTATATTAAAAACACTCACAAACTCATTATAACAGTTAAACTTGGCTTACAACACCACGAGTAACCCACTCGATCTTTATACGCATGTAGTGCTGGAACTCTGATATTTCTATAACCTCTCACAAAAACAACTTGATTTCTTTATCAAAACAACTTGAAGAGCTCTTCCAGCTTGATGAACACGTCAATTCCAATGGACTTACAAAAACTTTTAATCTTGAGTGTGATGTGGTGGAGATATATTATCAAAGAGAGAAATCTCTTTGAATGTGGGGATGAATTTCTTTCAAGGATTCTTGAGGAGACTCTTTTGTTTTTATTCTATTTTTCTTCACACTGAGTAAAGAACTTAATGATGCTTTTATAGGCCTCCATCTGAAACAGCGCTCAAACCCTAGAAAATCTTATTTATCATGATACTCGCTCGAGCGATATGTCGATCGAGAGTCAAGCGAAATCTCTGTCTAAATTTCGCTCGAGCGACATAACGAGCGAGGGTCGAGCGAAATATTTGTCTGATCGAGTGAGGGTTGAGCGAAATCTCTGCCTGAATTTCGCTCGAGTACTAGGTCGAGCGAGGGTTGAGTAAAATCACTTTGTGGGTCTTTGCTCGATTCTTTTTAATCTTCTTCATATTGACCACTTCCACCATTGATTACAATTTTATTACACAGGTTTTTCACAAAACAATGCCAACCACATATTTTTACATCAACAATATAGAATCCAAGTTTGTCAATATTTCATGAAATCTTGAACAAAACATTATACTGTAAATAAACAATACCAACTATCTTGGCCGATTAGCTCAAAATAAGAGCTAGTTCAGTCCATAAAAATACCACAACAGTCCTTGAGATTATCAAAACAATCCATCAAACAATCACAACAGTCCATAAAACTACCACAGTGTTAAATATTCTCTCATTTAATATATTTTAGATGCATGAACTTTAGGCTCTTTGGAGTAGTTTTGTCAAAGTTTGAACTTTAAACTTGAAATTGAAATATATTTTTTCTATTCAGCTTGAAATGTACATATATATATTTTAGTACTTTGTTGTCCAGTTTGTAATTTCGAAACCCAAATTAATTTCAAAACATGTGCAGAGGTGACTACATATGAAAATTTAAATCTTCAAGCATGGACATCTGAAAGTGGGCAGAGGCGAAATTCCTTTCACCAAACTCCTCTACTACCATAGACATCTGAAACATGACCATGTAACACTATTCTTTTTTCTTCTAGTTTATTTTTTTTTTCAAACAATTCACATGAACAGAACGAATATCAACCATAAACAGGACTAAGATCTCAAATCTAAAAAAAAAAAATCAAGTTAAAAAAAAAAGGCACAAGTAAAAAATGGCTTACGACTTTTGGCTATTTGATCTCTTCTCCCAAAGGGTAAGATTCCCACTAATCTTTGCTTTCTCTCCTTACATAAATCAACAATCAAGTTGAAAACAAAAAGAACAATAAAAGAAAATGTGAGGGAAACAAGACGAGGAACAAACTCTAGAGGTGCGAAACCCTTGATGTCGATGGAATGAAGATGAGGAACTAATCCGTTGGTGCGAAACCCTTGTTGAGGGAACGAATACGACTACGGAACCCTTGAGAGAACAAAGAATGAAGATAAGGAAATGTCGAAGAAACGAAGACGACCGCGAAACCCTTGAAAAGAAATAGAGAACGCAGAAGAAGAAGCGAAAATGTGGATGGAAGCAATTTGCGTGTCTTTCCTAAGCAGATAAAATAATAAAATAAGTAGATGAATGTATAACAGTAACTCGCTAATATTGACGAGCCTTTTATATTTACTGTAGCTTAAGTTTAAAATGAAGTTGATATAGCGAGTCCAATGCCAGATACTTTTTATCCTAAAGTCTAGTTACAAACTTATCATTCAAAAATAATATTTGTAATCGTAAAATATTAAAATATTATACAACTGCTTTAAAAAAGTAAGTAAATATGAGATTCATTTTTTAATAATAAGTCTCACTTTTTTTAAAAAATGATTAAGCAGTATTTATGTACTTTACGATTATATATAACATTACTATTTATTTGATAATTAAGAAAGTTTGGTTCTATAAGTTATATTATGCTAAAAACAAAAAAATAACTACTTTTCATCTCGAAATAATGGCGTTCATCTTATGTTAATAACAATATTAGTAGTATATATATATATATTGTAATCACCATTCTTCTAATTTACTATCCTCTCTCTTATGCGACATTAAATGAGATGATGGTTTGTAAATAATAGTAAAAATTATTAGTCGAAATGAGTTAAGATGAGATAAAATAGTTTCATCTCACCTCTGTATCCAAACAAATCTTAAGTTATAAACAATTTTCCAATCAATGACAAGAGAATGATGGCAAAAAGAATGATGAATAACAATTCTCACATACTAAGACACACATGACAAACATATATATATTATAAATTTATATTAATGTTTTTTTCTAAAGCCAAGTAACAATATTGTACGTTTGATTTAGGAGGTTTCCACTCTTAAATCCTGTGATTTCAAATCACTTTTATTTATGTTTTCGGCTTATTTTGAATGAGATAATATAGATTTGTTATTACAACAGACATATATGGGCCCCGTGTAACACAAGAGTGTGTCAATTATACTTCTAGAGAACTAGGGAGCGTATTGTGGCTAAAATAGCAACAAATGCACCACTCTTTTCAGAAGATTCTTTTGGGTTTGTTCATCTTGGCCCCCTCCATTTTTTCCCCCTCTTTTAAAATCCTCTAATGCCCATATTTTTTTCTTTCTTTTTGTAACTGCTATTTTTCAAACCTCCAAAAGAAAAGAGTTTGAAGTCTTAAAAGTTAGATGCTCGCTTGCTCCTTTTGGTGCCTTGCATTTACTACTCGATCAATATGGAACCTTTCTGATTTAACACTGTCGATTTTTTTTTTCAATTATTTTATTGTGTAGCATGTAATAAGGTTGAGGATGCCACGTGCTGTAGAAGCTATACATGCGCAACTCGAAGGAAGATTTCTTTCTCTCTCTATGAATAGCCATGTGGTGCGAAAATGCTTGATTGAATTTGAAGAACAACTTCCCGCTAGAATTATTCGAGAGCTTACTTTTATCCTAGAATGTTTCTTGAGTCTTCTTTAGGATCAATGGGGTGATTTTGTTACTCAGACTGCCATGGTGTTTTCTAAAGTTAGAAAATCTCATATTAGTCACTAGTCTTGTGTTCATTGTAACTGTAAATTGTGCAACTCTCGCATAATCACTTAAAATGTGTTTGATTGTCCTCTTCTCGCTCCAACATTAACAATGTGTTTGATTAGCATCGGCTTATTTGGCTGTCTCATCATGTTCAGAAGCTTTCCAAGAAAGTAATGAAGAATAAATTATTGAAATTATTCTTGCTAATCAATAATGGAAAAGGACTAAAGTATACAAGCACCAACAGCTAAGGGTATGCCTTGTTGTAATTAACAAGTAATTGTTTGTTGAAATGCCTATAAAAAAAAATTGAGTCAAAATTATGATGAAAATATAGTTGCATTTTTGTGGCCCAATTGTAAGAGAATTCTTTTCGAGATTTTATAAATTGCTTTGGGTTTTATCAATGTAGAAGTCGATCAATGCTAATATTGTTGGAGCATCTTAAAACCTTGGAGCACCTATCCTTGGTGATATGGGCTATAAGGAATTTAACACTTAAAACACTATACATATATACGTAGGTTTTGATAGTGTATTTTGAAAGAAAAATACTTATGCCATTGTGAGTGCTCTAAGAGCACCTCCAATGGAGTAGCTAAAATGAAGTTTTATATAAAATAAATGAAGAAAGTATCAAAATTATGCTTCAATGGAGCATGTAAATATAATAGCTAAAATGAATTTGCTACAGTTTTGAAGGGCATACCTGCTACATTTAGCGTGTCATTGTTCATACAGCTAAAAATGTTTTATTATTATTTTTCAGCTTCTTCGTTCAATCTTGCATGCAGGTTTCACGTTCGATTTCATCAATGATGTTCGTCTTCTTCGTTTAATCCACCACCGACCACCATTAGCCACACCGCCCCTTCACTGGCATCATTTCATGCTGGTGACCAACCCTCGACGATCCCAGCTCTGGCAACTCTCCATTCGTCTCCCATGTGAGCTCCAAAAGTGAAATGGGTTTTGGCTTCTCTAAAACCTTTAACTCATTCACCGCTAGCCACCATTGACCATACTGCCGCACCAGCAAGCATCCACTACACTGGCGAGCACCTCCAGCTACCAAACCTAGCCTCCCTCCTCCCATTTTGGCCGAAATCTCAATTGTTCATCAATGGGTTTCATTGTTCAGCTTCTCAAGTTTCGAGTGTTTTGTTTTTTTAATTTGTAAAATAAATATAATTAAAATAAAATATGAATATTTAATGGATATAGAAAAAAATAGATTAGTTGATGGATGACAAAATGTAAAAGTGAGTAGGAAAAATAGAAAAAGTAGGCTTTTAGTAGTCTATTTTAAAGAAAAAATAAAGTGTCCATTGTGAGTGCTTATATATATATATATATATATTTTTTTTTTAGAGAAGAGCCGGTAGCCATCCATATAGCAGCCCCGTCCCAAATTTATTAATGAACCCTCACTTTTGGCTGAGAAATACCGTCGTTACAAATTATTTGTCTGGAAGTTTACAAACAATACCAAAATCTTGGCGTAAAAAAACCAATAGCAAACTAAAACATATAACCTATAACCAATAAAAAAAAAGACTAAACAAGCTTAATCAGAAAGTGGAAAAACAAACTAAACAAGCTTATAAACATAAGTTAGCTTCTTATTGAAGGTAATCCTACGTTATCAACTTTTAAAATACCTTTCAATTTGTGAGGGAGGTCGCTATACTAATACCATATCTTATTAGTCCATGCCGCACCAACATGAGTAAGAAAGTTAGTTTCTGCATTGCATTCTCTATAAACATGACGAAATGTGAACTCTTTTTTTTTAAGTAACTTTGTATTTCCTTTAAAAAATTATATAATTACCAAAGCCCACAATTATCTGTCAATATCCACTTTACCACACTTAAAGAGTCAATTTCTACTTTCACTTTATAAATACCAGCTTGATAACAATGATGAATGCGAATAAGAAGAGAGGAAAGTTTGGCAAAATTATTAATACATTATTCTAAGGAAGCTAAGAATATCATCTTCAAGTCTCCATTAGAATTCCAAATGATACCACCAGCTCCACATCTCCTAGGATTTTCAATAGCACTACCATCAATGTTTAATTTAAAACCATCCTCTTGGGGTCTGGCCCAATGGACAATCTACATATTCTTTTGGCATCTCGATTTTACTCGAACATTAAGATTGTTCAAAATTTCTTCATCAGCCAGGTGGAACTTTGACGCCTCTTTAAGTTTCAAACCCTCTCAGGAAATCCAAAATTTTATGTTACGCCAAAGGGTTTCTAAAGCAACATATTTACCATCTATCTTAGTATCACATCTCCACAGCCATAATTGCCAAGACACAATAGGAGGATTCAAGCCAAACAAGTTACCTTTAGGCGATGACTTCGTAGCATGACGAAACCACAACTCTACTCTATCGCTCCATCCCCTGCTGCGGTTATAAGGCATCTCAAGATGGGCTTCAGTTTTTTCCCCAAATTTCCTCAACTATGATGCCACTAGCCAAGACATGATTCTGATATTCATAAGTGCATGAGTCACAAAACTGACATTTCAAAACAACTAAAATACCTACATGCCGGATGTGGTCATCCACTGGGAGACAAAACTGAATCACTTTCCACATAAGGATTAAAACTTTTGGATAAAGCAGTGTGCCATACCCATTCCAACCACCTCATTTTGGAAGCCTTAATGTGAATTCAATCTCAAGCACTTTTGAAAGAAAATTTGCCATCCACTGCTGACTGCTGGTTTCCAAATAAGCATATCATTTCCATTTTTTTGTTCACCCAAAACCTCAACAATTTCTTGCATTTTCTCCATACCCGCTAGCCGAGTAATCAAATTAACATCCCAACTATCATCAAGTCTACATTCATGAATAGTGATATTTGGCCTATCCACCATTTGACAAGTCTCACTAATCAAGCTTAGAGGAAACCAATTATCTCTCTAAATAGAGATATGGCCATCTCGAATATGCCGGAACGAGAGGTTCAAAAGATGTGACATCTTTTTCATAACACTATGCGAAAATTGGGTCTCCTTTTGCTCAATCAAAGAAACATGACGGTAATTCTTAACATATTGCTTTAAAAAAGGAGGACCAAAGTGAATTATCATTAATAACTTTTCAGGCAAATTTCATATAAAGAATTCATTGGACCTTCACCAAACTTTGCAATCCATCACCACCTTCAGTAACCGCTTACATAGTTTATCCCAAGCAATCAATTTCATTTTTTTTTCCCATCAACCGAACCCTAGAAAAAAGAGTTTAGAATTCGTCTAATGGTCAAAACAACCAACTTAGGAACAGCCACCGTAAATAACAAATGTATGAGAATACTGTTTAAAACTTGGCGGAGTAAAATCAATCTAAACCCCAAAGATAGCAGTTTATTTTTCCAACCATCGATCTTATTTCTGATGTTGTTAATCAATTTATCACAATGCATTACTTTCATCCTCCTTGTTATCAAAGGAAACCCAAGATAATAAGTTGGAAAGTTATCTTTTATGAAGCCCGTTGTCTGAATGGGCCAATTAATCATGGACCAATTAATTGGATCCATTTTACTATTTTCTATTTCATAAGGAAGATCAACAACGGACTTATTTTGATTCATAAGGTTCTCAATTTATACATATATGACTAGGACATGATATATGGTTTAGATATGATCACATGCAATCTTATTAATTATATATTATATTTTTCCCGAAAGTATTCCATAGATATAATATTGAATGAATTACACGGTTCTCAAAACGTGCGAAGCATGCTCTATTAATTACCAAAAGGCTTTACATGGAAGTCAAATCGGTTTGGTTAAGATGCTATAATTTATAAGTCAATTATATTGATTATTGTGAACGTCATAGCTCATGTTTTGATGATCTCCTTAAATAAACGAGATAATTAATATGTAACACGAAAATCAGTGGAGTACGTACGTAAATGGATCAGTTTATCTCATGAAACAGAAAGGATTGAATTACTATTATTTTAAATTTATAATTTATTTAATAATTTATTTCATTTATTATTTTATTTAATAATTAAGGATGTAAATATTAACGGACACATTGCCGTCATCCAGAGGACCTAGATTCCCTTATACAGTAGTTTGTCAGGTATGTTTATTTTATTTGTGACTTTTTATTTTGTAATGAACATGCAGTTAGACCTCTTAATTAATATTTGTTTTTTTGTTTGTTAATATTTGTCTTTTGTTTATTATATATTACTGGTTCATAATAATATAAAGAATGATATTCCGTAAAAGGTAATGTTTTTAAACTACAAACTTTTATTAGCATATATATAATAGTTATTAATTAATTTTAAATTAATTATAGAAAATTTATAAGAAGTAGATATAACATTTTTACGAATTATAGAAAATCCTTTAGTCGTATAAATATATTTTTTATCTTTTGAAATATATAATTAATAAATTCAAATAATATTATTTTAAAATCGCCATTCTAATTATAGGCATTCAAATACATTATAAATCCGTTCGAACTATGTAGTGAGATTTTCCCACCAAATAATGGGTTCGAACGATGATTTTCAGATTCGAATGGAAATATTTGGGAACTTCCGGCAACATTCTTCTACCAAAATTAGTGTTCAAATGTTTAATCTCTAGTTTCAACAATATTTACTTTTCCCGACACAATTATACGTATTTTCCCGCCATGATTATTATTTAAATAGTGATATGACCGTTCAAACATTAAGTAAATGATGGTTTAAGCCCTTCGAACTATATCTCGTTTAAAAGATGATTTTTTTTTTTTTTTAATTTCAAAAGGTCTGGTTTGAATTTTTTTTTACCTGTTTGAAGTTTTGAACTCATAAAAAGTCGCTTATTTGTTTAAAGACGAACATAAATTTTTGTCTCAAAAATGTTCTTTTAAAGATGAAATTTAATTCATCTTTAAAATATTTTATCTTTAAAAATCATTTTTTTTGTAGCGTAAAAATGTTAAAAAATTACTTAAAAAATTATAAAAAATAAAAAAAACTCAAATATATTAATAAATTGTAAATAAA
This sequence comes from Platycarya strobilacea, assembly GCA_036898215.1. Taxonomy (NCBI): domain Eukaryota; kingdom Viridiplantae; phylum Streptophyta; class Magnoliopsida; order Fagales; family Juglandaceae; genus Platycarya; species Platycarya strobilacea. Next base: position 2,129,147 of record CM072554.1, on the reverse strand, counting down.
TATTAAAATAGTAATCCGTGTATCACTATTTTTATCGAAATTCGTACGTATTGATCGGTTGTGAATGTCAATTTTGGCCTTAATTCGAAACTTGAGGGCCGATCATGTGATCATGCATATTATCTACACTACTGTTACACAATTACTTCTAAGAATCGAAGCAGAATTCAGATGAAGAAGAAGATATTTATTATATGGATCAGTCTGTACGTAATTCTTTAATAGTTTTGTTCCATCGTTCCATGTATAAATGCTAACGCCCCTAGCTAGATTTTACTGTTGGACTTTTTTTTGCTCCTTGAATCCCACATGGGAAAGGAGTGGGAGAGGGGCAATGTCAAGGGGGTTATAAAATGAGGCCTAGCCTCCTTGGTTTAAACACACTAGTCAGAAACTTATCTAGTAACTTTTGACTTTAGTAAAATTCCTCTATTGTCCTTTTTTGTATGTAAAAGGAAGAGAGGTGAAAGTTAGAGTTTTACTAGTGGGAGAAGTTTTTGTGGGTGTCGTTGGGGTGAGAAGAAAAATTGTGTGATTGTAACAATTTTTCACATAGTGTATTTTCTTCTCTGGGCGTGGTGGTTTTTCTCCTGTTTTGGAGTTTTCCACGTAAATTCTTGTGTTGTATTTATTTCTCTATTTTTTCTTGTTACTCTGTTAAAAGTAGATCCTGGTGGGGGGAAATTTGGAAGCCCAGATTCCCAACAAGTGGTATCAGAGCCACTAGGTTCTTTTTGCAGGGTGGAGCTTTAGTGTGGTAGTGTGAATACGTATGGTCTAAGGAGGTTCTGTCTAGGAGATTGGAAATTTTAAGTGTGTCCGTTGTGACCCTCCAATCTTTCCTGGGAACCTTGAAGTTCTGTCTAGGAAAGGTTAGTCTTTCCTGGGAACTTACTTAGTGGATACTATTCATTTCTACGGTAAAATTCATCGAAGCAATGTCAAGAATGGAGGTAGAGAACGTTGATGGGAGAATCAATTTTGACTTGTGGCAAGTACAAGTCACGGATATTTTGATTCCATCAATTACACAAGAGTAGACCAACCCATGAAGTCAGCAATTTGCTGGAGGTGTGGACAACCTGGGCATGTCAAGAAAAGTTGTCAAGAAAAAGTGGAGCCGGTTCGGCAAGTGGTTCCAAGTCAGTAAATGGAGATACTGGTATGAAGCTAATATTGTGTCTCTCTCCATAGAAAAAGAGACATGTATATCCTTATGGCATGCCGCTAATCCCAAAGTTGCCATGATAGAGGATGTGTTAATGTTAGTTGTTCCACAAGTTTGCACACGGGCATTGGTTTGGCGTTGATGCAAGGTGTGTGGTGGAAATTTATGTCGATGGCTGATGAACTTCCAGGAAAGCCAAACGTGGGAGTTGCACCATAATTTTTCAGTAAGGTTATTTTCGACATGAGCCGAAGTGAAATGCTTGGAATTGATTTATTCTGAGTGGTTATGCTTTTATGGTGGAGCATGATAGCGAAAGCTATGAATCTTCATTGCGGTGGAGCGTGGCTGTGGGATCAGTCAAAGTCGCAAGGTGGAGATTGTTGGACTTTTTTTTGCTCCTTGAATCCCACATGGGAAAGGAGTGGGAGAGGGGCAATGCCAAGGGGGTTATAAAATGAGGCCTAGCCTCCTTGGTTTAAACACACCAGTCAGAAACTTATCTAGTAACTTTTGACTTTAGTAAAATTCCTCTATTGTCCTTTTTTGTATGTAAAAGGAAGAGAGGTGAAAGTTAGAGTTTTACTAGTGGGAGAAGTTTTTGTGGGTGTCGTTGGGGTGAGAAGAAAAATTGTGTGATTGTAACAATTTTTCACATAGTGTATTTTCTTCTCTGGGCCTGGTGGTTTTTCTCCTGTTTTAAAGTTTTCCACGTAAATTCTTGTGTTGTATTTATTTCTCTATTTTTCTTGTTACTCTGTTAAAAGTAGATCCTGCTGGGGGGAAATTTGGAAGCCCAGATTCCCAACATTTACGGTACGTACGTACCGACAAGAACACGTGTTGGATTCGACCTTAAATACTGCATGGATGGCCATCATGGCGAAAATTAAAAAATACGGACATGTAGGGAAGCATCCTAGAAGGAGCATATCAATGACGATCGAAGGCCCAATATGCATGCAGTTAACTCTTTGGTTTTTCCCTCACTTTACTGTACGACGTTTCTCTAGTTTTAATTCAATCAAACACAACAAATTAAATTATACGTACAGTACTAGCTAGTGCATAGTGATGAGCTTGATTTGAAGGAAACAAATGTTGGGAATCTGGGCTACCAAATTCCCCCCACCAGGATCTACTTTTAACAGAATAACAAGAAAAATAGAGAAATAAACACAACACAAGAATTTACGTGGAAAACTCCAAAAATAGGAGAAAAACCACCAGACCCAGAGAAGAAAATACACTATGTGAAAAATTGTTACAATCACACAATTTTTCTCCTCACCCCAACGACACCCACAAAAACTTCTCCCACTAGTAAAACTCTAACTTTCACCTCTCTTCCTTTTACATACAAAAAGGACAATAAAGGAATTTTACTAAAATAAAAAATTACTAGATAAGTTTCTGACTGGTGTGTGTTTAAACCAAGGAGGCTAGGCCTCATTTTATAGGCCATGGGTCTTGCCCCCTCTCCCACTCCTATCCCATGTGGGATTCAAGGAGCAAAACCAACAATCTCCACCTTGCGACTTTGACTGATCCCACAGCCACGCTCCACCGCAATGAGGATCTTCATAGCTTCCGCTATCATGCTCCACCATAAAAGCATAACCATTCAGAATAAACCAATTCCAAGCATTTCATTTCGGCCCATGTCGAAAATAACCTTACTGAAAAATTATGGTGCAACTTCCACGTTTGGCTTTCCTGGAAGTTCATCAGCCATCGACATGAATTTCCACCACACACCTTGCATCAATGCCAAACCAATGCCCGTGTGCAAACTTGTAGAACAACTAACATTAACACATCCTCTATCATAGCAACTTTGGGATTAGCGGCATGCCATAAGGATATACATGTCTCTTTTTCTATGGAGAGAGACACAATGTTAGCTTCATACCAGTATCTCCATTTACTGACTTGGAACCACTTGCCGAACCAGCTCCACTTCTTTTTGACAACTTTTCTTGACATGCCCAGGTTGTCCACACCTCCAGCAAATTGCTGACTTCATGGGTTGGTCTGCTCTTGTGTAATTGATGGAATCAAATTATCTGTGACTTGTACTTGCCACAAGTCAAAATTGATTCTCCCATCAACGTTCTCTACCTCCATTCTTGACATTGCTTCGATGAATTTTACCATAGAAATTAATAGTATCCACTAAGTAAGTTCCCAGGAAAGACCGATCTTTCCTAGACAGAACTTCAAGATTCCCAGGAAAGATTGAAGGGTCACAACGGACACACTTAAAATTTCCAATCTCCTAGACAGAACCTCCTTAGACCATACGTATTCACACTACTACACCAAAACTCCACCCTGCAAAAAGAACCTAGTGGCTCTGATACCATCTGTTGGGAATCTGGGCTACCAAATTCTCCCCACCAGGATCTACTTTTAACAGAATAACAAGAAAAATAGAGAAATAAACACAACACAAGAATTTACGTGGAAAACTCCAAAAATAGGAGAAAAACCACCAGACCCAGAGAAGAAAATATACTATGTGAAAAATTGTTACAATCACACAATTTTTCTCCTCACCCCAACGACACCCACAAAAACTTCTCCCACTAGTAAAACTCTAACTTTCACCTCTCTTCCTTTTACATACAAAAAGGACAATAAAGGAATTTTACTAAAGTCAAAAATTACTAGATAAGTTTCTGACTAGTGTGTGTTTAAACCAAGGAGGCTAGGCCTCATTTTATAGGCCATGGGTCTTGCCCCCTCTCCCACTCCTATCCCATGTGAGATTCAAGGAGCAAAACCAACAACAAATAACCCCAGTACGGCGCGTTTGTATCTCTTCCTTCGTGGAAGATACTAGTTTCCGATCGAGCAGTACAAGTTCTCTTGGATCCATTTTCTTTGCGCCCAGTTTTACTATTATATTTTTTCAAAGCCTCAGATAATAAATAAGCTGGAGTGAGGGGCATGCCCATAACTTGGTCACCGAGGGATGCATGGCGCCTATGTTGCTAGAGATTCTTGACGGCCGGCTGTGCCTTTGTGTTTCGACTCTTTGGGATCTTCAAGAAATGAGATTTTCAGCTATTTTTGATGATGTAACTTCTGTGGCAATGGCCATTATCATGGCGGCTTTGTCTTGTTTCATTGCTACGAGGAGAAGATCGATGACTTAAAATATTACATCATCATGCAGCTTTTCTTAATATTAATTTGCATATTCCATTTTTGTCATGATCTCTAATATTCATGGTTTTCTTTCGAGTCTGGTAGCTCTCCATGGATTAATGTTATGCTTTACTTCCTATATATATATATTATATATATTTATATATCTGTTGGGAAATAAATCTAAATAGCGAAAAAATTATCTCCCACTTTGTGTGATCCTACTAGGAAGTAATTGAATAGATAACAATATAAAAAAAATCACATACACAGAGAACCAATTTTTACGTGGAAAATTCTTCAATGCAAAGGAAAAAACCACGGGACCCAGTCCAGTTAAAACTTCCACTATCAACAATATTTGAGTACACAAATATTCTCTCTAGATAATACTAGAGGCATACGATCAACAATGATTTCAAGAAAAACACTTTCTTTGTAACCAAATAATGTGATTAGGAAAGAGCTCACCAAAATGCATTACTGTTCACGAACTCGAGCACCAGAAAAACTGCTTAAAATCTGATATCCATCGTTTAGATCGTAGACCCTTGAGTTGTAAACGTTCATACGAAATTTCACCTCAATCGGACCACATAAGTCTTTGATCGGAGCTTTCAAAGAAGTGTTATTGTTTACAATCTCGAGCACCAAAATGTATTACTGTTCACGAATTCGAGCACCAGAAATACTACTCAAAATCTGATCTCCACCGTTCAGATTGTATAACCTTGAGTTGTGAACGTTCCTGCAAAATCTCAACTCAATCGAACCGCATATGACTTAGATCGGAACTTCCGATTAAAACTGGACGAGAGTTTCTTTCTCTCATCGTTTTTGCTTTTCTCTTCTTTTTGCTCTCTCCATCTTTCTATCTCTCTCTTCTATTTTTGGCCGACCAACATATACTCATATATGTTAAGTTGGGTATGAGTTGGCTTCCTCCTTACATGGAGGGACCCACAACAAATCTCCCCCTCCCGACTATGTGAGAGGCTCCATCAAACCTGCTTTTACTCTGCATACTTCGAGTTTTTGCATAGGCAGTGGTTTTATCATCATATCTGATCCATTTTCATCAGTATGGACTTTCTCAATCTGTAACAACTTCATCTCTAAAACATTACGAATCCAGTGATATCTCACATTAATATGTTTGGACCTAGAGTGAAAAGTTGAGTTCTTGCTAAGATGGATGACACTTTGACTATCACAGTAGAGAGTATTCTTCTCTTGTTTTTAACCCAGTTCTTTTAGGAACTTCTTTATCCATAGCAACTCTTTGCTAGCTTCAGTTATGACAATATACTCAGCCTCTGTAGTAGATAAGGCAATACATTTTTGTAATTTGGATTGCCATGACACAACTCCCCCTGAATAAGTAATCAAATACCCTGAAGTAGATTTTCTGGAATTAATGTTGCCAGCCATATCAGCATCAGTAAACCCATCAAGCATACGCTTACCATTTCCAAAGCATAAACATACTGTGGAAGTTCCTCTGAGGTATATCAAAATTCATTTAACAGCATTCCAATGCTCTTTACCTGGATTTGAGAGAAAACGACTTACTACACCAACTGCATGAGCAATATCTGGCCTCGTGCATACCATTGCATACATTACATTACCCACTGCTGAGGCATATGAGACTCTTTCCATATCTTCATTCTCTTTATTTGTGGAAGGGTTTTGTTTTGTGCTTAATTTAAAATGAGCAAGATGAGAGCTAACTATCGTAGCTTTATCCATATTGAATCTGTCAAGCACCTTTTCAATATATCACTTTTGTGACATCCGTAATTTCTTCTTTTTTCTATTTGGGTAAATTCGAATACCAAGAATTTGCTTTGCTGGCCCCAAGTCCTTCATAGCAAAGGACTGACTCAATTCCTTCTTTAGATTTTCAATCCTTGAAGAATTCCTGCCAACAATCAACATATCATCAACATAAAGCAATAATATTATGAAGTCATCATTACAAAATTTCTGCACACATACGCAATGGTCAGAGGTGGTCTTTTTGTAGCCTTGCTCTTCCATAACTGACTCAAATTTCTTGTACCATTGTCTGGGCGCCTGTTTTAAACCATATAGACTTTTCTTTAACCAACACACACAATCTTCTTTACCATTCACACTGAAACCCTCAGGCTGCTCCATATAAATCTCTTCCTCTAAATCACCATGTAGGAAGACAGTTTTCACATCCATCTGTTCAATTTCTAAGTTTAGGCTAGCTGCTAAGCCAAGAACCACACGGATGGATGACATTTTCACAACTGGAGAGAAGATCTCATCAAAGTCGATACCCTTTCATTGACTGAATCCCTTAACAACAAGTCTAGCTTTGTATCGTGACTTGGAAGTGTGTTCATCTTGGTTCAATCTATAAACTCATTTGTTCTTCAAAACTCTTTTGCCTTTAGGCAACTTTACCAACTCAAAAGTGTGGTTGTCATGTAATGACTGCATCTCATCTTACATGGCATCAACCCACTCTGTCTTATATTCATCTTCCATTGCTTCTGCATAACATTCGGGCTCTCCCCCGTCAGTCATTAACACATACTCATATGTAAGATACCGAATGGAAGGATGTCGGTCTCTGATAGACCTCCTAAGTGGAACATCTAATGGCAGCTTTGATTCTGGCAACTGATCAGGGGTCTCATTCTGAAATGAAGTATTTGCATCACTAGGACTCTGTTGGTAATCTTGAATAGTATCTTCAACTTGTGCTGGCAAGTCAGTCAATGGCACTGGATTCAAGTTAACTGAACTATCATTGGACCGAAGCATTGCTTTGTCTCTTTTCTGAATATCTTGTATGGTTTGATCTTCAATAAACACAATATCTCTGCTTTTCACTAGTTTCTTATCAACTGGATCATATAATCTGTATCCAAACTCATCCAAACCATAATCTAGAAAGATGCATTGTCGGGTCTTCACATCGAGCTTAGATCTCTCATATTTGGGAATATGCATAAATGCTTTACATCCAAAGACACGTAAGTGATCATAAGTAATATCCTTACCAGTCCAAATTCTGTTTGGTACATCAAACTGAAGAGGAACACATGGTGTGAGATTGAGAACATATACAGCAATACTCAAAGCCTCTCCCCAAAAAGATCTAGGCAATTGTGCTTGTGAAAGCAAACATCTCACCCTCTCAATCAGTGCTCTATTCATCCTCTCAACTAAACTATTCAACTGAGGAGTCTTTGGAGGTGTCTTTTGATGTCGAATACCTTGCTGTCTGCAATAGTCATCAAATGGGCCTGAATACTCTCCTCCATTATCAGTTCGGATGCACTTCAGTTTTTTTCCAGTCTGCCTCTCAACCAAGGCCTGAAATTGTTTAAACATTTTCAATACTTGATCTTTTCTTTTCAGGGGATAGACTCATGACTTTCTTGAATGATCATCTATAAAAGTCACAAAATATAAAGAGACGCCAAGTGTTCTTGTCTTCATAGGACTACAAACATCTGAATGCACAAGATCAAATATTCCTGACTTTCTTGAAGAAGGAGAACTTTTGAAGGAAACTCTGTTCTGCTTCCCTTCTAAACAGTGAGTACACTTTTTCAAAGGCACACTCTTCATCCCAGATAGAAGATTCTTTTTAGCCAATATTGTCAAGCTTTTCTCACTCATGTGGACAAGTCTCTTATGCCATAATTGTACTGTGTCCTCATTCTTCATAACATTAACAATGTTACTGGAGAGCCTTACTTGTAGCATGTACAAAGTTGATACCCTATTTCCTCGAGCAATAACCATAGCGCCCTTTGTAAGCTTCCACTGCCCATTATAAAAGGTGTTGAAATACCCTTCATCATCAAGTTTACTTGTAGAAATCAAATTCAAATAGATGTCAGGAATATGCTTTACATCTCTAAGAACAAGAACCGTGCCGTTAGTCGTTTCCAAACATATATCTCCACTTCCAATAATTTTAGCCAAACCACCATTGCCCATCTTTATAGTGCCAAAGTTACTGGGCACATAGTTTATGAAGAAATCCTTTCGAGGTGTAGCATGGATGGAAGCACCACTATCAATCACCCAGTTAGTTTCATGAGAAGTAATGTTTACAGTATCATTATCATCATAAACAATGAAGAAGTCTCCAGTAGTAGTGGTAGCAACTTGATCATCTTTCTTTTCATCGTCATTCTTCTTTTCATTCCCTTTTTCTTTGTATTCTCTCTTCAACTTTCTGTAATATTTCTTTATATGCCCTTTCATGCCACAATGATAGCACTCAACATTTGCAAACTTGTTTGACTTGTTTGACTTGCTTCTACCCTTATCTCTGTTTTTCGGACCTCTGCTTTTACTCCTCCCTCTCTTTTCTGTAACCAAGACATCTGACTGCAAAAAAGAGTCATGTGATTTTCTTCTCATCTCTTCATTCAAAACACTACTTTTCGCCAGATCCATACTGATTACACCATCCGGGACTGAGTTAAATAATGACATTCTAAATGTCTCCCAAGAGTCCGACAATGTACCAAGCAAACACAATCCTTGTACTTCATCATCGAACTTGATACTCATTCCAGCCAACTGATTAATTATTCCTTGGAATGTATTCAAATGATCTGTCAATGGAGTTCTATCTTGGTATCTCAGAGTTATCAAATGTTTGATCAAATACATTTTATTATTTCTAGTCTTACGAGTATATAACTGTTCAAGTTTATTCTAGAGTGTACGTGCATGTGTCTCTCCACTAATATGGTTCAAAACATTATCATCTACCTACTGCCTGATGTATCCACAAATTTATCGATATTGCAAAATCCATTCTTCATCAGATTTATTTTTCGACTTTTCAGAAGCAAACACCGGTAAATGAAATTGCTTCACAAATAAAAAATCTTCCATTTTTCCCTTCCAAATATGATAATTTGAACTATTCAAAGTAACCATTCTACTCAAATTTGCTTCCATTATTCAACACAAAATACTAAGCGGTTATAACCCCGCTCTGATATCACTTTGTTGGGAAATAAATCTAAACAGCAGAAAAATTATCTCCCACTTTGTGTGAACCTATTAGGAAGTAATTGAGTAGATAACAATACAAAGAAATCACACACACAGAGAACCAATTTTTATGTGGAAAACTCTTCAATGCAAAGAAAAAAATCACGGGACCTAGTCTAGTTAAAACTTCCACTATCAACAATGTTTGAGTACACAAATATTCTCTTTAGATAATACTAGAGACATACAATCAACAATGATTTCAAGAAAAATACTTTCTTTGCAACCAAACAATGTGATTAGGAAAGAGCTCACCAAAACGCATTACTGTTTACAAACTCGAGCACCAGAAATACTGTTCAAAATCTGATCTCCACTGTTCCGATTGTAGAGCCTTGAGTTGTGAATGTTCCTACAAAATTTCGGCTCAATCGGACCATAGAAGACTTTGATCGGAGTTTTCAAATAAGTGTTACTATTTACAATCTCGAGCACCAAAATGTATTACTGTTCACGAACTCGAGTACCATAAATACTGTTCAAAATCTGATCTCCACCGTTCAGATTGTAGAGCCTTGAGTTGTGAACGTTCCTGCAAAATCTCAGTTTAATCGAACCACAGATGACTTAGATCGGAACTTTCGATTGAAACTGGACGAGAGTTTCTTTCTCTCCTCATTTTTGCTTTTCTCTTCTTTTTGCTCTTTCCGTCTCTATATCTCTCTCTTCTATTTTTGGCCGACCAATATATATTCATATATGTTAAGTTGGGTATGAGTTGACTTCTTTCTCATATGGAGGGACCCACAACAATTTCTATATATGCATGTGCTTTAGGGTTTTAAGTAGTTGTACGTGTTCATGAATACTCATGTAGGGGCAAGAAATGGATAAAAGGTGAAAGGTTTTGGCCAATATTTTGATAAAAATTGATTTCCTGACAGTTTTGTCCATTGTATTTTCTTCATTTACAAACCCATGAAAACAAAATGCCAATCAGTAGCGAGCTAGCTTTAAACTGGTGGATTAGCTACCATATTGTTTGCCCACAATTAGGTGAAAATAACAAATATTATTGGAAATTATCCTTATATATCATGAAATTAACAATCTGATGTTGATAATAATCAAATCGATCAACAGGTGCAATTCGGTGATTAATAATTATTAGGTTGGTACGTACGCGTACTTATATAGCGTGGGCAGCAGAGTTGACATTGGTAATAGTACTCATGTTCATGTTGATACCTAGGTTATGATGAAATATTTGATCTTATTCGTTCAAATAAACAAGATTTTCTGGATGTGTTTTTTAAATTAATCTAGTACGTACTTTGAATGAGGCCGTTGTAACTTTTTGGAATTAATTAGTCAACTATTAATAGATATTATTTTGGAACCTTTATACCTACTATAAAAAAATTAACTTGTTACGATATTAAATTTTATTTCAAAAAATAAAAAAAATATTATAAAAAAATATTTACAACAAAAATAATCATTTTAGTTGTAATTAAAATATCACAAATAACTATTTTTCTTATAGTGACGGACGTACATACATTAAGATAACAGGAAATTAATACAACAAAATAGTCTAAAAGAACCAAACATTAATCGAGGTAATTCACAGTACTCCAATGGTAAATTAGGCTACGTTTGGTAAGTAGGAGTTTTTCAAATATTTTTAAAATATTTTAATATTATTTATTATTTTATTATTATTTTTCTTCTACTTTTATTATTATTCATTATTTTTTTACTATTTTTTAATATTTTATTATTATTATTTACTTATTTTTTACTACTATTCATAACTATTCTTAACATCTAAATCTAACCTAAATCATCCAAAGGATCAACAGTACATATAATTTAACTGAAAATTGCCCAATTTTTTCTACCACTATTCGACTTTGGATGTGGGGTTGCCAACTCTCCTGTCCCCCTAATTATGCCTCGAGAGAGGCTTGAACCGGTGTCACTTGTAAAGAGGGGTTATCGAAGACGAATAAAGAAATGTCATATAAGAGGTTCATAAAAAAAATGTGAACGACGGAATGTAGAGGATCAAACCACAATAGTACTCTTTCCCTCTCTCTCATTTTAGAATATTCTCAAATATTCTAAAGAGAGTCGGTTTTACGGAGTTGAGAAAGAGTCGAATTTAGTTTAGAATTTTTTTCCCTCATTTTCAACCTTATTTTCATGAATCTAATGAATTCTATTAATTTGTTTTTGTATAATAATTAAAAATAAGGTTGAGAATGAGGAAAATATTTTTTTTCTTCATTTTCAATTTTGTTTTCAAAATATTTTTCTTCATCTTTATTTTCAACTTTGTTTTTAATTTTAAATTTTTTTTCTCATTTTTTACTTTGTTTTCATGAATCTAATAAATTTTATTAATTTATTTTTGATATAAAAATTAAAACTAAGGTTAAAAAAAAAGTTCAAATTAAAATCTACTCTCTCTCAGCTCCCTACAACTGACTCCTTAGAATTACTCGTTCCCATTGGTTTTCCGGGAAACCAAACCTTGATAGCAAATTCATTAAGAAAAAAAAAAAAAAAAGAGAAAGAAGAAGAAGAGGCGCTGGCAATCCTGGATCGAGCATGGCCACTGGACCTAGAGATCGGCTCATCTAATTTCTAGCACGAAAACCAAACATTTCACAAAAAATCGAAAAGAAAGTTTTAAAAAAAACATCCCATCCAATTTTTATGAAGATGAAAGAAGGATCAGCGGTCTCGTTCTTGCTTGATCTGCTTGAGATTGATGACCTTGCATTTTACGAGTTCAATAAGTGCAGAGACATTTGAGAGAGAGAGAGAGAGTGACAGAGCAGAGATTGAGAGAGGGGATGGTAGATACCCTGCTGCGCACCCTAAATTCAGCCTCATAAATTTTCTACGTGGAGATCTCTCATTGATCTCCGTTAAACAGCATATGAAGGTATCACCTAATTATAGAAAATTTTCTTTTATGCTCCTGATGCCTACCCCATCTTAAATGAGATAACCCCTATTGCTCCTTCATCCAATCCCTACATATATATATATAAAAAAAAAAAATGTCGAGTACAGAACACCAGCGCAGCGATGTAGAAGCCCGTTCGTATCCTGTCCAGCGTGCAAATAAAGAAGAAGCCAGCAGGCACAGAGAGACAGAGACACACTCACACAGGAGGATGTGTTGGCACATATATTTGATCGTACGCGATTTGGAGATTTATGTTAGAGAAATATTATAGATATAAAAAGATTAGTTAAAAGTAAATTCACGTTAATATATTCAGAGAATTTTTGATAATTTGAGACGTAATTATATATTCATTCTGATAGTTTTGGAGTAAATATATAATATATACCTTAATAATTAATGGGAGGAAAAATGCATTTTTTTACATTTATTTTAGAAGGAAAGTTACAGTACATCATGATGAAGTTCATCGGTGACATATCTTTATTTGTGCGAGTGTGCTTGCGCCCTATGAGTGGATGAACAGTACTCACCCACCATTTCAGCACTTAGTGCTGAGAAATTTGGTCATTTTTCTATCGTACTGGAAAGACAAAAACCGGAATATTAATTCAGACATGGATTTGGACATCGATGGTTGTTTGCGGAATATGATCTTTTGTCATCCTAAAAGTAGTTAGAGTAGACGTGGAAGAGTTGGCCTCTGGCTCTGGGTGTTGCACAGTGACGCTGTAATCTCCATGAGATAGCATAGCATCTACGAATCCTCTATCATCTGCTTTGATTTCCAACTTCTTAGACTCCCACTCGCAAAGCAGCTTATCCACAACATCTCCTGCTGGAGTGTTGTTGAAGTTCATATCTGCAAGGGGCATATTCTTAAAACCGGCTAGTTCAGGGCCTGCAAACATGACGATCCCTTTAACAGCAGGATGTGAATAACCCTCCCTTAATATTTCCTCCAAGTGCTGGGCCTGCCCATGCAGAAACGAATGTTAACATTTTACAATGGAGATATACTTTAGTCATAAATGGATTATATAAACATAGTTCACATCAATTAATTGATGTGACGATTTGGCTAAATTATTTTTATACAGATCGTATGGTCGAAACTAATAAGTCAGTTTTTTGAAGCGTACCTGATCTGGGTCCTTGCCAACATCCACTTCGGTAAGCCATATGGGAAGTCCTGTTGAACCTAGAATGTCTAAAGCAGATCTCATGTAAGCGAGGTCTGGCTTGCCAGAACCAAAACGGCACTGCAAACCTATCCCTACTGAGATGCCTTCATTCCCTGGATATTGTAGAATCTCTTCAAGTTTTTCCAGGTAGTTTGCCACGCTTGCTTTCTCATCCCTGCAATATTCGATGGTATTATACTCGTTCATGAACATGATGGGGGTTGGGTCTAGTCGGTAGGCTTCGGAAAAATATTCTGCAGAAGCGTTTTGATCTCCAAGTTTATCCTCGAAGAAGCTGAAATGAAGATTCTCATTGACTACGTCCCAAGCAATTAGTTGTCCTCTGTATCTTGATACCACTGATTTTAGTCTTTTTTGGGCAGCTTTTAGTAAATCCTCAGGGGAAAGGGAGTTGACCCAATCAGGTTGGTACTTGGGGTCGTCCCAAAAGATGTTGTGACCTCTGATGGAAATGCCATTTCGTTTGGCAAATTTAACCATGGCATCTGCGACGGTATAGTTTTCATGGCCTTGCTTTTTCTCAGTGCTATACCACTTCATCTCATTGGTGAAAGTGGTAACTTTGAATCTCGATGCAAACCAGTTTTGATAATCGGTGCTCGTGAGGATATAGTGATTCATGCCACACCCAAAAGGGAATTCAGACTTCTCTTGCTGAATTGAGATTATAGCACCTCGCATTGCGGTTTTATTTGCATCAGTTACCTGGAACCTTACCTTGCTCTTCCGAATCTGCAAGATTCAAGTTGAACCAGAGCTTTAAACATGGTAATGGAGTACTATTATATGGAGCTAGTTTTCAAAATGGTATCTGTATTGCTTCTTTGAGAAGGAGAAAATTATGTAAACTCTGATTAATTTATCTCGAATGCAAACTTGGCACGAGCTAGTATTTTATAAAAGTATATGGAGTGTTATGTTGAAAAGAGTAGTGGTATATTCACCAATGAATTACATAAAATAATTTTATAAATTGATGTAGTTTTATTTTATTCATTAGATTTACTTTATAATAAAAATAAATTTATAATTTAACAAATTACATTAATTAGTTACATCCGTTTGTAGAGATTATTTTTATATAATCACAGTATTTTTCTTTGTAAAATATGAGCATCTTTCTACGCCTTACCTTGTTGATAGTGTTGTCTTGGTGGGATCTCCATTGCGCTTTAGTGAACTGTTGTAAGGATACACTGTCGACCCATATATCCACTTTGGTGTTCTCGCACTCCATTGATGAAAAGGAAGACAAATTTACATATATTTCAGTGCCAAAGAAACTAAAAGAAAAACAGTAGACAGACAAAAGAAAGAGAAGTAATTCACCCGGAAAAGAATCTCTACTGGGCTTGAGAAGTTTGCAACTATTCCACCTTTTAGGAGTGACCAGCACCCGTGATCAGCTATCACACTCCCACCACGTACAAGGTCACCATCACTAGTTTTGAAGAAGACAGCAACAGTCTCTCTTCCTTCACTGAGCTGAACCCAAGCTGAAAGAATGATCTCAAACTTCAGGGAAATGAAATCTTGTAAAAGCGACAGAAAACTTAACATAGATTTCCTCAAATATAGTTACCAGAAAAAGTATAGAGATTCCCTTCCTCAAGTTGAACCTTCTGAAACAAGCTTTCTAATTGGTTTGTTCTATTGTGTAGCACGATGAATTTGTTGCCTGACTCCGACATTTGTACTTTAATATTTCCTTGTCCAATCACTGTACTCCACCCGGCTTCTAAGCTATGGTTGAAATCTGAATTAACTATTATCCCTCCTCCGTATTGAGCTCTCTCGGGTTCTCCCAAGCACTGCTTAATATTCAATATTATTTTGGAAAATAAGTCACGAGTACTTGATCGATCAGAAATGGTTTTTATAATGTATTTGGGTTTGACGAATGGTAGCGTGGATTGCGTGTGTGATATGATATAATTCACACCAGACCACTTATAACTCCATTTTATTATATACAATATCCAACGAGCTGTATCTGAATTCCTGGGAAATTGAAGTGTTTACACTAGTATCTAATCAATCATAATTATTTTATGAACACACACACATATAATGAAGAATTTATCCGATTGTCTGTGAGTAATAATTGTGCAAATATCACGGCCGGGATTTCACGATTCTAACAGTATAAGTTTCTTAGAACTGTGGACAAATTTTGGGAATGGTGCTTCAATCATGCTATATATCATTGAGAAAACTTTTACTTGCCTCTGTTGTCGCGGTGTAATCATAGGTGAAAGCAATGGTGATGCTATTCTCTGCATTAGTCCAATCATGAAAGGAAAGTATTAGCCCGCATGCGCGTATTACGCTTAAAGATTACACGTGAGTGTATAGATATAGTTACTGATCTAGCTAATTATCCTGATGAAACAATTAATGACGCATTTAGGAAAAATAATAATGATCATCTGAAGAGAGAGAGAGAGAGAGAGAGAGAGAGAGAGAGAGAGAGAGAGAGAGAGAGAGAGAGAGAGAGAGAGAGAGAGACCTGTAAACAGCAGAATGCATGAAAGCCATAAGATGCAAGTTTCTGTGAAAGTCTTCATCCTTCAAGACAGGAACAGCTCGCCTTTCCCTAAAAATAACAATACAAGGCATGAAGAAATAATTATCAATCCCGAAGCTTGAAAGAAATTTGGAATACCGATAAGGTACAAGTGAAATTTTAGAAAGGATGAGGCAATGAAGTGCTGAGAAATTAAAGGTCTCCTTCAGTACGATTGAGAAGTAGAGAGGAAGAGAATAACCAAAACTTGTAGAGAATTACTTTGAGTTCCCTACACACACACATATATAAATATTTATAGGCTACAAATTAAATATCATTCTAGATTATCTCTCAGTCTCACAGCTAATTTTTAAATGCATATTATGATATTTCCGTTAACAATGATATTTATAATTGATTACCTATAAAGATGGAAATACTAAATATATGTACATTTTTCCAGTAACACTACATACGACAAAAATGTTTTTATTGGACAAAATATTTTTGTCTCGACACAGTCATTTTTGTCGTAAAAAACTCTGTTGCAGGGTAGCAAGTTTTGCGGATTTCCATGTTATCCCGTGATTCATCATTCAGTACCGTTATAATACAGATCAGGTGTTGAAAGTGCTGTATTTATAATAAAGCATGAAAATATAGTTGTTTTGCTAAACTTTTTCCTCTTGTTCTAATTCGTTCGTCCGTCCGTCCGTTACATGAGAGTTTTGCGAGAATATATAAAATGATCGAGGACTTGAAATGAATTGATAAGAATGGCCGACCGCATGCATTGAATCACAAACAAAGTGGGAAAATCATGTAGGAGACCGCAATAAGCATAATGGGTCTGAAAATGAAGTATTACAGCCCTTTCTGTGTGTCTTAAACGGCTCTCTCTCTCTCTCTCTCTCTCTCTCTCTCTCTCTCTCTCATATTGTGGATTTTTGTGGTCTGAAGATTCGTTAATTCTCAGCGTATCAACAAAGATACATCGTTAGGTATTGAAGTTCTAGGATGATCTTGCGACCCTCTAGTGCACCACCAGTTCTAGTGCACACGCACGTTGTCAACAATTCATAAAGAATATCAATTTTTTAAAATTAACTAGTGCAATTTGTTAACTTGTTATGTGATAACATGGGGAAAGTTTCTGAAATAATTCCCAACACCCGAAAAATAAAAAGAAGAGAAGACAAGCACATACACATTGTAGAAAGTCTATATGTAGGAGCCACAGCCAGAGCGCCAGAGCCAGATTCAAGCTGATGATCTGAACCATCAACCAAGGAGTACTCCTTTTTTTTTTGGAGCTAAATATGATTTCTCTAGCTGTTGGGGGAGTTTATAAGAAGCGAAGCTAACATAAGTAGATTCAAAATGATGATGTATACTGAAATTACGAAGTTTCCCTGGACAATGCTATCTATCTCCTCCCCAATATCTCGGGCAACTCAAGATAGGTGATAAACAATGCACATAAGGCACGCAAGCTACATTTTCATGCTTCTGTTGTTGGTAACTACATGATTAAAAACTCCTCTTACCTAACTGCTAATTAATTGACAAAATCAACAGCAAGTATGGAAGTTATAAACCCAAGTTTTCTAATTTGTGTCGACTTTACCAACTGTTGAGCTTTCAAACCTGTCCAAAAATTACACAAGATGATTTTAATGTGGTTCAGCAATTTGCCTACATCCATAGGTGCCAAATTTAATATAATTTTTGAGATTTACAAATCACTTAAAAATTTCTCACGTATCTCTCAAATGCTCTCACCACGTTCTCTTCTCTCCACTACTCTATCAATTTCGAATATCAGAGCTCTCCTTTTATAGGAGAGGTTTTACAAAAATTTGGTATGGTAGGTGCAGCCAAACTAGAAAATTATGCATTGAGGTAGGTGGTGCAGACATTGTTGAAGGAGGATGGACGGTGCAACCAAAGAGGACTGCAAAATGCTGCAAATGGTTTCACACTTTGGTTGCCTTTTCAATAATCACCCCCTCTACCAAAGTGTGCCATACTAGGTTACTTCCAAACTGATTCATTCTTCAAATGAATGCACCTCCTTCTTTGATGTGAGTGTCTTCAACTAACAAATGCGCCATAAGACGCCAAATGCACCCAAAAGTGCCAATGCACCCGAAGGTGCTCAGCAACTTACAATATTGATCAATTCCAAGCAGTGTTGGAACTTGATCCCGATGACGACTTTCGTCAACATATCTGCTGGATTATCTTCAGTGCCAATCTTCTGAAGTAATATGTCCTCTTCTTTTAATATTTCACGTACAAAGTGAAATCAGACATCGATATGTTTTGTTCGAGAGTGATACACTTGATTCTTGGCCAAATGAATTGCACTCTGACTGTCACAGTAGATGGTAACCTCTTGCTGCTCAAAACCCAAATCTGTTACCAGTCCCTGTAACCAAATGGCTTCTTTTACGGCTTCTGTTACAGCCATATACTCAGCCTCTGTGGATGATAGTGCAATCGTAGACTGCAAATTTGATCGCCAGCTAACTGGTGCTCCAGACATAGTGAACACGTATCCAGTTGTCGATTGTCGTTTGTCAAGATCACCTGCATAGTCTGAGTCAACGTATCCAGTTACTAGACTATCTTCACTCTTCTCGAACTTCAAACCAAGATCTACGGTCCCTAGAATATACCGTAGAATCCATTTAGCCGCATGCCAGTGTTTCTTTCCAGGATTATGCATATAACGACTGACCAAACTGACGGCCTGGGAGATATTAGGTCGTGTACACACCATGGCATACATTAGGCTACCAACAACACTTGCATACGGGACATTCTTCATGTAGTCCCGCTCTTCATCATCGTTAGGAGACTGTAATGCACTTAGCTTAAAATGTGGGGCCATTGGAGTACTCACAGGCTTCAACTTTGAGTCCATATTGAAGCGTTGTAATACTTTTTTCAGATACTGCTTCTGAGTAAGGTGAACTGTACATTTCACCCTATCTCTGCTGATCTCCATCCCCAATATTCTTCGTGCTTCTCCTAAATCTTTCATTTCAAACTCATGACTCAACTGAGTTTTCAAACGATCTATCTCCACCTTGCTTTTACATGCAATCAACATATCATCTACATATAAAAGCAAATAAATGAAAGATCCATCTGCAAGTTTTCTGAAATACACACAATAATCGTATTGGCAAGGAGTGTATTTCAGATCCATCATAAAACGGTCAAACCGCTTATACTATTGTCGAGGTGACTGCTTCAGTCCATAGAGAGATTTCTTCAGTCTGCAAACCAATTTTTCTTTACCAGTCTCTTTAAACCCTTCTGGTTGAGACAGATAAATCTCCTCTTCCAGATCACCATGTAAGAAAGCTGTCTTCACATCAAGTTGTGTTAATTCAAGATCATATTGTGCAACCAAAGCTAGCAATATCCGAATGGATGAATGCTTCACAACAGGAGAGAATGCTTCACTGTAGTCTATTCCCTCTGTTTGAGCGTAGCCCTTGGCTACCAATCTAGCTTTGTATCGAATTCTATTTTTAGTAACTTGATCATCTTTCTGATTAAAGATCCACTTACAGCCAATTGACGTCTTTCCTTGCGGCAGTGGCACAAGTTCCCAAGTCTGGTTCTTATGAAGAGACTGCATCTCCTCTGTCATCGCCTTTATCCATTCATCCTTTTTACTGGATTGTATGGCTTCTTTGTAAGTGGTGGAGATCTCACCCCCTTCAACTGGTAGTGCATATGCACGTAGTCTGCAAAACGTGTCGGCACACGTTTCTCTCGTCTCGATCTACTGGTTGCTATTTGATTCAATTTGAGTTGGAGGTGCTGTGACTAGACTATCAACCTCCTCATGTCTATCTTCTCTTGAATTATTTGGAGTAATAAACTCCACCTTCTGCGAATCACCGGGTGTTTCGCCATCATAGCTGCCTTCACTAGAATCTTTATACTTATGTGACTTAAGCATCTCAGATTCGTTGAAAGTAACATCTCTACTGATAATTACCTTCTTAGACTCTATGCACCAGAGTCTATATCCTTTTATACCAGAACTAAAGCCTAAAAATTTTGCTTTCTTTGTGTTGCCCAGATGACTAACACAAGAGGGGGGGTGAATTGAGTTGTATTAAAAAATTAACAATTATAAATCAAGTATATAAAATAAAATATAAAATATGAAACAGTAATAAATATAAAGAGTAAAGGTAAGAGAGAAGCAAACTCAGTATGTTAACGAGGTTCGGCCCCACTGCCTACGTCCTCGCCTCAAGCTACCCCTTGAGGATCCCCAAATCCACTATTCAATCTCCTTTAGGTGTAGATAGAAACCTATTACACCTTTGAGCAGCACCGCTCAAAAGAATCCGTGTAGAACACCCTCTACACTTCCAATCACCTTACACTTGGTGACTTAACTATTCCCCGTGTAGAACACCTTCTACACTTCCAATCACCTCACACTTGGTGATTTAACTATTTCCCGTATAGAACACCTTCTACACACACAAGGGTTATACACACCCTTTTACAAATACAAGAGTTGATAGTAGGTAGACTATCAAAGTACACTCTTCAATGAGTGAGATAGAAACAATACAGCGCAACCTATATCTCTCTCAACAAGAACAAGAATTAAGGCTCAAAACTTTAGAAAAGAGAGAATGAGAGTTTTGTGTAAGCTCAAAACTTTAGAATTAAGGCTCAAAATTTAGCAATAGATGTGTAAGCTCTTGTTGTGAATTTTGTAAAACTCAAGTGAGCTATTTATAGGCAAATGATTTTTCAATTTCAAATTTGAAAAGATTACCATATCAAAAATATCATCATTTACTTTTCAAAAATTTCAAATCTAATATTTTTACTTTTTGCATGTGACAAAAGGAGCACACTTTACTTTTCAAAAATTTCAAACATAATCTTTTACTTTTTGCATATGACAAAAGGAGCACACTTTACTTTTCAAAATTTTCAAATAAAGACATCTACCTTTTGCATAAGTCAAGAAAAGTATCCACCACTTTTGAAAATATTCAAATAAAACATGCACATGTGAAAGATGACAATCAATCATCTTTCAAAATTTTCAAAGTTCAAACCTTTAATCATGTCATGCACATGTGAAATATGACAATCGATCATCTTTCAAAATTTTCAAATTTAATTTTTAAAATATCATGCACATGTAGAAAATGTATTTTAATGCTTTATGATAAAATATTAATTTTGAGCCTTAATCCTAATTTTGAATTTTTAAGAGATTTACAACATTACTCTATGATTTTAATGTGAACTTATTCCCTTCTTGCTCATGCTTGCTTCCTTGATGTGTTTGATTATATTGTGTGGACAACTTGAGTTTGAGACTCCTTTATTCTTTGGATTCATTTGTTATCATCAAAATCCATTTGTAGATTTACATGAAACTTGAAACCTTGGGTTCAACAATCTCCCCCTTTTTGATGATGACAAATGCTTGATAGAACCTGAATCCTGTATTAATACTTAAGCTCCCCCTGAGAATGTGCGTTAGTTTTTCAAGCAAAAATATAAATATAATTCCAAGCATATATAACAAGTTTAGCAATTTAAATAATGTTAATGTTCTAGTCTAAAACTTCTCCCCCTTTTGGCATCATTAAAAAGGAATCATAATTAGATCAATAAGATATATTCCTACAATAACCAATAGATAAATAAAACGCTGCGTTAGTAGAGACTGTAGAGAATTCGGTGCGTAGCCACACGTGTTCGACAAAACTTGCAAAGGCTGGAGGCCTAGTTCCGGTAATTCGGAGCGGAAGGAGATTTTGTAAAGAGCTGAATAATTGAAACCACCCGTGCCCGACAAAATCTGCAAAGGCTGGAGGCGTAACTCTGGCAATTCGGTGCAGAGATTTGATCCGCTTGATGTTGCTGAAAAATGAGATATTATCATGATTTGTAAGTTTGTCTTGTTCTTATTTCCGTTTTTATAAGAGCAATCCTTAGATTTATCTATTTCGTATCAAGCTTTCTTCTCATCTTTACAATTTGCTTGCATTCTCATTCTACAATTTTTCAATGGCTCGTAGAATTCCCTTCAGTGCTTCTCTTGATCAAGATTTGAGGTATCCTTCACCTCAGTCTCAATCTATTTCTGCATCTGTCGTGGGTGCTATGAAGCAACAAGAGACTGATTTAGCTAATAAATCAGATCATGACGCCATTTACGAGCTTGTAGGTCTCGGAACTCGATACTCATCATCTATCGTTGCGTTTTCTGCTTGATTGCAGTCCAAAACTCGCGAAATTGAGAAGCTTAACGAGACTGTATCTGTACTTCAACGACTTGTTTATGAGTCAAACAAAAAAATAGTAGAATTAAAGCAACAGAATAAAGATTTGAAATCCTTGCTTACCTCTTCATTTCGATTGCCTAATCCTTTAAACAATGATGGCATGATGATTTATGAGGAGTAAATGCATTTGAATGATGAGGCTAAATGTCTCAAGTTTCTGTAGGTCATTTAAGATAATGAAATAAAAGTATCTAGCAGATATCCATGGCATGCATCATTCCTATTTCTCTTCTAATCATGCATAGTCTATCTTCTGGTAGGGGTTTTGTGAAAATGTATGCCAATTAATCATGTGTACTAGTGAATTCTAATACAATATCGCCCTTTTGCACATGATCTCTAAGAAAATGATATCTAATTTCAATATGTTTGGTCCGAGAATGTTGTATTGGATTCTTTGAAAGATTTATAGCACTTGTATTATAACATTTGATTGGAATGTGATTGTACATAAGTTTAAAATCCTCAAGTTATTGCTTCATGTAAAGAACTTGAGCACAACAACTACCCGCAGCAACATATTCTGCCTCAGCAGTAGATAGTGCAACAGAATTTTGTTTTTTACTAAACCAAGAAACTAGTGCACGACCTAAGAAGTGACATGCTCCACTAGTGCTTTTTCGATCTATTTTACAGCCAGCATAATCTGCATCTGTGTAGCTGATTAGATCGAAAGATGTGTGCTTAGGGTACCATAACCCTAAGTTAATTGTACCACTAAGATATCTAAGAATGCGCTTAACTGCAATTAAATGTGATTTTTTTGGAGATGATTGAAAGCGTGCACATAAGCACACACTAAACATAATATCTGATCTACTGGTTGTCAAATATAATAAGCTACCGATCATACCTCGATATACCTTCGAGTCAACTGGTTTACCAGTTTCATCTTTATCAAGTTTAGTGGATGGACTCATTGGTGTTCCAGTTTCCTTAGCACCTTCCATCCCAAATTTCTTCAGCAATTCCTTAATATATTTCGATTGATTGATGAATGTCCCACTTTTTGCTTCCTTAATTTGCAATCCGAGAAAGAATGTAAGCTCTCCCATCATGCTCATTTCAAATTCTTCCTGCATAGTCTTAGCAAAAACTTGGCACATATTTTCATTAGTAGCACCAAATATTATATCATCAACATAAATCTGAATCAAAAGAATATCATCATTTTCGTATTTAATGAAAAGAGTTGTATCAATTTTTCCTCTTGAAAAGCCTTTTTTAATCAAGAAATCACTAAGTCTCTCGTACCACGCTCTAGGAGCTTGTTTGAGTCCATATAGTGCTTTTGTGAGTTTGAAAACATGATTTGGAGAAATGTGATTTTCAAAACCTGGAGGTTGCTCAACATATACCTCTTCATTTATAAAACCGTTTAAGAAAGCACTTTTAACATCCATTTGAAAAAGTTTGAAATCTTTATAACAAGCATATGCAAGTAGCATTCGAGTAGCTTCTAATCTTGCGACTGATGCATATGTCTCATCATAATCGATTCCTTCTTCTTGATTGAAATCTTGGGCTACAAGTCGAGCCTTATTTCTAGTAATGACTCCGAACTCATCTTTCTTGTTTCTAAAAACCCATTTTGTTCCAATAATAGTATGATTTTTTGGTCTAGGAACAAGTGTCCAAACATCATTTCTTTCAAATTGATTAAGCTCTTCTTGCATAGCTAGAATCCAAGATTCATCAAGAAATGCTTCATCAATATTTTTAGGTTCAATCTGAGATAGAAAAGCAGTATGATTGTAAATATTTCTAAGAGATGATCGAGTGCTTACACCTTGTGAAGGTTCCCCCAAAATTTGTTCCACTAGATGATCTTTCACAAATTTTCACTATTTGGTTGCATCTTGTATTAAATTTTGATGATCTTTCCTGATATCTCCATGTTGGACTTCCTCTATTGTGTTCTCTTTGTTGAGATTGAGACTTTCCGTATTATTTATACCTCCTGTTTCTTCATCAATAGATTTCTTGGAGAGTAGAGAATTAGATTCATCAAATACTACATGCATAGATTCTTGTACAGTCAAAGTCTTTTTATTGAATACTCTATAAGCTTTACTATTAGTAGAATACCCGAGAAAGATACCTTCATCAGATTTTGTATCAAACTTGCCTAAATTATCTCTGTCATTTAAAATAAAACATTTGCATCCAAATACATGAAAGTAACAAATGTTGGGCTGTTTCTCATTCCAAAGCTCATAGGGGGTTTTATCTAATTTAGACCTTAGCATAACTCTATTTATAACATAACATGCAGTACTTACCGCTTCAGCCCAAAAATAACTAGGCAAGTTGTTCTCATTGAGCATTGTTCTTACCATCTCTTGAAAAGATCTATTTTTCCTTTCTACTACCCCATTTTGTTGAGGAGTTCGAGGAGCAGAAAAATTATGCACAAAACCATTTTCATCACAAAATGTTTCAATATTTTTATTAACAAACTCTTTTCCCCTATCACTTCGGATACTTGAAATAATATAACCCTTTTCATTTTGAATTCTCTTGCATAATTTGGTAAAAGCATTATGTGCCTCATCTTTATGAGTAAGAAAGATGACTCAAGTATATCTAGAGAAGTCATCAACAACAACAAATGCATAATATTTTCCTCCTAAACTTGCAACTCTATTTGGTCTAAAAAGATCCATGTGTATCAGTTGCAGTGGTCTAGTAGTGGAAATATGTTTCTTGATTTTAAAAGAAGTTTTTGTTTGTTTACCAAATTGGCATGCATTACAAATTTTGTCTTTAAGAAAATTTACCTTTGGTAAACCTCTCACAAGATCATTTTTTGAAAGTTTGGAAATAAGTTCCATATTGGCATGACCTAGTCTTCTATGCCATAACCAATTAGTTTCATTTTGAGCTGAAAAACAAATCGCATCTTGTGAGGTAATTTCTTCAAAATCAATTGTATAAACATTGTTATTTCTAAAAGCAATAAAACAAATATTACAATCATAATCATTCAATATAATGCACTTATCCATTTTGAAAGTAACTGTAAATCCTTTATCACATAATTGACTTATGCTTAAAAGATTATGTTTTAAACCTTCAACAAGTAGAACATCTTCAATTATAAGAGAAGACTCATTACCAATTTTACCTATTCCCACGATCTTCCCTTTCGAGTTGTCTCCAAATGTCACGTGTCCTTTTTCTTTAGATCTAAGATCAAAGAACTTAGTCTTGTCTCCCGTCATGTGTCTTGAACATCCACTATCTAAAAACCATTTATTTTTGTTCGTGGAAGACGCCATGCACACCTATAAAAACAATTAAAATGATTTTTCTTGGTACCCAAGTTCTTTGGGTCCTTTATTTATTAGTATTAGAAGAAATAAGATTTTTAGGTACCCATATGGTCCTAATAGTCATTGTATGTTTTCTTCTAATAGGACAAACAAAATAATTATGACCATTTCTATTACAAAAATTGCAAATAGCATGTGACATCTATGAAGAACTTGAGTGATTATAATAGTATCCTTTTTTAACAAAATTATTTTTATGAAAAGAATTTTGAATATTAGATTTTGATTTAGAAGGATTATCAAAGAAGTTTTTATAAGGTTTGTATTTTTGTTTTGGCATATATCCCAAGCCTGCCTTATCAAAAACACATCTTTGGCTACCAAGAAGTTTTTCAAAATTTCTTTTTCCATTCGTAAATTTTTCAATAATATTTTCTAAATCAGTTTTCTTTTTCTTTAACTCAAAATTTTCATCTTTCAAAACAATACTTTCTTTTCTTAAAATATCAATTTCGTTTGTTAAAAAAGAATTTTTCTTTTTCAAAACAGTATACTTGATACCCAATTTTTCAAATTTCTCATATACCTCTTCTAAAACATTTTGCAATTCTTCATATGAAGGATGTTCAATATTATCAAGATTTGTTACCTCAATGTCATCTTTAGCCATAAGACAAAAATTTGCTGATTCTCCATTGCTTGCTTCACTATCTGAGCTACTTGAATCATCATCCCATGTAGCTTTCATTGCTTTTTTGCCTTTGTTTCGATCTTTTTTTAGCAGAGGACAATCTGATTTGATATGACCAGGTTTATTGCATTTATAACAAATTAAAGTGTCATTTTTACCTGAATCTTTCTTGAAAAACTTTTTGAAAGATTTCCTTGAAGGAGTTTTATTTTTCTTTAAGAACCTCTGAATTCTTCTTATTATCATCGCAACTTCTTCATCTTTGTCGTCATTTTCCTCATCTTCATCACTTTCACTTTCATGTGGAACAGCTTTAAGTGCCAAGCTCTTCTTTGACTTTCCTTCTTCTTCTCCTCTTTTCAATGTGTACTCATGGGTGATAAGTGACCCGATGAGTTCATTCACTTCGAGCTTCTTGAGGTCTCTAGCTTCAAGAATCGCTGTCACTTTTGATTCCCAACGTTTTGGTAGAGAGTTGAGAATTTTTTTTACTATCTCCACTTTGGAATAAACTTTGCCAAGAGCTGTCAAGCTGTTTATAATGTTAGTAAAACGAGTGTACATACTAGAAATAGATTCATCATCATTCATCTTAAACATTTCATATTCATGAGTAAGAATATAAATTTTTGATTCCTTGATTTGAGAAGTTCCTTCATAAGTAACTTCCAAATTATCCCAAATTTCCTTTGCTGTAGCACAAGTCATTACTCTATTAAATTCATTACCATTGAGAGCATTATATAATAAATTCATAGCAGTTAAATTCAAAGTATAAAGTCTATCGTCTTCACGATTAAACTCTTCTTCTTCCTTTTTGACTTTTACTCCATCAACTACTTTTGTTAGAATATAAGATCCATTTACAATGCATTTCCAGATTTCTCGACCTTGAACCTGAAGGAATATTCTCATTCTAACTTTCCAGAATGAGTAATTGTCTCCACAAAAGAGTGGAGGTCGACTGTTAGATTGACCTTCACCAAATGAAGCTGCAATGTTAGCCATAAGATCTTAACTCAAAAGATAGTTAATCTTATAATAGAGCTCTAGCTCTGATACCAATTGTTGCCCAGATGACTAACACAAGAGGGGGGGTGAATTGAGTTGTATTAAAAAATTAATAATTATAAATCAAGTATATAAAATAAAATATAAAATATGAAACAGTAATAAATATAAAGAGTAAAGGTAAGAGAGAAGCAAACTCAGTATGTTAACGAGGTTCGGCCCCACTGCCTACGTCCTCGCCTCAAGCTACCCCTTGAGAATCCCCAAATCCACTATTTAATCTCCTTTAGGTGGAGATAGAAACCTATTACACCTTTGAGCAGCACCGCTCAAAAGAATCCGTGTAGAACACCCTCTACACTTCCAATCACCTTACACTTGGTGACTTAACTATTCCCCGTGTAGAACACCTTCTACACTTCCAATCACCTCACACTTGGTGATTTAACTATTCCCCGTGTAGAACACCTTCTACACACACAAGGGTTATACACACTCTTTTACAAATACAAGAGTTGATAGTAGGTAGACTATCAAAGTACACTACTCAATGAGTGAGATAGAAACAATACAGCGCAACCTATATCTCTCTCAACAAGAACAAGAATTAAGGCTCAAAATTTTAGAAAAGAGAGAATGAGAGCTTTGAAGAAATGATACAAAACTTAGCAATAGATGTGTAAGCTCTTGTTGTGAATTTTGCAAAACTCAAGTGAGCTATTTATAGGCAAATGATTTTTCAATTTCAAATTTGAAAAGATTCCCATATAAAAAACATCATCATTTACTTTTCAAAAATTTCAAATCTAATATTTTTACTTTTTGCATGTGACAAAAGGAGCACACTTTACTTTTCAAAAATTTCAAACATAATCTTTTACTTTTTGCATATGACAAAAGGAGCACACTTTACTTTTCAAAATTTTCAAATAAAGACATCTACCTTTTGCATAAGTCAAGAAAAATATCCACCACTTTTGAAAATATTCAAATAAAACATGCACATATAAAAGATGACAATCAATCATCTTAATATTTTCAAAGTTCAAACATTTAATCATTTCATGCACATGTGAAAGATGACAATCAATCATCTTTCAAAATTTTCAAAGTTCAAACCTTTAATCATGTCATGCACATGTGAAAGATAACAATCAATCATCTTTCAAAATTTTCAAATTTAATTTTTAAAATATCATGCACATGTGGAAAATGTATTTTAATGCTTTATGATAAAATATTAATTTTGAGCCTTAATCCTAATTTTGAATTTTTAAGAGATTTACAACATTACTCTATGATTTTAATATGAACTTGTTCCCTTCTTGCTCATGCTTGCTTCCTTGATGTGCTTGATTATATTGTGTGGACAACTTGAGCTTGAGACTCCTTTATTCTTTGGATTCATTTATTATCATCAAAATGCATTTGTAGATTTACATGAAACTTGAAACCTTGGGTTCAACACTTGGCTCTAGGGTCAAGCTTACTTTCCTTTACATGATAGTAAGCAGGACAACCAAAAATATGTAAAGAGTCATAATCAGTACCATGTGTACCTTTCCACATTTCAATAGGTGTCTTCCCACCATTGGCAGCTGCGGGTAGTCTGTTGACGAGGTGGCATGCATATGTCACAGCTTCAGCCCAAAATTGTTTACTGAATCCAGCATTCAGTAACATACATCGTACTTTTTCTAACAAAGTACGATTCATCCGTTCTGCCACACCGTTTTGCTGCGGTATTCCTCGTACCGTGAAGTGTCTGACTATTCCTTCTCTCCGGCATACTTCCATGAAAGGGTCTAGAGTATACTCCCCTCCATTATCTGATCTGAGCCGCTTAATTTTTCTGCCGGTCTGAGTCTCAACCATCTTCTTCCAAGCAAGAAAGATGTTCAGCACTTCATCTTTATTCTTCATCGTATACACCCACACACGACGAGAATAATCATCTACAAAAGTTACAAACCAATGCTTACCTCCCAAAGATGCAATTTTGGTAGGTCCCCAAACATCGGAGTGTACATAGTCAAGTATTCCCTGTGTATTGTGAACAGCGGTTCCGAACTTGATCCGCGTCTACTTCCCCAATACACAGTGCTCACAAAAAGACAATTTACCAGTCTTGGCACCTTCGAGTAAGCCTTGTTTTACAAGTGTTTGCAAAGCTTTTTCTCCAGCGTGTCCCATTCGCATATGCCAAAGTCTGGTGGTGTCAGCATCAGTCTCATCTAGCTTCTCACTGCCTGTAGAAGCCTTTCCAACAATAGTACTTCCTTGCAAGAAGTACAGGTTTCCTCGCCTCAAACCCTTCATAGCCACCTGAACTCCCATTAACACTTTGAGAGTTCCATCTTCAATAGTGATTCTGAATCCTTTTGAATCCAGAGATCCTAATGAGATAAGATTTTTCCGCAGGTCCGGAACGAACCGAACTTCGGTCAAAATCCTGACAGTTCCATCGTGCAGCTTCAACCGAATGCTCCCTATCCCCCCGAGTCTTACAGGCACTGTCGTTGCCCATAAGTACTGCTCCACCTTCAATCTCTGTGAAGTCAGTAAACCAGTCCCGATTGGGACACATATGATAGGTGCATCCAGAATCCATAATCCATTCATCAGGATGACAAATCAATGATGAACCTGTCAAGGCAATGTCTAGATCTTCATCTCTATTCGCGACATTTGCTGTGGTGGATTGATTCTTCTGTTGTCCCTTCAATTTGGGACAATCCTTCTTCCAGTGTCCTTTGTCGCGACAAT